>JAQSUU010000015.1:26767500-29267500 GCA_038087645.1 Saccharum hybrid cultivar R570 | reverse complement strand
CTTATTTCAAACAAGGAGATTGAAGAGCCTTGTTGTTTTGCATTACAATATTGCAAAATGTTCATAGTCAAGTGGATAATTGAAACATAATTGCTTTTTTTTCTTTTTTGTTGAGAATCCTTGATATAAAATGCTGCCAAGAACTACGCCCACTCGACACTTTACATTTTGACATTATGGAAGCAGATGTATATATCATATTGATGTCCATGCCACATTAACCCCCAGGCATTTGGACCATCAAAAACAAAATAATGCTGAAGCAAGCTCCTGCGCCTGTGAGCAGAATTGAAGTTAGGATGTGTCCATTTTATATGTAGTTTTGATATCCTTATAAATAAGGGGTGAAAATGATATGATAAGATTTGACTCAAAAACCAATTCCATAATGCTATAATTTTACTAGGTTCTATAACTAACCTAAAAAAACTGTTAAAGGTTAGTTTTGAAGACATCACAAAATGTTCAAAATGACACCCTTTTATGCCTAGATGGATCAAACATTAAGATGGCAGCAAAAGACAACCAAAGAGCTAAAATAAACTCACTTGTTAGCCTAGCCTCTACACCTTCAAACTCGACCAAAAGCATAG
This sequence comes from Saccharum hybrid cultivar R570, assembly GCA_038087645.1. Classification (NCBI taxonomy): domain Eukaryota; kingdom Viridiplantae; phylum Streptophyta; class Magnoliopsida; order Poales; family Poaceae; genus Saccharum; species Saccharum hybrid cultivar. Next base: position 29,266,907 of record JAQSUU010000015.1, on the reverse strand, counting down.
CATCACAAAATTATTTTAAGCAAAGTGTCTAAAAGAGTAAAAAAAGAAAGATAACTACCATCAACATAATAGGCAAATGGCCAAAATTGAAGGTATGCCTGATTTGTGCCCCTTCATTATACTGGAAGCAGACATCAACTTTAAATTCCCCGTGATATGTAATTCTTGCTTGCCTGCACTGCTCCAACCAAAAGAAAATGGGGAAAGATCAGACTAGCAAATACCTGTCTAAATTTTTCAAGAGACGACCGGTAAAAAGGTAACAAAAGAATATGTTTCCAGTAAAACAGAAAAATATAAGTTTCCAATGTCTAAGATAATTCTATAAAAAACATGACAAACCTCCTGGGGGTACAGGGGTAGTACACCCGACCGGGCATCCCTCATCGGCGGGAGCACATGACCCTTTTCCAAGATTAGTAAACATAATAGTTAAGAGGAACAAAAGAACAAAAACAAAAGGGAAAAAAAGAATTTATTTCATGTAAGTTTTGCCGTTATAACATTCCTTGCAAACTGTACTCAAGTGCTTCAATAGTTTTACACTGAGCCATTGAGACTAAGTTTAATTTATAAAACAATTACAATCCATTTTAATTTCACTTGCACATGAATCATTTCACGGTAAATTAGCAATAGGCATTAGCAACCAAATAAATAGGTAAAATTGCAATCCGATGCTGTGTCGTCCTATGTCTACTGACTAGTAATAGCAACTTAAATAGAGACACTGTTAGCTCTCAAACACTTGCAGCAATAGCCAAAAACATCAAACTGCACAGGATATCTGCACAAAAACCCCGAATTTGAAGCATGAAGGATATTTTTTAGTGTGCTGTTGGAGTTGGGGTCCCTGATCACCATGGGGCGGATGGATTCAATCATCTCGTCGAGCCCCTTATCGAGGAAGTAATCAAAGGATTCCACGTGCGGCCGGAATAGCTCCCGCAACGCCGAGTAGTCGCCTTCCTTGGCCACCGCCGGCGACGGCGACTTATTCGCCTTGCTCATGGCCGGAGAGATGGCTGAGATCCCGGAAAGGGCTCCTGTGCGGCAGCGGCGGCGCTTGTTTCCGGAGGGAAGGGTAAAACCCTAGAGTGGGGGAGGCGGCGGCGGGGTTTAAGGCTGAGGAGGTTGCAGAGTGAGAAAGGAGCCTGCAGCCTGCTTCTCTCCTACTATACGAATCCTGCACCAGAAACCGGGCTACTGGATCGTGCCACGTCGCCCGTTAGTCCCTGGCCGTCCGATTCGACGAGCTTGCGATGGCATCCGTCTGGATTAGTTCGGGTCTCTCGCCCGTTACCCAAGCCGTTGCGAATGCTCGCGAACCCTACGCCCGCGAGCACCGATCCGGCGAGACACGAACCGCCGCTGCCCGTGCCTCCGGCCACTGCTCTCTCCACGACCACCTCCTCCCCGCGCGGCGCTTCCTTTGCTGCGGCGTATCTAGCCCCGGCGCGCAGCAGATCGCCCCTCTTCTAGCAGCCTCAGAGGCCGCGCCACCCCCACTCCTCGCAGCCGCGGCGATTGCCTACTCGTTCGTCGCAGCCACGACTGCGAAGACGAGCGGCCGAGCGGAGGCTCCAAGGCTATGGGCGTTGGCGATGCGGATGCGGTAGAGGCCACAACACCATGCGGCCACGACGTGCACTCCCGCGGCGCGCGGCGCAGTCGCACAGCCATCCTTGCCGCTTGCCGGTCCTCCCATGTCACCGTCGATCCGTCGTCCTCCGCGCCTCACGGAGCTGCGGGTGGTGCTGGAAGGCCGCGCTGAAGGGTCGAGATGGCGGACTAGAGGGGGGGTGAATAGTCCTTTCTAAAACTTAAGCGAGTTGGCTAACCGAAACAAATGCGGAATTAAACTTATCGGTCTAGCCAAGACTACACCCCTCTATCTAAGTTCTTTAGCACCTTGCAAAGATCCTAGTTAAGCAACTAAGGTGCTAACTTTACCAAGAGCTTACCTAAACAATTCTAGAGTAAGGTCACACAAACCTATGCACTAGTACTTTGCCAACCGAGGGAGCTCCTACACAACTAGTGAAGCAAAAGCACAAAGCTCCTAAGCTCACTAGCAAAGCTCAATAACAAGGCAACTAATGCCAAATTAGAGAGCGCAAGTCACTTAGCTACACAAACTAAGCAATGTGACTAACAAGGTTACACAAACCAAATTAGTCACGCAAAGGGAAGCTTCTAGCTACACAAGCAAGAAGACAACTAGCAAGCTACACAAGCAAACTAGTTAAGAGAGCAACTACACAAGCACAAGTATATGAAAGTAAATACGAGCTTGTGTTATACGAAGGCAAACCACCGAGAAGAGTAGACAATGTTGACACGGTGATTTTCTCCCGAGGTTCACTTGGTCGCCACCAAGCTACGTCCCCGTTGTGTCGACCAACACTTCGTGGTTCGACGGCTAATCGGTCACACACCGAGCCTCTCAAAAGGCACCGCAAGAACCCACCATAAAGTGTGGTAGCTCAATGACACGCTCAACTAGAGTTGCTCTTCGCGATCCCCGCGGGGTGAGCACAATCCCCCTCACAAGGCTTCTCCGGAGCCTCGCACAATCTTCTTGCGAGCTTCGACGGAGCCACAAGCCACCAAGCCGTCTAGGAGGTGGCAACCTCCAAGAGTAACAAGCACCACCGGCTTGCAACACGATCACCTAGTGCCACTCGATGCAATCTCTCAAAGCAACGCACTAGAATCGCTCTCTCACTCGATCCGATGAACACTATCAAGCATGAGTGAGTTAGAGGGCTTCCAAGCACTACCACATAAGCCACCAAGGCCAAAGTGTGCTAAGCTGCCGGCCATGGCCGGCCACAACGTCTATTTATAACCCCACGGTCAAATAGAGCCGTTACCCCTTCACTGGGTAAAAATCGGGACGACCGGACGCGCCGGTCAAACTTGACCGGACGCGCTTCACCGCGTCCGGTCGCCCTGCGACGTCCACGTGTCCTCCGATTTCAAACGCGACCGTTAGATCCTCCAACGGTCACTGCGCGCCAACGGTCAAACGCGATGACCGGACGCGCAGTTCAAACGACCGGACGCGCCGGTCGCACAGTACCGCACGCCTGCGAAGCAACGACCGGACGCGCTCCTCGCAACGACCGGACGCGACAGTGCCAGCGTCCGATCGGAGTCCAGTAAGCTCCCTCGATGACCGGACGCGTCCGATCACGTGTGACCGGACGCGCACCGCGTCCGATCGTCCTTGGTTCCCTCTAGGCGCATGACCGGACGCGCCGGTCCCGCGAGTCACCGGACGCGCCGGTTGCAAACCCTAGCCCGCGCGCCTGACTCCTGCGCTGTACTGACCGGACGCGTCCGGTCACACCGTGACTGCGTCCGGTGCAGCGTCCGGTGCAGCGTCCGGTCACTTCTGTGACCTCCGTTCGCCTCTGTTTCTTTTCCGACTTCCGGCGTAGTGGAAAATAGGCATTTCATTTCCCGAAATCGCCTGAATCCCGCGCTCGCACGCTCGGCGGGAGGGAGAGAGGAACTCAAACCCCTCTCTACCGCTCAAACTCCACCGCCTTCGCAAAAGTGCCAACACCAACAAGTGATCACCACCTTGTGCACGTGTGTTAGCATTTTCACAAACATTTTCTTCGAAGAAAATAGGCACTCAACTTGCCTCGCCACTCGATCCTAACACGTATGCAAAGTTAGATCGCTCAAGTGGCACTAGATGACCGATATGCAAACAAGTTTTGCCCCTCTTAATAGTACGGCCATCTATCCTAAACCCGGTCATCAACTTCTCTACACACCTATGACCGGTGAAAAGGAAATGCCCTAGGTTATACCTTTGCCTTGCGCATTCCATTCCAACTCCTCTGACGTTGATGCAACACATGCACTAATCAAACACAAATGATATGATCCACTTCATATCATCATGTGACCTTGATCCATCGATCTTGACCTTACTTGCTCTTCACCGTTGCGTCGGTCCATCGGCGCCAAGTCATGCTCAAGCTTCACCGTCACACGCGGTCCCTCACTCCAAAGCCTCTGACTTGCCCTTCACACTTGCAACCGGTCCGTCGAGCCAAGCCTCATCTTGATCTTCGTCACCTTGGCCACATGACTCCATGTCATGTCTCATATGCAATGAGCTCCTTCATGACACCATCACATGTGGACTAATCTCCTGTGTATCTCACATAACCACATATTAGTCCACCTAAGTTGTCACTCAATTACCAAAACCAAACAAGGACCTTTCAATCTCCCCCTTTTTGGTAATTGATGACAACTCTACAAAGATATGGAAATTAAGTTTTTTCAAGCTTAGCACTTCACACAAAGTGTAAATTGCTAACTTGTTTTGGATTTTATGCTACTTATCCAACATTTAAGCTTTATGTCAAGATTTGGATAAGCACCATAAAACCCGACTTGGTAGTGATAACTCCCCCTACATATGTGCTCAAATGGTTTGGTTTCAAGCTTGCACATATGCATAAATATGAAATTTGTGGGAGGATTAGCACTACTAAGTGATGCTAAGATGTATAGAATAAACCTTTATAGCTCGATACCATTTGGTAGCTTGATACCATTTGAAAAGCACAAGTTTGCCATCATCCTTAGCATCATGAGTAGCTAGACATCAAAAACACTAGAAACCCCGTGAGATCAACATTATAAGCAAGGTTCTAGTTTTTGCATGATAATCACAAGTCTAGCTAACATCCTATGCATGCTAATTATCAAAGCATCAATCAAATTCTATAACTAGCATACACCACACAAGCATGCATATTAAATATAAAACTTATGCAATGCTAGCAAGCACATGGATATGCATAAGTCAAATGCAACCAATCAATGTTCATGAGCTTGCTCCCCCTACTTGTGTGCTTCTTTTGTCCAAGAATTTTGATCCTTCTCATTTCTTCAATGTTGCTCCCTCTTTGTCCATCTCCATGTCCAAACTCATCTTCTCATGATATCTTTGTTCAATCTCTTCCCAAACCTCTCTCTTGGTGTATTGACATATCTTTGTTCCAACTTCTCCCCCTTTGTCATCAATTTCCATAAAGGGTGTACTTCTCATTGATGCAAAGGCTAGCATTGGGGTAGATGGTTGAGACTTGAATATTGCATTTTTGATGGACATCACCACACATGTTAGAATGACATTACTTGTATGTTGCTCTTGAGATACCACTTAGGATCTTTGACCTTGATACCATTGGTGGGGCTCATCCCCCTATGTCATAGCATGTGTCATTCACTCGATAATCTTGAGCTCTTGTGTGTGAGGGAACTTTCTTCATTTGATGATCACTTAAAATTGAGGATCACTTGTGGAACCACCGTCTTGTATAAATGATATCATGTGTAGAAATACCACATATAAGGGTGTGATACCAATTTGAAGAATCCTCTATCATGGAACCACTTGTAGGATTTGTCAATATGATCTTTTCTTGAACATTTGCTATCTTTATGAGTACCACTTGTAGGATATCACTTGTAGATTATGATCTAGACACCACTTGTAAATACCAATTGGAGAAAAACTTTGAGTCTCGATACCATTTGAAACACCCTAGATATCCATTTTTATTGTTGCCTTGTGCTTGTACCCATATCATTGTTATGAGCTTCTAGTATGACTTGAACTAAGTTGATTTGCCTAAGATCCCAAGTCCGGTTTGATCCAATGACAAGCTTTTTCACATCTCATGCTAAGGGTTATCTTGCCAATGTTGTACTTGTCACTTGTTAGCAATTCAAACTAGATCAAGTACTTGGGTTCACTAGCTCATGAACAAATTCATACACATACCACTAGATCATTTAAACAATTCAAGCAATAGTGGTCGGCAATGAATTTAAAATTTTTCATTTGTAATGCATGATTGTAATAAGCATGTACTATATGCACTAACCGCATACTAGTAAGGGATGAGATGATCATGCATATTACAATGATACCTTTGCTATGTTGGAGTAGAGGATAGTCACATAGATTCCAATTCATTACTCCAATAGCAATGTGAAGTCCAATTTATAAGCTTGGTGAAGACCAATCATCATAGATAAATCCATTCTTCACCCATATGAAATGAAATCACTTATGATCAAGTGCACTATCTCTTGTTGTGGTTGGCTTGCTTTTTCTCTTTGATCAATGCTTGCATGAGAGAAGTACTTATGATACCAATTTTATAACCATGACTAGCTCTCTTTTGGGTGTTGCTTGCTTTTCTTGATCAATCCTATTGATTGCTTCAATTAAGCATCTCAAATGTCCCTTGAATTCATCACTTCCATGTTAGCCTTCCAAGCCGGTGCTCGGTTTACCCACCCATGGGCGGCAAGCCCCCTCAGCAGGGAGAAGTGACCTCTCTCCAAAGAACCACCCTTGACACTTACTTGAATTGCCTTTGATTGATTGATCTATGGACTTAACTTGATGAGTAACCTTGAATTATTCTTTAAGTCCTTTTCTTTCTACCAAATGATCTCCAATCATTACTAAAACTTGAACCTCATCTTCATCTTGAGTTTGATCTTCATTTTCAAATTTGAGTACCAAATTTGTACACTAAGTACATTCCACGATCAATGTCCTTGTACTCATTTCTTGTCATGCTTCTAGATCAATTCAAAAACAAACTTAGGTACCTCAAACACTTATAAATATGTTTCCAACTTGAGGACCTTTCGCTTAAAGTGACTCTAGATCAATCCAATAATTATCACTTTTCTGGCAGATTTTGTACCCTTCAAAGAATAATTCATATCTCCCAATGTACAGATCTAAATGCCATGAAATTTGGTGGAGATGTGATTCACTAAGTCATCTAGCAACTGTAAAAATTTGAGCTTCATTTGACTTCTAGACTGCTACTAGATTTCAAATCTTCCACCACTGCTGCATGCTGAAAACTGCTGCACTATAGCTGACAAGATGTGCTCTAAAACCATAGCATTTCTCATCCAATTATCATGAAATTTATACAGCATCTCATATCATAAGTCTAGAGCATGCATACCAAATTTTAAGTCAATCTAATATGAATTGGTCACTCAAACTCAGACTTGATCTCAGCTAGCTCAGATTTTCAATAATGGACGGATTTCAATACATTGAGCTATACTTCACCAAATTGAATCAAACTTGAAACTAACTTGTTTGAACACTTTCATAAGACATATATCCATTCAATCCACTTACTAAATGTCATCTCATGAATTTATCCAACACAAATCAATCCAAATTTGATTGCTAGGCATTGAATCCATTCAATCATCTCATAGCAAGCAACATTGCATATATATCCAATTCAATCAACTCATATGCACCCAAATAAAATGATCAACTAGAGATATACCTTGGTTATCACATTATCATCCTCTTAGCAAGCTCCAACTCAAATATTTGCAAGCCATCAAATATATCCAATAAATCACCACAATCTTTAACATTGCACTTGTATGTTGTAGCACTTGGACTTCACTTATTTTGACTTGGCATTGGGATTGGATATGCATTGAGTTTCATAACTTGACTCAATATATGATGAACAAAATTAATCCAAATGAATCAAGCCTCCAATGCCGATGGTACCTACAAACAATTATCCACTTTTTGATGGTACCCAAACAAGTTTGGGTCCTCTCAAGTTAGGAGCAACATACTTAGGCAAAGCCTTAGTATGGGTAGCGGGATGTTTTGCAATTCCTACCAATGAGGTACCATTACCATCCTTTCTAAGCATGTTAGTATCATTAATTGAACTAGGCTTAAAATTATTACCTAGGGGACATGAATGAGCCATGTGTCCCCTTTCCCGGCATAAGTAGCAACTTCTTTTAGAGTGAACCTTTTCTTCCTTGCTCATGTGTTGCTTCTCAATGCCTTGCCTCTCATGAGTTGCTTGAGCCTTCTTCTCAAGCTTGATAGGACACCCCGAGACAAAGTGTCCCATATCTTCACATTTGAAGCACTTGATGTGAGTCAAATTTCTTTTCTCATTTTGATTCTTGCTCATCATCTTGGCATCTTGAATTTGCATTGGATGCCTTGCTCTTCCACCCCTTCTTGTTTTCTTCTTCTTTATTATCAAGTCACTAACATCTTCATGATTGATCTTGATTTGCTCTAGGGGTGTTTTATCTTGCTCAACTAGTGGCTTTGGTTGAGGCTTTACTTGTTGCTTCACCAATTGCTTGGTTGGGCACATTGAGGTGAGATGACCCCAAGTGCGGCACTTGAAGCACTTGACATGCTTGAGCCTCTCTTCTTCCTTCATCTTCTTTAGCTTCTCAATGTTTGGGCAACCATTAGCAAGATGTCCCGCTTCATGGCATCGATAGCACATGGAATGCGAGAGCTTCTTTTGGAGTAGCCTCTTTATCCTCTTTTCTTGCTTTCTTTCACCCTTTGTCATTTTCTTCTTGAAGCCAATGCCACTTTTATCACCAAGGTTTCTTTGAGTCTTCATTATGTTCTCAAAGGTGACTTTTGAGTTGTAGCACCTCTCTAACTTGTTGCTCAAATTCTTCACTTCACTTTTGAGCTCATTGTTTTCCTTTAAAAGGTTAGTCTCACAAGACATAGAAGTAGAACAAGCATTTAATTATGAAGAACATGGTATTAATAAATCATCACAAGAGGTGGATACATGCTTCTTGCCTACATCACAAGGGTTAGTAATATGTGATTGATCATTTGACCCAAATGATGAGCTCTCACTAGTTTTGGGTTCTTCATTAGAAAGCATATTAGTGAGTAAAGCATGTTCTTGTGCCAAGTTATCATGAGCAACACTTAGTTTCTCATGAGCCAATTTTAGCTCCTCATGTGAACAAGTAGTAACATAAAGTAGATGCTTTTGTTGTTCACATGTGGTCTTTAGAAAAGAGTTTTCATTTTCCAATTTACTTACTCTTTCCATTTCCCTTTTCAAGGCTCTTGAGAGTTTATATAAAAGCTCTAAATTTGGATCATCACAATCCACAACAAAACCACCAACATGTATCTTAGTATTACCATGTGATGATGTTGAAGAGCTTGTTGAAGCATCACTCTCATAGCCATCATCTTCACCATCAAGTGTACATGAAGTAGAATCATTGCTTGAATCACTTGTGGCATTATCATTCTTCTTGTCAAGTGATCTTGTGATATGATCATTTTTGTCATCACTTGACCGTGAGGTGGAGCAATCCTCCACAACCACCTTGTTGTGGTCATGCTCAACATCCTCATGCGCCTCCTTCTTGGGCTCATCATCATTGGAGATCGCCCCATATTTCTCATTTAGAAACACCCAAATCTCATGGGCGGACTTGAAGTCCATGATCTCACAAAGTATGCTACTATCCATAGATCGATAGAAAACATTAGTAGCTTGGCTATCGAGATGTAGGCATTTACTTTGCGCTTGAGTTGCATTCTTTTTATCAATTGCAAAGGAAAGACCCACATCTACGATCCACCACAATTGAGGAGAAATAAACTTAAAATTGCATGTCATCCAATTTCTCCACCGTGCAAAGTGTGTGCCATAAAAAATGTGTGGACACTCAACATCTAGCCCATAAGCCGCCATCCTCTCGGGTCGGTGAAGACCACAAATGAGAGACCCGGCTCCGATACCAATTGAAGGGTCGAGATGGCGGACTAGAGGGGGGGTGAATAGTCCTTTCTAAAACTTAAGCGAGTTGGCTAACCGAAACAAATGCGGAATTAAACTTATCGGTCTAGCCAAGACTACACCCCTCTATCTAAGTTCTTTAGCACCTTGCAAAGATCCTAGTTAAGCAACTAAGGTGCTAACTTTACCAAGAGCTTACCTAAACAATTCTAGAGCAAGGTCACACAAACCTATGCACTAGTACTTTGCCAACCGAGGGAGCTCCTACACAACTAGTGAAGCAAAAGCACAAAGCTCCTAAGCTCACTAGCAAAGCTCAATAACAAGGCAACTAATGCCAAATTAGAGAGCACAAGTCACTTAGCTACACAAACTAAGCAATGTGACTAACAAGGTTACACAAACCAAATTAGTCACGCAAAGGGAAGCTTCTAGCTACACAAGCAAGAAGACAACTAGCAAGCTACACAAGCAAACTAGTTAAGAGAGCAACTACACAAGCACAAGTATATGAAAGTAAATACGAGCTTGTGTTACACGAAGGCAAACCACCGAGAAGAGTAGACAATGTTGACACGGTGATTTTCTCCCGAGGTTCACTTGGTCGCCACCAAGCTACGTCCCCATTGTGTCGACCAACACTTCGTGGTTCGACGGCTAATCGGTCACACACCGAGCCTCTCAAAAGGCACCGCAAGAACCCACCATAAAGTGTGGTAGCTCAATGACACGCTCAACTAGAGTTGCTCTTCGCGATCCCCGCGGGGTGAGCACAATCCCCCTCACAAGGCTTCTCCGGAGCCTCGCACAATCTTCTTGCGAGCTTCGACGGAGCCACAAGCCACCAAGCCGTCTAGGAGGTGGCAACCTCCAAGAGTAACAAGCACCACCGGCTTGCAACACGATCACCTAGTGCCACTCGATGCAATCTCTCAAAGCAACGCACTAGAATCGCTCTCTCACTCGATCCGATGAACACTATCAAGCATGAGTGAGTTAGAGGGCTTCCAAGCACTACCACATAAGCCACCAAGGCCAAAGTGTGCTAAGCTGCCGGCCATGGCCGGCCACAACGTCTATTTATAACCCCACGGTCAAATAGAGCCGTTACCCCTTCACTGGGTAAAAATCGGGACGACCGGACGCGCCGGTCAAACTTGACCGGACGCGCTTCACCGCGTCCGGTCGCCCTGCGACGTCCACGTGTCCTCCGATTTCAAACGCGACCGTTAGATCCTCCAACGGTCACTGCGCGCCAACGGTCAAACGCGATGACCGGACGCGCAGTTCAAACGACCGGACGCGCCGGTCGCACAGTACCGCGCGCCTGCGAAGCAACGACCGGACGCGCTCCTCGCAACGACCGGACGCGACAGTGCCAGCGTCCGATCGGAGTCCAGTAAGCTCCCTCGATGACCGGACGCGTCCGATCACGTGTGACCGGACGCGCACCGCGTCCGATCGTCCTTGGTTCCCTCTAGGCGCATGACCGGACGCGCCGGTCCCGCGAGTCACCGGACGCGCCGGTTGCAAACCCTAGCCCGCGCGCCTGACTCCTGCGCTGTACTGACCGGACGCGTCCGGTCACACCGTGACCGCGTCCGGTGCAGCGTCCGGTGCAGCGTCCGGTCACTTCTGTGACCTCCGTTCGCCTCTGTTTCTTTTCCGACTTCCGGCGTAGTGGAAAATAGGCATTTCATTTCCCGAAATCGCCTGAATCCCGCGCTCGCACGCTCGGCGGGAGGGAGAGAGGAACCCAAACCCCTCTCTACCGCTCAAACTCCACCGCCTTCGCAAAAGTGCCAACACCAACAAGTGATCACCACCTTGTGCACGTGTGTTAGCATTTTCACAAACATTTTCTTCGAAGGAAATAGGCACTCAACTTGCCTCGCCACTCGATCCTAACACGTATGCAAAGTTAGATCGCTCAAGTGGCACTAGATGACCGATATGCAAACAAGTTTTGCCCCTCTTAATAGTACGGCCATCTATCCTAAACCCGGTCATCAACTTCTCTACACACCTATGACCGGTGAAAAGGAAATGCCCTAGGTTATACCTTTGCCTTGCGCATTCCATTCCAACTCCTCTGACGTTGATGCAACACATGCACCAATCAAACACAAATGATATGATCCACTTCATATCATCATGTGACCTTGATCCATCGATCTTGACCTTACTTGCTCTTCACCGTTGCGTCGGTCCATCGGCGCCAAGTCATGCTCAAGCTTCACCGTCACACGCGGTCCCTCACTCCAAAGCCTCTGACTTGCCCTTCACACTTGCAACCGGTCCGTCGAGCCAAGCCTCATCTTGATCTTCGTCACCTTGGCCACATGACTCCATGTCATGTCTCATATGCAATGAGCTCCTTCATGACACCATCACATGTGGACTAATCTCCTGTGTATCTCACATAACCACATATTAGTCCACCTAAGTTGTCACTCAATTACCAAAACCAAACAAGGACCTTTCACGCGCGCCGGTAAGTTTTCTGGGCATAAGAACCTTTGATGCTTGGCTCACAGCGAGCAAAATTTGTGATTCTTTTACATACCTCCGCATCGATGTTTGATGAAATGGGCAAAGGCATGTATTCTTTTGCTTATTGCTAGCTGATGATCCTGAGAACAAAGGCAAACACACCTGGTGGACATCCAATTCTAGAAGAAGGCGCTGCTGCAGAATTTTTGATTAATTAGTTCTATTTTCTGCTGCAGCTTAGTAAGCAAAAGCTTCCCTCTTCGGTTGGATCCTCCAAATAATGCAATTCCCTTTGCATATATGATTTCAAATTCTCGGCTAAACATTAAGCTAATTACGTTGTCTTTACAATCCGAATACACATGGTTCTTTTCCTTATATGCGATATTCAGTTTTTCCCCAAAACTAGGCACGCAGTTATATATGAAAATACACAAGTTCGTGTACATCAATTGTCTTCCTCTAATCTTACCATGCAGCATTGCATGAATCAATCAAAACACTAAAGAGAGTGCGTGGAATAGGCTCCCAATGCTACTAATATGCTTACTAAAGTATACTACGGACAAAGGCAATTGGTTTGTTATATGCAGTCCTAACTGTACTATTACCTTCAAAGTTATTTATTTCCTGATTTATAACGCTGTGTCTTCAGAACTATAACTGCCAAATTATATGAGTACAAATCTAATTTATAAGGCTGTTATGTTTGAATGTATGTCTTAAATTTTTTCATTTATTTCTCAAAATTCTATAGAGATCTAAATATTGTACACAAATTCCAAGTAAATTACAAAAATTAACTGACATTGTCTGGAACATATGGGCTATATCTTCTGAAAGATACAGGTGCATATTTCAATCACACTATGTCTTCCGAGCTCAACCTATAATTACCCAAGGGTTATTTATGCAAGAATGGCATTGCAAGAAAAATGTATGCTGGTATGCAAGAATAGATACATCTATGTAGTGCCTTTCTCAACAATCTCCAGCACAAAAAAATGATAGAATGTAGTATTAGCTATATTTATCATGTAGTAAATGTTGATTGTAGGAAGATTAGGCAGTGTTGTCTAGGGTAGCATTTTTTTTACTTTTTCTCTGAAAGAAAATGGATTTATTCAACTCTGAAATTAGCTTTATCAATCTGGACATGTAACATCTTATCTTCCATTCATTTCGATAATCAATAAGTTAACTGTACATTGTAGACAATTATCTCTATAATGCAGGGTTATTTCCATCTTACTATCCTCAAACAATATATGTTTTCTTTGTTTTCCATTACTTCATCTCTCTGACTATGAGGTGTGCTACGCGTGCTGTCCAGAAAGCTTGGTGCCAAGGACGAGGAGAGGCACCGCTATATATGGACTTCCTGTAGCCTGTGGCTGCTGCTCAAGGCTGACCACGCCGGCGATGGCCTCCAGCGCCTACCGAACGGAGCAAGTGTAGGAGCGATTCCCGGTGGAGCACTGATAGCAAGCATAGGAGATAGCCGGCTTGATGGCCGATGGCATAGAGAGTTGGCTTCGCGAGCAGCTCCTTCTCCGCCTCCTCTCACCGTATCGCTGCCGAGGTCGCATAGACACTGCATCATCCATTATTGTCCCCTCTCAAATTCCTCACAAATATGCTACATTAAGTAATATTCACTAGCTTTGATCCTAACATGAAAATGTGGATGCATGTTTCATCAATGCGATTCTCTCTAGAATCCAACAGAGAGTTGGAGGTAAGCACCCATGTGTTCTATTTGTATGCGCCCATGTTTTTTCTGTGATAAATCTTGCTTTTGATTTTGTGAACCCAGAATTGCATACTACCTTGTTGTTTTCTGAGCCCAGAATAACATACTTTGCCCCAGAATTGCATACTATCTTATTATTTTCTGAACCCAGAATAACATATTTTGCCTATCATGTTCCTTGCAGAAAGACAGTTTTAGATTGTGTTGAGCTAATAATTGAAATACTCAAAGAAACTCGATTGGTCTCTATGTAGACTCACGCAAGGCAAGATGCCCCAGTACAGACGAGGGCGCGGCAATGCGACACGTAATTCTGAAACGAGCTTTCCCTTTCCTCGATTGTTTGGACGCACATGTACTCCTGAATCTTCTATGTTATGATAATGTAATAAAACTTCACATTGTTGTACTGAAGATTTAAGTTTACAATTACTACTGCACTAAGAATTGCAGCAGCTGGAAGAGTATTGGTTCAAAAACAGCAGCACAATGGATGAATCATGAATGCAGATTTCCAAGGCCTCGAGTTTCCCTCTATCCCCATATTAACACCATGACTATCCTTTGTAACATTTGAATATCCTAGGCTGGTCCTCCACTGAGGGCGCGGCAAAGCCGGGCCAGTCTTTCTAGTCTCTATACTACGAAACGCGGGCTAAGCTCTGGCCGACGGAGCTGGCCACGTCGACTGCAAATCATCGGCCGTTGGATCTGGATCGAACGACTTAGAGCACTGCAAAAATCGCTTTCATGAACACTGTTCATATAACAGCGTATACTGTTCATACATTGTTCATATGACAGCGGCACTGTGCATCTGGCAGTCGAGAAGAGAATTGCTACATGTACACGATAAACGTACCAGAAGATTAAAGTAAGCTCTTTTCCTTTCCAGAAAATTCCTAAATAAACTAGAACCACTCTAGAGCCTACCCAAATATTTTACACTCCTTCGTCATAAAAAAATCAAAAATAATTTACAAATTTCTCTCATTCGCGTTTCGCCTATAAACTTAGGAAGTTTATATCTTATCCATCGTAACTCCAAATTTCGTAATTCTTCCACTAAAAATCTTCTAAAATGAAACCCTACATGTCCTTTTGAACAATTCTATTTGCGGCCTAATCTGCACATACCGAGAATTTCTCTCTTTTCCAGAGAACTTCAACATCTATACTCAGTTATGAGGAAAATTTAAATGTATGAGTAGTCATCTCCTTTTCAATTATAACATGGTATGACACGGATCCACATTAATATGATTACGATCCTCCTCTATTTTTTTAAAAAATCAACAACACTGCTGTTGGGTTCTGATGTTACACACATTTAACTGATATATCCTTCATTTTGTGTACTAATGCCAACAATCCTCTTCTGCTAACACAATAAATTATAAAAAAGGAAAAAACATATTTGCAATAAAAACAATATAAAAAAGTCTATAATATACAATATATAACATCATATAATGGCAACCTCACGGTAGGCGCGGCAACGCTGCGCCCTGATTTTCTAGTGTTTTTGTTCGAAAACTGGTCCACATACAACGGTAGAGTGTAGAATCCCGACCCAGCCCAAAGTTGGCGAAAATAATATGCTTTTTGTTTTGCGAGAGGAAAATTGAGGCAACATCTGAGCCGTTCCTTGGAGATCCAAGGTCCGAAGGTGGTTAGCATGTTTAAAAGAATTTATACTTATATTATATTAATTAATACTCTGTTTGATCCAATTGGCTAAAGTTTAGTTACTAAATTAAACTTTACACCATTTTAGCTTTTGAGACTCCAAATAAAAAACCTAAAGTTTAGACAACTACATGAAAGTTTTAGACTACGAAAATAAGTTAAAGTAGCTTTTTAGTTACATAGCTTTTACCAAGTATATCTAGACATACCTTATGTTTAGATACACAGTAAAAACTATGTATCTAGATCAAAGGCGAAATTTGGAAGAATCGATGGATGTAAGAACACGTACATGATTTAACTTATACAAGTATATGCTTATTTTTAAGAATCCCGTAGCAACGTGCCGGATATTCTTTTAGTACGAATAAAAAATAAATTTGTTGGCTCCTTGTCTCGTGCTCATGCACAATTGTAAGTACTTTTATTTTTTTCGAGTTACATAGCTTTTACTAAGTATATCTAGATATGTATTATCTCTAGATATACAACAAAAACTATGTATGTAGGTAGTTAAAGGGACTCAAAATTTGGAAATAGAGGAGGTAGTGTTTATGTATTTCATTTCATGTGGGTCTAGTTTTGAGGTAGATTCGATGTTCTTTTTCTTCTTATCCTGCAGCTCTACCAGGGCAATGATCCGTCCATTTTTTTTATGCGCCGCTTGAACGATGTAGAGGGGTTCTACCTCCATTTTGACTTGTATTTCTTGGGCTGGTTTATTTTTCTCATAAACATTTATTTTATTTGGCTGTACATTTTTTTCTTTTTAATTTGGATTATTTTCTCTTTGTCACCTACTCTACTCTAGATATTTTTTCCTTATACTAGATAAATGCCCGTGCGTTGCACGGAAACATAACAATGCTATGGTACTTTAAGTATGAGCATGTGTTGTATTTAAAATATATATAATGCACCAGTGAAATATAAATATAGTAAAAGGATGTTTATCATTCTTTACCTGCAATTGGTATTGTTATTCTTTTCTTGCATTGTCGCATGAGAATTCTTATTTTCCTTTGGTAATAGCCTGGAGACCTTATATTGTTTAATGGAAGGGGCAATCATTATGAAAGAAAAGCAATTTTAGGAAAACACCAAGAATACAGTACCTGAATTAAACGCCGTAGTTGATGAAAGCGCGCTGGTACACTTTTTTTTGTTTGTCACTTTGTCCACCAAATAGCCAATCAACTCTGGGTAGCTTCTTGTCTGCGCTTTAGGTCCTGTTTAGTTACCCAAAAATTTTGCAAAATTTTTTAGATTCTCCGTCACATCGAATTTTTAGACACATGCATGAAACATTAAATATAGATAAAAAATAAAACTAATTATACAGTTTAGACGAAATTCATGAGACGAATCTTTTAAGCCTAGTTAATCCATGATTGGATAATATTTGTCAAATAACAACGAAATTGCTACAGTAGCATTTTCCAAAATTTTTCGTGAACTAAACAGCCCCTTAGCAAAATCAGCGACCTGGATTTCACGTGAGCAGGGCCTGTTTGGTTTCAACTTGTTAAAGCTTAACTTCCATCACATCAATGTTTCTTTAAATGCATGGAGTATTAAATGTAAACTAATTGCATGCATGTCGGCACAGATCAGAAGTAATTTACGAGACGAATCTTTAAGCCTAATTAATCCAAAATTAAAAACTTTTTATCAAATAAGACGAAAGTGCTACGATGTTTATTAAACTTTAACTCTCGAACCAAACACCCCATGCCCTTCACGAGGATCGTGAGTAGCAAATCAGTACCATACGTCTGCACGCAGGTTTGAGCCTTTTTTTGCCGCAAAGGTTTTAGAGCTTGTTTGTTTCAACTTGTTAAAGTTTAATTCCCATTACATCAATGTTCTCTCAAATGTATAGAGTATTAAATGTAGACTAATTGCATACATGTCAGCACAAATTAGAAATAATTTATGAGACGAATCTATTAAGCCTAATTAGTCCAAGATTAGAAACTTTTTATCAAATAAGACAAAAATGCTATAGTATTTATTAAACTTTAACTCCTCAAACCAAACACCCCTAGGCCTTATGCAGCTACCAGACAACTTTTATAGATGGGACTAACTCAGTAATCCGTTTCAAAAGAGTAGCTGGGTCCGATGCGGTTTCATGTTCTGTGGATTGGCTCGCCATGGTGCGGTTCGACGCGGTCGTAGGCGGGCGTACGTACCGGACTTGTGATTGGTTAGCCCCGGCGTACGTACCGGACTCGTGATTTGTTAGACTGCGCGCAGTGGAGTATAAATATAGGGTAAAAACTGCTGCACTAGGTACTCTAAAATGATACTCTATTCTTTTTCTCACTCTATATTTAGAGTAGTACTGTGTTTATTCTATACTCAATAGTGGCGGGCCCCACTAGCTAAACAAAGGAAAAAATGCTATAACTCACAAACCAAAAATCCAAATTAAATTTCGATTGCACCATTAAATTCGTCTCAATAAATCCTTCAAAACTAGATCACACATGGATATATTTAGATAAAGTGACAAGTGGGTCCCATAGTGGATAGAGTGGATAGAGGATGATATAGAGAATGGATGGATACGGAAGAATTGAGTATAAGGAGAGAATCTTGCTAACTAGGACGTATAGAGGATGAAGATGAGTGCGGTAGTGTTAGGCCTCTCTTTCCACGCGTGATTGGTTATCCGAAAGACGTGGACTCTCTGACGAACGCGGGAGCCGGATTAGCCTTGCATGGAAACTAGAACCTACTGACTCTGGTTTTGTACGTGTGTGTTCATTTTCTTGTTTACTTTATAAATTTTTCTAGTGATCCATATGTTAGCTAAAAAAATATATGTAAATTACACAAAATACTATGCATCGTTAGGAATATGTGATTGATTTTTTTACATTTTTTCACCATTCATGAGTTATCAGAAAAACATGCAAGTTAGCATCTTTTATGCGCATGTGAGTTCACAACTTCTCAATGCATGCAAGTTGTAGCCGTAGTGCTTAGCATCATTTGGGCTAAGGCAGGCCTGCGGGCTGCGGCGCAGGCAGCCCAGCGGGCTCGTCGCCGTTTGCAAGTATAACGCGCGGACTCGCGGTTAAGCTGGGTCCGATGCGGATTAAACTGGGCAGAGCGATATCCGACGATAGAGTAGTCAGATCTGTGCACGCTTTTGACTTTTCTCACCTCACGGTTAGATTTTCAGGTTACATTGGAGCAACTCTGATGACTTTGTTGGTGTCACCATGGTCTGTCTAGTTGCTTGTCATTCAACACCTTGGCCAATGTAAAAGGTCTGTTTGAAACACGTGAATTTTTTTTCCTCATTTCTGTTTCCCTATGAAATTAAACTAATTTCTGTGCATGTGTTCTAAACAGGCCCTTAGAGAATATATGTTGCTGACAAACATCGATAAAAATGTAACGAGTTAGCTGGGACGCGTTGATTTTATGAATCTGCATTTCCAATGATTTTCTAATTATAATATTTCAAAGTTTTTAGAATTGTTATTTGGTGTATTCATAATCGTAAAGAATTTAATGTTCTAAACAAAAACCAATATACATTATTGATAAAAAAATAGTATAATTTTTTTTATTTCATTACCTTATAATCTAAAAAAATGTAATTCTAGATCTAAAACAACTTAAAATTTTAAATCTAACTAAGTTTATAGAAAAAATATCAAAATTTATATATTTAATGGTTAATATAATAATATTCATTCAAAATCGTAAATGCCAATAATTTTATATAGATTTAATCATACTTAAAACAATTTGATATGTTGAAAAATAATAATCATATATTTTTCTAGACGAATTGAGGGCCTGTTTAGTTCCTAAAATTTTTTGCAAAAAGCTACTGTAGCATTTTCGTTGTTATTTGGTAATTAGTGTCCCATCATGGACTAACTAGGCTTAAAAGATTCGTCTCATAATTTACATCTAAACTGTGTAATTAGTTTTATTTTTTATCTATATTTAATGCTCTGTGCAGGTGTCCAAAAATTTGTTACTGTAGTTTTTTGAAAAAAAAATTTAGGAACTAAACAGGCTCCGAGTACCTTTATGACGACATGAAGGGCCAAATCAACGATCAGGGACGGCTTTGTCCAAATAAAAATCGACCAGGGACGGCAATCGGCAACCATATATCAGTCAACGCGCACGAGCTCTTGCTTTCGCGTTTGTCCCGGGCCCGTGCGCCCGAGCCGGCCGAGACAAGTAGCCAGGTAGCCAAACTGCGAAAGCACCCGCGACAAATCCAGGAACCATCACCAGCCCCCGGTCCCCGCCTTTTCGCAGACCGCACCCAATGGCCGGCTCCACCAAGGTGCTGGCCGCCGTTCTGCTCGTCGACCTCGTCGCCTTCGGCCTCGCCATCGGCGCCGTGCAGAGCCGCCCCTCGGTACAGTCCTCCTGCTGCCGTCTCTCTTTCCTACCTGCGTTTTCTTTCCCCCCTTTTTCTGACGCGGGCGCCGCCGCCACCGCTCTTCTCCTTGTTTGCCGTCCCGGCTCCGCAGGCGAGGCTGGAGACGGACGCGCGGCAGGAGTGGACCTACTGCGTGTACCGCACCGACGCCGCCACGGCGCTGGGTGGCGTCGCGCTCGCGCTGCTGCTCGTGGGACAGGCGGTGGCCGCCATCGCCAGTCGCTGCTTCTGCTGCGGGTCCGTGCTGCGGCCCGGCGGCGCCCGGGCCTGCGCGCTCGTCCTCTTCCTCTCCTCCTGGTACCACTGATTCTTCCCTGCCGATCCCAATCTTCTCCTGTCCTCCGACCTCCCCCCAAACTCTTCCCTTGCTCAGCTCGCCACCTTGACTTCCCGCGTGAGGCTGACGCGCGGGCCCCCCATCCGCCGGTGGCATCTCGGTCTGTATTGCGCGTTCTCGGTTTTTTTAGCCGAGTCGTGAGATTTTAGCGATTGGAACGGAATCTTAGCTGTCCATGTTGGGCTACCATAAAGTCAAGAGCTGTGTGTGTAGGAAAGCGTGTTGGATGAATCAACGGCTGCCCAATGTCGCTCAGCAGAACTATTGACTAGTTCTGAGGCTTGCCGGAAATCAAGGGTGGTAATGTGATTTGTTCAAGGATTCAAGCTGAAATGGTTGTTCCATGTGCGCTGTAGCAGAAATATTTGGGAACCAGCATACCCGTGCTAGCAATTTCGTTGGCACTTGGTGGCAAACATAATTCTGATTGCACATATGTTGATGTCACATATAGAAAATGATGAAAAATTGTCGAATGTGCTTGGCAGCAACTAGTGGCTTCCTTAATAGTATGTTATTAGAAAAACAGCTGGTTGTCCTTTTTTCTTTCTCTCGTGAACATGAAAGCTGCTAAGGTATTCAGCCAATTTTTTTTTCAAGGGCACAGAGTTTACTGGATTTTGAAGGGGGTCCATGTGTTCTTTCATGGTTTCATCACATTTACTAGCGAGTAGTGACCAAGGTTAACAAGTGAATTCTGTAGACAAAAGATATGAAATAACTCTAGGTAAAATGTTTTATGGCAGCTGCCAGGAGATCTACTCATTAACATTTGTATTTTACATGTTGCCTTGTGGATTTGCACATGGTTTTGGAGGCATAATTATTGGAATGGTAGTGTGGTGTCGGCTCCAGTGGAATCCAAAGTGTGCTGCCTGCTCAATTATAAATTAAAAGGCTGAAGTTGTTTAGTAGCAGCTTGTACTCTAGCCTTTTTTTTTAATCTTTGTCTGATTGACAATAAAAAAGACCATCAAACTTGGTTGCCGTCTTCTAATTTACTGGTGTTGAAAAAAGATGACCTGGTCAATGTCATATTGGTTAGGGACATACTGGGTCAATGAAGGCTTGAGTAGGTATTCGCTCAGAAGACTGCATGTTTCTATATGTGGGGTCTAGGATATATCTCTTAGGAGTATTCTAAGTCTGATCTAGTAATATAACCGTCTTGCTTAATTTGTCTGATAAAGATGCGTAGTAGTAAACACTCGTATCATTTTTTTTGCGGGTAAAAAACTCATCATTTATGCCTGCATGAACTCCAAACTCTGCCCATGTTTAATTTGTTTGATAAAGATGCGTAGTAGTAAAATTCATATCATTTATGGCTGCATGAACTCCAAACTCTGCCTGTGTTTAATTTGTCTGATAAAGATGCGTAGTAAAAATTCATATCATTTATGCCTGCATGAACTCCAAAATTCGCCTGTGTTTATGTTTATCAACAACTTATAAATCCTTCCAGTGTTTTTTGCCTTTTTGTCTTCGATGAAGTGAAACTTTTAAGTACTAACAAACTAGCCAGGCTTGGGCCAGTTTTTACCGAGTTTTGCACATTTTGATCAATTTGGCCCAAATTTGATTCTTTTCAGATGCATTTGATTCACCAATTCAAATGTGACCTCTCCAATCTTATTTTGCTGTCAACAATTACCAAAGTTGATTTGTTTTTTCTCAAAACAAATATTGGTGGGTTTTCAGTCATTTTGTCATAAAACTGAGTTTGCATCCATTGTATCGTGCTTAACTTGGCCACCCACAACTTGAACTGTAATGCTCTTTGAACTTTCTGATTTTTTCAAAGAAAGGAGGGCTTATCCAAGATTTTGTGTTCCTGTGGTGTTTGAAACACGGCATGTTTGGTTGCTTTTCTGACTTGTTTAGGTTTGTTGGTACAAGAACTAGTCTAATTATGTCAGAAGTCCTAGGGTATGAGCTACCTGTTTACTGAAGTAACCATGCACAGCTTCAACAAACCTGCGTGACCTCTTCAGAAGTTCAGATGCTCTTGTTGCCTTGAGTTACCATACGGCCATACCATACTTCCGAAACCCCAGTGAATACTCTCGTACAAGATATCCAGGACACTGACCTATTTGCTTGTTCTACACAGGGTGACATTCGTCATCGCTGAGGCGTGCCTGCTGGCTGGTCTGTTGCAATCCGCCTACCACACTGGCTACCGGACGGTCTTTTTCGAGAACCCGCCAGACTGCGAGACCGTGCGGAGGGGCACGTTCGGAGCCGGCGCTGCGTTTGCCCTTTTCACCGGCGTGCTCACCTCGGCCTACTACTACTACTTCTCCAAGGCGCGGATCCACTACCACCGCCCGGAAGCCGCCATCGGCATGACCCCGTTGTAACATATTTGCCAGTCTCTCTGCAGTAACAGTTTTGATAGCAACTATATATATACATGTATTAGCTTTTGCATATATTGTGCTCGGCTGGTATCTCGAGTTCATGTACAAGGATGGATGCTGGTGCTGGACCAGGGCCAGCCTGTCCTTACTGAATGGGAATTTCCTGTGTCTGCTATGTCTCCTTTTCCTAGTACGTATTTTCCAGTGCTTTTTACTAGACGTGTAGATTTGTATACGCACATGGAAAATATTGTTGAAATGTATCATCATAATAGTCGACATGAATATGGTAGCTTAGAGTGTTCACTACTTTGGATTCAAGGACTACGTGATTGGTTGATAAATTGATCCCCAATGGACAAAGCATATAGTAAGCATAGAAATTAGAAAGGGAGGGACTGCCGGAGCAAGTGCCTTAAAAAAACCGATAAGATAGTACTCCCCTGTACCAAAATAAACTATCTTAGTTTGATCAATTTTATAGGAAAGTTTGATAAATTTATAGGGAAGTGTAAGTATAACATCTATAACATTAAATAAATACATTATGAAAAATATAGGGAAGTGTAAGTATAACATGTTTTTACTTAGAACAACTTTAGAAGTTATTTAATCGGGACGGAGGGAGTGAAAAATAAAGTTGCAATTTTGTTCGGTTCAAAACTCAGATCTGTTTGAAGCACGGATTTTTTTTGTTCTCTATTTCTATGTTTTCCATGTGAAATTGAACCGATTCTTGTAAAATCGTTGCAAAACAAACAAGGGTGAAACCCACCTTGGCAGTAGGATGATTGGACACAGTTTTAGCATAGTATTATTAGCATGCACACAGTTTTAGCTAAGAACACATAATATATTGACATAAAAAAAGACACATAATATACGCGCATAAAAAGTAGAAAACAAGCTGATGATTGTATACTAGTACGTACGTTTTGCAGTACACGCGCACACATATGCGTATATAAGTAGGCAGGAGCATATACTAATACAAGCTCTAGTAGTCGTAGTACGCACTTAGCAAGCCCCATCAAGGCCGGGCATGCCGTCTTGCTGCCATTCGCTCCAGTACTGCAAGGCGACGCAGTTGGCCTCCGCCTCGGCCGCCATCCCCGCTGCTCCAAGAGTGCTGGCATCGCCGGTCCCCTGCGGCGGTGGCGCCGTGGCAGCGGCCATTTGCTGCCACGCGCTCAGGTCGATGGCGTAGCCGCCCCCGCCCACGGCCGCGGCCGACGGGAACTGCACCAGCTGCCGCAGGAAGTCCGGGAACGTGTCGGCGCCGACGCCTAGGACGTTCCCGCCCTGCGTCGTCGCAGCCGCGGTCGAGGCAGACGCTTTCGCAGTGCCCTTGGCGCCGCGCCTGTTCTTGCGGCCGCCGCCGACGGGCACGTCGCGGAGCGTGCCGCCCTCGGTCCAGTGGCGGCGGCACGCCTTGCAGAGGTACCGCGGCTGCTCGCGGCTGTAGTTGTTGTAGTAGCAGAACTTGGTGTTGGCGGACTGGCAGCGCGGGCACTGCCGCGGCGGCGGGCGCGGCAGCGGCGGGTGGCCCGCGCCCGCGTTCCTGCTGGCTCTTCCCTGCCTCGGAGGCGGAGGCGCCGCCGCGGCATTCATGGCGTTCGCCACGACGCCAGTCGTGGGCACACTGATGATGCCACCGGTGGCACCACCGTATCCCTGTCCCTGTCCCTGTCCCTGCCAAGAACAAGAACACACCGCGATCGAGTCATCTCATGTAGTCATGTGCATATGCGTCTGAGTATGTATCAGGGTGTTTGTGATGTCAAGGTACGTACCATGGCAAGGGGAGACGGCGGCCTAGCAGGGATCAGGTAAGAGAGGTGCGACGAAGCGGAAGAGGAAGAAGAGGTCAGAAAGGAGGACGGCATGGCTGGCCGGGCGTCGCGGCGACGGCCAGGGCAGCTTTCTGGCGGTGGAGAGGGCGGCGTCGTCGAACGGTGCGCGCTTGCTGCGGTGGGAGTGCCACGGTGACGCTCTGCGCATGTCGGTGCCGGACCGGTGATGCGCCCCCGCCCACGACTCCTCCAGAGCTCCTCTAGGCAGTACTGCCTCCAAAACACACAGCTGCAAGATTAATTAACAGTTTTTCTCGGAGTAATCCTAGCTAGCTAGTTCTCTTAAGATCAGCTGGCGCGACTGTGCTATGAATTGGTGTTACTATACCCTGACGAAGCAGAAGGTAGCTAGGAACGAAGCTGAAGTGAGACACGAAGGCCACGAGCCATGGAGGCGTTTCAGTGCTCGTGCTCGAGGTGGTTATATAGGCGATGGCCGCCACGCTTATGAGTTGCGAAGGCTCGTTGCACTTGTATTATTGGTTGACAGAGCCACGAGAAATAAAAAGACATCTTTGCTTAGGCGCTAAGGCCATAGTGGTGAGAACGGACCGGAGATGAGAGCCAGCGCGGCAGGAAATAAAGCGTGCACCGGCAGCCGTGGACTGGCTGCATGCGGTTCTGTGGGCAGTGGGGGCACCGAAGAACACGACGGTTCTGCCCAGGTGACGTCCCGCGCCGGCTCGGCGGTTTTGCTGGATTTGCTCATCATCACTCATCAGCCAGCGGGCTAGTAGCTAGCGTGTCTGGGATCGAACACACAAGCATCGATCGACTGGCTCATCTTCGCCGCCAGCAAGCGTTTCCCTCCCGTACGCTCAGTCAGACGACGGGAGTCGGAGCGTGGCGGAAGTGGGCCGTGGGCGGCTCGGCAGCGCACCCATGGATATCGATAGCTTCCTTGCGGGCGAAGAAGACGAGTGACACTGACACAGCACTGCAATTGCAAAAGTAAAGCTCTAATCTACGTAGGGTGTGTTTAGTTCGCGAATTTTTTTAGCTTTAGCTACTGTAGCAATTTCGTTTGTGTTTATCAATTAGTGTTTAATTATGAACTAATTAGGCTCAAAAGATTTGTCTCGTGATTTTCTACTAAACTGTGTAATTAGTTTTTTTTTCTACATTTAATATTCCGTACATGTGTCCAAACATTTCATGTGACGGGGAATCTTGAAAAATTTTTAGAAACTAAACGTGGCCGTAGTGTGTAACACAGCGTGGGACCGGGCTGTAATTTAGTCGGGCGTTGGCGAGCGACGGCGACAGGAACCGGCGAGGAGGCGCTGGTCGGCGCGCAAAGTGCGCGCTTTTAGCTCAGCCTCCTCCTCCACGAGTCGAGTAGGATAGAAAACAACAGCCGGACCGGAGAGTTGGTTTAGTTTGTCTTGTCCTGAGCTGCCTCCTCGTCGTCGCAAGTCTTCCACTACTTAATTGGCACGTTCTGCGGTGTTAATTCACTCCACTTTGCTTGCTAGAGATGCGCATGGTTGTCTTTACTCTGCCGCGTGCATGCATGCTGGATCGGCCCCAGCTTGGATTGGAGCCGATGCAGCGTAGGACAGGAGCCCGCTCAGGCGCTCACCCTCAGGTCCGGAGTGGGGTTGCCGCGACATGGTCGACACGTTTCGCCCCCTCTGCCCTCATGTCCGTACGTGTTCGGTGTTCCCGTCCAGGTCCAACCCACCCGGTCTTCCTCTTGCATGCTATGCAGGCAGCAGGTGGGCTGCAGCCCGGGGAGCGGCCCGCCACAATTTTTGGAGCAACCCATGTAGCCTCCCCGACGAGTGCCCGCAGGCCGCATCCTGGCGACTCCCGAACCGGCGAACCGAACCCCTAGGTGTAATGCTGGTACAGGACGTCCATCCGCCAGGAGGGTGCTATGGTGGGCCGTGACGGTAAACCATCAATCATATCTTATACGCTCATCCACTCATCTCTGACCATTCAAAAAAACAAAGAAAAAACTTAACTCACTGTAGCGTCGCGACCGCACTTTCCTCTTCACCGCGCCTTCTTCTCCATTGCGCCTCCGCTCTGCTGGCCGCCATCTCCTCTACGCTAGAGCACGGCAGTCCGTCTTCCTCCCTCTCTACCACGCCTCCTGCCCGCCGCGGGTTTCTCTAGCACACGGACCCGCCGCAGCCTTCTCCACGGGACGTGCCGCGGCCTTCTCAACCGGAGGAGCGAGCTCCGCGCCACCGGCGAGTTCTATACCGGTGAACTTCACGCGCCGACAAGCCTCCATTCTCAAGCAGCAAGAAGATGTTACGCTGAAAGTGTATGTTGTAAACATATGTTCAAGTGTTTCAGATGTTCAGAGGTATATTGCAAGTGTTTCATATGAATGTTGTAAAAGTAGATCGTGATGTCGCATGTACTGCAAGTGTTTCATCTATTTCAGACGCATGCTGCAAGCGTTTGTTCAAAGTGTTTCATCTATTCAGACGCATGTTGCAAGCGTTTTGATCTGGATGTTGCATATGTTTCCACACATATGTTGTAATAATATGTTACAAATGTTTCAACTGTTTTATTCTTGTGTAAGTATCTTCATGTTGCAAGTGTTTTATCTAGATGTTTCATATATTTCACAAATATGTTGTAAGTGTATATTTCAAATGTTTCATCTCTTTCAGATTTATGTTGCATTCAAGTGTTTCATGTTGCAAATGTTTCGTGTTTCGGAGGTATGTTCAGAGAGTCATGGGGGCACGGCCCGGACGCTGGGAGAAGGAGCACGTCGAGCGAGGGGCCGGCAGATGGGTCGCATGGCGCTCCTAGGGTCCTGCAGACGGGATGTGTTAGTCCTCATCTGGGCTCCCAGGTCCTACCCTCGCGGAGAGAGAAGGGGGTCAGGAGGAAGGAGTGGCGGACACAGCCGAGGTGCGCATGCTGGGCTAGGCAAGGCAGATGGGGAACGGATGTGCACGTGCAGCATCGATACAACACAGCGGCAGGCGGGCGGGCTCGGCAGCAGCATGCATGGGGCGTATGGACGCGCTCATCTGCTCCGGACGTCCGGGCGCTAGTAAGTCCCCTATGTGAAACGCCACCGACCTGTCCCATCCCTCCTCTCCGCAATTCCGCCCTCTGCCCCGCCTGACCCCCGAGTCATGTTACGCTTACACGTTGACCGAGACGGCACCCAGTCATGTGACGATCAAAATTTTTGGTGTCGTCGTAAGTTTGGCCGCGTGCAGTACAGACGTGGGCCATTTTCACTTTGCGTGTTGGGCCCTTTTGAACTATTCGTTGTATGTATTTGAAAGTTCCGTTTACCCTTCTCAATTATTGCGATAGTTCAGTTTTCATACCTGATATATAAAACCAGTTTTTTAACCTCCTATAACTTTTGAAAACAGTTCACTTTTGTAGCTGACGGTTTTTGGATAGTGGTTTTGCTAATGTGGCACCATGTTAGAGGGGTGAACCGGACTAAGTTGAAAGTTCAATGACAGACAAGAAATATTTTTATAAAAAATACTAAAAATAATAAAAAAAGTCAAATTTTTTCTAATATACTTTTACATGGAAGGATAATGCAATTAAAAATCCTAAAACCTAGTTTAATCTTGAAAAAATCATAAAATTTGTTTTAGCTTGGAAAATTATGGAACTTGTTTTAGATTTTTCTAAAAATCATGCTTTATGTTATAGTTCCCAGCTTGAAAGTGTTTGGATCTTGATGGACTCATTTTGTTGCTTGTTTTCGAGTATAAGCTCTCATATCTATTATAATAAGTCCATATTGATCATTTGATCTACACAGAAGCATGGATTGTAGTGGGCACTGCTTTCCGACCCTAGATAATTTTTTGAAGTATCCTTGTTACACTGTGTGCCTATATGCACCCTACCGCACACATGCATGCATGGACCCTTTGTTTAATATATTTAATTAAGTTCTAGTGTAATTAACTATAGAGCGTAACGAGGCATGAAAATCAAGATGGTAGCACATGGGTCATAATATTTGTAACAAATAGAATTGAGTGACATGAAGATATTTCAGGCCAGGCACCATAACATAGAGCATGATTTAAAAAATCTAAAACTAGTTTCATAAGTTTTCGAGCAAAAATAATTTTTTACAAATTCTTAGATATTTTTATTAAATATTTCTAGTCCAATTTACCTCCTTGAACTTTCAACATAGTCTGATTTACCCCTTGTGATGTGGTGCCACATCAACAAAACCACCATAAAAATGCTCAGGGTGCAAAAGTGAACGGCTTTCAAAAGTTGAAAAGTTGATGGAAATAACAAAAAAGTGGTTTTGTAGATCAAGGAGAAAAATTGAATGACCACGATTGTTATGGGAGGTAATTGGACTTTTTCCTATTTGAATTGACTATTTTGGACTGTTTCGGAACACTAAGTGATGCAGTCCTTTGACCGTTTCAGAAAAAATGTTACACGTTTAAATAGGTGTTACACTTGACTGTATTAAAATCTTTTAGAAAAAATGCTGCACGAACTACTTATGTTTTCTTGTGATTGAGAATATTGGTGTTATAAAGTAAATTACACATGCCACATAAATTTTGTATTTGATAACATATAAAAATGAAGGAATATTTGAAAGTTTCTTCATTTGTGAACTCATAATACATCATATAATATTATAACGTTGTTGAAGTAAAATGAGCATTGTTCTTTTCTAGGGAGTATCTTCAAGGTTTTAGATCATTGCAGTGGAGAAATAGTTTGCCTGTACAAATGGAAAAGAAATTGTTATCATTTGAGAAGTATTGTTTCTGACATTGGCAAAACAAACATATACAAAAATTGTAATGAACTTAAATTTCGTAATAAGGTATACTTAGACTATAAGCATAGAATTTCTTCATAAATTCTGAGTTGACCTTGTTATGTTGACTTGTTGCTATGAAATAGGAATTTTGCATGTATAGAGATAAAACATGAGCCTCTAATAAAAATATTTGAATTTTTAAGTTGTTTACAAAATAATTTCTTAATTGCCATACATCTTCAATGTTTTAATTAATAAAGAATTTGTATAATAAAATATGTAGTTAATATTACGCTTGCACTCAAGAATATTACGAAAAGAGATGTTTTGCTTATATTAGATAATTTTAGAATTGTTGTACCATCAAATGTTTGCATAAACTGCAATACGAAGACCCCTGAATTATACTTATAATTTGTGAAGATTAGTGTGAACTTAAGTTGTTTACAAAATAGTTTCTTTATAAATTGAATGAAAAAGGAAATATAGAATGTCTTATAGCATAACAACATTATTGGACAATTGGACATTAGACATTGCAATTATTTTTATAATAGACTAGAGATATGCCAATGCGTTGCACCGGGTCATAATTTTTTGAATTGAACCTGACGCGGACGTGTGAGCTTTGAGGACTTCATATCGAATGCGAACACGTGGATCCAGTCTTCGTATTGTAACCAGGTAGGATATGGACGTGTGAGCTCTGAGCAGTATGAATCGTATCGGGCATGGACATGTGAGCAGGGTCAAGATTTGGTAGAATGGGTACAAAAATAAGAACATGGTAATTATAGTTTCGCACATATGTTGTACCATGGACAAACAAAACCATTTTTTAGTGTGACATTTGTAATATTGTATTTGTACCAATGTGCGTGTTGGGCGCTTATCGAGCCAGCTTGGCCCAAAAATCGCCCCAGCGTTGCGTGCCTAGGCCAATAGCTAGGCACTTAGCCCTCTTCGGCACGACCCAAAGGCTCGGCGCGCCATGCCCAGCCCGTCCTCATTGGTCCATGCTTTTATCAGGCCCATGCAGTGCTAGGCTATGATGGGGGCGGGGTCCTGATCTTCCGTCAGATTCAAGATAACTATCGATTTGGTGGAGAACGACACATCGATCCGGCTTCATATTACAAAGACCTAAACCTTGCAACCTTAGCACCACGTCTTCTCTGGTTATCAACCATGTCACAATCCGGTTGACCTCGCCAAAAAGGCTAATCCCTGCTGCGAATCGAAGAACATTGGCAAGAACAAGATAAAATGCAACTCAAGTATAGCGACAATTGCGGATGTATGATTAAGCACTCGAATTTGGGGTTTCACAAATCGATAACGGCGATTGTTCAAAGACAGATTAATCTAAAGCAAAACTCAAACCCTAATGTAGGCGGCAGCTACTGATTATATAGCCTAAGGGGCATCCAAGGACCCCTATTTACGTCTCTAAGAAGTCCCGACACGTTACAAGGCCCAAACGGCCCAAAAGATGGTGACGCAACGCCTTGACAGAATCTGGATATCAACTTGTTTCGACAATTTCCATTTATTCTGAAGGAATTTTGATGTGATACCACTTCCATTGGTTAGCTTATCAAATTAGCTTTCCATCCATTTATGGATCGTCGAAAATGGAGTCCGTAAGCGACCTGGGCATCTGTTTTACTACAAACTACTCCCGAAGCCCGAGATGGACTCAAACTTGAAAGGTCCTTATTTGGTTTTGGTAATTGAGTGATAACCTTAGGTGGACTAATTGTGTTTATATGAGATACACAGGGAATTAGTCCATAGGTGATTATGTCATGAAGGAGCTCATTGCATATGAGACATGACATGGAGTCATGTGACTAAGGTGGCGAAGATCAAGATGAGGCTTGGCTGGATGGACCGGTTGCAAGTGTAAAGGGAAAGTCGGAGGCTTTGAAGCGAGGGACCGCGTGTGACGGTGAAGCTTGAGCAAGACTTGGCGCCGATGGACCAAGGCAACGGTGAAGAGCAAGTGAGGTCAAGATCGATTAACCAATACGGTCACGTGATGATATGAAGTGGATCATATCATTTAGTGATTGGTTGGTGCATGTGTTGCATCAACATCGAAGGAGATGGAATGGAATGCGCAAGGCAAAGGTATAACCTAGGGCATTTCATTTCACAGGTCAAAGGTTGTGTAGAGAAGTGCATGACTGGGTTTAGAATAGATGGCCGTACTATTAAGAGGGGCAAACTTGTTTGCATATCGGTCATCTAGTGCCACTCGAGTGATCTAACTTTGTATCGTTGCTAGAATCGAGTGGCGTAGCAAGTTGAGTGCCTAACTCCTTTGAAGAAAATGATTGTGAAAATGCTAACACACATGCACAAGGTGGTGATCACTTGTTGGTGTTGGCACATTTGCAAAGGAGGTGAAGTTTGAGCAGTAGAGATGGGTCTGGGGCCCTCTCGGTGGGATTCGACGCTTTTGTGAAAGTGAAACGTCTTTTTTCCACTACGCCGGTGGCAGAGATTTTCTCTAAGCCATCGTGGATAGAAATGAAGGCGAACGGAGGTCACTGGGGTGATCGGACGCGATCTCGGTATGACCGGACACGTCCGATCAGTGGCAGAGCAGCGCGCGGCGTGGGTGCGGTCAGTTCGACCGGCGCGTCCGGTCGATCGCGGGACCGGCGCGTCCGATCAGGCGCCTAGAGGGACAACAGTTCGCAAGGTCGATCGAACACGGTGCGCGTTCGGTCATGATCGACCGGACGCGTCTGGTCACGAGTGGACCCTTACTGGACTCAAACCAGACGCCGGGTGTAACACGTCCGGTCGATGCTTCGCGGGCGCAGGCGCTGTGCGTGACCTAAGCATCCGGTCTGTGTTACTGGCGCGTCTGGTTGCGTTTGACCGTTGGAGCGCTGAGTCGACCATTGAGATCGGGTGGCCGCAGTTGAATCCGAGAGGACACGTGGTGAAAACCCAAGTTTGGTTTTGGTAATTAATGACACCAAGTTGCTAATGTCATTGTGTCAAGTGAATTGAGTTAGGCATAGCAACACATGTGATGAAGGAGCAAGGAGCATGATGGTACATGCACATGAAATGATGATTATGGTGATCAAGCATGAGGAGATGTACATGGAACAAAGTGATTAAGGCAAAGGTATAATTATAGGGTTTGCTTTTGCCGGTCTAAGATGAGTAGAGAAGTGATTGACCGGGTTTAGGATTGATAGCCGACTATCAAGAGGGTCAATCACGGTTAGCTCATGAATCAAGTGCTACTAGGTCATCATCTTGAGCATATGCATTAGGATCTAGTAGAGGGCTAACATAACGCCTTGAAAAATGATTGTGAAAATGCTAACACACATACACATGATGGTGTACACTTGGTGGTGTTAGCACATCAGCGAAGGCGGCGGAGTTTGAGCGGTAGAGAGGGGTTTGGGGTCCTCTCTCCCTCCCTCCGAGCTTGTGAGTGCGGGATTCAGGCGTTATCGAGGAAATGAAATGCCTATATTCCATTGCGCCGGAGGCGAGAAAAGGTGGCGAAAGTCCGGAGTGTTTATCTCTGAAAAACTCCAACTGGATGCTGGATCGGACGCGGTCCAGGGTGGACCTGCGTGTCCGGTCAGTTCAAACCGCAGGCAGAGACGCACGCGTGAAGGTCGCGGACCGGCGCGTCCGGTCCCTCACGGAACCGGAGCGTCCAGTCACGCACCCAATGGGCAGCGCGTGTCTAAGTGCCGATCAGACGTCGTGGCGTGTCCGGTCACGTGCGACCGAACGTGTTCGATCGCGCAAGGAGCTCTCTGGACTCCGATCGGACGCCGGGTGCAGCGCGCCCGATCAAACAGTGTAGCGCGTCCGGTCACGGCAACGGCTCTCTCTGACACGCACTGTTGTTGTTTGTCTTGTAGTACCCTGACCGGTGCGTCCGGTCATCACGTTTTTCACTGCGTTGTCTTGTAACGGCTAGTTGCTTACCCCTTCGCTATAAATAGATGGTGGCCGGGTTTTGGTAGTTCTCTCTTGACTCTTTGAACACTTGAGACATACTTTGAGCTAGAGAACTTCTGCTCCACTCATCTCCTTGCTTGGTTGCATACTCTAGAGAGATTGAGTGAGATTCAAGTGCATTACATTGAGATTTGCATCTAGTGGCACTTGACTCTTGAGTTTGCTGCGGATTGCTTGTTACTCTTGGGTGTTTTCCGACACCCTAGACGGCTTGGAGCAGCGGTGGTATTGAGCTCGTGATTGGAGATTGTTTCGAGCCTCACCAATCGGTTGTGAGGGGTTCTTGAGCCTTCCCAGCGGGAGTTCGCGAATTGGCTACTCTAGTGGAGCTCGTGGCTTGGAGGATCCCCATCTTGTGAGTGGATGTGCGGCACCCGCTGAGGGTTCAACTCTTGATAGTTGATTAGCTCATGATCCATCAAGTGGGTGCATCGCCATAATGAGGAGTAGCTTGCCGGAAAGCAAGTGAACCTCGGTAAAAAATCTTGTGTCATCTTTTTGCCGAGGATTTCATTTGTGTATGTGATCACTTTAATTGATTGGTACATTGGACATATCTCTTCTCATCAACGTTGGTATATCTATTCAAGCTCTCTTCTTTACTTATTGTTCTTTGCCTTGTTTAGCTTGAGTAGAATAGCTTATCACTTAGGAGTAATTAGTTTAGAGACTTAGCGTTGTTAGTGTGAACTAGAGATCATAGCCTTGCACTAGAATTGTATTTGTGGCTTGCATAAAAGTAGTTGAGGTAGTGCTAGAATTAGCTTCGCCATCTTATTTACTAACTTGTTGTTTAGTAAAGCTTATAGAAAAATTTAAATAGACTATTCACCCCCTCTAGCCATTTGGACCTTACACGTGGACGGTGCAGGGCGACCGGACGTGGTGCAGTGTGTCCGATCAGTTTGATTGGCGCGTCCGGTCGTCCCGAAAATCGTCTAGTGAAGGGGCCAACGGCTATATTCGTTTGTGGGGTTATAAATAAAAGTGGTAACCGGCCTTGGCTGGTGCTTGCCACCCTTGGGACTTAGTGTCCATGCTTTGGGAGTGCAAGTAGAGCCTCTAACTCACTTGTGCTTGCAAGAGTGTGAATCGATTGTGAGTGAGTGTGATTCTAGTGCATTGCATCGAGTGGCAGTAGGTGTTCGAGTTGCAAGCCGGTGATGCTTGTTACTCTTGGAGGTTGCCACCTCCTAGATGGCTTGGTGGCTTGAGGCTCCGTCGAAGCTCGCAAGAAGATTGTGCGAGGCTCCGGAGATGCTTTGTGAGGGGGATTGTGCTCACCCCGCGGGGATCGCGAAGAGCAACTCTAGTAGAGCGTGTCATTAAGCTACCACACTTGATGGTGGGTTCTTGCGGCGCTCTTTGGGAGAGCTCGATTGTGGATACCGATTAGCCGTCGAACCACGAAGTGTTGGTCAACACAACGGGGACGTAGCTTGGTGGCAACCAAGTGAACCTCGGGAAAAAATCACCGTGTCAACATAGTCTACTCTTCTCGGTGGTTTGCCTTCATGCAACACAAGCTTGTATTTACTTTCATATATACTTGTGCTTGTGTAGTTGCTCTTGTGACTAGTTTGCTTGTGTAGCTTGCTAGTTATCTTCTTGCTTGTGTAGCTAGAAGCTTCCTCTTTACGTGGCTAATTTGGTTTGTGTAATCTTGTTAGTCACATTGCTTAGTTTGTGTAGCTAAATATTTTGCGCTCTCTAATTTGGCATTGGTTGCCTTGTTATTGAGCATTGCTAGTGAGCTTAGTGGCTTTGTGCTTTTGCTTCACTAGTTGTGTAGGAGCTCTCTCGGTGTGCAAAGTACTAGTGGCATAGGTTTGTGTGACCTTGCTTCTAGAATTGGTTAGGTGAGCTCTTGCTAGTCCGGCACCTTATTTGCTTGATTAGGATCTTTTGTAAGGTGCTCAAGTTTTAGATAGAGGGGTGTAGTCTTGGCTAGACCGATAAGTTTAATTCCGCATTTATTTCGGTTAGCCGGAGCGATTAAGTTTTAGAAAGGACTATTCACCCCCCTCTAGTCCGCCATCTCGACCCTTCAAAACTTCACATGGATTGGACCTCCAACTTAGCTTGGACGCCCTTGCTTACCTCCTAAGGTGGTGGCCAAGGAGGAGGACGTCCTTGGTCATCTCTTAGGTGTTCTTCATCTCCTTAGGGTGTGCTCCAACTTAGGCTAGGGTCTCAAGGATGAATATGAGGCCCACGATGACGACACAACTTTTGGTAGAAACAGCGGGAACTTATCGTGATGGTTTGGAGGCCTTGCTGACATGATCTTGAGGTTAAACCAGATCCATTTGAAAGCCATCAAGAGCTCATGAACCTCAAACCCACTCCGGATGAAAGAGTTATGGCCTTCCCAATAGAGTATTGTCGGGTTGCCGATGACGTGAAAGTTCAACTTTGATGGACTTGCACTTTGAGACATATTTGTACCTACAATCAAATAATGAGATGTACATGTGGAACCAAGTGAATTGTACCAAAAATCACTATACAAATGTAGGAATGAGCTCACCTTATAATTAATAGTCGTATCCGAAGGTGTCATGTCCTCATCATCCTCACCTTCTTGATAGCAAGCCGTCATCGGTTTGAGCTTAGTTGAAGGATAGGTTGTAGATAGTAGCCAACACTGCTCCTTGTCTTGAAATTTAACTTGTTTCTTTACAACAAAACATGGGGATATCGACGTGAAATGATAATTTCTATTGCGACCCTCTAATTGATCATATTGTTGCACAACAAAAAGAGATTTCAGATTTGAACAAATATAAACACGATGCACCATATACTCACCTTTATAATTATATCTGGTAATTCAGATTTAGCATCCACTAAATGTTGCTATGTTATGGCATGAGTGGTGAACAAATTCAGCACATCGTCACAAATTTCAGCAATATAAAATTTTGTAGCAGGCATAAAAGAATCTTTCAATTTAGGTACTTGGTGATTTCCAGATTTAATATCAATTGCTTTGTTCTCACTAGCAGATTTTTCTTCATTAGTTTGTACAATTTCAGCATGGTTTAAAGTTTTACTAGACTCCAAAGTGTGTGTGGAAAGTGGTGGTGGTGAAAATGCTATTGCATGGGCGAAAGTAGCCACTCGCCTTCTTATCGCAGTCTCAACCTTCGCAAATGCTTGCTCCACCCTTTCTAAAATCTGGTTGAGATGGTCGTTAATGTTGGTCTGGTTCCTTTGCTGACATCCTTGCAATTCTTTTTCTGCTAGCATAGCAAGCTAGAACAAACGGTTGACAATACAAAAATTTTTATGATAAACAATATCCTATATTTCATGCCTCAAACCACCATAAAAGCGAACAATTTTAGCTTCCATGTTCTTTACTATCCCACAACATATTGCACACTTTTGAAACTCTTCAAAATAATCCTAGACAGACATATTGCCTTGCTCTAAGCGTTGTATTTTTTTACGTAAATCATGTTTATAAGAATGAGGAATAAAACGATCATGCATTGCTTCTTTAAGTCTATCCCATGATTGAGGATGTTGATGCAAATTGCCTAGTTCCCGCCACCAAAATTGAGCAAAATATTTGAATTCACTAGTTGACGTGTTTAACTCTATGTATATATGGAACTAGGTAGGAATAAAGCTCTTGTTCTACAACCATATCCCAATCAAAATATTTTTCTTCATCATAAAATCCAACAAAGGATGGTATGGTAAACTTACCTCTCATACCTTGATGATTATAACCTATATGTGATGGCTGATTGTTCGCCATTCGGTCCATCCTTGCAAACTTCTGGTCCATGATTTCCTACAATTCAAATAATGACACGTACACGTGGAACCAAGTGAATTGTACCAAAAATCACTATGCAAATATAGGAATGAGCTCACCTTATAATTAATGGTCGTATCCGAAGGTGTCATGTCCTCGTCAGGCTAGGTGGCTCGTTTGGCCATCTATAACAGGAAGGATGAAAAAGCATAAATGACATTTTCTTTTGAAGATGAGGAAGGTATTTGTTTACACTTAAATTTGGCTAAGGCTGAGTATAGATGCATGAAGGCAATGGTCTCGACGAACTTCATTTGCAAAGCCAATAATTTTGCCAACTTGTTTTTGCTTTCCAATGCAAACTAAGCTGAGAAAGGAAGGGAAGGGTGAGTTTGTATGTACATGAAGAGACGAAAAGCTAGCAAGAATTTTTGTTGACCCTAAACATATCCGGGCCTTCTAGCAACTTCAATTGCCGCCGTTGATATATAGTTTGGACTTGGATTTCTGTATGCAAGTGTACATCAAGAAGAGAATAAGCACAAGTAGTTGATGCATTTTATAGTACGTTTACGTGATCGGTGCTACCTTTTGGTGTTATGAAAGAAATTGAGAAGATGCATGCAACATGTGAGATGACAGAGGAGGCAACAATGTCATCATGCATATTGAAACTAATCAATGCATCCAATCAAGAATAGGGACTTGTGTATGTACTTGGATTTGAGTTCGACACGGATACACAATGCTATAATTGAATTGGGGTCTAGTCCTGATTAATCACTTTAGAGAAAAAGGATACGTGCGACATAAGCAAATAGAAACCATATCATTATCTTCATTGTTTGTCAAATGTTTCATGTACATCGGAAAGACCACGAGCCATACTATAAATATAGACTTCGTATCAGGGCAAGACTTCATACGTATCACCGGGTGCTATATGACTTCGTATTAAGGCAAGACTTCATATGTATCACCGGGTGCTATACGGGTAGCGAGATTTGGTTTGGTATCACTGAGTAGATGGTTACTTTAGAGTCTTTTTAGGTGTAGAGAAGAGATAGCTAGATGGCAGATGGATATGACAACGATAGACCTCATTTTCTCTCCGATGAAAAAGTAAACCAGGTTGTGAATACCTCGGGCAACTCTCTGTTCAGTCTCCAAGTCACTATGAGAGCATTAGTGGAGAGTGATCCAAATACTGTCGAAGATGTCAATAATGCATATCAGGGACTTTTAGTTTGTCGCGTTAAGACTCACTTCGATGTTGGAAAGTCAACGCATTAATATCATTGGATTTGCAATTGGAGAAAAGAGAGGTAAGATCATAATCCTAACCTCCACCCAAGGGATCAAGACAATCTTGTCGCAATGGATTGACCGCCCAAGTATTGAAGAAATTGATTCACTCTTCAAATTTGAGGTCAAGTGTTTGCATGAGAAGGAGCGGTATAAACATGAACAATCCAAAGATGTAGTCCTTATTGGAATGCTAAGTTGTTGCATGCAGATTGCCGTAAGGATCTTCTACTCCTTGAAGCGGATGTTAAAGCTAGCTGCCATGTTGATCATCCAACTATTCGTTTTGCTGCCTCGCATCATCCTGAAAGTAAAGGCCAGTCTTCTTGCATGGGTGGCCAATCTACCATGAAGGTTTAGTGACACACGGGAGGATTTTCCACCTTGGAAGACAACTCAAAGATGTTGGATGTCCTAACAAGTACAAGTACAATATGAAACTTATTGAATTTTTTTGTGGCTGTTGTTTTAAAGTGTTTTCTGGTGGCTCGGTCATCAATGGAGATTTGGATTACCTTGGAGTGTTTCATGAAATCTATAACAACAATGGAACTTTTTGGGAGAATGTTGCTCAATTTTTACATTATTTTGAGAGGATGTAATTTCTTTGTGCAAATACCAATAGTAATTTGTTTCATGCAACCTATAACAACACAATCATGATTATTGTGTTGTTATAGGTTCAACTCGACTGTGATGAAGGTGAAATGTACATCAATGAAGCCTATGGAGAAGCATGTTGTAGATATTTACACAAGATAATATATTTGAAGTTTCGGAACAACTGCACTTCTCAGATGCATACACTTTTGAAGAAATTGAAAAGGAAATTGAAAATGATGAAATATTAAGGACAAGAGTTTGACAGAGATTCATTTCTGGTTGAAATTAAACATGATGAAAATATGTTTGAATGCATATTTGCAAAATATGATAGAGATGACATTTTTGTGTTGCCATGTTTTGAGATTATTGACTCAACTTGGTATTCACAAAATACTTGATTGTTATAAAACAAAGATGGACTACTGCTTATCTTGAGGATGAAACTAAGAGGCAGAAGATTGTTTCATTGAATTTATCATGAAACCAAAATGGACAGCAAGCAATTAGATATGCAATGATGATGACAAGTGTTGGTCGTCAACCAAACATGAGAGAGGTGAGAGTGAATAAGAAGGAGCCGAATGAGTGAGGGTTCAGAGCCCCCTCCACCTTCTCCCTCTCCCTTTATATGGGAGTTAGGAGCAGAAGTTTTCATTATTTTCCTTGATAAGGTTTGTATTTACAAACGAGTCTACAGGAGCTATAAATGGGCCATAAGCACTACCTGATAAGCCCCTTGGCTACGTAATTGGACTTGAACACACTAATGGAGGATCCCAAAGTATAATACACCACAACCCCCAACAATAGCGCCTCAGCTATTTAGTTTTGATCAGAAATACAAGACTCAATAGCTGAATATAACTAAGTGTGGCTTAATTACAACTCAGACCCGACACATGACTCTCGTCTTTACAAAAATAGTGTAGGGTTGACTTTGTCTTCGGCTAGCTTCGGTGGCGGCCTTCGCTCGAACCTTCGTGACCTTGTCTTAGGTAGCTTGCTTCTTCGTATGGTCCTGAGTCTTCGATGCCTTCTTTCCATAATTAAGCCTTCGCCTAAGACATTGATGTAGTCAAAGTGGACGAACGGTCGACGTAGCCAAGGTAATTGTAGATGATCACAACCTTAGCAGCCTGGGAACGAGAACATAGCCCACGTTTCCGTTCCCATGTTTCACGATCCGGTTCTCACATTTTAAAATGATACCCAAGTTTTTGTTCCCGTCTCGGGAATGGAAATGAGAATTGGAATATGGCTGCTAAGATCATCACCCTGTTCGCTTGTGCTTATCAGCGCTTATCAACCAGTCATTCTGTAGTGTTTTTCTCTCCCAACAAATCAGCATCGGCCAGAATCAGCCGGCCAGAAACCATGCAACGAACAAGTAACACGTCATCAAGCTTTCACTCACAAGTGTCCGACAAGGCTTCGTCTTGAGACGGATTGCTTATCCAATGTGCTTCTGGCCAGCCTTTCGTCTGGCGCTTGGGAGAAGTTGTTTCGTGTGCTTGAGTTAAACGTTATAGACTTAAAAGACGTGGTTGACGTCACAAATATCATAGACCTCAGCCTCGGCGCCGCCGCCCCCTCGGCCCCAGCAGCCCTGCTGCACAATGCAGCACAGCATCAGCATCGAGCAGGGAACGGAACGGGGCCTGTCCTGCTGCCGTGAGACGGAACAAAACCCGGGCCGCCCATCCACCAACTCACGCTCCAGAAGGACCAGAACGGTCCCGAGCTCCCCCGAGCGCGGCGACGCAAGACGGCAACAGCCACCGACCCCGCCCGTCCGTGCGTGCCAATGCCAAAGAAAAAAAAAATATCCAAGCCTGCCAACTGCCAAGCCAATTACCGAAAGTATCCTATCCATCCCCACGAGGGGACCGGGGACGCCGGGGGAAATCCAAGCCACCAAGCTCCCATTGGCCGGGCCGGTGCCAGGTCGGCGCCCCGTGGCGAACCCCAACCCCCACCCTATCGCGTTATCGCCACCGCCTCCGGCACCGATAAACTCCCGCCGCGCCTCGCTTTCCCTTCCCCCCGAGAAGAGGAAGACGAATAACCCATCCAAATCCTCAGTCCTCAGGCTGCTCACTCCGGCTCGTGCTATCCCTTCTCCCCTCTGGTCGACATGGCGCTCCAGGCGGCGACGTCTTTCCTCCCCTCGGCCCTCTCCGCGCGCAAGGAGGTGAGCGGCAGCTCTGCGTTTTCCAGCGAGCATTCGTGCCTTTGTGGCTGCTTTTTCTTTTTTTTTTGGAATCGCGGTCAGCTTCAGCGTCCGAGCTGCCAAGTTGCGGTTCTGGTAAGCGGTTTGAGTGTTTCGGTGCTAACTGTGGTTGCAATGTTGGTGCTGTGTGCAGGGGTCGGTGAAGGACTCGGCGTTCTTGGGTGTTCGTCTCGCGGATGGCCTCAAGTTGGAGACCAGTGCTCTGGGCCTACGCACCAAGGTATGGATTTTGGGACTGAGGCTACTGCTTGTTTACCTTTCATCATCTTCTGTTTGCTGCGTGTCCCAATTGCCACCTACTCCAAATCCATGCTCATTCCCATTGTTAGGCCTTAGGGAGCTGCAGTTGCAGCCTTGCAGGTGCCAATTTTCACGGTCGACTTAAGGTGTAGACGGTAGACCTGTGGCAGTAGATTTTCAGTAATGGATAGTGAGGGGGTAGTCTTTGTCTACTGAAGCCTTGGATAGTTGGACATCATTTGGCTGGCTAGAATTTGTCTGTCTTGAGTGTCTTCAAGTTCAATGTCTTACTGGCTTTCTGTTTTCTGAATCCAAGGCTTTAAAGCAATGGAAAGTCTGACTGAATAGTTAAGATGACATTTTCTTTCCACCATCATGTGTATAACTCGTAATTGCTACTCCTAATACTAAGCGATGGAGTACTTTTAGATGACTATGTTACTGCGGCAGCTCTGTAGTCAATTGGACATTGCAACATGGTTATCTTGACACTTCAGATAAAAATTGAGTCTCTTTTTGAAGGGAAAGATAAAAGTTGAAATTACGATAGGTTGTGTGATGACTGATGACCACCAGTGTCCAGTCTTATAGGCAATCAGGCATTCAGTATCGTCACTTTTACACTTCGGCTCAAAACCGAAATCCAG
This sequence comes from Saccharum hybrid cultivar R570, assembly GCA_038087645.1. Lineage (NCBI taxonomy): Eukaryota > Viridiplantae > Streptophyta > Magnoliopsida > Poales > Poaceae > Saccharum > Saccharum hybrid cultivar. Next base: position 29,224,797 of record JAQSUU010000015.1, on the reverse strand, counting down.
AAGTGTCGTTTGATTCTCACTGGGCTTTGTAAAGGATAGCCTGGCCAGATGTTGTTTCGGAACTACAGATCTTGTTAGTGCCACTGGTTCCCTGTATGATGATTGTAACTGAAAATGCGCATCCAAAACCTGCAGAGGGTGAGCGCTTCGGTGGCCATCCGCGCGCAGACGGCAGCGGTGTCCTCACCATCAGTGACCCCCGCGTCGCCGTCTGGCAAGAAGACCCTCCGCAAGGGCACGGCGATCATCACCGGCGCGTCGTCCGGTCTCGGCCTGGCCACGGCAAAGGCGCTGGCGGAGACAGGCAAGTGGCACGTCATCATGGCCTGCCGCGACTTCCTCAAGGCGTCGCGCGCGGCCAAGGCGGCCGGCATGGACAAGGACAGCTTCACCATCGTGCACCTGGACCTCGCCTCTCTGGACAGCGTCCGCCAGTTCGTCAAGAACGTGCGCCAGCTGGAGATGCCCATCGACGTGGTGGTCTGCAACGCCGCCGTGTACCAGCCCACTGCCAAGGAGCCGTCCTACACCGCTGACGGCTTCGAGATGAGCGTCGGCGTCAACCACCTTGGCCACTTCCTCCTCGCCCGCGAGCTCCTCAGCGACCTCCAGTCCTCCGACTACCCCTCCAAGCGCCTCATCATCGTCGGCTCCATCACCGGTACGTACGTGATGATAATGCCGCTGCCATCCTCTACCTTTTGGATTTGGATGCATGCCTGTCACTGAACTGAACTGTGAATGATCGAGCAGGGAACACGAACACGCTGGCGGGGAACGTGCCGCCGAAGGCGAACCTGGGTGACCTGCGCGGCCTCGCCGGCGGCCTCAACGGCATTGGCAGCTCGGTGATGATCGACGGCGGGGAGTTCGACGGCGCCAAGGCATACAAGGACAGCAAGGTGTGCAACATGCTGACGATGCAGGAGTTCCACGGCCGGTACCACGAGGAGACGGGCGTCACCTTCGCGTCGCTCTACCCGGGCTGCATCGCCACCACGGGCCTGTTCCGCGAGCACATCCCGCTGTTCCGGCTGCTCTTCCCGCCGTTCCAGAAGTACATCACCAAGGGCTACGTCTCCGAGGAGGAGGCCGGGAAGCGGCTGGCGCAGGTGGTGAGCGACCCCAGCCTGACCAAGTCCGGCGTGTACTGGAGCTGGAACAAGAACTCGGCGTCCTTCGAGAACCAGCTCTCGGAGGAGGCCAGCGACGCCGACAAGGCCAAGAAGCTCTGGGAGATCAGCGAGAAGCTCGTCGGCTTGGCGTGACGGCCGGTTGCCCACCGTGGCCGGCGCTGGCAGCCGGTGACAGTTTTTCGTAGGACATGTTCGTTAGTTGGTCTCAGTCGACGTGTGGTGCGCCCGTGTCAGAGTGCCAAGACAGAAAGTGAGTACACGTGTAAAATACTCCATGTGCTATTGCGCCGTGATGGTTTTGGCAGTGGGCTCTGTATGTAACTCTAGCCTTTAGCTTTGCTTTGGTAATTTAATTTACTGGTAATAAGAGGACAACAAATGCCTTTCGAGCTTCTTTGTCATCAGCATTCAGCAAATTCAGTTTTTTCTTGAGGACATGCTAGGACATGATACTTCTTCTATCCCTACAAGTTCTACAATGTTTTTTGTATCCAGGTAGTCAAATGTTCCCAGCACACACTGACACACCTTCAATCCATTTTCACTGTACATGAAAGTAAATTAATTCATTGCATGCACAGGAAAAATAACTGTATACAACAGCATTTTCCATTTTGAGTCTTTGAAAGAATTCCATTACTTCCTCTGTTCCAAATTATGAATCATGCTAAATTCTCTATATAAATAACTTTTAACATGTATCAATATATATTTGATAAGTCTGTAAAAAAACTTTGTATACTCTGTACCTCGAGGGCCTCCTTGGAATTGAGGAATAGGAAATAGAGAAATTTAAAAAAAAGCAGGAATAAATGAAGTGAATAGTGGAAAACCGTAGGATTTCAAAACACAGGAATGAATACTTTGAGCTGTTTAGAATGGAGGAAAAGAAAGTCAGGAACATGAGCAAGCATAGCAAGAGAGGAAGACCAAAGATTCTTTCCCTTGGGTTGGAGTGGATGTGTTTATTTCCTTTGTTTTGCACTACTATTGATTCCTTTCCTTTGGAATGGAATTCAACATTGCTTCATTCCAAACATTATGAAGTGATTCCTTTTTCTTTGGAATTTATTCATCCAAAAAATTTTTGGAAATCCTTTGATCCAAATAGGCCTACCAGGGAAGCAAAACCTCAAACCAGCAAAAGGGGTTGGGAAAGGCCAGTGCTCGGACGTCCGGACGGGGGCTAGCTTTCTAACGCTCGCGCCGCATGTCTGCTTCACGTGGGTTCCTTGTCGCTCCATGTCTCGTGCCCGCTCCGTGTCCCCACGCCCGCATGGTTTCCCGCGCCTGCCACTCGCGCCCCATCCACACCCATGCGCATGCAGGCAGGCCCAACAGGCAGCTGCTGCAGATGGGGTTCACTGCAACTGTGCAACATTAGATCTATTTTTGCAACGTCTAGAGGAAACATCTGCAACATACGTACGAAACAGTTGAAACACTTACGTTTGAAACACGAGGGAAACACGTGTGTAGCAATTGTAAAACATACACAATATCAAGATGAAAAACACTTGCAACATATGTGTGAAAACATATGCAACATCCAAATGAAACGTTTGCAACATAAGTGTCAAACATATGCAACACCCAGATAGAACACGTGCAACATCCGTCTGAATCAACTGAAACATTTGGAACAGACGCATGCAACATATGTGTATAACCATTGCAACATACATATGCAACATCCCGATCTACTTTTGTAACATCCACATGAAACACTTGCAACACGTATATGAAACATCTGAAACACTTCAAACATACGCTTACAACACACGCTTGCAACATCTGAGGAAGTAAGGGACCGCGATGTGCAACAGGAGAAGCCCGCTTCGGGTCTAGCCACTTCGGATCTCGTGATGTCACGAGCTGAGGTCGAGGATCGCGGCGGTGCTGGCGTCGATAGCGGGCACGGCCTCTTGGGGGGGGGGGGGCGGCAGCGCCGGCAGCACCTTGACGCAACAAGGTGGAGTGGGCGCGGCGGGGGATGGAGCACGGCGCAGCGGCAGACGTGGCATGGCTCAACGTGGGATGGGGGCGCCGCTGCGAGGTGGCTTGGGGCGGGCGAATGGCGCGGTGAGCCGCAATGAGCGAAGCGAGGAGTTGGGGATTTCTGTCGACTGTCGCTTGTAGATGGAGTAGATAGAGGAGAGAGAGCTTAGATGGGCCTGTTGAGCCGATCGCTGTGTTGGAACGAGCGTAGAGTTGAGCGTCAGACTTTTTTTAAAGATTCTAGACGTATGTTCTGTAGCCGAAAGGGGTTAAAGTTGTGGCTGCTTCAGTTAGTTGATTTTTTTGGTGTGGTGATAATCACCCTGTTCACTTGTGCTTATCAGGGCTTATTAGCCGGCCATTCAGCAGTGTTTTTCTTTTACAACAAATCAGCATCAGCAAGAAACCATCCAGCGAACAGAGTAAATTTATTAGTGAGAGTAATCTACTCGTAATGAACGCAGACCCACTGTTTAACGGCACAATTAATTTAACTTTGACCAATAAGTATTACTCCCTCCGTTTAAAACCATAAGATGTTTTGGTTTTTACTATGTTTCTAGATATTGTTGTATAGGAAATTAGAATGTCTTATAATTTGGATTGCATATAGTATTACATTAATTATAAAAATTATATTTTGCAAATGTATGTATTTAGGTATATAAATATTGGTACTATTTTTTTTTATAAAACTAGTCTTAGATAATAAATTTACAGTCCGTTCCGAAGGCTGCCTGTTGCCGCGCTACTAGCTGTTGTTGCAAAAGGAAACTAGCAAACACTCAACTATTGTGGTATAGGCAAGAAAACAGAAGCGGAAGACCGAACATGCCTTATACTCCTTTTTTGGACACGGGAGTACAAACGTCTTCTGAAGACAACTAATGTAACGAACCGAGGCTTCTGGACGGAATTCACAGACCAAAGAAATCGCCGGCACCATCACCATTTGCAACGATGAGCAAGCCATGCTCGTGGACCGATTCTATGGATCCACAGCTATATATGCAATCTACCGAAACGAGCTGAGTTAAAAAAAAAATCATGTCGACGGGGACCTAGCCGATGAGCAACTCACTGCCTTGAGTCTTCGGAAGGTTTATCCCGATTGAGGCCCTTGGTAATCTGCATACGGCAAGGCGAATGTCAAATGACGAATTTATTTACCGTTTGAATTTGGTAGCACCAGTTAAAAGAGTAGATTGAATCCACAAAGTATGATCTCCAACAGAGAAAAAATCATGTTACAAAGTATGACATCAATGCTTCTGTACACTGGACTAGATCCACCTGGGATAGCTTGTGTGGAATAACTAAACTATCAAATGGTCTAAAAATTGGTCGAAGGAGGTGTCCATAATTTTTTTTGAACATGTTTCTTACATCACAGGTGTCATGGAGCATCTCCAAGAGTACCCTATTTTTTCCTCCTAAAACATGTAGTTTTATAACTCTTAAAAAAATATTGGCAGGAAAAAAGAAAGCCATCTCTAAGAGTTCCTAATAATCCACTCCTAAAACATAGAAGACAATTTTACATTAGAAATCCTATACTATTTTTAAATTATCGTAACCATTTTTATATTTCTTTCTCTCTCGTAAATTTGCATCAGGAACCATTTCCTACTTCTTATTCTTTCTCACACCCTTCCACCTTTAGATTGATACGCACGGGATCCGCGCGATCGCTATTACGCGCAAAGTTACGCGCAACGGAGGAGGATTTACCAAGTGCATAAATTTTAGGAGCATAAATTAGGAGTTGTTGGAGAGATGTTTTTTCTCATCTTGTTAAAACTAAGGATTATGAAGGGAAATAGGATACTCTTGGAGATGCTCTTAAAACTTTAAAGTTTCTCAGGCAACGAGGTTCTAGGGTTAACAGCACCAAGTTGATTTAGGGGAATCTTAGAAGAAATCATTAGGCTACAAGTGGGGCCAGGTGGAGGAGCCGGGCGTGGAGACAGAGTGACAAGGCGTCGGGGCGCTGGCTGCCACATGTGGAGGAATACTATGGTTGGACCAGGTAAGGACGGCAGAGGCACGAGAATGGCATGGTGACGCCGGGCTTAGCAGTGGTGGTAGTAGTGCTAGGCGTGACGGGCTGGAGGTCGCCGAGGACGGGGCAAGCTGGCAGGAACGTGGGGGCGACAACCATGGTCGATTTGGCATGACAGAGGTTGAAGTAGATTTGTTGACGCTGGAATCTTTATGCCTTGTTTGGATATAATCTTTGAGACTATGCGATGCGAGTGTGACAGCGGATCCACGACAAGAGAGTCGTGATATGTAAAATCGAAGTTGTCATTGAGACTCGTGGTGGCTAGGTCGACGATGGAAGGAATCGACGACACTATAAACCTTTAACGAGATTCTCGCGGCCATCCATCAATAATCGACTTATAATCGTATACAAACATGCCCCTAATCACGTGCCTGATACGGTCGTACAAGGAGAGTTATATCCAAATTTTCCATTTTTGTTATTAACAAGATTTAAAAAATCCTATTTTTTTGACCGACTATCCACCATTCGATGCTACTATCAGAATGAGAGATCCGACGGCTATAGATTAAACCGCCTCCGCCCTCCTTGCCGTTCTGACACCTGACTCGTGATGAGGGCCGAGGGGCTACGGCTGAATCGGACAAACCAAACCAGACCCAACTCGCGGCCCCACTCGCCAGTGACACAGCCTGATCGAGCCGAAGCCGAGCTCCCCGCTACCCCAAACCAAATCCCCCACCCCAAGTAGCTGCCCCCCCTCCCAACTCATTTCCCAAATCCGCCGCATCAGCCGCAACGCGAAGCAAACGACGCCAACGGACCCAAACCCACACCCAAATCCTCCCTCTCTCGCCGCGCATCGACGACGGCGCGGGCGCCATGATCCTGCGCACGTACGGGCGCAGATCCCGCTCCTTCTCCGACGGCGGGGGTGGGGTCTCGTCCTCGCAGGACGCGTTCGACTTCGACGGCGACGACGACGTGCTGGGGTCGTCGGCCTCGCAGCCGCTCCCGCTCCCGCTCCCGCCGTCGCAGGAGTCCTCCTCGATGTGGGACTTCGACGAGGACCCGCCTCCGCGGTCCCAGCCGGAGGGGAGGCGGCGCGGCCGGGCCGGGGCAAGAAGAGGAGGAGGGTGGGAGCTCGCGGAAGCCCCCGCGGTGGCGCCGACGGCGACGCTGATGGAGGCGGAGGAGTACGGAGAGATGATGGAGAGCGTGGACGAAGTCACGTTCGCGCTCGACGGGCTCCGCCCCGCCGCGCAGAAGCGGACGCGGCGGGCCAGCCTGCTCGCGCTGCTCGGGATCTGCGCCTCCGCCGAGCGCCGCCGCGTGCTACGGTCCCAAGGGTAAGTGCATCAAAGGCGCCTCGTTTCCCTTGTTGTTCAGCCAAGAACACGAATTAGGTCCTTGCTTTCTTTTTTGGTAATCTTGACCGGAAAATCGAGAAGCGTGATGGTTTTCCTGTGCGATTAGGGCTCAAGATTAGGGTTTCTTTGAGAAAGAAACCACCTTTCTGCCTTTGGACCATGGACTTCCTTTGTTTGCTTGGTTTCGCAATAGACGCCTAATTCCTTGCCCAAAACACAAGTATCGGTTTTATGGTTCAATGAGTTCCCGTTTGTTGCTTGACACGAACTGTTATTTCTGTATTATTGTAGAACCGACTCTGTTGATTCCAACCAGCATTAGTATCACTTCCTTTGGTTTAGAACCTAATTTTATAAATGTGTTTAAGAAGTATGCATATGCATTTGAGTTGCCTAGGAACATTTCTAGCAGATTGGTATGTTCTTCAGCTGAGAGATTGTATCATGCATGGTCCCTGAAACAGTAGCATGGTTAGTGATTAGTAGTGCCTATAAATTGGTCTATCTTGTTTGAATTATATCTGCTCAGCTCAAGCATCATTGCAAGTTATCTGAAGTATGCTGTTTGATAGAAATGGAAATTGTTGAGGTGTAGCTAAACCTTAGGCATATGTGCCTATATTTTGTGACTTCTGGGAATTAGGCGTGTTTTCAGTTGGGATTGAACAATAATGATTATTGTCTTGTAAACTGAAAGTTTTACTTGAGCTGAAATGTGTCATTGGTTTACTCTTACACTCACAGCTATGCCAACACTGATGCTGTACTTCACTTTACGTTAAAAGACATAATACCTTGGTTAGAATAAGTTGAAGGTGTGGGATATCTGTTTTGCTGTCTGAACTTGGCTTCAATTCTTAGAGCAAGGTCAAATGGCAATTCATTTCTCTAAGTCCATAAGAATAGTTAAATTATTATCGAATTTGACATTTGAGAACTTCTCCAGCTCTAAAGATGTTAGCATTTAACAGACACAGTATTAGATTTTGACACCTTTTCCCATTTTATTACTTATACAAATGTCTTCCTTTTCTTATATCCTGTAGATTGGTACAGCAAATTATCGAGGCTATTTTGGTTCTGGACATTGATGATCCTCCCTCCGCTATTGCTGCAGGAGCTCTTTTATTTGTTTTGGCAAGTGATGTGAGTACCTCTTGATCTCAGTCTAAATCCTGCATGCTGTTATGCATATTAAATACCTCTTATCTCGAAGTCGCCTTCGCCATTAATAAAGTTTTCTCTTTTAGCTGCAAGGTGGAGAAAAGCTATTAATTTCCATTGTGTTTTCTCTTTTAGCTGCAACCACTTCTTTGGCATTACAATGCCACTTGTTTTCACATTACAAGGCTGGCATGTCCTATGAGAAAATCAAACAAGGAACACCATGATTTTAATCTCAATATTTTTTAATATAAAAACTAACTAGAAATTGTTTGAAAGTAAATCTCAGTCAGTGTTGACATTTAACCTTTTTCATTAGTTTGACCTAAATGACTATCTCTCTTGTTTTATAAGATGTAATATTGTAATATTTAATTAACCAAAAATGGTTCCTCTCTTTTACCACTTCCTTTCTTTTTTACTTAATAAAGTTTTTGACTTTTCATCGTCCGTGAGATGCAACTTTGTCCATTGCTACAACTTAATGGAGGCATTCTAACGATAACTCTAATGATATTTTCATAAACTGAATCTATGTAATTCTAACCTTACAGGCATACAAATCGTCAACCTTTAGAAATTTGATTGATGACACTAGATTCTGGAACTAAGGTAGTTGTACTTCAATATGGGTTCTGCTTATTGTTTCCTTTGTTATTATTCAGGTTCAAGATAATAATTCGCTGGATTCAGAAACTTGTGTCCATTTCCTTCTTAAATTATTAAACCCTCCGGTGAATGTCGTTGATGCCAAAGCGCCATCAATAGGTTCCAAACTTCTTGGAATCAGTAAATTTCAAATTCTTAATGGTTCCAATAAGGATGCGGACTCTAGTTCAGAGGACATACTTTTAAAAGTTGAAGAAATTCTCTTAAACTGCAAAGAGATCAAGCCACTAGACAGGGATGATAAGAGAACAACAAGGCCGGAACTATGTTCAAAGTGGCTTGCTTTGTTGACAATGGAAAAAGCTTGCTTGTCTGCTGTTGCATTAGAGGGTAAGTTCTCTAATCAAATTTCTTGATCACGATTCCCCTTCAGGTCTGATTTTGTTAGTCAAAGCAATAAAATCAAATAATAAGTAATAGCTTACAGCATTACATGGATGAATTTTTTCTGGTTATTGTTTCACTTGCTATTGATTGTCGTCTTATTTAGAGCTTGGAGTATTTTTCTTACCTTTAATTTAATAAACCTGATTTAGTAGCAAGGTTTGTCATCATCACTCTGAAGTGCTATAATATTTTTACAGATACATCTGACATGGTGTTGAAACTTGGAGGAAATTTCAAAGAAACATTAAGGCAGTCGGGTGGCCTTGATAATATTTTTAATGTTATGGTGAATTGCCATTCAGAACTGGAGGTAAGACCTTATTTATGTCTGTATGTTTTCTAACAGGTTTAGACAAAACTATTAAATTAGCATTATTTGTTTTGCTATGGTAAGATGGTTAACTTTTACAATTCATGTTCCAGTATACTTGAAGCTGCAATTTGGAAGAATATATTTTGAGCAACATGAAAAACATGTTACAATAATGGCTTTGGTTGAAAAGTTTTAGATTTCAAATGTACTCTAACTGTGATTACCAGTACAATTTGAACTTTGGAGAAACGATCAAGCAATACCCTTGAAAGCCTTGAAATTTGAATTCCCATATCATATACTCCCAAGATTATAATTCTTAACACTTCCATCAAATAGTCATTAATGGGGTGTTTGGTTTGAGGAATCACCTCATACTTGATGGGTGGTCCATCATCAGGTGATCCTATATGAATTTTGGTAGGATGATCCCATTCTCCATACATATGCTAATTGTGTGTATATGAGGAATGTGGTGGTGATGGATCACCCTATTCCAATACTCAAACCAAACAAGAATTTGAGGGGTGAGATGACAATGGACCACCTCTTTACTGAAACCAAACACAACATAAATGTCTTTTTGTTCTGTTGAGTGTTACAACTCCGTTGATATTTGCCTTTTCTGGATATCCAAGTACTCTAGTACTGACCTTCTTTAGGATTTCCATATTTTTATCCTTAGGGTGCCAATCTGTATATCGTTTGACCCCATCTTTACATGTCACCTCACCTGTTTGATAAATATATGCAATAGTAATATATGTTTGTGCTAAGTGACTGCAATAACAATCTGCCTCTGGTGGTAAACCTTGTGTATTAGAAACTTGTAAAGGATGCCTCCACTACAGCTGTGGAGGGTAAGGAAGGAGCTCCTCCGCAAAGTACCGCACTCCTCTTGAAATGTTTGAAAATTTTGGAGAATGCCACATTTCTAAGTGACAACAACAAGGTAATCTTCAGTATCTTGTTTGCTCGATTTGCTTCTGTCTCACTGCTCTCTACGATGTTTTGTGCTTCTTCTCTGCTGTAATGGTGTTCCCATGTTTGCTGCTAAGTGCTACCTGTATTATTTTACAAGGTATTCTAAATTATCTCATTTTGTTCCTTCCAGACCCATTTGCTCAGCATGAGTCGAAAATTGAGCCCTAAGTGCCCCTCACTTCCTTTTGTTGGTGTCATTCTCAGTATTATTGAATTACTATCAGGTAATTGCATACTAATTTAATATTACTACTACTCAAGACTTAAATGTAAAGCTCGACACCCCCTTTTGGAATCTGATTGTTATTCCTGTTGCTGCAGCTCTCTCTCTGCTTCAGAAACCGTCCACTGTTTCAAGAAAAGCAGATCCAAAAAATACTAAAGTTTGCAACGGGGCCTGCTCTGGTAATAAAATGACTTCATTTTATAGTTATATTGCGAACCTTTGCTATGCGAGCCTGAATATGATGATCACCCTTGTATGTTTCTATTTCAAATTCAATCCATCTAACTTGGATTGATGCCAAAACTTCCACTAGTTTCCGTTTTATGAATTTTCATTAAATTGTGCCATTATTCTCCTGACCGATTATATATATTTCAAGATCTCTGTACCATCTGGTGTTATCAATACTATCTGGGCCACCACAAACTCTTCCGTTATCTTTCTGATCTAATGTGAAGGCCAATAATACTTGTTCCTTTTAATTTTAACATAGTTACATTTTGAACATTGCATTGTGCAGGAGACAGTAGAGGTTTGAGCTTATTGAATCATCATAGCAAGTGCAATAACTCAAAGAAAAAGAGCCTTTTACTGAATCGAAGGCACCAGGATTGCTCATCTTCCAAATCAGAAGCTTCTCATGTTACTATCTCTTCTAGCAGTGTTGTCTCTCAGTCACAAAGGACACTCAATTCTTCATCTTTTTCAAGCGATGGGGCATCAAGTGGTTCACTTGGAGTGAAACATAGTAATGGTGCTAATTTGAAGCTCAATGTAAGAAAGGATCGTTCTAAAACTAATACAATTAGAGGCTCAAGTGGTTGGATTTCTATAAAAGCACACACTTCTGATTGGAACTCCAGAGAAATGGCAAAAAAGCGGCGTCTATCTGAAAATGTACACACTGATTTGAGTAATGGTGGTGATGACCCATTTGCATTTGATGATATTGATCAAGAACCTTCAAATTGGGATCTATTTGGTCCAAAAAGGAAATCACCACGGAAGCGAGCGAAACGATCTAATGGAGAAGTGCTGGATGATTGTGGGACTGCAGTAATGGGAAGTCCTGAATTATGTCAACCTGAAGATATTTATCAGTCAGGTGCAACTTCTGATTCTAAGGCTGTAGATAATCTTTTGGAAGATTGCCTTTTGGCATCAGTTAAGGTAATGGATCATGTTTCCTTTTGATCTTTCTTGTCTTGGTTTACCTCTATAACTCTTGTTGCCTGGCATCTTTTAAACATTGATAAAAAGCTGTGGAAGCTGTATATCCTTCAGATAATTGCCGATTGTCGTGATTTTTATATACAAAATTTGCAGACATCGGTACTTCTATAGTTCTATTCCATGTGTCAATTTGTATATTCACACCTACCATAAGAACATTCACATTACCTGCTTATCCACAATAGCAACGTTAACCATTTCTGACAGATGCTAGTCTTTTTTTTTTTGGGCGAGATTATGCTTGAGCAGTGGGTGAGCTTTATGCAAAATTAAAACTTACAGGTTTTAAGCTTAGTTGCTACTTCTACTTTGCTGGTCATTGTGAAAGTTTTGATCAGCTAGCTTTACCAAACAAACATCTTTTGCAGCAGGCCAGTGGCATGTTATTGAGGGACTACTTGTTTTTATTACATTTGCAATGAGATGTATCTAACATCTTCCATTAATTTTGTGGCAGGTTCTTATGAACTTGGCAAATGAAAACCCGTCTGGCTGCGAACAGATTGCGTCATGTGGTGGAATTAATACCATGGCCTCCTTGATCATTAAACATTTCCCCTCATTTGATTTCTCCATGGACAGTAACAATCAAATGAAAGAAAGAGTGTTCTCTGGTGATTTCTCGTCTTCCCAGAACAGCAAGTCACTCCAAATCAAAACTAAGCAATTGCGAGACTATGAACTTGATTTTCTGGTCGCCATATTGGGATTGCTTGTCAACCTTGTGGAGAAGGATAGCCTTAATAGGTAGGACTCCCCCTTTCCTTGCCTCCATTTGCTCCATTCATGTAAATATTACTGGTATGACAGTTTCTTAGATCTTGAAAGTTTCTATACATCCTCTAGTCAATGCCTGTAATTCTGACTGTACCTGGCTACAGGGTACGACTTGCGAATGCCCGTGTTTCTGTCAATCTATCTCAAAATCCAGATAGCAAAGAGGTACAGAGGGATGTCATACCCCTGCTCTGTTCAATATTCTTAGCAAGTCAAGGTACCGGAGAAACTACTGAAGCTATATCACCGGTAATTCTAATCCTCATGTTTTCATATTTTACAACATAATAACAAATTGTGGTCACCTTCCACACCTGGCAGACGGCAATTCTAACTGATGGGCATAGGCATGGTGTAATGTTACCAATGACAGGTTGCCCTTATCTTGGCATATATATAGGGGAAAATATGTAGTGGAAAACCACATCTTAGGTGGAAACATGGGAACCTACTCAAAACACATACTTGGAACTTGGCACATCCATAGTGCAACCATAGATGTACTTTGTCTTAGAGGTTGGCATGCAAACTCATATTTTTTTTAAAAAAAATCATCCTAAAATGGAAAAAATCAGGTGCATGTGCACTAGAATACAAAATCCAGCAGTGTTCTTTTTTTTTTATATGAACCATAGGTGTTTGATTCATCATTTATTAAGAGGCAACGTTTTGTTTTGTCTCACTTTCCCTTGCTTTGTGTGCCCCCTCATTCTTCATTAGATCACCATCATTTCTCTCTGCTATTTTGTATCCTGTTATAAACCTGCCAATATAATCAGAGTATCAGTTGGCAGTTGTGTAGACAAAAGGAGCACCAGGAATATAAATATATATGTTTATTTATAGACACTTGAGATTGCCAAAAGGTTAGCTGGAGCTTAGAATTAAATTAGCACCTTTTAGTTCTGGGTTGGGAATGCAGTTATGGCTTTTCTATATGTTGTATTTCTACATGCTACCTAGAAACGTATAACTGTGTTCTGCATATCGTATGACTCTTGTGAGCCATTTATTTGATGGCTATTTCTGATTTTCAGGATGATGAAGAATCTTTGTTGCAAGGAGAACGCGAAGCTGAAATGATGATTGTGGAGGCCTATGCAGCACTTGTGCTCGCCTTTCTTTCAATGGAAAGGTCCATACTGCCTTTTCATAATGTTTTCTTAATTTGTTATAATTTTAATGTGAGCCCCACTGCCATTAGCTTCTGAACCGTATGTTTGCTGCCACAGTATGAAGGTTCGAGGAGCCATTTCCAGTTGCCTTCCAGACAACAACTTAAAAGTTCTTGTACCAGTGCTAGAGAGATTTGTGGTATGTCTCCAAAATTTCTGAATGTACCATCACAAGCAACGTTCGAGAGACACATGGACTACCATTTTTGGGGACCAGTAATATGTCATGTCCATAGATGCCTATCCCTATTCTTTGTGTAGCCTGTATCTATTTATTCTTTTTCTGGCATGTTTACTAGATAGTATGTGACAGCTCTAGCTTAAAAAAATTTCTTGGTTGTTTTCCCGATTTTCCTTTCTGTGACAGCTTTGAGCTAGTTTTGCTTATAACCCAATCATCTTCTTCTCGTGCAGTCATTTCATCTGCAACTCAACATGATGACAAGGGAAACACATTCAGCTGTCACTGAAGTCATTGAAAGATGCCGGCAATCATAGAAGTGGGAAGACTGAAGAGGCGCCCTGTACAGATTAACTGACCTTTTGCAGCCGAAGCACACACAGGTGTTACTCAAGGTGTTACTCATCACCTGGCCAGGGCGCGACAAGTGGGTGCAGGCTGGCGTGCAGTGGGCTTGGGAGCTAACCGTGATTTTATTCTTTCTTTTGTCCCTCCTGTTGTTCTGATCCTGTTATGTGTATCTCCTTAGTTTCTTCATCTCCCCCCGAAATCATGTTGTTTCCGTACCATAGGAATAGTGCATATTATGAATGTACAATAACAGCATAGGCCATAGGGCATGTAGTTGTGCTGTTTCAGTTCTTCGGCTCTGCCTTACAGGTTGTATTTTGGTGTCACAATGGAATCAGTGACCACATATGCCTAAATCTGACTAGTTAAGAGTGTATATGACATGATAGCAGTGCAATTCAACTATGTCGCTCTCCATATGATGAGATGGAACTGAAAGAGATACCTATACTGGGACGTCGTTATACTTGGTCGAATGAAAGAGATTCCCCCACTCTTGTCAAGCTGGATAGAGTTTTATGTACAATAGATTGGGAAGATTTTTACCCTCACTGTGTATTGCAAAGCCATGCGACAGAAATGTCTGACCATTGTCCTCTTGTCCTTGGTCTTAAAGATGGTGTCAAGGGCAGGAAGCGTTTTCACTTTGAAAGCTTTTGGGCTCACCTTCCTGATTTCCTAGACACAGTGAAGAATTCTTGGGATGAACCTGCTCAGACAGCTTTCCCCCTGGACTGCATTTCAGTCAAGCTGAAGCGACTGACTCGTGCACTGCAATCTTGGAGCGCAAAAAGAGTTGGACACATAAAAACTAAGTTAGCTCAAGCACGAGAAGTCTTGCATAGGCTAGAAATGGCCCAAGATAGGAGGGCCCTATCCCTAGAGGAGAATTGGCTGCGAAGGGAATTGAAGCGACTGTGCCTGAAGTTAGGTTCTCTGGAAAGAACTGTGGCAAGACTACGTTCCCGGGTAAGGTACCTAAAGGATGGTGATGCAAATACATCCTTTTTCCACAAGCAGGCTGCTTTCCGAAAAAGGAAAAATTATATACCCAAACTCATGGATGGTGATCGGATGACAACTTCCCAAGAGGATAAACACAAGGTGTTGTTTGATTTCTATGAGAATCTGCTGGGAACAGCCCCGAGCCGACCTGCGTCATTGGACCTGCAATTCTTTCATAGGGACGCATTGGATCTGTCAGCCCTTGATACCCCAATCACGGAGGAAGAAGTTTGGGAAACGATCAAGTCACTGCCATCAGATAGAGCCCTGGGGCCAGACGGATTTACAGGCAGATTTTACAAGGCTTGTTGGCAGGTGATTAAGGCAGATCTCATGGCTGCAATTATCACTTTACAGCAAGGGGATGCAAGGGGGCTTGGATTGTTAAATGCAGCATATCTCACTCTGATCCCGAAGAAGAAAGATGCATTGGCTGCGAATGACTTTCGCCCTATCAGTTTAGTGCATAGCTTTGGTAAACTAATAACCAAGATTCTGGCAAATCGGCTGGCCCCCTACCTGGATTCGCTGATTTCTACTAATCAAAGCGCATTTGTACGTGGAAGATGCATTCATGATAACTTTATTCTAGTGCAACAAACAGCTAAGGTGTTACATCGACAAAAGGTGCCTAGCCTCTTTCTCAAGTTGGATATCTCAAAAGCTTTCGACTCGGTGTCGTGGTCTTTTCTCTTAGAAGTGCTGCAACATTTAGGCTTTGGTTGTTCGTGGCGCAACTTGGTGGCCAATCTGTTATCATCATCCTCAACTCGAATCTTACTGAATGGAGAACCGGGTGAGCTTATACAGCATCAGCGAGGTCTTCGACAAGGGGACCCTTTATCCCCCATGCTTTTTATTCTAGTGATGGATGTCCTTAATAGTCTGTTTGTGAAGGCTGGGTTTGAGGGTCTGTTGCAACCGCTATCCTCGCGTGTGGCTGGACAAAGACTCTCCCTATATGCTGATGATGTTGCCTTGTTTATCAAGCCACTTGAAGAGGAGCTGCAGATTACTAAAGATATTCTCAAGGTGTTTGGGGATGCTTCAGGGCTGCAAACTAATATTCAGAAAAGCAACATTATTCCCATCAGCTGTGCAGACGGGTCTTTGGCTGCAATTCAAGATACTCTTCCGGGTACAATCTCAGAGTTCCCGTGTAAATACTTGGGCCTGCCGTTATCTAATAAGAAGCTTCTTAAGAGGGACCTTATGCCATGGATTGAGAAAATCGCTGACAAACTCCCGTGCTGGAAGGCGGCTCTCATGAACAGGGCTGGACGTGCCACGTTAGTCCGGTGTGTTCTCTCCGCCATGCCTATTTATTTGTTAATCGCCATCAATGTCCCGAAGTGGTTCATCAAGGCAGTGGATAAAATCAGAAGGGGATTTTTATGGCAGGGAAAGGAAAAGGCTAATGGAGGGTGTTTGAAAGCATCTAGGCCCCAAGGTTTGGTTTCGGCAATTGATGACAACGCTTAATTACCATGACTAACGTGTGTTTTGCAGAAACTTTGGTAAGTTAGGTCATGGAGGTGATAACTGCTTTGGGCACCATGGTATTCGTGTCCCTTGATGGAAATCGTTTCGGTTTTCAAAAGAGTGACGTCAAGATTAAGGACGGTTAGTTCCGGATGTCGAGGTGTTGAGATACATTCGGAATAGTCGTTAGGATCTTCGTTTTACTCTTTTGGCCGTACTATAAAGGGGGGCATGAACGGGTAGCTTGACCTAGGCAAGTCCTATGTTTAGGTGTGGTGCACACTTGTTAAACTTGGCGCTAGGCAACCCTAGAATAGCTCAAAGTTCAGTTGGAAGCAACTTGGTTCAAGTTGCAACGCGTTTCGGAAAGTTTCGGGCTGTTTTCCCCTGACCGGACGCGGTTTTCGGCATGACCGGACGCGTCCGGTCAGTACTTTACCGCGACTAGGGTTTGGCTCTGACGACCGGACGCGGTTCCTGTGCGGACCGGACGCGGTGGTCAGAGGCCGACACGTGTCACTTGAGGAAGCACCCGATCGGACGCGACCTGGGTGTGATCGGCGCGTCCGGTCACAGTCCAGTAAGGTCCAGAGACGACCGGACGCGTCCGGTCATCACCGATCGGACGCGGCCTCGCGTCCGGTGCACTTACAGTACGCTCCTTGCACGATCGGACGCGTCCGGTCACTCAGTTCGAAAATCGGTTTTCGACCGTTACAGGCGACCGGCGCGTCCGGTCAGTTCGACCGGCGCGTCCGGTCAGCCCGTGTCAGAACGTAACGGTTCGTTTTGTCTCTGGGGTGTATAAATACATCCCCTCCACCTCTTTTAGAGGTCTCTTGCTCATTTGATCAGCTGAGAAAACCCTTTAGAGTGCAAGGGAGTGCAAGAGCTCTAGTGAGGATTGCGATTTGAGAATCAAAGCTTGAGAGTTCCTCACTAGCGATTAGAGAGTAGCAAGTGTGCATCCACCTTCTCTTTTGGGCTCGTTGTGGTCAAGTGAGAGTTCTAGCTTGTTACTCTTGGTGATCGCCATCACCTAGACGGCTTGGTGGTGATTGGGAGTTTGGTGATCATCCGGCGGAGCTTGTGGATGACCCAACTCATCTTGTGAGCGGTTTTGGGTGATTCACCGCGACGGAGTGTCGAAGAATCAACCCGTAGAGAGCACTTGATCCTTGCGCGGATCAAGGGGGAGCTACACCCTTGCGCGGGTGCTCCAACGAGGACTAGTGGGGAGTGGCGACTCTCCGATACCTCGGAAAAACATCGCCGTGTTCCTTGCCCTTTTACATTCAAGCATTTACATTCTCGTATTTACTTTCATTGCTTGATTTACATTCCTAGAATTGCCATGCTAGACTAGGATTGGAAACTAGGGTGCAAAACTTTTTTATCGGTAGACTCTCTAGGAACACAAGTAGGCACTAGGGGTGAATTCCGGCTTGTAGGATTTAATTCTTGCAATTAATTTTTAAAAAAGCCCAATTCACCCCCCCTCTTGGGCATCTTGATCCTTTCAATTGGTATCGGAGCCGTGTTGCTCCTAATTTAGGCTTTACCGCCTAGAGCAAGATGTCTAACGGGGAAGGATCACCTCCCACCTTTGAGGGGGATGATTTTCCATATTGGAAAATCCGCATGGAGGCGTATCTCGAAGCCATAGATGTTGGGTGTCTTAGAGCCGTAACCCAAGGGCTTCCCGCTATCAAGGATCCCGCAAACCCCATTGGTGACGAGGAGAAGTACAACCGGTGGAATGCAAAGGCCAAAAATGCACTCTACCGGGGCTTAGGCAAAGATATCTTCAATCGTGTGCATAATGCAAAGAACGCTCATGAATTATGGGAAAATCTTTGTGCTCACCATGAGGGAACTAAGAGTGAGCGTGAGGAACGCTATCATATTGCTTTAAAGAAAATTAATTCTTTTGAGATGCTTCCCAAAGAAAGTGCTAATGACATGTACACTCGCTTGAATGTTCTTGTAGAGGACCTCAATGCTCTTGGGCTCACTCAAATGAGCCAATCGGATGTTGCAAGGAAGATCTTGAGTGTTCTTCCCGTTGAGAAGTATGGTCACATCGTCACCGTGCTTCACCAAAGTGATCTTTCCACCGCAACTCCGGAAGATCAATGCTCATGAGATGTACATGCATATCACTCCGGAAGAGGGCTCATCATCTTCCAAGAAGAAAGACTTGGCCTTCAAAGCTAGTCATGACAAGAAGAAGAAGAAGGGCCAAGCCATGATGGTGCAAGAAAGCTCAAGTGAAAGTGATATTGATGATGAATCACTTGCACTCATGGCGAGAAAGACCACCAAGATGCTAAAGAAGCTAAACAAGAGTGGCATCAAGTTCGATGGCAAGAAGAAGAAATTCTTCACAAGTAGCAAGAGAAAGCCAATCTCGGAGATGGATTGCTACAATTGTGGTGAACTTGGCCACCTAGCTCATCAATGCCCTAGACCACCAAAAGACAAGTACAAAAACAAGAACAAGGGCAAGAAAAATGATTCAAGTGACGAAGAATATGAGAAGAAGAAGAACAAGCCATACAAGAAGAAGGATGGCAAGAAGAAGGATTTCTACAAGAAGAAGAAGGGAGGAAAGACTTACATTGTTGGTGATTGGCTCACCGACATTGAATCATCTTGTGAGTCCTCCGAAGATGAGAGCAATGATGAGAAAGAGAAGGTTGCCGCTTTTGTGATGGGGCCATCATCTTCACCGACATCTTCATCACCACCTTCACCGCCTCCTTCACCATCATCGTCCACTACTCACCTATGTCTTATGGCCAAGGGTGAACGAAAGGTACAAAACCATGATAGTGATGATGATGATGATAGTGATAGTGATGATGAATATGACGCACCTTCTTATGATGAACTTGTAAAATTGCTAAACAAATACACTAAAATCATAAGAAGGACAAGAAATGAAAATGATGAACTTCAAAATGAAAATGAATCACTCTCATCAAAGCTAGAAAATGCTCAAAAGACTAGTGGTGAGCTTAGAGATCAAAATGAAGTTATGTCTTCCACTCTCAAGGAGCTCAAAACCTCTAATAAAGAGCTTAAAGATCAATATGATAAGCTTGAGAAGAAGCATGATGAGCTCATCACTAGACATAACTCTCTAAAGGACAAATACACCACATTAAAAATTGACTATGATAGTCTTGTGGTTGCTAATGAACTTGCTCTTGAGACACATGATGCTACTAACAATGTTGTTAAGTGTGATATAGCTATATCATGTGATGATTTGATCATTGAAAGCATTGAGCAAGGTTCTAGTAGCAAAGGCAAGAGTGTGGTTGAGTCAAGCAACTATGATGATTATGCCAAGATCAAGTGTGAGAATGAGAAGCTTGCAAATGAGAACAAGAAGCTTAAAGGTTTGATGGCTCTTGAGAAGCAACCAACAAATGAGTCACTCATTGAAGAAAACAAAAAGCTCAAGCAAGAAAAAGAGCATCTCAAGACCGGCCTAAGCAAGTTCACAAGAGGCCAATATTTGCAAAGTGAGCTCCTCATGAACACCGTAATGAAGATGGATAGAAGTGGTATTGGGTACTTGGCAAATCAAGAGAAGAAAGCAAAAGCTCAACAACAACAAATCAAGTCAAAGCCCAAGCCAAAGAGATGTGTTGAGTGTGGTCAAGAAGGTCACTTTGCTCATGAATGCAAAACTCCACCACCACAACCCTTGCCCAAGCATGCTAGACCCTTTGCATTCAATGCTCATTATATGCTAAGAAAAGATTCAAATGGAAAGATGAAAGTCATGTTTTTGGGTCCCCCAAACAAGAATAGGCCAAAGAAAATTTGGGTTGCCAAGTCACTAGTTGAGAAAGTCAAGGGCCCCTCTCAAGTTTGGGTCCCTAAACAAAAAGCTTGATCTCTTGTGTGTAGGTGAACTACAAGACCGGTGGATCTTATTGGGTTATTTATAGTGGTTGCATTCAACATATGACCGGTGATCCTCGCATGTTCACCTCCATTGAAGAGAATGGGATATGTCAAGAGAAGATCACATTTGGAGATAATTCAAAGAGCAAAGTCAAAGGTGTAGGCAAGATTGCAATATCAAATGATCACTCACTCTCAAATGTGCTCTATGTTGCTTCATTGAGTTTCAACTTATTATCCGTTGGGCAACTTTGTGACCTTGGCTTCCAATGCTTGTTCACACCAAATGAAGTTGAAGTTTCAAAGATAGATGACAAGCAAGTGATATTCAAAGGCTTTAGATACAACAATCTTTATCTTGTTGACTTCACCTCCGAGGATGCAAACTTGATGACATGTTTGTTCACCAAGACCTCACTTGGTTGGCTTTGGCATAGGAGGCTTGCTCATGTTGGAATGAACACTCTCAACAAACTATTGAAGAAAGAACTAGTGAGAGGATTGAAGGATGTGAAGTTTGAAAAGGACAAACCTTGTAGTGCATGTCAAGCGGGCAAACAAGTTGCAAACACTCATCCAACCAAAGCTTTCATGTCAACTTCAAGAGTGCTAGAACTTCTTCATATGGATTTGTTTGGGCCTACAACATACAAGAGCTTGGGTGGTAATCTCTATTGTCTTGTGATAGTGGATGACTACTCAAGGTATACATGGACCTTCTTCCTTCATGACAAATCCGAAGTGACAAATTGCTTCAAGAAGTTTTCAAAGAGAGCTCAAAATGAATTTGAAGTCAAGATAAAGAAGATTAGAAGTGACAATGGCAAAGAGTTTGACAACACCAACATTGAAGCTTATTGTGATGAAATTGGAATCAAGCATGAGGTCTCTTCAACCTACACTCCTCAACAAAATGGTGTAGTTGAGAGAAAGAACCGGACTTTGATCACCCTTGCAAGAATAATGCTAGATGAGTACAACACTCCGGAGAAGTTGTGGGCCGAGGCAATCAATACCGCATGCTATGCTTCAAATCGCCTCTTCCTACAAAAGTTTCTTGGCAAGACCCCCTATGAGTTGCTTAATGGGAAGAAGCCGGACGTCTCATTCTTCCGGGTGTTTGGTTGCAAATGTTACATCTACAAGAAGCGTCAACACCTAGGGAAGTTTCAAAGACGTTGTGATATTGGTTTTCTTGTTGGTTACTCATCAAAGTCCAAAGCATATAGAGTATTTAACCATGCCACCGGTTTGGTTGAAGAAACATATGATGTGGAATTTGATGAATCTAACGGCTCCCAAGGAGCAATTGAGAATTGTGATGATGTAGGTGATGAACCCTTGAGGGAGGCCATGAAGAACATGCCGGTGGGAGACATCAAGCCAAAAGATGATGATGATGATGTACAAATTGTTGATCCACCATCTTCATCATGTGTGCCTCAAGATGATGACAAGAATGAGAGAATGGAAAATGAAGATACTTATGTCTCTCATGAACAAGCCGAGGCACAAGCTCAAGATGTTGATGCTCCCCATCCACCTCCTCAAGTGGTTGATAGAAGAAATTCTCCTCTACATCAAGCACATCCACAAGAACTCATCATAGGGAGTCCTACAAAGGGAGTAATGACTCGATCTCAAAAGCTAGCTTCTTTTGTTGAACATCACTCTTTTGTCTCTTGTGTTGAACCTAAGAATGTAGAAGAAGCTCTTCAAGATCCGGATTGGGTGAATGCCATGCACGAAGAATTGAACAACTTCACCCGCAATCAAGTTTGGACACTTGAAGAGCATCCTAAAGGTGCAAGAGTCATTGGAACCAAGTGGGTGTTCCGAAATAAGCAAGATGACCAAGGCATAGTGGTGAGGAATAAGGCAAGACTAGTTGCAAAGGGGTTCTCTCAAGTTGAAGGTCTTGATTTTGGAGAGACCTTTGCACCCGTTGCAAGACTTGAAGCCATTCGTATCCTCCTTGCATATGCATCACATCATGATATGAAACTATATCAAATGGATGTGAAAAGTGCATTCTTAAATGGCTTTATAAATGAACTAGTCTATGTTAATCAACCTCCCGGGTTTGAAGACCCTAGATATCCTAATCATGTTTATAGGTTGTCCAAGGCGCTATATGGGCTCAAGCAAGCCCCTAGAGCGTGGTATGAGCGCCTTCGGGACTTCCTCATTGAGAAGGACTTCACCAATGGGAAGGTCGACACCACACTATTCACCAAGAAGCTTAATGGGGAGATCTTCATTTGTCAAGTGTATGTTGATGATATCATCTTCGGATCAACAAATGAAGATTATTGCAAGGAATTTGGTGAATTGATGTCGAAGGAGTTCGAGATGTCAATGATTGGTGAGCTCACATTCTTCCTTGGGTTTCAAGTCAAGCAAATGAGAGAAGGGATTTTCATCTCTCAAGAGAAGTACACCAAGGATCTTCTCAAAAGATTCAAGATGGAAGAATGCAAGCCAATCAAGACCCCAATGCCATCAAATGGACATCTCAACCTAGATGAGGGAGGTAAACCGGTTGATCAAACTCTCTACCGTTCTATGATTGGTAGCTTGTTGTACCTTACCGCATCTAGGCCCGATATCATGTTTAGTGTGTGCATGTGTGCTCGCTTTCAAGCGTGCCCTAAAGAACCTCACTTAAGTGCCGTAAAAAGAATCCTAAGATATCTTAAGCACACCCCAAGCATTGGTCTTTGGTATCCCAAAGGAGCTAGATTCCAACTAGTTGGCTATTCCGATTCGGATTATGCCAGTTGCAAAATCGATAGAAAAAGCACATCCGGAGGGTGCCACTTGCTTGGGAGATCTTTAGTATCTTGGTCATCTAAAAAGCAAAATAGTGTGGCTTTGTCCACCGCCGAGGCGGAATACATTGCCGCGGGGGCTTGTTGTGCACAAATCTTATATATGAAACAAACCCTCCTAGACTATGGAATTGTTCTTGAAAAGGTGCCACTTTTATGTGACAATGAAAGTGCCGTTAAAATTGCTAACAATCCGGTACAACACTCACGCACCAAGCACATTGATATCCGCCATCACTTTCTAAGAGATCACGTTGCTAAAAATGACATATCACTAGAAGGTGTAAGAAGTCAAAATCAATTAGCGGATATCTTCACTAAACCGTTGGATGAGGCCACTTTTTGTAGGCTAAGAAGTGAACTTAATGTGCTTGATACAAGCAACTTTAAAAAATGAGCGTGTGTTGTCCCTTGCATTGCATTGTATTATATGTCATGTTTATTTTATCGCAATGCATTTAGGGTTTGGCTAACACGGTTACGATAACCCTCCTTTGGAGGAGTGAAGAAGCCTAACCGTGGATCAAACTTGACAAGCAACCTAGCTTTACTTTCTTGTATTGCATTGCATATGCATGGTTGTTTGTTTGTCGTTTCTTTTCGGTTTAGCTTTGAGCAACCGCTGTGTTCGCCCATGGATAGAGAGAGCATCTTGACGCTCCTAAAGGTTCAAAAACTCGATTGCTTGGCCATACGTTGCTCCTCGGGTGTTTATTGCCTATTTTCTTAAAAATAATACTAGCCTAAGGCAATCTATTTTGAAAAATTTGAGGGTTTGAGTGAGGTCACTCATATCAGGTTCCAATTGGTGTTTATTTGTGTCTCTTTGAATTGGAACTTGATTGGGAGTAGTCGCGTCGAAGTTCGGAACGAAGAAGGGCGAAGAACAGGGACCGGACGCTGGACCGGACGCTGCACCGGACGCAGTGATGCTTCACCACCGCGTCCGGTCCCGGCGTCCACCAGCGCGTCCGGTCATCCAGAAGACCAACTCCAGACCTAGTGACCGGACGCTGCACCGGACGCGCCTCTGTTGACCACCGCGTCCGGTCCCGGTTACCACCACCGCGTCCGGTCATCCGCGATGAATTCCCGAGCTCCCATCGACCGAACTCTGACCGCGTCCGGTCAGTCCTCACCGGACGCGTCCGGTCACTCCAGGTGCTTACTGGAGTGTGACCGGACGCTGCACCACCGCGTCCGGTCATAACGACCACCGCGTCCGGTCATCGCGTGTCGAGCGGATCTGAGTTCTTCATAAAACCGTTCGGTCTTGTCCGTTTTTCTTTCACCGTACGCCATCCACCGCCGCCGCGAACCCTAGCCGCCGTTACGCCGACTCGCCGAGCTCGCCGTCTTCCACGCCGCTTTCCTCACCGCCGGCGACCTCTCCCGTGTTCCCAGCCGCGCGCCTCCCTGGTTTCCTGCCCGTGCGCGCGCCCTCTGCCGCCCGAGCTCGCAGCCGCGCGCCACCGCCGCCTTCGCCGCACCGCCGTCTCTGCCGCTCATCCTCGCCGCCGGTCAGCCGTGTGCCTCACCTGCAGCAGCCGCAGCTCCTCCCTCGTGCCAAGCCACCCGAGCACCTCGATTTCCAATCTTCGGCCGTGCTCTTCCTTAGGGTTTACCCAAACCCTAGCCTAGGGTTTTGCCCTAATCCTGCTCGAGGTGACGATCTTGTTTGATATCGTTCAATTTCGTTCAATTTCGTCGCTAGGGCTAACCTTGACCGTAACTCACCGTTGATTATCTCGACTCGGTCCTTTCAGAGCTCGATCGTCGATTTCGGGAAATCTCGCGACCTAGGTCACCGCATCTTGTCACCGTCGTCTCGTCGATCCGAGGTAGCTTCGCGTCACGATTCACTTCGTATCTTATATGCTTGCTATCTCTAGGGTTTCGCACCTTGTAGTTATACATGTGCTTATAGTATATCTTTCTATTCCATCCGTGCAGCGAGTCAGTCGGTGTGTCAGGATCAGATCTGTTTGCTGAATCCGAGGCCAAGCCTGTGGATACGGACTGAGGCCAAGCCTCTCGAGTGTCAGTTCACCATCTTACAGAGGTTCTCAGTCAGTTTGTCAGCATGGTGCGTTGCAAGAACGCCGGTGGTGGTCCTGGTGACGGGGACGACAGTCCTACTCGTCGGTCTGAGATTACGCGTGGAAAGCGCATCAAGATGATGGCCAGAAAGAAGAAGAAGACACCTTCAGATGCAGAGATTGCTCAGGCCGTGGCAGATGCAGCAAAGCAGGCAGAGAGAGGTGGCAGGAGCAGTGGCATACGCATAGGCGAGCGTCGCTTTCATCTTGAAGGTCGACAGCTCGGCACTGAGGCCACTGAGGGCACAGAGGATACTGGAGCTCCAGAGAGTATGTCAGTAGATCCACCTACAGAGGCTACAGAGGCCACATAGGCTCCAGAGGCTACAGAGGAGCAGCCAGCTCAGTCTCCACCACGTCGCCGCTCCACACGTGCTCGTACTCAGGTGACTCCTAGGCCAGAGGGCCAGCGTCGTGGAGCACGTCCTCCTCCCAGAGCTAGAGGTTCACCCCCGGTCGAGTGCTTTGACCTGAGGGGTGCTACAGCACGTCAGGTGCAGGGGTTGAGGTTCGTGGAGGTTAGCCGTTGGTTTCCACCTGTGAGGGATCACAGAGCTTCAGAGGGTTTCTATACCCCACTTCAGGAGGATTTCTACAGGGCTCTAGTTGACAGTGGTATTGCTTTTTGACCACAGAGAGTCTGTCGGCTTGAGGCACTTGTTGATGTTGTAGGAGAGCAGCTTCGTCCGCACCTGTCCTATATGCCTGGTTTGTCGGATCTTCTTGGACGGACAGGTGCATACTGCGGCACATGGGTCAGAGAGTTTTATGCTTCACTTTGGATTGATCCTGCCCATGAGTTTATTCACTTTGCATTCCGAGGCCGCGATCACAGACTTTACAGCTCCAGAGCGCGAGAGATCCTCAGACTCCCAGCTTCTGACACGAGGATCCATCAGTTGTGTTATGGTCAGACTCCTCCACCCAGACGCCCTCACGGTGGAGCAATGCCACCTACAGACTTAGTTCGACCCTGCTTTCGTGAGCCTTTTGGCGAAGGGTCTCGTCGTACACCTGCCAGCCTGACACCACTTGCCAGAGTTTTGGATGCTATTATCAGACGGACTCTTCTTCCCAGACTTGGCTACAGAGAGGGACTGACACGTATGCAGCTTTGGGTTGTTCACCACCTCCTCTCACAGACACAGTTTGACATCTGGGATCTGATACTTAGTGAGATGGAGGACACCATAGCTGAGGGCTTCAAGGGTAATCGTCAGCTGCCCTATGCACACTGGATCTGCTTTATTATTAGATCTTCTATTCAGATGCCACCAGAGATCAGGGCGGAGATATCAGACACTACCACTGCTTTCCCTGAGTACGATATCCGTCAGCTTTGGGCCTCGGTTACTAGAGATCAGGCCCTAGTGCTAGGACAGCGTGAGCGCCCAGAGGTTCCTGAGACAGCAGCAGAGCAGGACGCTACAGTGGACGAGCTTGCTGAGGCAGAGCTTGCGGACCTTGACGCTCAGACTGCTGATATACCTGAGGATGCAACTTCTGACAGCACCGATGAGGACTACCAGCCCATCCCCAGGTACCGGTCTCCTCGGTCTCACGACCACGAGGCCGGTGGCTCTGGCTCAGCCTCCCGCTCAGAGACGGCCATGGTGGCTATACTTGAGAGGCTGACCCAGGCTCAGGAGCAGCAGCAGCAGCAGATTCAGCGACAGGCACAGGACACAGCTGCAGCACTTGCACAGATTCAGGCTCGTCAGGACGAGTTTCAACGTCAGCAGCTTGAGATCCAGAGGCAGCAGGTTGAGATGCAGAGACAGCAATATGAGATACAGCGACAGAGCGCAGCTAGTCAGCAGCAGTACCTAGATCTCCTGTGCCACCTTGTCACAGTCGGGGTTCCTCCGCCTGCTTCTGTCATGACTCATGCTTTACAGTCCAGTGGTCCGTCGAGTCAGGGACAGCCGAGCTTCCAGTTCACATCTCCACAGCAACAGGTTCCCCAGTCATTCCAGTCCCTGAGTTTCACTCCTATTCATACGGGGTTTACACCGTCAGACCAGCCTCGCCCTCACCTACTGACAAGCACACCTATCGGTGATTTCAGTGCTACCTACAGCGAGTTGACTGGTCAGCCGACACCCTCGCACACTACTACGTTTGCTACTTCTTCAGGGTTGTCAGCTCCCGAGGCAGCTATTCCTCCAGTGACAGGGACCGGGACTACAGAGACTATTTCTTCGTCAGTTGCCTCGATAGATCCCCCTGCTATTGGCTCGCTACAGGCTCAGGTCACACAGACGGATCCTTTGGTTGCTACCATGTCAGTACCTGTTCCTGCTCAGACCCAGACCGCTTCACAGCCACGTGCTTCTTCAGAGGGTCAGCCAGATAGCTCAGACTCCGAGGGTGATACGCTACACTTCGTGATTACTCCGCGCACCTCGGCACCCGACACGACTCCGTCTGTCCCCCCGTCAGATCCTTAGATTAGTTTTTTGGCGCTTGATGCCAAAGGGGGAGAGAGAGTAGTTTCAGGGGGAGTTTGATAGAGGGTTTTCGTTCTTTGTGTGCTACTTTCATGCATCATGTTTACTTTTCAGTCATTGCATTCGTGTGACATGTCGTCGTGTGATAAACTTTGAGTCTTAATGTGTTATCTAGTCAGTGTTAATTAATGTCACCATTTTAGTTATAGCTCTAAGGTTGTGCTTCCGTGCCTTACTCTGATTTCTTATGAGCTATATCTTTATGTGTACTAACTCTTCATGTCTTATCTTATGAGTACACTCTTTTGGCTTGGGGCACATAAGCAATTCCTAACCCTTTGTGCTTATTGCTTTTTGCTTATGAGAACCAAGCATGCTCGAAAACCTCCACTCAAATCTTCTGAATCCTAGTGTTGTCATCAATCACCAAAAAGGGGGAGATTGAAAGCATCTAGGCCCTAAGGTTTGGTTTCGGCAATTGATGACAACGCTTAATTACCATGACTAACGTGTGTTTTGCAGAAACTTTGGTAAGTTAGGTCATGGAGGTGATAACTGCTTTGGGCACCATGGTATTCGTGTCCCTTGATGGAAATCGTTTCGGTTTTCAAAAGAGTGACGTCAAGATTAAGGA
Source organism: Saccharum hybrid cultivar R570 (assembly GCA_038087645.1). NCBI lineage: Eukaryota > Viridiplantae > Streptophyta > Magnoliopsida > Poales > Poaceae > Saccharum > Saccharum hybrid cultivar. Next base: position 29,196,403 of record JAQSUU010000015.1, on the reverse strand, counting down.
CGGTTAGTTCCGGATGTCGAGGTGTTGAGATACATTCGGAATAGTCATTAGGATCTTCGTTTTACTCTTTTGGCCGTACTATAAAGGGGGGCATGAACGGGTAGCTTGACCTAGGCAAGTCCTATGTTTAGGTGTGGTGCACACTTGTTAAACTTGGCGCTAGGCAACCCTAGAATAGCTCAAAGTTTAGTTGGAAGCAACTTGGTTCAAGTTGCAACGCGTTTCGGAAAGTTTCGGGCTGTTTTCCCCTGACCGGACGCGGTTTTCGGCATGACCGGACGCGTCCGGTCAGTACTTTACCGCGACTAGGGTTTGGCTCTGACGACCGGACGCGGTTCCTGTGCGGACCGGACGCGGTGGTCAAAGGCCGACACGTGTCACTTGAGGAAACACCCGATCGGACGCGACCTGGGTGTGATCGGCGCGTCCAGTCACAGTCCAGTAAGGTCCAGAGACGACCGGACGCGTCCGGTCATCACCGATCGGACGCGGCCTCGTGTCCGGTGCACTTACAGTACGCTCCTTGCACGATCGGACGCGTTCGGTCACCCCTGACCGGCGCGTCCGGTCACTCAGTTCGAAAATTGGTTTTCGACCGTTACAGGCGACCGGCGCGTCCGGTCAGTTCCACCGGCGCGTCCGGTCAGCCCGTGTCAGAACGTAACGGTTCGTTTTGTCTCTGTGGTGTATAAATACATCCCCTCCACCTCTTTTAGAGGTCTCTTGCTCATTTGATCAGCTGAGAAAACCCTTTAGAGTGCAAGGGAGTGCAAGAGCTCTAGTGAGGATTGCGATTTGAGAATCAAAGCTTGAGAGTTCCTCACTAGCGATTAGAGAGTAGCAAGTGTGCATCCACCTTCTCTTTTGGGCTCGTTGTGGTCAAGTGAGAGTTCTAGCTTGTTACTCTTGGTGATCGCCATCACCTAGACGGCTTGGTGGTGATTGGGAGTTTGGTGATCATCCGGCGGAGCTTGTGGATGACCCAACTCATCTTGTGAGCGGTTTTGGGTGATTCACCGCGACGGAGTGTCGAAGAATCAACCCGTAGAGAGCACTTGATCCTTGCGCGGATCAAGGGGGAGCTACACCCTTGCGCGGGTGCTCCAACGAGGACTAGTGGGGAGTGGCGACTCTCCGATACCTCGGAAAAACATCGCCGTGTTCCTTGCCCTTTTACATTCAAGCATTTACATTCTCATATTTACTTTCATTGCTTGATTTACATTCCTAGAATTGCCATGCTAGACTAGGATTGGAAACTAGGGTGTAAAACTTTTTTATCGGTAGACTCTCTAGGAACACAAGTAGGCACTAGGGGTGAATTCCGGCTTGTAGGATTTAATTCTTGCAATTAATTTTTAGAAAAGCCCAATTCACCCCCCCTCTTGGGCATCTTGATCCTTTCAGTGTTGTCTGGTGGCTTGGGAGAAGATCATGAGACCGTTAGATCTTGGTGGCTTGGGCATCCCCAATTTGGAAGTGATGGCCTGGGCTTTGCAAATCAGGTGGCAGTGGTTTAAAAAGACCAAAGCTGATCGTCCATGGGTTGATTTGGAGCTTCCCTCGCATCCTAACTCGATAGCTCTGTTTGCCATCGCAGTCACTACTGAGATAGGAAATGGACACAGTACTCTTTTCTGGACTGACCGGTGGCTGCACGGGTGTTCGATTGAGAGTCTTGCGCCGGCTGTCTTTGCATGTGTCTCTCCAAGAATTCGCAAAAGCCGGACTGTGGCTGAAGCTCTTGCCAACATGGAGTGGCCTAGGGACATTCAAGGAGGTATGTCCTGGGCTGGTATTAGAGAATTCCTACTGCTATGGGATTGCCTCTTGGAAATTACTTTGACTGACCAAGAGGATCGTCATACGTGGAGGCTTGATACAACTGGATGCTACTCTTCCAAATCTGCATATAAAGCTTTTTTCTTTGGTGCTGTGACCTTTGAGCTTTGGCGTCGGCTTTGGAAGACTTGGGCCCCTGCCAAATGCAAAATGTTTTTGTGATTGGCAATCCGAAATAGATGTTGGACGGCAGATAGGCTTGCTAAGAGGGGTCTCTCTAATCCGGATAAATGCCCGCTATGTGATCAAGCAGATGAGACAATACAACATCTTTTAACAACATGTGTGGTGGCAAGACAAGTCTGGTTCAGATTATTCGCTCCACTGAATCTAGCAGATTCAGTACCTCGACAAAATGAACTGAGCTTTGCTGATTGGTGGCGCACGACGATTAGCAAAGTTAGCAAGGAGCACAGGAAAGGAGTGAACACCTTAATTATTTTAGGGGCCTGGATTATTTGGAAGCTAGGAATGCATGTGTTTTTGAGGGGGCTTCCCCTTCCCCTAACATGATTTGGAGTGAGCTGAAAAACGAGCACGGCCTCTGGTGCATGGCTGGGGCGAGAAATTTACAGGGGTTAGGTCTCATACTTGCAGACTAGGTCTTTGGTGTAAGGTCGAGTTGTTTTGTCCACTATGTGTTTAATCCTTAAGGCTGGATAATTGCCTCACTCATATTTGGTCCCCGTATGAGTGAGGATCCTGTTGGGGACCCTTTTTTTATCATCTCTATAATACAATGAAACGCAGCTCTGCTACGTTTTCCCAAAAAAAAAAATGAAGACCCCGTAAGTTCGAAGCATTGTCCGGTTGCAGAAAATGACGATGTTGTATGCAAACAGTGTAACTGAAGGTATACAAATCTTTCAGGTTGTTACTTAGTGCTATACTGCACGGCCTGTCAATACTAAGGTGGATGCGTTCGTTAATCCGTTATGTACAGGCTGTTTTGAGGGAATTAGAACCCCCGTCTTCTGTTGCTTGAGCTTAAAAGAATACTCCTGAAAATGGTAGGAGTCGTTGGCATGCCCCCCTGTTATTATCAGTATTAATTGTAAAACTGCATTTATTTTCGAACCTAAAATGGTACTGAGTTTTTTGTGCCCCTGTTATCAGTATTAATTGTTTCGGAACCGTTAATGGTACTGATTATTTGGATCGGCAAGAGCAACTTAAAAGGTTGCAGATTTGTTCTACTCCTGCAGCTTCGGAGTTTCAGCTGAACAAATTTGCAATTACAAGAAGGAAAGCATCGACCTTCCGGGCAAGTTCTAAACCAACAAATTTGCAACTATATAAGAAGGAAAACAAACATCAGCCTTCCAGGTAAGTTCCAAAACGCCGAGGTTTTTAGCGCATTTGGACCCACGTGCCGCCGGCCGGCCGGCCGGTTGCCCCCGCCGGCCCCACCCCACCGGTCGCATCGCCTCGCCGGCGCACGCACGCAGACATCAACCCGTTACCCCCGTACCCGTCCGCGCGCGAGCCGCGAGCACCCACGGCCCACCGACGACCCCCGCCCCACGATTTTATCCGTTCGTCGATCGTCTCTCCAGCGAAGACACCATCTCCCCATCCCACGTTCGCCACGTGCGCGCCACCTCCCCACCGCGTCCGCGTCGCCGGCCATACTCCGTCGCGAACGAGATCACGGGCCCCAGCCTCTTCTTCTTCCCCCGTTGTGGGACCGGAGCGTGCGAGGAGGCGGCGGGGGGTTGGTTTCGCGGGCCGACCATGGGGACGCTCATCCGGCCGGGGCCCGCCGCGTCGCCGCTCCCCATCGCTTCCTCCTCCTCCTCGTCCGCCCACGGTATCGCTGACTCGCCTCTCTGCTGGCCCGCTAGGCTCATCTCTGGGGGAAGCCACGCTGCTGATCTTATCTTATCTATGATTTATTGGTTGACTCGTAGTGGCGGCCGTTGGCGGCGGCGGCGGCGGCGGCGGCGGAGGGGCGAGGAGCTTGCGGCATCGGGTGTCGGTGGCGGTGTTCCGGTCCCCGAGTACGCAGGTTCTAGCGACGAGGTGGCGCCGGCGGAGAGGTTTAGTTGTGCGGTCGGATGCCGTCGCCGGTGGCGCAGCCGCCGCGGCAGCTGGGGATTCGACACGGCCACTGTCAGGTATCCAGCTTGCTGAGTATGTTAAAATGTTTTAATCGTTTTTAAGATGGTCGTGAGATTCAGTGGTTTGTTTACATTGGAGAAAATATGGTCGGGTGACACATAGCTCGGAGAAATGGAAGTTATGCCATTAGGAGGGGGTGAGTGGTAAATGATTTGCCAGTTTATGAGAGTGGTGAATGCGAGAGGGGCTAAACGACCCCTCTCGTAATGGCAAAAAGTTAATGGCCCTAGTTATGGAGGACGGATATCTATGCAAACCTGCAGTGACTAAATCTCTATTGCCAATGGTCCGTGGTTTAGATGATTCAATTCAAGGTAAATTCATAATGCAAAAACAAAGAGTCGTTTGGTCCTGATGGTTAAATACTATCAACTATGATTACAACCGGTACTCCCACTAACTGAAAGGCGCCACTACGTTGTTCAACGATAGAAATAGGGAACACATCTGGCAATGTGTAGCCTTTTAGACACCTTAGGCTATCCGCACCCATCGACCTCTATTTTCATCTCTAAAAAGGAATATTCTATCCTAGTCATCGAGATTCTCTACTCTATATCCATTTCTCCTGCACCCGTGTTATCTCTATCTCATACTCTATACCCACTATTCCATATTTTATTCCCCTTCCTCTCTCTTTCTCTTTCTCTCCGACTCTGTCTCGCGTTGCTACAGTGTTTAGCGGGCTGCTACAGTGACACGCGAGCTGTGGAGGTGGCCTGTGCAGCCGGTACGCTAGCGGCGCGTTTACAGGCGCGCGGTGCGCAGCCCGCGTACGCTGCCGGTAGCGTACCGGCTGCTTTACAGGCGCGCGGTGCCGATAGCCTTATAGCATGGTGTAGCAGTACTGCACCATTGTGTTTCACTCTTTCATGAAGTAGAATAATCAATAGATGTAGGTACTAGTTGTGTCTCATTCTTATTGGAAAACAGGTGCGCATGTACAACAAGGCAATAAATAGCTTGTATGAAATGAATAATATACAGAGAAAAATGCAAGATATCACACTATAGAATTGGATCTCCTTTTGCTAACTTGAAATTATTTTAACAGGCCTGCAATTGGCTCCAAGAGTCAGAGGGGTTTGCTTCTATTTGGTGACTGCAGTTGCAGCAATCTTTTTGTTTGTAGCTATGATTGTGGTTCATCCACTTGTGTTGCTATTTGACCGGTACCGCAGGAGAGCGCAGCACTACATCGCGAAGATTTGGGCTAAGTTGACAATTTCCATGTTCTACAAGCTTGAGGTTGAGGGAATGGAGAATCTACCTCCAAATAGCAGTCCTGGTGTCTATGTTGCTAACCATCAGAGCTTCTTGGATATTTATACCCTTCTTACTCTAGGGAGGTGCTTCAAATTTATAAGCAAGACCAGTATCTTTATGTTCCCTATTATAGGGTGGGCAATGTATCTCTTGGGTGTGATTCCTCTGCGGCGTATGGACAGCAGGAGCCAGCTGGTATGAGTAAACTCATCCCTATTTAGATCATGGTTTAGATAAATTTGTGATGAAACTATATTTTTTGGATCATTTATATTATTTAGAGGGACACGTAAGACAGTTTTGTTTTGTAATTGGCCTGCCATGCTCACTTTCTTTCTTGTTCTTTTTGGTTTACACAGCTTTGGCATGAGGTTTAAAACATACATAAGTAAACCAAATAACCAAGTTTATGTAATTCTATTGCCTAACTAGACACCTTATTTCAATTTGCGCTCCATGTTCTGCATAACATTGGTTTTGGAAATGCAGGATTGTCTCAAACGGTGCGTGGACTTGGTGGGAAAAGGAGCTTCTGTATTTTTCTTTCCAGAGGGTACTCGAAGTAGAGATGGCAAGTTAGGTGTATTTAAGGTTAGGTTTTACCAAACTACATCTTATTTCTCTGTTCATTATGCTTTTAACTTTTTCTTGGAGCAGTGACATGCTGTCATAATTTTCTCAGCGTGGCGCATTCAGTGTCGCCGCAAAGACTGGAGCTCCTGTGATACCTATTACTCTTATCGGAACTGGGAAATTGATGCCTTCTGGAATGGAAGGAATTCTCAATTCAGGTTCAGTAAAGGTGATTATTCACCGACCTATTCAAGGAAATGATGCAGAAACATTATGTTCCGAAGCAAGGAATGTGATAGCAGATACTCTTCTTCTACATGGTTATGGAGTACATTAAAGCAAGTGGGTGCTTTGGTCTATTTTTTTCTGAACGAGTGCTTTGGTCTATTCCCCAGAAGATTTTCAGAGCACAAGTACTTGAGAGTTGAGACAAAGCTCGTTGCAGGTACTGATGCTAACTATCTACCTTGATTTTTCGGGAAGGTTGGCAATTTATGATGTCTGGGTTGCTCTTTGTTGAATAAGTTTGTTTCTTTCCCCAAAAGGGTTTGTTTACGTACTGTAATTGGCTAATTGCACGGGACCTGATATTTGAGGCTGTTATCGACTGCGACAATAGAGTAGACCCTTCAAATAATGGAATGATTGATTAAGACTGGAGGTGTGCCTGCTTTTTGTCCTTCCATCCCTTCCTTTGATATAGCAGTATGAATCATTCTCGAGTATGAAACATCCTAGGAGGCAACTTTAGATATCAGAAGATGATGCAGTGCCTCAGGCAGTTGTACAGTAGCTGGTCCACACTGACAGTGCTCTCAATTACGTGGTTCGGATGTATGTTCATGCACTGGAGGCCTGTTTCTTGCACTCACACAGTTATCACGAGGCAACCATACGTACAGTTCCTTCCATAGCAGTATTAGACTATTAGTGGATATAAAAGATTGACATGCATCACTTCACTTGTGCCTATTCATTGTGCAATCTGTCTTCTTTATTAATATAATCGGGCAACTCCTGCTAAAAAAGTGTACAATCTGTACCTTCTGGTGTTCCTTATGGCCTATGGCAGTTTTTGAGTACTTTTGTCTTCTATATGTTGCAGATGTAATCATGTAAAGGCAAGAGGGAGAAAGATGGCTTGAATTGGCGGTTGTAACATGTGGTCTAATGTTGTAAACCCCATTTTTTTTTTGTTGGTTTGATAGTACAAAGCGATGTAATAGGCAGAGGCCGTCTTCATTGGATGGAAAATGAAGCCCACGTGATTTTTTGCCGTTTAGCAATGGAATTCGTCCCCCGGATTTTGATAGACATGTGGACCGGGCACTTGTTTCAAAGTTATACGCTGGGGCATCAAATCCTGGATAACATTTCTTTCGCTGTGTGTTTGATGTAGCCGTCCGGAGGCTTGTCCTTTTCGGCTTTGCTTGCTGGTGTTCTTGTTTCGTTATTTGCTTGCCCTTGTCCACATCTGGTATAATTTTGGTATAATCGCTTTGTGATCGTAAATGGATGTACTAATATAATGTAGTCGGTAGAGACTCCTGGATCTTTTTTTTTTAGAATTGAGGATGTGTTTAGTTTAGCTTCTAAAAAGTGCTTCTGCTTTTAAAAAACAGAATGCTAATCAAACGGATAGATGCAGAAGTTTTTTGAAACGCAACTACGTTTAGTATAATTTTCGTAGCATTTTGGATCCTACTTTTGGCTTTTTACTTTTCCAAATGAGTGGAAATGAGAGATGTTTAACACCTGTTTTAAGGGAGAAAGAGAGAAGGTAGGTTTATCATAGTTGTTTTATCCAAATATCTTATAACTTTCTTCACATCATATAGATTATAGTATCTTTTTTATAGCTTATAATGGCCTTTTTATAGTTCATATATTATTTTTTTCACGGCTCACAGCTGAATCAGGTAGACCCTTATCCTACATTGGTTATACAGAATTGTGTAAGGTATTGGTTTCGTTTGGAGATCATGTGACGTGATAGTCATGTCCTTGATTTCTGGGCTAGGGCTGACCCACTTTAGTGTTTGGTTTAAGAGATAGGATCATTTATTTTTTTGTTTGGTTGGGTGGATTATAAGTAAGATAATGTTATTTTTGACACCGTTGAGTAGTAGACATCTGCGGGGCATCGATCATCGTCTCTGTTTTGTTTTCCACATCAACCATATCTTCTCCATCGTCTTGCCTGTCGGCACGTGACGGAACTCGCTCTCCAACGAGCGTGCAGCGAAGCTTGCTTGGCCACGTGCTTCGGGGCTTGCCCATACTGGTGACAACCGCAGCTCACGTGGAGAGGAGACGACCCGTGATCTCGTTGAGGATCCACCTTAATTCACGTGCGTGGATTGGAATAGAACTTAGTTTAATTCTATTTTAATCTATTTTAATACATGTGGATTGAGATGAATATATGCACGTCTAAACAAAGTCTAAAGTGAGACTAGTGTGCCCGCTTTTTTTTTTTCTGGAGGGTGAAGCGAGCTCATATCTTTACGAGAATATTTGCAGGTGGAACATTCCCGCTCTCGAAGACCTCCGGACCAAACAACGCTAGCTAGAGTCGGAGTCTCCCTCCCCATTTTGTCTTTGGTTGTCCTCGGAATCAAATTCAGAGTCGTCCCATCTTGTCTTTGGTTGTCATCGGAATCAAATAGACGAACCACGGAACCAGTATATATATACATGGGCCACTTACAACTTACAAGTAGGCTATAGTTGATAGAATTTACTCACAATGTTAGATGCAACCAGTAGTCCACAAGGTAGGTCCACCAAAATTAAAATATCTCCAGGCTCGATAGAGTTTACCAACAATGTTAATGAACGCATATTTCTTTTGCCAAGAAAAACAAACGTGAACCTTTTATCCAGAAAAAAATGAAACACAAAAACAAAAACAAACGCGAAACGGAAAGCAAAATCAGTACCATGCAGGAAGTCGGGAAAAATGCCACTAAAGCAAACCTGTTAGGCTACATGGGCTCCAGGATGGCAATGGGTAAATCCCCATCGGGTATGGACTCCCCAGACCCATCCCCATGATAACAATATGACACCGCGGGTATCTCCATATCTAGTTGTGGGTGGGGGAATTTCCCCAGACCCATACCCGTCAGGGTAAATTATACTCGGCGGGTCACCCATACCCACCAAAAGTCCTTTTGTTGCCACATAGAAAATCAACGATTCACAAATCACAAGCAACCATCACTCCTAGAACAAAAAAAATAGACAAAATAGTAGCATAATAATTTATATTGCAACCACAAGTCACATAGCACCATAATAATTCTTTAATTTTGGGCTTCTTTAATTTTGGGCCGGGTATTTTTTACCCACGGGTAAACGGGTATGGGGCCTGCTACACCGTCCCCGTACCCACGTACCCGATGGGTGAAGGTTTTGCTCCGTTTACGTACCCATGGGTACGAGTTTTACTCCATATTGGTACCCTAATGGAGTAAATACCCATCGGGTATCGGGTCGCGGGTCCCCATTGCCATCTTGACATGGGCTACTACATCAAGCCTGTTGGGCTGGGGCGGAGAGTTACATATTGTCGTGAATGTTGGAACTTCTTTCAATAAATTTGATTAAAACTTAAAAAGCTTGATGATTTAGCTTATGCCAAAAATACTTTTGCATTTAGCTTTACACACTTTTAGTGTGTATTATTGAGCCAAAATATCTTTTTGTGAACTCCAAGAGATGAAGACGACACATCTCGTTCTAGGGCGAGAGCAAGACGATGCGTCAGCATCGCGCTCTAGGATGAGAGCAAGATGAGGCGTCATGCTCTAGGGCAAGAGCGTGACCGTGCATATGCGAACTTCCCCATCCCCGACACATGCTTTTATATATAGTGCTAAATATCAAGCCGGCTCGGCTCGGTATGTCGTCTTGCTAAGATAACGAGCTAGCTCACCTCGACTTGTTATCTTAATGAGACAGAAGGCCGACTAGGGCTCAACTCGTTTACATCTAGAGTTGGTTTGTTTGTTCGCAAGCCAAGCAATAAACATACCCAAAGTATAATCTATAGAGTGAATTCTATCAATGGTGCTTACACTTGTATCGAGTTCTCAACTATGTCCTAGTACTCCAAAATTACATATTATAGTCCCTAAACTATGTTTACTATGTCCTAGTACTCCAATCTTGTCTAGTAGGTTTAGATCATGATTGTTGGTAGATTTTTTTTGGGATTATCATATAGCTGAAGCTAGGGTTTAGGATTTCAATTGGTTGTTTTGTTTTTTTTTTTGGGTTTTTGCTCAAGCTAGGGTTAGTCTCACATTGATGATGAAATTAGCAAATTTGTTCTTGTTCTTGATGTCCCTACCGCCGAGATGAGTAAGATGGTGGAGGTTAGGGCAGGTGTGGTGGATATGGTTGCTGGTATTTTAAAATGGAATGTTACAGACTAAGGGCGTCTTTAGCAGAGCTCCTCCCAGTTTTGGCTCCATGCTACAGTATCCAAGGAGTCAGAGCCAAAGGAGCTAAAACCACTAGTTTCCATTGTTCATTTTTTAAAATAGAGAAAAATGATTTTAATGAACAATACCAAAAATAGTGTAGGAGCAGCTCAGAGCCCTTCCAAACCAGGCCTAAGTAATGGGTGAAACTCATCAGGACGTGTCTCACTAGCACCGGTCGAGTCGAAGCTAAAATGAGGCCCAATCTGTAAAAAGCTCTCCAACTTTCCCTAAAGAAATAAAAAAGATGAATATAAAAAATAATATTCTATTTGTAGTACCAGGCGCTCAAACAAGCACCCAAACCAAGGTGGTGCACTGGTGTTTCCCAGCACCATATGCATCCAGGGAATATTTTACTAGCACCCGCTGCAACTGTTTTAAGGCTAGTCTTAACGTGAGTTTCATTTATATTTAATAGACTACCACATATATATTTTTGATGATATATCAATGTTTTTAAGAAGAGAGTTCCATCTCTTGACATGATTGCTAACTCTCTACGAGTCATGAAATTAAATGTTAACCATTGAATGAAACTTTCCATTAGGAGGAAGTGTTTTATCCATATTCACTGTCGGAACCAGGGGCCAGCAGGACCGTGCCCCCCCACTCTAGCATAGTGAGTCTTTGTAAATACCTATAAAAATTCAATTGCATAGCTAAAAAAATATTATTTCACTCTTTTTTATGATAAATATTATGCTTTTTCGTTATGAGTACTAAATATATATGTACTCCTTCCGTCCACGAAAGAATGCAATTCTCGCTTTTCGAGAAGTCAAGCAGATTAAACTTTGACTAAATTTATATAAAAAAGTGCAAACATTCATGATACACAATAAATACCATTAGATTAGTTATAGAATATATTTTCATGAAAAAATTATTTGGAGTAAAAAATGCTAATAATATTTACTATAAATTTAGTCAAACTTAAACTATTTTGACCGGCACGCATCCCATAATTGCATTCTTTCACGGACGGAGGTCCTAAAAGCATAGGAAAGCTATTGAGACATATATTTGTTGTGCATATTTATCATGTTTACGAGGTGTCATGTATTGTCTGGGCCCCTTGATCAAAAGTTCTGGTTCCGTCACTGTCCATATTTCATTCCATCCTATATGATATGACAATCTTATAAGCAAAGCTTTTTTTTTGCAAACTATCTTATAAGCAAAGCTATGAAGCTCCTAGCTGAGACTGGTCCAAGACAGGTTGAACGGGGGTTAGATAGAAGGGCAAAGTAACATGTGTGACTTATTGTAGGAAGACGATAGAAGGGTAGAGTAACATGTGTCACTTGATTGTTGGAAGACGACTGTCACTGTTTGGACACCAGAAAATCCGCCTACAGCGGCTTCTCGTGTGGGAAAGGTGCGGGCGTGCCAGTGTACCAATGTACACAAAATAAAAGACAGGAACATGCATATTACTAATCATCACGAGTTAACAAATACAAGTTCCTAAATAAGATGCGCTCCATAGCCTACAAGTGGCAATCTAACTTGGACGATCGTGATCTTCATGGTTCCTGGGGCCTCGGAAAGCTCCCAGTTAATTACCCCCATGAGCTAGCTCACGGAGTACCTCCGATTCTGCTGCTGCGGTCGTCGTCTTCGATCTTCGCTTCACTTCTCCATGCGGGGTGTTGGTGTAGATGTGTGGGTGGCGTCGGCGTGTCCATGGCCTCGTCGGTCCATGAGCCGGTGTAACATGACTGGAACATCAGCCATGCTGCCTGCGTCGTTCGCCTCGTCGGTGTCGAACGCCGCATGATGTCATCATAGTCGCACTTGCATGGTTCGTGTAGCTTGAATTGCCTCGGACGTCCTCGGCAGCGTCGTCGTCGTACGCCGTAGAACTTGATCATGTGAAGGTGTTGAAGTAGTTGATGAAGACTTATACGTCGCCTTGCTTGTGCTCTCGACACACATAGACAGCTTGTGCATGCATGGCCAGATGGCCTGTACGTACATGTGTGTGCACATACACGCTTGCTCGCTTCTTGATTCTTGCATGTTCCATGTCTCTTCTTGCATGGATCGTTGCACGTATGCATGATTCGTACGCGCATGTATATGCATATACATCTTGCTTGGTGTAGTATTCGCATCTTCCTTGTACATGAGTGTACATTCACGCCACATATAGTCACACCACGGCGCCATGCTCTTGGCCGCCTCGCCTGGATTGTGCGTGCACACATACATACGCGCCATGTACGCACGACAGCGTCAAGCCTTCATGCCCGCGTCCGGCAGCCGCAGACAGCAGCCCTCGTCGGCATCTGGTTTTGATGGCCTCCCTGCGTAGGCGTAGCGGATCGATATGGCTCGCAACAGCGCTGCATCACGAACATCGCTCCGATGGCACCCGGCTCTATGGAGGACTCACCAACACCAAACTATGTGTATGAGATGAATAAAAGAATGGATGCATATCAGTATTTACCCACGGAAGAGATGAACGCCATCTTCTTGCTCCTGGCCTCTTGTCCCAAGAACGGCGTGCGGCCTGCTGGATGAAGATGACGCTGATCGCCGATGGGCTCCCTCGCAGCCGGACATCGGTGTTGAGTTGATGGAGGGCAGGAGAGCCTGGCGGCGCTGGTTGCTTTTTAGATAGAAAGTGCAATTCCCTTTGCGTGCTGCTCTAGGGGCTGCTTTTATAGGCTAATAGCTAGGGTTGCATTGGCTTCTGTTGGACTACACACGCGTGCCGTCCGGAGTCTGTTGAGGAGCACGATACCCGCGGCTGGCAGCTTACGTGCTTATCTCCAGGTGATAGCTATCTTTCGTAATCCATGAGATATTTGTTGGCTGCATGGACGTGTATGCGGCGATCGTATCCCATCCGAACACCAGCATCAACTAACATCTCTCCCATGCAGTCCATGACGTGTGGACCCGGCGAGATGTAGTTGAAACAAACCTAATATACATACGTATATTTAGCTAGTCCAAAAGCCTGCTGCCGATAGACGTGCGTGTACGCGCTGGAAATCAACGCACGTATCAGACGGCCGTATATACTGAGTGTCCCAAAATATTCTGTACTATGTACCAAGCCGCACCACACAGCATCGACCCGCAGCCGGTTGGTACGCAACTACTGTACGTATAATACATGGGTAGATCGACCGCGTATACACGAACTCTACGGCCGGTTCTGGTGGTCTTGGGTGTACCAGCGCATGTACACGACCGCACTCGTTGGTCCTCCACTCGTACATGTTAACTTCTTTTCACCAGCTTGCATGAAGAAACATGCTAGCTTCTTCTCGCCTCATCAATGCACGCATGCATGGCACCGTACGTGCATGCTAGCTTCTTGGGTTGCACGTTGAGGTGCACATATAGATGTATGGCGCTGTAGCATATTAGCTTCTCTCCTATACACGTATACACCGGAGAAACACATACATCTCTATATGTATTTCCGTCCGTATTTTTCCTCTTTACTACGTGCCCGGTGGTACACATTGGTACATGTGTGCACATGGATTTTAACTTGACCAAAAACCCATCAAACAAATGCCCCCACCAAGATGAGTTTGGACGATGCGTAGCAAGTCCGGACTCGGCTTGGTGAAGAAGCCGATCATGATATTCGAGCGCAATCGTAACAAAATTTGCTGCCGTTGCTATCATGGACTCCCATATCCCAGGGTCTAGATCACAAAACGATAGCCTCAGGGGTGCTATATATACATACGTGATGCGGTACTTTCCATAATCGCGATCCTGCTTCCTCATTGTTCCTTCGACTTGCGCTGTCCAAGGAAACTGGTGCCCTCCACGACAAACAAGGCAAATACCGGCGACACAGCTCCCGTCGTTGCGGCATCGGTGATATTCGCTTCCTTTAACTTGCCTTTTCTATTAGCTTCTTCTTTCCTTGAATCTACAACAGGGTTTTTGTTCCTGATATAGATGGCTCGTGATGGTGATGAGCGCGTAAGAGATTGGTCCAATCGTCAATGCCGTTCTCAGCGACCTCGCAATGAACGTGGAGAAGATCCACCCCATAAGGAGGAACCCAAGGCCCGTGGGGAGCGCCTGAGTCGGAACACCTCGCAATCTCGCAGCGACTATCATGGTCAGAACGCTCTGCGCCAGGTTGGTGCCAAGGTCCGTGGCAACCGTGAAAAGCAAGACCTTCAACGTAGGGAGCATCACGGTGAAGAGGCTCCGTGCCAGAACGACTCCAAGCCCCGTGTCGACCGTAATGGTCGGGACATTTCGCACAAGAGCGAGCCTAGACCTCGCGACGCGACAGATCACTACAAGATCGAGTTCCGCGAGTCTCGACACCGTCGCCAGATGATTATAAGCGACAGCTCCGACTCAGATAGAGCCACCCCCGAAGAGGAGACCTCGTAAGAGTACGGTCGACGCACCGATTTCTTCTCAGCCAGCTTTAGGCAAGAGAACACACGAGGAGACAGGCGTCGATCCCATACGCGAAGAAGTACCACTCAAGAGAACGAGTCCTGAGAAGAAGACTCGTAAGGATGATGACAGAGTTGCGGACGAGACCTCAAAGGATAATCAAAGGCACACACTGACGGCCCCCGGCGATGTTCCCTTCAAGCCGCAGCTATCTGATACTGCGCATAAGGTATTGTTTAAATTTTCCTTAAGGGCATGCAAATGTTGTTGATTTATCATATATTTTTTTTACATAGGGCCAGACCGTTTCGCACCCGATGGTCAGCTCGGATGACCAAAAGACGAGCTTTGATGAGAACGTCTCTCTCGCCGAGTACAGCAAGGACAGCGTAAGCATGCTCCGTCAGATTCTCCTTTCACTTCTTTTGACATTGTAGTAATTTTCTCAAACAATTTTGTCAAGTCATTCATGAACGAAGACCTGAGCACCCTTCCGTGGAAGGAGATCTTGTCTAAAGATGTATTTAGCCTTTTCACGGACCTCGTACAGGACTACCCTCCTCCTGCCGAGGTTGCAGATGGCACGCGCACGACTACAGAACAGCTCCAAGTCACGGCGCTGCCCCCTGTGCCAGCTCCTGTGCTTGTGTCAGCTTCAACACGATCTTCAGCCGACCCTAGCTCGGGGCTACTAGTTGATGACGAAGTGCCAGCCCTGCTAGACGATGCTGCACTCCAAGCACTACTCCATACTGTAGCGGCTGAACAAACAAGTGGGTTTATACATCCAGATGGTAATAGAGCCCTGGAAGGTAAACAGACTTGCTCTTTTATACATGCACGCTGCATTATTGCACATAAGCAACGCAAGCTTACTTATCATTACATATTTCTTTTTGGCAGCTGATGATAATATCGAGGACAAAACGCCACTCTCTAAGCTGGCAGCCCTGAAGAAGGAGGATAACATGCATCTCCAACTAGTAGACCAAGCTAAAGAATTTACTGCCAAGCTGGGTTCAATTAGCATTCCTGCTTTCTTAGACAATGACGCCTCTTTTGTCCTTGATCTACCCAACGATAGACATGGTGTGCACGAGGAATTGAGGGACCTCCAGGTCATGCTAGAGATTAGTCCTCTCAATGAGAAACAGGTGAATCGCCGCATCAAAATGCTCTTGGGTTACTGGACAGCGATGTATGAAGAGCCGCGCCCTGCGGCCTTAGCTCAACTCATGATCCATATGGTGAGCCTGGCGCAGCGCCTGCAGGGTGACACTTCTTCCTCTATCGAAGCTAATTCTGTCATGGAGGAAGGACATCAACAACTTGGCGAGCTAGACACCGCCCGCTCCATGACCATGGCTGAACTGAAGCGTCATGCCGAGGAGCGTGACGAGGCGCAAGCAAAATACCAGCCCCTCAAGATGGAGCAACAGAACGCTGCCAAAGAGGCTCGCGACTTCGAGGAAAAGGCTCGTAGCTTCCAGGAGAAAGCTCGTGTTGCCTGGGCACGTGAAAAAGAGCTCCTTGGCAAAGAAGAGGAGCTCTCGAAGCACATCAAGTTTTGTCGGGGACATATCAAGATGCTGGAGGCCAGACTTGAGCAGCTGGAGGAGTGCCGGCGCAACATGAAAGCTCAGCTGGAGGACATCGGCCAACTAGAGGATCCGGTGTCTCGGGGCGTCAAGCTTATCCTGAAGTACTCCTTCCTTGAAGATAGAACATGAGGTCATCCCTAGCTGGGCCACATTCACAGTAGCCCCGTAGGAGACTAGCTATTCCTTAGCATCACCTAGTTTGCCTAGACTCTCATGTTTGAGTCTTTTTTTTACTTTCGCTGGACCTTAGTTAAATAAGTTGGGCATCGCTTGATGCATGCACCCCTTTTGTATATTATATAATAATCGAGTGAACAGGTTATATCCGTCAAACCAATACAGGATTCACATATATGTTCCCTTCCCGCTTGACCGATCATAAGCGTGTACGAGCTCTTTCTTTGTTATTCCTTGCGTATGCGCGGCGATAGAGCTGCACACAAGCTCGCACACGTCTGTTCCTCACGTTTGTACATGTCACCATATACATCTGACTTAGCCGCCGGCCCCATTGCTAGCGTCAGAGTTATCTTTGATGGATAGAACAGGCGTGCCTTGGCCACCGACTCACTGTCAAGGAGAATGGCTAGAGTTTTGTCACGCCGTTCACAGGGCGCAACTTCTTTATATTGATACATGGCACTGTCACCGTTGCACACTTGCATGAATACATCGTTACTACGCAGTAGTGGCACTATTGACAAGCCGCCGGCCGGACTGAGTGCATAGCGCTTCATCTCAGCTTGCATGTTCTCTCACAATGGTGCTCGACTATTGCACGCACGTACAAGTACAAGAACACTTCGTCTACAACCACAAGCACATGCATGCTTTTATATACCGGATGAATTAATCATATATTTGCCACGCTAAACCAGCAGGCTTCTAATCTTGCATGATTAAACTCACGCAAGTACTAGTTCGTTTTTTATTTGCCTTTGTGTCTGCATGGCGACAACTCAACGTGAGCCGCGCGCAGCTCACACGTACATCGGCCATGTCCACATGTGGAGCACCACATAAGTTGGTGATTCTTGCCGCAAACAGCTACAACTCTGTCACGAACATCAACACACAGGACTCGCCCGGCGAGCAGTCGCTCAGGCTTTTAAAAGTTACTGGGAACTTAGCGTGCCGCTCGACAAGGCGACGTTGCTGCTAGATGCACGTAGGGTGTTAGCTTTTCTTTGCTTTGATAGTACTGTAATCAGGCTAACAAACTAGAGCGTGGCACCTTATCTCGATCTGCAAGGTCCATGATGTTGGTCCGTGTGTATGTGAGTACAAGCATAAGCACTCCTTGCACGAGATATGTTTGTGCGTTCTATTAGTTAATCAGCTGATATAGAAGTGCACAATTCAACATGACACTTTGCTAGTTTTTTTTATTGCTTCTCAACAGTATGCATAATATACATGAGTACATATTGTGAAACTCTTTCAGTAGAGTTTCATTGAACCCAATTTATTACAATTGATTTCTACATAGACAAGAGAGCACGAACGTGGCTACGCCCGTTTGCCTTCGGTTCAAGCGTGATGTTCACCACAGCCTGGCAAACTTGTTCCACGGGCGAGACGTCACAGTGTCATCAGCGTTGGTTGCCGGCACGTGTTTACCACGATGGTTGATCCATCAACGCAGGATCACATGTGCCTTGATCATTTGATGTGGTCATTGTCCTCGTGAACTTGCTTGCATCCCATTGCTAGGCTGCCGCGGCGGCTCCCTTAACAAAAGGGCACCCTTGTCATGGATGCTCCTTGTACAAACTCAGAGAAGGCAACAAGACAAGAAACAAAACCGAAAAGAGGAAAGGCAGAAAGAAAAACAAAGACAAATGAAAGGACAAACAAAGAAAAAGAAGCCGAACCTTGGTGACGTTGCATCGACTCCAAGCGATGGCGTGGAGACTTCCGTTGGAACCATGTTATGGCATCGGCCAGCGGAAAGCCGTGGAACTCCGTTGGAGCCGCGTTGCGGCATTGGCCAACAGGACGAAGAACTCCGTTGGAGCCGCGTTGCGGCATCGGCCAACGGGACGAAGAACTCCGTTGGAGCCACGTTGCGGCATCGGCCAACGGAAAGAAGAACTCCATTGGAGCCGCGTTGCGGCATCGGCCAACGGGACAAAGAACTCTGTTGGAGCCGCGTTGCGGCATCGGCCAATAGGACATATTGGGGCTTCATTGGGGCCGTGTTGCGGCATTAGCCAATGATGTGTCCATCAGGTCCATATGGCAGTGGTGGCCAATCGGACGCCCTCAAATCATCTTCGCCTTGCGGTGCAAAATCCGTGTGACTTGACGAAGAAGCTTTATCAATTCTGACCGACCACAATTGTCATTGTGCATTGTGGCGGGAGCTGTCGGATTGAAGGGTTTCACAACATTGACGTGATCCGCACTGGTGCGCCAACACTGCTCCCAAAGGTGTGGTTTATCAACCCGACGACCACTGTGTATGGTGGTGTGAAACGGTCGAATTGAAGGGTTTCACAACACTGGCACTATCCGCACTGGTGCACCAGCACTGCTCTCGAAGTAGCGAAGCGATGGACCTGCAACACTACTTAAAAGGCTAGCATGTCCAAAATAATTGACATAACTAGGGTAATGTGATGATAATATAATTGAAATCATTGAACTAAGGGAATGGTATTTGTGTGTTTTTTTTAGAAAAAAATGTTGGCTCTCCCATTGGTGTCAGCTATATGAGCAGCTTGAGATGAGACAGCCAGGGGACATAACCATTAGGCGCCGTTGCATGACCATGGCAACATGGCTCCCACGACTTTGCTCTGTTGTGTGTGTTTGAGTGTGTGGACTTCTGCTTTGATGTTTCCACTGGGATGAAGGGAATTCTTGCATGAGACTCCCTCGCATTGAGTTGAACCACAGCCTACTCGCGCTCTCTAACATGGAGGCGTAGGTATGGCTGAGTTGGTGTTGTGTTGTGGGTAGCGGCTAATGAATTCGCCATTACTTTTGCCGAGGACGGTGAATGACTATCTCCGCCTTCCACTTGATACTGAGTTGGATATTTGAGCTTAATTGAGCTCATTTGGCAGGTACTTGGTCACTTCTTTGGAGACCCTTTTTCTTTCCTGCTTTTTTGTTGTTGTTTTTTTTGCATGTTGGAGCTTGCTTCAGCATCCCAGGAACTTGGAGGGTAGCCATCCACCTTTGTGTAGCTAGGTGGATCCTCGCTGGCGTTGTTTTTTTTCTTTGTTGTCACCTTCTAGGGTGGCAAGTGGCTGCACACTTAATGCAACTTGTGTTGCACTAGGTAGCCCTTTTCTTGCTCTTCTCCTATAGTCTTCCCTGGAGCGTGTGTCGCTTCATGTTGGGAAGCGCGAGCAGTGTGGTCGCCTCGCTGCTTAGGAGTGACTCAAGCCATCTTCCCACTGCCCCGACGGATACACGTTTGGCGTCTGTCGTGCGTTCCGTGAAATGGTGGCTCATCGTGGGATCCATGCACCAGGTTGTTGCCCCCGGCCCTTTTGGTGAAGTCCCAAGGTAGTCAAATCCTCCACTGCAGCTGTAGCCTGGTAGGGAGAGCCTTGGTTTTTTTGTTTGCTCTCCATGGAGAGATGACCAAATAGTGCAATGGGATATGCACTATGACCATCTCATGGAGAGGGGAAAAAAGGAAAAAAAACAAAAAAGGAGAAAATGAGGAAAGAAAAAAAATATTTTTATGCAAAATATTTTTTAAGAACCTTCCATTGATGGGCGGCATTGGTCGGAATCCTTATTGATCGACCAGCTGGTAGGCACCTCCGTCGTAGACTTGTTCGATGACGTATGGTCCTTCCCACTTGGGCTCGAATTTCCCTTTCGCCTTGTGTGTGACGACGATGGGGCGCCGAAGCACGAGCACCAGCTCGCCTTTCCTGAATATGCGCCGTTTGACGAGCTTGTCGTAGGCCCTTGCCATGTTGTGGCGATACAGCTCCAGCTCTTGTACAGCATTGAGACGGCCCTCCTCCAGGGCGTCGAGCTCTTGGAACCGGAGACGGACCGTGACGCGGTATGCCCATAGTGCTTCAAAGAGACGATCGTGCCAATCTCTCTTATGCTTGTGCACCGTCTTCTTCAGTATCTTGCCGAGGGTCTTGTTGAATGCCTCTATCATCCCGTTCGCTTGGGGATAATAGCCAGTGGAGTAGTTCCACTTGATTTTGTACTTCTCCATGAACCTGTGCATCTTGTCTGATCTCACGCAGTGGTACTGCTTCCGCCCATTTGGAGAAGTAGTCCGTTGCAGCAAGGATTAAGCGATGACCTCCAGAAGAAGGAGGGTCTATGGGGCCAATGACGTCCATGCCCCAAGCGTCAAACGGCCATGAAGGGACCGTTGGGTGCAGAGGCACTGGCGGCAGGTGCTTGAAATTGCCGTGGATTTGACAACCATGGCACGTCTTTGCCACCTTCAGGCAATCTGCCATGATGCCTGGCCAGTAGTACCCAGCCAAGCGAATGCTGTGATACATCTTTGGGCCGCTCTGATGCCCGCCGCAGACTCCATAGTGAACCTCCTTCAACACTTCAGCAGCTTCGTATCGGTTCACGCATCGAAGGAGCACCTCTTGTCCGTAGGCGCGCCTATAGAGCACGTCTCCTTTGTAGACATAGGACGGAAGCCGTCGTTGTAGTTGACGCCTCTTCGCTGCATCGTTAGGGAGACTGCCATGCTTGAAGTAGTCAAGGAAGGGTTTGCGCCAGTCGTCAACTTCGACGGCACCTATGGTGACGATGTTGACTTCATGCTCGTTCGGGATGAGCTCTAGTACAGCAGGAAGTAGCCACCTCTCCTCGACGGTGATTTGCGCAGGCTTACCCTCTAGAAGGGCAAGCGCCGCGGCAAGCTTTGCCAAAGCATCAGCTGGAGCGTTCCCGCTTCGTGGGACATGAAGGACTTCAATATGTTTGAACTCATTCATGAGTTTCCGGGCTGCCTCATAGTACGACATAAGCTCCGGTTTACGGACTTCATAGACCCCATTGATCTGTCGAACAATGAGCTGAGAGTCTCCATGAACTCGTAGGGAACATACCTCCATGGAAAGTGCTAGGAGGAGGCCAAAGATGAGCGCCTCATACTCTGCTTCGTTGTTAGAGCACTCCTCTTTGAGAAGGGAGAATGAATGGTACATCACTCCTCCTTGTGGGGTCTTGAACACCAGTCCAGCTCTAGCTCTTCGCCTCGAGGCACCGTTGAGGGTGACTTCCGCTCGCAAGGCCCCGTCAAAGTAGAGCTCCCATGGAGCCTCAATCTCGGTGGTGAAGACGTTCTCGTCTGGTAGCTCGGTGATGAGTGGGGAGTCATCAGGTATAGGATGTGCCGCAAGGAACTCCGCCAAGGCTTGTCCCTTAATGGCTTTTTGTGGCACAAAGGTGAGGTCGAACTCGGTCATGAGAAGGACACACTTTGCTAGCCGTCCGGTGAGCGCAGGTTGACTGAGCAAGTACTTTATTGGATCCGCCCTCGCCACCAGTTGGATTTCATGTGCTAGCATGTAGTGCCTTAGCTTCTTCAAGGCAAAGATTAGTGCCAAGCACAACTTTTCGATGGGAGAGTAGTTGTGTTCGGCACCCACCATGGTGCGGCTTAGGTAGTAGCACGCCACCTCCTTGCCTTCGTCGTTACGTTGCGCGAGTAGGGCACCTAATGAAGAAGGCTGTGCAGCAATGTAAAGAATGAGATGGCGTCCCTTTATGGGAGCAGCCAACACCGGAGGGTTAAGAAGGTACCTTTTGATGCTATCGAAACAATTTTGGCACTCCTCGTCCCATACAAATGGTGCTCCCTTCTTCATTAACTTGGAGAAGGGTTGTATACGCCCGGACAGGTTGGAGATGAAGCGCCTGATGTAGGCTAAGTGTCCTTGGAGTGTCCTCAACTCACTCAACTCTCGGGGCAGTGGCATTTCAAGGATGGCCGTGATCTTCTTCGGCTCGATCTCGATGCCGCGATGTCGCACGACAAAGCCGAGAAAGACGCCTGATCGAACAGCAAATGCACACTTGAGGGGGTTCATCTTGAGCTGGTGTCGACGCAGCCGCTCAAACACCACCCGCAAGTCATCTTGATGGTTTCCACGATCCTTTGTCTTTACTACCATGTCGTCAACGTAGCACTCGACGGAGTGGTGGATCAAGTCACCGAGGATGTACGTCATGGCACGCTGGTAGGTGGCACCAGCGTTATTCAACCCGAACGGCATCACTGTATAATGGAAGTTGCCCCTGGGTGTTCTAAAGGCAGTGTCAAGTGCATCGACAGGATCCATCTTGATTTGGTTGTAACCGGATGACCCATCCATGAAGGATAAGGCGTCGAATCCAGTGGTGGCATCGACCACCAACTCCGTGACTGGCAGGGGGAAGTCATCCTTAGGGCAAGCTCGGTTCAAGTCGTGAAAGTCGACGCAAACTCGTACTTGCCCATTCTTCTTCTCCACAGGGACGATGGATGAGAGCCAACGAGGGTATTGTATCTCCTTGATGAACCCAGCTGTAATCAATTTGTCGACTTCAGCGATGACCTGTTCTTGGAACTCAGGCCGGACACGTCGAGGTGCTTGCTTCACAGGACGACATTGTGGGTCAATCGCCAACTTATGAGTGGCGACACAAGGGTCTAACCCTGGCATTTCCTTATAGCTCCAAGCGAAGCAATCTCTATACTCCATCAGGAAGCTTCGATAATCTTCTCGCTCCTCCTCTGTGAGCGTGGCACTTACAAAGGTGGGTCGCGGATCATCTTTAGTCCCCAGGTTGATTTGCACAAGCTCATCAACGATAGGTTGCCCACCATCTTCGAGTTGTTAGGGTGCAGGTGTAGGATCTATTTCTCCACCTTCCTCGGCCGCTACCACCTCCACGGGGTGTCGATGGCGTCAAGGATGGGACGAGCAGCCAGCTTCATCACCCGTGATAGTCAATATGGTGAAGCAGTAGGCGATGTTGGTGTCAAGCGGATCTTCTCCTTCGTTGGAGGTTTCGATGTGGTGGTAGCCGAGCCCAAACTTTGGTTGGACTTTGTGTTTCGCCTTGACAAGAGCCTCTGCTTGACTCCACCACTGCTCACATATGGCTGGTGGTGATGGCATCCTATTGTTAGGACCGAGAGTAATCCCAGCCTTCTCTATTAAGCGAGCCATCCTAGGCTCAGCCCTCATGGTTGTTAATGCTTCGTCTGCAGCATGATCAGGGTTAGGAGATTCCAGTACAAAATCACAATGTTGCACCTGTGGCACCTTATAGAAGACAGTGTGAGGAGTAGAAGGAAAGTGACCTGGAATTGTCCATACTTCCAACTCAGTGGTTGTTGATATGTACAATGATGGAGGCTGCATACACTCAGCACTCCTTGCCACTCCTTCTATCTCAGCGACCCTCTTCTTTACGGCTCCTTTGGGCGCCGCCATGACTTGACTCGTAGGTGCCTGAGGTGTAGTGGTCGTTGACGCCTCTTCGCTTATTACAAGCGGCTTGGTGCTCTCTTGCACCCTTGTGGAACTTCCAATGGTCAAGGCACCAGTATTTGAATGCTCTTTATTTGACGGAGTCTCCTTGGATGAGGAGGCAAACGTCAATAAAGGCCTTCGTGTGGACCTTAATGTGACAGGTGTCGGTGTAGACACTCCCACATTTAGTGATGGAGGGATGGTCATGGATGTTGAGGGGACGCCCCCTGCCCCCTGCCTAGTCCTCCTAGATCTTGGGGAGGTTCTTCGTTTGGAGGGAGAGCATGGCATGATGAGAGCTTTCACCTCAGGCATTGATGTGATGCCAGGCTTCAACACGATGTCAGCGGCAGGCGTGACTCGACCGAGTTGATTCTTGCACTCCTCGACTGGGAAGTAGTACTTGGCATCTGCGTGGTATGCCTCCTGGATGGTGTACGGAAACATGTTGCCGATGATACGCTGTTGGGTTTGCTCCCATCAAGGAACTTCAAGCATTGATGTAGCATAGACGGCACCACGCGGTACTTGTGGATCCATGGCCTCCCTAGAAGCGTGGAGTATGATGTATTGGCATCGATGACGAAGAACCGCACCTTGAAGCTGAATGTGGACATTTGGATCTTCACGGTGAGAGCTCCCAAAGTCGCCTTCCCAGAGTTATCGAAGCCACAGATGATAACGTTTGTAGGTTCCAAGTCATCCATCGTGAAGCCAGCCCGCGTTAAACTCCGCAGGGGTAGGATGTTCACGGCAGACCCAGGGTCAATGAGGATTCGGCGAAGGTGCGCGACTCCTATGTTCCCCTCAACATAGAGTGGACGGTTGTGGTCATCATCTTCTATCGCCTCATCTTCTTCATCGAAGGTGATCTCATTCACGAACAATGGATTGTTGACAAGGTGGTGTTTGGCCATGACCACTTCATAGAGCTCTGGTTCAAGCAGCGCCTTCACAAGGGCTTCTCGGAGCTCAGGCACAAGCATGAGAGCGTCATAGACACTCAGTAGTGCAGGAATCCGCTTCAGGTGGGAGACGACATTGTAGTCGATGTCTTCAATCTTGTTCTTCTTCTTCTTTGATTGTTCAGGTGCTCCAGGCAGCAGGGCACCTTCATTTGCAGGCTTGTCCACCTTGGGTTGCTTAACCTGGGGTAGTTCTTGTAGGGCTCTCCCGCTTCATAAATTCATGTTAACTTCAACTGGGGCATCTCCTTGCTCAACACCATCCTTGAGCATTTATTGCTCCCTAGTTGTGAGCACTTCTTCCTCGGTGCGTGAACTTCCATCGTTGCTGCTAGTGGAAGTGGCATTGCATGTTGCCATGTTCGAGGTTGAGGAAGAGCTCAATTCTCCTTGTGTTTCCTTGGTCTCCTTAGCTGGGACCTGCCCCTGGCTCTTAGGCCAGAATTCTACCAAGGTAGGTAGTATGTGACCTGTACGAGGGAAGGGCGCATCTCCTTTCGACTTGGGAACAAAACGGGGTTGTGGGCACCGCCGACTTGGGTCTAGCTGCCTTTGTGTTGGTGTTACATGTGGAGACACAATAGTGCGAGGATGTCGAGGGGGACGACCATTTGGTTGTCGTCGACGTTGTACGATGGTCCACATCTCCCCTTGAGCGGTCCTTGGTGTCTCCATCGATGTAGCTTGGGGTTTTTCAACCGTCATGCGGGCGAGTTGCTCCTCAGCCTGCGCTAGAGGCACCCATGAATCTCTATCTTCTCCTCCTCCTTGCCTTGGTGGATAGCGTGTATCCGCGGTCACCACATTAACAGCATGGTAGTTGGGGTTGATAGCTTCAGGATCTAGGTTGATCCTCCTCTCAGTGATGGCTCTTTGGAGCCACTCCTTAAAGGTGATGCAGTCCTCAATTGTGTGGCCGATGTACCTGTGGTATGGATAGTACAAGGGGCTATTAGACATGTTTACCTGGTCTGGCCGGCGTGGCTCAGGAAGGTTGAGCGCCTTATGCTCCATCAACTGCTCAAACATGTCCTTCACCAGCTCCCGCTTGAAGATGTATTGCTTCTTGAGAAATTCTTCGAGACACGCCCTCCTTTCTCCTTGTTCATTCCTAGCGCCTAAGATAGGCACTTGGGCTTGAGGAGTGTTGGGGAAGACCCTCGCCGTGTTCGCCTCTGCTTGAGCCTTCATTTTTCCCCAGCGTTGTTGTGCCTCGCTATCGAGCTGAAGCGCTTGGCAGGTTCGAAGGCGCTCGCATTCTTGTAGAGCTCCATGATTTGAGGTGATTTCTCAAATTCGATCTTGGTGGCAGCCACTGCGGAGCTCAGCTCGCTGAACGTCCTAGGCTCTCGTCGGGAAACTTCTAGCGACCAGTGTTGTAGCATTCCATGAATGCACATCCCGATCGCATCTTCAAGGTGCATGTCCCTCGCCAGACGCACGAAGCTATCTCGAAATCGAATGAGGTAGTCGTCGATAGGTTCATCGTGTCGTTGCTTGACTTGTGACAGCTCAACAACAGAGATGTCCCTCTTCATGGCGACAAAGTGCTTCCTGAAGGCATTCTTCATGTCAACCCAATTGCCAATTTTTCCTATTGGCAATCGGCTGTACCAGTGGAATGCCGCGCCTGTTAAAGATCCAGAGAATTGGCGCAGTAGCAGCGAAGAGTTGTTGGCTGTGTCGCCGCATGCCGCCTCAAAGTAGGCCAAGTGCTCCCTTGCGTCTTGAGTACCATCAAATTGATGGAACTTTGGTGGTCGCCATCCAGCTGGGAAGGGCACAAGGTCATGCCATGCTTCATATGGCTTCTCTAAGTCACCCTCGAGCGAGTGTGGTGCCTGCTCATTAGTGATCTGCCTCATCTTCTTGGTCACTAAGTCTTCGACTATGTCATGATAGTCTTTCAGTGTCGTCGGTTGTGCATCTGTACTTGCTGTGGTAGAGATATTTCGTAATAGGGGAGGGCGAGCACTTGTGTTGGGCATTCTTAACGTCATTACCAAAAGTAGACTTAGTTTTCTAATTCTGATAACGGCGCCAAAAATGCCGAACCTATCCCTCATGCCACTTAAGCCAAGTTGTCATCCCCAGCATGACATGAGAGACGCGGTATTGAAATATGCAACTGCTCTTCTAAATAAATAATAAATAAGATCTGCAAGCGCACAGATTAATACCGATGTAGCATTTTAACCGGGAAGTATTCCAGGTATCGTTATTTATATTTTTACCACTGGAAAGGGATTACTAACATCAATGTTGATTATGGAATGGAATATAGGAATGAGTATCAATCATTACATGTATAAGTGAGAGCATTCATCTATCTCTTGCATACAGGGGTAAGTGTCACATAAAATATAGATAAAGTATGAATGGTGACAAAGATAATTAATCTGATCAGCTAGCCACATATAATAATGATAAGCACCTCAACAGATATTCTAGCAAGTCATTAGCATGGTATTAGGACGAACTACAAGGATATTTCCTAAGTTATTCTTAACTATAAAGTCTAGCATATCATAGTTAGTGCAAGTACACTTGGCAATCATTGCGAGAAAGGACTACGCCCATGCATAGTGATATTATCAAGGAAGATGAGAAACATAGCAATCACTCCCCCGTAATAATGTTGCTCTGCCTGCCTTACACACGGGAGGGGGACTATATAAGAACCAACGAAGCTGTCACCATCGCGGACCACCCCACGATCCGGCATATAAGGTGCAATCGCAGATAAATACGGTCTAAGCACCACGCCTACACAATATTTATCATTTACCCATGGATCCGATGGATAAACGCTATACGATCCTAAACATGTATATAATTCCAATCTAACTAAGCCAAGCGTATAACTACGATAAACTAAGAACAATATAATCGCAAATATAATCAAGTAGAGCAAAGTCATAATCAATATATTGAAATAGAACAAAGTTGTATTCATAATATTGAAGAACAAAGATGAACAATGAAGAACAGTAAAGGAATTACCAAGAATCCTCTTGACAGATCCGGAAACCAATCGAAGATTGACTCCTTCTAGTTCTAATCCTATGTAGCTATGCTATACTAGAGATCTAGTTGATGTGGTGGCTCTAGGGCTTGATCAGAGACTCTCCTCCTGAGATTAGGGTTTGAAGAATTGAGAATGAGGGAGTGCCTCCTCCAGGGGCCAGGGGTCCTGCTTATATAGCCCCCTCAAGTGAACGTGGGCCGTCGGATCAAACCGACATTAATCGCACGGTTTTCCTTGATCCCTTAGGTCGGTGGAGCATAATCCGCGAGACGGAGCCTGATTGGCTCTCAGGCCAGGGCGGGCGCCCTAGGGAGCAGGGCGGGCGCCCTGCCTCCGGGCCCGTTCGGCCTCCCGTTCGATCTCGTGGCTTCTGGAGTCTTCTAGATGATAGAAAATCGGTGAACACGTTATTATCTCTATGTAAACCCGACGTGTGGGCCTTTCCTCCATATTTTCTGATAACCCCCTGCAGAAACAGACAAACACCAAAACTCGTGGAATTCTGTCAGATAAAACCCTAAGTCTAGGTGTTGGTTGTATTTGGATCCTTTTCTTTATTTATTTGATAACTATATTTGGTACTTAAGGACCGTCAACAACTTGCTATGCCCTCTATCTCGTGAACTTGTGGATCTTCAGGAGCCTGGGGTGCACCATCAGGAGGCCTATTTTGTGTCAGGTTTGTTACTAGATCGACAAGGTTGTCGAGCTTTGTTGACAGCGCCATGATCGCCTCGCCTTGTGCTTGTGCTTGTTCTTCCAAGCCTCTTTGGGCACTATTTTCCCCCGCCATGTGAGCTGGCGCGGTGTTGAGATCGCCGATATAATTCTCTCCATCTGAAGGGATGGAACGAGCGAGGTTGTGGGGAAGCGGCACGGTGGAGTGCACCTCAAGGGACGTAGAGGATCCGGAGTCCGAGACATCGGTGTAGGGACCCAAAAACTCCTTCTCTTCGTCATCCATGCCCTCCTTCATCCTTCGCTCGGCAATTGACTTGAGCCGAGTACTAGCTCCGTCTCGACTAGCGATGTGTTGCATCTCCTCGGGATTGTGTGGGAGTCGAGACGCGATGTCGGTATAGCACCTTGGAGATATATCTGATGCCATTGCCTCATCTCCTTCAGACAATGCATTCCTCTCTTCAGTGACGGGGAGGCAGGGAGCTGAAGTAAAGCTCGCCTTGGGATTGACTTGGATCTCCTCATCAGAGGGGTAGGTGAAATCATGGGTCACTGGAGGCGGGACCCATGTCTCTTTGGACTTGTGCTTCGAGTGCGCCGTCAATGTGACGCACATGGCTACGTCCTTCTCAGATGCGTTGGTTGTTGGAGAGACTTCCTCATCCATCACGCTCGTGCCATCAGCTTGTGCTTGGGGAAGGATTTTGCCATCTTGTGTAGGCAGCATTTTCTCTACCCCGTCCATTGGTATAGCTAATGTTGAAGATGACTCGCTTAGGCTTTCCGAAGAAGCCATGCTTGGAGCAGCCTCATGCGGTCTTTCTCTCTTCAAGATGGTCAGGGGACGCTCTTGAGTAGAAGCGGTCTCCTTCCTTGTTGCCTGGATACCTCGAACCTTGCGGGGCTTTGGGGTCAATCGCTTGAGGAGGTATTGGTACCTCTCGTTATTTTCCAAAGTGGGGGAGATGCGAAACATGATCCTCCCATTTTCCTGGCTGACCTCGCCGTCAGCACGAATGCGAACTTGAGTGTGCCTGAGCACTAACTCTTCAAGTTCACGGTACAGTGCTTGGCGATTCCTCCGACGCCTCTCACGTTTACGTTGGTTCTCTGTAGTCACAAGTTGAGCTTGTGGTGCCACCTGGGATGCTGGGGGAACCACCAGTCCGACTGGTTGAGGGGTTGCAATTGGAACATTCTCCTCGCGCTGCTTCAGTGTCGGGGCTTCACGTCTCGGGGAAGCCGGGGCTGGAGGAAGCCTTCCAACTCGTGGAATATTATCAGTGTGTAGTTGTTGAGTTTCTCGAGGGGGTGCAGTGTAGTCATGACGCCTCACCCACATGTTTCGTCGTGGAGGCAGAGCCATGTATCCTCGGTGTGTGAGTGGTGGAGTCCTCCGACGTGGCGCCAAAGTCTGGCGCTCATGTTGGGGACGATGGGTTGGCGCGCGTCTCTCCGCCCCGCTCCTAAATCGAGCTGAGGAAGATTCTGACACACCATGTAACCTTCTACCCAGTTGTGCCACCTGATCTTGCAGCCGGCGAAGCTCCTCTCGCACACCTTCATTACGAGGCGCGGTCTCTTGAGCTTGCAGGGGTGCAAACCTATTGGCGTTGGGAGACGGCGCGTCGTTAGTCGTCGTCACATGAAGACAGGTCACCCACCCAGTCGGTTGGACGGGGATGCTATTGTCGATGATGGTGGTTGGCCCAGTGATGTAGGGCTGCTTGTTTGAGCGGCGCCTTTTCCAGTACTCCTGCATGATCGTGCGCCTCACAAGCTCCTTGATCTTGGCAGGTTCATACGCCCACCCGTCAGGGAACAAATTATACGGTGGTTCCACCGTACTGGGGTAGGTAAACACCTTATGGCTAAGGTCTCTCACGTCTGGAGACCAGTCCTCTTCCGGAACAGCGCTTTGCGCAATGCGAGCACTGACTTGTTGATGAAGCTGCTGTACCTTGCGATACTTCCTCCTAAGGTTGCGCAGCGGATGTGGGCTTGCTGCGTGTCGAGCACGCGCCATTTGTCGACGCAGGTTGCCGGAGACAGCCTCCAAAGCTTCCAGCAACTCCACCTCTGTGTGTTCCACGGTCGGAATGGGCACGCCTTGATCAGGCGTTGGCGTTGGGAACCGTAGAACTGCACAGCTTGCGCGCCTGTTGTTCGCTTTGGTGCGCAGGTGTTGTGCGACGTGGACGTCTCCTTTGACGTCCGCTATGGTGGACTTCTTCAGGAGAGCACGAGCTTCCAGCACGAGGTTGCGACGCTCCCTCTTGGCCTGAGCAAAGGCTCGCTTCTGCGCCTTCTTGGACTGGATCTTTTGGAAACTTGCAGGATCTTGTGTCGGGTGGATGTAGGTCTTGTTGTGATGCTCGAAGACCGCCACCGGAGGGTGCGTGCCGAAGGAGATCAAGAACGGGGCCTCGACGTTAGAGGCGCTATGTACTCCTTCAGCTCCCACGGGAACTGGACGAGCTTTCTCGAACTTGATGGGGAACGCCGGTTTGGCGTCAGCAACTTCAAGTCGTGCTCCTGCTTGTCCGAAGATTGGCACCATGAATTGCCCGATCTGAATCAGGCCTAGCTCCTTGGTGGTTGCAGCGTCAGATGGTCCTCCTGCAAGAAGGGGACCATTCATTAGGATAGCTCCACATCAGGACCGTCATGCAACATGCTGTGCTTGTCGGAGGATAGACGAAGATAAATCGGACGACCACATAGCAGCAGAGATGGGAGGAGAACCATGTCCCACTGGGCGTGCCAATTTGTTTGGACACCAGAAAATCTGCCTGCAGCGGCTTCTCGTGTGGGAAAGGTGCGGGCGTGCCAGTGTACCAAAGTACACAAAATAAAAGACAGGAACATGCATATTACTAATCATCACGAGTTAACAAATACAAGTTCCTAAATAAGATGCGCTCCATAGCCTACAAGTGGCAATCTAACTTGGGTGATCGTGATCTTCATGGTTCCTGGGGCCTCGGAAAGCTCCCAGTTAATTACCCCCCGTGAGCTAGCTCACGGAGTACCTCCGATTCTGCTGCTGCGGTCGTCGTCTTCGATCTTCGCTTCACTTCTCCATGCGGGGTGTTGGTGTAGATGTGTGGGTGGCGTCGGCGTGTCCATGGCCTCGTCGGTCCATGAGCCGGTGTAATATGACTGGAACATCAGCCATGCTGCCTGCGTCGTTCGCCTCGTCGGTGTCGAACGCCGCATGATGTCATCATAGTCGCACTTGCATAGTTCGTGTAGCTTGAATTGCCTCGAACTTCCTCGACAGCGTCGTCGTCGTACGCCGTAGAACTTGATCATGTGAAGGTGTTGAAGTAGTTGATGAAGACTTATACGTCGCCTTGCTTGTGCTCTCGACACACATAGACAGCTTGTGCATGCATGGCCAGATGGCCTGTACGTACATGTGTGTGTGCACATACACGCTTGCTCGCTTCTTGATTCTTGCATGTTCCCTGTCTCTTCTTGCATGGATCGTTGCATGTATGCATGATTCGTACGCGCATGTATATGCATATACATCTTGCTTGGTGTAGTATTCGCATCTTCCTTGTACATGAGTGTACATTCACGCCACATATAGTCACACCACGGCGCCATGCTCTTGGCCGCCTCGCCTGGATTGTGCGTGCACACATACATACGCGCCATGTATGCACGGCAGCATCAAGCCTTCATGCCCGCGTCCGACAGCCGCAGACAGCAGCCCTCGTTGGCATCTGGTTTTGATGGCCTCCCTGCGTAGGCGTAGCGGATCGATATGGCTCGCAACAGCGCTGCATCACGAACATCGCTCCGATGGCACCCGGCTCTACGGAGGACTCACCAACACCAAACTATGTGTATGAGATGAATAAAAGAATGGATGCATATCAGTATTTACCCATGGAAGAGATGAACGCCATCTTCTTGCTCCTGGCCTCTTGTCCCAAGAACGGCGTGCGGCCTGCTGGATGAAGATGACGCTGATCGTCGATGGGCTCCCTCGCAGCCGGACGTCGGTGTTGAGTTGATGGAGGGCAGGAGAGCCTGGCGGCGCTGGTTGCTTTTTAGATAGAAAGTGCAATTCCCTTTGCGTGCTGCTCTAGGGGCTGCTTTTATTGGCTAATAGCTAGGGTTGCATTGGCTTCTGTTGGTTGAGGAGCACGATACCCGCGGCTGGCAGCTTACGTGCTTATCTCCAGGTGATAGCTATCTTTCGTAATCCATGAGATATTTGTTGGCTGCACGGACGTGTATGCGGCGATCGTATCCCATCCGAACACCAGCATCAACTAACATCTCTCCCATGCAGTCCATGACGTGTGGACCCGGCGAGATGTAGTTGAAACAAACCTAATATACATACGTATATTTAGCTAGTCCAAAAGTCTGCTGCCGATAGACGTGCGTGTACACGCTGGAAATCAACGCACGTATCAGACGGCCGTATATACTGAGTGTCCCAAAATATTCTGTACTATGTACCAAGCCGCACCACACAGCATCGACCCGCAGCCGGTTGGTACGCAACTACTGTACGTATAATACATGGGTAGATCGACCGCGTATACACGAACTCTACGGCCGGTTCTGGTGGTCTTGGTGTACCAGCGCATGTACACGACCACACTCGTTGGTCCTCCACTCGTACATGTTAACTTCTTTTCACCAGCTTGCATGAAGAAACATGCTAGCTTCTTCTCGCCTCATCAATGCACGCATGCATGGCACCGTACGTGCATGCTAGCTTCTTGGGTTGCACGTTGAGGTGCACATATAGATGTATGGCGCTGTAGCATATTAGCTTCTCTCCTATACACGTATACACCGGAGAAACACATACATCTCTATATGTATTTCTGTCCGTATTTTTCCTCTTTACTGCGTGCCCGGTGGTACACATTGGTACATGTGTGCACATGGATTTTAACTTGACCAAAAACCCATCAAACAGTCACAATTGGTATTTGACAGGTAATCGATGAAATTGATGGCAACAAGCGACCAACCAATATCTTTGGAAGACGACTGACCAACCAATATCGTTGGAAGACGATTGTCACAATTGGTATTTGACATGTAATCGATGAAAATGATGGCAACAAGGGACCAACCAATATCAACATGTATGCTGCATCCATGTACAGAAAATATGTAGAAAAATTAACCGAACGTATGGGAGAGAAACAAAAGGTGGTGGTTCGATGGAGAGGAGAGCAGGGACGGAGCGAGCCACCCTCCGCGTACCGGATTTACTATCGTAATAACCGTCACACCGGATAACCTGCAGACGATTGTCACAATTGGTATTTGACATGTAATCAATGAAAATGATGGCAACAAGCGACCAACCAATATCAACATGTATGCTGCATCCATGTGCAGAAAATATGTAGAAAAAGTTAATCGAATGTATGGGAGAGAAACAAAAGGATGGAGAGCAGAGCAGGGACGGAGCGAGGCACCCTCCGCGTACCGGATTTACGATCATGACCGTCACACCGGATAGCCTGCAGTGAGCCAAGGATGTCGGATCCGAGCCAGCACCTTTGCCCCCCAGCTTGGGATGACGTGGGCCACCGCTACGAGGCCCGGCGAGGGGTAGCTGTCCGGGCACGTCGTTAAGCTGGCCGCGTCGAGCGAAACGCTCCGGTATGGTACTAAACCAAACGGCGGCGATCCAGCGCAGGACTTGTGCAGGCGAGAAATCAGAAATTCATGGAGTCGGAGACGGTGCTAAGCAGCTGTCGTCACGCGCACGGTTCCGCAGTCCGCACCGCCTTCGAAGTTCGATCGGATCCGGTGGTTCTGCCCACGTGCTGTCCGCATCACACGTGTACGCAAAGGCGGCGGGACGACGATATGATGCCCCGGGAGGCCGGGACTGCAAATGAATGCCAACGGCAAGGGGATTCTTCGGAGTTGGTGTTTCGCGCCTTCGCCTCCAACGACTCGTGTCTCCTCGGAGTCGCGTGTCCGCTTCAGTCTATACGCGCCCGAGAGCCGCTGCTGGGCTGAGTAGCCAATACAAACGTGGCGCAGCGGCGCGCGAAGAGCTCGCTCGCCGTACGTCGTGCACGCGTGCACCGCCGCCGGTCGCCGGAAGCTGGACGGTTGCTGGCGCGCGCGTCGTCCGCCTGAGGGCTGAGGCGGCACCTTATTACGGCGAGGTTACGCCTCGGGCCTCGGCTTTGCTGTGTGCGTGCTCCAGGCGACGACGATCGATCAATCTACTATACTACGCGTACGGGCCAGGCCAAATTGGATGCGTGAGCGAATTGAGGGAGAAATAGAGCACAGATGACTTGCGCCCGTGCTGCAAGGTTGGCATTGGATCATCATCCTCTCAGCCTCCTCGATCGATCTTCAGGCGGACGCACGCATGCAGTCGAGAAATGCGAGGGGATGGTCAGGCCACGGCGTACTGGGTCAGGACTCATGATCAGTCGACACGATGCAGAGCCGGTGTCGTCAATCCTGTGGACATGGTGCGCTCTGCTGGCTCCGCCCGTCGAGCCAAAAGCAGCTAAGCAACGTGCGTGAGCATCACCGTTACGTGCGTACGTATATGGGCTCGGCAGTTGGCAGAATGGCTCTTCCGGCGTGGATCATCATCATGGTTTTCGAAGAGGCCAAGAGGGCCCAGCTTTAGAGCATATAGACCTGCTGAATGTTTTTTCCAACCCAGCAGCGGGGGCAGAGAGAGCGAGGGCTGCTGCTGCCACCAGCCCAAAGCATAAAATGTTCTATAATTTTTTTAGGCTGATACCACCCTGTCGGTCTTTGTCGGTCACACAGGCTCTCGGTTTGAGTCCATGGCTATTGCCACCACCACTTAAAATCACCACCAATATCATTAACGCCTGACGAAAGGCGCGCGATGCAAGTGCTTGTTGATATGTCCGAGCAACCCATCCGAGCAATCATCTTTGTAAGTATAGTCATTGTCAGGAAGCTAGTGATTATGTGTCATCGTGTGCCTCTATTAATGCTTTGGACTTGCACCTCACCCTCGACTGCTTAGGTGACAAAATGGGCGATTGTCTACATGAGATAGTTATCGTCTTATCCTCCACTCACAATATCTACTATGTGACATAACTATAACGTGAGGGGGGTTGGTACCTACGGAGTATTAGTTTTCGACTTCGAACTTCTTCACTAGTCTAGTCTTGCCATTTGCGATGCTTCCTCTACAACTAGAGGGGAGAGAAGGACGATAGAGCCACCATGTAGGAGGACAAAATTTGGAGGATTGAAATGGAGGGGAAAAATGAAAAAAAAATTGGAGGATTAAACTAAAATAGAGGAAAGGAGGAAAAATAAAGGGATTTTGGAGGATTGAATTCCTATATAGAGTTATTTTTATAAGTCTTTAGAACAAAGGAGTGAATCCTACGAATTATTTTGAAATTCCTATAAAATGAGTTTTTTATTGATGAGTAAACCCTCCCTATAAAATGAGATTTTTTTAGCAACCCTATAAAATGAGTTTTTTTTTAAGAAAATCCTAGCTGACCTATGGAACTTCCGATCTAGAGCAGCTCGTTCGCTTGAGATTATCAGTCAAATCAGCTCGAGGAGACAGGCTGCTCGTGTTTTCCTCCAGCCCAAATTCCTAGGCCTCGTTTAGTTCAGAGAATTGGGGAGAAAAATATTGTATCAGAATTCCTGTAGTATTTCGTTTGTATTTGGTAAAAATTATCCAAATTTTGACTAACTAGGCTTAAAATGTTCGTCTCGTAAAGTACAATAAAACTGTGCAATTAGTTTTTGATTTCATCAACATTTAGTACTCCATGCATTTACCGATATTTTAATGTGACGGGAAATCTTCTTTTTGCATAGTGAAATTTGGGGAAGAATAGGGGTAAACAAAGGGGCTATACGGGCTTACGGCCCAGGTGGACCTGGGAGACGCAGGGGGTCCACCCCTTACCCGCCTGACACGTCACATACCGAACCCGGCCGCGCCTCGTCGTACCGAGGCGATGACCAGCGCAGCAGCGGCATCTTTTTTGCGATAAAAAAACCCGCGACTCTGGTCACAGAGGGAGGGAGAGAGCGAGCTAGAACCGGCAGGAAGACAAGACAGAGGGAGCGGAGCCGCCGCGCGTGCGCTGTAACGTAGGCGGCGGGGGCATGGCGGGCCGGGTGGCGGGGCGAGGCGGGAGGCCGCTGCTGGGCGGAAGCGGCGGGGGCGGGAAGCGCGGCGGGAGGCCGTCGATGGCGGTCGTGGCGGCGCTGCTGCTGGCGTGCGCCGCGCTGCTCCTGCTCCTGGCGCTCGGCGCGCTATCGCTGCCCGGGGCCTCCGACGGCCCTGGGGGCCGCGGCGCGGGGCTCGCGCGCCCGCGCCCGCGCTTGCGCTTCCGCAGATCCACCTTCGACTCGTGCGTTTTTTTTCCCCCTCTCCACGATCTCTTTTCCGCGCGCTTGCTCGCGCCGTTTTCCCCTGAGATGCTTACTCCTCTGAGGCGCTTACGCGTGGTTGCTCGTGCTTGCGTGCTGCAGGGGGCTAGAGATGCGTGGGGAGAAGGGGGAGCCGTGGACGGAGGTGCTGTCGTGGGAGCCCCGCGCGTTCGTGTACCACAACTTCCTCGTGAGTCCCTTGCCTCATTCGTTTCTGGTTGGTGGGAAGGACAAGGACCGCATGTTCTAGATGCGATTTGCTTCATGCTTTTGGTCAGGAGATCTCGAGTTTTCTGTTGTTTCAGCAAAGTTGAAATCTTGGATGAGCAGTTGGCGCAGCGCCAGACCTGTTGTCTGTTGATACCCTGATTATTATGCGATCGAAGTTGCTTAGCCCTTTGCGAGATTCCTTTCTCAGTAACATTTACGGACGCTTTGAGCAAGCCTTTGCCCGAAGTGGTTGTACAAAATTAGTGGCATTGGGTTATGCTGCGAATGAGATGCCGAATTGTGTGGCTTGGTTAACTCTTCCAGATCTGGGGGGCCAGCACTACAGTCAGTGTACTTGAATTGGCTAGTGTACATATGGGATATGACTGTCATAGAGCTTCACCAAGAGCCCACGAGTTGAAACTGAGCCAGGGGTACTAATCCCCATTTACTGTCAGTGTCATGCATATTTTGGATCTGGAGTTCAAACTCAGGTTTTCAACCATATGGGCTGGATATTTGCTTCGTGTTATGATTATCATTTATCAATTCACCTGAAACATTATAGTTATTCTCACTTGCCAAAGGCCCAAATCATTTGAATGATTGTTAAGTCATGCTTGCTGTTGTAGAGATTGCATAATAGAAAATGAAGTAAATATCAGTATTAGTGTCATGATCAATTTTTCATAATCAACTGTGTTGTTACTGCCAACTATTTCCAATCCATTTTAGTTTGCTTCACCAAACAATCAGGTTATGACTGAATTTTCTATTATTCTCAGTCCAAGGAAGAATGTGACCATTTGATTTCACTGGCAAAGCCTCATATGAGGAAGTCAACAGTAGTTGATTCAACAACTGGAGGGAGCAAGGATAGCAGGTTTGAACATTTACCGAAATTCCAAATTCAGGGATGTTACATCATCTGTGATGCTCATTTTGCTTCATGGACATATATGCAGGGTGCGGACAAGTTCAGGAATGTTTCTTAGAAGAGGGCAGGACAAGATTATTCAGACAATTGAGAAAAGGATAGCAGATTACACCTTCATACCTGTAGGTACGTAGTATTCTCGATGGGTTTAATGTCGAAGTGTTTGCCTACTATTTTGTGAAGGAAAAAAAGTCAGTATGCTCAACAGACATTTAGACTAGGTTTAATGTTCGGATGGTGCTGTTTGACACAGGCACACAGCCAGCTTGTACACTTAGTTATCTGCTTCATGGAATGACTGAAAGTCCTTACTACTGCTCTAATATTCAAATGGTGCCTAACTTTAAACTGCACTTTAGGTCCTGCATTCATCATACAGATAGAATAGCCTGCATTGTGGATTTGTGGGACTGAATCACCAAATTGTACTGTACTAAAGATGTTAACACAATCACAATCTCTGGAAATTCACTAAACTTTGCGCTTCAGTGGATTTAATAGATCCTTGATTTTGTGACAGTTTGTAGGATATCATGCCAATGTACTTCAGTATGACCTTGGAGGTTTCAATGCTGTACATGTCACTATGTAAGGTCTCACTAAAAACTGCATGATGTGAGGGAAAAAAATGTATGTACTGATTGTTGCACTAACAAGTACTTCCCCAAATTTAGATTTTTAGAATAGTACAGCTTGTGCAGTTTCGCTGACGTGGATGGTTTGACATTTAAAAAAAAAAGTGTGTAGAGGTACATACCCAACAATATGACGAGGTACAAAAAGGGGCCTCAAGCAGTAAGTGTCAAGTGTCTATTTCAGCAAATAGAAAAATAGCAGACCATTACACCATAATCTGATGGGCACCCCTAAATGTGAATAACAATCAAGTCTTTGAACATTGGTCCCTCTGTACCTGATTATTTTGTACTGCGGTTTTACTTCAAATGGCATCAGCACTTCTCTTTATTGTTTCCCTGTACTTTCACAGAGCATGGTGAGGGTCTTCAAGTTCTCCACTATGAAGTTGGGCAGAAGTACGATCCTCACTTTGATTACTTCCATGATGATCACAACACCAAGAATGGAGGCCAGCGTATAGCAACTCTTCTTATGTATCTGTATGTATTACACTGTTGGTATTCTATGATATGTACTGTTGGTGACCCAATTGCCCAGTTGACATTTTCTATGGCAATTTCTATTTACTAGTTCGGATGTTGAAGATGGTGGCGAGACTGTGTTCCCTTCGTCGACAACAAACAGCAGCTCTTCACCATTTTATAATGAGCTGTCTGAATGTGCAAAGGGCAGTCTATCTGTTAAACCAAAGATGGGAGATGCACTTCTGTTCTGGAGCATGAAGCCTGATGGATCCCTGGATCCCACAAGCCTGCATGGTGACATTACTTGATCTTTGATGCCATGCCATGTTTTCCAACAGGCAGGTGTTATGCCACAGTACACTGATACTTCTATTTTTCTTCAAATTTCCTTTAGGTGGATGCCCAGTGATAAAAGGCAACAAATGGTCATCGACAAAGTGGATGCGTGTTCATGAGTACAAAGTTTAGATACAAGAAGACACAGACCTGAGGTACTAAATTTTGCTCAGAAACCAAAATGGCCCTTATACTCTGTTTTTAGTTTGCCGATTGCAAAAGTAGTGCTGGGCCTCTCTCTACCTTGCACCAACAATATCCCCGATATATATTGAAATGCCTGCGGTCAGCTTTGAAGATACATTTCAAATTCATTGAAATTTTGTCGACTCTTTGTCTTTGCAGGTCATGCACCGGTTCAGATTCGTGGA
Source organism: Saccharum hybrid cultivar R570 (assembly GCA_038087645.1). NCBI lineage: Eukaryota > Viridiplantae > Streptophyta > Magnoliopsida > Poales > Poaceae > Saccharum > Saccharum hybrid cultivar. Next base: position 29,156,600 of record JAQSUU010000015.1, on the reverse strand, counting down.
CATTTTGGCACATGTCGAGGGTTTCGATTTTCCATAGAGGATTAATTTACACTTCTTCTTTTGTAGCTGTTACTGAGGCAATGTCTTAGGCTCCGTGTTGTACATTAACATGTTAGGCTGATGAACATAAACCTGATGATTCAGAGATGGACGTGTTCGGTGTATACTGCCATTGCCCTTGTGCAAATCAAAATAGGATGTCTTATTGATGTTGAGAAGATCTTTTCTTTGTGTGCGTGACTATGCTAGGCTGCTGCCCTTTTTTTTTTGTAGTATCCAATACGCGGCAAGATTGAAGAAGCTTTATGCAATATCTTCAGAGTTTGTTTAGCCTAAACCGAAACAGGATCACATCGAAACATTGTTGATGTTAAGCTTGGAATCTTTTTTTTTTTAACATGTTAGACTACCCGCCGCAGTGGATACTCTAAAACGATACTCTAAAGCTTGAGTATGAATATAAAGTAAAAAATGCTGCACTGGGTACTCTAAAACGATACTCTATCCTTTCTCTCACTCTATATTTAGAGTAGTACTATGCTTACTCTATACTCTATAGTGGCGGGCCCCACTATCTAAACAAAGGAAAAAAATAATATAACTCATAAACCAAAAATCCAAATTAAATTTCGATTTCACCATTAAATTCGTCTCAATAAATCCTTCAAAACTAGATCACACATGGATATATTTAGATAAAGTGACGAGTGGGTCCCACAGTAGATAGAGTGGATAGAGGATGATATAGAGGATGGATGAGTGCGGAAGAATTAAGTATAGAGAAGAGAATCTTGCTGACTAAGAACATATAGAGGATGAATATAGAGGTCCGAGTGCGGGCAGTCTTAAGCTTGGAATCTGAGTGGCGGGAGCTCGTGGCTAGTCCTGCGGCCGTGCGGCGAACTGCGTTGTTTAGCAGGATAGCAGCGGCCGTTCGTTAGGAACATGAAATCAGCGGCGCGTTCCACGCGTTGCTCGGAGCGCGCGACAGACGTGCAGCCAGCGCCGGGGCGTCCAGCGTACTCGAAAACATTTTATAACCAGAGCACGCGGCAGACATGGGAAACTGCGGTGGGACTGGCGATAAGACGAAGACGAAGGCGACAGGAGGCCTCACCGGTCGCGAACTCTCCTCCTCCAGCCACGCCTCGAAACGGCGTCGGGGCCTGCGCTGCGAGCCCATGGCTGACCGCTTCTTCCCCAACGACTTCCCCGACTTCGTCGCCGAGTCTGAGGCCTCCGACGGCGACGGCGAGGGGCACCGCCCCGCGGGGCTTCGGGGCCTGCTCTCGCTTCCGTACACCAGGCTCTCCGACCGCTTCGTCCGCGCCGCGCGCCGCCTCAAGAACAAGGTGCGCCCCGCTAGGCCGCTACTCGCTCTCTCTCGTTTCCTCTGTCGCCGCCCGCCCGCCAGGTGCTCGACTGATTGCTCTCGGCTACCCTCTCTGCAGGTAGTGGAGGAGACGTGGGTGAAAGCCGGGCGGAAGGTGACGGACTACACGCTCTACACGGGCTCTCTCGGGACAGCGCTGCTGCTGTTCAAGTCCTTCCAAGTCACTGGAGACCGCGGGGACCTCGCCCTTGCCGCTGACATCGTCCGCGCGTGCGACGAAGCGTCGCGGGGCCTGCCGTAAGAATAAGATGACCGACCAAGCCCCGCTTTTCTTGTTCATGCTTGGTGCTGGTTGCTTTGGTTAGATCTTCCTGTTACTTGTTCCTAATTATATGGAGGTGTGTGGCCTGGGTGTGTAAGGCGCAGGTTCTTGACGTTCATATGCGGGAGGGCCGGTGTCTGCGCTCTTGGAGCGGTGATTGCCAAGCATTGCGATGATCAGCTGAGGGTCACTCAATATCTGAGCTCCTTTGATGAGGTGAGGCTTCTGATAAGCATAGTTCTGGGTTTAGGAGTCAATTTGTTACTTTGTGTGTGCAATGCACTGTTGCCACGTGACTGTAGAACAACAGATGACACAACTGGTATACATCCTAATGTTGTAGACTCTAACTGTCCTTTGTGATGTTTTAGATAACAGTCACTGAGAAAGTTCCAAACGAACTGCTGTATGGAAGGGCGGGTTATCTGTGGGCTTGTTTGTTCTTGAATAAGCATCTCAGCGAGAAGACGATCCCTCTCGAGCACATTGTATGTTAATGTTGTAGTTCTGTTATATAAATTCTCACACACATTTCATTTTTAATTATACTCGTGAAAGGCACTGGGAATCTTATTATATCAAACCACTTCAACTGTAGAATTCTGTGGCTAAGGACATCATCAATGAGGGAAGAAATCTTGCAAGCAAGGGGAGTAGCCCGCTGATGTATGAATGGCATGGGAAGAAATACTGGGGTGCTGCCCATGGTCTTGCCGGAATCATGCACGTGCTCATGCACACTGAGCTGAAACCAGATGAGCAGGATGATGTAAAGAACACCCTGCAGTATATGATCAAGAACAGGTTTCCTAGTGGCAACTATCCCTCAAGTGAAGGCAATGATTCGGATCGCTTGGTGCACTGGTGTCATGGTGCCCCAGGTGTTGCTCTTACACTTGCTAAAGCATATGAGGTGATCTCTGCATCTTTTTACACATTGCTCTATTGAATCTCCTATTTGCGTCTGCATGTCTATTCAGTAGATTTTCTTGAGATCTGGCAAGATGTTTAACTAATGAGTGAAGCTGCGAATAACCAGATGGTGTATTCATCTTTAGAGTTTGGATGTGGCCACCATGAGTAACAATATCTGTATTTCAGGTCTTCCATGATGATTATTTCAAGCAATCAGCTGCAGAAGCTGCTGAGGTTGTCTGGAACCGAGGGCTTCTGAAGAGAGTTGGAATATGTCATGGTGTAAGCGGGAATGCCTATGTGTTTCTCTCACTCTACAGACTAACCGGTAACGTCGAGTACCTCTACCGGGCAAAGGCTTTTGCCTGCTTTCTTCTGGAGAAAGCTGATCAGTTGATAGCCGAGGGGGCCATGCATGGTGGTGATCGCCCGTTTTCACTGTTTGAAGGGAAAGCTGGGATGGCATACCTCCTCTTGGACATGGTTGATCCATCTGAATCAAGGTTCCCGGCCTATGAACTTTGAGAAACCCAATCTGTACAAGGGATGGGCTTGTGAGGCTGTGTGATGATCCAGCAGTCTGGAAAAACTCTGTGTTTGTGTTTTCTCGTCTAGTGTGTAATGTGTGCTTGGACCTCGATGGCGCCTACTGTGTGTGTAGATTTGGTGCTCCTGACGTTGCAAACTTGGATCTTCTGTGAAGTATACATGACCATCACATTCTGACTAAGACGCCATTACCCTAACTACTCAACCTTCAGCTGACATCATTCCAACTTGGCTTCCTGCTCTTTCCTTGCCATCAGCTTTACCAGCACTCCGTAGGTAGGTCCTACTACCATCCTGCTCAGGATCGACCCACTTCCACTAATCTTCCGTAGATGGTACTACCCAGCCACCATAGTCTCAATTCGTGGAACAAAACTAAAGACATTGTAAATCTGCAATCATTCTCAATTCTGGAACAAAACTCAAGACATTGCAGATTTGCAATCATTTGGGCCAGCAACCTAGGTTGAGCGATTGTATATACACCAATCAGGCGAACCAATTCCTACTTACAAAAGAATCCAACAAAACCAGCACAATCAAACAATCCCCCCAACTCCCAAGCAAACCTAGCTAACAGAAGTACATGCAAAGATTCGGGCTGATGTAGCCGTGGCGCGCGTCCAGGTCAGATCGGGTTCAATTGGTGGTGGGTGGGCTTTCGCTCCAAAAGCGATGTTTGGATATCAATATTCAGAACTCAAACGAGAAAATATTAGAATGAAGATAGTATTAGATTAATCATATAATATATATGTATAGTAAATAAATTTATTTACTGTTTTTTATAAATCTAGTTTAATTTAAAATTGATCGTTTTTTCAAAAACGAGATGTGCATCTTTTTCAAGTACGGCTGCCTTCGTGGAGGTTCAGTCCTGCTCGGTGGAAAAGGATTTGCACGCCACTGGTGTAGTGATACTGCTCGATGGATTCTATGGTTCCTGCCTGCCCTGTGTTTGTCCTCGTCTCGTCTTCGAAAAACACCAAGTTGCAAGCTGACGTACTCCTACGTCCTACCAGCGGAACTGCGGAAGGGCCCAAACGACAAGTCCAAGGCAGAGCAGACACGTGGCAGGCAGACTGACTGTCCATTTCCTCTCCCTATAAAGCTGATGAAACATCTCGCTCGCCGGCCGGCCGGCCTCGAAGAGCAAGCAGGCAGCAATGGCGCTGGAGATCGAGCACACCCACCTCCCCATCCGCGGCCTCAACCTCCACGTCGCACACGTAGGCAAAGGTGAGTCTCTGACATCGCATCATCATCGTTGCTTCAGTTGAGCTGATGGATCCCCGCGGAGCAAGCAGAGTATCAATCATGTGTGGCTGTGTGCTGTTGGTTTGTGTGTTGCAGGTGACCTGGGCACGGTGGTGTTCCTGCACGGCTTCCCGGAGATATGGTACTCGTGGCGCCACCAGATGCTGGCCGTGGCCGCGGCGGGGTACCGCGCCATCGCGCCGGACTGCCGAGGGTACGGCCTGTCGGACCAGCCGCCGGAGGACGAGGAGGCCTCCCTTGACGACCTCGTCGCCGACGTGCTCGGCATCCTCGACGCCCTCAACGTCCCGAAGGTAAGCATCAGCTCACCGAACGGATGGAAGGACCATCCATCCAATTCCAAGAACTGAGTTGTTGCCGCGCGCGCGTGCAGGCCTTCTTGGTGGGCAAAGACTTCGGCGCCATGCCGGCGTACGAGTTCGCGCTGCAGCACCCGGCCCGCACCCGCGGCGTGGTGTGCCTGGGCATCCCCTTCAGCCCGGTGCCCATGTCCTTGGACGCCATGCCCGAAGGCTTGTACATCCAGCGCTGGCGCGTGCGTAGCACTGACTGCATCGATCACCTCTGAGCTCTGAACTCTTCTTCGTATCGAAATCGGCACTCTGCAGCTGGTGTTCCTTTTGCTTCTCTTCTGCAGGAGCCAGGCAGGGCGGAGGCCGACTTCGGCCGGTTTGACGTGAGGCGCGTGGTGCGCACCGTCTACGTGCTCTTCTCCGGCGCCGAGATCCCGGTTGGCAAGGAAGGGCAGGAGATCATGGACCTGGCCGACCTGTCGACGCCCCTCCCGGAGTGGTTCACCGAGGAGGACCTGGACGCCTACGCCAAGCTCTACGAGAAGTCCGGCTTCGGCTACCCGCTCAAGATGCCGTACAGGTTAGCCGCCACCGCACTCCTCTCGCCGGCAGCCAAACGAACGGCAGAGACTGGAGACTGAAAAGACTCTGATGTTCCTTGCCTTTTTTGCTTCCACGGAAAATTGATTGGGCATGCAGAGCTATACACAAGATCCCGAACCGGCTGGACGCCAAGTTCCAGGTGCCGGTGTTCATAGTGATGGGGGAGAAGGACTACTGCTTCAAGTTCCCGGGGTTTGAGACCGCCCTGCGCAGCGGCATCATGAACAACTTCATGCCGGACCTCAAGATCACCTACGTCCCGAAGGGGAGCCACTTCGTGCAGGAGCAGCTCCCAGATCAGGTCAACAAGCTCATCCTCGACTTCCTCAACGACCATCCCTCCGCGTCATAAGGAGATTCCGAGAGGGTGAGACCGTGACCGTGAGAATAATATGATTCTTGAGCAATTGGTTTCTGTATTGCCGTTGCCTGGATCCATGACCGTGTTCATTAGCACATACTCAAACAAGTTGTACGTTTTTCTCTCGGCAATAAAGATGATCACAGAAACCAATTTAGCTTCTTAAAGGCTATTTCCACGTCTGCCTCTATTGCTCAGTGGTATACAATTTTCAGTTAGAAAATAACCTCTTGCATTTCATCTCATATTTTTTATACTAATCCCATTTGCATCGCCCATGTAAATGTGACCAAGGTGGAGAGGGTGAGTGCATGGAGGCAAATCAGTATATCAACTGTTAATGGTTTAGTGCATGCCATGGAAATAAATATCGGAAATGTTGTGGGTAGGGTGTCCGTTTCGTCCAAACCCTTAGTGTTGGTGGGCCTCAACGCCCGCTTGAACGGCCTAACACGGTCATCCGCTCGGATGCACCCATTTGCTTGAAAAAAAAAATCTTTGCTCTCGCTTTCCTCTCGAATCGTTGTGCTCGCATCCATTCATGAACCCACACTTGAATTGCCGCCGCCGCGTGCTCCATGGCGACCGCGCTCCGCGCCTGCACCGCCACGGCCGCAACACGGCGGCGTGCTGCACCGCTCCCAAGCACTGCCCACTGCCTTCCTATCTCCCCACCGCCACTCACCACTCGCCGCCAAGTTCTTCGTGGTGATGTGATGTGGTCCACGGCCACTGCTCCAGCGCGGCGTTCTTCACCGCGCCTAGCCGCCATCCTCCTTCTCTATGGCATTCGAGCGCCGCTTGCTGGTTACCGCAGCTATCCAGGTAGGTCGTGGCCACCGGCGATGCCATGTTTCAAGTGTTTCAAAAGCATGTTTTCAAGTGTTATGTTGCGTATGTTGCAATGGCTATATACACATGTTGCAAGCATATGTTTCAAATGTTTCAGCTGTTTCGTATGTTTCAAATGTTTCATCTGAATGTTGCAAAAGTATATCTAAATGTTGCATAGCATGCATGTTGCAAACATATGATGGAGTATTAAATATAGATTTAAAAAATAATTAATTACATAAATTACAACTAATTTGCGAGACGAATTTTTTAAACCTAATTAGTTCATGATTTGACACGGTGGTGCTCCAGTAGACATGTGTGAATGATGAATTAATTAGGCTTAATAAATTTGTCTCGCGGTTTACTGACGGAATCTGTAATTTATTTTTTTCAAACACTCCATGTGACATCATATATAACATCTGATGTGACATCGACTAAGATTTAGTCCCCAACACCCTCTTACCAGTCGCAGTTGTGGCAATAATTGCGTATCTGTTGCCATCGGATGCTTATTAGGCCACTGGCCTGGTCTGAATTTTCTTGATGCGTCTTGTTTCACTGATTTGGGGATGCTGTATCTCAACTCGATGTGACGGACATTGGCGCTTTGCCTGTGCAGTGAACTGGCGTGTTTAGTTGGCGAAAGAAAAATATTTAGGTGTCATGTCGGATGTTTTACAGATGTCAGAAGGGTTTTGGATACTAATTAAAAACTAATTACATAACTCGTTTGGAAACCGTGAGACGAATTTATTAAGCCTAAATAAGCCATCATTAGCACATGTGTGTTACTGTAGCACTTAAGGCTAATCATGGACTAATTAGGTTTAAAAGATTCGTCTCGTGGTTTCCAACCAAACTGTGCAATTAGTTTTTTTTCATCTACATTTAGTACTCCATACATGTGTCAAACATTCGATGTGATGACCCAACCTACAAATTTTTAGCAACCAAATCAGGCCTGATAGAAAGAATGAAGTGTGAACCATCTCTGTTCTAAAACTGCTTGGCCTCCCTCCCATCGTATCGGACAAGCGATGCCTCTGTTTCAGTGGAGGAGGACTACATCACTTTATTTTTCTAACCAGTTTTCCTGTTATCCAATATAATTTCAGCAGGACTCGTCCCTTTCAAACATTAGCTTTTGCGAAGATCAGCTTCGCTTATCTGGTTAGGGAAATATGTTTATGAATTCCTATCACTCAGATTCTAGTTCTCTTCAACTTAATCTTAGGTGCATATTTTCTTCTAAACGAAACCACATGTTTCCTCATATGTTGGGTTTTATTTTTAGCTTTTACTAGTGACTCAGGAGTATGCAGCCAACATCCATAGAAACACAAATGTTCTCCATGCTACAATCTATTAAGGCCTCGTTTAGTTACCAGAGTCGGGGGTGGCCGATTCGGCACAGTGCCACCCCCGACACTGTAGCACTTTTTATTTTTTAGTGATAATAATTGTCCAAATTTTGATTAATTAGGCTCAAAATGTTCGTCTCGCAAAATACAACAAAACTGTGCAATTAGTTTTTGATTTCATCTACATTTAGTACTCCATATATATGCCGACATTTTGATGTGATGGGGAATCTTCTTTTTGCATAGTGGAATTTGGGGGTGAATTTTGGAATCTAAACAAGGCCTAAACTTAATAATAGGTCTGATTCTAAGGGCATCCGTATTGTATAGAGACGTGGTGTTTATTTAAGTAGACCCCACAAGTGATAAGACGTCATTTGATATTTTGCCTCAATATTTAGAAATGGACTTGCATCTATAGCCGGGACCAAATATAAATTCCCATCTTTATTCTCTACTTCCTCACTCCCAATCTGCCCACTATAGTCAATTCATGGCCAGCTGCTTTTTCTCTTGCGCTACTCCCTCTCTTCCTCGCGCTCCGCCCTGCTTCGCGTCCACACTTTATCGTGTGCCGCTCGATCCCCTACCCTCCCTTGCACAACACCCACTTCACTTGTTTTACCCGAGGCGCCACCTCCTGCAGCCTGATCCAAGTAGATCTAGGGGACAACAACATAAAGATGTGGGCGCCATCCTTGGAGGCCGCAGTAGAGAGGATGGGGACGCCAGCATGCGAGGGCCCACTTAGAACCACGAAACTGCCACTGCTGGGATGACCTTGAACCCATCATGGTTGATAGGAGGAGGATGGGAGCGACTTCCTCTCGTGTTGGGAGCAACAATGATACGAGAGGAGGATGGGAGCGAATTCCATAGATAGGAGTGGCTTCTTTATAGATTCGAGTATACAGTGTATGGAACTGAATACTGTACTCACATTTAATGTGATGAAACCAGGATAGAAACAAGCAGCCTAGACACAGATTTTAAGTCTGGCAACAAATCTAGTCCGAATTTTATTTATTTTTAATTTATAAGTGTTCAGATCTACTACTTCAGAACCAAGTGCACCTATCGATTCCATGGACGCTGCGCCAATCAAACACGTTGGGCACGTTTGGTTCCTGAGATAGGTTTGTCTAGCCTAGCTTGTGCGAGCGAGCCTTGCCTTGCCAGTCGACACGAGCTGAAACCCTCTCTACTAAAAGCAACATATTTGATTCTTTTGCCGGCTTTGCTCATCTTGCCTCGCTTAGCAAGGCAAACTTTCTCAGTATGGGTGAGCCAATTTGGCTTTCATCCACGAGTAAGCAAAATCTTACCAGCATAAACCTAACGTAAACCAGAAAACCAAACACCAGTTCTATCTTTCTGTGCGAGCAAGGCAAGACAAAGTCTATCCAGAGAACCAAACGTGCCCAGAATTGCTTGCTTGCATTGCTGGCAAGGTGAGGCTAGCACCAGCTAGTGCCATATTCCTAGGCCTTGTTTAGCTCGGCCGATTTGGCGCTGGCCGAATCACTGTGGAATACTGTAGTGTAATGTAGCATTTCGTTTGTATTTGGTAAAATTTGTCCAAATATTGACTAATTAGATTCAAAACGTTCGTCTCGCAAAGTACAACAAAACTGTGCAATTAATTTTTGATTTTATCTACATTTAGTACTCCATACATGTGCCGACATTTTGATGTGACGAGAATCTTGTTTTTGCATAGTGAAATTTAGGAGAAAATTTGGGATGACCCTACCTCGACTGCGCGAGCATCGTCCAAAGGCCTTGTTTACCCATGCCTTGTTTAGATTCCCAAATTCACCTCCAAATTCCACTATGCAAAAAGAAGATTCTCCATCACATCAAAATGTCGGCACATGCATGCAGTACTAAATGTAGATAAAATCAAAAACTAATTGCACAGTTTTATTGTACTTTACGAGACGAACATTTTAAGCCTAATTAATCAAAGTTTGGACAATTATTACTAAATAAAAACAAAAAGCTACAATGATTCAGCACAGTGCCGCCGGCGCCGATTCGGCGGATCTAAACAAGGCCCTAAATTCACCCCCAAATTTCACTATGCAAAAAGAAGATTCTCCATCACATCAAAATGTCGGCACATATATGGAGTACTAAATGTAGATGAAATCAAAAACTAATTGCACAGTTTTATTCTACTTTGCGAGACGAATATTTTAAGCCTAATTAATTAATATTTGAACAATTATTACTGAATAAAAATAAAATTGCTACCGTGTGATGAGACATTTACTATACAAACTTTGCCTCCGGAATCTAAACCAGGCCTAAGTGCGAAAACCCACGGTCATCGTCCAAACGGCAAAAACCATCGTCGGCCCCGTCTTCGCCCCCCCCCCCCCCCCCCCCCCCCCCCCCCCACGCCCACCACCCCCACCCTCCCTCGTCCGCGCGTCCCCTTTCCACGGCCGCATCCACCACCTCCCTTCACTTCCACCCACTTGATAGCGACGCCGCCGCACAGGAACTCAGGAACCCCTCCCGCATCTCCCCTCGCTTCTGTGACCTAAGCACCTGCGCGCCCCCTCCCTTCTCCTTTTCTTCCCCCCGCCCCCCGTCCCTCTCCGTCCCTATGACCTCTTCCGCCCCTCCGAACCCTAGCCCCGTCCCCACTCCGACCCCCACCGCGAACGGGACCGCCTCATCACCCAAGGACCAGCCGCCGCCGCCGCCGCAGCAGCAGCAGCAGGGGGGCGGCCAGGAGGAGGCAGCGGCAGCGGATGGGGGAGGCGCCGAGGCTGCGGAGGCGGGAGTAGCAGCTGGTGTTGCGGCCGAGGCTATGGAAGTGGATGGGGGCTCTGGCGCGGGGGATGCGGAGGTGGTCGGCTCGGTGGGAGGAGGAGGCGCTGGGGCGGGTGGAGGAGCGCAGCAGGCCTCGCCGGCTACCGTGTTCCGGATTCGGCTCAAGCAGTCGCCCGCGAGCCTCCGGCACAAGATGCGCGTGCCCGAGCTCTGCAGAAACTTCAGGTGCGCGTGGCTGAGCATCCCTGCGCTTCCGTCTCCATTTCCTTTGTTTATGCCAAAATCGAGTGTTTGTTTTGAACTCAGCTCCTTTTGGGATCAGTGCTGAATGCCAATTATGTTAAAATTTTGGCGACGGGTGCATGGAATAGTGGAATCACCAATTTCTGAGTCATTATGAAGAGTGTGTATGTGGCTGCGATTGCATCATTTCTCCTTGATCTAGAACGTTGTAAAACTTTTTTGGAGGGCTTCTGTGGCCATATATTATTTCTAATAACTTCAGTGTGTTCATTATATGAAACTGTAGGGGGAGAATTGTGGTAGTAGCGGGGATGGGTAGATCCAAATCCTTTTGAGTGTGTTCATTATTTCTTGATTTTCTGGTTTTCTGTTTGTATAACTGCATTTATCTGGTATGTAGCTAGGCTAGCGAGTTATTTTGTCCTAATCTTACCTGGAAACTAGTTGGTAACTTTTTGCTTTGATGGGGCTGTTCACTGCAGTGCAGTTGCTTGGTGTGGGAAACTGAATGCAATTGCTTGCGCATCAGAGACTTGTGCACGTATTCCAAGGTTAGATTTCCTTCACCTTCTTTCTCAGATATGTTTTGTGCCTTGATTGCCTTGCACATGTATCATTTAAAAGGTTTAAACTATGAGGGCTGTCTTAGTGGAGCTTGTGGTAGAAAAGCGTTGTTTCTTTACTTGAGCAGAAACAGTAGGACATGGTCAACAACAACAACAACAACAACAACAACATAGCCTTTTGTCCCAAGCAAGTTGGGGTAGGCTAGAGATGAAACCCAAAAGAGACGATAAACAGAAGACACATAAAGGAACATAAATGGCACAAGACAGAACGAGATCACGGTTCAGGCACGTTGATTGCCAGTCTCCAAGCGCTCCTGTCCATAGCTAAATCCTTAGAGATATTCCACTCCTTAAGGTCTCTCTTAACGGACTCGTCCCAAGTTAGTTTAGGTCGACCTCTACCGCTCTTTACATTATCGGCCCGCTTTAGAACCCCACTACGCACCGGCGCCTCAGGAGGCCTCCGTTGAACATGTCCAAACCATCTCAACCGATGTTGCATCAACTTCTCAATTGGTGCCACCCCAACCCTATCCCGAATATCGTCATTTCGGACTCTATCCCTCCTTGTGTGCCCACAACACCAACGCAACATACGCATCTCTGCTACACTCAATTGCTGGACATGCCGCCTTTTTGTAGGCCAACACTCAGCACCGTATAACATCGCCGGGCGAATCGCCGTCCTATAGAACTTACCTTTCAACTTCTGGGGCACCCTTTTGTCACAGAGGACGCCAGAAGCTTGACGCCATTTCAACCAGCCGGCTGAAATTCTATGCCTAACATCTTCATCAATGTCGCCATCCTTTTGTAGCATCGATCCTAAATACCGAAAAGTATCCTTCTTGGCCACCACTTGCCCATCGAGGCTAACGTCTCCCTCCTCAAGCCTAGTCGCGCTGAAATCGCACCTCATGTACTCGGTCTTGGTCGTACTAAGTCTGAACCCTTTCGACTCTAACGTGTGCCTCCATAGTTCTAACTTCCTATTGACCCCTGTCCTACTGTCATCAACTAGCACCACATCATCAGCAAAGAGCATACACCAAGGGATATCACCTTGTATGTCCCTTGTGACCTCATCCATCACCAAAGCAAATAAATAAGGGCTCAAAGCTGACCCCTGATGCAGTCCTATTTTAATTGGAAAATCACTGGTGTCGCCATCACATGTTCGGACAAACGTCTATGGCTCATCGTATGGCTCATCAACAGTAGGACATGGTCGTACTGGTAAAATTTTGACTCATGTATAAGTAGAGTAAACTATACAAGTAATTTATAAGGGGTGTTTGAGGACTCTGGGAGCAGCGCTATAATACTCGTACAACAGACGACAAAAGATAGGAAAGTATAGATTGGTAACATAAAAAAAATCAAAACATTAACACTGGGAGTAGTAAAATGGAGATCCTCCTGATGTCAATGCCTAGCAAAGAATGCTCGAGTATTCACCCTCTTAGTGGCATTTTTAATCCACAGTTTTTTGTATGAAATATTCTTTGGCATAAAATAATTTAATTTATTTCTCCAGCTCCAATTCAAGTCCTCCATTTTGGATTCCTATACATATCCTGAATCCAGAGAGACCAACAGAATGCTCTGTATTCAATGTGAAAGCAGGTACATGTCTTTTTATCTGCTACACAAAATATTCTTAACTATGGTTTACTTGCATGTTATTCTTTGCTAGACACACATGCCTCAAATTTCAATCCCAGTTATATTTTAGTGGTGTAATTGTACTCAGCTTATGACTGTGTACAAGCAGATGCAGATCAAGTTTGATACTCTGTTGTCTGCTCATGTGAAATAAATAAATCTATTCATTGTTTTATAAAGATGATCTGCTCTCAGCATATTTCACTGTAATGGTTTTGTACTATTGTCAATTGAACAGATTCTCCACGTGACTTTGTTCAGTTCATTGAGTGGTCTCCTCGGTCCTGCCCTCGTGCATTGCTAGTGGCAAATTTTCATGGGCGGATCACTATATGGACACAGCCAACAAAGGTAAGTTATTCCCTTGAGATGGATGCATCATTTCTTTTTAGAGCTAACTTTGCAGCTCAATAAGAACATGAGTTTCTCTGATAGCTGCCTGAAACAAAGTTTTATATTTGATGTTATCAAATATTTTCATACTAATCACTTTACTCTGCGGTGAAGGGTCCTGTAAATCTTGTACGTGATGCAAGCTCATGGCAGTGTGAACATGAATGGCGTCAAGATCTTTCTGTGGTGACCAAGTGGTTGTCAGGAATTTCTCCGGTACGTTGGTAACGCAATACTCCATGCTGTTTACCTTCACTATTTAACATGCCCCATTGTGGTTAATTCAACAATGCTGCTGAATGACCCTGTTTCCAGTTTTCACAGATCAGATTTCTTGAGCACCATAACAGTGCCCAGAGTCATTTTATATTTGTCAAACACAATATTCAAATTAATCATAGTGTTTTGTTAAGATCCAGATTGCTGTTCTTACACCCTAGTCTATGTACAGGTAAATACTTTTCAAGGGTATTTTGGTCATCCTTTATTGAAAAGTGCTACTACCTAGATATGCCATCAGCCATATACACATGCCTTGGTTATAGACTTATAGTTGACAAGTTCTTTGTTGAAAGGGACAGGGTTGCATATACTAAGGGGGGTGTGTGTGTGGGGGGGGGGGGCGGGGAGGGTGCATCAGGAAGATAGAATATATCTCAGAATTCTTTATTAACATCAATTTAAAAGGTATTCAGCCTTGAAGCATCAAATACGAAACTAAAGGAAAAATAGGAGTACAGTATCGGGTCTGTGTGAGGCCTTATTGGCCTGAAAAGAATTGGATTTTATATAGAAGAATAAGAGATACCAAGCTATAAGCCTTTAACTGCTGCTAAATTTGTTGTTCTTATTGGTCCTGCAGTATAGATGGCTTCCTACAAACTCCACTAGTTCAAACCTGAAGACCTTTGAGGAAAAATTCCTCACCCAACAGCCTCAGAGTTCAGGTTGGTGAACCAAAGTCTTATGGAATAGATTTTCTTGGCAGGTTTTGCACATATAATTTACTCCTGAAAATCTGACCTAAGCTTCTTGTTGCAGTGGGATGGCCAAGTATTCTATGTGTTTGTTCAGTTTTTTCATCAGGTTCTGTTCAGCTTCATTGGTCACAGTGGCCTTCTCAAAACTCAGCACATCCTAGATGGTTTTCTACTAGCAAAGGGCTTCTTGGAGCAGGACCCAGTGGCATAATGGCTGCTGATGCTATTGTAACAGAATCTGGAGCTTTACATGTTGCTGGGGTACCCCTTGTTAATCCATCCACTGTAGTTGTTTGGGAAGTGATGCCAGGTCATGGAAATGGTATTCAGGCAACTGCGAAGATAAATGCAACAAGTTCTGTTCCTCCGTCTCTGAATCCCCCTTCATGGCCTGGTTTTGCTCCGCTAGCGGCCTACCTATTTTCTTTGCAAGATTATCTTGTTTCTGAGGGTGCACAAACAAAAAGGCTGACAGACAATGAGACTACTGAGGCTGCATCAATCCATTGTTGTCCAGTTTCTAATTTTTCAGCTTATGTCAGTCCAGAAGCAGCTGCACAGTCAGCTACTACCACCACCTGGGGATCAGGGGTCACTTCAGTTGCTTTTGATCCGACTCGTGGAGGATCAGTCATTACAGTTGTAATAGTTGAAGGTGAGAATACAACTCCATTCAGGAGATGACCTAGTTCTGGTGCGATATATTTTTGTGTCTCAAGTCACAGTAATAATCCGTTTTTTTCTGAAACATGACATGAATGTAATATCATTAGTGTTCTACACTTCATGGTCAAATACTCTGTAGTCTGTACCTCCAAAGGTCCACCATTCTTCTCCCCGCCAAAAAGGAAAAAAAGAACGCACATGCACACACTTATGTGCATGAAAACAACTCTTACTAAATTTAACTGTATATGTCTTTAATTGGAATTAGATGAGAGATGGATCTCAGTACACACGTGCGCAGCTTTTATTCTAACTGCCATGTTTCTTACAATCTGTGCCATATTCTAGAACATGAGTTCTCAATCAGCAACTGTTCAATTTACATTCTTTGTACTAACTTTTTGTGCATCAGTTGTGATAGCTGCTGTTTATTTACATTTTGGTGATCTTTATATTACTTCTTGCAGGGCAGTACATGTCTCCTTATGATCCTGATGAAGGACCTTCTATCACTGGATGGAGGGTGCAATGCTGGGAATCTTCGCGTCAACATGTTGTTCTTCATCCAATATTTGGAAGCCCTACTAGCTTAGGTGGGCAGCCTCCCATGCAAACTGTTTGGTCTACTAGAGTTAATAAAAGCATTCCACCAACAGAGGACCTTAAAAATCCTCAAACATATGTTCCGATGCCGACGACATCAGATGAACGGAGCTCCTCTGAGTGCAGTGTTGACAGAGCGAACAGACTCAGCTTTGACCCTTATGATCTTCCAAATGATGTTAGACAACTGGCTCAAATAGTTTATTCTGCTCATGGTGGTGAAGTTGCCGTTGCTTTCCTCCGTGGAGGAGTGCATATTTTCTCAGGTCCAAATTTTGATCAGGTTGACAGCTACCATGTCAACGTTGGCTCTGCTATTGCTCCACCAGCCTTTTCATCAAGCAGTTGCTGCTTGGCATCAGTTTGGCATGACACGCTCAAAGATCGAACCATACTGAAGATAATACGTGTTCTTCCTCCTGCAATTCTTAGCACGCAAACAAAGATCAGCTCAGCAGCATGGGAGCGTGCAATAGCAGATAGGTATGTTACCAAATTTATAGACACTGATTCCTAATTAGTACACCAAATGATTACGTTGTCCTAAACCTCATATATTTATGTATGAGGGAGTGTGATTTTGTATCTTTGTGATAATTAGATAATTTTGTATCTCTTGTTGGGGGTTCATGTCTACCGTAACCCAACTTGATTGAGGCCAAAGGCTTTGTTGTTCCTGTATTTCATTGATAATGTATATTTCTGGCAGATTTTGGTGGAGTCTATTGGCTGGAGTTGATTGGTGGGATGCTGTTGGTTGTACACAGAGTGCTGCCGAAGATGGTATAGGTAAGGGAATTGCTGACGATGATATGCTTTTAGTGTGTAGTCTATGCTATCCAATTGGTTTTAATTTTCCTGTCTTTTGCGTGTTGGAGGCTGAGCTATAGCAATAAAGTTGATTCTCATGTGCAACAGTTCATCTTCTACAAGCACATTTTGGGGTTTGTACTCTATGGAGATTAAAAACTGACCTAGTATTTGACAGTTCTAATGAAGACATCATTTCTTAGTGGAATAAATATTGGGTTGTGCTTATTTTTTTTTTGTCCTGTATTGTTTGCAAGAGATAACATTGAACTGGTAAATTCTGTATTTGGCATATATTGAATTTCCCTTTATATTCCTTCACTCGTTCACCCTGGTTCCTAAAGCTTTGTGTGGTTGTTTCAGTAGTAGTTTTTCCATTTTGACTGTGGCGCATGTGTAATTCTTTCTCATAAACATATGTGTGTGTTAGGGGTGTTTGCGAGTGGATTTTGGTCTCTCCCTTGTACTAGGATTAGGTGCATGCCTCTCCTATGCAGTTTTTCTCTCTTCTTAATGAAATGATGGCACACAGCTGTCCTGCGTCGTTCAAGAAAAAAATATTCCTACAAACTGTATTCCTTCGTACTTTGTTAGTTTATTTCCATTTGTGATGCTATTTTCTGAGCAAATAGAATGTGTTTTTAATCTATATAATTGTCTATGGAAAACTAATGTACTTGTTTCTTCCAGTTTCACTTAACAGCGTGATAGCTTTTCTGGATGCGGACTTCCATTCTCTTCCGACTATGCAACAGAGGCAGCAGCACTGTCCTGTAAGTGTTGCTTTTGGTGAACTACACTAGACCACTAGTTTAAAGTGGTCTCCGATTGTTTATATATTATTTTTATCTTTTTACATTTTTACACTTGAATAGCTATGTTGCATGTACACTGTCTTAACCACAGTCAACTCATCATTTACCACAGTGGTCGTACTATAAGTCACACAGTTGAGTTTGAATGAATTTATGTAGATTTAGATATACATACTGTTTCCTTGGCTTCTTCCTTTCATGCACATGGACCACTTTCTCTTTTGCTTGTTTCCATATCAACTAGCCATATAACACATTAGACTGCATTGTTGCATGCCCTGCTATTTCTTTTTTCCCCTATTTCCTACTCTGAGATAGTGGCATAAATCTCATTATAATATTTATATTTAGCAACTATTAAAAGATTTGTACCCACTCTGAGTCTTTTTATAGCAAAAAATATGATTATATTTTGTATGCATCACTATTATCTGTAACTAATAAGCTTGCAAAACCATATCTTGGTCCCACTGGTATTAGACTATCAGTGTAGATGTTTTCCCCCCTTTTTCATGTGGGTGTTTATACTCTTTCAGTGAATATGGTTCATTTTGATATTGCTATAAACAAATATATATTCATGTCTATCCACTGGCACAACTTTGGATTTTAAAGTGAATTATAGCATGACACAGATCAATATACTGTTCTCTTCAAATATAGAACTCCTGTTAATGTTGTTCTGCTGCCACAGGGATATGTAAATTGCACATTTTAATGGGCATCTACAACAATGCCATAATTTCTTTTTTAAATTTTAACTGCAAAATGCTACTAGAAACTTTTCCAGTGGCAGCTTGCCATTGGGTTGAAAATCATTGGCATCTCAGTAGTTGTCTCTAAATTAATTGACTGGCTGGACAGCTGATTCATATGATATTTTGGGTTTAATTTGTGAGTTAATATCAAGTTGGAATTTTGGGTGATATTTTATACCTTTTGGCTTCAATGTTTGAGGACTTATTGAGCTACCTTTCTTCCTCTAATGATTAATTGATGTACATGCAGAACCTTGATAGGATAAAGTGTAGGTTGTTGGAAGGAACAAATGCCCAAGATGTACGTGCACTTGTGCTGGACATGCAAGCAAGATTACTTCTGGATATGCTAGGCAAAGGAATCGAGTCTGCCCTTACAAATCCATCAACTCTGCTACCTGAGCCCTGGCAAGCTTCTAGTGATATGTTATCCAGCATTGAACCTGACAAAATGACTGTTGAGCCAGCTCTACTTCTAAGCATCCAGGTTGAGCTGTCTCCTTTACGCAAGTTGTTTCAACTTAACTTCAGCTATCTAATGTCCATTTCTTTTTTTACTGACTTTATTCTTTGAAGACTTGCTACTGAGCCGTTTTTTTATTTATTTATTTTATAAAGTAGTGAGCAGTATATTGGTATGCTAGATCACTTCCATGTAAACATTGCTTTAGTTATGTTGGTGAACTCATGTTCAATGCCTGTAATGCTTTGCCAAAACTGGTGTATTATAGTCTTTCAATGTTCAGTATTGTACAAATTTCAGCACAGGTTATCTGCATAGGGATTCTCCATGTTACTAGAAGCTAACTTATTTTATTTGCATTCAAATGCAGGGTTACGTTGATGCTGTTCTTGATTTAGCATCACATTTCATAACACGCTTGCGGCGTTATGCGAGTTTCTGTCGAACTCTGGCTAGCCATGTGGGACCATCTTCTACCACAGGCACTTCTAGAAACATGGTTACAAGTCCAACAAACAGTTCTCCTTCGCCATCAAATAATCAAGGTTAGCTATGCCTGCTATCTTGCTAAATCTTGCATTTTTCTCTTGTTTGTGCACAAAAAGGTACATCCCAATCTTATGTTTTCTCCATTGCATAATATTTGAGGCTTAAGTGTTGTTTAGTTAGTGCTGCTAGCATCTTGACACTGCTTCAAATTTCAGGTAATCAAGGGGGATCAACAACATCTGCAACAGGAAACTCACAAATGCAGGAGTGGGTCCAAGGTGCAATTGCTAAGATTAGTAACAATTCTGATGGTGCTGCCACTGCAACACAAAATCCAATGAGCACGAGGTCATCATTTATGCCCATCAGCATTAACACGGGCACTTTCCCTGGAACACCTGCTGTTAGACTTATTGGGGATTGCCATTTTCTTCATAGATTATGTCAGTTACTGCTATTTTGTCTTCTTTTCCGAAGACGGCAATCGCCAAGGTTACTTGCAAATTCGCAAAAAAATCAAGATTCTGCTATCCAGAAAATACAGCACATGATGAATGCTAAGACAGAGGACAACAGTACGATAGTAAGATCTGGTCTAGGGGCTGCCAAAGTAGAAGATGGCCAGTCTACGCGTGGTGGGCAATTTGTTCTTGGTGCGAAGGGTCCGGAAGAAAATCCGATTGGCAAGTCTGTTAGAATAGGTTCTGGCAATGCTGGGCAAGGTTATACTTCAGATGAGGTGATTGTCAAATTCTTGGCAAAATACAGTATTTTTTGTCGCAACCTAGGGTTTGTTCAATTGAAATAAGCAACATCGTATATATATCAGTTAAATAGCTGCACAAATCCCTTTTTTGTACACTGTTTAATATTGAGTGATACTAAAGGAAACTTTGGGAGTTAGTGCGATCGAAGTGGGATCGATCGTTGGCATTTGAACTTTTCTTTAGTGAAGAAGTTGACGATGTTCCAAATGCGCTGGAAAACTTTTGTGACCTGAACATAGTGACTAGTTTGGAAACAACTATGTTTTGGCTCCTGCATTTCTTTGGAAATGTCTAGCCTTGGTTGCTATGGGAGAACACATGTCGATATAGCCATCATATAGTGCAATTGCATCTGTAGGTTATTTTGGACCCTTTGTTTAGGCAGTTTAAAATTTCATCCAGCCTAGCATGGACAGCGGTTTGATTGCATTTTTTTTTTATGATCTCTTATTAGTGATTTGCCGGATGCTTTACAGATTTGTCTTTCTATTCTTTGGAAGACTTCTTTTTGTCTAGTTTATCTAATTATCTGTGTAATTTTATTTCATTGTTGTAGGTCAAGGTCCTTTTTCTTATATTGGTTGACCTGTGTCGAAGGACATCTACCTTGCCGCATCCATTGCCTGCCTCTCAGGTTGGTTCCAGCAGCATTATCATAAGGTTGCACTACATTGACGGCAATTACACTGTGCTCCCTGAGGTAGTGGAAGCATCTCTTGGTCCCCATATGCAGGTACTAGTCAAATTCTCATGGAAGTTTTTAATAGTTGATTTTTGTACTATTTGTGGCCATTTTTGAGCTACCAGCGTCTATCAATTATAGGGGTATAAGTTGGTTTTCAAGTGCACCACTCAGAGATGTTGCAAGTCTTTCTGTTTTGGACCTAATTCAGGATGGACACCTTTAAATGTTGATTAGGGTTCTCTTAGCAGAAGTTATCTATTTTGTATTAGCCATCTTTTTATGGAAACATGCACTACTGTCAGGGCCTTAGGCACATCATTTTGAGTGATCCCTTGATGCCTAGGTCCCCATCTATTTTCAATATTCATTATTTCCTGTATCTGTGACTATAGAATATGCCTCGTCCACGAGGAGCTGATGCTGCTGGTCTTCTACTTCGAGAATTAGAACTGCAACCTCCTGCAGAAGAATGGCATAGACGCAACATGTTTGGTGGACCCTGGTCAGAACCAGATGATTTTGGTCCATTGGACAATATGCCTCGTCTAAAAATTAGTGGTTCCATCAACTCTCATTTGTCTGACATGGAAGAGGATGCTGGCAGTTCCGTTGGGATTCATAGTCTTTGGCCAAGAAAGCGTAGGTTATCTGAAAGAGATGCGGCATTTGGTCTGAAAACATCTGTAGGTCTTGGAGGTTATCTAGGTGTCATGGGATCTCGAAGGGATGTTGTCACTGCTGTGTGGAGAACAGGTCTTGATGGTGAATGGTATAAGGTGAGTATGGTTATGGTTGCTTTACCTTTTGCTGTCAAGTCTGGATTCATACTTCATAGTTCCTTGACGAGTTTCTTTTTTATCCTGGGTACTCTCCTGATATACTTTGATGCCTAAATTTGCTGTTTCTTCTTTCTAGTGCATACGATGTTTACGGCAAACTTGTGCATTTGCGCATCCTGGTGCCCCAAATCAGACAAATGAACGTGAGGCTTGGTGGATCAGTCGTTGGAGCCATGCCTGCCCAATGTGCGGGGGTTCATGGGTGAAAGTTGTTTGAGTGCTGTATTTGGCAACAACTTCGCCGCTGATTGCTTTCTTTGCAAATATGTATCAAGTTCCATAGTTTTGCATCTAACGCTAGACTGCTAGGTTCAGGTTAAGGCAAGAGGACCATGCTTGGTCTACAGGCTCATGCACTTGGCGTGGCCACCGTGGAATCCTCTGGTAGAATTAGGAGCAATTCTGTGGGTCTGAACCATGTAACTAACATTTGCATTATGCTGTCTTCATGTATAGTGTATTATAGTGACATTCCTTACTAAAAGAACAGTGACATCGTTAAATGTTCAGCGTGTGCGTGTGTTTGTAAGGGTTCTACACCTTTTTCTTTTTAGTACAATGATACATATCTCTCAAGCGTGTTTGAGAACAGATTAAGTCTCTCTGCTTGTTACATGAAATGAAACGTCGGTGCTTACTTTTGTCTGTCCATCATGTCCGTCAGTTGTGAAATGGAGATATGCTTCCTCTGTCGATCCTAAGCAATCGAAAGCCGCGTTAAGCAGACTTGTGTTAGGAAAGGAACCCCTGCTGGACTTGCCTTGCTGGGAGAGGCTAACCTTACTCCACCAGGCAAGGTGATTTTCCCGTCGTGTGTTTGGTATATACCGTTGTTGTTTGTTTTTGATCACATGCGTATATATCATTGTTGTTTGTATTAGATCATGCGTGCTCCACTAGTCCACCAGGCAAAGTGATTTTCCTGTCGTGTTTTTGCTGTATTATTGTTGGTATTTCTTGAGTAATATATGTTTTTGTTGTCACTGCGTTCTACAAAAGGACATGCTGCCGGAATTCCTTGTTTTGCTATAATGATAGTCAAGCAAATGTCCAGAAGTGGTAGTCACGGGCTAGATATATTCTTCAATTTTTCGGTGGGCCATTCTTGCAAGAAAGGATTAGTGCAGAAGCTAAGAGTTCTGATTATATTGCTGAGGGCCCTGGTGATGTTTCATATACAATACAATAATCATTGGTGTTGCTTGGCGGGTAAAACTTATGAAACAATGAGACTCCTAATCCGTCATGCTATGGTCTAGATTGGCTTGAAACCTGATGATTTATCTTATAATATACTGATTAATGGCTACAGTAAAACTGAGGGTGCGGGATGCATTCTCTCTGTTCAGTCAAATGTTGAGTCAGGGAGTTAAGCCTGACTCTATCTCACATCGCATGACATGGCAAGTAATTTTCAGACATTGGCCACTGCTGCTGGCCTTCTTCGAAGGACGTCTATCTCAAAGCGACACACAGGTGGAAAATTTGCAATATAATATAATTGTAACAGGGCTTTTCAAAGGTAATTGTGTTGATGAAGGAACTATGCATGAATCATTTCAACTTTCTCATTATCGTCAAGAACTTTAGAGGCTCTTCTAACTTAAGCGGACTGCGGACATAATGGGCTCTTTTTATCAAAAAAAAACCTATATATGATCGAAGATTTATTTGTGCGTTGTATTTGAGCTTTCCTTTTGGACTTCAGGCATAATTCACCATATTCTTTCGCATATTGGCTTAATAACTGTATTTTTGCCATTTTAAGTATTGCGCGTGGCTTCCCTAACCTAAAAAACTGCATCTCGTGGCGGCTGTTGTCGAGAAGATGAAAAGGGCGTCGGACGGTCGGAGAAGATAAACAGCGTCATTTTAGTTGAAGCGAAGCTGACGAAGGTGGGCTTTGTCTCAGGTGGTCCCAACTAAAGAAAATATGGGCCCTGTTCGGCAGGCTGTTTTTTTGGCTTATAAGCTGGCTGTGGCTGATTTGCTGTGAGAGAAAAACACTGTTCCACGGCTGATAAGCCGTGCTGATAAGCTCAGCCGAACAGGGGATGATGTCTCAGGTGGCCCAACCAAAGACTCAGTACCATTAGTATGTAGCTGTTGTTGAAGTTAGCATTCGGGATGTGGCCCAGCTGAAAAAAAATGCTATTCAAAAGAGTAAAAAAAAAAAGTAGCTGCAGCCCAGCATAGCAACCTGAATTGCCCCCCCCCCCCCCCCCTCCCTGATTTACTGGCATGCTCCGCCACTGTCTACAGGCACAGCACATCCACAATGGTAATGGTGAGTGACCACAAATATTGAGCGAAATGAATTAATATTCTAACGGGGTATCATACCGCTGCCGCTGATGCACCTCATTGTTGGCTAACATAGTGAGGACAATAATAGCATGGCAACAACCAAAAGGATCACTGTCCAGCAGAACGCCTTGGGTTGCACATGCAAATCAAAGAGAAAATATTAAAAATTATCCAGAACCAATCCAGTTTTCTTGCTGGTGATCAAGTTCTTTCCCAAAAACTGCACACAAGCTAAATTTTTGGAGATCCAATTTTGGGTTGCACACAAGCTAAAAAACGTGGTGACAATCGTTGAGCTGATGCAAGCAAGACAAGCTCTGATATGCTACACGGGTCCTATAAACGAATTTAGAATTGAAAGATCCTACAAGAAAGTCGGACATAATTGTTTTGATGTGGATTAATGAGAATGGAAACCTGCGTGTACACACATGCATGTTTGCCCGTGAAAAACATGCGTCTACAAGAAAGCAAGACAACCTTCGAAGTGGATTAATTACCCGAGAGTGCATCCACACATGCATGTTTGCCCGTGAAAAACAAAAGGGCAAATATATAGTTACAGCTTAGAGTCATATGCACATCATTGAAATCCCATTTTCATTTTGAACCAATAGAATCATACTCCCTCCGTTCAAATTATAAGTAGCTTTGACTTTTTTGGCGTATCCATTTTGCTATATATCTAGATAAATAATATGTCAAAATACATAGCAAAATGGATGAACCAAAAAAGCTAAAACAACTTATAATTTGAAACACAGGGACTACCATTTATCCTTCTAAGCTTTATTTACATAAATATGCTTTTCTAGACAATTAATAAAAACATAAATGACCCATTATTTTAATTTGTAGAAAGCATAAGCAGTTGCCATAATCAAAGGTTAAAATAGAAAGGATAAGGCGCCACTATAATCAGAAGTTGCAAACCTGAGCTGCAATGGTAGAGCTTGTCAATTTCGACGCCTAGGGCCACTATCAAAACCAATATACCGCTCGCACCTAGTAGAAATACCGCCCGTGTCGGGTCTAATACCGATATATAGATAACAAAATTAGCTCATAAATGCATATACCAGTTGTCGCGTTGCTCCTGTAAGCAGCGACATCCTGCTCATAGTCATCGCGTTGCTCCTATGCGTGTTAGTAGTTTTGGCGGTTGTGGCTGCTTGTTGGTTATCGCCGTGGAGGACGTAGATGAGGAACCAACTGGAGACCACTTCCTCAATGACGCTACCTCCAAGGCTCCAACAGTGCTACCATCCACGCTGGCTAGGGCTAGATCCAGTGGTGGGGCGGGGTCAGGGGCGAAGCTAGCGCTCAATCAACCCTGGTGCACTACTTTAACATACATTATCTCGCAGACAAATTATAGGCAAGGAGGACCCTGGGTTAGTTTAGTGCCTGTGTAACACAAATTTTGAATTTTCCCTAATTCTGTCCAATTTGAATTTGAACAAAATTTCATCAATTAATTTTACCAAATATGAAACAATATAGTTTTTTGGACCGTATTTTTCAATAACCTCCAATAGCTGGTCTTTATTTTTGGATAGGTACGCCAAATATTTCAGTAAACTAAGCATAAACGATATAATGAATAGTCGTGTTGTATTATAGAAGAAATAAGGGAGAGAAAACACTTTGATTCAACTCAGTCAAGCAGTATTTGTATATTTGCACATCTCAATTTTCAAAGTTCACTCCACTCCACCTCTCCCCTCTCCTCGCACCCCCACCAAAAACCTCATGCCACCCCCGCGCCGCCACTGCCGGGGCCGCCAGCCTACCCGCCATGATCCCCACTCCTCCCGCCTCCACTGCCGGAGGCAGCGGGTGGCACTGCGTCCTCCTCGCCCTCGCCCTCCTCCTTCTCGCCCTCGTGGCCCCCGCATCAGCACAGCCAACGCTGACAAGCCTGGTGCCATAGGTGGCATACACGACGCTACAGGCTTGGAAGCGGACGGCCATCTTCTCTGACCCATCCAACTTCACATCCAACTGGGTCAGCCCAAACGTGTGCGCCTACAACGGCATCTACTGCACGCCGCGGCCCTTCGATGGGGTGCTCGCCGTGGTGGGGATCGACCTGAACCACTCTGACATTGCGGGCCATATTCCTGCCAACCTTCCCTTGGGCCTCCCCGACCTCGCGCTGGTCCACCTCAACTCCAACCGCTTCTGCGGGGTGCTGTTCGACACCTTCCTGCGCCTGCGGCTCCTCCACGAGCTTGACCTCAGCAACAACCGCTTCGTCGGCACGTTCCCCGCCACTGTCCTGGGTCTCCCCACGCTCAGGTACCTCGACCTTCGATTCAACGACTTCAAGGGACCCATCCCGCCGGTGGTCTTTGACCGCCCGCTCGACACCATCTTGCTCAACTCCAATCGCCTCCGTGGCCCCATCCCGGGCAACCTCGGCAACTCCCCCACGTCCGTCATCGTGCTCGCGCACAACCGCCTCGGTGGATGTATCCCACCATCAATAGGGAGGATGGCTGACACGCTCAACGAGATTGCGTCCTGTCGCAGATCAAGTTGCTTAGGAAGGTGACAGTGTTTGATGTCAGCGGGAACCACCTCTAGGGCCCGCCGTCGACCGTCGGTGGGATGGCTGCCGTCCAGCAGCTCAATGTGGCCGAGAACCTACTCAGGGGTCCCGTGCCGCCGCCGGTGTGCGGGCTACAGGGGATGCTCAGGAACTTCACCTACGAGGACAACTTCTTCACCTCGCAGCCCGGGTGCGCGGTTGCCACGGCAGACGAGAGGTGGAACTGCATCCCTGGCGCTCTCGCGCAACACCCGCTGCCGCGGCCGTGCCGTTCGACTACAGCACAACACAATGCCAGGCACTGCCTAGGTCGAGCGTTGACACTCCTTCACAGCCGCTACCCTCGCCAGGCTCCAACACACCATCGTACTCGTCACCACCTAGCAGCTCCATGACTCCGTCTCACCCATCGCCGCCAGGGAGCTCCACCATGCCGTCCTACTCGTCCCCGCTAGAGAGTTCCACCACGCCGTCGCACCCGTCCCCGCCAGGGAGCTCCACCATGCCATCGTATCCGTCCTCTCTAGGGGGCGCCATGACTCCGTCATACCCATCGCCGCCCACAGACGGCAGCAACCCCAAGCCATCAATGCCGCCTTCATCCCATGGTGTCTCGCCTCCATCGTCCAGCTACTAGCCGCCGTCATCCAGGTGGGCACCGTCAGGTCAACCCATGGGCGTCCCACCACCCATAGAGCATCCCGGTGGCGTTTGGCCACCGCACACGCCAACGGCTCCCGACACGCTAGGATCAGCATACCCTCCAGGGACACCAGGATCGCCATCTACACTGATGACTCTGGGCACCCTAGGTTTGACATTCCCGCCAACGACCCAAATTAATTTGTGACTTGCTATTGTTCATTTCCTTGCATTGTAACGGAACCACCTAAATTATAAGAGCACAAGTACAAAATCAATCACTGAAGTGATCAAATTATCATACTTGAACTCAAATAACTCCAGTAGTCTAATGAAATCGCGAGGGATTTCAAACCAACCAACATACAAGCCAAGATAGTATAACAAGTCATATGTTACATCCATTTCGTAAGTAGTTCAACATACATCGGAGTTCGACATAAATATTACAAATCGAGTTCAAAAGTAGCGGAAGCAAGGTAGTTTGAAACCAATATCACCCTTATTTTAAATATATGCCAGTACCAAGGTCAACTTCCAATAAAAGCATTAGAGACAAGATAACTCAGAAGGATCATGCCCATGATCACACTCCGCCACTACAGCAGGAGCCATCCAATTCTTGCAGTAGCCATGATACATCACAACCTATAATAAGTGGGAAAAAACTCTGAGTACGAGGGGTACTCAGCTAGACTTACCCATCATAAACTAAAAATAATATGACACCAAGGAGTATGCAAGGCTTTTATAAGGTGGACTGTCTTGACTTGTTTTGCAGAAGAGCATAAGTTATCATATATGAACCATTTAAAGTATAAGCATCAACTTAATTATACCTGATTAATCTAAGTAAGCACCTATGCTAGAGTAATCACTTGATTAACCATTAACATCAAAGGTTACCATCTCAGGTTTAGCATTTCCAACATCATCCACCCGTGTTCCATAAACATACTACAATGCCGTAGCTCAAGTCAAGTGCTCACTATTCAGGAGCGATGGTGATTTGAATCGATTCCTAACCAGCTGGTGATTTATTCCTCACAACAAACCACACTCACTCGCGAAGTGAGCTACATGTCACCAATGACACTATTCCAGTAACGTCATGGGACAAACAGGGACCGCAATACCCAGGGGTCGCCCGACTGCCAGGAATTAGGCCTTGCCTGCCTTTGGGCTCACTTTTCGCGCCCCTGTCTAGAACCGGAATGAACAGTAAGGGGAGGAATCATGTTCGCAGCATAAAATCACTCAGAACGCCAGTCCTGAACAGAATCAACAAGATCATAATCGAAAAAGAGGGCTTTGTTTCCCTGACAAAATTGGATGCCACAACCACCCAATGGAGAAGTACTGTCACTCCGAGGATGCCGCTTCAAACGGAAAAAGAAACGAAAGAGCGAGATTGAAGGAACGATGCCAATAAAAACTTCACAGAGATGGACGAACACTGACAGATGAAGGACAGCGTTCGGAGTCAAGTGGTTCAGAGAAATGCTAAAATAATGAAGGAAACGATAAAGAAAAGCAGAAGCAGGCAAGCAGAGGCCAGCTCGAACAAAAGAGATAAACAGGACTCTCATTAGGACCAGGAGTAGGAACCCGATGTTGGCCTAGGACTTTCCAATCAGCAAAATCTTTCTCCTGGATCAGGCCGTCGCTGACCAAATCACACAGCTGATCCTCTGTCGTAGTCGGAACTGGCCAGAGCTTCTCCGCAGCGCTCGTGGCAACGAATTCTCGATTCTCGATGCCCAAGAGCGACACCTCCTCGTCCAAAAGACCTGCTTCGACTTGCTCGACGACTTCTTGCCCATACAATGGCGAGGACATGATGTCGGTGGCAAAAGTTCAACGACGGCGGCGACAACGGCGGTGGAACTCTGGGGGTTAGGGTTTAGCAAAAGGCCGAATGCTAAACGGCAAGGACAGGGTAAGAAAGAGGAAGAAGAAGGAGGCCCCTTAAATAGATTTATAACGGTAAAAACGCGGCCCATCAGGCCCGCTTAACATGGCATGGAGACGCAAGTTTTCACAACAGTACAGTGCAACGGGCAGATTTCACACTTACCTATTCACATTGCACCATTATCGAATTGTTATAGATTGCACAACTCAGAAAGAACTCGCCATCCACAAGATTCACAGAAGACATTACGGTACGCCTCCAGAGAACCCGGATACTTTAGAAACAACTAGATGATACTCAAAAGCACTCAGACAACAAAAAAGGGACAACAACTAAGAAAGAAATATTTTTTTATTACAAATATCATCAAAGGGCATAAAGATTATAGATCTTACAAGACCCAACGAACTCGGTACTACGACGAGCAAGGCAGCAATAAAGAGCCTAGGCAGAACTCAGCTCTGGAAATGACTACGTGCTCCTAGCGACAACACGGCAGAAGACGACCAACTCGCATACACTGTTTTCTTCAAAGGAAGGACGCAGTGCATCCAAGACAGATATCAGTAGCACAACAGGACAACTCGGACCAGGCGAGGCTCACAGACATCAGTCTACCCAAGCCCGATGTGATCCTGGATCAGACGCTGATCTGCACCGGACGGCCGCAAGGTAGTGTGGAAGGATCAACTCGAAGCTACTGGATGATGGAACGCATCCCACATCACAAGACTTCTTCCACCTGTCACCACGTACTACCTGGTACAATGCTATTGCGAGATTAGTCTACCTCTAATCTCAATCATAAGACTTCTTCCACTTGCTACAAGACTTACAAGATTCACAACTCACGTCTGGGGGTTGCTCTATTTCACAAACTATCATAATCATGGCTACAAAGGCTACAGACTATACAACAAAACACTTAATGAATCGAAGCAGCACACCAGGAGGGTATTTATAGGCCAAAGAGCGGCGTATGTAGACTGGGAGCACCAACAGAACAAGCCTAACAAAGGTCTTAGTGAAAAGAAGAAAGCAGCAAGAACAGGACACGCGCGTGAAGGAACAATATTCAAGGACAAACATATTTGAAAGAATATACCAACACTGTACACCTCGTGACCACAGAGAATTCAATTCAACTGCCAACCACCACCAACATCGGATATAAAGCTGGCTACCTAAGAAGACAATAGAGGACCGTCTATCCGAGTTCTTAACGATCGAAAAGAACCCGAAAAGATGCTCGGGGGTTGCAGGGTACATATCTTGAGAAGAGATTTTCAGTTTTTTTCAACAACCAAAATTCAAGACCCTCCAACTTTTTGTTTCAAATAGCAAGAGGCTCAGGGGCTACACTCAGTGAGTGCGCTTTTTCTTCGAAAAAGCACATGTCACTTGGAAGACTTCTTCAAAACAGAACCACTTCAAGGCTTCACGTCGAAAGAACCCAGAATGAAGGAAGTCTTCGAGTTCAACCATGAAATACTCGGGGGCTTGTCGATGCGAGACCCACAGGATTCCCTAACGATGTGACTACAAGTCATGGGCCCTGACCTGACCCACAAACTAGAACAAGGAGAGGTGTAGCTACACCGAATCCGAGTAAAATAGGCCAGACTAGCCGGATTTCTTTGGAAAATAACTTCTGTATCTAGTTTAGGACATCTTCTTTGGATCCGACTAAGATCGTAACCGCACCACAGCCTTCTCTATTGATATAAAGAGAGGCTATGTGCACCCCTGTAACAAGAGACAAGACAACACAATCAATCTAACGCAAAGGCTAGCGCCGACTAGACGTAAGGTTATTACTCGATCAATATCGAGGGTCCGAACCAGTATAAATCGACTGTCTCTGCATTCATCGTCGAGTTCTAGCACGCGTCGAAGCCCGAACAACTATCCTGGGTACCCCCGTGGTAGGCTATCAGTGGTCAAATACCGACACTAACCAAGGCAAGCCCTGGTGCATACCTAATTGTTTTTTATAGGGAATAACCTAATTATTTAAATCACTTTTCTATTTTTGATGCATTAAGTGGAGGAGTTGTTTACCTACATGCATAAATACCTGACCTATGAGTCTTACTAGTTAATAGGCTCTAGTAGTTGCTATGCTTAGAGACTCAGTAGTGTGGGTAACCTGCATATGCTCAATAATAGGTTCACACTCTCTTGTCTCATAACTAGATCTTGGAAGGATAATAAAATGAGACCAGGCTGGAAGGTGTGTTGTTTGGTAGGAGCAACAGGACTTGGTCCTGGGTGTTTTCTCCCGCCCATGTCGATTGAGGACCGTCCAATGTTAGACTAATGATGAAGTTTGAACCCACCAAACACATCATTGTCTCGTGTATGGTCGACCCAGAAACCTATTACCTCTCTTGTGACAAGGGAACCTCGAGGGCTTATCCGACCACTACACCGGCCCCTCTGGTAGTAGTCGGGAGGTGGGGACTAGGGCTAAAACTCACGCGTTGAGCTTGTACTAGACATGGTCGATGGGGTCGGGTCCCTAGGGCAGGTTGGGTCAGTCTGGACCTTAGTTAGCAAGAGAAGGAACGATAGCCCTATGTGGACCCTTGCTAGGTTCGTACGGGCGTGTGTTTGGGTTTACCCAGCTGGATGTAAATTGACTGCAATCACCGTCTCTCCTCGTATAAGGATACCACTTTGCCACTGTCTACCTTCATAGTAATGCAACTGTAACCATGGAGGAGAATTATTGGTGATAGGAATTTGATAATCTAATTGCTTACCACTTGCTCGAAAGTAGTTTCTACTGCAAACTTAGAATGGTTAAGTAATGAACCTACACTTGACTGCTAAAACTTGAATATAAGGACTTACCTCTAGTAAGTTGTAACACCCTGGTGTTACGAGCTCGCTTAGCGCCTTGGTTAAGGCCTAAAAGAAATTTTCAAACCAAGATTTTGAGTTTTATTTTTTTTAACTCACGTGATATGATAATCAAATTGTATGTCTCATCATTATGGAGAAGAGGAATCAAATGGATCTTATGAGTTAATTTAATTAATGTGTAAACATGCTTGAGAAGTCCTAATATGAAAAATAGGATAAGTTGTTTTAAATTGTTTGGCATGAAAGACAATTTCTATGGACCTAAGTGTAACATAGCTTATGACTAAAAAGTGTCATTCTTGGAGAATTATCTTGTGCAAAATAGTTAAATAGTGCTTACATGTTTTGTCACTATGAGTTAGTATAATGTATGGGCTATTACTTAAGATATTGGTTAGTTGGGATTAACAAGGTTTAGACCTTTTAAAAATTAAGACAAAAGTGTTAACGGCTGTTAGTTACAACCATGTTCTTGAAATTCCTATGTCGGAAAGGATAACAAACAATGCCATTTTGGCATTTAAATTCCAACAAAAATGATTAAGCACTATACCCATGTTTTTGCATAGTGGGTTGCATCAAAGTGATTAAGCACTATACCCTGCACCACTTCAACTCCAAGATGAGCTTGGATGCTTTTGCGTTTTACTCAACAGATCGGATATGTAGAAAACTTGAACCAGAATCTATTGGGGATGGATTTGCGTTACCTTTGGATCTCCATTGGATAGCCGAGGCAGCCAAGCTGCTGAGCTAGCCTGATGGGTGCTGCTGTGCCGAGACAGCCGATCTGCTGGGCCTGGGTGTCGGACTGCAGGCCGCCGCTGGCACGGCGACAGGAGGCAGCGGAGGAGTACGGGGAGGGAAGCGAGTAGGGGGCCCAGCTCACCCGCCGCGGGGAGCTCGCCCGTCACGGGGGCCGAGCCCGCTCGCCGAGGAAGACAGAGACCTAGGGCGGAACCAGCGCAACGGCGGCAGCGAAACCCTAGCCGCGTCCGCCACTCCGGCGCGTGGTTCGCGTCCGCTGTCCGCCCCGTGCTCCGCGTGCGCCGCGCTGCCGCGCTGTCTGCCCTGGTGTGTGTCTGTGGGGGAGAGGAGAGGAGCACGCGAGTTGAGCTTCGGGGAGAGGGAGCATCAGGGGAGAGGGAGAGTCACGAGCGGGGTGGGCACAGGTGCGGGAGAGGGGGCGTCGGGGGAGAGTGAGGGCGCGGGACGGACGAGGCATGAGTGATGGAGAGGTCAGAGTGGATCTAGCCCATTCGTTTCAAAAGTTGGTGGCCTGGGGTGCATTTTTTTTTGCACTTAGCAGAGTTTAGAGATGAAAACAAAAATGATAATTTCTGATTTTCAAAAATCGTATTCGTGTTTTTTCCGATTTTCAGGTCTAAATGGAAACAGTAGCGGTAATCGAGAAAACGAAAACGGTAATGGTAAAAGTAATCGGAGACGAAAGCGAAAACGATTTTGTCCTCTTCCGATCGTTTTCAAAAATTACCGTATTTAGCCAGTAATTTACCATCGGTGGTTATCGATTTAAAGGTCTTAAATCAATGAATCCTAATTTATTTATGGACACGCAAGCACATAAGAAAAATATTTTTTTTTGAAAAGAAACTATAAGGCAAATATTTCATCTATATAGGGATAAGAAGGCAATCAGGCAATCAACCAATCGCCGTGACTCTTAGCCAATCACCGTTGGCTGATTGAATCACGTTCACGTACTGCACCCGTACTCTAGGCTCTAACCTGAGACTCTGGGGCCGCCAGTCCGCGAGCGCCTGCACCGCACCTCGCTCTCTGCACGGCGGCCGACGGCGCCAACCTGTTTGCCTTCTGTCCATCCCGTCCAGGCATCAACGGATCCATTGAGTTGATAGTTGACAATGCCACCGGCTGGAGATTGGGTATCCCGAGCACGATTAATGGAGCCGCCACACCACCATTGCCTGCTGATGTCGCCGGCTCTCAGAGCTCAGCAGCGGCCACACCATCGTCTGGTAACATAATTAAATGTTCATTTGTCTGTGTGACGTTGATCTGATCATTTATGTTTAGGCTTGTTTACTTGTATCTTAGGTCTGGAGTGTGCTGATGTTTGATTTGCAACTAGGTTGAAGTCGCTACTCAGTAATTAAATACCTGATGAACTTAACTGAACTATTGTTGTTTCCTGCTATTTTCTTGTACATGTCACCTACTGAACTCATGAACTCATTCATTAAATCATTGGTCATTGCATTCTTCATAGTTCGTATACTTGTGCAGCATAGGTTCTTTGCTCTAATAAAAAAATGAACTTATATTTTTCGTAGGAACTGGTTACAAAGACAAAGTGATGCCAGCTGCAACTGAAGATGCAAGTCAAACTATTGGTCAATCTCCTTCTTCCGTAGCACCTTCATCCGCGACTATTTATTTTCCCCGCCAGCACTCTCCCTCCCCTAGCCTCCACCGCCACCCTCGGCCAGCGGCTCCCTCACCGCCAGCCACACCGCCCGCCCCCGCCGCTCCACCCCGCCCTCTCCTAATCTCGACCATAGTTCTTCTTCCCCACCAGCGCTCTCCCTCCCCCAGCCTCCACTGCCACCCCAGCTAGCGACTCCCTCACCGCCTGCCACGCCGCCCACTCTCGCCCTCCCCTAAATTCGATTGGAGGAGCCAGAGCAAGAGCATCTCAACCCCACTGTCGGTTGTCTCTCGTCTCCCGCTCGGCGACGCCTCCACCGCCTCGCTTGCCACCCCTAAACTCGCCACCACCACTAGTCCAGTCGCCTCCGAAGGCCCCCTTCCTAAGGCTGCCAGGCATAGAGCCCTGAACAAAGGAAGACGACGACGTGGCAGGTCCGTCACGAGGAAGAACAGGACACAACTCATCAGTCGCGAGGAAGAACAAGACACATCACATCGCACGCTGGTGCTTTCGCACGACACGTCACGTGATCGAGTTTGCACATTCGAAAACAAGTGAACCTAGGCCCAGTTTAGATGCAAAAAAATTTTGTAAAATTTTTCAAGATTCCCATCACATCAAATCTTTGGTACATGAAACATTAAATATAAATAAAAAAATAAAACTAATTACATAGTTTAGACGAAATTCACGAGACGAATATTTTAAGTCTAATTAGTCCATGATTGGACACTAATTGTCAAATAACAACAACAAAAAAAATGCTACAGGAGCATTTTGCAAAAAAAAATGCATCTAAACACAGCCCTAGCAAAAAAATGAGTCCATTTCATTAGAGTAGAATAAACCGGTTCCACATATTTGACCACAAATAGTAATTAACCAACATATATACAGTTAGTAACGGTCCTCGTTTCTGAAAAAGGACTTCATATTTTTAAAACAGAGTAAATAACCATATCATATTCTTCTATGGGGAGGTGCCCGCCTTGCCATGTACCAATCTTCTATATCTAAATATAAGCTTCCGATGCATCCTCCAATACCAAAAGTTCCAAGAAGAGCTGCTCCAAATCCTATGAGAAGAAAACCAAGGTCTTCCCCATGTCCTCCTTTTCTGTACTGCCTTTGAAGGTAGCAACATGCCATGATGTTGGCAAGATACTGGAGCTGAAAAATGTAATTAGGTGGGGCTTCCTCCCTGTTCCTTCTTCGAGGCATCCTGGATATAACAGCAGTTTGCCCATAAATTTCTTTAAGGTATCGTGATTAAAAAAATGAAAACAATTTCCACATGTAATGCGATAATATAATATTGTAAGACAACGTAATACTAAGTTCTCCTGATATGTCTAACTGTTATTGATGATGTACACATGCATATAGTGAAAAACATTCTATATATGTACAACAGAAGTCACACCAAAGAACAAAGAAAGTAATTGTGCTACATGCTAGTGAAAAAAGATTCTAGAAATTTTTAGGCCATATTTGGATCCATTAGTTGCTAATAGTTAGCGAGCTAATACTACCTATGTCCCTAAAAAATACAATTCTAGGTGCATCCTCGGTTAAAGTACCTAAAGTTTGACCAAATATATAGAGAAAAATATTAACGTTTATGATATCAATTAAATATACTATGAAAATATGTTTCATGACGAATCTAATGTTTTACCTATTTAGTACGATAACTATTAGTATTAGTATTTTTATATAAATTTGGTTAAACTTGACATATTTTAACATAGCATTGTTCTGGAATTGCGTCCTTTTTTGGATGGAGGTAGTAGCTCATAGATAATATTAGCTAGCTAACTATTAGCTGTGACTAGTTGCTTCGGTCCAACTAGTGAGATAGTTGTTAGTATTCAACTAACAATTAGCTAGATTATTAGTTGGACCCATTTGGATCTAAAGAAACTAATTATTATCAACTAACTATTAGCTTATGGACTCAAACAAGACCTTAAAGGCATATGAAGAGGAAAAAAAATAGTTGTCATGTGTTTACCCAAAGCACTGTGATATATGATTATGTGATTAAAGAAGTCAAGAACCCATTAAGATTTAATCTTGATGTACCCAAATCGATATTAGGCCAGTCTTAATGGGAGTTTCACTAGAGTTTCATGCGCATTAAATAAACTAATGTGGCATAGTTTAAATGAAGAGAGAGATGAAAATAATTTCATGGGGATAAAACTTGTTTACATTGTTTCCAACATCAGGTAGTCTTGGAAACAGAGGCATAAAACTCCCACTGAGATTGGCCGCTTATGTGATTTGTTTTCAAACTAGTGCTATCTAGAACAGTACCGCTTTAACAGCCTGGCAGTAACAAATGCTCTATTGCCACTTTAATTTGCATTTATATACGTACTAAAAGTTCTGCAATATTGTGTCACACATCTCTTAACCTAAACAAACTCATCTTTTGAAACTAAATTTACATCTCCACATGAAAGTTGCCTTTCAACTTAAACAAATAAAGCCAACCTATTGACTCATGTCGTAGGACTAGAAAATTGTTTTTGCTATCATGACAAGAAAATTGGATTGTCTGATGCTATCTAGGATTTACAAAGATGACAACAGAACAACACATGCAATCCAATAAAATCTATTTAGCAATTTGGCAAATAATTGTAAAATTTGCCCCACAATTCGTTAGAGAAGCTTCCCTCTTAATGAAATAGGGCTCACCCCCGATCGCAAAAAAAAATCGTTAGAGAAGCACTAAATAAGATAATAAGTCTTAAATTCAACTATTAGGTTCGAAATATATATATATATATATATATATATATATATATATATATATATATATATATATATATATATATATATATATAGCCTAACTACTTCCTGGGAGTAGGAAATAATTTCCATATATATATATACACACACTAGTCAGGAGATAAGGTCGCCAGCACATTCACCAGGGGCGCGGATCTAGTAAAGGGACATGGGTGTACACATGTACACCCAATAATTTTTTGCAAAAAAAGTTAGAAGTTGGTAGGCATCAAAATAGCCAAATAGAGTTTGAGAACTCGGTTTCGCACAGCAGACAAGAGGAGTGGGAATACCTGGTGGGCGCGCTTCGCCGGCGAAGAGATAGGGCCTCGGCACCTGGCGTCGGGCGGCTGCGGCGGCGGTAGCACACCTAGTCGTCGCAGACAGAGAAGGAGGGAGGAAGGGAGCGAGCGCACGCGGTGTGAAGGTGACTGGATGCGGCGGCGGCGGCTTCCGCTCAACTACGACCCGATCTGGGAAGAGGGAGGATCGATCTAGGAAGGAAGAGGGAGGATCGATCTGGACTGAGGTACTGTCGGCGGAGCGAGCCAGGCGGCGGCGAACGAAAGAGATTAACGCGAGTAGAGATGGCAACGGGTACGTACCCGACGGGTAGTGGCCACCCGTACCCGCACCCGCACCCGCCACTTTGTACCCGTCGGGTTACCCGCACCCGTACACGGGTAGAAAAGTGCTCCCGTACCCGCACCCGCGCGGGTAAACTCTACCCGACGGGTAACCCGTACCCGACATCATACCCGAGAATTACATGTAAATATCAAATATTCACGTACAAAAATAAATCATTCCAAGCTTTCAACAAGTTACAAACTAATATTCA
Source organism: Saccharum hybrid cultivar R570 (assembly GCA_038087645.1). Lineage (NCBI taxonomy): Eukaryota > Viridiplantae > Streptophyta > Magnoliopsida > Poales > Poaceae > Saccharum > Saccharum hybrid cultivar. The sequence continues at coordinate 29,118,877 of JAQSUU010000015.1, read as the reverse complement.
TATAATGACATCATTGCAATATATATAATAGAAGGGTTTAGTTGGATTTGGGCCAAATTCATGGGTTGTATGGACTAAAATGATGAGGGTGGTTAATTCTTTTTGCGGGTATTTTTATCCGTGGGTAGACGGGTATGGGTAGTATACACCGGCACCCGTACCCGCCATACCCGATGGGTATAGGATTTTGCCCAATAACGTACCCACGGGTAGAAAATTCATCCCATACCCACCTCTTTATCGGGTAATACTCGTCGGGTACTCGGGTTTTGGGTACCCGTTGCCATCTCTAAACGCGAGGGAGGTGGACGGTTTGGGCTCGAGATGGACGACCAAACCTATATAGTTTTTTTTCTACAATTTGTTAGACCAGCAAACGTGTAAAAAAACCCATACGTCTTACGATCAGACTTCGTGTCATTAGATCATGAATCTGAAACATATACGGGATACAAATAGCGTGAGATCAGTTAAAAAACTATCAAATTTTGTTCAGGCAAAACAAGATTGATAAAATTTAAAAGAAATAATTTAATTTATGACGACCATGATATTCATAATATAAAGTTAATGTTGATAATAATTTGAAAATATCCTATTAAGCCTATATAAATTAAAATATAATATTGACAGACTTTTTTCTCCTGTTGCAAAGTACATTATTATTTATACTCCTAAATATTACCATAAACTTTGAACTTCTGTTGTGTACTTTAAATATGGAATTTTGTGACTTCATTTGAGGATCTATAAAAATATGTAATTCTAATTTCAAATAAAAATTAGCTAGGGATTAGTTATCGACATGTAAAGGACTGGTAATCTAGGCAAACACAAATTCTTTGTTTGGCTTTTGCTCAAGGATCGACTAAATAGTAAATACCACGAACCTCTTGAGAAAGAATAATAAACATCTTGATGACTACACTTGTGTCCAATGTAATAATAGCCCTCAAGAAACTAGTTTCCATTTGTTTTCTGAGTGCCCTTTGACCATTCGCTGGAATTTGAATCCTCATCCCTTGGATATGATCCTACAGGCTAGAACAGATTTTGGCGGCCATATTTTCAGGGAAATCTTTTATCACGGCTTGCTAGACGATTTGGGATACTTCAAATGGGTTCATTTTTTATAATAAGGCTACCTCTTTGATGCTAATGTAGTGCACGACGACTCGGGGAGGGGGGGCGCTCGCCGCCGCCGCCCCCCACCACCCAGCGCCACCCCCTCAGCTCACGCCGGCCCCCTTCGGCGTGCGGTGGCGATAGCCCACGGTGGACCCCAAAAAAGGGCCCATCCATAGCAAACCCCGCCCCCTCCCGCTCGCCCACGAGCCCCTCAACCTCCTCCCTTCCCTCCGCTTTGTCTCAAGCGTCTCTAGGCGGTCAGCGATCGGATCCGACTGTCCCGGGCCCGGATCTGCCGCACCTGCCTCTGGATCCGCCACTCCTTCTCCCGCCTACCCGCCTCAGCCAGGGGCCGACGGTCGTGGTTGGCTAGGTGCGTGGTCCTTGACATGCGGCCATGGCTGGTCGGGCCGGGCGCATGGTTGACCGAGCCGTGCCTGCTAGGTCGTGGCCGGCAGTGGCAACCGTGAGCAAGATGGGTCGCGTGTGCCGCCACGGTTGCCGATGGTGTGGCCGGTCACGCCCATCCTTAGCTTGCACTCGGAGGCTAGATATGCCTGGCTAGGGCTGGCGACTGGCTGGCTAGAAGGTTGGCAAGCTAGCTGGGTAGTCAGTGACTAGCGGGCTGGCTGTGGCTAGATCTAGCTAGTTGGCCAGCTAGCCGGAGGCACGCTGGTTGGTTGGTTAGCTGGCCGGAGGCAGAAGAAGGAGAAGAAGAAGGAGAAGAAGAAGAAGAAGAAGGAGAAGGAGGAGGAGGAGGTGGAGGAGAAGGAGAAGGAGAAGGAGGAGTAGAAGGAAAATAAAGAGGAGGAGGAGAAGGAGAAAGAGAAAAAGAACGAGAAGAAGGAGAAGGAGGAGAAGAAGGATAAGGAGAAGGAGGAGAAGGGGAGAAGGAGGAGGAGGAGGAGGAGAAGGAGAAGGAGGAGAAGGAAGAAGGAGAATAAGGAGAAGGAGAAGGAGAAGGAGAAGGAGAAGGAGAAGAAGAAGGAGAAGAAGAATGAGGAAAAGTATGAGAAGAAGAAGAGGAAGAAGAAGGGCATTATAGGGTTAGGGTTATAGTAAACCTGATCGGTTAAAAGATGTGTTTTCTAGTTTTTTACATCAAAAGCATAACAGAATGATTCGACCTTATCTCGCAGATATCAGGACCCCGACTATCTACGTGATAACTTTTCTCCATGTGAAAGTGCATCTAGCCTCTAAGTGGGTTTTGGTGGATTGAATGACAACACGATTAAGGGACTAATGTGTTTTAAGACTTGCAGGCATTTACAGATATTTAGTCCCAATGTGTCGTATAATATTTGGGCTCAAATATAGCACGTGACATACAAATGAGAAATGAGCCCAGGCATATTATTAAAATGAACTGACAAGCTTATGGGTATCAACTACAAATGAGACATAGAGGTTTGCGTATGGAACGGTTTCAGCCTTGAAGCTTGATCAATCTACGTGATAAAGACAATAATACAAATGAAATGAATATATATGATCTTAATTCAAAACAAGATGTGACTTGATGGCATGAGATGGTTGTTGATGGTAGTTAGCATTCATCATAAACCGTCAATATACCTTGCATAAATGACTAAAATGGATCACCAACATAGACTTAGGGGTTTAAACTAACAAATTCCACGAGTTTTGGTGAATCTGTGTTTTCTACAGGATTTAAGTAGAAAACCACTAAGGAGGACCTATTCGTCAAAGAAAATCACGTTTATCCATGATGGTACCTATGTGGGAAGACTCTAGAAGATTCCAGAAGACAAATCATCAAAGCAGGCCACGTGCCACTACCATGTGGGGCCGGCCGGCCCTGCCTGCAGGCCGGTCGGCCTGTGGGCCCCCATGTCAACCTCTCCTTGCTATGTCGGTTCTCCACCGCCTTAGGGTTTTGCATCTACGCCGTTCTTTTAAGTCGGTTTGATCCGAGGGTCCAGGATGTTTGAAGGCCCCTATATATACCTGCTTGTACCCCCCTCCTCTAGGATCAGAGCTAGCAATCAAAAGAAGATTAGTCCTCAATAGGATCTAGCCTTGTACTAGAGATAGAGAGATAGAGTGTGAGGGAAGAGTTTGGAGCAAGTGCCGGCCTATCAGTGCTCTCTCTACGGCTTGTACCCTGGCGGAGTCAAGTTCTTCTTGAGCTTGCTTCTGAGATTTCTCTGGTAATCAACTTCTAATTTAAGTAAGCATCTTGTTCATATTGTTCTTCTGGTTTGCGACTCTCTTTTGAGTACTTTAATCCTTGTAGCTCCTGTATTAAAGTAGTATTCGTAGTGTAAGCGTGGTGCTTAGACTAGGTTACTCGTGGATGTACCCTACTTTCCAGATCGGTGGTAGCTCATGAGGGTGACTCTTATAGCCTCGTTGAATCCTCTGTAGTCCACCTCTCACTTGTAGGTCTAATAGGACCTTGTTACTATAGGAAACATACTATGCCTATGTTTTCTTTAGTAATATCCCTAGAATTAAACAATAGAAGACAAAGCTTACCGAAGTTAGAACTAGAAGACCTTTGCGATCTCCTTTATACTCATGTTATCTAAGCCTTATTGCGAAGTTAGGTTAAGTTAGATTTAGTTATTCTCACACACATCTCCTTGAGTTCGATATAAAACTAGGATACTTCCGGTGAAGTGCTACATCGGCATAATATCCGTGCGCTTGTGGATTATTTTGTGTACGTTAATATATACCAACAATGGTGAAGATAGCAAGGAAAGGCTTCAAGGTACTAAGCAAAGGCGAAGGGCAAGCAACGGCATGGTGACCGAAGAACCTAGCTAAGGTGAAAAAGAAAGTACTTGCATTCAGTTGAGGTACTAATCAAAGCTATGAGTGTCATATTGATGTGGAGGATCAAATCTTTGGAAAAGTGACATTGACTGATATGTGGAGTTTTAATCAAATGGTTTGATCAACACAAAGTCACAGATCAAGGAACTCATCTCAAGACAAGAATGGTGTTGGAAACCCTTATATGATCAAATTTGAGAAAGCGGCATTTATTCGAAGGATGACAGGCTCAAGTGGGATTAAATATGGATTTCTATTTCCTGAGTTTTAGCTTGCCATATGTTGGCGATCTTTAACTCATATTTTTAGCCGCCAATTATCACATAAAATGAACCACTATGGACACCAAACTTAGAGTTAGGGCTTATAACTAATCAATTTCACAAGTTTTGGTGATTGTTCATTTACAGGAGGATATGTCAGAATTACACAAGAAATTTACCTAAAGTATACAAGGAATACAACAATACGAATCATCGACACGAGCCCAAGGGGAAGGTGGCCCACAACCCAGCAAATCAGGGTCCGGAACAAGTGGAGAGGATGCTCAAGACCTATCCAAACCATCCCAACTCTGCGCATAACCAACATAGGCCCACACTAGAAGATCAAAGAAGACCGCACGACAAAGTTGGACTCTGTTGACGGTAGTTAACTATCAATTTTACCCGTCAACTCGACCGAGAAAATGCTATAAAAAGAATCACCAACATAGGCTAGGGGTTTAACTGATAGAATTCCACGAGTTTTGGTGAATCTATGTTTTGCAGGGATTAAATAGGAAAATAACCAAAGATGACCCACATGTCAGGTTTATGAAGAGATATTTAAGCTACGTATACAAAAGAAGATTCTAGAGACCTCGAGAGGACGACCCACCAGAGGTGGACCCCACCTGGTAGAAAGCCAGGGCGACCGCCCTGGACCCTAGGGCGCCCGCCCTATGGGCCCCACCTTTCAGCCCCTGCTTGCTAGGTCGGTTTCCCACCGCCATTGATGTCCAATCACAATCGTTGATTCAAGTCGGTTTGATCCAAGGGCTGACGTTCATCCAAGGGGGCTATATAAGCAAGGTCCCTGGCCCCTGGGTTAGAGCAATCCTCAATTTATAATTCATTATTTCCAGTTAGGATCAGCCTGAGAGGGGTCCCTTGAATGGATCACCTCTCTAGAGCCTAGCATTCAAGAGAGATTAGCTTTATAGTCTCTATTGAGATTAGAGTTATTCTTTTAGATTAAGAGAGATAGAGTGGAGGGAAGAGTTGGAGGAAGTCCGACCTGTCGATGTCTCCTCTCCGGCTTGTACCTGCGGGATCAAGTCTCCTTAACACGGGGCTTGCTTCTGAGATTCTTCGGTAATTCAACTTCTAATACTAGTAAGTACATTGTTATTATTGTTCTTTGGTTTACGAGTTTACTTTATTCTCTTCACGTAGAGTTTAGAGTAATCATCCGTAGTGTAAGTGTGGTGCTTGGGCTCGGGTACTTGTAGATATCCCCTAACTGTCTGGATCGGTGGTAGATCGCGGGGGTGACTCATATAGCCTCGTTGATCCTTCGGAGCCTCCTCCCGTCAGTAGGTTTGGTAGGACCTGTGTGCTAGGGTTAAGCATCCTCTGTGGTGTCTTCTCTCTAAGTATGTCCCCATTAGAACAATGATCGCATAGCTTGCCAAAGGTTAGAACTAGGGTGCCATAGCAGTCTTCTCTATATCCCTTATATCTCAGACCTTATTTGCAGCTCAGGGGTTTAGCATAGACTTGGTTAGTCATCGCACATTTTCTCCTTGCAGATAAATAAATAACGATACTATGAAAATATCTCCCGGGTGAAGTGCTCACCGATATCCATGCGCTTGTGGATTATTTCTCTTTGATTCTTCTGTGTGTGTAATAAATATCAACAAGCATTTCTGGCATCGTTGCCGGAGAGAAAGATGGTCTGCTGAGTTAACCTTAAGTCTTGCTCTACCTTGTATTCATACTTTTACCTTTTTATTCTTTTTATTCCTTATCTTTTCTTTTCTTTTATCTTACCTTTTTCCATCCTTATGGATGAGACAAATTTCATTCCTATCTATCAATTTGCTGCACCCACGGAGACTAGCCTTATGCCATGGGAATAATCACAACCAATCGAAACACCTAACTATAGGCTGAGTCTACGGTTGATTGCAATGGTCCAAAGCCTATCCTTTTTAGGAAAGGAAGACGGAAATCCTTACCTTCACATACGAGATTTTGAACAAACATGTGATTGCCTCCGTATAGAGGGCATATCTGATAAAACTTTACGTTAGAAGCTATTTCCTTTTTCTTTTAAGGGAAAAGCTAGACAATGGTATAATAAAGTTGTAGTTAAGCAACAAGGAGATTGGGGATCCTTACGTTCCAATTTTTGCATAGATTTCTACCCTGTCTCCCAAATCGTTGACCTTAGAGTCAAGGTTCTGACCTTCAAACAAAAACACAATGAATCTTTGGCTTCATCCTGGAATCGTTTTACCACTCTTTTAGATTCTGGCCCAGACCTTAATTTACAAGACCCTATTCTTCTTCAATATTTTTACAAAGGTCTTTATAGAGACAATTTCACAATTGTTCGATACAACTTCTGGAGGATCATTTTTGCATCTTTCCTCTGAGAAAGAAAGATTGATCCTAGATCAAATCTTAGCTTCTAAATCTGATAACATACTAGAAGTAGAACCTCAAGTAGCTGAATCTAATCCTTTGCCAGACATACCCCCATCATCACCAATACATGCGCCCAGCGGGTCGATTCTGGCCTGAATAGTGCCACTAGATTCGCGGTCAGAACGACTTATCCGGCTAGCTAAATGTGAGACATGCGTTCAACATGACAAGAGGGACGAGCAACAGTCGGTCCTTAATCAACACAGACAGAATCACTATAGTCCAAAACCCTATAAGACTCCGTCCGGTCTTCATTTATCCATCAACACTTAGTTATTTTCCATGATAACAATTATAGCCAACCATAACTAGGTATCCACCTATATCTCGTAGGTGACAGAAAATCACCTGACTTCTACTGGTCTAAGCATGGCTAAGCAATACTTTCGATCCTGAACCAAAAATAGGATTCTAGGCATATTTACGGGACAAGGAAATGGTATATATGTAGTAAGTGTTTTCAATCAACTCCTATAACTTAATGCAACAGTACATATATAACATATATATACTCAATTGCTTTTATAAAGTAGGAGGCTTAGAATGCTCTGGGGCTTGCCTGGGATCGAACACTTAGGTTAGTGTTTGACAGATGACACTCGCTTGGCGAGCATCTACCATCCTGACACTTGCTTAGTCCTTCCATCTTCGGGATAGGTCCACCTAACACTGTCTTCGGGTTTGGCTCCAACATCTCGTCCTTCACGTGGTGCATCTAGCATACCTAGATGAGATGCAAGATGCATGTGTATAAATATGATGAATGGTAACACAAGATGCATCACATAAGCATTCAAACAAACACAAGATTATGCAAGACATAGACACCAATAGCTATTTAACTAGCATCACACAACCAATTATTGAGGGCAAGCACATCAAGCATAACACAAGTTTTACAAGATCACAAGTATCTTAACCTGACCATCAATAAGGGCATAAGCCACACTTAGCAACACATGGAGTAAACAAGCACAACTAGCATCTGTCAATTTCTAGACTGCAAACAACAGCTGCATGTTTGGATCATAACTGGAGTTATACAAATCCAATAGCCATGCAACAAGACATTCTGGAAAGATTATGAAATTTTCTACAATTAATCTTTAATCATCTTAGCATGATTCTCAAGTTAACCAAGTAAAACATGCATATTTACATAAACTGGTCCAGTGATTCCACAGAACACCCATTTCTAGAATGAAAATTGGAACAGGCATAATTCACAAACCACAAGGCGAAATACCACCAAATTTTAACAGCAGCTAGATACATGAATTATCTACAACTTTGTTATAAACATGTTTCTCAGAAAACTTCATTTACATGGTGTTATTTACAAAGTTCCCAGAACTGTCCAGAACCTAATAATTGTAAGAAATAATTATTAACTTATGTTGTAGACATATAATTGGACAAAACCAACTTTACTGACATGTCCCACATGACTAGTGAACACTAGAAAACATAGTGTCCCCCACCAAATAAATTCTTTTAATACATTTATTAATTTATTTGGATAATAAGGTGAATTAATGAACATATACTAAAACTGGACAATAAATTTTACAAAAATTTCAATAGCTCATACATGATCTCATAAGTCTACTGTACAAATTTCAAGCCATTTGAATAAGCATAGCAACCTCTATAGAAAATACAAAATGCTAAAGCAAGATAAACCAATAACTCATTCATACAACAACCAATGACCATGAAATTTTTACCACAGATCAAATATCATATGAGTAGCATGCCATAAAAATTTCACTTCATTTGGAGCCCTACATCTGCAGTTAAAAAAAGACAAATACAACCAACATTGAAAACCTAGATGCATAAATCTATTTTTACAGCTAAAACTTTAAACTAAAATATGACATATTATAAATCCACTACATATAAAATTTCACAAGGATTCTAAAAAGTCCTCATTTGCTATTTTATGAATTTTCTATGATTTACTATGCATTTTCAAAGATCAGCCAAAATCAAAACAAACAAGTCCTTATGGCACTATTCATATGAGTCACAAACTGTGCAGTTAGGCCCCTGGCTTTAGTCGAATTCAAAGACAAGGTCCCTGTCATGATTTACAGAGGAAGTCATCGGGGATCTCGCTAGGGAGGCCAGTAGGGGCTGTGCCGGCGGTGAAGGAGTGGTGGGGGAGCCTTAGGGTGCCCGCGCGCACCCGCTAGGCTACCCAGCTCGGCGTGAGGCGGCCTGTGGTGGCGCGACCACAGCAGCAGGCAGCGGCGACAGTAGCGGCCCGGTGCCAGCGATGCTCCGGCGACAAGCCTACCGGCTAAGGTGCGCGCTGGAGGGAGAAGAAGGCAGCAGAGCTGCTAGTGGTGCTGGCTCGTTGCGAGGGGGTGCAGAGGCATGGGAACATGGCGGCGGCTACGGAGCTTGCGGTGGCCATGGCGAACGCGATGGGGAATGCGAGGGAGAGAGCTAGAGAGAGCGAGAACAAGTGAGGGAGGAGTGGGGAGCTCGACGTCCACACCGGGAAAAGCATGGGCGTGGCAAGGAGGCAGGCAATTCGTCGAGCACGTGGTGTGCAGCGGCGTGGGCAAGGTGGAACGCGATTTGGGCTGGCTTCTGGGCCGAATTGGACATTGGTCCAATAAAGAAGTTGGTAGCCCACATGAAGCTCTACAATTTTCATTTAAGGTTCATGTTCATTAGGGCAACAGATTAAGAGATAATCAATTCCAAACTTGGCACTGTCACCGACTTAATAATGATTAAGCTCTGCTCGGTTTTCGCTAGTTTTGGGAGGCCAAACTTGATCAAACAAATTCCAACTTTTTACATGGTCTTCTCCCATGAGTTAGCTTCAACTCTTATTTTTGGACCAACTCAAGTCGCATAACAAAAACTCAAGAACGCGCAATGCCAATCTTCATCGCTATAGAGATCACAGACTTGGAATAATTTGAAGTGCTAAAAACAGCAGCAGATTCAATCTTTGAGCCTCGGTTTGACTTGCTTCCAAGCTGATTCATGGTATGCTCCAAGAACAAAGTTTGTTGTACTAAAAAAACAACTTTTATTAAAGGATATTCTACTAGTTTTGTCTGGTTAGGAAGATACAAAGCTCCAAAGTAGGGTACTCGAGCTAAAACGTCAGTTAGGACAGCCAAAATCTTGGGCTCCAAAACAGCACTACATTGAATCTTGTAAGCTCTATTTGACTAGGTTATAAACCAAACTAGTTCTTGACCATTAAACAAAGTTTGTTCTACATAACATGAACCACAACTTTTATTAAAGGACAAACTCTAAAACATGCACAGAACCTACAATTCTACTTTGACCAATGTAGGATCACGATAAAGCTTAAATTATCCTTTTTATCTATTGGAGCATTTTCTTGGCATTTTCTCAACATGGACCTTTCATAAATTTTGTTGTAGAGTTCATCTAGAGTCATTTGGGCAAGGTTATAAGGTTTGCTTAATGACCTATATTTTCATTCACTTAATAGTGCAATTTAAGCACTTAGTAAAGCCATTCTAACAAGGATATAACTTATCATTTCATGTGACTTTTTGATTCCAAACTTCATGAAACTTTTTCCAGTGACCAATATAGATGGGTATTGATGTGAGACACATGAAGATATTACAATAACACTACCCAAGCATATATCGTGAAAAGGGCCTATATGTAAAACAAGGGTGCAATGTCCAAGTTTAGGTTGGGGCTCATTTCCATAGGTTTGACCTTGGCATCTTCATCACCACTTAATTTGTTATGTTTGAGCTCAAACCCATTGCTTAACAAGTGACAAACACCTGGGGTGTTACATGCATCTCCTTCAAAAAGACAAGCAAAATGACGAATTGTAAAATTCTGCTCTGTATCTTCGCTGGAATATATATATACTGCTCTGTCATGTCACTATTGAATGGATTTGTTAGTGCATCTTGAATCATCCTTTTTGTTTAAAAGCCTCAAGTAGCTTGTAAAATGTTTTTTAGCCTGGTGCATGTGCACTAGGGTGTGTCAATGTGGCTTCGCCCCTGGGCGGGGTGGGGGGCTCAAGCCCCCTACCTCTACCGGATCCTTGCAGCCCCCTTGGAAATTCATAGCAAGATCTCCAAGATAACTACATACTACAAAAATTGACATAACCAATTAACGATTTACATAAATATGGAATTTGTATTATATTCGAAAGAGTACAACATTAAATTTCTATTAGAAATTCGACTGGGAATTACCAAGTTTAAAGGTTAGAATAGTGGTTGCGTCATGCGGCCTGGTGGCCTGGCGGGCGGTGGCCGCTCTACTGCCCACGCGGGCACATGGCCAGCCGACCACGCTGAGATGCCGTCCTGTGCTGCGTAAGCAACCGCGACCTATGGCCAGGCAGGCCCAAGTGGGTGCTGAGTGCCAAACGGCAGTAGTGAGCTGGCCGGTGGCTCCTAGTGTCAGCCGTTGAGGATGCAGGCGGCCCTCGGCAAGGACGTGGGGTGGAGTACCAGCTGGACCTAGGATCTAGAATTTTAACTCAGGGTATACCGTCCAAAAATTTGCACATACAATTCGGTAAAACCATTTGGTGATTCGGTAACATTTGAATTTTTTAATGTAATTCGGTATATACGCACTAAATAACTAGATAAGTCTTAAGTTCGAAGAATAAGTTAAAAAGTCCACAAATACAAAACAAATAAGGGATTTTTAACACTTTTTAAAACTATTTCCAAATTTGACATTGTTTATTTTTTATTTTTAAAACTAACACTTTTGGCCGCGCCTATTGCCCTGGCGCGGCCAAACCACACTGGCGCGGCAGCTTAGGTGACGTAGCAGTGGACCCGGCCGCTGATTGAAAGCTCTAGTTTGGTTTTTGTAAATTGATGAAACCCTAGGTGCTAACCATGTGCTCTAGGTGATTATGAGATAGGTTAAGCACCAATCCAAGTGGTGGAGCAGTCGGAGTCCAAAGGTGGTGGTGTTGGACATGTGATGATGATCACGCTCTTCATTTGGAAAAAAAGAAAGAGAAAAACAAAAAGCCCAAGGTAAAGGTGAAATCTTGTAGGAGCTTTTCGGTTTGTTGATAAAGACACTTAGCAAGTGTGATCACCTTTAGGATTGATAGACGTACTATTAAGAGGGGTGAAACTCGTATCAAAATGTGGTTGTCAAAGTACCACTGGATGCTCTAACTCATTGCATATGCATTAGGATCTAGTGGAGTGCTAACACCCTTAAAAATATTTGTGAAAATATGCTAACACACGTGCACAAGGTGATACACTTTGTGGTTGGCACATTTGAGCAAGGGTGGAGAAGTTGGTGAAGTGGTGAAGTTGTTTTTCACTGAAGTTCAGTGACCGGACACAGGTGACGCACTGATCGGACTCAAGTTTTGGTGCGTCCGGTCATCGTTGCTGAGAAGGCGCGTTGTCGGTCTATTGACTGGATGTTGAGGCAGAAAGTGACCGGACGCGATGCTTGTGCATCCAGTCACCTATGACGTATGCTGACGTAGGTGTTCGATCTTCTGCACGCAGCGGGAAAGTGACCGGACGCTGGACAGTGTCAGGTCACTCTCCCTCGGACGCGTCAGGTCATGCGAAAAGGGCTCGGGGAGCTCTCTGGAAATGATCGGATGCCACGTGGTGGCACGTCCAGTCCTTTCCCCCTATGTGTTAGGTCGTGGCGCTCGCACGAGGGCTCTGCTGTCGATCGGCGCATCCGGTCGTGTGACAGGTGTGTCCGGTCATTCTTTAATGCGAGCGCGGGAGCATTTTGACCATTGGAGATTGGCGGTGCGTATTCATAGTAGGGAACACGTGGCGCTCATCGGGCGACCGGATGCTGGAGGCGTGCGTCCGGTCATCTCTGGCCGGCGTGTCTGGTCGGCCCACAATGAGCTACCCGTCGTGCCCAATGGCTCTATTTCGTGGGGGCTTCTATTTAGGCCCCATGGCCGACTCAAGCTCACCCTCTTGGCCATTTGCATTGACATAGCAACCTTGTGAGCTTAGTCAAAGCCCATTCACTCATCTCCATCATTGATTCATTATCTTTGTGAGATTGGGAGAGGATCCAAGTGCATTGCTTGAGTGTTTGCATCTAGAGGCACTTGGTGATTGTGTTTCGCTGCGGGATTCGCTTGTTACTCTTAGTGGTTGCCGCCACATAGACGTCTTGGAGCAGCGAGGATCGTCATGCAGAGGTTATTGATTGTCTCTAGCTCCGATCATGGTGATTGTGAGGGGTTCTTGACCTTTCCCCGGTGGAGAGCCAAAAAGTACTCTAGTGGATTGCTCGTGGCTTGTGTGATCCTCATCTTGTGTTGGTTGTGTGGCACCCTATAGAGGGTTTGGCGTGTGATGCTAATTAGCGTGTGAACCTCCAAGTGAGTGAATCACCACAACGAGGACTAGCTTGCCGGCAAGCAATTGAACCTCGGTAAAAAATCTTGTGTCATCTTGTTCCGAGGATTTCATTGGTATTCATTGTATTTGATTGATTGGCTTCGACTTGTGAATGGCTCATAACTCGACACGTAGGTATAATCATCGCCATCCCCTCTTGTATTACATTCCAAGTGTGCAAGCTAAGCTCTTTAGTGTAATTAGTTTTGAGAGCTAGCTTTCGTCGAGTCTAGTGGTTAGTGAAGCTCTTTAGTTAGTCTTTGAGAGCTCACTAACTTAGTATAGTGACATAGCCATTGTGTGATTAGAGATAATAGCAATTAGAATTATGGTAGATGGTTTGTATTTATAGTAGGCTAGCGTAACATTTGCTTAGCCTCATATTTGTCTAACCACTTTGTTTAGTGTTGTTATAGAAATTTCATAGGCTATTCACCCCCCCTCTAGCCATTAGGACCTTTCACCGCTGACGTGGTAGGCGCTGTCGTGCCATAGATCTTGGCACAGTAGTGCAGCGCCATGCCACACGACGCGGCAAGGCCCAACACAGGCCCACGCCGCCGGCTCCTCTGCCCATCCCTCTTTCACTCTCTCTCACTCGCATCCCTCGACGCGACGTCACCGCCTCCTCGCTCCCTTGACGCGCTGCCACTGCCCCCCTCAATCCTGGACGTGTGATGAGGACATCGCCACGCTGGACACACCGACGCTATGGTCTTCTCCAAGTTGCAATTCGTCCCCAACTCAGCTGCCACGTCACCCTCGGATTCAGCAGACACGTCGTCACTGTTTCAGTCATAACTCTCTCATACGACATCGAAACGGGGCATTCTTGGATGCGTTGGAAAGGGGACGACGACGCCGTCGTTTTGGATCTGGTCCCAGCTCCAGAAGGTCCGTGGATCATTCTGTGTGACTACGGCAAGGTGCTGCGTCACCTATTTGGGCCAACTTGGCCATGTATCGTGTCGGGCCTTAAGCCCAAGTTGTGGGCGCCCAACCCCTGGCCGTCCTCAACCCTAGGTCGAGTCTTAGACTATAAAAACAGCCGCCGCCGCTGCTAGACAATTGGGTTTTGTTTAGAGTTTAGTTTTCCATCGAGAAACTGAATCGTTCATTGTAACTGTGGTGACAAATCCTTTTACAGTGATCCAGGGCCCCTGTTCTTGATCTCCTCCACTGTGTCGATTAGTCCTTTGGAACCGAGTTCTTGAACCCTATATTGATATTCGCATCATTCATATTTGCAATTTCAGATTGCGTGTTTTTACCTTCTTGCTTGTGTCCTTCGATTCGCTTGCAGGAAAAGCCTTCTTGGCGAGGTCAATCAAGTTGTGCTTGGTTGATAACCAACGGAGCAGTGGTGTAACGGTTGCAGGGTTCAAATCGTGCGGTTGCAGGGTTCGAATCGTGTCTGATTTGAAGCCGGATCGCCAACGTCGAGATCTCCACAAGTCGAACTTACCGGTTACCTCTCGGAAGATCGGGCCTGTATCTCATCAATTGGTATCGGAGCATTTTAGGTTTACCGCGAGGTATATTCTCGTTTGCCTTAGATTCATATTTATTCATTACCTAGAGTCCACAAAAAGCCCAAAAATATTTCAATTTCCGCTGTCCTATCACCTTTTGTGCCTTTGCAATTTCGTTTCAGATTCGCATTGTTGAGTTTGTGTCCGTGGTCGAGTCTTGTTGCTGGTTTAGGATTGTGATCGTGGTCGTAGTTCAATCGCCCATTGCTGTGATTTTTGTTTTCTGCCGCTATCCCATCCACTGTTCCCAAACAACAAGTCGAAGCCACCACATTACTCGACTTGCCCCCGCTAGCCGCCTTGTGTGACTTCTCGCCGCCGCGCAAACCCTAGATAGGTTGCAAGCCGCTCTTATTTTGCCTGCATCGCAGCCCTCCTTACATCATCAGGCGAATACCTACTGTCGCTATTGGAGTCACAGGGACGATCTTGTGATCGGTGTTGGAGTTTAGGGACGCTTTGCCCTAACTGCCGCTTTCGTGTTGTGCCTCCAGTCAAAACATAACTTGAGATACCTTCGGTAAAACAGGCATAACTTTTCGCTCGTTTATCAGAAAAATCTGAAATTTTTACAGCAGCTTCTTGACTCCATTTGGAGCCGACCCAAACTCGGCTTCGCCCTGTTTGGTTTCGTCAAAATTGCGAAAAAAATTCAGGAAAATAAAGAAAAAAAATTATCAAAGTTTTTGCACGCTTTTCAGAGAACGTGTTATTTTTCTGTAGACCACATCCCACCTCAGTTGTAGGTGCCAATTTTTGTGGTTGCATCTTTTGTGATCCTTGTTCAGAGAAAAATATAAAAAAAATAGTGAAAAAATAAAAAAAATTTGATTCCTACTAGTGCCTTTTGGGAAAATCAGGGAAAAATTCAGAAAAAAAGGAAAAATCCGGTTATTTGCTTGTTCTGTGCGTTCTTTCCATCGTCCTTTGTTTTCACCTTGTTGCGCTACGTCTCGACACGTCTTAGCCAGCAGCTGTGATTTGTACTTTGGATCCAGATTGAACAATCGCTAATCTGCTTTCGTTAATTGCTAATCCTTGCTGTCATATTGTGTGCCTACCCATAGCTCTACATATTCTTCTGTCAGCATAGATTCATCTTGCAACTGTTACCCACGCTTAACAATAGATTGCTTCGCCACGTTGGTTTTGCTCTTGTTTGGCGTTGGTAAGAATACAGGCAAGACGGTGGTAAGCCGCTTGTGATTTTGCATTCCACTTTCATCACCACCACTTGGTTCCTTTAGTTGATAGGGATAATACTTTGGTGTTGTCTTTTTCTATCTTCTAACTATGGCAGGATCTCCGACGGACTTCAATGATTGCGTGTCCAAGGGTGAGCTTACAACGTTCATGACTGAACAACGCAATCTTATGACCGAGCTGACGCGCAATGTGAACAATCTGGTCAACCGCATTGAACAACTCGAGCAACGTCCTCCACCTCATCGTGCTGTTGATGACGATGCGGATGATTTTGGTGATGACGATGTGGATGTGAATGCTGACGGTTATGCCCGTCGCCGCCTCAACTTCAACCGTCGCGGTATGGGAGGTAATAATCATGGTAATAATGATCCTTTTGCTAAAATTAAATTTAGCCTTCCTCCTTTTGCTGGTAATATTGATCCAGAGGCTTATTTAGATTGGGAGCTTGCTGTTCAACAAAAATTTGATTCTCATAATGTTCCTGCTGAGCATAGAGTTAGACTTGCTACTAGTGAGTTTACTAATTTTGCTTTGTTCTGGTGGAGTGATCTTTGCAATGCTAATAATGCTGCTGCTGTGCCTCAAACTTGGAATGCTTTAAAGCAACGTATGAAATCTCGTTTTGTTCCTCCTTATTACCAACGTGATTTACGTTTGAAACTGCAAACTTTAAAACAAGGTGATAAAGGAGTAGAAGCTTACTATCAAGAATTGCTTATTGGTTTAGCCCGTTGTGGTATAAATGAAGATGATAATGATGCTAGTGCTAGATTTTTTTGGTGGTCTAAATTATGATATACAGAACATACTTGATTACAAAGAATGGCGTAATTTTTCCCAATTGTATCATCTTGCTATTAAGGCAGAACGTGAAGTACAGGGACGCAAACAACACCAGCCTTTCAGGTCTAACAATGGAAGGAATTTTCAGCAGCGTTCAACGCCGGATACACCCAAGATTCCTGTTGCATTACAGCCATCTACACCTCCATTGTCTTCCGGGGTAAGTCAATTGTCTAATGTGCAGAAGAAAGGTGCCACTCCGGGTGCTTCTACTAGCTCCTCCTCGTCCAGCGCTAAAATCATTTGCCACCGATGCAAAGGCATGGGACATGTCATGAAAGATTGCCCCAGTCGTCGTGCTTTCATTGCTACCGAGGATGGATATGTAAGTACAAGTGATATTGAAGATGATTTAGCCCTTGCTGCTAACATTGATGCAGATTCCACCGAGGGCGATCAAGATAAGGAGGCCATCATCATTGACTCTGTGGCTGCTGCCGCGGACTACCCTAGCCTTCTTGTGCAGCGTGTGTTGAGTACACGTGTGGGACATGAAGACGAGATGAAGATCCAACGAAACAATTTGTTCCACATGTATTTCATTGTGCAGGGTTGTCGTGTTCTCACTATTATTGATAGCGGAAGTTGCAATAACTTGGTGAGTTCAGATTTGGTTGAGAAGCTTGTCTTGACCACACGACAACATTCGTATCCATATAAACTTCAATGGTTCAATAATAGTGGTAACACTAAGGTAACTAAATCAGCACGCATTAGCTTTTTCACAGGTTCTTATCATGATACTGCTGATTTTGATGTTGTCCCTATGCAAGCTTGTTCTATTTTGTTAGGTCGTCCATGGGAATTTGATAATGATGCTATACACCATGGTAGAACTAATACATACACTATCATACATAAGGATAAGAAAATTACATTGCTGCCTTTGTCTCCTACGGAAATTATTAAACATGCTAAAGAGATTAAAAATAAACCTCCAACTGACATTGCTAAAAATAATGGGATTAAGTTAAAAGGAGGTACTTTTCTTGCTACAACTTCTGCTACTGCTGAGTTATGTGATAATTCTGATGCACCATGTTATACTATGTTTTGTCAACCTATTATGTCTGGTGCATTGCCTTCTGTCACTAACCTTTTGCAGGAGTTCGCTGATGATGGGATGAAGTCGAGGGCGACTCCAATTCTAGAAGGAGGGGATGATGAGGACATCGCCAAGATGGAGTCGAGGACGACTCCAATTCAAGAAGGGGAGGATGATGAGGACATCGCCACGCTGGACACACCGACGCTATGGTCTTCTCCAAGTTGCAATTCGTCCCCAACTCAGCTGCCACGTCACCCTCGGATTCAGCAGACACGTCGTCACTGTTTCAGTCATAACTCTCTCATACGACATCGAAACGGGGCGTTCTTGGATGCGTTGGAAAGGGGACGACGACGCCGTCGTTTTGGATCTGGTCCCAGCTCCAGAAGGTCCGTGGATCATTCTGTGTGACTACGGCAAGGTGCTGCGTCACCTATTTAGGCCAACTTGGCCATGTATCATGTCGGGCCTTAAGCCCAAGTTGTGGGCGCCCAACCCCTGGCCGTCCTCAACCCTAGGTCGAGTCTTAGACTATAAAAACAGCCGCTGCCGCTGCTAGACAATTGGGTTTTGTTTAGAGTTTAGTTTTCCATCGAGAAACTGAATCGTTCATTGTAACTGTGGTGACAAATCCTTTTACAGTGATCCAGGGCCCCTGTTCTTGATCTCCTCCACTGTGTCGATTAGTCCTTTGGAACCGAGTTCTTGAACCCTATATTGATATTCGCATCATTCATATTTGCAATTTCAGATTGCGTGTTTTTACCTTCTTGCTTGTGTCCTTCGATTCGCTTGCAGGAAAAGCCTTCTTGGCGAGGTCAATCAAGTTGTGCTTGGTTGATAACCAACGGAGCAGTGGTGTAACGGTTGCAGGGTTCGAATCGTGTCTGATTTGAAGCCGGATCGCCAACGTCGAGATCTCCACAAGTCGAACTTACCGGTTACCTCTCGGAAGATCGGGCATGTATCTCATCAACGTGCCACCACCGTTTCAGGCGCTCATGGCCACAACTGGTCGCTCCCTGGCCTCCTCTCTCCCTCCCTACAACCCTCCCCACTCTCCCTCAATCCCTCATCGGTGGCGGCCCCTTCTTTCCCTCCCTGCCTCCCTCTCCGCTCTCCCTCCATCCCTTGAGCCGCTCCCATCTCCCTCCCTCTCCTCGCTGGATCCGAGCGTCGCCGGCCAGCCATTGCCGTCGGCGACAACCCCATTGCCGTGGGGTGAGCCCCAATCTACCCCTACTGTTAGTGAAGGTAATCCCCTTCTCCATTTGGTGGATAAATTAAACTTTTGTTAGTTAGGGTTAGGATTCAAAATTTATTTTACTAATTAGTTGGGGTTACCAATTTGATGATATTATTTAGGTTGTATTATAGTTTTTGTTGTATATTTAGCTATAGTTGGTTTTAATTATTATAGTTAGTATAGGTTATAATATTAGATTAGTTGGTGTAGGTATTAATATTAGACTACATAGTGTAGTTAGTATAGTTAGTTTAGTCTAGTATTGTTAGTTAGTATAGTTAGAATAGTTGCTATATGTATTAATATTAGATTAGTTAGTATAGTTATAGTTAGTATAAGTACGGCGATTTGGACGACTTGATGAAGTTTCCTCAAATGCTTTTGTAGATGGATTGTTGTGTCCAAAATTTTTTTATAGAGGAAGTGTTAGGAAAGAAGATAGTATGTTTGAGGATATGGAAGAAGAATTAGAATGGTTTGATGAACCTCCTAGCTTCAACGACCTCTATGTCCGTTTGAATGCAAAGTTTGGCGGTGATTTCACACTGAAGGGGAGGTTTGATAGTGGGAAGACTATGGCACACTATGTAGTGATGCCCTTGCGTGACCGTGCTTACTGGTCCCGCTACAATAGGGTGATCCAAGGTTCCAATGTGCCCATGGCTGAGGTGGTGGTGGAGAATGGGCACAGGATGTAGGGTCTCTAGGACAGGCTGTCCATTGATGGTGTTAGAGGTAATAAACAAGAATTGGGGGTCAAAGGGGAAGCAACTCAAGGTAATATAGATTTGGATGGTCAGTTGATGCAGGAGCATCTTCATTCAACTCCAATGGAAGTCGATGATTCTAGGCGGTTCTCAGTAGGCTGTATAAGCAATGACTTTGATGTGAACGAGTTCAAACGTGAAGAGGAGGAGCAGGAGCAGGAGCAGGAGGACAGGATTGGTGATGTAGTTAGCAGTGATTCAGATGATGACCAAGGAGGTAGAGATGCTATGCCAACATCGGTTGATGCCATGCTAGTACCGGTTCATGCTATGCCATTACCAGTACCAACTGAGGTACTTCATGCTATGTCGGCTTAGGGTAGACTAGTTACAATTTGCCAGAGGATGATACCCCCTATGATTCATAGGGTAGAATTAGCGAAGCACAGCAGTACGTTCCACCACCACCTTACATAGCGACAGAGCTTATGCAACTGAGGTCGATGAACGTACCTTTCAGTGGCGTTCTGAACTATAGGGATGTCAGCATGACGAATATTGTAATTTGTGACCCCGGTCTGCAGATGTGTAGGAAATTATTGTATGACCATGAGAATGAAATCCTTAGCAAGGGGATGATATTCAATACAATATCAGAGATGAAGTTGTTCTTTTAGGACTATGATGTCTATCACCATAGGCCATACACCGTCACTCATTCGGACCAAGAGTTGAGGTACCACGTGATATGCAAAAATGGTTGTATGTGGAGGTTAAATGCATGAAAGAGATAGAGTGATGGCAAGTGGAGGATAAGTAAAGTGGTCCAACCCCACACTTGCCTATCAAATAAGGGGAAGGAAAATCATCAGTCACTGGATGTTACCTTGCCTGTCATATATTGGGGCTCATTGGTGACAATAATGATATTTCGGTGTCTTTCTTACAACAGTCCATATCCGGATTCGTTTAGTATGATGTGAAGTACAGAAAGGCTTGGCGTGCTAAGCAAATTGCCCTGGTGATTCGTTGGGGTAGCTGGGAGGAAGCGTACAACAGGGTTCCCTATATATTATGTGCAATGCATTACTACAAACCTAGCTTAAAATGGTTTATAGACACCGGAGGGATGTATTTCGAGAACCTGTTGAGGCATGGCCTGCATCGTGTGTTTTGGTCGTTCGCGCAGACGGAACATGCATTCCAATATTGTCGGCCAGTCATACTTGTTGATGGCACTTTCCTGACCAGAAAGTAGAGGGGCACCTTGATGATGGCGGCTACTGTTGATCCGGAGGACTAGATAGTACCCATGGTTTTTGCTTTGGCAGAGGGAGAGAACAATGAATTATGGTCATGGTTCAAGCGGCATCTACGTGTACAAGTGCTTGGCCCATCTCGCACCATATGTTTGATCTCGGACCGTCATGCAGGGCTTCTTAATGCTGCAGATGGACATATCGATGGGTTCCCGCCTCTAGTGCATAGATGGTGCATGCGGCATTTTGTCGCTAATTTTTGGCGATGTCAGAGGAAGAAGGAGGTTTGTGACACGGTAAAGGCTCTATGTTGTGTACGTGTTGGTGGTTCTTAAATCAAATCTTACCCCGCCAACATTCGAATGGAATTCACCAAAAACAACATAGATAGGGGTTTGAAGCTAACAATTTTCATAGTTTTGGTGGATTCAAATGTTTTGCAGGATAAATAAGGAAACACATCATAATTGGGCCAAAAGAGTAGAAGAATTGTAGAGTTACATCTGGCCCATAGCAAAACAAGCAAGACAAAAAAAGAAGCCTAATCAAATACCAGAAAATGGGCCAACATACCTAGGGATCTAGCTCTAGGCCCAAGAAGCCAGCCAGCAGCGCAGGACGGGGAGTAGCTGGGTCGCGCCCCCAGCTCCACCACCTTGGCTCAGTCTTCTCTAGTTGGTGCATTAAATGCACTAGAGGGCGGTGCGGGGGTGGATCCAAGGAATATTCCCCTGGAACCGACCAGCCACCTCCTATATAAGGAGGAGCTCACCCCCTCCACACACTCATACACACTCAAGCACGTGATGAACAACCTCAAGCACTAGCTTCTAGCTAGAGTAGGATAGGGAGTGAGTAAGGAAGGGTTAGAGAAAGAGCGGATTCGGTCCCTCTACCTCTTGTACCCGGTTCACTGCGTACGCCGGGAGGACGGAGTGCCGGTGTTGTCGGCTCCCTCCATACTTGTACCTCGACGTCCATCTTACCAATTGGGGTAAGAAGTTCATGTTGTTCTATTGGTTCGATTACTTTGAGCAAGTTATCATTATCGCTATACTCTTGTGGGTTTGTCGTCCGTTCCCGTGATGGAGGTTCTAGTAGAGGACTCCTGATAAAGACAGAAGTTCCTAGCCAACGCTAGAACCATAACCGATAGCGTAGGCGTGGTGTCTGAGCTAGAAGTTACCTTCGTTTGCCTTATTCCCCACGATTGAGGGGTAGGCGGCAGGTGGTGACAGCCCTGTCCGTCCCTTGTAATCCCCCATGTTTGTGTTTGGCGTAGAGCTACATGCCAGCATTGCTTGGCAGACCAGGTGATCTCTGGTGCCCAAAACAAGGTTATAACGACAGCGCTACCTTTCCTTAAGGAGTCTACCCTTAGAGGAACCTCACTACCCAAGTTATCCTTCTCTTGTTCTTGGAGAGAACTATCTTTAGAGACTTCCTACAAAACCGTTCCTTGAGAAAATACAATACCCTGCTTACCACTGGGTGAAGTGCTACAACGGTATTTTCGTGTGATTATAGATTTATCTGCTTTCACTAAGAAACACCAACAAGCATTTCTGGTGCCATTGCCGGGGAACGGTTATCGTAGTTTCTCTGAACCTAGTTCGCCCGTGTATCTTTTATTTTATCCTTTCTTTTCTTTTTATATTTTCTCCAATGGAGCAAGCCACAATAGAAAACCTTTTTGCTCCTAAGGGCGAGCTCGTTGAACTGCCACAATCCTCGAAGCCAATCATAGCTTCTAGTTATGAGCTCCACCCAGGTTTTATAGCCATGGTTCGGAACCAAGCCTTTTCAGGCTTGGATTATGAAAACCCATATTATCACCTACGAGAGTTTGAGCAGCTTTGTGCTTGCCAGACCATTTCAGGCATGTCATAAGAAACCTTGCGTTGGAAATTGTTTCCTTTTCTCTTAACGAGAGAGCGAGACAATGGTACGACCATAACGTAGGGAAGGTAAATGGAGATTGGAAAGAATTGAGGAACAAATTTTGTCTCGCATTCTTCCCTATATCTCAAATCACTGCCTTACGACAAGAGATACTCAACTTCCAACAAAAAGATAAAGAAACCATAGGTGCAGCCTAGGACCGCTTTTCAATCCTATATAGGTCTGGCCTAGACTTGTCTATACCAAACCATGTGGTGTTGCAGCATTTTTGGTTAGGTCTTAGTAAGGAGTCTGCCCTACAACTCGTTATAGCCGCCGGAGGGTCATTTACCCATAAAACCACAGTGGAAGGAGAAGCTCTCCTAGATCGCATTCTAGAGAACACTCTGTAACAGAACCGACCAATTATACAAAATTAAGTAAGAAAATCACCTGCCAGAGCAGTTAATTTAGCAAACTTAAGCCCGTATAATCCTTTAGTCTGTGAAATCATGACGGATTTCAAACCAACCAAGATCGTACAAGTTTAGCAGCCACAGTCACATATTACATAAAGTTTGCAACATCATTTCGAATACATCGGAGTTTGGAACATAAAGTTATTACAAAACTAGTTCATAATAAAGTAGCGGAAGAAAATAGTTTTGAGACTTCACACACACACTTAGTTCGAATTACATTGCCAGATAGTAGTCATGTCCAACAAAAGCATTAGGTAAGACATACGGAGCGACTATGCCCTTGGTCCTAATCATCGCCCATCGCGGGATACAGACAGTTGATGCAATATCCATAGTACATTTGGCCATCTACAACAACAATGGAAACAAAGCCTTGAGTACGAGAATGTACTCAGCTAGACTTGACCACCTTAAACGGAAATAAAATGACACCAAGGTGTATGCATGGCTTTATTTTAGCGGCTAGTTGACTCATTTGCAAAAAGCATAATTTATCTTGAATAAACCATTTTAGTATTAGCATCATCTTTATTATAACATGTCACTCTAGGTAAGCACCTATGCTATAGCAATCATTTGATTAACCCTTCACATCAAGTTACCATCTCAGGTTTAGCATTTTCAACATCATCCATAACCATTTGTGTTCCATCATCATTACTACGATGTCGTAGCTCGAGTCAAGTGCTCAATATCCAGGAGCGATGGCGATTCGAATCGATTCCTAACCAGCTGGTGATTTATTTCTTACACAAGCCACATTCATCGATCAAATGAGCTACAGATCACCAATAACACTATTCTGATGAACGTCGCAGGACAAACTAGAGCCGCAATACCCTAGGGCCGCTCGACTACCAGGAATCAGGCCACGCCTGCCCTTGGGCTCACTCTTCGTGCCCCTGTCATACCCCCATCAGCACCAATACGCGCACTCATATAGATCCCGGCCCAAATAGTGCCACTAGCTTCGCGGTTGAAAGGTACTTTATTCGGCCAGCTAAATGTGAGGCATGCGTTCAACATGACAAGAGGGACGAGTAACGATCGGTCCTTAACCGACACAGGCAGAAACTATAAGCACCCCAGAACCCTGTCTGGTTTCACAACATTCATCCCGCCCGGTCTCTAATTATCCATTAACACTTGGTTATCTCCAGGATATCATCTATTCCATAGCTAAAGTATTCCGGTAACCACTATAGTTGCCGGTGACAGGAAATCACCGACGTCTACCGGTCTAAGCAGGGCTAAGCATTTAACGCGGTCCAAGACTTATCAGGGTATACAAATATAACAAGGTAACAAGGATATAATAAATGCATCAACGGTTTCACTCAGCTCCTATAACTTAATGCAACAATATGTATAGGACTTATATAATTAATTGCTTTTATAAAGTAGGAGACTTATAATGCTCCGGGGCTTGCCTCTTTCGAAGGAACTAGGTTGATGGTCCACGCACTCGGGCAGATCCTCTCCTTGCTCCTCGGCCTCGGGCACCTCCTGTGCCTGGATTTCCCCGGCCTGCTCCTCTTGTATCACCACTGGCACTTCCTCCTGTAATCCTGTATGATGCATTTGTATAAGTAATTATGCAACTAGTGCATCAGATGAGATGGCATATGATGCTCATGATTATATGCAATGTAGATGAACATGTTTAACTTTATCTGACAAAGTAGGTATAAAACTCTTCTACTAGGTAGTCAACATCATCCAAGAACATGTGCCATAAGCACATGTCATCTACTGCATTCTCTTCTACTACTAACTATCATCATGCACCGTTAACCACCATATAACCACGAACACAGGGACTACTACACTAACACCACAATGGTTACCCTAACAAACCAAATCATACCAGCAAGTCAAGGTGCTTCAAAGGTACACCAAAGCTACACAATTAAACTAATCATGCATAAGGAAGGTTATTTTATTTCACTTTAAACTAAGGCTACAACAGCAACATGTATTTTTGGTACATAGAAAAATCTAAAAAAATTACAGTAGCTTAGTCATGCTGAAGATAGCCTACCATAAAATTTTCATTACATTTGGATAAGTATGATAGCCTACACAAAAATGACAAGCTATGATGGATAAATGAGCATGAAAATATTTTTTACTATGAAAAATATCAAACAATAGATTTCATATTTTTCCCATGGTCTACATAGTATAGGAACATTATAAAAAAAGTTTCACCTACATGTATTATTCATATTTTTGGCTCTAGCAATTTTACAAGAAACTAGCAATTAAAACACCTAAATTACTTGACCATATTTTTCCACATAACATGCATATCATATATTTTTCATAGAAAGTACATGCCACCACAAGATCAACACAATAAGAACCATATTTTTCTGACCTTTCTACAATTTATTACATATTTTACAAGATAACATCATTTAAACAAATTAAATAAAGCCCTATATAAAAGTATCACAAAAATGACCTTTTATATTTTTAACAGACAGATCTAGTCACAAGAAGTCTAACAAAATTTGTTTCAACAAATTTGGAGCTAAATTCATCAAGTTATGATTTTTGGAAGCATTTAAATCATTTCTGAAATCATTTTCTTAAAAACCCCTTTTCAAAAATCCGGATCTGAAATTGCTATGTGCACCCCACGCGGATCCCCTAGCTCTGCACTAGAGCGGCTCACAATGGGGTCCCCAGCCCCACCTGTCACACACATAGGGAGAACACAACGGCGTTCTCGCCGGCGGTGAGCTCCTCGGTGACGGGGTCACCACCACCCGACTCCCTACGACGAGGCGAAGCCGGTGGTGCCTAATACGTGGCTAGACGAGCTCGGCATTGAGCTCGCCAGCATGCATGGCGGTGTGGCGGCGCTGGCACACGGCGGCCGGCCGGAGCAAGCCACGGCGGCGGCTAATAAGGCGCACACAAGCTCCGCGAGGTGGAGGCGGATGCGTAGCCTGCGAAGGAGGAAGAGAAGGAGCGGAGGCGCTCGAACCACGGTGGCCGGGCACAGTGGCCATGGCGCTGGTGGGGGAGAAGAAACGCCCAATAAGGCCTTACCCTGGCAAGATTGAGGGCGAGAGCGTGCGCACGGGATGGTGGAGATTGAGGCGGAGCCGTGGGCAAGCGGAATTGGACGCGGGTGCAGCGAAGCAGGCGCACAACGCCGGTGAAGCTCCATGGTGGCACTGGCGCTGCGGCTACCTGGTGTAGTGCTGTGCGGCTGCTGAGTGAGGGAGGGAGCGAAATAGAGGGCGAGTGAGGTCGGGTCGGGCTCGGCCGGCGTCGTCGGCGTACGGCCGTCACGCGGTGGCCGTGGCCTGCGCGTGGTCGGGCGCGGGGGCGTGGATGCGTGGCTGGGCCGGCTTCGGCTGTGGGCCGAGAAAGGAGGGCACGGCCCAAAAACCAGGGAAAAGATTTTTCTTTTTCTTTTATGCATAACAGCCCCCAAATATCCCATTTTGAGCACCAAAATTCCATATTCAAAAAGTGACCCAAAAATAAAAGTTGTTCTAAATTTTGTGACCTTCAACTTTGCCAAAAGGAGCAAACTCAAATTCCCAATAGATTTTGAATTAGAGGTTTAAAGTTAATTTTTAAATCAAAACTCTATTTTCTAAGATTATTTTTAAAATCAAAATTTGAGAAAATTTTGAATACAAACCTTGCTCCAAATTGTTTGATAAACATTTCTAATTTGTTCATTTACGCAAACAAGCGCATACAAGTCCTAACAAGCATCAACATAATTCTAAATCTACTAAAACAACACATTACAACATGTATGTTTCGTTAACATGTTTCAACTCTATATTTCATGTGATGCTTATCAATGCATGATTATGTTTATGCACATGATTTGCAAATGCTAATGCAAGCCTAACACTGGGGTGTTACACACTCCCTAGCTAGAACCCATCCGTGTTGAGCCTAAGCCGATCCATGAGGAAATCTCTTCGGCACAAGCCGGCCGAAGCTATCACACCAATAGAGAGGCCCTCACCTGAACCAAAAGATCTGGAAGAAGGTTTTCAATCTTCAGACTTTTCATTTTTTAAGGACGATATCTTTGAAGATTTTGGAAATACCTCGAACTACGGGTGTCCAAAGAGGCCACACGTTCCAATCACTCCTTCTGAGGCATTAGACAAAGAATTCCTCAGGGAATCCATTAAGGAGTTGACTACTATAATGAGCAGCGAATGGTCAAAAGAAGCGGAGCATTCGTCTGAAGAAATTCAGATTCGTGTTCCATCTTCAACCGTTCAATGCCATATTAGTAGGAACATGGTAAACGCGCTATACGACCCCACTTTTGGTGCAAACATCATGTCTGTGTCTTTTGCACGCACTTTCTTGGTCAACGAACCCATTGCTTCGACGAATAAAACCTTTAGGGTTGGGCCTCGAACCAGACTAGAAGGCCTAGGAATTCTCCACAACATTTTCCTATACCATGATAATGCGGAGATTATCCTAGACTTCCATATCTTTGAAGTTCAGGACTTTGACACCTTGATAGGGCAACCCCTAGAAATGCTTTTCGCTAAACCACCAAAAATAGGGGATCTGGACATCAAGCTGGGGAGGGAATCATTTTCCATCCAAGTCACTAGAGCCAAAAACTCGATGGCCGAACCTCTCCCTTATCCTAACTTGCCCTCGGAAGTCATGTCGGTGACACCTTTTGACTCACCTGAGTCGTCCTTAGAAAAAGACACCAAATTCTTTATAGAAGATAAGGATGACCTAGGCGAAACCATAGACCTTCCCAAAGAGAAAGTGTCTACACGGCCTCTAGTTGAGCTTAAACCCTTGCCCGCTGGCTTACGTTATGCCTTTCTAAACGGAGACCAAGAAACTCCTGTAATCATTAGTGACAAGCTTAGCGATAAGGAGATGTCTAAACTCATCGCTGTTCTAGAAAAGCATAGGTCGGTCTTCGGGTATTCTATCACGGAACCGCCCAAATTATAAGAACAAAAGTACAAAAACAATCGCCGGAGCAATTAATTTCCTGTACTTAAGCTCCTATAACTCCGGTAGTCCAATAAAATCACGAGGGATTTCAAACCAACCAACATACAAGCCAAGATCGTAGTGGTCCAACATAACAGGTCATATGTTACATCCATTTCATAAGTAATTCAACATATATCGGAGTTCAGTAGAGTTATTACAACTCAAGTTCAAAAGTAGCGGAAGCAAAGTAGTTTGAAACTAATATCACCTTAATTCAAATACATGCCAGTACCAAGGCCAATTTTCCCATAAAAGCATGAGAGATAAGATAGCTCAGAAGGATCATGCCCATGATCACACTCCGCCACTACAGCCGGAGTCTTCCAATTCTTGCAGTAGCTATAATACATCACAACCTGCAACAAGTGAGAATAAACCCTGAGTATGAGAAGGTACTCAGCTAGACTTACCCGTCATAAACCAGAAATAATATGACACCAAGGAGTATGCAAGGCTTTCTTTCAGTGGACTAGCTTGACTCATTTGCGAAAAGCATAAGTTATCATGAATAAACTAATTTAAGTCCTTTTGCATCATATTTATTATAACCTATTCAATCTAGGTAAGCACCTATGCTAAAGCAATCACTTGATTAACCATTAACATCAAAGGTTACCATCTCAGGTTTAGCATTTCCAACATTATCCACATAACCATCCGTGTTCCATCATTATTACTACGATGCCGTAACTCGAGTCAAGTGCTCACTATCGAGGAGCGATGGCGATTCGAATCGATTATTAACCAGCTGGTAATTTATTCCTCACACAAACCTCACTCACCCGCTAAAGTGAGGTGTTGGTCACCGAGTCAACTATTTAGGTAAAGTCGCGAGCTTGCCAGGAACCACATGTACCCGGGGGCCGCCCGACTGCTCTTTGGCCTTATCATCGCGCCCCCGTTTCCTGCCACTACTGCTCCGGTACAGTGCGTTGCGGGCAATCCACTCAGCCCGAATAATCTCTTGGCTTCGCGGTCGAAAGGTACTTTATTCGGCCAGCTAAATGTGAGGCATGCGTTCAACATGACTCGAGGCCCAACAACGGTCGGTCCTTAATCGACACAGGCGGAAACTACAAGCACTCCAGAACCCTGTCTGGTTGCCCCATACTTATTCCGCCCGGTCTCCAATTCTCCATCAACACTTGGTTATTTCTAGGATATCATCCATTCCATAGCTAAAGTATTCCAGTAACCACCTATAGTTGCCGGTGACAGGAAATCACCGATCGCTACCGGTCTAAGCAGGGCTAAGCAATATTTTCGATCCCGAACCAAAATAGGATTTCAGGCATATTTGCGGGACAAGGAAAAGGATATATATGCAACAAGTGTTTTCAATCAACTCCTATAACTTAATGCAACAATACATATAAAACATATATATACTCAATTGCTTTTGTAAAGTAGGAGGCTTAGAATGCTCCGGGGCTTGCCTGGAATCGAACACTAGGTTAGTGATTGACAGATGACACTCGCTTGGTGAGCATCTCCCAAACACCGTCTTCAGGTTTGGCTTCAACATCTCATCCTTCACGTGGTGCATCTAGCGTACCTAGATGAGATGCAAGATGCATGTGTATAAATATGATGAATGGTAACACAAGATGCATCACATAATCATTCATGTAAACACATGATTAAGACATAGACACCAAAAGCTAATTAACTAACATCACACAACCAATTAAAGAGGGCAAGCACATCAAGCATAACACAAGCTTAACAAGATCACAAGTATCTTAACTTGACCATCATCAAGGGTATAAGCCACACTTAGCAACACATGGAGTAAACAACCATAACTCGCATCTGACAATTTCTAGACTGCAACAACAGCTACATGTTTTGATCATAACTGGAGTTATAAAAATCTAATAGCCATGAAACAAGACATTCTGGAAAGCCTATGAAATTTTCCATAATTCATCTTAAATCATCTTAGCATGATTCTCAAGTTAACCAAGTCAAACATGCATAACTACAGAATCTGGTCCAGAGATTCCAGAGAACAACTATTTCTGTAACCCAACTTGAAACAGTCATTACTCACAAACTATAAGTCTAAATGACACCAAAATTTAACACAAGCTAGATTAATGAGTTATCTACAACTTTGTTATAAGCATGTTTCTCAGCAAACATCATTTTCATGGTGCAATTACCAAAGTCCCAGAAACTGTCCAGGAAAGCATCAATTGCAAGAATAAATATTAACTTACATTCCAAACACACATTTGGCCACAACCAATGTAACCATCATAAAGTGCATGTTAAATTATCACCAAAAAGCATAGTGCTCATCATTAAATAATTTCTTCTAAAGCATTTCTTAATTGATTTAAATAGCAAGGTGAAATAATAAACATATATCAAAAGTCCATAATAAAATCTATAAAAATTACAGTAGATCTTACATACACCCAATAGTCTACTGTACAAATTTCAAGTCATTTGGACATGTATGTCAACCTCTATGAAAAAGACAAGTTGCTATTACAAGAATTCATGTGAGAGAAAGATACACTAATAACTCACTCAAATGGTAACCAAAATTCATGAAATTTTTACCACACATCAATCATCACATGGGTAGCATGCCACAAAAATTTCACTTCATTTGGAGCCCTAGATCTACAGTTATGAAAATGAAAAATACAACTAGCATTAAAAACCTAGCTGCACAAATCCATTTCTACAGAGAAAACTTTAAACTAAAACATGCCGTATTATAGATCTACTGCATAGAGAATTTCACAAGGATTCCAAAAAAGTCCTCATTTGCTATTTTACGATTTTTCTACAATTTACTATGATTTTCCAAAGCTCTAGTCATTTTTCTGCAAAAGAAAATTATTAAACCGAAAAGGACAGACACTTTACAACGGGACCCCTGGAAGAAACTTTAATTAAACTGAGTGGATAAGTCCTTCTTGCACTATTCAAATGAGTCACGATTCCTGCAGAAAGGCCCCTTCCTTTCTTCAAATTCAAGCTCTGGGTCCCTGGTCGCGAATGAACAGAGGAGGATTTGGGGGAAACGGCCGGTGGCGGCCGGAGGAAGCTCGTCGGAGGCAATGGAGTGGTGGGGGAGCATGAGGGGGCTCGTGCGCACCCACAAGTGGCCTTGGGTCATGCCGTGGTGGCCCGACGCGGCCTGGCCACGCGCGCCGGCGGCCTGGGCGACGTCGGCAGGCGGCAGCAGCGCAGCGGGCCGTGGCATGGCCGACGGAGGAGTGCGGGAGGGGCGGCGTGGTGAGAGGAAGATGATGGTGCGGTCGGCTTGGACGAATGAAGGGCGAAACTGCGGGGACGCGGCGGGGCCGAGCTCGGCCATGGCGGCCATGGAGGTGGGGCGCCGGTGGCCATGCTGTACACGCACTGAGCGTGCGGCAGCGGCAAGGGAGGGCGAGCGCGAGTGAATGGGGAGTGCCTGGGGCAGCTCGGCATTCGAAATAGAGCAGCAGAGGCACGGCAGGACGCGCGGCAAGGAGGTGGAGCGCTGCTGTCCTGCATGGTCGCCACGGAGGGCATATCGTTGAACACGTGGTGCGTGTAGAAGTGGACAGAGCGGGCGTCAGTTTGGGCTAGCTACAGGCCGAATTAGCTAATGGGCCTAAAACGAAGTTCGAAGCCCACGCGATGCACTACTTTTCTCATTAAGGAGCCAAGGTCATTAGAGCAATGGATTAGCGGTTAACTAGTTGCCAAAACTGCAGTGTCAACACCTTGATGACAGTCACGGAAACTCACTTTTGATGGTCAAAACTTCGTCAAAATGAACTCAACTTTTTGTACACTCTTCATCATCATGTATTCTCCAACTTTTATATTTGGCTCAACTGGAGTTGCTTAGCAAAAACACGAGAACGCGACGTGCCAACCGTCTTGTCGTTGCCGGTCCAACTTCGTGAATATGACGAAACTAGCAGTTTTGTGAATTGATTTTGAAGGTCCAACCAAGCTCCAAATCTGGTGAGACTTGATCTATTCTTTCCTTCACAAGGCGTACTCCAACTCGTATTAAGGGATCCAATTGAGCTTCCATATGAATTTGGAAGATAACAGGTCACAAACATAGCAACTCACTGCTGTCAATCCAGGACTTAGAATTATTTCTAGGGCTGAAAAACAGCAGCTGATCCAAACTTTGAGCCTCTGTTTAACAAGCTTACAAGTTGATCTAGCTCTTGGTCCAAAAACAAAGTTTCTTCTACACAACATGAACTACAACTTTTATTTAAGGTCCAACATCAAAAATGGTATAGAAACTATATTTCTTCTTTGACCAAAGTAGGATCACGATAAAGCTTAAATTATCCTTTTTGATCAATTGGAGCATTTTCTGGGCATTTGCTCAACACGAACCTTTCATGACTTTTGTTGTAGAGTCCATCTAGAGTCATTTGGGAAAGGTTTCAAGGTTTGGTCGATGACCTATATTTCCATCCACTTAATAATGCAATTCCAGCACTTAGTAAAGTCATTCCAACATGCATATAACTTATCATTTCATGTGACTTTTTGATTCCAAACGTCATGAAACTTTTCCAGTGACCAATATAGATAGGTACTAAGGTGAGACACCTGAAGATATCGCAATAACACCACCCAAGCATATATCTTAAAATGGACTATATGTAAAGCAAGGGTGCAACATCCAAGTTTAGGTTGGGGCTCGCTTCCATAGGTTTGACCTTGACATCTTCATCACCACTTAATCTACCATGTTTGAGCTCAAACCCACTGTAACGGAACCGTCCAAATTATAAGAGCACAAGTATAAAAACAATCACCGAAGTGATCAAATTCTCACACTTGAGCCCATATAACTCCGGTAGTCCACGAAATCGCGAGGGATTTCAAACCAAACCGAGAGCAACCAGATCGTAATGATTCAACATAACACAACACTTGTTACACAGTTCAAAAGTAATCTCATACATCGGAGTACAATTATTTTTATTACAAAACCAAAGTAACGATTAGCGGAAGCAACATAATTTCTGAAACCATTTTGAGTCAAATACTGCCAGTACATAGTCACATCCTGCAAAAGCATACCAGAAGAGATACTACAGAGACCATGCCCATATGGTCTAGTCTTCACGCCCACATAGCGAAGACAATACTTGCAGCAACAAGTACGAATCTGCTACCTGCAACAGGTGGGAATAAACCCTGAGTACGAGAAGGTACTCAGCTAGACTTACCCGTCAAAAACCAGAAACAAAGGTGACACCAAGGATTATGCAAGGCTTTATAAAGTGGGCTAGCTTGACTCATTTGCAGAAAAGCTTAATACAGATAAGTAACCATTATATGCTTAAGTATCCAGTTGATCATCATTAACCTGAAAACTAGATTAGCATCTGTACTAGAGCAATCACTTTATTAAGAGCAAACAATATTAACCATAGCAGGTATAATAAGGCTATCATCATCATTATCATCACTTCCGAACCATCATTAATCTTTAGTGTATCTACGCTGGAGATAACCAGTCAAGTTTCTCACTATCCGGGAGAGACGGCGACTCGAATCGATTCCAACTCAGCTGAGGGGGTATTCCTGACACTCACCCGGCAAACCCCGCTAAAGGCAGCCGTAGATAACCTTTGGTACAACTCAGGGTGGGCCCGAACAGCGCCGCATTCTCAGGGATACCAGTGGCCAGGATGCTCAGGACTTTTAACTCACCTGCCCTTGGACCCTCTGGCTCCCTTCCGAGGCGACTTTCACTTTTCGGCTTCGCAGCCTGAGTTGAGCTACTAGGCTTCGCGGTCGGCAACCTCAGGCCGGCCAGCTAAATGTCAGGCATGCGTTCAAAATGACATAGAAGGCTCCAGGTCTCGGTCCTTAATCGACACAGACGGGGATAGATCCACACCCAAGACCTCCATGCCTTGTTGCTTCACTATCGTCATCCCGCCCGGTTTCATTTCATTTTATTAACACATGGTTCACTTCCACGATAGCAAGTATAGCCAACCGTGACCTGATAAAGCCCTAGATCTCGCAGGTGACAGGAAATCACCCGACTTCTACCGGTCTAATTTAGCAGGGCTAAGCATAGATACGATCCTGTCTACATCGGATTCAAGGTTCGAATTGCTGGACAAGGAGTGTTATCAATGCAGCAAGGGTTTCCAACCAACTCCTATCACGTAATGCAACAATACATATACATATATAGATAGATAATTGTTTTGAAAGTAGGAGGCTTATAATGCTCCGGGGCTTGCCTTAACCGAAAGAAGAGAGATCAAGGTTTGGCTTCAAGAACGATTTCCACGTCTTCTCCGGCTTCGTCGGACTGGACCTCCGGTTCTCGAACGGACTTCAACTTCGGGTCCCACGCCCAGCGGAACTTTGCTCGTAACACGATTCTTGGCACACCTATTGCATGTATATGCATCCAATGAATTTCATGTATGCATCCAATAATGACATGATGATTTATGGACGTGCATGAATGATATGAAGATGAATGCAATGACATTGCAACGTTGTAAGCACGAAACCAAGTTATGTGGTGCTCTATTCAAATCACTTCAAACTTAGGTGCAAATTTCCTCTCCGGTATTGACATGTTTAAACATTCCTAAGAAACCACTAAGTATCCCAAGTTAAGACTAAACACGCACGTAACAGGATTCCAGACATTAGTACTTACAACCTATTATCAACAGTAGCTAAGAAAACTCACAACTGGAGTTCTAAAATTCCGAATGACCTGAAAGAGGACATTCTGGAAAGCTTATGAAATTGTCTACATTTCATTTATAAACATCTAAGCATGATCTTATCATTTACCAAGTTAAAATAGCATACATACAGAATCTGTTCTAAAAGACAGAGAGCATTTCCAAAACTGAACCCAACTTGGAACAGCTGTCATTTCTAAACTATAAGTCCAAATGCTACCAAAATTTACCAGCAACTAGTTAATAAAGTTCTCAACAACTTTGCTATATATCACCAAGCATGCAAACATCATTAACATAGGTTAATTCTTTTAACTAGCAATTCTGTCCAGAAATGGCAGAATCACTAAATTAAATAATTACTGATGATTCAAAAGCACAATTGGACCAAACCAAGTTTACCAACTTGTTGTGCATATCAAAGGAATATCAGAAAGTATAATGCCAACTTCTAAATAAATTATTTAATATTCTTTTATAATTTATTTAGTTAATTAGGTGATTAAAGAAACATATAGTAAAACTATATATAAAAATCTACAAAAATTACAGTAGCCAACTAATGCTTCACATAGGCTACCATAAAAATTTCACTTTATTTTGCCAAGCATATAAGGAGATATCAAAAATAATAGATGGCATGTCTATTTCTAGCATAAATAGGAAACCCTATTGAAAAGTATCAAACAACAGATTTCATATTTTTCCTAGCATCTTTCTATCATAAGAAAGACATTCACCAAGTTTAACTCTTACTGGACCTATAGAAAAATTATGAAAATTCACACAAGATTCATTCAAGCAAACAAGATAATTATATAACTCCACCAAACCACATCCAAATTGTATGAAAATTTAACCATAAGCTATTCATGGTATGAGCAGTTCACTATAAAAATTTCATGTCATTTGGAGCTCTACAGAAAAAGATATCATTTTCTCCTTTTTCTTCATGAATAAAAGATATAATTAATAACTATTTAATCCATCACAAAACATGGCACATATTATATTTTTATAATAAACTAGACATTTCACAGAGCACTACACAAGTTGAATCATATCATTTGGAGCTACCAATCAAGAATTATAAATTTTTGAATCTAGCATCAAATCTGTGAAATAAATAAAAACAAAAACCATTTCCTAAACCTAACTGGGCCGGCCCGGCTTGACTGCTTGGCCCCGCACGAGGCTCAGCCCGGCACGCTCTCGGCCCAGCGCGCGGCTCGGCTCAGCTCGCCGGCCCAACTGTGCCGAGACAGGGAAGGGGCGCCGACACGCGGGCCCCGCCCGTCAGCCGCACGCAAAGCAGGGGAGGGTGGTTGCCGGCGGTAACTCGCCGCCGACGAGTTCTCGGGCGCCGGTGAGGGCACCAGCGTGCTCTACTCACCCAGGCGAGTAGCGGGATGGGTTGGAGTGGAGCGCGGGGCCACCGGAGATGCTTGCCGGCGTGAGCGGCTGGCGGCGGTGATCTGGTGGCGGCACGCCGGCGGTAGGAGGCACGGTGGTCACCGGTGAGGGGCTTCCTAGCTGCACGACGTCCAGGCGACTCCGTTGCGCACGAGCACATGCACGGAGGTGCTATGGAGACGCGGGACCACGGCGAGCGCTCGCGCGGAGGAGCTCCGGTGAGGTCACCGCGGCGGCGAACCGAGAAATGCGGCCTTGTCGGTGTTCGGGTGGCTCCACGGAGGGAATGGCGAGGTGGAGGAGGTTCAGGCGGGGCTTCGTGCGGTTGGGATAGGGCAGAGGCGCGATGACAGCGGCTCACGAGCTCGGCGAGCTCGCGGTGGCGGGGGCGCCTCGGTGCTCCGCTCTGGCGAGCACGGCAAGGGCGAAGGAGGAAATGGAGGGAATGGGCAGCAAGAGGGGGCGGCGTGGCGTCTTGGCGAGGCGCTCGGCTCGGCCGGGTGGGGCCCACGCCGGTGTACGGCTGCCACGATGTCTCCACGCGGCGGCAATGGACTGCGGTGGTCGGCCACCGAGTTCACTTAACTGAATGAGGGTGGCGATTCAGTACCGACATCGACTGACAGAGCAACTCCAACGGCCTCCAACTCCCAAACCAGCTCGAACTAGATCAAGATGAAATTGACAAAGTTGTCAAGCTACAGGTGGGCTTTAAAAGTGTCAATAAGAGTTTGAGCTGAAACATCCTGGTTTGCAAGATAAAGAGCTCCAAAGTAGTGTACCTTGAAACTGTACTGCAGTTCTAGACTTAGAAAATTTTAAGTGTTGAAACAGCACTGCGCACTGACTTGTGGGCCCTGTTTGAGGATTTTCTAGCCATTTTCATGAGACGGGTATATTGAGACTTTTGTTCCTTAACAAGTTTGCCACAACTTTGTCAAAGGTTGCACAAACATGCAAAAGCTCTAGGTTAGACTTTCTATAAGGTCAAACAAAGAAGGTCCTAAAGGTCAACTAGTCAAAGCGTGAGTCAACATGGAATTAGGGCAGGACCTAAACATAAACCCTAGGTCATTTTGCTCCACTAACATATCAAGGATGTTTTCAAGCCCCTAAGTCACACAATAGCATCACATATGTCATCTATATAAAAACCCTAGCAACACATAAAGGAAGCACCTAGAAATCATAATGTTGCAAAGTCATGTTTCAAACAAGGATGCGCATGAAATGACGATGCTTATGGTAATGTCATGTCATGATCATGCATTACGAATGCATTATGAGGCTAACTAACACCAGGGTGTTACAGCCCTCCCCCCTTATAAAAATCTCGTCCCGAGATTTGAAAGTCGTACCATTTTTCATAGAAAGTAGAATAGTTGTCCTTTAAATAATCTTCTTTTTCCCAAGTTGCATCACGTTCACCGTGATTACTCCAAACCACCTTGTATAATTTGACTACTCGATTACGAGTCACCCTTTCCAGAGTATCCAGAACATATAGCGGTTTCTCCTCATAAGAAAGATCGGATTTCAACTTGATGCGTCTCACATCTACTCTTTCCTCGGGAAGACGGAGACACTTCTTTAATCGAGAAACATGGAAGACTGGAAAGATAGCTCCCATTTCACGAGGTAGATTGAGCTTATAGGCTGCTCTTCCACTTTTCTCAATAATCCGATAAGGTCCAACGTATCGAGGCTCAAGTTTTCTTTTGATCCCAAAACGTTTTACTCCTCTCATAGGGGACACCTTCAGATAGACACGGTCACCTACTTCAAACTCAATAGGTTTCCTCCTCTTATCTGCGTAGCTCTTTTGTCTAGCCTGAGCAGCTGATATATTTTTCTGTATAGCACGAACTTGCTCCTCGGCTTCTTTTACAAAGTCAATACCATAGAATCTTCTTTCTCCTGGTTCCACCCAGTTCAAAGGAGTTCTACACTTGCGACCATATAAAGCTTCAAAAGGAGCCATTTGGATACTCTCTTGATAACTGTTGTTGTAAGAGAATTCAGCGAGAGGCAACCATTTCTCCCAGGAGCTATTACAAGAGATGATGCAAGCTCTAAGCATGTCTTCAAGAATTTGATTCACACGCTCAGTCTGCCCTGACGTCTGCGGATGATAAGCAGAACTACGGACCAAATTAGTTCCAAGATTCTGATGTAGGCGCTCCTAGAAACGAGCAGTAAACTGTGGCCCTCTGTCAGAGACAATAGACCCAGGCACTCCATGAAGACATACGACTTCTTGGAAGTAAATGTCAGCATATTGGTGTGGATGATAGTTACTCTTCACCGGGATAAAGTGAGCAGACTTTGTCAAACGATCAACTATAACCCAAATAGAGTCAAAACCTTTTTGGGTGGTTGGTAATCCGACAATAAAGTCCATAACAATGTCGTCCCACTTCCAACCTGGAACAGACAACGGCTGGAGTAAACCAGGCTTCATGTGAATGGCCTTAACTCTACAACAATTATCACACCTAGCGACGTAGGCTGCAATTTCCTTTTTCATCTTGGTCCACCAATAATACGGCTTGAGGTCCTGATATATCTTACTACTACCAGGATGGATGGACAACTTAGAAGAATGGGCTTCAGATAAGATTTGATTTCTGAGCTCTCTATCTTTTGGCACAACGAGTCTATCTTTGAACCAGAGAATTCCCCTTTCATCGACTCGAAAGTGCTTAGTTTCTTGCTCTTTCATCTTTCTCTTGATGTGAAATACACCAGTATCAGTCTTTTGTAACTCAATGATTCTACTTCTCAAAGAACAATCTACCGTGATATGATGGATTACAATAGGATGCAAAAGATGGGACAAATGAAAATCTTCTTCTATCAGAGAGTTGCAGTGAGATTTTCTACTCAAGGCATCAGCAACCACATTTGCTTTACCCGGATGGTAATGCACCTGGAGGTTATAATCCTTAATCAACTCTAACCATCTTCTCTGGCGCATATTTAACTCAGGTTGAGTAAATATGTACTTAAGACTCTTATGATCTGTATAAATATTACAGATATTTCCAAGCAAATAGTGTCTCCATATTTTCAGAGCATGCACTACAGCAGCTAACTCCAAGTCATGAGTCGGATAGTTAACTTCATGTTTTCTTAACTGACGCGAAGCATACACAATAACTCGGCCTCCCTGCATAAGTACGCCACCTAAACCAGTACCCGATGCATCACAATACACATCAAACGGTTTCTCAATGTCAGGTTGCGCTAATACAGGAGCTGATGTCAACAAAGTTCGTAGAGTGCGGAAAGCTTGTTCACACTCCGGAGTCCAATCAAACTTCCTATCCTTCTCGAGTAGTCGAGTCATAGGCTTAGCTATTTTAGAGAAATCCTGAATAAAACGACGATAGTAGCCAGCCAATCCAAGAAAACTCCGAACTTCATGTACTGTAGATGGTGCCTTCCAATCCAAAACTTCCTGTATCTTAGTCGGGTCTACTGAAATTCCCTCACTAGACAACACATGACCGAGGAAAGGTACCTTCTTTAACCAGAATTCACATTTACTGAATTTGGCGTAAAGCTTATGTTCACGTAATCTGGTTAAAACAATTCTCAGATGCTCGGCATGTTCTTCTTCGTTTT
Organism: Saccharum hybrid cultivar R570; assembly: GCA_038087645.1. NCBI lineage: Eukaryota > Viridiplantae > Streptophyta > Magnoliopsida > Poales > Poaceae > Saccharum > Saccharum hybrid cultivar. Next base: position 29,078,871 of record JAQSUU010000015.1, on the reverse strand, counting down.
CAGAATAGATGAGAATATCATCAATGAATATCACCACAAACTTGTCCAGCTCTTGCATGAATACTGAATTCATCAGGTACATGAAATGAGCAGGAGCATTGGTCAGACCAAAAGACATGACAAGATATTCATATAACCCGTATCTGGTAGAGAAAGCGGTCTTTGGTATGTCTTCCGGACGGATTTTAATTTGGTGATAACCAGATCTCAGATCAATCTTCGAGAATACCCTTGCTTTAGATAACTGATCAAACAAGATATCAATACGAGGCAACGGATACTTGTTCTTGATAGTGACTGCATTGAGTGGTCGATAGTCTACACACATACGCAGAGACTGGTCTTTCTTCTTCACAAAGATAGCCGGACAACCCCATGGAGAAGAACTAGGACGGATCAACCCTTTCTGTAAAAGGTCACTAAGTTGGGTCTTGAGTTCAGCTAACTCATTCGGCGGCATTCTATATGGTCTTTTGGAAATTGGTGCGGTACCCGGAATTAACTCAATCTTAAACTCTACATCACGATCTGGAGGTAATCCCGGCAATTCATCGGGAAAAACATCTGGAAATTCACACACTACTGGAACTTCTGCAATCTCTTTTGCTTTTGCTATCATAGCGTTAACTGTAGTCTGAGGACTAATGTCTCTAGGAAGTTGTACTAGAAAAGCTTGTTGATCTTTTGGATCCCTCAATATAACCACTCTTGTAGAGGTATCGATCAGAACACCGTTTCCACTCATCCACTTCATACCTAAGATTACATCTAGGCCCAATCCTGGTAATACCACGAGATCTAGATTATACAGACGTCCTTCGATCTCGATCTTTGCTCCTAAGACCAACTGGTTGGTTGAAAGATTATTCCCGGCAGCACTAATATTATAACCACTATTATCTAAGGTAACAACCTTCATACCATGCTTGGTTGCAAACGTTGAACTGATAAAAGAGTGGGAAGCACCTGAATCAAACAACACAACTGCAGGATGTTGGTTTACTAAAAATGCACCAGCAGTGATAATTTCACCCGTAGGAATGGATTCCACCGTGGTGTAACTAACATACCCTTTACACACATCTGCCTTAATATCATTTGGTTTCTTCTGCGGAAAAGGACAATCTTTGGCCCAATGACCTGACATCTTGCAATTCCAACATGGCCGGTTACTTGACGGTGCCTTAGGCTTTCCTTTCTTAATACTGCTCCCCTTGACCGGATCCTGTTTCTGATATGGGTGATATCTGGTAGATATGCCAGGCGAATAATACTGAGGTGTAATCATCACAAGAGTATTAGTCGTAGGTGCATTAGATTCATGAGATTTCTCGTGGCTCTTAGAAGCAGCATACACAGTATTACAGTTCTCTTGAAGGATAGTATCACTGACAAACTCATTGAAAGTGACACACTTGCTATTACACATGGCCTTCATCAATTTGGGGCACAACCCTCTTTTAAAACTTGCGATCTTCTTAACCTCTGTGTTAACAAATTCTGGAGCATATCTTGACAAGTTGATGAAAACATGCAGATATTCTGTTACGCTTTTGTCTCCTTGGGTGAGCTTCATAAACTCGGTGTGCTTGATTGCCATGAGACCAGCAGGAATGTAATGTCCCCGAAATGCTTCCTTGAACTGATCCCAAACTACTTCCATATTCTCGGGCAGGGTGTTCCGATAGTGATACCACCAAACACCTGCAGGTCCTTGCAACTGCTGCGAAGCATATTCTGTTTTCATATCATCTGCCACCTTGAGCACACGGAACTTCTGTTCGATAGTGTTCAACCATTCGTCTGCTTGAAGTGGTTCTTCTGCTTCTCGAAAAATAGGAGGCTCAGTATCCAAGAAATCTTTATAGTTGCTGTACTGGGCAGGCTCAGGTTCCTGATGGACATGGTTTCTGACACTCTCGTCCAAGGCACGCTGACTTTCGGCAAGCATTTGCAGCAACTCAGCAGAGGTAGGTTGCGGAGGAGGCGATGACGGTTCTGTATTGCCACGACTCCGACTGCTAGAGCGAAGCTGAAGAGACATCTGCAAATAGTTGCAACTAGTAAGCGTCGATGACGTCGGAAGGCTGCTGACGAATTATATAGGCATGAGGAAGAGATTATATCCAACTATCCAAATTTCAATCTCAGAAGAAGGAAATCTCTTGGTTTGAGGCACTGATCTTCTGACAAGATAGAAAATGACAATCAGGAAAAGGTTCACAAGAAGATAACACATTGGTGTAGCTCCATAATGGATCATGACTAGTAATCCTTGATACCTGCGCGTGCCGAGCAGCACAACCTTGTGTCGCGCGCCACAGGAGGCTCCCGGTTTCGTCGCGGCACCATGGAGTACTAATCGCAACACCATTACCGAACACACACCCATGAGGAATCCTCACGTGTTAAGAATTAGGCGGATAGAAACTGTATTATCCAGAGATGGGTAGCAAACAAGGATGGATACAAGGTTAGACGCAATGGAGAGATGAATTACAGATCAAAACTCATCCCAACTCGATGAGATGCATCTTGAAATTGTCTTGCTTTCCTTCACGGCCAGGTATGAATTGGGCTTCAAGGCTGACACCACTGACCACTCCACTAGGTTGGTTGACTACCCCCAATTCTTCATGAAAGAAATGCAGCTAATTACGGGACAACTGTTTGGAGGGAAGAAAATTTTAAAAGAATGGGATAAACAATTTATAAGGGAGGGAGTAATGCAGAATGCAATGTATGATGCGAACATGGTGCATGCACGAACCGTACGTCCTCACAAACCTAGGAAAAATTTCCAAATTCTAGCGTATAGTTCGGTGGCATACACACGTTCTCTCAATAACGATAACTAATCGTTCTACAGGAAACGTTGTTAGTGTACCTGCAGAAGATTGCATTTCAGCCCAAAAATTCCCAATATAGCACACAAGAAAGCAAATAACTAAATACTTTCCATACATACATCCCCCGATGTATATACTTCAGTATCAAAGCTACCCGACGGATACACCCACAATTAAGTACTCTCATAATCACATGATTAAACATGTAAGTATGCGAGTAACCACAACTACTCTCCCCTAGACCGACGGTTGGACGGTCAGGCTCTCACAACTCCCACTTACCAGGGCGTAGAGGTATTTTGATCCATACATTACCACCCAAGCGGATGGCATCCATACAATAGCACGCCGTATGGACAACGAAATAGAAAACAAGCAAGAATCCCCAAGTTAGTATCTTAGTAAGCCACCTAATAGTCCTTATTTGGGCATATAGGATATGACCACTGGCACTCTTTAGATTAAAATTAAGATTGTTCACAAAAACTTTTGTTTAAATACACAAATGATGTGTTTACTGTTGAATCTTGCTCCGATACCAGCTGTAACGGAACCGTCCAAATTATAAGAGCACAAGTATAAAAACAATCACCGAAGTGATCAAATTCTCACACTTGAGCCCATATAACTCCGGTAGTCCACGAAATCGCGAGGGATTTCAAACCAAACCGAGAGCAACCAGATCGTAATGATTCAACATAACACAACACTTGTTACACAGTTCAAAAGTAATCTCATACATCGGAGTACAATTATTTTTATTACAAAACCAAAGTAACGATTAGCGGAAGCAACATAATTTCTGAAACCATTTTGAGTCAAATACTGCCAGTACATAGTCACATCCTGCAAAAGCATACCAGAAGAGATACTACAGAGACCATGCCCATATGGTCTAGTCTTCACGCCCACATAGCGAAGACAATACTTGCAGCAACAAGTACGAATCTGCTACCTGCAACAGGTGGGAATAAACCCTGAGTACGAGAAGGTACTCAGCTAGACTTACCCGTCAAAAACCAGAAACAAAGGTGACACCAAGGATTATGCAAGGCTTTATAAAGTGGGCTAGCTTGACTCATTTGCAGAAAAGCTTAATACAGATAAGTAACCATTATATGCTTAAGTATCCAGTTGATCATCATTAACCTGAAAACTAGATTAGCATCTGTACTAGAGCAATCACTTTATTAAGAGCAAACAATATTAACCATAGCAGGTATAATAAGGCTATCATCATCATTATCATCACTTCCGAACCATCATTAATCTTTAGTGTATCTACGCTGGAGATAACCAGTCAAGTTTCTCACTATCCGGGAGAGACGGCGACTCGAATCGATTCCAACTCAGCTGAGGGGGTATTCCTGACACTCACCCGGCAAACCCCGCTAAAGGCAGCCGTAGATAACCTTTGGTACAACTCAGGGTGGGCCCGAACAGCGCCGCATTCTCAGGGATACCAGTGGCCAGGATGCTCAGGACTTTTAACTCACCTGCCCTTGGACCCTCTGGCTCCCTTCCGAGGCGACTTTCACTTTTCGGCTTCGCAGCCTGAGTTGAGCTACTAGGCTTCGCGGTCGGCAACCTCAGGCCGGCCAGCTAAATGTCAGGCATGCGTTCAAAATGACATAGAAGGCTCCAGGTCTCGGTCCTTAATCGACACAGACGGGGATAGATCCACACCCAAGACCTCCATGCCTTGTTGCTTCACTATCGTCATCCCGCCCGGTCTCATTTCATTTTATTAACACATGGTTCACTTCCACGATAGCAAGTATAGCCAACCGTGACCTGATAAAGCCCTAGATCTCGCAGGTGACAGGAAATCACCCGACTTCTACCGGTCTAATTTAGCAGGGCTAAGCATAGATACGATCCTGTCTACATCGGATTCAAGGTTCGAATTGCTGGACAAGGAGTGTTATCAATGCAGCAAGGGTTTCCAACCAACTCCTATCACGTAATGCAACAATACATATACATATATAGATAGATAATTGTTTTGAAAGTAGGAGGCTTATAATGCTCCGGGGCTTGCCTTAACCGAAAGAAGAGAGATCAAGGTTTGGCTTCAAGAACGATTTCCACGTCTTCTCCGGCTTCGTCGGACTGGACCTCCGGTTCTCGAACGGACTTCAACTTCGGGTCCCACGCCCAGCGGAACTTTGCTCGTAACACGATTCTTGGCACACCTATTGCATGTATATGCATCCAATGAATTTCATGTATGCATCCAATAATGACATGATGATTTATGGACGTGCATGAATGATATGAAGATGAATGCAATGACATTGCAACGTTGTAAGCACGAAACCAAGTTATGTGGTGCTCTATTCAAATCACTTCAAACTTAGGTGCAAATTTCCTCTCCGGTATTGACATGTTTAAACATTCCTAAGAAACCACTAAGTATCCCAAGTTAAGACTAAACACGCACGTAACAGGATTCCAGACATTAGTACTTACAACCTATTATCAACAGTAGCTAAGAAAACTCACAACTGGAGTTCTAAAATTCCGAATGACCTGAAAGAGGACATTCTGGAAAGCTTATGAAATTGTCTACATTTCATTTATAAACATCTAAGCATGATCTTATCATTTACCAAGTTAAAATAGCATACATACAGAATCTGTTCTAAAAGACAGAGAGCATTTCCAAAACTGAACCCAACTTGGAACAGCTGTCATTTCTAAACTATAAGTCCAAATGCTACCAAAATTTACCAGCAACTAGTTAATAAAGTTCTCAACAACTTTGCTATATATCACCAAGCATGCAAACATCATTAACATAGGTTAATTCTTTTAACTAGCAATTCTGTCCAGAAATGGCAGAATCACTAAATTAAATAATTACTGATGATTCAAAAGCACAATTGGACCAAACCAAGTTTACCAACTTGTTGTGCATATCAAAGGAATATCAGAAAGTATAATGCCAACTTCTAAATAAATTATTTAATATTCTTTTATAATTTATTTAGTTAATTAGGTGATTAAAGAAACATATAGTAAAACTATATATAAAAATCTACAAAAATTATAGTAGCCAACTAATGCTTCACATAGGCTACCATAAAAATTTCACTTTATTTTGCCAAGCATATAAGGAGATATCAAAAATAATAGATGGCATGTCTATTTCTAGCATAAATAGGAAACCCTATTGAAAAGTATCAAACAACAGATTTCATATTTTTCCTAGCATCTTTCTATCATAAGAAAGACATTCACCAAGTTTAACTCTTACTGGACCTATAGAAAAATTATGAAAATTCACACAAGATTCATTCAAGCAAACAAGATAATTATATAACTCCACCAAACCACATCCAAATTGTATGAAAATTTAACCATAAGCTATTCATGGTATGAGCAGTTCACTATAAAAATTTCATGTCATTTGGAGCTCTACAGAAAAAGATATCATTTTCTCCTTTTTCTTCATGAATAAAAGATATAATTAATAACTATTTAATCCATCACAAAACATGGCACATATTATATTTTTATAATAAACTAGACATTTCACAGAGCACTACACAAGTTGAATCATATCATTTGGAGCTACCAATCAAGAATTATAAATTTTTGAATCTAGCATCAAATCTGTGAAATAAATAAAAACAAAAACCATTTCCTAAACCTAACTGGGCCGGCCCGGCTTGACTGCTTGGCCCCGCACGAGGCTCAGCCCGGCACGCTCTCGGCCCAGCGCGCGGCTCGGCTCAGCTCGCCGGCCCAACTGTGCCGAGACAGGGAAGGGGCGCCGACACGCGGGCCCCGCCCGTCAGCCGCACGCAAAGCAGGGGAGGGTGGTTGCCGGCGGTAACTCGCCGCCGACGAGTTCTCGGGCGCCGGTGAGGGCACCAGCGTGCTCTACTCACCCAGGCGAGTAGCGGGATGGGTTGGAGTGGAGCGCGGGGCCACCGGAGATGCTTGCCGGCGTGAGCGGCTGGCGGCGGTGATCTGGTGGCGGCACGCCGGCGGTAGGAGGCACGGTGGTCACCGGTGAGGGGCTTCCTAGCTGCACGACGTCCAGGCGACTCCGTTGCGCACGAGCACATGCACGAAGGTGCTATGGAGACGCGGGACCACGGCGAGCGCTCGCGCGGAGGAGCTCCGGCGAGGTCACCGCGGCGGCGAACCGAGAAATGCGGCCTTGTCGGTGTTCGGGTGGCTCCACGGAGGGAATGGCGAGGTGGAGGAGGTTCAGGCGGGGCTTCGTGCGGTTGGGATAGGGCAGAGGCGCGATGACAGCGGCTCACGAGCTCGGCGAGCTCGCGGTGGCGGGGGCGCCTCGGTGCTCCGCTCTGGCGAGCACGGCAAGGGCGAAGGAGGAAATGGAGGGAATGGGCAGCAAGAGGGGGCGGCGTGGCGTCTTGGCGAGGCGCTCGGCTCGGCCGGGTGGGGCCCACGCCGGTGTACGGCTGCCACGATGTCTCCACGCGGCGGCAATGGACTGCGGTGGTCGGCCACCGAGTTCACTTAACTGAATGAGGGTGGCGATTCAGTACCGACATCGACTGACAGAGCAACTCCAACGGCCTCCAACTCCCAAACCAGCTCGAACTAGATCAAGATGAAATTGACAAAGTTGTCAAGCTACAGGTGGGCTTTAAAAGTGTCAATAAGAGTTTGAGCTGAAACATCCTGGTTTGCAAGATAAAGAGCTCCAAAGTAGTGTACCTTGAAACTGTACTGCAGTTCTAGACTTAGAAAATTTTAAGTGTTGAAACAGCACTGCGCACTGACTTGTGGGCCCTGTTTGAGGATTTTCTAGCCATTTTCATGAGACGGGTATATTGAGACTTTTGTTCCTTAACAAGTTTGCCACAACTTTGTCAAAGGTTGCACAAACATGCAAAAGCTCTAGGTTAGACTTTCTATAAGGTCAAACAAAGAAGGTCCTAAAGGTCAACTAGTCAAAGCGTGAGTCAACATGGAATTAGGGCAGGACCTAAACATAAACCCTAGGTCATTTTGCTCCACTAACATATCAAGGATGTTTTCAAGCCCCTAAGTCACACAATAGCATCACATATGTCATCTATATAAAAACCCTAGCAACACATAAAGGAAGCACCTAGAAATCATAATGTTGCAAAGTCATGTTTCAAACAAGGATGCGCATGAAATGACGATGCTTATGGTAATGTCATGTCATGATCATGCATTACGAATGCATTATGAGGCTAACTAACACCAGGGTGTTACACCCACTGCTTAACTGGTGGCAAACACCTCGGGTGTTACATATTCCCTGCAAGATCTCAAGGGAGTAAGCTTAACACTCTGTAACCATCACATACCGATTGACCCAACGAGCACACCATCTCGGGAGCCTCAGCGTAGGCTCAATAATGTGATGCGGGAAGTCATGAAGAAAGAGGTCCTCAAACTTCTTCACACCGGGATTATTTATCTCGTACCATATAGTGACTGGGTTAGTCCCGTCCAAGTGGTTTCAAAGAAAGGAGGAATGACGGTCGTTGAAAATAGCAAAAACGAACTTATCCCACAATGAACCGTCATGGGGTGGAGAATGTGTATCGATTACCGAAAGCTCAACACGGCAACAAAGAAAGACCACTTTCCACTGCCCTTCATTGACAAAATGTTGGAACGGTTGGTAAAGCATTCTTTCTTTTATTTTCTTGATGGGTATTTGGGGTATCATCAGATTCCTATCCACCCTGATGATCAAAGCAAGACAACATTCACATGCCTGTATGGAACATACGCATATCGTAGAATGTCGTTCAGGTCGTGTAATGCACCTGAGGTAGACAAAGCTAAAATCGAGGTTATAGAGCAGCTACCACCCCCCGGTAAACATCAAAGGGATTCATAGCTAAAGATGGCAACAGGTACCCGAAACCCGATGGGTTTTTACCCCATTAGGGCATGGGTTTGGGTCAATTTTTCTACCCATAGGTTTGTTAATGGGCAAAAAGCTAAACCCAGCGGGTTTGTGGGCTTGGGTTTGGGAGCATAGCACCCAAACCCATAAACCCATGGGTTTTCTAAACCCAGTATATCATAACATTTTACTTGCCATATACTTATACAAATATAGAAAGATACTTTAAAAAGTGCACAAACACAAATAATAAAGATAGAAAAAATAATTCATGAGATGTAAGAGAAGCCTTGTATTTTGGGCCACCATGCCCACACGCGCTAGCTACTGGGCACTCATTGTGCACATTCCCCATGCTAGTGGGCCTTGGTGCACGTAATGAACACACCAGGCCTACAAGGCTACAATACAAGTAGCACTCCACCAATTAGTCCTACCTTGCTAGCAGACTGAACACTGGGTGCCTAGATATAGTATAAAGAAGGGTGGAGAGGGATGGAGTGACCAGGCTATCCTCTATTAGGTTGCATTTTATCGGGCACGCGCAACCCGTGGGTACCCGTTACCAGCTCAGGCATGGGCATGGGCATACATTTATACCCGTCTGTGGGTATGGGTTTTTTAACGGGCATAAATTTTCTTCGTGGGCACGGGTATGAGTCGATTGTACCCAGTGGGTACGTACCCGTTGCCATCTTGATTCGTAGCTTTCTAGGCCATGCTGGGTTCTATAAGAGGTTTATTAAAGACTTTTCGCAAATTTCTAGACCTCTTACGAACCTGCTAGCCAAAGATGCACCCTTTGAGTTCACACATGAGTGCTTGAACGCTTTTTACACACTTAAGAAAGCACTCATCTCAGCGTTAATCATCTAGCCACCGAATTGGTCGCTACCCTTCGAAATCATGTGCGATGCAAGCGATTATGTTGTTGGCGCGGTCCTTGGCCAAACCAAAGATAAAAAGCATCACACAATCACATATGCTAGCAAAAAGCTGACAGGAGCCCACCTTAACTATGCAGTTGTTTTTGCTATCGATAAATTCAGATCTTACTTAGTGGGAGCAAAAGTTATCGTATACATAGATCATGCTACATTAAAGTATTTGCTCACTAAGAAAGATGCAAAACCTCACTTGATCCGCTAGATTCTTTTACTCCAAGAATTTGACCTAGAAATAAAAGATAAAAAGGGAGTAGAGAATACAGTTGCAGATGATTTGTCGCGTATGCAAGTCACTAATATGCAGGAGCTACCCATTAATGACTTCCTACGCGATGACATGCTGCTGAAGGTGACGGACTCCAACACATGGTATGCAAACATCGTGAACTTTATGGTTGCAGGTTATGTATCCCCGGGGGAGAACATGAGAAAACTTCAAGTCAAAAGCAGACGTCACCTTTGGGATGACCCATATCTGTACCGGGTATGCTCGGATGTCCTATTGAGGAGGTGTGTACCGATGGTAGAAGGACTACAAATCATCGAGAAATGTCACTCGGCACCATACAGAGGCCACTACGGAGTATTCCGCACACAAGCCAAAATCTGGCAGTGTGGATTCTTCTGGCCGACGATGTATGAGGACACCAAGGAATTCATCCAGAGGTGTCGGAAGTGCCAGTTTCAAGGAAACATCACAGCTCGCAATCCAATGCCCCTCCACTACAACTTTCAAATAGAAATATTTGATGTGTGGGGCATTGACTTCGTGGGACCTTTCCAAAAGTCTCAAGACTGTGAGTACATCCTAGTCGCCATCGACTACATATCCAAGCGGGTAGAGGCAATGCCATGCAGAGCTGTTGACGCCAAACATGCAAGGAGAATGTTCCATGAAATAATCTTCCCTCGCTTTGGAACACCACGCATGGTGATAAGCGATGGAGGATCCCATTTCATAGACAAAACATTCAGAGCGTTCTTGAAGGAACTTGGCGCCAAGCACAACATTGCCACCCCTTACCATCCTCGAACAAGCAGGCAGGCCAAGACATCAAATAAACAAATCAAGAATATCCTACAGAAAACGTCAATGACATAGGGAAGGGCTGGAAGAATAAGCTTCCTGATGCACTCTAGGCATACAGGACTACTTACAAAACCCCCATCGGCATGTCACCATTCCAGCTGGTATACGGGAAAAGTTGCCACTTGCCAGTAGAGCTTGAATACCGAGCACACCGGGCAATCAAGAGCTAGAACATGGACATCAAACTAGCCGGTAGAAATCGACAGAAGCAGATTGCCGAGCTAGAAGAATGGCATGAGAAAGCTTATTACAGTGTCAAGCTTTACAAGGAAAGAACTAAAAGATGGCACTCTCCCCGAATCAAGCTAAAAGAGTTCAAGCAAGGCGATCAAGTCCTACTCTTCAACTCAAAGGTCAAGCTTTTTGGTGCAGGAAAGCTGCGTAGCAAATGGAAAGGACTGTACACCGTCATCAACTCTTCGCCACATGGCGCGATCACGATTCAAGATGATGATGGTAACATCTTCAAAGTTAATGGTCAGCATCTCAAACCTTTCCTTGAGCATTCTCACAATTCAAACTTTAATCAAGAATTAGATAGAATAGACTTGATTATTTCATAAACATCTTGCTAACAAATAAAGTTTCATTCTATCTATTTCTTGAAAAACACAAAAACATGATAAAACGCGATAATGACCAAAATGCCCTCACTAAACATAAGCATGAATGCTGAGCACAAGTTTTTCATTTCAAAATATGAAAATCTCCTCTCATGATCATGCTTGATTCTTCATATTAATACATGGCCTAGGGCATTTAGTCAGCATGTTGAAAGAATTCAAACAAGTGCATGAAATGTTTTAAAAATTTGCACTTACTTCTGCACCTGGCCAAAAACACGACCGAAGGAGGGCCAGGGCAGGCGCGCCTGCACCCCTGCTGCCTCCCCTCGGCCCCGTTTTTCGCCAATGTGTCATTAACTCAGTGATAGTTCGTGCCATTATGTGCATTAGCTTGGTGTATTTTGAATTAGTGACCAGAGAGACCTACTTCTCCTATAGAAGCACCTCCACCTCTCTTCTTCCTCACACCAAGCCAAACACAAAGGCATTCTCTTCTCCCTCTCCTACAGCAGCTCTTGTGCTCCTCTCTAAGCCAATAATCCATGGCAAGCCATGCTCTTGCTCTCTACACTCCACATAGCCCATCATACAACAAAGAGAGCTTTGTCCTTCGCTCGGGAGTACCTCGGGAGAGTCAATCTCTGTGGCACCTCTTGCTACCTTGCCACTGCCTAGGAGCAATGGCTATAGCAACAAGGGTGACAAATTCAAGAAGAAGTTAGAGGGAGGCACCATCGGCATTAAACGGGAAGCCAAGGACTGTGGTGGTCCTAACAAATGCCCTTCTATAACATCATCGGGCAGCACACCTTCCCACCTTAGCTCATCCTTCTTGACAACTAAATCGAGTTTTCCCTTACCGTCATTAGAATTGACAAACTGAACGGAGGGCGGGGAAGGGCCTCATGGTCAAAAAGGTCCCCAAAACACAAATTAGGGGGACAACCCGTTGGTTTCTTTGAGGATAATAAGCCACCTCAACAAAAGAACCTACTACGACCAGTTTAAACAAACAGATTAAAGAGCTATCTGGTCGCATTAGGTATCTCCAAGGTAGATTAGCTGAAGGTTACACTGCAGAAATACACTTAGAAGAAGAGATTAGTTCTCTTCATCTTGGTTTTTATGAAGAAGTAGCTGAGATAGCAAAGGCAGCAGGAGTAGAGCACGCTCTTTCTCTCTCCCGCTAATAATTAGGCGCACTTTTTACTTGCAGCATTTTATTTCCTATCCTCTTGATTTTCATGCCATGTTGTGCCCTTTGTATCAAGTTTTACACATTCAATAAATATTATTAGTAGAAATATGTTGTCTCCACTTGTTTTTGTCCTTTGCACAAAAGAAAACAAAAAAGACAGGTACAAAAACAAGTGTGGGGGAGACAACACGCTCTCTTCCAAAAGAAGTGCATAAATATACAAAGGCATGGTACAAAATTGGTTTGTGCACTCTCTCACTCCCTTCCTATTCGAAATAGTTAATAAAATAAGCCTGAATTAAAAATGTGATGCTCCAACTCAGTTCTACCAATGGATGAAACAACGTGCATACATTTTATTCCTCGCCAATATCCTAAACTTGTGAGCAACTTATCAATAGGAACCCCACTTTACTCTAAGTAATTGGAATATGTGATATAGTAGGATGATATGAAACTTGTTCTCTCTTGCAATAGACTTGGGATTTATTTTTAAAATAAAAAATACAATAGCATGCTTCTCAATGATAGAATAATTCCTACCAAAGCTATATACATTGCCTCTTGATATAAACTTTACACATAGCCACTTATTTTGTGTTGAGTTTTGTCAAGCTCTGTGATCTATGTTGAGAGAAGTTTCATGCTCCCAAGATAAAAATTCACATACACCCACAAAAATAAAATACTGACTCTTGCACTAAGAGTTACGCAATTCATGTTTTCTCCATCCACTAAAATGCTCCAAATTATTATTATGATTCTCTTTCCAAAAATATTCATGTGCCAAAAGAGTATGGGCTATGAAAAAAATAACCATGCCAAAGTGCATGAGAAAGAAAGCATGCCAAAGAGCATGATGCATATAAAAAAGAAGAGAGAAAACAATGGGCACTCAGATGCCCGCCCTAAGAGAAAACAATGGGCACCTCGATGCTCGCCAGTGGAAATAAGATAGCCCATACTCTTAAAAGCACTTTCAACATAAGAGAGAGAATCATGATCAAAGGAGTACAAAAGAAATAAACATAATCAGCATTTCACACACTTGCACAATTTTAATCTAAGAGTATGATTCTTCCCTCCAAGGATACGGGTGTCGGGTACCTAAAACTAGGGGTACCCAAAACCCACGACAAAAAAGAACAAACCCCCGAGGAATCCACACTGCAAAATCCCATGAAAAACCATGTACGTGTAAAAACGGGGCGCCCTCGACTGCGTTCCGACTCGCACGAGGTCCGCTCGACGGAACGCCTCGACCCCTGGGAAAATCTCCGACTCGCATGACCCTGGGTCGAGCCGGCTGGCACTTCCTCACCCACCTACTTACAAACAAAAGTCATGGCATTTAATGCAACCGCCAACCACTTCCTACCCATATGGCTACAGCACTGCCAGTATGGAAGCAATACCGGTGTCAAATCCTGCTTTTTACTACCCATCCTGGGATGGGCGGTGAAAACCTGTCACTATACGCGCCATGCCAGATACTGTTCCACCATCGGTGCCCCCTTGAGGCACAACACGACGACCATCATATCCCGGGATTTCCAGGGCCCGGCCTTATCCATTCCCCGTCGACCCTCCTCGCCTACGTCTCGACCCGGCCTCGACTAATCGCCGGTCAACAAAAGGACAATGCCTACACGTCCGCTCGCCACAGGACTCAGGGTCTTTTGCCGTCCCATCCTTAACGTCGCCAAGGTACTCAGGGATGGCCGGCCATTCCTGGAGCACGTCGCTACAGCATCCTCCACAGCGCCCGTCGAACTTTCACCTTTAAGGCACCGTCCCTAGGGGTTCATCAACTCCTCTGCCTCCACCTGACCCTATAAAAGGGAAGGCAGGGGACCCTCCTAGGGACGACGGAGGGACGAAAAACGACGGAGGGATGAAAAATGATGGAGGACCAAAACCACAAGACATTCCCCAGCTTCTAAGATCAACATCTCAAGCAATATACTCTTTTTTCTTTTCTTGAGACTTGGGACCGCCTCCCTCTCTCACGGCTTGTAACCCCTACGCAAGCACTTAGGTGCAAGGAAATACAATACCCCCCACTGGACGTAGGGCCAGCTTTGCCCGAACCAGGATAAAATCCCGCGTATTCTCTTTGCATCACCATCCGGATTAGGAAACACGCAGCACAAATTCACTCGTCGACTTAGGGCACTCCCGGGTCCGAACACCGACACTGGGGTTTGACTCAACAACACACACAAGGTAAGTGTGCATTTCTCATCATCCATACCTACAAATTCCAGATAAAGCTTATAGAGGTAGAATGAGCAAGAAGGCAAAAGATATCAAAAGAAAATGCCTTGGTGAGGAGTAAAATACATGAGTGAATTGAGAGTATCATTCGAGGAGCAAAGCTATCTCTTTTATACAAAAAAGTTGAAAACTCCAAGTTCTAGAGCATGAGTAGAATAAAGTTGATTTGAATCCAAGCTATTCCATTATCCAATACTCAAGATAACTTGGTAGAAACTCTGAATGCTCACAAATACAGGTGAAGCTTGGAATAATATGTATGCAGAGTAACAACCACCTTAGTCCTTCATACCTTTACTCGAGGACGAGCGAAGGACTAAGTGTGGGGAAGCTTGTTGGCGGTTCTTAAATCAAATCTTACCCCACCAACATTCGAATGGAATTCACCAAAAACAACATAGACAGGGGTTTGAAGCTAACAATTTCCATAGTTTTGGTGGATTCAAATGTTTTGCATGATAAATAAGGAAACACATCATAATTGGGCCAAAAGAGTAGAAGAATTGCAGAGTTACATCTGGCCCATAGCAAAATAAGCAAGACAAATAAAGAAGCCTAATCAAATACCAGAAAATGGGCCAACACAACCCGGGGTCCAGTTCTAGGCCCAAGAAGCCAGCCAGCAGTGTAGGATGGGGAGCAGCTGGGTCGGCCCAGGCGCCCGCGCCCCTAGCTCCACTGCCTCGGCCCAGTCTTCTCTAGTTGGTGCATTAAATGCACTGGAGGGCAGTGTGGGGGTGGATCCGAGGAATATTCCCCTGGAACTGACCAGCCACCTCCTATATAAGGTGGAGCTCACTCCCTCACTCCACACACTCATACACACTCAAGCAAGTGAAGAAGAGCCTCAAGCACTAGCTTCTAGCTAGAGTAGAATAGGGTGTGAGTGAGGAAGAGTTGGAGAAAGAGCAGAATCGGCCCCTCTACCTCTTGTACCTAGTTCACCGCGTACGCCGGGAGGACGGAGTGCCGGGGTTGTCGGCTCCCTCCATACTTGTACCTCGACGTCCGTCTTACCAATTAGGGTAAGAAGTTCATGTTATTCTACTAGTTCGATTACTTTGAGCAAGTTATCGTTATCGCTATACTCTTGTGGGTTCGTCATCCATCCCTGTCATAGTTATAGTTAGGAACAGGGAGGTCAGGAGGGACGGAGGGCATCTTTGCTGGAGACGTCGGGGTACAATTCTCTAGGACGACCCCGTTTTCGCCACAACTGCTCTCGATACATGTCTTGCATCTAACAAAACAATTGTAATTTAAAATCAATCAAAACATCACAAATTAATGTAAAAGGAGAACCATTTGCATTACAACTAAAAAATATAACCTACACTTACGAACAAAAATATACCTTACACTAAACATGGTAACATCATTCTAACTCACTAATTAACCTTAACATTGACAATCCTAATCCTTATTTTTGAATCTACCGTTCAAACGAACTAATATTTTCCTTCAAACCCTAGCTACCCATCCTAATCCTTAATCCACCATTCAAACTACTAATAAGAGCATCATTACCTTGACCGAGGCCTTGGAGAAGCTTGGGGAAGGTAGGGAGGGAGGTGGCAAGGGAGGGCAGGGCAGCGGCCGGGCCTGGGGAGTTGGGAGGTGGCGGCGCGGCCACTGGAGCTACCTCCACCTTTTTTCAAACTAAGGCAGAGAGGGAGGAAGCCCGCGACACAAGGTTTAAGTTAGGCCTCGCCGCGCCATGACGGGTGGCGCGGCACTGCCATGCCATCCACAGCGCGGCAGGACCGGCCACGTCACCATCCAGCGACGCGGTTCACTGCCACGTGCCCACCTTCGCCGCGCCGCCATGCATGGCGCATGCGAATAGGCGCGGCCAAAAGTGTTAGTTTTGAAAAATAAAAATAAACAATGTTAGATTAAAAAAAGTTTAAAAAAGTGTTAAAAATAAAAAATTGGTAGTTTTAAAAATATAAATAATAAAAGAGAGTAAGATTTGAAGTAGCAGCAGCAACAACCATCACCTTCTTTATTCATGTTTGTGAAAAAGAGATGTAATGCTCCCAACTTTGTTTATAATTGTACCGCGTGGCAAACGCGGAGAGCACCTCTCAATTTTTTTATAATTGTACAAATATGAAAAAAAACATAATGCCAAATCATTAAACATATTTGTTTTTGCATGAATCGAATTCCTTATGCAACTAGACAAACAAACACCGACTTGATATGTACTGAATTGCTGATCAATCTCGATTGTCTTTGATGTTAGGGCAAATCCCTGATCTTGCTGCACCTGCATGGGGGATGATTTTATGATGTTAGCAACTAGCAGTGAAAGTAGACAGAAATTTTCCATAAAAAATCGGAGAGCGGAAGATGCCTAATGATAATAGAAAAAGATTGAATCTTACCTAAACCAATCCAAGACAGTGTGCGGTGACAACCAAGTCGACGAGGTTCCGTGCTGGTATTTTACACATTGGCCACATGCCTGTGTCCATGTCTTGTGCGGCCGTGCGATCAGTTGATCTCTCGTGACGCGGCGTGGACGAGGTGAGACGGAAACCGCTGGATCAGCCGATTAGGGCAGGCGGCGCAACGATGTCGCATGGCCGCGTGGATGGCGTATTGACTGACTTGAAAAACCGTGATGGCAAGACATGAATGTGGCCGTGCCCGCAGTGGGCTGCGTGGGCCTCCCATCACGCGGTCATGGTCTCCCACTCGGGCCGTGTGGACGTTTTGCGTGCGAGCCAGCGGCCAATGGGCAAGCGTCCAGGTAACCTTTTTTCTTTTCTTTTTTTTTTCAAAAATATGTATAGATACGGTACATACCCTGTAGATCCGCCACTTTATTATGCAGCGCCACGTCTGTTCACACACCTGTGGTCCTATACAGAGAATTTCCATTGCATGTTTTTTACATAGCAATTTATACTTTGCACATGTCATTGTTATTTTCCATCGAAGTTTCAGCACATGCCACTGGGCTGTGGTTCAATGGAACTTTGATTAGGGATTCTGTGAGAGCATCTTCTAGCTGTAGGCAAATCATGGAATATGGTTATTAGTCAGCATAGGCACGCTTCTGTACCTCTAGAAACATCATGCAGATTTGTGAGAGATAGGAGCGTACTCCCTTGGAAGGATTTTGAGAAATTTAATTTAGTTTGCACTTTGTGATAAATTGTCATTTTCGAACTAGAAAAAAAGGCCTGTAAGACGTATGAAATGGCAACGACTGCATCCGAGGAATTTTGAGCTTCTCGTTGCATAACTATAGACACGCTTCATTTGCAGACCTTGTAGCTGTTTAGTAGCCTGTATTGAGAAATCATAAGTAAAAGTTCACTTGTGCACATGGCCTCGGTCCTTTTGAAATACAGGATATTTTCCATGAAAATAAACTGATTTTGAAATTCCTATACGATTATTGTGAAAGGCTTTTCCTCAGTTTTTCGGTGATCAAACCAATATAAGAAAGTGAAAATTTGTCCGATTTAAAATTGAACGAAGGCACGAGCGTCCGGACGTCCAGCGTCCGCGGCAGGACGCAACTCCTAGCCCTAGCGAATTGAATCGTGGCCAAGCTCCCAGTCACAGGCCCACCGCAACTGCCCCCCTACCCTGTCCATCGTCACGACCCCGTCCGCCTTCGCCCCGACCCACGTGCGCACTCCGCCCCAGTCTCTACACCCCGCCGGTCGCCCCTGACCCCCTCCTCGCTATCCGCGCTAGTGGCACTCAGGAGCCACGATGAGCAGCTGAGGACGAGCACGCCCCCAACGTGCCCTGACCGCAACACCTCGTCCGCCGACCCCCGACTCACTCCTGGCCGAACAACATAAAACACTTGCAATATGAATGCAACATAAGATTAAAAATAGATGAAACATTTGGAAACATGCTTTTGCAACATGTGTGTGAAACACATGAAACATCTAAAATAAAACACTTGCAACATAAGACTGAAACAACTAAAATATTTGGAAACATTTGCTGCAACATATGCAACATCCAGATAAAAACGATTTCAACATACGTCTAGAAATAGATGAAACATTTTGAGCAATGCTTACAATATGCCTATGAAAACACTTGCAACATATGTGTCGGTGTTCGGACCCCGGGGGGCCCTAAACCAACGAGTAAAATGCTGCGTGTCCCTTTCCTGGATGGTGATGCAAGGAGAACACACGGGGGTTTATCCTGGTTCGGGCAAAGAAGGCCCTACGTCCAGCGGGGGTGAGAGAGGTATGTATTTCCTTGCACCGAGGTGCTTGCGTAGGGGTTACAAGCTTGCGAGAGAGGGTGTCGAGCCCAAGTCTCAAAGGAGGAAAGAAAGAGTACAAGATGATTGCTTGAGATGTTGATCGCTATGTTGCGTATGGCTAGCTGTTCGTCTGATGTATGCTGCTTGTTCTTCTTGCCTGTCTTTTGTGAAGCCCCGGCCTGCCTTTTTATAGGGCGAGAGGAGGCCAAGGCGACGGGGAGTCTTGAAATGACGTTTTGTCGATCCCTGTTGAGGTGACTGTAGCGACGTGCCCTAGAAATGGGAGGCCATCCCTGAGCACGTGATGTCGTAGAAGGTGAGGTGCCGAAATGACCCGGAGCGTCGTGCCATACCGTCCTTTCTTCCCTGTATCGGTGGTCGAGGTCGGGTCGAGGTAGGGTCGAGGCCGAACGGATAAGTCCGAATCTCCGGAATTACGGCATACGGGCCTTGTCGTATCCTTCCTCGAGGGTTAATAGTGATGTACAGGACGAGGTATGGTGGGCATAGTGACGTCTTTCACTTCCCATCACGGGATGGGCGGTAAAACAGTGAGGACTGACACCGGTATTGTTCCCACGTCGACCCAGGCCGCGGCCATGCCGGTAGGTGGTAGTTGGTAGTTGTATTAAATGCCTTGACTTTTGTCCGGAGGTAGGTGAAGAAAGGGGGGTCGAGCGCCTCGACCCGGGCTCACGCGGGTCGGAGCGCTACCGGGGGGCGATCGAGCCTCGTGCGGGTCGGAGCGTAGTCGAGGCCTCCGGTCGAGGGGGCCTCGTACGAGTCGGAGACAGAACGCGGTCGAGGCATACCGTCGAGCCGGCCTCGTACGAGGCGGACCTGTCGCGCGTTTTGAAGTGGGCTTGTGCTTTGTCGCGGCTTAGTCGTTTTATCTTTTATTATCGTTGAATGTGGGTACCCCTATAGTATTGGTACCGACAGTAGCCCCCGAGCCTTTGGGTGAGTGTATGTGCACTCTCCTAGAGGCTTTTTACCGATGAACTGGAGTCGTAGCGCCGTTTGCTTTTCTAGTAAGGGCGTCTGAGCGTTCTTAGGACTTCTCCGGTGGGGGCGCGCGAGCGCACCCGCCGGGTGTAGCCCCCGAGGCCTCGGTGGAGTATTGAGAAATTCTCCTCCGAGGTCTTGTTTGCGTCTTATTAGGGAGTAGCTGGTGCGGCCGAGCCCCCGAGCCTCGCGCGCACGAGGTCGATCAGAGTCCCTGCCGTCTTTCGTTGTCCGTCCCTCGCGCTCTTCCTTCGGAAAGGAGGAGGAGGGGTGGGGAACGTCGTACTACCCCGTTTGGGCGAGTCCGGCGATCTCCGGCGAGCTACTAGCGGGGGGATTCGAGTGAGAGTCCGTGCTCCAGTCGTTAGGAGTCGGCTTGTGGCCCGGAGGCGCTCTTCAAAGATGCCAAGGAGTGGTCGTGCGGATGTCGGTTCCCTGCGACAGGATCCGAGGGCTCGACGCCTCCCCCGAGGGGATTCCTGCTTCGACCTCATCCTTCGGCCTCGAATACGTCTTGGGATGCCTCGAGAGCGTGGCTCGAGCCCTGGCCATGTACGGGCGCATCCCTGGTCGTCCCTTACTCTGTTGCTCGAGGGCAGCTGTCGAACCCGGTCGAGGGCCAGCTTTCGTTCCCTCGAGACTTAAATGGGCTCGGTGCCCGTTATCGGAATCTTGGAATATCCGTCCGTGGATCTCGCCCTGCCCGTTAGCCAGGCGCGCCTTTTTAGGGCGAGATCGGCGCGGTAGTGGGTGGCGTGGCGTTCGGTTACTGCGTGGGGACGGCCACGTGCCCCGCTCCTGTAAGGCAAGAAGGACGGTTAGGTGGGCGCATTTATTGCGGGAAACTGTTCCTACCTTTTCGCGCGGCCGTTGAACTTCCGTCTGGCCTATAAAGGCAAGACCCAGGGGTCCATGCTCCCCTCCGGCTCTTTGCGTTCTTGCCATCCTCTGCCTCAGGAAAACCTAGCCCCCTTACGCATTCCGTCCACGTTGCCGCCGCCGTCGCCCTTTTTCCCCACACCTTTCCTCCCCGCCGGCGCTGATGGCTGGAAAGAGCCAGTTCCTCGCTACCGACGGCTGGGCCTCCTCTTCCGTGATGGAGAAGAAGCTGGAGGAGCTGGTCGCGGATGGGTTGCTGCGGCCGAGGACGAGCCGGTCGCGGCCGGAGTGGATTGCGCCGCCGTCGACCCATCGGGAGCCGGCCCCCCCGGAAGGCTACGTGGTGAGCTTCGTAAGCTTCCACGAACGGGGGTTCGGTGTCCCGTCGTCAGCCTTCATGCGGGCGCTCCTCCACTACTACCGGGTGGAGCTCCACCACCTCGCCCCCAATGCCGTTGCGCAGGCTGCCATCTTCGCGGCGGTCTGCGAGGGATACCTCGGGGTGGAGCCGCAGTGGAACCTGTGGCTCCACCTTTTCAAGGCCGAGCTTTTCGCGCGGAACGCGGGAGCGAAGGGCGCCTTCTACGCCGTGCGAGTAGGGAGCTGCGTCCTCCAGTTGAGGTCGAGTCGGACGGAACAGTACATCCCGGCGCGCCTCATCTCTTCGAACAGCGGGTGGCATACGGGCTGGTTCTACCTCCGCAACGACGAGAACCAGCTGCCGAGGTATACCGGCCGCGTGCTGACCGCCCGGGAGCACAACTGGATGTACGGCGTGCCGGACGTCGAGAAGCCGCGCCTGGACCCGCTGCTGGCGGCGCTGCAGCAGCTTCGTGCTCGAGGCCTGACGGCGGCGGCAGTAGCGACGGCGTTCCACCGTCGTCGGGTGATGCCGCTATGCCGACGCCGCCTGCGCCTCGACCAGATGACCCCGGAGGCGTCTTTGGAGGGGAGCCGGATGTCGCACGAGACCCTCACCCCCGAGGAGGGGCTTCGCCGAGCCCGCCGGATGGTGGGGACCTTCCAGGCGGAGGAAGCCGACCGGCTCCCCATGAGGCCTACTGAGGGGTTCGAGCCCGTGGTAAGCTCCTTAGTACGCTCGTTTTTTTAGTTCGATTCGCGTCTGAGACCTTCCCCTGATCCGGTCGACGCCATTGCGCAGGACTTATCGGCGTTGCGGGAGACTCGACCGCCGGTTCCGGAGGACCAACCTGCTCGGGATGCTCGACGGGAGCAATCCTCGAAGCAGAAGGCGGCCAAGGAGTCGACTAAGAAGCGGGCGGCCCGCAAGGCCAAGGAGGCGGAGGCGCTGAAGAAACGTCGTCGCCAACAGGCCCTCGACGGGCTCCCCTTGGAGCCGTCGCCCTCCGAGACCATGTCGGGGGAGGACGACGGTAGCAGCGGCGAGGATGATGACGCCTTGTCGCGGTACGAGGCCGCGACCGGGCTGGGGGGCCTCCCCGACATCCGCCCTCTGTTGGAGCCCATCGCAGGGTCATCCTCCTCGGTCATCGTGATCGAGGAGGTCGAGGAGGACGACGAGGAGGAGGAGAAGAAGAAGAGGAAGAAAGAGGAGGGAAAGAAGGAGGCGGGCCCCTCAGCAGGAGGGGCCGCCTCGCCCCGGACCCGGCCAGAGGGGTCGACGGGGGCGCCTGCCCCAGCCCAAGCCCCGCAAGCTCAGGCGGGGACGGGGGCGGTGGCGCCGACATCGTCGTCGGTGGCGCCATCGCCGGGCGTGAAGACCCGAGGCCAGCTGGCCTCGGAGGCACAGAAGGCGCGCGGCGGCGCGTCGGCGAGAGCCCCACGGAGCGCTCGGTCCGCGGGTGGGGCTGCTGCGAGGCCACAGCCTGCCGCCTCGAGCGGCTCGGACCGTGGGGGGTCGAGGCCCCTGGTGCCAATCTCCGGGTGAGTTTTCGAGTTCAAGGAGTCTTGCCTTATTTTTTGATTTCGTCGATTGACTCATCCTTTATTTTTCAGGCTGAAGCGGAAGGCGGAGACCATGGGGCCCACCCCCGTGAAGTCCCTCCGGGCCAGCGCTGCCGTCCTTAACCGGTCGGCGGAACAGGACGCGGCCTGGGTCCGCGAGGTCGAGGCCGCGAAGAAGCGCCGTCGGCAGCGGGAGGCCGCGGATGTCTCGACGGCTGCCGGCCCCGATCCTACAGTGGCGGGATCAGAGACGGCAGGGACGGTGGCGCCTGGTCTGGCCGAGGCGGGGCCTACGGTGCTGCCTTCGGTCGAGGCCACCGCGGAAGTGGCCGCGGTGGGGGCGGCCGCCGAAGCGACCGCGGAGGGAGCTGCGCCGGCGCCGGAGCAGGAGGTGGCGCCGGCGAGGGAGCCGCAGCCGCGGCAAGACCTACCGGTGCAGCCGGTGGGCACGACCGAGGGCGGGGCCGTCGATGCTTCCGCCGGAGCCCCCGAGGCGGCGGCGCCGGAGGTCGAGGTGCCGGTCGCGAGGGCACCGGCGGCCGGAGCGCCGGCTTCCGAGCCGCCGTCGAGCGAGGTACCCGCCCCAGAGGCGTCAGTGGCGGGGATGCCAGCTCCGGAAGCGCTGGTTGTCGAGGGGCCGGTAACCGCCGAGGGGCGGGCGCCTGTGGTCGTTACCCTCGACGACGCCCCCCTGGACAAGGGTAAGGAGATAGTGGGGGCGGAGGAGGGTGAGACCACGAGCCGGGCTGAGGCCTCGACCCCTGTCGGAGCGGCGGGCGAGGGCAACGAGGTCGGTCCTTCGACCGGACCGGGAGGTGCTCCGGCCGCGTCGTCGTCGTCGTGGCCAGACTTCGCCGCGCTGGCGATAGCGCGGGCCGAGGAGGAGATTCCGAGGTGGGGAGGGCCGCCGCTTCAGTTCAAGGATGCCGCAAACCTCGACGGCGAGCCCATCCTCACCCTGAACGACAGGGATGAGGTCCACCGGTGGCAGTACCTCGAGGGCGTCCGCCGGCATCTCGCTCGGCTGCTCAGCGTGGCGTCCGACGCCGTTTCGCGGGGCATGCTGGATGCCACAGAGGTATGAGTAATTTATTTAGCTTGTTTCGTGGTTCTTGGTGCTCTTTTCTCCTCGGCTACTTTATCTTTTTTGGTTTCTTTGAATTAGGAACTCAAGGAGACCTCCCGCCGCAAGTCGCTCTTCATCCGGGGTGAGAGCGGTGTGTGGGCGTCGCTGTCCCGGCAACGGGCTCTGGTCGAGGAGACCCAGAAGAAGCTCGCCGATCGGACCGCTGAGATGGCGGAGCTGCGCACTGCCTACTCGTCGGTGAAGGAGGATGCGGTCCAGGCCTGGGCGGCTGAAGCCTCGATGCGCACCGAGGCGGACAAGGCCCGGGAAGAGGCCGCCCAGGCCCGGCGAGACCTCGAGCCCTTGTCGGCGCGGGTCAAGGAGCTCGAGGAGGACGTTTCCCAGGTTGGCCGTCAGCGGGACGCCCTCAACGTCCAAATCGGGCAGGTGACAGCCCAGCTTGGCACGCTGAAGGGCGAGGTCTCGGCGCTGACCGGGGCTGTCCAGGAGAAGGACGCGGCGCTCCAAACCGCCCTCCAAGAGGTCGAGGCCCTGAAGGCGGCCGTTCGTGAGAAGGACAGCGCCCTCGTGGGGCTCGAGCGGACGTGCGGTGGGCTCCGCGATGAGGTCACGGGTTTGAAGACCCATATCGAGGGTAAGTATAATTTGCTGTAGTTATGTCCTCGAGGCCTCGTATCGAGTGCTAATTTTAACTTGTCGTATTCCAGAGCTGGAGAGCGAGAACCGGGAGGCCCACTCGACCGCCAATTCCCTGCAGAGCCTCCTCGAAGCCGAGACACAGAGGACCCAGCTGCTCCAGGGCGCGATCACCTCGGTGTGTGACGGTCTGGGGGTCGAGCCCGACGTCGATACCGGGGAGGATGCTCCGGGGAACTGCTTCATCCGTCGGATGGCGGCGCTAGGTCACTTCGCCCGGGAGAAGATACGGGACAGCCTCCACCATGGCGTGAAGAGGGCGCTGGCCGTCGTCCGCTCGGGCTTTGTGTTCGACATGGAGCTCGTCGCCGACGGCTTCATCACGGACCCGGATCGATCGGACGCGGAGAACGCGGATGCTTGCTTGGATCTGATCGAAGCCGCGGAGGGGCCTGGGAGCCGTCTGGCCTCGCTCTTTGAGCCCGAGGTGGTGCCGCCCGCCGACGACGAAGGCCTGTGAGCCAAATCTGGGCGCAAGGGCCCATGTAATAAGTTAGTATTTTGGATTTTGGTCGTGGTGGCCTCGGTGGCCCTAAAAACTCGAAACATAAACCAGTTCGTGTTTAATTTAGTTTTATTCGAGCCTTTGTTCCCTCTATCGCTTGAATCGTGTTCTCGCATAATCTTCTTAACACGCAGTTGCGCCCTTTGGCGTAAGGGAGCGAGTGGGGGTACCGTAGCCTCAGAGGCGTAAGTGATCCCACGGCTCGACTGCCCTCGAGCTTCAGGGTGCTCTTGCGGTCTCGTAGATCGTGTAAGAACCTGATCTAAGCGACAGTGGGTGTATTCTTTTTTAAAGTTACGAACCGTTATAAGACCTACTTAGCGTGCGGTCGCGCCCCTAGAAGGCATGAGGGGTGAGTGGAGGTACCGTAGCCTCGGAGGCGTAGGTAATGCTCCTGACTCGAGAGCTCTTTCGAACCTTAGGGTGCTTTTGCAGCGGAGTCGATCAAAGAAGCGGTTCTTAAATTTAAAAAAGAGTACAAGTTTTTAAAGGGACTGGGGGGTTCCCCCTTGTAGCCCCCGAGGGAGGGTCGATTCTGGGAGTGCAGAGTCGATCCTTCCTCATTGTGAAACGAAAGTTTGAACATTGCTGTATTCTTTATTGATGAAAAAGGAAATACAAGGCCTCGAGGCTTTCTAAGGAAAAAAGCGACGTAGCTGTTCAATGTTCCAAGCGTTGGTGAAGGTTTCGCCTTTCTCGTTGGATAGCTTGTAGGTGCCCGGCTTTAGCACTTCTGCGATGATGTATGGTCCTTCCCATGGTGGCGTGAGCTTGTGGCGCCCCTTGGTGCTCTGGTTCCGTCGTAGCACCAAGTCGCCGACGTTGAGGTCTCGCCTACGGACGTGTCTGTCGTGGTAGCGTCGGAGACCCTGCTGGTACCTGGAAGAATGCAACAGAGCCACATCTCGGGCTTCCTCGAGCTGGTCGAGGGCGTCCTGTCTTGTGGCGTCATTGTTTCTTTCGTTGTAAGCTTTTAGTCTTGGGGACCCGTATTCGATATCGGTTGGGAGCATAGCCTCGGACCCGTAGACTAAGAAGAACGGAGTGAACCCCGTGGCTCGACTCGGCGTTGTCCTTAGGCTCCACAAGACCGAGGGTAGCTCGGCAGCCCATCTTTTGCCATGTTTGCTTAGCTTGTCAAAGATTCTGGGTTTCAGGCCCTGTAGGAGCATGCCATTGGCACGTTCTACCTGGCCGTTTGTTTTTGGATGGGCTACGGCCGACCAGAGCACGCGAATGTGATGGTGGTCACAGAAATCCAAAAACTTCTTACCAGTGAACTGGGTACCGTTGTCAGTGATGATGCAGTTGGGGACCCCAAAGCGATGAATGATGTCGGTGAAGAAAAGCACAGCTTGTTCGGATCTAATGCTGGTGATGGGGCGAGCCTCGATCCATTTGGAGAACTTGTCGATGGCGACGAGCAAGTGGGTGAAGCCGCCTGTTGTCCTCTTTAGAGGTCCGACAAGGTCGAGGCCCCAAACGGCGAATGGCCATGTGATGGGAATGGTTTGCAGGGCATGTGCCGGGAGACGGGTCTGTCTCGCATAGTACTGGCAACCTTTACAGGAGCGTACTAGCTGGACAGCATCGGAGACCGCGGTCGGCCAATAGAATCCTTGTCGAAAGGCGTTCCCGACGAGGGTTCGAGGCGCAGCGTGGTGACCGCAAGCCCCCGAGTGTAGGTCGCTGAGTAGGTCCCTGCCTTCCCCGTTCGTGATGCAACGTTGGAGAATGCCCGTAGGGCTGCGGCGGTACAGCTCCCTAGCGTCGCCGACGATCACGAAGGTTTTGGCCCGGCGAGCGATCCGTCGAGCCTCGGTCTTACTCGAGGGGAGGTCCCCTTGGATAAGATAGTCGAGGTATGGCGTGCGCCAATCAGGCTCGAGGTCAGATGGTGGGGTCGATCCTTCCACCTGCATGGCTTCGGCCCCGGTCGAGGGGGCTTCTGCCTCAGGTGGGGGGTCGAGTGACGTCCCGTCGACCCCTCCATCTGGCCCAAGGTCGACGGATGGCCGCTGGAGATCTTTTGCGAAAACGTCTGGTGGAACCGTAGTTCGACTGGACGCGATTTTCGCGAGTTCGTCGGCGGCCTCATTATACCTGCGTGCGATGTGGTTGAGCTCGAGGCCGTGAAATTTGTCCTCGAGGCGCCGTTCTTCTTGGCAGTAAGCTTCCATCTTGGGGTCGCGGCAGCTCGAGCTCTTCATGACCTGGTCGATCACGAGCTGGGAGTCGCCTCGAACATCAAGGTGTCGGACCCCGAGCTCGACGGCGATTCTCAGCCCCGTAACGAGTGCCTCGTATTCGGCGACGTTGTTAGACGCAGGGAAATGGAGCCGGATGATATAGCGCATGTGAACCCCGAGGGGTGAGATGAAGAGCAAGCCCGCGCCTGCTCCTGTTTTCATTAATGACCCATCGAAGTACATGGTCCAGAGTTCGGCCTGGAGTTGTGCGGGAGGGAGCTGGGTGTCGGTCCATTCAGCCAAGAAATCTGCCAATACCTGTGACTTTATAGCTTTGCGTGGCGCATAAGATAAGGTTTCGCCCATGAGCTCGACCGCCCACTTGGCAATCCTACCCGAGGCTTCCTGGTTCTGGGCTATCTCTCCCAGGGGGAAAGAAGAAACCACAGTAATCGGGTGACCCTCGAAGTAGTGTCGGAGCTTGCGCCGTGTCAAGATGACAGCATACAGCAGTTTCTGGATTTGAGGGTACCGGACCTTGGTTTCCGAGAGCACCTCGCTAATGAAGTAGACCGGCCTCTGGACGAGCAAGGTATGAGCCTCCTCGGCCCGTTCGACGACCAGGACTGCGCTGACTACTTGTGACGTGGCAGCGACGTACAGTAGGAGCGGTTCTCCTGGGCTCGGAGGGACGAGAATTGGCGAGTTAGAGAGCGTAGCTTTGAGTTTTGTGAGGGCTTCCTCGGCCTCGAGGGTCCAGGAAAAGTGCTCCGATTTCTTCAGGAGGCGGTACAGAGGGAGTGCTTTTTCGCCGAGGCGCGAAATGAAACGGCTGAGCGCCGCCAAGCAGCCCGTGACTCTCTGCACGCCCTTCAGATCTCGGATAGGGCCCATCTTGGTTATGGCTGAGATTTTTTCTGGGTTGGCCTCGATGCCGCGTTTAGACACGATAAACCCCAAAAGCATACCTCGAGGGACGCCGAAAACACATTTTTCTGGGTTGAGCTTGATATTCTTCGCTCGAAGACATTTGAAAGCGACGTCGAGGTCGCTTACTAGGTTATCGGCTTGTTTGGTCTTGACTACGATGTCATCGACGTACGCCTCGACGGTTGGCCCGATGTGTTCTCCGAAAACGTGCTGCATGCATCGCTGGTACGTTGCCCCTGCGTTCCGGAGACCGAAGGGCATCGTAACGTAGCAATACATGCCGAAAGGGGTAATGAATGAAGTCGCGAGCTGGTCGGACTCCTTCATTTTTATCTGATGGTAACCAGAGTAAGCGTCTAAGAACGAAAGAGTTTCACATCCCGCAGTTGAATCAACGATTTGATCAATGCGTGGCAAAGGAAAGGGAACTTTCGGACATGCTTTATTCAAACTAGTATAGTCTACACACATCCTCCATTTCCCACTCTTTTTCTTAACTAATACAGGATTAGCTAGCCACTCGGGATGGTGAACCTCCTTGATGAACCCGGCCTCCAGTAACTTGTGGATTTCCTCGCCGATGACCCTGCGCTTCTCCTCGTCGAAGCGGCGCAGGCGTTGCTTTACCGGTTTGGATCCGGCCCGGATCTCCAAGGCGTGCTCGGCGACTTCCCTGGGTATGCCCGGCATATCCGAGGGACTCCACGCAAAAATGTCGACGTTTGCGCGGAGAAAGTCGACGAGCACGGCTTCCTATTTTGGGTCGAGGGTAGTGCTGACGTTCAGCGCCTTCCCGTTAGGATCAGCGGGGTCGAGGGGTACGAGCTTGACGTCTTCCGCAGGCTCGAAGCTGCCGGCGTGGCGCTTTGGATCGGGAATCTCGTTGGCGAGACCGTCGAGGTCCGCAACCAGAGCCGCCGTCTCCAAAACAGCCTCGCCGTGCTCGACGCACTCGACGTCGCACTCGTAGGCGTGTTCGTACGAGGGCCCCACAGTGATGACGCCGTTTGGGCCTGGCATCTTGAGCTTGAGATAGGTGTAGTTCGGCACAGCCATGAACTTGGCGTAGCACGGGCGCCCGAGGATGGCGTGGTATGTCCCACGGAATCCGACTACCTCGAAGGTGAGAATCTCCTTCCTGAAGTTGGCCGGCGTGCCAAAACAAACGGGCAGATCGACCCGTCCGAGGGGTTCTGCCCGCTTCCCTGGCACGACTCCGTGGAAGCCCCCGACGCTCGGTTGTAGGCGCGCTCTCTCGACCCCCAGGAGGTCGAGGGTCTGGGAGTAGATGATGTTGAGGCTGCTCCCGCCGTCCATGAGTACTTTGGTGAGGCGTGTGTTGGCGATGACGGGATCAACGACAAGAGGGTAGACCCCTGGGCTGGGGACGTAGTCCGGATGATCATCACGGTCGAAAGTGATGGCCACCGCAGACCAGTCGAGGAAACGAGGGACCGCCGTTTGTACGGAGAAGACCTCTCGCCGCTCTCGCTTGCGCTGGCGCGCCGAGAGGCGAGTCGAGGGTCCTCCGTAGATCATGAAGCAGTCGTGGATCTCGGGGAACCCCTCATCCTTGTCGTCGCCCTTTGGGTCTTCCTTCTTGTCGGTGTTCTTGCTACCCGCGCCCTCGAAGTACCTGCGGAGCATATGACAATCCTCGAGGTTATGGTTAATGGGTCCCTTGTGGTAAGGGCATGGCTCTTTAAGCATTTTGTCGAAGATGCCCCCGCCAGGGGGGCCTCGAGGCTTCTTGCGCTCGGTAGCGGCGACAAGCTCGTCGGTCGGGGCCTCGAGCTTGCCCTGCTGGCCTTTCTTCTTCTTGCGGTTGTTCCTCTTGGAGCCCCGGGCGGGGCTCGCGGGATCATCGGTCTTCTGCTTCCCTTTGTCCTGCTCGCCGCCAAAGATGGCACCAACTGCCTCCTCGCCGGCGGCAAAGTTGGTGACGATGTCCATCAGCCCGTTGGCGGTGAGGGGGGTGTGACGGCCTAACTCTCGGACCAACTCTTTGCAAGTGGTGCCCGAGAGGAAAGCCATGATCACGTCGGAGTCGGTGACGTTGGGGAGCTCGGTGCGTTGCCTGGAGAAGCGCCGGATGTAATCCCGGAGGGATTCACCAGGTTTCTGCTTGCAACTCCGGAGATCCCACGAGTTGCCGGGGCGCATGTAAGTTCCCTTGAAGTTCCCCTCGAACACCCTCACGAGGTCATCCCAGTCGTGGATCTGTTGAGGCGGGAGGTCCTCGAGCCAGGCTCGAGCGGTGTCGGAGAGGAACAGGGGGAGCTGTCGGATGATGACCCGGTCGTTGGTGGCCCCGCCCAGCTGACACGCCAAGCGGAAATCGGCGAGCCAAAGTTCGGGTTTGGTTTCACCGTTGTACTTGGCAAGAGTCGTGGGAGGGCGAAACCGTGCCGGGAGTATCGTTTCACGGATAGCCTTGCTGAAGACCCGAGGGCCCGGAGGCTCGGGTGAGGGGCTACGATCTTCCGAGCTGTCATAGCGCCCACCCCTGTGCACATGGTAACCTCGAGCCACACCGTCGCCGTGCTTGCGCGTGCGGCGCTCGACGATGTTGCCGCGGGTGTCTCGAGGTCCATGGTCGTGAGTAGCGGGCTCAGGGGCGGGAGCCATCCGAATCCGTCGAGCAGGTTCGGGATGAACCGAGGCTTCTCTCTCTTGCCGAGAGGGCTCTGCGAGCCGCTCCGAGGCGGGCTCGCGTCGCCTCGAGGCAGAGCTTTCGGCCTGCTGCAGGGCAGCGGTCTCGAGGAGTTCTCGGATCTCATCTCGAGCCCGGCGGGCATCAGGGTTCGACGGCTCGGGCATGTTGCGGAGGAGCATGGCGGCGGCGACGACGTTCTGGCTGGCTCGGGCGAAAACCGGGGGGTCGACGGCCCGGTCCTCGTCGATGCGACGATTAACGTCGCGAGCTCTCTCGCGGGCTCTCCCGCCAGGCGCGCGTTCCGCACGCTCACGCTCGAGGGTTTCCTGAAGTAGACGCAGGTTTTCCCGTTCCTCGTCGAGCCTCTCTTGCAACTCGCGGATTTGTTCGAGCTGCATTCCTTGATCCGCAAGGGGTTGAGCCTCATCTCGGTCGGCGAGGTGCTCGACGTGAGGTGGGGTGTGCCCTCCTCCGGTCAGCTCCTCTTCCTCCGAATCCGACGCGCTTTCAACGTCGACGTTGAAGCATTCGCGAGTCGGATCGTAGGTGTCGTCAGCCGAGTCGGAGTCAGGGGCACCGAAATAATAGTACGACGGGGGAATGCATGGCCGTTGCAGGCCGCTACCGAGGTTGCGGCGTGGGGAGGTGGTCACACGGGATTCTGTTTCTGGCGTCTCAGTAGAGTCCAGGT
Source organism: Saccharum hybrid cultivar R570 (assembly GCA_038087645.1). Classification (NCBI taxonomy): domain Eukaryota; kingdom Viridiplantae; phylum Streptophyta; class Magnoliopsida; order Poales; family Poaceae; genus Saccharum; species Saccharum hybrid cultivar. Next base: position 29,047,256 of record JAQSUU010000015.1, on the reverse strand, counting down.
AATCAGAAGCCGGTGCGGACGCGACGAGGTCCAGAGTGGAGCGTAGATGGTGCCCGGGGAGTTCCTCATAAGCACTCAAGCAAGTGCTCACGGAAGAAGCATACGCCTGGGCAGCCGAAACTAGCCCAAATGGAAACGGCGAAGGCGATGTTGCTGCCCACGCCGGAAAGGATGCACGGGGCAATGGTGTCGCACCGGGCGGAGGAGCGGCGGGGTTCTCCGTCGGCATGTTGTCCTCGGCCAAGCTTATCCTTCCCAGACCTTCCACGAGGAGATCTGGGCCGGCGCCTGGCTGGGAAGTGCCGGAACGGGGAATTCCATCACCCTCCGCGAGGTGGAGACGATGGTTGCGCCGGGCTCGCCGCTGCCGAGCGGCTCGCGCCTGCCTGGAGCGACGATACCGGCGGGTTGCTTCCCCAGGCTGGGAGAGCTCGTAATCCTCGTCGGTAGGGTGCCTAGGCGGGAGTAGGACCATATCGTAGCCATAGCCGAGCGACATGAACTCCAAACTCCCGAACCAGATCACCGTGGCCAACGGGATAGGGCGTTCGGGGTCAGCCATCCAGGAAAAAAGGCGGGGAAAGCGACGTTGGCACGCAGCGATCCCCTACCTGGCGCGCCAACTGTCGGTGTTCGGACCCCGGGGGGCCCTAAACCAACGAGTAAAATGCTGCGTGTCCCTTTCCTGGATGGTGATGCAAGGAGAACACACGGGGGTTTATCCTGGTTCGGGCAAAGAAGGCCCTACGTCCAGCGGGGGTGAGAGAGGTATGTATTTCCTTGCACCGAGGTGCTTGCGTAGGGGTTACAAGCTTGCGAGAGAGGGTGTCGAGCCCAAGTCTCAAAGGAGGAAAGAAAGAGTACAAGATGATTGCTTGAGATGTTGATCGCTATGTTGCGTATGGCTAGCTGTTCGTCTGATGTATGCTGCTTGTTCTTCTTGCCTGTCTTTTGTGAAGCCCCGGCCTGCCTTTTTATAGGGCGAGAGGAGGCCAAGGCGACGGGGAGTCTTGAAATGACGTTTTGTCGATCCCTGTTGAGGTGACTGTAGCGACGTGCCCTAGAAATGGGAGGCCATCCCTGAGCACGTGATGTCGTAGAAGGTGAGGTGCCGAAATGACCCGGAGCGTCGTGCCATACCGTCCTTTCTTCCCTGTATCGGTGGTCGAGGTCGGGTCGAGGTAGGGTCGAGGCCGAACGGATAAGTCCGAATCTCCGGAATTACGGCATACGGGCCTTGTCGTATCCTTCCTCGAGGGTTAATAGTGATGTACAGGACGAGGTATGGTGGGCATAGTGACGTCTTTCACTTCCCATCACGGGATGGGCGGTAAAACAGTGAGGACTGACACCGGTATTGTTCCCACGTCGACCCAGGCCGCGGCCATGCCGGTAGGTGGTAGTTGGTAGTTGTATTAAATGCCTTGACTTTTGTCCGGAGGTAGGTGAAGAAAGGGGGGGTCGAGCGCCTCGACCCGGGCTCACGCGGGTCGGAGCGCTACCGGGGGGCGATCGAGCCTCGTGCGGGTCGGAGCGTAGTCGAGGCCTCCGGTCGAGGGGGCCTCGTACGAGTCGGAGACAGAACGCGGTCGAGGCATACCGTCGAGCCGGCCTCGTACGAGGCGGACCTGTCGCGCGTTTTGAAGTGGGCTTGTGCTTTGTCGCGGCTTAGTCGTTTTATCTTTTATTATCGTTGAATGTGGGTACCCCTATAGTATTGGTACCGACAATATGCAACATGCGTAATATCCCTCGATCTACCTTTACAACATCAAGATAAAACTATTGCAACATGCATCTGAAACGCTTGAAACATACATATGCAACATAGGTAAGGGGAAGGCCGGGTTGGTTGATTTCAGCCGTCGGGGTCGGAGCCGGTGGTGAGCCGCGGAGCGCGAGCACCACTAGCACCCCCGCGCTCATTGGTGCCCTTGGCTCGGCTGGGGAAGACTTGAGGCACCACGGCCCAAGGCATATGCGCCCTAGTGGCCATGGCGGGGTCAGCGGCGTGCGCGACGGCGAAGGGAGATAGACGGACGGACGGCGAAGGAGTGAGCGCACTGCATTATCAACATCAGGAAGCTGTGAGTAACCATACATGGTTCAAGGTTACAGATTGTAGTGCCTCAGGGATTGGGCATTGATCATGGGAAACACTTGCACAATTACATTGCATTTCCTGTTCTGAAGTATGCCTAGCTAAATTATCTGTCATTTGGTTCTGTTCTCTGGGGATCCAGTATGAAAGAGAATATAATTGGTGGAATATTGGATGTATTGCATTGGGCCTCATGGGCTGATTATATAGGGTACATAGGACTAACACCTCACGTGGGTACACAATGTGGTACTATTCCTATTTACTCTAACATCCCCCCGCAGTCACAGCGGGAGCGCTGCAGACAGTGAGACTGAAGAAGAAGCTGACAAAGCTAACATCTCCCCGCAGTCATAACAGTCGATGCGCATGCTGTGGCTGGAGAAGAAGCCGATGACTCCTCATGCAAGGCGGTAGCCCTTTATGCCAATGTCGAGGTAGCCGAGTGTGTAGCCGTGGTCGAAGAAGCCGTGCTGAAGATGGCCGAGGTCGACGTAGTTGTGGTCGGGTTGCCGTGTCGATGGAGCTGCAGGCGCACAAGGGGCGCCATGGTGATGACGGAGACGCGTTGAGGCAATCGTCGTGGGAGGAGGCGATGCCGAAGTCGACGCAGTCAGGGCCGTCGTGGACGTAGAAGAAAGGCGACGATGCAATCGAGGCAGACGGGGTGGGAACGGGAGGGTCGATGCCGAAGTCGATGCAGTCAAGCCGCCTGAGCGCCGAGGCGAGGCTGGATTTGCCAGATCCAGCAACACGTCGGGGACGAAAGCACGCGACGGTGTTGCCAATACCGAGCGTACAAGGTAGAGGGCCCCAACCATGCATCAGCGTTGACGACGTGGTTGTGCTGGACGAAGAAGAAGAAGTGCGAGACAGGACGCGTTGGCGAGCAGGACTCAGCGACGACGCGAGGGGTGCGACTGGCGAGCATGGCTCAGCGACAACGCGGGAGAGGACGCATCGGCGAGTAGGACTCAGCGACGACGCGATGCGGCGGCCGGACCGGCGAGCAGGGCTCAGCAACGGTGCGGGTAGGGGCAGCTCGATGACGAAGACCCAATCAGCAAGACGAAGACCTTGTGCAGACGGATAGCACAGCAGCAGGGATTGCGCATCACAGTCATCGATGCACAGGTGACGGCGATGTAGATGCAACGGCGAAGCAGACACACGGGCGGCGGTGCTGCGGCCCGATGAGGCGACACAGCAGCAGCCCTGTTGCTCGGAGAAGATGCACGTAGTACTTGGCGTGCCGGGGCAGCCGACGTGTCGGGGCAGCCGATGCCGATGCCGGAGTAGTGCGCGCGAGGTCGACGGGCGGTGGGCGACTCAATCCCGATCAGTGATCGGGTAAACCAAAAAGATACAGCAACAGGAGATCGGATGTACCCAGCGAGATGGCATGACAGCGGCGGTGCGACCCGATCGGGTGGCGCGCGGGGTTGAAGGCGCCGACGCGGATCGACGTGGTGAAGATGGGCAGATCCGCCCAACAGCAGCGACACGCCAGATTCGGCTGCCTCCATGGCAGCGCAAGGTCGGGCGTGTGGCCGGGCCTGGCCGCCACCACGGCGGCACGGGACGGGGCGAGATCCATCTACCTCCATGCGACGAAGATTAGGAAGGTGTTGACGGCGACAGCCAACGACGAGCCCGGGGACGAGGCGGCGGCGGTCCGACGATGACGCAGGGGAGGTCCCGATCTGCTGCGCGACGACGACGATGGCAGCCGGATCAATTAGGATCGGGCGCCTAAACGGGGGCGCTGCCCCCGGCGGAGATCGACCTCTCCCCGGGGGCGCGCGGAGCAGAAGCGGTGGCTAGGATCTAAACCTAGGCGAATGATACCATGAAAGAGAATATAATTGGTGGAATATTGGATGTATTGTATTGGGCCTCATGGGCTGATTATATAGGGTACATAGGACTAACACCTCACGTGGATACACAATGTGGTACTATTCCTATTTACTCTAACACAGTAGATTGTTGTATTCCTCTGTGAAGTGAGATTGGTGTAGATTTGGGTGTAGGGTGCGATCCTCCAGTCTGGTGGGTTAGTTTGGTCCTGCTCATTCAATAAATTTACCAGAGGTTGATTGTCACTAAAGAAATTGACCTGCTGGGGTAGCCAAGAGCATCTGTGACAAGAGCAGCTAAAGCAAGCACCGCTGCTTCAGCCATGTAGACAGAGTCGGCTAGATGCATGGTGGCCTTGATGTAGATCATCTGCATAGGGTGAGATTGTGTGTTGTGGATAATGACTCCGAGGCCTGCAGACCTAGGATTTGGAGAAAGTTCATTAGGAGTCAGTGAGGCATCTGTATAGCAGGTAATACCCTGCGCCATCACGGGGGAGCCGTCGATGTGTGGGTGTTGCCGCAGGAGAGCCTGTTCTTCATCGTGGTGGACCTGGCAGTGGATATGAGGAGCCTGTTCATCGTCATGGTGCAGGAGAGTAGTCTCCTGGAGCAGATGTTGGCTATTACCTCCGGCTGTTCCTGTAGGCAGGGCTGACATACCTTGCGGTAGTTGGTGAACTTGCTGGGACGTGCTGACTGCTGAGGGGAGCAATGGCCTGCGGCATGAAGGCTGCAGCAAGAGAGTTCATATGTGCCTGTGCTGCATTGTGAACTTGAAATGAAGTCCACTGTTTTCTATTGAAATGGAAGTCATTTCGAGCCTTCCATTTGTACCAAAGAGTAAAGAAGATTCGGTTGAATGCAGCATCAGATGTGCGAGGTGTTATAATGGATTGGGGAGTAAGTTGGATACCATCTTCCTCTGCAGGCAAAGAGTGAACAAGAATGGAGGGGGTGTGGGAATTCCATACCTGCGATGGAAGGCTGCAGTGGAAGAAGAGGTGGCAGTCGGTTTCAATGTCTCCACAGGTATCACAATGTTGGTCAGAATGGGTGTACCTTCCTGCACGTTCTGCCGTGGCAAGTGCTTGGCGTATGAGTCGCCAGGCAAAGGTTTTGATGAGGAGGGGAAGATCTTTGCTCTTCCATGCTCGCTTGAGTATCAGATTGCATTGGGGTTGGATGCTTCGAGACCCTTGCATTTGATGGTAGTATTGAACTGATTTAATCGATGATAAACCTTCCTGACAGCAGACAAAGATAGTGCGTAGGAGTACGTTGGGTACGCGTGTGCTTAGCTTCGTGAACACACGCGCATGGCAACCGAGCCATTGGTGTCTGTCTTCTGCAACACCCGCGTTCATGAACGATCGTGTCCGTGCGCGTGCACTGCCGACAATGCATGCAATCACAATGGCCCCGGCTCGCCGGCTCGAGTTGTGGCGGGCGGGCAGATAAGCACGGGGAGTGGGGGATTTTGTTTAACATCTAGTCTTCTAGTAATAATTCATCATGCTCCGATTTGAGGACGATCGAATCAGAGCCGTCCATTTTATTAACAGTTCGGGGATTCAGCTCGGCTGCCGCGAGCGCGCAGACTCCCGGACCGAACGAGACGAGGCAGGGTCCAGATCTCTCTGCCCCGGCTCCGGCGATGGCTTCGCCTTACGCCGGCGGCGTGCAGCCTCCCTCTCCCGCTGCGGCGGTGCAGCAGCAGCAGCAGCAGAACCACTCCCTGGCGTTCCGCGTGATGCGGCTGTCTCGCCCCTCACTCCAGCCAGACCTGGCCGCGCTGCTCCGCTTCGACCCACGCGACGTCTTCCTCCCTGAGGACGCGCTCACCGGCTCCGACCCGTCCGCCGCCGCCAAATTCCTCGACGGCCTCCTCCACCCTTCGGACTCCGCCACTGCCGTCCCTGGAGACTTCACCTTCCGCGACCGCTTCCTCCTCCGCGACCCAGCCGACGCGCTCGCTCTGCCGGGCCTCCTCGTCTTGCCCCAGTCGTTCGGGTTTGCTTCTCCCCCTCCCAAATCCTGATTCCGGTGTCCTGTCCTGCTCCAGTGCAGCGGTCGCTGATTTTGGTATTCTTGTGTTTGCGTGGCTAGTGCGATCTATTTGGGCGAGACCTTCTGCAGTTACATCAGCATCAACAATAGCTCCAGCTTTGAGGCCAGGGACGTCGTCATCAAGGTGTTCTATCGAGCGAAACCTCTTTTTATCAGACAAATTTAGAAATGCATTTGAAGTCTTGGGTCATTCTGGCAAACTGGATTAAATTGGTTAGTGATAACTGATAAGTACATTTACAGCTGACTAAACATCTAGGTTACTGCATTTGTTCTAGTATCGGATCTTGAATATCAGTGGTGCTGCGCTGCTGCTTGTTGTCATTATGTCATGAGCCAAGGTTTGGATCACCAGTCACTAGATTAGTCAGTGCACTTGTTTCTCTTATGCTATGTTCTGCATAATTCAGTGGGAAATTTAGTTAAGAATTTATTCCAGATGGTCTGTTGCTTTTTGTGCTGGAATGAGTATAGTTCTGATGATACATTGGCAAGTTTCTCTCTATGTCAAAACTTATGGTACACAGTTACCTTGAGGTTTACAAGCTATAACTGGATTCAGTAGAGCAACTTTTTTTATACATGAGTCGTGAGCTAGTAAAGCAACCAACCATCTGATGGATACATGGGAACCTAATATTCGTGCAATTTCATGCTCTTCCCCTTATGATCAAGAATCCTTTTTAAGTGTATCTCACCTTGTTTGATTCATAAATTATTACTTTATGCTATTTATGGATGCTTGTAAACTGTAAAGTTCTATATGTTTTCTCAATTTCAATGATAATTTGTGGACACATTTGAAGTAAAATAATTTGCATTGATATAATCATTGCAGCCAAATCCTAAGTTCCTTACTTTCATCATATCCAAAATGTTTTTTCTCAGTGTGGATATAGACTAGAAAAATGTATGTATTCTCCCTCTTTTTAAATATCTAATGCTGGATGCATTTACTGCTTCTTATTTCAACATAAAATTTGACTGGTACCTTACTTACACTAGGCCGAAATACAAACAGAGAGACAGAGAATACTTCTTCTGGATACATCAAAGTCCCCTGTTGAGTCAATTAGATCAGGGGGTAGATATGATTTCATTGTGGAGCATGATGTCAAAGAACTAGGAGCACATACGTATGTTCCTTTTCATTTTAATATTATCCATATATTATTCCTTTGCTAAAAACAATCCTTTTTGTTGATTTGCTCATTTAGTGATTGAATCCAGGCTTGTATGTACTGCTTTATATAATGATGGTGATGGAGAGCGTAAATATCTTCCCCAGTTCTTTAAGTTCTCTGTTTCAAATCCATTATCTGTTAGGACAAAGGTAACTAGTTTTCATTCTACATTCTGTTATATCTTATTATCATAATCTCATAGTTGATAGAAGAAGCAGAACAAGATTATACAGAAGTCTTATCATAATTTGTGTACATCCTTATCTTTTTCAGGTTCGCACCATCAAGGTAGGCCACCTCTTGTTGTGCAAGTGTAAACAACAATTGTAGGTTCTTTGGTTAGTTGCAGATGCCCTCTTTAGAAATCTTAACAGGTGTATATTGTGTATATTGAAGGTCATTACAGATTGACAATTATAACTTAAAAAATGATTTGCGATTAGGTGAGTAGTTTTTGTGTTTCATATAGATGTTTATGTTTTGTTGTATGAACTAATAGCTCTCCCATTTTTCTTAATAATATTTACCAAGACTTTTCTTTGGTATTTCTTGCCATCCCATGGAAGCTGAGCTAACTCAGTTGGTTAAGGGTGTGGATGTACACTCAGATCACCCAGGTTCAAGTCCTCATCGAGGCGACTTTGGGTGCCTGTTTTATTCTTAATATAAAGCCACCTAGCTCCTCCTAGGTTGATCTAGTTTTTTCTTGCCATCCCATTTGTTGTGCTTCTGTAGTTGTCAATACAGTGCTTTAGGCTTTTCATCGTATATATATTTTTAAATGAACCTTCACATTTTCCTTGGCCAACTTGAATTTCTTAACAAATGCAGAAGCCTCATTTCTGCTTTAGTTTATCTGCATTCATTTTTAACAAATTATAGTTTCTATGAAGAAAGCAGATATATTTCATTGTTAAAAAAGCATGTAGTGCTTGTTGTTTCTTCACTTGTTGCACACTTGTTAATTCACCATGGAAATCTTCAACTCTATATAGTTAGCCCATGCTGACAGGACATCACATATCTGGAAGCCTGCATAGAGAACCATACAAAATCTAATCTTTACATGGATCAAGTTGATTTTGAGCCTGCCCAACAATGGAGTGCTACAAGATTGGAAGCTGATGAACATCCCTCAGCAGTGAAGTCTACAATAGGGTAATTCAAGCACTTAAAAACTACCCCCTCCGTTCCAAATTATAAGGCATTTTGGCTTTTCTAAATTCATAGCCTTTGCTATGCACTTAGATATATATTATGTCTAGATACATATTAAAAGCAATGTATCTAGAAAAGCCAAAACGTCTTATAATTTGAAATGGAGGGAGTAGATTTATTTTTTATAAGAATACTCTTTGGTTATGCGAGCATGCTGAGTGGCATATATGTTCCTAATATACTGGAATTTTATCTGTTGCAATTTAATATGTGAATGAAATGGATGGTGACTATGCCAAATATCTGGTCTGGGTTCCATTCTCATGCAGCGACCTCTGTAAACAACCGATCCTCATCAGAGCTGGGGGAGGAATATACAATTACCTTTATCAGCTAAGATCATCTGATGAAGCTGGTCAAACGAAGTCCGAGGGAAGCAGTATACTTGGTAAATTTCAGATAACATGGCGTACAAACCTGGGTGAACCAGGCCGTTTGCAGACTCAAAACATTCATAGCACTGTTAGTGACATTCCTGCTTCTGATTTAATTATCTTATGTTTTGTGTTGAACTTTTCTGTTCTTAGTCACTGTGATATTGAGCCGGTTATCTTTTTGTTCCCTTATTACTGAATTGCTTCCATTACATTTAATATTTGCAACTCTTTTTTCTGGCAGCCGACTGCAAGCAAAGATGTTGATCTACGTGCTGTGAAAGTTCCACCTATCATATATGTGGAAAGAGCATTTCTGGTAAACAATCCCGATTGGTATTTCTTCCAAGATTGGGCATACTATTACTATTGCTTAGATAGTCATCTCATGCAATTTCATGCATGATACTTTGGCAACAATTTATTTTCCTTTACTGAGGGGATCCTTTTACTTTCAGATTTTTGTGTTCTTTACGAACTAAATTGGAAGATATCTATTTTTGTCTTCTCTTGTCCAGTGTTTTCAAGAAAATATTAGGTGGATAGGTCAGTGATGCCTGAATTCCTTTCTGGTCCGCTGTTCTAATGTAGCTACTAGCTAGATCCTCTTATGCTCTTAGCTTATCCTGCTATCTGGCTTCTTGTTGTATAGTTAATCCGATCTGAATAAATTTTCACAATTAATTGTCACTGTGCCTTACTTTACCTTCCAGAAGGCTAGCTATGCAGCAGGACATCAAGAATTTTTTTTTTCTCGAACACTCAGGAGAGCTGCGTATCATTGTATTAAATGAAGGAGAAAAGAGCCATACATAAACCCGAACACACACACACTCACTAGCTATCGAGCTAAGACCGAATCACCTTTTACAGATCAGAAAAAAACGACCTTTAAGATTCAATCTAAGCTCCCCTAGCTGTGAGCAGGGATAGACCCTTAGCTCCCGCCAAACACCACCAATGGGCTTGCTCCTTAGCAAGACTCAGAGCCGTATTAATGTTTGGGGCTGCCCCATGGAAGGTACAATCATTCCGGTGCTTCCAGAGGCTCCAGGCGCCAAGGATAATGAGTGACTTTAGGCCTTTCCTTGCATCAGCAGTGACAGCTACTTCCACTTTTGCCCACCAATCATCCCAGATTGAATCAGTAGGTTGTGGGGCGAGGGAGGAGAGCCCCACACAATGCAGTAGGGAATACCAGAACTGTCTACCAAATACGCACCCAATGAGGATGTGCTGAATGCTCTCTTCTTCCTGGTCACATAGGAGGCATTTGTCCGGGTGGGGAAGACCTCGCCGAGCCAATCTGTCTGCTGTCCAACATCGGTTGTGAGCGACCAGCCACATGAAGAAGTGGGGGGGGGGGGGGGGCATGACTTCCAAATTCTTTCATAGGGTCTGAAATAAATGGCGCCTTGGAATATTGCCTCATATGCAGACTTTGCAGTATACTCTCCTGAACCAGAGAGCCTCCAAACGTGCTTGTCATATATCCCCTCTTGGAGATCCACATCAGATAGCACATCCCATAATTCTAAGAATTCCGTCAATGCTTCCACAGAAATTTCCCCTTGGATGTCTTCAAGCCATTTCCCATCACAAAAGGCCTCCCTCACCGTACGCCTGCTTGTTGTTCTCTTAGGAGCCAAAGCATGTACCCTCGGTGCTAGTTCCTGAATACTTTTGCCGGCTAGCCATCTATCCTTCCAAAAGAAAGTATTGGCTCCATCTCCCACTTCAGTAATCACAGCCATAGCTAGAAGACATTCTATTTCCTTGCTGACTTTTAGTGGTAGACAAGCCCATGGTTTGTTTGGCTCAGTTTTCTTAAGCCATGACCATCTTGTCCTTAACGCATATCCTAGGGATTTGAGGTCAGCAATACCCAATTCCCCAAGCTCCTGGGATCTACACACTTTGGGCCAAGCGATGAGACAGTGCCCTCCATTTGCTTCCTTTCGACCTCTCTATTAAGTTTGCATGTACCGACCAATTCAACCTAAAAGCTTAAGCTGATGGGGAGAGGTGGACAATTCACTTATATTCCAACACTCCCCCTCATGTGGAGGCTCCCTCAGGCCTCAGACATGGAATAGGAGCGAGCAACAATTATTTTATTTAATTGCGCTAACCAGGATTCGAACTCGAGACATCTGGCTTTGATACCATATTAAGTTTGCATGTACCGACCAATTCAACCTAAAAGCTTAAGCTGATGGGGAGAGGTGAACAATTCACTTATATTCCAACACTCTCCATACAAAGGCTCTTCTAATCTTATCAATGGCTTTAATAGCCCATGGTGGTAGATCAGTCGCCATGGCCACATAAATCAGCGATGCAGTCAGGACATGTTGCACTTGCACCACCCTTCCTGCCCGTGTCAACAAATCTGCTTTCCACCCAATTAACTGATCAGCAAGTTTGTCAATGATTGGCTGGAATTGTTCCTTGGTCAGCTTCTTAGTAGAGAGAGGCAGCCCAAGATATTTGCAAGGGAAATCCTGGACTGCACAAGGTAACAAGCTCTGAATGAGGGCCATGTTGTCTTCAGAGCAGTGAATTGGAATCACATTGCTTTTCTGCACATTTGTCTTGAGCCCAGAAGCTTCCCCAACCCAAATAGCTGAAGCATTCTCAAAGTTAAGTTGATATCAGCTGCCGCTGGTTGGAGGAAGAGTGCTACATCATCTGCATACAACGAGATTCTATGATGAATTGGTCTTCTGGCCAGTGGTTGCAACAGCCCAGCATCAGCAGCGCTTGTGACCATCCAATTTAGCACATCCATGACTAGGATGAAAAGCATTGGGGAGAGGGGGCCTCCCTGACGAAGCCCTCTCCTATGCTGTATGGCCTCTCCAGGAGTGCCATTAAACACAAGTAGGCCACATAACAGATCACACCATCGAGCACCGAAACCAAGCTTTCGAAGCACCTCCATGAGAAAAGGCCAGGAGACTGAGTCAAATGCTTTTGTGATGTCTAGTTTGAGAAGGATCCTTGGCTGCTTTTGGGAGTGCAAGAACTTCAGTCTGCTGCACTAACATAAAATTGTCTTGAACAAATCGTCTCTTGATAAAAGCACTTTGATTGGGAGAAACCATTCCATCCAGGTGACCAGCTAACCGATTAGCCAGGATTTTAGACACTAGTTTAGCAAAGCTATGTACCAAACTTATGGGTCTAAAATCCTTTATCTGATTAGCCTCAGTTTCAAGAATTCTTTTCCTTCACTATTTTGCCCCTTTCAATTCATTCAACTTTTACGTTTACTTGTATCGTCTTCTCATTTCCTTTTCATTACTACAAGGTTCTTAAGATGTTGGTGTTTGGCCTCATGGTCCCTGGATCCAATCCTGTTTTTGCTATTACTCCTAATTGTTGGATGAAACCACAGTTGTCTGCTTCCTATAGCAATATTGTTAGAAGTGCAGTGGTGTATATATGTATTACAGCCTCTGCACTTGCCCTGGGTATTTACTGTTGTCTTGTTGAATCAGTTAGGAGTTTGTTATGGTTTGATTTGTATGGCAACCAACAATAATTACTGCAGGCCCATACATTGTCTTTGTTGGTTCCAGACTTTCAGTGCCATTTGAAGGAACTTGAAATAGTCCCCTTTTTGCATATCCATGACTTGTCTGCCCAATGAATGAGATGTATTTGCGTTACATGCGATCATTGTGTTAATTACTGCAGGTCCATACATTCTGTCTTGTTGGTTTTTTGCATTTCGACTGCTGTTGTCTAATGTACGCGAGTATCTTCAGGTCAATCTGTGCCTTACAAATCAAACGGACAAAACTGTGGGCCCTTTTGAAGTATTTCTAGCTCCAAGCATGTCGGGTGAAGACAGAGCTGTTCTAGTCAATGGACCACAGAAGTTGGTTGGTAGCTTCACTTGCATGTTATTTTATGCCTATCGTGGTATAAGGCTAGATTAGGCGGTGGTTGAACTCATTAGAACACAATGTAGGTGGGGCGTTCCAAGTTTAGCATTCTACTTATTTTTGGCATTTACTTAAACAATTGCCTTGTCATTTGTAAGCTGTAACATTGATATGGGTAATACTTTTTTATATAAAAGAAGGTAGTTTGACGGAGTTTTCTCCTTGGGCTCTTTCTTTGGGCTAGTGATGTTTTTTACTCCCTCCGTTCCCAATTATAAGTCATTTTGGCTTTTCTAGATACATAGCTTTTGTTCTTTGTTATGCACCTAGATACTAGGATATGTCAAGATACATAGCTTTTGGAACAGAGGGTATACATAGGAGTACACAGTAGGTGCACCTTGTATAATAACTTGTTTCCCCCCAGCTCTGATGATAATTATTTCACATTATTAAACTTGTTTCTCACAAGTTGTTACAAATAATCAAAAGCCAAAAACAATCATTATATTAGAGGACACTACCAGCTGATGGCAGCTATTTGCTTGAGTGGGGGCCATTTTTTCCCTGTGTTATATTGAACATAATGCTGGTAGCATCTTTTCTTATTTCTGCTTTAACTGTGCACAGATTTTACCTTTGGTGGAGGCTTTTGAGTCTATCAAATTTAATCTGGTGAGAGTCATCTGGACTCATAACTTATGTTGTGTACATATCTCCTGGCTTTTCAAAAATCAAATGTCTGCCAGTTTTTACATTGTATTTCAACAATTCCTGTGTTTATTGATAGTTTGAAAACTGATGGTATCTATGGATCAGTTAGGTGCTTACTGCAATTCAGAAGTCTAGATATTTAGAGCAGTTAGGTGACCATTTTTACCATCTTTGGAATACCCTTGGTGCAGAGCATGGTAGCCACCCAGCTAGGAGTGCAAAAGATTTCCGGAATTGCAATGTACGCTGTTCAGGAAAAGAAGTACTATGAACCTTTGCCCGACATAGAGGTAAACATCTGCTTTTCATCAAATCATGCTTATTCTGCTGAGCATTTACACAATAGCACTTTGCATTGTTAATCCTGCTGAGCATTAACATAATAGCACTTTGAATTGTTAAGTAGCAAGCGATCATATGAATTCACTTCCTGTTGTTTTTCCCCCTTCCTTCCATGAATCTGCTGAAACCCTTCTGCGTGATTGCTTACATGCTGTCGCTTTTCAGATTTTTGTTGATGCAGAATAGCAACACCAAATGGGGCCCCATTTGACAAGCTGAAGATGCCTTTATGTCCTTTTCCTTGCCATGGGAGGTCTACATAGTTTACATAAAACACTGGCTGATGTAATATTGCTCACTGAACAACTGATACATGCGATTGTAATTAAATGCATATTGATATCAAATTGGCTTCTATCGGATGTCATGTAAGAGTTCCTTAGCACCTCAGGATTTCGCTTGTACTCTTTCCAGACATTTAGTTTTAGTCATGCCATGCATTGCATTGATCCTCCCATTCTGATAACTGCCTCTATGGGTGCAATTGGTTTCCTACGGTAGGTTTCCTGTATTAGGTCTTATGCAACATAAATTATATGCAATAATATGTTGGTGTTTGGTTGTCCTACATATGCAAACACAAAGTAAGATTATTTTGGTTGGTTATATTGTCTTGCATGTGGTTACCTCCATGTTCTGGCATAGATGGGTGAGGTGAGAAAATACCCGACCTGTTCACTGCAGCGTTTTCAATTCTAACTACAGTACTTGGTAGAGGCCTGAAGAGCAGCGGCAGCGGCTTCAAGCTTGTTTGGTCTAACTAGTAAGACAATTGTTAGTTGTGTTGTTGGATTATGAGTGTATTAGGCCTATGAGGCTAGGCCCATGAGGCCCATGTATGGTTACATATATAGCTACCCTTCTAGGGTTAGCTCAAATTAATAGAATCTCATTCCCTAACATGGTATCAGCAGCCTAGGTTTCTTCCCCTCCCCTTCCAGCCGCCGCCTCTCTCAGGACGGCGCCGCTGCCGCCGCCATTCCTATGGCCGGCCGGCCTCCTTCTCCTCCCCCTTCTTCCTACTTCCATGTTTTTCCTTCTCTCCCATCCAATTCCTGGGCGCACGTGGCTGCTACCGCCCCTTCCCAGCCCCCTGCCGCCGCCACCGCCGCTACAGGCGCCGCCCCTCCTGGCGCTGCTGGAAGCGCTGTTGGCGCCACCCCTCCTAGCCTGTGCGCCGCTGCTGGGCCTCCTCCTCTGGGCCCACGCGCCGCTGGCGCTGCTGCCCTAGCAGCCGCGGGCGGCCCCACCGCCGTCGCCCTCGCAGCAGCCGGCGCGGGTGCCGCTGCCACTGCAGGCGCGGGTGCCGCTGCCACTGCAGGCGCGGGCGCGGGTGGTGCTGCAGGAGCGGGCACGAGTGGCACTACTGCTGCGGGCGCGGCCGCGGGCTCGGGCGCTGCTACTGCTGCCGCGTCGCCCGCCGACGTCGTCGTCATCCCTGGAGCTCACCTCCCCAGCGCCAGTCTGGATGCCGCCGGACTTCTTCCTGACGGCGTCCATGCCTTCCCGGCCCCGCCTCCGCCGCCGCCGACCCTCCTCTACCCCGGTCGTGATGACTCGACTCTCGCCGCTGCCCTCATCGCCGCTCGGGCTGCAGCTGCTGAGGGCCAGGCTCGTCTTCGCGCGGCAGCCCTCGCCTGGGAGCGCGAGCGGGATGCGGCCGATGCCCTGGCCCGCCAGATCGCTGACGTGGAGCAGCGCCTCGTCCCTCCCGCCTACCACGACCTCGGGGCCACCTCCTCCGGCTCGACGGGCCACCGCGCATCCACCACCGCGGTCATCTGGCACGACCCGGCCGATCCTCTCGTGGCGCAGCTTCACTACCAGGCCGGGGGTCCAGAACATCCGCCTACTCGTCCCGGTGGTTCTCGAGCCCGAGTCGCCCTCCTACGCCTGGTGGCGGGACTTGGTCCTCCTCACCCTCCGCTGCTACACCCTTGACGACCACGTCCTCGTCGATGCCACGGTCGCGGCTCAGACCCCCTCTTGGCTGCGCCTTGACAGCATCGTCCTCTCGTGGATCATCGAGACGATCTCCCTCGACCTCCACGACCTCGTCCGCAACACGGCGGATGCTCGTCAGGCCTGGCTGGCACTCGAGGGCCAGTTTCTGGGCAATGCCGAGGCCCGGGCTCTGAGGCTCGATGCGAGTTTCAGGACCTTCGTCCAGGGTGACCTCACTGTTGGCGAGTTCTGCCGCAAGATGAAGACCATGGCAGACTCCCTTGGTGACCTTGGCTGGCCCGTGGAGGACCGCATCCTGGTCCTCAACGTCCTCCGCGGGCTCAGCGACCGCTACGCCCACCTCCGGACATGGATCACCCGCCAGCGCCCCTTCCCCACCTTCCTCCAGGTCCGTGACGATCTTTTCATGGAGGAGCTCGCTCAGGGTCTCCAGCCTGGGTCCACCGCCGCCCCGGGGTCCTCGTCTTCCTCGACGGCCCTGGCTGCTACTCCGCCGCGTCCGTCTACTCCACCGCGTCCGTCTGCTCCACCGCCGTCGTCTCTTCTTGGTCCCCCTCCCTCCGGGCCGAGCGGGGGTGGGGGGTCGCGGCGGTCGTCGTCGCCGCGGTGGGGGCCGTGGGGGAGGTCGTGGTGGGGTCACCCAGGAGTCGGTTGGACCACAGGGGGGGCACTATGGCCTTCCTTCCAGAACCTGTGGTCTGGGCGCGTCTCTATGTGGCCTTTCCACGCTCCCGGTGGCGAGCCTCGTCCACCGGCGGCCATGTTCACTGGTGCTCCACCTCCTGGCGTCTTCCCTATGTCACTGTGGGCCACACCCTCCGGCACCGCACCTGGGGTTGCTGGTTGGGACCAGGCGGCCTTGGCTCGTTCGTTCAGCACTATGGGCCTGACACCTCCTGTCAGACCTGAGTGGATCGCTGATTCGGGAGCCACCTACCACACCACCCCTGACCCTGGTATACTTTCTTCTGTCCATTCTCCCTCCTCTTCTCTCCCTTCGTCCATTATGGTCGCAAATGGTTTGTGTCTTCCTGTCACGTCTGTGGGTACCGCCGGTGCTCATGGCTCCTTTCGTCTTTCTGATGTTCTTGTTGCTCCTTCTATGGTTCACAACCTTCTTTCTATTCGTCGTTTTACAGCTGACAATTCATGTTATGTGGAGTTTGACTCTTCTGGTCTTACTGTAAAGGATTTGGCTTCCCGACGTCCTCTGCTCCGATGTGACAGCACGGGGGGCCCTTTACACTCTGCGCTTCCCGGTGGCTACTTCATCTTCTTCGCCGCCCGTTTTGTCAGCTGCTTTCGCCGCCTCTACTTCCTCTACCACTTGGCACCGGCGCCTCGGCCATCCTGGATGTGATGCCCTGATGCAGCTCAGTCGTAGCTCCGGTCTTCCATGTACTCGGGCTCATGATGAGCATTTGTGTCATGCGTGCCAATTGGGCCGTCATGTTCGTCTTTCTTTTCATAGTTCTTCTTCACATGCGGCCCGCATTTTTGATCTTGTACATTGCGACCTATGGACATCTCTTGTTATCAGTCTTTCTGGTTATAAGTACTATCTTGTGGTGGTTGATGATTTTTCGCATTATTCGTGGACTTTTCCCTTGCGTGCGAAGTCTGATACTTTTCCCACGCTCCTTCACTTCTTCACTTGGGTGTCCACACAGTTCGGCCTCACCATCAAGGACGTCCAGTGTGACAATGGTCGTGAGTTTGATAACTCCACCTCCCGTGCTTTCTTTCTCTCTCACGGTGTTCTGTTGGGCATGTCTTGCCCATATACCTCTTCACAGAATGGCAAGGCTGAACGCATGATTCGCACCACCAATGACACCGTGCGCACCCTTCTGTTTCAGGCCTCTCTTTCTGCTCGCTTCTGGGCTGAGGGCTTGCACACCTCCACCTACCTCCTCCACCGTCTTTCTTCCGCTGCCTGTCCCGCTCCTACGCCACACCACGCACTTTTCGGTACCCCTCCTCGGTATGATCACCTTCGCGTCTTCGGGTGTGCGTGTTACCCAAACACCGGTGCCACTTCTTCCCACAAGCTGGACCCCCGCTCCACTCTCTGTGTCTTCCTCGGGTACTCCCCGGATCACAAGGGGTACCGGTGTTTTGATCTTACCTCCCGACGGGTCCTCATCTCTCGCCATGTGGTGTTCGATGAGTCCGTCTTCCCCTTCTCCAGCACACCCAACACCACTCCTGCCCCTGATCCCTCCTCCCTGTTTCCCACTAACACGGTGGTCCAGCCACCTTTTCCGTGGTCTCCTGCAGGTACTGCTTCGCCGAGCTCCTTGCCGGGTTCCTGTCCCAGCTCCCAGGCCGGTCCGGGCTCGTCGTCCTCTGGCGCTGCCCCGACCTCTCCACTTGGTGTGGATCCGGGGACATCGTCCCCTGATACTGCCCGGCCTCTCCGGTCGCCGCGGATTTGGCACCGTCGTCCTCTGGTGCTCCCCCGGGACCTCCTTCGCGGTTCGCTGCGTCGGTACGGGTGTACCAGCGCCGTGCGCGGTCGCCGCCGCCACTCAAGGTCTCTTCTCCACCGGGGACACCGACCCCACCGCCGCAGTCCCCGCCAGCCCGTGTCGCACCACCGATCTACCACCCGCCGCTGCTTCACCGACACCCGCGACATGTTCACCCGATGGTGACACG
This sequence comes from Saccharum hybrid cultivar R570, assembly GCA_038087645.1. Taxonomy (NCBI): domain Eukaryota; kingdom Viridiplantae; phylum Streptophyta; class Magnoliopsida; order Poales; family Poaceae; genus Saccharum; species Saccharum hybrid cultivar. The sequence goes on along the minus strand of JAQSUU010000015.1, from coordinate 29,028,875 downwards.
GCACGCGGCTGGCACACTGCCGCCTCGGGCTCTTGCGGCATTGCCCGGCGACGCCACGGTCTCCCCAGTTGTAAGGTCCTAGATGGCTAGAGGGGGGTGAATAGCCTATAAAAAAATTCTATAAATACCACTAAGCAAACTTGTTAGAATAACAAACGGCATAAAGCGAGTTTTGCTTAGCCAAAGGTTGTGATGCAAGCCTCCTATCCACAAGTCTAGTAGATTATGATCTCTAGTTCACACAAGAGCTATGTCACTAATCTTACACTAGAGAACAAGCTAACAACACTACTAGCAAAGCTACCACTAGAGCTACACAAGATAATCTAGTAAAAGTAAGTGCAAGAGAGAGAATTGTGATTTTTATACCGACGGTGAAGAGAAGATGTTGCCAATCACCAAGATGATATACAATCAATCAATATTGACAACAACACAATATGAAGACCAATCACCGGGAGACAAGAGACACAATATTTTTGTTCACCCGGTGTTCACTTGTGCACCGACAAGCTACGTCACCGGTTGTGTCGACCAACACTTAGATGGTTTCCCGGTGTGACCCTCAAGTCACTTGCCCCTCAAGGCACGCCCCGCAAGGCACCGCAAGACACCACTCTCAAGTGAGGTAACTCAATGACACGCGCATTCCACTAGAGTTGCTTTTGGCGTCCCGCCGAGGAAAGCACAAGAACCTCTCACAATCAATCAGAGGTGGCCAAGAACAATCACCTTCTCTTGCCAACGTCTCCAACAATCTCCAAGCCGGCTAGGAGCGGTACTCTCCAAGAGTAACAAGAAATCCACCGGCTAAACCACCCGCAAGTGCCACTAGATGCCCTCAAGCTATGCAATGCACTTTGGGATCACTCAATCTCACTTTTGATTTGCAATCAAGCAAGAGAGATGAGTGGGAGGAGAAGCTTTAGCTCAAAGGATGCACAAGAGTGTTAGAAATGCCAAGAGGCCTCCCCAAGGGCCGGCCAACGAGTATTTATAAGCATCACATACAAATAGAGCCGTTGCCACTCCACTGAGCGTTTTTCGGAACGACTGGACGTGCCGGTCGAAACTGACCGGACGTGCAGGTCAGTAGCGTGCTCCAACGGCTAGTTTTCACGCGTATAAACTTGTATTGACCGGACACGGTGGTCACTAACGGGACCGGACGCGTAGGTCTCAGCGAAACAGCGAACAGAGAGGTTCCAGCAAGCTCCCGACGCGACCGGACGCGTCCGGTCATCACTGACCGGACTCGCTGCAGCGTCCGGTCACTTTCGCCCGCGAAAAACACTGACCGGACGCACTGATCGGACGCGTCCGGTCACGAGTCCGGTCACAGACCACTCTTCGGTAAAACGGCGATATCTCTTAGCTCCAAACTCCGATTTCGATGATCTTGGACATTTTGGAAAGCTTACTCAGAGGGCTACACAACCCACTAAAGCACTTGATCCAGTTCACAATGGATCAAAGCAATATTCCACTCCAAGAGCCATCCTAGTGTCCGGACAACACCGAAAAACCTTTCTCTCTTCACCAAGTTGATCAAAATCAACTCCAACACCTTCTCCTTTGCAAATGTGCCAACACCATCAAGTGTACATCTCCATGTGCTTATGTGTTAGCTTTTTCTCAATCATTTTCAAAGGTTTTCCAGTTAGCTCACTAGGCCCTACATGCAATGCACTTCATGAATTCACCTAGTGGCACCCGTGCGTCGAATAACCGATAAGACTTCCCCTCTTAATAGTTCGGCTATCGACCCTAAACCACTCACACCCTCTATGGTGTCTTGAGTGTAAAACAAAATGGCCCTATGGTTATACCTTTGCCTTTAGCCCATTTTGTTTCTCCAAATGATATGATCCACTTCATATCATCACATGACCGTCTCGATCCATCGACCTTGACTTCACTTGCTCTTCACCGTTGCATCGGTCCATCGGCGTCAAGTCTTGCTCAAGCTTCACCATCGCATGGTCCTTCGCTTCAAAGCCTCGACTAGCCCTTCACCTTCACAACCAGTCCATCGAGACAAGCCTCATCTTGGTCTTCACTATTTTGGTCATATGAGTCAATGTCATGTCTCATATTCAATGACCACCTTTATCTAAATCATCCACTTAGATATAAAGGTTAGTCCTAGGTTTCATCAATTAGCCAAAACCAAACTAGGGACTTTCACCAGTACCATCTTCCGTCCGTGACGCCTGGCGATGGAAGAGGAGTACGCCGCGCTCCTCGCCAACCAGACATGAAAGTTGGTGCCCCAGCCGCCGGCTCCAACGTCATCACCGGCAAGTGGATCTGGACCCACAAACGTCGGGCTGATGGCACTCTCGAGTGCTACAAGGCTCGTTGGGTTCTCCGGGGCTTCACTCAGCGCCCTGGGGTCGACTATAATGAGACCTTCAGCCCGGTGGTGAAGCCAGCCACCGTTCGCACCGTGCTCTCACTGGCACTTGCTCGGTCGTGGCCCGTCCATCAGCTGGACACCAAGAATGTCTTTCTGCACGGTCTTCTCACTGAGACAGTTTACTATAGTCAGCCGGCGGGGTTTGTGGATTCTTCCCGTCCTGACATGGTCTGCCGGCTCAACATGTCTCTCTACGGCCTCAAGCAGGCACCCCGGGCGTGGAACCATCGGTTTGCTGCGTTCCTACTGACACTGGGGTTTGTGGAGGCCAAGTCTGATACATCTCTATTTATCTATCACCGTGGAGCTGACACTGCGTACCTGCTGCTCTATGTTGATGATATTGTCCTCACAGCCTCCAGTGAGACACTTCTCCGCCGCATCATTACCGCTCTTCAGTAGGAGTTTGCTATGAAGGATCTGGGTGTGCTCCACCACTTCCTCGGGGTCACTGTTGAGCCTCATCCTGCCGAGTTACTTCTTCACCAGCGGCAGTATACTCAAGATATCCTGGAGCGGGCTGGGATGACTGACTGCAACCCCTGCTCCACACCGGTTGATACACAGGGCAAGTTGTCCGAGGCCGAGGGCCCCCAGTGTCAGATCCCACTGCATACCGGAGTCTTGCTGGTGCCCTTCAGTACCTCACCTTCACCCGGCCGGACATCACCTACGCCGTTCAGCAGATCTGTCTTCACATGCATGATCCCCGAGAGCCTCACCTCACTGCTCTCAAGCGCCTCCTCCGCTACCTCCGGGGCACGATCGACTACGGCCTACTCCTTCACCGGTCCTCCTCCGCCGAGCTTGTCGTATACACTGACGCCGACTGGGCAGGGTGTCCAGACACTCGGCGCTCCACCTCCGGCTATGCTGTCTTCTTGGGCGGCAACCTGGTGTCCTGGTCGTCCAAGCGCCAGCCTGTGGTCTCCCGGTCCAGTGCCGAGGCGAAGTATCGCGCTGTCACTAACGGCGTGGTTGAGGCCTCCTGGCTCCGGCAGCTTCTCACCGAGCTCCACACTCTGCCCTCCAGGAGCACGCTGATCTACTGCGACAATGTCAGTGCGGTCTACCTCTCCACCAACCCCATCCAACACCAGCGGACGAAGCATGTGAAGATCGACCTACACTTTGTCCGTGATTGAAAGTCCCTAGTTTGGTTTTGGCTAATTGATGAAACCTAGGACTAACCTTTGTATCTAAGTGGATGATTTAGATAAAGGTGGTCATTGAATATGAGATATGACATTGACTCATATGACCAAGATGGTGAAGACCAAGATGAAGCTTGGCTCAATGGACCGGTTGTGAAGGTGAAGGGCAAGTCGAGGCTTCGAAGCGAAGGACCATGCGATGGTGAAGCTTGAGCAAGACTTGGCGCCGACGGACCGATGCAACGGTAAAGAGCAAGTAAAGTCAAGGTCGATGGATCGAGACGGTCATGTGATGATATGAAGAGGAACATATCATTTGGAGAAACAAAATGGGCTCAAGGCAAAGGTATAACCATAGGGCCATTTTGTTTTACACTCAAGACACCATAGAGGGTGTGAGTGGTTTAGGGTCGATAGCCGAACTATTAAGAGGGGAAGTCTTATCGGTTATTCGACGCACGGGTGCCACTAGGTGAATTCATGAAGTGCATTGCATGTAGGGCCTAGTGAGCTAACTGGAAAACCTTTGAAAATGATTGAGAAAAAGCTAACACACAAGCACATGGAGATGTACACTTGATGGTGTTGGCACATTTGCAAAGGTGGCGTTGGTCGCGCTGTCGTTTGCGGGTAGAGAGGGGTTTGGGTTCCTCTCTCCCTCCCGCCGAGCGTGCGAGCGCGGGATTCAGGCGATTTCGGGGAAGTGAAATGCCTATTTTCCACTACGCCGGAAGTCGGAAAAGAAACGGAGGCGAACGCGGTCACAGAGGTGACCGGACGCTGCACCGGACGCTGCACCGGACGCGGTCAGTTTCGACCAGCGCGTCCGGTCAGTACAGCGCGGGCGTCAGGCGCGCGAGCTAGGGTTTGCCACCGGCGCATCCGGTGACCCACGGGACCGGCGCGTCCGGTCATGCGCCCTGAGGGAACCGAGGACGTCGGACGCGGTCCGCGTCCGGTCACACTCCATCGGACGCGTCCGGTCGTCCAGGGAGCTTACTGGACTCCCACCGGACGCGGGTACTGTGGCGTCCGGTCGTTGCGAGGAGCGCGTCCGGTCTGTTACGACCGGCGCGTCCGGTGGTCCCGCGAAAAGCGTGAGTGGAGTTGTAACGGCTCTATTTGTTTGGGATGCTTATAAATACTTGTTGGCCGGCCCTTGGGGAGGTCTCTTGGCATTTCTAACATACTTGTGCATCCTTTGAGCTAAAGCAACTCCTCCCACTCATCTCTCTTGCTTGATTGCAAATCAAAAGTGAGATTGAGTGATCCCAAAGTGCATTGCATAGCTTGAGGGCATCTAGTGGCACTTGTGGGTGGTTTAGCCGGTGAATTTCTTGTTACTCTTGGAGAGTACTGCTCCTAGCCGGCTTGGAGATTGTTGGAGGCGTTGGCAAGAGAAGGTGATTGTTCTTGGCCACCTCCGGTTGTTTGTAAGAGGTTCTTGTGCTTTCCTCGGCGGGACGCCAAAAGCAACTCTAGTGGATTCCGCGTGTCATTGAGTTACCTCACTTGAGAGTGGTGTCTTACGGTGCCTTGCGGGGCGTGCCTTGAGGGGCAAGTGACTTGAGGGTCACACCGGGGAACCATCTAGGTGTTGGTCGACACAACCGGTGACGTAGCTTGTCGGTGCACAAGTGAACACCGGGTGAACAAATATTGTGTCTCTTGTCTTCCGGTGATTGGTCTTCATTTTGTGTTGATTGTCAATATTGATTGATTGTATATCATCTTGGTGATTGGCAACATCTTCACTTCACCGTCGGTATAATATTCACAATCCTCTCTCTTGCATTTACTTTCACTAGATTATCTTGTGTTGCTCTAGTAGTAGCTTTGCTAGTAGTTTTGTTAGCTTGTTCACTAGTGTTTCTTTAGTGACATAGCTCTTGTGTGAACTAGAGATCATAATCTACTAGACTTGTGGATAGGAGGCTTGCATCACAACCTTTGGCTAAGCAAAACTCGCTTTACGCCGTTTGTTATTCTAACACATTTGCTTAGTGGTACTTGTAGATTTTTTAATAGGCTATTCACCCCCCCTCTAGCCATCTAGGACCTTACAGTGATCGGGTTGCCATGGGCGAGGTGCGGGTCCTTCATGTTCCGACCACCTCCCAGTTCGCGGAAATCTTCACCAAAGGCCTTCCGTCCTCGACCTTCACCGAGTTTCGCTCCAGCCTCAACATCACCAGTGGCTAGTTGCGTCTGTGGGGGACGTGTGTGTTCTTTCTTATTTCTTGTTCAGCCTGGAACTCCGCTGCGTCGGTACTTCAGACTGCGGAGGGTGTTGGATTATGAGTGTATTAGGCCCATGAGGCTAGGCCTATGAGGCCCATGTATGGTTACCTATATAGCTACCCTTCTAGGGTTAGCCCAAATTAATAGAATCTCAATCCCTAACATGTGTATTAGCTAACAATTACCTGGACCCCTTTGGATCCAAATTAGCTAGTCATTGGCAACTAACTATTAGTTCTATAGATCCAAATAAGATTTAATATATATTAATTCTGTAGCGTATGTAGTACGTAATATATAAAGGTACCCAACCTTGCAGAAGGGCACACAAGTACACGGCACTATAATGTTCATGCGAGCGCACCGGGCGATCCATCTGGCAAGCATCAAGACTCAACAGTAGTGCGATCACTTGTGCTTATACTTGTTCCTCATCGTCGTTAATTACGCACAACAGAAGCAGTAGTTAGTTAAATTACTTTCCTTTTAAGTAAATTATAAATAAAAAGGTGCTGTTTTAGTTCAGTTTGAGCCACCATGCATGCAATGCAAATGAAACACGCATATTAATTACGGCCACAGCCTAGTTATATTATTAGTATGGAATTAGACCCCACTTCAACAGTGAAATGAAACGACCCAGAATGTGTGTGTGTGTATTATTCTACCAAGTGCATGCGCAGGTAGCAATGACAAACTGAGGGTATGTATCTGGCACTCCAGCGTAAAAACGACTCGATCGGATTGATCGACCTGAACCCGATCAGCGCCGTACACTTAAGCCTGTTTGGCACGGCTCCTTTACGGTTCCGACTCCGACTCCTCCAGACTCTCACATCAAATATGTAGAGGCCAAGTTCATTGCCAAGGTCCCTCAGATCCCTAGAATCAAAATCATGTGGATAAAGCTTTGCTAGGCTCAACAACTTGTCCACATTAAAATCATGAAACGAGTCTCTTGGACTAAAAGAGGCTGAGCATACAAGCAATTGAGAGCTTGTCTCGTTGAAGCGGCTGTCAAGCTCTTGAAGTAGCCAATCAATAATATCATTGAAACAATCTACTCGATAGTAATGCTTGTTTGTAATTCCAGATTTGTGCCTCCTCTTCTTTGGATCAATATATTCATCTTTCATTTCCAATTTGGAAATATCATTCTTCTCACAAAATCCATACACATCATCTAATAGTTTTTCCCACTTTTCTCTTCTAAGCTCATCCAATTGGCATCTAGTGGCTCTCACACAGTTAATAGCATTCACTATGTCCTGATCCTTGCGCTGCAGTGCTAAGGACAAGGTATTTGTGATTCCTAATATAGCCAACATGAGATGCAAATAGAAGACAGAGTCAAAAGACTGGAAATACTCTAGAAGATTTGATGCTTGATCTCTAATTTTCCAGTCCTTTTTATCATTTTCCACAATTTCTAGTACCTCGACTATTATAGAAAACATGTCAACTATACTCTTGAGAGATTTATAATGAGAACTCCAACGAGTATCTCCAGGTCTTTGAATACCTTGCTCTTGATTTAACCCTGTCCCAGTTTGAAGTTGCCTGCACCCAAGTGCCTTACTCATTTCTTTAAGGTTAATATCTCTAATCATTTCCCTTCTCTTAGATGATCCACCAACAACATTTAGTAACATGGAAACCTTGGTAAAAAAATCACTAACCCCTTTATGCTTTCTCACAATAGCCACACAGACTAATTGAAGTTGGTGAGCAAAACAATGAACATAATAAGCTGAACTATTTTCTTTCATGATCAATGATTGCAAGCCATTGAACTCACCTCTCATATTGCTAGCACCATTATATCCTTGGCCTCTAACTTGCTTTAAACTTAAGTTAAGTTCAGCAAATAGTGCATCAATAGAAGACTTGAGATGGGCTGAAGTTGTTTCACTCACATGAACAAGTCCAACAAATCTCTCTTTCACAATTCCACATTTATCTACATATCTCAAGACCACAGCCATTTGTTCTTTCCAAGAAACATCTCTTGACTCATCAACTAGCAAGCCAAAAACATCATTCCCAATTTCTTCTAGAATAGCCTGTAGCACCTCCTTTGCAAAACAATGCACAATGTCCCTTTGTATTTCAGGAGAAACCAAAAGACTATTTTTTAATTTTCCTTTACTTGTTGCCTTTCTTAAGACTGGATTTTGCTCCGCTGCAAAATCACGAAATTCCCTAAAATTTCCTCTATTTAAAGAATCCTTCGACTCATCGTGGCCACAGAAAGGCAAGCCTTGCTTTGCTAACATTCTAGCAACATCAATAGACCCATTCAGTCGAGTAATATAGTCCCTCTTAGCACTTTCATTTACACCACGGAACGCCACATTAATGTGTTGTCTTGTTTGCAACAAATCATCACACTTCTTCATTGCTAGATAGTGCGATCCATCAACATCACCCACATGATCTTTGAGCCTTTGTTTTCTATGAAAACCATTCCAACCATTTTTCACAAAAGCTTCATATCCACCATCCTTCTTTTCTCTGAATAGGAAACAGAAAAAACAATACGCTCTGTCTTTAGATTCACTGTATTCAAGCCAGCTTCCAAACTCATCGAACCATTCTGGAATAAACCTTCTTGGTCCTCCTCCAATATTTGTCACTGAAAAACTAAATGTGCGAGGTTGACAAGGCCCTTTTTCCAAGTACTTCTCACCATTTCTCTGTGATTAGGACGGTAGTCATCAATTTGTTTCCGCGACCCTGGATCATATTTAATCTTCTCTTCCCAGTTGATATCATCCAAACACAAATTGCGAGCGTTGCTGGCACTATCAGGTTCTGGCGCTTTTCTTTTGTAAAATCTTTCCATCGATCAATCTGTCATTAGTACACTGTTTAGTAAATAACTTGAGAAAGAAATAGAGGCAAATATCTACAACTCTACAAGACTACAGCTAGTCAGCTACAGACCTAAAATACTACTTCGTACCTTGAAAGATTGAATCCTTGATGCCTGGACACTGGACTGTAGACCGGCCAGACAGGAGATAGCAACTTCAAGCTTTCTGAACTTCAGCACTTCACCAGGCAGCAACGTTGCAAACTGAGGCACAGACGGCACGGAACTGGCAAGAGGGAGCTGCGGCTGGATGGCCGGATTGCAGAGGTGCAGACGGCAGGCATGCTCGGGCACGATTGGCGATTGCTGATCGGCAATTCATAATTTCAATCGCAATGCCCACGAAGGCACGAACGGGAAGAAAGACCGTCGTCGCGTCGCGACTGATGCGAGCATCGAGGGAAAAGCAGCGGAGTAGACGCGCTGCGCTTTTCATCTTCCTGCGATGGGCTCAAGTTAATTGGGCTGGCTGCTCTGAGCTGGGCTGCGGGGGGTGCAGCATATTGTCCCAAGGGGGGTGCATACAGGGCCGAAATCTGATAGTAATAACTTGTTTTCGATTTTTGGGGGTGCATCCGCATCCACGGGCCACTACTGGGCTTCTCCCCTGTCTGGTGGTGCTCAAATCCCATGTTGTCCAGTGATTTTAATGGCACTAATTATCGTGACGGGGTTTCACATATGCGGTGGCATATGCGTAGTCTCTAGCTTTGGGAGTTTCTCAGTGGTGAGCTACCTTATCTAGCCTTGCCTGCTCGTCCAATACAGCCAGTGATTCCTCCAGGAACATCTGAAGATGAACAAAAGAAGTTGCGCAAAGCTTATGACGATGATATGGCATCTTATATGTCTCATTTTCGGGCTTATCGGACTTGGTTGGATGCTTGTGCTGGGGCTGTTCTTGTTGCTAGTATGGAACCGCATCTGACTGGAGAGATTATTCGGCTTGATCATGTTGCTCAGATGTGGGCCTTTCTTCGCCAGCACTATGAGCCCTCTGGTCAGTCCACTTATATTGCCGCCTTACATCAAGAGCAGTTGTTACAGCAGGGTGACAGTTAAGTTGAGGATTTCTTTCGACAGCTATCTGCAGTATGGCATGAGCTTGACACTCTTAGTCCTCAGTTGTCTCCAGACACTTGTGATTCCTGCAGGAAGCAACGGAGCCATCTTGAGCTTCGTCGCACCTATGACTTCCTGACTCGTCTATGTGCCGAGTTTGAGCCTCTTCGTGTGCAGTTACTTGCTCGTGAGCCGTGTGTGTCCTTGATGGAGGCTCTTGGTGCTATTCGAACGAGAAGACTCGCCTTCGTTCTGTTGGTCTACTTTAGTCGATGTCCTCCTCAGTTATAGTTGCTCGGTTTGGAATTCTTGGTTCTTCTCCCAAAGTGCCTACTTCAGTAGCCTCTGCCCGCTCTGGGACTCGCATTCAGGTGGCCTTCATTGTAATCACTGTGACAAAGATGGACATGACGAGGATCATTGTTACGAGAAGAAGCGACAGGCTCAGTCTCACCGAGGTGGGCGCCCCTCATAGGCTCAGTCTCAACATCCTGATACACATCAGGAGATACTCATGTTACTTCGCTGTCTTGCTGTCCCTGCACCTACTGGACCTACTAGTCCTATCATTACTGGAGCTGCTGGTTCTGTCACTCCTGCCCCAGCACTCTCTGCTACTGCTTCTCAGTCTTATATCGAGAGACCACCATCCACTTCAGGTATCTTGCCATGAATTCTTGACTCTGGTGGTTCTTTTCATATGACACCTGATAGTACCCGTTTTTCTTCTATTCGCTCTTCTTCCATTCCTCTTACTGTTCAAACTGCTGATAGCTCACCTCTTTCAGTTGTTGGTCGTGGCACTCTTTCATCTTCTTCATTTCATGTTTCCTATGTTTCTTATGTTCCTAATTTGACCATGCTACTTATTTATGCCGGCCAACTCACTTATCATGGTTGTCGTGTTACTCTTGATTCTGACTCTTGTCGTGTTTAGGATCTTAGCACAGATCTCCTAGTTGGTACTGGCCCTCACCGCCGTGATTCTCAGTGTCTCTGGGAGCTCGATTGGCTTCGTCTTCCTTCCGCTACCTCTGCCGGCCTTGTGGGCTCTGGTTCTGCATCGACTTTTTCCTCTTTTGCTCAGTGGCCTCATCGCTTGGGACATCTATGTGGTTATCAGTTATCCGCTCTTGTCCGTCGTGGTGTTCTGGGGAATGTCTCTGGTGATGTTTCTTTAGATCAATGTTAGGGCTGTAAGCTTGGCAAACAGATCCAGCTTCCATATCCCTCTAGTGGGTCTGTGTCATGACATCCTTTTGACCTTGTTCATTCATATGTATGGGGTCCTGCACCTTTTGTTTCAAAAGGGGGTCATCAATATTATGTCATATTTATCGATGATTTCTCTCGCTTCACTTGGGTGTATTTCATGAAACATCGTAATGAGGTGTTGTCCATATATAAGACATTTGCTCAGATAATTCACACTCACTTTGATGCTCCTATTTGTGTTTCGTGCTGACTCTGCTAGGGAGTATCTTTTGGGTGATCTTCGCCAATTTCTTTCTGAGCAGGGGACTCTTTTACAATTTCCTTGTCCTGGTGCGCATGCTCAGAATGGTGTTGCTGAGCGCAAACATCGCCACCTTCTTGAAATTGTCCGTGCTCTTCTGATTGCTTCCTCGATCCCACCTCATTTCTAGGCTGAACCAATCTCCACTGCCACCTATTTAACCAACATTCAGCCCTCATTCGCTCTTAAAGGTGGCATCCCATATGAGCGGCTTTTTGGACAACCACCTGATTACTCCAGTCTTCGCCTATGTATGTGCTATGTTCTTCTTGCTCCTCGTGAACGCACTAAACTGACCCCTCAATCTGTTGAGTGTGTTTTCTTAGGTTATAGTCCTGAGCACAAGGGCTATCGCTGTTGGGATCCGGTTGCTCGTCGTATGCGGATCTCTCGGGACGTTACTTTTGATGAGTCTCGTTCCTTCTATCCTCGGCCCTCCTCTAATGTTTCTCCTCAGGCCGTTGTTGAGCTTCTGTCCTTGACTTTTCCTGATACACCTATATCCATTATGTTTCTTCCTCCACCACCATCCCTATCATCTCCACCTCCTCCACCATCTTCACCATCTCCACCTCCTCTACCCTCTCCTCCTCTACCCTCTGAGCCGCCTTCACACGCTCCTAGGTCCATTATGATTCCAAACCTCCCGTGATTAACACCTACAGTCGTCGCCTCCAAGATCCCTCGCCTCCTGTTTAGTCGCCTTTTGATGTCTCATCTCCTATTGAGACATCTTTGGTTGAGGATTCTCTCTCAGCCTTCCTCTCATTATAACCTTCGCGATCGTGGCTCGCTAAAGCCTGCCGACCGGTATGGTTTTGCTGGCACTGTCCTTTCTAAGCCGACCACATACCATGATGCCATTTGTCATCCAGAATGGCAAATATGCTATGGCTGAGGAGATTGTTGCTCTCGAACGCACTGGCACCTGGGACCTTGTTCCTCTTCCTTCTCATGCTCGTCCTATCACATGCAAGTGGGTTTATAAGATCAAAACTTGCTCCGATGGCTCTCTCGAGTGTTATAAGGCATGTCTTGTTGCTCGTGGTTTTCAGCAAGAGCATGGTCGCGGCTATGATGAGACCTTTGCTCCTGTGGCTCATATGACCACTATTCGCACTCTCCTTGCTGTGGTCTCTGTTCGTGCTTGGTCCATTTCTCAACTTAATGTCAAGAATGCCTTTCTTAATGGTGAACTCTGTGAGGAGGTCTACATGCGACCACCTCCTGGGTATTTTGTTCCTGATGGCATGGTTTGTTGTCTTCGTCGCTCTCTTTATGGTCTAAAACAAGCCCCTTGTGCTTGGTTTCAGCACTTTGCCTCTGTGATCATTGCTGCTGGTTTTTCCCCGAGTAATCATGATCTTGCCATGTTTATTCACACATCACCTCGTGGCCGCACTCTTCTTCTTCTTTATGTTGATGATATGATTATCACTGGCGATGATTCTGAGTATATTGCCTTTGTCAAGGCACGTCTCAGTGAGAAGTTTCTTATGTCCAATCTTGGTCCTCTTTGTTATTTTCTTGGGATTGAGGTTTCTTTCACCTCTGATGGGATTTATCTGTCTCAAGAAAAATACATTCAAGATCTTCTTGCTCGCTCTTCCCTCACTCATCGCATTGTTGAGACCCCCATTGAACTTAATCTTCACCTTCGTGCCATTGATGGTAAACCTCTCACTGATCCTACTCGGTATCGTCATATTGTTGGGAGTTTTGTCTATTTGGCTGTGACCCGTCCTGACATCTCATATGCTGTGCACATTCTTAGTCAATTTGTTTATGCTCCCACCCACATTCGTTATAGCCATCTTCTTCGTGTCTTGTGTTACCTTTGTGGGACCATTACTCATCGTTTGTTCTTCCCGGGTTCTAGCTCTTTTCAACTCCAAGCCTACTCTGATGCTACTTGGGATAACGACTCTGACCGTCGCTCTCTTTCTACCTATTGTATTTTTCTTGGTGGCTCTCTCATTGATTGGAAGACAAAGAAACAGGCTACGGTATCTCGATCGAGTGCTGAGGCTGAGTTGCGAGCTATGGCTCTTGTGACGGCAGAGGTTACTTGGCTTCGATGGTTACTTGAGAATTTCGGTGTTTCAGTTCCTGTGGCCACTCCTCTTCTGTTTAATAGTACCAGTGCTATCAACATAGCTCGCAATCCTATGAAGCATGAGCTCACAAAGCATATTGGAGTTGGTGCATATTACACTCGAGCTCAGGTGCAGGATGATGTCATTGCTCTTCGCTATGTGCCCTCTGAACTCCAGGTGGATGACTTCTTCACCAAGGCGCAGACACGAGCTCACCATCAGTTCTTGCTGTCCAAACTCAATTTTCGTGATCCACCCTGAGTTTGAGGGGGTGTTAGAAGTATATGTTGTATAGCATATTTCCTCTTTGTGTAAGGGCTTAGATGCATATATGCCCAGCTCATGTACATGTTCGGACTGTTGTCCCCTGAAATAGATTGAGCTTCATTTCTCTAACAAGCTTATCCTAAACTTCATATATTTAAAAATTAAAGAAAATGGAAGGAACATGACTTTTGTACACCGACAAAAGGCAATCAGAAACATAATCTCAAATAGGTTCACCTAGCAAGTTCACTACTCTAAAGACTCCAAACAGTATAACTTCCTTCGTAGCAAAAAAACTGATGACTCAACCGGTAAAAGCAGGTCGTAAATAGATTTTACAAGGGGGTCGATTCATCTGACCATCACGGCATCAACCATTCATTTCATGTGATCTGATCCTAGTGAAATCAGCTATCATAGCGATCATGAAGTCCAGGCATTATTTTATGCAAGGTTCATGATGAACAGCTTCAGGCTTCGTAGAACCGGAGCTCCACCATGGCTTCCTGATGCTTGGGTGAATACCACGCTGTGGCCTTTGCTGAACCAAGGACCTTGAGAGCCCAATCAATTGCAAAAATTGGATCATCCACTCGAACAAAATGGTCCTGGCTTCTGGGGTCAATGGCAACAGAGGATTCAACACGAAAACTGAAGGGCCCAACTATCTGCAGCAAGACAAGGAAGAGCTTTATTAAGACGAGATAAATTCCATATGATACCTTTCACACACAACAATCATCTTGTTTATTCTTATAATTTATTGATGGCAGGCAATCAGAGAGAAATGGCCAAAAGATCCTAGTATGTTCTAAACTGATACCATCTGTTACTACCATTATCGTTGGCAATGCTGTACTCATCATAACAAATTTAGCCCCTGAAATTTCAGTAGATGGAATTTGTTCCTCAACAAGAATAATCAGTGGCTCAAGTCATAAGCACTAGGATTTGCATCAAACTGTAACTAATAAACCATAGCCATAGTTTACATTATGGCACAGAAGATAAAGAATCAGGGTGTATGCGAATCTAAGCATAGCCTAGACTTCAAATAAGATTAAGCTCTCCTGCAAGGCAGTCATTAATATTATTAATATTTCCTGAACTATTGTGGTTAGTCCCAAGTACCTCAGTTTTTTTTTCATTACTTTTGAGCACAATAGATTGAGATGTAAGCAGTAGCTACCAAAGTACCCATAGGAAAGAAGACAATACCCCAATCAGTGGTTAGAATTTCTAGTTAACAGGTATCAGAGAACAATGAGACGAAAAAAATGAATTACCTGTTGTTGAAGGGAAACAGTCACATCAGGACAAATATCGCAGAATGTCTCTACAGCAGGTCTTCTAGAGAAGAAGAAATCTTGTGCAAGGCGAGAAGCACCACATAAGAACAAGCAGCCAGAGGTGATATCAAATCGGGCACTTGCCCTAGTCAAATCCAGAAAAAGCCTCTGAAAATTCCCATATTGAGCAGTGAAAGTAACAGAAGCAAAGAGGTCTGCAAAGGCAGCACATTTATTCCTTTCATCAAACATTCTAAAAGCATTACTCTTTTGTGTTTCATCTCGTATAGCCACTCTCCTTGAACAGTTTCCCAAATATCCACTGGCTACTGCACCTGAATAAAGGAAAGGAAGGAAACTTGAGAAACATTGCTGATTACCTATAAATCCAATACAGTGCTACTAAACTGATAACCATTTCACATAGCGATGCAGAGACGCATTAAATGTCAGCACCAACGGAAAACTAGGCAGTAATAAAGCATATAGGGAAATCAAGCCGTTCATGGTATACCAGCACCTATATGAAGTGAAAGATATTATTGGCTTCCAAAGTCTAGTAATATCACAACAAAATTTTGAAAAGGCGCTAGGCACTGGTTGAGTGCAAAGTGTCGGGCTACTTGGACCCCTAGGCAGTCTAGGAAGCAATTAGACACTAGGCTTGAGTGAGGTGTCTAGTACAGTAGTACCTAGGTGCCACCTAACCACCTAGGTGAGGGCTAGGTATCCGATTTTTTATACAGTGACCTCAGCAATGGGAAACAGAAGGACTAAGTTACGATCAGGTTACACTCTGGATATCCAGGAAATGAATGGTGTGTCAATGAAAAGGTTTCTGAAGCAGTTTGAGGGGCAGCAACAGAACCTCCAAAGTCCAAGCAAGTGGATGCAAGGAATTTTTATGAAAAGGAGTATCAACAACAAATGGAAAGTGGACACTTACCAACAATACCAGTAAGAGAAACATGTGAATCCGAGAGAAATATATCATATGGCTGAATGTTTTTTAGCTTATCTTCTTTTTTCCTCCAAGCATCAATGCTTTTCTTGATGGAAATAGCTGCTTTAGCACATAGGCCAGGTAGCAGAGCAATAGGAACATCATCTGTTTCATCACCACCAAAACATTTTGGTTCACCACTATTCTGCTGCAATAATAGATGATAACTCAACCCAGAACTGGAGCCAACTGAAGCAAGGTCAGCCGATAATGACAATGGCACATCCCAATATGTTCCCTTTTTATCAACAAATAATCCAGGCCAAGATGCTTGGAGTGTAATATTATGATGGGGAAGCTGCAATAGGTAAAGAGGTGTCCTTTAATCCAAGCATTTAGAACAGTAACAACATAAACTAGTTAAGTAAACTAAACATTCCCAAAAGAGAAAAGAAAGAAAAAAAAAAACAGGATAAAACTTCCACAAACCATTATCAACAGCTAGGTGCTCTAATCTATACTGAAACGGAACGTGATTTATTGAGAAACGTAGTGCAAGCAACAAGAATACCCACAAATAACTAACTGTATACCAAATAGGTTAAGAGCGTCCAGATTTTTTGCCTCATGGTGAAACATCGCTTTTCCTCGATTGCCTTTCTTGATATCAAACAACTCCAGCAGCAAAGTGGTGTCTGGTGTGATCAAGATTTCCGTGCCTACACCTAGAGACATAACATCATGCAAGTGTTTCTTCAAATCTTTGGTCCAAGAGGCCTCTTCCTGTCGATTTGCTAATTTCTCTTTCACGACAGACACAAGCTTGTTAACATTGATTTTCTCCAAGATGGTAGAAGACCTGAACAGATCACAACAGATTGACCATTAACATGAGTTTGGTGAGAAACTTGTTGAACATTAAGTATAACCTTTACTAGATATCTACATTGGGCAGGCTATTTAGTCCATTAAATTAACCAAGGAGAAACAAAAAACTGGACAGTACTCTACTCCTCTCCCTCTCAGCGGGCAATGTCATACATAACAAACAAGAGACAGAAATGATAACCCATTTCAGGTCACTTAAAATCAAGTAATAATCAAAGCAACTCGCATTTCATCCACTGAGACATCAATACTAACGAATATTGATAAGGGAGGCACATAATCCTAGTGCTAACATAATGATCCAAAATTAACCAATTTAAATTCATACATGTATCAAATCCAGGGTTATCTCAATCACACTATGCACACCAAGCCTACATTATAGGGTTGGCGCCTGACGCTACAAGATTGCAAGCAAAACATTGAGTGCCTCCCAACCGCAACATCCTAGGAGCAGCGGTACAAATAGGTAATGGGTCTGGTTCGTTACCATACCAGTTGTCCGTGATGTAGAGGATGTGGGCGTGGTTGACGGAGAGGCCGTCGCGGGTGGCGGAGAAGGTGGGGACCAGAGGGGACGCCATGAAGCGGTGGAAGAAGTCGAGCTGCTTGGGGCGGGTGACCCGGTAGCCCCGTGAGAGCCCCAGCGGCAGGGGGTCCCCCGGGACGGGGCGCACCGTGCCCTCCATCGTCACCGGGGTCTCCGCGTCCAGCTCCCACCGCCCGTCCTCGTCCGACATCCATCGCATCCGCCGCAGCGACATCGGCGCCGGGCGGCGCTTTTTTTGAGCTGGTGGTCCTTCCGATTTAGCGTCGGCCGTCGGCGTCGGGGTGTGCACGCACAGTTGGTGGGCGAGGAGCCGGATAGGGACCTAGCCGCCTAGGTGTTGGTGGGTAACGTTGGCTGGCCCTGTTTGGCAGATGCAGATGGCCGGGGAACCGGGCTGAGGGCTCCCCTACCCAGCTTCAGCTTAAGGTTCTCTTGGGTTAATTTTGTAGAGGCTTTTCGGTCAGCTTCATTATAATTTTGTAAAGTTGGAGATTCACTGACTCGTGGGACACACATGAGTCAATGACACGTGGAACAGGATGACATATCTCCAATTTAGTCTTCAAATTATAATCCCTATTCAAATGAGCACAATGACTTCTGAAACAAAAAAAATAGTTAAACTGAAGTCTGTTTTGGGTTAGAAAATGAAGCCATTAGAATATGATTTTTCCTAGCTTCTTCATATTTTGGAGAAACCCAAGCCCTAGAAGCTAAAAATTAAGCGGGCTATCCTATCAAATCAAATGTGGAGATTCTCATGGACTTCGGATCTTTTTTGTTTTTTTCGATGAAAGAAGAATTATATTAGATAATAGTTGGGTACATCAACACGTTACAAACACTCTGGATTACACAAATATTCAGATTTACATATAAATCGTGCCCACACTGTGAATAGCTCCAAATCTCAAAACCAAACTTATACGATGCTTTGCAATATGAATGACCGCACACATGGGTAGAGCCAAGGCCCGGCCACCCTGGGCCACTGGCCGGGCTCCCCTGCCAACCTGCAACTAATACACAACGCTCGTCTATTTGATATCTGTATAATGCTCCGTTAGTACTTCCGTCCAATTTAATGAGGTGAGAGAGTGTTCGACGGTAGCTTTTAATCTGCTGCGCACGGGTGCCCGTGTCCCTGCCCCTGCCTCAGATTATCGCAGCTCATTTGCTATAGCGGCTAGCAGGTGAGCAGCATGAGCAAATGCTGACCACGGTGCCAAGAATATTAGGCTGATTTTATTATTCTATATATCTTTGATTTTAGCTTATCTTGTTATTACAAATCGACATGTTAAGGGAAAATTTTGCTCGTTACGTAAATTAACACATATTCTACCTTCACGCTGAAAAAAATTCAGGACACAATCTTTATTTGATTTTGCATGCCAAGAAATCGTAGCTCGATCTAATATGTTATAAATTTATGTGTGTGGCTTGTCACTGTTAAGCATATGGCAAATTGTCCGCCCAGGCTCTCTAAAACTCCTGGCTCCGCCACTGACCACACAGGCAGACACTCAGCAAAAGGCCTGAGAACAGATGCCCAACGAACGACGGCCAACATTCATGTAGGCGGAGTTGAGAAACTTCTTCTTTTCTGGTGTCTTCCTTCTTCTTCTTGCTGCCACTAAAGAGTGAGGAAGACCGATCTGAAAGTTATTCTTCCTAGTCCTTCATCGTGGCCAGATCTAACCACAATAAAACGGAGAAGAGACCAGAGAAAATTATTCCATGGCGGCGACACCATCTCCGTCTTGATGTCGCCGTCCAGAAATAAAAGTCTCCATGTCGTCATACCGGTGAAGATGCTGACATCATAATTATCGCTCCCATCTTCAACAGAGCCGCCATGGAGCAAGCAATTCCACCCTGTCCTCTCGTCATTGCCAGAGAGAAGGAGGAGATAAATCCCCATAACCGAGAAACTTGGCATGGAGAAACCCTAACTCTGAAGACTCGATCTATTGGAAAAACTTATTAAAAACGATGGATCCCCGCTCCCTTTGGCCTCCGGCGATATGCCAGAGGGTGAGGGAGGGGACCAGCGGTGGTGGAGGCGGGTGGCGGCGGCGGACTTCAGGTCCCTGGGGCTTCTCTACTCTTACCTTTTTAGCTCTGCTTCACCAAAATTCATTATGGAGCAATATAGTTTAAAGTAGGTAAATATATTTGGCATGCAGCATAGCCCCATCTCTAAAAATACGAGATTTTCTAAGAAATGTCTAATATGCTCTTGGACAATGTTTAGTTTTTGGCAATATAGTTTAAAGTAGGTAAATATATTTTAAGTGAATATATTCATTGCTCTTGGACAATGTTTAGTTTTTGGGCAATGTCTATATTTACCTACTTTAAACTTTCTTGCTCGTGGATTCACATGCTAGTCCACTTGCATCTCTATTAAGCAGGCTTACTTCCTCGGTCTAAAAAAAACATATCTCATCGCTTTTGAAGAAATCAAAGAAGTACGAGCATTTATGATGAGTAATGAATGTTTTTAGACTTATAGTAAAATACATTTTTATAATAAACATATTTAGATTTATAAATATTGATATTATTTTTATAAATCTAGTTAAACTTTAAAAGAATGATTACTCAAAAGCGAGATGTGCATTCGAAAATATTTGATAAACAACCTCAGTCGCCGAGCTCCCTTGGAGTCAAGCTCAACCAACCAGGAGCCGGATTCAATGACTTCACATATCAAAGTCACGTTGTAACTTTCCCTTAATCTCCATCCTCCATCTAAGATAATACTCCGTAGTTCGTAGATTGAAGCAAAAATGCCTAGCGGCAGCTCACGCTCATGAGTAAAACTGGCAACCAACATAGTAATATTGCTAAACAACACAAATAACTCTATACTAAGTTTTTTGAGCATTTTGTATATACACAAGTACACAACCCTAGCTTTTTGCAGTCCAATGCAGTACATTTTAGTTCACAGCATGCAATAATCTACTGCATGCAGCCATGGATCTTTCATATTTAAAAAGTAATTAGAGTGTAAACTGCACTTGTTTGCATACACATAAGTGTGCGCAGATGTATTCTTGCTATTTTCTTCCTCGCCTCAAATTTAGATTTCAATTTCTTAGTTTTTTTCCTTCCACTGTCTTCTCAAAATTCATTACCATGAGAGGGTAACGAAAAAGAGATTTCTGACTGATGATGTTACTATTCAAATGAACTTGCACTTTTTTTGGGTTTCTAACTTATTTTGAACGCCTGTGAGGTGATAAACACCATAATGACGGACTAAATGTGTGGTTCACTCAAAAATTGCTCCGAATTAAAATTTGCATATGTCCATCAGACTATCAAGGCATCAAATGAGACTCTTCCATGTGATATTTGATCCTTATGAACAAGACATGTTTAGTACTCTCTCTATTTTAAATTATTAAGACGTTTTGACTTTTCTAGATTCATAGCTTTTGCTATACAATAATATGTCTAGATTCATAACACAAACAACATATCTTAAAAAGTCAAAATATCTTATAATTTGAAACGAAGGTAGTAGATAATAATTCTTGGTCAACAGGCATTTCAAAAGTTTCTAAATCAACTCCTTGCACACCAAAAAAAGAACAATGCTACATCAGTTCAATAAGTAAAGATTGTCGTTTATTCACTTCGTAAGATTTTCAGGTCACATAGCGCTTCTCAGTTCCAATGGACGAGTTCATCTATGTTCTCTAATATTTGTCATTAGTAAATAAATTAATAATTCAGTATGTTATATTATTACTTAGTAACTATAATGACAATATTAGTTTTGATAAGTGTTAATATGGTAACTAATATATGTTTTGTGTGCCAATTAGGGTAGTAGTAGTGCTAATTAACATATTTTATGTTTAATTAGTGATTATCATATGGCAAGATTAGTGTTAGTGCATAGTTATTACTATCTTTATTCCATTCTAAATTGCAAGTCGTTCTAGCTTGTTTTGGGCTCATAACTTTTCATGTGCATCTAGACATACATCATATCTAGGTGCATAGCTAAAGTCATGTACATAGAAAAGCTAGAAAGAGTAGTGTATAATTAGTTATCGTTATTTTAAAATAATAAATATATTAGTCAACTATTCACATTTCATCCATCCAACCAAACAAGAAAAGCTTGTCTTATCCATCTAGCCAAACAGGAAGTATTGATGAGCTCATCCTGAATCTATGGATGGTCAAATCCCATCTAACTTTGCCAAAACCAAACTCACCCTAAAAGACAAAATCTCGTCTTGCGCTATCTTTAGTTCTTTACCTTGTCATACTTCACTTCGGAACCTTACATAGTTACATATACAATGCAAATAGCAGCAGGTACACCAAAACAGTTGACTGTGCCTCCCCAAATGAAACTCCTTTGGTTGGCCACGACAAAACTATCGGACCAATCATTCAGCATGCTATAACTGAAGATTTACTTATACATGCATACAATCATACAAGATGTGTTGATTAATTTGTTCAAAACGACAGTTCTTACTGTCTAGCCATCGCAGCCATAATCACAATGATCACGTTCTCTCTTCCCTGCCTAATCTCCACATTGTGACTTGAACAGACGCTCAATGAACTTTGATGGCCTTTCCCCCAGAATAGGAATGGGCATCATGTGCAAGTGTCTGAGACATTTTTCAAGAATCAACAAGTTAATAGTAAAACAAAAATAGCGATCATGAGTTTGCAATAATATATATGATATGCAATCAATAGTCATTTATGTTGATTTCAATTTCAAACAAAACACAAACAAATCATTAATACTATACTTCATATTGTCGCAAAAAATTACTACACTTCATCTTGATGTAGCATACTATTTCAACTTAATAGTGCACTCTTCTTGTGGCTAGTAGCTTAGTCGGAACACCCTCCTTGCTCACTCTCCATCACTTCTCCATCACCGTTCTCCTTGCTCGCTCTCCACCGTTCTCCTTCCTCGCTCTCCATCATTTACTCTTCTTGCTCTTTTATGTATGCTTGCATCACTCTCTTTTCTTATACCTCTACTTGGATGATTGATAACTGTAAGGTCACCACCCTAATGGAAAAATATGGCCACAATATTCATCCTACCCACATAGCATGTCTTATATTCTTTTCATAAGCTTCAAGGTAGCTGCCTAGCCACAAGCAGCATCTTCTATTGCTCTAATTAGTCTTCAGTCATTGTAAAGAAAATCGGCATTCTTGAATCTAAACCAATAAACATGACAATAACAAAATGCCAAAGGTAACAGCACAACAGAGAGTATGGAGCTGTGTATTTACCTGTTCTTGAGATTGGAAGTACATGAATGGAGTGTAGTGTAGAAAATTTGAAACCCTTGATGTGTATATATCAGCATATCTACAGCAAATGCAAAATTAGTTGCATTCAGTTTGGAGTCCATACAACATTTTTCCTCGCTGTCAAAAAAAATTATAGCCACTCACTTTTCAATTTGCCTGGTCAGATGACTCTTATCCCAGAGACCAGCACGTGACAACCAACCCCATCTTAAGAGGGAAAAGAAAAACGTACTTGCTTAGCTTACTTTTCTAACAATTAAAGAGATAAATACCAGAAAATTTATGAACAAGACCGATAAATTGATTACATGGAAATTAAAATCATACGAATTGGAAATCAGAAGCAGAAATAGGTGCGATGACGTTTCAAAGCAGTTATTTATGTAAGAAATATATGGGATAATAGATCTGAACACCCAGATTTGAAGGATTTCCCAAATTCACTACAAGAATAAGAATGTACATAGTGGTTGATGTACCTTTTATTGAAAAGTTCTCCATCTGCTTCTAGCATTGGCCCAATCTTTTCATCTAATCTTTGCATAACAATGAGCAACTTTTGCATACTTTCCGTAACCTCCTGATCATCCATACAAGTTGCAGCAAGTGTCTGAAAAAATGTATATCAGTGCAAGCATATCGATAACTTAACAAAATCCCTGAGCCCTAGAAACTAAGCCAAAATCACCAGATTTATCTTAATTTTTGGTTAAGATGTATAAAAATTCATACATGACAAAAGTGCACTGCTGAAAGTAATACAAATGTTAAAGTTTCAAACATCTGAAAAGGACATTCAACATGTTGGAGCTCACTAAAGCATCAGGCTTCACTCTAGTACCTGTGCAGGACGTGAATTAGAGCGCCTCTGCAGAGCCAGGCGAAGCTGGTTAAAAAGATCCCCCACACTTTCTTTTTGTTGTATAAGTGTAACAAGCTTTTCTTTCTGATCATGGCTTTTGACCAGTGCATCAAACTGCAAACACAGAAGAGGAAATTGGTCAACAAGAGGCTACAACTCGATTGGCTACATAGCACCGACAGCATAACAAATTGTGGTCTATCTAGGTTTGCTTCCACATTAATTCAGAATCAACAGATGCATATACTTGATAATGGTCAGTACAAGTGTGTCATCAGCATATTGGAATTAAGGTGCTGTTTGGTTGATGCAGTGATAACGTAAATGTAAATGGTAACAGATCACACTGTGATCAGCGACCGAATGGGCGATCCCCTTGATTGTTTGGTTTCCCCATGTAATGTATCTGTTACCATGTGGAAGAAAAACAATTTGAATGAACTTTCCTGAATCTCGTCAGGTCTATGGCAACAATGTGCTCCGTCGTTCCTGATCTTTGCCATTGCAGGGGCAGGGTGGCAGGATTTTGGGATGGCGCACTCGCGATCCTCATAAAGGATTGCTGCAAAGAGCGGCAGCAACGGCCCTCTTCCTACGCGCGGCGCCGGCTGAGGCCGCATGTCAGCAGAGCATGGTGGCGGCGTTTCCTGTCCTGCGTGCGCCGTCGGTCGTGGCGCATGGCAGCCGCGGCGATCGCCGGTGAAAGCAGGAAGCTAGCACCCAGGAGGGATGGAAGAGGGAAGATGAAACGGGCGGAGTCATCATCCTCCTTAGCACCGTCAGTTTTTTTTTCTTTTCTTTTGTAATCGGAACCTGTGGTGTTATCTGTTTACGGTCAAAAGGGATCGTGATTGAATAGGACTGGTATCCGATACTGTGGAAATGGATTTAAGGATATCATGAAATAAACAAATGTAAGGGAATCTGATTGCAGCATGATCTGATAACGCCCAAAAATCACTGAACCAAGCAGCACCTAAGTGGTATACATGGTGCAGGCTGCTTCATGTAGTTATACCATCATATCACCAGTAGATAGTTTTATGCTTATGTAAGTAGTTTTTCTTCGGACGTGCAGAAGAGTCGGGTGCCATTTCATTAAATAGGAAAAAAAGGTATAAAGAAAAAACACTCAAAGATGATGCCCTAACCTCAAAGGCCACCACAAGTCCACAATGGCGGAATGTAAAATAAATGCAACACGGACAAATAAACGCAACACGGACAACAGAAAGATGGCCACAGCACATCACTAGAGCACACAGTTAGAACCAGGGAGGGAGGACTATATTCACCCCATGACCAAGTTCCTAAGATCCCTAGTCCCAGCAGCACACCGGACAGTTCCTTCTTCAATCACCGTCCTCACTCTAACCACCATATCATAGGAGTGGCATTGTTAAAAATGCAGTTGTTATGATGCTTCCACGGCTCCCAAGCAGCAAGGACGATAAGAGCGTATAGGCACCAACTAAACTAAAACTGATCCAAGAAGTCACCCATATGAAATTACAAGGCAAGGCAAATCTAAGAGTCCTGATACAGTTATTCAAAATGAAATGAATTAAAGATGTTCTTGTCCAAAAACTCCTTTTAAGACATTGGAAATGCAATGTGAGATGGAAAAATACCAGACAGAATCAATAAATGTTCAAGAGAAAGCTTCATCCTGCTAGTCGGAAATCAAAATGCTACTGTAATGCCTAATGATCTACACATTGTCATTATTTTTTTAATTAGTGAGAGAAGGTAAGCAAACTAACCTCATCTTCTAGTTCTCTGCAGATTAATGCCGTTCTCCATCGTAAATGAACTTTTGACTGGCTTACATCTGTGTAAATATGGTCCCCAACATATAATATCTCATCCCCATGAATGTCTAGTGATTTCTCAACCATCTGAGCACTACCACCAGAATATAAGCCACCTAAATACCCATTTCATAAAAGGGATAGCAAGTCAGTCACAAAACTGGCAGTGGATAATAGACAAGAGCATATCGAAGAAAGAAACTAAGGTTGAAGGATCTAGTCTAGTGACATAAGCAATTAAGCATAAAAGTTGGAGTAGCTCTCTTGTTTTATTCCCCAATCCAAACTCTCCCTTCTCCATTTCAGAATAAAAATGAAAAAAAAATCATATCTGCACTAAAGAAAGAGAAGATCCAAGCACCTAAATGGGAAAACAACATGGTGCCTGCACATCAGAACACCCAAACTTCTGCACAACAAAGACCAACATGTGGTTCTGCTGTTGATAAGCAATGATGTTACAACTTTCTCTAAAAAAGGGAACAAGTCCACTTTTTGGCCCCTCAACTCTTGAGTTTGTCTAATTTTGACCCCACCTGCAAAACCAGGTAATCCTGGCACCTCAACTACCAATACCGTTCAATTTTGGCCCCTCAGCCTAGTTTTGGTGGTTTTCCAGTAACTCGGGCCCAGCATGGGCCCACATGTAAGACCCTCCATCTTTCTCTCTCTCTCTCTCCTTTTCTCGCCACCACTGTCCCCATCTCCTTCCCTCCTCTGTCTATCTGCCACTGCCGCCTCTCTCCCACTCCACCGTCCACAGCACCACGTCCAACTGTACCAAAGGAGACATGCTCTCGGAGCCGTCCATCTCCTCTTTATCTTCTCCACCAGTCCTCCATCGCAGCCTCCTCCTTCCCTCATCCAGCGCACAGCGAGATTGCCCTCACAGCTGTCCCCATGTCCGATGGTGCACCATGGCATGGGGGGTGCCCATTCTCTCTTGGCTACCCAGGGCATGCAGGCCATGGGCGGAAACTTGAATTGGCGTAGCTAGGGGCTGCATCGAGCTCGGCCATGGCACGTCTCCTCTGTCTCTCCATCTCTCTGGTGATGAGCAAGGGACAGTCTGCAGCAGCACACAGGTATGAGGCGGCGGGGTGGTCTGCACTATTAAGTTGCATGCACCGACCAATTCAACCCAAAAGCTTAAGCTGATGGGGAGAGGTGGGCAATTCACTTACATTCCAACACTCCCCCTCACGAGGAGGCTCCCTCAGGCCTCAGATGTGGAATAGGAGGATTCGAAGTTGAGACCTCTGTCTTTATACCATATTAAGTTGCATGCACCGACCAATTCAACCCAAAAGCTTAAGCTGATGGGGAGAGGTGGGCAATTCACTTATATTCCAACACGCACACAGCAGAGGTGAGTGCAGTGGCGCAAAAGCAAGCACTCTGGACATAGCAATGGGAAGTTGCGTTGGGAGAGAGGGAGGTGGGGAGGGAGAGATGGAGCATATGACAGGTGGGCCCAAGCTAATTGAAAACCACCACAACCAGACCGAGGGGTAAAAACTGAACAGCATTGAAAGTTGAGGTGCCAAATTTACTAGTTTTGTAGTTTGGGGTTAAAAATAGATAAACATAAGAGTCGAGGGGCCAAAAATGGATTTGTTCCCAAAAAATATGATGTTGGAACTATAAATCATCTTAATTAGATAGGGAAGCTACCATGAAGAATGCCCCCACCCCCCACCCCCCACCCCTCCAGTTCTATTTTTGGTTTCCATTCATTGAGTTTTGAAGAAAATGAACATAATGCTACAGCATAATACATATTCACAGTTTGAAACGAAACATGTTCCTTCACAGTGACAGATAAAGAATTATTGGAGGTTCTATGAGTTACTGGTTCACAACAGTAACGGCGCGAAGAATTTGACCTGACTTTACTTTAAAACAGGGGCGCATCAGTCCATCATCTGTTACAACCTCATATAATGGATGTGAAAGCTGGAAAAACTCTGGCTTCCTTGCGGAGACTATAACCTATAGTAAGAAAGAATCAATGGATATTAATGAATTTTCCAGTATGTTGTAAGCAATGACTGTTAAACAGTCACTTCTACAAAGCTGGTATAAGGGAGAGAGATAAACTTACCATTTCGAAAAGATCTCTCCATCCCACATCATTAGGAAGAAAGCGATTGAATGCATGATTCATCATTTTGTTTGTATAATGGTAATCTGAATTAGTAATGAGAAGCAACTTTTTTCCAGCCTGATAGATTGGAAAGCCAGCATATCAGTACAATGGTTCTATTACTTTGAATTGATCATACGGCACCATAAGCTGGAAATGTGCTAACCTCCTTTTGATCAAGAAGAGCTAAAGGAAGTTCTGGATCAGGCTCTACAAACCGCTCAGGCTCAGCCATTATTTCTCTCTACATTTCAACCAGCTAAAGATGTTTTCAGAAAAAAAAATAATAGTCATATATCATAATCATTTTATGATTAACCGAAGAGTACCTTAAGTTGGCCTTCTACATGTGCTCGAAAAAGTGCTTTGGAAACAGCCTGGAAAAAAGGTACACCAAACTTCGTTTATTACATAGCAAAAGTGGACAAGGACAAATGTTCCACAAGTCAGAAGAGACATTGTTTGGTGGGCGGACCTTTTTTTTTCTTTCTGTTTCTGTATAGACTAATTCTTTTACTTTATTTTTAATAATAATATAGTAAAAGCAGGTCTCTATGCTGATGTAATGCCTTCAAAGAGATGAAAAGGAAACAGCAGTGCTCATTACATTGTACAGTCCTTTGTAATCCAATGGCCCAAGTTCAGCTGGCACCAATCCCTGATCTAACTTGTCGACCATCTGAAGAAAATAGCAATATCCAGGTTCAGTCCAAACTTGAGAAATGTTTAGTGTGAGAGATCACATGCAAATTCAGAATGTCTAGTTGTCTACATAATCATTTGAAAAACAATACAACTACTCCCTGAATGAATCAAAACAGGATTGATTGTGTTGATGTGTATTGATTTGGAATAAATACATTCAGATTTCTGAGCATACATCATGTTTCTTTGATGGGCTCCTAATTGTGATTTATTCTGCCGAGGACAAATCAGAAGCCAATGTATTACCAACTTCTGTTTGATGCTACTACAGACCCCACTACTAACAAACGGATCTGGTTGTTAGATCATCAAGAGACATGTCTACACTTACATCTATATATTAAATTAATTTCCAAATCAGTGAGGTAAAATATGGCCAAACTCCAAGTCCTTAGAAGGCAAAGGCGCAGTTATTCAAGGATGAAAGAGCAGAGAACACCAAACTAATAGCAAAAATATTTCAGCTGGCTTGCTTAGCATAGTATCTCATCTGAACTTGTACCATTTCTGCAACTCTTGCCAAGTCTTTAGCTAATCTAGACAAATACTTAGCTTCTGGAAAATATAACTCAGTCACTTGCAAATCAACAGAGAAACCATTAGCTCCCTGGGTATGCTAATGAGAAAGATGGACATGGACTTAAATAATTGAGATGTCAAGTGACATCACATCACATAAACATTGAAATGACTATATCATATAAAAGGAAGAGGTAAGGAAACCTGCATGAACATGACAGCTTCTGAAACAGAGAAAAGGGTGTTAAGGAACTCCCATCGACTTTCTTTTCGCAGGTCCACCAATTCTCTTCCATATATTTCACTATTCAAAGACATGAATTAGAGTTCTCATCTCTGGAGCCCAGAAACTTTGACGAAATGTGTTACCTATACCTCACAGCACGAGTGGAAAGCATCTGGGTACCATGCATGGCCCTCTTAACATAGCCAAATCGATCAGCTTTAACCAAGTTTCCCTTCTCTTTATCAATAACAAGACCTCTTATGACCTGTGACACAGCAATTGTATCACTAGAGGTGATGTATGTGCTTCAAGGTATTATGAAAGAAGTGCACAGCAGGGCGCTACCAGGTCAGGGTCAAATTTAAGGTCATCTACTGGGAAACCCATGCTCTTGAGGTTGTCCATCCCATAGTCATATGCACGTCCTTCCCAGGCCTACAGAAATCACATATGTGATTACCATAATATTTGCATTGAGCAAAATTATACTAGCTCCAATCCAAATATAAGCCCTAGGTTTTATCCTATGTCAAACAATTATTTTAACTTTGACCATCAATAGCTAAAATTCATATACATTGACAACATAAGACTGATGTTAGTAGATTCATCATGAAAAAATACTCCCGCGATATATAACCCTTCATATTTGAATTTGACACAACATATTTACATAGAAATTAAGACAGTGTACTAATGTGAATATAGGGATTGGGGGAAATATTTATATCTAAAATTATCTACATTACAACACATTGAAAACTCACAGCAACTAACCCCTGACATGAACTTTATGAACCAAAAATTAAGGAAAAACAACTTTAATTGGCACTTGAAATTAAGATTGCCCATACGCTATCCTTTGGAGTTACCAGTCAAATCAGCTCAACATATTTACAGAGTTTTCTAAAAGTGCAACCCCTGGTATCAGAAAAGTTTATAGGCGAATCAAGAAAATGGGCCATGAAGTACCATCACATTGTAATGAATTAATGTATAATCCATATCGTAGCCAACCACACTGATAGATCGAAGATTTAGTGTCCTGGTGCAGAAAATTCCACGAGGAGAGTGTCTTACTGAAAACGGGGCCTGCATTTTTAGAAAACTGATGTTAGTATTGTTTTCGGAAGGCTGACTGGTTTTGTCATCGTGATGATACTCAAACAAGATATGATTGGCAAAGGGCAACCAAAAATGGAAGTTCAAGAACAAAGTGCTAGAATGTTAGCAGATAGAATATAACTGCAAAATTAATTCTGATTTACAATGAAAATAGTATTAGCGAGTTTGATTATAGCTTGTCTTTTAAAAGAACATATGCTTTTGTCTATTCCTCCTTTCCTTGGAATGTGTTAGCATTTCCATGATCAATGTATTCACTAGAGTTATATTCCACTGAATGTGGATTGTGGAGCTTTTGTTGCTAGAAAGGCATGTCTCTTGTATCTTAATTCTTAATCATAAAAAAGGGAACGCCTTGTCAAGGACCATCATGCAAAAAAATTTATCAAACCATTTGACAACAGTTATCTTGGGATGCATTTTATAGTAAATCTTCTTTTTCTCAAACACGCAGGAGAGCTGTGTATCTTTGCATTAAGAAGAAAGAGGGTCTAGAACCCTTACAACACACACCCACACACCCTTGATTTTTTGCTTGTGAATTTGTGATTACATTAGCGCCCTTTTCTTACAAGCATTTTACAGTAAATCTTAAAATAGTCAAAAACCATATAGTTTTGTTGAGTCCTTTCCCAACAAAAAAGGCCATAAAACAATTTCGAAGCAATGGATACATCTAACAACTTTGAAAACTGAAAGGTCAATGCAAGAGAAAATTTTCCTTTCACCAATAAGAGAACCCTCATTCGCTTCTGCCAGGAAGAAAAAAGGGCCATTGATGCTTCACAGGTTTTCGATAACCATCTCTTTTTGCCATTACTTGATGGTCAAAAATCATAAACCTCAACTGCCACATTAGTTTTTCGATAAAAATAAAGGTCATGTATTTGGCTGAACACGAGATTGTGAGACCATTGCCACAATTTACTGTCAGGGATCGTGATGACTGCATCCACTACAGGCCAACACTTTGATTCTTACCTGCCAGAAACTATAAATGCCTACAATAGTAGAGGTCACAACAGGCATGAAGAGTAGTGACTTATTCTTAGACATGACAACTGGCTCTTAGTCGACTAAATTCTAAACACATGAGTGGTCAAACATCTCTGGCTCGTGGAATTCTAGTGTTAATGACATTTAAAGAAAAAAGTGTGTAACAGAGTGGAGGTAAAAGAATTGCTACTACAATTTTATGATGGTAGAGTATGAGAGGAAGGCCCTTATTCCTTAAGTGGATAGTTATAATCTTTTGTCTAAATTCCACAACATAACACAGTTGTATAGGTGATTCCCAAAAAAAAAACACAGTTGTATA
This sequence comes from Saccharum hybrid cultivar R570, assembly GCA_038087645.1. NCBI lineage: Eukaryota > Viridiplantae > Streptophyta > Magnoliopsida > Poales > Poaceae > Saccharum > Saccharum hybrid cultivar. The sequence goes on along the minus strand of JAQSUU010000015.1, from coordinate 28,997,544 downwards.
GGTTACTGGTAACTAAACATGCATTGGTGACAACATCAATGAGTTCTGCACAGGGAACATGAATAGAAACAGAAGATGCATACCGAACATCAACAAGGACAAGATAATGCTTAAAAGGATAGAACCTTACTGCAATTCCCAAGTCATGAAGCAATGTTTCAGCTTCTCCCGCTTCTTTCCAGGCTATCTCCTCAATAGGACCATGCAAAGTTGACTTGCCGTTCCCACCTAAAAAGTTAAAGCAGCTATGAGAAATTACAAAGTTATCATGATCCAATTTTGATGATGTTGCCGTATATTCCAATTAGCCATTAGGAGAGAAGCCGTCTACTTATAATCACGTAAGAATATAGTGGCCCATGCTATATAGTATCACCCACGAATCAACATCGAACTCAAAATTAAGGAGATCCAGAGCTCACCGAGCGCCTCGAGGCGCTCCCTCCGCACGTTCAAATCCCCCCTGGTGCTCTCCCCGAGGTAGTCCACCTCCGAGAGCCCCGACGAGGTGACCGAGAAGTAGGACTCCTCCTCGTCCTCAAGCCCGTCCTCCTCGTCCCGCTCCCCCTCCACCGCAACCGGCCTACTGGCGTCGAGCGCGCGGCACCGGAGACAGATGGGAGGGCGGAGGCGGGGGAGAGCTCTGAGCAGGCTCTGTGGCCGCTGTGAATATACAGAGCTCTGCGGAAGCGACGGCCGCGGCGGGGCCCGGGGGCAGAGGAGGCGCGCAAGCTCGGCGGCGTCCGCCATTGTTTGCTGCGAGAGCTTGCGCGAAGACCGGATGGGGGAGCAGAAGTGGGGCCGGCAAAGCCCACACATGAATTTCACGTAAACCGTGTAGGAAAGTCTGTTTTGATTCTACTCCCTCTCTGTCCCAAAACAAATGAAATCGTCTCAAATAAAAATCTAAATATAGACTTGAAATCAACTTTTTCAATACCACGAGAAGAACATTTCGGGATGTAACCATTGTTCTTTTAGTAGAACGATAGAGTAGGGGTAAATATGTAATTTGACACCTACATTAATCTTGCTTCGAAAAGTGAGATTTATATTTTTTTTTTAGGACGGAGGAAGTATTATTAGATTATTAATAATCAGCTAGAATTGTCCGCTCCCCTATCCCAAAATATTTACTGTAACCGCATTCAAGTTTTGTCACAAAATAATTGTCATTCTCACTTCTCTTTCTCTTCTCCCAATAAGTACTTTTTTCTTTTCTCAATATATATCTATCTTATTTTCAGGAGTACTAAGATTTTTTTACCTTGAGCATTAATATATGTGATAGATCTTTAAACGTCTACTATTGTGAGACCAGAGAGAATTATGATCTCAAGAGTTTGGACCATAGAATAACTTATTATGATTAAAATACTTGATCACAATAATCCTATAATTGTAATTAGAGATGATAGGTGTTTAACGACCAACTTACCTATCCACTGAGCCATTTGCACCTAATACTACCTTTGGTGAACCCTAGGTAACAGGGAAGATTATACTATCTAAGCAATTATTATATTTCCCCAAGTTGTGATAGACACATGCTTATGAAGGGACAACCACTTGCCCTCCTTCTATACATCGAAATATTTGCCCTCCTCCAAATTCTTCAAAAACGTGCCACTGGAATTCACCACTTGCTCTCCTTCTATACATTAAAATATCGATCACACAAATTATACATACAAGTAAATAAACATTTCATAAATAAAATAGTAAGTGTATAAAACTATTTTATGAGTCATTATAAATCGATGAACATAAGTTTTATAACAAAGTTACTAGAAACATCAGAAATATAGGTTATATTCCCTTTATTTTAAATTATAAGTTCTAATACATAATTTTTCACACATGTAAAGTAAAGGGACTCGAGGAGGGGACTAAGGGAGTACTCTTATCTTAATTGAACACAATCCTGAATGATGATCACCCATCGGACGGCTAAGAAACATCGCCTAATTTAGATGGTCGGTACTAACTCAAGGGCAGTGGTGCATAGCTGGGACGGCTCTCTGCTGCTCCAAAAATTGTGTGGAGATGTTCCACGGCAAGAGCCAAGAAAGACTCGACGAAAAGCACACCTAAGAGGCCTTGTGATGGTGGGAGAAACAGCGGGACTCACGGTGAGCTCGCACAACAGGACTCGAATTAGGCAAAATGTGCGCTAGGGAGAGAAAGATCGGACGCGATGGTGATGTGATTAACCAACAATATAAAAAGATTCAAGAAACAAAGTTTTAAGAACTCTAACAAATTAACCAGCAAGAACATAGTTTCAAGAACCCTATGTCTGCATCGAAGAAGTGAGAAGACACAATTTGAAGAACTCAGAACAAATTAGCCAACATGAACAATATAAAAGAATTTTTGTTTCTAAACACGTAAGAATTTTTGTCCTAAAAAACCCAAAAAAAAATCTAGCACACCTAAAGAAGAATATAAGCTCAATCAATTATTGCAGATCAAACACCACGTTTACACTATCTCTCGCTATTCTAATTGTGTACATACAGATCAATTAGAGCACCCATTAAGGCAGTGATCAATATAAAAGTGTGGGCTTGGACACCAATCTAACAAGCACACAACTATATAACAGGGGAACCACAACAACACTATCACAGAGATATATGTTGCACAAAGTAATACTAAGTAAATTAGAGAAAGATTATATATTGAATAAAGTAATATCTTGCCCTCTAGATTTGGAAACCCGAGTAAAACTCAGCTCTACTCTAACTCCCACACTTAGACTATCCTACTAAACTAAAATACAATGGAGCTCTCTACTTCTTGTGTATCTCTTCCCTTGAGTCATGAATGGAGAGGGGCTGTGACCCTCTATTTATATGAGTTGGAGGTGGCCCCATGAATCCAAGTGCTTTCCTCCTCAACCACTTGATCAAATTGCCATAAAATGCACGGTGGAGATGTGTCAAAGTTGTGTTTGTTTGCATGGCAGCTGGTGGAGGCGGTAGAAGGAAATGGGGGGAGGCCATCACCTCTTATGGGGTCCCTCTTGGCACCATCTTGAGTGGATTTGTGAAGGATGGGACACTTGATCACATCAATTTCTTGATGTGTGGGCCATCCAATCCATGTGCTTTGAACTTGAGTTGTCCAAAGAAAGCACAATCTCCATCCAAGGGCTAGAAATGCTTAGGAGTGTGTTTCCTTGATCCACACAGGATTGGGGGTAGTGGGACCCTCCTAGTGTGGGCCCATTGGCACTATTTCTCCATAATGACATGCGTTGCATAGAAATACTCTAGGTACATGTGGAACTTTGTTATTTGATAAAATATCCTCATGATATGCTCATTTTCCTTTTATTCGGAGACCTGTTGATGACGTCTTGGATATGTAAATGTGTGACATTTTTACCATCAATGAGATCCCCCAAGCTTAACCTTTGCTTGTCTCGAGCAAAAGATTAAAACTTAGCCTTGGTGGATCAGGAGTTGCTACTATGCTTCACATTTCAATATGGAGCTGGTGCTCCAAATGTATTTTTTAGAGACAAAGCTCTTCCAAACAGGTCCTAATAACCAGGTTTAATAAAAGTTATAGAGGGTATATAAGGCTAAATTTATTGTTTCTCTCAAGTGATTTGATCATCAGTTGGTGAGATATGAAACTCCAAAGTTAGGCAAACATACAGATTTGAGCTTAAAATCCCAAAGTTCAAACAAGCTTAAAATTCCAAAGTTCAAACAAGTAGTAAGTTTTGTGAACTTTGGCTTGATGTTTGTTGTCCAAAAGTCCAAAACGTATTTGTCAAAGCAGATTCTGATCACACACCACTAGGCCTAGATCACTCAAGGCCAGACATTGCCTAGACATGCAGCAAGGTAGGTCCAAAATAGCAAGGCCAACCAATGGGTCGGCTATACAGATTCAACACTCGTTTTTGTCCCAAAAAGTCATCAACACCTTCTGGGAAGACCCATCGAGGAGAAGCACAATGGGGTCGCCCTAAGATCCACAAGGCCACCTAGAATGCCAACAAATCTCGTCGAGAAAGGTGTTGGACAATGAGGGTTGAAAGAGCTAAAGGTAGAAGAAGAGGGTAGTACATTGATGTTTTGATCGATTATGTAGGGTTTGAACCTAACAGGCAAAGCCAATACACAAAGTTAGTTCAAGAACTTTGTGCACAATGTCAAACTTCTGATGGTGCGCAAAATTGAGAGACCAAGCTAAAAACTTGTGACCCTTGCTCATACCGGATTGATCCGTCGGTGTGCACATTGGACTAGTCCAATGACTTGTCACAACACACTAAGGGTTAGTTCCCACAAGGCTCTCACTCATATCTCACATAGTCAACTTGAGCACTATGACTAATCAGTCATCATCATGTTGCATCGCTCTTGATAGTATGGCATACCTATGAACTCAAGATTAAATAAAAATTGAATTCAAATCACTTGAACTCCAATTCTCTTCAAATGTCGCTTCTTCCAATCTTTAGAGCTTGAGGGTAGCAACCAACTTTTTTCATCCATTTAAGCATAGCCATCTTGAGCACGTGAATTTGAACTGTCAACGATATATGGTCGGCAATCTATCGAGGGGTATGCCCAAGGTAGTAGATTGTCGGCAGACAGGTGCGCAAGCTACGAACTAGATGGTGACGCAAGACAAACACAAGGATTTATCCAGGTTCGGCTGCCGTGAGGGCGTAATACCTACGTCCTGCGTCAGATTGTATTGCTCTGTATGGAGAGGTGTAATGAGATGTGTTTTGAGGGGTCCCCTGTCCTCCTTATATAGTCTGGGGCAGGGTTACAAATCTAGAAGCTAATCCTAGTCGGTTACAATTGCCATAGCTGGCCAGATAAGGATTCCTATTCTAACCGACCAGGATCTTGCTTGATCTCCAAGTTTGCTTTCCTTCCTTGTATGGGGCGCCGAGCAGATCGACTGGGTTGCACGTCATCCTTCTCATGAGCCGGACCCACTGGTCTGAGCCAGCCCAAGTCTAGCCATAGGGATATAGGGGTTAATACCCCTACATGAACCATCTCACACATCTGAGTTCAAGTCATGTCTCCATGTCACTTCTTCAAATAATCCAAAAATGATTTGTTCCTCCTCACAATGTGACTTCTCATAGGTTGATTAGTGTCAAGACTCAATGCAAATACTCTCTTCTTCACCATAGTCATGGTCCATCAGTGCCCAAGCTGTCGCTTGTCTTTCACCCTTGCTTGGTCTTTCGAAGCCCTTTCCTTGCTATCTTCACCCTCTCAAGCCAACCCAAGCCACACAATGATCTGAACCAATGGTAAATATACATTCAGATCTATTCCATGAAATCCACCTTGATCTTCCTTGATTTCCTAGCAAGCTCTTCAAATGAGACCATTTGATATGTATAACCTTATGTCTCGCTGACATTCTCAAATACACTTGCTTCATATGATACGATGATATCCATAACATATAAGCCATTGCATCAAATCCATTTGCATTGTTGGCTTCTGCTTGAACTAGATTGTTTCCACAACAGTATATCATTTTGGCTTTTATTACAACATAATATGGAATACCCTCAAGTTTGTCTTCTTGTTGAACAACTCTGAGTCATACAATAATCCATATCTCAAGTGTATGTCATACAAACAAATTTCTATTCAATACTTAGCAAATCTGTTAGACCTTTAATCATGTTATTATTCAATCCACCAAAAGGTTACATGCACTTACAACCCAGACTCTCTAGCTTCCTTGGTTCAACTTCATCTGTGACATCCAGATGATGGCCTCACTTCTTAGTCACAGGCGAACCAAGCTCAAGCTTCTCGGATACCCATCCAACTATTTAGGAGTTTAAACATCACATTTTACATACAATTTACATAGTCCTCAAGATCCATAGAAGCCAAGACATATCTACCCACTCTTTGCATTCTACTAGATGCCTAGTTCATCCGACACTCTAGAATGTATCGTGGGTCTCCCTGGCCTAACTCTTGTAAGATGCTCTTAACTAATGAAAGTTCTTATAAAAAAAGACTAGTATACTGTGACGGGAAATGACCGGCCATTACTCGGTTTACCATATTTCGATAGTCTTGGCTAATAGACATATCAAAATGACCAACTTACTCCTTTCAATTAGACACAAATTTAGTTGGTCCATTTTATGCTCTCGACTGAGCACATGATGTAAATTAGTATGAAATCTTGAAACTTTGGAAGGGTCTATTCACTTGAGACCTAAGCCACCTAGGTACACGTGAGGAATACTAGGGATTATCACAACTTGCTTTTATATTGTGGATTTTCCTCAAGAAAACCATGGTTCGTTTGAGAAATTGGTTAGTCTAGTTTTGTTAGAATCACTAATAGAACAATAAAATGCTCGTCGAGACAAGCCCGCCTTAGGTTTCTCTAGCATTGGTGGGCCACTAGAACGCCTTTAGTTGCCATGGAGACAAAGAAAGAACAACAAGTTTGGAAGGAGAATAAGGGTAATAGGATTATAGATTGATTTTTTTTTACGATTGGATGGCATCAATTAGCAGTGATCCTTTAAAGTAACTCTAAGAGACTCTCTACATTAGTGAAAAAAATACCCTCCACCAGCTTCTTTAATTGATTATCAGGATATAGCCATCCTCTATTTCAGATTTCTCGCTAGCTAAAGATAGATAGTGAGAATAGCTCTCTAGAGTGCGTATAGAAAGTGACCTTATATAAATGATTCTCCAAATGATTTAGATAGGGTGGATTTACTTAGACCATTACAAATCAAAACTTTTACAAAATCCATGCCAAAATATAACTTCTAATTTGGATTACACGGTCAAAACCAACATAGCTGGTTTGCACAGGTGTGGATCTTTCTGAAACCATAATATTCTCGTCTAAACCCTAAATTAGGTATTAAATATATATATGCATTTCGATTGTCTTAAAAAAACATAATAATGGGGGTTCATTCTGCAATTCAACAAAGTAAAACTGGCCTTACCTAGAAAACTAGCCTGGTTTATCTAGCAAACCGGCCCGAATTAGGCCAATTCATGATGCCAACGGACGGAGAATTGAGTAATCTAACACCTGACACGACTTGCAAATTAAACCGCTGCACCTATGACCCGGCTAGATCAGTAATATCCTACGACTGGGAAGGACCGGCCACCTTCGCGTAGACGGACGACGCGCAGACCAATGCGAGCCACGCCCCTCCTCCGATGCCGAAGTCGCCGTTGGACGCCGGCGCCACCACCTGCTCCCCAGCGAACGTCGTGGCCTCCCCGCCTGCGCTCGGCGCGTCGTCCCTCGACAGCCCCCGCGGTACGTGCGGCGGCAGTGACACCGGCAGCTCCTCGTAGCCGTCGTCGGCGCAGTCCGCGCGCAGCGGCGGCGCCGGGCCGGGCAGGCACCACGTCGTTCGCCAGCACATTGCTGTGCGCCTGACAACTAGGCGGCTTGCAGATTCGTTCGGGCGCTCGGGAAACGCTAGCTGCAAGTACGTTGAAAGCGTGTGGCTACGTGATTACGTGAAGGGGACGAGAGAAATCAAAGCGTGGACAGATGATTATAATGTCGTCTGCGAAGCACAGTTGGAAACGGACTCAAGTACTACTGCAAGCACGAGTCTAAGGCACCGTTTAGATGCCAAAAATTTTGCCAAATTTTTCAGATTCCCCATCACATCGAATCTTTGAACGCATGCATGAAGCATTAAATATAGATAAAAAATAAAACTAATTACACAGTTTAAACGAAATGGACGAGACAAATCTTTTAAACCTAATTAGACCATGATTGGACAATATTTGCCAAATAACAACGAAACTGCTACAGTAGCGTTTCGCCAAAATTTTTGCCAACTAAACAGCCCCTAATTCGACCAATACATACACGAAACAGTGGGGGTCTCTTCTCTCTTGTACTCGAATTTGGTTTAGCAGTCGCGATATCAATCTGCACATCTCTGATTGGCGTATTTTCTTTTTTTCAAGCAAATATTGTCAAGCCAAAAGTGCTCCACATAACGCTAATTCTATAAACACATGTGACGTCAAGATGAGAACAATCTACTTGTTTTGTTTCTACTTCAATTCATTCATGGCTGTGTTTAGATCACTTGAAAAGTACACTATGTAAAAAAAGATTCTCCATCACATCAAACTTGCGATACATGCATGGAGTACTAAATATGGATAAAATCAAAAATTAATTGTACAGTTTAGTTGTACTTTGCGAGACGAATGTTTTAAACCTAATTAGTCAATGATTGGACAATTATTACCAAATACAAACGAAATGCTACAGTCAATTTTAGCGCTCCAAAATTTGGAACTAAACGCAGCCCATATTAAAGTTATCTAACTTTGATCAGATTTATAAAAAAATATTCGGCCTACAACATCAAATTAGCTTTATTAAATCGGACTTGCTAGCACCCGGACGTCCGATCTAGGGCGCTAGCATTGGACGGTACCCGTGCAGCAAGCGAGTAAGCGCCCCTACCACCATCAGACTTACGAGCGAGCGCCTCAGCAGCAGGCCCACGCCATCCCGGACGTCACCCGCGCCGCCAGACCGCACGTGGGGGACCGCTCATGCCCCTTCCTCTTCTCACGCGTATCTCCATGTGCAACACTCTGATCTACTTTTGAAACATTCAGATGCAATACTTGCAATGTACAAAAGAAAGATGAAACACTTAAAACATGCCTCTTAAACACCTAAAACCACTTAAACCATTGCAAATATTATGCAACATCCAGATAAAAGACTCAGAACATATGTGTGAAATAAATGCAACGTCCAGATAAACACACTTGCAACATATGTATGAAAAAATAGATGAAACATTGAGAACAAACTCTTGCAACATACGTATACAACCATTGCAACATATGCAACATCCCAATCCACTTTCGCAATATTCGTACGAAACACTTCAAAACATACATCTGAAATAACTGAAACATTTGAAACATAGGCTTGTAACATGTCTGAAAAACACCTTCAAACATTTGAAACACAGCGTCGCTGGCGACCATGGCCTACTTGGTGGAGAACTACGGCTGCGCAAGCCTCCCCTTCCTGCCGACGCTGCGAAGTGGATGGGGGCGCGGGCGCAGTTGCAAGCGCAAGCCTCCCCAGGCATAGGCGTAGGCCTCGCCTTCCGCGACGGGCGAGGTGGATGGTGGCGCGGCGCTGGATGGTGCTGCTCCTGATCTCATGCTGTTGCGAGCTGTTGCTGCTCTGGTGGAGAAGGTGGCCAACAAGCTGGAGAAGGCCGCGGCGAGCCGGAGATATAGTGGAGCGGGAGGAAGGCAGACGGCCGGGAGGTGCGATGGAGATGGAGGAAGGCAGACGACCGTGCTCGGGCACGGTGGAGATGCCAGCCGTCGGGTCCCCGACCGCCGCGGAGAACGCCAAGGCAGCGCTGTGAAGGGCGGCGATTTTTTTTTCTGAAGAGGAGCGAACGGACGAGGAGCTGCGACTATTGGGCCGTTGGGCTGATGTTGCGGCCCGCGAATGGGAGCCTCTGGACTAGCGGACATCCTCACCATAGCATTTCCGTCATTAAATTCTCCATATATCACGTTTATTTGAGCATATTCGATGTTAATATATTTTTTTATAGAAAACTTAGTCAAAGAAAAATGATTTGACTTAAGATAAAGCCACAAAGGTAAAGTAGTATCGGTTTGCAGTTTCGCAACAGGTATCAACATTGATTCTACACACCTCACACACAAACCCGTGCTGGTCTGCATATAGTAGCAAAACAAAAAGGCAAGTAGTTCTTCACTCAACATGGCGATATGATGCATAAAATACGTATCATACAAACGGAAATACAAGTATATCCTCGACTGAATCAAGCAAACCACATAATTTGATAGGGAGAGTAGCAGTGGCCTGAACCTTGTTGATGCTATTCAGTCTTGCGTTCAGGTTTGTCGTAAGCAGCTATATTCTGAGGTTCGCACTCCGGGCTGAAGGACCGCACAAGCTGGGCTGATGTTAAGCTCATTGAGATCGCTCCGCATGACGCCCACCTGAGGCTCCTTGGGACTGTTATTTTCGGACCTGTACAATATACGCATGGGTCAGGCAGCACAAAGGTTTAACCTCTGATTCTCTCGAAGCACACTGAGGAAGTGAGGAGACAACAAACAAGCTTAATCGGCTGCTACGATGCATTGAATGGCAGAACAAAAATACTTAAAAGCAGGTGATTAGATGGATCGAAGTCATGACCGTAATGAAGGCGGCACAGCACCCAGAAAGCAAGGGCGCCACCAGTGGAGAAGATGCCTGCAGTCTGACTCATCAACCGCGAGCAAGGCTTTGACTCGGGCCACATCACCTCCCCTTCTGACCATCCCAATGCATTCCGGAGTGCCATCCCTATCCTGAGCTTCTTTGGTGCACAGATTCAGCTTCTCTGCTGGATTTGACAATTGTTCTGACTCTGGAGCACCTTTCTACACTTTCTTCCCTGAGAAAAGTACTGAAGGAACAGAATTTGTCTTTAACAACAGGAGTCTGAAAGGATCATAAAACGATCACAATACGCTAACTCATGTATTGTGTCATTTACTGAACATATTTTGCTATACACCTAGAGAAAATTCTAAAAGCAATCAATTGATTTGCAAAAACAAATCCACAAAATAACATCCGAACCCATTGCATTCCAAGGGAAAGAAAAGAGAGGAATTGAGGAAAGCTTGGCTTTCAAAGACGGCGAAAGTTCTATCAATCATTTGTTCTACAGATTTTATTAAGGAGACTGGATCAGATTGGCAAGTCTAAAGTTGACAGCTTTCAATCTCCAGTGGTGAGATGCCTGATTGAGAAAATATGAATAGCAATTGACAAGCACTGATTGTACCAGATCTCGAAGCAGAAAACAAATTTGTGAGCAATATGCTACCTCCCAATTACAATAGGTATCAGTGAGTAACATCGAGACACTATGCATCAAAATACTCAGGCTGGTGTGCAAAATGCATAAAAAAAACAGTATGTAAATGTCATGCTGATCCAAACGCTGAATATATTGCAACTAAAACCACAAATTGCCAGACTGGACAAGCAATTTTGAGCATCCCAATCTGGATAGTTACAAAACTAGCAATTTTGAGTGCCCATCCAGGGAATTCCCATTTTCTTTGCACCTTTCAGTTCGAACTGTTTCAAACTCTTTGAATGTGGATGTTGCATGTTAACCCCCTATGCTGCCATTTTTGGCTTCTATACACGGGTTCTTGCTGCCTCGGCATTTTGTTTGAGCACCTAGTGTGCAAAAGAGGAACCTCAATGTTCAGTGGTGCTCATTCAGGCATTGTTTCAGACACCTTATGGGCAAGATTAGTGCGGCAGTCTTGGCAGCAAAATTAGCATGGATTATAATCCAAACAGCGAACTGTGATTGCAAAGAACAATCTATGCACGGGCAGTCGGGCTTATACTTTAGATGGAGCAACAGGTGAACAGAAGCTCTACCTGTTGAATGATCCGGTAACTGCACCTCCGCGGCTCTGTGATCGTCGCCTGAAAGACCACCGGACAGGCTGCAGACGCGGACCCGATGACTCTCTCGCCGCCCGCGTGCAGTGCAGGTTGGTGGCGGGCAACGCCTCGTGGCCTCGTGCCACGCAGCTGGACCCAGTCCTATCCGGTAACCGATTCCAACCAACCAAACCCCTCTCCATCCATTCCCGATCCCAAACCCAACCCAGCCATGGCCGACGACGACCCCCACGACGCCGCGGCCTCCTCCTCCGCCGGCGGCGACGAAGACGACGAGGGCACCGACACCGATGCCTCCAACTCCGACGTCGCCAATCCCCAGGGCCAGGATCCTCTACCCTTCCCCGACGCAGCTTCGGTCCCACCTCACCCTCTCGCTCCCGCCCCCGAGCCCGCCGGCGCAATTCCGCCGCCGCAGCCGCAGCCGCAGGGTCCGGCCGCGGACGACTCGCGGCGGTTGTTCCAGCGGCTGTGGACGGACGAGGAGGAGCTCCTCATCCTGCGCGGCTTCCTCGACTTCACGGCGCGCCGGGGCACCACGTTCGCGTCGCACCAGTACGACACGGGCCCCTTCTACGAGGAGATCCGCCGCCGCCTCTCCTTCGACTTCACCAAGAGCCAGCTCATCGAGAAGCTGCGCCGCCTCAAGAAGAAGTACCGCGTCTGCGCCGCGCGCGTCGCGGCGCAGGGCGCCGCGTTCGCGTTCCGGAGCACGCACGAGGGCGCCATCTACGACGTCGCGCGGCACATCTGGCGCCCCGCGTTCAGGCGCGGCGAAGGTGGCGGCGCGGCCGACGCCTCCGACGAGGATGACATCAACCCCGCGGCCGCCGCTGCGGTGGAGGATGGCTGCGGCGGCGGCGGCGGGAGCGCGTCCACGCCCACGCCCACGCCCACGCCCACGCCCACGCAGAGGGGCAGGGGAGGCCGGCGCGTTCGGAGGAGGACTGCGCAAGAGCTGGAGGCCCCAGCATTGCCAGCCACGTCCGCGCTGATGCTGACTGATGCGGCTGAGGACCGGCTTGTTGTTGCTGTCGAGAATTTAGCGCCGGCAATTGCACCGCCACCTCCTTTGCAAGTGCCAACTGTATCACCAGCGGCGGCGACCCCTTCGCCCATGCCAGTGAGCGCCGGTGGCGCCACCGAGGAGGCTATCAGGAGTATCATGTCACCGTTACTGAAGGAGTTCATCAGCTCTGTCACCCTCGCTGGGCAGACTGGATTCGGATTGGGGCTTGGCACAGGATTCGGCGGCATTGGCGGCTTCGACATTCTTGGTCTTGGTTTAGGGGTTGATGTCCCAAATCCTGGAATGCCCAGTGATGATAAGTGGAGGCAGCAGCAAATTCTGGAGCTTGAGGTTTATCTAAAGAGGATTGAACTTGTGCGGGAACAGGTTACCGCTGCTTTACAAGACCTCAGGTCATCAGAAGGTTGATTGGCGTTCTTCTTCCATAGTCTTTTCGTTAGAGCCTGTCTTGTAGATTAGAGATTACCTTATTTTCTCAGGAGAGTTGCTCGTTACAAAATTCTCATTGTACTTGATTTAAGTTAGGTGCTTGTAGTTGTCATAAGATTAGAGGCTAAAAAGATTGATTTGTAGATGGACTCACGATGAAGGTTGTTATTTACTCGCTACCTTGCTTCATTGTTAGACATGTTTAGTCCCTTTTTTGATAGAATTCAGTGCATAGTTGCCATGCTAACCTCGTATTTTTTTAGTTGGTAGTAAGTGTGTCTTTCCTTTTATCATTTTGTACTGAGTAATCTTGATAAGGCTGGTAGTCCTACATTCGTAGGTACTAGCTGAGTGAGCAACATCGAGAGAATGAAGTAACGGATGATCTTCTATTTATCGGGAAGAAAATACTCTCTGACTATTGAAGCAATACACCTGGTTGTATTAAGTTCACTTCATGGATGTTACTAATATCTGCTTTGGTGGTTGATGGTTTGCTTGAAGTACACCTGGAAGGTTACAATGAGATGCTTTGGCTGTTGCCGTTGGTGTTTGATGACGCTTTTAGCTCTCGTTCTTCTTTGGTGACCAGAGTATGTACTGTTTTCATTAACACGTTTAAAGACATTACTTTTTTTCTTGGCCTTTTCAGATTGGTAGCCTACGTCATGGTTTCTTTTTGTACTCTCTCTCTTTTGGTGAACATTCAGCTTACCATTTTTTCCTCGAAAAAAGGCAATGAGGGCGAGTGTTTGATTCACACCTTCTAAAGTTTAGTCACCTAAACCAGTTCCTAAAGTTTAATCACCCCCCATGTTTGGTTTGCTGGACTAAAAGAGACAAGAGGCCTTGTAGTCCCTTTTAGTCAGGGTGTTTGGCTGCAAAGTGACTAAAAGGTGGGCTTTAATCTCATTTAGCAACACTTGACTATTTGGCTAATGCACTTTTTAGTCACATTTAATCATAGTGTTTGGGTAAAAGTGACTAAATGAGACTAGATTTAGGAGGTAAGGAGTGAACCAAACACCCCCTGAGACCCAATTGGTTTTCTTGTATAACATTTGTGAACTCTTGCATATTTGCATTTAAGTCGTTCTTATGACCGATCTGATCCATTAGGCCAGTTGAAGAGCTCACAGTTCGATTGTTCATGATCTTTATTGCTTTAATTCTTGACTCTTTGAAAAGGAAGAAGAGACACATTCGATTTCGGATACACTCACAATCAAGCCACAACAACAATAATGAATATTGACCTAATCATGTATCCCGGTGTTTCAAGTTTCATCAGTGCTAGCGCCCAGATGCCCGTTTCGTCCGGACACCCGCGCTACACTCCTGTTTTCCATGCTCGGGCTAGCACACCCCCGCCTGAGCCTGCATTTTGTGCGCCCATGCGGGCCCACGCCACCCGGACGACGCCCACGCCGCCAGACCGCACGCAGGGACCGCTCGCGCCGCCACTCCTTCTCATGCGCATTGCAACATGTGCAACACTTGATCTATTTTTACAATATCTAGGTGAAACACTTGCAACATACGTTCAAAACTGCTGAAACACTTGCAAGATACATATGAAACACTTGTAAAGCACCAGAAAAAACTTGAAAACACGCGTGTAACCATTACAAAAAGGCAGCCTTACAAAAATATGAAAACATCAAGGTGAAACACTTGTAACATTTGTATGAAAATACCTGAAACAATTGCATATATATATATGCAACATCCCGATCTAGTTTTGCAACATCTAAATTAAACACTTGCAACATACGTCTGAAATAGTTGAAATATTTGGAACATACACTTGAAACATACGTGTATAGCCTATTGCAACACGTGCAACATCCCAATCTACTTTTGCAACATCCTTATGAAACATTTGCAGCATACCTCTAAAACATCTGAAACATTTGAAATGTACGCTTACAACATGCATCGTATCTCGGTGCGGAGCAGAGAGGAGCAAGTCACTCGTCTCCTCCATTCCTTATCCAAGCGGCAAAACGGAAGAGACGGACGCGGATACCGTAATAAAAAACGAGTGGGCACAAAGCAAAGGCTCATTGGGCTAGTATGCAGGCCCACGAAGGGGCGTCTGGGCGCACGAATGCCCTGCATGTAGCATTTCTGTTAAAGTTTTCAACCGAACTTAACTTTGCTTATCTTGCCTAGGGGTAAATGCGTTAATTCATGCACCACTTAACACTGTTGGTTAAAATCTATCGGAAGGGCCAAATAAAGAACAAAAGTTAGATTTTGGGCAAAATTTGTAAGTTTCAAAACTAAAGAGGCCAAGAAAAAGCGAAACTTTTTTAGGGCCAAGGAATTAATAATCGGGTCATGCAGGCCCGACCTTAGATTTGCCGTGCCTTATTGAACACGGGCCCGGCCGGGCCGTCCCTTTTACCAAGGCCCCCTGTCCAGCAGCACGTCTCCACACTAGACGACCGCCATTCGAGTCCTTTGAGATCTTGCTTCCGAAAGGTTCCGCGCTGGCGCGGACGCGCGGTGATGACTATGGACCCTGCTCCGGCGACGAACGGCACCGCGGCTAGTGTGGGCGGAGGCATGAAGCGATGGGGCGTTAGGTGGTGGTACGCGGCAGCCGGTGCCCTCATTGTGGCGCTCCTCCCTGTGGCCGTGAGCTATTATAGCTTCCGGGGCATACCCTCCTCTCCACCAGGAGGCTGCGGCTGCCCTGTAAGAGAATCTCTTCCATTGGTATTGTGATTTGCCTTGGCTGGTTTGGGGAGGGGCCGAGGGGGGGTTGATTTAGTTGTGCGGTTTTGACTTCTGAGGTGTCAGTGTGGTCCGTTTCAGGCTGCGAGGAAGTACACCGGGATCGGCATCAATGAGGAGGTTCGGCATCCGATCCTACATGAACTCGTTAAGTTGCCGTTCTTCAGGTACTTCAAGGTGAGCACTTGTGGATTGTTTTTTTTTCAATCAATGTCCTGGACTGTGATGTTGGCACGTTAGTGAAGATATATGCTGTGGTGCTCTAATGGGGAGATAGAGTTGTTAGAATTTAGAGTCATGCATGCTTGATTGGAGAATTTGATGTATGGTTACAGAGTTATGGATTATTTACTTGTTCTTTTTTTTCTGAATGTGCTCCGGCCCTTTTATACGTGGAAATTGTTTTGACAACTGTGTGATTCTTTGTCAGATTATTATTTTTACTTGAGTTGTTGAGTGTGGTTTTCTATTTTCTAAAAATAATAAAATCAAGTTATAATCTCTAGAAAATTATAATTGTTTATTTCAATGGAAAAATATGAAATTAGTATTAAGGGCATGCTTGGTTGGCTTCTAAAATATGCCAAGCCAAAGATTTAGCAAGCTATGATTTTAGCTGTCATTTGGTTTGCTGCCAAAACTTATCAACCTCTCACATTTGGCTTGCCAAATGTATGTCAATTTTTTTTGCCCAACTTTTCCTTGCCAAATCTTTGGCATGGCAAAATTTGGTCACAAACCAAGCAGACCCTAGTTTTCTTCAAAAAATGTTATCTATATGCTGGTGTTCTATTAGGAGTCATTTGGATCTTATCAATAAGCACAACTACGAGCAATAAAGTAATAGGAACATAAATAAACAAGTTCCAAATAACTCTAAATAGATCACAAACAAATAGATAGCACTTTAGAGAAATGGGTATTAGTTTCATATTTTTCTGATTTAAAAGAAATTAGTTATGAATTTTAATTTTTTAGAGATAAAGCTATATTTTAATTATTTTTTTAGAAAATAGAAAACCACCTTTAAAAATAGGAAGAGGACTAAATTTGTCTGGTTTTGATAGTTGGTTATCCGATTTCATAATTCCTACCGTGAAAGTTGAAGGTTGAAGAATAGACTTTACCCTAAAATTTTTTATTGGTTTCGCATAGAAACTTAAAAAGAAAGAAAGAAAGAAAGAAAGAGACCCGGGATATATCTTGATATATCCTGTGTTGGATACCCAAGACTAGAAGAAAACCATACTCACATGTTGAGCTCCACTCCTATAGACACGGACTCAAATAAATAAATTGTCTAGTGATTAGGAAATATCACTACATACAAATGCATTTTAAGGATTGTTTTTACGCCTCAATTTAATGCTACTCTAGGGACATGACAAAATAACCTTAGGGTTTATTTGGTTCATCTATAAGTTATTGAAAAGCTAGCGTGAGCTGTAAGCTTTGTAAAAGCTACTACGAGCTATATGCTGTGGAAAAGTTGTAAATTGTTTGGTTGAAACAACTATGAAACCACCTCTATTTGTATCTCTCTCAACACAGTTGTGAAATATCTCTCTATTTCCACCCATTTGGAAAAGTAGAAAGCCAAAAGCGAAAAAAGGTCCAAGATCCTTCAAAAATTATACTACGTGAAGGCAGCAAGTTCTGAAAAAATACATTCAGGTTCCACCCATTTGGTTGACATTATGCTTTTTTTTTGCATTGGTCACTTTTAGTATCATTGTTTGGCTTGACACCTTGAAAAAAGAAAGCGCCATACAACAGACGAAACAACCCCCCAATCCAACGGAGAAATGCCCTGCAGGCTGCAGCAACCAACCTCAAGTCCACAACTCCTTTAGTTGAAACTCATCAGAGGGGATCCACATAGCTGAGAGAGTCGGAGATCAACTCCTTTTCACGGAGATCAACTCAAGCATATCTTTTGTATAGGTATATTATGTTTGTTACAAATTGCTTTATGCGAACACTTTAAAAATATTTCAGCATATAGAAAAGCATTGTCGCAACAGATAAAATGTTTCTCCTATAAGCCCTCTCGCCCAGCGTCGGCAACAACTGCTGCTGTCAGGCATCGGCTGAGCTTCTGGCTCTAGCTCGGGGTCGTCAATCGATAAGAAGAGTATGCGATTCGCATTGTTGCATTGGCAACCTGCAAGCACAGGGAAGAGTAAGTCCATACGAAATTTTGGTTTAAAATTCGTAGGGCTGATTGTAGCCGGTTGCTCTTGCTGGTTTTCTCGTGATTTTCAGTCAAGTACAAAATTACTTGGTGTGTAACTACGAAATACTGTGTGCGTTGCTTCCATTTTCTTTGCAGAGAGAGAAATGAGGGGTGTTTTGAGTTCATTGCAGTGGTAATTCAAAATGGCATGCGCATCACAGCTCAAGAAATTGGAAACCGTTGTCGAGCTCGGACTCAGAGCGCCCCACTTTGATGCTTGCTTGCACATTGCTTTTTGGGGATCGCAAGTGTTAGCGGAAATTACTAGGGCTTTGTTTAGTTTGCAATTTTTTTTAACTTTAGCTACTGTAGCACTTTCATTTGTATTTGACAATTAGTGTCGAATTTGAACTAATTAGGCTCAAAAGATTTGTCTCGTGATTTACAACCAAACTGTGCAATTAATTATTTTTTTATCTATATTTAATGCTTCATGCATACGTGCAAAGATTGATGTGATAAAGAGAGAGTAAAAAATTTTCAACTTCTCACTTCAATCTAAACAAGGCCTAGAGCAGGCTCTAAATTTCGGAACACAACAGTACTAGGGCAATGTTGCACACGGGCTGAGCGTCTGGCATTGGTTAAAGCTTGGAACGGGTGGACGTGGGCCGCGGCCCGCTGAGTGCTTGACCCTGACACCACCAGACAAACAGTTCAATCCAACAGAGCAACGTAGCAGGAATGGGTAGCAAATGGCCACAAATTCTGTGGCAGATAACTCAGATCAATATACCTTGCTAAGCACACACGACACTACACCACCACAAATAAACCTTGCTAAACACATGAAAGATGAAACCACAAACCAACCCAATCAAATAAACGGAGACGAGAGACACCCCAGTTCAGAAGGACCAAAGTCATGACAGCAATGACAAGCCCCATTTTGTAGCAATGACAGTTCAGTTCCTTCAGCTGAAACTCGTCAGCGGGGATCCACACAGCTGCACGTCCGAGATGTCGGAGAGCCTCTGCCTTGAGCTGGATGACATACCAAACTCGTCCAGGTCCAAGATGCTCTTTCTCTTGTGCGCCGTCTCTTGCTTCGGCCTCTCCTCGGACGCCTCCATGATGGGGCTCAGGGCCGGAGGCTGCTGCTGAGAGTCCTCCTCTGATGTGTAGAGTATGTTCTGGATAGCTTGGACCTGAGACCAGAAAACAACCATCATCATCATCACGATACAGCTCTGAAGAATGGATACAACAGGAAAGCAGTACTTGTTCAGAAAGATTTCAGATGATAGCCGCACGACAAGTACTCACCGACACGTGCTCAACCTCAGGGTTCTGGCAAAGTATCTCAATGTCCCGCAGCTTGGAGAAGTAGAAATCTCTCTCCTTTTCCAGGCTATCCACAAGGAGCTTCAGCTCAGTTATCTGCAAACCGCACACAAGTCGTCATAATTTTAGAAATTGAAAAGAAATTAGGAGAAATATTCACACATACTGACTAATATAGCTCACTTGTTCATCATAAGCTGGTCCGCCAGAGTTGGCTGGTGGTGGCTTAGCACTGCGTTGTGGTGCACTCGCTGTCTGCCCACTTGCCCGCTTAGGACCATGTGAAGCTTGAGCCTTATGACCTGTGGATGAAGACTTGGCTGGCGTGTGTGAGGGCACCGATGCCCTTCTGTTGGTATCCTTTCCCCCTTTGCTGCTTTCCCTTCTCTCAGAAGCATTGTAGCTGTGTATGTCAAAAAAAGAACAGGACAATGAGTAATATAATACTGAGAAACACTCAAAGCCTTATATGAGCTACAGTCTAAAATTCTAATGACCTGACCAGGTCAGTGATTACTTGCTCATGAAGCCACCACTAACAGAATCACAATATCGTTTCATCCACTGCATGAACTCCAGATTGTCAAGTGGCCTTCCTTTGATAAGCTTGTTCACCTCTATGTGCTGCAACCATTAACAAAAGGAAACAACAAAAATGAGATCATAGTAGCAACAAAAGGCTATATAGAACAAGAATTAGGTAGTGTTTAGATGGTGTAAAAGTTGGTGTAAAATTACTGTAGCACTTTTCGTTGTTATTTGGTAAATTTTATCTAATCATGGACTAACTAGGCTCAAAAGATTCGTCTCGACATTTACAGACAAACTGTGCAATTAGTTATTTTTTTTACCTACATTTAATGCTCCATGCATGCGTCTAAAGATTCGATGTGACGGGGAATCTTGTAAAATTTTTGGAAGTTTGGAGGTATCTAAACACCCCCTTTAGTAAGTAGTGACCTAAACAAGAAAAACTACTTTGCTACAAAGTATAACAGAGACCAACAAAGCAATGCAGACTGTAGAGTGTTTCATTGTTCTTGTCAGATTCTAAAGCTACCAAACAACATAGGGTGCAAAAATTAGAGCACAAAAAGTACGGCATCGTCAAACTGCTTCAAACTAGCAAGGGAAACAAGAAAAATTAGGATCCTAAGGCCCCGTTTAGTTCCATTTTTTTTGGCAAAATAGACACTGTAGCATTTTCGTTGTTATTTGGCAAATAATGTCCAATTATAGTCTAATTAGGCTTAAAAGATTCGTCTCGTGGATTTCGTCTAAACTGTGTAATTAGTTTTATTTTTTATTTATATTTAATGCTTCATGCATGCGTCCAAAGATTCGATGTGACGGGGAATGTGAAAAATTTTGCAAAATTTTTTGCAAACTAAACTGGGCCTAACTGGAATAAACTCTCATCAGCACTGAACAATCACATAACTGCATAACAAGTGCATATGTCACATCACATAACTGCTTCAAACTACTGCATAACATGTGCAAATGTCACATCACATAACTGGAATAAACTCTCATCAGCACTGAACAATCAGAGCATGAAACACGAGGGAAGCAACCTGGTTCAATCGATTTCACTCACCTTCGTGATCTTGAGTTTGTTGAACACATCCTGCAGGACCTTGTAGTTCTGGATCATATCGTACTCATTCTTGGCGTCGAAATTGACCTTGTGCATCGGCACGGCACCAGGATGAGCCGCGTCCATCAGTTGGCACGCAACCGCGCCCGACGCCGCCTGCAGAACACGAAATCGACCACTGGTTTCAGCCTTTCAGGGACTCGCAACTCGCACAGAACCCAACAGCTTTAGCCCGCCCGAACAGCGCATACTCCCCCACAGATTAGTCAAACCTCGGATCCACCTCTAACGCGAACAGCACAGATCGGGAAGAGGAACCCGGGCGGCGGGCGCTGCTTACCTCCTCCACCTTGGAGAGGCCGAGCTGCAGCGTGGTGTTGATCCACGCGAGGATCTCGTTGCGCCCGACGAAGTAGGCGCCGTCCATCATGCCGATGTTGCTCGCCGCCATCGCCGGCCGCCGCTCGCGAAGGCCCGGGGGGGGGGTGGGGGCCTGGGGGGGCGGGGAGCGGGGTCGGTTTGGGGGGGAAGGAAAACGCGAGGAGGATTTGAGATTTCAAACTGGGCGGCGCCCGCGGCCCTTGCCGTGATTAAATGGGGGAGACGAGGCTTCGCGTCGGACGATTCTGCCCTCGGTGCGGGCCAGGCGAGGGCGATCTGAACGGTGGGATGCGCGCGCGGGGTGCTGGTGGACGGCAGGATCTGGTCGACCGTTGGGACGGGCGCATCGGAGAGACCCCGTCATTTCGCAATAGGCGGTGTAGCTGGTGCCAGTGTAAAACCGTGTGCATTTTTGGGATCTTTTTCCGTTGCTCGTGCTGGGTGTGAGTTCGATGTGGGCTGGATCGAATTACTGGTGATAGGGCCTCGTTTAGATTGAAAAAAATTTCAAACCGATGAATAGTACCACTTTCGTCTTATTTGACAAATATTGTCCAATCGTAGACCAACTAGGCTCAAAAGATTCATCTCGTGATTTCCAACTAAACTATGTAATTAGTTATTTTTTTTATCTACATTTAATACTCCATGCAAGCAGCTAAAAATTGATGTGATAGAGAGAGAGTGAAAAAACTTGGAATTTGGATGTAATCTAAACAAGGCCTAGGTTTCGTTGCCTTTCGCGTTCCGATTCCATTTTTGCAGCAACGAAAATGGGGAGGCCGAATTCTAATTGGACGGACGTTCGCTCCAATCGAATATTCTTCCACCGCAAATGGTTCATATTTCTCGATTTGCTCGGAGCCTGTAACCTACTAACCATGTTCTTTTTTATACCATATGGGATGATAAATCCATAATGATACCCTTAGGGCGGCCGTCCTTTTCTAGATGGGACCGACTCGCCTGCCCTCGCACCTCGCGTCTTGCACCCTCGCTTGTGCCTCGCATCACGCGCTGCCCGCGCCTCCCACCGCGGTTGAGATCCATCTGCCTATCCACCGTGGGTGACCTCGAGCTCCGCGGCGACATCGAGCTCTGCGTCAATGAACCTCCATTGAAGGACAACAAGTAGATGAGCACAAGTTGCAACCGAATGTTTCATACGATTCAAATGTATGTTGCATATGTTTCATCTGGGTATTTCAAAAGTATATCTGATGTTGCATATGTTGCAATGGTTGTACAGGTATGTTGCAAGTGTATTTTCAAATGTTTTATCTGTTTTAAACGTATGTTCTACGTGTTTTATCTGGATGTTTGCATATGTTGCAATGGTTATACACATATGTTGTAAGTGTATGTTTTAAATGTTTCAGCTATTTCAAACGTATGTTGCAAGTGTTTTATCCAGATATTGCATATGTTCCGCTGACTATACACATATGTTGCAATTGTATGTTTCAAATGTTTTTAGGTGTTTCAAACGTATGTTGGAAGTGTTTTATCGAGATGTTGTATATGGTGCAGTGGCCATACACATATGTTGCAAGCGTATGTTTGTAAATGTTTCATCTGCTTTGAACGTATGTTATAGCAAATGCTTTATGTTACAAGTGTTGCATGACCAGACGCGGGAAGTGGACGCAGACGGAGATGGTCCCCTCAGGTGCAGCGATCCCCGCGTGTGTGCAGGAAGCGAAGCGAGTGCGACGGCCCCCACATGCATGCATAGGCACATGCGTACCGTAGCAGCAAGCGAGGCCGGGTCGGCAGGCGCGGCAGCAGCAGCGCGTGACAACAGAAGAAGCAGCAACACGCGAACAGGTGCGGCAGCAGCTTGCCGGCGGGCGGACAGAAGCTGCACGCATGCATTGTGGGGCCTACCTAGGCAAAGTGGGAGGCAAAAGGCACGGTGCATGCATCCCTTTCGTTGGCAACGTGCATCTAGGAAGTGCGCTGCGCCGTATCCTGTCGCATGCAGAGGAACCGCGTCAGGCGCGTGGGCGGGCAGTTGGCGCGGGTGACGTCCGGGCGCAAGTCTTTCCCATGATAAATACCCTCTTCATTCTAAATTATAAGATGTTTTAGCTTTTTTAGATACATTATGTCTAGATGCATAGTAAAAATAACATCTTAAAAAGCAAAAATATGTTATAATTCAGAATGAATGAAGTATTTATACCCTGTTGTAGTTTATAAATATAGATTTAGAGCATCTAGAGGAATAGTGAATGACTGGGTATAAATCACCGGTCTATATTTATACCCAATTCTAGTTTAGCGAACGTTCTCTAGAAGCGAACGATTTTCCAATTGTGGCATGTACGGGCGTGTCATTCTGTATCCATCATTCCTCTCGCGCCTTGATATTTTCTTTCTTTTCTCCATTTCCTTCACCCTACGCTCGAAGCAATTTGTCTATGGTTATGATCACGGACTGACGCCCATTCACTTTTATCACTTTTTTCATCATTTTTCTTTCTTTTCTCTGTCATATTTTATTTCTCACTTCTTTTTTTTCTCCTTTTACTTTTTCTTTCCTTCTTTTTTTTTATTTTTTGTCTTAATGTATCCAATTTTCTTCTATATGAGGAATTAGCTCCAAACAAATTACATAGAGAAATTGTGTTGGATAAGTTGTGTATATTCTTTTCAAAAGATGTTAGACAACAGTTACTTATGCGTATAGGTTATGTTATTCATATAATTTATTATGTTAAGTCATGCTATAAAAGTTATGTTGAAAAATTGTCATGAACAAGTTTTTCCATTGATAGTTATGATCTAAAGTTGGATTTCAAAGGTTACATAGAAAAATTACCATGATAAGTTGTCTAAAAAATTATTAAAACTTATATTGACAAAATTATGATTATAAGTTATGTCCTGTAAAACATTATGCACAAAAGTTATGTATTGTAACTTCCAAAAAATGAAAAGGTTGTGGAAATATTTTTTCCAAAAATAGGAAAGTTGCGGGATTACCTGTTCGCTGAATTTTATTGCAGTGAATGTTCGCTGATTAGTAGCCCTGATGGGATATACGGTGCTTTCACTGCATTACTTTTGGGGCTTTGGGTAAAGTAAGAGATTATACAATATCTTGCTCATTTTTTCTTACTTCTTTTTTCGAGAACGTGCTTAGCACGTGTTTCATTAAGAAGTTTAGAAAGCTTTTTACACGCCCGTCATCACATCACAGCGAGGTGCCATAAGGTGATGGGGTGAACACGGACAAAAGGCACCGCTAGGCGGTGAAACACACGGTGTCGTGACTAACTAAGAAACTAATTGTGCGACCTAAGATCTTGCACTATGCTGCCCGCTAGGAGACAACAACGAAGCGACGTTGAGCAGACAGCGCTCAATGCGACACCGGTGTCGCCCTGCCCCTGTGCGCACTCTTCATCGGAAAGAGCTCACGCATGGCTTCCTCCTTGGACGCTGACAGCGGCTCTGCGATCGTCTTGTGGAACCTGTCCGCAATCGATGCATCAGGCGAGTTGAGGCTCTGGACCTGGTTGCGCGGCTCCCACTTGTTAGTAGGACTTTCTTTGGCTTGTACCTCCGACTTCGGCCTTCGGGTCGCGGAAGCTAGACTTTGCCGTGAGTCTATCGCTCCGGCAGGGGACGAGGGAGGAGTCTTCACGTCTGGACACATGAAGGTGTGGGGGTGACTTGACCAGAGGTTCCTCCAGTGGTAGCCTGAACTGGTTGATGAAGTCAGGGATGATCAGGAGGGTTGGCCGCTACTGTATGCGACCTAACTGACGGGGTCCCTTGCCCGGAGTCCCACCATCCTAGACTTGCTCATCCGTTGCGACCTGGGTCTCTTTTTCCTAGGCCGGCACATCCACTACGACCATCCCTGGTATTGTCTTTAGTGTGGGCTGTGCCGCACGGCCAGTCAGCCCGGTCCGCAACTAGCCCACTGGAGTACCCGACGCAATGAGATGTCTGTCTTGGCGTACTTGCGACAGGAGAAGATTGGCCCAACCCATGCAGGGTGTCCAAAGGCACTTGGTCGACGATCGCCGAATTCAACTTTGCAGAATTGTCTTGTTGCTTTGGCCACGGCATGGTGTCATGGTCTTTAGCCACCTAGGCAGGGCACCAGGCCTGAGTATGCGACATGGGTGGCGCCAGGGCACTGATCTCGTCGAAGGCGCCTGAATCAGCCGTCTACGAATTGCGGTGCAGTCCAGGGCCTTGTTTAGATGGCTAGTTTTTTGATTTTTTGCTACTGTAGCACTTTCATTTGTATTTGGTAATTAGTGTCCAATCATAGACTAATTAGGCTCAAAAGATTCGTCTCGCAAATTACAGACAAACTGTGCAATTAGTTATTTCTTTTACCTACATTTAGTGCTCCATGCATACGTCTAAAGATTCGATATGATGGAGAGAGTGAAAAAAATTCAACTTTAGCCTTATCTAAACAAGGCCCAGGCTCCTCGAGGAGTAGCAGCATCGGATCCGGCCGCTGAGGTGTCAGGTGTGGACCGGATGCCACTTGAAATTCGAATTCCTGGAACGACCGTTTCTCCAGGCCACGCGGTGCAGTTGAGTGGATGGGCGATGTCATCCCTGACAGGGATAGGGATGGTGACAGCGGTGCCCGTGCCCCAGGCGGACCGAATCTCCGCGGAAAGCAGCTGGAGATTGGGCAGTGGACGTCTCCCACAACGACAGCTGGCGCTTCCTGGAAAGTCGAGCCCCACCTTGGCCCAAGCGTTGGGTCCGGAGCCGCGTCGCCGGCAGTGCCACCGTTCCCGAACCGGTGCTGCCGCGGCCAAGGCGTGGAGCAACCGTGTTGGCCGGCATTTGGCCAGTTAGGGTCGTGGTTGTCACCCAGACGATCCGGAGTGCACCAATCTTGCACTTCAATGATACTGATCCGGACTCAGTAGCGCAGCAACTTGAACTCAGAGTAGAGCGGTGGCTCAATGAAGAATGGCAGCTCTGGCTCTAGAATGGCCATCGCCTCCTCCAGGACGATGGTGGCTGAGCGACGCATGGCCTGGCGCTGCACGTCGGAAGCGTGAAGTGGCGGCCGGCGGTGCAGAGCGCGACGTGGAGGCTGGCGCTGCACGTCCAAAGCGCGGTGTGGAGGCGGGCGCTGCTTGTCGGTTGCGCGACGTGAAGGCAGGCGTTGCTGAGTGGGCGCACGACATGGCTCCTAGCGCTGGTCGGCAGCAGCGTGACGTGTCGTCGGGCCCTGCTCCTCCACCTATGATGCGCGCTGCTCTCGCTGCGGACGGCGACGCTTTGCCTTGTCGGTGCCCAAGGTCCCTTCTGTCGCTGCAGCAGGGGGTGCCAGCGGTGCTGGCGGAGGCAGGGGAGTGGACTCCACAAGGGGGGCCGTCGAGAGAACCCGCCGAGCTGCTGCCAGGTACCGGGAGGGCAAGCGTTCCCCGTCGGAGTCATCCGAGAACGAGAGGGACTCCTCTTCCTAGCGTATGCTCTTTGATCTTCTAGCGGAGGGGAAGTAGGGAGCAACATCAGGGGAAAAGGGAGAAGGGGGCCTTACCAGCGTTGGTGGCAACGGCTGGGGGAGGGGTGGCTGCCGGCGCCGCGGCGGCTTCCGGTAGGGCTAGGGGTGGGGGGAGGGAGGTGGAGACCCCATCCCCGAGAAGTTCCCACTGCTCTACCAGCCTCTTTTTCTTACTTTGTACTCCTAAATAAAAGTGAAGCTTCGAGATCTTACCTACTTATCCACTCTCAATCTCATATGTGATTGTATCATTCAGTTTTATGCTTGGGTATGTTATTTTGATATTCAAGTATATACTTTATATACTCAGTGCCAAAAGCCTAAACTATCAAATCAGTGATGAAACTAGAGCAAATTAGAGGATGTATGTTTACCTTATGTGTGCATAGACATGTGCCATAGCGGATGCATATATGATGGAGTTTTAGATATAATCATTGTTTCTATATTTTAGTTGGTGCATTAATACCTTCGCCCCTAAGTCAAATAAGGAAATGCTTTGATTTCTAAAAGAAAAATAAGTCATTCAACCGTGCTTTCAAACAAACTATTTTTTTTGTCATTGGTACTTTACTAAGTATTATTAAGGTTCTCTATATGTCCCGGCCAGAATGGTTTCACAACACAATAATTATATTACTATTGATAAAAAAATACTCATCCACCTTGAAAAAGGATTTAAAATTGTTCTAAGTCAAACTATCATAAGTTTGACCAAGTTCATTCAAGATAACAATCATAGTTATGACAACAAGTTAGCATCATTAATACATTATGAAATATGGTTTCACAATTTACCTTTTTGATGTGGTAGATGTAAACATTCTTCTATATTAACCTGGTCAAATTTAGGTTAGTTTAGAACAAACTTTTCTTAGAGCGTCTTCAGCAAAAGTTTGATTTTCAAAATGTGAGAAATTCAAACAATTTTTTTGGATAAATGATTTCAAATAAAAGAGTTGTCAACTATAAAGTTGTATCGAGCATTGAGATCTACAACTTCAATTTTTGTTATTTCTTTATCCAAGATTGTTTGAAAAAATTGAATTTTGAAATGTGAGGACTGAGGACTTCAATTTAAATTTGAGACCATATATTATTTCAAATGAAAAAGATATTAGCTGCAATTTTTAGAGACTTTTGAGATCTATAAAATTTGTTTGGCCATTTCTCCGTCCGAGGTCATTTGAAAAATTCAAAAAAATTAAATTTCAAAATATAAGAACTTCAAATAGAATTTGCGGTATTGAAATGATTTCAAATAAATGTTTGTGAACTATAAAGTTGTATATCTTGTTTTCATCTGACTTTGTTTGAAAAAATTAAAATTTCACTGTGTTGCACCTATTTTTACAGATGGGCCAAATTGTCATACGTCTCTAGAAATCCACCTCTAGAACGATTTCTAGAGGTGGGCTAGTTCAGAGAAAAAAAATTAGAGGTGGATTTTGATTGAGGCTACTCTACCAAAAATGTCTTTGTTGCTAAAAATCATTTCTATTCTATAGTAGTGTATCCAAGTGGGAAATCGGAAAGTGCACCATCCAAAATTCCAAATGTGGTACTTCTGCCGCGGCAGATTCCTCGTGTTTACGCATTTATCTATGCCGGTGCACCGCCGTCGATCCTACTCGTACGTTAGTGCCGACGAGCCTCGAGCTGCAAGATCTTGAGCTGAACCTGGCGAGGTGCATGCGGTGGTGCCGTCACTCTTGTGTACTTGTTAGTTAGATGGTTATATATTTTATTAATCGGGTTAAGTCCACTTTACACCCTCCAACTTGCAGCAAAGTTTAGATTTCAACCTCGAACTTCAAAACCGGACAACTTTGGTCCTCCAACTCTCGAAAAAGTTCAACTTTCATCCTTTTGGGCGTTTTTGCGTATGAACAGTAACTTTTAATATTTTCGGGAGCGCCGAAATTTTATATTATTTTTTCGAGCATCTTAATGTCCTCAAATGAAAAAACTCAAAACTACAAAGTTGTATATCTCATCGAGGTCTACAATTTACATATAAAAATTATCTTCATCCGACATCGTATTGAAGTGTTTTCTATTTTTTGAAATTTGAGTCTCATCACGTGAGAAAATATGGTGCTGAAATTTTATATTATTTTTTCGAGCATCTTAACGTCCTCAAATGAAAAAACTCAAAACTACAAAGTTGTAGATCTCATCAAGGTCTACAATTTACATATAAAAATTATCTTCATCCGACATCGTATTGAAGTGTTTTCTATTTTTTGAAATTTGAGTCTCATCACGTGAGAAAATATGGTGCTGAAATTTTATATTATTTTTTCGAGCATCTTACTGTCCTCAAATGAAAAAACTCAAAACTACAAAGTTGTAGATCTCATCGAGGTCTACAATTTATATATAAAAATTATCTTCATCCGACATCGTATTGAAGGGTTTTCTATTTTTTAAAATTTGAGTCTCATCACGCGACAAAATTGTTTCACGCGTGATGAGACTCAAATTTAAAAAAAAATAGGAAACTCTTCAATACGATGTCGGATGAAGATAATTTTTATATATAAATTGTAGACCTCGATGACATCTACAACTTTGTAGTTTTGAGTTTTTTCATTTGAGGACAGTAAGATGCTCGAAAAAATAATATAAAATTTCAGCACCATATTTTCTCACGTGATGAGACTCAAATTTCAAAAAATAGAAAACACTTCAATACGATGTCTGATGAAGATAATTTTTATATGTAAATTGTAGACCTCGATGAGATCTACAACTTTGTAGTTTTGAGTTTTTTCATTTGACGACGTTAAGATGCTCGAAAAAATAATATAAAATTTCGGCGCTCCTGAAAATATCAAAAGTTACTGTTCATACGCAAAAACCACCCAGAAGGATGAAAGTTGAACTTTTTCGAGAGTTGGAGGACCAAAGTTGTCCGGTTTTGAAGTTCGAGGTTGAAATCTGAACTTTGCTGCAAGTTGGAGGGTGTAAAGTGGACTTAACCCTTATTAATCTGGTGCAGATCAAGTTGCAACTCAAGTCTAGAAAAGTTTTTAATAACCTAATTCACCCCATTTCTCTTAGTCACGTACCCACACTGACATTGATGATGGTTCCCTTCACCATCACTGATACTGGAATGCTTTTTCTAGTCTCTGTGTAGCCCGCGTAAAACAGCAAGGGACGTCAAGCCTAGAAGAACTTTAAGTAACTGATAGAAAGTCATCGCCAGTGATGCAGTCTACTACAAGCTTCGATGCACTCGATCAAACTTCATGACCACTAGAGCTTGGGTTAGAAGTCAGATCTCCATCAATATCTTCAACAACGCTATAAATACCCATGCAATCCTTGGCTCATCAGCGTGTAGTGCTTGACTGCTCGTTAGGCTTTGCTAAGTTCGTCACAATGGCTAGCACCAAACTTGTGCTAGCACTTAGCCTCTTTGCTCTCTTGAGCGTTGGATCAGCCAACGCCATTAGGGTGGCTAGATACTCCACTTCTCAAGGAAGAGGAGCCGGAGGGGGCAATGGTGATGGGTATCAGAACGCTGGTGGCTCTGGATCCGATGAGAGTGATGGGGTTGGAGTCCATGCGAGCGGTGGGGGTGGAGGCAGAGGCAGTTCTTGGTCGCAGCCTGGTGGTTTTGGGTCTGGTGCTGGGTATGGCAGTGGATCTGGCTCTAGTTCTAGCTCGCAATCACGTTGCGGTTAAGGTGGGTCTACCAGTACCGGGGGCAGTGGTCGCGGCGGCGGTGGTGGACAAAGTTCGGCAGATGTGGACCCTCATGGCTATGGTGCCGGTGGTGGCGAAGGGTACGGCTCCAGCGTAGCAAATTCCGGCAACGTGTTCTCGGCCACTCCAGCGCGTGCAGAAGCCGATGCTAAAGGCAATGGTAGTGGCATGGGAGGTGGTAGCAATGGTGGGAGCGGTGGCGGCAATGGCAGCAGATCTGGATTTGGTGAAGGACAGCCTTAGGGGGTGTTTGGTTTGTGGTGTTAAAGTTTAATAAATACTGTAGCACTTTCGTCTTATTTGACAAAAAGTTTTCAATCTTGGACTAATTAGGCTTAATAGATTCGTCTCGTAAATTACTCCTAATATGTGCCGACATGCATGCAATTAGTCTACATTTAGTACTCCATGCATTCGAGAGAACATTGATGTGATGGGTGTTAAACTTTAGCAAAACCAAACCAAACACGCCCTTAGACTTAATTTAAACGACACAATCTCAAGCTCTGGAGGCCAAGATATGTTATTTCATTTTGTTTTGATCGATATGATTTTTGTTGCTTTTATTTGTACGCTTTTATGTACTTGTAGACAAGAACTAATAAAGGGCTCCAGCATCCGTCGTTTAGACTTCAGACATGTGAAGACTGTGCTCAGTAACTTGGTGTGTTCTCTATTCTCATGAAATCCAGTTATATATCGATCCGTAATGCTCTGAACCGGGCGTCCGTACGGACGGATGCCACATTATTGGGCCGTGACGCCAGCCCAACAAGGCAACAACCCTCGTTTCTAAAAAAAACTGTTCATCCACTCATTACTGTCCACTAGTTCCTTTTCCTATCGCTCTTATCCGCTCGCAAGCCGCCTTTGAGCGGCCGCTAGCCCTGCCAGGCGCTGCGCTCGGCTGCTTCCGAGGCACTGCGCTCGATCGCTAGCCTTGCTAGGCACGGCGCGCGGCCGCTTCTGAGTCGCGGCGCTTGGCTGCCATCCGTGCCAGGCGTAGCGCGCAACTGTGGCCTCCCGCCGCTTGTGCGGCCGATGCCGCCCTTCGGCGACGTGCAGCCACTGCCGACTGCAAGCGCCGCCGGGCTGCTGCCTCCGGTGAACACCATGCACCGACGAGCCTCCATTCTGCCAAGCAGTAAGGAAATGTTAAGCGCATGTTGCAAGAGTATGTTTCAATTACTTCAAATGTTTCAGAGGTATGTTGCAAGTGCTAAAATGGATGTTGAAAAAATAAATCGGGATGTTGCACATGTTGCAATGGTTGTACACCTATATTGCAAGTGTCCGTTCCAAATGTTTTATCTGTTTTTTCAGACATATGTTGCAAGTACGCTTATTTGGATGTTACATATATTTCACACATATGTTGCAAGTTTTGTCTAGATGTTTTATATGTTTTGCAATATCTTTCATGTGTTTTTTTGCAAGTGTTTCAGATACATGTCTTAAGTATTTCATTTGTCTTGAGAAGCATGTTACAAATGCTCATCTGGATGTTTTAAAAGTAGATCAGGTGTTGTTGCTGGGGCCCACCTGCCGCAGCTGCTAGGGCGCCACCGAACGGGCGCAGATGTCCGGGTGGGGGAAGCGGAGGGGGCGCGAGCGGGGGGTCGGGCGGTGCGGGCGACATTCGGACGGTGCACGCCCCACGTGTGCGCGCAAAACGAAGTGCAAAAGTGGGCGCCCGGACACGCACGCGTTCATCAGACGTCCGAGCGCTAGTGTTGCCGTATATTGATCCCTAATATTGCCTCCAAGATCGTTCTGAGGAAGCCTGATTTAATGTGCTCAAATTCATCCCTTTATTGGTCAACGAAAAAGAAGATGATAGCTAGGATTACAGATCATTTTTCTCACAAGAATCTTGTTTCGATTATCAATCTGCAGGTTTATCAACCTGTCTATGTAGTGTAACGCACGCATGCATATAGTTGGCAGCCTGTGGCATATCATACTATCTGGAGAAAGTCCACTGTAAGGTTTCTTGAATGGTTCAGGGAACTCATTCTCTAGGCACTCACAGACACTACAATCTCTAAGCTTGCACATTCCATCATCAGGCCAAAAAGGGCAGTCACAACACAATTTAACCTTACAAAACACAGCGCACATGACTTAGAATAGATGAGCCATTGCTTCAAAATTTCATTTTTTAATGTGGGCATTTTGGTGGCATCACATATAGCTATCATATATAGTAGGCAGACTAACAAATACAAATTATTGTTCACTGTACAAAATCTGGAAGATAACTTAAAGGGTTCACATTTTTGAAACAGTGTCATCAAATAGATTTTCATCTCCACTCAATGAGTAATTCGCGTGAAATGGTGAAAGTAATCTGAGTACATGTGAGATAAAAGTATACTTAACAAAATAATGTCCACACCAATCAATTCCATTTTGCATTATA
Organism: Saccharum hybrid cultivar R570; assembly: GCA_038087645.1. NCBI lineage: Eukaryota > Viridiplantae > Streptophyta > Magnoliopsida > Poales > Poaceae > Saccharum > Saccharum hybrid cultivar. Next base: position 28,964,680 of record JAQSUU010000015.1, on the reverse strand, counting down.
CAAAAGCTTGTCAAAAACAACAAAAATATAATACCATTCTCTGCCACAAGCTTCTTAAACTATAGGGAATATACGAATACAATGGCAAAAAGTAAGATACTGGAACAATGCGTCCAATTATGATAGCTAACAAGTACCATTAGATGGTCCACAAGACCAGATTGTACATTATTTGCATAATCAAATTCCCTAAATCTATATCTATCTATACTGTAAAAGAGCAAAGAATTGATAAATACCTATCACCTAAAAGGTCCCTACCCACCTTATATCATATCCCTTGGATCTGTTTTGAATCCAACGTATGATAATGATCCAGCCAACCTGACGCGTTGACCCAGATGGATACAGGTTGATACGCCATTTACATGCATGTCTACTATGCCTTCACCCTACAGTTATGTTTCACCCAGACATAGACATACCCGCCTGCCTTTACCTACACGTCGGACGTCCTCCAATAATCAAGGTGCTTTCCTTAGGTCTCCTGTCCTCTCCACTAAAACATTTAATCACAGGAGGTTGATTATTTTCTTACTCATCCGAAACCTTCAGTCACAGGAGATTGATTATTTTCTTTTTTTTTAGACCAAAGGTTTCCCCTGCTTATATTGAAAGCAGCCAGTTTTTGCTGGGGTTACCAGCCAAACAGTGACAGTGCAGAAAACAAGTTCCAACGCCAACAAAAGCCACTCCACCTCTCAAACACTTAACGACAGAAAACTAATAAGAAAAAAGCACTACAAAGCAGTTCCAGAGCTTCTTTTCAGCATCCTTTGATCACCAAGTTCTGAGTCCCTCCTGGAGCTTGTGGATAGCGTCCTCCATCAGTTGTTGGTCCTTCGTCTTGAGCAGGATCTTCCACTGTTTCATGAAACCCAGAGCCATGTAAGCAACGGATTTAGGAGATTTGATCAGATTATTATTGAAGACCCAATCATTCCTGGTCTTCCACACACTCCATGATATACTAGCAATGATAAACAAATTCACACTCTTAGACCTATCCACCTCCCCATAATCCATCATATCCTGGTAATTGGTTAGAGAAATTGGTCTTTGACCCCACCTCATACTAATCCTAACCCAAACCCAGAGGAGTTGAGAAATAGGACAGTTAAAGAAAAGGTGATCTAAAGTTTTTAATTTTCCACAGTATTTGCAAAATTCAGAACCCTTTCCTTTCCTCCTCTTAAGCTGCTCTCCTGTCTGAACTCTGTCGTGCCACATCATCCACAAAAAAATCTTGATTTTCAGAGGTAACTTCTCCCCCCAGATGCTTTTCATTCTAACATCCACCTCTCCTGGGCTAGTCATCAGTCATATAAAGATCTACTGGAAAACCTTTCTGATGGTTCAAGATCCCAGATTAAGCCATCATCATTGTCGTCTATCTCGATCCTCTCTAAAGCATCCAGTAATTCATCTAACTCTGCTCTCTCCTCCTCCCCTAAAATTCTCCTGAAATCCATACCCCACTGAGCCTCATTCATATGTGCTACCGACCATTCTTGCTGCTTGCTAATTCTGTACAGCCTAGGGAACCTGATTTTCAGGGGGCATTTATCCAGCCATATATCCTGCCAAAACCTAACTCTATTACCATTCCCAACTTTCCATGTTGTCCCTCTTTCATACCAGTCCCTCACCTTCATCAACCCTTGCCAAAATTGTGAACCACCTCTTATTTTGGTATGACATACATTCTTCCCTCGTAAATACTTATTTCTCAACACCTCTAAGGCCATGCAACTATCGCCTCTATCCAACCTATAACACCACTTTGCCAACAGAACTGTGTTCATCTCTCTGGTGTCAACAAAGCCAAGGCCACCAAAATCTTTGGGGGTAGGAAGTGCTTCCCACTTGACCATATGGTACTTGTTCTTATTACCTACTCTCCCCCAGAAGAATCTCCCTCTTGCAGTGTCAAACCTCTTATGTGTCCCTTCATGTAACCAGTAAAACCCCATTGAATACATGGGAATGCTTGTGAGGCTAGAATCAATCAACATAGCTCTGCCCCCATGAGAGAGTTGGTTACACTTCCAAGTTTCCAGCCTTTTCTCCACTTTTCCAGCAGAATCATTCATTTCATCTATCTTCAACCTCTTATAGCTGATGGGCAAGCCTAAGTATTTCATTGGAAATTTCCCCACTTTACAGTTCAGATTATTTGCTATTTTTGCAGCTTCCCCCTCTTCAATTCCAACTGTGAACACCTCTGACTTGTGATAATTTATTTTCATCCCTAACATCTCTTCAAAGCAAAAGAGCAAGAACTTCAGATTAATTATATTCCTGTCAGAATTCTGAATGAACAAGACGGTGTCGTCTGCATATTGAAGATGAGTGAGTCCTCCAATTACCAAATTAGGGGTTACCCCTTCTAGCACACCTCTTTCTGCAGCTTTCTGTAGAATTGCCGCTAATCCATCTGCCACCAGATTGAAAAGGAGAGGGGAAAGTGGATCCCCTTGTCTTAGACCTTTGTAGCTTCTGAAAAAAGTCCCCAGTTCCCCATTGAGGTTTATCGCTACTCTTCCACCTCTTACTGCTTTCAACACCCATTCAATCCATTGCTCACTGAAACCCTTCTCTTGCATCACCTCTTCCAAGAAACTCCAGCTCACCTTGTCATATGCTTTCTCAAAATCAAGCTTCAAGATGATTCCACTTTGCTTCTTGCTAGCTAACTCATGCAACACCTCATGTATAACTACAACACCATCAAGAATATATCTACCAGGAACAAAAGCTGATTAGGTCTGGCTAATGACCTTATCAGCCACCGTATTAAGTCTCCAAGTTAGAGTTTTAGTGATTATTTTATAGACAACATTTAGGAGACAAATGGGCCTATATTGTTTAATGTTGTTTGCCCCTTTTATTTTGGGAATGAGAGTTAGGATACCATAGTTAAGTCTGAATAAGTCAAGCCGACCAGATCTGAGTTCTTGGAGCATTTCTAAGAGGACATCCTTGACCTGATCCCAGAAAACTTTAAAGAAGATAACAGAAAAGCCATCTGGCCCAGGGGCTGAAACATCTCTAATGCTCTTCACCACCTCTTCTAGTTCTTTAAGCGTGAACGGTTTGGTTAGCTCCTCATTCTCCTCCACAGTAACCCTGTTGTCCTCACCCCAAATATTAGGATCAAGCCTGATCTTTGATTGAGGTTCACTTCTGTTGACGGTCCTTAAGTATCAATTATAACTATCAAATAAATAGAGAAAAGGATCCAAATGAAACCAACACCTAGACTTAGGGTTTTATCTGACAGAATTCCACGAGTTTTGCTGTTTATCTATTTCTGCAGGGGGTTATCAGGAAATACGGAAGAAAGGCCCACATGTCGGATTAATGACGGGATATTAACCGAACACGTAATTATCTTACATCTAGAAGAGTCCAGAAGCCACGAGAACGAACGGGAGGCGTAACGGAGCCGGACACAGGGCGCCCGCCCTGGTCCTTAGGGCGCCCGCCCTGGCCCCGGAGCCAATCAGGCTCCGCCTCGAGGATTATGCTCCACCGACCTAGAGGATCAAGGAAAATCGCACGATCAATGTCGGTTTGATCCAACGGCCCAGATTCATCCGAAAGGGCTATATAAGCAAGGCCCCTGACCCTGGAGGAGAGGCCCTCGTCTCATACTTCAAACCCTAATTCAGGAAGAGAGCCTCTGATCAAGCCCTAGAGCCACCACATCAACTAGATCTCTAGTTAGCATAGCTACATAGGATTAGAACTAGAAGGAGTCAATCTTCGATTGGTTCCCGGATCTGTCAAGAGGATTCTTGGTAATTCCTCTATTGTTCTTCAATTGTTCATCATTGTTCTTCAATATTATGAATATGACTTTGTTCTATTTCAATATATTGATTATGACTTTGCTCTACTTGATTATATTTGCAATTATATTATTCTTAGTTTATCATAGTTATATGCTTGGCTTAGTTAGATTGGAATTATATACATGCCTAGGATCGTATAGCGTTTATCCATGTGTACAGTGGGTGAATGATAATTATTGTGTAGACGTGGTGTCTATACCGTATTTATCTGCGATTGCACCCTATATGCCGGATTGTGGGGTAGTTCGCGATAGTGACAGCTTCGTTGATTCTTATATAGTCCCCCTCTCGTGTATAGGGCAGGCAGAGCAACACTATTACAGGGGAGTGATTGCTATGTTCTTCATCTTCCTTGCTAATATTCACTATGCATGGATATAGTCTTTTCTCACCATGATTGCCAAGTATAATTGCACTAACTATGATATGCTAGACTTTATAGTTAATAATAACTTAGGGAATATCTTTGTAGTTCATCCTAATTCCATGCTAATGACTTGCTAGAATATCTGTTGAGGTGCTTATCATTATTATATGTGGCTAGCTGATCAGATTAATTATCTTTGTCACCATTATCACTTTACCTTTACTTAATGTGACATTTATACCTGTATAAAGAGATTGATAAATACTCTCGGTTATACATGCAATGATGTGTACTCAGTTCCATATTCTCATTCCATTATCAACCATGATACTTAGAAATCCCTTCCCAGTGGTAAAAATATAAATAACGATACCTGGAATACTTCCCGGTTAAAATGCTACATCGGTATTAATCTGTGCGCTTGCAGATCCCTTTTATTATTTATCTTGATGAGCAATTGCATATTTCAATACCGCGTCTCTCGTGTCATGCTGGGGATGACAACTTGGCTTAAGTGGCATGAGGGATAGGTTTGGCATTTTTGGCGCCGTTATCAGAATTAGAAAACTAAGTCTACTTTTGGTAGTGACGTTAAGAATGCCAAACAAGCATTTTTGGCACCGTTACCGGGGAAGGTTGATTACTAAGTAGGAATGAATACGGAACTTTGAGTCATCATTTGCATCACTAATCTGATCGAGCTTATCAATTCTCTTATACAGTTTTACCCCTGTATTTTCCATTTTGATTATTTATTGCAGGGTGATGCATGAATAGAAGACATCTTCCAGACAACTTTGTTGACGATCCCGAAGCCTTGTTCAGAAGAACAAGAGCCAAGCTCAAGAAGACATCGTCAACACTTCAGCACAAAGCTTCATCCAAATCCGAAGACCGCCGAAGTTTCATCCGGAATTTGTCGACTGAATTCGAAGCCATGGCGAACAAGTCGATCCGCGAGTTCTCAGCTCCCACTACGGACAACATCCGCACTGGACCTGCTGGGGAGATCGACCGCAACTTCGAGCTCAAGCCTGGGCTCATCAACATGGTGCAAGCTAACCAGTTCTGTGGGAAGCCACATGAAGACGCTAGTGCTCATCTTCAACACTTCCTAGAGATCTGCAGCACTTTCACCATGGCTGAAGTCCCCAGAGACGCCATACTACTTCGCCTTTTCCCATTCTCACTGTTGGGGAGAGCGAAGCAGTGGTTCTACGCTACAAAGGAGAAGAACACTACGTGGGCACTCTGCTCCACGAACTTTCTGGCCAAATTCTTTCCCATGGGCAAGACCAATGCTCTCCGTGGGAAGATTACAAGTTTTCAGCAACAACATGATGAATCCGTTCCAGAAGCATGGGAGCGCTTCTAAGACTACATCCTAGAATGTCCCCATCATGAAATGGAAAGCTGGCTACTGATGCAGACATTTTATCATGGGCTCATTAACAGTGCCCGTGAAACCATGGATGCTGCAGCTGGAGGAGCAGTCCTATCACTCACCATACCTCAAGCCACAGCTCTTGTGGAGAAGATGGCATCCAACCAAGGTTGGAATGAAGAAAGAACTCAGACACGCAAGAGAGGTGGAGGTATGCACCAGCTCAAGGAGGTAGACATGCTGTCTGCCAAGCTAGACCTACTCATGAAGAAGCTCGATGATCGAGCTGGAGAAAAGAAAGAAGTCATGCACGTCTATGACTCCCACATGACTTGTGAGGAGTGTGGAGGTACTGGACACTCAGGCAATCACTGTCCTGAGTTGCTGGAGGACATGAACTACATCAACAATAACAACAACTACTACAACCGTCCTCAGCAGAATCAAGGTTGGAATCAACAGAGGCCTAACTACTCAGGTAATTACCAAGGTAACAATTCTTTCAATAATAATAATAAGTATCCACCTTTGAGAGAGTTAGTATCCAACCAAGGAAAGCTAATGGATAACCAGTCTAAGAAATTGGCATCTAATGATAAAATACTAGAAAATATAAATAATAGAATGGATAATTTCTCTACTGCCATCAAGAACCAGATTAGCTTTAATAAAATAATTGAATCTCAGTTGAATCAAATAGCTGCTGCTGTTCCTGCTACTAACCCCGGTATACCATCACAACCGGAAGGACTAGAATCTGCAAATCTTGTAGACATGTTTGATGCAGGAGATTACTGGAGTAACCCTATCGTGGAAGTAAGTACTGACCGTCTGCCGGTCAAGAGAGGCGATCCAGGACGCCCCGTCATCCCGATCTCCATCGGCATGCGAGACTTTCCAGAAGCACTCTGTGACTTTGGCTCCAGCGTCAACATCATGCCCAGGGTACTCTATGAAAAACTCTTTTCACAACCATTATTAGAAACAACCATGTGTTTGCAGCTTGCAGATAGGACACTGAGTTTCCCGAGAGGAATATTGAAGAACATCTGTGTCCGAGTGGGTTCCTCGTACGCTCCAGCAGACTTCGTAGTAATAGAGACCGGTTCTGATGAGAGGGCTCCCGTCATCCTAGGGAGACCATTCCTGAACACCGCGGGAGCTGTCATCTATGCTAGTGCTGCCAAGATCAGTTTCTACATCAAGGGGAGGAAGGAAACGTTTTCCTTCAAGAACAAGACCGCACAAATCCCAGAGCAACCCCAATATGAACCAAGGAAGAGGACCAACAGGAGGAACAAGAGCAAGAAGCAAGTATGGACCGAGACAGCTAAGATGGTCACTGCCGTGCACAAAGGTCAAGATCGCCAACTCAAGTCACCGTTCTTGCCTAAGAAGGACGACCCAGGTATGCCAAGCATTTATTGCTCCATTAATGGGTCCCACTTCTACAAGACACTTTGCGACACTGGGTCGGGCGTCAACATAATGGCCAAGGTCACCTATGAACTTCTGTTCGGAACCATGCCCTTAAACCTAACATATATTCAGCTCCAGATGGCAGATCAGACATTCCGACAGGTCGAAGGTACAGTAACTGACGTCCCTGTCAAGATAGACGATCACTTTGTCCATACAGACTTTCAGGTTATTGACATGGGAGAAGATGAATATGATCCACCCATCATCCTTGGAGGACCATTCCTTAGTACTGTCAAAGCAATCATTTACATTGGAACTGGAGAAGTCCACATGCACTTCCCCTCTGAGAAGGTACGTCTTTACTTTACTGACCCTAACTATGTATTTGAAGAATCCAAGCAGGTCAGGACAAGAAGAAGGCGGCGTAACCACAATCAGAAGCAACAGGTCATCAAGGACGGATGGGCAGATTATGAAGGAGAAGTGGTAAGATCTGAAGACATACCACTCAACCAACACTGTCCTGAGGAGACCAAAGCACCGAGACAGGTATGGAAAGAAAAGACAGTTGTACATGAAGAGGAGGCGCCGCCAGAAACACCGACTACGCCATCCACCAAGTCCCAGGACGACTGAACGAATAAGAGTCCCGTTCGGAGGACTTAAAAACACCGAACGCATTGCCAAGAGGTAACTTGGTAGTTATCCTTTCCTTTTAATTATTTACTTTATCTTAAATAGTTTGCTTAGTTAATCATATTCATACTATCTTAAAAAGAAAATAAAAATGTTAAAAACCCTAAAGCCCCATGTGAGTATGCGAGTGGCATAAAACCCATAAGTACATTCACTGTGGTGGCATAAAAAATATATATATATAATAAATACATAAATATTTTCTTCTGCTTTATAAAAGAAAAAAAACAACATAAAAAAATCAAGGAGGCTCAGCATGATAAAGGCTAGATATTTATGCTAACACTTAATCAGTTCCACAAAGCTTTGTTGTCTATTTGAGCTTCACAGAATTCAAGGAGACTAGCAGACAGAGGACATTCTAATCGCTGTTAGGGTGCTGCCGACTTTCAAATACACCTCCGCCATCTGCTAGCTACATCAGAAGAGATTATGTCAAGATCCAGCTTGGGGGAGAGCACCTCCATTATCTTGCTAAGTATTTCTATCTTTATCTTTATATTTATATATACTTCTACCCTATAAAAATAAAAATATACATAACTATGAAAAAACCAAATAAAGATTTTGTGCTTATATATATATACCTATATCTTTTGCTTAGTGTGTTTTAATAAATAAATAAAGTGGCTATGCTAAACTGAATCTAGATAATAATAAAACTCTAGCATGGATATGATGAATAGTTGCTTTGCCTAACTTTCAAATTTGAAGTCCTCTCTCTAAGTTTAGACATAACTGTTATCATTTAAAGCTTGCTCTAAACCTGAACTTGTGGGAAGAGAACTTGATCTAAAGTCTAAGTTGTTAACGGATATGATATGGGAAGGTTGAGCTGCTGTTTATCTATTCCTAGAGATGCTAGAATTCTGGAGAATTTTATCTTTGAAAATCTTAAAATGCTACATGATGAGTTCCTGTATGATGAGAGTTTAAGTTCCTACCACAGCCATACATACATGCTTGCTAGACTTTAAGCCATACCTTTACTTTTTACTGCTTATGAGCATTGAGTGTAGTCAAGCTGTGTAGACCCTTAGGAGCTTGTCATGCAGTTAAAATCAAGATTCACTTGCACGATCACTCATACATGCTGCTTCTACTCCGGAAGTACGCATCCACATATATCCACTCATTCTCATCTCCAGATCCACATAAAATTATTCTACTCCTAATCCGGGAGAGAATAGCCAAAAATATTTTTCTATTCTTGTTATCCCCTGTGAAATAAATGCTCAAGCTATTTTGGTTACTACAACTTGCTATATTGTTCTAAGGAGATGAGTGCTCTATACGAGGAAATAAAAAGGGGCAAGTGCCCGGAACCTCGAAAAGAAAAAGATACGAGGAAATAAAAAGGAGCAAGTGCTCGGAACCTCGATGAAAAAAAAGAAAAAGTGTGAGAAGAGAGGTAAAAATGGACAAGTGTCCGACAGTAGAATTAGGGGTACAAGATACCCACCTGAGAGGAAAAAAAAAGCAAATATAGAGCACCTCATTCTCCTCAAGAGCTTTAAAAGCAAGAAAGGTACGTATCCCCTCAAAAAGAGCAAAAGTAGAATTAGACTTTCATCATTGTTATCATCACTACCACCATACACTATTTATTCGCCACACATGCACAGCTTGATTTGACTTATTGGCTTGTTTCTCTGGATCCATGGTTTGACTATGCAATAAATGTCTTGTAAGTATGTATACTTTATCTCCCACCGATGAGCTCCAGATATCAAAAGCCTTATTAGAATAGGATGAGAGAGAAGGCAATGTCACTCTGCCTTATACCACAAATACTACATACTTTGCTTTGAGAGAAGGCAGACATCATTACTGCCTTGGTGAGGATCCAGAAATACCACAAAAGAGAGACCTGAGAGAGTCATACAAGGAATCTCTGAGTTTTATTTGAAAATTTGCAAAAAACTCCAAGAGCTATAGCTAATCAAGAATAAGAGACATGGCGCTTGACTAGACTGTTCTATCTTTTAACCGCTCAAGACAAAGGTGACGGTTGCAAGCCCCATGGTGAAAGGTATAATGAGTAAGTTTTAAGTCTTGACAGTTTACTTTAACTCAGAGATGAGACTCTTATTTGAAAGCATGTGTATCGTCAAAATTCAAAGGCATTTCAGCAACTACTGAGTCTCTCCTTGCTCAGGGACGAGCAAGAGGTAAGCTTGGGGGAGTTTGTTGACGGTCCTTAAGTATCAATTATAACTATCAAATAAATAGAGAAAATGATCCAAATGAAACCAACACCTAGACTTAGGGTTTTATCTGACAGAATTCCACGAGTTTTGCTGTTTATCTATTTCTGCAGGGGGTTATCAGGAAATATGGAAGAAAGGCCCACATGTCGGATTAATGACGGGATATTAACCGAACACGTAATTATCTTACATCTAGAAGAGTCCAGAAGCCACGAGAACGAACGAGAGGCGTAACGGAGCCGGACACAGGGCGCCCGCCCTGGTCCTTAGGGCGCCCGCCCTGGCCCCGGAGCCAATCAGGCTCCGCCTCGAAGATTATGCTCCACCGACCTAGAGGATCAAGGAAAATCGCACGATCAATGTCGGTTTGATCCAACGGCCCAGATTCATCCGAAAGGGCTATATAAGCAAGGCCCCTGACCCTGGAGGAGAGGCCCTCGTCTCATACTTCAAACCCTAATTCAGGAAGAGAGCCTCTGATCAAGCCCTAGAGCCACCACATCAACTAGATCTCTAGTTAGCATAGCTACATAGGATTAGAACTAGAAGGAGTCAATCTTCGATTGGTTCCCGGATCTGTCAAGAGGATTCTTGGTAATTCCTCTATTGTTCTTCAATTGTTCATCATTGTTCTTCAATATTATGAATATGACTTTGTTCTATTTCAATATATTGATTATGACTTTGCTCTACTTGATTATATTTGCAATTATATTGTTCTTAGTTTATCATAGTTATATGCTTGGCTTAGTTAGATTGGAATTATATACATGCCTAGGATCGTATAGCGTTTATCCATGTGTACAGTGGGTGAATGATAATTATTGTGTAGACATGGTGTCTATACCGTATTTATCTGCGATTGCACCCTATATGCCGGATTGTGGGGTAGTTCGCGATAGTGACAGCTTCGTTGATTCTTATATAGTCCCCCTCTCGTGTATAGGGCAGGCAGAGCAACACTATTACAGGGGAGTGATTGCTATGTTCTTCATCTTCCTTGCTAATATTCACTATGCATGGATATAGTCTTTTCTCACCATGATTGCCAAGTATAATTGCACTAACTATGATATGCTAGACTTTATAGTTAATAATAACTTAGGGAATATCTTTGTAGTTCATCCTAATTCCATGCTAATGACTTGCTAGAATATCTGTTGAGGTGCTTATCATTATTATATGTGGCTAGCTGATCAGATTAATTATCTTTGTCACCATTATCACTTTACCTTTACTTAATGTGACATTTATACCTGTATAAAGAGATTGATAAATACTCTCGGTTATACATGCAATGATGTGTACACAGTTCCATATTCTCATTCCATTATCAACCATGATACTTAGAAATCCCTTCCCAGTGGTAAAAATATAAATAACGATACCTGGAATACTTTACGGTTAAAATGCTACATCGGTATTAATCTGTGCGCTTGCAGATCCCTTTTATTATTTATCTTGATGAGCAATTGCATATTTCAATACCGCGTCTCTCGTGTCATGCTGGGGATGACAACTTGGCTTAAGTGGCATGAGGGATAGGTTTGGCATTTTTGGCGCCGTTATCAGAATTAGAAAACTAAGTCTACTTTTGGTAGTGACGTTAAGAATGCCCAACAACTTCCAAACATATTCTTGTAGTATTTGGTGATGTGGGTCTTCAAGCTCTCAGTTTCTGTAATCACTTCTCCATTTTCTTCCAGCGATCTTATCATACATTTTCGTTTCCTCCCATTAGCAACACCATGAAAAAAAGATGTATTAGCATCACCCTCCAAAAGCCATCTTTCCCTACCTCTAGTCTGCCACATCACCTCTTCTTTATTGTAGATATCAACAAGCTCATCTTCTAAACTGTATCTTTGTTCCCACTCTCTATCCTCCAGAGATCTCCTTTCAGCTTCCTTATCCAAGTCTTGTATTAAAAGGAGCAAATCCTGCTTCCTTTTCTTCATGTCACCACCCCAGTTGCCATTCCAACCTCTCAAGTATTTTCTAAGCCTGGTCGAGATGAGCTGCCATGCATCTATAGCCCTTTTACCCATTCTGTCGGGCCATTTGGACATCACCCATTCCCTGAATCCTTCCTGCTTGGTTCAAGCTGCCTCAAATCTGAAGATTTTTTATCTCATACTTCTTTCAGGGCTGGACTCAACCACCAGCGGATTATGATCAGAACTAATCCTTGTTGCCGAATGTGCAGATACCAATGGAAATTGATGTTCCCAGGTAGCAGACATGAAAACTCTATCCAGCATCACCATAATGGGATTGATCTGTTTGTTGGTCCATGTATACTGCCCCCCAGTTCTGTGTAATTCCCTCAGTTCAGTGTTAGCTACAAACTCATTAAAGGCATCCATCCAAACAGTATTAACATTTCCTGAAGATTTTTCATCAACTCTTCTTACAAGATTGAAATCACCTCCAGCAAGAATTGGCACCTCTGCTTCATTAATTGCCACCTCTAACTCGAATAAAAACTCTTGTTTTCTATTATCTTGCACAGGACCATATACATTGAAAAGCCTCCACTTAAAGTTATTCTCTCTATTAGTCAGCATCATAGTCTGAAAGTAATTACTGTCCTTATAATCTGAAATTTCACAGATGTCATCATCCACCCCTACCAACAAACCACCAGAAAGTCCCTGGGAAGGAACCCACTTCCAAACAAAATTAGGACCACCTCCCAGTGCAGACACCTCTCTATTAGTAAAAGATTGTTTGATAGTCTCACTTATACACACACAACCAATTCTAAAGTCATTAATAATCTTCTTCAATTGAGCCCTCCTACCTTTACTCCCCAAACCCCGAATGTTCCAGAACAAAATATTCATTTTGGTTTATCAGGTATATGAACACTCGGCCCCTTGTTGATCATCTCTAATTCTTCTGCCACCTCTTCTAAAGGGTCAAAAACCTCTAGTTCCTGTAGAAATCTGGCATGTGCCTCGTTATGCTCGATTTCAGTTTCCTCCTCAGTGAACACCTCTTCTACATTCTGAGTTTCCCCTCTTTTCTTATCAGCTGCGAACAAAGTAGCTTGAGCTATCTCTTTGGCTTTTATTAAATCAATATTGGCATCCACCTCTTCAATATTTTTTCCAAGAACTATGCCACAATCGCTCGCTACTTTTGCTAGCACCTCATTATCAATATTCTGTAAAACTGAAAAAGAATTATAGTTTATACCTTGGCTGTCTTTCCATGCCGCCCTTCTTTCAGCTCGCAGTGGGATGGGGGTCCCAGTCCCTGCCACCTTCGAGCTGGCTCTCTCGGCCACCAGAGTCTTATGTGAAGTCTTCAGCTTCTTCTGCTTGAAACCCTCATCAGCCACCTCCTTAGTCTTCAAATTCTTTTGGTTGAAACTATCATCATTTGTCACCTTCAAGTCATCAACAACTTGCTCAGAGCTTTGGGTTTCATTTTCAGCAGTGTTGTTTTGGGACACTTCATCTTCAGCCATAATCCTCTGCGTCTCCATCCCCTCTTGTATTTCAATTTCCATACAGTTCTGTGCAACAGCAGCCTGATCAGGAAGCGATTGATTATTTTCTTATTTGGGTAATCATTGATAATTTTCTTTACTATTACTCACACGTCATTATTCCTTCCAGAATCCCAAAAACACTACCGTGGATACCTGGTCGCCTCTCCGTTTTAGCTGCCACTATTCCACCAAGGTTCGTGAAGGATTAAATAAACAGCGCAATATTGGCATGATCTCCGTCGAGCAGGGCCTGCGCTTGGACATGCCATTAGGCTGGTGTTCGAGCGGTGGTCGGTTCTGCAGATGGTGTTATAGAACCAGTGGGACGGTGGCAAGTCTTGCACCAAGGCCGATCAGTTCGGCGCGTATATCCTCTCCTGGTCCTATTGCTCCAAGGGTACATACATATCTTTCAGCACCCTCGGGCAAATAATTTACTCCTACTTGGGTGGGATCCGGTAGTAAAGTTGATATGGTTTAACTAATTTACTCCTACTTGGGTGAAATTCATAGAAGTTCAGATAAGACCATTATGTTACAATGCAGGTAATTTCACATCCCTATATAGATGGTCAAAATGGAGGTAATCACTAAGGGGCTCATACAGTTTTTCTTTTGCTTCATTTGTTAGCAGTTATAAGCTTTGGCGAAAATGCAGGTAATTAAAATGAAATATAAACATAGACACGTGTGTGTTGCACGTGCATTGATACTAGTAAGGTAAGACAACCTTCAAATTCTTATCAAGCAAATACCACTTTTGATTCCATATAGAATATCGTTGATTATTGTTCATCAGAATCATTACAATATCAAAAGACAAGCATTGCATAATCAGAGTGCACAAAAGGTTTGATCCTAATGTTTGAAACAATCACCTTAGAATAGTAGAAAACTGATAAATCACACTCAACAACTCAAGTAAAAATAATAATCTGACAAAGAATCACTCACTTGTCACAACAATTTCCACGTACAAAAGGGCCGGAGCACATTTAGAAAAAAGAACAAGTAAATAATCCATAACTCTGTAACCATGCATCAAATTCTCCGATCAAGCGTGCATGACTCTAAATTCTAACAACTCTATCTCCCCATTAGAGCACCACGACATATATCTTCACTAACGTGCCAACATCACAGTCCAGCACATTGATTGAAAAAAAGCAATCCACAAGTGCTCACCTTGAAGTACCTCAAGAACGGCAACTTAACGAGTTCCTGTAGGATCGGATGCAGAACCTCCTCATTGATGGCGATCCCGGTGTACTTCCTCGCAGCCTGAAACGGACCACACCGACACCTCAAAAGTCAAAACCGCACAACTAAATCAACCCCCCTCGGCCCCTCCCCCAAACTAGCCAAGGCAAATCACAATACCAACGGAAGAGATTCTCTTACAGGGCAGCCGCAGCCTCCTGGTGGAGAGGAGGGTATGCCCCGAAAGCTGTAATAGCTCATGGCCACGGCAAGGAGCGCCACAATGACGGCACTAGCCGCTGCGTACCACCACCTACCGCCCCGCCGCTTCGTGACTCCGCCCACTCTAGTCGCGGTGTCGTTCGCTGCCGGAGTAGGGTCCATAGTCATCACCGCGCGTCCGCGCCAGCGCGAAACCTTCTGGAAGCGAGATCTCAGAGGACTCGAATGGCGGTCGTAGTGTGGAGACGTGCTGCCGAACAAGGGACCTTGGTAAAAGGGACCGCCCGGCCCAGACCGCATTCAATAAGGCACGGCAATCTAAGGTCAGGCTTGCATGACCCGATTATTAATTCCTTGGCCTTAAAAAAAGCTTCGCTTTTTCTTGGCCTCTTTAGTTTTGAAACTTGCAAATTTTGGCCAAAATCTAACTTTTGTTCTTTATTTGTCCCTTCCGTTAGATTTAGCCAATAGTGTTAAGTGGTGCGTGAATGCACGCATTTACCCCTAGGCAAGATAAGCAAAGTTAAGTTCGGTTGAAAACTTTAACGGAAATGCTACGTGCAAGGCGTTCGTGCGTCCGGACGCCCCTTCGTAGGCATGCATACCAGCCCAATGAACCTTTGCTTTGCGCCCGCTCGTTTTTTATTACGGTACCCGTGTCCGTCTCTTCCGTTTTGCCGCTTGGATAAGGAAAGGAGGAGACGAGAGACTTGCTCCGCACCGAGATATGATGCATGTTGCAAGCATACATTTCAAATATTTCAAATGTTTTAGAGGTATGTTGCAAGTGTTTCATAAGGATGTTGTAAAAGTAGATCGGGATGTTGCACGTGTTGCAATTGGCTATACACGTATGTTCCAAATGTTTCAATTATTTTAGACGTATGTTGCAAGTATTTCATTTGAATGTTGCAAAACTAGATCGGGATGTTGCATATATATGTAAGTGTTTTAGGTGTTTTCATATATATGTTGCAAGTATTTTATCTTGATGTTTGCATGTTTTTATAATGGCTACATGCGTGTTTTCAAGTTTTTTCTAGTGTTTTGCAAGTGTTTCAGATGTATGTCGCAAGTGTTTCAGCTATTTCGAACGTATATTGCAAGTGTTTCACCTAGATGTTGCAAAAATAGATCAGGTGTTGTACATGTTGTAATGCGCATGAGAAGCAGAGGCGGCGCGAGCGGTCCCTGCGCGCGGTCTGGTGGCGTGGCCGTCATCCGGGCAGCGCAGGCCCTGCATGGGCATACGAAATGCAGGTTGGGGCGCACGGAAAACAGGAGTGCAGCGCAGGCGTCCAGACGACACGGGCGTCTGTCCGAATGTCTGGGCACTAGCACTGACGAAACTTGAAACACTGGGATACAATATTAGGTCAGTATTCATTATTGTTGTTGTGGCTTGACTGTGAGTGTATCCGAAAACGAATGAACGAATGTGTCTCTTCTTCCTTTTCAAAGAGTCAAGAATTAAACCAATAAGATCATGAACAATCGAACTGTGAGCTCTTCAACTGGCCTAATGGATCAGATCAGTCATAAGAACGACTTAAATGCAAATACGCAAGAGTTCACAAATGTTGTACAAGAAAACCAATTGCGTCTCAGGGGGTGTTTGGTTCACTCCTTACCTCCTAAATCTAGTCTCATTTAGTCACTTTTACCCAAACACTATGATTAAATGTGACTAAAAAGTGCATTAACCAACTAGTCACTGAAGTGATGCTAAATGGGACTAAAACCCACCTCTTAGTCAGTCTGTCTCACCTTTTAGTCACGTTGGAGCCAAACACCCTGACTATAAAGGGACTAAAAGGCCTCCTGTCTCTTTTAGTCCACCAAACCAGGTGATTAAACTTTAGGAACTAGTTTAAGTGACTAAACTTTAGGAAGTGTGAACCAAACACACGCCCTCATTGCTTTTTTCAGGAAAAAATGGTAAGCTGGATGTTCACCAAAAGAGAGAGTACAAAAAGAAACCATGACATAGGCTACCAATCTGAAAGGCCAAGAGAAAAAAGTAATGTCTTTAAACGGGTTAATGAAAACAGTACATACGCTGGTCACCAAAGAAGAACGAGAGCTAAAAGCATCATCAAACACCAATGGCAACAACCAAAGCATCTCATTGTAACCTTCCAGGTGTACTTCAAGCAAACCATCAACCACCAAAGCAGATATTAGTAACATCCATGAAGTGAACTTAATACAACCAGGTGTATTGATTCAATAGTCAGAGAGTATTTTCTTCCCGATAAATTGAAGATCATCCATTACTTCATTCTCTCGATGTTGCTCACTCAGCTAGTACCTACGGATGTAATTAATTAACCCGGCCATCTCTTTGTCGGCACGGCAATGGTGCCTAGCTAATTCTAATGGGAAAGGCTAGCGCACGAACGTTCGGACGGGGACTAGCGTCAGGCGTCCGCGCCAAACGCCTGCTTTACGTGGGGTCACACGCCGCTCCGTGACCCATGCCCGCTTTGTGTCCCACACTCGTTCCGTCTCAGATCTACACCCGCATTGTCGCCCGCGCTGCTGCTCGTGCCCCCTCCACACCCAAGCGCTTGTAGTCAGGCCCAGTTGTTGCAGCAGGCGTCTGTTGCAGATGGGGTCCACTGCATCATGTGCAACACCAGATCTACTTTTTCATCATTTGGAGGAAACATTTGTAACATACGTCCGAAATAGTTGAAACACTTGCAATATATATCTGAAACACGAGGGAAACACGTGTATAGCCATTACAAAACATATGCAACATCTAGATGAAACACTTGTAACATATGTGTGAAAACATATGCAACATTGGGATGAAACACTTGCAACATAAGTGTGTGAAACATATGCAAAACCCAGATAAAACACATGCAACATCCATCTGAAACAGCTGAAACATTTGGAACAGACACTTGCAACATATGTGTATAGCCATTGTAACATATGCAACATCCCAATTTACTTTTGCAACATCCACATGAACACTTGCAACATGCATATGAAACACTTGAAACATATGCTTGCAACACGCGTTTGCAACATCTAAGGAAGGAAGGGAGCGCGATGTGCAGCCAGAGAAGCCCGCTCCGGGTCTGGCCACTCTGTATCTCGTGATGTCGCGAGCTAAGGTCGAGAGTCGCGATGGCGCCGGCGTCGACAGCGGCCACAACCTCCTGGTGGGGAACAGTGGCGTCGGCAGCACCTCGATGCGGCGAGGGACAGGGCATGGCATGTAGGGGGGACCGGGCACAGTGCGACTAGCGCGGAGTGGACGCGGCGGGGGTGGAGCACAGCGCGACGACAGACGTGGCACGGCTCGATGCGGGATGGGGGCGCCGCCACGAGGCGCCTTGGGATGGGCGGACAGCGCAGTGAGCCGCGACCAGCGAAGCGAGGAGTTAGAGATTTTTGTTGGCTGTCGCAGTGTAGATAGAGTAGTTAGAAAAGAGAGGGGTAGATGTGTCTGTTGGGCCGGTTGCTGTGCTAAAGCGAGCGCAGAAGAGATCGATCCCGCACCGCATATGTGTCTGTTGGGCCATATTTAAGATTTCGAGTTCTAATTGACCATCCATGACTCCACGACCACGAGTGATTCGTCCTCTCGATCACCTGCCCGTTGCATTTCACTAGATTGGGAGGGGGGGGGGGGGGGGGGGGGGGGCATAAATCAGATTATCAGAATGATCGATCCCGCACCGCAGCGTAACAATACCAAAAGCGCACCTAGCTAGTACCACATCCGCTCGGCGCTAGGCGCGGTACGTAGGTGATACGTACGGCACGTACGTACAGTACAATGCGTGATAGCTAGCACTGACCTCTCGCGTTGTCGTATCTCTCGTGAGTTACGTCGGTACGTGCCGTCGCCTCTTCCCTGTCCCGTTCCATGTGGGCATGTGTGGCTGTGTGCCTGTGCCTTGTGCGCACACAGCAGCGAGCAGCTGTCGCTCACCGTCACTATTCACCACAGCGCGCGCGCGGCGCTGCCAACGTTTTGGGAGGCCCGGAGAGGGGAGACCACCACGTGAGCCGGGGCCGGCAGTGGGCACCCCTGCCCTGACCTTTTCTACCCCCTGCATTTTCCGGTCTCCTAGCTATCAGCAAGACTCGTGGAACAGGAACGGGTCCTGTTGGCGGTGCCCATTTTCAGGTCGAGCCAGTGGCAGTCGCTTTCTTTCAGCCGTATCGTGAAAGATGTATGGAAATGGAATACTAGATCATGAAATATATATCGCGGACAAATCAACAAAATCACCACTAATACTATACTATGTTGTCAAAGATCTTCCAGTGTACTTGACTTCGTTGAAAACTACGATGGAGGACACAATCCCTTTTGTTAAATACTCCTACTACTTTGTCAAAATCATACTTGTTTTTTTTAATACAGGAGGGGCTTCCCCTACTGGCTTTTATTAAATGACATACAAAACTTTACAAAAGGGTTCATAACTAGCTTTTGCTCTAGGATAACTTGAGCAAATTCCTTCTTAAAGATGGCCTTGCATTGTTGTAGAGATGGTTGAATGCCCCTGAAGATAAGGTTATTTCTCACTGACCAAATACTCCAATACATTGTGATCAGAATCTCCAAAGCAAACAGACAGTGGAGCTGGCACTGTACATAGCAATTATCACAAATGAATCATCAGTCTGGGGAGGCAGCAAGCCCAGGCTTGCCCAACAGATCTGTGCAAAAGGACAACTAAGAAACAGATGTGTGATAGTTTCCTCAACCGGTGATACAACACAATGAACACAATTATAATCTTCTAAGAGCATATGCCTTCTTCTCAAGAGTTGTCTAGTACTCAATATGTCCCTAAGAAGAAGCCAAAAGAAGATTTTACGCTTGTTCTGACAACAAGTCTTCCACAACCATCGAAACATTGGATAGACTTGTAGTGAACCTGTAAGATGCTTGTAAGCCTTCTTAGAGGAGAAAACTGAAGAACCCCAGATGTATGTCCACTGATCTGCTTGGAGATGAAGATCATTCAGTAACCGAAGGAGGTCTTGAAATTGTTGATAAGCTTCATCAGATAAGGACAAATAAAAGAGATCAGGTAGATTTGAAGTGTGCATATGCATGCATGCGTGCGTGGCCCAAGTTTATTGCCAGCGTATGGTACACGGTGCAGCCCTGATCCAATATTCCCTGTGGAGGTTCATGAACCTAGTACATAGTACTACTCCAAGCAAGCTAAGCACATACAGTGGCGGAGCTAGGAATTATGCACAAGAGTGGCCGGTCGAAGAATTTCAAAATATAAGGATTGAGTGTAGCTTATTTGTGTAGATTCGTATCTCTGGATTAATTAGGTTCTTTTTTCTGAATTTATTCTAGTATTTGACGATTTAACCATGCTCGCTATTTTTCACGTTGTAGACGACCGTGTATATCGACAGTGGGGCACATGTGATGACTCATGAATACTAGAAAGGCACACGGCCTTGCCGCGTAGAGCCTGTGTTCCACCGTCATAGTATTATAGTTGATGCAGACTTTATTTCTTACGTAGAGTAATAATAATTGTGTGCAGGTCGATG
Organism: Saccharum hybrid cultivar R570; assembly: GCA_038087645.1. Lineage (NCBI taxonomy): Eukaryota > Viridiplantae > Streptophyta > Magnoliopsida > Poales > Poaceae > Saccharum > Saccharum hybrid cultivar. Next base: position 28,944,270 of record JAQSUU010000015.1, on the reverse strand, counting down.
CACACTTGTTTTAAAGTAACATAGGTAAGACAAATCCGTGCTTCGTTATTTTCACGTAGGTGTCATGGTCTGCAGCCCATGCGGTATATATTTTGGAAACTTGTATTATCTAACTAATATATTATCTTGGTTATCAAAATGGAACTATCACATTTTTTGGCTATATTTATTATGGAGAAAGAAATGTTAAAAGTATTTATTAAAGAGGGAGGAGCATGAGTAGCCGAAAGCTTAATATAATTGCGAAATGAGGAGAATTCGACCTCGAATCGTGAAATTTGCAATCCATAGATGTGATGGCATTTTCTATAAGAAAGTATGGGTAATATTAAAATACACGCGTTATTGTAGAGCTGTCACGAAAAGGCGTAGAAGAATGATATTACGATATTACCTTTTTTCAGCAAAATAGGATCTTAGATTGCTGCGGTACTTTTTTTTATGAAAGTAAGGTCACTATTAAAAATAACGCATTGTTGTGGGGTTCGTATGAAGAGACGTAGGCAAATGGTGGTATTATTTTTCGTACCAAAATAGGGGCTTAGATTGTTGTGGGTTGGTTCTATAAAATATGGAGGTTCTTTTTCCAAGTATAACATGTCATGAGGTGGACCATGGATTGATTTATGGAAAATAAGATTCCTTTCTGTGATATAGTTGAAAAAAATGGACCGCAGGTTCATTTCATGATTCAAGGATTTGAAAATTCCTTTGGTTCTTTGCCGAGGATAGCCTAGCTTTGGAAGCCCTGGTGGATAGCCTTGCTTTGAAGATGAGGATTAGGATTCGGTGCGGATAACATTATCGCCATACGCTATTGGATTTCACCCGGGCTTAGCCTTTGCCCAAACTGTTTCGTTGACATCCTTTGCCGAAGAACTTATCTTCTTGGAAAAACAGAGTAGGGCTTAGCCTTTGCCGAAGAAATTATCTTCTTGGAAAAACGGAGTATATTACCTTTGATTTTGTTAGAGTAGGTAGGAAGCCGAGCATTGGGAACTAGCTGTTATAGGGAGTAAATGGGAGTCCATTTTATAAATTAACGAAGGAAAGGGCGGTCTATGGGTTCATTTCTTGTAAATTCAAGGTTTCTTTTATGAAATAACCAAAGATGGACTGCAAGTCGATTTTAGAAAAGGGGGTTTTCACAAAATATACTAAGAGGGCCTCTGAACTGCAGGTTGACTTAAGTGAAGCTCGAGGGGTTTTGTGAAAAAATTACGAACTGCCCTCGAGTGCAGGTTGATTTTCTATAAATAGAAGGTTTTTTTATAAAATGACCGGGGCTTGTCCGATCTAGGCCGTCCACACGCCGATCCAACGACCAGAACGGCTGGCGACGTGGCCATGCTCGCCGGCCTTCTTTTAGTGCCAGAATCGTAGTTAGAGATTGAAATCTACCGGCTTAGTATTTCGGAAGTACTCATAGTGGAGTAGGACGTGTGTTTGATCATAGAAGTATGCATACGTGCATGACGTGAGCGTCTACATTTATACTGTGATTCCCAATAAAAAGGGGTGGCCACCGAATTATTATTGCTAAGTTAAATATGCGTTCAATAAAATATGAAGTATAATGAAACATAACTATTTTAATAAACTAAAAATTTTAATAGATATGTCCTAATATGGTAGGTAAATAAATTTACATAAATCAAAATATTTATTCTAATTATATTCAGTGTGATTTTGTTGCATAAAAGATATCAATAAACATTATAACAAGATTTTCATTATTATACCTTTTAATATAAACAAAGCTATTTACTATATATATTGTATAAAAAAATTTGTATTGTTAGGGGGGAGGGGGGGCATATGGCCCCTGCTGGCCCCTTGAATCCGCCAGTGGCCGGAGCTACGCTCCTATATATATACTACTGTCGTTCCTCGATCAGCTCCTTGCAACGAGGGGGTAAAGTGGTTTAGGCTGTGTTTAGTTTTCACCTAAAATTTTTTCACCCTATCATATCGAATGTTTAGATACATGCATGGAATACTAAATGTAGACGAAAAAACTAATTGCACAGTTTGGTTGGACGAAAAAACCACGAGACGAATCTTTTAAGCCTAATTAGTCCATGATTAGCCTTAAGTGCTACAGTACACACATGTGCTAATGACAGCTTAATTATGCTTAATAAATTCGTCTCGCGGTTCCAGACGAGTTATGTAATTAGTTTTTTTAATTAGTATCTGAAAACCCCTTCTAACATCACATGAAACATCCGATATAACAGCAAAAAAAAATTTCTTTCACGAACTAAACAAGGCCTTAATAGCATAGCAGGCATTAGATTCCTGCCTCGGATACCATGCATGCACCTCTATGTTCCTTAATGATTCTTTTGGATTGATTGGGTTGAATCCATTCTTACCTTACCTTACCCTATAATATATATTAAACCATGCAGAGTTTAATATTATTACTGGTTTCGATCTTTTTCTATTTCCTTCATATTAACTCACGCGAAGAGAATTTTTTTTTGGTTTTGGTCTTTTTTTCCCATATCTTACCTTTTACCCTAATGTTAGGATCAATGTCTTGCATGATGCTAGCCACTGCGCTAACATGAGAACCCTGCTGGCCGAGCATATGGCATAGGCCCATGCTAGGGACAACGGTGGAACGGAAAGAGACCTCTGGTTTTTCAAGGACCGTATCGCGCCAACCTCATCGCTAGGTGCTTACACCCTGTTCGTTTCGCTGGTTCAGCGGAATTAGCAGTCATCCAGCAGTGTTTTTCTCTCATAATAAACCAGCAAACAGTACTTTCAGCCACCATAATCCAGCGAAACGAACAGACTGTCAGTAGACGCTAGCACAGCCCACCTCTTAACTTTCTGCCAGGCTGCCACATCCGGTGCCACGACGTCAAATAAAGGTCTCCAAGTACGAGTCCTCGTGGGAGTAGGTTTCGTGGGACGCCACGGACACGGCTGGATTCCGGAACACTAGCTTGGAAGGCGTTCTTGTGGCAAACGCTTGGCCGTGCGCACTAGCTATTCAGTGTTCAGCACTAGCTATTCAGTGTTCAGTGGGTGAGCGTTCACGCTAATACGCTATATATACGACAAACAGATCAATATGCTTCAAAAAAGTACAAGTAGATTGAATCGAAACGTGCAATAACGTGGAACTGGTGACCATTCATCATCCAGAGGTAGACCTAGCTTGTTTTGTTGCAATCGCGATCCGATCCAATTGATGGCTCTAGCGCGATCTGTTGTTTCATAGAAGTACTCGTATTTGCTGTCCAGATCGTATAATTAATTAGCTAAACAACAAAGCCTCGTGATTGGTTACCTGCAGCCGAGCCCTAGTTTTTTATAAAATACAAATAAGTTTATATTACAAAAAATAATTTTACTTTTTTGAGTTCAACTAGATTTTTTTGAAAATATAATTAAAAATTAGAAAATAGAAAATATAAATAAGTTTATATTGTAAAAATAGATCCAACGATTTATCTAATCTAAGAATACTGGTTTCAGGCGAGGACAGAATATTTAGCTGGTTGGGATATGCGCTACCACCTCTTCGATGTGGTAGAAATTAGCAAGAAGTGCCTGAAAATGGAAGAAGAAAACGTGTCGCCAACCACGCGCTGTGTGCACCCGGGCGGCCCGGCGGGCAGTCCGATCGATCCAGCCCCGCGTGCGCTGGCCCAAATTCGTGGAATCGGGCCTTGGATGTCCCGGGGCCCGGTGTGGGGACGTTCTCGCAGTACACGACGTGAAACCCGCACGTGCTTTTCAAAAAACGTGCATGTGAGGCTTTTCTTGTGCTCGGCATCATGGGTGCGACGGCAGGCGTTGTCTGCTCTGTCGTATGCACCGATCCTTCAGCCGAGAGGTCCCAAACTCACAAATACTACTCCGTGAACCAGCAGATGACGCTGGTAAAAGTTAAACCAGTGTTCTTATTTGCTTATCTTATAATTCGTATTTTTTAACTTATTTTTTTAGTTGGAATAATATTTTTTTCTCATGACAAATCAGCGAACAATACTTTCATTTATGGCTTTTCAGCGAAACGAACGCGGTGCAAATAATAATGCGGTACAATATATACTGCTTGTTGAAGCGGACACGCATTGCGTATTGTGCACCATACGGCAGATCAACAACAAGGTAACCCTCCTGCCACGACTCCGCGACTACGAGTGCTTCGTCCTCTCGATCCTTTGGCAAGCATTTCGCGAGACGGGGATCGATCGATTATTCATTTATATATTCCAGAGTTTTATTTGTCTCCCGCAGAACAACGGAACAAACAAAGTGCTTGGCCTTGTTTAGATCCCTAATTTGGGGAGTGCCAAATTACTATTTGGTACTGTAGCAATTTTATTTTTATTTAATAATAATTGTCTAAACATTGATTAATTAGGCTTAAAATGTTCGTCTCGCAAAGGATAACAAAACTGTGCAATTAGTTTTTGATTTCATCTACATTTAGTACTCCATACATGTGCCGGCATTTTGATGTGATAGAGAATTTTTTTTTTTGCATATTGGATTTTGGACCCCAATTTAGATAACTAAACATGACCTTGGCTAGCTCTCGGCAGCGATACGTACTCTACGAGTACACGTACTCCCTCCGTATCATAATTAGATGACGTTCTGGAGCCGGAACTGAGTGCGCCAAAAGACGTCGTTCACGGCATCGAGGCTGGGTTTGGACGCGAATACCCTGGGTGTGGCACGCACGCCGCCCGTCGCACGGCTCCCGTCCGCTCGACTTCGCTCGCGACTCGCTGGCGGGCATTAATCACGGACTCAGCACGCGCCCTCGCGCTTGAACTCAGAAATTCCAAAGGCAAACGCGGCAGACTCGCGTGCGCAAGCAGCAGAGCGAAAATGCAAAAAAAAAAAAACCAGCCGCGACAGCCAAAACGCGCGCGCCAACGAGCAGAACACGAAAATTTCTACGGCGCGAACGGCCAAAACGCAAGCACAAGTAGTCCATGCATGCGACCAGCGCAGTGCCATGCAAAATGGCAGGGCCATCAAAAAAAAGCGAGGCAGCCAGGAGTCGAACCAGCGCCCTCCTGCCTCGGGCCGTGTAGAACTAGCCACTCGAGCTACGAATCGTTGTTGTATAGGAGACAACCGCAGCCCTATTTAATAAGGGCAAGACAGGAAAACTAACCCGTAATTAATCACCCCTTGGTAATCGTACTCATGTCCTAAACGTCATCTAATTACGATACGGAGGGAGTACAGTACAGCGCGTGATAGCTAGTACTAGCACTAACCTCGTGTTGTCGTATCTCTCGTACGTGCCGTCGCCTCTTGCCTGTCAGCCTGTCCCGTTCCATGTGGCTGCGCGCAGTGCGCACACAGCGGGGAGCAGCTGTCGTGCACCGTCGCCACTCACCACAGCGCGCGCGCGGCGCTGCCAACGTGTTGGGAGGCCGGGAGAGGGTAGAGTAGACCACCACGTGACCCGGGCCCTCCTGCGGTCCCGCCCACACCTTTCTGTTCCCTGCACCTGCAAGCTGCAGCTGCAGCCAAGGCGACAAAACATTTCCATAGTCACTCTGTTTGTAGGTTGGTTTCTGGCTGGAAATACTAATTTGTTGTAAGAAAAAAATATTTTTAAATAAGCGTTGATAAACTCAAGTGAATAGGGTGACTAGTAAATCCTAGCAGTAAAAGACTCGTGGAAACGAAACGTGGTCCTGTTTGCTGGATGCCTGGACTTGATGACTGTCGCGATTATCTTGTACTACTCCAACTAATTTTTGTGTTGGTTTAGCTAACAAGAAATATAGGCCCTGTTCGTTGGATAGTTCCTAGCTGATACTGATTTGTTGTGAGAAAAAAACACTGCTGAATAGCTGGTTGATTCTGGCCGATAAAATCAAGCGAACATGCTTATACTTAAATACTTGGAGTTGACAGTTTGGCACTTTGGCAGTGCCCATTTCGTTCAGCTCTTGCCAGTGAACAGTCGCTTTCTCTCGGTCCGTATCATGAAAGGTGCATGGAAATGGAATACTAGATCAGTATATATCACAGAGAAATCGACAAAAGCACCACTAATACTATACTATATGCTGTCAAAGATATGATCTTCCAGTCTACTTGACTCGAGGAAAACTACGATGGGAGAATGCAATACTTCTGTTAAATACTCCTACTACTTTGTCAAAATCATCCTTGTTGCCGTCCATATGCACGCGTGGCCGTGGTACGTCCAAGTTTAGTGCACGGCGCTGCCTAGGAGTACATCCATTCCTGAGGAGGTTCATGAACGCAGTACAGTACTAGTATATAGCAAGCCCTGCAGAAGAAGAATAAAAAATAGAGGAGTATAAATAAAAGAAAAACTGTACTGAAATCAGAGGCGGTCAGCCGTGCCCATGCCGGCGACAGCGGTGGAAACCCATGGTTTTTTCAGGGACCGTATCGCGACAATCTTTACCGCGAAGCGCTAGCACAGCACACAGCCCACCTCCTCCACTTCCTGCTAGGCTGCGGGCTGCCACATCACATCACAGCATCCAGTGCCACGACGGTCAAATAAAGATCTTCCGGTCCGGAGTACTCGTCGTCGTCGTGGGACGTGAGAAAGTTAAATGTGCCCTTGAGGGTATGTGCCCTACGCACTGTGCGTGGGACGCTCAGAGCCGGGCAGCGGGGCAGGTAGGCGGCCTCGTCGACGCGTGCGTTTGCGGAGGATTGCAGCCACTGCTGTCTGTTGAGCATTTCCAAGAATCAGGAAACCCTACCAAGAGAGGAATCTCTGCTGGTGTCGCGTTGCGAGCCAAATCTCACCGGCATGGCTGTCCTATATGCATTCATCATCACATGCGTCGCCGCTAGGACTACGCTAATCCCACCAGTTTTCTGCTATCCAGACGCTTGAGGCAATGCTCGGCTGGTTTTTGCACCGGTAGGGCCCTGTTTGGAACGGAGGTTTGCAAAACAGAAGAAAGAAAAAAAAAATACAGGAATGAGAAAGAAACATAGGGGCAAAACAGAGATTGAAAAAACACAGAAATTTTACGTGAATGGTGTTTGGAACGCAGGAATGGGATGATAAATCAATAGTGAAAGGTTCATTAACCTTTTCCTTTAACATAAACCTTGAATGGTACAAGCTTTTAAGACTTATAAAGCACCTAGGAGGCATGTGACGCACTATCCATGGACCAATTCCATTTGAATAGATACATATAGTGCAGGGCCCACTGATAAAGCACCTACAGCATAGAGTTGTGCCATTGTCCATTGGTTCTTATCTCCCCTGCATTACTGTCGAGCATAGTGCGCCACCTGCTCATCTCTTCCAAAGATGCGACGCAGCCCTATGTACCGGCGCTTGGTCCAATAACTTCATCAAGTTTTTCCTGCGCACCGGCGCTTGGTCCAATAACTTCATCAAGTTTTTCCTGCGCACCTCCTCTCTGTGGCATGTGTGCCTCGGACTTCCGCAAAATAATTTGAGTCCGAGTGGATGTTCTCATTCCTGTGTTTTATGGAGGACAGCCGGCCTTTTCATAGGAACGGAGAGATTCATTCCTTGGATCCAAACGGCATGTGACGTCGCAATCCAAAAGGAACTGCTTTCCTACGAAATTCCTACGAGAAACCTTCCCTACGAGAAACCTTCGTTCCAAACGAGGACTAGATCGGGATTGGAAAATGTTGCAGCCTTTTGCGCGGCGGGCCGGTGTGGTCGGAGCCAGACCGCACGCACAGAAACAATGCACTGCGATTGCTGCACTGCCACTTACCCAGTGAACTCACGATCACGTGGAAGGTTGATCGGTCGAGGCATGCAATGTGCGTGCCTGTTGTAAAAAAAAAACGTGCGTGCCTGCCGCCAAGGACCACGGCCATATTTATTTAATACTATCATTTTTCCGGTGCGTGTGTGCGCATGCAATTACGTATGCAAGAGATGTCATTATACAAGCGCAGCGATCGGAGCGAAACCACGGCCATCCATGACCCATGAGACGAGACCATGACGGCACGAACCGAACAAAACGCACCTACCACCATGTCCACTCATCCACGCACTGGGCCGGCGCGTCAGCGTCTGTATATGGGGCTTGTTTAGATAGCAGGTGCACCAAGTTTGCACTGCAACACTGTAGTAATTTTGTTTTTATTTAGTAATAATTGTTCAAACATTGATTAATTAGGTTTAAAATGTTTGAACCTAATTATTACCAAATATGTGCCGGTATAAAAACACTGTACAACAAAACTGTGTAATTAGTTTTTTATTTCATCTATATTTAGTACTTCAAACATGTATCGGTATTTTGATGTGACGGAGAATCTTCTTTTTTCATAGTGAAATTTGAGGTAAAATTTGATATCTAGTCATGGTACTCCCTCCGTCCGGTTGATTGTGCAATTATGGGAAACGTGCCGTTCAAACTGTGTACCAAATTTATAGCAAAAAAGTATTAACATTTATGTCTCGAAATAAATTTATTATGAAAATATATCTCATAACCAATCTAACGGTACTTATTTTGTCTCATAAGAGTTAGTATTTTTTATATAATTTTAATCAAAATTTGCGATGGCTAATTTCTCGGGATGCGAGAATTGCACATTCATTGGGACGGAGGGAGTAATAAAGCGGGCGCTGCCACGAGTCCTTGAACACCGTACGCCCGTCAGTACGTCACCACGCCCATCCATCCCGTTGTCCTCGTACGTACGAGTAGTACCCGCCAATGTCCCGTCATGTCGCTCTCAGTCGCGCTCGCGCGCCCTCCATGTGACACCAGAGAGCGGCGCCGCGCTCGCTGCCAACGCTTTGCGAGGCCGGGAGCTGCCGGGACACCACCACGTGAGCCGGCTGCCGGCCGGACCCGCGCCCCACGCTTGCTTCTTCGCTGCTCTGCCGCGTGCAAACCTGATCGATCCACGTAGACCGACATCGAGTGCAGGCGTGTAGTGCCCCGTGCTGGGAAGAAAACGAATGAAAGTGCAGAGGTCATTCACTCCGCTGTTTTGTCGTCCAATAACCGTAACCAGTTGATCATTCTACTATCTCTTCCAGCTCTTTTGTGGTCTGCAGTAGTATATCCTTTCCATTATCCGGTGCTGAGTCACCTGCAATCCAACCGAAAGGCTGGCTTGCAACATGACATGCAAGAACCAAAGGTATACTACGCCCATTCAATGATTGGTCGATGGTTGGTGCGGACTGCCGGCTGTAGAGAGATGACGATGCCTATTCTCCGTTGTTATGGCAGATACTCACTCTGTCCCACAAATAAATACACGTCTCATTTTCCAATGTGACTAAAAATATATCAAATAATATCAACATTTGTATCTGCAAATAAGTATATTATGAAAGTATATTTCATGCTCAACCTAATGATGCATATTACATATGATAAATATTAGTATATTTTTGTATATATTTGGTCAAACTTAAAAAAGTTTGACTCCTTGGGAAACGAGACGTGCAAATATTTGTGGGACGGAGAGAGTACACCAGTGTTTGGGCAGATGCTCTTCAGACCGTCTCCAACAACCGTTAGCCAAAATACAAGACCTATTTCACGTTTGGGTAGCGCTACGGGCAAAGGGTTCAATACCTATTTTTAATCTTCTCCAACAACAAGACCTAAAAGAGAACCCTTCCTGTAAATGGGTCTCCAGGAGAGAGGATACTCAGATTTAGATTATACCTCTCCTGACACCCAAAATGGATCTTTCATATAGATACTCTGTTGTAGGCTATAGGTATTCTGCTGGAGACCCATTTTAGGTTTGGGTCTCCTAACAGATCTCCTGTTGGAGACAGCCTCACGAATAGTACTAGCATCGAAAGGAGCTAGACCATGTAAGGGCGTCCCAAACAAGAGTGAGTTAGCTAGCTATTTGGGTGTACAGGTCAGCAAGTATCCTACGTGGAGGAAAGAGAATGTGCAAAAAAATCGAGCCAGCGACTCTCTGGTCGCTCATCTCGCACGATGCGCTAAATCGCCAGCCTCGTCGCCATCTACTAGCTATTCTTCTAGCGTTTTCTCTCAGGCTCAGATTCACTGCGCGCAGAGCTCTCTCCTTCTCCGTCGGCTGCGCGCGAATCCGTCTCCCTCGTCTGCTGCGGCCTGCGCGCGAATCCTCCCTTTTCTCCCGCGTCCACTGTGCGCGAAAATCCTTCCACAATCTAGCTGCTCCCGCCCTCGAGTCTTTCGATTTATTTCAGGAGCCCGCGAAACCATGGTCCGTTCCTCTTCTCATCCTTCCTCTTCCCATCTCTCTTCCCAGCTGCTCTCTTCTGAAGCCCATGATTCAAGATCTGAAATCCATTTGTCGCTGCTGGTGATGAGCCGCCAGACCAAGCGAGAGATGGCTCCGCCACCACATCAGACTGGATCTGCTCCTTCATCTTAGATTGGTTCCACTCTTGCTGCGATTCAAGTGTCCACTCCTGTTCCTGCACTTCTTAGTGGTGGTTCTACTAGTATCGGAGGTCAAGTAGGTAATCGATTTTGCTCCTGGTTTTGTACTTACCTAGACATGTAGGTTGGTTGTGCAAAATCCCTATACTATAAAAAAATTCATTTTCCTGTACACAGCTCTTCCGATTTACCTTTGCAAAATTTCCATGGCCCAGCCCAATGTTCTATCGCTGTGCTGAAATGAGCTATAATATTCTTGGCTTATGTTGCCCTGTTGTATTATTTTTTTCTTGATTTCTTGATAAAGTGTTGCTCTAAACTGATGGCCAAATGACATGCCTTCTCAGCAGCATGGTGGCATGGACCTTTGCCACAAGCCACATCTTCAGCAGCCACATCCACAAATTGGTAAGTTTCATTTTTTTTCTTGCTGCACTAGCTGTCATTTTATTATGTTCAGAAACAGTTAGTTCATTAGCTATATTAGTTTCATTAGAAGTAACTATATGGGTTGCTTGATTTTCCAGTGGTATGGATTACTATCCACCTAGTGGTTTTATGAGCTTTTTACAATCTGGACAACCATTCATTCCTCATGTTTGGGCACCATGGCCACGTATGGGAAAGGAATCTCAATTAGCACCACCAAAAAATGACTCAGGAAACCAAAATGCTAAAAAGAGATCGAAAGGCAAAACTATCATCAACTTAGATGATGGAAACGATGGCAAGACTGCAAAGCGTCTTGTATTTGATCCAGATGAGGACGTGAGGCAATACAACACTAGTTATTACCTAGCCGATGGAATTTACCTGGAATAGGCAACCTTTGTGAAGTCTATAAATTCACCTCAACTGCAAGGTGTATGCAGCAGAACAAGAAGATGCAAGGAAAGATGTGGAGTGTGCTTTTGGCGTTCTGCAAGCTCGCTTCAACATTGTGCGTCGTCCAGCACGATCTAGGTGCACAAGGATTATTGGACAAATCATGAAAGCTTGTGTTATTCTCCACAACATGATAGTGGAAGATGAGGGAGAAATGGCTAAGGAGTCTACTGATCTGAATGCAATTCCTGGAGCATCAATTGTTCTTCCTCCAGAAGTGCAAAAGGCCTCAAATAGTAATCCATGCTTCAATGATGTTCGACGTAGAAATTCTGCTATCCGTGCTCACTTAGTCCATACTCAACTAAAAGATGATTTAATTGAGCACATTTGGCAACGTTTTGGCCATAGGGCTCCCCACTAGTCATTTTTTATAATAATCTCATGTAAGATCTTTCATGGAATTATTTTTTTATTAGTATAGTTATTTATATTGAGTAAGCTGACTTACCGTTTGTTTTCTTTTTCCAGAATCGTTGATATGAGGTTGATTGGCATTTCTAGCATGCTATGACGGTGGTTGTTAGGTCAGAGATGACTTTTGGCTTTTGGTGCTTCTTCCTCAACGATGCAGTTAGCTGTTTAATTTGCTTTTGTGGCCTGAAATAAAGATGTATGGCTTGAGTCATGGTTATCAATTAGTTCATTATGTAGTAACGTATGGACATTTTATTTTATTTTTATGTTTTAAACCTTTGGTTGTACCCGTTGCTTGTCTTTAGTTGGTCATGTAATGTATGGCTTGAGTCAAGATATATGCAACCAGTTGGTTATCTTTAGTTGGTTATGAAGCCTCCACACAATGAGCCACAAAGATGATGCACGGTGTATCTATTTTCTCTATGTGTGTATGGAAGTATTAAAAGTACAAATAGCTAGCAATATAGATAGCTCTTTGGACTGCTGTCTTTTTTGTTCATGATGTGGACGTCTCCAGCTAGCAGCTAGGACTGTTGCGGATGCCCTAAGGTAGAACAAACAAGATCATCGGTGAAAATGTGAACTTAGAAAAGACACAAGATCGTCGGTGACTGTAATACGCTGGACTAATAGGTCGTCAAAGACCTCTCCGGAGACTGGACTACTTGTGGAAATTAAACTACAAGTAGTCGTAGTTAAGAACACACACTTGAGTGTTAAGTAGTGTCAAGATCGTTGTGGCCCAGGGAGTACTATTGCGAGCGAGTGGCCCCGTGATCCCGTCCGGCCTTTCCATTCCCCCGAGGTGCATGAACCGTGCAATGCAAGGGGAAAATAGAGCGATAGATAGATCAGTAATTAAAAAATCCAAAAAAAACAGAGGTGTTTGTGTAGCCCATAGCCGCCAGCGCAAAATAGCAGAGCATGCTGAGGAATCTCTGATTTCTCACGGATCCGACAAAGCTAGCTCCCCTTTGGCATCGTTATTCGCCATCCCATATATTCCCATGGAATTACCTCGCTTCATGAATTGTGGTGGCCCGGCGAGTCTCCTAGCTACGAGTCTCGGCGCCCCGACTGTGAAAAGACTTTCTCCTCCCCCGAGCGCTCCAACGGGCGGCTCAGGGAGCGCATCGCCGGCGCCGCCAGAGGTCACCCCTTCTTGCCACTCCCCCGGCCATCGACGCTGCTCTCTGGCGAGCGGCGGCGGCGGTGGCCCCCAGCGGCGCCCGAGTGGAGCCCCGTCTGCAATCCCGCCTCCCTCCCCAGTCCACCCCCACCACCCCTCCTGCTCCTCCGGTGATTAACGTCGCCGGCGAGGCAAAACCTGGCCCTCCTTGGCCGGATGTTGCATCTCCTATGCCGGATCTGGCGGCACGATGGTGGCTCCTCCTCCTCCCTTCTGTGTGCGCGGGTGGCTGCGTGGGTGCCGTGGTGGCGTCCGGCGTTGGCATTGTGGACCAAGCCTGGTCGGGCTGTGGGTCACCGATGGCCGTGGGTGGCCGCGTGGGTGCCGTGGTGGCGTCCGTGTCGCGCCTGCTTCCTGCATTCGTGGCGTTGGCCGAGCCCGCGTCGGGCCGCGGGTCACCGGTGGCCGCGTTGGGGCCACGCCGTCAGGTTTGGCGTTGCGGCTCCGCGCGTGGGGGCTGACGGCGCTGCTCGATCCCCGGGTTGGAGGGTGTAGCGCAGCGGTGGCGGCCTGACGTCGGTCAGCTTGGTGGGCCCGTGGCTGGTGGTCGTTGCAGCAGCGCTCCAGTCTCCGTGCTGGCGGCTTGGGCCCTGCACAGGTGGTGCTGGTGCGCTAGCTGCTTTCTGCTCGTGCTCCTGGTGCGCAGGTGGCCTTGTCTCAGACCTACGCATTCTACGAATAGACCTTGGGTGAAAGCCCTGCCCTGCTTCTTGCTTGGGCTGGCGGCGGTGGCGCAGCATGCCTCATTCACCTTCTTGGAGGCGTCGTCGAATCTTGTGTCCGTTGTGTAGGCCACCGGGCCAGGTTCTGGGATGAAAATCTTACTGTGTGCCTCTTTCAACGATGATGGTGTCTGCGAATGTCAGTCCCTTCATGAAGACTTCGTTGAAACACTCCTGCTGTCATGCTGATCCATCTCCCGCTTCCTGGCTAGAGTTGCTCCTTGCTGTACTGTGCCTGCGTGTGCTTCAAGTTACTCTACGCTTTGGTCTGTTCAACTGGGTTGGATGATGTTGCCGCAACCGTCGCTTCTCCCTAGCAGATGCTTTGCTGCTAGCGATATCTTTGGCGGATGCTTTGCCGTCGTTGCTGCTTGTACGGATACTTTGTCGTCGATGTCGGTCCGGTCTCCCCTCATGCAGATGCTTTGCTGTTGAGTGCGTAATGACCCCCCCCATAGCTTGCAGATACTTTGCCGCTCTCTGTTTGGGCAGATGCTTTGCCGCCGTTGTCGCTACCAGCCGTGTTGTGCTTACGGATACTTTGCCGTGTTGTGCTTACGGATACTTTGTTGTGTTGTCTCTGGCGGATGGTTTGCCGTTGTGGTTCTTGTTCAAGCGGATGCTTTGCCGCCGTAGCCACCTCTTCTCGGTGGATGCTTTGCCACCGCGGCTTCATCTCCCTTGTTGGCAGCCTTCGTGTCGTTATTTTCTTGCGGGTCCAGTCAGTTAGGTTGTGGCGGAGGGCCCTCCCCTGCCGCGCTTCTTCCTTTCAATTATGTTTTTCATCCTAAACCACTTGCTCTGTGGTTTTGTATCCTGCTCTATGGGTTCTCCCATAGTTGCGTTGTGTACACCGTTCTTTCGGCACTCTTACTTCTTCTTAATGAAATACATGTGAAAGTCGTGTTCTAGAAAAAAGAATTACCTCGCTTCCGATCGAGACACGCACGCACGCCAAGAAATTTCCCGTGTACCGGCTCCAACCCAAAAACTCCCATCAGCTCAGAGTGCAGTGGAATCCAACGTCCGTTCTTTTGAACATTTTGAACCAACAACATTAGATTGACTAAACGTCCATTCATGCACCGCCGTACCGTACATGTACCAGAGCGAGCTCACCTGAGGTGGAGCCGACTCAGTCCGTATCGTATCGGCGCCAACTAGGGGCGGATCTGTCGGGGGGGCTGCCGGGGCTCAAGCCCCTACCCTGGCCGCGCCATTGGAGCCCCCCTCAGCCCCTCCATAAAAATTTCAGCCATTAACCACTGGGAAGGAGGTGCTGGAGACGTTCCCGTCGCTGGTGACGGAGGTTGAAGACGAGTGGTGGAGTTGGTCTGCTTCCTGGGCCGGAATGTGTATGTTCCAGTGGCCCAATAATGAAGCCTGTTCATAGCCCATCAAGAAGACCAACCTTTTTTCCTTCGTTCTCATTCTGTCGGTCACGGGAGCAGAGGAGTCGCACTCGACTCGAGCGACTAGGCGAGCGGGCGACTGGGTGAGCGGCGGCAACTCCAGCTAGGGCTAGCGCTGTGGCCAGCACCCAGCCCAACGGTCGACGGAGGCAGCGGGATCCCAACGGGCGGAGGCAGCAGGCCGCAGCGGTCGCGCCCACGCAGCCGCACATCGCACGCTCGCAGCAGCCAGCACTCCAGCGGGGGCGCAGGGCCGTCAGCTAGGGGTGACGCCGACGTGGCGGTGACTCCGGCGAGGGGTGATGCGGTGGTCGAGCAGGCAGCAACACCAGCAGCAGCAAGCGTCCGGCACCAATAGGGCAGCAGGTATACCCTTTTTCTTTAGATTTGCCTTTTGAACTTTGTAATTGTTCAAAATTTGATTAAGATTTAATAAATTGCAGATTGCTCAAAATGTCCAAAAGAACATTGCACACATATTTTTCTGGTTCGAGTAGTACATCAACTCCAGGCACTAATGACAACACAAATCAACCAATTCAGCGTAGAGTGGAGTTTAGTCAATCTGATGTTGTTGGTGATCTAGGAAATCGCATATCAATTGAAAAATATCCACCAGAAATTAGAGACCAAGTTAGAAGAGCATATGCTTTGAGAGGTCTGACCCAACCTCCTAATCTTACCTTTGCTCATAAATGGCAAAGTGGTCGATGGAGATCATTTTAGTAAACTTGGTTTGATGAATTTGATTGACTAGAGTATAGTGAGTCCAAGGATGCAGCTTATTGCTTATATTGTTATCTTTTCTTTGATTCAGGGAAGCCTGAAAAATTTGGTAGTTCTGTCTTTGCAAAGGATGGTTATACTAACTGAAAAAAAAAGCTAAGGACAGTCTTAATCAGCACAGTACTTGCAAGACTCACAATAATGCTAGGCTAAAGTGTTATGACTTTATGAACTAAAGAACAAATGTGGCTAGAAGAATTGATGTAATTAGCGAGGAGGAAGAGAAAATATATGAGATTCGCTTGAACTCTTCTTTAGATGTAGCAAGATTTCTCATAATGCAAGGTGATGCTTTTCGTGGACACGATGAGTCCTCTACTTCCAACAACAAGGACACATAGAGGGATGGTTGATTGGTACAAAGATAAAGTTGAGATTGTTAAGGATGCATTCGATAAAGGTGCGAAAAATTGCACAATGATATCTTATCATATACAGAAGGACCTTACAAAAGCTTGTGCACAAGAAGTCATGTCAGTGATTATGGATGAGATTGGAGATAAAAATTCTATGTACTGATTGATGAGTCCCGAGATGTATCAATAAAAGAACAGATGGCTGTAATTTTGAGGTTAGTAGATGACAACTCTATTTTTTTACCTAGTAAACTGAGAGGATTTGTCAGTCGTGCTAGAACTCAAGGCTTTCTTGGATGTACAGAGCTTGGAAAGGTTGCTGAAATTATGGTCAAGACTAAAATGAACACATCTTATGGATTGGTGTATCGGCTCATTGAATTAACATTAATTCTTCCGGTGGCAATAGCTTCAGTTGAGAGGATATTTTCTGTTATGTCTATTGTAAAGACAGATTTGCATAACAAAATAGGTGATGAATGGCTCAACGACTTAATGATATGCTACACTGAGAAGAAGATATTTAGAAGCATCGAGAATGACAAAATCATAAAACGATTTGAAGACATGAAAACCTGGCGTATGTTAGTGCCTTGGAACAATTTAGTGGTATGATATATGTTCTCTTCTACCTTCAAAACTTTGAAGTTAAATACTTGAAATTTGTGTCACTAATTTATTTTTTCTTGTATAGATTGTTTCTAATTATTCATGAAGAATACGACAGCGTGAATGCGTCATCATTTATCAATCTTTTGTTGGTTAGTTCTAAAAATTGTATTTTTTATTTTTTTCTTATGCGTTTTATGATGCACTTGCGATTGTTTATCATATTTACCATGTAAAAGGGTTAAAACTGCTATATGTTAACTTTGTATGGGATATAATTGAGTGAAGTTGGTTTAGCTCTTTTTGACTAGCTCCTCCTAGATATTTTTTCTAGATACGCCACTTGCGCCAACTATTCTCCTGGACCTTCTTCACCCACCCGCGACGGCCTGGCGGACAGCGACGCGCGGCCGGCTGTGCGTAACCGACCTGCTCCTGCTCTCCTGTCCTGTCGCGCCCGTCCAAAACCACGACCAACTCGATGCGGATGCGGAGCGGCCGTCGTCGCTCAGCCCGCGTGCCCGTGCCTGTGCGGATGTGCGTGACCGTGGTCCGTGGCGAGTGGCGACCGGCCGATCCGGCTAGTCGTCGCTCCAAGGCGTGGCGTCACACCATCATCAATCTAAATAGCGTTACGAGATACGGAGTACTATAGATATAATAATATCTAGGGCAACACGAACACCGCACACCGGTGTAACCGTCTAATGGCTTTGTCGATCGGCGCTAAGCTGTCTTTAATCTTTAATTAATTTAATTGATGCTGATACATTGTGTGATGATGATGCACGCACGCGGGCCACACGCCGTACGGCATGTAGCCAGCCATGCATACACACACAGACACAGGTCGGTATCATGCGGGCCTGGGACAGATCAGTATGATCATCACTACTACAGCTAGCTGTCTTTGACTGCTGCGCACCTGCGCCGTGTCACAGCAAAAGTATTCTAAGCCCTCGTTTAGATTACAAATTTTTCTAATTTTGCTACTGCAGCACCTTCGTTTGTATTTGATAATTAGTGTCTAATCATAGACTAATTAGGCTTAAAAGATTCGTCTCGTGATTTACAACCAAACTGTGCAATTAGTTATTTCTTTTACCTATGTTAAGTGCTCCATACATGTGTCTAAAGATTAACGTGATGAAGAGAGTGTAAAAATTTAAAATTTGGAAGGAAAGTAAACGAGGCATAAGCAATGTAGTACGTCGTCGTCAGATTGGTCGAGCCACAATGCTCGTTTCGTCTGGATGATGATGGTCAAGACCGACGACGGACGTGTGGCTACCTTAGCTGGAATAAGATTCTGTGTGCACTAGTCACAAAAAAAAATTCTGTGTGCACTGTGCAAGCAATCGCGATCCATATGTGCAGTGCTAGTACGAACACTAACGAAGAGTATGGCCGTGATTTTCTGTTCATGGGTCTCGAATTTTCGTCAGATCACACAACCCGCGCACACGATGACGTAGAGACAATTAAACTACTCCAAAATTATTGTTCTTCCACAAATCCAAATAAGTAAGGTTTGGTCGTCGTGATTTACGCGTGCTCGGGTCAACAAGATCAAATAAAGCTAGCTACTACCTGCAATGATACGGCTCGCCACAACAACAAAGGAGAAGCTGGGAGGACGTTCGGAGGCCGGATCTTCTGCGGGGGACTGGATTCCGCAGATCTGTTCTGTACACTGGCGTGCAAGCTGCCAGCCAGCCAGCCATAAGTGGGGGGCCCAAGCCTACAGCCAGAGAGACACCGAGGGCCTGTTTAGACGTGAAAAAAGTTTAGGTAAAATTCCTGTAGCACCTTTCGTTGTTATTTGACAAAAATTATCTAATTATGGACTAACTAGGCTTAAAAGATTCATCTCGACATTTACAGACAAACTGTGTAATTAGTTATTTTTTTACCTATATTTAATATTCTATGCATACATCCAAAGATTCGATGTAACAGTTATTATGCAAACTTTTTTTTTTTGCACTTTTTGCCAACTAAACAGGGCACGAGTTGTACCACGTGGTGGGGGCCGTCTCCACGTCTGGTCCTCGGCCTTCCACTTCCGGTTGCGACCCCGGCTCTCCGTCTCGGCTCGGCTCCCTCGGCTAAAGCCCCGGCGTGTCTTTACTGGTTCGGCTCACAAAGGCGGCGACGGCGACGGTGACGGATTTTAGCAGCAAACGTCTATCCGTTCCCGTTTCGCTTTTTCTGTGCCCCGTCCGTTTCACCAGTCACATGCGCTCGTTCCACCAACATCGCTGTCCCGGCGGCTAATTTCACACCGTGCGAATAAAGCGTAAACAATGGCCGCCTCGTCGAATTGTTCAGGTTCACGTGCTATTTACGTTTTTATTTATTTATTTATTTATATTGTCCTAATAAATATAAGAGGATGCCGTTGCGTCATTGCGTGCGAGAGGACGGGAAATGAGAAATGAAGGTGGTGACACGTGGGGCCCACCTGCAAGTGAGTTGAAGATCAGGGAAATTTGGTCCGAAAGACGATATTGCATATAAATGGAAGCATACTATATGGCAATTAGGCAAGTTGGAGTACAAGGTGGCACGGTGTACAATGTGAATTATAATAATATTTTTTGAATAGATAAATAGCAATGATTTAACTTCGAAACGTGACCACAATGTAATTCACCTTAGAATTTTTTATCTACAGTTCAAGGATGTAAGTTGTAACTCATGTTTTTTCTACTAAATTTTGTATATACTATTCTTTAAATGGTACGACACTGTTGAAGTATAAGTATTGTTAATAACATTTGAAGCATTTGATTTTTTTTCTAGGAAAAGATGTACGACAAGCTACTTCACATCGTCAATGCCAGAGAAACTGAGATTAATATACCATTGAAGGTTATTATTTAAATTGTGCATGCATGGAGAGAAGTTAGCTAATGGTGTATATTCATAGGCACATGTGTTACTTGTTTAAGAAAAAAATATTAAAATCTACTTGCAACTAATGTAATCTGGTTTTGGCAACGCATTCTTTCACTTTCACGCACTAATCATCACGTGCGTCACTGTTTTTGTCCATAATGAAGTGTTTAGGATTGATCCCAGTTTTTCGTCTCTCTTTTCCTGCAATGGTGTGATCCATACGTGAGTAGATTTTCTGTCCGGGCGTGCTTTCATTTTCTGATGGATGCGTGTTTTCCGAGACAGCAATACGAAAAACCACATCTCCGTACGGACGATGTAGCCAGCCAATTCGAGCTGCAATGCTGCATCCACGGTCAAGATTGAGCGGCGGCATAGCCAGAGCCAGCACCGGTATGGAAATTCGTGAGACGTGACCAAGTTGATCTCGGAGACAGGGATCACGCGAGATATATTGATTGATGCGCATTTTATTTTCTTTGCGAGTGTGTGTGCGGCCGCGACTTGAAGCCACGGTAAGCATCGTCATTTTACCAATGCACCGACTCGCTTTTTCTAAAAGGAATGACGGGGTTAAAAGTTGATAACGAAAGATTAAGTGAAAAGACCGTGCACGTTGGGCGTTGGCCCACTGCCAAGGCAGCTAAAGCAGCACATGTCCAAATGGTTGCGCCCATGCACATGGGTGGTCAAACGAAAGTCCAAAAAGTTACCCCTACCACTACTTCGCTACGCTACTGCCCGCCGAAGTGGACCAGCATGCCAAATTATCTCACATAGACATGCTATTACATTATTTCTGCATAGATAAATAACTCAACGTAAGAAAAGTATACATCAATCATATGTTTATTTCATCTGTTCAAACTTATAAGTTTTTGTGTTTTTTTCTTGGTACTTGTTTTTTTTTATAAATTTGGACATAATGTATATTTAACACAAAACAAAATTTATATAAAAAACATAAAAATAACCTATAATTTAGAACAGACAAATTCAAGATGATATATAGCATCGAGAGAAATACATAAACATCAGCCTAATTTTATTTCCTGTATAGAACATATTTGATTAATGAATCCTAGTGTACAATTCACTTCCCCGAAGCTAGAGTAATAATAATAGAACTGGAGAGCATTGCAGGGTTTGTGCCAAGCCATGAAGTCCGGTTATACTTTTATGAATGTTTCTGGTTAAGTCGAATTCGTTCTGACCTTTCAAAAAAAAAGTCGAATTCGTCCATCTAACCGGTGGCACCAATGCCACGTTAGATTTAATTAGATCCACCATGGCAGCAAATGTGATCTACATAAAAGAAATCAATTGTTATAAACTAGGAATTACTACAGTATATGATAATAAACATTCCTTTTCGCACCATTTCCTTGTTTCTTTTTCCGCCCCGTTCGTTTGGCTGAAAAACCATGGCTAAAAGTATTGTTCGCTGATTTGTTGTGAGAGAAAAACACTGTTTGTTGGCGGAAAAAGTACGGCTTATAAGACAAACGAACAGGGCCTAGTAGACCTAATATTTGTTTAATTGGCGGTGCTAGCGCCCGGATGTCCGGATAGACGCCGGCGCTCGCACCCCGTTCCCGCGTTGCACTCCGCGTATCGCTCGGCCCCACACGGCGTCTGCGCCCCCACCTGACCCCACGCAGCGTGTGCACCCCTCTCCCGACCCCTCACGCCCCTCCAGCAGTTGCAACAATCGGCGTGATCTACTTTTGAAAACATCCAGATACAACAGTTGCAACGAACATCTGAAGATAGATGAAACACTTGAGACATGCGTCCGAAACATTTGCAAAAAAACACCAGAAACACTTGAAAACCATTGCAAATATACATAACATCCAGATAAAACACTTGCAACATATGTGTGAAACATATGCAACATCAGATAAACACACTTGCAACATAAGTCTGAAAAAACATATGAAACATTGGGAACATACGTTTGCAACATACGTGTACAACCATTGCAACACATGCAACATCCCGATCTACTTTTGCAACGTCTAAACAAAACACTTGCAACATATCTCTGAAATATGTGAAACATACGCTGGCAGCATGCGATTTCAGCGCAACATCTCTTTGCTGCTTAGGAGAATGTAGGGTCGTCGGTGTGTGGAGTTCACCGGTGTATAGCAGAGAAACCTTACATCGATCGTGTCGGTCACATGAAATGCGTCGGACTCCGCGGCCGCGATAACCACCCGTAGCACTGCGTCCGCGTTGCTGGAAACAAGGGCGTGCGAAGAGATCCCATCTGATTGTGGTACCGGCGCCGACGAGAGTTTGAAGCGCTTCTGCGGGGGCAAAGAGAGGTCAGGCACGCGCGGAGGAGGTGTAACACCCCGGGTGTTATGGTGCTAATTAATCTGCCATGTCATCATAATGCATCGCAAAGCATTTCTATTAGGTTAACATTGTTATGCATCAACTAAAACAAGTTTACTTATTTAGGTTGAATGTGTTTCTCAGTGGTGTGCTCCGAAACCGAAAACCCTAAATTTGAATATCACTGCAAATGCTTAGTCCATGCCCTGCGTAATTTGAGGTGCGCGACTGTGTTGCACACCAGTGTCAAGTGTAGGGTATGAGCTTAAGTACAACATCTAAAATGAAGCTCCAAATTTGAGTTTGAATTGGAGTCCCAAAACTTGTTGCGAGTTGTCCGATTCGAATTCGAATCCAAATCTGGGGAGAAATGTAAAACCATTTCAAAAGTGAATTGGTCAACCAAGAGTGACATTTGGTCAACCATGTCATGTTGGTCCAAATGATGCCCTTGGGTGAGGTTTTGATCACTAAGTAATCACAAATCAGAGTAGTAACAAATTCCAATTTGAAATCCCTCCGAAAACCCTAAATTTCAAAACCCTGTTTTACCCCTTTTGAAATTATTCAAAATCTAAGCAAAATTTGGGAAAAAGTTCAAAAACCAAGTTTGTAGAACTTTTCAAGGGCTACAACTTTGGTGTTTTGAGTTTTCAAAGTTTTAGTGAAAAATGTGAAGTAATTTTGAAAATAAACAAATTTCAGATTTAATTTATTTTTGTCCCCAAACTAAGATTTCAAAATGGAGACTGAATTTGAAAAAGTTTTGAACAGCAAAGTTGTAGGTCTGATCAAGATGAACAACTTTGATGTTTGGAGATTTTGAAGTTTCAATAAAAAATCAAAAGTAATTTCTAAATTACCAAATCTGAAAAATGTGTCCCTTTTTGAATTTAAACTCAAATTTCAAAATCCAGTGAGAATTTGAAAAAGTGTTCAATACCAAATTTGTAGAGCTTGAAATTCTGAAGATTTCATACATTGGAAGATTTTCAAGTTGTTATACAAATTTGAAAGTAATTTGAGTTTTACAGTTTGAATTTCAAAATTTTGGGGGGGGGGACAGCTACAGTGCACCGGCGAATCACACACCGGCAGCGCGCGGCATGGGCGCCGGCGAGCCGCCGACGTCGTGCTGGCCGCTTCCACGGTCTTCTAGCTTGCCACCGCGACCACAGGAACCGTTTCTCGATCTCCAGCCGCTTCCTTTGCTTCACAGCTCTATAAAAGAACCGGCATCACCACTGTCGCCGTCGGTTTCATCATCGCCGCCGCCACCGTCCTCCTTTCTCCGGCCAAATTCGCCCTCCCTGCTCCACCGCAGCCGTCTCCATCTTGCCAATCGCTCCGCCCCATCCTTGCGCATCTCGTGAACCAGCTGAGCTAGCCCAATTCCGCCTGGATCGCCGGGGAGCCGTCGTCTTCTACCTCGGGTCGCCGCCGCTCCAGTTGAGCTCCGCCACCGTCGCCAGCCGCCTCCAGTGCCCCTCCGCTTCAACCGATCACGTCTCTGTGATCGTGGTACGCCCCTGATGCTCCCTGACCCCTCGCTTTAACCGCTACCGCTTTGTACCGTCGAGTCGCCGGTCACCGTCCCCGTCGAGCCGCCACCGTCGTCGGTGAGCTGTTGCCGGAGCTTGAGCTAGAGCGTTTAGTAGCAAAACGGGTTCGTTAGGTCGTGTAGAAGATGTTGGTCAGCTCGGTTGGTCGTTTGGGTCACCGGTCGTCGGCCGGCCACCACGGGGAAGCGAGCGAGCGCGCGGGAGCGAGCCGTCGAGCGGGAGGTGAGGGATGACAAGTGGGACCGTGCTGTCAGCGAGCACGAGAGAGAGACGCGGGCGCGGGCGAGCGCTGGGCTGGGCCGCGCGGCTGGGCCGGTCGCGTGCGGGCGCGGGCGCGCTAGCGGGCCGCCTGGTTGGGCCGGACCGAGGAAGGCAGCCCGAGTTCGTTTTTCGTTTTTGTTTTTCTTTTTCAAATAAATGAATAGTGTTATTATTTGTTTATTTGTTTAAAAATTGTGTAGAGTTCCAAAATTCATGAAAATTTTTGTATAAGCTTCTCAATGTATAAACTATCTAGGAAAAATATTAAATCATGAATTTGAATACTTTATGCAGTAGAATTAATTGGTTCCAATAAAGATTAAATGCAACTTCCAGTAATTTTAATAATTAATTTATTTATCCAAAATTTATGAAATTAATTATGGCACTGTTATAAATCATTGTTAACCCATAGAAAAAGTTTGAGCTTATTTAGATAAAGTTTGATCAACTTCTAATTATGCCCTAATTATTTAAATAGAAAATAAATGTTATTTTGAGAACTTTAAGTGTTGTGTGCCTTTTGATTGAGTGAGGTCCTTAGGTCACTACCCTTTTGTGATCTCTGGCACTTTAATTTCATGACTGAGCTCGTTAGTAGCTTGTTAGGTTAAGAGCTGGTATCGCGGGAATCGTCGCTACTAGTTAGTAGGTTTTCTGTTTACGACTGTACCGTGAAGGGAAGTTGTACTCGAGTCGTAAAACGTGGCATGTAATCATCAAGCATCATGTTTATCATTGAGCATCATGTTAAAGCATGTTATGTATTCGTGTAGTCACCGCTTTCGAAGAAGCCGAAGTCACCGAGCAGGTTTCCGGAAAAGAGCGATCGTCAGTGGGTTCCGGACCAGACGTTGGGGTCTCCGAGTCTGAGTCAGTCGTCGTGTCCGAGCAAGGCAAGCCCCGGTGCATTTAAACCCTACCTTGAATTTTACAAATGTTTTATTATTTATTTTATGGTTTATTGCATTAAGTAATTAGGAGTTGAGTGATAACCTAATTGCTGCATTATCATCCTTGATTATTGCAATATTGCCCTTGATACCTGTTTTACGGAAAATGCGTAGTATGCTTCGCTATGCTTAGAAGTTAAGCTTTTAAATGAAATGTTTACTCGGCCATGACGGCATACTTAATGAATATTGAAAGATGAGAATGAACTAGAAGATCGGGCGGGTGGTTTGGCCACTGCTAACATGCATTGAGAAAGGAGTCTCAATGTAATGTTTCCGCCTTGTCAGTTAAGGACCATCCGTTGTATGGCCCGCTTGTGTTTTGAGACTTTGCAACTAGCCTCATGCCTTGGGTAAGCCCAAAATGTTGGTGATTCCATTACGAGAACGTCTAACCTCGCACTGGGAGTGGAGAGATGGCGGGAGTAGCGTGTACCCTCGGGGCTAGAATCGGGCCGGGTTCGAGGAGTACTGTACTCTCGGGTGGCGATGGACACGTTCTGGTTTTGGGAGATCTAAATGAGGGTTGATATATGCAGATTCGTTTCTACATATGTCGTGATGTTAGGGATCCCCAGCTGGGTATAATCGGTTCGAATCGTCGTTGCTCCTCGGTTATGGAGACTCGATCACCTGTCCTGCATCGTAGTTAAGAACTGGAATTGAAAGAAAGAATGAGAAAGGTTTTGATGATAATTACTTTGATCTAGATTAGGATCACCTAGATTTGGTTAATGAACCATCAATGGTAAAAGTAAAATGTTGAAGATAAGGACTTACCTTAGTAAGCTTTTCCGCAAAAGAAAATTTGATTCTTGATTACCCGTACCTTGATTCCCTAAAGCTAGCATGCCCTTGGAGTCTTTGTCTTAGTCGGGTAAGTCTTGTTGAGTACTCTCGTACTCAGGGTTTGTTGAACCCCTTGTTGCTGGTGCGGTTCATGAACAAGTTTGCTTCGAGCCTTGTTGCATGACCGTCGTGGTTGAAGAAAGCGACGAAGAGTAGACTGTGTGGCCTTTGGGCAAGGCATCTCGCTTGTGTGATGTAATAAAGTTACTACCGATACTTCTCTACTATGGTTTGTAATAATGTACATAAGGTTTGAAGTTTGAAAACTGGTTTGTAAACCTATGTTATTGTAAGACTTCCGCTACTTTACTCTGTTGAATATTTTGAATAAACTGTTGTAATATTGCAATACTCCTGTGATTGGATCCTGTTCGGAGGAAAGCAGGCCTTTTAAGTTATGGTGAACATAAGTACGACTGTCAGAGGTCATTATGGCAATGACGTGTACTTGTGGGCCATCATAATTAGGAGGTTCTGTGACAGCTGGTACCAGAGCATAATCACTTGAGTTATTGTAGTAATACTTTGCAAAACTTCAAAATAATTTGGGTCAAACAAACTTAATATTGATATTTTGGGTCCAAATTGCTTTTGCTTATCTTACTCTATTCTATAGTTTCCTTAGCTCATATTTGAAAGCTTCGTAGTGAAGTATCATGTATAGTGCCCTATGTTAAAAAGTTGGCATGTGTTACTTAATCTTTCTGTTAGATCGTAAGTACGATGCATGCATCATGTTTAATTAACCTGCCTAAGTTATCTTCCCTTTTAAAGTGGTTTGGGTTAAGTAAGGTTCAATCCTATTCATGCTAACCTTCAGATCCCTCTATCCATTCTCATCGTCCTAATTCTATCTTGCTTTAGGATGGCACGTGTGAAGACAACTCCTCGCAAGAAAACGGGTCCGCAAGGAGTGCCGCGTCATCAGTTGGCCACCAGAGTTAATGGAGCAAGCAGTAGCCGTAATCCGAACCCGGATTCGGAATCAGAGGTTGCAAGGCTTACATCAGAAGTGGAGCGACTGAAGCGCAATATGCGTTTCTGGAAGCAGTTCCAGAACGAGTCTCTGGAAAAGGAGACAGAAGCCAGAGCTCGTGTTCGTGAGCTGGAGCTTTATGTGACACACCTGGAGCAGTACAATACTGTTCTGCATGAGGAAGTCCATAGGCTAAATGATCTGATGAATCCCAATCATCAGCCCCAGGCAGTGGAATATGATGTTGGTGCCGTGATTGTTCCTGGTGTAGAGGACAATAATGAAGTTGAACCCATGATGGAAAGTGGGGATGATGCAAGTCATGTCACTGGTGCAAGTGTTCCAGAGGTTGATGATGAAGTGATCGTGATCAGCGATGATGATGAGGAGTAAAGTGTTGACATGGATGGCTATGTAATATAGTAGTCTTTCCTGCTTTCTAAGAACCTTAGTGGGTTGTATGAATACTTAGTTATGTCTTTTGGTCTCACCAATGCACCGGCACATTTCATGTATCTGATGAACTCAGTTTTCATGCCGGAACTTGACAAGTTTGTGGTTGTGTTTATTGATGATATTCTGGTATATTCCAAAAGTAAAGAAGAGCATGTTGAGCATCTCAGAGTTGTTCTGAATCGTTTGAGAGATCACCAACTGTATGCCAAGTTCAGTAAATGTGAGTTTTGGTTAAGAGAAGTGCAATTCTTAGGCCATGTGTTGTCAGCTGAAGGAGTAGCAGTAGATCCTGGCAAG
Source organism: Saccharum hybrid cultivar R570 (assembly GCA_038087645.1). Taxonomy (NCBI): domain Eukaryota; kingdom Viridiplantae; phylum Streptophyta; class Magnoliopsida; order Poales; family Poaceae; genus Saccharum; species Saccharum hybrid cultivar. The sequence continues at coordinate 28,916,896 of JAQSUU010000015.1, read as the reverse complement.
GTGAAAGATATTTTGAATTGGAAACCACCAATCTCAGTTCATGAAGTCCGAAGTTTTCTAGGAATGGCGGGTTATTACCGTCGATTCATACCTGACTTTTCAAAGGTAGCCAAGCCAATCACAGAACTGTTGAAGAATCAAACTAAGTTCATATGGTCCCCAGAATGTGAGAAAGCTTTTAGAATTCTAAAGAAGTCATTGACAACTGCTCCAGTTTTGGCACAACCAGATATAGAAAAGCCATTTGATGTTTATTGTGATGCCTCGGGTATCGGCCTTGGTTGTGTATTGATGCAAGAAGGCAGAGTCATTGCTTATGCCTCGAGACAGTTGAAGCGCCATGAAGAACATTATCCGACACATGATCTTGAACTAGCAGCTGTGGTTCATGCATTAAAGATCTGGCGTCATTACTTGCTAGGCAATACTTGCCACATATATACAGATCACAAGAGCTTAAAGTATATCTTTACTCAGTCAGAATTGAATATGAGGCAAAGAAGGTGGCTTGAATTGATAAAGGATTATGATTTGGAAGTACACTATCACCCCGGAAAAGCAAATGTGGTTGCTGATGCACTCAGTAGAAAGAATCATTGCAATTGTACGACTGTGAAGCCAATGGATTACAGTTTGTGTTATGAATTGGAAAAGTTGAATATTGAAATAATTCAACAAGGTCAGTTGACTAATGTCACAGTAGAATCAACAATCAAAGATCAGATTGTATCTGCTCAGAAAAATAATTCCGGAATAGCTCACATCAAAGAAAAAGTTAGAACTGGTCAACAGACAGATTTCAGTATTGATGATGCAGATGTGTTGTGGTTTAAGAACAGGCTAGTGGTTCCAAAGGTTCCAGAGTTACGTCAGCTCATCCTTGGTGAAGCACATAGTACAAGGTTTTCTATTCATCCAGGGAGTAATAAGATGTATCAGGATTTGAAACAGAGATTCTGGTGGACCAAAATGAAAATTGAGATTGCGAAGTATGTTGCCAGATGTGATACATGTCGAAGAGTAAAGGCTGTACGTCTGAAGTCAGCAGGGATGTTGCAACCATTGCCCATTCCGTCTTGGAAGTGGGATGATATCAGCATGGATTTTATTACTGGTTTACCCATAACTTCAAGGGGGTTTGATTCAATCTGGGTTATTATAGATCGACTTACTAAGTTAGCACATTTTCTTCCAGTAAAAGTGAAGCACTCCACTGTGACACTTGCAAAATTGTACTTTGAGCGGATTCTGAGTCTCCATGGGGTACCAAGAACCATTGTATCTGATAGAGGTCCACAATTCGTCTCCAAATTCTGGATGGAGTTACATAAGTCAATGGGTACCAAAGTTATACATAGCTCAGCCTATCATCCTCAGACTTCGGGACAGACTGAAAGAGTAAATCAAATACTAGAAGATATGTTGAGATCTTGTGCTCTCACTTTTCGAGATCAATGGGATGAATGTTTACCCTTAGCAGAATTCTCATACAACAATAGTTATCAAGAAAGTATCAAAATGGCACCGTTTGAAGCATTGTATGGCCGCAGGTGCAGAACTCCCTTGAATTGGTCAGAACCGGGAGAAAGATGGTTTTTCGGTGTTGATCTTGTGAAACAAACAGAAGAAAAAGTTAGACAGATCCAGAATAATTTGAAAGTTGCTCAGTCCAGACAAAAGAGTTATGCTGATAAAAGGCGTAGACCTTTGATATTTCAAGTAGGGGATTATGTTTATTTGAAAGTGTCACCCATGAAAGGAGTTAATAGATTTGGAGTCAAAGGCAAACTCGCACCACGTTATATTGGCCCATTTCAAATTGTTGAAAGATGTGGACAGGTAGCATATAAGTTAAAGTTGCCTGAACAACTGTCGGCTGTGCACAATGTATTTCATGTATCGCAATTGAAGAAGTGTCTTCAAGTGCCTGATCAAATTGTTAATGTTGATGGAGTTGAACTTGAGCCGGATTTGACATATTCTGAATATCCTGTCCGAGTTTTGGATCGAAAAGATCGTGTTACCCGAAGTAGAACAACTAAATGGTACAGGATACAATGGAATCAACATTCAGAAGAGGAAGCTACCTGGGAATCGGAAGACTACCTGTTAGAAAAGTTCCCGGAGTTCTTTGCTTCTATCTAGGTTGCAATTTCTTCTTTAAACTGTAACCTATCCTTTTAAAATCTTTATAATGCAGAAAACCCCTACCTGTGTTGTAGACAAGTCTTGGACGTGTTTGCTTGACACGTTTCCTTTTCCATTACTTAACTCAAGGCTCTAAATCTCGGGACGAGATTTCTTTAAGGGGGAAGGGCTGTAACACCCCGGGTGTTATGGTGCTAATTAATCTGCCATGTCATCATAATGCATCGCAAAGCATTTCTATTAGGTTAACATTGTTATGCATCAACTAAAACAAGTTTACTTATTTAGGTTGAATGTGTTTCTCAGTGGTGTGCTCCGAAACCGAAAACCCTAAATTTGAATATCACTGCAAATGCTTAGTCCATGCCCTGCGTAATTTGAGGTGCGCGACTGTGTTGCACACCAGTGTCAAGTGTAGGGTATGAGCTTAAGTACAACATCTAAAATGAAGCTCCAAATTTGAGTTTGAATTGGAGTCCCAAAACTTGTTGCGAGTTTTCCGATTCGAATTCGAATCCAAATCTGGGGAGAAATGTAAAACCATTTCAAAAGTGAATTGGTCAACCAAGAGTGACATTTGGTCAACCATGTCATGTTGGTCCAAATGATGCCCTTGGGTGAGGTTTTGATCACTAAGTAATCACAAATCAGAGTAGTAACAAATTCCAATTTGAAATCCCTCCGAAAACCCTAAATTTCAAAACCCTGTTTTACCCCTTTTGAAATTATTCAAAATCTAAGCAAAATTTGGGAAAAAGTTCAAAAACCAAGTTTGTAGAACTTTTCAAGGGCTACAACTTTGGTGTTTTGAGTTTTCAAAGTTTTAGTGAAAAATGTGAAGTAATTTTGAAAATAAACAAATTTCAGATTTAATTTATTTTTGTCCCCAAACTAAGATTTCAAAATGGAGACTGAATTTGAAAAAGTTTTGAACAGCAAAGTTGTAGGTCTGATCAAGATTAACAACTTTGATGTTTGGAGATTTTGAAGTTTCAATAAAAAATCAAAAGTAATTTCTAAATTACCAAATCTGAAAAATGTGTCCCTTTTTGAATTTAAACTCAAATTTCAAAATCCAGTGAGAATTTGAAAAAGTGTTCAATACCAAATTTGTAGAGCTTGAAATTCTGAAGATTTCATACATTGGAAGATTTTCAAGTTGTTATACAAATTTGAAAGTAATTTGAGTTTTACAGTTTGAATTTCAAAATTTTGGGGGGGGACAGCTACAGTGCACCGGCGAATCACACACCGGCAGCGCGCGGCATGGGCGCCGGCGAGCCGCCGACGTCGTGCTGGCCGCTTCCACGGTCTTCTAGCTTGCCACCGCGACCACAGGAACCGTTTCTCGATCTCCAGCCGCTTCCTTTGCTTCACAGCTCTATAAAAGAACCGGCATCACCACTGTCGCCGTCGGTTTCATCATCGCCGCCGCCACCGTCCTCCTTTCTCCGGCCAAATTCGCCCTCCCTGCTCCACCGCAGCCGTCTCCATCTTGCCAATCGCTCCGCCCCATCCTTGCGCATCTCGTGAACCAGCTGAGCTAGCCCAATTCCGCCTGGATCGCCGGGGAGCCGTCGTCTTCTACCTTGGGTCGCCGCCGCTCCAGTTGAGCTCCGCCACCGTCGCCAGCCGCCTCCAGTGCCCCTCCGCTTCAACCGATCACGTCTCTGTGATCGTGGTACGCCCCTGATGCTCCCTGACCCCTCGCTTTAACCGCTACCGCTTTGTACCGTCGAGTCGCCGGTCACCGTCCCCGTCGAGCCGCCACCGTCGTCGGTGAGCTGTTGCCGGAGCTTGAGCTAGAGCGTTTAGTAGCAAAACGGGTTCGTTAGGTCGTGTAGAAGATGTTGGTCAGCTCGGTTGGTCGTTTGGGTCACCGGTCGTCGGCCGGCCACCACGGGGAAGCGAGCGAGCGCGCGGGAGCGAGCCGTCGAGCGGGAGGTGAGGGATGACAAGTGGGACCGTGCTGTCAGCGAGCACGAGAGAGAGACGCGGGCGCGGGCGAGCGCTGGGCTGGGCCGCGCGGCTGGGCCGGTCGCGTGCGGGCGCGGGCGCGCTAGCGGGCCGCCTGGTTGGGCCGGACCGAGGAAGGCAGCCCGAGTTCGTTTTTCGTTTTTGTTTTTCTTTTTCAAATAAATGAATAGTGTTGTTATTTGTTTATTTGTTTAAAAATTGTGTAGAGTTCCAAAATTCATGAAAATTTTTGTATAAGCTTCTCAATGTATAAACTATCTAGGAAAAATATTAAATCATGAATTTGAATACTTTATGCAGTAGAATTAATTGGTTCCAATAAAGATTAAATGCAACTTCCAGTAATTTTAATAATTAATTTATTTATCCAAAATTTATGAAATTAATTATGGCACTGTTATAAATCATTGTTAACCCATAGAAAAAGTTTGAGCTTATTTAGATAAAGTTTGATCAACTTCTAATTATGCCCTAATTATTTAAATAGAAAATAAATGTTATTTTTGAGAACTTTAAGTGTTGTGTGCCTTTTGATTGAGTGAGGTCCTTAGGTCACTACCCTTTTGTGATCTCTGGCACTTTAATTTCATGACTGAGCTCGTTAGTAGCTTGTTAGGTTAAGAGCTGGTATCGCGGGAATCGTCGCTACTAGTTAGTAGGTTTTCTGTTTACGACTGTACCGTGAAGGGAAGTTGTATTCGAGTCGTAAAACGTGGCATGTAATCATCAAGCATCATATTTATCATTGAGCATCATGTTAAAGCATGTTATGTATTCGTGTAGTCACCGCTTTCGAAGAAGCCGAAGTCACCGAGCAGGTTTCCGGAGAAGAGCGATCGTCAGTGGGTTCCGGACCAGACGTTGGGGTCTCCGAGTCTGAGTCAGTCGTCGTGTCCGAGCAAGGCAAGCCCCGGTGCATTTAAACCCTACCTTGAATTTTACAAATGTTTTATTATTTATTTTATGGTTTATTGCATTAAGTAATTAGGAGTTGAGTGATAACCTAATTGCTGCATTATCATCCTTGATTATTGCAATATTGCCCTTGATACATGTTTTACGGAAAATGCGTAGTATGCTTCGCTATGCTTAGAAGTTAAGCTTTTAAATGAAATGTTTACTCGGCCATGACGGCATACTTAATGAATATTGAAAGATGAGAATGAACTAGAAGATCGGGCGGGTGGTTTGGCCACTGCTAACATGCATTGAGAAAGGAGTCTCAATGTAATGTTTCCGCCTTGTCAGTTAAGGACCGTCCGTTGTATGGCCCGCTTGTGTTTCGAGACTTTGCAACTAGCCTCATGCCTTGGGTAAGCCCAAAATGTTGGTGATTCCATTACGAGAACGTCTAACCTCGCACTGGGAGTGGAGAGATGGCGGGAGTAGCGTGTACCCTCGGGGCTAGAATCGGGCCGGGTTCGAGGAGTACTGTACTCTCGGGTGGCGATGGACACGTTCTGGTTTTGGGAGATCTAAATGAGGGTTGATATATGCAGATTCGTTTCTACATATGTCGTGATGTTAGGGATCCCCAGCTGGGTATAATCGGTTCGAATCGTCGTTGCTCCTCGGTTATGGAGACTCGATCACCTGTCCTGCATCGTAGTTAAGAACTGGAATTGAAAGAAAGAATGAGAAAGGTTTTGATGATAATTACTTTGATCTAGATTAGGATCACCTAGATTTGGTTAATGAACCATCAATGGTAAAAGTAAAATATTGAAGATAAGGACTTACCTTAGTAAGCTTTTCCGCAAAAGAAAATTTGATTCTTGATTACCCGTACCTTGATTCCCTAAAGCTAGCATGCCCTTGGAGTCTTTGTCTTAGTCGGGTAAGTCTTGTTGAGTACTCTCGTACTCAGGGTTTGTTGAACCCCTTGTTGCAGGTGCGGTTCATGAACAAGTTTGCTTCGAGCCTTGTTGCATGACCGTCGTGGTTGAAGAAAGCGACGAAGAGTAGACTGTGTGGCCTTTGGGCAAGGCATCTCGCTTGTGTGATGTAATAAAGTTACTACCGATACTTCTCTACTATGGTTTGTAATAATGTACATAAGGTTTGAAGTTTGAAAACTGGTTTGTAAACCTATGTTATTGTAAGACTTCCGCTACTTTACTCTGTTGAATATTTTGAATAAACTGTTGTAATATTGCAATACTCCTGTGATTGGATCCTGTTCGGAGGAAAGCAGGCCTTTTAAGTTATGGTGAACATAAGTACGACTGTCAGAGGTCATTATGGCAATGACGTGTACTTGTGGGCCATCATAATTAGGAGGTTCTGTGACAGGAGGCCTCGAGGAACTCCACGAGGGCGCGCTCGTCGTTGGCGGTAGAGCGCACGAGCACGCCATGCGAATTGGGGTCGGCACTAGCGACATGTCACAGGGGCTCTGGACGTCGTCGTCATGCCTGAGATGAGAGGATGGGTGGGAGGGGATAGGCCGATAGTGCTTTGGTCAGTCTGCTGGGTTGGTGGTGCCTTGCCCATTGCCTCCTTTGCTGTGCTGGACTGTATGGGGTTGCTTGGGGGTTTATTTGGGCTAGCGTCGTGGCCTACGAACGAAAGCGTTCGGACGGACAGACGCCCTGCTCTAAGCATTACCGTTGTTTAATATGCAAACTAAGCACAATATAGTTGCATCTGTTCACCTTATCTTTTGAAACTTAGCTAGGTAGATTTTTTTTTGAAAAGCCTCGTGCAAGAAAATTGTCAGGCATGTATTAATAGAGAAGAAGTAATATACAACAAAAAAAACATAGTAAAAAACTCACATAGAGGAAGCAACAACACGACAACCACCATAAAAATAAGCTGCCCACAAAGCCACCTTGCACGGCGCAACGAACAGGCAAAGCGCTTGGGTACAGAGATGGTCCCTACGACAATGCTTTCAAGGAGAAAAACGACAGCCATAAAGAGTCTAAACAATCTGAAAAAATTAATATACGTTGTATACTTTAAAAGGAATTTTTGTGTATGAGTTCGATGTGTTTTACTGAAGAAACGTTACCTGAATCGTGTAGGTTATTATAGAAAGATTATCTTATTAGAAAATGTAATAAGAAACATTAAACAAATCGTATATGGAGGCTGCAGCACTCCTAGTACTTTTACTCTGGAGCTTGCTTTCCCTAAATTCACCTTAAATTTCACTATGCAAAAAGAAGATTCTCCGTCACATTAAAATATCGGCACATGCATAGAGTACTAAATGTAGATGAAATCAAAAACTAATTGCACAGTTTTGTTGTACTTTGCGAGACGAACGTTTTGAGTCTAATTAATCAATGTTTGGACAATTATTATCAAATAAAACAAAATGCTACAGTACAACACAGTGCCACTACAGTGATTCAGGGATTCAGGAATCCCAGTTTGAGGATCTAAACAAGGCCAGAGAAGGAAACGTTGTGCAGTTTGCTCCACTGGCAAACCTGCAGAAACAGCAGATCCCTTTCCACAGATATCAGCCGAAGCCAGCTCAGCTCGGCTCGACTCAGCCGAAGCCAGCTCAGCTCGGCTCGACTCAGCTGTCAGCTCAGCTTAGCCGGCTTCAAAACCGTACGCCGTTCGACGCCACCACCGCGTAAAACCGCGGCGGGGGTTTTCACCAGCTCACCCTAGAACAACCCAGCTCTCACCTCTCCCAGGCCCACGAATTAGTGACCCCACATGTCATGGAGATACCCCGACGCACACCGCGTCGCAAACCCCTCTCCCACCCGCATAGCGGCAAAGCCTATATAACGCCCTCCTCCCAACGAGCTGCGGCTGAAACGAAAATCCCCTCCTCCCCCTTCTCGTCTTCCTCCCAAATCCCTCCAAGAAACGCCTCCCGGTTCCTCGCCGCTCTCCTTCCTCCTTGAAATCTTTGAAAGGGGTTTCGATCTCGAAACCGCCCAGGGCCCGCCCCGCAAGTGCATGGCAGTGAGCTTCCTGGCCAATGAGGTGTCGGACCTGTGCATCGGCAAGCCGGCCGTGAGGTCGCTCCCGCTCTCCGCCGCCGCCGGCGACCTTGCCGCCGCGCTCCGGAGGGTGGCCCGCTCTGGCGCCGCAGCCTGCGTCGCGGTGACTGGACCAGCGCGCGCCGTCGTCGGCCGGGTCGGCCTCGCGGACGTGCTCTGCTTCCTCTGCACCGAACCCGACGCGCTCGCGCGCCCCGCCGCCGTGTTCTCCAAGCCGGTCTCCGCACTCCTGCCTAAGGACGGCGCCGGAGAGGTCCGCCGCGTCGATCCCCGCTCGAGGTAAAGGCTCGCTCAACCCCTCTCCCTCTTCCTCTCTTTTGGGTTTTTTGGCTTTTTGCAAACGACGCGTGGGACTCGTTCAAGATTGGACGTTTGCTAAGGCTCTCACTAGGAAACACGATTTTTGGTCAAAAATCCCCTTAAAAGCTGCGAAAAAATAAATTGATATGCCGGCTAGTGTCATTTTTTTTTATTTTGGGTCCAAGTCCAAGACAGACGAGACGAGCGTTCATCCTCATCATAGTTACTTGGAGAGTTTGATGTCTGCTTTCCTGCTTGGAATATGCGACCCGATTCGAACAATTGACTGTAAGTACTCGTGGTGGTGAAGAAAAAGCCGCATTCGGGTCAGATCGTCCGACTCAGCGGAGACAATCTTGTGGTGCTGCTTGTTTGGCCCGTGTGGGTTCCCGGAGATTGTGACATGCACCCATGTCAGGATTAGGATCAGCTGCTTCTTTTGGGAGGGTCTGCTTGTGGCTGGAAAACGGCGCCGCTTGATCGAGTCTTGCAATGAAAGGAGGATCTTGGCATGTGGTTGGAAAAATTGTGCGTCTTAATCGAATCTTTTCTTGAAAATAGCGGTGATTCTTTTGGGATCCTGTTTTGCGTGTTGCCTATTTAATCACGGGATTCACGGCATAGATTCGGTTCGTTTTGAGCTGACCAGTGTGATGTTTCTCTTCTTTCTGCAGTATCTTGGAGGCGCTTGATGCGGTTCTGAGCGGGGCGCAGGTGCTTGCCGTCCCACTCCGCGCTGGTGGGCGCAGGAAGCAGCTCGTTGGCGGCGGCGGCGCCGCCGCCGCCGACTTCTGCTGGCTCACGCAGGAGGACCTCGTGCGCTACTTCCTCAACTCCATCGGCCTCTTCTACCATGTGGCCGCGCGCTCCGTGTCCTCCCTCGGGCTCGTGCGCGCCGACTTCCTCTCGGTGCGCCCCGGCGGGTCGGCCCTGTCCGCCGTGCCCCTCATCCGCCGCGCCGTCGCCACGGAGACCGCGGTCGCCGTGGTCACCGAGGACGGCCACCTCGTCGGCGAGATCTCCCCCGCCCTCCTCGCGGTCTGCGACGAGACGGCGGCCGCAGCCATCGCCACGCTCTCGGCGGCGGACCTCATGGCCTACGTCGACAACTTCGGGTCGCCGCCGGAGCACATCTTGCGCGCCGTCAAGGCCGGGCTGAAGGACAAGGGCCTCGATGACATGCTCGCGCTGATTGAGGACGAGACGCTGTCGTCGTTCTCGTCCCTCTCCTCCGCGTCCTCCTCGTCCGACGAGGAGGCAGGCCGGGCGCAGCTGAGGCGCCCGTCGTCGGGGAGCTACGGCCGGCGGTCGGCCGAGGAGCCGGTGGTGTGCAACCCCGCGAGCTCACTGGTGGCGGTCATGGTGCAGGCCCTCGCGCACCGGGTGAGCTACGTGTGGGTCCTCGACGAGGACAACGATTGCCGCCTTGCTGGCATCGTCACGTTCGCGGACGTGCTGAGGGTGTTCCGGGAGCAGCTGCTGTGAGATCTGAGGAGTGTTTGCTGTTTCCTCTGTGGTGTAATGAAATGTAGAAGAACATGAGCTGTTGTCATGGACCAAGTGCCTTCGTTGGTGTGCTTTGATTAAACTAGAATGTGCCCTATCGAGCATATTTGTATACCTTTTTATGTTGAGCTGAGACTTCCTATGCTTATTGAAAGCAATTAAGGGTATGTTTGGATGATGCGGTTTTCAAAAACAATCACAAAACTGTGGTTTTATAAGCTAAAGAGATATAAAACCGTGATTTTGAAAAAAGAGGTCTTCGTGGTTTTATAAGCTAAAGAGATATAAAACCGTGATTTTGAAAAAAGAGGTCATCATCGGAGTTTCAAAAACTCTAAAAAGTCTACAGTTTTGATAAAACCATGATTTTAAAGACTACAAGGTTTGTTGTATCCAAATACCTAATAGTTTTAAAAAACCAAAGTATTTTTCTAATACTTCTAAAATACTTTGCATCCAAATAGGACCTAAGGTTGAACCTGTAGTGTTACCAGATTATAAAACAAATTCCTTTGGGGATACCAGAACACCACACAAGTCGTGGGAGTAGCTAAAGTAGCTAACGAACGTAACAAAATTAAGCATGACTACCAAACTCATCAGATTGGATTTTTTTCTTTTTGGAAAAAAAACAGGAGGTGGATCCCCTGCTGGGCTTTTATTGCAAACTAGAGTCTTACAACAGGCTTCTGAAACAAAGAAAGATACAAAGATCAGGAGAATTATACATAAACTTCTAGCCATAGACTAATTTGTAGTTCATATAAATATTCTTTGCTATAAGAATAACTTGAGCAAAATTGGTCCCGATGCCACTTGCCATGCTGTAGGGATGGTTGGATTTGCCAGAAAATTGCATCATTTCGTACAGGCCAAATGGAGTTAGTGTCGCTGGATTGAAATCATGCAACCAACTCACCACTTTCTCCGTGAACACCTCCTCAGCTTCACTTAGTGTTTTGTGTGTAGTAAGAGCATCTCCAAGAGTTTGCCAAATTTTACTTGGCAAATCTTGTGATTTGCCAACTCCTAAAATTATATGCCAAATAAAAAGACAGTTCCTCTCCAAGAGTTTGGTATTTTTGATTTGGTAAAATAAAAAAAGTCAGCAAACTGCATCAGTCGGCCATCGTCTCGAGGCAGCTACTAGTAGACAACGCATTGCAGCGAGATATCAGCATTGGGCAGCAGTCATGGCAGCGAGCAGCAGCTCATATCTACGGCAGCAGCAGGTCATGATGCCTACAGTAGGCTCAAAGTACTTGCACAGCAACAGCCATACAGTAGGCTCAAAGTAGACAAGACAAGGCAGAGGCCATGACGCGAACCGCAAGCAAACAGAGTAGACAAGACTACGGCCAGCTTGCTTGTTGATATCAGCATTGGGCAGCAGTCATGGCAGCGAGCAGCAGCTCATATCTACGGCAGCAGCAGGTCATGATGCCTACAGTAGGCTCAAAGTACTTGCACAGCAACAGCCATACAGTAGGCTCAAAGTAGACAAGACAAGGCAGAGGCCATGACGCGAACCGCAAGCAAACAGAGTAGACAAGACTACGGCCAGCTTGCTTGTTCGTACGTAGTACGACGCATGGGCGCTGCCTGCTCGCCTGTCCGTCCTTGGCCCACGCTCAGCGACCCAGTTGCAGGTGAGCAGCAGGATGCGCGAGCGGATGCCTGCGCGCATATATGCGCACGCGGCAAGCACTTTTAGCAACTTGCCAAAGATGCCAACCTCTTTTGCCAAATTGTTGGGGCTCCCTTTTTCTTCTTCTGCAAAAAAACAAGGATAGCAAGTCCTTTTAACAAATTGTTGGAGTTGCTCTAAGGAGCACTATTTCTACAAGAGATGCACACCAGCACAGATTACATCAGTTAGATTGGGGAAGGTGTGCTCTATCGCCATCTTATTAAAATTAATCCATTGAGCCCAAGCAAAAGGGCATTTGAGTACCTCATCACAAAGGCAATGCCACTGCCGTCCTTCATAAAGTTTTGCCGACATAGGGCACTCACTTCTTTGAGGAACCAAAACCAATTTCTAGTTCAGAAGAAAAAGATAGGAGGTAATAAATGTGAAAACCTGGTAACATGCACTCATGCAATTCTAGAATAAGAAATAGTAGTATGATGTAGAAGTTAAACTCATAAGAAAAAAATAAGTTGGGCTCATATGTAAGGTTCAATTGCTGACATTCAATCTTAAATAAATGGTGACAGAAAGATAACAAGAATATTTCAATCGAAGTAACAACTGAAATAACGAATCTTTACTGTGTTCCAGCAACAAAAAAAACCTATTCACCAATTATTGTGTTACCCAGCTGGGCTCATCTCTATGTATATATTCAGGTATCTAGGATAATCCTTGCACGCAACACAACAGGCACAATTTAGTTTTCTACGCATCATTGTATCCCTTAGATATAAATAGTGTGTGACATATAGTTGCATGAGCAGTGAAACTTAAAACACCATGTTCGCTTGAACTTATCAGCCAGCCATTCAACAGTATTTTTCTCTCACAATAAATTAGCATCAGCATTAGCACCAGCACCAGCCACCATCTAGTGAACAAGGTGAAAATTTCAAAATGGATGTATTTTTTAAATAATGAATAAATGTCTTACCTGAGCATCCCCATAATCCTTGCGTAGTAGTGGTTTGCTAGCTAGCATTGACTTCCCTCTAGTAGAAGCTATCCCCTCAATGTTTGCCTCTAACTTGTTGAATGTTTCTGACGTTTTACTACATTCTGGAATGTCAGGCGGGATGTTTTTAGATGTATGGGAGAATGTTAGATTCTTAGCTGCTGTCTGTTGAGCAGGTACATGTTTCTGTGATTTGTTGGATTTGAATGAATCCTTCACTGGTGTATTGTACTCATCGAAGCTGTGATGTGTTTCATCATGGGAAGCTGCAAACATCCTAGTGGAATTTGTAAAAGCTTTCTGTTTTTAAGAGGTGTGCATGTGTTGCCTGGATGCACATCTTTCTGAAAATGAAAAAGGTGGCCTGAGATGGTCAAATGTCTCAATATAGTAAGTGGCTGCACTTGCTAATTTGACAAAGTTGTAGATCTTATCTAGATCTACAACTTTTGCTCTGGTCATTTTAAGCAATTTCAACAAAAGTGGGACCATACACCCTCCGCGAATAGAAACATCTCTCACTTAGTCATGTAACTATGTGCAAGATATGCTCATCTATATCTCCTATAAAGATAAACCCCACTAACCTAATTATCTAGCACCTCCTTGAGTCACGTCATCATCCACTTCTCATGCTGCCGCATGCAATTAAGTGCCCACTCACAAATGGTTTCAGCAGTGGATGCAGCTACCTACACATGACCATGCACACATACTGGTAGCATTATTCTCTCACATGACTTCCTCTATTCCTCTTCGAAAACTGACTACTAATAATCAAGCTATATATAGATGACTCGATAGACTACAGTGAGGTCATATTTATATTCCTCCTTCATACCCGCGGCAACGCGCGAGGAATCCTCCTAGTTTGTGAACAATGTGTAGTACCGCTTTGCTAAAATCATTTTAAATTTTATGCAATAATTAGCTATCAAAATCATGTTGTCACGCAATTTTGTAGATTTTTTCTAACCAAGTTTATATAGTATTACATTTGAATTTTGATATATGAAAACTTCTGACATAATTCTAGGAGCATAAATGAATTCAAATAAAAAAGTTACCAACTACAAAGTTGCGGTCCTCATTGAAATGTACAACTTTGGATTTAGTCATTTCCTCATATGAGTTCATTTGAATAATTTAAAATTTTAAAATTTAAATTATGAGAACTTCATACAAAATTTTGGAATAGTAATTGATTTCAAATGAAAAAGTCATCAACTACAAATTTTTAGAACTCATCGATATCTACAGCATTTGTTTTGGGCATTTCTTCATTCAAGTCTGTTTGAATAGTCATAATGTGTCTTATCTATTTACTTGATAATGGAAAAAACTGTAATGGGTTCAGGATGGGAATAGGCCCAAAATTCAGCCCAATTATTATGAATTTCTAGATAAACCAATCATATAATTTCACAAAGCAAAAGAATTGTGAAGGGAAAATTTGACAAAACAAAAATTTATGCTATATAGGATTTTATACAAAGCAAGTGTAACAACCCAGGTGTTAGTCACAAGTTAAGCAGCGAGTTTAGACTCAAGTTATATCATTGATTGAATTGCACTATTAAGTGAATGGGAACATTTGAGGTCAAGCAAACCTAGTAACCTTACTCAAACAACTCTAATTAAACTTTTTAATAAAAGCTACGAAGGGTTCAAGTTGAGCAAGTGTCAAGAAATGTTTAAAAGGAGCCAGAACCTTAGTTTCAATCCTTTCCATGCTGCTGCTTTGACCACGTCAAAATAATAGTTTCTGTACCAGATATGAAGTTTGACCCTAAATGAAAGTGGTAGTTCAGGCGGAGTACTATAAAGTTTGTTTTTGGACCAAAAGTCAGATCAGCTTTCAAGTAGCTCAAACAGTGGACTCAAGATTGAAAGTAATGCTGATTTTTCCAGGCTGAAAATCTAAGTCCTCGACCAGCAGCAGCAGGGGATGGAAAGGTGAGGGCTGGAGGGCTGAAAGCATCTAGGCCCCGAGAGTTGGTTTCGTCAATTGATGACAACGCATTATTACCATGACTAACGTGTGTTTTGCAGAAACTTTGATAAGTTAGGTCATGGGGTTGGTAACTGCTTTGGACACTATGGTATTCATGCCCCTTGATGGAAATCGTTTCGGTTTTCAAAGGATCAACGACAAGATTAAGGACGGTTAGTTCCGGATGTCAAGGTGTTGAGTTACATTCGGAATAGTCGTTAGGATCTTCGCTTCTTTCCTTTGGCCGTACTATAAAGGGGGGCATGAGCGAGTAGCTTGACCTAGGTGAGTATTTTGTTTAGGTGTGGTGCACACTTGTCAAACTTAGCACTAGGTAGCTCAGGTAAAGCTCAAAGTTTAGTTGGAAGCAACTCGGTTCAAGTTGCGTCGCGTTTTGAAGTCGTTTGAGCCGTTTACCCTTGATCGGACGCGGTCTCTGTCTCGACCGGACGCGTCCAATCAGTACTAACAGTCACTGCGTTTCAACCTGGTTGACCGAACGCGGTTCCTGCGAGGACCGGACGTGTTGATCGTGTTGACACGTGTCTCAGAGGGTAAAAGAACTAATCGGACGCGACTAAAAAATGATCGGACGCGTCCGGTGACGTTCCAGTAAGGTACTTTGCTGACCTGACACGTCCGGTCATCACTAATCGGACGCGACCGAGCATCAGGTCAAAGTACAGTAAGGTCCTTGCATGACCGGACACGTCCGATCACCCCTGATCGGTGCGTCCGGTCACTCAGCGATGTCGGTCAGATTTTCGATCGTTACGTTCGACCGGCGCGTCCGGTCAGTGCGTATTTTGCTGAGTTGGCAGGTAATGGTTGGATTTGACTGTGGGGTGTATAAATACATCCCCTCCACCTCTTTTAGAGGTCGCTTGCTCATTTGTTCAGCTGAGAAACACCTTTCAAGTACAAGGAAGTGCAAGAGCTCTAGTGAGGGTAGTGATTTGAGAATCAAAGTTTGAGAATCCCTCATTAGAGACTAGGGAGTAGCAAGTGTTCATCCACCTTCTCATTAGGCTTGTTGTGGTCAAGTGAGAGTTCTAGCTTGTTACTCTTGGTGATTGCCATCACCTAGACGGCTTGGTGGTGATTGGGAGCTTGGTGATCATCCGGCGAGCTTATGGATGACCCAACTCATCTTATGAGCGGTTTTGGGCGATTCACCGTGACGGTGTGTCAAAGAATCAGTCCGTAGAAAGCACTTGATCCTTGCGCGGGTGCTCCAACGAGGACTAGTGGGGAGTGGCGACTCTCCGATACCTCGGGAAAACATTGCCGTGTTCCTAACCCTTACTTTCAAGCATTTACTTTCTTGTATTACTTTCATTGCTTGGTTTACTTTCCTAGAATTGCCATGCTAAACTAGGATTGGAACTTAGGGTGTAAAACTTTTTACCGATAGAATCACAAGGAACACTAGTAGGCACTAGGGGTGAACTTTGGCTTGTAGCATTTAATTCTTGCAATTAATTTTTAGAAGAGCCCAATTCACCCTCCCTCTTGGGCATCTTGATCCTTTCAATTGGTATCGGAGCCGAGTTGCTCCTAAGTTAGGCTTCACCGCCTAGAGCAAGATGTCTAATGGGGAAGGACCACCTCCCATCTTTGAGGGAGATGATTTTCCATATTGGAAAATCCGCATGGAGGCGTACCTCGAAGCCGTAGATGTTGGGTGTCTTAGAGCCGCCGCCAAAGGGCTTCCCGCTATCAAGGATCCCGCCAACTCAAGTGGTGACGAGGAGAAGTACGACCGGTGGAATACAAAGGCAAAAAATGCACTCTACCGGGGCCTAGGCAAGGATATCTTCAATCGTGTGCGTAATGCAAAAAACGCTCATGAATTGTGGGAAAACCTTTGTGCTCTCCATGAGGGAACTAAGAGTGAGCGTGAGGAACGCTATCACATTGCTTTGAAGAAAATTAATTCTTTTGAGATGCTTCCCAAAGAAAGTGCTAATGACATGTACACTCGATTGAATGTTCTTGTAGAGGATCTCAATGCTCTCGGGCTCACACAAATGAGTCAATCGGATGTTGCAAGGAGGATCTTGAGCGTTCTTCCCGTTGAGAAGTATGGTCACATTGTCACCGTGCTTCACCAAAGTGATCTCTCCACCGCAACACTGACACAAGTATTGGGAAAGATCAATGTACATGAAATGTACATGCACATCACTCCGGAAGAGGGCTCATCATCTTCTAAGAAGGACTTGGCCTTCAAAGCTAGCCAAGACAAGAAAAAGAAGAAGGGCCAAGCCATGATGGTGCAAGAAAGCTCAAGTGAAAGTGATATTGATGATGCATCACTTGCACTCATGGTGAGAAAGACCACCAAGATGCTAAAGAAGCTCAACAAGAGTGGCATCAAGTTCGATGGCAAGAAGAAGAAATTCTTCACAAGTAGCAAAAGGAAGCCTATATCCGAGATGGATTACTACAATTGTGGTGAACTTGGCCACTTAGCTCATCAATGCCCTAAGCTTCCAAAAGACAAGTACAAGAACAAGAACAAGGGCAAGAAAAATGATTCAAGTGATGAAGAAGATGAGAAGAAGAAGAACAAGCTATACAAGAAGAAGGATGGCAAGAGGAAAGAGTTTCACAAGAAGAAGAAGGGAGGCAAAGCCTACATTGTTGGTGATTGGCTCACCGACATTGAGTCATCATGTGAGTCCTCCGGTGATGCGAGCGACGATGAGAAAGAGAAGGTCACCGCATTTGTGATTGGGTCATCATCATCTTCCCTGACATCTTCATCACCACCTTCACCGCCACCTTCACTACTCACCTATGCCTTATGGCCAAGGGTGAACGAAAGGTATAAAACAATGAGAGTGATGATGATGATAGTGATAGTGATGATGAATATGATGCACCTTCTTATGATGAACTTGTAAAATTGTTGAACAAATACTCTAAAGTCATAAGAAGAACTAGAAATGAAAATGATGAGCTCCAAAATGAAAATGACTCACTTTCATCTAAGCTTGAGAATGTACAAAAGACTAGTGATGAGCTCAAAGATCAAAATAAAATTATGTCTTCTACTCTCAAGGAGCTCAAAACTTCTAACAAAGAGCTTAGAGATGAACATGATAAACTTGAGAAGAAGCATGATGAGCTCAACACTAGGCACAACTTGCTAAAAGACAAATATACTACATTGAAAATCAATTATGATAGTCTTGTTGTTGCTAATGAGCTTTCTCTTGAGACACATGATGCTACAAACCAAGTTATTAAGATTGATATAGCTACATCATGTGATAACTTGATTATTGAGAGCATTGAGCAAGGCTCTAGTGGCAAAGGCAAGAATGTGGTTGAGTTCGACAACTATGATGATTATGTCAAGCTCAAGAGTGAAAATGAGATGCTTAGAAATGAGAACAAGAAGCTAAAAGGATTGATGGCTCTTGAAAAGCAAACATCAAATGAGTCACTTATTGAAGAGAACAAAAAGCTCAAGCAAGAAAAAGAGCATCTCAAGACCGGCCTAAACAAGTTCACAAGAGGCCAATATTTGCAAAGTGAGCTACTCATGAACACCGTCATAAAGATGGATAGAAGTGGCATTTGTTGCTTAGCAAATCAAGAGAAGAAGGCTAAAGCTCAACAACAACAAAGCAAGTCAAAGCCCAAGCCAAAGAAATGTGTTGAGTGTGGACAAGAGGGCCATTTTGCTCATGAGTGCAAAACTCCACCACCACAACCCTTGCCCAAGCATGCTAGACCCTTTGCTTTCAATGCTCATTACATGCTTAGAAAAGATTCAAGTGGAAAGATGAAAGTCATGTTCTTGGGTCCCCAAACAAGAATAGGCCTAAGAAAATTTGGGTTGCCAAGTCACTAGTTGAGAAAGTCAAGGGTCCCTCTCAAGTTTGGGTCCCTAAACAAAAAGCTTGATCTCTTGTATGTAGGTGAACTACAAGACCGGTGGATCTCATTGGGTTATTGATAGTGGTTGCACTCAACATATGACCGGTGACCCTCGTATGTTCACCTCACTTGAAGAGAATGGGGTATGTCAAGAGAAGATCACATTTAGGGACAATTCAAAGAGCAAAGTCATGGGTATAGGCAAGATTACAATATCAAATGATCACTCTCTTTCAAATATGCTCTATGTTGCTTCATTGAGTTTCAACTTACTATCCGTTGGGCAACTTTGTGACCTTGGCTACCAATGCTTATTCACACCTAATGAAGTGGTAGTTTTAAAAATAGATGACAAGCAAATCATTTTCAAAGGCTTTGGATACAACAATCTCTATCTTGTTGATTTCACCTCCGAAGATGCAAGCTTGATGACATGCTTGTTCACCAAAACTTCACTTGGGTGGCTTTGGCATAGGAGGCTTGCTCATGTTGGAATGAACACTCTCAACAAGCTATTGAAGAAAGAATTAGTAAGAGGCTTGAAGGATGTCAAGTTTGAGAAGGACAAACCTTGTAGTGCATGTCAATCCGGCAAACAAGTTGCAAATACTCATCCAACCAAAGCTTACATGTCAACATCAAGAGTGTTAGAACTTCTACACATGGATTTGTTTGGCCCTACAACTTACAAGAGCTTGGGTGAAAAACTCTATTGTCTTGTGATTGTGGATGACTACTCAAGATACACTTGGACTTTCTTTCTTCATGATAAATCCGAAGCGGCAAATTGCTTCAAGAAGTTTGCAAAGAGAGCTCAAAATAAATTTTAAGTCAAGATAAAGAAGATTAGAAGTGACAATGGCAAAGAGTTTGACAACACAAACATTGAAGCTTATTGTGATGAGATTGGAATCAAGCATGAAGTTTCATCAACTTACACTCCTCAACAAAATGGTGTAGTTGAGAGAAAGAACAGGACATTGATCACCCTTGCAAGAACAATGCTAGATGAGTATAACACACCGGAAAAATTGTGGGCCGAGGCAATCAACACCGCATGCTATGCTTCAAATCGCCTCTTCCTACAAAAGTTTCTTGGCAAGACCCCCTATGAGTTGCTAAATGGGAAGAAGTCAGACGTCTCATTCTTCCAGGTGTTTGGTGGCAAATGCTACATCTACAAGAAGCGTCAATATCTAGGGAAGTTTCAAAGACGTTGTGATATTGGTTTTCTTGTTGGTTACTCATCAAAGTCCAAAGCATATAGAGTATTTAACCATGCCACCGGTTTGGTTGAAGAAACATATGATGTGGAATTTGATGAATCTAACGGCTCCCAAGGCGCAATTGAGAATTGTGATGATGTAGGTGATGAACCATTGAGGGAGGCAATGAAGAACATGCCGGTGGGAGACATCAAGCCTAAAGATGATGAAGACGATGTACAAATTGTCAATCCACCATCTTCATCACATGTGCCTCAAGATGATGATAAGAATAAGAGAGTTGAAAATGAAGACACTCATGTCTCTCATGAACAAGCCGAGGCACAAGCTCAAGATGTTGATGCTCCCCAACCCTCTCCTCAAGTGGTTGAAAGAAGAAACTCACCTCTACTTCAAGCACATCCACAAGATCTCATCATAGGGAGTCCTACAAAGGGTGTAATGACTCGATCTCAAAAGCTTGCTTCTTTTGTTGAACATCACTCTTTTGTCTCTTGTCTTGAACCTAAGAATGTAGAAGAAGCTCTTCAAGATCCGGATTGGGTGAATGCTATGCACGAAGAATTGAACAACTTCACCCGCAATCAAGTTTGGACACTTGAAGAGCATCCAAAAGGTGCAAGAGTCATTGGAACCAAGTGGGTGTTCCGCAACAAGCAAGATGACCAAGGCGTAGTAGTGAGGAAGAAGGCAATACTAGTTGCAAAGGGGTTCTCTCAAGTTGAAGGTTTTGATTTTGGAGAGACCTTTGCACCCGTTGCAAGACTTGAAGCCATCCATATCCTTCTTGCATATGCATCGCATCATGAAATAAAACTATATCAAATGGATGTGAAAAGTGCATTTTTAAATGGCTTCATAAATGAACTAGTCTATGTTGATCAACCTCCCGGGTTTGAAGACCCTACATATCCTAATCATGTTTATAGGTTGTCCATGGCGCTATATGGGCTCAAGCAAGCCCCTAGAGCGTGGTACGAGCGCCTCCGGGACTTCCTCATTGAGAAGGGCTTCACTATTGGGAAGGTCGACACCACACTATTCACCAAGAAGCTTAATGGGGAGATCTTCATTTGTCAAGTCTATGTTGATATTATCTTCGGATCAATAAATGAAGATTATTGCAAGGAATTTGATGAATTAATGTCGAAGGAGTTTGAGATGTCTATGATTGGTGAGCTTACATTCTTTCTTGGCTTTCAAGTCAAGCAAATGAGAGAAGAGATTTTCATCTCTCAAGAAAAGTATACCAAGGATCTTCTCAAGAGATTCAAGATGGAAGAGTGTAAGCCAATCAAGACCCCAATGCCATCTAATAGACATCTCGACCTAGATGAGGGAGGTAAACCAGTTGATCAAACTCTCTACCATTCTATGATTGGTAGCTTATTGTACCTTACCGCATCTAGGCCCGATATCATGTTTAGTGTGTGCATGTGTGCTCGCTTTCAAGCTTGCCCTAAAGAACCTCACCTAAGTGCCGTAAAAAGAATCTTAAGATATCTTAAGCACACCCCAAGCATTGGTCTTTGGTATCCAAAAGGAGCTAGATTTCAACTAGTTGGCTATTCTGATTCGAATTATGCCGGTTGCAAAATTGATAGAAAAAGCACATCCGGAGGGTGCCATTTGCTTGGAAGGTCCTTAGTATCTTGGTTATCTAAAAAGTAAAATAGTGTGGCTTTGTCCACCGCCAAGACGGAATACATTGTCGCGGGGGCTTGTTGTGCACAAATCTTATACATGAAACAAATCCTCCTAGACTATGGAGTTGTTCTTGATAAGGTGCCACTTTTATATAACAATGAAAGTGCTGTTAAAATTGCTAATAATCCGGTACAACACTCACGCACCAAGCACATTGATATCCGCCACCACTTTCTAAGAGATCATGTTGCTAAAAATGATATATCACTAGAAGGTGTAAGAAGTGAAAATCAATTAGCGGATATCTTCACTAAACCTTTGGATGAGGCTACCTTTTGTAGGTTGAGAAGTGAACTAAATGTGCTTGATTCTAGTAATTTTAAAAAATGAGCTTGTGTTGTCCCGTGCATTGCATTGTATTATATGTGATGTTTAATTCTCCGCAATGCATCTGGGACTTGTCTAACACGGTTATGATAACCCTCCTTTGGAGGAGTGAAGAAGCCTAACCATGGATCAAACTTGACAAGCAACCTAGTCTTTCTTTCTCGCTTTGCATTGCATATGCATGGTTGTTGCTTTGTCGTTTCTTTTCGGTTTGGCTTTGAGCAACCTCTGTGTTCGTCCATGAATAGAGAGAGCTTTTGACGCTCCCAAGGGTTCATAAACTCTATTGCAAGGCCATACGTTGCTCCTCGGGTGTTTATTGCATATTTTCTTAAAAATAATACTAGCCTAAGGCAAATTATTTTGAAAATCTTGAGGGTTAGAGCGAGATCACTCATATCAGATTCTAATTGGTGTTTATTTGAGTCTCTTTGAATTGGAACTTGATTGGGAGAAGTCACGTCGAAGATCGGATTGAAGAAAGGCCTTAAACAGCGACCGGACGCTAGACCGGATGCGATGCTGCTTCACCACTGCGTCCGGTCCCGGCGACTACCAGCGTGTCCGGTCATCCTGAAGACAAATCTCAAGGACCTGTGACCGGACGCTGGACCGGACGTGACATTGTGACCACTGCGTCCGGTCCCGGACCCTACCACCACATCCGGTCATGCGCAATGTGTTCCCAGGTGATCTCTGACCGGACTCTGTCCGCGTCTGGTCAGCTCTAACCGGACGCGTCCGGACGCGCCAGGAGCTTACTAGACTCTGACCGGACGCTGCTCCACCACGTCCGGTCTGGCGACCAGCGCGTCCGGTCATCGCGTGGAAAGCGGATCTGCCCTCTTTTAACCGTTCGTTCAGATCTATTTTTTCTCTCCTTCGGCCTTCGTTTCCTTCATCCGCCGCCGCCTTGCCCTAAGCTTGCCTCGCCGTTTCGCACCGCGCCGCGTGTGCCTCCTCTTTCCTCCGTAGTCAAGTCGCACCACCGTGCCGTCTCCTTTCTCCGCCACCGCACTGCACCATCGCACCGCGCCACCGCACTTCTCGGTCACCCGTGCCGCCGTGCCCTCTCGGTCGACCCGCACCGTCCGTGCGCCGTCGTCAACTGTAGTAGCGCGCGCCGCCATCGCCGCTAGCCGCAGCCGCGCGCGCAACCACTGGCTCTCCCTCACGCCGTGCTCACCATCGCAGCCAGATCCTCCGCATTGCCGCAGTTGTTCACCTTGACCTAACCCTAATCCGTCACGACGTTTTGCGATAACCGTTCTTCGTCGAGGTTTCTTCGCGCGATTTCGTCTACGCGAGGTGATTTCACATTGCCTTGATCCTTCCAATTAGGGTTTGCCGATGACCTTCCGTTGAAATTCTAATTCATCTATTGCATGTCTCGGCACTTCAGATCTCATCCGGCGTTTCTGTGGAACTCTCACGCATCAAGGTCCCTTATCTTTTCACCGGAATCTCGCCTATTGGAAGTAGCTATCGTGATCTATTCTTTTCTTATCTCATATGCTTGCTTTCATAAGGACCTCACTTATCTATTAGTTAATATATTGCTTAATAGTAGCTCTATCTATTCTATCTTTACAGAGAGTCCTATCGGTGCTCTGTGTGTGGCAGTTGATCAGATTTGAATCCGAGGCCAAGCTTGCAGATACGGTTTGAGGCCAAGCCTCACGAGTGTCAGTTCATCACCTTTCACTGTCAGGGTTTTCTCAGTCACAGAGGTTGGTCAGTATGGTTCGCTGCAAGAATGTTGGTGGTGCACCGAGTGACAGGGACGAGAGTCCTCCCAGGTTGACAGAGGTTGCCCGTAGCAAGCGCAAGAAGACTGCCATCAAGAAGAGAAAGAGGACACTCACTGAGGCAGAGATAGCTCAGGCAGTCGCTGATGCAGCAGAGCTTGCAGAGAGAGGTGGCAGAGGCAGTGGGATTTATATTGGCGAGCGTCGCTTTCACCTTGAAGGTCGACAGCTTGGTACTGAGGCCACAGAGGAGACAGAGGATGCACCTACAGAGCAGCCCGCAGAGGACCCAGAGGAGACAGAGGAGCAGATCGTTCAGACTCCACCGCGTCGTCACTCAGGACGTACGCGAGCTCAGGTGACTCCTAGGCCAGAGGGCCAGCGACGTGGAGGTCGTCCACCTCCCAGGGCTCGAGGTCACCCCCCAGTCGAGCACTTTGACCTGAGGGGAGCTACAACACGATAGGTCCAGGCTCTCAGGTTTGTTGAGGTTGGTCGGTGGTTCCCACCTCAGCGGGACCCCCGAGCTTCAGAGGGCTTCTACACACCTCTGCACGAGGACTTCTAAAGAGCCTATGTTGACAGCGGGATTGCATTCAGACCTCAGAGAGTTTGTCGACTCGAGGCTTTAGTTGAGGTTGTTGGTGAGCAGCTCCGTCCACACTTGTCCTTTTTACCTGGTTTGTCAGACTTTCTGGGACGGACTGGAGCTTACTGCGGGACTTGGGTCAGAGAGTTCTACTCCTCACTTTGGATTGACCCTGCTCATGAGTTTATACACTTTGCATTCTGAGGCCGTGACCACAGATTATACAGCACCAGGGTACGGGAGATTCTCAGACTCCCTGCTTCAGAGATGAAGATTCACCAGCTGTGCTTTGGTCAGACTTCACCACCGAGACGTCCTCACGGACGTACAGTGCCACCCACAGACATGATCAGACCTTGCTTCCGTGAGCCGTTTGGCAAGGGGTCCACACGTACACCTGCCAGCTTGACACCCCTTGCTAGAGTGCTTGATGCCATTGTGAGGCGGACTCTTCTTCCGAGGCTGGGATACAAAGAGGGCCTGACACGTATGCAGCTATGGGTTGTTCATCACCTCATCTCTCAGACACCTTTTGATATTTGGGATCTGATGCTATGTGAGATGGAGGACACTTTGGCAGAGGGCTTCAAGGGTCACCGACAGTTACTGTATGCGCACTGGATTTGCTTCATCATTCGATCTGTGTGTGACCTGCCGGCAGAGATTAGGGCTGAGATCTCAGATACCACTACTGCATTCCCAGAGTACGACATTCGATAGTTGTGGGCTTCTGTTACCAGAGAGCAGGCACCTAGGCCGGGACAGCGTCAGAGGCCAGAGGTTCTAGAGACAGCAGCTGAGCAGGATGAGACCGTTGAGGGTCTTGCTAAGGCCGAGCTTGCAGATCTAGATGTTCAACCAGCTGATCCAGTTGAGGATGACGCCACTGACAGCACAGACGAGGATTACTAGCCTATTCCCCGGTACCGCTCTCCTCGGTCTCACGACCATGAGGCCGGTGGTTCAGGATCAGCCTCCCGCTCAGACCCAGCCATGTTGGCTATCCTTGAGAGGCTGACCCAGGCCCAGGAGAGGCAGGAGGTTCAGATGCAGCGACAGGCTCAGGACACAGCAGATGCATTCGCTCAGATTCGGGCTCGTTAGGACGAGTTCCAGAGGCAACAGCTGGAGTTTCAGAGGCAGCAGTTTGAGATGCAGAGGCAGTAGGCAGCCACCCAGCAGCAGTATCTTGAGCTCCTGTGACACCTCGTCACTGTTGGGGTTCCTCCACCACCGTCTGTCCTTACTCCAGCACTACAGTCCAGTGGACCTCAGAGTCAGGGACAGTCGAGCTTTCAGTTTACCTCTCCCCAGCAGCAGGTTCCTGAGACTTTTCAGTCCCCGAGCTACACTCCTATTCAGACGGGGTTCACTCCACCAGTTCAGCCCAGACCTCACCTTCTAACAGACTCTCCTTTCACTGACTTGAGTGCCTCTTACAGCGAGTTGACTGGTCAGCCGACACCCTCGCATACCACTGTTGTGACCTCTTCAGGGATGTCAGCTTCCGAGACTGTGGCTCCTCTAGTGACAGGGACCGGGACTACAGAGACAGTGCCATCGTCAGTTGCCTCGACAGATCCTCCCACAGTTGGTGCTTTTTAGGCTCAGGTGACAGAGATTGCTCCGATTGTTGCTACTTCTTCATCAGTTCCTGCTCCTACTCTACAGACCCAGACTGCTTCACTGCCACGTGTATCTACAGAGGGTCAGCCTGACAACTCAGAGTCTGAGGAGGATACTTCACAGTTCGTGATCACTCCACGCTCCTCGGCACCCGACATGACTGCTTCTGTTCCCCCGTCGGATCCTTAGTTTTTTTGGCGTTTGATGCCAAAGGGGGGGAGAGAGTAGATTCAGGAGGAGTTTTGTAGAGGGTTTCATTTTTTCCTTGTGTGCTACATTCATGCATCATGTTTACTTTCCCGCACTTGCATTTTGTGACATGTGTGCTTGTGAGATACTTGAGTCATATGTGGTCTATCTTGTCACTTTTATATATCATGTCACTTAATTGGTTCTAGCTCATAAGGTTGTGCTTCTATGCCTTACTCCGATTTCATATGAGCTATGTTTTATGTGTACTAACTCTTCATGTTTTATCTTGTGAGTACACCCTGTTGGCTTGGAACACATAAGCAATTCCTAACCCCTTGTGCTTATTGTCTTTTGCTTATGTGAACCAAGCATGTTCGAAAACCTCAACTCTTAAATCTTCTGAATCAAAGTGTTGTCATCAATCACCAAAAAGGGGGAGATTGAAAGCATCTAGGCCCCGAGAGTTGGTTTCGGCAATTGATGACAACGCATTATTACCATGACTAACGTGTGTTTTGCAGAAACTTTGATAAGTTAAGTCATGGGATTGGTAACTGTTTTGGGCACTATGGTATTCATACCCCTTGATGGAAATTGTTTCGGTTTTCAAAGGATCAACGACAAGATTAAGGACGATTAGTTCCAGATGTCAAGGTGTTGAGTTACATTCGGAATAGTCATTAGGATCTTCGCTTCTTTCCTTTGGCCATACTATAAAGGGGGGCATGAGCGAGTAGCTTGACCTAGGTGAGTCTTTTGTTTAGGTGTGGTGCACACTTGTCAAACTTAGCACTAGGTAGCTTAGGTAAAGCTCAAAGTTCAGTTGGAAGCAACTCGGTTCAAGTTGCGTCGCGTTTCGAAGTCGTTTGAGCCGTTTACCCTTGACCGGACGCGGTCTCTGTCTCGACCGGACGCGTCCAGTCAGTACTAACAGTCACTGCGTTTCAACCTGGTTGACCGGACGCGGTTCCTGCGAGGACCGGACGCGTTGATCGTGTTGACACGTGTCTCAGAGGGTAAAAGAACTAATCGGACGTGACTGAAAAATGATCGGACGCGTCCGGTGACGTTCCAGTAAGGTACTTTGCTGACCTGACACGTCCGATCATCACTAATCGGACGCGACCGAGCATCAGGTCAAAGTACAGTAAGGTCCTTGCACGACCGGACGCGTCCGATCACCCCTGATCGGTGCGTCCGGTCACTCAGCGATGTCGGTCAGATTTTCGACCGTTACGTTCGACCGGCGCGTCCGGTCAGTGCGTATTTTGCTGAGTTGGCAGGTAAAGGTTGGATTTGACTATGGGGTGTATAAATACATCCCCTCCACCTCTTTTAGAGGTCGCTTGCTCATTTGTTCAGCTGAGAAACACCTTTCAAGTGCAAGGAAGTGCAAGAGCTCTAGTGAGGGTAGTGATTTGAGAATCAAAATTTGAGAATCCCTCATTAGAGACTAGGGAGTAGCAAGTGTTCATCCACCTTCTCATTAGGCTTGTTGTGGTCAAGTGAGAGTTCTAGCTTGTTACTCTTGGTGATTGCCATCACCTAGACGGCTTGGTGGTGATTGGGAGCTTGGTGATCATCCGGCGAGCTTGTGGATGACCCAACTCATCTTGTGAGCGGTTTTGGGCGATTCACCACGACGGAGTGTCAAAGAATCAGCCCGTAGAAAGCACTTGATTCTTGCGCGGATCAAGGGGGGCTACACCCTTGTGCGGGTGCTCCAACGAGGACTAGTGGGGAGTGGCGACTCTCCGATACCTCGGGAAAACATCGCCGTGTTCCTAACCCTTTCTTTCAAGCATTTACTTTCTTGTATTACTTTCATTGCTTGGTTTACTTTCCTAGAATTGCCATGCTAGACTAGGATTTGAACTTAGGGTGCAAAACTTTTTACCCGTAGAATCACAAGGAACACTAGTAGGCACTAGGGGTGAACTTTGGCTTATAGGATTTAATTCTTGTAATTAATTTTTAGAAAAGCCCAATTCACCTGCTTCTTGGGCATCTTGATCCTTTCAAGGGCCACTGGCGGCCCCGGCTCACATGGTGGTCTCCCCTCTCCCGGCCCCATGCCATGCTTCCCAAAACGTTGGCAGCGCCGCGCGCGCTGTGGCGTGTGGTGACGGTGAGCGAGTGAGCGACAGCTGCTCCCCGCTGTGTGCCACATGCAACGGCCGAACGGGACAGGACATGCCGTTTTTTTTGTTTTTTCTCCTTTTTTTTGAAAGATTTTCTCAAATATGCCCCTGCTGGAAAGATTTCAGGAAATGGACCCAGGGCTTGGCGCCATCAACGCTGGCGCCATGATAACACAGCTTGGCGCTGTTAACGTTGGCGCCAAGCCCCCATGCTACTTGGCCGACGACACCGAGCTGGCGCTGACGTGGCAGCACCTTGGCGCCGTCACCATTGGCGCCATCGTCATTGGCGCCAAGTCTGGCGCCACAGACTTGTTACCATGTATATCATTTTTTATCCTAAGTATTTCTAGGTTGTTCTAAGTGATCAAACAGAAAGTCACTGTAAAAACTCTAGAGTTAGTCACATTTCTCAATATCCAAGTCATGTTAAAATTTTAAATTTGTAAATGTCCAAGTCATGGTAAAAAAAGTCATTTTTCCATACGTCTACCACATGGTAGTTGGTATTCTAACATATTCAAGCCGTAACAAAAATCCAGATTTATTTGGCTAAGTCTTTAAATTTGCTATGGGATGAGGATGGAAATATGGCTAAGTCTAGATTTTTACTGTGATTTGGACATTCACAAATTTAAAATTTTACCATGACTTGGATATTAAAAAAGACTTTATGTTTTGGACTTAGATATTTGAGAGAATCTCTCGAAAAAAAGAGCTTAAAAAAATATAAAAAAGACGGCACGTACGAGATCGAGATACGACAACACCAGGTCAGTGCTAGCTAGTGTACTACTCGTATCACGCACTCTACTGTGCGTGTAGTACGCATCACTGGCGAGGGCCTAGTGCATGTGGTTGGTGGCCGCTTTGTTTGTTATTGTTGCGCTGCGGTAAAACTCTGGAATAATCGATCGATCCCCGACCGTCTCGCGACATGCATGGGCGCCAAAGGCCCAGGCGATGATCCTGCATTGGGCGAAGAGTCATGGCCGGGTGATCTGAGTGTACACAATACGCAATGCGTGTCCGCTTCAGCATATATTGTACTGTATATATTTTTTTGATGAAAAATTGTACTGTATTATTACTTAGGAGTACTTTAGTCCGTAAGCCTAGCACGCTGGTAAGGAGTACGATTGGCACTGACTCATTACCTACGTTACGATTGGCATCGATTTTATATATGAAAGGAGTATATGGATGTGGATCACGGGAGATTACTCTCTCCGTCCCAGATTAAATGGACGTCTAGGGCCACGTTTAGTTGCAAATTTTTTCAACCCGATGAATAGTATCACTTTCGTCTTATTTGGTAAATATTGTCCAATCGTGGACCAACTAGGCTCAAAAGATTCATCTCGTGATTTCCAACTAAACTATATAATTAGTTATTTTTTTACTTACATTTAATACTCCATGCAAGCGGCTAAAAATTAATGTGATGAAAAGAGAGTGAAAAAATTCTAACTTTTAGGTGCATCTAAACAAGGCTAGAGTCCGAAAATTTTCCCAATTTAATCGATCACGTAGGCCTCCAGTCCTAACCTGGCCGATAGAGCAGCAGTGCCTTTTCACCAGCGTCAGCGCATGGGAGCATTCCTGGCCACAAGTTTTTTTTTCTCGATAATTCCTGGCCACAAGCTGTCTCCAGATGCACGGAACGCTATAGGGGTAGTTCTGTAATTTTGCACATGTCTTAAGTTGTCTCTTTGATGTGCTTTTATTTCGGGAGGGAGTACCTGATCTTTAGTTTTGTCGCGTAGCATGTTTCGGAACCTATAGGTCCGGTCCAGCAGTACTCGCGCAGTGGCTTTGCATACGGTCGAAAAGGACAGTGAGAAGGGTTACAATAGATGGAAGGATCAATTGGACAAGATCTCTCCGTCTCTGTCTCGCCTTCGCCTCACACGCCTCGTGGTTTTATTATATATACTGGTACTAGTTTAACTTTTACCAGCGTCATCGGCTGGATCATGGTTCATGGAGTATTTGCGACCTCTCTCTCAGCTGAGGGCAGCCGCAATGCAAGCGAACACTGGCTAGCACTAGTCTCAACTAAGGGTGCGTTCATTTCCCATGCAAATTCAAAATATTTCCTCTTCCATCTATCACATCAAATATTTGAACGCATGCATGGAGTATTAAATATAGGTATAAAAATAACTAATTGCTAAGTTTGTCTGGTTTTTGCGAGACGAATCTTTTGAGCTAGTTACTTCATGATTGGATAATATTTGTCAAATAAAAACAAAAGGTGCTACAGTAACTTTTCACCAACTAAACACACCCTAAGGAAAGGAAAGATCCACGGAGATCAAGCAGCAGCAGAGTATGAAATGCCACAACGCAAGCACATACATTAATGGTTTGTTGGTTCCACCCACTAAAGTTTAGTGACCTCTCTAAAGTTTAGTGGCTTCTGTTTGGTTCCATCCACTAAAGCAGTTGTTCTATATATATATATTTTAGTCACTTTTAACTATCCCTTAGTTACTAAAGCCACTAAACTTTAGTGGAGTGTTTATCATTTCAGTGACTAAAGTTTAGCCAGAGGGGTGAACCAAACGGGCCCTAATTGCCTGTCTGGGGACCAACGCAGGCTGCTTTATTGCATGCACGGCAACTTTCAACTGTGCAGTAATGGGGGTTTTCTACTAGTTTCCAGTTCTTTCCCCTTGCTACAGTACCCTGAGGCGAAAAACAGGCGTCCGGCGTTTCCGGCCCGTCGGCTTCGATTCCTCCCCGCCGGCGTCGTCTCCGGTGCTGGCGGGGGAGGGGATTAAGGCTGGCGGGTCGGGATCTGGGGTTGGCTCTGGCCAATCGGTAGTTAGGCTAGTTTTTAGAGTAGTAGTCTAGGTTTTGCAGGTGAAGGCGAGGTCGGCGTGTTCGTCGTCTTCCTCGGTTCCCTCTCCAATCCGGCGGCCATGGTCGGCGCCGGAGAAGATGAGGAACGGGGGTCGTGGTGGCCGGTTCCGGTCTTCGTCCACTTCGTCGTCGTTCGGTGCCGGCGGGGGCCCTCCGGCGGGGACGACGACTTTTGTCCGCGACAGCGTCTACGGCAAGCGACGACGGCAATGCGACGAGGTGCTGTCCGAGCTGAGGTACGGTTTGGGCCGCTCGTTCATCCCCGGCGGGTTCCCTGTCCTTGCGGACGTCGTCGTTAGGATCGGCCCGGCGGAGTCGCTCCGGTGTCTTCCTGGGCTTCCTCTCCTTGGCCTCAGCGTGGTGGACATCCACGTTTTCGGAGGCGCAAGGTACGTGTGTCCTGGCTGCCATGGGGAGCAGGCAGCTCCGTGGAAGCTTCTTGGAATAAATCTCTCTCGGATTTCTATCTGCCTTGGCGTCCATTGCTACTTCGACGCCGAGGAATCCGTGGAGCCTGTCCCTAGCTGTTTCCTGCTAGGGGCTTGTATAGGAGTTCGGTGTCGTTCGTGGTCTCGACCTCTGGTTCGGGCAATGACAACGCCATGGAGGAGTACAAAGGCGCCCTATGTCTGGTACAGGGTTTGCGGCAAGTGGTGGTTGAATCCACGTGGCTTCTCCAGTTTCTGGGCGATGATGGCGGGTTCGTGGACTGAGATGCATGGGAAGGTCCTCCGGTCTTCGTACCGTAGAGAAGGGTCCCGGTCGCTGTGCCGTCTACGAGAACAAGGTCCTGTCTTCGGCAGGCTGCATTTTCGGCTCACAAAGCAGCTGGACTGCGATGGTGTTTTCTTGGTTCAATGGTTAGCGGTCGGATATGGTGTTGTACTGGATTGGAGGATCCTTCCGTATCCTTCTGATCCCTACCTGTATTATAGTACTGTGTTCCTTACTTAATATACAGGTATGGTTGTCAAAAAAAAAAACTTTCAACTGCGCACGTCAGAGTTCTTTTTGAGCCACAACCGCACAACGCGCATAATAAGGTAGAAATGCGCACTGTAGCATTTCGTTTGTATTTGGTAAAAATTGTCTAAACTTTGACTAATTAGGCTCAAAATGTTCGTCTCGCAAAGTACAACAAAACTATGTAATTAGTTTTTAATTTCATCTACATTTAGTACTCCATGCATGTACCGGTATTTTGATGTGATGAAAATCTTCTTTTTACATAGTGAAATTTAAGGTAGAAATTGGGAACTAAACAAGGCCTAGGATCTTCTGCAAGTGCTTCTGACATGCTGCGGAGCACACACTCGATCTGATCTGGAGGCTCCAAGCAAACATGGACGCCGAGGCATACATCCAACGCCGCCGCTTTGTTTTGTGGTTTGGTGCTGAACTCCAACCCTGACGGTTTCTGACCGCATATAATCTTGCTTCGTGGTCCAGTATTGAGTGGAATATCTCACATTTTTGTTGATTTTAGCCGCAACCCAGCTAATACGAGAAATCAAACCCATAAGTTTTTTCATATTTTCATATTTGGCATCCCAGTAATGGTAATATATTTGCGTAATATAGCCACGGTGCTTGTCAACTATTTTTTTAAAGGCAGTAGCAGTTGGACCAAGGCTAATGAACCTCCGCAGGAATAATGGATCAAGGCTGCACCATACACTATCCACTCGCAATAAAATTGGACCAAACATGCATGCATATGGGCCGCAACAACAATAAGGATGATTTTGACAAAGTAGGGGTATTCAACAAAATGATTATGTTCTCTATCGTAGTTTTTTTTTCCACAAAGTCAAGTACACTGGAAGATCATGTATCTTTGACAGCATAGTATAGTATTAGTGGTGATTTTGTTGATTTCTCCGTGATATATAGATGATCTAATATTCCATTTCCATGCATCTTTCATGACACGGGCTGAGAGAAAGCGACTACCACTGGCAAGTGCCAAACCGTCGACTCCAGGTACGTAAGAGACAAATGGGCTGGAGTATTTATTCGTTGTTGGCTAAATCAACATGAAAAATAGCTAAAACAACACGAAAATTAGTTGGGTGGTTGTTGAAAATTCACAGTCATCAAGTCGAGCAAATCGGACCAGTTTGTTTTTCACGAGTCTTCGCCCTGTTCGCTTAAACTTATCAGATCGGTTTATCAGTTATGGTACGATACTTTTCTTTCATAACAAAACAGTATCAGTCGGCCTATCAACCGTAGAAACCATCGGCCGAACAGGACACTTGGTGCTAGCTAGGTAGCTAGGATATATAGGAAAATGTTATAGCCTTGGATGCAGGGGATAGAAAGGTGAGGGGCTGATGACGGCAGGGGGGCCACCGTCGGTGCCGGCCCCGGCTCACGTGGTGGTCTCCCTTCCCCCGGCCTCCCAAAACGTTGGCAGCGCCGCGCGCGCAATGCGGTGAGTGCCTGAGTGTGAGTGGTGACGGTGACCGACAGCTGCTCCCTGTCCCTGCCGTGTGCGCACAGCGGCATAGGGCACAGCCACACATGCCCACATGGAACGGGACAGGCAAGAGGCGACGGCACGTACCGACGTACACTGTACGAGAGATACGACACCGCGAGAGGTCAGTGCTTAGCTATCACGCCCTGTACTGCACTGTACGTGCGTGCCGTACGTATCACCTGCCGCGCCCACAGCGCCGAGCGGATGTTTATGCTGAAATTTAGCTTACGCTATAACGTTGTGAGAGAAAAATACTGTTTCATGACTTAAAAGTAATTCAATCGAATAGGGTGGTGATATTAGCCAGGTGCGCTTTGTTATTGTTACGCTGCGGTGCGGGTTTGATCATTCTAATTTCTATCCCCATATAATCTAGAAATGCAAAGGCCAGGCGATCGAGAGGACGAATCACTCGTGGATGGGCAATTACTAGGCACCGTTGCCATGCCGACAAAGAGATGGCCGGGTTAATTAATTAATTAATTACGTTGTTGTTGATCTATAGAAATGAAATCGTACACAATACGCAATGCGTGTCCGCTTGTTCAACGTAGTACATGGACGGAGTACGCTGAGTAGTATGCATGCATGGCAGGCCAGTGATCGCACTGACTTATTGTGATTGCCATCGATTATATATGAAAGGACGCTGAGAGCAATGATATACTAGTATATGGATGGAGTACGTAGACACGAGATTAAATTACCGGATCTTTGATTTGTCGTATAGCATGTTCCAAAACCTATAGTAGGTCCAGCAATACTATACTACTATTACCATGTCAGGCCAGTGATTGCGCAGTGGCTTGCACACTGTCGAAAAGGACAGTGAGAGCGGTTATGACAGATTCACGGATCAATTCGACAACATCTCTCTCTGTGTGTCTCTGTGTCGCCTACTGCCGACACCTCGTGGATTTTTTACTCCCTCCGCAAATTATAGGGTATTCCAGGAATCTCAGAGAGTTAAAAGGATTTTAAGTTTGATCAAATTTATATGATAAGATAATAATATTTATGACATCAATTAAGTATTATTAGATTCTTCATTAATTATATTTTTATAGTATATTTATTTGATGTTATAAATTTTTATAATTTTTTCTATAATTTTAGTTAAACTTAAGATGTTTTGACTCTTTCAGATTCTTGAAATGCCTTACGAGCCTTTAATTTGCCAGCGTTATCGGCTGGATCATTGTCATCACCTGTGGCCTGGCCTGTGGGCTGTGTGCCTGTGTGTGTGGCACTTGGCCTCTCAGCTCAAGGATTGGTAGGTGGGTGGGTGTACTACGTGCGCCACAGGGTCACAGACTCGCAGCAGACAACGCCCGCCGTGGCGCCCACGCCGCCGTGCACAAGAAAAGCCACAACTGACGCGCGGGTTTCGCGTCGCGGGCTGCGAGAACGCCCCCGCACCGGCCTGGATATCCAAGGCCGATTCCACGAGTTTGGGCTTCAGCGCGTCGAGCCCCGGCGGCCGGATCGGACTGCGACTGCCTGCCGGGGTGTACCGTGTACGCGCGTGGTCGGCGAGTCCAGGCGGGCGCTTCTTGTTATTTTGTACCACATCGAGTCATCGAGAGTTAACGGTACTGCTGGGCCAATGCATCGCAGGCCCATTTGGGCCTTTGGCAGACCAACCACTCTTTTTATTAGTATGTGATTGTTCAGTGCTGATGAGAGTTTAGTCCAGTTAGGATCCTAATTTTTCTTGTTTCCCTTGCTAGTTTGAAGCAGATTGACGATGCCGTACTATTTGTGCTCTAATTTTTTTTTCTCTCGAACACGCAGGAGATCTGCGTATCATTGCATTAAGAAGAAGAAAGAGTTTTCAGTACAACCAACGTGCATCCGGCGCGCTAGGTGGTCAACAGCTGTACCAACCTAGCAAAATGTTCCATGGGTCGATATTACATAAATAGATCAACCAGAATGCGCTCACCGCCGCACCCTACGGGTCCTCCCGGAAGAGGTCGCACGCGCGCCCGTTGTACGCTGGGAACAACGCGTCCAAGGCCTCCACCTGGCTCGACGACAAGGTCCCAGAACGCAGGGAGTCAAGTATCCCCTTGGGCGCGGGTGAAACCGGTGCGGTCGGCGGCGCGATCCCCAGTCGCTGGTTGAGGAGAACCTTGCCCCGCCGGGAGGCCGGAATGTGCGCCGACGGTTGGGCGGCAATCCGTCTGCTCCTGGGCCGGATAGGCGGGGGCCTCCTGACTGGCGTCCTCTGCCGTGGTGGAGAGGCGATCAGGGGCGGCTCCCGCACGACTCGCACCTTGTCAAGAAACTGTGCGAGGCGTCGAGCGGCCTCGCGCGGCGACGACGTTTCATCCCCCACTTGCGACGCCGGGTTGACCCTCCCGAGGAGGCGTCAGCAGCGCTGACTCATGCTCCAGTGGTTGAGGCGAACCGTCCCGCGTGGCTCTCTCCATCTCAGAAGGCCGACTCGCGACCTCCACAGGCGCCACCTCACTCGCAGGGGGCGTGAGCTGCGGCGGCTCCTGCGCCATCGCCATAGCCGGCTCCGTAAACCCCGTGGTGGCATCATTCCTCGCCGTAGACGGCTCCGCGGTCCTTAGGGAGGTGGCCTCCAGAGCGCCGCTCATGGTGAGCACAGCGGCGAGCTCCTCCAGCATCGGATCAAAGGATACGACCAGAGCGGGAGGCCCAGCGGCCATGCACATTGCCAAAGCAAGTGGATCTGGCTCAAAGAAAAAGGGTGCGGCAGAAGGAGGGGGAGGCTCATCGACTTGATCGGTAGGCGCACTCATTGCCACCGCGATGCCGTCTCTCTTCCGTCGGCGTCGACGTCTCCACCGCCTGCGCCCCCACCAACGGTCACAGCCGCGCCAGGCACAGTTGCGGACGCATCAGGCACAGCAGTAGCCGCGCCCAATGCGGCACCGTCCGCGGCCGATGTGCCGCCGTGGGCACGAAGCCGGTTGCTCGGGGTAGGCTCCTGGATGCGCCGCCGTGGCCGTCCATCAGGGGCACTGAATGTGCCGGAGCTAGAAGGAGGCACCTTCTGTCGCTGCTTACAGTTCCGTGCGATGTGTCGGAACCCCTTGCAGCGGAGGCAGCGTGGAGGCAGCTTGCAGGTTGCCACCCTGTGCGCGGTGGAGAGACAGTTGAAGCACTTCCCGAGTAGGTCTGAAGGGTAGCGAGGAGGGGGCCGCCGGTTAGCCAAAGCAGGGCGGGCAGGCCGTACCCCACCGGCACCACCAACCGGCCCATGCAGCAGGACCTGACGCCAGCCGTGAGCGTCCGGAGCGGAGAAGCACTGGCGGGCGGAGCCTCGTCCACGACGACCGAGGCACTGCCGGGCGGGGACCCGGCCTTCCACAGGCCGAGCAGGCAGACCGTGCACGAGCTGAGGGCGCGGCCGCGACCGGCGAGCCCTGCGGATGCGCCGCTCGCGCACCGCGGCGGCACCCGATGCATCGAAGCGCGCGCCACCGGCGACGGTGGCCGACCGAGCTCCCACGGCGGGCCGCTTGCCCCGCTCCGCCGTAGCACTGCCGCGAGAGGCACTGACGATCGGAGGCGACATCCGGGCCTGTGACCCCAGGCGAACCGCGTCGAGGTAGGAGGTTGGAGAAGCCGTCGGCGACTTCTCCACGTCGGAGTCGTCGTCTGCCCAACGACGCGCCTTGGAGCGCCCCTTCGAGCCGTCCCCTGGGTGGAGGGGGGCGGCGAGGGGGGACAGAGATGACGACGGACTAGGCGCGGAAGGACGGACGAGGGAGATGTCAAGCCCCGATGACGGCGCCGACTGCAACAGCATGCTGGGCGCCAGGGCGTCGTCGTCGTCATCCAAGACGTCCTCGATGAGGACCACCGACCCGTCCGGCATCAGCCGCGACTCAGGCCGCGCAGCGGGTGCGGCTGGCGACGGCGGCCGCAGAAGGTGGGCCGCGGCCGAAGAGGGCCCCACATAGGCCGTGGGGTCACCGTCCCCGGAGGCGCTCGGCGCTGGAGAGGCCGGAGGCGGCGTAGTCGCCGGCGGAGACGTGGGCCCCGCAGGCGGCGCCGGTGGCCGCACGTCAGCCGCGAGTGCGCTGTGCGGGACGGCCACCTGCTCCTGGGCCGGACGCTGCTTGGAGGTGCGGCCGCAGGCAACCGAGGTGGCGGCCCCCGGCGTGACCTGGTGGCACGGGGGTGCAGCCCGGCCGGATCCCGGCGGCGAAGCAGGCCCCACGCGCCGTGTCACCTGCGTTGGTGGCGGGGGGGTGGCGGCTGCGTCCCCACGCCGGAGGTGGTGGCCGCGTTGGCGGACCACGGCGCCGTCGTCGACGGCCGCGGAGGCTCCTCTGCGCTGGATCCCGTAGCGCTGCTGCTGCTGGCACCGGTGGCCGCGGCGGCGGAGGCCAACGCCGGCGGCGGCGCGAGCATGCCTCGCGCAGGCCCACCGTCGCCAGATCTCGCGGACGGGGAGGCCGGCTTCATGGGCAAGGAGGGCGGCGGTCGTGCCCCAGCGCCGGAGCACTCAAGCTGAGGCAGCGGAGAGGTCGGCGCCGGCGGCGCCGGGGCGGCCATCATGGCCGGTGCCTGCACGGCAAGCCCGCCATGGCCAGCTGCGGCGCCCAGAAGGCGAGGCACGGGGGTGGAACGAGGAAGGGGGCCAGAAGGGGAGGGGGAGAGGGAGGGAGACGGGGCCGCCGGTGCCGGAGAGGCAGCCGGCGGCGGCGGCGGCGTCTCGGAGGGCACCAGGTCGGAGCGCCTCGGAGCCTTTCGGGGCTTTCTGTCCTCTAATGTTTGCACGCTGTGTTGTTTGGTAGCTTTAGAATCTGACCAGAACAATGAAACACTCTGCAGTCTGCGTTGCTTTGTTGGTCTCTGTTATACTTTGTAACAAAGTAGTTTTTCTTGTTTAGGTTACTACTTACTAATTCCTGTTCTAAATAGCCTTTTGTTGCTACTATGATCTTATTTTTGTTGTTTCCTTTTGTTAATGGTTGCAGCACATAGAGCATAGAGGTGAACAAGCTTATCAAAGGAAGGCCACTTGACAATCTGGAGTTCATGCAGTGGATGAAACGATATTGTGATCTGTCAGTGGTGGCTTCATGAGCAAGTAATCACTGACCTGGTCATTAGAATTTTAGGCTGTAGCTCAGTATTTAAGTGTTTCTCAGTATTATATTAACTTTATTGCCACCAATTGTAAGAAAGGAAATTCTCTGAATGCTTACATTTCATTGTCCTGTTCTTTCTTGACATACACAGCTACAATGCTTCTGAGAGAAGGGAAAGCAGCAAAGGGGGGAAAGGATACCAACAGAAGGGCATCGGTGCCCTCTCACGCACCGGCCAAGTCTGCTTCCACAGGTCACAAGGCTCAAGCTTCACATGGTGCTAAGCGGGCAAGTGGACAGACGGCTAGTGCAGCACCACCACGCAGTGGCTAAGCCGTCACCTGCCAACTCTGGTGGACCAGCACCGGCCAAGTCTGTGTGAATGTTTCTGCTAATTTCTTCTCAATTTCCAATTTATGACGACTTGTCGTGCGGCTATCATTGAGATACTGTGCCGTATTCCTATAAGCTGCGGGACAATGAGATACTGTGCCAGAACCCTGAGGTTGAGCACGTGTCGGTGAGTACTTGTCGTGCGGCTATCATCTGAAATCCTTCTGAACAAGTACAGTTTCCTGTCGTATTGTGTCCATTCTTCAGAGCTGTATCGTGATGATGATGGTGGTTGGTTGTCTTCTGGTCTCAGGTCCAAGCTATCCAGAACATACTCTACACATCAGAGGAGGACTCCCAGCAGCAGCCGGCCCTGAGCCCCATCATGGAGGCGTACGAGGAGAGGCCGAAGCAAGAGACGGCGCACAAGAGAAAGAGCATCTCGGACCTGGACGAGTTTGGTATGTCATCCAGCTCAAGGCAGAGGCTCTCCGACACCTCGGACGTGCAGCTGTGTGGATCCCCGCTGACGAGTTTCAGCTGAAGGAATTGCCATTGCTACAAAATGGGCTTGTCATTGCTGTCATGACTTGGTCCTGGTGAACTAGTAGGGTGTCTCTCGTCTCTGTCTATTGGATTGGTTTGTGGTTTCGTCTTTCATGTGTTCTATGGTGGTGTTAATGTCCGTCAAGCAAATTGCTCCAACATCATCGAGTTGAGATACAGCATCCCCAAATCAAGACGCATAAAGAAAATTCAGACCAAGCCAGTGGGCCAAGCAGCATCCGATGGCAACAGACACGCAATTATTGCTGCAACTGCTAATTCTCACGATGCGACGGGGTGGCCCTTGGCCTTGAGGAAGTCGAGGAGGAGCTCGTTGACCTGCTCCGGGAGCTGCTCCTGCACGAAGTGGCTCCCCTCCGTGATGTAGGTGATCTTGAGGTCCGGCATGAAGTTGTCCATGACGCCGCTGCGCACGGCGGTCTCGAACCCCGGGAACTTGAAGCAGTAGTCCTTCTCCCCCATCACCATGAGCACCGGGGCCTGGAACTTGGCGTCCAGTCGGTTCGGCATCTTGTGTATAGACCTGCCCATTCCGCGAACGCAAGTGGTAAACCTGGCAAATGGCAGTATGGCACCATGGAGTTTCTCGCAGCAGGATGACAGCTGCTCTCACCTTTATGGCATCTGGAGCGGGTAGCGGAAGCCGGATTTCTCGTAGAGCTTGGCGTATACGTCCAGGTCCTCCTCGGTGAACCACTCCGGGAGGGGCGTGGACAGGTCGGCCAGGTCCATGATCTCCTGCCCTTCCTTGGCAATCGGGATCTCGGAGCCGGAGAAGAGCACGTAGACGGTGCGCACCACGCGCCTCACGTCGTACCGGCCGAAGTCGGCCTCCGCCCTGCCAGGCTCCTGCAGAAAAGAAAAAAAAAGGAACGAACTGATGGTGACGACTGACAAGAAATCGGAGAACCAGAGCAGCTACTCCGATCATCAGAGATTCAGAGGTGTGGGCGTGTGGCAGGCACGTACACCCCAGCGCAGGACGTAGAAGCCCTCGGGCATGGTGTCGAAGGAGAAGGGAACGGGGCTGAAGGGGATGCCGAGGCAAACCACGCCGCGGGTGCGGTCAGGGTGCTGCAGCGCGAACTCGTACGCCGGCATGGCGCCGAAGTCCTTGCCCACCAAGAACGCCTGCGGGCACGTACGTTCGAGTGGACGACGCATCGATCGATCAGTATACGGTCACTGCAACAATCTCTCATCCGATCCATTTCTTACCTTTGGGACGGAGAGCGCGTCGAGGATGGAGAGCACGTCCGCGACGAGGTCGTCCCAGATCCAGGAGTCCTCCTCGTTCTCCGGCGGCTGGTCGGACAGGCCGTACCCGCGGCAGTCCGGCGCTATGGCGCGGTATCCCGCCGCGGCCACGGCCAGCATCTGGTGGCGCCACGAGTACCATATCTCCGGGAAGCCGTGCAGGAACACCACCGTCCCCAGTTCACCTGCCACAAATTACGACACGAGCATGAGAGAACAGTCCAGCGACCAGCGGACACTCGGCTCGCTGCGTTGGCACCGAGGGGAACGCGGATTTGCAGCCAACGACCACGCAGCAGAGGACTTGCTCTCACCTTTGCCGACCTGAGCGACGTGGGGGTTGATCCCGCGGGCGGGGATGTGGGTGTGCTCGATCTCCTGGTGCGCCATTGATGCTTCGCCTCTGCTTGCTCCTCGAGGCCGGACAGAGGGGAGAGGGCGAGATGCTTCAGCTTATAGGAAGGAAAGGACACCAATTGGTCAGGCCCCAGCTGCTATGCGCATCAATGGCTGGTGACTTGCACACTTGTATCTTGTCTGGTCTGCGCCTCCCTCTGTCCGGGACTCCGGGGGCTTGTCCTGAGACAGACAGATGCACGATTAACTATTTGGCTGTCAGTCCCTCGTGCTGATTAATGTATTTTGTTTCAGAATCACATGTTGGTTAAGAAATTTTTGTCACCTAGATGCACCCTAAAAGTTAGAATTTTTTCACTCTCTCCATCACATCAATCTTTAGACCAATGCATCGAGTAGTAAATGTAGGTAAAAAAAATAATTAATTACATAGTTTAGTTGGAAATCACGAGATGAATCTTTTGAACCTAGTTGGTCCACGGTTGGACAATATTTACCAAATAAGATGAAAGTAATATTATTCATCGGGTTCATTTTTTTTCAATCTTTACGAGGCCCTGACCTGATTCTCCACTTCACTCTCCACATGGGAACACTATTTTTTCATGAAGAAATCTCTTCCGATCCCTCGCTTCGCATGGGAAGAATCACGTAGTGACCATTTTGTTTCAGAATCACATGGGAAGAATCACGTAGTGACCATTTTGTTTCAGAATCACATGTTCTCATCTTATCCAACGGATCTATCGGCAGAGGCAGATCATGAAACCTTTAGCTGCTCTACTGACTGCTGCTGAGCATGAGAGCATGCAACCCTGCACATGGAAAGACTTTAACGATGATACGATAAATTCACGTTGTATTTACAGCATCTCGTCTCGAGGTCTACTGCTACCGTTTGATGAATTTGTTCATAAGTACTCCGGCGTCCTCCCTGGGGAACTCCTTGCGTCATCTTATCTCACAAGCCGAAATGCTACATGCAGAGCGTCCGGACACCTCTTTATTGGTCTGCATACCAGTCCAATAGACCTCTGCGCCTACTCGTTTTTTTTATTACGGTTCTCTTCTGTTGCTAGAGATGGCAGCGGATCGGGTTCGAGTCGGATACCCGCGGATTTCGAGTCCTATGGTTTCGGGTTTGGGAATGGTTTTTCACCCACGGTTTTCGGTTTCGGTTTCGGGTTTGGTATCGGGTTTGGTTTCGGGTTTGGTTTTTCACCCGTGGATATCCAATGGATATCCGAAATAAATCATTTGGAATTAAAACTCATGTTTCATAATACGCTAATAATAACTTGTTTACTTAGATTATTAAATCTATTCAAAATTGACTCATGAAAATATTTATTATTTATTACCTCTTATTTATATATGTGAATATGTGTATATTTATCCGCGGGTTTCGGGTATCCGTTCGGGTTTCGGGTATCCGCGGGTTTGGTTTTGGTGATGGATTTCCACCCGAATCGGTTTTCGGTTCGGGTTCGGGTTTCGATTTCGGGTTTCGGTTTTGGGTGCACGGAGACTCCACCCGATCCTAACCCGACCCGTTGCCATCCTTATCTGTTGCACTGGTTAGATAAGGAAAGGAGAAGGAGACGAGGGACCTGCTCCGCTCTGCTCCGCACGTCGATGGTCACCCCGCCTGCTCCTACTCCATCGGTTGCCTTGCTGCTCCTGCTCTACGACCCGCTCTGCAGTCGACGGTCACCCCGCGTTGCTCCTTCTCCTGCTCCACCACACCGCCCCGTTGCTTTTGCTCTACGGACCGCTACGCCTGACGACGCGGGCACCGCTGCGTCCATGTGTGGCGACCGCTCCCTTAGCCGCCAGCTAGCCACTTAGGTCGCCGCGCAAGGAGAAGCACTGGGCTCTAGCACGGAAGCCCTCCGGCCTCGTCTCTTGCTACGGTTGTATCTCCCCAATGCAAACGGCGGAGGAGGCTACACCGAGATACGATGCATGTTGCAAGCGTACATTTCAAATGTTTCAGAGGTATGTTGCAAATGTTTCATAAGGATGTTGCAAAAGTAGATCGAGATATTGTACATGTTGCAATGAGTTATACATGTATGTTTAAAGTATATATTTCAAATATTTCATCTGTTTCAAATGTATATCGTAACATCCCAGCCCATGGGCCAGTTGGGCCAGACCAGCAAATTCGGGGCTACTATAGCGACGAAAACAGATAGTCCCAAACCAGAAACGGAGAGGGAACGAACCAGCTTAAATAGCTGGCTGCAGGAAGCTAGTAACTCCGGATTGATCCTTTTGCGCGAAGCGAGGACGAAAGCGCAAGAGAGTTAATTAGTGGGTGTGGCTCATTCAACGTGTAGAGTGGGTCTTAGTCGTTTTCCTCGGATAGGTTGTTACAAATGGTAGCAGAGTCAACTCTCGCGGTTTCACAGACATATAACTCGGGAGCTCGGACAGGTTGCGCATGGCTCTGCAAGAGCATGACATTTGGGGTGGGGAGCTGGCAATACAAACGTGGCCAAGAGAGTCGATCCTGAACATTTGTCCTGTATGAGTAAGCTGGTTCGATGGCTCGACGAGGATGTCGAATTCTTTAGGGTGGGTGTATGTAACATCCCAGCCCATGAGTCAGTTGGGCCGGACCAGATTCGGGTTACTGTAGCACGCATCTACTATAGCAATAAAAACCACTGTAGTGACGTGAGGATAGTCCCAAACCAGAAACGGAGAGGGAACCAAACCAGCTTAAATAGCTGGTTGTAGAAAGCTAGTAACTCCGGATCGATCCTTTTGCGTGAAGTAAGGACGAAAGCGCAAGAGAGTTATTAGTAGGTATGACTCATTCAATGTGTAGAGTGGGCCTTAGCCGTTTTCTTTAGACAGGTTGTTACATATGTTGCAAGTGTTTCATTTGAATGTTGGAAAACTAGATTGAGATGTTGCATATACATGCAAGTGTTTTTTAAACTATATCCAAGTGTTTTTTTTTCTCGAAAACGCAGGAGAACTGCGCTTCATTATATTAAGAAGAAAAGAAATGGGACAAGAACCCATACAAAACAATACAAAACCACACACACAACTCTAAACACACACACGCTACACTGCTGCTGCTAGGGAAAAACAAACTATATCCAAGTGTTTCAGGTGTTTTTATACGTACGTTGAAAGTGTTTTTATCTTGATGTTTGCATGTTTGCAATGGCTACACACGTGTTTTTAAGTTTTTTTTTTGTTGTTTTGCAAGTGTTTATGACATATGTTGCAAGTGTTTTATCTGAATGTTGCAAAAATAGATCGGGTGTTGCATATGTTGCAATGTGCGGACCGACACTAGCACTGCTCACGAGCGACTCTGAGTCAAATAGCAAGCGACAGAAGGCGGGAGATCCGTGCCAAATGCAATTTTCCAAAAAAAACATAAAATACCACACTACTAGAGGCCGACAACAGACATATCGATGGTAGGATGACTGCCTTTGTTAATGGTCTTAATCTAACTTTATACAAGAAAGTTATGGATTACTTTTTTGGAAAGAGATTTGGCCTAAATGCAATGCGGGCTATCCAGAGAAGAGAACCAAACAGGCTACAAATAAATAATACAGTTTCAATCAATCGGCAAAACATAGTACTGTGGTACCAGAAGCGCTCCACGGTCCCACTTTACATCAACTCACCCAGTCGACAACCTACATGGTTGTAGCACCATGAGATGAGATAGTCCCAAACAATCCTCTCGTGCACCAAGACTTTCAAATTCCTTGAATCTCCACAGAGGCAGAGACTTAAGCAACACACTGGAAGATGCAACTGCACAGATTAGTAATACAGACGAAACTACATCTTTATCCGGACGTATATGTTTATAGTACAGAGAAACATAAGTTATTGGACTGGTGCAACAGGGAACATGAGGGGAAGCATGTACCAACAGGTTTGCAGTTTTGC
The DNA here is from genome assembly GCA_038087645.1 of Saccharum hybrid cultivar R570. NCBI lineage: Eukaryota > Viridiplantae > Streptophyta > Magnoliopsida > Poales > Poaceae > Saccharum > Saccharum hybrid cultivar. The sequence goes on along the minus strand of JAQSUU010000015.1, from coordinate 28,872,025 downwards.
GCAGCCAGAAAAGATTAGCACATCTAGAAAGGCAGCTGCTTGCAATGCGACGCCATAGCCTCCGAGGGGCAGTAGGGGCACTTGAAGGGCCTCGAGCTGCTTTTCGACAGCTTCGTGATAGACTGCTTGGAGACATGTCCACAAGGCATCGGCATTGTGGGGTTCTTGTCACTGGACTGCTCCCTGAGCACCGGGCACACAGAGACAGAGTGGTTCTGGAATTCTGGCCCGATGTCTATGAATATGGGGATTGATCCAGCCGGCCAACCCATAGACGGCAAGCCATTAGCTTCTGGAATTCTTCCTTGTGCACGGCTGCAAAGGGGACCAAGTGAGTCCTAGTCCTTCCATTGGACAGTATTTCAACAAACTGAAGCTAATAAAGCTTGAACTCCAGCATAGACCCATTCTGCAACAGCTACTCATGGTTTTTGGCAGCCCAAATGAGGGCAGGCTCAAGGTTTCTCGCTTTCATGGGTTCAAGCCTAAAATGGCAGCTTCAAGGAAGCTCCACCTACCCCACACTCATGCACGAACATGTCACCAAGATCAAAGAGGCCTTGGCGGTAGAAATGATTCGCTATGATATTGTTTAGTGTATGAACTTCAAAATCCACATTTCTGTATGCCTTAGATATATCTGGACTGAAAGACTTCTCAAGGAGCTTGAGATATTTGCTCAGGGCAGCATTGAGCTCCTTTTGGCTGCCTTCAAGTTGGTTTCGTGGTGCCATTTCATTCAGCTTAGCTTTCAGCTCTGCAAGGATGGATGGTGGTCAACATTTCCTGTAGAGTCTGTATTCATTATCTGCAGCTTCACAATAGTCTGCTCAACTTCATTCACTATTTGATCGACAGCTTCCAGAGCTTTAGCAGAAGATAATGAACGTTTCTCAGCAACTTGATCAAATCCTTCTCTGAGACTATCGATCTCCATTAGCAGCGACCAAAAACATCATGTAACCAATTATTTCATTGAGAAAATCACTATTAAGAACATTAGAAAGATGCATCACATGAAATCAAACTGCTAATAAATCACTATACTTTCAAAATAAAAAATCATAGCATAGGTTCAACCTTTAAGAATTACAGATGATACTTGAAAAGGATCAAAATGGATATGATCACGCCAAAAAACTCCCCCCCCCCGCGTCGTCCCCAACTGGGCGACTCGGGGGCGATCCCGCCGCCGCCACCACAACCTTCCCCGCCGCGCCAACCCCCCGGCCGCCGCCGCCGCTCTCCGGCTAGCGGTGGCGGCGGCCCGCCACGGCGCCCAAAAAGGCTTCCCGCGGCTGCTTCCTCCTCTCTCCATCCTCTCCTCCCTTGCCGTTTTTACTGTAGCTTGTTTCTTCTTCGGCGTCTGGTGGCCGGTGGCCGGCGCAAGGTCTCCGGATCCGTGCTCCCCCGGGCTGGATCCGGCGTCCCTCCGCTCGGATCCGTCGCCGGCGGGGCTGACGGCGCGTCGTCGACATAGGCAGGGGCGCCGCCCTCGAGACCTACCTGCCGCCCGTGGCTCGTCGGGGCCGGCTCCGGTGACCCCTGTGGTGGATCTGGCCGGCCTCGGCGCCTGGCCCAACGGCGCACCTGGGCGCGGCGCCCCCCGGCTCGGCGGGCGGCTGGCTCAGCGGCGCGCCAGGCCATGGCGGGTGGAGCACCCGCTCCCCCTCCTCCTCGGTTCTGCTGGCGGTGGCGAGGCGCGCGACGCCGGCGGCGGCGTGGCCGTTCGGCGCCCCCCGAGGAGGCAGATGCAACGGCCTTGGGGCCGGCGCTGGAGCTGGCGGGCTCCTGGGGCAACGGGCATGGCCAACGCCACCACAGGGGACCTGCTCGTCGTGCCGCTGCGGTGCTTTGGTCTAAGGTCCGGGCGCGACAGCGGCAGGCCCCTTCTGGCGAACGCCAGGGGCGCCCCTTGGCTCCTGCTCCGCTAGCCAGATCCGGCGGACCCGCGGTGGACGGCTCCCACTACTGCTGGCACCATGGTGACAGGGGAAAACGCCGGTGCCGGCAACAAGTCATCCCCACTGCATTGTGCGAGCTGTCGAGAGCTCAGAGGGTGGGGTTGTGCCGGCGAGGTATGGTTTTGCCCCGGGTAACTGTGGTCGACGTCCCTGCAGCTACGAATAATGCGAGTCTGGTTTCTGTGTCAACGGGCTATAATCCATAGGTTTGGGGGCCTCGGCGAAAGCCATGCACTACCGTGCGAGCGACGACGACGCCCTACGGCGCCGTTTACCTCCTTGGAGGCGTCGATGTCTGGCTCTCCCCCTGTGATTGTAGTTTGTTGCTCCCTCGGTGAAAACATAGCTCTAGTCTTCTGGAGTCGGTGGCGGCGGCGTCGACGGCGTCATGACCCTCTTGAGGGCGCCACTGTGGAGGGATAGATACCAGCTCTCGCCGCGGCCGGATGCTCTCTCTGTTTGCTCTCCCCCCATCTTGTTGTTGGTCCCTCTTGGTTGAGTTTTGGCCCTGGTTGTTGGTTGTTGCTGACGCTCGACGAGTGTCCTTCTCTGGCGCCTTTGCTCCGTCGGCGCTCTCCTTGGTGGTGTCAGAAGATCAAATGCTGGGTGGTGTTTCCACCGCTGCCGTCATTCCCCTTCAAGGGTTCCTCCCCGTGGATGGCGTTGGATGATGGTACGTGGGCCCGGATGTGTTGGAGGATGTCATCATCAGTTCAATGGAAGGTCGTCGTGTCCGATCATCCGGGGCTTGCGTGTTCGTCGCCACTCTTAGTCCCCATCCTGCTGCATGGAGTGGTCCTCAGATGGAGGGCGGCAGTGGATCGGCGTAGCTACGAGGAGTGGTGGAGGGCGCAATGGCCATGGTGAAAACGGCGAGTATGTTGTTCGGTGGAGGCGCAAATCAACGTTCTGCTGGCGTCTTTCGGCAAGGGTCCAGGCTTATCCTTGAGTTTGTTTAAGTGTTGTTTTGGTAGTGTTGTTGGTGGGTTGTTGTCATCGTCTTTGTTGTGCTAAGTGTTGTAATTCTCCTCTCCCACTCTTGTACTTCTATGACCTTCAAGGGTCACTCATGTATTAGGTGCTTGGCACCCTCCATCCCCCGGCTTGCCCGGTATCAATGGAAAATTATTCAGGTGGGGCTCTCACCCCTCCGGTGATGTCTTCAAAAAAAAAAAAAGGATCAAAATGCACATGGAGGCCAGCCTAATGCATGACTGATAGGATAGCACACAAGTATGGAGCAAACAAGTATACGGTCTACAATTTAAACAGCAGATAAGTTTGCAAATCACATTAACGCAGGAACTACTATGTTTTCATGAAGAATATTTCAGAGGTACTAGAAAGGTAGCAAATCAATGAATGTGTCCATGGGTGCCTACGTGAATATTCCAATGGTCTTAAGGTTAACAAGGCAAGAAATGGTAACAAATGCCTACGTGACACCATACACATCATAAGAAACAGCAAAACAGAAGCAGAGGGAGGAGGAAGAGAAAGGGGAAGGAAAATGAGAAGGAGAAAAGTGAAATGGCTTGCTTGTGACTGAATACTGCAGTAGTAAAAAGAGAAGGGGAAGGAGAAGAGATTGGGCTGGCCCAGAGAATACTGATAGCAATAATCTTGTGGTGCATGAATGTGTCCAGGTTCAGCAAGTGTCTAGGTTATTTGCTATTAGTGCTACCTAGATTTCAGCTTATAGATAATGGGCAGATATAAAGGCATTGAATGCATTAATTAGGAGATTATTATACCATACTTGAATGTAACATTCAACTCTATATAAATAGAGGAGAAAACATAAAAAGCTGCAGGTATTCCACCAGCAACAATCCAATGTCTGTTTGTGTCTTATGTGAGTGTCCTGGGCATACTCTCGGAGGGCTACGTATCAAATACACCCCTTCACCTATAGTAGATATGATGTAGGCCCTGACCCTCATGCAACGCTTTTACCTCAATGTGATACAGCGCCACCGCACCACCACTCCCCTCCTCGCCCCAGCAGTCAGACCATCACTCATTTTCCTGTTGCCTGCCCCCACTGCCACTGACAGGATAACTACCTCTTCCTTGATTCCCTCGCACTTCTCTCTTCTAGACCCTTCACTGCTTTGGCAAAGTTCAGGGACACAAGTGCCAGACTACGTATGGAGCAAACATCGAGTTTTTCTCTCGGCACCTAGGGTTTCCCTAGGTGACTCGAGCGGGTTCGGTGGTGACGTTCAGATCTTCATCCTGCAATCCTCTCCTCTCTCCGAGCGCGCTTTAGCCTTGGAGATCCTTGCCTAGGTTTCCTGTTCACACTGATCCCCTTGTTCCCTGGATCTGTTTGGTGTGTTGGTTTGTGTTATTGACATGTGCATCCACGAAAACCCCAAACCCTAGTCTCTGCTAGCCTGTGCATCCTGTGTCCACAAAGTGTCCGGATCGTCACTGGTTTTTGTGGGATCGGGGTCGAGGCCCCTAGTTAGGCTCCAATGGAGGGGGTTGAGGGGATGTTGAAGAAGTTGCAACTGTCGTCGGAGGAGAAGAGGAGCATCAAGCGGAGTCCGGTTCGGGGGAAGGTGATCGCCCACCCTAGACAGTGGCGAAGTTGTTCACGGAAAGGAGCAACTGTCGTCGGAGGAGAAGAGGAGCATCAAGATTGGAGCGGAGTCCGGTTCGGGGGAAGGTGACCGCCTACCCCAGGTGGTGGCGAAGTTGTTCACGGAAAGGAGCGTCCTATCCGACGTCATCGAGCAGTCTGTCAGATGGATCTGGTGTCCCGTGAAGGGTATTTCTGCAAAGATCTTGGGGTCAACATATTCTGATCTCCTTCAACCAGGCATCAGGGCTGAGGAGGGCATTGGATGATGGGCCTTGGATGATATCGAAGGAGCTCCTAGCGGTTATGGAATTTGATGAATCTAAATCCATTGAGTTTGATTTCTCTTTCACTCCGATCTGGATGCATGTGGATTCCCCTCGGTCTGATGAATAGGGTTGCAGCCAGGGCAATTGGAGATGATGTGGGTGAGTTCATAGAAGTGGATGCATATGGAGGTGACTCGGCGGTGGGGAGAGCCCTTCGTATCAAGATCTGGTTGGACGTCAGTAAACCTCTTAGGCGGGGTATAACGGTTGATCTTGGAGCAAATAAGGGAGAACGGTGGTGCCCAATCACTTATGAGCATCTGCCCGATTTTTGCTACGTTTGTGGACTAATCGGTCATGTGGACCATGCCTGTTCAAAGAAGCAAGGGAAGAACGAGCCTGTTCCATACAGCCGGGAATTAAGGTTCATACCGCCTCGTAAGCCGGTTGGCTATAAGAATTAGGAGTCGTGTAGGATGCAATCAGGGAGAAGCGGTGGATCGGGATCGTGGAGAGCCGGACGCTCTGATTCCTAGAGCAGTGGTGGCAAGTCCCGATCAGACGGCCCTTCATGGAGGAAGGACTCGGAGAAGGGGAGTGGGAAGGTGATTGAGGGGAAGAAGAATGATGGGAAGGAGGTGCCCAGTCCTTTGTAGGAGGTGCAGCACACAGAGCAGTCCCCAGGTGCAGCAAAAAAAGTGCTTTTCCCAAAGAAGGGAGCTGCTGATGTCCAGGCGGGGAAGGATGGAGAACATAGTGAGCTACACGTGAATAGTGCCATGCAAGACTTGTAGCTGGTCCCTGCAGTCAAGGCGAAGGAAGGGGAGAAAGATAAGACTGGGCGCAAGTTTAACAGGGTGAAGAGAGATGATAAGCTCCCGGTGTGAGAGAAGAGCACTGAAAAATTACATAGAAGGAGGAGAGGTGACAATGAGGAGATAGAGCTTGATGGGCAAAGTGATGTGAAGAGGTCCAAAAACAGGAGTTCGGAGGAGGAGATGTCCGTGTCTAAAACTATTGCAGTGGGGCTGTCGGAACTGTGGCAGAACCGCCTAATCTAATGCCCTCCCAAGAGTACTTATCTTCCATTAGACACTAACTACCCAAGAGAGTGCACTAAATTCTACGATTCCGTCGAGCACACCCGAGGGAGAACTCGAAAATCCACATTTTTACCTCAGAATCATAAATGAGAGATAAAGCTTACAACATCCTTACAATTTCTTACATCACTTTTAGTACAACATTAGAGTAATTCATTAACAGCAGTATGTAAAATGTTATCAGAGTTTCAGCAGAATGGAAATCATTTAAGGTCAAGTTTAAATATTATCACGAAGAACATTTAAATACATGAAATGATAACAAGTTATAAGTTTTTCCTTTGAAAACATTTTGGGTGAGAGTTTAAATAAACACTACGTCCGCACGTAAAGGAAATCCTCGCTGAGCCCACCAGGAGGTTTCCACACACAAGTGTCAGCTCCAGTTATTCCTGTCACCTGCAATAGGGTAGAACAAACCCTGAGTACTCAATTGTACTCCGCAAGACTTACCCGTCAGAAGAAAAGAAAAGACTCCAAGGATATGCAAGGCTATCTGGCTTGTGGGTTATTGCAACTGCAGGAGGCATTACTAAAGGTGCATCCTTATATTTAATTTTTATTAGCAGTCATTGGTAGTTCATTAACCAACCATTCTAGATAAGCACCTGTTCTACTTTCAAGCAAAGGTTGAGCCATCAGAACCATTTTTCCATCTTTCGTCTTTCATCTTTCATTTCTTACTACGGTGCCAGATCGTAGTCAAGCCGTACCGTCACGTAGAAACGGCGATTCGCGAATCAATGTGCCCAGCTGGGTACCTCGAAAAACACACGTCTCATCTGTACCCCGGGCACAGATGAGACCAACCCGCTCCACTCCTGTCACGGGTTCCAGGTCCCCGTCCAAACTTGGACTCCAAGCCCCCACCCTTGAGGCCCGACCTCAAAGTGGTGCTTAGACCTCCACCTATCCCCGCCTCTAATCAGTCGGTCCGGAAAGAGCCAGAGCCCATGACAAGAGAGTAACAAGTCTTCCTAGCCCCCATCTGCTAGTATATGCTCGGGATAATAAATCTGTGACTTGACCGGGGATCCAGTGCAACGAACGGTCCTTAATCGACACAGGCGGGACAAATGCAACCAGAGCCTCACTCGGATTGCCCAACCAAGTCCATATCCAATTCCAAGTACAGTCCCGCCCGGTCTCCAATTATTATCCATATATAATCCATGTGATAGTAACATGATAATAGTAACAATAATATATTTCCTATCTCTCGCAAGTGACAGACAATCACTCGACTTCTACCGGAGTCCTGTAGCATAGCAATCTACACGATCTTGACATACTAGTAAGACTCATGGGATCAGGGTATATATATGCAAGTGGGTTTCATTCAACTCCTTAAAACTTAATGCACAAGCATAAATAAAGTGCAGCATAATAGAGGTTATGCACCGGGGCTTGCCTGGGTAAAATATCATTATAACTAAGTTCCATCCGCGGGGTGTGGTCACCATCACGCCTTCTTTTGGTTACTCCAGTTAATCCACGATCGCACCTAAATGGTATACATCGTTGCAATATACTTGTCTAAGCGAAATATGCATAAACAAGATATTTAAAAGACGAAAGAGATAAGTTGGAGCTTAGCCAGGGCAATAGGTCGACAGAGACGGAGTCACATGAGGACGTCACTATGCCGCGGACGTGCGGAGGCAACTGGAGCGCGGTCGCCGGTGTACGAACGGCCTCGAGGGGAACCGGATGTCTAAACATCTCCCTAAGCTACATGCTTGCGTGAGGAACCAAACTGGAAAGCCTTGAGCTGGTGGATTGGAAAGGCAGAGAATGGTGCGATGGCGCGCTGCCGGGGAGAGCGGGCACACGAGCCAGCCAGGTCATTTAAGGAGAGGGGCTCCGGCTCAAGGTGGCAGGGCGTTCGCGCGTGCCCAGACGATAGGACGCGAAGGCTTGGTGCGACGCAAATGAATGGAGCGGCCAGACCGAGCGGAATCCACTGGCATCGACTAGCGAAGTCAAGCGTGCAAAGACGCGTCACCACCGACGTAATGACCGGTGTCATTGACCAGACTTGGCGGGCAGGTCCTTGAGCAGTTGAGCCCCGTCCTTGCCTTGAAGGAACATGGAGGGCGCTGGCGTGGCGTACACGGCGGTAGCGGTGCAGCAGGCCTCGGCCAGCCGCAGTAGCGGCAGAGGTATGCAGCCATGTGCGTGTTTGATGGATTTTTGCCAGAATCAAATCCATATGTACACCCTTGTCCATGCGTACTACCGAGCATATAAAAAAGGAAAATACATATGGAGATACATATGCGTTGTCACGTATATGCAGGCAAAGAAACTAGCAGGCTTCTTCATGTAATGAGAAAGAGAGAAGCTAACATGCTGCAGCCCGGCCCATGCATGCATGTATACACCTCGACGTGCGACCAAAGAAGCTAGCAAGCTAACGGGTATGTATACGTTCAACCAAAGAAGCTAGCAACCATTTTTATTGGCTTATACATAGCACAGTGCCATGCATGCACGCAAATGCACCTCGACGTGTAAATGGAAGAAGCTAGCAAGTGCCCGTCATGATACGTATGTGCACTTGTATATGACCGAGACTGGCTGTAGGGCGCGTGCGTACGCCGGTCCAAGGTGTGTATAATAACTGAAGTATAGTCGCTGACGTGAATGGTGATCGACTGCTCATAGTACTAGCAAGCATCACTGATGGAAAGTGAGCTCCATCGATCGATCGCCCTGATGGAACCTCATTGAAATTTTTGGACAAGACGACGAGCTGAGTCGGTCAGACCTGTATGCCTGCCTGCATGTACCCTCTCCCTCTGCACATGGCCGGCTCTCTTTCTCGGTCAAACTATGCGGCCGGACCTGCACTGCATTCTTACTCTCTCAAACTGGCTTGCATAATTCAGAGCATGTGTTGCACAGGAACGAAGGAAGACGAGCTAGAGAGAGTTGATTGTGCTGGGCAATTTCCGTTTGCCGTGCATGTGTGCGTGTGCTGTGGCGTAAGTGAGTTCTGGTGTGTGTCGTGTGTTTTGCAAATTTTCTTTCTTTCTTTTAATCAAAGCATATAGATAATTATGCAATTAGAAACATGTCATTATTTCTTTGCTACTAATCTACATACTCGTATGCATATATCCATTGTATGCTTTTATATATATTTATATCGGAAGAATGCTTACCGAAACAAATACGTGAGTGTATAGCTTTCACTATATATATTTTTATTTGTTTGCTAAATTAGTCAACTAACAAATATAGACACGTATATACAACCATTTCTAAAATATTGACTACAACAACACACCACAAAAGCCGCCGAGCTAGCGATTAAACAATCTGGCACATAATCCAGAAGCTCGAATTTAAATTAGGTTCAGAAGCTACATTATTCTATTTTTTTATTAGGATCACATTGGCATATTTCCACCTAAAATACTAACTTAGAACACTTGTATAGTTTTCCTAACTACAGAAGTGAGTCACATAAGAGTCAAGTATCATTCCATGAGCGATTAAAATTTTAAAACCCGAGAACTCGTTTTGTTAGTTTCTTTTAGGTCTTAATCGTGTGCTAAGTAAGCTAGTAACACCAGGGGTGTTACAGGAACAGCCCTGTGGGTCCCAATGAAGATAATAGCTTGGAACTACCGCGGGTTGGGGAATGGCGCGGCAGTTCACGGCCTTCTGAATGTTCAGAAGGAGGAGGACCCCGATGTTCTATTCTTGTCCGAGACAAAAATGGATGAGAGTAGGATCAAAGGATTGCAGTGGAAATTGGGTTTGGTGAACATGATTGTGAAAGACTGCTCGAAAACGCGCAGTGGTGGTCTTGTGATCTTCTGGCAGAGGGGGATCAATTTACATGTACGTGGTATCCCACGACTGTATGTTGATGCGGAGCTGAGGGAGGAAGATGGTTTTCTGTGGCGGCTTACGGGGTTCTATGGTGAGCCAAGCACGGAGAAGAAGTACTTGTCATGGAAAGCGTTGCGTACCCTCAATGCAGCGCGACGACGTCCATGGTTATGCCTGGGTGATTTCAATGAAATCCTCTTGGCATGTGAGAAGGAAGGGGGTCTGCCATGAGGCCAAGGCTGTATGGATAGGTTCCGAGAAGCTTTGGAGGATTGTGATTTGTCTGATTTGGGTTTTGAAGGGGATCCCTTCACTTGGTGCAATAACAGCCACACCAGTGTCCATTACATACGGGAACATCTGGAAAGGGCGGTGGCAAATAATGAATGGATGACGAGGTTTCCTTTACATCGTGTGATAAATGGGGAACCACGCCATTCTGATCATCATCTGGTGATTGTGGATACAAACCCACCTTGGAGTGACAGAGGGAGGAGAGGCCCACTGGCTTTCTACTTTGAGGCGAGCTAGGTGGAGGAGGATGAGTGTGCCACCATAGTGGAGAATGCTTGGAGGACTTCTATGGTGGCGAGAGGGGATGATGTGGGCGGTGCAGCTTTGAATGTCGCAAGGGAGTTGGGTGAATGGGGGAGGAATGTGCTTGGGGGGCTGGAGAAAAATATTAAAAAGACAAGGAAAGCTCTGGAGGAGTGTAGACATCGGGTAGTTTCTTGTGAGTCAGTGCACAGTGAGGAAATTCTAAAGTTCAAATTAGAGAAGTTAGAGGAGAAGAAAAATCTTTATTGGCGTCAGAGAGCGAAGATTCACTGGTTGGAAAATGGTGATCGGAGCACTCGTTTCTTCCATCAATATGCTTCTGAATGGAAGCAAAGAAGCCGCATTAATAAATTGGTGAAGGATGATGGTGTGCTGGTGGAGGAGGAGGGGCGATCAAGAACCTGATTTATAATTTCTACAAAAGTTTGTTCACTGCCACTGTAGGTTCACGTATGGAGGAGCTAATGTTGCAAATCTCCCCCAAAGTCTCCGATGAGATGAATACCTCCTTGCTTCGGCCGTTCTCGGTAGAAGAGGTGAAGTGTGGCCTAGATGCGATCGGTGATCTCAAGGCGCCTGGGGCTGATGGTATGACTTCCTTGTTCTATAAGAAGTATTGGGATACAATTGGGGAGGATATTACCAAAGAGATACTATATTTTCTGAATGGCGGTGACCTACCAAGAGCGTGGAATGAAACTGTTGTGGTGTTGATTCCAAAGGTGCCGAATCCAGAGAGTTTGAAGGATCTCAGGCCGATTAGCTTATGCAATGTATTATACAAGATTGCTTCCAAGGTGCTAGCTAACCGTTTAAAGTTGATACTCCCTGAGTTTATTTCACAAAATCAAAGTGCTTTCGTCCCTGGGCGATTAATCACTGATAATGTGCTGGTTGCTTATGAGCTGACACATTTTCTCCAGAACAAGAGGAGTGGTGGGGATTGTTTCGTAGCACTAAAGCTTGATATGAGCAAAGGCTATGATAGAGTTGAATGGCATTTTCTGAGGCGTATGATGAGGAAGATGGGTTTTGATAGCAGATGGATTAACTTGATAATGCAGTGTGTCCACTGTGTCCTATAGGATTAAAGTAAATGGTGAATTAACTGATGAGATTATCCCTACAAGAGGCTTGAGACAAGGGGACCCTCTCTCTCCATATTTATTTCTCATATGTGCTGAGAGTTTCTCGGGGTTGTTACATAAAGCTGAAAGAGCTGGAAATCTGTAGGGTGTCACTATATGTGAGAATGCACCGAGCATAACTCATTTGTTGTTTGCAGATGATTCCTTGCTTCTCCTGAAAGTTAATGATGGGAATGCAAATCACCTGTGACATGTGCTGCAGCTATACAAGGAGTGCTCGGGGAAGATTATCAACAAGGACAAATCCTCCATTTTGTTCAGTAAGAATTGTGGGCAGTCAAGGAAGTCGGAGTTTATGGTTGCTCTGAATCTATCTCAGGAGGACAGAAGTGATAAATATCTGGGTCTACCGATGTATATGGGCAGATCTTGTTCCAAAATGTTTGCATATTTGAAAGATAGAGTATGGAAGCGCATTCAGGGATGGAAGAAGAAGATGTTGTCGAGAGTAGGAAAGGAGACCTTAATTAAAGCAGTGGCGCAAGCGATTTCGAGCTATTCCATGTCGTGTTTTGACCTCACTAAGTCACTGTGTGATGAGATTAGCACTATGATATGCTGGTTCTAGTGGGCACAACAGGAGAATGAAAAGAAGTAGCACTGGCTCTCTTGGCAGACTCTCTCAAGCCGCAAGGAGAAGGGAGGTCTAGGGTATGGGGATCTGCATCTATTTAACCTTGCAATGCTTGCCCTTCAGAGTTGGCGGCTTGTCCAACAACCAGATTCATTGTGTGCTCGGTTGCTGAAAGCCAGATATTGGCCTGATGGTAATCTATGGGCAGTGAAGGAGGGACCTGGGATGTCATACACTTGGCGTAGCTTGGTGAGGGGTCTAAGAGCTATGGAGAAAGGAATCATTTGGAGAATAGGAGATGGTTGCAGCGTTCGTATTAGGGAAGACCCATGGATTCCGACGGGCTTCTCTAGAAGGCCAAGAACTCCCCAGGGAGGTACTATACTATCCAAAGTATCTGAACTAATTGATCCCTATACTAGTACTTGGGATACTAAGCTGGTGAAGGACCTTTTTTGGGAGGAGGACGTGGTGAACATTTTAGCTATTCCAGTGCATACTGATCGGGAAGACTCAGTGGCATGGCATTTTGATCAGAAAAGGGCTTTTCTCTGTCAAATCGGCATACCATGTGCTGGAAGATGATGCTGAAATCTTGCGTATTCGACAGAGAGGTGAATCATCTAGGTCACTAACTAATACTGGCGGCAAGGTTTGGAAGAAAATATGAAAATTCCCTGGCCCACCGAAGATAAAACAATTTATGTGGAGGGTTGCTCATAATAGTTTGGCTTTCAAACAAAATATCAGCAGAAAAGGAATCCAGCTGGATACTAGATGTCCGGTATGTTTCCATTTGATGAGGATGGTGCTCATTGTTTCTTGAATTGCAAAGCGGTCCGCTAGTGTTGGAGGGAGTTGGGACTCGAATTCTTCAGAAATCAGCTACTGCAAACTAGTACAGCTGAGGAGTTTGTAGCCGAAGTAATGAAATTGAGGTCTGATACCTGCACCAGTGTGTCAGTGCTGCTGTGGCGGTGGTGGGATGTGCTCATGTGCGAAACAAGGTGAATGCCGGCGAGCTTATGCCTGCGTGCCAAGAGACAGTAAAAGCAGTGATCAGTATGGTGCATGATATACAAATGATGGTGCCCCAACCTATAGCATCACCGGTCGTACCTCCCCAGAGATGGTCGCCGCCGCCACTGGAATATCTCAAGATCAATGTGGATGGCGCTTTCAAGCAAGAGTCCAAGATCGGTGCATGGGGTTTTGTAGTGCATGACCATGAGCGTTCTGCCGTCTTAGCCAATGCCGGAAATCTCGGGCCGGTGCATGACGCCTTGCTCGCAGAAACGATGGCGTGCAAGCAGGCATTGGAAGCAGCGGAGCACTTCGGCATCTCCTAGGTGATGATTGAGACGGACTCTTCCTCGTTAAAGGATGCGATCACTTCATCGGCTAGTGATTTATCTATCGGTGGCGGGTTGTTTATGGAAATCCGTAGTTTTCTTCAGGATAGTTTCATTTGCTTAAATGTTTGTAAGATCCCAAGGTCTTGTAATTCGTTTGCACACGATCTTGCTAGTTTGGCTATGAGTTGGGACCTAGGTCAGTTTTGTCTATGGACTAATCCCCTCCCGAAGTTTGTAACTCGTTGTACTGCTCGCGATTTGGCTGAACCTGAGTCTGTTAATACAAGGCCATAGAGCCTGGTTAAGGTTAAAAAAAGTATGAGGGACACACCCAGGCTTGTAGGAGAGCCTTATCGCCTAGGGAACAACACCTTTAAGAATAGTGATAAACACCAACCGATTCCTAAGATGGTCAAATAAACAGGTTGTGACAGAAATAAATTCCAAACAAATCACCGATTAAGACTAGAGATTCACTGAATAATTAGCAGGTCATTGCATGCATAGCCTTCTAAAACAGAATTACTACTGAACTTTCAAAACAGAAACTCGTAATTTTAGCGTGACTTATTTTTGCCAAAACTACCAATACTTCAAAAGCTTAACTTAAGGCGTGGACAAAAGAAAAATTAAAGAAACTCACATCAGATAATGGGCATTCCTGTAGTATCTGTTGATGTACCTAGCCTGCAGAAAACAATAGGTACAAAGTTAAATCTCTTAATTATGCTTTAATTGAGGAATGCTTAACAGCAGTACTGCATACCTTAGGATCCATGTCATCAATAGCGTGTCTGGGGTTTTCACAGGATAAAATTTGTAAAATTTGGTATTCTCGAATGCCTCTTTCGTCTTAGGATCCATGTCATCAATAGCTTTCTTCCTGGCTTCTTTAGCCTACATAGAGTTTGTGGAAACATTGAATACTAATGCAACAGATCTCTTGTGAATAAAATAAATAGTTCCCATGATTGTGAACCTGTTTCAGCTCTCTCTTCCTTTCTTTAACCTTCTCCTTCAGGAACTCCTATCAAAAAATGTGACAGCAAAATGTAAGTTTAAGACACAAATATAACCAATTCCTGAAGATTAGCTTAGCCACAGATTAAGCACAAAATAAATGCAGTACATTGAATATTTCTTTCTCACCCTCTGGCAGGCCTTCTTGAACTTTTCTTCTTTTTTTTCTTGAACAGCGCAGGAGAACTGCACGTCATTCCATTAAGGTAGAAGAAAAGTTACAAGGGTAGGAGACCCAACACACACCCCAGCTTACACACCCCACACCCTAGACACTAAGAAACAAACTCGCCACTAAAGAACAAGAACGACCAAAAGCCTCCGAGCATTAAGCTTCAGCAGGTAGCAACCTGATAACAAGCTTTGATCTGCAAAATCCTGCATTGCAATACGCAGGGTCACATATATGACCTAATACGTTTTGGAATCGGACTCTGTATCGCGCTAGACAAGAGCTATTCTAACTCGTATGAGCACGGGTTATATATATAAGTCCGGACCAAAGAAAATCTCTATTGTTCGGTAGTTAGAGGAAGACGGACCAAAAAAATAAATGGACGAAAAAAAGAGCCTGAAATTTTGCCTCTTTATTATTAGGTGTGTGTGTGTATATATAGAGAGAGAGAGATTAGGTATAGATATAGATATTCAAAATACTAACGGGTCTGCTTCTTTAACCCGCTAATGACCCCTCCGGCAACACGTTAGGAGGCTCTGTAGATGTAAATCTACGTGGGAGTAGCTACAAGTGCGTGTAGAAAGAAATTGTGGACCCTTGATCCCGAATCGACAGGGCGTTCCCTACAGAACCCACCCACACGAGTGATGATTCCTCTTTGCATGGTGATTGGTTATGATGGATGGATTTCTTGTTGTTGCTGGTGGCATGCAGATCCTGAGCCCGCAGCTGGAGCCGCAGCGCATGTTGGTGGGCGGCCTGCAGTACATGTCGACGTAGGCGGAGGACGCCTGTTGTACGGCAGCGGCGGAGGTAGAATTGACGGTAGGGGCTGCTTCCTCTTCTTCTTCCTCCCGCCCCTCCTTTCCTTCTTCTTCGTCCTCAAATTTGTAGGGGGCCCACCCCCCGCCCCACCACTGGCTCCGCCGCTGTCGTAGGGCATGGAGAAGCTGCAGCAGAACCTTGCAGAGACCTTGACAGCGGAGGCCGACCCGTTTCGGGCCCCGACGCCTGCATGCTGCAGATGGTAAGTATAGGAACCTAATAGAGTAAGTACAGCGGAGGCCGACCCGTTTGTGGCCGCTACCTGAATCTAGTTGTAGCGCGTGCTGTTCGAGAGGTTCAGGAGCAATACTCTGACCTTGCGACTTGCTTTTTTTGTGCTTATCGTGTACAGTAGCTTTAGCTGCATGTTTGAATAATGATTTACCGTGGTTCTCTACACATTCAGGAATTAAACAACTGCATTAATATTAAATTGACGTGCTGCAGAAAAGGTTACTCACATAAAGTGTTACTGTGTAGTGATTTGCAATACTACTAAGTGGTCTACGGTGACGTGCACACTACCTGATGACATGTCTGCACTGTAATTAGTAGATAAGTAGTTATAAGATGTCGATTCATATGTTTGAGCTTATTTCTATATCAGTGTTTTCATTTCAGTCTGTCTCATTGATCAGCATGTTCCGTCATTTTATTTTATGGAGTAATAATCATTGTTGTTCCGTTGTAGATCAGCACAGCGGCGGAGCCAGAGCCCCCCTACAGCCGTGATTCCCACAGAGCCCCCTAAGCCCCCTCTACAAATTTGAGGAGGAAGAAGAAGGAAAGAAGAGGCGGGAGAAAGAAGAAGAGGAAGCAGCCCCCCGGCCGTCAATCCTGCCTCTGCCGCTGGATCAACATTTTTTTGGCTGACGTTAACTTGAGTTCGTTTCATTTTGTTTTTGTTGTTTCTTTCATGTTTGTTACGTGCTGTTTTTCTTTCTACCAATGAATATTTTTTGTTGTTTTGTATTTCTCTTTTTTTTCTGTTGATTCTTTGTTGTTTGCTACGTGCTGTTTTTTTTTCTGCCAATGATTATTCTTTTTGTTTTTTCTATTTTTCTGTTGGCTTTGATAGTAAAACTACTTGTATGATGTATCATTTTATTATTTTAATATTTTAATCTACTTTTGACATGTCAATTTGTCGTTGGATATATTTGATGTTACAGGGATGCCACGCAGATGCTCCGAGCAGTTGCCCATCCACCTCCTCCTCCTCTCTTATTTCCCCCTCCCCTCCCCCGCCTCCATCTTCCTCACGACACGGGGAGACAGGCACCAACACCCTTAGTAGTTGTGGTGTCACTACTATCGGTGTTGTTGCTCTTGGTGATCGGTAGCGGCGGAGCCAGCGGTGAGGCAGGGGCTCGAGCCCCCTTACTGCCGTGATTCCCACAGAGCCCACCCTAAGCCCCCTCTACAAATTTGAGGAGGAAGAAAAAGGAAAGGAGGGGCGGGAGGAAGAAGAAGAGGAAGCAACCCCTCCTGTCGTCAATCCTGCCTCTGCCGCTGGTGATTGGGGCTTTCCTATGGTATTGCTGCAATAGGTACAAAAGGAGGAGAGGGAAACTGCCCAGGAGACATCGAGCTGGTGCCGTCGCCGCGGAGGACACCCAGGAGGGACCAGCAGGCGGAGACGACGGCTACACCCAGCAGGGGAGTGCCCCCGTCGAGTTCGCCCACGGTCTCGGGACTTGCAGCGGCTGCAAGTGTGCATCTCGCGTGGATCCAGACTTCGGAGGAGGCGGTACCCCTTGCGCCCAGCAGGGGTCCCGGCGAGTTCGTCCACGCTCTCGGAACTGGAGGCGGCTGCGCGTGGGTACCTCGCGCGGATCCAAACTTCGATGGAGGTGTTAGGAACTTCGCGAACTAGCGAAATAGATGAGAATTAGGGCCATTAGATTATTACTAATTATAGAATAAAATTGTATTACATATTTGTATCTTCATACATTATCAATATTTTTTTGTATATATCGGGTTAGATTTATTAAAAATGTTCCGCTGCTACTGCCTACGCATGCTTTTCTTTTTGAGCTGACGTCCTCGCTTTCCTAGTACGGTCGCTCACCGCCACCCACTCGGCTGACCCGGGGCCGTCCGCCCGCCCGACGGCAGGCAGGCGCCGCCAACACACGACACGCAACCCGGCGGCGGTTTCACCCCCACGGGGCCCGGCTCCAGCGTCGGCGTCTGGGATACTGGGAGTCTGGGATCCATGATCCATCAGCCAGGCCCGCGCGCGTCAGAGTCGCACCAACCTCCGCCGCCGTGACGCCTGGCAAGGCCGGAGGAGCCTCCACCCGAAATTCCTTCCCGTCCCCTCTACCATCTCGCCGCTTTTCCACCCTCCTCCTCGCCCTGCTGCTGTGCTGTTGGTACGAGTGCTTGTCAACCAATTATTATTATACTGTTAAAAGGGAGTGGTTACGGTGCTGGGGTTTCAGGCGCGGTTAGGAGTGCTACTAGTACCCCCATTTTGCCTCGGATCATTATTTCTTTTCTGGATCAATTCAGACGTAATTAGGTTCATTTATGGGGGAATTGTGTGGTGAGGGAGGGAGTGGGTTGCGTTTTGTTAAGTGCATTTAGTTCAGAGGGTTAGTTGCAGCATTTGAGACAAAAAAAAAATCTGACAAGTATATGATTGCCGCCCAATTGTACAGAAAAGCATATTAGCATGGTGTTATTGGAGGCTGCAGAAGGTATACCCAACTCCCTTGCGGAAAATACGCGTTTGCCTTCGTGTCTTGGGCACTCAGTGCTACATCAGCCTTGATCATGTGTTTGGCTCCTGGCTGCGTTCTGATTGTGTAAAGTTTGTGATAGCTTTGTTTATAGTGCCTACTTTGCTGTTCTCTCCTCGTAGCTTTTATTTACAACTATATCACATATTTAGCAGACCACATAGCCCCAAAATAAAAGTGCTGGGATCATGTTAAGTCCTTGGAGGGAACAATTACTAATGGAAGAAATTCACTGAATAGATACTTTTGCTTCATATCTGCTGAGTTATTAATTGCCTTTCGCTATCTTTGATGCAAAAAAAAAAAGGTGACGTCGCACACTGCAATCAAGCATTTCTATCTAAACAATCAATCTGAAACAAGACCTCGGATTTTTAGTTTTTTTTGACAGAGACGAGCTCAACTAGGTAATGGTTACATGCTGTCGACAAAACGAAACACATCAAGGCAGTTGTTTTTGAATTTCTGTGAAAGAAACGCCACAAGTATCTGCATCAGAAATCCTGATGCTTAAAGATGGCGGGTTTCTTGCCGAATACTATACTAGAAAAGAGAAGACGGCATCAAAATAATGTGAGCAGTAGCAACCACTGAACCACGCAGTAGCTAAGGATGGCAACGGGTCAGGTTCGGATCGGGTGGAGTCTTCGTGCACCCAAAACCGAAACCCGAAGTCAAAACCCGAACCCGAACCGAACCCCGATTCGGGTGGAAATCCAACCCCAAAACCGAAACCCGCGGATACCCGAAACCCGAGAATATTTCAATAAATAAATTAGCATAGACAACAATACAAAACATGCAAGTAGAACTATAGAAGTAGCAGGCTAGCAGGTGGCTAGGGCTAAGGCTCTAATCCAACACGGCAACACCATGTGCCCATGTACTGACTACTGGTAGACAGGCGTACAGCCATGTACTGACTACTAGAGGAGCAACCCAAGTGGCCAAGTTCAGTACAGCTCACATATTACAGTAATAACAGAAGTTGGACAATAATACAAATAACAGTTTTTTGGGATCAGATAGGTAGACAACTTGAGACATTCATCTTCGCTTGAGGCACACACACTGACACTGTCCAGATTATTACAAAGTTCATCATTCATCAATTATGGTGGACTCATCTTCATCCTGTGAAATAAAAATAGAGAGAGTAGCTCATTACTTGAATGTTCAGCCATTGTAAATTCACAAGTTGAATATAGAAGGAAAATGGCACACATTGATACATCAGCACTAAGAAAATAGCACACATTGGCAAAAAGGCAAAAACACACATTTATTATAGTTATAGGCATGTACATATTGGCAAAAAATAATTTCTCTAACTGCAAACCCCCAAAACATCCCTGGACTGAGCTGTACCAGTACACAGCGAGCCCCACTGGCCAACCCCCAAAGCATCCGAGTTCTAGAACCAAATCCCAGAAGTAATGGACCAATTCTCTAAAATTAGGAATAGTAACTATCCAAAATTACAACCTAGCAATACATCAATGTGCGACATCAGGCCCGTAGTAATGCAAATAACAGATTAACAGGCAAAAATCATTGTATCCCTTGCTACTACAAATCATTGGCTACTGCTTCTATTCACCACACAAATTCTGACTGCAATTGGAACCGCTGGCTGCAGCAGTGCTGTGGCTGAAGCAGCAGCAATACATACAACTGTGTAAAACCTGTAGAAATCAAGCAGCATCAGCTGCTGCACCTGTGGTAGAAGTGCAGTCTAATAATCTATTTGATCTTCACAAGCTACCAGCTCTTCCATCCCGTGTACAAGACAAAGCAGCTCCTCAATACTAACACAGAATCCGGATCAGACCCATGAATAACAAACGAACATCATCACAGTAAATAAACAGAGAACACGCATTAGCATTCCTCTCTTCCCAGCACCCACGGGACCAACCGAACTAGCTCTACAGACCCCCTACCCCGATCCTAGCCGCAAAGCACAGCAGAACACAGCAGGGAGAGCAAGCGGCGTTATCCCAAGTTGGCAATAGACCCCCTAGGCCCCTACCAGATCCACGCAGCAAAGCGCACCAGAACACAGCAGGGAGGGAGCAAGCGGCCGATCAAAACTCCCCACGACGAGGCAGTGGACCAGATCGGCACCACGATGGCGACAACTCGACACGACTGGCTGCGAACAGATCGACCTACACCTAGACCTAGCCCACACACTCCCTAGAACAGATCGAACGGACAGATACATGCAGCCTGGAGCGCAATCGAGTTGGGATGGTTTACCTCGGGACGACCGGCGGGGGCGATGCGGTGCGGAGGTCGCCGGCGTCGGGGCGGTGGTGGTGTGAAGTGGGAAGGCTGGGGGCTGGACCGCGCGGCGCCTGGGTCGAGTGACGACTGACGAGTCGACGGCCAGGGGCCAGCTGAGGGAGTTAGCCAGTTAGGGTTGCTAGTTGGGCCTTTGTTGGGCTGCACCTTTCGGGAATCCGATGGAGCACCACGGGTGACAATTAGTATCCGGCGGGCTGGACAAAAAGCTCGTTAAGCTGGCTCGGTGGCTCGGTACAAAAGTGCTTCGATTAGACTCATTTTTCTTTTAAAATAAAAATGACTTGATTTGGAACGACTTTCAACTTCGGCTCGGCTCGTTAGGCTCGGCTCGTTAGGCTCGTCATGAAGTTGGGTCTTAAACAATGTAGGAAATAATGATGAATAAGATTATACAAATTTCTAAAAAAGCTCGAAAAAAACTACGGTTGGCTCGATATCCAGCCCTGCTATCCGCCCCAAACCCGTGGTATTTCGGGTATCCAAACCCGCAACGAAAAACAGGAACCAAACCCGAAAACCGGAGAACCAAAACCCGCGGATACCCGATCCGCTGACATCCTTAGCAGTAGCTTAGCATCTAGGAGCAGCCAAAGGAATGACAACCAATGAACCACCCACAGTAGCTTAGCATCTAGGAGCAGCCAAAGTAGCTTAGCGCCTTAGCATCTAGGAGAACGGCGCAGAATCCTTCAGGCACAGCTCCACAGGTCCAAACAGGCAAACATTCGTGCTCCGGGACAAGCCATTTTGGTTGATGGCCAAGCATCAAGTCACTTAGGTTTGCATTTAGTTTCATGTTTTAACTTAGGCGTGCCAAACTTTTCGTCTAGGTATGGGATTGGATTGATCCCACAAGCAATGTGCCCATAATGTCTAGGCAAGATATCCTTGCAAGCCAAGCTGTGGCTATTGTCGGGTACCAGCAAAACAGGGTACCCCATTTTCACCGTAAAACCACCCACCAAGACAAATATTATAGCCCACGGCCCATCGTAGCCGGCCCAGGCCTTACTCCGCTCAAAACCAAAGCCAAAGGACAAGCGCCCGAGCCCCAGCGCTCCTCCGCTTTGTCCGACCCCTCTTCGTCTCGTCCGACCCCCGTGATGTCATCCAGGCGCCCGAGCCTTATGACGTCATCAAGGCGCTCGACCCCTTTGCACAGCTACTGCTTCGCTCGACCCCCTATTGTAACACACTGCCACGGGCACACACGGGCCCCTACCTTTTCCTGCTAAGGAACAGGAGCTCGCCGCGTCGTGCAGAATTGCCTGGGAACTTGTAACACCTGATTCATAATCCGGTCAAGGCTTCCACGGTCCTTTCTCGCCCCCCACGGCAGTAACAGGGAGAAGCTATGCTACGCCGCACCCTACCATGTCCACCTCAACGGGACGGGGAGCAACGGCCGTCCAGGCCCCCCATCTTTTTGCCGGCGCAGCTTTAGGGCCACGAAATCTTCTTCATCATGACACCGTGTCAGGGTATGGCCTCGCCGCATCAACTGTGATACATCAACAGCCACGGCATGCCGCCACCACGACGACAATTGTGCGAATGCACGAACTGAGAGGAAAGCTAGTAATAGGGAGCACCTTAGGGTCTTTTCTTTCTATTTTCGTACATCCAGATACTGTAACCCGACCCCTCCCTTTGCATACTATAAAAGGGGAGGGAGGGACCCTCGACAAAACAAAGGTTAGACAATGCCCAGCAACGACAATGTACTAAGCACACGCTCAAACACTCGAACGCACCCACACACAGAGACCTAGGAGCGATCCCTCTCTCGACCAGCTTGTATCCCCCTACTACAAGCACCTCGGTACAAAGCAACACGAGCAGCAGCGAGCACTGGAAGTAGGGACATTCAACCCGAACCAGTATAAACCTTGTGTCCGCCTTGCACACCATCGGAGGCTCCGACACGCAACATCATACACTTATCCCGTCTCTAGACACCCCCTGTTCTAGAAAACCGACAGTTGGCACGCCAGGTAGGGGAGCTCTACGCGTTACGTTCCACTCCACCAAGTCTCCGATGGCCGGAAACGACATCAACTTTGCTCCGGGCACCCACGGCTGGTTTGGGAGTCTTGAGTTCGTTGTCGTCGAGGAGGGCTATGACCTCGACCTCCTTCCACCGACCGGCGAACCCGCCAGCTTCTCCAAGCCGGTGGCCAACCTACGACTCCGCTCTGACGAATTGAAGGGCACATGGCCTGACAAGTTCAGCTACCCTAGCGTACCACAAGTCGGCCAGCCCTGCCACGACAAGAAGGTTCGTAAATCATCAACAAACATCTATCATCTCAATCTAGAGGCAGGAGAGGTACCGGAGGAACTACCCCAACAGCTCATGCGCTCCATCGCCGATGTCCTGGCGTCGGTCGAGACAAGCTCCAACTCTGACTTCCTCGACTCCGACAACGACGACAAAGGCGGCACCGACTTCACTACGCTTCAAGAGATGCAACGCCTTTTGCGCATCAACAACTATCTCCTCGACGAGCCATGCAATGACGACTTCGTTGAACGCTTCGATGGCTACGAACTTTCATGGCCATAAAGGGAACAACTAGGTCCCTAGACAGAAGTTGGTAAAACAATCGCCGAGCCCACCTCCTGTCATTTTCATTATTAATACTGCTATTAAGCTGCTCTTAAAAGTCTTCCTTTAAGTCGCTCTTCATATCCCTTATAATACTGTATATACCAAGTCATCATATGCATCATGGTCATACATGCATCATGCTGCATCATTTGCACACGGTTCGAATCCGGCTCTAGAGTTTGTAGGCTGGCCCTGCGGAGGGGTTTCGACAATCACTCCAAGCCAACAGAGTGAGGGATGGAATGAGGAGTGGCACACTAGCGGCCAGTATCTGGTTGCACCGAGCACCATATGGGACTCTTCATCCATGTTCGAGTCTTGATGAACACTAGTCTAGGGTATTTTATCGAAAAAAGGCAACGAGCCGCCGGGGACGGTCGAACAACCCTGGTTACGCTACTGAACCAGTCGTTAAGAGTTAGGAGTCAGTCACAAGCTACCTCCGTTGGATCCCTATCGAATGGGAACCGGGGCCCCACTCGAACTAAAAACCCGCTAGCAACTCAAACGGGCACCACGTTTCGACCCTAGGCGAGAGGGATGACGTGCCGCTGTCCATCCCCTCCTTTGCGGAGAAGAAGCGCGAGAGGAATGCATTGGGCCTCCTGACCGGATCGAGCACGGGCGAAGATTTTTGGCGGCCCAGATTCATATGCATAACTACTTTCTCATTTCAAAGGCCCATCGAGACCCATGTACAGGTACGACGTCTACCCAGAGACCGGAAGCACCCGAGGGCAAAAAGTCTGGTTGGTGGCTGTCCCTTTCATGTGACGTCATTAAGGGACACCGATCCCGTCTCGGGACACGGCAGTGGCAGTAGTCACATCGACCCTGATATGCTACGTGCACCTAGGAGCGGTTCCCTCCTTGCAGGGAACCCCACCAAACTCGCTGCCGGTGATGCTCCGGCGACGTTTTATACTAACCACATGCTAACCCCAAAAATGTAAACAAAAGCAATAAAACTAAACACTAATTAATTCATCACAAAAGGTCCATTACAAAATGAAAGGCGTTGATGCGCCACAAGCAAAGCAAAACACAGTAAAAACCCTAATGAGGGGGAGCCTCGCCAGCACCTGCGCAGCAGGGACATGGGCGGCCACCGCCTCCCTCACCGGGCCGTAGCGTGTTACCAGGTCCTCATGGTAGCAGCGCAGCTCCTCCCCCACAGGGAAGCCACTGAATCTGGTGAGGTCCGCCTCCACCAACACCTCCGCCATGGCCAGGGCAACCCCAGTGCCACGACGGACTCCGCTCTCGATGGCATCGAGGACACGGCGGCACGTGTTCCAGAGGAGCTCCTCCCGGGCGCCTGGCGCAACCCCCAGGAAGTTGAGAAAAGCGTCCACCGCTGCACGAAGACACTCTAGCTCCACCGTCGCCTCTGATGAAAAAACCCTATTTCTATTAGACGAAAGCACAAAAGAAACTAGAAACAAAAGAAAGAATAGAGAACGTACGAGCGCCGTGGCGATCGGCGTCCTCAAGCTGCTTGATGAGGGCATCCGCCCTCTCCTCGACATCCGCAGACACGGCGCCCTCTAGTGCCTGCTCCTCCGCCTCCTTCACCACCGGCTCCGATGGGCCGGCCCGGGCCACGGCAGCAATGCGAAAGAGGCCGCCGGTTGAAAGGCCGCCAGTGTTCAGCACGCGGCCTGACCCGGTGAAGGCCCGGTCATCAGTATGGCGGCGCTGTGCCTCCAGGGGACCGTCCACATCCTCAGACGCCCGAGACCTCCTCGACGAGTCACCGCGCTCCATCAAGGCTAAGCTAAGTGGGAGAGGAAATAGGAGAAGGAAGGCAAGGATAGTGAAAGGGTCGGGCTCTGAGCCTTGTATAAATAGACCCCAAGCGATCATTCGGTTCCACGGCCTCCCGGGGCGATCAATGTGGTCTCGATTCACAAACCGCCGTCCTTTCCTCTCACCAAGACCACGAAGTTCCAAATCACGAACCGTTGCCCACTTTTTCCACCAACCAAGCCACGACGCGCCAAAACCGCACTCAATTACCTCTGACAAAAACCACCACTGCACCCTTTCGCCTTCCTTTCCAGACAACTGATCACCAGCGCATCTGTGGGCTGACCATGGGACGCGGTAAAAGGAAAAACACCTTTCACCAAGACTCACCCAGAAAGGCCTTCTTTGGGCCCAATAGAATACACCAAAATTGTACCAAGAGCCGGCGGACGGTGACTGGGATGGCCCACATACTTCAAGCCAAGTTTCAGAGGCCCGCGGAGGAAATCGAAGGACTTAGCATGAAGAACCATTGCAAAGATAAGAGGCTTGGGGGCAGACCCCACCGCGACCAGCCAACGGCTGGTCAAGGATGCCCGTTCTCTGAAGCATTCCAACTCCCGTGGAGCAAGGGCTCGGGGCTGACCCCACCTTGTCATCCTATCAAACGGCCAAGGTTGCCCACAACTCTACAATCACGCGCTCGAATCTCAGCCCTTGAAGGGGTACACTACCCCTCCAAGGCCTCGGGGGCTACACTCAGCGGGTGCGCTCGTGCGCACCCAACGAAAAAATCCTCGAGAACACAAAACAAATCGCTCGCTCGTCTCTAAGCCTCTGGAAGAATAAAACTTATTCCTCCAAAGGCTCGGGGGCTATTGTCGGGTACCAGCAAAACAGGGTATCCCATTTTCACCGTAAAACCACCCCACCAAGACAAATATTACGGCCCACGGCCCATCGTAGCCGGCCCAGGCCTTACTCCGCTCAAAACCAAAGCCAAAGGACAAGCGCCTGAGCCCCCCAGCGCTCCTCCGCTTCATCCGACTCCTCTCCATCTCGTCCGACCCCCGTGATGTCATCCAGGCGCCCGACCCTTGTGACGTCATCAAGACGCTTGACCCCTTTGCACAGCTACTGCTTCGCTCGACCCCCTACTGCAACACACTGCCACGGGCATGCACGGGCCCCTACCTTTTCCTGCTAAGGAACAGGAGCTCGCCGCATCGTGCAGGATTGCTTGGGAACTTGTAACACCTGATTCATAATCCGGTCAAGGCTTCCATGGTCCTTTCTCGCCCCCCCCCACGGCAGTAACAGGGAGAAGCTACGCTATGCCGCACCCTACCATGTCCACCTCAACGGGACGGGGAGCAACGGCCGTCCAGGCCTCCCACCTTTTCGCCAGCGCAGCTTCAGGGCACAAAATCTTCTTCATCATGACACTGTGTCAGGGTATGGCCTCGCCACGTCAACTATGATACATCTACAGCCACGGCATGCCGCCACCACGATAACTGTGCGAATGCACGAACTGAGAGGAAAGCTAGTAATAGGGAGCAACTTAGGGCTTTTTCTTTCTATTTTCTTACATCCAGATACTGTAACCCGACCCCTCCCTTTGCATACTATAAAAGGAGAGGGAGGGACCCTCAACAAAACAAAGGTTAGACAACGTCCAGCAACGGCAATGTACTAAGCACACACTCAAACACTCGAACACACCTACACACAGAGACTTGGGAGCCATCCCTCTCTCGACCAGCTTGTATCCCCCCTACTACAAGCACTTCGGTGCAAAGCAACACGAGTAGCAGTGAGCACTGGAAGTAGGGACGTTCAGCCCGAATCAGTATAAACCTTGTGTTCGCCTTGCACACCATCAGAGACTCCGACGCGCAGCATCATACACTTGTCCCGTCTCTAGACACCCCCTGTTCTAGAACACCAACAGCTATCTTTTTCTCTCTGCCACAAGTAAGACGATTTAGGCAAGAAAAAGTGTGGCAAAAGTTAGGTGCCAAGTGTGACAACCCCTGGCAATCTTAGGAATGAAGCAAACATGCTCACCTTGCAATCATGAATTGTCAAAAATATCTACATTGTACTGCACCAGTGAGTTTCTCTTACCAAAATCTCAAGCTTTTGTGGTACAATGGTTGAAAGCTTTTGCTAAACAAACGGAGGGCGC
This sequence comes from Saccharum hybrid cultivar R570, assembly GCA_038087645.1. Taxonomy (NCBI): domain Eukaryota; kingdom Viridiplantae; phylum Streptophyta; class Magnoliopsida; order Poales; family Poaceae; genus Saccharum; species Saccharum hybrid cultivar. The sequence continues at coordinate 28,844,990 of JAQSUU010000015.1, read as the reverse complement.
AATAAAGAAAAGCAAAACGACTCCTATCCTTCTTCCAAAAATTTGGATTTCGGTAAGTGAACTGGCACAAAATGATACAAAGTAAATTGCATTTGTGCAGTCTCGCTCGTTCGAAACTTCAGGAATATAAGTCAAGAACAAATATCCTACTACACTGATTCAAAATCCTTTTTTTTATCAAACTTCCATCTAGTAAAAAAAACCTAGCACCTAGCCACCAACGTTCTTCCTCCTGGCCTCTTCATGATCCATGATGCCAGCAGAGGTCGTCAAAACAATAAAACCGAACTGCACAACAAACAGTGAAAGATAATTAGATTATCTCTATCTCTATCTCTATCTCTATCTCTACAACTAAAAAAGCGGTAAATGTCCAGGTCTACCTTGGTAGGACGAAACTCTCCATCCAACTTTCACCCGGCACTTCTTACTGCACCCTCTAACAAATGTTGACCAACTCTTAGTTCTTGTTCCTTTTGTATTTTTCTATAGATTTTTTCTATCAGTTCCTTCTTTACTATCACCTTCATGCTGGCATGTCAATTCTTTGTTACAGGCACTATTCAACCAAGCACTCGCTTGTTGTGTGCTAACTACATAATAGTCCCTGATCTCCTTCACAACAGCTTTCGTATTGTCACATGCAAATGATGGTAACCTCGCCTTCTATGTGTGTATGAAATGGGTTGTCATACTACTACTCCACATGAATGTCTTATCTTCATTTGATGCCCAATTCAGGCATTTTGTTATTTCCTCCTGGACTGGATGATTACAGTGCCAGCGGATGTACCAAAGGTGTGTATGGATGTGCATCAGCATACATTGGGTGTGTGTGGGGGTGGGTGGGGGTGGGGGGGTTGTACACGAGCATACTGACTGCAATAGTTGCTAGGACAGATCTCAGACTTATTTCAGTTCTGCAGACTATGGGCAGGATCTCACAACAACACTACACCAGCATACATGTGGCTTCCTCTTGAATTGCTGAAAAATCACAATGATTGGAAATATCCTTTGGTTACTGCCTTACTGGGTAAGCTTGTCATATCAATATATACAATGAATACCTTAGCAGAAGAAACACTAGACCCATATGCTACTATTGCTAGCTCAGCTTCCATATATTTTGCAAATTATGGAATTGGCTGGTTTGTGTGTCTTTCTCCAATTGAGTTCCCTAAATAATTGCAAGAATACCATTTCATGTATTTGGGTAAAGTATTGAGATCATACCAAAACTGGAGCAGAGTATTTGTGTGCAAAGGCACTGTGGTTAGTAAAGAGTTGATCCACAAAAGGGACAGTTCCGTGAGACGCTGGCTGGGCAGGAATCGCTTAGCATCAAGGTGGCCTATCAGCGTCAATTGGCTCGGATCCTCTTCTTTTTTAGAATAAATTAGCTCGGATCCAATGGGCGTCAAATATACTATCAGGTATGCGATCGATTCAACCTTAGCCATTAGTTTTGATTAGGAGCCGATTCCTTCTGATTGTGATTAGGAGTCAGTTTTTTTTTCTCATTTTGATTAAAGATTGGACCGTATAGAACTGCTCCGACAAATGATTCGAATATTCATAAGGAAGTCTGGTACAAGTTTAAACACATGTTCAAACTTAAGCTATCATGATTTTTTTTCCCGTTGCAACGCACGGGTATGATCCTAGTTATAATATAAAATTGAACTGTGTGTACAGATACCCAGCGTCACATCTAAATATAGTTAGAAACAAGCACGAATGGCGAAGGAACGGACCTGACGAGATGGAAGGAGCCTAGCAGTCCACCCTTCAATTTCCTTGACACCAGCATTAAAACGAGGACTGATTACTCCGCACTTGTTCAGCCTGCCGTTCAACTCAACAACAATCTTTCCAGCACGATGGTCATCAACATACTCAAACTCACCGATATGCCCTGCAGAAAAGGACAGCAGTCATGAACCCTTTCCTTGCTTTCAACAAGTTTCAAACAAATGTAAAAAAAGAGAACTAGCCATGCTTCTGCATCACCAAAATGAACTTTATGATCACCTTTGAAGATGGCCTGATCATCACTTGCCTCTTCCCACGCTTCTCGGCATTATACATGCTCTTGAGAGCATCGTTCAAGACGCTAACTCTCACCATCCTTGGCCCCAGCAGACTTGGAATGAAAATATTCAACATTTAACTTTGAGTTGTTCAATGGCGAAGTATGTATGTAGTTTAACTATGGCGTAGGAGCATCTTGCAGACCAGATTCTTTTTATCATTTTTAGGTTTGATGCAAGAAATGTGTCCTAAATGGGAAGCAGTTTCCCATGGTTGGACTGGTTAGATCTTCTGCTGAGATCATGTGTTTGCTTGCTTGTTTGTTTCTTCTTATTGGGCGGGACTCCAGAAAGGTGCTAGAAGGAGCAGATATTCAGAAGGAAGCAGTGCTAAGCTTCCACACTCGAGCAGCATGATGAAGGCAGCAGGATGGAGATACTAACTTAAGATGTAGCAGTCTCATTGCGATGATGGAGGTAGCGAGAAGATGCTAGTGGGCACTAAGAAGTGCAAAATGTTGCTGGTTTTGCATCTAGGTGGTGGAGTGGACCATGGGCCTATTCTGTCTTATTTTCTGTTGTTTAGTAGCTGTAAGAATAGAAGGTTGCTAGTAGTTAATATTTGGTTTGGTTACGTGTCTAGGTTAGCCGATTAGAACTCTTTGTGTTGCTTGTTGTAGTAAGACTCAGTTCAAAACTCAAAGTACCCAAACCATGTAATTTCATTGATTATGGCAATAAAATGGACGTCACCAGTTGTGGAAAAACAGACTTGTAAGGCTGCCATGTGTTACAAACCCAAAAGGATTGCACTGGCTGCTTTGGAATAAAATAATTGATTATATATAAGAAAAAGAAACTAGCAAGCCATCAAATAGGGGTCTACCTAACGTTAAGACTAACAGATAACATTTCACAAAGGTAAAAACAAAAGATACTTTGTGGCAGATGGAAGGGGTGAAAAGAAAACCCAGCATGCAAATTAAATGGCAAATTGAATAACACTGACACACAGGCCACAAGTCTTGCAATCATAAATGTTTTGGTAGTCCACAAACTGACTATCCACTGGATGTGCAAATTAGGTAAGAGACAATGCAGCTTTTATTGGTAGCATAACATGTGAAACAACACACTGACACTGTCATCAACTCATCATTTCTTTTTGCCAAGGACAACAGTAATCGCTGACATAGGATATTGCAATGAGCATACTGGAGACTAGATAACCTTGTTCCCCCTATGTGGAACACATTCATAACACATGGCTTTCTGTACAGGCAATAGAAGTGTATAGCTTGCTTTGCCAGTGAATAGTTGCACTTAGACTATGTAATGCAAGAACTATTATATCAGCAAAAATAGCTAATGGTGCTACCCATAGCCAGAATTGAAAGGCATCCACATCACAAGGAAGTGACATCCAAACTAAACATTTGGCTTCCTCACGTCCACCAGACCAGGGACTTAACACAGTCATATTGCTACCTCATTTATCATAGGGTCTGTGCAAAGGATAATTATCTAGACAGGTTAACTAGTCTCACTGCTGGAGGGGAATTACTAAACATCCCCATCCTCCTTCATATTACTACAAGCAAGCTACTGCTTGCTACACAAGCAAAAACAAGAAAAGCATATCCAATTTGCAGTGACACAGCTAAGTACCTAATCAAGAACAGCACACAAAACAAAATACCTGGACCATGGATCATATTCCGAAATGGAAGGGTGGACTTTTGAACTTGGCTGGGAGAGCCATGTTGACCCAGGCCACGCTGTCGGCCATTCCAGTGCATGTCCCCATTGCAGTCTTGTCTTTCTGGTTGGGCAATTGAAGCTATTGAGTATTGATGGCCGGCGGAGAGATTTTTTGTGGGCTGGTGCTGAATCAGTGTCGGGTAGCAAGTGCAAGGTAACGCAGCAGGTCGTTTGCAGACCTAAAGAACTTGAAAGGTTAGGGATCACCGATTTGCATCGCTTTGGTATGGCTACGCCTGTGCTGGGAGTGGCATCAGTGGTCCGCCAAGATGCTGGGTTGGTCTTCCGAATAAACCAGAGAAAGCAGTCCAAGCATTGTTATTTGCTGCAATGGAGGTCCAAGTGGGTGATGTGCTGCCCCTTCCTTTTGATTGGATAAGTGGCTTGATCGGAAGTGTTCTTCTTGGCTCCTGCTCGACATCGGCGTCGTTTGGTCAGGGATGCGCTCACCGACTGTGCATGGGTAGAGGACATTCGTGGGGCGCTGACTGTGCAGGTGCCACTGGACTATGCCATGCTTTGGGAGAGGCTGGATCAGGCAGTACTTCAGAATCGCGTCCATGATCGGTTGATCTGGCGGTGGTCAGCAAACAAGCAGTATTCAGTTTCATTGGCTTACAGAGTGATGTTAGTTGGCTCAATCCGGATGGCAGGCACGAAGGAGCTCTGGAAGGTCTGTACTCCACCAAAAGGCAAATATTTCTTTTGGCTAGCTCTCCATAGTCAGCACTGGACAGCAAATAGGAGGTGGCGGCACAATTTGCAGGATTCGGACTCTTGCGCCTTGTGCCATCAGGTTTCAGAGACTGGAACACCAGCTGATGGGTTATGTTCTCATACGGGAGTCTGGTCCTTTGCCTAGGCTTGAGGTGTTAATCCCTTATTCGACAAGTAAGATGTTTGATTGGTGGCTTGGATCTAGGAAGTTGGTTCCGAAGCTCTCTCGTCGTGATTTTGATATACTTGTGCTTTTGGTGTCCTGGAACCTCTGGAAAGAATGTAATAATTGCATGTTCAGTCGCTGCTACTCAACTCCGATCAAGGTGGAGCTGATTCTGGAAGAGGCTGAAGAGTGGATTCTAGCGAGTTTCAGGCAGCTAAAGTCGCATACTGTTTTGCAATGAGTATTGTATTGGGGCCATGTGCTGAGTGTTGTCTTTCTCTGTTTGGTCGCAAAGTGTTTGTGTGTGGATGAGAACTAAATCCTCATATGTAAGCTTAGGCTTCCCAATGAGTTTTGTATTTGCTTTCTACCCTCTTAATGAAAAAAGTGCTAAGGCACTGTCGAAAAAAATGGTGTTGGCTAATCAGTCATGTGGCAACCGATGAATAGAATATTTGACACTCCGAAGTTCAGATTCAGCTAAAAGAACACTTCATTAGTTTTACTGCGTCCAATTGAGTCAGCCTAACAGTGTGTTTCCTAAAACTCCTCTACAAATAAATTGAGAATATCAGTTGAACCAAAACAAAGCTTTATTTAAATAACGGGAAGGAAAGCCTTTTGAAATGGTACGAAACCCCTAAATTTAACTCAATTTTCCCCAAACGAGTGCTCAGTTGCTCACACAACAAAATTTTGGTTGCAAATATCTCAAATAACCCAAAATAGGGACGCAACATGAAGAAGCATTTAGACAAACAACATAATGTCTAGTGAATTTAGTTAAGAACATGATATATTTACATTCTTAGTTACAAGCTCAGGAAGAGACACTAGACGCCAAGTCGCCAACATGAGGCCTATAGCTGGGCGGATTTCATTTCCACTAACGGCTACGGACTACGGTCGCTACTGACGAACTACTGTACTAAACAAGGATTAAGATCCGGAACCACGGGAGGAAAGATGCGTACCTCTCGAGGGCGGTGGGCAAAGACGAGGTTTACTCCGTTGCGGCTGCGGCAGAGAGGCTAGCAGAGAACAAGGCAAGGCGACGGGAACAGGAGGCGAGAGAGAGGGATTCAGTTGCCGATGGGCTTCATCTGCGTGGTGGGATCGGTCCATAGTTTGCCGGCCTGCGAGCCGTGACAAGCCACTTCTGGAATCCGCAGGGGCTTCGCGGAATCGCGGGCCGTAGCTGGCAAACGCGGCTTCCGTCGATTGCAGAAACGGAAGATGCTTACTGGACCTTGAGACGCCGGGACCGGGACTACTATTTTACATCTTCGCCTTAAGGCAGGGATGCAGAAACTCTAAAATTCAGAAAGTCGTTTGAGTAGGCAGTGCATATTCAAAAATAGGTGAAAATATGATATGAAATGCAGCATACCGGGACATGCTAGCGTGCTGTAGCGCACAATAATTTTGGGAAGAATATTGGCCCTGTTCATCCGGTTTATAATCCGTCTTTTTCAGCTTGTTTTTTCAGCCAGAACAGTATTTTTCTCTCACAACAAATCAGCCAATATTGTTTTTCAGCCGGTTTATCAGCACAGCCGAACGAGGTTATTGATTGACTGAACGAATGGACTACTCAACATTAGAAAAAAAATGCCATCGAATAGATTTGTACTCAGCCAAAGGTGGTCATAATCCGAGAGGATTAAATGACTGAAAGGACTTTACATTGCAGAGTGCTCCGTGCATCAAAAGTTTCTGTAACCAATATACAATACAAACAGAAATACTGGACTTCACCACAGTCTAACAACTTGACACTTTATGAGGCAATAGAGACTACACAACGTGAAAATGCTGTATATATGGAGAGACAATTAAATCGCTGCAGAGATCCGAATACATAATTTGAGGATGTATATGCATTTTTTAGGAGATTTTTTTGAAACAGCATTTTTTAGGAGATAAATCTCAGCCTTTAAGGAAGCCATAAAGTACGGATTCAACGTGTTGCTGGGTTTAGCGGCTAAAGAGAAATCATTTGCCAGAACACACAGACTAGCCTGGTGCAGATGGATTCCGTCAGTTGGGTCGTCTTGCTTTCGACTTCCTCCAGCATCCCGCGGCACTTCTGCATCAGCGAAACAGCAACATATATGGCATCAGTTGGTCTTCTTGGGAATTGCTTTTCCATCGCCATTTTATTTCTAGCATTCCATAACGCCCATGCTAAGCCTGCAAAAACGAACATGAACGTTGCGGGACAGGAATCTGTCGTGCATCCAGACTCCCAAAAATCTTTCGTAGATTTTGGGATATCTTCCCAATTAAACATGACCCTAAAGATACACCAACCAAGAGTTGCAAGATAGCACTTGAAGAAAATGTGATTGATTGTTTCAGGTTTCCCACAGAGAATACAATTTACATTCTCCTTCCAGCCTGGCAGCCTCGCTGCTTTAAGGCCTGCGCTACTTGCAATTTGTCGTTGGTAATTTGCCATAGAAAGAACTTGATTTTCATTGGAATTTTGACACCCCCAAATAGCGATGAAAACGGACGGAAACAGACGGAAAAACCATATTTCTACTTCCGTTTCTATATTTTTTGGCGGAAACGGGATCGGGTTCGGAAAATGCGGGTTCGAAAACGGAATCGGAATATGCGGACATACGGAAACGAACAAATACGGATGGAGAGCCGGAAAATTAAATTAAGATCACATAATATAATATTCTCAAAGTATACATATATAAAGTCATGTAATAATATATTTAAAGTTTAATATTCATTTACATGCTATGTACGTGAACATAACATGCATATTTGGTGATTCGTAGTTATATTAACATAACATAAGCACATGTAATTGTTGAACATGTTGAGCATAGATTAAAAACGGGATAAAAACGGAATAAATACGGGTATATTCCATATTAAAACGGGATTACTCGGAAACGGACGGAAAACACCATTTTCTACTTCCGCAAATACGAAAACGGGATCTCGCAAATACGGGAACGGACAGAAAAATATAGAAAACGGAACGGGACGGTACGGGGAAACTTCCGTCCGTTTTCATCCCTACCCCCAAATCACCTTCGCTATGCGACTTTTGACTCCTCCATCAGTCAAAAAACAATGCCCAAACAAGATCATCCTGTTCCTCCCCTCCAGGTTAAAGTTATTCAGGATATTCGTAAGGGATAGCCAATCTTGCTGGTCCTTGTCGGAGAAGGATCCCCTGCAAGAAACCTGCCATTCTCCCTCTGAAAAGCAATCAGCTACTGTGCAGTTTGGATCGGAGCAAATATCATACAGATTTTTAAATTGAATCTGCAGTGTAGTATCCCCTAACCACACATCCTGCCAATAGAGAGTCTTGCCATTTTTAACTTCATTTATGGCTCCCAATTTGAACAAGTGCTTTACCTGTTAGAACTATGAGGTCCCTCTTACCTTGGACTTGAAAAAATTGGAGCCCTTCAAATATTTAGCCTCCAGAAATTTATACCAAATATCTTCTGATCCTTAAAATTTTTTTCCAAATCCAACATTAAACTTTATAAGAGACCTAGGAGCCAAATGGTTGACTAATCAAATCCATATGGCCATATGGTTGACTAATCAAATCCGCTGTTGCTTTCGTCCGTCCCCCATATGGCCATATGGTTGACTAATCAAATCCAAAGCTCCCGTGCAACACACAGGAACAACGGCGCCGCAAGCAAACAAGCAGCCGCCACATGTATCCTCGGGCCCCCGAATGGCATCAGCTAGTCGGCAGCAGTCGACGCGGACGGCGGACGCTGAGACAGCAAGGCATGGGCCCCGCACGGATCTCGACCGGTGACGTCACCCCCACCCCTGGGCCCTGGCCTCTACGCTACTGCCACCTGTCCACCGGATAAGGTCCGCCCGGGCTCCCATCCCGCGTCCATGATCCATCCTCCACCTTCTCTCCTCCCTTGAACCAAGCAAAGCTCGCAAGCCGCAAAGTGGCGACGACAATCACTTGTTTAAGCCGCGACCTGCGTCCCAGCATCAGTCAGTGCATCAGCAATTCAGCATTCATCGCCCCTTGCCTCCCCTTCTCCATTCGTCCTCTCCCTCTCCCTTGCTCACATCACCTGCCTATAAATCCAGGGCCGCCCTTTGACTCCACAGTCCAGTGGCCGGCCGCTTTCTTGCCTTCTCGGAGAGTCTAGCTGTTGAGAGTGTGAGCAGGAGGATCCATATCCATGGCGGCGGACAAGGAGAAGGAGAAAGCCTGCGTGGGGTACCAGCACGGGCCGCCATGGGTGTTCAAGGGCAGGCAAGCAAGGCCCCGCAGCTCTCCTTTTTTTCTTTCCTGCTACTGCTTGATCGAGCCCGAGCCAGTGGGTGATGATCTCTTGCTGCCTGCAGCGCATTGTACCAGCTGCATTTGGTGAAGGCGTCGACGGCGCGCGCCTTCGTGCCCCGGGACCTCCGCCTCGTGGAGGCCTTCGGCTACACGCTCGGCGGCATGTTCCTGGCGCGCTACCACGACAGCCCCGCCGGCGAGTTCGACGAGGTACGCCGCCTGCTCTGCTGCCCTGCCACCACCCTCTCCTGAATCCTCTCTCTCTTCCGAGCAAGATTCGGTTCGACGACCGACCTCTCCCCTTTTGTGCGCCTGCAGCTCGTGGTGATCGCCGGCATTGTGTGGAACCCGCCGACCTCCTGCGCGTGAGTTCGCCTTCGCTGGCTCCGGTTCATTGCATCTGCATCTGCATCTGCATCTGCATTGCACTGCATCTTCTGTGGCCTAGTTTAATCGCTTCCAGGCTTCTACGCCACTTTCTCCTGCCTGATTGGCCTCAGCAAGCAGAAAAGAACAGGGCAACTTGCAATATAGAAAAAGAAAACGAAACCTCGTGTGCGCCAGCCGGCCACAAACAAGCCCCTTGTCCCCCGTATGATTGTACTTGGCAGCACGGACTCTGCCTTGCTTCCTTCAATTATTCGAGGGTCTCGGGTGGCCGGGTGCGCTGCACTTGGTCCGCGTGGCCAACTTGCTCTGCGCAGCTCAGCTGCAGCCGCCCGCGGTTTCCTCCATGGGATGGAGTGGACAGGACAGAAGAATATATGCATGTGGTATGTACAGTACCAAGCAGAGCTGCAGAGGCAGATGAAATGCAGCAACTGAACTCTGAATAGTGATGTTTCTCCCTCCACGGTTGTTCTGATGAAAGATGAAGTGATGGCTTGCTTTTTGTTTCTTTTTTTTTTTGGCTAAAATCTAGTTGTAGTACCCCTGCTTCAGTAGCCCAGTTGATTGACTGAACCTTTTCAGTTCTTGCTGGTTCGTCTGAACCTATTTTCAGGTGGGCTGCCAGGGTGCTGGTGAACAGCATCGAAGCCTGCCGGCACGGCCGCAAGGTTACCATCGGAATTCCTCTCTGATCTGTATCAGTTTGTTGTCCTACTGTTTCTTTCCCCTTAATTCGAGCCGTTCCAATTCTTGCAGGAGGTAGGACTACCAAGCCATGTCGCTACATTCTCGAAGGTACTGAGATACAAACCCATTGCTACATTCAGAAAATATGACTGTTGGTTAGGCTTGAAAAATGTTTTCATTATGAGAGACTTGTAACCTATCTGTCACATGAGATAGACTGAAGCTGCTTCACTCGGGGATAAACCGTTGGTCAAACCAAACAGCTTCCTTAACATGCTAGGGATTGGATCGACAACCTCCAAGCAAGGGAATGGCCGTGAGATTGAGATTTCAGAGACCAAGGGCTCATCTACTAGGCACTTGTGCAACATCAGCCTGCCACTTACTGGTAATTTCAGTCTTCTTATCCGCTTAATGATCCATCGAAGACACGCCACCCGGAATAATTGTTAGGCTCAAAGTTGTACTTGTTTCCTTATCCTTTTGAGCTACATTCCCTGAACTTTTCAGTTACATTCTTCAACATGGAAAATGCATTGTTTTTTACCAGAATTAGTAACCAGTAAGGCATCTAGGCTCATCAGAAACCATATACATATTAGTCTGAATTTGTTGCATTGGATTTTATCAAATCACTCTTACCTCACTTCATCACTGAAGATCAATGGATGTCAAATACTAGGCGTTTCCAATGCCTTTCAGAATGTCATTTTCCTAACCTTATCCTTTTCACTCTCAAAATGGTACTCACGAACCTTGGCTTTGTTGATTCAATGCTTTATTTCATTTTCTGATCATGTGGAAGTGGACAGCAGGATCACATAAGAACCACAAGTGGATGGGCCCAGCAATCAGAATGTCACTTCCAAGTTTCAGGTTAGGTAAAACAAACCGGATTGCCCATGACTTCTCAAAAGAAAGCTGCCAGGAAATATGTAAATAAATTAAATGCTTTATGAAGCCATGTGCAGATTTCTATTGAGAAGAAAAAATCCTCGTCAAAATTTCTGAACAAACATGTCTCACTTGCTTTGTAAATTTCAGTGGGCGGACAGAGGACCATCCTGATCTTCTCAAGTACTCCTGTCAAGTAGAATGCAGGTGATGACATAAATGAACTCTGTGAACGTCCTGAGATATACATTGATGGCATACGATGTATCTGTTTTCAACACATTATAGCCTTTCTAAGCAACTATTTTTCTTCCACAGGGTGCGCCCTGTAAAGCCTGCTAGGATTTGGAGTCCAAGAACCACAGAGCCACAGGAAAAATCTGTCAGAAAGATCAACAGCTCTGGGTCCAACGTGATAGCTAACTTGGATGCGCAAAGCCAGAGCATTTCAGTGCTTTTATCCAGGCCCATTTTCGCTCTAGAGTTCAACTCCCTGAGGATGCACGTTGACGCTCCCAAGATCGTTGTTCCACACTGCAAGAAGAAGAAAGTAGGATACTCAAGCACTTAAATCTGAAGGAGCTGTGCAATATTATGGTTAAAAGAACCCCGGGAGTTTTGGCCACGTTTGACCCGGTTGCTTGATGAATTCATGCAGTTTCTTGTTGCTTTTACCACAACATATTCTTTTCTTGGTTATTTTTTTTTCTTGGCAATGTTCTTCTTCTTGTTTATAAGGAATTATGTCTGATATGCATAGCGTAGTACTTGTTTAGTTCAAAATTGGAAGTAAGTTTGATTCCTTTTGCAAATTGTCACAGAGATTAATAACTTTGATGCATATTCTTCGTTCAAAACAGATTTTTTTTTTCAAAAAGCACAATGAAGAAGAAAAGGTAATGAGCCACTGGCATAAAAGATTGATCCCCCAAATTCTTTTTCAGTAAAGATGAACATGCCTGAAGAAACATGTGCAGTGTTCAGAAACAAAGAAAAAACCAGATCAACCCACAACTACAACATTCGTTAGCCCTAAACAACAGAGTGTAAGAAACACAGGACAACACACAACAGTAACAGAACACACGACATGACAAATTGACAATCCTACAGGCAATCCTGAGCCACCAGTGCTATCTCCAACTCTAATCTCTGAACTAGTCATATGCTATCGTCAGATCAGTGATGATCAAACCACGGCAAGAAGCTATCAGTGTCATCGAACCCGTCGATGCAAGCCAGCAGCTCCGGTTCCATGAAGTTCAGAGGGATCGGAGACGGGGGAGCGCAGACGAGGTCCGTGAGCCTCTCTCCAACCTGATCACCGGCCGGTGGTGGCGGTGGCGGCAGCGTCTTCTCCAGAGGCAGTCGGCTCATCAAGGCCGGCTTCTGCTCGATCCCCACCACCGGTCCACTAACTGGGACCGCCGTGATCGGTTCTTGGCCGGCGGCGGCGACCGGAACCGGCGACGGGCCGGCCAGGGTGGGCTTGACGGGGCTGGAGGACCCAGCCGTGGAGCTCTCCTCGCTGCTGTAGACAACTAGCTGCTGGCTCCGCGCCGGAACCCCGGCGGCGTCGGACGACGTGCTGCCGGCCGGGCAGGTCCGGCGGCGCCAGGTGGCGGCAGTTCTCGCCGCTGGGAGCAGGTACTTCTTCTTGAGCGTGCTGTTCCAGTAGTTCTTGATGGCGAGGTCGGTCCTCCCGGGAAGCTGAGCGGCGATGACAGACCAGCTGTTGGGTGAACACACCAAGCCAAGAAATTTGCAGCATGTCAGTGATTGTACTTCAATTCTCTGCACTACATTTTTCTCTACCGAGTAATTAACTGATTTAAAATCTCAGTGCAGTAACTGATATGAAATCTCAGTGCAATAAAACAGCAGTTCAACAGCTCAATATGTACGTTCAATCAATGAAATCAGTGAGTAAAAGACTGCAGTTGTTGCATGGGTTAAAACTTCTGAAAAATGACCATGCCAATCCGTGTTGTCAGATGTGGCTGCACTTACTTGCACTTGCAGTGGACATGGAGAATGGGTTCATGTGAGACTTACCAGCTTCCCCTCTTGCTGTACATCTCGCAGATGATCCTCTCCTCGGCCAGCGTGAAATTGCCGTGCTTCAGCCCCGGGCAGAGGTAGTTCAGCCACCGGGAACGGCAGCTCCGCCCGCACCGCCTCAGCCCTGCAGAGAGCCACACTTCGTTTTAGATAATGGAGTATCTGAACACTGAGGAGAGCAATTAATTTTAGCTTATGCATGCATTGCAACGATCATGTCAGATACGAGTAAAATACATTGAGGAGAGCAATTTGACGACGCGTGGCTGCGTGCTAACCTAAACTGTCGGACAAGGCCTGCCAACTCCGACCGATGCTGCCATGCCTCTGAATGTAGTTGATGATCAAATCATCCTCCTCCTTTGACCACTTCCCCTTCTTGATCATCCTCACCCCTTAGCTTGTGTACTAAACCAACACACTTGTCTCCCAGAGGGGGGCACATGGAGCAGGAGTTCAAGAAGAGTACAGTATGACGCCCAATTTATAGGGAGTTGCCTCGTACGGTAAAACACCTAATGCGTGATAATCTCAATGGTTTACCGTGGGGTAAATAACTAAATATCCCTCTCTTTCTTGTTTTACTGGTTTGTCCTGTATTTATATCCAACGATTCCTTATTCTCAGAAAGGAGGAAAAGGAAGTGGTGAAATGAAAGGGAGGGTAAAAGGAAACAGAATTTTTCACAGCACATGACGAGGCTGCAGTCTAGTAATGGGGAAGTGAAAAAGAAAAAGGAATCTCATTATGAAGCTACGTTTGATGTAAAATGGAACCGGTACATGTGTGTTCTCGACTTGACGTAGCCGCAGCCTCCTAGTCCTAGGGCCTCTGCACTGCTTGCTAGTGAGAAAAAAGACGGGACATGTATCCTACAAGTCAGTCAAGTAATCGTCAACCCTGTAGTTTTTTAATCCAAATGAATTTATCGACGGAGTCATCACTAATTTTAGGGTTAGAGCCTAATCACAATATTGGCTTCGACGATGGTCACAACGATGTAACCCTTGCGGTCGTCGATTTTCATGCACGAGTGACTAAATTGTGATATATACTATCTGCCAAATGATCGGTGCTCCTGGACACTCTTTATGCAGGCCGTAACTTGTAAGCCCAGACCATCAACCACTCAGCGTTTGGTCGATGGCCGCAGAGCAGTGGCGAATCTAGCCAAAAACTTCATTGGGATCAACTTCTTCACGTGATATAATTTTATTTAGCTTGGATGGCAATTTCATATAGGATTTACAAATTTTGTTAGGGCCGACAAAGCCTGATAAGTGATAAACCCTCATAGCCCCACCAAGCTAAATAAAATTTGTGATAAACCTTCATAGCCCCATCAACCACTCAGTGTTTTTGTTAGGGCCGACAAATTTTGTTAGGGCCGACAAAGCCTGCCGCAGAGAGGAAATCAGGAATCCACTGTGTGAAGTATTGGAGGCAGGGTTCAAAATTTCACTGAAATTTTGCCGAAATTTTTGCAATTTTCGGTGGTAGCCGAAAGAAAAATCCAAATTTTTGTAGTACACTAATGCATGTGCTATATAACTCTAGACTCGTATTTTCTATTGTTTATATTGCATATTCTTCTATTCAATAGGTGTAAAGTCATAAATCATACTAGTATTTGTTTGGGTCTTTTTTTTTAAAAAAAAGAGCATACTTCATGTGCTAGTCTTTAAAAAAATTGGGCAAAATTTCGGTTGGATTTTATGTAATTCGGTAATTTCGGTGGTGGCCGAAATTTTTGCAATACCGAAATTAAAAACCCAGATTGGATGTATTGACATGTAGTATTTGTTTTTTGCGTTGTATTCTACAATAATGCAAATGCCGATGTTATCTCATTGCTTCAGATGCTTTTCAGATAGGTTTAGAAGTGCTGAATCTTATGGCACGTCAAGTGTTTTGAGGTTTGACGGTGTATTCAATGCAAGGATTCTAGTCTGCCTTCGATTTTTAGTGGCTCTGTTCAGCCAGAGCATCGCATACATTTGATGAACACCACTGGGAGGCAAAGTATTGAAGCACCTAGATAGAAAATTGTATTTTCTTTATTTTTATATATATACTTTTATATAATTTGAGGATGTACCATGCCAACTTATTAACATAATTCATCTTCGCTTAAAAAAATGTGCTCTTCCCTCAGGATGTGTTCAAGAAAGGTTGGGCAGATTCCCTCTTCGGCTGAAGCGGTAGATGCAGCCTTTTCTATTTATCATCAATATAGAAGAATTTGAGCTCATTTGCTACGTCGTCCATTTATTAATTTCATGCTGTCACGAGGCTTGGCTTTTAACTGGCTCAACTTAGCTTGGCTCGTTAGCTCGATAACAGAATTGCTTCTTGAGTTCTAGATGATGTTGTTTGTACACCTGACCTAGTGTGGCTGGGTAAGATCCGCCGTTGTTTGTATATACAGTACATGCTAGAAACACATTATTGCTTGAAGTGCTTGGGCTGTTTTTGCAGAGTGTGCGTGCCGCACATAAACCACAGCAACTTGAGCTGAGTAAGGTGTGCTTACAAGAGGATGCCCGCAGCGTTAAAATCCTAAAACATGTTTGGTTCACGTTCACCTGCTTGCAGCTTGCGCCGCCTCTACATTGCCAAACAGCTCTACATTGGTTCACGTTCACTTTTCGCCACCTCTGCAGAATCGAACTTGAAAAGTGGAGAGGTGAAGCATTCTTTAATATCTCGTAGGTTGCCAAAAAATGCAGAGATTCTCGAACTTTCAGTTTGGGCTTGGGCATGAGTACATGCATGAAAGCAGCTTTTCTCCGGAAGACCGGAACGTCGTGTTTAAATAATTGGAAGATGAAGTAAAGTTTACTAGTAGTGCATCCAGGCAAGATCTATATCAATTGTATGAAGCTTTGCATACAGAAAAATTACATATGCATTTTTAACATAAAAAAGTAATCATTTTGGATGCGTAGTCCCTAAGCAACAGCTTGTTCTTATCCACCGGTAAAATCTCTGCCAGCAAATACTTAATCATTTACAGTTAGATTAATCTTTTTACATGGCTTCCCGTTTCAAGGATAATAAAATATAAAATATAAGAAAGAAAAAGAGGAGCTGGCAAAAAAAATTTCCGTTGCCGGGACTCGAACCCGGGTCTCTCGGGTGAGAGCCGAGTATCCTAACCAGCTAGACTACAACGGATTCTGTTACTTCCGTTAAGTTCTCCTTTTAAATAAAAAACTATTCTATCCTGGTTCTGCATACCTGTACGGTTGTACAAGTGAGGATCGAATGGACTTAGTTTAGTGACCAACGGAAATAGTTGAATCAAGAGAATTATTCACTATGTTGCCATCAGTTTAGATCGGTATTACTAACGAATGTACCAATAGACATTGCTACACTATTCATCGATGAAGGTGGATTATTTATATATACCAACAGACATTCGTAAACGAATATAGCAGTGAATTATTGACCAGCGGTAACACTTGAGGTGCTCTCTCAAGTGCAGGCACTGTGCCTATTCATCGACGAAGGTGACGAGCACAGGTGCTGGTCCAAGCCTCCAAGTCCAAGGACAGTTGTGGCAATGTTTGGCCAAACAAAAAGGACAAAGATGATAGGATTCTGAACAAAACTACAGTGTGAGTTGTTGTTTCCTCCTATCATTGGTACTGAAACACAGAATAAGAAGCGGCGGAGTCACAAGGCAAAACTGTTCATATATAATAGAATTATTGCTGAACCAAACATATTTTCATTTTTACTCTGCATGAGTGAGGAGTTCATCATGGTCCTGTGCTTCTAAACATAGGTCTCATAGTTCATCCAACCTACTGGACCACAAAGGCCATGTCCACGGGATCAATCAATGGGTCATTCATTCCGGGCTTCAGGCAACACAAAAAATCCCCAGCGAACTTACGTGGGCCTTGACATCTACAGTATGCTTGGAACGGACCACGAAGGGAGTAGATTGCAGCAACACACCAGAAGCAACTGTTGCTAAAAAAAACCTAGGTCGCTTGAACTTATTAGCATGGTTTATCGGGCATGGTACATCGTTTTTCTCTTACAACGAATCAGCGAACAGTACTTTTCAGTTTAGCTTTTCAGCGACCAGCGCATGGATCGATATTCAGTCACAACTCAAAAAAGGCCCGTGGGCTGAACTAAAAAATGTACGGAAGCAAAGCGGAGCAAATGAATCTTATCATATACTCTTATAAAGCTAAACCTCACTAGAGATTTCTCTCGACATGCAAGCTATCTACATCAACAATCCACTATAACTTGCAATTATAATCAACATGCAAACTATCCACGTCAACCATCCACTAGAACTTGCAATTATAGCCAACTAGCATATGTAATTATGATAGTTATCTCTTCATCCATTAACATGCATTTAGCTGTCCATATAGATGTGTCCAATCATTCACCAAAATTAATTTAAGATAGTTTGTATAACTATAAATATAAATAGTCTAATTTCTTTTTAAATTATCTAGAATCCCCCATCAACGCGCGGGATATTCTCCTTTTACTCTTATAAAGCCAAACCCGACTACCTATTTCTTTTAACATGCAAGCTATCTAACACACAATTAAAAATCCACTAGCCCATGCAATTATAATGTCCACGTCACCTATTTCTCTCAACATGCAAGTTGGGCATTGCACTATCACACACAATTAACTATCACACAAAATTAAAATTCACACATAAGTATTTTGTTTGTCTACATCATCATGCCACGCAATCCACTGATCTGCAATTTTCCGCAGCAAAATGCTGATATTCTTCTAATTTTCTAGTTTTCAGAAAGTGCAATGCCGCATAAAACGTTTCGCCTTTAATTTCTTTCTCGAGGACGAAACTAGAAATGTGATTTAGCACGCAAAAGAGGAAAATTGTCAAAAAAGAGTCAGAGGGTCTTGTGAAAAGGATTCTCTGTGGAAGCGTGTCAACGTGGTACAAGTAAGTACTGTGAGGCTGAGAAATTTCATTTCATCAGGATATGTACTGGAACTGAGAGGATCGACGGAGCTGAACTCTCGAAACTTTTTTTTTAAAAAAAAATGAACTCTCGAAACTGATAAGAGGATGTATCCAGCCGATTGATGAACTAAGGCATGCTTGGTAAAACTCTTTTCATGTATAACTCTTAAGAAGGGATTTTTTTATTGAAGTGATTATGCAATTAAAAGTGATTTTAAATAATTCTCTAGAATAAATTTTATGTATATAATGTGATTTTTCGCGTTCGGTAAATCAAGAGAACTACTTTTCCAATTTTTAACCACCTATTTATTTAAAAACATTTAGGAGAATTAATGTAAATCAATTTTTAGAAAAAAAAATCTATTTAGCAAAGCGGCCTGAAGCTCACAACTAAACAAATACTAGACCCTAGTAG
The DNA here is from genome assembly GCA_038087645.1 of Saccharum hybrid cultivar R570. NCBI lineage: Eukaryota > Viridiplantae > Streptophyta > Magnoliopsida > Poales > Poaceae > Saccharum > Saccharum hybrid cultivar. Next base: position 28,826,579 of record JAQSUU010000015.1, on the reverse strand, counting down.
ATCCGAAAAAGAGAGAACATTTCCAAAACCGGGACCACGTGCCTTCCAGGATAAGGCAAAGCTGTTTTCAAAGCAGCCGCAGCTGATCGATCCAGAAATATCCTGAGCTTGTCTGCTTGTCTCATCTACCGTCCTCACTTACACAGGGAACTTACATGTCATTCTTAGTCAAATATTATATCTTTAACTATTAATTTTAAAAAATATATAGTCAATAACACAAGGTTTATGTTCTCAGGAATATTTTTATGATTTATAGTTTATATATTAGAAACTATACAGATTTTTAAAATTAAAAATATATGATTTAGATAAAATCTAATGTGACGTGTAAAAGAACTAAGGGAGTAGTTGTAATCTCCGGCTGCAATCGTCCGGAAAAAAAAACTTTATCCACGAGTATCATGCCTTAATTAGTTGAGAAATTACTGGAAGGTCACTGCCGTCCTCATAAATCCTTCCAGGCCCATTTGTCTGTTGGGTCCCACCAGGAGGCATATTGCTACACGCGTCCTACGATAAACCCACGAAGTCCTCCTGCATAAATTACTTTGCCTTATCTTTACAATCATATTTGTATAAAATGTAGTTCGTATTATTTTTTGAATAATAGTATAACGTATTAACACATACATTCATGGATGTACGTACACTGGCCCTTATAAACATACACACTTCTCCCTTTTAAAGTTTGACCATATATACAAAAATCTACTAATATTTTTTATGTATAATAAGCATCATTATATTGAACATACAATATATGTTATAATAAATTTATTTACAAATACAAATATTATACTATTTTCTATCTTTCTATTCAAACTTAAAAAATTAGTTTATGAAGAAGTGATATGTGCACTTATTTTGAAACAAGAAGAGTACGCCGTTAGTAGCTGTAGCCGCAACCAATAAGCATGGTAAGTTAACTTAGTTCGTAACAACAATGTGGTAAGTATGCTAAATCCGAATGTCGATGTAGATTATTCAGACAAGATAATTCTTGATGTAGATTTTCTTTTTTATATAACTATATCATTATAATTTTCACTGCAACTAAACAAGATGTTACCATAGGTGGTGCTCCCGTTTCACAGTTCTGTGATTCTGTCACCCACGATGACACAAAAGAAGTTGGTTGTTTGCAGTGCACCTATCGATAATGGAAGTTGGTTAGTTGAATCTAAGGGTAGAAAGTAGTGTACCTCGTAGAAAATTGGAAAGGAAGAGCTGACAGCAACTGGATGAGGATGACCATAGTTTTACCTACGTGTGCCATTTTCTATCCTTGTGCGGTGGCGGTGCAATTGGTTTGTGTCGTAGTTTTTTTTATACATACTTATATAAGCAAAGCTTAAAGTACGCTTAACATAATATCAGCTGATATAATAGATTTGGTGGTATTAAGCAATAAGATCTACGCAGATCTATATATACATAAAAATTAAATATCCTTACCTCCTAACTCTACTAAAAACACGAGATATATCTACTAAAGTATGGAGGTAACTACCTCTACATGCAACACAATGCAAGCAACAAAAAATAATGTTCTCAGACACAGCTTGAATATGTAGGAGAACTTAAACCAAAGACCTATATTTATGTTGACTAGAATTATACTGCATAAGATCTATGCATAAACAATCACATCCATAATATAGGAGTAGAAAGTAAGGAATTGAGTGTACCTCAGTTATGGTGGAACCTATCTGTTTGGGTTCATGCGGTGAGACTTATCCACTTGGGTTCAAGTATAAGTGCCCAAATCGTCAAAAAGGAGAAGATAAAATGAGTTTTCCTATTAAATGTGTGTTTGGAAGGGCTCTTCGCGAAGGACTCCTCTAGAAAAACCAGAGCAAGAGCCACAATATGTTGCTCTCCTTTAAAATGGCCCAGGCTCCTTTTTTTCATAGGAAAAAACTACTCCAAACAGCCCCTTTTACTAAATCGTTTGGTAGACATACTTCTCAGGAGCCGGAGCCAGAGTCCTACCAAACGGAGCCAAATTATCACACATGCATTATTCATGTTGGTTAATCTATTCTATACTACCACCTCTGTCCAAAAAAACAGTTGTAATCCTAAGTGTAGACCAAGCCAAACTTTCTTAATTTGATTACTTTATAAAAAAATAATATTTATATAATAAATAGTCCTCGGTTCGTATCGTTGTATGTGTATTTGTATGTGTATTTATACAACTCACAGATAAAGAATGGGGCATTCTAAAAAAAGATACAGAATGGGACCCTTAAATTTAGAATAAAGTTTATGCCCCGAATACTCTGCAAGATAGGCGGAGATAAATGCATTAGGTTATTGGTGCTGTTCGGGATTCCACGAGTTTTAGAATTAGACCTTTTTTCATGAGTTCTTGGTAAATTACCACGTTCCAAAAAGAGACCCTGACAATTTATTCCAAACCGTGCACTCGGTGTACAACAACAATATTGGTGTGCTGACTTTTTTCATGAGTTTTCTTGGTAAAATTACCATGGCCTCGTTGGGTTCCAAAAAATTTTGCAAAATTTTTCAGATTCCCCGTCACATCGAATCTTCATAAAACATTAAATATAGATAAAAAAATAAAACTAATTACACAGTTTAGACGAAATTCACGAGACGAATCTTTTAAGCCTAGTTAGTCCATGATTAGATAATATTTGTCAAATAACAACGAAATTACTACAGTAGCGTTTTCTAAATTTTTTCGGGAACTAAACAGGCCCCATGTTCCAAAAAGAGTTCTCCGGTGTCCGCTCCGCCTCAGGCATCAACCTGCCGCTTTTGGTGACTTCCGACGTTCGTGGCCGGTGCACGGCTGCTTTCCACGGAATACTAGTACTATTTTTTACCTCCACCGGACACCGGAAAAACGAGAGCTGGGCCGGCAGACGGGCAGGAGCAGCAGGGGCAGGCGCCAGACTCACGGGGATCTCACGCATCCCGAACGCGGTCACGCCCGCCGCGGGCACACGCGGCGCGCTCTGCTCCCCCCTGTCTGCCTGCACGCACGCGCACACTCGCGCCATCATCGTCTCCTCCCCTCAAAGCCCACCACCGCTGCCCCCCACGCCACCCACCCCACCCCCACCCCCACCGCGCGGCGCCCGAGAACCCAGACCCCTCTCCTCACCTTCCTTCCCATCGCAATCGCAAGCCCCCCGGCTCCGGCTTCGTCGCGGCGAGGAGGGAGGGGGTTGCCGTGACCGCGCGGCACTTGGATGAGAAGGGCGGCGGCGGCGGTGGAGGAGGATGCGGAAGGCGTACAGGGACTCCATCAAGGTGCTCGAAGCTGACATCCAGCACGCCAACACCCTGTAAGCCCAGCTCTTGCCCGCCTCCCTCTACCCTCCCCGTCCTGATTCCGGCGCCGCCTCCCATCCCCTGTCGATTCTGCTCCAGTTCACTAGTACGGGCCCGTGTCCTTCTCGTTTCTCTGTTTGGCCTCCGTGATCGAGCGGGTGCTTGGGGGTTTCGGCGGGGGCTGGGTCGCCGACTCCTCGGCCTGCTGCCGGGGTTGTGCAATGCGGCGGCCGGGGAGGGTGATGGCCATGGGTTGATTAATCCAGTGTCCGGTGCGCCCTCCCTCCGTTGGGATCCGTCGTGGTGGTTGTGGTCCGGTGCCTGTTGTTGATTGCGCTATCCGTGCGCGCACGAGCGGCGAAGCAGCAGTAGATCAGGAGGGAATCGCATGTGTTTAGGATGTTAAAAAAAAAAAACTCTGCTTCCCATGTGTTTCAGCGTTCTAAATTATATATCCGTTTCTGCTTATATAAGACGAAAAGGGGACGAGATGAGTGCACTAGTGTGGTCTTTAGGTGAGGGTTGCCTCATCTCTGAGTGCATGTGATCTGCCAAGTGATGCTAGTTATTTATCTGGATGAGCAGGGCCTCCGAGTTTCCCCGGGACTATGATGGTGCGTGCCTGCAGATGCGGCTGTCGTACAGTCCCGCAGCTCATATATTCCTCTTCCTGGTGCAGTGGACAGACTGCAGCCTCGCCGGGGCGCTTGGTCTGCTGAGAATCCTCATATACAAGGTCTGTGGCATGCTCTGCTGCAGGTTTGTTGGTTCAGTGCTCACATTGTCGATGTGCCCTGCTGAATTTGTAGCTCACTGTTCAGGTTTATGTGGATGGCACGACAACCATGTCGACTCATGAGAGGAAAGCCAGTATCAAAGAATTCTATGGTAAGAGTGTGTCATGTTCTTACATCTTTGCCTAACCATGTTATCTTTTGTGCTGCATTGCTGATCAGAGTTGTTATATGTTTGGCATGAGCAGCTGTGATATTTCCTTCTTTGCTGCAACTGCAAAGGGGGATAACTGATGTGGAGGACAAGAAGCAGAAGGCCGTGTGCATGGAGAGGTACAGAAAGAAAGATGAGGACGAACGGGGCTCCTTATCTGATATTGATGTTGAGAGGGAAGAGGAGTGTGGGATTTGCATGGAGATGAACAGCAAAGTTGTGCTGCCTAACTGCACCCATGCTATGTGCCTCAGATGTTACCAGGATTGGTATGCGCGCAATCCAGTTTCTGCCCCTGTGTTTTCTGTGACTGCATTGAGTGTTATATTCTCAAATTTTAATTGCCCTACTTTTACTGCTATGCAAGTGCAAACTTCTTGGATGGGCTCTTGTTATCATTATCGATTACAAGCCTTCTAGCTAGATGATTCATCTATATCATTCCTCCACCTATCTGTATCATGTTAAGGTAGATCCTGCTAAACATGAACTGCTGAGAACAATGGCTATAGATAAGCTTAAACTTATCTTCCTTGTTCTTTCCACCAACTTATATGCTTGTAAACAAGATGGAACCCCTCCATGCACATGGGCTTATACTTCTTCTAATGAAACCTTTTGGTATGAATGGCCGGTAGCTCAGCAGAACATAGTGCTCTGTGAAACAGATCTGTATTCATTTATATGCTTTCCCATTGTCTACTTCATTCTGAAAATGAAGTGATCATTGGAAGGTGGCATTGTGATATTCATGTGAACTACAGTAAGTAGGCTTATTGTGGTGATTCGCCACCTGATTTTTTAACTATGTTCTGCCATTCCTTAGTGCAAAGAGGAACCTGAGTGTGGTGCCCTATCAAGTATTTATTTTTATTTTTACTGTGCTCTGTTTACAGCCCATTGGTTCTAGGCTATGAAGACAGTACTCATTTGTTCACTTCAGCTAATAATTTAGCTCATTAAACTACTTGTGGTCCTGCTGATCATAGTAGCTTTATATGTTAGCAAACCCTGATGGTGGGTGTTTGAGATTTATTGTTCCTGTGTATTAGGTGTTCCTATGATATTTGTGGTTTGTCTGTATTCTTCTGGCCAATGTAACTTTTTCAATCAGCATAACTTAGATTGAATTTCTGAATGTGCTGTTTCAGTGTTCATTGTATCATATATCACTATTAAGATTGAGTGTTGTTTTTTTGACGGAGAGATTGAGTGTTGTTTATGTTCCAGATACCATAGTTTGACAATGACATTGCCTTTTTATAGGAGTTCAAGATCGCAGTCCTGCCCATTCTGCCGTGACAACCTGAAGAAGACCTGTCCTGGTGACTTGTGGATCTATGTTGAGGACCAAGATGTGGTTGACATGGAGACAGTGTCAAGCGAGAACCTCAGACGGCTGTTCATGTACATAAGCAAGCTGCCTCTGATTGTCCCAGACGTCATCTTCAGTGTTTATGATTCCCATATAAAATGACTGCGACGCCTCCTCTCTGAAGACCTTCAGCCAGTGCTCAGTGCCCAGTTCCAGTTAATCTTATGCCCCCATGCCCCCATGTTCTTCCATTTTCATGCTTTACTCAAGCTTTTGGAAGTGCCTGAACTGATTTGGAACCGCAAGCCTTCCGTTGGTGCTTTAGAAACTTATTTAGTGCCTGCATGCATCCTTGATCATATGCAGCCACTCTGTACATATCTGACTTGCTCAGTTAATAGAGAACTCTGTGCTTGCCCCAAATGGAGGCAGGGTTGTTTGTGTCTATTCCATTAGTGTTTAAGCAACGCAAACTTCTGGGCATTGGAAGGTTTCTGCTGCAAAGTTAGGATGCTAATTGGTAACTAGTTTAAGTAATAAATCTAGCCTAGTAGTACTTGGCTAGTACTTTATACTCTATCCGTTTCAAATTATAAGTCGCTTTACCTTTTTTAGTTCATCCATTTTGCTATGTATCTAGATATATTATTATATCTAGATGTATAGCAAAATGGGTGGCGTGCAGAGAGCTCCCGCTCTGTGCCGGGTTTGGGGAAGGATGTTGGTGGCAAGCCTTATCCTCGCCTGTGCAATGCGAGGAGACCGCGACTCGAACACAGGACCTTCCGGTCATAGGCGGTAAGACTCTACCGCTTGCACCAGGCTTGCCTTTCTAGATGCATAGCAAAATGAATGTATTAAAAAAGTCAAAACGACTTATAAATTGAAATGAATGGAGTACTTGATTAGCAAGGATCTATTAGTAATAAGGTATAAAAGGATCAGAATTATCCAAAAATGTCCAACAAGCTAAACTACTCGACTTGAGCTCCTTATTTTGTTATTAAGCCTGTCCTTGCAGGAGAAATTGTACGAGTCAAACTTAGAACTGATTTATTAACACATAAAGCATCTACCTAAGCAATTTAAGCTAATAGACATCTGGTAGGCAAGCTGCCCGAGTCGTCGTGTTGGAAAAGGGAGCGAGGTACGTTTTGTCGTCTGCGCACCGCTCTTGTTTCTTTTTGATTGAGCATCTAAGCAGTGATGAGATTAAATCTTGATCAGTTTTGGACTACCTGCCACTGAGGGTATGGACTATGGACATACTCGTACTTGTCGTTTTGTCCACGCTGTCCATATCATCAATTTATTATTATGTATTTCTCACCCTCTCCAATCTTATCCATATATACACATTGGATAATGGCTAACCTAACGGGAGAGCTTTGCTTTGAGATAAACTGTTACTCTATTAGTTTCTATTACTATTTTGCGCATATACGTGTGCTACTCTACATACATGGTGTGGCTAGATATATGTAAAATTGATTAAAATTTATTCGAGATGACTTAGTATGGCAGTAACCTACTTTATGCAAAGTAGTGTGGCTAGATTTACATGTAGGCACCTCAAAAGCTGGGGCCTAAAAACTTCGTATTCACATTATAATTTTAGCAAAATTGATTGGAATTAGTTAGAGATGACTTGTTATAACATGTGACTAAGTCGTGCAGATTAGAGTGCCTAGATGTATATGGGCTCATGTCAGAAGTTAGGACGTAGGATTAAAAATCTTGTGTTCATATCATAGCGAAATTAACTAAATGTGTTGTAGAGATGATTCAATCTGGAAGTCGATACGTTGTGCAGATTAGTGTAGTCAGAGCTATAGTGAGTCCCGCATTAGAAACTTGAAGCTAAAATGGAATTTAGTTAGGCCCACATTAGAAACTTGAAGCTAAAATGAACTTTAGGTTATCTAGATCTACTATTCTACCCTATTCATTTCTAATGGATTAAAAAAATATCTATACCCCATCTACATGAGGCGGATAAGAGTCCTTTCAAAAAAAAAAGATGGATAAGAGTTTGAATATGGCCACTGGGTAATGGGTACCACCACCAAATGGTCATGTTCGCTTTGCTGAAAAGTCAGGCTAAAAAGTATTGTTGACAGATTTATTGTAAGAGAAAAACATTATCCCTTCACTGATGAAGTACAGATGATAAACCAAGCGAACAAGGCTTGTATCTGTAGACTGTAGTCATCCAGCACTCTGATTTTCTTTAACTAGTGCAACAAGAGCCAATGGTGGATGGTATTTCTTCTTAGCCAAAGCCTCCTTCCAGTCAGCTAACCGAGGCCTGACAATGGATCAAGATCCGGCCCTAACCCCACTCCAATCCTAAGGCCTTGTTTGGATGCACGTGTATCCACTTTAATCCACATGTATTAGAGTGGACGGGAATAGAACTTAGTTTAATTTCACTCCAATCCACTTCAACACATGTGGATTGAGATGAATACATGCGCATCCAAACAATGACTAAGTTGATTAAGCACCGCACCCAGTCCAATCCTAACACCTACTGATTTGTTTTAGCTGAATCCAATCCAATCCTACACGTCGCACCATCCTAAACCAACCCCAGCCCTTTTTGAATCCTCGGGCCGGATCCTAGAATGCAATCCGAGGGCTCTCACAAGCAAGCACATGGACAATAAATGCGATGAGGTATGAGTACAAGGCCCTGATCAACTAAATCAGCCAGCTATTTAGCAGTGTTTTTCTCTCACAACAAATCAGCGAACAGTACTTTCAGCCATGGCTTATCAGCCAAGCAAACAGGGCATAGTCACGAGCACGGCCACCAACACTGATATGTTGATTTAATTTAAGAAAATGAGAAATAATAAAAAAAAAACATGTAGCCGGATCCATGTTCCTCCATCCATCTGTTACTTCTGTCCGTGCAAATTGATTTAATTCAAGAAAATAAGAAATAATCTCATGCAAATGTGTATTGTCCTTCTCTGAGTGACATAAGTTACAATTTCTCAGTAACAATGCCATTGCAAGACTGCCAGCTGCATCTTGCAGAACTACCAGTTTCCTTCCAAAACAATTTTATCCTTGTAACCTGCAAAACTGCAACACTGAAAATTTTATTTCAAAATCTAAAATGCAAGAAACATGTAAAGCATGAACAGAAGTGTTGGAGTGTGATTATATTATGCCCATGAGGCTAGGCCCATGTGGCCCATGTATGGTACCTATATAGCTACCCTTCTAGGGTTAGCCCAAATCAATAGAGAATCACTTTCTAGCATGGTATCAAGCTGAGTTCTTCCTCTCCATCCCCCAGCCGTCGCCCCTCTGGGCTGGCGCCGCCGCTGCCGGCTCCATGGCCGGCCGGCCCCCTCCTCCCTCCCCTTCCTACTCCCCTGTCTTCCCTCCCCTTCCCTCCACCTCTTGGGCAAGTGCCGCTGCTGAGGCAGCAGCTGCTGGGGCGGGCGCGTACTTCCTCCTGGAGTCAAAAACGTCGGCGCAGCCCTTCCCCGACGTCCTGCCGGAGGTCCTCCGCCACTCCATGCCCATCAAGGGGACGCCGCCCCCGGCCGAAGCCTCCTCTCGCTGGGCCCTCCCGCCACTGCACCCCGACGCGCTCAACCCGCTCTGCTTAGGTGCGGACGCCGCCGTCTGGTTTCCCGCCGCTGCTGCCCCAGGTGCGGGCGCCGCAGCGGCTGGGCGTCTCGCCCTCCACCCGCCCCCTGCTGCTGGTGGAGGCCCACCCCCTGCTGTTGGCGGAGCAACAGCCCACCCGCCCCCTCCTCCTGCCGCCCTCTAGCCCACCTCCTGCCGCCCTCCTCCAGGTGTGGGTGCGGCTGCTGCTCTCCTTCCTGGTGGCGCCTCTACTGGACCCGGTGTTGGTGCCCCGCGGGCCGATCTCGCTGCTGCTGCTCCAGAGGGCCACGCGGCTGCTGCCCTGATGGCTGCGGCCCCTGCTGGACTCGCGGCTGCTACCCCTGCCGCGGGTGGTGCTGCTGCCCCGGCTGCCTGGCATGCCACTGCCGGCCCTACCCCGCCGCAGGAAGCAACATGTCTCTCGACGAACTCATCTCCAAGAGCAGGAGTGCCCACTAACACCCCGGCGGGGGACGCCCTGCCTCCAGAGGCGGAGTCCCCGCACCCACCGCGCCGCGCCACCGCTTCATCACCCCTCGCCGCCGCTCTAGTCGCTGCCAGGGCCGAGGCTGTTGAGAGGTAGGCCCGGGTGCGCGCTACCGCCCTCGTGTGGGAGCGTGAGCGGGAAGCGGCCGATGCCCTGGCCCGCTAGATCGCCGCGGCCATGCCTTTCCCGGTGCCTCAGTCGCCGCCGCCAGGCCGCTGCCCCAGTGCCGCCGTCAACGGTCCAAGCGCGGTCGCGGGCGCGGGGGACCCAGACACCTTGGCCTACTCCTTCAGCACCACCGCAGGGCTGCCATCTATCAGTCCTGATTGGATCGCCGACTCGGGCGCCACTTTCCACACCACGCCCGATGCGAGTCTACTATCTTCTCTCCGTCCTCCCCACCCTTCCTGTCCCTCTTCCATCATGGTCGCCAATGGCACCTGCATTCCTGTCTCCTCCGTGGGCACTGTCAGTTTCTACGGCTCCTTTCATATCCCTGATGTTCTTGTGGCTCCCGGGATGGTTCACAACCTTCTCTCTATTCGCCGTTTCACCACTGATAACTCTTGTTCGGTTGAGTTTGACCCCTATGGCCTCACCGTGCGGGATTTGGCCTCCCGGGCTCCTCTGCTCCGGTGTAACAGCACTGGGCCTCTTTACACCCTTCGGTTTCCGGCGTCTGCTTCACCTTCTTCGCCTTCCTCGGCGTCTGTTTCACCTTCTTCGCCTTCCTCAGCCGCTTTCACCGCCACTCCTTCCTCCACCACTTGGCACCGTCGCCTCGGCCATCCTGGCCGGGATGCCCTGATGCAGCTCAGTCGTAGTTCTGACATTCGGTGCTCTCAGGCTCACGATGATCACTTGTGTCATGCGTGCCAGTTGGGCCGTCACGTTCGCCTTCCCTTTCAGTCCTCATCCTCACATGCCCCTCGTGCATTTGATCTTATTCATTGCGACTTGTGGACTTCACCTGTTCTCAGCATGTCTGGCTATAAGTACTACTTGGTGGTGGTCGATGATTTCTCCCATTATTCCTGGACTTTTCCCCTGCGGGCCAAGTCCGAGACGTTCCCCACTCTTAGCCACCTCTTTGCTTGGGTATCCACTCAGTTCGGCCTCACCATCAAGGCTGTCCAGTGCGACAATGGTCGTGAGTTCGATAACTCAACCTCACGTGCCTTCTTCCTTTCTTCCGGTGTCCACCTGCGCATGTCTTGTCCGTATACCTCCTCTCAAAACGGCAAGGCAGAGCGCATGATCCGCACAACCAATGACATCATGCGCACTCTTCTGCTCTAGGCATCTCTACCCGCTCGCTTCTGGGCTTAGTGTCTGCACACCTCCACCTATCTCCTTAACCGCCTTCCTTCTACTGCATGCCCAGCTCCCACGCCTCACCACGCTCTATTCGGTACCCCACCTCGGTACGACCACCTTCGAGTCTTTGGGTGTGCGTGTTACCCTAACACCGCCGCCACCGCTCCCCATAAGCTGGCTCCCCGGTCGACCCTCTGTGTCTTTCTCGGATACTCTCCGGATCACAAGGGTTACCGATGCTTTGACCTTACCTCTCGCCGTGTCCTCATCTCTCGCCATGTCGTGTTTGATGAGTCGGCATTCCCTTACTCCACCACCTCTCCACCCACACCTCCCGCTGACCCTGCGGAGGCTTCCTTCTTTCCCACTGACCCGGCGATTCCGCCACCCTTCTCCCTCTACCCTGCAGGTACTGCTCCGGCGCACTCTCCTGGTGGTCCCGCCTCGCCCCTGCCGGACTCACACCAGGACCTTCCGGTGCCTGACATGGTCGAGGCAGCCCCGGAGCTTCCACCCTCGCTCCCTGTGGCTTCGCTGCCTCCCGTTGTGCCCGATGATGTCGTTCCGATCACGGGACCGCGCACACCGATCCCACCTCCCCTCGGGCGCTTCGGACTCGTCTACCAGCGCCGGCGGGAGCCGCGTCCACCCTCACCTCCTCCCGGACGCTTCGGCATCGTCTACGAGTGCCGGCGTGAGCCGGCTCCGCCGCTCTCGTCACCGGCGCCGTCGTCGCCGGTGTATGCTCCGCCGGCATCGCCACGCTCTCGCGCCGACCCGCCGGTGTACCACCCGCCTCTTCTTCACCGGGACCCTCGTCACACTCACTCGATGGTAACGAGGCAGGCGTCTCGCCCGCAGCCCTCACCGCCGCCGCCTGCGAGCCGGGGATCTCTCCGGTACCCTTTTCGGTCCGCGCGGCATTGGCGGATCCTCACTGGCGCCGCGCGATGGACGAGGAGTACGCGGCCCTCCTCGCCAACCAGACGTGGGACCTAGTGCCTCGTCCGCCGGGCTCCAACATTGTCACCGGCAAGTGGATCTGGACGCACAAGAGGCGGGCTGATGGTTCCCTGGAGTGCTACAAGGCTCGCTGGGTCCTCCGCGGCTTCACTCAGCGGCCCGACATTGACTATGTTGAGACCTTCAGTCCCGTGGTGAAGCCAGCTACAGTCCGCACCGTCCTCTCCCTGGCTCTCGAGCGCTCCTGGCCTGTGCATCAGCTGGATGTCAAGAATGCCTTCCTCCATGGCACTTTGACTGAGACGGTCTACTGCAGTCAGCCGGCAGGTTTCGTGGATTCTTCTCGTCCTGACTTCGTCTGCTGGCTCAACAAATCTCTCTACGGGCTCAAGCAGGCACCCCGGACTTGATACTCTCGATTCGCTACCTTCCTGCAGGCTCTTGGGTTCACGGAGGCCAAGTCTGACACCTCCGTATTCATATACCACTATGGGGGTGAGACTGCTTACCTGCTCCTCTATGTGGATAACATTGTTCTCACCGCCTCCAGCGAGTCTCTGCTCTACTGCATCATTGCCTCACTCCAGAAGGAATTTGCTATGAAGGATCTTGGGGTGCTCCACCACTTCCTCGGCGTCACTGTTGAGCCCCGACCTTCTGGCCTGTTCCTCCACCAGCGGCAGTTCACTTGTGACATTCTGGAGCGAGCAGGGATGACCGCCTGCCAGTCCTGCTCTACACCGGTGGACACCCAGGGCAAGCTGTCAGAGGCTGGGGGTCCGATGCTTGGGCCAGCAGACTCCACCACCTACCGTAGTCTTGCTGGCGTGCTTCAGTACCTCACTTTCACATGGCCGGACATCACTTATGCCATCCAGCAGCTCTGCCTCTACATGCATGCTCCGCGGGAGCCCCACCTGGCTGCTATGAAGCGGCTTCTCCGGTACCTCCGTGGCACACTTGGCTACGGGCTGCTCCGGTACCTCCACTGCTGAGCTGGTTGTCTACATCGACGCTGACTGGGCGGGATGCCCAGACACCCGCAGGTCCACCTCCGGCTACGCAGTCTTCCTTGGCAGCAACCTGGTCTCTTGGTCGTCCAAGCGCCAGCCGGTGGTTTCCCGCTCTAGTGCCGAGACGGAGTACCGTGCCGTGGCCAACGGCGTGGCCGAGGCCGCCTGGCTCCGCCAGCTCCTGGCTGAGCTTCACCGCCCACTCGCCAGGAGCACGCTCGTCTACTGCGACAACGTCAGTGCGGTCTACCTCTCCACCAACCCCGTGCAGCACCAGAGGACCAAGCATGTGGAGATCGATCTACACTTCGTCCGCGACCGGGTGGCCATTGGCGACGTCCGGGTTCTTCACGTCCCGACCACCTCCCAGTTTGCGGACATCTTCACCAAAGGCCTCCCTTCCTCGACCTTCTCCGAGTTTCGCTCCAGCCTCAACGTCTCCAGTGGCTAGTTGTGGCTGCGGGGGGGTCCTGTATGTGTTGTGCTCTTACTTGTTTTCTTTCTTGTTCAGCCTTGAACTCCGCTGCGCCGGTAGTTCAGACTGCGGGGGGGGGGTGTTGGAGTGTGATTATATTAGGCCCATGAGGCTAGGCCCATGTGGCCCATGTATGGTACCTATATAGCTACCCTTCTAGGGTTAGCCCAAATCAATAGAGAATCACTTTCTAGCAAGAAGTACTCATGCCTATCTTTGTACTGACACCACCCAGAATCAGTTCTGTAAACTTGTCAATGTATATGCAGTGATGTACCACTGACACCACTCAGTATTCAATACAATCAAGCAGTAAAACAAACATCAGACTGACATAGTTCTAATACCTACTGCAGTAACAGTCAAGGATGAAGCAAAGAGAAGCAAACAGTCATGGATGAACAGTAGCAGTCTCTTCCTACACATAACTGGCTGCCATCCAATTTTAGTAACAGGTGAACAGTACAGTTCATGTTACATAGGAGCCTGCAGTAATATCCGTGGGAACAGAAGCTAGTGACCTTGACTTAAACATCAGAGACCTATGTGATCAAGTGTTGGCCCTTTCGGAGTAAGAGCCCAGCTGTATGATTATTTAGGAAGCAGGATGAGATGTAGCAGCTTCGCAGTTAAGCTTGTGAACAAAATTTTACCATTTTGAATATTATCAACTTGTGAAATACGTACAGAGTTGGAACTGAAACTGAAACAATACGTCTCTCAGTACTGCATATTTGGATGACATGTTTTCACCTGAGAAAGGTATGGGAATATATAATTATTTAACCCTCTGATGGAACCTGATTCATCAAGACTAACTACAAACTAATTAACGCTGGGTGTTCTTCAAGACTCCGACCGTCCAACGCTTCGGCCTTCCGTTGGGCCAGCCACTAGGGGGAATTGGTGGGTTTTCAGTTTTGCCAATTGCCATCACTGAGGCCATATCGGCCAGTTGGGCACTAGCTGAGCAACAAAGGTAGTGCATATGAGTTTATTTTATGATTTTGGTATAGTGACTATTCTCATACACTAATTATATATTTGATTGTAAGGGATGAGAGTCTGATGGATTTACCTATTATATTCTACAAATCAAGCAAAAAGTTAGGAGTGAGAAGATAAGTTGATCATTTCTCAAAGAAACATCCATTTGATTACTTATAATGGTCACATATCAACAGGTGCCCATTTACACTGTTGGTTTGCTCTCTTGTATTGTAAATCAGCTTTGCCTAAGGGGTACTTGAATGTTGAATCAAATTGGGCTGTCGCTTTTCTATGTGTGCCAGTGAGACTAGCCAGCTACTATTCAGTAAACATCTCTTGTATAGTTACAAAGAAGGTCAAAATTATCCACGAATTTCTTGCTGAGTTATCTTGACCTTGGAGGGTAAACTGATATGGCAGCATCTCTGAACTGAATTGTCATACAGCCTGAACTGAACCATATGCAACCTTTCTAGCAGATCCTTTGGAGTCATCGACAAAAACTCACTCACAGAAACAGAGTGCGTCAAGACTCAAGAGAATTTATCAATTTTGAGAACAATGGCTCCACGCTAATGGAGTACTGCCCGATCAAGCACTGGTTCTCGTCCTCGACCATTCTACAGATCCAAGTACATCCGGTAGGCGTCCCTGTGAGGTGCGTAGTAGGCCTCGACGGTAGTGTCGACCTGGAACCCGGCTTTCCGGTACAGCGCCACCGCGGCCGCCCTCGTCGGGTCGACGTGGAGGGAGAGCCGCTGGATCTTCCTCCTCCGGCACCGCTCAACTGCGGCCGCCAGTAGCGCCTCGCCGTGGCCCTGCCGCCTGCAATTCTCCTTCACTGCAACCAAAAGTTTGCAGTTTTGGGCACACGATTCAGCCATTCCGCGCAACCTTTACCCCAGGGAGAGAGGCCAGGGAGACAGGGATCCCAATATGTGTCTCACCGGCGAGCTTGGTGATGGTGGCGCAGAGGGAGGTGTTGCAGGTGTACATAGCATACCCGATCACCTCCTCGCCGTCGGCGCCGGACGTCGTGTAGATCAGGCCGGAGTTCCGCCGCTTGAGCTCGTCGTGCAGGGACCGCGCCAGCGACTCGTGCTTCGGGAAGATCCTCCGCTCTAGCCGCACGATGTCCTCGATAACGCGGCCAGCTCGATCGTGCGACGGGTCCAGCTCGAGAATCAGCGGCACCGCCGCCGCCGCCGCCGCCATCACAGATGAGTCTGGTCGTCTTTTGTACCGGAAGACATCTGCAAATGGCTTCGCATATTTGTGTCACGAAATAGGCCATGGGCCGTAGTATAGCAGTGAGGGTGAGGAAGTCACCGAGTGGGCCTGCGTGCGCGGCCTTGTAACTTCTCCGGTGAATATACGCTGTAGAGAGAAAAGGGAAGGAAAATGTCAGCTTTTCCTCCCTACACTAGAAAACCGGACGTAACTTCCACCTCGTTTTTTCAAACCGGACACGTGACCTGCCTGACTATTTCTCTAGGTGATTTTTTCTTTTATATTTATTTCGGATGAATCTTTGAAAATCATAGTACATTACAAAAAATCATAAAATGAAAAATCTAATTTTGTTGGACCCCGCATGAGTAGATCTACACGGTAAACATATGATATGCTTTAGTATAAAATTTTTGCTCTAGCTTTAAATCTATGTTTTTCTATGATTAATTCATAGTTGTAGTTTTTGTGGTCCTATTGTGGTGAAAATTTATATGGTAGGCTAATCATTGTATGCTTGAGATGTAGTAAAAATTTCATGCTCATTGGATTATGTATGACTGAGTTATAGACTTATTCAGGTTTATACTTATTAAATAGTTTTAAAATAATTAAAAGCGTATAAAAATAGAAAATATATGTCCTTTGTGTAATTTTCTCCGTGACAATATAATTACGTTAAGTGTTAATAAGATATAACAATAGTAATATTACATAGAGAACACATATTTTCTATTTTTACATGCTTTTAACTATTTAAAAACTATTTAATAAGCATAAACCCGAATAAATATATAACTCAGTCATATATGATTCAATGAGCATGAATTTTTTACTGCATCTCAATTAGTCCACCACAAAAGAACCAAAAAAATTGCAGCAATAAATTAATCATAGAAAAGCATAGATCTAAAGCTAGAGCAAAAAATTCATACTAAAGCATACCATATCATATGTTTATTGTGTACATCTACTCATGTGGAGTACAACAAAATTGAATTTTCTATTTTTATGATTTTTATGTAATTTACTATGATTTTTCAAAGATTCAATTGAAATAAAAATGGAAGAAAAACCATCTAGACAAATAGCTAAGGAAGTCATATGTCTGATTTGAAAAGACGGCGGAGGAGTTATATTTGGTTTTCTATTTCAGCGAGGAAAAATTGACTTTTGTGATACTTAAGAGGCAAAGTAGGCTTCTTCCAAACGCAAAGGGCAAGGAGGAACAGAACTCTCATTTCAGGTAACCGCTAACGCCTTCATTATCCATTCTAACCCATGGATTCAGCCGTATTCCTCCGGTACAAAAATGACTCTCAAAATATATTCGCTAGATTTATTTTTTTATACTATAACATATTTTCGTTTTTATATATTCATTCCGCATATGAATATTTTTTCTTTATATTATAACATATTTTCGTTTTTATATATTCATTCCGCATATGAAATGACACAAAATAACCTTGGTTTATATCTCTTCACCGTGTAGGTGCTTCTCTTTCCTTCTTTCCTCTTTCACGCATCGTCCATCTGTGAGAGCAGCGGCAGCGCCATCGCTCGTCTGTGCCACACTGCGCGCGGCGCGCCACGAGCTTTCTATTGAAATTAATTAAAACAAATTATTTAATTTTTGTAATAAAATTTGAAAATCAGAGAGTGCTACGAATATCTGAGGCCTGTTTAGTTCCTAAAAAGTTCCAAAATTTTTTTGCACAGTACCCGTCACATCAAATCTTTGACGTATGTATGGAGCATTAAATGTTAGTAAAAAAATAACTAATTGCACAGTTTATCTGTAAATGTCAAGACGAATCTTTTGAGCCTAGTTAGTCCATGGTTAGACAAATTTTAACAAATAACAACGAAACTGCTACAGGACTTTTTTCCAAAAAAATTTAGGAACTAAACAAGACCTATTAACATCCGGACTTTATTAGAAACTAACGGGCCCACTCCCAAAAGTATAAGTTACTGTACAATAAGGAGTGATATGTAATACATTAACAGGCCCACGGTAAGGCTGGATAACGAGCCGGCTCGTTCTGGCCAGAAAGCCAGCTTGGCTCGGCTCGTTATGAGCTCGAGCTGGCTCGTTAGGCTCGTGAGCCAGGTATAAAAAATACACAAAATATAATATTTACATTTATCTAAAGCTTAAAAATATTAATAATATAAAAATAATATATTCAATAACCTTAAATCGAATAAAATATTCATATGAGCTAACATATTATCCATTTGTGAAGTGCAAAACATAAAGTAATACAAAACTAATATAAGTTATGATAACTTTTTTCCTAAAACTACGACTCGTTTGGCTCACGAGCGGCTCACGAGCCAGCTCGAGTTAGCTCATTATAGCTAACGAGCTAAAATCCTACCTCGGCTCGGCTCATTATCATAACGAGCCGAGCCGAGCTAACCCGAGCCGGCTACGAACCGAGCGAGCTAATGAGGTTCGGGTTTTTCGTCCAGCCTTAGCCCACGGGGTCCGAATCGCAAAAAGGAGGAAACCCCTAATCCCGGTCCCCCTCTCCTGCTGCTGTTGCTGGTGTTGGGGTTGCGGCGGCGCCGACGAGCCACCACCGAGCGCAATGGCGAGCTCGGCGCTGAGGCGGTCTCTCCCGCGGCGTACCTCGCTCCGCCACTCCTTTCCTCCCCACCTGCCGCCCGCAGCTGCCGGCGCCTTCCGTCGTTCGTTCCAGTCTGGTGAGCACTGAGCACCCACACACCCTCCGATCCCCGCGTCTCCTTGGGGGCTTCCCATGAGCGGTATCGCACGCGCCCCCATGCGGTGTGGTGGTCGTAATTCTAACACTCGCGTATGCCGTACCTTTCCTCCAAAGTCGGCTGTCGTAGTAAACTGAATCGAATGGCCTTGGAGATCTAGTTCTGACGGGAATCCATAGCTTTCTGGTGACAGAAACCATCATTTCCTTACACTTGCGCTGTAATGTTTTAAGAATGAAGAATTGACGCTAGAATGGTCTCAGCCAGGCTGATGTTGATATGCTTATCTTGTTTCACTGTTGCTGTGCAGGGGATGGTGGGGATGGTGAGACCGTGGAGGAATTCGATGAACGGCTGTTAGGGAGCAAGGGCACAGAGGAAGGGTCTCTCTATGCGAAGCTTGACAGGGTTGAGAACGCCAGTAGGAGATACGGCATGAGCTCTAGGATGGGTGGTTTCGCTGGGTTTGGTGATAGGAGCAGCTCTGGGTCATCCATGGGTGGTTTCCCTGGGTTCAGTGACAGGAGCAGCTCTGGGTCAGCCATGGGTGGTTTAGGTGTGTTTAGCAACAAGAGCAGCTCTGGGTCCATGGGTTTTTTTGATTCTTCGAATGATAGCATAAGTGAGATGCTGGGTAATGCGGCACGCAACTTCCAAAGGGATGACGACGATGACGATGACGATGAGTGGGAAGAGGATGATTTTGAGTTCAGGCCTGATGTGACGTATAGGCGAGGATCGACTTATTCTGTTCGGGTAAGCAGGAGCTTGGTTTGTCAATGCGTAGCCATAGTTATTGGATTATTAATCTAATATCTTTTGCGACCTTGAGGTTTTTGTTATCCTGTGTAAGTGTTCAGGAACTACTGAGTAAGTGTGTGGGTTAGAAATGCCTGTGCTATCCTGAAATCACAATAAAATCGTGTACTTTACTAGCTGATGGTTGTTAACAAAATGAGAATTTCATTTCTGATACGCGGAACTCCTCTTTATAATACCACGTGTAGTTTACATCTTTCTTTCTTCAATTATTAGTTTATTCAGTGATCTGCCCTTGTGTGGTTGCTATTCTAGTGCCCTATTTCATTCAATTGTAATATGTGTAGGACCTTGACCTTACAAGACCTGCAGCCGCGAAGAATCCTCCTAGACCACAGTTTGAAACAACTACAGCGGAGGTTTTGAGGAAGGCTGATTTTAGGGTGAGTATATCTGCCTGACAACACAAGGAAATTGCCTACAGTTTCTATTTCTTACTGAAGTGTATCATGTGCTCTACTGCTTTGTAAATTCTAGGACTGCTAGGCAACACAAAGTTCAGGAACACAAGGAGTCTATGCTGATCTCAAAATGCTTCCGCTTTCCTCTTTCCGTTAGAAGTAAATTTATCTTACTCTGGCATGCAATGTATTGCCTTTATAGTGTTAACATGCAATGTATTGCCAGTTACCACCTGAAAATCCATTTTTTGTTTGTTGTTAATATGAGTTTTCCCACAAATAAATCTGTAGAACATGACTAACACTCACTATTAGCAGTAAATTTATCTTACTCTGGCATTTTATTCTGGTTTTGCTACTTGTTTTATTTGATTTTAGCGAATATAAGATAGTTCTTTGCAGTGAAATACATGTTAATCACTATGATACTAGTTTAATTACTAGTGCACACAAGAAGCCTATGTACATATTGGGATGGTTTGGTTGCAAATACTTAACTGTGACAAGTATCAAAGCACACATTTGAATACAAGCCATGTGTTTCATGTTCCAAAGTGTATGAAATGCATATATTTTGATTGATCGGATATACATGCAAAGAAAGTCAGTTGTGTATAAAACTGTGTCATAAATATTTACTGTTAATTGCCTCTTTGCAGTGAAGAGACATGTAACATTTCTCCCAAGATTATATCTGTGATCTGATTGATGAATTCCTATGGTTTGGCTACAAGTACTTTCCAGTTTCATTTTTTTAACATATTTGGAACTGCTCCTTGCAGAACGTTAGATTCCTCTCCCACTTTCTTACGGAAGCTGGAATTATCATCAAGAGAAGCCAGGTAATCACTACTCCTCAAGTACTCAACTAATCATTAGATAGATGACGGACCTTTTGGGAAGATATTCCTGCTTTTTAGTTGAGTTATCAGATCCTTTTGTGTTAGATAGTTGCTTCTCATGCATATTGGGAGCAGTTGTCCTCACTCCTAAATGCATTACCCCATCCTGGTATGTGTTTATCCTTTTGGAAAGGCATCCTGATGCCACTGTTGTGCCAGGATCATATTGCTGGATGTTGATCTTTTCAGTGAGTTGATTCTAAACATGATTCATGTAATTGAAAACGAAGAGCCACATATACCATCATATATTCAACTACGCATATCCACTGCCAATGCTCTTTTTCATGTGCTTCCATGTTTATCTTTTACATTACTACCTTAGAAAGAACCTTACTTTTGCACTTGTAATTCAGTATCAATACACATGTTTGCCATGGTTTTTACGTACTCATTTTCTTCACAGACCCGTATAAGTGCAAAAGCTCAGCGTAAGATTGCAAGAGAGATCAAAACCGCACGTGCATTTGGGCTAATGCCTTTTACAACAATGGGTAGAAGACCATTCATCTTTGGCAGAAGTGCGGAGGAGCACTATTCAGAAGAGGAATATTTCGGCTTTGGGAGGCAGAGGGATGGCGAGCCTGTTGAGGATAATAGGGACGAGGAGCCAAATGTGGAGGCTGCATAACATTCTGAACGAGGAACCAAGTGCTCGTGTTCTTCTGCTGGCCTCATTCAACACGAAGCTTGTTTTGCGTCTTCAGAGCATAGCGTAGCTCAGCTTAAATAAAACTGTAACATCGCACGTAATTTGTACACTTATGTCTTACTCACCTGTGCCATGGTATCGAAATATCCCCAGCTTGATAATCCTCCTGGTTGGAGACCATATGCAAATATGAAATGGAACATGGGATCAGCGCTTTCCTGTTGCGCTGGGAAACTTGAGGTAGTTGTACTGATTTCAATTTTCTGTTGGATATTGGTTGTTTGGCTTATGCCACGGACAGATCATGAATTCATGTGCTGGTTGTTGACGGCTTCATTTTTCTATTGCTTTCGGAGGATTTGATTTTGTCTGGCTATCTCTGAAAGAATGTATAGGGCTCGGTTAAGAACTTATCCTCTAGCATCTTTGTGGCCTGAAAAAAGGATTATGCTCTGGAGATGCTCATGGGCTCATGGGTCTAGTTTCTGTGGTCTGATCAGACTCTGATGTTGACAGCCACATTGTTTTTTTAGAAAAAAAAACTGGGGGTGTTTAGATGAAAAACTTTTGGAATTTGGCTACTGTAGCACTTTCGTTTGTATTTGGCAATTAGTGTCTAATCATGGATTAATTTGGTTCAAAAGATTCGTCTCGTGATCTACAACCAAACTGTGCAATTAGTTATTTTTTTATTTATATTTAATGCTCCATGCATGTGTTTAAAGATTTGATGTGATGGGATAAAAAGTAAAAATTTAGAATTTTGAAGGCATCTAAACGAGACCCTGCCTTTTATGAAATATAAATTAGGAAATACATCACGTTATAGTGTTTTCTTTTGTGTGGTTGCGTGTCACGTCGGTGTTGGTGCACAGGCGAAATGTCAATTCAGAAACCGGTACCATAATATAACGTGTAGCATATCCGCAGGCACGGAAACAATTTACATTGTGGACCTAACACTTGTCGATATTGGGAAAATTGCATCTAAAAATTCAACCTGGCCATAAAAAACGAACGGCGGGCATGAAAAAGAGATGAATGTCACTGCCATATTCTATCCATTCCTTTCAAGAAGGCGAGGCGTGTGATGCAGCTTTTTATCTGCCTGATAGAATCATGCACCCCGCGGCGGTCATGTGGTTTACTACTTGAATCGACGCCGCAAGAACTTCACAAAAGGTGCATGTCTTGCTTGGATTTTTATTTTAAATTGGTTGTCATGCCCGGCTTCTCATGCGAATTGAATCCAAACTAAAATATTTTTCTCTAAAACAACTTTAAAAAACTAATTGAGTTCTCGTGGTTAACAAATATCCTTATGTTTCAAGTTATAGATTGTTTGGACATTTCTAAATACAAATTTGTATATCTAGATGCATAGCAAAAGCTATGTATCAAGAAAAGCCAAAATGATATCTGATTTCGGATAGAGGGTGGTACATATTACAATACCGAGACCCACTATATCTACCTCTACAGATTGGACAACTCTTGATAAACGCGATATGGGCGATGGTCCTCTGGCATTCAACAAATGCTACAATTCTAGTTTTGTCTAAGCCAAAATATTTTAAGTTTAATGAAATTTATGAAAAAGAATATGAAAGACTATGAAAATATTTTCCATAGCGAATTAATAATACTTGTATTTTTTTTTTATAAATTTAGTCAAACTTGATTGACTTAGGCTAACTAGTATAGTGCCCGTGGCACGCCACGGCTTCATTCTAGGAGTGCACTTCGAAAGAACCAAACAATGTTATTTTTTTGATAGTTCAAGTCACACTCGATTGTATATAACCGTGTATATTATATGGAAAGTGCTAATCACAGCAAGACATCATAAAGTTATATTACAGCTAATTTGTTTGTTGAAGTAGATTTTGGACTTCTACACGGCAACAAGAAAAGGTAGTATCGTCGCCACTGGAATATGAACCTGTGCAATATTTCCAAAATAACAGCAGTGAGCTTGTTGTTCTTGTCACACACACATTGAAAAAATCGATGGTCATTCTTCTGTAGAGCAGGAAAAATCAGCATAGCATCCACGTTTGTGGAGTCGTCTATGTACAAGTTCTTTAAGAACTGAATATAAACTGAGAAAAATGAGAGAAAAATTTTCTGTCATTCTTTTTGTGATACATAAACTGGAGATGTCATCTTTCCATGTACCTGCTCGTATGTTTGAGGGAATGCTGAGAAGGCTAGTCCTACTCCGGCTGAGGTTCCTGCCATATTCATGTCAACACAGTTCATGTTTGGGGCTGAAATGCATCCATCGCCCACTGGCTGTAGGCCGGCCAAGGAACTTGTCCCACAAGTCATAGTCGGTGTATATCCGGGCGCTGTTGAAGTAAATAGTGCAAGGTCCATGAACAAATATAAACACCGTATTCTAGTACCACGAAAGATGAGTGAAGATTGTGCACCTGGTTGATCCGCTGCATTTGGAAGTGAACTTGTTTCAGCTTTCCGTCGAGCACGGTATTCACGCTGCCTCTTATTCCTCTCCTCCCGTTCCTCGTTCGTTTCCTGAGCCCTTTTTGTAGCACGGTACTCACGTTGCTTCCTATTCCTTTCCTCTCTCTTGCGTTGTTCTTCGCTGCAATCTGTGGATATGGTGTTTTATTGTTATTTTTGGTGCTTATATATATATATATCCGACTGCGATATGTGCGTATGCATGTACCTGGAGTATGTATGTTTGTTACATCGCTGAGCGGAGTGCGTCCCTCTCCTGGCGTCCCCATTCTTCTATCGAGGGCTGGTAGGTAACAATCTGAAAATTCACATGTTACTTGTTCTGAGAATAGAGTCGGGAATGGCAAAAAAAAAATAACTGAAAAAAATCATGATCTGAGTTCCTATGCAGCCTGCATTTGAACGCCCAATTCAGTCACTCAGTATGTCGGTCGTTGCTGTTGCTGGACCATGAACAGTAGGCAAGAGGGAACAAGGCATTCAACTTCGCTTCAGGGACAACTTGCTTTGCCCTGAGCCCCTGAGCCAAGTAGAAGTGCAATATGACGATACGCATAGCAGAAGTATAGAACAGTTAAGATTTCTGAATCACAGGCTCATAGAACAGTTAAGATTTCTGCAATGACATCAGATAAGAACTGTGGTATTGTTATTATTTTTTTATTCTTTGATTAAGCAAATGTTGCTACAGATTTCTGACCATCGAAAAAGGCTGCATCCCTTTCAGAGTTTCAAACATGCAGCAGGTGCTTCAGCTCCTAGATACTATATATCGGCTACAATTCTTATGATGATCCACACCCATCTGACCATCATTCTGCACAGCATTAGCTGCCATGGTGCATCATGGTAGGACATTGATAAGTATACTTCGTTTTGTTTCACTGTTAATGAGTACTATATATTTTTAGCTTGCTGTGAACTAATGATCAAGTACCAACATCTAACTAATACACTGTGAAAGCAGAATGCAAAGAAGTATATTCAGAGGTGAGCTTTTCAGATACTCAGAGGTGAGCTTGCAAAGTCACGTTAATCTGTGCACTGGTGTCAGGAACATGGATCATGAACTCAGAGGTGAGCTTTTCAGATACTCAGAGGTGAGCAGAAATCAAGAGAGTACCTTATCAGAACTTCAGAAGGTCAAAACTTGATGTTAATGTCTCCAAACTCTCTCCCTGTCCTTGTGGAAATTGTGCAGTTAGTGTCAGATTTTCACATGCGAAAACCAGGGCTGCATCAAATATAGATAATTGAAATGGTAACATGTGTGTGTGATGCCTATCTTGTACATATGCAGCCCTGTCATAGACATTCTATTAACACTGCTAACATCCTTAATGGAAAACAAAGCAGTGCAAAATAATTAGCAATGAACAATTAGCACCATACAGCATCTGGTTGACAGAGTGATTGCACATGAATAAAGAAACCAAAGAAAAGAACCCTCGCTCGTATATACAACTGTAAAGGATCGTTTTTTTCCACATAAAAATACGTACATGATATGAGAGAGGGGCAGGGCAGTAAGCCAGGAATTCTCACCCAATGGCGCCGTTCTCGAGCAGGTCATGGACACAGCGCCGCCAGCCCTGCCTCGCCGCGAGGTGCAGCGGCGTCGCTCCGGTGTCGTCCCGCACGTTCTCGGTGCGATCGGCGACGAAGGCCAACCAAGATTTCGACGGGTGACGCACGGCACGGTGCGGCGATGGGCGCGACGGTGTGCGAACGGTGGCGATCGGCGACGGATGTGATCCACGGTGTGGCGAACGGCAGCGAGGGCACGGTTTTTTGAATTTTGAACCCCGATCAAGCGGATGGATGAAGAGAGAATGCGTTTCTGTTGTGAGTGCTTGCGGATGGATGAAGGATTCACGCGTGATTAGCGGCGTGGCGGCGTGCGTTTCGGTAGATCGTGGGCAGGCGGGATAGGCTGAGGGGAGGTTGACACAAGCAATCTTGGCCCTTGGATTTGAGTGAGTATGGAGAGAGAATGATAAGAGAAAATCTAGACTGTCCATTTTGAAGGAGTTGGATTTCTGGGTATAATTTTGTGAGTGCACGGAGGGATGCCTTCTCAGCGGGGGATGTTTTGTTGTGTGAACGTAGAAAAGAAAACTCGGTGCATTAGTAGGGTAGAAGTTAGAATTGTATTTCTATGGGATAGCGGCGGTAAGTGATTTTATTTGAAGACTAGGGATAGGAGAATCAACATGATGTTGGATGTGTTTCTTGCTTATATTTCTATTAGGGTTCTTTTAACCTTCATTGTTGTAAAGCACAACTTAAATTTGTTTTCTAAGAAAAATAAGGTAAATGTTAAATTTTAAAATTTCTCACCTTCTCAATGTGTTTTGAAGGACCCGTCCTTAGATGTGCTTAGACTACCCGCACTGGTACCGTATATGATCCTGGAGAACTTTATAGGAAAAACAAGCTGCAGCGATATACTGTAAATCATCCGAAATGAGCGATCCTCCGGTAAATGTAGCGGCTTTCCGGAGATACGCTACCGGGCGTGGAGCCCACGAGGAGATGCTGCGGCGCGCGCAGAGAGGGAGACCGAGGGAGAGAAGAGAGAGGAGAGAGGTGGTAGCGGTGGGCCCCACCTTTTTTCACTTGAAAAAAATGCTATAACTCACCAACCAATTAATCAAATTAAATTCCGATTGCACCATTAAATTCGTGACAATAAATTCTTCATAACAAGATGTCACATAGATATAATTAGATAAAATTTATAGATGATGACAAGTGGGGCCGTTGTCGGTAGTTGGTATAGAATATGAGATATAGATGATGATGAATGCGGAAGAAACGTGTATAGAGGAGGGAATCTTGATGATCAAGCTTTTTAGAGGATGAATTTAGAGTACCATGAGTGCGAATAGGATGTTATTATTTTTGTCAGATATAAGCCATGAGCCATTAAACAAACTGAAGTTTAATAGTCTCCTGAAACACGCAATGCCCATCTCATATTTAGGCCTCGTTTAGATGGGTGAATTGGGAGAGAAAAACACCGTATCAGAATTCCTGTAGCATTTCGTTTGTATTTGGTAAAAATTATCCAAATTTTGATTAACTAGGCTTAAAATGTTCGTTTCGCAAAATACAACAAAACTGTGTAATTAGTTTTTGATTTCATCAACATTTAGTACTCCATGTATTTGCTGATATTTTAATGTGACGGGGAATCTTCTTTTTACATAGTGAAATTTGAGGAAGACTAGGGGAACTAAACAAGGCCTTATTCCCACACATGTTCTATAGCTAATAGCTATCTACCAACCTTCCTTTTTTTCTTCTCAAATTCTCGTCCTCTGCTCGAGGCTTGCTTTCTCGCCCCAAATTTTTCTCGCCGGCGACAAACCACCTTGCCGGCGATCTCCACCCTCCCTTCCATCGAACTACGTTCTTCATTCGCCCGTTTATCCGTGCGGCCCTGCTTTCTTCTCCCGTTCCCCACGGCCTGCGCGCGCGTTCCTCTCTCTCCTCTCCCTCTTCTCTCGGTCTCTCCGGGCGACGGCTGGGCGACCGCGCCGCTTCTCCCGTTTATCCGTGCGGTCTTGCCCTTTCTTGTCCCGTCCCCCCCGGCGTGTTCTCTCTCTCTGCGTCTCTCGGGGCGACGGCTGGACTACCGCGGCGGCGCCGCGGCCTCCCTACGACAGGTGCCTAGTCTCCATCGCGGCGCCATGTCTTCTTCCGGCTCTTCAGTGGCGACGAGCACTACCAGGTACGCCCCGTCCCCCCCCACAACAACAACCCCCCCCGTCCCCCCTCAATGTGTTTTGAAGGACCCGTCCTTAGATGTGCTTAGACTACCCGCACTGGTACCGTAAATGATCCTGGAGAACTTTATATGAAAACAAGCTGCAGCGATATACTGTAAATCATCCGAAATAAGCGATCCTCCGGTGAATGTAGCGGCTTTCCGGAGATACGCTACCGGGCGTGGAGCCCACGAGGAGATGCTGCGGCACGCGCAGAGAGGGAGACCGAGGGAAAGAAGAGAGAGGAGAGAGGTGGCAGCGGTGGGCCTCATCTTTTTTCACTTGAAAAAAATGCTATAACTCACCAACCAATTAACCCAATTAAATTCCGATTGCACCATTAAATTCGTGACAATAAATTTTTCATAACAAGATGTCACATAGATATAATTAGATAAAATTTATAGATGATGACAAGTGGGGCCGCTGTCGGTAGTTGGTATAGAATATGAGATATAGAGGATGATGAATGCGGAAGAAACGTGTATAAAGGAGGGAATCTTAATGATCAAGCTTTTTAGAGGATGAATTTAGAGTACCATAAGTGCGAATAGGATGTTATTATTTTTGTCAGATATAAGCCATGAGCCATTAAACAAACTGAAGTTTAATAGTCTCCTGAAACACGCAATGCCCATCTCATATTTAGGCCTCGTTTAGATGGTGAATGGGGAGAGAAAAACACTGTATCAGAATTCCTATAGCATTTCGTTTGTATTTGGTAAAAATTATCCAAATTTTGACTAACTAGGCTTAAAATGTTCGTTTCGCAAAATATAACAAAACTGTGTAATTAGTTTTTGATTTCATCAATATTTAGTACTCAATGCATTTGCCGATATTTTGATGTGACGAAGAATCTTTTTTTTTCATAGTGAAATTTGGGGGAGAATATGGGAACTAAACGAGGCCTTATTCCCACACATGTTCTATAGCTAATAGCTATCTACCAACCTTCCTTTTTTTTCTTCTCAAATTCTCGTCCTCTGCTCGAGGCTTGCTTTCTCGCCCCAAATTTTTCTCGCCGGCGACAAACCACCTTGCCGGCGATCTCCACCCTCCCTTCCATGATCCATCGAACTACGTTCTTCATTCTCCCGTTTATCCGTGCGGCCCTGCTTTCTTCTCCCGTTCCCCACGGCCTGCGCGCGCGTTCCTCTCTCTCCTCTCCCTCTTCTCTCGGTCTCTCCGGGCGACGGCTGGGCGACCGCGCCGCTTCTCCCGTTTATCCGTGCGGTCTTGCCCTTTCTTGTCCCGTCCCCCCCGGCGTGTTCTCTCTCTCTGCGTCTCTCGGGGCGACGGCTGGACTACCGCGGCGGCGCCGCGGCCTCCCTACGACAGGTGCCTAGTCTCCATCGCGGCGCCATGTCTTCTTCCGGCTCTTCAGTGGCGACGAGCACTACCAGGTACGCCCCGTCCCCCCCCCCCCCCCCCCCCCCCCCCCCCACCACTCAACTTCCTGTGCGAAACCGAGCACCCAAACCCTAAGTTAAGCTATCTGTATGCGGATCTGATCTAATTACACATGTATTATGTCTACTAACCTTGATTTTTTTTTGACTTTTCAGCTGTGCATGTGTACACCCATGTCCTTTACTGGGTCCGCCACCGCCTCTCTGTACTCCTATACGCTTAGCCTGTGTTTAAGTTTGTAATTCTAGGGTCTGGAGGGAAGCATAGATCTCAAGGGGGGTGAAATTTGGTTGTAATTTCTGAGAATTTCAAGAAGGGTACGGAGGTAGTTTTGGAGGGATTTGTGAGCAAAGCAGCAGAAATTTGAGGTTGGAGGTAACCATGGTGGGGAAGGAGCTGGTGGTGAAAAGGAATGGCCCTGTTGACATACGTGAGATTGCTGCCAAGGCTACTCTCCGGGAGGTGCGGCAGAGCGGGCACACCTACGTTGAACTTCGACGTGTTGGGAAGCGTGTCATCTTCTTCTGCACCATCTGCCTCACCGAGTGCTTCAGCGACAACGTGCTGTTCGACCACCTCAAGGGAAACCTGCACTCCCGGCGGTATGCTGAGGCCAAGGTCACACTGTTTGGGCCCATGCCGTGGCCATTCAATGATGGCGTGCTCTTCTTCAACAACTCGCGGGAGAAGGATCCGCTCCTGCTGGACTCAAGCTCGCAGAGCACCAGAGAGCTTGCTCTGGTTCCACAGCCTGAGGTTTCGCGGAATGATACTGAGGTGACATCAAGGTTGAGAGATGGTTCAAGCTCCTGTAATGGTGTGAAAGGTGCACGCAATGGTGGAAAAGGCCGTGCTAATGGTAGAGTTGCTCCTGTATCTGAAAATTATGCGCTTTCAAACAGTGGAACTGATGGTCCTCTAGTTATTCCTGGTGTATTGCTAAAGGACGTTGTTTCAGACTTGCCTGTTCATCTTTTGGGCTATGGAAATATTTCATACAGGATCTGTGAAGCTAGCAAGAACTGCAAGAAGATAAGCAAGATCTGGTGTGCTTGGGTAGGACAAGAAGGCTCCCATGGTTCTGAGAGCTGTAACACTAATGAGCAATCTGGCTTTGCCATAGTCAACTTCTCTTATACCTATGATTTGGGCAGGAAGTGGTCTTCTGATGAACAGGATCTTTCTATCTCTGCTGGATCTTTCTTTGTAATTGATGATGCTGGACATCGTGGAAAGCGAATGAAAAAATCATTCTCTGATCAAGAAGCATCTTCAGAAGAGTCAAACGGTCAGAACAGCTCTCCACAGGGCAGTAGCCAAGCTATTGTGACTAGTTCTCCAGCAGGTACCTCACACAATCTTCAAGTTGGCCTCTTATCAAGTAAGTCAGCAAGAAGAGAGTTGAGGAAGCAGAAGCGCATTGCAGCTGAGAAAGTGTGTGATATTTGCGGCAGACCAATGCTCCCTGGAAAGGATGTTGCCACCTTGCTGAACTGCAATACAGGAAACCTAGCTTGCAGCAGTAGAAATTCAAATGGGGTGAGTAACTTCGAGCATTCTTTGCTATCTCTGTTTCATAATAATGTTTCTTGAAGATTAGAGAGCATGGACCTGTTTGCCTTTTTGTACTTTTTTCACCCGAAAATATAGCAATTATATTTCCCCTCTAAATTTCAAATGTTCTGTAATGACCTCGCTACACTTGATTTATGCAGGCTTATCATCTCTTTCACACTTCCTGCCTTTTACACTGGACTATATTGTGCCAATACGAGATGCTGAATGACCAAATAGCTCGCAAGGGGAAGAGCAATCGAGGAAGGAAGGCAAAGAATGCACTGAAGAAAAGCAAAATAACATCCATAGTTTGCCCAGAATGTCAGGGTACTGGAATTCATGTCAATGGAGATGAACTTGAGAAGCCAAGCATTTCTTTATCCGAGGTTTGGAGCACACTGTCTTCTCCTGTCAGCTCCTGCTCATTTTTCATTCAGGGTACTTTTTGCAAATTAACCTTAGTGTAAAGCAACTGTGCACCTGAGTTGGATATTGGCACTTGCAGATGTTTCGCTTTAAGCTGAAAGCCATTGAAGCTCACAAAGCATGGTTGAAGAGTCCTGAAGTGCTTGAAAACTGTTCCACTGGGCTTCATTTCCCCGCAGAACATGTGGAGAACTCTGAGGTAGCTTCAGAGGCACACTGTTCATAGTGTTCTGTTAACACAGGTATAATTCACTCACCGTCCCCATTTCCCTTTGCAGGAGAAGGTGATAACACTAAAGTCGCTTCCTTTCTATGCCGCTGATGGGTAGGGAGATGGGTAAGCTCATCGCTGGCAGCTACCAGAGGATGCTGCAGGTGTTGATGTGTAAATACGGTTGCTTGACAGTTCTGGAAACAGTGAAGTTGGATGCTTACCTGTTTATCTGTAATGTAAACGTGTCTTATCTCAGTTAACCTGTGTCCGCCAGATGATACCTTAGACTTTCATTAACTGGCAACTGGCTGAACTATTGTATTATTAGGCTGGGTTCATTAAACATGTACGCAGTCCATATCATACCATGTTTCTGTTGCACTGATGCCACGCTTCTGGTTGTGCCCACCGCCCAGACGCCATGTGCTACACATTTGGTTTGTTATTATCTAGGAAGCCTAATTGCTTACTATAGTAGTATGTTAAAACGAAGAGATTGCGTCATGTGGTCATGTGCTTTTCGTGCGTGGTTTGCTATCTGGCAAGTGTCAAACAGGAGTAACTTTTAAACAAAAATTCTGGTATCCAAATCACATGTTGTTTTGGATAACACCGTGATTCCACTAATGGCTGGTCATATTTACTACTCAGCGTCAGCATGAATCCAAATCAAATCTGGTTCCACAGTAGCTCTAAAATCTACTCACTTCGTTACCAAACACTGACTAAATGTGACTAAAAGGGCTTTAATCCTCTAGCAACTTGGAGTTACTAAAATGACTAAACCATTTAGGAGGGACTAAATTTAGGAGTCCCCCTTCCCGGTGTTCCCAACAGCATGACTGCATGGCCTCAGCGTCAGCATGAATCCAAATCAAATCTTGTTTTGTATAACAAAGCGATAGGTTCCACTATTGTCAAATCAAATCTTGTTTTGTATAACAGAGCTATTGGCTGTTCATATTTACTAGTGTTCCCAACAGCATGACTGCATGAATCCAAGCTTTCAGCTGCAGCCTACGGTCGACGAAAGCTCTTAGCTGCAGCCTACAGTTGACGGAACAATCTCCGCGTTCACTTTGTGGATGAAACCATCCTGCCCGTTACGATATCTGACAGTGCATTTGATCAAAACTAAAACTGTACGCAAAAATCCAGACGAGAAAAAGCAACCAGACGGCGAGAAATACAGA
Organism: Saccharum hybrid cultivar R570; assembly: GCA_038087645.1. NCBI lineage: Eukaryota > Viridiplantae > Streptophyta > Magnoliopsida > Poales > Poaceae > Saccharum > Saccharum hybrid cultivar. The sequence goes on along the minus strand of JAQSUU010000015.1, from coordinate 28,794,329 downwards.
GAACAAAAAAAATAGAGAAGTTGCGCACTTGGATCTCAGCAAGATAGTTGGGTCATCAGGAAGCCCTCGTAACGACGGCCTCACACTTGCATCAGGAAGATAACGCAGTATTTCTTGAACAGCATCATCGATCCGTGTGATCCGGCAAAGACGCACGCATGGCAAAAGAATCAAATCAAAACTACAGCACGCAGAAACACAAATCGGAAAATACACAGTACGCAGAAACACAAATCGGAATATCTTCCGAGGCAGTATCAGGCTATCAGCTGAAGCCACCACACACATAAACGGATCTGAAGGAGCAAGAGAGACCTCAGACAGGGGAGGAATGGGACTGCCAGCATAGGTCGATGGTGTGAGGCGGCCGTGGCGTGGCGACTAGGGTTTCTGCCCGACGAGGGCGCTCACCAGCTTCCGCGACCCCTCCGTTTTATAGGTCCCTCGACCCGGCAGCGGAGCGCCCAGACGGCGGCTAGACCCCACCGCCGCCCAGAGCACGACGCCACTTTGCCAGGCCGGCGCCGTCACCACCAGACCACACGTCCCCAAAAAAAATGCGCTCGGCAGAGCGGGCCAAAACCACCATAGCATCACAAAGGCGTTCGGCCCGCACAGCCCAGCAAGAAACAGGCCCACCTGCCTCCGTCCGCCGGCCCGTCGCTTTCCCACGCGCCCCCTTCTGGAATGTTCAGTCACCGTCCCGCCGCACGGGAACTCCTCGAAAAGCCGAGGAGGCAGGCAGGCAGCACCAGGGTTTTTTTTACCGATCGGAAGGTCAAACCGCCGGGTTCCGGTTTACTGGTCCGGTTTGCCGGTAACCGACCGATAACCAGACGAGTTTGAATTTGAATTCAAACTCACCTTCGGTTCGGTCGGCGGCCGGTTTACCGAGCGGTTTGTGGTGGTTACCGCTCGGTTTGAGCGGTAACCGCTACAAACCGTTTAGAATTTTTTTTTGCATGAATAAAAAGAATTTTTGGTACTTCCTTTGCACAAATTAATGTAAAAAGACCACACAATGCGGTAATAAATAGCATAAGTCACTAAAGCAACAATATATAGTCGCATACAAATACATATTCGCTTACACAAACAAATAGTCGTATGGTCAACTACGTAGGATGTATGGGAAGACCCCATTGTTGGCACGACATTTCATATTCGGCGGTGGACATAAGAGAGATACCTTGCTGTCTAAGCAGGGCAGCCTTGTAATCTTGCCAAGTTTGACCTGTCCATGCTGCTGTTGTCTCCCATTCTTGAACTAACATATTGTAAAAACTGAGGTCTTCCCATTCATACACCCATCTAGTCTGAGTCTGCATGGTCATGTCAGGAATGGGATAGCTATAAGTAGGCTGTGAGGTATCGCTGTAGGAGGAAGAAGAGTACTGTGGAGTGTCGTAGTCCGTCGGTGCATATGCTCTCCTCTGCGATGTCGGTTGTCCATGGTCACGGTCTTGAGTAGCATGTGTGAATTGGGTCTCACCTGCAATCAGCCATAATTAGTACGCATAGACAGAAACAATTGTGCGTATGTAGGTGCAATAGATACCTGTGAAATGAAGACCTACATAACTACTACCACCAACACCAATAGTACCAGCCCCACTCCCACCACCACCACCGTCATTCCCACCAGCACCGCCACCGTCACTCCCATCAGCACCGTCATCGTCACTGTCATCGTCACTACTGTTATCGTCACCACTATCCTGGGACTAGTATTCCTCATCCTCAGTCTCTGTGTCGCTGGTCACTGCTTTTCCTTTTCCTCGGTGACGCTTGCGGTGACCCTTCGGAGGCACCATCTGCATCTTCCTCTTCCCGAGGTGACTTTCACCCACATTTCTACGGGCCCAATCAATGATGCAATCATGCCCCGTAGCCTGACGTAGATCCTCGGGGTCTATTTGGTCACTGCCAACACAAACAAATGAATCACATAAATAAAATCAATCACATAATACAGGGTGAGACATATACACACATTTGTATATATATAAATGTAATGTACCTGATAAGATGTGATGGCAGAGGGACGTCCACTTCGTCAGAATCCTTATCAAGAACTGGAGGCAGGTTAGATCTACCGTACTCCATCCATTCCCTAACCGGATTGCTCCGGTCATAGAATGAGACTTCGGCGAACCGGTCGATAAAATCTTCTTCATCATGCCTTCGTGGGTTCACATCCGCAAGTCGCAGCCGAAGGTTGTAATTGACATAAACAAGCCTGTTTAGTTTCTTGTGCGACAACCGATTGCGAACCTTCGTATGCAGCAAGGCAAAAGTACTCCAGTTCTGCTCGCATCCACTGAAGGAGATACATTGTGATACAAGCCGTAAATCCTACCTAAAACCTAACCAAAAACCTATCCTAAATCCTAACACAAATCCTACCTAAATCCTAGATCTTTCCTATATCCTAACACATAAACCATACCTAAATCCTAAAGCTAATACTACTCTAAAGAAAAAAAACAAAAAAAACTTACATGGCGGTCACCCGGCGAACCGAGCGGTAAGCCGCTCCTCCCGGGCGGTTAGCCGCGGATCCGGGCCGGCTAACCGTCGCGGCGGCGGGCGCGCGGTAAACCGCCCGGACCGCGCGGTAAGCCGGCGAGCCGGGGCGGTCGCGCGCGGCGGCGGCGCGGACGGGGGGCGGACGGGAGCGGATAAGCTTCTGGGCGCGTTGACCCCCCCTCCCCCCCGCAGCTCCCGGCGCGTTTTGTGCCCGTGGCGGCCTAATGGGCCTTAACGGGCCGGGACCGGGATTTTTTTTTCTTTTTTTTTCAAACTTCTATACGTATAAATAAATACTAAACGAACTCGAATTTGAAAATTTTTTACACCATTGGCTTCTATAAATCATGAACTATTTTTAGAATTTTTTTCAGTATTTTTTTTAAATTTTAAATTTGAATTTAAGGAATACCTAACCGGACCGGACCGAAACCGGTCCGGCCCGGTTAACCCGCTTACCGCGGTAAACCGCGGTTTACCGGCCGGGATTTTTAACAGCACACCTTCGGCCTCGCTGCTCCGGCCTCCCGATCGATCGAGGCGGCGTAGAGCAGAGGAAAACCCCAAGCCGCAACCCCCGCACAGCACCCGAGTCTCATCTCTTCCGCATCCTCCTCCTTCTTCAACTCCAGTCGCCTTCAGCCCTTTACCACATCTCTTCTCATCCAACCGCCGCGTAGGATCACAGAGAAGGGGGGATGGCGAGCGGCGGGGCGGTGAGGGAGGTGCGTTCGCCGGCGGAGCTGGAGGCGGCGGTGGCCGGGGCGCGGGCGGCGGCCGTGCACTTCTGGGCGTCCTGGTGCGAGGCGTCCAAGCAGATGGACGAGGTCTTCGCGCACCTCGCCGTCGATTTCCCCCACGCGGTCTTCCTCCGGGTACGTGTATCCGCTGCCCCCTTCCGCCTCGCGCTTTCCCGATCGCGGTAGATTCGGTTCTGTTCGGTCCGGTCGCCGATGGATGGTTTCGTTGAGGCGTTTTAGGGATTGGATTGGATTGGATGTGTAGCAAGGCTTTAGGGTTTTTAGTGTCGATATGGCGGGGAGGTAGTTAGGTTTCTAGTGGTGCTTGTTGAGCTGCTTTGTTCTACTGTGAGACTTTTCTCCCTCTTTGTTAGGCAACGTTGCGCGTTTGTCCAAGAGTGAAAAATGGAGCTCTCTATTCTAAATTGATAAACTCAATTGTTCTGTCTGTCAATTAAAAGAATTCGTGAAAGAACTTCTGTGCCTGAATTATCTGTTTATAATATAGTTTGAAACATGTTGTAACCTAGTGGTAGCCTTACTTTTTAGCTCATAGAGTACTCAAAATTTTGGGATTATGTTTAATATTCTGCATTGCTGATGCTTATGGCCTGGTTTCAATTATATTTTTCGCTACTGATTTACTACCCCAATCCAAAAAGAATGCAATTCTAGGTGCATTCTCGGTTAAAGTGTCTAAAGTTTGACCAAGTATATAAGTTTTTTTTTCCACAATGGACGAATCCGAATTTCATTACTTAGGAGCAACGAAATTACAGCAGTTTTTAGTAACGAAATAAAACGACCACCTCCTAAATCCTTGCCTAGTTGGAAGGAACAGAAAGGTTCCCCCAACCGGCAGCAACAGTCCAAAACACGCACCGAACTACTCAACGACACCGTGACCAGAACAAAAGACCAAGCATATAGGTAAAATATTAATATTTATGACACCAAATAATTATACTATGAAAATATATCTCATGGCAAATCCAATGATACTCATTTAATATCATATAATATTGATATTTATAGTTAGTCAAACTTAAGTTACTTTAACTTGGTACTGTGCTAGAGTTAGAGTTACATTCTTTTCTTGACAGAGGGGGTACCATCTGTTAATGTATTGGATGGGTCAAAGGGAGGATTCCCCCCCCCCCCCACCCCCTGGGTATCCTGTTATTTTATGCGTCAAATGTGAATTTTGATTGTTCATTAGTGATTTTAAAATCTGTTAATGTATTTGGTATGCCTTTGGTGTTATAACAAGTCATATGGAAATATTAAACTCTGGCGCTGTATATTTGGTACTGCCTAAACAAATGGTATCCTAAGTAGCCTGCTTGTATGTTTGATGCTAAACAATTCTGTTGTGGCGTTTATATAGTGCCATGCTGAGATGAGGTAGTAACACTGTTGAATCCAGCCAAGTTGAGCCTGTGATATTTCACTGTTTCCATTGAGCTTTGAACTAATTTAAGAGGGATAAACACAAGTATAATTAATCTAGTATCCATCTGTTTTTTTCATTGGTCTAGTCACTGAATCACTGAATAATAAGACTGATCTTTTAACCATTTATCATTTTTTTTTCATTTATGTGCCCATTATGTTCAGGGGTTACTTCTATGTCCCTTGTTGTGTCCAGTTATTGCTTGTTTACTGTCAACATAATTAGGAGGGCGCTACATTGTTTGCTTATTATCTTGCACTGAGGAGTGATGACTGATGACTTTTGTTCAGGTTGAAGCTGAAGAACAACCTGAAATATCAGAGGCACATGGAGTTTCAGCGGTGCCATATTTTGTTTTCTACAAGGTATTCACAATTACCGAATAATATAATTCGGCTTTGCTTCTTATCGATAAACATTTTTCCCCTTTTTTATGCACAATACTTCTGATAGAATCATGATACTTGTCATCTTCATGGTAGTTGAATAACCGCATATATTTTCTTACTGCCAATCATGACATCATGAGTACAATGTTTAATTAATGAGATCCGCTCTTTTATTTTGGCAAGTGGTTAAGATGATTTGGATCCGTGTCTTCAATTTTCTCATTATACTCATGTTGAAACCCTCCTAATTGGCACTACAGTATTACTGTGGCAGACTATTCATTTTTATGTGCAGCGTAGTATCCAAGCACTGTTGATGAGAAACTGTGTGATGCATCATTGTTTGGAAGATAGATTAGTTCATACTTAGGATACAATGATTAGTTATCCTGTCATTTTGTTTTGTTTCAAATGGATTCCATGCATTAGAAAACTTTTCTTGGTCTTGATAGAACCATGTCAACTGGTCAATCCATCCTATAAAGGGGATCCATTGAAATCAGGCACTGATAGTCTCTAGTCTCTCCTGTCCTGTTTGAGCCTTGACTCGTGGCATGGGAGAAGAGTACCTACCTAGCTGCCCTATGATAAATCCTGGCCCTGGTTCTCAGAGCCATACGCATCTGTGTCCACAACAGAGATATGCTCTTTTGTATACTAACTAAATAATAACTTTGCAGGTGTTAAACCATTTTCACTTGAGCCCGTGTTAGGTTTCCATTCTTGGCAAGTTTAGTGCTCTTCTAGGTTTTCTGCTTGAGTTTGGCATGGGGATGATCCACCTCTTCTTTCCTTCTTAATTGAATGCTAGAGCTCCTGCTTTTTCATTTAAAAAAAAACTGGAGTCTGCATACATTGAATTTTGTATAAGTTTATTTTCACTAATTTTCTGTAGTCTATGCCAAAGAGTCCATTTGGATGCACAGATTTTGGTTAGGCTTAGGCGTGTAGTATGATTTTGTAGTCTATATAGGCTTTCATCAGTGATTAAAGGCTTCATAGTGCCAAATGAAGTGTTCTCTGCGATATCAGTGGCTCAGCCTGTGGAATGCTTGCGAGTACATTTGACAAAGGATGCTTGTATGGTTTCTTTTTTTTTTCTTAGTTACAGTGTCATGGCATGTGGACTCTGGACTTCGGTAGGACTTATGTCTCCAATAATTGTGATATCTGCGTACATTGTTAATTTGTTTGCTACAAATAATAAATTAGTTGATTTTATCTGTGGTCACTGCCTCTTACATTTGGTTGTCTTGTGTCCTAATTCTGCATGATGGTATGATACAATTAAATTTTGCATGGAAAACCTTATAATATATTACTTTTCTATAGTGCTTGTATTATGTATGTAGATATTTCTTGTGTGTGGCAAACCCTGTAATTTCGTCACTTTGGTAATGATTAATGAAATTCGGGCGTGCCCTGGTGTGCCAAAGAACCACTCTTTTGGTTGTTTAACTTCAGGAGTTCCTTCCAATGCTTAATGTTCGTTACTGGCTGCTTTGAACACTTGTATGCTGATCTTTTTTGTGAGAAGTGCCCCTTTTCATGCATATGTTCTCTGCTTGCAGGAAGGTAAAACTGTCGATACTTTGGAGGGAGCAAACCCAGCCAGCCTAGCCAATAAGGTTGCAAAAGTAGCTGGGCCTGCTAGTGTTGCTGAGTCTGCTGTACCTGCTAGCCTCGGAGTTGCTGCTGGGCCTGCTGTACTTGAAAACATCCAAAAGATGGCACAACAAAATGGTTCTTCTGCTGCTGAAAGCACAAACTCTGGTAGCATGGAAGATGCATTGAATAAGCGATTGGAGCAGCTTGTCAATTCCCATCCTGTGTTTTTATTTATGAAGGGAACCCCAGAACAACCAAGGTGTGGTTTCAGCCGTAAAGTGGTTGACATTTTGAAGAAGGAAGGAGTCAAATTTGGGAGTTTTGACATTCTTACAGATAATGATGTTCGTGAAGGTATGAAGAAGTTCTCCAACTGGCCCACTTTCCCTCAACTCTACTGCAAAGGTGAGCTGCTTGGTGGATGTGATATTGTTATCGCTATGCATGACAGTGGTGAATTGAAGGATGTTTTTGAGGAGCACAATATTCCCCTCAAACCACAGGGAAGCAAAAATGAAGAAGCAGTTGAACCTGGGTCTGCAACTGAGAAGGGTGGTGCAGTTGCTGAACCAATCGGCCTTACTGATGCTCAGAAAGCTCGTTTGGAAAGCCTTATTAATTCCAGCCCAGTGATGGTATTCATCAAAGGTACACCTGAGGAACCAAAGTGTGGGTTCAGTGGGAAGTTGCTTCACATACTTAAGCAAGAGAACATTCCTTTCTCCAGTTTTGACATTCTTTCAGATGACGAGGTTAGACAGGGACTGAAGGTGCTCTCAAACTGGCCCAGTTACCCTCAACTGTACATAAAAGGTGAACTCGTTGGCGGCTCAGACATAGTGATGGAGATGCATAAGAGTGGTGAGCTGAAGAAGGTCCTGTCTGAGAAAGGGGTTATTCCAAAAGAAAGTCTGGAGGACAGATTGAAGTCCCTGATTTCCTCTGCCCCGGTGATGCTTTTTATGAAGGGCACCCCAGATGCTCCTCGTTGCGGCTTCAGTTCGAAGGTTGTGAACGCCTTGAAGAAGGAAGGGGTCAGCTTTGGGTCCTTTGACATCTTATCTGACGAGGAAGTTAGACAAGGTTTGAAGACATACTCCAACTGGCCTACCTTTCCCCAACTCTACTACAAATCAGAGCTGATTGGGGGTTGTGATATCATTCTTGAGATGGAGAAGAGCGGAGAGTTGAAGTCGACCCTGTCAGAGTAGGCACCTAGCATTCTTGCCTCGCTGGCGTTTCATATTGCCTGCATTGGATCACTCTACTATGACATTTATGCCAATGTATTCATAGATCAACGTTTGCTACTTGTCTGCAGTGCCACATTGCTAGAATTGTGATATCTGCAGAAGGAATAACTTGAGACGCTTGTTCGGTACTGATTGCTCTTATATCACCAGTTCTATTTAGCAGATGGAAGCTTTTTTGTTCGGGTATTGTCACGATTTATAGATGGATGAAGTAAAATATTTATAGAGTATGAGTATCTATGTATGTGTAATTGTGTATTTAAGTCATGCCATTGTTCTTGGAAGTCACATGCGAAAATTATGGTTTTAATTTGAAATTAATTTTGAAAGCACTCAAGTCAAGCTCAAAACTTGTAGAGACACAATGCACAAGCTTAACATGTAACTTAAAATTTGGTCGTTACAGCATTCATTCATGGAAAAGTTTTTATTTAGTGACTTACCAGGTGATATTTATTGTTTCTAGAACGATATTTCCTCCATTTAAAAATTGTAAATTATTTTGGCTTTGCAAGTCGTTTTGACTTTTCTATATGTTTATAAATTTAAATATACATTATATCTAGATAACAGTAAAAACTATGAATATCACCTGGATGGCATCTACCGATATCAGTGAAAACTGTGAAATTTTCTTCTGATAAGAAGTTAGTTATGTCTGCAAGCCGAATGGCATCTACCGATCTTGTTATGTTTGTTTTAGATCTAGAAAATGCTTCTGAGTACTCACATTCGGCACATATTGAATTTGGCATATTAATAGTGGTTCATGTGTGTATTGTTTATAAGGCTGTGGGGTTTAGTTTGTTATTAAGAGTGGGTTAGATCAACATATAAGATTTTCCCCTGTTCGTTTCGCTAAAATTTGGCTTATGCTTATTTGTTGTGAAAATCAGGGTTTTTTTCTCACAACAAATCAGCATAAGCAGCAGTATAAATCAAATTTCAGTGAAACGAATAGGGCAAAGAAAATCTTATATGTTGATCGTATCTCTTGGATTGGGACATGAAACAACCTCTTTCGATCTACAATTAGACTAGTTGTAACATCTAATTATCACATGGTGTTGTGAGCATGTGTCGTATGAGTAATATAGGCACTTGCAATACTATCTAAATCAAGTAGTAGCATAAAAAAGATATTAACAAAAATAGTTTAGTTTAATCTTTTTCAATATTATATATGTAGAATCGTATATGTAAACAAATTACATATAGCATATCTACCTATATCTTTATGGCTGTATACCAAAACGGAAGCCACGTCTCCTTTTTTCACTGTTCACCGTCTCACAGAACACTGTTCCTCGCAACAGTATCGGATCACAAAACACTGTTCATACCCGTTAATAACAGTACGGATCATGGACACTGTTCAAAACGGGTACAGAATACTGTTCCATTACTGTTTCACACATTTTCTTTTCCCCTCCTCTCCTTCAAAAAAAACAGTGCGAATGCACGGGGAACCTGCTAGTGATAAATATAGGAGGCGTGGTGTGTAGCGAGAATGCGAGACAAAACACATGGGAAGGAAATGTGAACTGTTAATGAAGATTTCGTCGACATTGTTTTAAAAAAAGATTTCGTCGACCCTTTATTCACTAGGAAATAGTGACAATTAAGTTTCATAGGAATAGGAATGAAACTCATCTCTCTTTTTAGTTTCCGTATCACCACATCATTTTTGCTAGGACGTTGCTAGTGCACGGAAGTCCGGACAGACGCTGGCGCAATCCGCCCCCGTCCACCTTCGCCCCGCCCCACGAGTGCACTACGCGCCTCGTCTCTGCGCCCGTTGGTCCGCATGGGCAACACCCGGGAGCTGTGATGAGCGGCTGAGGACGAGCATGCCTCTAGCTCCCCAACCCGCAGCACCCATAGTCTGCCAGCCCCCGCGGCGCCGCGCGCCCAATCCGCACGGCCCCGACTTGCCCCGGCTGAACAACGTAAAGCACTTGCAACATGAATACAACGTAAGAATGAAATGCATAAAACATTTGAAACATACACTTGCAACTTATGTGTGAAACACATGAAACATCTAGATAAAATACTTGCAACTTGTAATATGAAACCACTTGCAACATAAGACTGAAACAACGAAAACATTTGAAACATACTGTTGCAACATACGTGTGAAACATATACAACATCCAAATAAAAAATAATTGCAACATATGTCTGATGAAATATTTTGAACAAACACTTACAACATGCCTCTTGCAACATTTGCAACATTCTCCGATACACTTTTGCAACATCAAGATGAAACAATTGCAACATAGTGGAGGGAAGGTCGGGCCGGTCGATTCCGACCGTCTGGGTGGGAGCCGGTGGCAAGCCGTGGCGCGCGAGCACCACTAGCACCGCCCGCGCTCGTGGGTGCCCTTGGCTCGGCCGGGGAAGACGTGAGGCACCACGACATGTTCGCCCCAGCGGCCATGGCGGTCAGTGGTGCGCTCGACAGCGATGGGGGATCGACGGACAACTAGAGAGCAAAGCGGCGCAGGTGACTGGGACTGGCACGAGCGCGCAGTGGGGAAATGGGGCGGATGGATGAGCGGCCACACTGCTTCTGGCGCCGGGCGGATAAGCCGAGTGGAGATTTGTTTTTTTATTTCTTAGAGAGATGGGCCTGTTTCTACCCAACCACGTCCATATAAGAGTCACGGGAGGACGCCCGTGGTGGATCATTATCGTTTTTCTAGAATGACACGTAATGAATGAGTACAAAATACTGTTCTTAAAAAAAACAATGAAGTCTTTCTTTATAAAGAAAATAAGTACGGTCGGTGTCGCCTATACAGGAATGCGTGACCAAAATCCAAAACCGTGGGTGGTGCCCATGGTTTCATCAATCTTCAATACGGTATCGGACGCGCCGTTTCAGTAAAAAACACAACTCCAGCGGCATCTTGCACGCAAACTAACAAATGATGATCGAAATAATAGTGACAACTTGCATCTAGTTACTATAAAGTAGCCCATGTTTGTTTAGTAGCCTTGCGTATATACACTGTGGGTACTGGGTAGAGTGCGCCGTGGACTTGACAAACAAAGCTATTGCGTGGGCGAGGCTACGAACCTAAGCAAGCTAAGGCACAGCTGGGCCGCCGCCGTCGAGATCAGAGATGGCGTCGCCGCCGCGCGTATGCGTGACCGGAGGCGGCGGGTTCGTCGCGTCGTGGCTCGTCAAGCTGCTGCTCTCTCGTGGCTACGCCGTCCACGCCACCGTCCGTGATCCATGTACGTCGTCCATGCTCTTAATCTTTTTTTTTTGGGTGAAGCGTACGTGCTGCGTGTGATGGATACTACTCGATCTACTTATGTATCATCAGGTGATCCGAAGAACGAGTTCCTGATGCAGCTGGACAAGGCCTCGGAGAATCTGCGGCTGTTCAAGGCCGACGTCCTCGACTCCGGCACACTGGCTGCCGCGTTCGCGGGGTGCGAGGGGGTGTTCCATATGGCTTCTCCGGTGCCTGAAGACAAGATGGTCGACCCTGAGGTTCGATATACATATACTACATTAATCACAATCATTTGTGCTAGCAGCAGTTTACATCGATGCAAATTACATCGAAACCCAAGATTAGTGGCTTCCACTAAAATAAACTTTACATCAATGTACATACGAAACAACAGGACAAATAGACCAAGCTTTCCCTATGTAAGCCTCGTTGCGGATTTCAGAGAAAATATCAACCAGGGACTTATTGTTTCTCTAGTTTCTTTGTTTTCAAATGGACCAGACTGTCAAGATCGCTAGGGAGTGTCCTGTAATAGCACCTTCTTCTGATATGTTCAGCGGCCACTCCTGAAGATCAGCACTTGCAGACCATGAGACCAGTTTTGAGGTTGGGACACTTGTCTAGGTGCTGACCCTGTTCCATACTCTTCTCTATCCTTTTTTTTTTCGGGGGAGGGGGCACTACCTACTGCCCAGTGTAAACTCCCATCTTGCTACACTTTCTCATCCTGCTACTCTTCCTCATGCCCTTCCACAACAATCCGACAACCAACAATAGAACCTATCTTGCCCAGCCGAATGCCGGTTCCTGCTACCACTGAACCAGGTAGCATTGAAAAAACAAGGTTGACAGCTACCAAATTTGCTTTCATCTCTGCCACCAAGCCTGAGCGCCTACATTGCGATTTAGGATTCACAAAGTTTTTTTTTTGGTTTTATACTCCCTTCCAAGACGCAGGTCCAATTAGCCTTGCCCTTAGTTAAAATTCTTTCATTTTAACCAAGTTTATGAAAAATACACTAACATCGACATCTTATCAAATTAGTTTTGTTAAATCCGCTACCAAATATGTCTTAGATAGTGTATTTATTTGGTATTGTGGATGCCAATATATTTTCTATAATCTTAGTCGAAGTTAGAGGAATATGAATTAGAACAAAAATAGAAAAAATAGAAGTCCATAAATAAAACTAAAAATAAACTGATGTGCAAAGGTTTTTGTTCGTTACAAAGTGAGCTTCTGTTTGTGTTAGCAGTGTTTACTCAACGTATATGAGCAACTGAAACATTAACCCTCTATTATTCTTTAGTTACTGTCCTTTTGCTAACCTCATCTGTACTGTACAGAAAGAGATGATGGCTCCAACAGTGAAAGGCACCATGAACGTACTGGAAGCTTGCTCAGCTACGGAAGTGCAGAAAATCATCCTGGTCTCGTCCCTGGCTTCTGTCAGTTTTGATCCGAACTGGCCTGAAGATAAACTTATAGATGAGAGTTGCTGGTCAGATAAAGACTTCTGCAAGCAGAATAAGGTCAGAACTCAGAAATGCCATCATGTTTACTACTAGTTTATTTACACACCAGAAGCTGCGATTCTACCAAAATCTTCATGTGCATTATTGAAAGGTCTAGCATTCAAGCATAATTAACTTTTTACTTCTCTGTCCTAAAATAAATAGATTTCTAGGTATGTATATGGACATAGACTTATCCAGTTGCATACTCAGAAACGCACTTATTTTACTTGTTATATCAGATTTGGTATGCTCTTGCAAAGACCGAATCAGAAGAGATAGCTCTGGAATACGGCAAAAGGAACGGACTGCATGTTGTGACACTTTTGCCTGGTCTCGTCTTTGGCCCTCTGTTGCAGACTGTGGTACTCAACACTAGCAGCAAAGTTCTCGTATATATGATAACAGGTTATGTATACTACTAATACTATTTAATTCTTCTGTTACCTTGGTACTCGTCTCTGACAAACTTCCTTGTATTTTTATTCCATTGCAGGAGGTCATGACACAATGAACAACAAATTCTGGCCCATAGTGGATGTTCGCGATGTTGCCGATGCCTTTCTTCTAGCATATGAGAATGCCGAACCATCTTCGAGATACATATGCTCATTAGACCAAATGGACATGAAAGACTTGTTGGCTATTATGAAGAGCATGTACCCTAATTACAGTTATGTGGACAAGTAAGTATATATATAGCATATACGACCATAAGAAGAGTGGTGTGGACAACTAAGTGACATCTTTAGTATTATTGAAACTTACATATATATATGTATATATCCATGTCCAGGATGGTAGATGTTGGATGTAAGGTTGCAGTTACTTCAGGTAAACTGCTTGATCTGGGATGGGAACCAAGGAAACTGGAGGAGACACTAGCAGATAGTGTTGAATGCTACAAAAAGGCTGGCCTTCTTCAGGATGTGGATGGTGAACCTTGCCGGCTACCTTATTTTTACCGCATGAATGCTGAGGAATGAACTGATGATCTCCATCACTATTTTCTAGTGTTTGGAAGCCATCAAATGTAGTGATAGATGTGATCCAGTGTTCATCAGACAAGGATGCTTGTTATTTTGTGCTTCTTCCTACTGAATTGTAGTATGCATGAACAATCACAAATAAGGTCATTTCAAATTATGTTGACTGAATCAAAAATGGCAATCTAGAAAAACTGGCTTGCACTATTATGGAAAGGATTTTCTGAGGCAGCAGCACGACGTCTCTGACAAATAATGGTCACTGTTAATCCGCTAGACCGTGTTTCCAAATATGATATCATCAACATAGATTTACAATACAAACAAGTCTTAACCAATTTTCTTAGTGAAAAGAGTGGTGTCAACCTTTCCCATCTTGAACCCTTTAGAGAGTAAGAAATCTCTCAATCTTTCATACCATGCTCTAAGTGCTTACTTCAAGCCATATAATGCTTTCTTTAACTTGTACATATAGTCAGGCTTCTTGTCATCTTTAAAACCGGGAGGTTGCTCAACATATACTTCTTCATTGATGTAGCCATTGAGAAATATACTTTTAACATCCATTTGATAGAGCTTTATGTTGTGAACACAAGCATAGGCTAGCAAGATTCTAATTGCTTCCAATCTAGCCACCGGGGCATATGTTTCTCCAAAGTCAAGACCCTCAACTTGAATGTAACCTTGTGCTACCAATCTTGCTTTGTTCCTTACCACTATCCCATCTTGATCTTGCTTGTTTCTAAAGACCCATTTGGTTTCAATCACATTGTGGTTTTTTGTCTCTCAACTAAATCACATACTTTATTTCTTGTGAAGTTGTTCAATTCTTTATGCATAGCATTCACCCAATCAACATCTCTCAATGCTTCTTCTTTCTTTGGTTCAATGAATGATACAAATGAGAAATGCTCATAAAATAAAGTTAATTTTGATCCTGTTTGTACACATATAGAAATATCTCTAATTATAGTGTCCAATGGATGATCTCTTGCAATATTGGTTGGTTAGAGTATAGGAACTTGATTGCTTGCACTTGTTTGATCATTAAGTTGAGATGATGTACTAGCCACTTGTTGATCTTACATATTGTCATGAGATCCACTTGAACTTGCTTGATTTGTATCATCTTGCACATTTGAGTTAGAGCACTTGTACTTGATCTTCTTCATCATTCACTTGCCTAGGCCTCAATCCACCAACATCCATGTTCTTCATGGCATTTGAAAGTTGAATGCCTCTAACATCATTAAGATTCTCATTCTCATCTTGGGAACCCTTAGTTTCATCAAATTCAACATCATGTACCTCCTCAAGAGTACCACTTGCCAAATTCCAAACTCTATATGCTTTGCTTATGGTTGAGTATCCAAGTAAGAATCCTTCATCACACTTCTTCTCAAACTTATCCAATCTAGTGCCTTTCTTCAAGATATAGCATTTGCAACCAAAGACCCGAAAATATGCAATGTTGGGCTTTCTACCATTAAGAGCTCATATGGTGTCTTTTCTTTCAATGGGTGACAATACAATCGGTTGATGTAGTAACAAGCGGTGTTGATTGCTTTGGCCCAAAAAGATTGACTCACATTGTACTCACTAAGCATAGACCTTGCCATATCAATGAGTGTTCTATTCTTCCTCTCAGCAAGGCCATTTGATTATGGAGTGTACTTGGCCGAGAATTGATGTCTAATTCTAAATTCATCACACAACTCATCAATTCTTGTATTCTTAAACTCACTACCATTGTCACTTCTAACTCTCTTGATGGTTATTTCAAACTCATTGTGAATGCCCTTGATAAATTATTTGAAAGTTGCAAATACATCACTCTTGTCTATTAGAAAGAATACCCAAGTGTATCTTATATAGTCATCCACTATCACAAAGCCATATTTGTTTCCACCAATGCTAGTGTATTGTGTTGGCCCAAACAAATTCATGTGCAATAACTCAAATACTTTACTAGTGCTCACCATGCTTTTCTTAGGATGGGTATTTCCAACTTGTTTGCTGGCTTGACAAGAGCTGCAAAGTTTATCCTTTTCAAACACAACATCTTTCAAGCCTCTAACCAAGTCATGCTTAATCAATCTATTCAATTGTTTCATTCTAACATGACCAAGCCTTCTATGCCACAACCAACCATACTTGACTTAGTGAATAAGCATGTTGACAATTGAGCATCACTAACATTGAAATCAACCAAGTATAGATTCGCATATCTAAAGCCTTTGAAGATCATGTTAGAGCTATCTACATTTATGATTTCGACATCATCTACTCTAAATATGCATTTGAATCCAAGATCACACAATTGAGCCATGGATAGCAAATTAAAGTTCAAGCTCTCAACTAGCAACACATTGGATATGCTCAAGTCATTGGATATTGCAATCTTACCAAGCCCTTTGACCCTGCCTTTGCCATTGTCACCAAATGTGATACTATCATAGCCATTACTATCATTGGAATTAATTGAGTGAACATTCTTGCATCACCGGTCATGTGTTGAGTGCACCCACTATCAAGAATCCAATGCCTTTCTCCGGCTTTGTAATTGACCTACAAAAGAAGATCAATTCTTTTAGGTACCCACACTTGCTTGGATCCTTGGAGGCTGGTAACTAAGTTTTTTGGTACCCATATGGCTTTCTTCTTTGAGTCCATCCATGGTGCACCAATGAACTTATCATGAACACCATTTGTACCCTTAGTAAGCATATAGAAAGAATCAAGCTTAATTGAGGATACTTTAGCATTCTTGTTCTTGTTCATGCATTGTTGCTCTATATGACCAACTTGCTTGCAACTCTTGCAATACCGGCCATTGTTCATCACAAAACTAGTTTTGTGATTAGCAAAGGCGACCTTGCCTTTCTTGGGGATATAGCCCAATCTCTCTTTATAGAGAGATGTCCTTTGGCTACCCAAGCACATAAGCAAGCGGTCCTCACCACCATAGGCCTTAGCCAAGGTGTGGTTGAGCTCTTTTACCTCCTTCTTGAGTGTCTTATTTTCAACAATTAGTGAGGCATCACAAGTGAAACCATCACTACTAGATGAGGTAGAAGTGGATGTGCTACAAGAAGGGTTAGTGGAGGCAAAAATGATAGGCTTATAGAATGATTCATCAATTATATCACATGTTACAATATACTTCTTCTCATTTTTCTCATTAAGCAAAGAGGAATGAGATTTTTCAAGCTTCTTGTGAGCCTTACCAAGCTTCTCATGGGCTTTCTCTAGCATCTCATGAGATGCATTGAGCTCATCAAAGGCTTGCTTAAGAGATTTTATCTCCTTACGCAAGTCTTTGCATTCCCTTCTCTTAATGTCAAAACGTTCTTTAACATCTTCTAACATGTCAATTAGTTCATCTTTAGTGGGTTCATCATCATTGTCACTTTCACTTTCATTATCATGTTCATGATCACATCCATCATCACAAGTTTGTACCTTAGTGGCCTTAGCCATGAAGCATGATGGAGTGTCGAAAACAGAAGGCTTATCTTGTATGGCAATGCTTGCATGACCTTCTTCTTAGTGGTCTTGTCATCATCACTATCATCATTATCACTTGAGGAAGCATCACTATCCCAAGTGACCATATATAAGCCACCCTTCTTCTTCTTCTTGATGGTCATCTTGTCCTTCTTCTCTTTCTTTTCCTTCTTGTCTTTCTTCTTGCTCTTCTTGTCATCATCATTATTGTCGCTATTATATGGGCATTGAGCAACAAGATGATCCTTGCTTCCACACTTGAAGCACCTTCTTGACTCTTCCTTGTTTTTGGATGAAGACTTCTTTCTTCTAGCATGGTAGCCCTTTTTCACCATGAACTTGCCAAACCTCTTGACAAAGAGAGCCCTCTTCTCATCATCCATCTCATCAAAACTCAAGTCTTCATTTCACTTGATGATTCTTGCTTTGCCTTGCCCTTGGATGATGTAGCCTTGAATGCCACACTTTTCTTCTTCTCATCCTTCTTCTCATCTTTCTTCTCCTTCTTTTCTTCTTTCTTATCATCATCTCTATATGTGTCATCGGTCATCACATCTTCCAACACTTGGTTTGGTGTCATGGTATCCAAACCACTCCTCAGTAGGATAGTGACCAAAGTGTCAAATCTCGAAGGTAAGCATCTCAAGAACTTATGGGAAAGTCCTTGTCCTTCACTTCTTCTCCAAGTGCTTTGAGATCATTGACAAGCACTTGAAGCCTATGAAACATCTCCGGCACACTCTCATCATCCTTTATCTTGAAGCTTGCAAACTTCTCCTTAAGAATATATGCCTTTGCACCCTTCATGACTTGAGTGCCCTAAAATGATTCCTCCAACTTTTTCCATGCCTCATGAGCCATCTCAATGTTCTTGATTTGCTCAAATGTTCTCTCATCCAAAGCATCATAAATGGCACTAAGAGCAATATCATTGTTTTAGAGAAGCACTTCTTCGGCGGCGGTGAAAACCTCTTCATTGGCAATCTCAATCTTGGTCTCCACCACTTTCCATATCTTCCTATTGATTGACTTGATATATATTCTCATTTTAGCCTTCTAATAAGGATAGTTGGAGCCATCAAATTGGGATGGCTTTTTGGTGTTATTGATTTGAACCATTTTAACACCGAAGGTTGTTAAGCCTCAAATCACGGTGACCACGGCTCTGATACCACTTGTAAAGTCCTAATGGCTAGAGGAGGGTGAATAGCCTAATAAAATTCTCTACAACAACACTTGATCAACTTGTTAGATAAATATGAGGCGAAGCGAATTTTGCACTAGCTCTACAAAGGTGATGCAAGCCTCCTATTCATAAGTCTAGTTTCTATGATTACTAAGCACACAACAACTAGGTCACTACTCACTAAGCTAATGTGCTCTCAAAGACTAACTAA
The DNA here is from genome assembly GCA_038087645.1 of Saccharum hybrid cultivar R570. NCBI lineage: Eukaryota > Viridiplantae > Streptophyta > Magnoliopsida > Poales > Poaceae > Saccharum > Saccharum hybrid cultivar. The sequence goes on along the minus strand of JAQSUU010000015.1, from coordinate 28,775,698 downwards.
AGAGCCACACTAACCACACTTGCAAGCTCTCAAAGACTAGTTACACTAAAGAGCTTGTGAACTACTTTGCGGAAATGTAGATAGTGAGTAGGATGAATATACCGACGCGTTGAGGAATGAATCAATCAATCACAATATAGATGAATGCCAATGAAGATCAATTACCTCGGAATCAATGATGACGCAATGATTTTTTACTGAGGTTCACTTGCTTGCCGGCAAGCTAGTCCTCGTTGTGGCGATTCACCCACTTGGAGGTTCATGCGCTAATTGGCATCACACGCCAAACCCGCAACCGGGTGCCGCACAACCAACACAAGATGGGGATCACACAAGCCACGAGCAATCCATTAAAGTACCTTTTGGCTCTCCGCCGGGGAAAGTCAAGAACCCCTCACAATCACCACGATCAAAGCCAGAGACAAACACCAACCTCCGCTCGACAATCCTCGCTGCTCTAAACCGTCTAGGTGGCGGCAACCACCAAGAGTAACAAGCAAATCCCACAGCAAAACATAATCACCAAGTGCCTCTAGATACAAACACTCAAGCAATGCACTTGGATTCTCTCCCAATCTCATAAAAATGATGAATCAATGATGGAAATGAGTGGGAGGGCTTTGGCTAAGCTCACAAGGTTGCTATGTCAATGCAAAGGGCTAAGAGGGTGAGCTAGAGCCCGCCATGGGGCTTAAATAGAAGCCCCCATGAAATAGAGTCATTGGCTCTCGGCCAGTCAGCCCACGCAGCATGACCGTATGCACTGGTCTAACTGACCGGACGCACTGGCTCCAGCGTCCAGTCAACAATCTGTCGCCATGTGTCCCACAGTCAAACGGTCACCGTTGATTTCTAACGGCTAGTCAACCACACGCTTAAGTCAACAGAGTGACCAGACGTAGCCACAGCTGACTTGACGAGCGCCCCTGCGTCCGCTCGCATCCCTCCGTGCGCGAACCAAGCCATGACCGGACACACCATGTCACCTGACCTGATGCCGAATGCCCGGAGTCAGGTTGAGTCTAGAGGCGATCTAGAGGTGCCCAACCACGATCGAACGCATCAGGTTATGCATGACCGACGCAGTCCCGACTTTGGTCGTCTTTGTGTAATTCCACCACGTTACATCACCATGTGTTAGCATTGATCGGACTCACCTTCACCGCGTCCGATCGTTAGCGCCACCAGAGTCCGATCCACTAGACAGAGGCCGAGTGTACCCAACACTGACCAGACGCGCAGGTCCAGTGTCCGGTCACGCTAATGGCCTCCTTGACTTCCCAAACTTCACCACCCTTGTTCAAATGTGCCAACCACCAAGTGTATCACCTTGTGCACGTGTGTTAGCATATTTTCATAAACATTTTCAAGGGTGTTAGCACTCCACTAGATCTTAAATGTATATGCAATGAGTTAGAGCATCTAGTGGCACTTTGACAACCGCATTTCGATACAAGTTTCACCCCTCTTAATAGTACGGCTATCAATTCTAAATGTGATCACACTTGCTAAGTTTCTCGATCACCAAACCAAAAAGCTCCTACCATTTATACCTTTGCCTTGAGCTTTTTATTTTTCTCTTTCTTCTTTTTCCAAGCCGAGCACTTGATCACCATGGCCATCACCACCATGATCTTCATCCATTTGCTCCACCACTTGGAATATCTACCAACCTGTCTCACATACACTTAGAGCACATATGTTAGTAGCTAGGGTTTCATCAATTCACCAAAACCAAACTAGAGCTTTCAATCTCCCCTTTTTTGGTAATTGATGACAACCCTTACACAAAGATATGAATTGAAATCATTTTGAATCCATGTTGCTTGTCCAAGCATATTTACCATTTGTAAAAGGATATGGACAAGTTTTATGAACCTGAATTGTTAGCATTGCTCTCCCTACATATGTGCTAAGAGTTTGGATTGAAGCTTGCACATATGCTTAGATAGGAAATATATGATGCAATGTCTACCAAATGATGCTAAGGTATAAGAGATGGACTTTTGAAGCGTGATACCAATCGGAGTGACCAAATATACCATCCTTAGCACCGTTGCTAGTTAGATACCACTTGTAAAGACAAGAACTAAATACCTCGTGAGATCAACATTAGAAGCAAGGTTCTAGTAGTACTTGTAAGAACAAAGCAAGGCATATCTAACTATCACCTATGCATGCTAGTTTCTTCATTTCATCATTTAAGCCTACAACTAGCACACACCACACAAGCATGTCAATTGAATTTAAACTTGACAAATGCAAGCAAGCATATGAGAATGCACATTCAAATGCATCATTCGAGTTCATAAGTTTGCTCCCCCTACTTGTGTGCTCAAAATTTTAATTGATCCCCTTACTTTGTCATGTTTCTCCCCCTATGTCAAAGTTCTCCCCCTTTGTCATCTTTTCACTATCTTTGTGTATTATTTTTCCCCCTTTTTCATCAATAACAACAAAGGTTCTATTTTAGATAGTTTAAGATTATCAATATCAATCAATGGTGTGAGGATCATTCTCCCAAATTTGGTTCAATCTAGATTACTTGCCTAAGATATTTAACTCGGTTTGATCCAAGGACAAGCTTCTTCACACCTTCAATAAGGGTTATCTTGTACCATGCTGAGTTAAACACTTATAGCTCATTTTCTAGATCAAACACTAGGTTCACAAGCCCACAAACATGTCATATGCTACCACTAGATCAAGTCAAGCATAGAAGCAATAGTGATATCATACAAGCATCAAATTCATTTGATTTCTATGAATGAGCCTAAGACATGATAGGAATGACTAGATGCACTAAACAAGTCCTTAGCAATGGATGAATGATATGCCAAACAACTTTTACCTTGGTAGCTCGAAGGAGAGGCATGTCATATAAGTGGGGGGGGTGCATCAACACGTATTTGAGAAATCTAATATGTTCAACTCATTCCTTAGCTTGCAAAACCTTTTCTCATCCAATGACTTGGTGAATATGTCGACAAGTTGATCTTCGGTGCCCACACTCTCAATGCAAATGTCCCCTTTTTATTGATGATCTCTAATGAAATGGTGGCGGACATCAATGTGGTTTGTTCTTGCATGTTGAACTGGATTGTTGGTGAGCTTGACAACACTCTCATTGTCACATAGCAATGGAACATTCTTAAACTTGATTCCAAAGTCATTCAATGTGGCCTTCATCCAAAGTATTTATGTACAACAACTACTGGAGGCTATGTATTCGGCTTCGGTGGTTGATATTGCAACACTATTTTGTTTCTTTGATGACCATGAGACAAGTGATCTTCCCAATAGTTGACATGTGTTCGATATGCTTCTTCTCTCAAATTTGTATCCCGCATAATCCGAATCAGAATATCCAATTAACTCAAACTTTGCTCCATTGGGATACCACAATCCAATATTTTGTGTATGCTTCAAGTACCTCAATATTCTTTTTGTAGCCTTCAAATGACTTTCTCTTGGTGAGGCTTAAAATCTAGCACATATGCATACACTAAACATGACAGCCGGCCTTGATGCGGTCACATAGAGTAGGCTTCCAATCATAGACCGATACAACTTTTGATCCACCATGTTGCCACTTGCATCACTATCCAAATTGCCATTTGTTTCCATTAGTGTACTAATGGCCTTGCTATCAATCATGCCAAACTTCTTGAGCATGTCTTTGATGTACTTTTCCTGACTTACAAATGTACCATTTTTCAATTGCTTAATTTGAAGACCAAGGAAGTAACTCAACTCTCCAATCATGGACATCTCAAACTCACTAGCCATCATCTTTCCAAATTCTTCACAATAATCTTGAATGGTTGATCCAAATATGATATCATCAACATAGATTTGCAACACAAACAAGTCTTGGTCAATCTTCTTAGTGAAAAGAGTGGTGTCAACCTTGCCCATCTTGAACCCTTTAGAGAGTAAGAAATCTCTCAATCTCTCATACCATGCTCTAGGTGCTTGCTTCAAGCCATATAATGCTTTCTTTAACTTGTACACTGGTTGGGCTTCTTGTCATCTTCAAAACCGGGAGGTTGCTCAACATATACTTCTTCATTGTTGTAGCCATTGAGAAATATACTTTTGACATCCATTTGATAGAGCTTTATGTTGTGGGCACAAACATAGGCTAGCAAGATTCTAATTGCTTCCAATCTAGCCACCGGTGCATATGTTTCTCCAAAGTCAAGACTCTCAACTTGAGTGTAACCTTGTGCTACCAATCTTGCTTTGTTCCTTACTACTATCCCATTTTGATCTTACTTGTTTCTAAAGACCCATTTGGTTTCAATCACATTGTGGTTCTTTGGTCTCTCAACTAACTCCCATACTTGATTTCTTGTGAAGTTATTCAATTCTTCATGCATAGCATTCACCAAATCAACATGTCTTAATGCTTCTTCTATCTTCTTTGGTTCAATGAATGATACAAATGAGAAATGCTCACAAAATGAAGCCAATCTTTATCTTGTTTGTACACCATGGCCATCACCACCATGATCTTCATCCATTTGCTCCACCACTTGGTATCTCACATACACTTAGAGCATATAGGTTAGTAGCTAGGGTTTCATCAATTCACTAAAACCAAACAAGAGCTTTCAGGGCCTTGCAGGTGGCCTACGTCATCCCAAGCTTGGGGGCAAAGGTGCTGGCTCGGAGGAGCGCAGAGCAACGCATAGACTGGATCTGAGATCCTTGGCTCACTTCAGGTTATCTAGTGTGATGGTCATGATTGTGGAGCGTAGAGCAACACATAGACTGGATCTGACATCCTTGGCTCACTGCAGGTTATCCAGTGTGACGGTCACAATCGTAAATCTGGACGGCCTATACGCGGAGGGTGGCTCGCTCCGTCCCTGCTCTGCTATCCATCGAACCACCACCTTTTGTGGAGGGTGCCTCCCTCCGTTCCTTACTCTCCTCTGCATCGAACCACCATTTTTTGCTTCTCTTCAATGTGTTCCATTAATTTTTTTCCTATATTTTATGCACATGCATGCAAACATACGACAATACTATTGATGCCATCGCTTCCTGCCTGCCAATTACTCACTCATTTCAAATTATAAATCAGTCTGCCTTTTCTAGATAGATTGTGTTTAAGATATATCTGTACATAATATATATCGGTGTGTATTAAAAAACAACTTACCTAAAAAAGACAAGGACTTCCAGTTTAGAATGGAGGAAGTATACCGGTTATGACAGTCGTCTATGGTTCACCTAAGCCAACAATTAAGTGACACATGTTAATCTGCCCTTCTATCTGACCTATTAGCCCATTCGATGTATCTTATAACACTTTCTTTGAAAAATGTTGTCACTGCTCAACTCGATCGTTGCTAGTGAGGCACATCCTCATGGGTTTTAGCCATTACTTAGACCTCATTTGGAAGGGCTCTTAGCTTCTCCGACTCCTGCACTATACCCATGGTCCTGTTCATTAAAACCATTTTTGTCTCTTTTCTCTAAATATTTTTTAGCTCCTTTGACTCCAACTCCTCGGATACTGTAGCACAGAGCCAGAGCCAGGAGGAGCTCAACTAAACACGCCCTTAGTCTGCAACATCTAATTTTAAAATATCGGCAACCATCTCCACCACACCCACCTGACATCCACCATCTTACTCATCTCTGGTAGTAGGGACGTCAAGAACAAAAACAAATTTGCTAATTTCATCATCTGAGACTAACAAACCCTAGCTTGTGCAATAACAAAAAACAATAGACTAAAATCCTAAACCCTAGCTTCAGCATTATTCGAGAATCCAAAAAAAAATCTACAATCATGATCTAAACCTATTGGACAAGATTGGATTTCAAAAACCAAAATAGTTCTAGGATAGTAGTCCAACGGTGGTTCTCCTTCCTTCTGCCTACGCGGGTCCATGGGGAAGCTAAAGCAGAGTCCTGGCTTTGACCCTGACCCTCTCCTTAGGTCGACAGTCTTCAACTCCAAGGTGTCACCTTGTCATCGCAATGCCCCCTCCTCGGTGAAGGTAAACAATTATGTGGGGTGTGCAATGAAAGGACTGATAAGCAGGGTTTCTGGATATTTTACCCCCACCTGACATGTGACTCAAATCTCACATGGCTAGAAACACACACATTGGCACTCCACATAAGCGGCCTAGATGAGGTAGGATGGAGTTTGCTTGTTAGGACCAGGTTGACACAATAAACATAGTTTAGGGACCCCTAATATTCAACTTTGGAGTACCGACAGCTAGTGAGAATTCGATACAAGTTTAAGGACCACCGGTGGAATTCACTCTCTATAGATTATACTTTGGGTATTTTATTGCCTAGCTCACGAACCAAGCATTCCAGCTTGAGCTCGCAAACAAGCCGGTCTTCTGGCTCATTAAGATAACAAGCCGAGATGAGCTAGCTCACTATCTTAACAATCCATATCAAGTCGAGCCAGCTCTATATCCAACCCTATATATAAAACCATGTGTTATGGGGATGGGGGCCTTCACATATGCACGGTCATGCTCTTGCCCTAGAGCACGACGCCTCATCTTGCTCCCCCCCTACAGCGCGACGCCTTGTCTTGCTATTGCCCTAGAGCGCGACACCTCTCTCTCTCTTAGAGTTCGCAAAAAGATACATGTGGCTCAATACACATCAAAAAGTATGTAAAGCTAAATGTAAATGTATTTTTGATAGAAGCTAAATCAACAAGCTTTTTTTTGTTCTGATCAAATTTATAGAAAAAAATCCTATATTTACGACAATATGCCACTCTCCGTCCGAGCCCTATGGCTTGATGTAGTAGCCCATGTAGCATTACATAGGAGATCACCTACATAGACTTTTTGGAAGATGTGGGATAAGTTATCTATTGGAGACAGTGTTATCCTAAATGCTAAACGATAAAAAGTAGATCACACTATGTTTAAGATAGTGTTTAAACGGAGTTAAACAATATAAACAACTTTGTATAGTAACACTAAAATATAAATATTTATGTATGTAAAAGTCCAATATACTAGAAAACACGCATATTTACACATGTAAAAAAATAAGTATTCTATTAAATAATTTGTTTGGAAAAAATTAAATCCACTCCATCTCATATACTTACGATGTTAATTAGTTGGGTACCAAATGCAGTAGTTGTAATCCTCTAGTTGACTAAATGGTGAATTAAGTGGCATTTTGGCTCATCTAGTCATGTTTAACTCATTTTGTTTAGATCATTTAGACACTTTTAACGGGTTTAAATGGTTGAACTGTATTAATCACCATCAGGGTCTAAACGACACGTGTGGCCTTCATTAACTATTTAAACGCTATTTAAATGGACTAAACGATTCGTTTAGACAAATAGTGGTTGGAGAAGCTCTTAGGTTTTGATGATACTTGTTAGAGTGTGTAGTGATCTAGTTCACCTTACCTAGGCCAACCCCTCGCTATAGCCCGGCTTAGCTGAAGTCCAAAACTAACCAAGGCCTAGGGATAAAGTCAAAACAAATCCTAGGCTGATGCGTGAGGTTTGTCTCCCCTTTTTATGTTGTGCTCTCCGTGGTCATTTTCTGTGATGAAGTTAATCTAACACAACTAATGTTTATATACTGAAAGTTTGTATTTCTGGTCTCGATCTTCTATATCTATGCTACAAAATAACTTTTGATGCTCGAATGCATCAAGTTCCGTCCATTCCCATGCACGGCGCTATGATATCCTTCGGATAGAAAGAAAGATGCAATGAAGTTTTTCTGCAGAAAAAGTCATGAAACGTATATCTTGTCTGTAATCATGCTTTGGTCTCTTTATCTTTATGCAAATATATATGGGTAACAGAGATCATATCGCTTGTGTGTGCAACTGCGATAATGGTTAAGTTCAGCCAGCACAACGGAGCAGAAACAACGATGATGATTGCTTCACCGGGAGCTGCTCTTCATTTGTTATCACCATTTTTCATTTTCTCTGCCCTTTAGCTAGCACAATTCAATTTCCTTTTGCGAGAAAGCACAATTCAAATTTAACAGGCCAATACTTTTGTTCTCCTGCATGCTCTTCTTATTTTCCTTTAAAGGTGTTCAAAAGACAAGCTTGCGTTGCTAAAATGCAAAGCACTAAGAAAAAAAAATTCCATATCTCGCGTGGAGTTTGACAACCTATCAAAATCTTGACTCTTTCTTGCAGTACATGTTCTCCAATTGGTCCGACTGAAAAATTACTAGAAAAAATTTCTTTAGTAGCACTGAAACATCATAAGAATCCTGAAATACAATCGAAAGAACTTGTCGTCATAAATATCACCTGAAGATTAAAACGTTAATTAATATAGCGCCCCGTTACATTTTTCATTGAAAACTTCGGACAATCTCATCCATGTTTGAGCACACTGACATTACGGGTGCATTCGAGTTCTTATATGATATGCCACTTCTCCTGGTGGTGTTAAAAAAAAAATAACTTCGCTTTCTATTCCAAAGGGATTATATATAGCTATAGAGGATCACAAAACAAAATATTCTCAGCTACTTATTTATTTTGTACAAGAAAGAATTCGATGCATCCATAATTATACAACATATGATTTGACCCTATCTTCGTACTTATCAAAACTTACATATGTGTGCTATGGTAAGATGTAACAATATTCATCTATATAGGGTTCTTGTGGTTCTGTTCGTTTCCCTCCTACCTGTCCCTGATCCCCATTTCCTACAGCGACCAACTGTCTTCGTCGTCGTCGTCTCTTGCATGCTGGCCGTACATTTTCAGGTTCGCCATTGCCGTGATCGCTGACATACGGAAGGACCTTGCAGATCCAACGACCGTCCTGTCCTGCTGGCTGACCTCCTTGCAGACATGGTCCAGCGTGGACAGGAAGTCCCTCACCACCATGAATATCCTCAGAGGGTGCGCTTCCTCCTTTGCAGCATCACCATGGAAATACTCAGTGATCTCTTTCACTCTTCCCAGAGCCCTCTCCTCATCGCACCTGACTTGTTTGATCTCCATCTCAGCTTCCTTGAGAAAATCACGCATCCTCGCGAAGAAATTCTGTCCTTGGGTGCACTGCTTCTCGAGCAGGAGGACCGAATTGATCTTGCCAAGACCAGCCTGAAGCTTGGATACATAGCTGTGCAGCACATCGAAATCCATGCTAGCTGCTTTCTTGACATTCCCGAGCTCATTGCTCAGCCCAGATACAACTTTCAGTCCTTGCTTACGGAATATTTCATCTTTGACGATATTTCTGGCTTCATCTTCTACAGCTTTCTCGGATTTTGCATCTTCAGACCGGACGATTTCTTGGACAACAAAGTGTAGCAAGGTGGTTTTGCCATCGGTGCCTTTGACGTCTGCGAGTTTGAGTAGAGTGTCCAGCTTGAAAGCTTTTGCCTGACCACGGTTTGTGCCAACATTCATTCGGTTCCCAGCTTGCAGGACAGCTTCAAGTAGCTTCAGGAACAATCTACTTCCTTTTAAATCATCACAAGCTCCCTGCAAAACCATGCCAATAATGTCAGCTGTCAGCTATTCATACATACAGTTGCATCATTGCTAAAAAGGCACGGAAATCAGAAAGACTTATAGTTCGCCGATAACTTGACCTGCAACTACAGTATTACGCCTGAAGCTGTTGCGTGGGTTCCACTGTCAGATGCACATAAGTGCCGAACTGGCAATGGCTGAAGGCCAGTGACTGATATGCTATGAACTGCTCAAATATCTACGATGTGAATGAAGAGTTTGTTGCAAAACAGTTACTTTGTTCTGCACTTTGGCAGTTGTGCAGTCTAAAAATTGACACCAAATGACCCATACTGGTTACATCCTTACAGGCAATAGTAGATAGTAAATGACGAATATACAAATTCATGTGCAGCCACTGATCATAGAAACTACTATGCAAAGTGAACCAGCATACCTCTAATGTCTCGAAAGATTTCCTGAGGTAATTAATTTCGCTCTCAAAATTTGCTCGATAGAGCATAGCATCAACCCTTTTGAAGGAAAAAGGTATATCAAGCAGTGCCTTGAGAAAACGCTCTGCGGAACCAAGCTTTGATAAGTCCCCAGTAAAGTTTCGAAGTTTCAGTTCTTCCTCTTTTGTAGGAGCCATCTTTACTAAGGTTTCCAACAAATCCGCCCCCAGACATTCAGCATTGCCTGTTTAAGAATGTCAGTAGCAATAAACATTGTGAGTAGAACTAGACAGAATAGCTTTGAATGCTGTCATGTAGTTGACTGAACATTCTGGAGCAGTATGTATTGCATATTTGCCTTAATTTGAATCCGAAGTCAAATATACTTCAATACCCATTGAAATGAGCATTAAAAGATATTAAGCTTTGAAACATGTGTTAATTCTAAAAATACTTAGTCCAAAATTACAGTAGTCCTGATATTAGAAACCAAACATCTGTTGCCTGCAGCTATAATATCAAGAATATATGTGATGCTTGCTGTGAACTGGTTTGCCAAGTTTGTTCAGAGTACGCTCAAGATGAAGAATCAAACTACATGCATAATGAACCGATCTGCTAACAAGTACTCTGAGTTCCGTCAAATGCTGTGATACAATCACATAATGATGATCGGATATTCAGAGCTTTCCTGTGGAGTCAAATATTTCAGCAAATTATGTTGTTAAGGTTACCTTAGAAATGTCCATATCATAACTAGGAGTAATTAACAATAATGGACCAAGAACTTATACATAATGGTCAATCCAAGAATTTCTCACCATCTAGCAGTGCATCGGAGACCTCTTTCAGAGTGACATTCAGTGCGCGCAGCAGGATGGCAATGTTCTGTGCCTTCTTAGGATCAAGAACCTTCTCTTGGGCACTACATTGCGGCACTCCAGGTTTTTTCAGTGTGTCCCTAGGAGGTGCATTTGCAGCATTGTTCGTGAAAAGCACCTCGATCATGTCCTCATCCAACCTGCCAGAAACCCATGTGTCAACATCACAATTTTTAATGATTTTAATCGTGTCTCTGTTCTGAGAATGTATCTTAACTGGAATGAGTTGGACCTGAGGCGGTCCCAGACCATGTCGCGGTCGGAGCACGCCCGGACCTTGTCCCAGTGCAGCGGCTTCAGCTTGGGACGGGCATCATCACTGGCAGGATCATCGTACGCCCGAATTGGCATGCCGTCATTGTCCTTGTTCACCGCCATGACGGGTGCTCTCGGCACAGCGACACTGGGCCCCTCTGTTTGCTCTAGTTTGTGAAACCGGCGCGTTGATAATGGTGCAGCGGATGGCTCCCGTGGCGGCGGCGGAGGTTTTGGGATTGCGTTGGTGCATCTTGGCGCTGGCGGCGGCGGCGGCGGCGGTGGTGGAGGAGGATGAGGTGGGTTGGAGGGTGGCGAGACCATTTGCTTGATCATATCCGAGGCGGAGCCGGCGGAGAAACGGGTCCGCGGCTGAGTGCGTCGGGAGCGTGGCGCAGGAGGAGCGGGCGGAGGAGGCGCCACGGTTGCAGCTGGAACGGCGGCGGCCGGCGTGGGTGGGAAGAAATCGCTGGTAAGGCTGGGGAGGCTGCGGCGGGAGGGGGTGGTGGTCCGTGGGCTGGACGCGGTCGCCTCGCTCCACGTCCCGGCGCCCTCGCCGCCGGCGGACCCCGCCGAGCGCTGGCCCGGCGTGTAGTACGCGGCGTCCTCGTCGGACGATCCCGCGCGCCGAAGCGGCGGGAGCGGCCTGAGTTCCGGGCTCGGGACGGTGTCGACGTCGCGGCACATGCCCCGCCTGGCGCGCTCCGAGCGCGCCTTCCGGTACGGTGTGGCACCGGCACCCGACGACGAGGCCGCCGCAGAGGTGCCCACAGCGTCGGCGTGCAGCACGACCGCGGAGGCAGGCCCAGGGTGCGTGGCGGCGGCGAGGCCGGGCGGTTTGTGCGCCCACGCGGGGTGCCGCCGAGCGAGACGGCCCGTGAGGAGAAACGCGGCGGCGAAGGCGAGCAGCGCGAGGACGGCCGCCGCGGCGGCGGACGCGACGACAATGGTGGCCTTGGGCGTTCCGCCGCCGCCGCCGTGGAGCCGCGGCGCCGGGCCCGTGCTGGACGAAGAGGCGTCCGCGGCGACGGTGTTCGGTGGCGGCGGAGCGGGGAGCAGCGCCGGCCCGCCGTTGTCGACGGGTGGGACGGGCGTGGAGGGATCGGCGGCGAACCCCGGTGCTGGCGGCGCCGTGGTGGACGGCGGCGGGGTCCATTCGATGGGGAAGAGCGGCTCGTGCAGCGCCCGCCTGGTGTCGCCGGCGGCGGCGGCCGAGTGGACGAGGAAGAGGAGTGAGGTGAGCGTGAGGAGTGGAGACGACATCGGTAAGAGACAGAGAGAGAGAGAGAGCGATGAACTCCTAGTCCTGGAGAGAGCCAGCGAGGGAGCGAGGGTGATGGCAGTGGAGTGGGAGTGCCTGCCGGAGTCAGTGGGAATGCATTGCAAGGAGACACGACACGAGGAGAAAGGAATGCGTGCGGGAAGAGGAAGGAAGCCGCCATTTTCTGGGTTTGCTTGAGAGCAACGTCTCTCGCGCACTCGTTGCACTTTTTCTTCAGATATCAGCAGAGACTTTCTCCACACGCCATGTGGCGTGGGGCCGCACGGGGTCCACCAAATTGATGTCTTTTTCTTCATATGATAAATCCATATAACAGCAGACCCCCTGTTCGGCTGAGCTTATCAGCCGTGGAACAGTATTTTTCTCTCACAGCAAATCAGCCACAGCCGGCTTATAAGCCAAAAAAGCAGCCTGCCGCCAGAGACTTTTTGTGATACGATCAACATTTCTCGCAGTGGATTCGCGCCCCATGCGTCTACAAAAATTAGAAATTCGGGAGTTTTTCACTACCACACTCTGTTCTAAAATATAGTTCGCTTTGGTAAAATTTGTGTATTTAGAAATGCCAATGACCTTTAAATTGAAATACCAAAAGTTGTGTATTTAGAAATACTAAAACAACCTATAAATTAAAAACGGAGGGACTAGTATTTATTAAGTCCAAAGACCAACACTTATGTCTATTCTATCTATTTTTTTTATAAAAAACAAAAATAAATAATGAATGTGATATTACAAGTCATTAGATCCTTGATCTTTCCCCACAAAATAAATAAATGTTGATGTAGTTTTAGAATAAAACTTATTTTTATTAGAACCGTCCAACTAATCAATGAAATGCTGAACACTTAGTTATCCAATTTAATCTAAATTAATGTATGTCAAGTTATATGCATGTATCGGTGCTAATCGACAAGAGTTGTCATGTGAAGACTGAGAGAGATCTCCATCATAATCACCAAATCCTTAATATGATGACAACTATCTCCTTACCAGCTCTAATCAGATAGTAGAATTACATATTTTTATGTGTCCTCAAAGAAAATCCCAAGACTCAATATTTAGCTCTTTCAACACAAAGATAGTATGAAAATTAAAGTTATGACATATTTACAAGTAAATATTTGTGTGTCTTATAACAAGAGAAAAACCTAACAAGATAGTATTTCGATTCGATAAAGACTTAATATGACATTGTCATATTATTGTCAATATTAATAACATATATTGGATGCCATAGTCATTATAAAATAGAATATAGCTTTTAAGTTTTATAGAGAGGGTAAAGCATAAATAGACATTTAACCTTCACGTCCTCGTTTCCTATTAGAGTTTGGTAGTTTTTTTTTCTCTCGGTACAACGCACATGTATATTTGCTAGTTGAACTAAATTATAGACATGCTATTTGGTTAACCAATGTTTTATAAACAACAGGTGGGACCATAATAAATAGTGCCAGATCTAATTCATAGGGTTTAGGTACCCAAAGCAAAACTCTTAGAATTCTTTATATTTATCTAATCGACATGCTATTTGCATAATGTTTTTTTTTGTTCTTTACATAGGTGAACACGGTCCGGACATGCAAGCTAGGTGGGTGTCACACCTGGTTTCGAAAGAAAATCAAGTGCTAACTATATGTATGCCTAGGGTGTCCACACAACAAATATATCGATATTTTATGAAAAAAATAAATATATCGATAAATATAGGAAATATTAGAAACAATGAGTCATTATATGTTGTAAACATAGTTACATTAAGATTTACATCTATAACAGAGTACATTAGAAACTATTCTCAAACTTTTCTTCAAGGCTCCATAATCCACAGAGGTGACTGACTAGGAGAACACTTGTCTAACACTCTTGGAACTCCTTAGGAAAAAGCCTTGAACCACCATTTAGTACCCATCTAATATTTTATTGAACTTTAAGCAAGTGTGAGCTTGTGCAAGACTCAAAAGGCTTGACTCCGTCGTATCACGGTAAGCATTTTTAATTGATCATGTTTTATTTATTAAACCTAATTTGCTTGGTTATGCTTAGAGCCCCAAGCGAATAGAATTAATTAACATCAAGATTAGTCATATTCTAAACCATTCATCAAACCACCTAATAGAAAAAATATAGGCCACTCATGACTGAGAGCATAGACAATATATCAATTTTAAATAACTCTACAAAGCTTATATAATTTTACCCATAAATCATGATAACCACCTGCCTGAGGCGGCCAACGTCTTAAACACTTCCAAGACGAGGCTTTTCAAAAGACTCCTTAACATATTGTAGCCTGCAAGGTTTCAGCTCAAATGGCACGTATGAACATGCATTGCACACACCCAGACATTCTAGCTAGATTTCTCTGCACGAGCAGAATTTCTAGATTTTGCAAAATAAAAAAGAGCTATTATTCAATTATTTGTTATTTCTGCTGCTACATTTTGGAATTTCTACATTGTAAAGGAGTCCCTGATCTCTTCATCCACGTAATAATGCACACCAGCTACGGCATAATCCTGGAAGAATGTGCCGTAGCGGCAGCTCGTTTTCAGGTCAGGTGTTACTGTGTGTAACGACTAGCAATTGATTGTCCAGGCATGCAAGCATGATTAGTGTCGCATCGCAAGGGCATGCATGCTAACTAAACAAAGGGATGCATACTATAATACTGGCTCTGCCAGTACTAAGCACGCAGGAATGATCAGTGTTGGATCCTACGGAAGCAGCAGCTAGCTAGCACAATCAACTAGAGCATTCTGCATTCCAGCATCCGGTGTGGGAAGTGGTGGACCGCACCCAATCGAGACAAATCGATAGGGCTCCACATGCAATGGATGCATGCAGCCAAAGCCAAATCCGATCGATCATTATCCTCGCACAACCCTGCAGGCGTTCTCTAATGACACCAGTAATCATCACTCACTCTCACACGCCATCATAATTACCGGATCGTAAGCGAAGTGATCGACCATCCTACTACAACATGTTGGTTGATGGACTACAATATATTTCATACCTTCTGTTTCAGGAGGAAAAGAAACAAAAAGAAAGAATAAAAAAAGAAGCCCATGAACTCGTACACGAACAGCTTTTAAGTCATTAACAAGACTTACAAAATACAAAATGCATTAAAAATTTCCTACCTCACCCTGAACGCTCACCTTATTAGCGATCGTCGTATGGTCCTACATTGGTGAATGAACTTCTTGGCGTCTTGTCGAATCGAGCGTAGCTCCGTTAGTTACACCGCTGTTGACTTTTTTTAAGGCCTCGATTGGATGCATGTATATCCATCTTAATTCACATATGTTGGAGTAGAATAAAATAAAATTTAGTTTAATTCCACTCTAATTTACCTCAACACATATGGATTACGATGAATACATGCGCATTTAAACAAAGCCTTAGGTGAGTCAGTTTATTTTTTATGGACAGTGTAAGGTGTTCAAGAGGATTTTTTGAGGACCGTGTGTGCCGATTCTCGGAAGAGGGAAGTAAAGGGGTGCAGGCTGTATGGGCTTGGGCCGAAAGCAATGTCTGGTTTAGCCCAAAACTTTATGACCAATATTATGAGTAATTGATGCAAGATTATCAATTATCTGCATTTTAATTTTTCATGTGTATAACCATTTTAATTTTTCTATACCTAATAATAAAGAGGCAAAATTTGCCATACCTTTTTTCTGCCTACCCCTTTCCGTATTTTTCTGTCTTATCCGTATCCGTATTCGCTTGGTGTCCGTATTTTGTTTTGCTTTTTTTTCTCATTGCTTCCATACGTTTCACTTACTTTTTTTTCCCTGGTACTAGGAAAGAACGTCCGAATTCTCAAATCTTACAGGCTGCTGATCTTTGTTTTTTTTGCATCAATGAAGTCTCGTTCAAACATGTTGATCTATTATTAATGACTTTGCCATCGGTTGAGATGTAACAAACATGTCTTCAAAATAGCATTGTGCCGACTAATCATCAAATCTTTTTAGGATAGTTCCTTACTAAAAATAACATCAGCATTTCTTTGGAACTTTACTCTTTTCCGTGCACGTACAACATGTTGATCTGTTATTAATGACTTTCCCAACGGTTAAGATGTAACAAACATGTCTTCAAAATAGCATTGTACCGACTAATCATCAAATCTTTTTAGGACGGTTCCTTACTAAAAAAATATCAGCATTTCTTTGGAATTTTACTATTTTCCGTGCACGTACAAGTTAGAGCACCGTGTTGAGTTGAAGCATAGCGTGAAATCCAACCCTAAGATAAATTGATCACATGATTCGGTCATTGGATAAATCCCCAAAGTTTTCTTGTCTATACGAGTTGGAGTAGTTTGCATACAAAAGCAAAACAAAGTCTCATTTCAAGATGAATTATAATACGATGCTATATTAAATAAATTTCTAAGTCACAAGTATCTACTTTCCCTTCTTATTTGCACGGCCTGAAGCATGGGTCACCTCTGAGGCACTGAAGCTTTCTTTTTCGACGAAAGAAGAATTATATTAGATAATAGCTGGGTGTATCAACACGTAACAAGCACTCTGGAATACCCTATATATATTTAGAAACTGATTTTTATCTAAATTGTACCCACGCTGTGAATAGATCCTAAACTCAACACCAAACTTGTTTGACGCTTCGTATGGATGACCGCACAGGTAAACACTCGGCAACATGCCTGAGAACAGATGCCCAATGAACGACGGCCAACATCCCTGTAGGCAGAGTTGAGAAACTTCTTCTTTCTTGTGTCTTCCAGCTTCTTCTTTCTGCCACCGAAGATTGAGGAAGATGGATCTAAAAATTATTCTCCCTAGTCCTTCATCGTGGCCAGATCTAACTACAACAAAATAGAGAAGTGACCAGAGAAAATTATTCCATGGCGGCGACATTATCTCCGCCTTGATGTCGCCACCCGGAAAGAAAGGTCTCCATGTCATCATGCCGGTGAAGTTGTTGACGCCGTAGTTATCGTCCTCATATTCAACAAAGCTGTCATGGAGAAAACGATTCTATCATACCCCTCGCTATCGCTGGAAAGGAGGAGATAAATTTCCAACACCAAGAAACTTGGCATGAAGAAACTCTAACCCCTGAGAACTCGATTTACTTAGAAACTTATTAAAAAAATGATGGATCTCCACTCTCTTTGGACTCCGGCGTGATGCCGGAGAGGAAAGGGAGGGGATCAGCCGTGGTGGAAGACAGGTGGGGCAAGTCTCGGGCAGTCGTTGTTTTGTTTCATGTCTCTGAGGCACTGAAGCTAAAACATGCAGCGAGCTAGTATAGTAGTATTTGAATAATAGTACGTAGACGTGAACAAAGTTAACACGTGAATAATCATAAAAGTAAAGTAACATATATATGAACTATAAACTTCCAATATCCATTATTTTGTTTTGGCAATTATGAAGTGTGACTCTGGTCCTGTTCGGCTGTGTTGATAAGCCGACTGAAAAACACTGTTAGCTGATTTTTTTGAGAGAAAAATACTGTTCTGACTGAAAAAATAAGCTGAAAAATACGGATTATAAGCAGTGGCGGATCCAGGATCCAAATCCTGTGGGGGCCAAGTTTTACACAGATATGTACATGATCAATTAATTGCAAGGTAATTAACAAGTGTCATGTAGAGGGTTAATATGTTGTGGCAAAACCTGTGGGGCCAGGTGGCCCCACAGCTTAAGTGTAGATCCGCCACTGATTATAAGCCAGATGAACAGGGCCACACACTCTTAATTAAAAAAATGTACTTATATCCATCTTTTTCATACGTCGCCGATTGCTGATCATCAACTCACTTTAACACACTTTTTTCGTGTACCCATATGAGAGAAAGCGGCATGTTAAGACATGACGTGGGGTCTAACCTTAAGATGAATCGTGATACATAACACGATTTTGTTTATTAAATCTCTGAGCTGAAAATTGTTTAGGTGACCGCGTAACAAGCCGTAGGTTCCATTATAGTATACGGACATATTTGCTATTCATATTATACGGCCTTTGCTCGGTTTGGTAAGGTAACGATATACATATATTGATATATACCAGGTCGTTTTGAAACACTTTGGACGCATACGGTAATGCTTGGTCCAGGACGTTCGTTCGTCTAGACATACCAACCTCTATGCGCGCGTGACGACCAAAGAAAAATAACGGTGCGCGCAGTTGTAGTCAAGTGTGCCCTGCACCGGTCCTTTATATGGGGTAGCGCATGGGAGCGTACGCGGCCACTCGTTCGGCATGGGGTGCATGTGGCGTGGGATAGCGCATGGGAGCGCATGTAGCCTCACTCAGCGTGGGGTGCATGGGGCGCGTGGGGCCTGTGCATGTGCTGTGACTAGATAGAGAAGCACCGACAGAGAGAGGAGTGTGTATGTTTCATGTGTTTAGATGAATGTTGCATGTGTTTCATCCAGATCTTATGTGTTTCAACTGCAAGTTGTATATGTTGCAATGGCTATACACATACGTTGCAAGTGTATGTTTCATCTGTTTTAGACATATGTTGCAAGTGTTTTATTTGGATGTTGCATATGTTTCAGTGGCTATATACTTATGTTGCAAGCGTCTATTCAAAATGTTTCATCTGTTTTAGACGTATGTTACAAGTGTATTTATCTGGATGTTGCATATGTTGCAGTTGCTATATAAATATGTTGCAAGCGTATGTTGCAAATATTTCACCTATTTGAGACGTATGTTGCAGAAGGGCTTCATGTTGCAACATACGTGCACAGCAAGCGAAGCGGGCGTGGGTGGTTAGTAGGCACGAGGCGGGCATCAACAGGCACGAGACGCACAACTGCATGCGTAGGTGCACCAGCGTGTGGGGGTATGTGTGCAGGCGCAGCAGTTGTAATGCGAAGACGGATGTGCAAGCGCAGCAATTGCATGCGGAGCAAGCTTAACAGCATGCGTGACAGGTGGGACGGATGCAACAGGCATGGCGGGCGAGGGCAACCGGACGGGGGGCTAGCGTCCGGATGTCCGGGCCCTAGCCACGCCGGCGAGATTATCGCAGCCCTCGGGCATCTGGAAGACGGTGAGATGGTCGTGCATCGGTTCACAGACAGTGTCGACACAGCCGTACGTCCCGATCTACGCCATGGAGCGTTTTTATCCACCGACAGCACGCGACCGGCCTATCCAAGATGAACCCGACTTCCCTGCGTCCGATCTCCTCTGGCAAGTGGCAACGATGGCACGGTTGCAGGGGAAGACGGAGGCAGCGGAGCTGCTTAATCGAAGGATAATAATGAACTAGGATGGCTTAAAAATTGAACTGGCCAGTAACGGATTACATGGTACAGTATAACAGTAACACATTGCCGGGCCACCTCCACCAACCAATCAACCAATCATACACGTTAATCCACCCCAATTTAACCCTAAACCCCAACCTTCCAACCCAAGTGGACTGGTGTGCAGTCGAAATGGTATCGCTTCCCATCATTGATCTGATAATTATGTTACAAAATGGCGAACCAAACACCACCATAAAACTGATAATTAATAAAAACAACGAACTATCAAAGGAAGGGTTGTAGCTAACTACTACTAGTATATAGGAGTACTAACTTAATCTACTACTAGTATATAGGATCAGACAGCAGTCCTGAAACACCGTTTCATTGACAATCAGCTCAGGCAATATTATCCTCGCGAGGAGCTTCCGTTGCCTCTTCAGCTTTCCGTTCTTCTCTCGCACGAGCCCTCGACAAAGCCTCGGTCATATCAGAGTTCACTGGCACAGCAACTTTCAGCAGACTAATGAAAGCTTCGACATCCTTGACCTCCCCTTCATCTCCAAGATACTTAAGTATCATCTCGATCATTGAAGGCCTCGGGATCCAGCCGGTATTGGGGGCGTACACACAGAGGGCATTTTTGGTCAGCTCATATGCTTTCGCGACATCACCTTTCTCCGCATAGCCAATTGCCACAATCCCCCAGCTGGTTGAAGGAGGCATCTTTCCCTTTTTCAAGAAGCCATCGAGCAGCATCTCCGCCTTGTCCAGCAAGCCCTTTTGGCGGTACCCTGTGAGCAGGACATTTGGAACTTGGAAGTCGAATGCATTTTTGCTAGACTCCCACTCTTTCAGCAAGTCTTCAGCTTCTGTGATATCATCAAGCTTCACAAGCACTGCAAGCATATTGGTGTAGTCCTTGTTAATATACCTCTTACAGTTCGACATTTGCAGTGCCCATAGCCTCTTGATTTCTGATTTGTCCCCAAGGTGGCCATACAAGGAAATCAAGTGGCTATAGGCATCCGCATCCTTTTTATCCATTTTTGCCTCTGCTTTCCTTAAGGCAGAGTATGCCTTCTCCCTTAGGTCACCCTTAATGTAGTTGCTTGCCACAACAGCATAGGTATTCCAGTCAACAACAATTTGAGGCTCACATTCCATCTCCTCCAGGGTGTTCTCCAACCCAAAAAAGTCAGCTCTTGTGCCATAAGAATTTATGCATATTCTGTAGCTAAAATTATCAGGAACAATCCCATCGCTCTTCATTTGTGCCATCACTGAAGGGACCCTCTCATGCTGCCCTATGTTGGTATAGAGGCCCATGAGGTTATTGTAGGGGAGCGTGGAGAACACAAAACCCAGCTCTTTCATATTCTGAAAATGGGCCAACGCTTTGTCGACCAAGAGTTCTCGTGTGTAGCAGTTGAGAAGTGCACCATAGGGTTTCTCTGTCTTATCTTTGTCAGACAGGTTATTGAAGTAGGTCTCTGCTGCTCCAACTCCATGGATTTGACCAATTAAATCCAGGTGAATAGCATGATCCCTTGGCAGAAATTTGACGTGACCCTTGAGATTCATCCACTCAGAGACCTGTGCAAAGTGAAAAGAAGATAATGATCGATGAGGAATGCCAAGAATACATACAAAACTGTGCATACAGCAAGTCTGCGGCGCTAGGTCCTAGAACATATATGCTTCTTGAGGACATGTATTCACTAATCATGTGCTATGAAGCAATGATGGCCAAGCTTGTACTGAATCTTATATGTTGGTCAGCATTGTGGATACAGATTGGTCTGCACATTAGTAGTACCTTTTTTTTTCCCCTTTTTGCGAACAAGCACATTAGTAGTACCTATGACTGAAGAGCCGGCCAAAATCTCTCTAGACTCCTGAATTCCTAACTACAACTCAAGTTGCCCTCTTTGTATCAGTCCTATCCATGTTGCTCACAGAAGAAAAAAGCATTCACATATTTCACCTGATCAGCATTGTACCAATAAGTTGCCCATCGCATTTCAGAAATTTCTGCATTACATCGTAATCGGCTCTTTCTGTAGCAGCATTATATCATACAGATACACCTCAAATGCAAATACGAAGAGACAGATGATACGGACATGTACAGCATCAACAAGGAAAACATAACCATCCCCACATATCCTTTCATCGAATACCTTCCATGCGCCAATCACACAATAAGCAACCTAGAAATGAAAGGAGAGCCGTATTTACCTCGAGGGCCTGGCGGTGGCGGCGGCGCTTGCGGAGCTCCCTGACGATGCGTTGGAGCTCGACGGCTCGGAGGCGATTTCTGGGCCGCGCCGCCCACAGTTCGATCTCCGGCACAAGGAGTGTGCCCGGGTGGCCCAGCGGCCACAGCGTGGACTGCAGGCTCCGCGGCCGCGCCGGCGGCGGTCGCTCCTCCTCGCTGTTGCTGCGAGACGAGGTGGCAACGGCGCGAGAGGGGGGCATGGGGAGGAGTGCTCCGCGGCGGCCAAGGCTGAGCAGGCGGCGCGCCGCGGCGAAGAGAGGGGCCATGGCGAACGGCGTGGCCGTTGGCGGCTTGGCGCTGCCTTTGCCGTAGCCCGTGGGGCCTTTGGGCTTTTGGCCATTTCGGCCCAATTCTCGTCGGCTTCCCTTCTTCCCCTTCCCCCGAAACCCTCGCACTCTAGCGGCCCGCACAGAGCCGCCGGAGCGCCGCGCCACCATGTACCGGCTTCTCCTCCGCCGCTTCTCCACGGCTGCCGAGGGTGCCGCCGCCGCCGCCTCTCCCTCCCCCTCCACCTCCATGTCCCCGACGCTGCGGCAACCTCTGCCGGACGACCTGTACCGCCGCATCATGAATGTCGGGCGCCCATCCATCCCGCTATCCCCCGTCCTGAAGCAATGGGATCAAGAAGGCCATACCGTCAAGAAGTTCGTCATCCAGGCCATCGTCAAGAAGCTTGTCGGCCTCCGCCGCTTCGCCCACGCACTCGAGGTCCCAGACAAACCCTCCTCCCCCTAAACCTACCCCTCGAATTGCTTTTTTTTTAAAAAGATTCTCGCTCATTTGTCATTTCCCATGCACATTCCGCTCGCTGAGTCAGGCGATTCGTTGCGTTCTTGCAGCTGTCGTTCTGGATGACCGACCGGAGGCACCTCCACCTGTCGGCCGGTGACGTCGCGTACCGACTGGACCTAATCAGCAAGGTGCACGGCCTTGAGAAAGCTGTCGAGTACTTTGGCATGGTACCGAAGCAGCTGAGGAAGCCGCAGTGCTACGGCTCCCTCCTGAAATGTTATGTGGAGGCGAAGGCTGTCGACAAGGCTGAGGAGCACTTCGCGAAGATGCAGGAGATGGGGATGAAGAGTTCCTTTGCATACACTTCGATGATGAAGCTTTACTTAGAGACCGGGCAGCTTGAAAGGGTGCACGCCATGTTCCAGGACATGGAAGAGAAAGGTGTGAAACCTGATACGTTCAGTGTGGAGAGTATGTTAGCTGCGTACATTGCTGCTGAAGATGTCGAGGGTGTTGGTAAGGTGCTCGACAAGGCCAATCCACACGAGAAGCTTGTGAGTTGGCATGGACATGCTTTGGCAGCGAGCTTGTTCATGAAATCTGGGATGCAGGTGAGGGCTGCCATGGCTCTCCTGGAAGCCGAGAGGCGGATATCTCCAAAGAGTAGTAGGATCGCATACGCTTTCTTACTCAAGACATATACTGATCTGGGGATGTATCCTGAGGTTGGACGCATTTGGAGTGTCTACAAATCCAAAGTGCCACCATCCAACACGATGTACTTGTCGAGGATCAGTGCGTTACTCAAGATGAACGACATTGATGGGGCGGAAGCAACATTGAAAGAGTGGGAAACCGTGTGTCTTCGTTATCATGATTTCAGATTAATCAACTTGATGGTTGATGCTTATTGCAGAGACGGTCTTGTGGAGAAGGCAGTAGCTCTTGTGGATGACGCCATCAAGAAAGGGAGGATACCTTACGCTAATACTTGGTATAAGTTGGCTGGTGGGTTTTTTAAAACCGGTCAGGTACTAAAAGCAGTGGACATGACAAGGAAGGCTCTTGAATCTGCGACGCCTCCATGGAAACCCGACCTCACAAATGTGCTAATGAGCCTGGAGCACTTCATGAATCAAAAGGATGTAGAAGCAGCTGAGGAGATGGCAAGTATGCTACAGAAGCTGGATCCTTTGACTAGGGATGTTTACCATTGTTTACTGAAGACCTATGTCCGTGCGGGAAAGCCGGTGTCCGATTTGCTTGAGCGTATGAAGAAAGATGGCCTTGAGGCTGATGAGGAAACAGAGAGAATCCTCGCAGGAGAATGCGAGTAGATATGCACCCGTTGTGGATCACTAAATAATCCCTTTTCTCTGTTCATTTGTTCCTTCTTAGTTCTTGAGCTCTACTCATTAGTTTGACACATGGCCACTGCTTACACAAAACAGCACAATACTTTCTTGTATGTGATGGCCTCGCATGGCAGTGGTGTTGTGAGTGATAGGGCTGAGAAAGCATTGAAAGAGTGGGAAACAGTGACTCTTTTCTTTTGTGGTTTCAAATTAGTGAAATTAGTGATCAATGCTTGCTGCAGAGTCTTGTAGAGAAACCAGTAGCTCCTGTAGATGATCCCATAAAGACAGGGAGGAAATCTGGCGCTAATACTCGGTATAAGTTGGCTGATGGATACTTCATGAATGGTGAGGTGCTGATGGCAGTGATTATGACAAGGAGTGCTCTTGCTTCCACAATTTATCCACGGGAATCTAACCTGCGATATGTAAATTGAACCAGAGACATCCCTGTTCGGCTGAGCTTATCAGCACGGCTTATCAGCCGTGGAACAGTGTTTTTCTCTCACAGCAAATCAGTCACAGCCGGCTTATAAGCCAAAAAAAACAGCCTGCCGAACAGCTGTGCTGCCAAGGTGAAGTGTGCAAAAATCCCATGAACAAGTGTCATGGAAATACATAGCACAGGTATCTGCATTCTAATCAATCTCTGCTTGAGTTTGTTTTGTTTTTTAGTTGAGTCTGACATTTAATAGCTGTGCTGCCAAGGTGAAGTCTGGGAAATGTTTGGATTGAGTCGGGGCGTTGGTGCTCAAGTAAGTGCATAAAATGGCCTACGTAAGTGGAATAATGATTTCTGGGGAACGCGGGAACATGAGAAAATTCGTGTGGAGTTCCACCATTCTGAATAATGCCAGCTTCACCGATCCATCATTTAAACTCAGTTTGCAGAATGCAGGTGTTGGAGCTCCACACTGGCGTGTTTTTTTTTTTTTTTGCCCTCACACTGGCGTGGTCCTTTTTTTTTTAGGAAACTAACACTGGCGTGTGTGCTACATCATCATCGTCTCCAGCTCCGCATTGGGCCGTGCCTGGCTATCGCAATCTTTGTTGGACAGGGCCGTCATGGTGTTTCTCCTGTAGATTCGACCAAAGCCAGGGTATTTTGTTAAAAAAAATCTCTACTGCCAGGGTATTCGACCCAAAGCGCAATCTTTTCTTCCTCATATATGCCGCACAGGTTCTTGTAGGATAGTGACGGGTATTGTTAAAAAAAACTCAACTGCCAACCGATGATGATATAGGAGTATATATTAGTTTGTCTTCATGAGCAAATACTCGTCATGATGGTAGGACTGCCGAGTGCCGACTGCGAGCCAGAGGGATGAATGTGCACGTGTTGTTTACCAATTGTTTGGCCAGCTTTCAGATAAAATCCAGGCCGCGGTACAGTATATCCCCTGTTCGGCTGAGCTTATCAGCACGGCTTATCTGCCGTGAAACAGTATTTTTCTCTTACAGCAAATCAGCCACAGCTGGTTTATAAGAAAAAAAAACAGCCTGCCGAACAGGGTCCTTTTTCTCGTGTGAGACGTGATGAGAATAGATAGGCCGCGATGCGGATGCTCTAGTTGCTTGCTTCGATTATTGGACGGTCGGTCAGACGGTGGAAAGTTTACATGTCTGGCTGTGGTTGGACTGGAATAATAATCGGACCACCGGATCTGGTGCGGCCGCCCGATGAACGCAGTCCACAGCTCGCCCAGTATTTTACTCGCTCGGTTGCTCTGCCACTGCCAGGGCCTGATGCCCGGCCTGCCGGCAGCCACCACAAGAGGTGGAGAGGGCGAGAGGCCAGAGAGCGTGAAGCGCAACGCCAGCTGCCGGCCGACAGGTCAGGAGCCTCATATACATGTCCGGCCGGTTGCCGTGTCAGTTGTGAGAACTACTCGTACGTGTGATGGTCGCTGTGGCTAACAAGAACAACCATACAGCGCGCGAAAGGCACAAGACAAAACGCACGCGCGCGGGTGTGACGGTGGACAGATATCGCATCGGTCGGGCACCACTGCTTTGGTAACAGATTTCATAATAATTAATCTAATGTTACTTATCATATCAAGTTCAATAAATTATTTTTTATACATTAATCAGATTTGGGATCAACTGACCTCTCGGAAAACGATAGGAAGCGATGGGGCACGACAAGAAGTAGGCAACTGAGCTAGGTGTTTGTTGTCTTTTTATTAGTGGGACCGATATATTATCCATGTGGACGATAATAAGCAAGCTGCTGCGATTATATGCATCGGTCCCTGTATGATCGCTTATTGGACGGGTCGTGACTGGGATGCCAAGCCAAACATCTAATTCTTTCTTTGATCTCTTATACAAATCAAAGTGACGTTAAAGTTTTGGTTAGCGATCTACCTCCTGAAATCGCAGATAGCCAACTATAGTGGCACCTAACAGCTAAATTATGCATAAAAATAGAAATCCTCCTCAAACAGCTATAGATAGAGATGGCGACAATTATAGGCAGATGTTTGTAACATTGGTGCATATATGCAAGGACACGGATGTTGTTAGTTATAGGAAATGAAGCAAATCAAAGGGCTGCTAGTTAGCTAATGCTCCCTCTGCTCCAAATTTTATGTCGTTTTGATTTTTCTATGACATACATAGCTTTTGTTGTGTATCTAGATATACGCTATGTCTAAATATATAATTTTAGCATGTATCTAGATAAAAGTTAAAATGGCTTGTAATTTGAAATAGAGCGAAGTCAAGTTAACACTATGGCACCCTACTGGAGCCAAGTTATTATGGTGACAACATACGACCACAGGGTCCTAATAATTCAAGAGCGAAAAGTCGCGAACTTAGAGTAACTCGGTTACTTATGTTACTTGTGGGGTTGAACTTGAACACCTAGATTAAATTCTCAACTAGACGCGGGTACTGGCTTAGTCTTTCATATGTGTTCATGAGGATAGCATGTGTACGTGCATTTATAAAGGTGGATGTGCTTACTTGTATGCGAGCATCTACATCTGTACTGTAATTCAAAACAAACTCAAGAGGAAGCCAAGTTACCGTGGTGACAACATGGTAGGCATAAGATAGGGAAGGAGGATGAAACATAACTAATATCATATTAGTTTGTATGCATCGACCATTTTAGTCCAAAAAATTCTAATAGAGAAGCTAAGGGTGAAAAGTTTATCTGTATTACGATAGTTAGGCTACGTTTAGATGCAAATTTTTTTGCAAAACGGCACTATAGCTCTTTTCGTTGTTATTTGGCAAATATTGTCCAATCATGGTCTAATTAGGCTTAAAAGATTCGTCTCGTCCATTTCGTCTAAACTGTGTAATTAGTTTTATTTTTTTATCTATATTTAATGCTTCATGCATGTGTCTAAAGATTCGATGTGACGGGGAATCTGAAAAATTTTGCAAAATTTTCTGGAAACTAAACAGGGCCTTAGATGTAGCTATAGGTCAGTTGTCCTAGAGAAATAGAGTGGTGAGACCAGACCATGCGAGAGAATTTCATTTCATGCTGAGAAATGGTGGACCAGGATAGTGCATGTGTGTCGGCGCTACCAGATGAGCACCTGCTTCCCTGCTAGAGAACCTTCCATGTGAAGAAGCAAAAAAAGGCCGCCTGTCCTTTCTAAAAGAAGCACCTGATCAGAATATATGGAAGATGAAAATAGAGAGATATTGTGCGTAGCGATCACGAAAAGTAGTGTAACTGACAAGAAAAGGTTAGGCTAGCTAGGCTGCTGCACCCTCTAGTAGCTACCTTTCATGTCTCCACTTACATTCCTTTATTTCTACGTGTTCCACAGCAAACAAAGGTGATCCCGTCGCACAGTCAAATATGCTATGATCCTACCCGCTTTTATCTAATTATCTATCCATGTATTGCTGCATCTAATGTTGGGGTTTTTTATAAGGCAATGGTGCGTGGGCATACTAATAAAAAGATTAATATCCTTAGACATTAGGTATTATGTAGCATGTCATGGTATGTTTCACCATAAATCAAGTATTGGTACAATCTCCACTCATGTGTACAATTTATACATAGATGTGTGATTAGAATATGCCCGTGGATGTATGAGTAATGGATGCAAGCATGTTTGTTCGTGAACATGTATATAGCCTTAATGATTAAACATATTTGCAGGTTCGTAGACAAACCCACTTGCATCCCTAGAGTATGGTGTGTCAAGAGCAGACCTAAGCCTAGGGTCAGTAGAACCACGACCCAATAACACCAGGTACACCCTCTTAATTTAGACCCACATGAGGCTAAAATCGGATAGGTGGCCTACACCTACAGCCTATACAACCATCTCGCAACCACACGTACACACACCCTTCCGATTTTTTTTTGAGGGAAGCTACGGGGGGGGGGGGGGGGGGGGACGAAGGATCCCCACCTGATTCAATCCATAGATTCCGGACAAAGCCGGTAAAGGAAGTGTTAGTGCCTGAGCACAACAGTACAGAGGCCTTAGCCTGAAAAACAGATATTACATGAGAATTTGGGGCGTCTACATTGGATTAAAGAGCGCGCACCAATTATCATTGACAAAAGCAACAGGGGATGGAAGGCGGCATCGCCAGAGCTTGCATTCTTCTCTGCACTTGGCTCTCAACCCTTCCGATATTCATCCATTCTTTCCAGCGTTCATAGCACTGTAGCCGGCGACTCCCCACCAGTCTCTAAAGATCTAGCTAGAATTAGGACTCCACTATGAATCTACACTTTGAGCTTTTCTCCCACTGTGAATCTACATTTTGAGCTTTTCGCTTCTCTCTAATTCCTCATCTAGAAATGTTAAAATTCAATTGGATTGGAAGTTGAATCATGATTAAATGTGTGTCCAATTTTGTCCTAAAATTATAGACTTAGAAGATTCTTCTCATGGATAGGGAATTTTCATCACATACCAACCTCATAAGTAATCATACATTGAAGCTAGCAGTGCCAATGCAAATCTAGAAGATTCTCAACATGAACTTCTAGAAGAGATTACCGCTAATCCGAACAAGAAACAACAGGATTGGAGGTAGTAGTGCTATTCATGGGCTTTGGAAATCAATTAAGGAAATGCGTTCAAACATTAGGATTGATGCCTTAGGGATGTTCATTTTGTTAGTATTAAGCTCATAACAACCCATAACCATATTTCTCTCTGGTGGTACCAATCTCTAGTGGTACCAACCCTCACCCTCATGGAGGATGTCTGAGCGTCCTACCCTCACTTTCCCTTCAATGCCTCCATCAAGGTTTGTCATCGTCTCTCTTCCTTTCACTCGCTGTCGCTGGTTTGTAACCACGGCAAGCATCGTGGTTGTTCGTCGGAAGTCGATGTGTGGGTCCCCGGTGGCTCGGGCACTCAAAAATACAAGGGAGACACAACAATCTATCCTGGTTCGGGCTTATGAGCCCAACGTCCAGCAGTGTAGTGTTCTTCATGTTCTAATGCACCCAAATCGGGGATTACAACAATGGAGATCGAGAGTTTGGTAGGGGATCGCTTGGTACTATCCTACGGGTTTGTCGGTGGTGTTCCTCCACAGTGAGTAAGGAACCGGCTTTCTCTAGCTAGGTTGTCGAGTTCGTCTGGTTGGGAATCATCTACTATTCGATCCTCTCCCCCTCTATGGGAACCAACCCTCCCTTTATATTCCAAGGAGGGGTCGGGTACAAGTCGGTTTAGGTTTTAGACTTCGGTCCACGTACACCGTGGTGCATGAGTACCTTGCCGCAGCGTGGATGGACCTCACCTTATCGCATAGGGAGGAGTCGATGGAGCTGCAACCGCTGCCTGACGCCGCTGCCACCACCTAGCACTTGACCATCAGGGGCTATCTACTGTGGCGCGGCCTCCCCCGAGTGAACCTTCTCGAGGCTTCCTTGGTTATGAAGGAGCCCCCGCCTGAGGGGCTGACGAGTGGGCCCAGGAGCCCGTTGTCCCTAGAGGTGGTGAAGTTGTTTGTCCTATTGTGTCACGCCGGTCTCGTGACACTGTTGAAGGCGTGGACGTGCACACAGAATTATATTGTGAAGGAATTTCACAAGAACAGTTCATTTTCACATGAAAACATAGGAAATAAAAAAATTTCCTCTATTCCAAAGGAGACATAAGAAAAGGTAATGGGGGAAAAAGAAAGGCCAGTAGAGCCAGGGGCAAATAAGGCATTTCATCACCTTTCTCCCTTCTACTTAGCCCCAAAACCATTATTTTAATCATGACGATGTTCATAAGAAATTTACCCTCAAGTCAAAGTGTCCACTAGTCAAATGTATTTTTTTCTAGTGTCCCCCGGCTACTTGATATCACTTTCCATGTCATTTACCAAAGTTTGCTAGAATGAAAGTAGGCGCAACGGATGGAATTGAAGATACTCTAAACCCTTGAATTTTGGGTCTGTTGATATTACCGACCGCTCCTAGTTGACCTCTTGTACTGTATTTCTAGTGATAGTTTGAAAGTCAAACTGTTTCATGAAAAAAAAAACACCTTGAAAAATGTTTCTGCAGTAGTACATGTTATGCCCACAAGCAAACTCTTGTGATCTCCCCCCAGCCTGCACTCTAACCTACGAAAATCAAAAGAGACACTCCGGTCTCAACTGAGCCGGGGATGTTGAAGCAATGAGTGCTGGAAAAGGTAGAGAACACTTGACTGAGTGAAAGATATATCTTTCCCTAGTAAAATAAACCAACTGGATCAGAGTATATATGCAGCATCCAATCAAAGCTTGCTTTAGTCCTAGATGCAATGTACCAGAGTAAGTTAACAGTGATGATGTGTTATGGATCTTATTCCTGCAGATCGGCACTTTGTTTATACGATTCCTCTTAAATTAAAACCAGTACAGGGCAATAAGTGCCAACCTGATTATACAGATTAAGAAACGAGAACGGTTGTTAGCATGCCAGTAAATATCAAATATGTCACTGTTGCGCCATGGGCCGCCGGGCGTTAGCTGCTAACAACTCTAGTTTAGTATCGCCCACAATATGAAATCATACCCTATGTGTGTACTACGTAAGTAGTAGGAATATATAGTCATCGTCGTTTATAGGGTGCTCAAGTAGTCAAGTTGCATTATCCTTTTATAATAGCCTTTGTTACGAATAATTTGAGTCAATAAACTATGAAGATGATGATGCTCTGTTCGGTCCTTTTTGGTTCTTTATTGTGCAACTGGCTAGTTTTAAGCTCTGTTTTCCGTCGTTATAATGCATAGAATCCTAGGAGAACAGATTTTAAACCGCGCTTACTCAAAAAAAATCAACTCATTTAAGGCAGGCCCCATGCGGAACTAACATAGATTTTTTTTTGTCGGAAGTCATATGTTAAATTGTTTTGTTTCAAAAGCAAATTGATAGTTTTCTCAAACGATGATGCTTGGCCACGGGCGTCTGCCCTATCTGGACGCCGCATGCCTCACTCCACCTCGCCGCTTTCGCTCGCGTTGGCCTGCGACTCACGCCTTGCCCGTGACACTTGCTCCCTCGCTCCCATCGCTCGCCCCACCTGTCTCGTGCCTAGCCCACGCGGATTCGACCCGCGCATCGTGCGGCCCGTCCACCGCGGCCATCCCTCGCCGCATCCCCATCCTGCGCGCACTGCCTCAGCTCTCTCCATCTCTCGCTCTCTATCTCGCGTCTGCTGACAGCAAAGCGCCTCCCCGGCATCTTCCCCAACCCCCCAACGCCGTCGGGATGCCTCGCCATAGCCGCCCTAGCAGATGGCCATTGGGCGCACGTACCGGGGCACCTCGGGTCGTCTCCGGCTGAGCCAAAGGCACCCATGAGCGCGGCCGGATGCTAGTGGTGCTCGCGCATCGCTGCTTGCCGCCGACTCCCACCCCGACGAACGAAATCGACCGGCCCAGGCCTCTCCTCCCAAATGTTGCAAATGTATGTTTCAAGTGTTTCAGACGTTTTAGAGGTATATTGCAATTGTTTCACCGACTTGATCTCACTTCTGCAGCCTGCACCAGACCCAATGGAAATGAAAAACACGAGATACTTTTTTTAGATGGATGTTGCAAAAGTAGATTAGGGATGTTGCACATGTTGCATATGTTGCAAGTGTTTTATAGGCATGTTGTAAACGTTTGTTTAATATGTTTCATCTTTGTAAGCGTTTTGATCTGGATGTTGCACATGTTTCACACATATGTTGCTACAACATGTTTCATATGTTTCAGTCTTATGTTGCAGCAAGTGTTTTTATGTTGCAAGTTGTAAGTGTTTTATCTAGATGTTGCATATGTTTCGCAAATATGTTGAAATAGTATGTTTCAAATGCTTCATTTGTTTTAGTCTTATGTTGCAGCAAGTGTTTTCATGTTGCAAGTTGCAAATCTTTTTATCTAGATGTTGCATATGTTTTGCACATATGTTGCAAGTACATGTTCTAGATGTTTTATCTTTTTCAGACGACCTATGTCGCATCCAAGTGTTTCATGTTGTTCGGAGAGTCAGGGACGCGGGGAGTGATGGTGGCACGGCACGGGCGCTGGGGAAATAGGGCACGGCGAGTCGGGGGGCCGGTGGACGTGGCGCGCGGCGGCGCTAGGACCGACGGTTGAGGCACGACGGGGCGGGGCGAACGGCCAGACGGATGGGGGCGGGTCTAATCGAGGCGGACGGGGCGGACTGCACATGAGAGGCGAGTCGCCTAGACATGTGAGCGTAGCGGCGGGGGCAGAGTGCGCATGCAGGGCGGGGCGAATTAGCGGACAGGAGTAGGCTGTGCGGACGTCCGGACGCTCACGTTCGTCTGAACGTCCGAGCGCTATCCATGCCATTTCTCAAAAAGCCAAAGGCCAAAAATTGCCGAGGGGAATGCAAATGATGAAGAAACTAAAAATCAAATACTCCAATCCATGTTGAAACTTGTAAGGTTGTGTACATAGAGCCACAGAGGGCACGTGGAAACTCAATTCAGTAATCTAGAAAAACGGTAAGGTAATGGTGCCAATCATGTGCAGGTGTGATCTTATTCTTTTTGGATATGACTAACCCGCTAAACAATGCTAACAATCATACTGATTATATATTTTATTTATATGAAAAAGAAACATACGAGAATGTACCTCGAAGCACGACCAATGCCGAAGGCACCACAGCGTTGTTGCTTGGGTCAGCCATGGCTCGTGTAGGATACCTCCCACCTCTCTCAGTTTCACAATAGATCCATATCTAAGTTGATTCAACCTGTAGTCAGTCCCCATATAGGACTACACCTTTATTGCACACAGTATTTATTTTAGGCCTTAAAAATTATTTTGATTTAGTTGAACATATGATAAGCTAAGCCCAATTAAATCCAACACAATCCACATGTCTATGTTGGGTGTATGCGTAGAGTGGCGCGAACGGTGGTTTACGAGACAAGTAGAGACGATCCACACCATGCGTAGTGCCTGCATCTAGCTTCCAGTGTCAAAGCACGCATAAGAAACACAAAGGAAATAGATGGACGATGTTAGGAGGTTGCTGAGGTGCTTCCAAATACATTTTGCGTGTAATTCTATATTATCCCATTCCCATGCATTGGACATTAGATGTGTGCCGGCATGGCGGCACACCCGATCGAAAGCGACCTCTGTAACTCTGTTGCTTGCTTTCTCTAATAGAATATTGATGCTACTGTTATATATTACTACCTCAATCCCTGAATAAATCAATTGTTAGAGTTGTCATAAACTAAACTTTTTATGTGTTTAACCAAATTTATAAAAAAATGTAAATATTTGTGATACCAAATGAGCATATTTATGAAAACATAGTTTATGGTGTATCTAATGTTATCACAAACCTTAACGTTTTTTTTCTATAAATTCGATCAAACCTTAAAAATTTTGATGTAAGATAATTTTTTAAATTGATTTATTCACAGACAAAGAAAGTACTCTACGATAAGTCTATTTGCTTCGTTTGGTTTACGCCGGCCGGGATAAGAGATGCTTGACTGATGAGTGCTGAAATAGTATAGTAGTTTTATAGTCTATCTGCAACTCCAACAAATATATGTTTCATTGTTCTATCCATCGATGATTGAGCCTTAATCATGCATCTCCTCAGTGGTACTTAATTAATGAACTCCGCCCGAGACCTGATCCATCAATTGATCTAAACCTTCGCTTGCAACGGCAGGTGGGTAGGGGGGGACAACATTTGGCTAATCATATTGTATTGTATCATATTTCCTCTGTTCTAAGCTATTATAAGTTATATTATCTTTTCTGAGTATATAGTTTTTGTTATATGTCTAAATATATATGTTTAAATACATAACAAAAGCTATTTACTTAAAAAAGCTAAAACGGTTTATAATTTGAAATGAAGGGAGTATAAGAAATGTTTAGTTGTCCTAAGCCAAATCAGTCTAAATTTGATTAAATTTACAGAAAAATAATAATTATAATATCAAATAAGCTTCAATAGATATATTATAAAATGTATTATCATAATTTACCTCTTTGATATGGTAGATGTTAATATTATCTTATACAAACTTGCTCAAATCTAGATCTTAGGACAACTGAAAATCTAGTTTACCTTAGGCCAGAGGGAGTATAATACTATAAATAAGACTGTCACGTCCCTATGATAATATTGAGTAGGCATGTAAAAATAATTCATATGATGCATTGTATCATATTATTGCTTTGTAAGCCGTTGAACACAATTAATTGTTATGTATTCCCTCTACCTAAAAAATGTCATTCTAGAATATTTTCATATAGTATTGATGTGTAACTCAAATTACCATGGTATCTCTGTTTGTTAGACATCTTCTATAGAAACACATGGTTAATTGTCTCAGATAATTACTATGCATGTAACTGTAATTAAGGATCTGCATGAAGCTATGCAGATGGGGGTTGGATAAACAGAAGAAAGATAAGCGGTCGAGTTGATAAGCACGGGGCTCAATAGCTGTCCAAATGCTACAATAACAAATTTCATAGACAAATTTTGATTGAATAGTAAGTTTTCCAGGATGGAAGGAGCACTTCTATACGAATAGACAAAAAATATTGACACGTTTTTCTAATTTTGGATTCTATGCTAAGCTTCATTTCTACCATGATACAACTTCCTTCTCCTCCTTCTTTACCTATGTGCCATGTCAATACATTATATGGGCGGGCGCTCGTTTAACGTGGATAACGCACTAATTAATAGATATATTAAGGGTTTGTTCGATCTATTAGCGCAAAAAGTTAGCTAGCTAATAGCTGCTAATTTTTAGCAGGATGTTGTTTAGATCCACTTGCTAATATAGGTAGTTGGACTATTAGCACATATTAACAATTCTAAACCTACTAATGAAATTAATAGTTAGCATCATTTCAACTAATAATTAGCAAATTTATTAGCAGATCTGTTTGGATCCACTAGTACTAATTTTAGCTGCTAATTTTTACTCCATCCGTTCAAAAATGGTAATCATATCATACGTTTTTTTTATCATTAATCTCTCTTATAATATAAAGTCAATGGCTTAAAAATCAATATCAGCTTATAGGCACTTATAACATAAATCTAGTGATGTAAGTTTTATGCTCTAAACTTTCATACAATTTGACTAATTATTGGTCAAAATTTATAAAATTTGACATTTCATCTGTCAAATACAATTACTATTTCTGAACAGGACAGTGCTAATAGATTCAAACAGACTTCGCTCCACGCCGCTAGCACGTGGGCTCATACGGGCGTTGACTTTTGATGTGGTGTGCGTGCCGACCCAACACAATTGCCCTAGGAAAGCATCCAACAAATGGATATTATTGCTACCCCGCCTTGCCTCGTACAATTAACAAAGTACCTGGCCCTTCGATCGCCTAGGTAACAGAAAACGAAACAAAAGAAATGCAAGGCAGCACCAGTGCACCAGTCTGCTCATACCATCACTAGATGCGTGCTACTGCTTTT
The DNA here is from genome assembly GCA_038087645.1 of Saccharum hybrid cultivar R570. Taxonomy (NCBI): domain Eukaryota; kingdom Viridiplantae; phylum Streptophyta; class Magnoliopsida; order Poales; family Poaceae; genus Saccharum; species Saccharum hybrid cultivar. The sequence continues at coordinate 28,739,813 of JAQSUU010000015.1, read as the reverse complement.
CCGTCCGTCCCTCCCTCTAGTCTATCAAAACGTCACTAGCTCCCTCCAATGAAGCCGCCGTGGCGGTGCCAAGAGTAGTGTATTCAAAGATTGTGTGTTTCTTTACATTCTACGCTGGACCATCTGAGCTAATGGCAAAGAAAATGGCATTTGCCTTCAAAATCAAGCCAAAATAAACTTAATCACTCAACCACGGAGTATCTTTTACTCCCTCCATCAAGAAATAATAAACATATTTAATTCAACTATTAAAATTGTTTACAAAGTTTAATCAACAGTTATAGTTAAATCATACGCAAATTTATGGCATAAAACTTAAATCAATAGATATATGTTTCGAGTGGCTACAAGATGATATTAATTCTTTTAACAATTGAGAAAAATCAAAGCTCAATCAAAATATACTGTATTTAGCAGGACTTTACCTCTGATGGAACGTGTCACGACGAAGGAAGTATTATTTTAGCAGTTCAAGTTCTGATAGTACATGAAAATTTTCTTTTGGCCTCGTAACCAATCACACCTACTTACTTAATTTGGGCTAATATAGGCACCACAGCCAAAAGATGGAAAGATTAGTGAGTAAGTAGAGACATGATCAATAAAATAGTGTAATTATAATCTGTTATTTCCCTTTCTATCTCTCAATCATCTAGCTTTTCGCCCCTTTTTTTCCCCCACGACCACGATCGGCGAGCGGGTCCAAGACCAAGAGGCCAAATCCACTCGCTAACCACAGCCGGCGTCCTCGTCTACGTCCGCTACCTGCTCTCCCCCCAGAGGCCACAGCCCGCAGGCCGCAGCATCCACTCGCGGACTTGCAGAGAGTCTGCAGCAGCAGCTCAGCGGGCCAGACGCCTCCGTGGCTCCGTCCGCCGATCAACACACAAGCACGCCTCCCGTTTCCTCATTCCCAGGCTGCACTGCGCCGCCTCCAGACGCCGCGAGCCTCACCACCTCCTCCGGCGGAAACCCGCTCCTCTCCGGCGAGCTACCTCAGTTCCGGGTGAGTCCTCCTCCCACGGCCGGATCACCATCGGCGTGACGCGATTCGTGGATCCGGCGGCGAAGGTCTGCGCCGTCCACAGCAGTACAGCACCGCTTCTCCCCTCCCCTTGCTCTGGCAGCGCACCCCCTGCCTCCACTGTCCCCCTTTTTTCTCACATGGAGACAGTTGTCCCTCCGCTAGCCGCACGGATCCTCTCCGTCCTCACCTCTTCTTCCTCTCTCTCTCTCTGCAGGTCTGCGAGGTAGTGCCGTCGACGAGGCCTCTCTCATCCCCTCCGGCGAGCTCCCCTTCCAAAGTGGTGAGGTAAGCCTGCCCCGTTCCTTACCTCTCCTGTAGTCTCCTGTAACTCTTCTGAAAATAATATAACTCACAGTTGGCGATTAGAACCATGCAAAACTACAATGATCATGTATGTGCTTCCGCCCACTGAATCAGACATGATCAGTTGTTTTGCTTTTCTTAGGAAAAGGTTAAAAGAATATTCATGATTCTCAGACTCTGAACCATGTCGGTGTTGTCTCTACTGTACTTGCTTTAGTATGTGTAGCACATGGTTAGGCTGAGCTGTGTAGACCATGAGTTAGAGATACTTTTGAGACTATTTTTCTTTTCATATATGAATTGATATGTACCTACAAATTCCTAATTGCGATTTATCCTTAATTAAAATGTTTAGAAATTGTTCTCCACAAATCATTATAAGATTAAAGAAAAGCGCAGGGATGCTACAGTAGACAATCTGCGCTACGGAAAGAACAATAGGAAACACCTTAAGGTAAATCGGGATTCTTCCAGATTAACCAGGATTGATCAGACATTCATTAGGGCCTTTCAGCTTATGCATGAAATAAGGTAAATAAGAAAGAACCATAGTAAATTCAGCATGATTGAGCGAAATTCCTTCAAACACCTTAAGGTGAAATAAGGTAAAGGATCAAGTATTCCAGATTAACGCCAGGGTGTCTCCTATTGTTCTCTCAGTAGGACAGATTGTTCATTGTAGCCTCTCTGCATCGTTCTTTAACCTTGTAACAATTTGTGGAAAAAAGTTCCTAAAAATGGAATGTTTATAACTTGGTTAATTCCAGTGCATCTTATAAATAGTATGGCTTACATATCTCATCTAACCTTTCTCAGGCAGTGCTTTGGATATTAGCTTTTGCATTTTTGTGGATCAGTCCTCCAAGGGGTTATGCATGACAGCCCCTGTGGCTCTTCGAAATGAGCTAGAAGTGGTCTCCCATTCTGCAAGGGTTGACTTATTCCGAGGCACTAGTTGCAACATAGACAAGGAGGTGTTGGCCAGTTTGGGAAATGGCCAAGATTCAACTGCTGCTGGAACAAATCCTGGTTTCAGAGTTGGGGAGATCAGGTTTGCTAATGGAGATACTTATTCCGGCACATTGTTGGGGAACACACCAGAGGGTTCAGGCCAGTATCGCTGGTCAGATGGTTGCACCTATGAGGGTGAGTGGAGGAGAGGGATGAGGCATGGGCAAGGAAAGACGCGATGGCCATCTGGAGCTACCTATGAGGGCGAGTATTCTGGTGGCTACGTATTCGGTGAAGGCACCTATACGGGTCCAGATAAAATCATCTACAAGGGACGGTGGAAGTTGAATCGCAAGCATGGGCTTGGACATCAGACATATCCAAATGGAGACATGTTTGAAGGTTCGTGGATTCAGGGAGAAATAGTAGGTCATGGAAAGTACACATGGGCGAATGGGGACACTTACGTTGGCAACATGAAAAATGGCAAGATGTCAGGGAAAGGAACTCTTACATGGAAAAATGGGGACTCTTATGAGGGTAACTGGATGGATGGCATGATGCATGGGTATGGAATCTATACATGGAATGAATGCGGGTATTATATTGGAACATGGACAAGGGGACTGAAGGATGGGAAAGGTAAATTCTATCCGAACGGTTGCAGAGTTCCTGTTAACGATGAGCTGTATATCAATAATCTAAGAAACCGTGGTGTATTGCCTGACATTAGAAAGCAGAATCATGGTTCACGCATACTTCACTCTTCCTCGGTTGACATGGGGAACATGAAGGTTGGTATGACTAGGCAATCTTCAGATGTTGTGTACAATAGGAATTCAACTGAGCAGCCTCCTTTGAAGAATGTGTCTTTGGAAAGACGGTGGAGTCTTGAGGTGGCTATTGAAAAGTTTATTGGCCATGAATCGAGTGAAAGTTCTGGCCTAGAAAGCTTGGAAAACTTGAGTGATTCACGTTTGCCCATACTGGAAAGAGAATACATGCAAGGTGTTCTAATCAGTGAGGTGGTTCTTGACAGGAGTTTTTCAGACTCCTCAAAGAAGACAAAACGCCGCCAGAAGAAAATAGTGAGGGACACAAAAAAGCCTGGAGAGACAATAATTAAGGGACACAGAAGCTACGATTTAATGCTCAGCCTGCAGCTTGGAATCAGGTAGCACCTCCTGAGATCATGGTTTCAGTTTGCTTTTTTACTGTTCATTGTTTGTTCAGCTATTACTGGCCTAGCTACTCCCTACTGAATGTTCTTGTTTATAGAATAATCCTCTCTTGCAACCATATAGTAATATCATGCCATATAATAACAGGTACCTTGTCATCAGGCTTGTGCAACTAATGATGTGTTTTAAAAAAATTGGTTGGTATCATTTATTCTTTAGCTTCTAGAGAGCAATGATGTAAGGTCTGAGTGATGTACTAGCACCAGCAAGTAGTGGTTGCTTTTTGAAAAAAAAATGCAAAAGATTGTATCTCTCATAAACACATTGCAGATGTGGTTTGGAACTCGCCCCATTCAAAGTTTGTAGTGCCATTTGCATGGTACATTGAGAAGTATGAACTACTGCAAGTAGTGATTACTGCCTCCAGCTTGCAACCTGCGCTTTTCGTGTTAGGAACTACTAGCTCCTGCAACATACATGTTGTTTAATTAAATCCAGAGTATGATGTTTACAGATTGTTTTTTAATTATGTTTGAAATCGGCAATGTTTTTTTGTACTTAGGTACACAGTTGGAAAGATTACACCAATTCAAAAACGTGAAGTTCGTGCTTCAGATTTTGGACCAAGAGCAAGTTTCTGGATGAACTTCCCAAAAGAAGGATCTCGGCTTACTCCTTCACATTCAGCGGAAGATTTTAAATGGAAAGACTACTGTCCCATGGTTTTCAGGTCCGCATCTCTGACATTTATGCCAATATGTGCATCTAAAAAAGATGTGATGTCCTTATCCACTGCAAATCAAGTGACCTTTAGATTCTACACACTTAACACAATTTTGTTCATGGTGACCTCTTGTTGACATATTCTTTTTGTTGTTTCTCCTGACTTAAATTATAATATTCTCTCTGTTCCAGACTCATACTTTAAAACACAATATCGATCCACTTTTGTAGGAATTTGAGAGAGATGTTCAAGATTGATGCTGCAGACTATATGATCTCCATATGTGGAAATTCTGCTCTTAGGGAACTATCTTCCCCTGGAAAGAGTGGAAGTGTCTTTTTCTTGTCACAAGATGATAGGTTCATGATTAAGACTCTCCGAAAATCTGAAGTGCAGGTTCATTATCTATTTAGACTGCAGATATTGTATTTCTTAGCTGTCATGATTGTTGGATAGTTTGTGCATGTATAGTACGGCCATTTGCCTAGGAAGTGAAATTGAACTTTTCATGACTCTATACTATCCTGTAGGTTCTTTTACGAATGCTTCCAAACTATTATGATCATGTCCATACCTATGAGAACACCCTCATAACTAAGTTTTTTGGCCTCCACAGGGTGAAACCTTCTAGTGGTCAAAAGGTAATGATTGACATCAGCACCGATTTCATCTAAGGTTTCTTTAGTTTAGTTTTTTCCCTTCCTTTTTAATGTAATGATCCTTCTTTAATATCTGTAAATTGCAGTTCCGGTTTGTTGTAATGGGAAACATGTTTTGCACTGAATTGAGAATTCACCGGAGGTTTGATTTGAAAGGATCATCTTTAGGCCGCTCCACTGACAAAATTGAAATTGACGAGAACACAACTCTGAAGGATTTGGATCTTAACTATTCCTTTTATCTTGAACCTTCCTGGCGTGAGGCTCTACTTAAGTGAGCATATTTTCTCTAGAAATCATGCTTCTTATGTGTTCTGTTATGTGATCACATTACACTTATCTCAAATACTGTTGATTATTCTTCAGGCAGATTGAAACAGACAGTGATTTTTTGAGAACACAGCGGATAATGGATTACAGCCTACTGCTTGGTGTTCATTATAGAGCTCCACAGCACTTGCGGACACGTGCATCCTATCACCGGAGCATGGCAGCAGATAGGTTGACTGTTGTTTCAGAAGAAGGTGAGGAGTAAGGACACGCCTAACACCTTCCATAAAATGTTGCTCCCTGAGTGTAAGGAAAATACTCATTGATTCGTTTCAATAGTGAAGTATATCTACTCTTTGTGTCCAGCTGGAGCCTGTAGGCTGTAGTTGCCAAGCTAATGATCATTTTAAATTCATTTTTGTTCAAAAGGAGCTCGAATTATGCATCCCAACATCCAAAATTACCTGGAAATCCTTAGCATGTTGCGTAGTCCTAAACTTTCTTAATTTCCAAATCATGTTTGAGCTAGGCAGCCTTAAGTTGTCTTGTGTGATGTACAAATATGTCTGATAGTCGCTATTGATCTGCAATGCCTCTTTTTATTGCTTTAACTTGTGCATTTCCATGTTTTTTTTAAGACTGGTGCGCTAATGTTTGGTCAAAAATGGTTGGCACAGATGCTCAAGAAGATGATGCCCTTAGCTATCCAGAAGGATTAGTCTTGGTTCAAAGCAGTGGTGAGAACAGTGTTGTTGTTGGTCCTCACATAAGAGGCAGCCGTTTGCGTGCATCAGCTGCTGGATTTGGCGAAGTAGACCTTCTGCTGCCTGGTACAGCCAGGTAATTGTTTGTAGTTCAAATACTCTGAGTAGCTTGTGGAAATTGTGTTGCACTGGCACAGTGTTTGTAGTTTCAAAGGGGGAGAATTACAGCTTCTTCTTTTTTTAATGCCTTTCCTATTTTTGTCAGGCTTCATATCCAGCTAGGAGTTAACCTGCCTGCAAGGGCAGAGCAAATCCCTAAGAAAGATGAAAGCAAACCATTTCGTGAGGTGTATGATGTCGTCCTCTACCTAGGCATCATTGACATATTGCAAGAGTACAACATGACAAAGAAAATCGAGCATGCTGTCAAGTCCATGCAATATGATTCGGTCTCAATCTCTGCTGTGGACCCCCAGTTCTACTCAGAGCGTTTCTTGAAGTTCATCCAGACCGTCTTCCCTGAGAATTCATAGCTCATCAACCAATACTTGTTTGAAAGATGCCCACTTGCTGCTGTTTTGTTAGTGATGTTGGCCAAGCACATGAAACCTCACCTGCACGACAGTTCATGTCTTCAAGATTGGAGCTTGCAAGCATCAGAAAAATTACACTCTCTTCAGTGCATACTTTCCTTCGTGGATGAACTAGCGTGCCTGTTCCTTCATGGATGAACTGGCAGGAAGAATGGCCAACAAGATGAGATTCATCAGGGAAATTGTGCAGAAGCAAATAGATCTTCTCTAGGTTTTGCCCCGAGCCCCTGGGATCACCGGATCAGCCGTCTGGCTTCCTGGAGTAGGCTTGGCATATTGGACTGGTGCGGGGAGTAGATACTGCTATCTTGTGAGTTGCGAGGATTCTAGTGACAACGGCGCCATGGAGCTAGAGGAAGAATCACCATGTTTATATCTCGACAGTTACAGAAAGCTAAAGCACCTGTTGCCTTTGGCTCGTCTTTCATTTGTTAAGGTGCTATGGAGGCTATGTTTAAGACCCTAAAAATATGCAACAATATCTGATACATTTTTGTAGGACAAACAAAGGAATTTGTACTTTATTGCAAAATGAAAAAGAAATGGAAGCAAGCATAAGAAGGCCAGTTCACAAATATGTATGATGCAAGCCGCGTGGTGACGGCGGAATTACGAATGTGGCTTGGCTTGGACTAGCATCTCTTTCCCCATTCCTTGTAGCAGTATCGGCTAGTCGTATAATAGAGGAGAGAGTCATGAGTAATGCTAGTCGTGCTAGTAGTGCCAGCTGGCAGCACTGGTCGCAGAGGACACCCCGTACCTCTGCGGCGATAAGCTTTCCAAGTAGAATTCATATAGCAGAACTGGAACAAGTAGACAGTAGTATTTATCTAAGCTCTTGTTTAGTTACCAAAATATTTTCCAAAATATTTCAGATTTCCATCACATCGAATTTTTATACACATGCATGAAACATTAAATATAGATAAAAAATAAAACTAATTACACAGTTTAGACGAAATGAACGAGACGAATCTTTTAAGCCTAGTTAGGTCATGATCGGATACTAATTGCCAAATAACAACGAAAGTGCTACAGTAGCACTACAGTTACACTTCCCAAAATATTTCGGGAACTAAACAAGGGCTAAGCTTTCCAATACAGTACAAATTTCGTGAAAGGACTAGCAGATAGCCTCACCTAATGATGTGGTGAGTTGTGGTCCCTGAAAAAGTGTGATGAGGTATTGCTCCTCTCGCTCCAATGCATGCCTGCTTCAAGCTTTTGTCAGAAGAAACGCTCAGCACTTCTTCTGCAAGAGATTCTAACACCCTCGGCACTTCTTCTGCAAGAGATTCTAACACCCTGTAAGGCTATTGATGGATTTAATGTGGACATCGACAGGAAGCACTAACCAAATAGATTATCTTTCTATTTGTCTATCCAAGCCGATTTTATCAAAATTCGAACATAATGCTTTGCAAACCAAATAGCCCAGGACTTCAACCAACTAGACTGGAGATGCGATATGTGTTTCATTTACCTAGAGCCCTAGGCAAGAAGACCCCATAGAAGAATCTTTACAGAGGATTCATCGATGGCAAGATATGAAGATCCTCATTGTACCAATCATGCCTTTAGACAAATAAACCCAGCATGTGAAATGTGCGTTGTAGGGCCCTAGGCAAGAAGGCCCAAGAGAATAATGTGCTATAGAAGATCATGGATAGTAAGGCTATTGGGATCGCTTGTAATACCAATCACGCGTGAGTTGGCTCCGTGATTAAACCTAATTTATTATTATTGTTGTTTAAATCACACTAGGAACATAGATGCTCATGTACACTCACCTTGTAAATACTCTCTGTCCTATACTACTTGACCTCCTAGTCTTATACACTTATCCTAAATTAGTTGCCGTTCTTATTTTTCAGTGCATGTTCTATCTCTCTCTCTTCATGTCTTTTTTCACTGTTCTTCCACGCACCGAGCTAAAAGGTCATCTATTATAGGATGGAGACAGTATATCTTATATCTATGAGCACATTCAACTGACTTGAGATTAGTGAACTCACCATAAGTGCATCACTGTCACAGGGCCATTGTCTAACCACTGAATGGTATTGTTATAGAGTTTTGCTCCGGTGGTCTTTTTAACAAAATTACACAGATCTTAAAGCACCTGGATAATTAATTAAAATTAATTTCGATTTGGATCTAGACTGGAGGCGGCACAACCCATGTCCGACCCAAGCCCAGCAGCTGCCACTCAGGTCTCGGCAACGGCGGCGCACAGAAGGGCGGAGGGACGCTCGGCGAGGCTGAGGCCGCGGCGCCGGCACGGAGGCGGCGACCTGCGACTACTGAGGAAGACTCGCATACTGAATATTCCAGCTAGCAATACAAGCTGTGACCATTACACCTCGATATATTTTTATGTCTTTGTTTTTTATATTTGACGATCCATGAAAATAACAGAGAACAACTTTCATCAAGGGAAGGCGAGATTTGTGTAGCCCAGAACATATTCCAACCGCTCATATATGCAGTCTCCACATGAGAAGGAAGCCATGAGTGTCGGTTGGAGCAGACAGGTGACGCCGCCCTCCAGTCTGCCGTCGCAGATGCCGCCGTCCGTCCTGTCCTCCGCGGCCGTCACTTGTCGCATCTGCCGCCGCCGGCACCGTCCGCCCGGTACGACGCTGTTGCCGCCGCCCAGCCGCACTACGAGACCAGCGCCACAGCGGGTGATGCGAGGCAACGAAGGCACCTGGATAGCTGGCGCCGCCGTCGTCCGTCGTCCGTAGCGTCGTCCGAGTTCTCACTCGAGAAGTGAAGTTGCGTTGACGGGAGATTGTAAATCTGGGCTGGTGGGGAAGGGCTGGGCTGTACCGATAGGGTCGGTCCCAGTCCAGATCCAAATCGAATTAATCTACCATATATGTTAGAGTTGTACGTCCAGCCCCTCTCACAGATCACTATATTAACAGTAACGAGTATTTCTCACTCTCCCTTCCCTATTCACCTACAGTAAAAAAACATATAGATTGACCCGTTAGTAAACAATATTAACCCGTTAATCCACAATACCGGATCTCGTAAACAGTGCTCTTACCCTTGGTGAACAGTACCTTTACCCGTTACTGTATATATATGTGTATTTTTTTCTCCTCTTCTCATCCTCCTTCCTGTAAAAAAACCGTGCGAAGCATGGGTTCTCACACTAGTCTACCATATACCATATACCTTAGAGTGGTAGATCCTGCCCCTCTCATAGATCACTGTACATTAACAGCAACGGGTATTTCTCACTCCCTTCCCTATTCATCTACAGTAAAATAGTACCGGATACTGTAAACCGTGTTCTTACCCCTGGTGAACAGTACCTTTATCCATTACTGTATATATATATATGTGTGTGTTTTCTCCTCTTCTCATCCTCCTTCCTGGAGAAAAAAAAAAACCGTGCGAAGCACGGGTTCCCACACTAGTTTTATTAATTATCCTAATGCTTTAAGATCCATGCAATTTTTTTAAAAGAGGAACACCGGAGCAAAACTCTGCATACAGAAAAATACGAACAACAATGTCAAGACAATAACTTTGGCCCCGTTCGTTTATGCTAAAAAACAAGCTGAAATACTATTCCGGCTGATTTTTTTAAAAAAAAATATTATTTCGGCTAAAAAAATAAACTAAAAAGTACAGATTATAAGTCGGTTGAACAAGACCTTTAACCATTAGAAAACATAACCAGCTGAGTTGCGTCCTGTTCACGTACCCAAATTATTAATACTATGAGAGGATTAGCACGGCACTCAAACAAGGTTTTTTTGCCCGGTCTCTTCGTTTTGTGCCCTACTGCCCTGAGTCTTGCGTCAGCTTATAGTAACGTTTTGGTGAGACGGCTTGATGAAGCTCAACATCAGTTGGCGTGACGACCAGCACAGATGGGTTGTTTTCTCACGGATTTGGGTGCCTTTTTCGTCTTTCTTTTTCGGACAGGTTTGAGAGAGAGAGAGAGGCTAAGGATTGCATAGGGAGCCATCCGTAAATGAAGCAGCCGGCACCGATTGCAAAAAGAACACATTCAAAGTCCTTGTAATCGTAAAAAAAAAAAAGAGACAACAGTGTGCCGATATTCTTGCATTGCGTTGTGCGATTTTGATTCCCATCGCGTTGCTCCTACGACACGTCCATCTTGAGAACAGATGCACGTCGATCGTCATGGCACCCATCCGCTTCGCCGAGCAGGTTGTAAAGAGCTTTTTAGCAGATGATTGCGTTACATATTTATTATGTTACAATTGGCAGGTTCCTTTCCAAACTATGGAGTATGAAGCGCAGAGTCAGAGCATGGCGTACTAGTGGAGCCTGACTGTGTCACAACACATTCGGTGCACCACCCTCCTCAGCTCAAGGAAGTGGCAAACTAGTGTGATCCCATTCACAGTCTTTATTCTTTCTTTCGAAATGTATCATCTTTTTCCTTTCTACCTCCTTTTGGATGAGAGGCACTGGCAGTGGCGGAGCTCTCGGTAGGACTTTGTGGGATTGGTGTGGCAGCCGCCCTACCTCAAATCTGTCATGCTCTTCATTATCCTGGCTGGTTCACATGTGACATGTCATCTCTCAAGTCTCAATGGCTATGCAATTAATCAAGGCAGGGAGCTCAAATGATTCTACTGTGTGCCACACCTTGCTTTCTATTTGTCCTCCGCCACTGGGCACTGGAGTGGAGTAAGACACGCACACGACTTGGACATCTGCCACTCCGGCCGTGTGAGAGCACCTAGAAACTGAAATGTTACGGCTGAGAGGCAAAACTGGCATGCCGTGTCGCGTCGTTGAGTAATTAACCTCATGCATGAAGTGCGATCTCACACGGAATGAAGCACTACTACTGCTAACAATGTTGCAGTAACCACCGCACAAGCCAACGATTATTCCCTGCTGGGTTTCACGGCCAACGCCTGGTCGAACGCTTCTTGCGTCTGCAAACTAGCTTGCTGCTTCGCACCTCCTCGTTGTGTTCACCTGGCTCGATCGTCTTCTGCCATTTTCTTTTTCTTTTCTCCGTGCATTCGAGGAACGCGGAACGCGTGTTCTAGCTATTGGGTTAGGCATGCAAAAGAAGAATCTGGCAAGTAGAAGAGGCTATCCCACGGGACACCGCTACCGAACTACTGGAGTAGCAGTGCCATTGAGGCATCGACAGTTTTTTTAAAACTTTAATTAATTATATATATAATATTAATATTTATAATACATAATTAGAATCATCGGATAGATAGTTGAATATACTTTTATAATAAATTTATTTGGAGATATAAATATTATATGTATTTTCTACAAATCTAGTCAAAGTTGAGAAAATTTGACCTGCACGTATCCTGTAACGTTATCTGTTCTAGGACGGAGGGAGTACTCCGTATAGTGCCACGTAGTACTGATATTGTGTGACCTAGCTTGCTCCACGACCACACACCAACTTATTGTGTTAAGCCAAGAAGCAGCTAGGCCAGCATTCCCTCGTCACTAATACTATAATAATACAAAACATGGCAATTTTCTGCTGTTGCTTCAGGCCTGCTGCGTCAGATGATAGTAATGTTTTGCCGGAGACGAACTGATCGAAGAGGCTCCTCCGTCTCTATGAGCATTATTATTAGCATATAATAGGTGTCTTTCGGCTGGGATTTAATTGCCTTTCTTTCTGTCTAATCATCAAAATTTCAAAAGCAAGGACCCGCCCCCCCCCCCCCCCCCCCCCCCCCCTAGTCTGTTGTTTTCCTCTTCAGTTTCTCTTTTGGCCGGGTTTTGGAAAGGGATCGGCGAAAGGATTTGGTGGGATTCATTCATTCATCTTTGGTTGCTTGGTTGTTTGCAAAGATCCCCATGGAAGATAAGAGTGGAAGTTTTGCGAAGGAGGTCGCGGGTGACCGTGACATCAGAAGTTCATGGGCCAGGCGGGCCATCAGCCCATCACGCCCCCCCCCCCCCCCCCCCCCCCCCCCCCACCCATCTTCAACAGAATCCAGAATACACACAAGTACAAGTGTACAACGTCCATGTGTGACGGACGACTGCTCGACTGCCAAGAGAGTAGTTCTACGTCTTCCTCCACAGATTTGCACGAAAGGACGAAAGGAGAGGTCCCGGTCGCATACGTGTCTTCTGTGTCGGCGAGAGGAATTGAGGGGCGCCAGTTCCAAAAGAAGAGCCGACGAATGACGCGAGTTGATCAAATGCAAACAATGGACCAGCTGTGCTAAACAACGCCATACTCCTTGACTCCTTGTGCATAGCTTCCACTCCTAACCTGTCCAATTCCAGGCTCGGCTCATGTGATTCGCCGTTTGCGACCTGGCTGGCTGCTCGTGTACGCCGCCGCGCTGGAGGTTGAGCCGTGGAGGCCTCGCGTACGCGCTGCACTGGCCAGCGAAACGTGTCCCGTGGGACACGGCGCATGGAGCTGGCTCGGAGGTCTCCGCCCGGCGAAACGTGTCCCGTGGCCGTGGGCCTCGGCGTCGGCGACAACAGAATCTGGCAGGGAGCAAAGAATCTCCCGGACTGCCAGTCAATACCACAACCGTACGAGTGCCATAGAGGGCTTGTTTAGATAACAAGGTGTGTTCAGTTGTTGACTGTAGCACCTTTTCGTTATTATTTAACAAAATTTGTCCAATCATGGACTAACTAGGCTCAAAAGATTCGTCTCGATATTTACAGACAAACTATACAATTAGTTATCTTTTTTATCTACATTTAATGCTTTATGCATGCGTCCAAAGATTCGATGTGATGGGTGGAAGAGGAAATATTTTGGGTCTGCATGGGAAGTGAACACACCCCAAATTCTGCACCTAAAGTTTGGACCCGAAACACTGTGCAATACTGTAGCAATTTTGTTTTTATTTGGTAATACTTGTCCAAACATTGATTAATTAGGCTTAAAATGTTCGTCTCACAGAGTACAACAAAATTGTGCAATTAGTTTTTGATTTCATCTACATTTAGTACTCCATACATGTGCCGATATTTTGATGTGACGGAGAATTTTCTTTTTGCATAGTGTAATTTAGGTTGAATTCTGGAATCTAAAAAAGACCCGAATAGTTTTCCAACTACAGTAGGCTGCCACAAGAGAATCTTGGCATCTGAAGGAATCGCAACATGGCCTTGTACTGTGTACTGAGTAGGCATGTAGCATCTCCATGTGCTCGCATCGAAGTTCAGGTTCTGTGAGACAGCGGCCACGCCAACATGGCCACCTATGCGTCTGGCAACTTCGAATTTGTTTCGCTTTTTCCTCACCTCATGAAAAAGGAGTGACTACTGGATAAACAGTACACACTCCATCCAGAAAAATACAATGATATTCTAGTTTTATTTTTAAATCTGTCCAAATTCATAGAGAGGGTTATAGACACGCCATGTTAACAGCAGTATATCTGTGTCCGCCAAAAATCTACAGGCTCCGGTAAACCATGCAGTGGAACATTGGTTGTCCATTACTTCATGGCCTCCAACCCCAACCTCCATCTTCTGCTTTCAAAGTTTTTCATTCATGGGCATTGTTTCACACTCACACCACATCACGAACTCACGATCCACGCCACACAACACAATGACACAAGTCTTTCGTTGGCTTGCTTAGAGCATCTCCAAGAGTTTGTCAAAATTCACTTGGCAAATATCGTGATTTGACAACTCGCTAAAATATATGGCAAGTGAAAAAATAGACTTTCTTCAAGAGTTTGCCATTTGGACTTGGTAAAATAAGAAGAGGCCCGCTAAGCGAACGAAGAGCCCCATTAAAAAACGAAGAGCCCCGCTAAGAAACGAAGAGCCCTGCTTAAATTTGCACGTGAAGCTGGATGCGCGCTCGTGCTCAGCGCGCAAATATGCGCGTGGAGGGGGGAGATTTGCCAAGTTATATGCTAAACTGTTGGAGCACAATTTTTTCTGTTTTACCAAAAATAAATGGATGCCAAGTTGATTTGGCAAACTCTTGAAGATGCTCTTACGCGCCGTTCTGGCATACATGAGTATAAAGTTCAAGCGACAAATGGGACGCAAAATTGGTCCCACCTGTCATCGACAGGTGCATGGTGCATGGTGCATGCGAAGCATGAAGTCGCTGCGAACATATCACGGATCAAAGAGTGATGGCAGCTAGTTTATGGGTTACTGAAGTTTGACCGTGTCACACATTGGGTGGACCCTCCCCCTCGCTTCGAGGAAGTGCAAGCTAGCGTAAACCCCATTGAGATTTTTCTTTAATCTATCTAGGCATAAGGTACTCACTCGGCCGAAAAAGAACACGAACAATTTCAACTTTAACTACCTCTATATAAAAAAATACTAATATTTTTATACCTAATAAGTATCATTAGATTAATAATAAAATATATTTTCATAACAAATTGATTTGGGTATATAAATTTTGTTTTTTTTCTATAAAACAAGTCAAACATTACAAAACTTGACTAAAGCTAGTTTATGGATTGTGTTTTTTGTAACAACGAAGGGAGTAGTAAGTATCAGCTAAAAGTTTCTTTCGCGTGCCGTATACATTGTTTTAAGCTTAAGACCATCTTTGGGTGTTAATGTTATTGAGCTTTTTCATAGATGGCATAAACGAGGGCATGGGATAACAAATCTTGGTTGTTAACATGAGGTGCAGCCATTTGTTAGTCAATAAGGCTTACAAAGAGTTAAGTTGTCTTTGACAAATGGCAACCTAAAACTTTTTTAGTGGAAAGCACTGGTTATTACATTGGGCGTAGCTACAGCTGTGTGATGACAACAAAGAACTTATTCATCAAGTGTGCCTAGAGCTAGAAATGGTGACTATGTATTTCTTTGCTTCCTTTGCATGACCAAATAATGTTAGAATTGAGTTTTAAGGCTCTATTTAGATCTCTATAGATAATGGTTACTCCCTCAGTTCCTGAAAGAATCAATTCCTAAGAACTTTAGGGCATGTACAACCCACAGATGGAGGTCTGTCTCTAAGCATCTCGAATATATCATACAGACAGGTATAAAGATGGGTCATACAACCCATATACAGGTGTTCGTCTCTAAGTTGTTTAATGTAGTGTATGCAGCTAAGATCAATCATAAATACTATTTTATGTACCATTGTGTTGCTACTTGACAGATAATTGATCACAATCACAGCTACGCTCAATTCACACTAACAACATTTACATGACAATGGATCAAAACTACTCCAATGGATTGAATGATTTTTCCAAAAAAAAAACGTCGCCTGAGCATTTCATCGAATGGATGCCTTCCCTGAGCTACTACTACAATGAACCAAAAGAGCCCAGCAAATCTGTACCACAGATTAGCCAGCAAATGTCAGAAAAATTTAGCATACCTGTTAACTGAAAAAGGAATCTGAATATAGTAGTATCCATGAACTACTACTATGAGCAGGAGGAAGCTAGCAAGAATAGGACAGCAAGATACTCGCGAGAGGAAGCTAGCAAGAATCACCCGCGTGGCTCGCGGTGGCTGGGGCGGAGCGGTGGAGTGCGCCTGCGCGGCTTGCGGCAAGCATGGCGGAACTCGCCCGTGCGGCTCGCGGTGGTCGAGGCAGACCTCGCCTGTGCGGCGCCCGCGGCGGAGCTTGCCTGCGCCGCTCGCAGCCTGCTGCGCGGCTCGCGGCGGCTGGCGCGGAGGTCGTCGTGCAGCGCGGCTCGCGGCGGCCAGGGCGAAGGTCGCTGTGCGCAGCCCACCTCGCGGTGGAGCTCGACCGCGCGCGAGTACCAGATCCGTATGTTCCCGCGTGGGATCCGTGTCCATCGTCGAATCGAGAAGACGGCTCCTACAGCGCTGCTCCCGCCGGCTATTGGGCCTCGGAGCACGGGCCATCGCCGTCGCCTCACGAGACGACGGGGCATCCGTCTCCAAGCCAAACGGGGTGCTTTTTGCAAAAATAGCAACATACAGACGGGGCAAGAGACGGCGTTGTACATGCCCTTAGGACATAGTATTAGTGTAGTAGAAAAAAGACTATTCTACCCTTCATTAAACTGAGTTCCACCATTACTGTTGCACAGGAAACCATGACTATCCGTTCGGTATCCACACTCATCCAGTGCAACATTTAACGGACGCGAAAACTGGAGAGAGAGAGGGGGGGCGTGGGGATGGATGGTGGGGAGAAGGATGCGGTTATTGCAGGAGAGAGACAGAGGGAGATGCGTGGCTTTCTTTAATTGATGACATGCTAACTCCGATGCCGGCCAGCTGTGCGTCCACGCCAGGAATCGATTTATTTGTGAACAAATTTTTCTCAAAGAATTGATTCTTTTAAAGACTGAGGGATTATTTGCTAATAGTTATCTCTTTTGATCTAAACATGGGCAGCTAATAAAACAACTACTTGTTATTTGGACCTCTAGATAATAACTAGTATATCACTAGTTGGACCAAATGAGATAATAATATCTAATAGTTATCTTAGTAGCATTTTTCATTAGATGTGCATACAAACACCCTCCAATTAATAGATAGCTAATAGTTAGCTAGCTAATATTAGATATGAGCTATTAGCTAGCTAACTATTAGCAGATAGTGAATCCAATAAATAGGGCCTAAATTTAACATGTTTTATGTTAGTTTAATCGTCTGTAATAAGTGGTGCAGATGAAAAGAAATTAAAATCATTCTCTTAATAAAAAAACTAGTAAGGTCCTCTAAGCAAATAGCAAGAATAGCTATTTTTCATTATATGTAAACTTTGTTTTTAATTGTTTCATTGTAATTGTCCTCTCTTGATACATTCTCAATGCATATATTAGCACATACTCCACATAGCCATTATAAAAAATCGTGTGGGGTATCCTTTCTAATAATAATCTAATGTATCAAAACCATTCACTACTCGTTATAGTTAGGATCGGCCACAATGAACAGCACATATAATTTTCTTTTTTTAAGAAAATAAAATAAAATAATTAGAATCTTTATTTCTAAAAAAGATATGGACACCTTATTTAAATATAATGTTTTGCATTTCATATGGAAATTAAACTACAAATTCCGATAGCATCCAATAAAATTTAGTTTTTTATCCTATTTGTCATGGGATTTTTGTTATTTTGGGTTACTAGATTATTATAAAAAATCCAACGGTAGATGTTTAAAATTAATCTTGTAATGTTTCAACCTTGTATCATTTAATGTGGTAGTTTCTTAAACACTATTACTGTATTAAAAATCTTCAATAGATGTAGTTAAACATGGTCGGAAAAAAGAAACTAAAATTTCCAAGGCGCAATAGCTGGCCAAGCCTCCGAGGCTTCGACACGACACGAGCACAGCGCGTATACGTATGCTCGAACCTGGAATTGGCTCATTTGGCTGGCGATGGTTTGGCCGGGACTGGGATGGACCGACGGGGCCGTGCGCGCGCGGTCCGTGGAGCTCCATTTCGTCACGGCTAATAATTCACCACGCATGTGAGTTTAGGTCCTGTATAGTTGCAAGAAATTTTGCAAAATTTTTCAACATTTCCTGTCACATCGAATCTTTGGACGCATACATGAAGCATTAAATATAGATAAAAAAAATAAAATTAATTACATAGTTTAGATGAAATGGACGAGACGAATCTTTTAAGCCTAATTAGGTCATAATTGGACACTAATTACCAAATAACAACGAAATTTGCTACAGTGTCATTTTGTAAAAAAAAAATGCATCTAAACAGGCCCTTAGTGGACGTGCCGCGTGCCATGAAACAACAGTTCTTTAATCTATGAGTGTCTCATCAGTACTTTTTTTTTCTGCAGTACTCTCTCTGTTCGTTCAAAAATGATTACAAATCTAACTTTTTAAGTAGTCAAACTTTTAAATTTAATCAAAATTATAGATAAATGATTAGCATTTGTATTTATTGAGTGACGTATTTATTATATAATTTAATAATACTTAATATGTATTATGAAAATAAAAATATTTTTAAATATATTTAGTTAAACTTAAACATATTGTTTTTTTTTAAAAAAAAGATGTGCCGTTATTTTAAGACGGAAGCTGTGCACTTACACTTATATATGTGCTCATCCGGTACGATCTGTATGCCGAGGAAGCTGTGCACGTGCATGCATGGGAGATGCACACATGTCTCATACAATGACACAAGTCGTCATTTACTTTTTATAGGAGTAGAGTGGTTTTGATACTACTCGTACTATGATGCTGGTAGATGTGACTTGATGACTAAGACGGCTGCTCTTGAAACAAGAGATTACGCCGTCGCCGTCTTCATTTGCCAGATTTTTGGATATATGTATCTAACTATTAACTTTATGACTATATACCAAAAACGTTCGACGGTGAGCCACGTCGCCTCCTTTTCCTGCCCGTTGGATTGCCCATCGAAGGCCAGCAGACCACCATCTCCAGAACCTTCTAGGATGCTCTGCTGGCCATCGGGAGGGAAAACAAAAGGCCGATCCCGCCGTACGCGAGCCACGACGCCGTGCGCTTCCGCTCCGCCGCTGCAGCCCCCACGAGCGCGCTGCGCTGCGCAGACCCCTTCCCCCGGCGACGTCGTCACCGCCGACTGCCGCGTCCGTCTCTCCGCCCCTCAGCACGACACGTCGGCGTGGGCGGCCACCCCCGCTGTCGCGGAGACGCCGACCTAGGGTTTCGCCCCTACCTCGCCGGCGGCAGCAGCGGCACAGCTCGGTGGCTAGATCTCCCGGTAACTTACCCTCTCCTCCTCCTCCGTCTCATGCTCCTCTCCCAGATCCTCTCTCCCTCCACATTCCCTTTTGCGTAGGTCATTCGCCGCCCCTGCAGCTTGCGCTGCCTTCCAAGCAGCGGCAAATCGGGCTGCGGCGGTTGTCGGCAGCGACAACCCCGGCACCGAGGTATGCCCAAGAATATCGAGTGACGACCACAGCCAGGTTGACCTGATGGAGGCTTATAATTCGATGCTGATCAGTTGAGCCATGGACCAAATTCTGGTATTTTCTGATCTCTTTACATTCTAAATTTCTTATGCTTTCTAGGTCAGCAGTAACTTGCAGATTTTGACTTGATTTTCACAGGTCTGATAAATGCATTGAAGCTTATCCAACCTATTATGTATCGTCACTTATGCAGATTTGTTATGCATCCTCCTCAAAATTAGATCAGGGCACACTAATAAAGTCTGTCAAGGATTTTTATCCTTCTTTGCATCTATGAGCCAACCTAGATAATCAAATAGCAAATTACCTACAGGATGCAGTTCACAGCGTTCCCCTGGAGCCCTCGCATGGCAACTTCATCAACACCGTTCCCCTGGAGCCCCAACCACAGGTGTGCTCCGCCTTCTCTAATATTTTTATTATTTCTTTCTTTTTTTCGGAACGTTATCCACAATGTCAATGCAATACACGTTCTGTTAAATGTCGATAGGAGTTACACAGTGCCTTCTAAATTTTCGTTCCAGAATTCCTGTGCTTGCCTGCTGCTAACTGCGAATTTCTGCAGACTGTGCTCCTCTAAGGTTTAGATGCTGAAATTCAACTATGCAGTTTCTTTCTCCATGGAGTTACATACACCTCAAACGTTGCCGCTCATGCTTGGCAACGCTTTCCTCTGATGACAAAGTAACACGTTCGCGAACACACTCTAAGATCCATTTTGTTTCATGTGCCGTTGCAGGACCAATTCAAAGGAAGATATAAGCAAGCTGGTCAAAAGAAGGGATAAAAGGTTCTTATCTGAGATAGAACTGCGACTAGCTGAGGCTCAGGCTGGTGTCAAGGTAACAGTCATTGCATGGGTTTTATACTGGATTCAGGACGATGCCATGATTCACTCCCCAAATACCTGTGCTCAGTTACCAATAGTGCTTTTAAAATTAATTATATACTCCCTCCATTCCAAGGTATAAATCGCTTTCACTTCTTAACTACATTGAATTCTCTATGTACAGCACACTGAGGGGATCAGGCAGCAGCCATAACAGAAGGGTCAGCATGGCCATGGAGATACCGTTGGAGCCTAGGTTGCTTATCCTACATGACCTCGCCATTGGTTTGAATAGGTCTGCACTTATACTTCATCTCTTTTGGAAGCTATCATTTATAGCCACTGATTTACAACAGAAAAATATGTATGCAGTTCATCGACAGTGCAGGGGTTGCTGCCAAACGATGGCTCAGCAGCCATAGCATCAGTCCATGGGCAAAGATGAATCCAGAGTGGGAGTGTTAAAACTTATTTCATTGCATTCACTAATAATTCTGTGATGTCAAAAGACTATTACAACATGTTTCCTCAGCTTTTTCCCAAATAAATATCTGCACTCACTTACCAATGATGTTTTCCAAATTAATGACAGAGTCCCTCCATTCCAAACTATAGGTCTGAATTTTTGGTACATCCAGGTTGCTAAGTACTTATTGTACTCGAGAAATATCTGTCGCTCAGACTTTTTTTAACCAAAATGTTTCTTCTTTTGTTTCAGAAACTCTTTCAGGCATGACGTATTTGTAAATGTTGTTCAGTTCGTCGAAGCTATCACTCAGGACATACCTATGGTCATTGTTTCTGAACTCCATCAAGAGGTAGTATACAGCGCCATAACTTTTTCCAATGCAAAATAAAGTTAGTGTGATATTCAGACCAACAAGTAATTTTGAGTATGGCACTATATTTATTAGTGTATATATGAAAATTTCCTTCAGATGGGTTGCCTTCATTCTTTTTCTGTGAAACTCAAAAAGACTTATTAGTCTGTGTCCATAAGAATCCAGAGTTACATGCCCTGAAAGTGCTCAGAAATGGCGTTCAATGCTCAGTGCATATTTTGAGTTTCCATAGACCAATCATTTGAGAGTCATTTCGTACCAGCATAGACAGTCAGTGCTTCTTCCATTCGTTTCACTATTAGATTTTGGGAAGCAATCATTATACACAGCCAATGCTTACGGCAAGAAAAAATGTTTTTGGGCTACGCGTGCTCTTCTAATTCATCCTCTCTTAATTTCATGACCTATAATACTTCCGTTATCAGCACGCATGTCCTCTCCACATTAGCCTCAAATTTACCGTCTTTTGCCGTCAAACTAAGTGTTGTGCTTTACCCATCACTATTTTTAGATGAGCACCAAACACTAAATATATATTTTCATAACTAATATGATGTGCTTTTCTAGCCATTGTTGTTTGTCGCTAAGATCAGTAAATCTTAATAAACAAACATTTCATGAATCCCCTAGCCACTATAATGGTGGCTTACTGAAAGGAGTGGTTCCCTATAAAATTGAGTTGTACAAATCTGCAACCTCTTTAATGTGTTTTCTGATTAATCTGCCTTTCTACTAATGTAAGCTACTTACCCGAAGACTGAAGACCTCATACATATTTGCCTGTCTTACAATGATTACATGTTGTGCTCTGTTTTATCGGTTTCATTAGTCATTTTTGGTTCATCTACAGGTTGTGCTATCCAACAAGGCTACCTATCTTGCACGGATGCCGATCCTCTAAGTTTAGGTCCAATATTTTCCTACACTTAACCCATGCCGCTACATTATGATGCCAGACTAATGATGTATGATGTATAACTGTATATATATGGTCTCCAAACAATTTCCTTCCTTCCAATAAAATGCCACTTTCTGATTTTATTTGTTCCAGCATTTCATCTTAAAATACCTGCCTATATTAAAGTTCTCATAATTCTTTTGCATGTCAATGCTAACAAATACCATTGTCTCTGTGCTGATTGCTTGCTGTTATCGCCCGCGGCACCGCGCGGGGTACTGGCTAGTTGTTATAGCAACTGAGGTTCCGTCGTTCCCGGCGTGCCATGTGTTCTTAGTCTGAGTCTCTGACATGGAGCTCCTCCAATCGATAAACGGGTAGAGGAGCTGCCCCACCTACCCTGGCATGGATGATAAAGTTTTCCAAATGGGCCAGGCCCGATGGGCCGACACGGGCACGACCCGAGAAAGCACGGCCCGACCCGGCTGACTTTGTGCCCGTGCCTGGCACGGCCTGCCCCCGTGCCCGTGCCTGGGCCTTACATTCGGCCCATGGGCCAGCATGGGCACGACACGGTTTTTGGCCTGGCCCGTCATCGGCACGGCATCCTGCATCCCCAGCCGTCGGATCCCAAACCCTAGATGAATCTAGCCGTTGAATCTCGCCGTTGCCGCCGCGGAGTATATAAGCCGGCAGCCGTGTCGCCCAACGTCCACCCCAAACCCTAAAATCATTTCCACCCCCTTCCAGCCGTTGCGACGCTCTACCCTCTTCTTCCCCAGCCACTCCACCTCCATTCCCCGCGCTCGGCGTCCTCGCGGCGGCGCGCTCGTCGGGGCGCCTCCGTGCGGCGCGCGGCCTGGGGCGCGACCCCCGCGGTGGCGTGGCGAGCAGCTCTGGCCCCTGAGCTCACACGCGACGACGACGGCGCGGCGAGCAGCTCCGGCCGCGCGACAGCGACGACACGATGTGGGCAGCAGCGGCGCTCGTCCGAGGCACCTCCGTGCGGCGCGTGGCTGGGGACGCGACCCCGACGACGACGATGGCACGGCGCGCGGCTTCAAGCTGGCCCGGTGGCATGGGGTGGCCCGGCGCCTGCCGTGCCTGGGCTGCGACCTCGGCACAGTGGCACTATCAGACATGGCACGGCGGGCCACCGTGCCTCGCCGTGCCCGTGCCCGTGCCCGTGCCGTGCCGGGCGGACCGTTTGGAAAACTATAATGGATGATGACCCCATCCATCCCCCCTCCCCCATTCTTTTGGTAGTGTTTGGTTGGGACTTGGGATGGTCCCTCTTTGGCGCAACCATGCCCCAACCCCCCCTCTTTTGGTAGTGTTTGGTTGGTGGGACTGGGTGGGATGATCCCTCTTTGGGGCGAACTAGGGGTGGGATGGTCCCTGAGGGGAATATTCTCCTCAGATGCTGGACGTCCCTGCCCCGCAAATCAAGCGAACGGGGGCGAGCGAAGGTGGGACGACTGCTGCTGCGCGCGAGGGAAAGGAAGAAGAGGAGCTGGCGCGGCGCTCCGCCGGGCGAGCGCAGGGGTAGCGCTCCAGCGCGTGGACGCAAGGGACGAACTGCGACCTGCTGGCGAGGACGAGCTTCGAGGAGGCGCGAGGACGAGCTTGGAGGAGGCACGAGGACGAGCTACGAGCAGCAGTCCCGCGACGGCGAGGTGCGAGCAGCGGACCCGGTGAGCGTACGTGCGGGCGAGCGTGCTGGGTACGAGCTCAGGCCGGAAATTCCGATAGGGCGTTGGGTCCGGAAATTTCAATGAGGGGAGGAAAAAAAGAAAAAAAACCTGATAAATGGAGCCCATGTGTAAGTGGGTGATCCCACTTTTGATATCGCCAAACCAAACAGAAAATGGGTCAGTCCCATCCCTTTTCAACCAAACAAAAATTAGAGTCATCTCATCCCCGTCCCGTCCCAGAAACCAGAGACAGGACCATCCCACCCCACCTTGACTCCCAACCAAACGCTACCTTACTTCCCTGCGGCAGCAGCGGCCTAGCGCGGTGCCGCGGTGCGACCCAGCGAGGTGACGAGGAAGGGTGTGTTTGGTTAAACCGTGGTTTCTAGAAAAAAAAATCTATGAGCTGTGTGAACGGTGGAAAAATGTTGTAGGTTATAAGGTGGTATAAATTTTGGCCTCATATGTCTATTTTTTAAACAACTATGAAACAACTCTCTATTTTCACCATTTCAAAAAATAGAAAAACAACAACCAAAAACTCGGTTTTAAAATTGCACTACCAAAAATAGCTACTTATACAAAAAAAAATAGTTTCTACTCTTCACACTTTTGGTTGGCTTTTGGCTTTTTTTTAAAGCAAATGCAGTTTTGAAAAATTCAAACAAAGCTCCCGAAGAACCAAATCGAGCCGTGGCCCAATATCCCCATTAGCCCAAGTGTCGAGTTCTTCCAACTCATTAACTGCCGAAAGTTAACCTAAAAAAATAACTGCCGAACGTCCGGCCCCTCCATTAGTGACCATATCTTGCCTTTCAGTTCACATCAAGGATTCACATAATCATATCTCATAACCGATCTGACGTGGTACTGCAGGAGGCGAGTAATTCTATTCCAAATTATAAGACATTCTAATTTTTGCTTAGAGAGTTAGGTCAGTCTCAATGGAGTTTCATCAGAGTTTTATGGGCATTAATTATGCTGATGTGGCACTATATTTATGAAGAGAGAGATGATAAGAGTTTCATGAGAGCAGAGAGAGTTTCGTGGGGATGAAACTCTTCTACACTGTTTCCAAAATTTAGATGTGTTGGAAACAGTGAGATGAAATTCCCCATTGAGACTGGCCTTAAAGCATCTCAAGCCTGACTAAAATTATAGAGAGAATTATAAGTATTTATAACATCAAATAGGTACAATAAAAATATAATTAATGAAGAATCTAATAATACTTATTTGATATCATAAATGTTATATTTTATTATATATATTTTGTTAAATTTTAGATGCTTTCACTCTTTCAGAAAATTGAAATGATTTATAGTTCGGGGCGGAGGAAGTAGCAATATCTTATAATTTGGGGCTTATATGGAACAGTACATGGGCACGCATTTGAATAATCTCTAGATCAATCTTCCTCATTCTTCGGTGACAGAAAGAAGAAGGAAGACACAAGGAAGAAATAGTTTCTCATCCTCGTCTACAGGAATGTTGGCCGTCGTTCATTGGATATCTGTTCTCAGCGAGTTTTTGCTTATGCGGTCATACGAAGCGTCAAATAGGTTTGGTTTTGAAATTTGGAGCTATTCACAGTGTGAGTATAGTTTATATAAATCAGTTTTCGTACATGTAGTGTATTCCAGAATGCTTGTAATAATGTATTGATGTACCCAACTACTCCCTCTGTCCCTGAAAGCTTCAATTTCTAGAGTTGTCTTAAGTCAAACTTTTTAAACTTTGACCGAATTTCTAAGAAAAAACGCTAAGATTTATGGTACCAAACCAGTATCATTAGATTTATCATAAAATATATTTTCATAAGGTGCTTATTTTATGTCATAAATGTTGTTCCTCTTTTCCATAAAGTTAGTTAAACTGAAAAAAGTTTGACCAGCACGGATTCTAGGAATTGAAGCTTTCAGGGACAGAGGGAGTATTATCTAACATAATTTTTCTTTCGTCGAAAACAAAAAAGTGCCTGCCTTTGGCTTTGTTTAGTTGTTTGGTACTACGAGTGAGCATATCTTGCAGGAATATGCCGCTGATGGAAAGAAAAGGGTATTGCACGCAGTCGCAGCATATGCGCAGATCTGGCATGCCATCCACCGGCATACGGAGGAGCAGTACATTGATGCCGCATGCCGCTACGCACAAAACAATGTAATCCAGCATTGTTTTTGCATAGTATTGTCTTTTCTCACTATCTGACCTACTGTAGATACATCTGCATCTACCGACCACCGGCAAAGCGAAGCCAACATGTCGGGAGCGCTCTTCCAGGAAGCCCACATCGTTTCACCGCCGTTTGTCTCTTCCCTCGGTGAAAAATTAAAATGTCCCTGTGCAGAGAGAAAACATGTTCCTCGTCCCCCTGCTGATTTTAGTGCATACGCTTGACGTTCATCAAGTCAGCAAAAAAAATATATATGGCAAAGCAGTCATGGGCAGATGTCACGTACAGCTAGCGGCTAGCGCGCAGAGAGTGAAGAGCCACGTTGACACCCGGCCCGTTTTCTTGGACGCGCACACGCACCCATCCATTCT
Organism: Saccharum hybrid cultivar R570; assembly: GCA_038087645.1. NCBI lineage: Eukaryota > Viridiplantae > Streptophyta > Magnoliopsida > Poales > Poaceae > Saccharum > Saccharum hybrid cultivar. Next base: position 28,713,710 of record JAQSUU010000015.1, on the reverse strand, counting down.
TTTGGAAGAGAAATCGGCAACCGGGGGAGGCCGCACCTTGCCCTCGATGGCGCCGTGTTTTTTGTCATCTCGCTTCCTCCGGTGTGCAGCGCGATATCTCATGATTCGTCGATGATACTATGATTATATATTTGGCCATGCGTGATACGCCAGAGAAATGAATGAAGTCCCGTCAATTCCAGAAAACCAAGAACGTATACGTACGTCAACCAAATGCGTTCAGGATGTGCCGCTATGCGAGTGGAAGGCAACGCATCGAACCATTGTTGCGGTTCTGACGCAAAACGTCCGATCTGTGCGCGAGCCCATACGACGAGACCATACCCAACCCGTCGTCCTGCCGTCCAAGTCCATGATGAAAGGATGGGGACGCGCACCGACTCGAAGCGCCGCCGTTCATGCATTTCCTGAAAAACGCAATTCTAATTTCCATCAACTAACCCGACCCTTGGTTTGATTTCCCTCTCGAAAGTTCTGGACCATCAAAAATCTTCTGGCACTAGCTGGGTAAGCTCGCTTTTGCCCGCAAATCTCCAAGTTTGTGGCTCCTCCTTGCCGTGCGCAGCGCGCCGTTTGGCCTCGGGTAGCCGGTCAGGTTCATGCGATGCGAGTGCGCGACGTGACCGCGTGTCCCACGCCGCGCGGCACACGGGCCGCGACCGCGACCGCGAGACTGGGACGCGCGCGCGGTCAGCGCTGGGGCCAACAGGGCAACAGATGAAGCGGCCACGCAGCCACGCAAGGCAGCCGCGCCCGCGACACCTGCTGGCGTCGGTGACAGCAAGCGGCCGGCGCTGAAGGCGTCGCGCGCTGCGCCGCTGCCTGTGCCTGGTGCAGCGGGCGACTCCGGGACTTTTTCCGCGGCCGGCCAGGGGACGCGTGACGGCGTGACTCGTGAGCGGTCCCTGCCCGCGCGGTCGGCCGCGGGGCAGTGCCGTGCCGGTGCCGCCCTGCCCTGCCCTGCCCGGTAGAGACGTAGAGTAGTTGACGGGTTGACAAGTTGCGCGCGGCGGTGGACACGGACGGGCACCCGCACGAGGCCACGGGCCCGATCGTGTGGTGCTGGTCCAAGGCTGGGCCTAGATTTTCCAGGACGCATGTTGGAGCTCGGTCTTCCGTTAAAAGAAAAAGGTACACACGAGCTTACTAGATGCATCGGATATTTGGATATCATTCTTTTTTATCACGAATGAAAACAGAGGTAGGCGTGCATCAGGGAAGGCTGTATATGGCCGGGACATTTATAGAAGAGTAGTGCTGCACTGCTCTATCGGAAAGCTTCGATGCTAGCTTCGAGGCTGGATGCCGTATGGGAGATATTCAGATATACATATCGATCAACATCGAAGAGATGTATACAAGGCTACAGATCAAGCAGGCCAAAATGCATGCCGATGCTTCAATTATGTGATCAACTCGATGCTCCTCTCAACATTTCTCATCCGTATTCGGTATTTCCTACAGGATTCCAATCGAGCATCTCCAACAAATAAGCCAAATCGTTTTCTAAAAATAAATTTGGTTATTATTAAAAGAAAAACGTCTCTAATAGATTTTATAAATGACTCTCTCAATTTAGTAGCTCTGCATTCCACCTAATTCGCTCTTTACTTTTAGATAGCCTACCTTACTAACCATCCAACCTCTTGGTTTTATAGTCTGTTGGAGTAGTCTATTATTTTTTTATCAAATCTGTTTTAGAGTAGCTAAATCAGTAAACTTGGCTAGTTTTTTTTGGTTGATCTTTTGGAGATACTCAGTGCTGTACTGTACTACGCTCGCCATTTTTGACGGGGCAGAGATGAGGTTCTTTGCAGGCATGTCTTGCTATCCCTAGACATGGACACGAGAAAGATTTTCTAGCTTGCCGTGCCAGTCATCAGTTCAATATATTCCTCAAAGATCGTTTGTACAGCAAGGACGATAAACATGAGGATGCAATTCTTTCCCACTCCATTACGTACGACAATACCGGCATATATGCACTTGGCACAAAAGAATCGATTCACGCAGGTAGCTGCAAGATAAAAATAGAGGCCACCAATTTTTACAAGAGTATATAAGTGTTTCCAATATTTTGAGTACCACATTAGTTATAAATACTTGATGTTTTCACAAAGTTGGCCAAAAATTTGAAATTTTGACCGTCAATTTGGACTGAATATTGTAGATCAGTTTTTTCTAAAGAATGCTTCTTTGATCGTTGAGGGCAGCATTACCAACTAAAACTTGCATTTGTCAATCAGGGCACAAACCACATATCAATGGCCTCATTTTCAAGAAAAATGAGGTAAAACATACCATGTCAACCCCAAACAAAAAAACGAGTTAGGGTAAAAATGTACGGATGGTTTAAAAACTTCGAAGATGATGCCTTTATATTCTAAACTTTTATTTTTAGACTTTTGGGTCTCTAAACTTGTGTCGGGTTTCAACACTAGTCTAAATGGGTTTGACCCGCTCAATCCACTGACGTGTCATATGCTAACTTAGTGTTAATGTGGATCTGACATGTTATATATTCAAGACTAGTGTTGTACTATATTAACTAAACTCTTGCACGACGATGCCATCTAGACCCCTTCCTAAATTTCTATATGTTACTAGAATATTAAAAGTTGTAGTCTCTTTATTTTCAGCTTTCCTATCTCTTTGTATCCCCATGTAATCTCTATATAAACACACTTATGATTAATGAAAATAGAGTTGAGTTAATCCTCCAATATAGTATATGAAGGGTTACGATCTCTTAGCTTCTGCTACTCCTAGAGACGCCGTTGGCTATTGGACTGACGTCGTGCGTTACCTCCACCGTCGTGCAACGGTGCTAATTATTAGACCAACGTAGCTAATTGTTAACTAGCTAATTTTATGTAGGAGTTATTAGCGTCAAAAGAAGTTGTAGGCCCTAAAAGCCGACCTTCTCTGCCACCAAGGGTGGAGCCAGGGGAGGGGCAAATGCCCCCAGGATAACCATAATTTTTTACTTAGTATATATATTTTAATAGTGTATATATGATGACAAAACTCTAGCCATATTATTGATGTCTTATATATATATAATAAATCATACAATTAGAATAAAATATTTTAATTCATCTAACTTGTTTGCCTACCATATTACTCCCTTCGCCCAAAGTTATAAGTCGTTCCAACTTTTTTTAGAGTCAAAGTATCTCAAGTTTGACCAAAAATATATAGAGAAGAATTACAAATATTATGATGTTAAATAGATATATTATGAAAACATAATTAATAAAGAATTTAATGATATTTATTTGATATAATAAATATTATTATTTTATTATATAAGTTCGGTCAAACTTGAGATACTTTGACTCTCCAAAAAAAAGTGAGAATGACTTATAATTTGAGAAGCAGGGAGTAGGACACATAATGAACATTTAGATTTTACTTGACGCGTACTTGCATTTCATTATGTTTTCATCAATACTACGTCATTAGTCATCAAGCTTATTGAACGATGATACGGGCATCAGATGTTCACGTGAGACTGAATTTTTTTATATTTTGGGTGTGAGATTTTGAAAACGAAGCCAACAAATATGCTTTCACATTTTTTTGGCAATAATACAAGAAACCCATTGGTTTTAAGAACTTCTTTTTGGAACATTTGGAGATGCTCTTAGATGCTAGTCATCAAGCTTATTCAACAATCATGGAGCCACGAAGTTTCTTGTGTGTGGCTAGGTCTCTCTTACACCAACCACATCTCCTACAACTAAAAAGAATAAAAGTAAGACAATTATTTGGTGCGACAAAAGTTTCGTCTCACCTTTGCACCGCCCTCTTGCGACAAACATGGAAAGTCTTGACCCTGATTTGCATGCGCTACAAACATGCAAAGTCTTGACCATGATTTGCATGCGCTCAAACACGGAAAGTCTTGACCCTAATTGCCTCAAACAAGGAAAGCGATCACCCACGTCTCACGCTTAATCAAACCGCACTCGGACCATAAATATGAAAGTCTTGACTCAGATTTGCATGCGCTACAAACACGAAAGACCATCGTCGCTCGTCGCTGCACGATCGAGTGCGTCACTCGTCGCTGAACGATCGAGTGTGTCACTCGTCGTGATCGAGCACGTCTTCTTGGCAGAACTCAAGTGTGTCACTCGTCGCTGCACAGAGACGATCGTCACGCGCCTCATGCCTCCCGCCCCTGCACGATCGAGCCACCCCTACTTCTTCCTCGTCGTGTAGTGGAGAAGCAACAGCAACGGATCGTCCACCGTCTGTCTACTGGTGGATGCACTTGTGGCTACATCATCAATCACCGCAAGGTCGCCGCAAGATCACCTCCCCGTGCGATCTTCCCTCCACGACCTGCTCCATTGTCCTGTCCGTGCGCCCACGCCGTCATCCTCGTCGTGCGCCACACTGCTGCCTCCATGACGCCACACCATCGTCCTCGTCATTCGCCCGCACTGTGTACCTAGAAACATCGCTGCCTCCATGATGCCCGCGCCGTAGTCCTCGCCGTTTGCCTGCGCCATGCACCCGAGCCGTCGCCCTCGGCTGCCACGGCACTGTCTCGACGCCACCTGAGTCGTGCACCCAAGCCGTCGTCTTCGCGTATGTAGACCGATCGACGTCACTCGTCATCCATCACTCGCCGTTCATGATGTTATACAACTATAGTTCATGATGTTGCAGACGTTCTTGTTATATAGTTAATCATCTATTTGTTCGATATTGTGTGCATGCACACTGGATGCTATTGTTTTTTTTGTAGCATAGTTAGCCCTTTGTTTGTACCAATCTCGTTTCAAGTAGCTCGAGCCTTATTTATTTACTGATAGTCTCAATTCATGAGATTAGTGTACTTAGATACTTTACTGGTGAAATATATTAAATATTTTTCTCTTGTCTACTTTGTTTATGGCCACTGAATTTTTGGCTTGCTATTTTTTTATTACACTGAATGGTATTAAGATGTTTGGCATTAGGTCATTGCATCTCCATACCTCGCTCGTTGAATTGGTGTCTCCATAACAGCAACACCAAGCCAGATCAGAAGTCTATCTCTGCACTGTAAAATGTCTATGGATTGATCTTTGTTTATTTTTGAACAATCTGGTATCAGCAGGCAAGAAAAAGAATGATGATTTCTCACTGAAGTTAAATCTTAAAAAAGAGGGAATGCAAGAACTTGCCCTGAATTGTTGCAATTTATTGCCATGGCTTACATTTGTAAACTCTACAGGATGAGTCAATAGTTAGCATTGATACACTGATGCTTGATGCAGACCACAATCAGCTGCCATGTTATTGTGCTTAACATAATGATATTGTAACTAAGGTAACTTTTTAAATATTGGCATGGCCGTGTTGAGTCCACGTTATAAATATGAAGCTCAGATAATTTTATTGAAAAAATAGGAATATGACAAGTAGTTCAGTTTTCAGGTTATACATACGAAGCTCAGATAATTTTACTAGCAAAAATAGAAAAATGACAACCAGTTTTCTGAGAACGTGACAATTCATAGACATTGTTTTCTTAAAATAAATTGTGGTCCTCTCTTTTCAATTGGATAAATGATGATGTAAAAAAAGTTAACAACCAACCATGTCTCTCCATCACATGTTTTCTTAAAAAACACAGTGAATAGTCCACAAAAATGTGGCAGGATATTGCCTATTTGTTAATTATTTGAGTCAACAAAAAAATTGGAAAGGTCTATATAGTAAAGTCGATGAGCCTACGACGTCGTGCTCTTCCTGACCGTGTTAATCTTACGAACTTTGCTTTTTGTATTGATGTCATTTTAACGTGAATATTTAATTTTACAGTATTATTATCTTATTGTGCGATCTGTGTATTTTTAATATAAAAATTTAGTTGTCCCGTAACAACGCACGGGCATGCTACCTATGTAAAAAAAAAAAGAGGAGCTTATTTTATCGCAAAGGGACTTCGTTCACATCTCAATTCGTGTTGGTGATCCAATCCAGTTATCCATACCTTTTGCGTGGAGATGGAAATTTAAAATTTAAAACTTCTATACGACCCCATACGCATCTTATCGTGTGCTATATATGACGCACGCAATTAACACACTTTTGTTGTGCCACGCCTCGCACGATTTATCATGGGGGCTCGGCTCCAAATAGACGTGTGAGCAGAGCGTTCCGCTTCCGCCGCCGTTCGACAGTAACATAACGTATACGTGGGGGACTGTGGAGTGGTTCACTCGTTTGCTGCACGACGATGACCGAGCTCGACGTCCGTGAGAGATTTTTCATTTTTCCAGCACGGAACATGACATACACATGATAAAAACTCGTCCGTAAGCGTAAACGCCTCCACCACAAGCTACGAACGAAGTACCTTTCGCCAAAGCGTACTCGTACATGTCGTACTCCGATCGACCAAACACACGCGCTCGCGATACACGTTTCTAGATTGTTCTAACACGCAGTGAACTCGATAGTTTTAGCTCGGTTTTTAATAAATATATATGAAATATTTAAAATGCTTCGAATCGAAGCGTACAAAAATCTTACGAGCAAGCTGTACTAGCCTCTATAATTGGAAAACAGGTATAATATATCAGAGCACATGTAGCCCAAAATTTTACAAGAAATCCTCATAGAAAATGAACCGTTTGCAAAGAAAACATTTTTAAGAAAAGGTATCATATTTGAATAAGTGCAGTAAAATAACATATCCACAAAGAAAATTTTAAAATATTATATGAAAACCTTAGGTTCACTGATTGAGTTGATTAGGGCACTCCTAATGCAGAAACTATCATAGTTTCTATGGACATTAATTGTACTGCCACCTAAATGTTTTGCTGATGTGGCAAGCCAGTTATTGAAGAGTAAGAGAAAAAATAATAGAAACTGGGTTTAAGTTAGAAATCATATCTGCACGAGAACCAAGACATGAAGAAATACGATTGGTAGAGAATGGAGAGAGAATGTATGTGATTGAATAAAAATTGTTTCGTAGAAACTATGCATTAGACTATAGTTTCTATAGGCCGTGTCTATAGAAACTCTGTAATTTTTAGCACTTAGGATGAAATAGTATGTTTTCCTGAGGCGCATTAAGTGTGCCTTTTAATTTGTGGATTAATGACCAAGGGTGTGTTTAGTTGAGAAAAATTGGGTGAAAAGTTACTGTAGCACTTTTCGTTGTTATTTGGTAAAATTTGTCCAACCATGGATTAATTAGACTCAAAAGATTCGTCTCGAACTTTATAGACAAACTATATAATTAGTTATTTTTTTTACCTACATTTAATGCTCCATACATACTCCCTCTCTCCTGTTTTCAGAGTCATTCTGGCACTGGCATGAAGTGTCCAGGTTCACAAATTCATTCATGTATCTGGGCAGAGGCACCGTCCTAGTTCAAAGAATTTTCACTGCACCTCATTGAATACTAAAGCGACTCTGAAAACGGGACAGAGCAGTACTGTATGTTTAAAGATTCGATATGACGGGTGGAAGAGGAAATATTTTGGTTCGCATGTCAAATGAACACAGCCCAAAACGATTGGTAAATTGAGCTGGCTGCCGAAGGACAGGAATGCAGGGAGACCGAATTACCCGTGCTGATCCGATGAGACCCGTGTTGGAAGTAGGAATAGGAACGCGAGCTGGACCCAACACCCAAGCGGGGCAACGGCTGGTATCGTCTGTCGTGTCCTTGTCATCGTCGCGTGGGCGGTATAAATAGCCGCGGCACTGCAACCCCACACCTCCCTCAATCAAATCCACCAACGCACCCCACCTCCATTGATTGGTTACATTACAGCCCGTTCATCCTTCTTTCCATCTCCCGTCGAATCGGAGGAGCTTGGTGCCGGCCCATTAAGCAGCGTCAGCAGCAATGGCGGCCGTGCTGAGGAGAGCCGTGGCGCAGCGCTTCGCGTCGCCGTCGTCGTCGTCGGCGACGTTCGGGCTCCGGCGGCGGTTCCTGCAGGAGCAGCCGGCGTTCCGCCCCGCCGTGCCGCCCGACCGCGGCTTCATGCCCCTGGCCGCCGACCGGATCCGGGACCTCGGGGTCGGCTTCGCGTTCCCGCGGATCAACCTCGACGGCCTCGTGCCGCCCGCGGCTCCGGCGCCGGCCAGGCGGGACCCGGACGCGGCGGCGCTGCCCGCGGCCGCGAGCCTCACGGTGGAGGAGGCGCGCAAGGTGCTGCGCGCCACGCAGATGGAGGCGGCGCGCGCGCGGATTCGGGCGTCCGGCGCCGGCGCCGTGCCGTACGCCGACTTCCTGCGCCTCTGCTGCGACGCCGCCGGCCCGGACGCGGGCCCCTCCGTCGCGCGCGCGCTCGACGAGTCCGGATCCGTCATCGTGCTCGGCAAGACCGTCTTCCTCAGGCCCGATATGGTACGATTCTCGCCCCCCATCTTCGTATTTATACTATACTGCTCATTTTCAATCCATCCATCCATCAGCTTAATGTTGCTTGATTCTTCTTCAAATGTTTTCCCTGTCTAGCTTTTGCTTTTGCAGTTAGGATGTCTTAAAGAGAAAAAGACACGTTGGTTTCTTTACTTCTCTCTTGTGTGCTGATAATTTCTTTCCGGGCGACCGGGTAGAGATTTCATTTGGAAACCACAGAGATCTGATGAGACTTTCCGCGTGTTTTTTTCTATGTTTCCCAACAGGAAAAGATTCAAAGAAAGGGCGCTGTTCTAAAACGATAATAAGAGATGTTGCCACCCAAAGTTTGGGCAATTTTACTCCGCTCCAAGATGGGAGTTTTTCTTCTCTCAAAAAAAACAGAAGAAAAAAAAACTAAATTTATCCCCTCTCTCCAAATCTGAGAGGGTACACCTCATGATTGAAAAAAAAAACTGAATCTTAACTCCGATGAATGAAAAAAAAATCTGAATCTTAACTCCGATGAATGAACATGAGGAGAATTCACCTGGCCTTCTTCTGGGCACCATTAATTTTGAGAAAAAAAAAGTTAGTATTTCATTTGGTAACTATATATTGGCAAAGTGTAGTGTTTCAATAGACAATTTACAGATGTAGCCCCATCACATGCCAGTGGTGGAGGGTTGAATTGATGATGATGAACCTTTCAATTTGTATAAAAATTAGTTACGTATATAGCCCAAAAAAAAAGCTGTCAGTTAGCTAATACATATATGCCCAATAACTTATTTCCCAGTACATTTGCTGTTTCTGGCAATCGTGACACCAGCTAGACTATCATGAGGTGTCCTTGTCGCTAGTTTATTGTAGGGTAAAATTGTTAATTCGCAATTTTATGGTACTTTTGATTTGATTTAGCGTAGGGGAATCTTCTGATTTTGGGGGAGTAAACCACAAAAAGTTAATTATTTGATTTTCATTATATGTGGCATAAAAATATCCTTTGATAAAAGAACTAGGGAGTTCGTTCTTTTATCAAAGGGAATAGCTGTTTTTTTTCACCTTTCTGTTTGAGTTACATCTAAGTTTATCACTTATCAGACCATGTTATTTTAGTTACTAACTTACTATTGCTAATCCTTTTTTCCCCTAGCTGATTAGCTGAATGCATTAGCGTCACTATCCATTTGAATAATAGGATACTAATAATGCAGGGCCCAAAAGTTATGGCTGATCTACTTTTCTTTTGTTTTGGGTGACCGAAACAAAGTTCGGTGAACACTTCACATGGCATGTGAGCCAGATTAGGTCTTAGCATCTGGGCAGCACTAGAAGCACCTTCAGCCTTTTTAAAAAAAATCTTGATTGATCTAGTTGTGTTTGGTGGCTACAGCCAGACAATTTGGCAATATGTCCCTATGGTAGTGGTGGTACCGTGGTGGGCTGTTGCAGAAAGGACAGTTTTGAAAACTTCCACATGATTTACTCTTGTAATTAACTGCATTTTTTTTACACGCTACAGTCTAGATGCTGGAGGCGTGTCCCATACATGTTCCTTCCATGTCCAATTAAACAATCTTATATCTTGCACAAGCCAATCCACGTCAGCATGTGCATTATTTCCTTATGCAAACTGCTTATCGATTGCAGACCATGAGCAGAGGCAAAAAGTTTCTTACTTCCCAAAACATAATAATATTTGCATTTAGCTTTAAGCACTTGTATTACTTTTTGACTACTGCATAGGCATAAATAACATCCAAAAGTTGAGGCATTTGCATTTCATTTGGTCCTTGATGGCAATCTTCTCCTATCAGCATTGCTCTTTCTTTTGATGGATCTCCCTTGAAAAAAGAAGAGCAGCCAAGTAAATCGTGGGAACGTTGTCTTGTGTCTGATGACAACCGCAGGTCGTCAAGGCAATCGAGACGGCCATTCCCGTGCGGCAAGCGCTGCCCGCCGCCGCCGCCGAGAGCGACCCCGCAAGGGAGGAGGAGCTGAAGGCCATGGAGGCGCAGAAGGCAGACATCGACCATGTCGCGGCGAAGAAGGTACGCCGGGAGCTGTGGTGCGGGCTGGCGTACCTGGTGGTCCAGACGGCCGGGTTCATGCGGCTCACCTTCTGGGAGCTGTCGTGGGACGTGATGGAGCCCATCTGCTTCTACGTGACGTCCATGTACTTCATGGCCGGCTACGCCTTCTTCCTCCGGACCAAGAAGGAGCCGTCGTTCGAGGGCTTCTTCGAGAGCCGGTTCGCGGCCAAGCAGAAGCGCGTGATGCAGGCCAGGGGGTTCGACCTCCGCAGGTATGAGGAGCTCCGGAGAGCCTGCGGCGTGCCGCCGCCGCCGGCGCAGGCGCTCCAGGCCCAGGCCCGGACCCCCTGCGCGAGCGCGGGGGCGAAGGAGAGCGGCCATTGCCACTCTTACTGCCATTGCCATTGATCTCGTTCGTTTCATTCTTTCTTTCTCTTTTTTTTTTTCATGCCCATTTGGTGGGGATGATTCGTGTACCCTTCTGATGCGCGGATGCAAAAGCATACTGAATTGAGGTGATGACCAGCCGGATTTTAAACTTGGAAACCTGGGCTAAGCCATGTCCTGTACTGTTTGGTCTAACTGTCCAAATAATGCATCTAGCTAGGATTGGCTAGAAACCAGAGCGCTTGTTTTTATTTTATTTTTTTCCAACAGAAGTGCTCGTACGTGAGGTTGGGCGAGCGTATGACGTTGATATCCTCCAGCAAGAAGGGTCGACGCACAAATCTCCCATTAGATCTTCTGTCCCCAAGGACAAGGTGCGAGTAGTGCAGACCGAACAGGCAGATACCAAAGCTTCACCATCGAAATCGAATAGTCTGCGCATTCTCTAGGCTGCCCGGGAAAAGATGGTCTCGAAGCTCAGCAATTGCGCCCTTGTTGGAACGGAGTCATCAGCCATTAGTCATCACTACTTGCTGAGTGCAGATGACGTTTTGTTGTCCAGGCCTCCAGGGATGTGATGGGTCTGCAAATTTTCTACAAGTATACTAGGAGTAGTACAGTAGCGTGAACACCAGCGCATGCCGCAATGGTGAGTGGTGACCCATAAAATCCCAAAGCGTGCCGTTCATCCTTTGTTTTCACCTGATGACCTGCTCGCCTAGCCGCCTAGTAGCAGTCTCAACTTGGTCCTTTCCGTCACAACCGCCGAAAGGCATCGGCGACGGCTGCGCCGAAAACAGGGCCCGCCACCGAAAAGCGATCCCCCCGCTCGGCCGCTCCTGCCCATTTTCCCGTCTGGCCTGGTGCCGCCGCTCTCTCGCCACCTTTCGCTCGTGACCCTGCGTGGTTGCCTCGCTGCCCGCCGTTCGCTCTCGCTCATGACTGGGCTGGGACTGGGACACAGAAAATGCGGCCGCTAACTTGTCTTTCGTGATTCGCGACGCTTGACGTGCCCGTGCACCACGGGATCCGTCAGTAGAGACCGCCGAGTCGCCGACGGAGCGCGCGATTCCCACCTCAAGGCCTCACGACAACCCACCGACTCACGGCTCTGGTGCAGACTGCAGCTCGCCAGAATCTCCTGGGGGAGGTGGATTGGAGTGGAGTGGCCCATGAGTCCATGACCCTTGTGAACGAACAAGGATAAAGAGTATGCTTGATTTTTTTTTGCCGAGCAATGTATCACCTGGGCAAGCTAGGAATCAGAGCGAACAAGGTGTCTGGATGTGTAGCTAGCTCACTTCAGTTTTTGCGTGGATAAACTTTTTCTTGTTGGCTTTGGTGAGCTAATTGACTCTCTTGCCCTGATGAGCACCTTGTCAGGTTTTGTTAGCTTCCCGTGAAGAATCATCATCTATACTTTAGAGCAATAAATAAGATAATGTACACAGGTTGTAAAAGATGTCATGTCAGATTTATGTTGAGGTGGAAGAAAAGAAGAGAAATGCGCTGGAAACTAATGCACGCGCTTCACAACATTGTGATAGAGTAAAGTTGACTAGCATGACATGGAGGGGTTATTAGAAGATTGTAGATGTAGATGATTGACGATAATACATTGCCATCATTCTGTTGCATTACTAGCCATTCTTGTAGGCCTTTTCGATGTTTCGTATTGCCAAAAGTTTAATTGTGTGTTTTGTCTAGATACATGGCTTAGCACTCTGTGACTCAAGATTTATATTGGTTCGAAGAAGAGTCTTAAATCTAGTCAGGTAGTTCCGATCGTGTTCCTGAGCCCAAGCGCTCAAGTTTACAGTGGATGTTACAAATGGGGTGTGTGTGTGTCGAGGATCGCGTAGAACTTGAAAGCCTCGGAGAAGAAGGTGTTTGTGTATAAACATCATTAGGACATAGATCCAGTGGGGTACATTTGTATTTCGAGTATATATGAAGATCCTAATACATGATCTACTAATCGAGAGAGACAGAGAGGGTAGAAGATGAGAGGGTAAAGTGAGGAGCACGGACCATCCGAGGGAAGTGCGGGAGCGGCGGTGTTGGAGCTCGATCCGGTCGCCATCACGAGCATTGGTGGCGGCTGCGCTCAGGCAGCGACGGTTGGGGAAGAAGGCGATGCAGTGGAGACCGTGGCGGCGCAGTGCAGTGGCAGCGATGGCGTGGAGGTGCTTCCCGTCACTACTGCGCTCCCTCACTTAGATCGGACTAGGGTTAGGAACTGTAGGTGGAGAAAGTGGCGGCGGTGAACTTCGTCGTACGTGCCCCGGCTCCCCAACTCTCCTTTTTATAGTGTAGTGTGACAGAGGCCCTCCAACCATAGTTGGGTTGGGCGCCCCCAATCAGGACGCGGGATCAAGCCCAATAGGCCGTTGGGCCTATTGGCGATGAGATCAAAACCTAACATTCTCCCCCTTGATCTCAACATTACTTTAACCTTTAAACTTTGACTTCAATACTTTTCACTTTACTCGTTCCATCACAGATAAGTGCATAAAGCATGTTTCATCGTCACGGTCAATCGCCGATAGATTTAACAGCTACAATGCACATCTTTGATCTGAAACAGTTACTTTAACTTTGGGCTCTTTATTATAGTCCAGGAGTCATAGGCTTTCCCTTAAACCCATGCCGGCTACATGTTCTCTGAACACGTTGGGTGGTAAACCTTTTGTAAGCGGACTCACGAGCATCTTTGCAGTACTTATATGCTCAAAATTTATAATTTGATCCCAAACTTTATCCTTCACAATGTAATACTTTATGTCAATGTGTTCGGCAGCACCTCATGTGGACGATGTAGCGATGGTTTGTTTTGAGCTTTTTCATAAAATTGCTTCTCCTGCGAGAGTGAACACATATCCTGACGTGGATTTTCTATCACCTCCCGCATAATTAGAATCCGAATACCCCACTATTTGGAGAGTATCTGATTTTCTGTACGTCAACATGAGCCCTTTCGTACCTTGCAAATATCGCAAGACTTTCTTTACCAATTTCCAGTGTTCAATCCCTGGATTACTTTAAATCTGCCAAGCAACCCGGTAACAAAAGCTAAGTCAGAGCACGTGCACACTTGAGCATATTGTAGGCTTCCGACAGCAGAAGCATATGGAACCACTTTTATTTGATCGAGCTCATATTGATTCCTAGGGCATTGAAAATCCCCATATCTGTCGCCCTTAACTATGGGTGCAGGTGAGGCACTACATTTATGCATACTGAATTTCTTTAAAACTTTTTCTATGTATGCCTTTTATGACAGTCCTAATACCCCTTTACTTCTATCTCGATGAATCTTTATGCCCAAAACAAATGACGCTTCACCAATATCTTTCATATCAAATCTTAATGATAAAAACTTCTTTGTCTCTAGTAGTATACTGACATCACTACTAGCAAGTAAGATATCATCTACATACAGGATTAGGAAGATATACCTTCCATTCTTAAACTTTGAATAGACACAATTATCCTCAACATTTTCTTTGAACCCAAAATTCCTTATTGTTTTGTCAAACTTCAAGTACCACTGTCTTGAAGCTTGCTTTAACCCATAAATTGATTTCTTTAAGCGGCATCCCATTCATTCTTTTCCTTCCACGACAAAGTCTTTCGGTTGTGCCATGTAAATATTTTCCTCTAGATCCCCATTGAGGAATGCCGTTTGTACATCCATTTGATGTAATTCTAAATCGTAGTGTGCCACTAATGCCATTATAATTCTGAAGGAATCCTTACATGAGACTGGAGAAAACGTCTCATTGTAATCAATCCCTTCTCTTTGCGTGAAATCTTTTGCCACAAGTCGCACTTTAAACCTTTCAATATTCCCTTGGGAGTCATGTTTTGTCTTATAGACCCATTTATAGTCTACTGTCTTGACTCCTTTAGGAATAGGTTCTAAGTCCCAGACTTTGTTGGTACTCATTGACTTTATTTAATCTTCCATGGCCTCAAGCCACTTTGATGAATTATCGTTTCTCATGGCTTCTTCAAATGAAGTGGGATCACCCTCCATTTGAAATTCTTTAGTGTTATACACCTCATAATCATCAGGTATAACTGATCTTCTAACTCTTTGAGACCTCGGGGCCTCCACATTTGGCACATCTTTGGTTTGGGGCTATTGTTGCTCCCCCTCATTTGTGGCATCAGTTTGTATAGGATCCTGAGGAATAGATTCCTCATCATCATTCGCTGTCGCCACAGGAGAACTGACAACAGGTGTTTGCACTACAGTGTCCCACACTGTTGGTGCAACAAAACAGGTAGTTCAAAGAATGGTTCCTGAATCATCGGAGTGGGCACACATACCCGCTTTTCCTCAAGAACAATTTCTCGAGCTACCATGCTCCCCTTATCATTTCATCCTCTAGGAAAACAACATGTCTCGTTTCTACAAACTTTGTGTATCTGTCTGGACAGTAGAAACGAAAACATTTTGACTTTTCAGGGTAGCCAATAAAATGACAACTCACTGTTTTGGATTCTAGCTTCCCTATATTTGGGTTGAACACTTTAGTCTCAGTAGGACTCCCCCACACACGTAAATATTTTAGTGAAGGTACTCTTCATGTCCACATCTCATACGGTGTTTTGGGCACTGATTTACTTGATACTCTATTGAGGATATGAATGACAGTTTTTAACGTCTTCATCCATAGACTCAATGGTAAGTTAGAGTAGCTCATCATACTACGCACCATACCATCAGAGTACGGTTACGCCTTTCAGCTACTCCATTCTGCTGAGATTCGTCCGGTGTAGAATACTGGGCTACTATGTCATTCTCCTGTAAGAACCTTGCAAAAGGTTCAGGAACTTGGCCATATGGGGTATGCCGACCGTAGTACTCCCCACCACGATCAGATCGGACTATCTTAATCTTTAAACTGTGCTGATTTTTAACTTCAGCCTTAAATATCTTAAATTTATCCAATGCTTCTTTCTTTCTTTAATTGGATAAATATATCCAAAACGGGAGTAATCATCTGTGAATTTTATGAATGAGTCATAACCGTCCACACTTTTCACAGAAAAAGGACTACAAATGTCTGTGTGGATTATCTGTAAAATTCATGTGCTTCATTTAGCGTCCTTTTTAATTTTCTTTGTGTATTTTTCCTTAATACATTCTCTACATTATTCTAAATCTAAGAACTCTAATGGAGGAATAATTTCATTCTTGACTAGTCTCTCTATTCTCCTCCTCGAAATATGGCCTAAACGACAGTGCCATAATTTCGACGATGCATCTTGAGTTCTCTTTCGTTTTGTATTCGCATTCGCAAACGATGATACGTTCTCATTCACATCACATACATAATTCACATTTTCACGAAGTGATAACAAATAAAGATCTTGCTTTTGAAAAGTAAGGCCAACACATTCATTATTACATAATATCTCACATTTGCCATCTCCAAAATGGCAATCAAATCTATCATTGTCCAAACATGACACACTAATTAAGTTTCTCTGTAATGACGGAACAAATAAAACATCTCTAAGTGAAAGAATGAAGCCATCAACAAGTTCTAGAGAAACATCGCCAACAACTTCGACATCTGCTTGGACACCATTCGCGACTTTAACGTGTCTTTCACTTCTTTGCGTAGTTCTCGTCGAATGGAATCCCTATAAAGAATTAGCAACATGAACAGTTGCACCTGAGTCAATCCACCAAATAGATTTTGAATACTGTACATATATGAATTCATTTATGAACGTAATAATATTCTCACCTTTCTTTGCCATGATCATCTTTAAAAATTCAGGACAATCTTTCTTGTAATGTCCCTCCTTGTAGTAGAGGCACTGATCTTTGTTCACTACAAATCTGTTCTGCCGAGGCTGCATGGGACTCTTGCCCTTTGGTTTTGAGGGAGAGTTGACATTGGCATTGACATTCTTTCTCTTATTATCTTTAACAAAACTGAGAGTATCACCATTGATGGCCTTTATTCTCTCTTATTCTTGCACACACATTGCCATACAACGTTCTAGATCCTATTTTTCGGGCTGAATGTTGTAATTGACAACAAATGTGTCAAACTCTTTTGGTAAAGAAGCAAAAAACACATGGACAAGGAACTCTTCCTTAAGAGCCAAATCCATTGGTTTGAGTTTGTTGTTCAAATGATTCATCTTTGATATGTGCTCTCTAATGTCATTGCTATTTCCACCTCCAGTGTACTTTTCAGTCATCAGTTGCTTTATCAGCTGAGTAGCATATGTCTTTGAAGAGCCATAGAACTGACTCTTTATTCTTTTCAAGTACTCTGTGACAGTGTCACACTCTTAGATTGAGCCCATTATGGTAGGCTCAATCGTGTTCTTTATAACAACAACACACTTTTTATTGGCATTGACCCACTTTTGCTTTTGCAGGTCATATGCTATCCGTTCAGGAGCATGGTCCCTCTCTCTCTTTTGCCAATCAGCATCAGATTCATTGGCCTCCCTCACCATTGCCACAGGCTCAGTGGGGCACGGTGTGGTGACCACCCAGTCCACCTCAGCCAAGACAAAAGGGAGGTCAATCTTCTTCTTTCATTCGGTGTAGTTGTCACCTTTGAGAGGTGAAATATCTTTGATAAAACCCATTAAAAAGTAACCTCCTGAAAACACAAATCATGTAGAGTGAGAACATAAGTATAAAATTAATTGCATGCTTTAATTCCAACGGTGACCAAAAGTAAAACATACAATTTATCTTTTTATTCTTTTACACTAATTCTACATCACCGTTGGACAGAAATAGAATTAATGCATGGTAAAAACATAATAACATTATAATACTACTATTAATCAACGTTGGTCAGAATAATAATAATATTATAATTATCTGAAAAATTATCCATTTTTCAAAATTAAATTCTCCCGTTGGTTCGAATTTAATAATGAAATTAACATCTGGAAGTACGCAGCGAAAACATTTGTAAAATTCTCATAATAATCTTTTCCAGAAGCACTAAAATAACTTTACTGTTGTCTGAACAAATAATATCGTTGGATAAAATTTGCACAAAAAATTACATCAAAATTTAACTCAAAATGCATCAAAAACATTGAATTCAGCTTCTGGAAAAAAAAAATTAAAATAGAATTATAGCTCTTTACTGTGTAAACTTCATATTTGGCTCGAAGGCCTGATCTGTGCGCTCGCGGCCCAGCATAACACGGCCTAGGGCCCACTTCACGTGCGCGCGCACTGGCTTTCCCCGTGCCTAGGCCGCAGCCTAGGCCTGGGCCGGGAATGTTCTATCCCACCTGGGCTCAAAGCCGGCCTGAGCGATTTCGTCCGTCCATTTCAATCCGACGGCGCAGCGTTGATTTCACAAGATCAAAATCGCAGGCCGCCGCTCACCCGAAAGCCCTAGCTCCATTCTGTTCTCTCCCTTTCTCTCTCAACGCCGAGTACAACACAGCACAATGGCGGTCGTCCATGGCGGAACAGGAGGAGAGTATAGCGCCGCCACAGGCCCTCGCCGGTGCGCACGCTCCCTTTTGGGTGAGCGCGCCGTCGTCGAGCGGCCTCACGTCGGTGCTCTGAGCGCGTGCACCGGCGACCGTGAGCGGCTCGTCTTCTTTCCGTGTGCCAGCGTAGCGGCGGTGCGGTCCTCTTCCAGCACTGTGGTGGTGGTGACAGCGGGAGGATGACCCAGGTAGGTCCTCCTTCTCCGCCGTCCTTTCTCTTCTTTGACCCTTCTAGGGTTTCACTGTTAGGGTTAGGGTTGTTCGAGTTCTTTCCGATCCGAAATCCGAACCGGTGTTTGTGTTTCCCAACTGGATCTACTCCTAGATCCAGTCCTCCGATACCATTGTTTGTGTATAAACATCGTTAGGACATAGATCCAGTGGGGTACATTTGTATTTCGAGTATGCATGAAGATCCTAATACATGATCTACTAACTGAGAGAGACAGAGAGGGTAGAAGATGAGAGGGTGAAGTGAGGAGTGCGGACCATCCGAGGGAAACGCGGGAGCGGCGGTGTTGGAGCTCGATCCGGTCGCCATCACGAGCGTTGGTGGCGGCTGTGCTTGGGCAGCGATGGTTGGGGAAGAAGGCGATGCAGTGGAGACCGTGGCGGCGCAGTGCAGTGGCGGCGACGGCGTGGAGGTGCTTCCCGTCACTACTGCGCTCCCTCACTTAGATCGGACTAGGGTTAGGAACTGTAGGTGGGGAAAGTGGCGGCGGTGAACTTCGTTGTACGTGCCCCGGCTCCCCACCTCTCCTTTTTATAGCGCAGTGTGACAGGAGCCCTCCAACCATAGTTGGGTTGGGCGCCCCCGATCAGGGCGTGGGATCAAGCCGCGAGGAGACCAAAACCTAACAGAAGGGATGAAAGGAAGAAGGAAAGGGAGCTGTTATCGTCCATCATATAGTAGAGAGGACAAGGTTACCTAGGAGAGAAAGTAAGAGACACGTCGGCTAATCTTCAGGAGAGTCCCTCGAGCGTGCAGTACGGAGGACAATCTTCGCTACTATTGCCATTCCACTATAGTCGTGGTGGAGATCATGGGAGTAGCCAGCTGCGAATGCCAGAGTTGGTGGAATAGGGTGACTACCAGTCTGTTCGTTTCGCTGGTTTATTGTGGCTGAAAGTACTGTTCGCTGGTTTGTTGTGAGAGAAAAACACTGCTGGATGGCTGCTGATTCCGCTGAATAGCTGAAATGAACAGGGTTTACGAGTCTACAAGCCTGTTTGATAATAGCTGGATATATTTTGAAACAATTGATTGGCTCGATATAGCCTCGCGTGACTTCTAGGAAGCAGGCTGAAACCGTTTGATTGCACATATTTCTTTCTGGGCCTAGCTGATGCCCCACAACCTGACCCGTAGGAAACGAATACATTTTGGGCGGCCTAGCTCGCATAGGCAGCGTAAGCGTGAGCGTGCGCGTGAGAGCACGACGATGCAAGTGCGAGTGTGGATCAACGCAACCAAACAACTGCTCTATGCATCGTAGATTCATAGTGCTACCGGTTAAGACAACCAAACAAAAATGGACTGCATAGTCTGGCTAGCTAACTGAAGGACAAAGGTCGGTGAGACCTGCCGTGTTTTTCTGTATAATAAGTATTATTAAATTGAACACTGAATATATTTCTATAATAAATTTATTTTAAGATACAAATATTGATAATATTTTCTATATTTCTAGTGAAACTTAAAATTGTTTGATTTCTCAAAAAGCAAAATTTGTGTTTATTTTGGGATGGAGGAAGTACGAAACATGGCAACGATGGCCTTATTCGGCTGGCTGATGCGATGCTAATGCTGATTTATTGTGAGAGAAAAACACTGCTGAATGGCTGACAGATTTTGACTGATAAGTTCAAGCGAATAGGGCCTATACTCGACAATTCGACATGGCTCAGTGTTTAGAAAAAAAAGTCCAATTTGCCTCTCTCAACTATCACGGTAATCTGATTTTCCTCCCTGAACTATAAAATCGGTTTTTTAACCTCCCTTAACTTTTAAAACGGTTTGTTTTTGCACCTTGAGTGGTTTTGATGGTGGTTTTATTGATGTGGTGCCATGTCAGAGGAGGATAAATTGTACTAAGTTGAAAGTGCATGGAGGAAAATCAGATTAGAAATATTTTTTAGTTCACTAAAATATTTTTTAATTTTTTACATAAAAAATAATGCAATTAAAAATCCTAAATTTTGGTTTAATCTTATACAATTTATAAAAATTTTGTGCGCCAAGGTGCATGTAGCCACCTAGGTCAACAGAACTATTTAGTCGAACGGTCAACATCGACTAATATTATAGTAAGTAACTACTAACTAGAGCTTCTACTAGTAAATAAGTACCAAAACTAGTTTATCAAGATTCAAACAATTTCAAACTAGGCACCATAAAATAGAGTATGATTTTAGAGAAAATCTGAAACTAGTTGCGTAATTTTTCAAAGTAAAACAAATTTTCTATGAAGTTTTAACATTAAACAACATTTTATGATTTTCAATTGCATTATTTTTTATGAAGAAATATTTGGATAAATTATGAAAAAAATATTTTATAATTTTTTAAATATTTTTAAAATATTTTTAGTCTGATTTACCTTCTTAAACTTCAAATTAGTTCGATTTACCCTATCTGACATGACAACACATCAGCAAAACCACTATCAACCACCCATTATATAAAAACAAATAGTTTTAAAAGTTGAGGAAGGTTAAAAAAACTAGTGAAGAAGATCTAACGACCATAATAATTGAGGGACCTAAATTAAACTTTTTCCCTCAGTTTATCATGGGCTGGGGCACTCTAAACTTTGCACTGCGTGTAGGCCTTAGCTTCCTGTCGATGGGCCACAATAAACGACGCACGGCAATTGGCAAGGCTTAGTTGGGCTGGGCATGGTTGCCTGACAGCTGGCGTTCTGGTGATTCTGTCACGGCCCAGATGAGATAATTAAGCTGTTCAATGAAGATACTCATGTGTTGATTCTATCACGACCGTCGGGCTCTGCCTGTCCACTGCGTGAGTAGAAAAATAAGACAATCAGGGCAGGCATCGTGGACTCGTGTCGTGACTAATGTTTGGTGCTACCAGTTCCGCAGATAGATCAAATCATCAAAATCACATGAACATCAGAACATGGGCAGCGACCAGGGAAAAATCGAACCAGCAAATTGCTGACGCTGAACAAGAAATATTGAGAGGTAGAGCTTTCAGCACTTGTGTTTTCCTCTGGCAGACAGGCTCAAGCACTAGGATATATATACAGTATAATTATTAGTACTATGATCGACTGCATGCACTTCAATTCTATTGCTGGCAACCTGCATGATTTGCAGCGGCCACCTCCACCTCATGCAGCTGGATTAACCAGGCGAGCTATGCGGATGCAAAACAGTATGCCGCCTATTTCAATGAGCAGTACCACAACCATGTCAAAGACGTCCACGGCTGCAGAGTGCAGAGACAAAAAAAAGCTCCATCATCATCCACTGATGTCAGTTTCTAAGGTAAAAGGGGGGAAGAGAGAACTGGTGAGCTCACCGTAGTCCACCCACACCGGCAACCGCGTCGTTGGGGGAGGGAATAGCGGGACGCGCAGGTAGCAGGAGTAGCCGACGACCACCACCGCGTCGCCGGGGACCAACGACAGCTGCCTCCCTTCCTTGAGCTCTGGAACCACTTGCGCCGACTCGTTCAGGCACCGGGAGCACTCCGCCGCGGTGCGGTTGGCCACGCACGTCCCCAGCTCCGCCGCGGGAGGCGTGTCGTCGTCGTAGAACCAGCCGCGCCACGCGTCTTCGCGGGGCGTGGACGTGTTGGTGTCCGCGTACGAGAGGAAGCAGCCGGCGCGCCAGACCGCCCCGCGGCGTCCGTGGCATCCGTCGGCGACGTCCTGGGCGGCGGCGGACAGGCATTCCAGGCAGTTGTCGCCGGGGACGGAGCCGCGACGACGCGCGCCGAAGCCGAAGCAGAACGCGCGCGCGAAGGCGCGGTCGTCGCCGACAGCCCCACCGGACTGCGCGGCGGCGACGAAGCCCGTGGGCACGGCCGCGGCGGCCGCCGGAAGCGCGCCGAGGACTGCCAGGACGTTGTTGCGGAACGCGCTGAGGTTATTAGAGGGCGCTGCATCCGCGGGGGCCGGAGCGCAGTCGAGGAGAGGCGGGATGTGGCTGCTCGTGCCTGTCGGCTCCAGCTTCAAAGCGATCCCTGGTTCCGCGGCGATCACGTGGACGAGGAGGACCAGCGCGGAAACGGCGGAGGCACTCCATCTTCGATGCCGCGATGAACACGGTGGCGGTGGCTCGCAGCTGCGCGCCGGCGAGCACAGGTGTGCGATGAACTAAGATAGCAGAGGTAGAATTTGGGAAGATTTAGCAAGAAATGGAGAGGGAATCCGAGGAATTTCAGCGTGGCAGGAGCCCGCGAAGAAGAACTCCTGTTCGGGTTTTGATTTCAGTTAACAGACATGTTAGTTACAAGCCGTTCTCGGCCCTTATCATGGGCGGATCTAAAGGTATTCCCCTTATTCCCGAGAATACCTAACTATTTTGATACCCCTTTATGTATATACGTGTATATACTTATATATATATGTATAATGCTATATTTTGCAGTATTTTCACTCATTGCAACCCAAAACAGTAAAAAAATAGCTTCTTGGTCTGACTCCGCCATATTTTATAGTATTTTCACCCATTGTAGTTAAAAAATAGTTGATTTTTTTGGTTGATATGAAAGTAGGAATACACAAGTTTGGAATCCTGGCTCCGCTACTGGCCCTTATATAAGGCGACACAGCACCGACTTCCCTAACTCGGGTCCACTCGTCATGCACTCCGTCTTCTGGGTCCACCAGTCAGCCACTTCCTCCCTCCTGGTTGCCGGATCCCAAACACCTCCGCTTCCAGGCCTGCTGCTTCCCTTTCGCCGTCGCCTTGGCATATCTCTCGGGGTCATGACAAGGTGCTTGACAGACTAGCTTGATGAAGAATCTGATGTGAACTAGGATTTCCAATCTTTCTAAAGGTTCTGATAACTCTCGATTTGGTGGAGTCACGACACAATTCGATCCGGCTTCCGAACAACTCGGCTCTGAACCCCGCAATCGCAGCACCACGACTCCTCTGGTTATCGACCGGCGTTGCACGGTCGACCTCGCCAAGAAGGCTAAGTCCTTGCCTGCAAATCGAGAACACACGCATGAACACAAAGGAATGCAACCAAATTGCAGATAAATGATTAATCTCACAAAGTTGGGGTCTCACAAACCGACGACGGCGGCGAAACTGTTATCAACAGAATAATCTAAGCAAAACCCCCATAATGTAGACGGCAACTACTTATTATATAGCCTAAGGGACGTCCAAGGACCCCTATTCGCGTCCTTGGAGAGCGCCGACACGTTACAAGGCCCAAACGGCCCAAAAGACGGCGACACAGTGCCCTGACAGATTCTGGACGGTGACTTGTTTCGACGATTCCCGTTGATTCCGAATAGCTTTTGACGTGGAACCACTTAGGTTGGCTTCCTTATCAAATAAGCTTTCCATCCATATATGGATCATCGAAAACGGAGTCCGGACGCGTCCTGGGTGACCAGTTCAAGGCAGACTGGTCCTGAACTGCGAGGCAGACTCGAACTCAACTTGGTTTGGTCCTCCATCTTTATCCGGGCGCCCTCGCTGGTCCTCCATGCCTCCAAGCCCTCCTCCATATGTCTCCTGGACCTCTCCTTTATACCTAAGCATAATATAATCATTAGGTAGCAATCTATTCTCAGAATCATATAAATAGTTACTTAGGAACGAGCTCACCTCTAAATTTAATTGACGCGCGTGAGCTCTAGTGATTGGACCTTGAATATCCAACAGTGGATCATTGTGTGTATGTGAAGGAGTGATGTCCTCATCATCCTCCCCCTCTTGAATTGGAGTCGTCCTCGACACCAACTCATCTTCGTCTCCCAAGTATGGCTTCAAATCTAAAATGTTAAAGGTGGGACTAACCCCAAATTCGCGGGGTAACTCAAGCTTATATGCATTATCATTAATCTTCTCAACAATTTTAAATGGACCATCAGCTCTAGGCATCAACTTAGACTTTCTCAAATCTGAAAATCTATCCTTTCTCAAGTGCAACCAAACCAAATCACCCGGTTCAAGCTTCACTTCTTGTCTACCTTTACTACCAGCAATTCTATACTTTTCAGTCATTTTTTCAATGTTGTGTTTAGTTGTTTCATGAATTTGCAAAATAAAATCAGCACGTTCCTTAGCATCAACATGAATTCTCTCACTAGTAGGCAGAGGCAAAATATCAATTGGAGCACGGGGATTGAATCCATACACTACCTAAAAAGGACTTACCTTGGTGGTAGAATGTGTTGCCCGATTGTAAGCAAACTCCACATAAGGCAAACATTCTTCCCACATCTTCAAATTTTTCTTCAGAATAGCTCTCAATATGGCACCTAAAGTGCGGTTAACTACCTCTGTTTTCCCATCGGTTTGTGGGTGACAAGTTGTAGAAAACAACAGTTTTGTACCCAACTTATTCCATAAAGTGTGCCAAAAGTGACTCAGAAATTTAGCGTCGCGATCTGAAACAATAGTAGAAGGCATACCATGCAAACGAACAATCTCTTTGAAAAAGAGGTCAGCAATATGAATAGCATCATCACTTTTATGACATGGTATAAAGTGTGCCATCTTAGAAAATCGATCCACCACAACAAAAATGCTATCCCTCCCCCTCTTAGTCTTAGGCAATCCCAAAATAAAGTCCATAGAAATATCTGCCCAAGGAATAGAAGGAACAGGAAGAGGCATATACAAACCATGTGGATTCAAGCGAGACTTAGCTTTTTGACATGTGGTACAGCGTGCCACGAACCGCTCAACATCTCTCTTCATCTTTGGCCAAAAGAAGTGTGTGGCCAAAACATTCTCCGTCTTCTTAGCACCAAAATGTCCCATCAATCCTCCTCCATGCGATTCCTGCATCAACAAAAGACGAACGGATCCTACTGGAATGCATAGGCGGTTAGCTCTAAACACAAAACCATCATTGACCACAAACTTGTTCCATGAACGTCCCCCTTTGCAATTCAACAACACATCTTTAAAATCAGGATCAAGCGCATATTGTTCTTTTATTGTTTCAAGTCCAAAAATTCTACATTCAAGTTGGGACAGCAAAGTGTATCGCCTAGACAAAGCATCTGCAATCACATTATCCTTCCCTTTCTTGTGTTTGAAAACATAAGGAAAAGATTTAATAAATTCAACCCACTTAGCATGTCTACGATTCAGATTATGTTGTGAACGAAGATACTTAAGCGATTCATGATCCGAATGAATAACAAACTCTTTAGGCCACAAATAATGACGCCACGTCTCTAAAGAACGTACAAGAGCATACAATTCCTTATCATACGTGGAGTAATTCAAAACAGGGCTATGCAATTTTTTGCTAAAGTATGCAATGGGCTTACTATCTTGCATCAAAACACCTCCAATGCCAACTCCACTAGCATCACATTCTAGCTCAAAAGTCTTACCAAAATTTGGAAGTTGCAGCAATGGTGCGTGTGTAAGCTTGTCCTTCAAAGTGTCTAAGGACGCCTCTTGTGCCCTTCCCCAATGAAACACCACACCCTTCTTTGTCAACTCGTGTAAAGGAGCAGCGATGGTGCTGAAATCCTTGACAAAGCGGCGGTAAAATCCTGCAAGACCAAGAAAACTCCTCACCTGTGTGATGGATTGGGGAACCGGCCAGCTCTTAATGGCTTCAATCTTTGCCTCATCCACCTCAATTCCCTGTGGAGTAACAACATAGCCAAGAAAAGAGACTCGATCCATGCAAAAGATGCACTTCTCAAGGTTACCAAATAAACGTGCCTCGCGTAAGGCATTAAAAATAGCACGTAAGTGATCCATATGTTCATCCAAAGACTTACTATAAATTAAGATATCATCAAAGTAAACTACCACAAATCGACCAATGAAAGCTCTTAAAACCTCATTCATTAGGCGCATGAATATACTAGGTGCATTAGTCAACCCAAAAGGCATTACTAACCATTCATACAATCCAAATTTAGTTTTGAAAGCTGTTTTCCATTCATCGCCAAGTTTCATTCTAATTTGGTGGTAGCCACTACGCAAGTCAATCTTTGTAAAAATTACAGAGCCACATAATTCATCAAGCATGTCATCAAGCCGAGGAATAGGGTGACGATATCGAATGGTAATATTATTAATGGCTCTACAATCAACACACATACGCCAAGAACCATCTTTCCTAGGAACCAAAATTACAGGAACGGCACAAGGACTAAGGCTTTCACGTACGTACCCACGGTCCAAAAGCTCTTGGACTTGCCGTTGAATTTCCTTAGTCTCCTCGGGGTTGGTTCGATAAGCAGCGCGGTTTGGCAATGATGCTCCCGGAATCAAATCAATTTGATGTTCTATCCCTCTCATAGGTGGAAGCCCCGGAGGTATCTCAGCTGGAAAAATGTCCTCATACTCCTGCAAAAGGTTAGTGACAGCAGGCGGTACCGAGCTAACATCATCATCAAGAGAGAACAAGGCTTGTTTGCAAACCAAAGTATAGCATACATCGTCATCAGAAATTTCAGCAAGGTCACTTTTTCTTGCAAGCATAACAGCACCCTTCAATTTAATTCCCTGAGCCTGAACATTAGGTGCTAACTTCTCCTGTTTAGGTGGGTAAATAGAATTTGCTACTTGCTGATTTTCAGATTTAACCTCATGCAAACTAGCAGTTCGTGCTTTATCATGTTGTACAATTTCAGCTGGGGTCAAGGGAACCAAAGTAACTTTCTTTCCTTTATGCACAAAAGTGTATGTATTACTTCTACCATGGTGTGTAGCATCTTTATCAAATTCCCAAGGACGACCCAATAAAAGTGAACAAGCTTCCATAGGTACTACATCACAATCAACAGAATTAACATAGGTACCAATGGAAAAAGAGACTCTGCAAGTTTGTGTTACCTTAGCTTTACCTGAATCATTCAACCACTGAATATGGTATGGATGGGGGTGTGGTCGTGTGGTCAAGCCAAGCTTCTTGACCAAATCTGTACTCACCAAGTTATTGCAGCTACCTCCATCAATGATGACACGTGCTCGTCGATTGTTGATTACGAAGAAAATCTAGAATAAATTGTGGCGTTGCAGCTTCTCAGGTTGTTGTACCTGTGCGCTAAGCACTCGCTGCACAATGATGTTCATGTAGGCGGCCGTGTCATCGCTACCAAAGACTTCGCCGTCCTCCTGAACAGCTTGTACTTGATCCTCATCATCTTCAATGTCAGAGGTGCTGATGTACCCATCGTCTGTAGCAATGTATGCTCGCTGACTTGGGCACTCTCGCTGCATATGCCCAAATCCATGGCAGCGGTGGCACTGAACGCCAGGAGTGCGTCCCGTTGAGGCGACAGAGGATGCACTCTTCAAAGGTTCCTGCACAGAATTTTTACCTGAACCGGAAGGTCGTGGAGAAGACGATTTGACTCCAGACTTATCCTTGCTCGCGGTTGGGTGCACCCGATAGGAAGATGCCTTGGGAAGCCCCGAAGATCGCGGTGTGTATGTGGTGCCAACCTTGTTCTTGCCCTGCAAGTCATGCCCCTGCAACTCCTTCTCTGCAAGCATAGCAAACTGAAACAACTGGTTGACAGTGTTAAATTCCTTATAATCAACTATGTCCTGAATTTCATGCCTCAAACCCGAATAAAAACGAACAATAGAATCCTCGGGCCCCTCCACTATGCCACAACACATCAATCCTTTCTAAAGGTCACCATAGTAATCCTGCACAACTTTATCTCTCTGTTCTAAGCGCATCAGTTTCTTATGGAGGTCTCTATGATATGATGGTGGCACAAATCTATCACCCATAGCAACCTTAAGCTCTTCCCAGGTACTAGGTGTCGCATTGTCTGCAGCTAAACCAGTCCACCAAATGATAGCAAAATCTATAAACTCACTAGTGGCTTGTCTAACTCTATGTTCCTCAGGCACTAGGTGGGAACTAAATTTCTGCTCGACTATCATCTCCCAATCAAGGTATCCCTCAGCATCATAATGGCCCGAAAAGGAGGGTATTTTAAATTTAACCTTAGCATAAGGATCATCGGGAGCACGATTACGATTACCTTGGTGGCGGTTGAAGTGTTGAGCGCCACCCATACCTGTGGCGTTTGTGCTTAGACGATGGCGTAATCTGTTTTGTCTTGTTGCTGCTTGATCAACATTACCATCGGTGTCATATACTACATCATCGTGTCCTCCGGTGTTGCTGCCATCATGGACTTCTTGGACGGGTGGTGGCTGCACTTCCAAGGCAGCTACCCTGTCGGTTAGTGCGGACAAACGTTTGTCCAATCTCTCAAGGGTGTTGCCGAGCTTGAGATCAATGAGCGCGTCGGTGATAGCCTTGGCTATTGCCTCAGTCATCTCCCTCTGAGCATTATCTACAACAGATTGTAGTTGGTCTTGGCTGACGCACTCCGACCAGTTTTTGGGTGCCGTATCCTCACCGTCACCTGGCATTGTAGACACAAAACAGGAACAAACAGTGAAAGTTATCCCTAATAATCTACTACGTAGGTGGAGTAGTGCCTCTCAAGATCGCAGCAAAAAGGAGACCCCTTCTCAAGCTCTTACAAGGTTCTTACCAGCAAGGTCAAGGATACCTGGAAGACGTAGCACTGCGATTACAGGGATCAAAACTTATACTGTCCAGAAGAAGTATGTGGAGTTAAGACAGACAGGTCAAATATGCGAGTGGAACACAATTCAAAAACAGAAAGTAATGTTGAATTATAGTCCCAAATACTTGCTCTCGTTGCTGGTCTAACGTGTTCCAAATACCAGATGTGTGATAACAAAAATGGAGAAACAAGTATGATGGATAGCAAGAGTGATAAGAAACAAACACAAGATAGCACACGCCCACAATTATAACAAACTGTCTCCTCTATGTGCTCCTCTAAATATTGTTCCTCTTTTGCCCCTATCAATTTTCTATTTTTTGGGTTGTCGTTGTTTTTTTGGGAATCTTTGACTTTTTTTTTATTTTTTTGATATTTTTTCTTCACTTAGGAGCACACAAGAAGTAACCACAAAAAATTTGAGCTCAAACAAGTGAAAGACGTGGCCTGTGGAAAATTCAGAAGATGGGTCCAAAATTGAGGAAAAGCTTGTGACCACGAAAAGAGGATCTTGTGACCAGTTTTTGGCCAAAATAAAATTTTCGGATCCAAAAAAAATTTCTGGTCGATTTTGATATCTGGAACGTCGAAATCCGAGTTCGTATGCGAAAACTGGACCAGTTTCAAGTTTGGACTCCGAATTAGAGGACAAAACTGGAACAATGCGTACAAAAGTGGTCACGGTGGCTAGGGTTTGAAGGAAACGATGGAGAAAACACACGAACTGGACTCTAACACAACCTAACCAGCAACAAGCCCTTGATCAGGACACAAACTCAACATGACGGAATCTGAAAAGAATTATGCAAAAGGCTAAACATGGTTTCTGGGATAAGGGAAAAACCTAACACTATTTTTTTAGCTTTTTCTGTGGACTCTAGGACAAAGGCGAAATCAAACTAAACTAGGGTAAAATTGAACCTAACGGTATACCTGAAGCTCTGATTACCAATTGATGTGAACTAGGGTTCCCGATCTTCCGAAAGGTTCTGATAACTCTCGATTTGGTGGAGTCACGACACAATTCGATCCGGCTTCTGAACAACTCGGCTCTGAACCCTGCAATCGCAGCACCACGACTCCTCTGGTTATCGACCGGCGTTGCACGGTCGACCTCGCCAAGAAGGCTAAGTCCTTTCCTGCAAATCGAGAACACACGCAAGAACACAAAGGAATACAACCAAATTGCAGATGAATGATTAATCTCACAAAGTTGGGGTCTCACAGACCGACGACGGCGACGAAACTGTTATCAACAGAATAATCTAAGCAAAACCCCCATAATGTAGACGGCAACTACTTATTATATAGCCTAAGGGACGTCCAAGGACCCCTATTCGCGTCCTTGGGGAGCGCCGACACGTTACAAGGCCCAAACGGCCCAAAAGACGGCGACACAGCGCCCTGACAGATTCTAGACGGTGACTTGTTTCGACGATTCCCGTTGATTCCGAACAGCTTTTGATGTGGGACCACTTAGGTTGGCTTCCTTATCAATTCCATCCATATATGGATCATCGAAAACGGAGTCTGGACGCGTCCTGGGTGACCAGTTCAAGGCAGACTGGTCCTGAACTGCGAGGCAGACTCGAACTGGTGGTCCTCCATCTTTACCCGAGCGCCCTCGCTGGTCCTCCATGCCTTCAAGCCCTCCTCCATGTGTCTCCTGGACCCCTCCTTCATACCTAAGCACAATATAATCATTAGATAGCAATCTATTCTCAGAATCATATAAATAGTTACTTAAGAACGAGCCCACCTCTAAATTTAATTGACGCGCGCGAGCTCTAGTGATTGGACCTTGAATGTTCAACAGTGGATCACTATGTGTATGTAAAGGAGTGATGTCCTCATCAGAATCCATCAGTGGCAGTGCGTGGCAAGGAGTCGGGTGGTCGAGTGAGCCAAGACGGCCCGTGGTTGGCCGCCAGTGGTCTTCTTCCGTGTCGCGGCAACCATCCTGCAACCTTCGAGGCAAAGGCAGTCGATTCATGGAACTCGAAAAATGTTGGGCAACCCGGCCGGCCGTCTTTGATCTTTCAGTCTTGCACGGTTTGGTTGCTGGGCATGGGGCATGTGCGCGGCGTGATGACACGGGTGAGCCCTACACGGCTACCTATACGGCTATATATACCTTACCTATTCGCAGCGAACCGTATGCGTCCTCCTTTAATTTGTGCCTGCCTGCCTCTTCAGGCATCTCGTCATTTTCGCAAAGTAGGAGGAGCTGGGATGCACTACGGTTCCAAATTCTGAACGCGTAAACGGATCGAGGTTCGATCGAGGATGGATGCAGGCAGCAGGCATGCAGCTAAGCACTGCACGGCCGGCCGCCCCGCGCGAGCCTTCCGCGCAACAAGGCCAATACGCCATTTCGTGGCTTTCCCGGCCGGGGAAAACGCGCTCGGACCGAAAAGATGCAACCGCGGCGCTTTGATTCCGGATGGACGGTGCCGCGTTCTCCAACGGCATGACTGACCGTGCAAAGCATGCATGCACGTGAGATGAGATGCAAGCAACAAGGCTTCATTTTCTCCCTTGACGCATGCATGCTCTCGATCAGTCAAAAGCTAGCAAAGCGGCGACCGTCAATACACTCGCGCTATTTTTTTTTTCCTCCCTGTTGCCAGATCCGCCGTCGGCCGCGTGGATTAGATGCTCTTCAAGCACGGATTGGCGGCCTGGTGCCATTTGGCCCTATTTGGGGCCCGGCATGCAGGGTCTTGTGCAGTCGTGCGGGGAGCCCATCAAGCTCAGGGGTCAGGCCAAGCCCAGCCCACGTGGAGTATGTCGGGTACAGACTCTGTGTTTCAATGGACAAAAAAAAAAAAATTGTACAGGTCCGAATTCTGAACTCGTTTCGATTCCTCCGCCGTTTCTGCTTGTTCTTCTTCTGCAAGACTGCAAGTTTTGCCTTTTCCAATTCCGAATTTCCCCTCCTCTTCCTACCTTCTCTAGATCCGAGTCCATATCGTAGATCGCTTCACCCTCCACTACAAGCACCACCGCAACCCTCTGCTCTGCCTCTCGAGTTCGGACGCCCCGCCGCCGCTTCCTTCTCCGGAGATCCTCTCCTCTAAAGTGGAGCCGCCGGAGCGAACACTAGCCTGTCACCATTGTACTCACAGCGGCCCATTCCGACAGAATACTTCCGGTCCCTTGCTCGTCCTTTTTCTTGGTCAGACTTAGGGTTCTGATCGATGTTGTTTTGGCAGCGGTGGTGTTGCAGGTGCCGCAGAGGCGCAGGACGACGTCGACTTGCTGAGACCGCTGGCGGTGGTGGAGAAGCTCAAGTCCAAGAAGAAGCTCCTCGTCCAGCCCTCCAGCTCCGTGGTACGCTCCCGGCTCTGCATTCCAACTTGTGGAGAACGTGCACGTAGATTCTGAGAAATAGAGTGTAGAGCATGTAATTCTTTGTACTGCTGTGTCATTTGGAGATGTGCTTATTTATATTGGAGGTGTAGGAAAGTATAGGTCGTGACTACACATGCTGAAAATTGTTATTTATGTGATGGGCATGGGCTCTGTTACTGCTTCATGAGAGATTAGAATCTTGATTGAAACATTTTCATGCCACAAGATACATCTGTGGGAGAGCAAAAGATGTCAACTTTCATTAGCATTGGTTGCCCTTGATTAATTTTATTTGCCCAAGAAACATTGTTAGAAAATTTTAGTTTTACTTGCATTTCAGGGGAGCCCTTGAGCCTTTTGGTTCTAGCATTTTATTTTGATTTAGCTAACCAACTTGTGGTCTACAGTATTTTTTTCTGGACTCTGGTGCTCTTGTTGCGCTAACACTGACTATGATTTGTGCGTCTTCAATTATCCTGTCGATCATACTGACAGTATGACATGTTTATTACTATCTTAACTTTATACAGGATGTTAACTGCCAGCGCAGCTTGACCATATAAGATCTTGATCTTTTGTACTTTCGAATAATATGCTTTTCCTTTACTTCTGGTTATGAGTGTTCTATCTATTGTCTGCCCCTTGCCTTTTCTGTTTACACTTAATATGCTATGTGATCTTATCATTGCAACAATGGGCTAGGTTTTTTAAGTGATTATCATTCTATACTGTTCAATGTTTTTAAACTGGAGTATGCTACTGCACATTGACCTAGTATATACACTTATTAGCAATACTATATCTGTTGCTGTTACAAGTATTAGCTGTGAACACTATCCTTGTTATTGCTTTTGTTTCTAGCGTTCTCTGTTAGAGCAGTATGACTGCCATTAATTGTGTGCATGTTATTTTCAAAACACCTCCACTGTCCAAGTTTCCCTGTTGTGTGGCATTTCTATTCAACTCTTCTATGGTTCTATTGTGGTGCATTGCTTTTTTAAGCCTATCCATCCACATACTCCTGCCATTGTTTCACATCAATAGGTATCCGTACGTGACTGGTACTTCAGTCATTGCCTTGAAATACAAGGATGGTGTCATCATGGCATGTGACACTGGAGGTTAGTCCCGGTTCATCTGCACAGACATATACCATTATCACAATGGGAACTTCAGTATTAACTTCTTTTTGCAGCCTCGTATGGGTCAACTTTTTTTTTTGCGAACACGTATGGGTCAAATTTGAGATACTAGAGTGTGGAACGCATTAAGGCATTTGGCAAGCATAGCCTCATTGGAGCAAGCGGAGAGTTCAGTGATTTCCAAGAGATTTTACGCTATCTAGATGAACTAACGTATGTTCCTTAACTAATAGTGTTCGAGAAAAATGTTTCATAACTAATGGGTGAATATGGAACTTCATAATCGGAACTCATGTTTCTCTCTGTAATGCTATGGATATTTGAAACTCTTCATTGGCCCTTTGTTTTCAGTTTGTCTGATCATATGTGGGATGATGGAAACTCCTTGGGCCCCAAAGAGATCCACAGTTATTTGACAAGAGTAATGTACACCAGACGCAACAAGTTTGATCCTCTCTCGAATTCACTTGTACTTGGAGTTAAAAAGGGTCCAAAGGGTGATGAGAAGTACGTTGGCATGGTATGCTCTTCTTTGAAATGATAGTATCTTACTTTTCACTGGGCATTTGGGAATAGAAACTGTTGGCACTAGAAGATCAACAACACCCCCCCCCCCCCCTCCCCAAAAAAAAACCCTTGGTGGGGACTGACTGCTCTCCCCGATGAAAGTAGCATCGCGATGCAGAGATCAACAACACATATCCGCGTACCATGCTCATCTATTGATGTCGCAGACCAGCGGTGACTCCCATACTAAGTATGATGTTGCGTATCGATGTCTAACTAGCAGCCTTGGGTTCTTTTTATTGGATTTGTGAGATTTAAAATTAGGATTGTCAACATCTTATGCCTAATTCTTGGCCTGTGCAGGTTAACATGATTGGTACCCATTTTGAGGAAAACCATGTTGCTACTGGATTTGGAAATCATCTGGCGATCCCAATACTTCGTGCTGAATGGCGTGAGGATATTACTTTTGAAGAAGCTGTAAAGCTGGTTGAGAAATGCTTAGTTTGCTGAACTTACAGATTGCTCTAACCAGCTGTTGAATGACAGATTGCCAGGATCACAACTGAAGGACCAACCATCCACCCACCGTACTCCCTGAAGACGTACTGGGGCTTCTCCCACTTTGAAAACCCAGCCCATGGCGCTGTAGGTTCATGGTAGATTTATGCTCTGTGCACGCAGCATATCAGGCCATGAACTTAGGGACAAGCAATACCTTTATTCTGAACATCACTGCAACTCTGCACTTTATTGTATAACATGCTGTTCATGATT
This sequence comes from Saccharum hybrid cultivar R570, assembly GCA_038087645.1. Lineage (NCBI taxonomy): Eukaryota > Viridiplantae > Streptophyta > Magnoliopsida > Poales > Poaceae > Saccharum > Saccharum hybrid cultivar. Next base: position 28,678,891 of record JAQSUU010000015.1, on the reverse strand, counting down.
CAGGGAATTTATTAATTTTATGATTCAGGGAATTTAATTCCAACATTTGGTAGCCTGTTGTAATTGTGAAATGTGGATCATGTGGTTACTGTTTCTAGTGGCGATATTTTGTTGATTATGCTGTGTTGAAATGTTAAACCAGTATGTGTAGATTTCCTTTTTTTTTGCATTGGCGTGCAACTTTTGATTTCTATGGAAGATTCGTGTTAGTGTTATATTTGAAATGTAGAGCCATCACTTATGGACCTGTGGTAGACTTGTGGACAAAAAGCTCATTGAGCTGGCTCAGTTGCTTATTTCAAAAGCACCCCGATTGAACTTGTTTTGCTTTTAAAATAAAAATGACTTGATTTTGAATGAATTTTTAGTTTGACTTGGCTCGTTAAGCTCGGTTTAAAGTTGGGTCTCAAACAATTTAGGAGACTATGATAGATAGCGTTATGCCAATTTCGAAGAAAGCTGAAAAAAAGTGCAGGTGGCTCATTATCGACCCCTTGTGAGAGGTGCAGCTTAGGCAAAGCTTTCTTACACGGCGTTACCAATCTAATCTCCATCCAACTTTTGAGGGTGAATGAAAGATAATACTATGCACTAGAATGTCCTTAGAGTTGACGTTTCTATTTTTTTTATGACAAAAACTGTTGCACAGATGCAATTGCCGGGCTCACCTTCCGGGCATCAGATATTCAGATATCAAAGGCCCAATGAGAGTTCCTAGTCCTGGAAGGATATTTTCTCCTAGTAATATACTACATAAACATAATAACTAACACATGCTATGACAAAATAAATAACTGGTATATCACTATCCCTCGCCTAGTGTGCCATTCGTGGCGCATTATTGTAACTTTCACTATTTCTCGATCTTAATACAAAGATGCGCAAACCTTTTGTGTATTTGAGAAAAAAAAAATAAATAACCGGCAGCACATGCTATGCACGAAGAGAAAATCCCATCACGTAAATTCTTCAGGCTGAGCTTCTAGAAATGTTGGGGAATGTCGGTTCCTAAACTGCTATGACATTCTCATTCAAGTTCTTGAACTATGACACACACAACGGACCACAATCAACATAAGGAAACTACTTTTGCAAATAAAAGAATGGGAATCTAAAATAATTAATCTAGGTCGTCATGTTAAGAAACATAACATATATAGTGTGCATCAAACGACCTATGTCAAATAGGGTTTTTCCCTTTATTCTGACAAGTAATGCACACATGATGCTTCTTACACTTGACCTACTTTAATATTTCCATATATGTGAGAATAGATATAATTCATATATACACCGGTTGTCCAATCAAAATTGCTCCTTAACACAATATCATCTAGTTCTATTCAACCTTTGTGTATTTGTTGTTTCCTCCTAAAACCAACAACTAAATTTAGGACATACATGTCAATTCATGATTGTTCCTAGTCTTCCAAGAATTGCACATGCAAACATGACGTACTTTATAATCTTCCCACGTCAAAAAATAGTGGAAATTCATGGTGGTGCACGTACCCCTTTTTATTTTAACTTGCATTTGCACTTCATACTTGTATTATACTTTCTTGTCACTCCATATCCTCAAATAGACATGCCAATTCTAACAAAAATGAGTACATGAGCCCAATACCACACCCTTACCTATACAAGTTTTGTGTGTTCTTTCTTGTATCAATAATCGAATTTGGTGAAGATATAGATGCCAACTCATAGTTATTCCTAATTCCATTGGTGTTAGCGGTGTAAGCCAGCAGACCAGGAAGGACTGGCTCGATGTTCGGTGTGGGGGCTTGAAGGGAGAATTCTAGCTCGGTGGAAGACGATGGGCGATGGTTTGCCCTCGTTAGGGTAAAAGTTGTATATCCTAGGTAAGGTAGAGCTTTCTGTGTACTGTCTTTGTTCTTCTGAAGTCCTCCCCCTCCCAGAAATCCACCTTTTATACCCCCTCTCAGGAGGGGGCGCATCCCTGACGCATGCTAGCTCACGGCTGACGTGCCCTTGTGTCCTATTGTGGGGCTGCCTTGTCGTCCTCACGCCTTGGGAGGCACAACAATAACCCGATGAACCGACACATGCTTACGAATGGGACAAGAGTAAGTAATTATGATAGCATTTGCCCACTCCCGTTCTCCAATAGTTGCATCCCATTTAATCTATCGATCTAACCCATCACGCGTGAACATGACAAGGGGTAATGCTAAAATCTCCAAGCACCTTCCCAAGGACCCATCCGACTGACCTGGTGATGTAATCGATACATGAGTGAAAGGATCAAGATGCCCAAGAGGGGGGGTGAATTGGACTTTTCTAAAAATTAATTGCAAGAATTAAATCCTATAAGCCGGAATTCACCCCTAGTGCCTACTTGTGTTCCTAGAGATTCTACCGATAAAAGTTTTGCACCCTAGTTTCCAATCCTAGTCTAGCATAGCAATTCTAGGAAAGTAAATCAAGCAATGAATGTAAATACGAGAATGTAAATGCTTGAAAGTAAGGGCAAGGAACACGGCGATGTTTTTCCGAGGTATCGGAGAGTCGCCACTCCCCACTAGTCCTCGTTGGAGCACCCGCGCAAGGGTGTAGCTCCCCCTTGATCCGCGCAAGGATCAAGTGCTCTCTACGGGTTGATTCTTCGACACTCCGTCACGGTGAATCACCCAAAACCGCTCACAAGATGAGTTGGGTCATCCACAAGCTCCGCCGGATGATCACCAAACTCCCAATCACCACCAAGCCGTCTAGGTGATGGCGATCACCAAGAGTAACAAGCTAGAACTCTCACTTGACCACAACGAGCCTAATGAGAAGGTGGATGCACACTTGCTACTCTCTAATCGCTAGTGAGGAACTCTCAAGCTTTGATTCTCAAATCACAATCCTCACTAGAGCTCTTGCACTCCCTTGCACTCTAAAGGTGTTTCTCAGCTGATCAAATGAGCAAGAGACCTCTAAAAGAGGTGGTGGGGATGTATTTATACACCCCACAGACGAAACGAACCGTTACCTGCCAACTCAGCAAAACACGGGGTGACCGGACGCGCCGGTCGAAGTGACCGGACGCGCCGGTCCCCTGTAACGGTCGAAAATCCGAAAGCTGAGCTGAGTGACCGGACGCGCCGGTCAGGGGTGACCGGACGCGTCCGATCGTGCAGGGAGCTTACTGTAACCGCACCGGACGCGCGACTGCGTCCGATCGGTGATGACCGGACGCGTCCGATCGTCGCTGGACCTTACTGGAATGTGACCGGACGCGCCGATCACACTCAGGTCGCGTCCGATCGGGTGTTTCCCTCAAGTGACACGTGTCGGCTTCTGACCACCGTGTCCGGTCCTCGCAAGGACCGCGTCCGGTCGTCAGCGCCGAACCCTAGTCGCGGAACTGAACTGACCGGACGCGTCCGGTCATGCCGAGGGCCGCGTCCGGTCAAGGGAAAAACACCCTAAACTTTTCGAAACGCGTCGCAACTTGAACCAAGTTGCTTCCAACTGAACTTTGAGCTATTCTAGCGCTGCCTAGTGCTAAGTTTAACAAGTGTTCACCACACCTAAACATAAGACTCACCTAGGTCAAGTTACCCGCTCATGCCCCCCTTTATAGTACGGCCAAAAGAGAAAAACGAAGATCCTAACGACTAATCCGAATGTATCTCAACACCTCGACATCCGAAACTAACCGTCCTTAATCTTTACGTCACTCCTTTGAAAACCGAAACGATTTCCATCAAGGGGCATGAATACCATGGTGCCCAAAGCAGTTAACACCTCCATGGCCTAACTTACCAAAGTTTCTGCAAAACACATGTTAGTCATGGTAATAAAGCGTTGTCATCAATTGCCGAAACCAAACCTCGGGGCCTAGATGCTTTCAATCTCCCCCTTTTTGGTGATTGATGACAACACTAAGTTTTAAAAGATTTGAGTTGAGGTTTTCGAGCATGCTTGGTTCACATAAGCAAAAAGCAATAAGCACAAAGGGTTAGGAATTGCTTATGTGCCCCAAGCCAAAAGAGTGTACTCATAAGATAAGACAAAAAAGCGTTAGTACACATAAAGATATAGCTCATAAGAAATCGGAGTAAGGCACGGAAGCACAACCTTAGAGTTATAACCAAAACGGGTGACATGAATTAACACTGTGACTAGATAGACCATTTAGACTCAAAGTTTATCACACGACGACATGTCACACGAATGCAATGACTGAAAAGTAAACATGATGCATGAATGTAGCACACAGATAAGAACGAAAACCCTTTAACAAAACTCCCCCTGAAACTACTCTCTCTCCCCCTTTGGCATCAACCGCCAAAAACTAGACTAAGGATCTGACAGGGGAACAGACGGAGTCGTGTCGGGTGCCGAGGTGCGCGGAGTGATCACGAAGTGAAGAGTATCTCCCTCGGAATCTGAGCTATCTGGCTGACCCTCTGAAGAAGCACGTGGCTGTGAAGCGGTCTGGATCTGAGCAGCAGGAACAGGTACTGACGTAGTAGCAACAAGTGGATCCGTCTCTGTGACCTGAGCCTGTAGCGAGCCAATAGCTGAGGGATCGGTCGAGGCAACTGACGAAGGAATAGTCTCTGTAGTACCCGTCCCTGTCACAGGAGGAACAGCTGCCTCTGGAGCTGACAACCCTGAAGAAGTAGCAAAGGTAGTAGTGTGCGAGGGTGTCGGCTTACCAGTCAACTCGCTGTAGGTGGCACTGTAGTCACCAAAGGGTGTGCCTGTCAGGAGGTGAGGGCGAGGCTGGTCTGAAGGTGTAAACCCCGTCTGAATAGGAGTGTAGCTCGGGGACTGGAACGACTGGGGAACCTGCTGCTGTGGAGATGTGAACTGGAAGCTCGGCTGTCTCTGACTCGACGGACCACTGGACTGTAGAGCAGGAGTCAGGACAGAAGCAGGCGGAGGAACCGCAACAGTGACTAGATGGCGCAGAAGGTCCAGATACTGCTGCTGACTAGCTGCACTCTGTCGCTGCATCTCGTACTGTTGTCGCTGCATCTCAACTTGCTGCCTCTGGATCTCAAGCTGCTGACGCTGAAACTCGTCCTGACGAGCCTGAATCTGTGCAAATGCTACAGCTGTGTCCTGAGCCTGTCGCTGTATCTGCTGCTCCTGTCGCTCCTGTGCCTGGGTCAGCCTCTCAAGTATAGCCACCATGGCTGGGTCTGAGCGTGAGGCTGAACTAGAGCCACCGGCCTCGTGGTCATGAGGCCGAGGAGACCGGTACCTGGGGATGGGCTGGTAATCCTCATCAGTGCTGTCAGAGGCCTCATCCTCAGGGAGATCAGCAGGCTGAGCATCAAGATCGGCAAGCTCTGCCTCAGCAAGCTCCTCAACTGTGGCGTCCTGCTCAGCTGCTGTCTCAGGAACCTCAGGTCTCTCGCGCTATCCTGGCACTGGGGCCTGATCTCTAGTGACTGAAGCCCAAATCTGACGGATATCATACTCAGGAAAAGCAGTGGTAGTGTCTGATATCTCAGCTCTGATCTCTGCTGGAAGCTGAATGGCTGATCTAATGATGAAGCAGATCCAGTGAGCATAGGGCAGCTGACGATTTCCCTTAAAGCCCTCAGCTATGGTGTCCTCCATCTCACTAAGCATGAGATCCCAAATGTCGAACGGTGTCTGTGAGAGGAGGTGGTGAACAACCCATAGCTGCATCTGAGTCAAGCCCTCTCTGTAGCCAAGTCTGGGAAGAAGAGTGCGTCTGACTATAGCATCCAGGACTCTGGCTAGTGGTGTCAAACTGGCAGGCGTGCGACAAGACCCTTCGCCAAAAGGCTCACGGAAGCAGGGTCGAACCAAATCTGTCGGTGGCACTGTCCCGCCGTGAGGGCGTCTGGGTGGAGGAGTCTGACCAAAGCACAGCTGATGTATCTTCGTGTCTGAAGCTGGGAGTCTGAGAATCTCCCGCACTCTAGTGCTGTACAGTCTGTGGTCGCGGCCTCGGAATGCAAAGTGAATAAACTCATGGGCAGGATCAATCCACAGTGAAGCATAGAACTCTCTGACCCATGTGCCGCAGTATGCACCTGTCCGTCCAAGAAGATCTGACAAGCCTGGCAGAAAGGACAGGTGCGGACGGAGCTGCTCTCCCACAACCTCAACCAGTGACTCAAGTCGACAGACCCTCTGTGGTCGGAAAGCAATACCGCTGTCAACAAGAGCTCTGTAGAAATCCTCCTGGAAAGGAGTATAGAAACCCTCTGAAGCTCTGGGATCCCTCTGAGGTGGGAACCACCGACTGACCTCGACGAACCTCAACCCTTGCACCTGACGTGCTGTAGCACCCCTCAAGTCAAAGTGCTCGACCGGGGGTGAACCTCTGGCCCTGGGAGGAGGACGTGCTCCACGACGCTGGCCCTCTGGCCTAGGAGTCACCTGAGTACTGTGCGTGTGGAGCGGCGACGTGGTGGAGTCTGAGCTGGCTGCTCCTCTGTACCCTCTGTAGCCTCTGGAACCTCTGGAGCCTCTGTAGGTGGATCAACTGACATGGCATCTGTAGCTCCAGTGGCCTCTGTACCCTCAGTGGCCTCTGTCCCAAGCTGTCGACCTTCAAGATGAAAGCGACGCTCGCCTATGCGTATGCCACTGCTCCTGCCACCCCTCTCTGCCTGCTCTGCTGCATCTGCAATGGCCTGAGTAATCTCTGCATCGGTCAGTGTCTTCTTCTTCTTTCTGGCCATGATCTTGATGCGCTTTCCACGCGCAACCTCAGACAGACGAGGAGGACTGTCGTCCCCGTCACCAGGAGCACCACCGGCGTTCTTGCAACGCACCATGCTGACAAACTGACGGAAAACCTCTGTAAGATGGTGAACTGTCACTCGAGAGGCTTGGCCTCAATCCGTATCCGCAGGCTTGGCCTCGGATTCAGCAAACTGATATCACCCTGACACACTGACAAACTCGCTGAAAAGACGGAATAGATGGATCTACTATAAGCAACATATATAACTAAAAGGTACGAAACCCTAGAGATAGCAAGCATGTAAGATAAGATGTGAATCGAAACGCGATAGCTACCTCGGATCGACGAGAAGACGGTGACGAGATGAGGTGACCTAGATCACGAGATTCCCTGAATTCGCCGGACGAGCTCTGATTTGCCGAGACACGAGATAATTAGGATTAATGAAGAAAAAGTTACGGCAAACCCTAGCGAGGAAGTCAAGGAGACGCGAAACAACCTCGCGAAGAAGACGACGCACGATGAAACCTCGACGACGAACGGCCAAAACGCGTTACGCAAACCCTAGGTTAGGGTTAGGGCAAACGCGTGACGAAAAGCCGATCGGGGGCGAGCGCGAGGCAAACCACGGCCGGAGGAGAAGCTTGGCAGCCTAGGGCGCGGCTCACGGCGGCGGAATCGCGGCTCACCGGCGGCGTGAGGCCAGCGGGCGGCAGAGGCGAGGCAGAGCGGTTGGTGCGGGCAGGCGCGGCGCGCGCGGGCAGGTGCGGGTGAGGAGGCGCGGCTGGGTGGCGGCTGGGCTCGCCGGAGGCGAGGAAGAAGGTGGGGCGCGGCAGCTCCGGCGAAACGGCGGCGACTAGGGCTTGCGGCGGCGAAAAAAACGCGAGCGAGATGAGGAGGTACGACCAAGGACGAACCATTTTATGAAGGGGTTAGATCCGCTCATCACGCGATGACCGGACGCGGTGGTCGATATGACCGGACGCGGTGGTGCAGCGTCCGGTCACACTCCAGTAAGCTCCTGGAGCGACCGGACGCGTCCGGTTAGGACTGACCGGACGCGGTCAGAGTCCAGTCGAGGGGTACTCGGGAAATCATCGTGAATGACCGGACGCGGTGGTGGTAACCGGGACCGGACGTGGTGGTCAACAGCAGCGCGTCCGGTGCAGCGTCCGGTCACTAGATCTGGAGTTGGTCTTCTGGATGACCGGACGCGCTGGTGGACGCCGGGACCGGACGCGGTGGTGAAGCACCACTGCGTCCGGTGCAGCGTCCGGTCACTGTTTTTCATCCTTCTTCGTTCCAAACTCCGACGCGACTTCTCCCAATCAAGTTCCAATTCAAAGAGACACAAATAAACACCAATTGGAACCTGATATGAGTGACCTCACTCAAACCCTCAAATTTTTCAAAATAGATTGTCTTAGGCTAGTATTATTTTTAAGAAAATAGGCAATAAACACCCGAGGAGCAACGTATGGCCATGCAACAGAGTTTTTGAACCTTTAGGAGCGTCAAAATGCTCTCTCTATCCATGGACGAACACAGAGGTTGCTCAAAGCTAAACCGAAAAGAAACGACAAACAAACAACCATGCATATGCAATGCAATACAAGAAAGTAAAGCTAGGTTGCTTGTCAAGTTTGATCCACGGTTAGGCTTCTTCACTCCTCCAAAGGAGGGTTATCGTAACCGTGTTAGCCAAGCCCTAAATGCATTGCGATAAGATAAACATGGCATATAATACAATGCAATGCAAGGGACAACACACGCTCATTTTTTAAAGTTGCTAGAATCAAGCACATTGAGTTCACTTCTTAACCTACAAAAGGTGGCCTCATCCAAAGGTTTAGTGAAGATATCCGCTAATTGATTTTCACTTCTTACACCTTCTAGTGATATGTCATTTTTAGCAACGTGATCTCTTAGAAAGTGATGGCGGATATCAATGTGCTTGGTGCGAGAGTGTTGTACCGGATTGTTAGCAATTTTAACGGCACTTTCATTATCACATAAAAGTGGCACCTTTTCAAGAACAATTCCATAGTCTAGGAGGGTTTGTTTCATATATAAGATTTGTGCACAACAAGCCCCCGCGGCAATGTATTCCGCCTCGGCGGTGGACAAAGCCACACTATTTTGCTTTTTAGATGACCAAGATACTAAAGATCTCCCAAGCAAATGGCACCCTCCGGATGTGCCTTTTCTATCAATTTTGCAACCGGCATAATCCGAATCGGAATAGCCAACTAGTTGGAATCTAGCTCCTTTGGGATACCAAAGACCAATGCTTGGGGTGTGCTTAAGATATCTTAGGATTCTTTTTACGGCACTTAAGTGAGGTTCTTTAGGGCACGCTTGAAAGCGAGCACACATGCACACACTAAACATGATATCGGACCTAGATGTGGTAAGATACAACAAACTACCAATCATAGAACGATAGAGAGTTTGATCAACCGGTTTACCTCCCTCATCTAGGTCGAGATGTCCATTAGATGGCATTGGGGTCTTGATTGGTTTGCATTTTTCCATCTTGAATCTTTTGAGAAGATCCTTGGTATACTTTTCTTGAGAGATGAAAATCCCTTCTCTCATTTGCTTGACTTGAAACCCAAGGAAGAATGTGAGCTCACCAATCATTGACATCTCGAACTCCTTCGATATCAATTCACCAAATTCCTTGCAATAATCTTCATTTGTTGATCCGAAGATGATATCATCAACATACACTTGACAAATGAAGATCTCCCCATTAAGCTTCTTGGTGAATAGTGTGGTGTCGACCTTCCCAATGGTGAAGCCCTTCTCAATGAGGAAACCCCGGAGGCGCTCATACCACGCTCTAGGGGCTTGCTTGAGCCCATATAGCGCCTTGGACAACCTATAAACATGATTAGGATATCTAGGGTCTTCAAACCCGGGAGGTTGATCAACATAGACTAGTTCATTTATGAAGCCATTTAAGAATGCACTTTTCACATCCATTTGATATAGTTTCATATCATGATGTGATGCATATGCAAGGAGGATACGAATGGCTTTAAGTCTTGCAACGGGTGCAAAGGTCTCTCCAAAATCAAGACCTTCAACTTGAGAGAACCCCTTTGCAACTAGTCTTGCCTTGTTCCTCACTACTATGCCTTGGTCATCTTGCTTGTTTCGGAACACCCACTTGGTTCCAATGACTCTTGCACCTTTAGGATGCTCTTCAAGTGTCCATACTTGATTACGGGTGAAGTTGTTCAATTCTTCATGCATAGCATTCACCCAATCCGGATCTTGAAGAGCTTCTTCTACATTTTTAGGTTCAACACAAGAGACAAAAGAGTGATGTTCAACAAAAGAAGCTAGCTTTTAGGATCGAGTCATTACTCCCTTTGTAGGACTCCCTATGATGAGTTCTTGTGGATGTGCTTGAAGTAGAGGTGAGTTTCTTCTATCAACCACTTGAGGAGGTGGATGGGGAGCATCAACATCTTGAGCTTGTGCCTCGGCTTGTTCATGAGAGACATAAGTGTCTTCATTTTCAACTCTCTCATTCTTGTCATCATTTTGAGGCACACGTGATGAAGATGGTGGATCAACAATTTGTACATCGTCATCATCATCTTTTGGCTTGATGTCTCCCACGGGCATGTTCTTCATGGCCTCCCTCAAGGGTTCATCACCTACATCATCACAATTCTCAATTGCTCCTTAGGAGCCGTTAGATTCATCAAATTCCACATCATATGTTTCTTCAACCAAACCGGTGGCATGGTTAAATACTCTATATGCTTTGGACTTTGATGAGTAACCAACAAGAAAACCAATATCACAACGTCTTTGAAACTTCCCTAGGTGTTGACGCTTCTTGTAGATGTAGCATTTGCAACCAAACACCCGGAAGAATGAGACGTCCGGCTTCTTCCCATTAAGCAACTCATAGGGGGTCTTGCCAAGAAACTTTTGTAGGAAGAGGCGATTTGAAGCATAGCATGCGGTGTTGATTGCCTCGGCCCACAACTTTTCTGGAGTGTTGTACTCTCTAGCATTGTTCTTGCAAGGGTGATCAAAGTCCGGTTCTTTCTCTCAACTACACCATTTTGTTGAGGAGTATAGGTTGAAGAGACTTCATGCTTGATTCCAATTTCATCACAATAAGCTTCAATGTTTGTGTTGTCAAACTCTTTGCCATATCTTGACTTCAAATTCATTTTGAGCTCTCTTTGCAAACTTCTTGAAGCAATTAGCCACTTCGGATTTGTCATGAAGGAAGAAGGTCCATGTATACCTTGAGTAGTCATCCACTATCATAAGACAATAGAGATTACCACCCAAGCTCTTGTATGTTGTAGGCCCAAACAAATCCATGTGTAGAAGTTCTAGCACTCTTGAAGTTGACATGAAACTTTGGTTGGATGAGTGTTTGCAACTTGTTTGCCCGCTTGACATGCACTACAAGGTTTGTCCTTTTCAAACTTCACATCCTTCAATCCTCTCACTAGTTCTTTCTTCAATAGCTTGTTGAGAGTGTTCATTCCAACGTGAGCAAGCCTCCTATGCCAAAGCCAACCAAGTGAGGTCTTGGTGAACAAACATGTCATCAAATTTGTATCTTCGGAGGTGAAGTCAACTAGATAAAGATTGTTGTATCTAAAGCCTTTGAATATCACTTGCTTGTCATTTATCTTTGAAACTTTCACTTCATTTGGTGTGAACAAGCATTGGAAGCCAAGGTCACAAAGTTGCCCAACGGATAATAAGTTGAAACTCAATGAAGCAACATAGAGCACATTTGAGAGTGAATGATCATTTGATATTGCAATCTTGCCTATACCATTGACTTTGCTCTTTGAATTATCCCCAAATGTGATCTTCTCTTGACATACCCCATTCTCTTCAATGGAGGTGAACATACGAGGATCACCGGTCATATGTTGAGTGCAACCACTATCAATAACCCAATGAGATCCACCGGTCTTGTAGTTCACCTACACACAAGAGATCAAGCTTTTTGTTTAGGGACCCAAACTTGAGAGGGGCCCTTGACTTTCTCAACTAGTGACTTGGCAACCCATATTTTCTTTGGCCTATTCTTGTTTGGGGGACCCAAAAACATGACTTTCATATTTCCATTAGAATCTTTTCTTAGCATGTAATGAGCATTGAAGGCAAAGGGTCTAGCATGCTTGGGCAAGGGTTGTGGTGGTGGAGTTTTGCATTCATGAGCAAAATGACCTTCTTGACCACACTCAACACATCTCTTTGGCTTGGGCTTTGACTTGCTTTGTTGTTGTTGAGCTTTTGCCTTTTTCTCTTGATTTGCCAAGTACCCAATACCACTTCTATCCATCTTCATTACGGTGTTCATGAGTAGCTCACTTTGCAAATATTGACCTCTTGTGAACTTGCTTAGGCCGGTCTTGAGATGCTCTTTTTCTTGCTTGAGCTTTTTGTTTTCTTCAATGAGTGACTCATTTGTTGTTTGCTTCTCAAGAGCCATCAAACCTTTTAGCTTCTTGTTCTCATTTGCAAGCATCTCATTTTCACTCTTGATCTTGGCATAATCATCATAGTTGCTTGACTCAACCACACTCTTGCCTTTGCTACTAGAACCTTGCTCAATGCATTCAATGATCAAGTCATCACATGATGTAGCTATATCACACTTAACAACATTGTTAGAGCATCATGTGTCTCAAGAGCAAGTTCATTAGCAACCACAAGACTATCATAGTCAATTTTCAATGTGGTGTATTTTTCTTTTAGAGAGTTATGTCTAGTGATGAGCTCATCATGCTTCTTCTCAAGCTTATCATGTTGATCTTTAAGCTCTTTATTAGAAGTTTTGAGCTCCTTGAGATTTGAAGACATAACTTCATTTTGATCTTTAAGCTCACCACTAGTCTTTTGAGCATTTTCAAGCTTAGATGAGAGTGATTCATTTTCATTTTGAAGTTCATTATTTTCATTTCTTGTCCTTCTTATGATTTTAGTGTATTTGTTCAACAATTTTACAAGTTCATCATAAGAAGGTGCGTCATATTCATCATCACTATCACTATCATCATCATCACTATCATGATTTTGTACCTTTCGTTCACCCTTGGCCATAAGGCATAGGTGAGTAGTGGACGATGATGGTGAAGAAGGCGGTGAAGGTGGTGATGAAGATGTTGGTGAAGATGATGGCCCCATCACAAATGCGGCAACCTTCTCTTTCTCATCATTGCTTTCATCTTCGGAGGACTCACAAGATGATTCAATATCGGTGAGCCAATCACCAACAATGTATGTCTTTCCTCCCTTCTTCTTCTTGTGAAAATCCTTCTTCTTGCCATCCTTCTTCTTGTATGGCTTGTTTTTCTTCCTCTCTTCTTCTTCATCACTTGAATCATTTTTCTTGCCCTTGTTCTTGTTCTTGTACTTGTCTTTTGGTGGTCTAGGGCATTGATGAGCTAAATGGCCAAGTTCACCACAATTGTAGCAATCCATCTCCGAGATTGGCTTTCTCTTGCTACTTGTAAAGAATTTCTTTTTCTTGCCATCGAACTTGATGCCACTCTTGTTGAGCTTCTTTAGCATTTTGGTGGTCTTTCTCACCATGAGTGCAAGTGATTCATCATCGACATCACTTTCACTTGAGATTTCTTGCACCATCATGGCTTGGCTCTTCTTCTTCTTCTTGTCATGACTAGCTTTGAAGGCCAAGTCTTTCTTCTTGGAAGATGATGAGCCCTCTTCCGGTGTGATGTGCATGTACATCTCATGAGCATTGATCTTCCCCAATACTTGTGTCGGTGTTGCGGTGGAAAGATCACTTTGGTGAAGCACGGTGACAATGTGACCATACTTCTCAACGGGAAGAACACTCAAGATCTTCCTTGCAACATCCGATTGACTCATTTGAGTGAGTCCAAGAGCATTGAGGTCCTCTACAAGAACATTCAAGCGAGTGTACATATCATTAGCACTTTCTTTGGGAAGCATCTCAAAAGAATTTATTTTCTTTAAAGCAAGGTGATAGCGTTCCTCACGCTCACTCTTAGTTCCCTCATGGAGAGCACAAAGATTTTCCCACAATTCATGAGCGTTCTTTGCATTACGCACACGATTGAAGATATCTTTGCCTAAGCCCCGGTAGAGTGCATTTTTGGCCTTTGCATTCCACCGGTCGTACTTCTCCTCGTCACCAATGGGGTTTGCGGGATCCTTGATAGCGGGAAGCCCTTGGGTTGCGGCTCTAAGACACCCAACATCTATGGCTTCGAGATACGCCTCCATACGGATTTTCCAATATGGAAAATCATCCCCCTCAAAGGTGGGAGGTGGTCCTTCCCCGTTAGACATCTTGCTCTAGGCGGTAAAGCCTAAATTAGGAGCAACTCCGCTCTGATACCAATTGAAAGGATCAAGATGCCCAAGAGGGGGGGTGAATTGGGCTTTTCTAAAAATTAATTGCAAGAATTAAATCCTATAAGCCGGAATTCACCCCTAGTGCCTACTTGTGTTCCTAGACATTCTACCGATAAAAGTTTTGCACCCTAGTTTCCAATCCTAGTCTAGCATGGCAATTCTAGGAAAGTAAATCAAGTAATGAATGTAAATACGAGAATGTAAATGCTTGAAAGTAAGGGCAAGGAACACGGCGATGTTTTTCCGAGGTATCGGAGAGTCGCCACTCCCCACTAGTCCTCGTTGGAGCACCCGCGTAAGGGTGTAGCTCCCCCTTGATCCGCGCAAGGATCAAGTGCTCTCTACGGGTTGATTCTTCGACACTCCGTCGCGGTGAATCACCCAAAACCGCTCACAAGATGAGTTGGGTCATCCACAAGCTCCGCCGGATGATCACCAAACTCCCAATCACCACCAAGCCGTCTAGGTGATGGCGATCACCAAGAGTAACAAGCTAGAACTCTCACTTGACCACAACGAGCCTAATGAGAAGGTGGATGCACACTTGCTACTCTCTAATCGCTAGTGAGGAACTCTCAAGCTTTGATTCTCAAATCACAATCCTCACTAGAGCTCTTGCACTCTCTTGCACTCTAAAGGTGTTTCTCAGCTGATCAAATGAGCAAGAGACCTCTAAAAGAGGTGGTGGGGATGTATTTATACACCCCACAGACGAAACGAACCGTTACCTGCCAACTCAGCAAAACACGGGGTGATCGGACGCGCCGGTCGAAGTGACCGGACGCCGGTCCCCTGTAACGGTCGAAAATCCGAAAGCTGAGCTGAGTGACCGGACGCGCCGGTCAGGGGTGACCGGACGCGTCCGATCGTGCAGGGAGCTTACTGTAACCGCACCGGACGCGCGACCGCGTCCGATCGGTGATGACCGGACGCGTCCGATCGTCGCTGGACCTTACTGGAACGTGACCGGACGCGCCGATCACACTCAGGTCGCGTCCGATCGGGTGTTTCTCTCAAGTGACACGTGTCGGCTTCTGACCACCGCGTCCGGTCCTCGCAAGGACCGCGTCCGGTCATCAGCGCCGAACCCTAGTCGCGGAACTGAACTGACCGGACGCGTCCGGTCATGCCGAGGGCCGCGTCCGGTCAAGGGAAAAACACCCTAAACTTTCTGAAACGCGTCGCAACTTGAACCAAGTTGCTTCCAACTGAACTTTGAGCTATTCTAGCGCTGCCTAGTGCTAAGTTTAACAAGTGTGCACCACACCTAAACATAAGACTCACCTAGGTCAAGCTACCCGCTCATGCCCCCCTTTATAGTACGGCCAAAAGAGAAAAACGAAGATCCTAACGACTAATCCGAATGTATCTCAACACCTCGACATCCGGAACTAACCGTCCTTAATCTTTACGTCACTCCTTTGAAAACCGAAATGATTTCCATCAAGGGGCATGAATACCATGGTGCCCAAAGCAGTTAACACCTCCATGACCTAACTTACCAAAGTTTCTACAAAACACATGTTAGTCATGGTAATAAAGCGTTGTCATCAATTGCCGAAACCAAACCTCGGGGCCTAGATGCTTTCAATGAGTACTTGGCAGGCGTCCCTGGCCAAGCACACTTCCTCCCTAGGTGGTTAATCGCCAAGGACCCTTTTGGGTCCTGCTCTGCCCGACCACCACGCCATTTCCAGTGGTTGAACCATAGCTATAAGGGCACTGGGTCATGGCCATCGTGTGTTAGGAGGGACCCTGGTCCAACGGCGCCGACAACTGGATATATATGGACTAATACAACAATATAATGTATGCTAATCCTCCCACGTCAGATAGTGGAAGCCCATGCTACACCACATATTTGATTCCTTCATTTGACATGTAATGCGTGAAAGCCCAAGTTTGGTTTTGGTAATTAATGACACCAAGTTGCTAATGCTATGTGTTAAGTGTTTTGAGTTAGGTATAAGCAACACATGTGATAAAGGTGTACGTGGCAAGGAGTGGTGGCCACAGGATCACAAAGAAATGGTGCATGGACATGAAATGACGGTCATGGTGGAGATGCACACAATATGATGGACATGATGATCAAGTGGAGGAGAAGGATCTAAGAGCACAAGGCAAAGGTATAACCATAGGGTTTTTCTTTTGCCGGTCTAAGACGAGTAGAGAAGTGATTGACCGGGTTTAGGATACATAGCCGACTATCAAGAGGGGCAATCACGGTTAGCTCGGGAATCAAGTGCCACTAGATCAATGTCTTGAGCATATGCATTAGGATCTAGTTGAGAGCTAACATAACGCCTTAGAAAATGTTTGTGAAATGCTAACACACATGCACATTGTGGTGTACACTTGGTGGTGTTAGCACATTTGCGAAGGCGGTGGTGTTTGAGCGGTAGTAAGGGGTTTGGGGTTCGCTCTATTTTCTATTCAGGCGTTTTCGAGGAAATGAAATGCCTATTTTCTATTGCGCCGGAGGCGAGAAAAGGTGGCGAAAGTCCGAAATGATTATCACTGAAAATACAGTGACCGGACGCTGTGGTCGAATTGACCGGACGCGGCTGGCGCGTCCGGTCAGTTCAAACCACAGACAGACGCGCGTGTGAGAAGGGTCGCGGACCGGCGCGTCCGGTCCCTCGCGGAACCGGCGTGTCCGGTCACGCACCCAGGAGTACAGCACAGAGGGCACGTGCGATCGGACGCGGTGGCGCGTCCGGTCACGTGCGATCAGACGCGTCCGGTCCCGACGGGAGCTTACTGGACCGCGACCGGACGCTGACACTGTCGCGTCCGGTCAAACGCTAGAGCGCGTCCGGTCACGGCAACGGTAACTTCTGACGCGCACTATTCACGCTTGTCCTGTAGTGACCGGACGCGTCCGGTCACCCTGACCGGAGCGTCCGGTCAGCGCGATTTTCACTGAGTCGTCCGGTAACGGCTAGCTGCGTACCCCTTCGCTATAAATAGAGGATGTCCGGGGTTTGAGGGTAACTCTTGCACATTTTGAGACCTAGAGACATCATTTGAGCTAGAGAACAACCCCTCCACTCATCTCTTTGCATAGGTGCACATCTTGAGTGAGATTGAGTGAGATTCAAGTGCATTGCTTGAGAGTGGCATTCTAGAGGCACTTGATCTTCGAGTTGCTGCGGATTTCTTGTTACTCTTCCGTGTTTCCCGACACGGTAGACGGCTTGGAGCAGCGGAGGTGATTGAGTTCGCAATTGGAGATTGTTGGAGCCCTCACCAAGTGTTGTAAGGGGTTCTTGATCCTTCCCCGCGGGAGTTCGCAAATTGGATACTCTAGTGGAGCTCGTGGCTTGGAGGATCCCCATCTTGTGTGCGGTTGTGCGGCGCCCGCCGAGGGCTCGACTCTTGATAGTCGATTAGCTCGCGAACCGACAAGTGGGTGCATCGCCACAACGAGGAGTAGCTTGCCGGGAAGCAAGTGAACCTCGGTAAAAATCTTGTGTCATCTCTTTGCCGAGGATTTCTCTT
Organism: Saccharum hybrid cultivar R570; assembly: GCA_038087645.1. NCBI lineage: Eukaryota > Viridiplantae > Streptophyta > Magnoliopsida > Poales > Poaceae > Saccharum > Saccharum hybrid cultivar. The sequence goes on along the minus strand of JAQSUU010000015.1, from coordinate 28,661,295 downwards.
GTGGTTGATCATTGTGATTGATTCTTCGAGTGCATTACTTCTCTACACCGTTGGTATAAGAATCAAGTCACTTGCTCTTTACTTTGTTGTACTAGTCCTAGTGTAGCTTTTATCACTTAGGAGTAAGTAGCTTAGTGACTTAGTCTTGTTGGTGTGTATTAGAGATCATAGCCTTGCTTCACTAGTTTTGTATAGGTGGCTTGCATAGTGTAGTTGAGCTAGTGCTAGAATTAGCTTAGCCATCTTTTATACTAACGTGGTTGTTTAGTGAAGCTTGTAGATTTTTAAATAGGCTATTCACCCCCCTCTAGCCATTTGGACCTTACAATACGACAAAAACATATTACTCTTAACGTGCAATTCAACCTATAGCGTTGGTTCGGTGCACATGCACCCTATTTTGTACAACTTCTACGTGTCGTTTCTTGCATCAACAACTTGGTTTAGTGAGACTATAGATGCCAACTCGTAGTTATCTTTGATTCTGCTAGATCAATATAGACTAATACGACAATGCAACGTATGCCAATTCTCCCACGTCAGATTTTTAGAAGTGATAATGGACTGCACATTTGTTTTTCCCTTTTTACGTGTAATGTCACAACTGCACATCATGCACTTATCGTGCAATCCAACCTCGTAGCATTGGTTCAGTGTACGCACATCACATGACACACAATGCAACATGGTAAATACAAAGATAATTAAACTAGCTTCGCTAAATGAAAAGAAATATAATCTAAAACAATCAATCAAATCGCCATGTCAGATAGTGGAAGCCCAGGTTGCACCACATATTTGTTGATTTTTACACTTGACGTGCAAACCAACCTGTAGTTTGGTGCACAATATACCCTATTCTATACAACTTCCGCGTGTTGTTTCTTGCATCAACAACTGGGTTTAGTGAGAATATCGTCGATGCCAACTCATAGTTATCTTTGATTTTGCTAGAGCAATATAGGCTAATACGACAACGCAATGTACGACAATTCTCCCACGTCAGATTGTTAGAAGCGACAATAGACCACACATTTGTTTTTCCCTTTTTACGTGTAATGCCACAACCGCACATGATATTCTTATTGTGCAATCCAACCTCATAGCATTGGTTTCGTGTACGCACATCGCATGACACACAATGGACCATGATAATATAAGACAATTAAATTAGTTTCGTTATAAGAAAAGAATTATAATATAAAACAATCAATCGTTTCAAGTTTTCTTAAAAATCCCGAGCAGTGACAATGCTGCATAAACGACGCGCAATTTGGAACACGGAACACTGTCACATGCCGTAGCAACCTTGAGTAATTTCTTCGATGCTGTTTTTTCCTAATAAAAGAGAAATAAACAATGTATAATTTCTTCGATACAGGAGTAATTTTAATTAATTTTGCAAATGATTGGTTAATCTTTTTTCCGGAATCGGCAGAGGACACGTTCCCGTCCAGGTTGGATACCATACCACGGTGCTGTACCACGCCAGATCGCCGTGCGCGTCACACGAGCGGGTGCTACCACCGCCGCGCGCGGCCAAAACGACCCTCGCCGAGAGCAGCGCGCGGCCGAGCCTTTTTCCCGTTGCCCCGCGACGAAATTAAGCAGGCGCTGAACTGGCCCGAACTGGCGCGCAAGGCACGCATCGTCCAGGAGCACGACCCTTCCCCGACGTGGCACGGCCCGGGGGGGCTATAAATGCCGCCATTGCCTCTCCCTCCCTCTCCGCATCCGCAAGCTAGATCGCCATTCCACTCCGCCTTCGGTTGGAGGCTCCGTTCCTAACCAACACAACACCCTTTCCGTTCGAGAGAGTCCCTTGCGTTGCCTTGTCGGTGGGTCGCGAGGATGACGCCGGCGAGCGTGGTCGCCATGCCCAGGAGCGTCCCGTTGGCGCTGGCGGCGTTCCCAGCGCCCGCGAGGGCCGGGGAGCGGAGGAACGCGCGGTCCTTCAGGCCCGCTGCGTGCGGCGCCGGGGACGACCAGCAGCAGCCGCCGTCCATGGCCGCGATGCCGGCGTCGCTGCGCGCCATCCAGGCCAGGAGGAAGCAGGCGGCGGCGCAGCGAGGGGTGCCGCGGGCGATGGCCACGAGCGCGGCCGGGTGCGCCGTGGCGGCCCTTGTCAAGGCCGTGGAGGCCGTCCAGGGCGCGGCGGCAGGGGGCGCTGCCGAGGCCGCGCGCGGCGCCGGTGGCGCCGTGGCGTGGGTCTTCAGCAAGGTTCACCTCCAGTCGCCGGATCTCGCCGTCGGGCTGCTCGGGATGGTCGCCTGCTGCCTCGGCACAATCGTGGAAGCCGAAAGGGGCCGCATGGAGGCGAAGAAGCCCGAGGTGTCGTCGGGCAACGCAGCAGAGGCTGACCGCCCCGACGGCAACGGGGACGCGGCGGAGGAACCACCCGAGGACGACATGCCGGAGCTGGTGGAGGCGGACATGGAGAAGGAGTGGTGGGGCCAGATCGGCATCTTGCATGGCGGCGGCCTGTTCGGGGACAGCTACGGCCAGGAGGAACTCGACGAGGAAGAGATCAAGGAGATCGACAGCGCCCGCGCGCGGCGCCGGAAGGCGGCGTACGAGAGGGTCATCGCCTCAGGCGGCGCCAACTCGCTCATCCTGTCCAACTACGCGCAACTCCTCTACGAGTTCGACAAGGACATCAATAGGTGCTTCTTGTTGCATGCATGCAAATGCAACCCTTCATTCAATCAAGATCTAACTAACCTTTTTGAATCTTTTCCTCAAAAAAAAAAACCTTTTTGAATCTTGGTTTGACCACGGCACACATGTGACGACAGGGCGGAGATGTACTTCAAGCAGGCGGTGGCCGCCGAACCACCGGACGGCGAAGCGATGCGGAGGTACGGCATGTTCCTCTGGCACGCCCGCGGCGACATGGGCGGCGCGGAGGACATGTTTACCGGCGCCATCGACGAGGAGCCCGAGAGCAGCCACCACCGGAGCAGCTACGCGTGGTTCCTCTGGATGACCGGCGGCGTCGAGACCTGCCTCATCGACAGCGGCAAGCAGAACAACGGCAACGACGTCGAATGAACCGCAGCCCTTCGATCGGAAATACAATGCATCCAAACAAGACAAGAAGAAAAGACCTTACCACCGGCAAGTGCCCGGCGGCGGGCCGGCCATTTAGATGGTGCGTCTAGGTGCCGCGTGCCCGGCAATGGCTATACAGCAAGCATAGTATCATCCATAAGCAGCATCGGCCCTTGTAGGGGCCAGTTTTCCAGTATACTAGTAGATGGATGCGCATCAAGGAGCCAACCCAGGACCAGGAGGCAAACAAATAAGGTTGGCAAAGCCAGCGCATGTTAGAGCGTGTGATGCTAGTACTAGTAGTATGTAGAATAAAGCATCCATGCATCTTTCCATTCCAAGGCATGGATCCATCATGAGATAGTAATGTTGTTATAACTGCATTGTGAATGAACAATAATAATATGTGTGTGGTGTGGGGAAACCATAGTGCTTCCTTTTATATATGTATATATATGGGATGTTTAAGTTTGCAAGTGTAAGAACTAAGGAGCATGGTTACATTGCTGCTGATATCTGAGATATACAGAGGTTTGTGTTTGTACATAGATAGATATGGAGAAAATCGGCATCACGTCTTTCTGCTGGGGATCGCGTCTTTGTCATGGTGGCTCTATAGACAGGCATGAACACTCATCGGACGATATCATCATATGTATTAACATGAACCATAGGGATGAACGCTGGTGAATCACCTACAGCCCAGCTCCAATCTTGCATCTGGGCTGATACTGGTGTTTGTACAGAGCTTCTGAAGGTCAACGTAGCCAATGATTGTGTCCTCAAACACAACATCGTCCATCTTCGCATCATCAAAGGTCGATCCTGACAAAACTGTGTTCTTAAAGATTGCCCCTGTGAGATCGGCCTTCTCGAAATTAACACGGTCTATCACTGCATTCGTGAAGTCGGTTCCTGAAAAAGCATTTGAACCAGAAGAGCTCATCATTCTGTTCGTTCAGTATACTGTATTACAGTATAAGTAAAACAATTCAGCAATATTGTGCAGTGAACAATAACAACAGAATAAGCTGTACAATTTTCCTTAAAAAAGGAGAGGTGCACAATTAGTTACTACCTTTGAAACTTGCACCAACAGCATAAGCTTTGGACATGACAACTTCAGACATGTCAGCGCCGTCAAACTTTGCCTCGGACATCAATGCTGCAGCTAAAGACTTGCCTTTTAGATTAGTTTTCTCATTCGAGTAATCACAGAACCGGAGATCAAGGGGCTTGTCATACACCCCATTTGCCTGACCAATTGTATTCCCCACAAATGCACGCTCACATCGGTTTGGCTCCGTTGAGAGGGGAGGCAATCTCTAAGAAAATAAAGCAAACAGTGAATAATGTAATGTCAGTAAAGTAATTCAGCACTGTAGTGAGCAAAAGAAGTCCAAGATTTATGATGCTGCTTCTGAAAATGCTGAGTAGACTGATTATATATTCAGGTCTTAAAGCTAAAATAGTATTTCCTCCATTCCAAATTATAAAACGTCTATGTCTAGATACATAGTAAAAGCAATGTATCTAGAAAAGCCAAAACGTCTTACAATTTGAAACAGATGGAGTAAAATGTATTCATAGGTCACAACTCAACCTAAGCAAAGTGAAAACGGGCATGCTTCATCCGGTTAAACGGATCACCAAATAAAGCACAATAGTTATTTCTCCACAAATATTCCCCTCTTCTCTGTAGCTCTACCACAGTACCAGAACCCACTTTTGAAGATGCAATGCTAATCTGAAGTCTCATAAGACTAACCAAGAACAGAATTTATTTCTAGCTTTAGATTGAGCGCAAGTGATGCTAAATTTCAGGTGATTTTCAGAACATATAGAAAATTGAATTCAATAACGTGCTGAGCTTCAACAACTGATGTTGGCATGTTGCAGTAGCCCACATCAAATGCTGCGGTAGTTGTACTATATATTCTTTAACTGGAACAGCTCAAACTCCTGAGACTGATCCGATTTTATCACCATGAGAAATACCTTGTAATTAACTCTTGAGTAGTTAAGTACCAATACCTCTTTTAACAGAACCCTCAAAATCTTCCAACGCTTGTATAATTGGGGTCGTTTGGATCCCTTCATTTTGGAGGAAGAAATCTACTTAATGAATTAAGCTATTTGGCTGGAATTTGACATTCCATAACATTCCCAAGCTCACAAATAAGTCTATCTCAAATTCATAGGGTGGAAGATAGAAATGGATTCTATAGATCACTATGTTATAATTCTACTCTCCAACTTATAGCACACTCTTCAACTCACTTTCCGACAATAGAAATGCAACATATAAGTATGTCCCTTGTATGTCTAACAATAAATATACAAATATATTCCATATACAACTATATTAGCTTAATTAATCTATGTCTAAATTGTAATTATTAGAATGAATTCAATTCCAAGGATCCAAATGGGCCCTTAAGGAAAAACATCTTGTACTTAACTAGTTATTGTTTTCCATGTAAAGAAATTTTCAATGGAGCAGCTCTATATATTTTACAGCAACTTATTCTAAACCGAATTAACGGAAACAGTAAACAGTGACTATGCCTAAGCAAAGTTCAACAGAATTACGTCACTATGTGCTATCAGATCACAAAATGTGAGGCCGATTCAATCAGAAAAATCACACCCAGTGACCCAGACCGAGACTAACATTTGACAGAGATTAAAAATTCCATCCCAGCAATAGCTCCGTTTCACTGTCTAATGCAACGTGACGTTATCGATAAAAACTACATTCCAGAAATTGCACCCCGCCCACAACGTGAATGTGTGGTAAGAAAGAGGGGTATTCAGATTCACCAACCTGGCTGGCGGCAATGACCGGATTGGACGCGGACGCGACGGCCCAGGCCGCCAGCACGCCGCACGCGAGGCGGCCGGCGCCCTTGGCCCACGCCGGCTCGGTGTTCCCGCCGGCGTCGGCCGCCGAGCACGCGACGCGGCACCTCGGCCGCCGCGGGCGGCAGAGCGCGGCGCCGGACGGCGAGGCGAGGCAGGACGACGACGCCATGCCAATGCGGTTGCGGTGTGGCTGGCTGGCTTTGGCCTGTGTGAGGTGAAGGGGAAGGGGGAGGGAGAAGAGAGGGTGGCGATGAGGCAGAGTCGGAGCGAGCTCTCCAGGCCCGCTATCTTATCGGCTTATCCGTGCCACCGTGTCCCTGTTCTCCCGACTTGGCGGGAGGCCCACGTGACACTCGAGGCGTCCCGACGCGCCGCGACCAACGACCATTTGGGAGCACTAACCCGGTCTATTTTCGGACGAATTCTGGTCGTTTCTTCCTCAATCCTCATGTTCTGTTCGATGCAAGTGGGCGGTTGAGTTAAAAAAAAGAATTTCAGCTTCTAAGTTTTCAAAATCCAACTATTAAGTTGGCTTTTGAAAAGCAAATTTTTTATGAAATGAACTAAAAGTTAAAAATACGTTTTAAATAACTTTTCTTTGATGTGATGAGAAGCTAAAAGTTTATTAAAAAAACTAATCCTCTGTCCCGAATAAATAGATTTTTAGCTTAAAAATCTATCTACAAATAAATCAATTTTTAGGAGACTAAATGGTTTATCAGTCTATTTATTTTTCTCGAAATCTCCTTTGTGAGGGAATAATAGATATAGTCGAGTAACAATCTTGACATGAACAAGTTTCTTATGATGCACCTCCATCTTATAGCTATCCAAAGTGAATAAAAATGATTTTTCTATCCTTTGTTCTAATACTTGAGTAACACAAACACCACCTCAACGGGTCAAGCGATTTGTCGAACGCCCAGAGTGTTGCAATCACAGTAAACGGATTGAATAGATTTTGGGGTCGTTCGGCTGGAATTATAAGCCGGCTGAAAAACACTGTTGGCTGATTTTTTTGTGAGAGAGAAATACTGTTTCGGCTAAAAAAACAAGCCGAATAAGACAGATTATAAGCCAGATAAACAGGACCTTTGTGTTTTCCATTGTGGAACCTATTCATTCTATTTAGTAGACCTACAACGAGACTTTGAAATGGTAATTTGTGAGCACTCGTGACATAACACATGGGGTTTCACCATAGTTTAACCAGCCCTATACCAGCCAACAGAAAGAAACATGCAGGAGCAACTAAACGTCGCATTCGTTCAGACCTATCTAGCTTAACTAAGTGGATCTATTTGCCACTCATACCAACAGAAATATACATGCAGGGATGCTGTTTCATCTGCTAGGAATCTAGGATCTCCTACGTATTCCAATCAGCAGCATGTCGAAGAACAAACATCTCTTGCGCTGTCTTGTGCATCACCAAGCAATTATGCCTGCTGTGGCAGAGGACAAATAGAAAGCAAGGTGTGGCACAGTAGAATCATCTGAGCTCCCTGCCTTGATTAATTGCATAGCCATTGAGAGATGACATGTGAACCAGCCAAAATAATGAAGAGCATGGCAGATTTGAGGTGGGGCGGCTGCCACACCCAGCCCTACCGAGAGCTCCGCCAATGGTGAGGACGCCCGCTTTTCAGGGACATCATCATCTTTTCTAGTAACTCTCTTTTGTTCTCTTTTGGGCACAGAATAACCCAATATTGTGCATGGCTCACAATTCACAACCTTCTAAAGTAAGAGTTGACAGACTAACTCTCCTAATTTCGGAACAAGCATCACTGTCTTTTTGTCTAAAAAAATCGAAACAACAATAACAACCCACACAGAGACGGGTCTGAAACCGAAGGCAGACCAACCAAACCAACCGACCGACCAATCGTCCACCGCCTCGTCTCCGCTCTCCCTCCGCCGGCAGCCATGAACGGCATCAACGCCAACGGCGGCATCCTGTCGTACGGGAACATGGAGGGGTACGCGATGTGGGTGGCGACCGGCGTGGCGTCGGCCTTCTTCGCGTCCCTGGAGCGCTGCTCCTGCATCCACCTCCACACCGCGGAGGACGACGGCGACTACGACGACGAGGAGGACCTCGAGGAGGCCGACCGCTCCTTCTCCCGCCCGCCGCAGGCCATCCCCGAGTACTACTACGACCGGTCCGGATCCTCCGCCTCCTTCGCCACCGCCAAGATGTGACGTGACGACCAGGCATGGCATGGATCGCGGGGCCGGCCGGCGGTTCAGCATGCGTGATGATGATACCATCCATTTATTGATTTATTATTAGTTCTTGCTTGATCCGTTGTGTTCCAAGCCAAGAACAAAAAATGCGGCACTGCGTGTCTGCGTCCCCATTGTAACAGTTGATGGATCTGTGACTCCGTACAGTGAGTTGTGTGATGATTTGATTTCTTTTTATTTTTTCCCTTATTATGGGCTCCAAAATTGCTGCAGAGATCTCGAGCGACTCTGCAAATTTTAGGAGTGTGCCATTTGAAGATTCAATGTTCGTCTGCATTTATTTTCGCGTGTCACGTAATCATGCCAGAGTGCATTTCTCTTAGCCTAAGTTTTAGGTTCACTACTAATTGAGAAACACAATGGGACGACTAGCGTCCGGATGTTCGGCCCGTGGACGTGTCCAGACGCAGCTTGGGGCTCTTCGATTCGAGGAATAGGAGCCTCCCAATCTCAGTGCATAAAAGAAGAAATGAGCGCACCTATCCCTTCCCCATGTAACGGAACAGAAGGAGCATGCGCCCGCATGTACTCGTGGCGCCCGTCCTCGCCGCACTGCCATCCCACGACGCGCCGCTAGCATCGAGAAGAAGGGGAGGGGGCGGCGCCCCACCTGCGCCTCTGGTTCGGATGCCCAGCTGGCGCCGAGAGAAGGTGGAAACACCGAGGCGAGGGCAGCCGAAGACGAGGAGGGAGCGAGATGCAATACCCGATCTACTTTTGAAACATCCAGATGCAACACTTGCAAGATACGTCTGAAGACAAATGAAACACTCAAAACATGCATCTTAAACACTTGCAAGAGCACCTCAAAACCATTGTAAAACATATGCAACATCTAAATAAAATACTTGCAACATATGTGTGAAATATATGCAACATCTGAATAAACACACTTGCAACGTAAATTTGAAAAAAAAACAGATAAAATATTGGGAACAGAAGCTTGCAACATACATGTATAACCATAGCAACATATACAACATCTCAATTTACTTTTGCAACATCCTTATGAAACATTTATAGTATACCTATGAAACATCCGAAACACCTAAAACATAAGCTTGCAACATACGTTTTTTACCCTTCTTCTTCCATACGATGCAGCGCAAGCGGGGATGGGGAGCGGAGGGCAGCACCGTTGCAACCCCTTCTGGAGGCAAGCGGAGAGGGCAACGGGGACAGGACACCGGCGAGCTTTGGCCGGCATAAGGGCTGCCGCCGTCGCAGGCAGGTGGAGGGGAAGGCGAGGATAGCCCAGCGATGGCGCAGGCCACCGGCAGGCTCTGGTCGGACGAGGACCGGGAGGAAGGGGCCGGCTGCAGGCATAGGCGGCGGCTGACGAGCTCTGGCCAACGGGGAGCTCTGATCAGGTGGGGGACGAGAGGAAGGGGCCAGTGGCAGGCGCAGCGACTAGCGGCAGGCGGAGGCACGGCGGGGGATGTGCGGGATGGAGGCACCGCGGGAGCAGACATGGATTTTTTTTAAGGAGCGCATCACGGGCCGTACGTCTTTATTGTACCATTATCGTAAACACAAAGCAGCATCCAGCATGACCCTCCTCCTTGGCATTTGGCAACGTCAACCGAGTTGTCAACCAGCATGGCCCCCCTGCTGCCTCCTAGTCCGATTGCACACGCACCCAAACAATTGGGCCCCTAGATCTTATACTGTAGTTATCTTCGTAATGCTTTGATTGGGAAAAGAAAAACTGGCTCATATCTCCTGCATCTCCTACAACTAAAAAGAATAAAACGTGGACATTTTCGTTCGTGCGACAATATTTCGTCCGTCTGCCTTCGGCCCCCGTGCGATACCTCTCCTCCGCGCCCTCATCCTTTCCTCCCGCAGCCCTAGGTACCGATCCCCTTCCCTCGCTCTGCCCTTGCGCGCGGTGCGGGTGACGGACAGCCCCGGCGCGGCAGGCGGGGACCACCTGGCGCCGACGGCACGCGTCCCCCTCCCGACTAGCGTGCTGTTGCCGGACGCGACAAGGCGCCTATGACCCCTGTGCCCGCAACCGCCGAAGCCGTCGGGCGACCGCCGCCGCCGCCGTCGGACGGGCCGCTGCTAATCGCCCTCCAATTACGCGATACCTCCAATCATGCGATCTCGTCACACACATCCAATCACGTACACAGCCTCCTCCTCCAATCAGCCTCCCTGCCGCGGCGAAGCCGCCTCCTCCAATCAGCCTCCCCGCAGCAGCGAAGCCACCTCTCCGCCCTCCACGAAAGCCACACGCTGTGCGATCCAGGTGAGTCTCCTTCCTTCCCCTCATGATCTCTCCGCCGTGCCGTGGCCTTTGATTCGATTTGGATGCAAGCTGATGCGGTCTGTGGTTGGGGTTGGGTGTCGGTAGAGATGGGGAACCTGTGCCTGTACGGCTACGCGAATGAAGCGTGGGAGGTGGCGCTGCCAGCGGAGGAGGTGCCCACGGTGCTGCCGGAGCCGGCGCTCGGGATCAATTTCGCGCGCGACGGGATCAACCGTCGCGACTGGCTCGCAGTCATTGCTGTCCACTCCGACTCGTGGTTGTCTCCATCACATTCTACTACGCCGCGCGGCTCAACCACAGTGATCGGTACGACACGGTCCCCTCACCCCCCACACACAATCTCGCCTCTGTTTCTCTCAAGGTCCGATGCTTCCTTGTTGCGGTCACTTGTTCCTTCTTGTGGTGTGTGCTGTCTGTGCTCATTGATACATATGACATGCATACATGTGCCGGGGCTTTCTCAGATGTATTTTGTGAGTTGAAGTGGATGTTAGGATATGCATGGCGTGCTGTGCCCTCTGTATGCATGTCATTGTGCGAACGTGTTTGGATCCGACATTTGTTTTGCCAAGTAACTGTTCAGATTTGGGCATTCTGCAGAGGTTTCGTGGAATATAATTAATTTGCCAATTTTTGATTTAGAAAGCAAATGAGTTTGTTCCCATGTAGCAATTTAAGGAGCTATGCTGTTGAATTGTTTACTATAGTCGTGCGAATTACTAAGTTATATTAGCTTATAAAGCGACATTTTGCTGAATTTGGGGGGATATCTGTTTATCTGTGCTGTTGTTAGCATGATGTAAACTTCTGAGCCTATGTGGAAAGCTTAGTGGAGACCCTTCATTGTCATCAGAATGTTCATATGTTGCTGGACTAAATATGCCTCAGAAATATTCAGACGCTTAAAGCCTACTCTGTCGTTTTAAGCTGATTCCATTTTTTGGAATGAATTTCTTCCATCATTTTTATAAGTTATGGTATGAGCACCTGTCAGTGGTACTGGCTTTTGGGCGATGCTGCTCTAGATAACCAGTTCATGAGGTTAGTATCCTTTGTGTTGACCAACAGGCAACAGCAAGGACTTGAGCCTCTACTACTTATGCATATACATGGAAATGTATTTCAAAGTTTCATTTGGCATCAGAATTATTTCAAAGGTTCGGTTCAGAAGCGAACTGAGAGAGGATGAGGATAGCAATGGTGTGATGTCCCGTTCGTGATCGGTTGGTTCTTGCAGCTGCAGACAGCTCCTCGATTCGTTATTTCTTCAGGAGCAGCATAGACAGAAGGAACCCAGCAGCTCCCATGGTGGGTCTCTCTTTCCCTCTCTCTGTCTCTCTCCTCTTCTGCTCCTGTTCGTCTCCAGGATTATATATATTCCTTTGCTTATTTTGCATACATGCCATAGTTGGATTGCTTTAGTTGAGCAGTTTTGTTTTGAAATCTCTGCAGACGTATATTTGCATCTTGGTTCGTGCGTGGCCTGTAAGCCTGTTGTTCTTAGTCAGACAGGCCATCAGTTCACCATACTGTATTTTCCCATGGATCGATCACTTTGAAAGTGTTTTGGTTGGTTAGTTCATAGAATTCTAATCTAATTCAGAAGAAACACACGAGGAAGAAATGGCCAAGCAATCTTGTTCTGAACTCAGATGGAAGTCTGTTAGCGTCTATCAGTATGGGCATCTTGATATTTTCTTACAGTGACTTTTCCATCTGTGATGGGTTCGGCTGTGCCATGCTCGGACATGAGACGTGCTCTCTATTTGTGTTTGTTTCTGATGATCATGTATCTTCAATTTTGCAGGGCCATGGAGGATCAAGTAGAATATTTCTAACATTATAATATGTGTTGAATACTTCAGGACTATTGAGATCAAGATTGACAGCCTCTTTTGTGGATGGCAAATGCAAACAAGAATGACACCTTGAAGCAACAAGAAATCATATGTTGCTGGGTTCATACCAATTCTTATTGAATCTTGATCATATATTCCTGCCGATAACATTGCCATCATCGAGTCATCTTGATCTTGGTTTGCACTGATGTTCAGAGATGTGTATCTCCTGTGTATGTGCAGTGCAGCAGGAAGATAGCAAGCCTCGCCAACAACAGTGCTAGCCTTTGTTGGTTCCAGAACTCTACTGGATTCCTTCACCAGCAGTAGGATCCCTAGATGAGGCCATCTCAAAAGCCTCGACGTATGTGCCATGAACTATCCTTCATTCGCCTCACCGACGCATCATCTAGCACCGAACGGCAGCAGGAAGGTGAGCTTCAATGCCCCCTGCATCTGTTAACTATTTGAATTTGGTTGATTTAGCACAGTTAGATTTATCAGTTTCCTCTATATTTATTAACTGTTTGCTCAAGAATCTATGAGCACAATGCAAGAGGTTTCCAATTTATGACAGGTAGTCGGTTCATGCATTTAGAGTTTTCAATATACCTAGATATCCAGTGAGACATTTTCTTATATGTCATGACTGGTTCTTTAATATTACATAGTGCCTTTTTTTTAATCTAATCTCTGACCCCTTGAGTTTTGATATAATATTAATGTCTTAGGTATTATGAAATCCGCTTGAGGTGTGACATGGGTACTTCCACAGAAGTGCCATGTCTGTGTTTTGTCTTGTCACTGTCATTTTTATATAGGATTAAACAAAATTATTTCTTTTGGGGCATTGGGCTCAAATAATTTTAACGGCACACTGCCTGATGAGCTGGGGAAATTGACAAAACTTCAACAGAGGTGAGTTGTCTATTTGGTCGCTTTACATGTGTTCTACATAACCATCTATGCTTTCTTCACTCTTTAAACTGATAGCTATATGCAAGACATAGCTGAAAAATTTTATCCATGTTTGAGTTGCAGATACACAAGAGTTATTGTTTGCTATATGAGACTTGTACAGAGTGATGCTTGGGATCTTTTCATTTTTGTTGGTTTTGCAGGCTGACTTTAGGTAGGTGACTCCAAGTGTGGTGATCCGGTGCTTAGCCATGATGGGCTATTCCCCTTATTAATGCAGCTTAATGAGCATGCTAAGTTGTCAATGCTCACGAATATCACACAGACTCTCTCCAACTTGTGCCGTGTTTTTCTATCAATGTTTCTTAGTGGTTTGTAATTTGCGCTACGAGGACTCCTCGTAGTTCCGTCGTGTAATTCTACTTTCTCTTAATGAAAAACTGCCACAGTGGTATGGCCATATTTTGGTAATAATAGTATAACATGTTTTTAAATTATTGTGATATTTTGGTATGTGAAGGGCATCAGCGCGCAGCAACAGGTGCTGAACCAGGCGTACTCCCCGGAGGCTGATGCGTGGTCCGTCGTTCTCGACGGCATGGTCACCGGGTGGCGGAGCCCCAGCGCGTGCCTCGACGGCCGATTCTACGCTGCTGACTGCAAGGACGGCTACCGGTTGAGGGAGTACGACGAGGCAGCAGACGCATGGACAACCTGCGTCGACAGCAAGCAGCAACGGGGGAACGTGACTGTGTTAATTTCATGAATTTTGTTAATTTCATGAACTTTGCCTTTTGGATTACAGTAGAGTTTGTGAGCTTATGATGCCGCGCTCTCTATGACTGTTAATTTCACAAACATTGTCTTTTGGATTAAATGTCACTCGTATTTAATTTTAAAGTATTGTTATCTTATCGTGCGATCCGTATATTTTTAGTAAAAAAGTTTAGCAACGCACGGGCACGCTAGTATCCCATTATACGTGATACTCTCCCACCGCCGCCGATGCTATCGATCGATTGGTATTCCGCCAGTCCACCTGGGCGCCTCTTCGTCTCCTGCCGCCGCACGCCCGTTCCTGCCTCCTCCAGGTTCCTCCCACTCTCAATCTTTTTCTTTATCTCCCACTGATTTGTTCATCTCATTGATCAACGCGGCTGCCGCTGCCGGCCACTAACTTTTATAGTGTTCTCGGTTCTTCGATACGCGGAATGTGAAGGGCAGGGAGGAACAGACTACGGCAGATGCGATCATGCGATACATCAGAAAACACTGATCGTCTCGAGCTCTTTAGTTCCCTGCGACGCAGTGCCGCCCGTGCCGGGTGCTGACCGGTGACCGCCAGCGCCGAGTCGCCGAGACGTACGGCAAGACCCAAGTGACGGGGCTCCCTCAAGGTTCGATTCTTTCCCTGCCTTGCTAACCCTAGAATTCATGCATATGTCCCGTTCGAACCGCATTAGTTAGTTTAGTTTTGTTTGGATCACAAGCAGATTTCAAGCCTCGTCATGTATAGGAAGTATGAATCTGGCCACGAAAAGCGTAAGAAGAAAAGAAGACTAGAAGCAGCTGCTCAATCTCAGAAGGGCGCTCTTGATAGATTTGTTGTGAAAGAATCTCGTTTCAGTCCTGAGAATCAAACTCCAAATGCTGATCCAGATGAGGGTCGTGGTGACGATGCTAACATTGGAGTACGAGTCAAGGCTCAGAATGCTGAAATTGTTCAAGGTGAACATGCTAACATTGCCGTTGCCGATGAAGTTAGTGGCCATGCCGATGTAGTTAATCCCAGCTTGGATACATCACCAAGTATCGAAGATAACAGCAGCAAGGGCATCAATAATGATTTGCAGCCGGATATATTTGATCCAAGAACTTGGGATGCGCTCGATTCTAAAATGATTGATATTTTGGTGCAAAAGGGTCCTAAAAGAGACCTGTCTATTGAGAAAGGTCCCAAAGACAAATTCTCTAGAAGGTTCTCTGCATCATCATACACTAGAGTTCTCTCCAATGGAGAAAAGTGTGACAGGGAATGCCTTGTGTACAGCAAGGAGCTTGATAGAGTATTTTGTTTCTGTTGCAAACTATTGAGAAAGGGGCATGGAAAAGGTTATTTAGCAAATGAAGGTTTTAGGAACTGGCGTCATCTTGGCACTAGACTTAGAGAGCATGAAACTAGTGCAGAACATGTTATGAATATGGCTACTTGGTGTGAACTGCGTCTCAGGTTACAGAAGAATCAAACAATTGATAAAGTTGTTCAAGGAGAACTTCAAAAGGAAAGGGATCCTATCAAGTAGAATCAAAGTTAAATGGGCAGTACTCATGCATGCTCTCCAGGTTTGGATATGTCTAATTGCAAATGGCGTCCTCATCTCATATGGTTTAATGGTTATATACTCATATGGAGTCATTGGAGTGGCCCTCATGTAATAATCGATGATTTTATTCGAGGCAATAGAAGCAGCACAAAAATGTTGTCTTGTACTGCACTTAGTTTCTTTAATCTGCTGCCTGACCAAAAATGGCACGCCTTGGAATTTTTTAATCGGTTATGAAGTACTAGGTAGAAATTTTAGCTGTTGGCTATCGGAGGCCTTTTGGATTAACGACATTCAGATCATATGCTCTTAGCTCTACGCTTCCTTCAATTTTTTTATACTCCATTTGTTATATAATCTGTCTTGAAATTTCACTAAATGATGCAATGCTCAATTGAATGTATGAACTATTATCTTCTTTTTCAGAATTTCCACCGAAACTTTGCAAAATGAAGCAGCATAATGTTCTTCTGCTTTCCCCTTTACTTTCAACTAGGGATGTAAATGGGTTTCGGAGGTTAGTCCACTTGCATCCATACTGTCAACATATCATGTACTAGTTTCGAATACATAATTTTTTTTTCTTTTCCTATGTTTTTCCTGTGAAATTGAACTAATTTCTGTGGAACAGACCCTAAATTGGCTAGCGAACTTACTATGCATACTGGTCCTTAAACAGCCGCAAGCTATTCAATCCCCATGACTGACGTACTGATGTTGTGAAAGTTTATAGAGGCACGGGACGGTCATGTTTCTTGTAGATTTCTATCCTTTTTTCTTCTGCAGTGTCCAAGAGTTTTTTTTATAGGGTCCAAGAGTTTTTCTTCAGTAGTTCAGTACTGAAGTATCTGTTGGAATAATGCAGTAAAAACCAATCAGACAATTCTTAGCAAAGACTTTGTAAAAAAAAAGACAAAAAAGCACCGTCCATGATGTCTGGGCCTCGTCGTGCTGATTTACCAATGGGCCTTAAATAAGGAGAAGGAAGCAGCATATGTTGGGCGTTTCAGCCCATCACATACCAGTGCCACAACGGACGCAGATTCGCACATGCAGCGCGTGCCAACAAAATTTTGGAGTCGGGGACCGAGCCGTAGCTCGGTTGGTACGCTCTCCCGGAGTGGAGGCCACCGGTCAGGGTTCGTGGCTGCCCGAGCGTGTGATTTCCTCCCTCGGAATAGTAATTCTTATATAAATTTCATTGTCTTACACAATGGTCAGGAAGACGTGTCTGTCATGTACACAGCCTGGAAGACTTTGGATACCTCTTAACCACATGCAAGCTTCTTCATTAGGTGTAGGTTTAGCTTGCGTACTAATGTATGTGAGTTTGTGTGCGTGTGATGGTGTGAGTAGTGCATAAGTTCAGATACTACAACTTATACTTAAAGAATTGAGACATAAAAAACAAAAATTTAGAGTATGCGTTTGGATAAGCAGACTCTGATTTAAGGCGTCACATACAAGTTTTGCTATTTACAATTATAAAAACGGCAGCACTAGCGCCCGGACGTCTTCGTCCGTCCGGACACCGACAGCTGTTCCGCTTTATCCGCTCGGATTCACATGACATATGTGCTAGCTCCGTTTCCCGCGCTCGCATCCGAACTGCCCGCTTCAGATCCACTGCCCACGCTGCTCGAATGACTCACCCCGCCTCTTCCACACCAGCGCGGCGCTTGCCTCTTTCAAGCTGCCCAAAAGACTCGCCCCCGCCTCTTCCACAACAGCACCGCGCAGCCTGTGCCTCCTCTCCACACCGCCGGCGGCAGCTCGCACCTCCTCCACACGTCGATGGTCGCGGCTTGGCCCTGTCCGCCCTCATGGACACCAACGCCGGCGGTCTGCACTTACAATATGAAACACTCGAATGCAACATACATTTGAAATAGATGAAACATTTAGGACATACGCCTGCAATATGTGTGTGAAAACATACGCAACATCCAAATAAAACAATTGCGATATGAAAAAACACTGCAACATAAGACTGAAACAATTGAAACATTTGGAACATATTGTTGCAACATATGTCTGACAAAATATGCAACATCAAGACAAAAAATGATTGCAGCATACGTCCAGAAACAGATAAAACACTTTGAACAAAAGCTTGCAACATGCTTCTAAAACACTTGCAATATATGTAATATGTGCAACGATCTTCTATTGCAACATCCATAAGAAACAACTGCAACATTCCTTTAAAACGACTGAAACACCTATACACATACATTTACAACATAGGGGAGAAGAAGTATGGGCCGGTCAATTTAAGTCATCGGGGTCAGAGCCGAAGACGAGCGGTGGCGCACGAGCACCAGCGCCACCAGCGCCGCCAGTACCAAGCTTGGCTCAACGGTGACGATGAGGGATGAGAGACGAGGAGCGCCATGGCCATCGGGGTGGGGTGAGCTCGGTCACCGGGGTGAGAGAGGGTGTCGTCGGGGATGGGGAGGGCGCCGCGCCGGGGTGGAGGAGAGCCACCCACTCCCCTGCAACACCCACGTGCCACCTCCATTGATCTCGTCAGGGTGGAGGAGAGAGCCGCTGGATCTGCGGACGTTAGGGGGCTCTTGGTGGGGGAGGACGCCGTGCGTTGGTACGCTGCGGCAGGGGATGAGGAGTGCAGAAGGGGCAGGCGGGAGCGGAGCAGAGAGCGAGACGTGAGGGAGTTGATTTTGTTAGACGAGACGTGTGTTTTTAGGTGAGCGGTGTATGCGGCAGTGAGTGGAGCGAGGGGTCCAGCCTTTCAAACGTCTTAACGGTAGCATTACCGTTATAAAAACTAGTGATTGTTTGTCTTGGAGATGACACCTACTACAATGTATCACGCATAGTGCATTTTGTCTGATACCGATTACCTGTTTTTGTAGCTATGCAGAATGTTCTATCAGGGGCGGATGAGCGAAGACGAAGCACAATGAAACACACAAAGACATCTCATATCTAAGGAAAGAAGAAATTACGAGAAAGAGAACGGGCACTGGCGATGCTCATGACTGATGAGTGCTCGGATAGGAAGTAGAAACCGGATTAGTTCAATTATTGCGTGCGTCATTCCTGAGCTTAGTTCTAGTACTACGTACAATACAACTGAATTGTTGAACTTGAAGGGTCTGCTATAATTCTATGCTATTTATATGTCAGAAAGCATTATTCCACCTGCCTGACAAAAAAAAAATGGGCAATGGCCTATGGAAGCAACGAGGCTGAGGTTTTCGGATAAACTGGAGCACTGGACTACCCATCGATCATCATTGCAACATGCCCACATGGCATCGTGGACACCAGGTATCTGACCTTATTTTGCTCTGGAAGACGGCAAGAACACAGCTGCATACTAAAAACTGATAATTATCATAGCACGGTATGTCATTGCACATGAGTGTTTGTTGAGTGTTGACTGTCACTGACCCTAACAAGTGACCTTTTACCAAGCTACCATCATGATTCTAACACATCACATGCTTGCATCTTGTCTTATATGCTAGAAATCTAATGCAGAGATAAATCTAACATATCACTAGGGTGGGTCTGAGTGTCCATGTACAATTCTTCTGACCTCTGGGGCGCCATTAAGACGTGTTATATTAAATTTTCTCTCCATCTTAATACAAAGACGCGCAAACCTTTTGCGTGATCGAGAAAAAAATGCAGACTGAATCTAATTGTTCAACGATGGACCCGGCACCTGAAGGACAGAAATGCATGCACTAAATATTTCCACCTACAGGCATGCCACCGGCGGCGGAAAAAATTTATGTTCGCCATAAACCACAACAGGCAGACCTTCACTGAGGAGGAGGCGAAGGCCGGCATAGTGTACTCCTACTAAAACGAGCTGCTAGGCAAAGCCTTCCATAGACAGCACCGCATTGATTTGGCATAGCTGGATTTGCCACAACTGGACCTGAGTGAACTGGTAATCCCGTTCACGGTGGAGGAGGTGGAAAGAATTGTCCGGGAAATGTCGGCCGATAGGTCATCGGGTCCGGACGGATTTAATGGTGCGTTCTACAAGGCGGCATGGGAGATCGTTGGACCTGATGTGGTTCGGGTTTTCCACGCGCTTTGGGATATGGATTTCAGAAGCTTCTACCACCTAAATGAGGTGACCTGGTGCTGCTTCACAAAACCCAGGTGCCGGACAGCCTCAAGGACTATAGGCCGATCAGCCTAATTCACTCCATCGGCAAGTTGTTTGCCAAGGGCCTAGCACTTCGTCTGGCACCAAGAATACAGGAGATAGTCAAGATCAATCAATCGGCCTTCATCCGGGGTCGGCGTATTCACGAGAATTTCTGTACTGTTCAGCTGGCCTGCCGGTGGCTGCATGCTTGGCACTGCCCCATGATGCTTCTCAAGGTCGATCTCGCGAAGGCATTCGACACAGTGGCATGGCCGTTCTTGTTTGAGGTGCTCGAGCACATTGGCTTCCCCCAGCGGTGGCGTGATTGGATTTCGGCCATGCTGGGAATGGCAAACACTAAGGTACTTGTCAACAGTCGTCCGGGACATCGCATCTGTCATGCCCGCGGTCTACGATAGGGCGATCCGTTGTCGCCGTTCCTGTTCATCATCGTCATGGAGGACCTGAACGCGCTGATCATTGCTGCCGATCGTCGTGCAGTACTTACCCCTCTGCCGGGGTCTGCGATCAAGTACCGTGCATCCATCTACGCCGATGACCTGGTCATCTTCCTCGCACCTTCCGCTCAGGACTTCAGCTGCATTAGACATATTCTCGAGCTCTTCGTGGGGACGTCCGGACTAGCCACCAACCTAGACAAATGTACGATCACCCCGATCCGCTGCTCCAGCGACGATGTCAAATCCGTGCAGCAGGTCTTCCCTGCAGACTCCAGGAATTCCCTACCAAGTACCTTGGGGCTCCACTGGCGCTTTCCAGGCTAAGCCACACCCACGAACAGGCGCTTGTCGACACGGTGGCCGCCCGGATACCGACCTGGAAAGCGGGCTTATTGACTACTGTAGGGAGAGCAACTTTGACGCGAACGGCGCTCTTTGCGATTCTGGTTCACGTCTCCATATGTTGCAATCTCTCATCTTGGGCGATCGAAGAAATCGACAGGAGAAGGCGCACTTTCCTTTGGGCGGGCACTGAGTCCGTCGCCGGAGGGAAGTGCCGGGTGGCATGGTCCGTCATCTGTTCTCCGAGGGAACATGGCAGCCTTGGCTTGCCTGATCTTAGGAACCTCGGCTTCGCACTGCGCCTGCGTTGGGAGTGGCTTCGGCGGACTCAAACCGACGCGTCCTGGACGCTCCTGCCTTCCAAACCAGAGTGGGCAGTCGACAACATGTTCAGGGCGTCGGTCACCGTCCAGGTGGGCGACGGCGCTTCGGCACGCTTCTAGACCGATGCATGGCTGCGGGGCGACACAATCTGCTGCTTCGCACCCAATGTTTTCCTAAACGCTAAACGGTAAACAGTCGGTCACCCTTCGTTTAGCGTTTAGACCGTTTAAACGGTGTTTAAACGGAGTTAAACGGCCTAAACGGTTTTGTATAATAACAATAAAATATACATATTTATGTAGGTAAAAATAAAAGTTGCTAGAACCCATACATATTTACACATGTAAAAATCAAATATTCTACCAAATAATCTTGTTGGAAGAAATCTAAATCCCACAACACTTCATATAATTACAATGTTAATTAGTTTTATGTTGATTGTGATAGACGTAGTCCTTTAATTCACTTAATTATAGATTAAATGATTGTTTAGCTCATTTAATCACGTTTAATCTGATTTTGTCTAGACCGTTTAGACGGGATTGAACGGTTTAAACGGGTTTAAACAGCCCAACCGTTTAATTCACCGTTTAGGGCCTAAACAACACGACTGACTTCTGTTTACCGTTTAAACACCGGACTAAACAGCCGTTTAGGCGAACAGTGTTCGCACCTAGCCTCTTCCGCGCAGTCGGGAGTCGCAGACGCAACCGTTCTGTCAAGGACGCGCTCAACAATCGACAATGGGCAAGAGACATCACCGGCGCGCCGACTGTCGCCATTCTGTGTGAGTATGTACAGCTGTGGGACATGGTCGACGACATTCAGCTGCAGCTGCACGTCCCGGATCGCTTCATTTGGAAGTGGACTGCTAACGGTGAATACACGGCATCCTCGGCGTACCAAGCCTTCTTCGTTGGCATGACGTTGCTGGTGGGCGCCATGGATGTCTAGCGGGAGTCGGTTCCACCAAAGGTCAAATTCTTGGCTGCGTTACACGGTCACCTGTGGACAGCGAAGCGCCGGCGACGCCACGAGCTGCAGCAGGACGCAGCCTGCGCCCTTTGTGATCAGGAGGACGAGACCGCCGATCACCTGCTGCTCTCATGCGTGTTAACACGCGAGGTTTGGCACCGCCTGTTGGCGAGAGTTGGCTGCCAGCACCTGGGACAGGCCGCTACCTCCAAGTTGACGGACTGGTGGCAGCAGATGCGGCGAGCCGTTCCGGAATCCTTCCGGCGAGGCTTTGACTCCCTTGTATTGCTCGTCTCATGGATGATTTGGAAGGAACGCAACAGGCGTACGTTCGACAACGTCTCCAAGACGGCGGCCCAAGTTCTCACTATGATCATCGAAGAGGTCAACTCATGGGTCGCTGCCGGCTTCTGGAGCTTGGCACCGCTGTCCGCAGCCGCTGCTTCTTAGGCTAGACATGGTTCGTGTGCTTAGTCGCAAAATTAGTTCCCCGCCTAGTTCAACCATCTAGCGCCACCGTTGGAGCCGGTGATTAGTGTCAGTGTTCAACATGTTCTTGCCGGCGGCAGCTCGCCGTAGTGCAATTCGGGTCGTGTATCTTATGTCCAACTTCTCTTAATTAAGAACATGCCAAGCACGCTTTCGAAAAACGATGGTGCACCCTTGTAGAGAAATTTACATGTACTTTCAGTATATCGTGTTATGATGCACACCAGGATTGTAGTACGTCCAATTTTCACTGAATATGGAGGAATTATATATTTATAGTGGTGCGAAGCAGTTTGCCAGGATCTTTCAGAATGTGAGTTTGAATAAATAGGTATGAATGTGTTCTAAAAACAAGTACTAAATTGAGTATTTTAACCTACGGGGCTCTGTCATCCAATTAAGGAGGAAAGAAGGTTTAAGTACTGATTGGAGTTTCATCCGTATCTGAAATGAGAATTCAAAGATACAGAGCTCAGATTGACGGCTTGATATCGTTATGGGCTTACGGACGTGAGCAGCTCTTCCAGCTGACGCCTGACGCCCTTCTTTCTTCTCGGATGCTGCCACTTTCACAGTCTCACTTGTGAAAATTCTTCAGACAAGCCCAACCATCAACACAGGTTGAGAATGGCCCAAGGCGACAAAATTACAGGAAAGGCCCACTCTCTCCCTACAAGTTAAGAATGGTTCAAAAGCAGAAACTTTGCCAACTGGGATTACTGGAGTGACACTAATAATGCTGTTTAGTACCACACTGCCTGTTCACAGAGCATAACACCAACTTAAATAGCCAGCACTCAGCGGCTCACTCGCCGAGCAGGTAGCGACTGCTTGTAACCCGAGCGGGGGCAAAAAGGTGGTGTGGATGCCAATTGTGGCGCTTGGACCTGGGCCTGGTGCTGCAATCTGCGGCCTGCCCGTTCCAAGTTGCGTAGTGGGCTGCGGGTGCTTCGGCGAAAGCCTTGGTGTCCCGGCACCTAGAGCGGCGGGCAATGCGTGAGGCTGGCTTCACAGAGCAGCGATTACCGCCCGCTTCCAACGGTGGGAGGATAACAGGCCGCTGCACTCCAGGCCCGCCTAAGGCCCAAGCACCCTCTCTGGCAGACCACCATTTTTTTTTTCTGCCGCTGCCAGGCCCTTTTGTCCAACCAGCGTTCAGCGAAGCCACCGGCGAGGCATCTCTTAATCTCTTATCACCGTCGTCAACAGCCTGCACAGGATATCCACCCGGTGTGTGTCGTCAGTTCGCCTTGTCTTGTCTACGGTTGTTCTACGGATTGCCAGACAAAATGAGGTCACCTGAACTATCGGTTATGCAGGGGATTTGAGCCTCGAGGCACTGGTCTTGCAGACGCTTGATACATTCGGCCGGGAGGAGAGCCACTGCCAAGATGTTCTTGCGCTCTTGCTATTTTGTACATCTGCTCCTTCACTGAAGACGCCGCCGGTATCTCGTCTTCTCCAGCGACGATTAGCCTCCCTTCACTGAAACTGGTAAACTCTGCGATTAGCAGTACGCATACTAATAGCATGAGGGTACGCCATGTTGAAGTCATCATTGACGTGGTGGAGAACAGGAGCAAGAAAACTGGACTGGAAGGGATATGGAGTTGGGGCAAGGTAAAGCATCAAGCAACCATGCAACTATGCAAGTATGTGGATGCTGAACTGAATTGCTGATCGGCGAGGACTGCGGGTTCACTTCCAGAGTTAAGTAGCAGAGCATCACAGGTTCAGTGGCGTGTCCTTGCTCCAACTTTGGATCCGTCTAATTATTGCTTACATGTTGCATTTGTCTAATGCATGACAGATTCGTCGTCATTTCAATATCTCATATGGTGTGACATCATAGCTTGCTTGTATGATTACTCGAGGGCAAAAGAGCAGTTGGGGCTGGACGGCAGCCGAATTTAGATTCCAGTCACAAAGTTGACTGAGCATCCAGTGAATACGATCCTACATCGCCTGTTTGGGCAGTTTGGCCACATCTAGGAAAATCCTATCTTCTGAAAGTTAATTCTGGTGTCTAACATCTTTTAGAGTTCCATTCCAGGGTCAAAACCCCCTGCCCATTTGGATTAACAACAGGACAAACAAGTTCAGAGTTGCATTCTTTGCTCACACATACAGTTGAAAGTTCGGAACATCCATCAAGGATACGCAGTTGACCAAAAGTTGCAGATTTTCCAGCAGCCCCCACCTATCCTCTCCTCTTCACTCTTGAGAAAAATGCCGCGGTGCTAACGTGTTCGTTCGTCAACTCCAATCATGTCGCATTAAGTTTTCTTAAACCCAGCCTACGTGTTACAGCTGAACAATACATAAAGATTTTTCCTTTACTTGTGCCATTTTCCTGATGAATTACCATCTACTACTCAAAGACGAGAAGCTGAAGAGAAAAAAAAACTATCCTCTACTGTCCTTGTTTCTTTAATTAATCTATCAGCTGCCACCTGCCTGACTAAACAACGGTACGCATTTGGATCATACTTCATTGCTTGTCACGAGGCGTTTGGGAATCAACAATGCTGATGTTGTTTTTTAGAACCCTTGGAGTGTACTACTGGCTAACTCACCGATCATCGTAGCACTATTTTATTTCTATCGAAGACATCACAGAGCTCATCTTATTTTAGTCTGCACATGGACAAGAACACGCCCCTCTGTATGCTAGTCTTGGACGAGCAGTCAGTTAGTTAGTGCTGTTTTTCTTTCACTTGCAGAGAGGGGTTGCACCGCAATTGACCACTAGATGTGGTTCCCATCTTACAGTTTCAATCGGCATACCATACCGTATCACAGGATCATCTGAGAAAATCCATTGAAAAAACTAACAGTTAATCGTGTAGAGAAAAATACAATGTCAGAATCACAAATCCCAGTGAAAATTCTCATCATCAGAAAACATTCTGTAGATGAAGGAATTTTATTTCGGCCTCAGCAAGAGCTTTGCACTCAACCATCCATTATTACTACAAAGTTTCACAGTCTCTGACAGATGAAATAGCAGATCTCAAAAGTGACAAAAGTGAGAGAGACCGTATGAACTAGCAGCAAACAAGCTCTAAGCCTATAGATTACATGACCTCATGAAAGAACACAGCATGACTAATCACTCTGTATGGCTGCATAAAACAAACTCTGACTATTTCTCGTTGCAAGTGCAGAGCGATTTCTGGAGCTGGTCAGTTATGCAGAGGGTTTGGCCCCTGGGGCACCAACCTCTTGGACACAACATGCATGTGCTTGCAACAATCATCAAGGTGTCTCCCTGACTCTGAAGAAGATGACTGGTGCTGGTTGGACAAGCAGCAGCCTTTGGCCGGCGGCGAGCCGCTGTCGCGGACTGCTAAGACACCCAGTTCTGCGACTCTTCGGCCATAGCCGACGCTTGCCAGGTCTGCCATCAGAAGAAGACTGATGAGCACCAGCGTCGGCGGCCTGGCTTTTAGGGATCTTCTCGTCATGATGCGATGCTACGATTCAAGAGAAACGTTAGAGAAGAGAAGGTGAGGTGGAGGGAATTAGGGAAGAAGAAGAAGAACTGGACCGAGAAGTTTGAACACAAGTATCTGAATATCTGATGCTTTGGTGCTTTATAGTGAGAATATTTATGGATCACCAACTACTTTTTCCATTGGAAGTCTAAAGAGTAAATGCCATCATCATGAGCACAGACTTGACTTCTTATCGGCGACGTGACGCCGTGACAGATTGTTCTCTTAGAATATTAATTACGGCATGTCTTGAAGAGAACAGTGCACATAAATTTCAAGAAGAGTTTGTTTGCTTTGGCAGTTACGCTGAACCTCACTCACATGGCCATCAGGCCATGCTCTGTTGCTCTATCATTAGAAAAGAAAATGTGCCAGGAGCCCAGGATCGAGCCGGGACTTTGCAGTGGCTGATGTGTACGTACACATTGGGCTAGAAGACATTCATGTCTGATGTCTCTGCTTAGCATGACGTAGAAGTCTTTGACGGGCGCAGAAGAGCACAAACTGCACCGTATCATCTATTCATTGTTACTAGGTGTAATAGTTTGACACACAGGTGGCCATTGGCCATCAGTGCTGGGTCGGTCATAGTCATAGCCATTGCCTTTTCTTCTTCATAAACGAACAAAAAAGATACTAGTTTACATGGATTTCATGCCGCGTGAGTGAATTTTTAGCACAGCGCTGCGCTTCAATGTCAGAGAAACCAAACAAACCTGTACTTAAAATTCTCGGACAACGACACAGTGTTCCATCGGCAAGTAGTAGAAGCATGAGTGTTCCAATTCCAAGGAACTGGAAGTCTGGAACCGTGCAATGTCAGTATGCCACATGCGTGATGCCTGAAGGTTTCAGTCATTAACTGCAGCAACGTAGCAGAGTACACCTCGTCCTCGACAGCTGAGCTGGCTACAGCAACCAATCCCCGGATTGCTCGCGGTCGTCGGAGATGTGACCGCGCGAAAACGATGGATGGATGGACGGGGTGGGACGGCCTCGCGCTCAACCCGTGCGTCAAGAGGTTCACACTGATGAGCGGCGTCCCGCCCGGCTCCTGGGTTCCCTTTCTTCTTCGGCACCGTCGCTCTGAACAGAGCAGACAGTGACGCAGTAGCGATCTCACACCGACGATGGTTGGAAGAACCCACACCCACTCTGGGATTGGGAGTGTGCGTGTGTGTTGAGGGTTAAATATTGAAATTTCTCTTGTGTGGGCAACAAACCTGCTAATGGCCTCAAAACCACATCAAACTGTTCTGTGAAAGAACATTAAACCACAGAGGCCCAGACCACCCCACCACTCACCCTCCCAAATCCAAACCAAACCATACCATATGTCTCAAACCGGTTTCAAACCATTTCCTAAATCCTAGACATATGGTGGTCTCTGCCCTACACAGACTTCCACTAGTTGGTAGCTGGTTGCCTGGTTCCCGCTGCCCCTCACTCTGTTACCGGTTTACCACACGCCTGCGAGTACGATCGAGTATGTGCACACGCCAACACATGGATCTGTTCAACGCCGTTTCTGGAATGCTTTCGTATACTCCCTCCGTCCCAGAATATCTGTTGCTTTCGCTTCTCGAGAAACAACTTTGACAAAATATATATTAAAAAATATTAATATTTATAATACATAATTGGTATCATTGAAATGATCTTTGAATCTAGTTTTTTAATAAATTTATTTAGAAATATAAATGTTACACGTATTTTCTACAAATCGAGTCAAACTTGTGGCACGAAAACCGAAAACGACACTTAAACCGGACAGAGGGAGTACGTAGTTTAGACTCTCAACTACATGATCAACCTAATGCCACAAATAGTACATAAACAGAAAATAATGAATGAGCTGTTCGGCTGATGGTTTCTACTGCTGATAAGCCGGCTGTTGCTGATTTGTTGTGAGAAAAAAACACTGTACCATGGCTGATAAGCCGGAGCGCCAGGCTAATAAGTTCAAGCGAACAGGGCAATAAAGCCAAACATTTAAATAAGAAACTATGAGATGTGGGATTTTCACAAAGTTCACAACAGGAGCAATATACGTTTGCTACCTAGGAGCATGGGCGGATCCAGAGGGTATTCCCCGTATTCCCGGGAATACCTGATACACTTTGATGTATATATGTGTATATACTTATATATGTATATGTATAATGCTATATTTTGTAGAATTTTCACTCATTACACCTAAAACAGTAAAAAAACAGTTTCTTGGCCTGGCTCCACCATATTTTATAGTATTTTCACCAATTGCAGTTAAAAAACAGCTGATTTTTTTTGTTGACGTGGAAGTAGGAATATCCAAGTTTGGAATCCTGGCTCCGCCACTTCCTAGGAGATCAAGTATGGTACAACTTAATTCACTGGGAAGTTGCAGGCATATATGGTCACATGTTTTACCTATCGCAGTCTGATAACTTTTGATTCTCGGTAGATGATACTGTGGTCCTGTTCATTCGGCTTATAATCCATCTTTTTCAGCTTGTTTTTTCAGCCGAAACAGTATTTTTCTCTCACAACAAATCAGCCAACAGTGTTTTTCAGCCGGCTTATCAGCACAGCCGAACATATCTTGTCATCAGGAAAGGACAATCTGCGTGGCCACCTAAAATTGTTACAGATCAGCATAAATTCATTTTAATCAAAAAAACTAAGGGTAGTAGAGACGATGTATCCTGTGTCTAATACACTTGTAGATAACTCACAAAAATATGATGGCACCTAAGTGTCAAACTAAGCACCCATAAGAACTCTGAGAATTGTACGCTCTCTTCTAAGTATCAAAGATGCAACTTAAACTGCTGCTGCGGCCAGTCATTGCAGTGACAACAGTAAGCATGGAGGTCGCTAGTAAACCGAACCTTAATATACTCCCACATTATTAATCTTAGCAAACACTGTATATTCAATTCCTATATAAAGTGCATATTCAGTTCCTGTGAAGTAAACAAAAGCTTCAGTTCCTATCACAGCTGTAACCAAACAATGGCAACTGTATCATTTTACTAATCATTTTATGGCCCAAATTCATGGATGCATTTCGCATTTCGGTTATACCAGCTCCAGCTGCTATGGCCCCAGTATACTAGATTAATCATAAAGTTCAGGCCATTAGTCTAAGAATAATACCAATTATGGCATTATATTTATTTAACATTAAATAAACAGAAAAAATTAAGTGCATATGACTCAAACCAATCCAGCCTCTACAGAAACAAGTTTAAACTATTTGGAAATGTTAATGCTCAACAATCTGAATACAGGGCTAACGTAAAAGGTATACAGTATCAGTAAACCTTACAAGTATATGATGCCAAAGGAAAACGGCATCAGCTGACACATTGATAGATTCCTGTTTATTTCGTCCGAATAAAGTATATAAATTAAGAATGGGGCTCTTGCCACAGCAGCTCAAGCAATAATGTACAAAGAAAAGCAGCTGGAGTAGAGACAATTTGCCACTCTCTCAACAGATTGAGCTGCTGCCATGGCGCTAATTCACGGCACAGTTGACGTCTCAACGAGCAGGGGAGGAGCTCAGTAAGTGAAAGGATCAAAAAAATGGAATCAGATTGGAGGGTATGTACACACGGGATAGAAAAATTGCTTCCGGGCCTCAATTTTGGGTCTTCTCCACCTTGGCCTTGATCTTCTGCTCAATGATCGCCTTTTCGGTGTCGAGGCTGAACATCCGGTTGAGAGCATGCATGTTCTCGAGCGTCTCATCAAGGGTGCGGCTGTTACTGCCGTCGCATCTCAGGTGCTGCAGCGGACCGTGGAGGAGCTTGTTCACAATGCCGGTGCTTAGCTCCTCAATAGCTCTCCTCATCTTCTTGGTGAGAACATCTTCCCCAATCTTCTGTAGGCACTTCTCGAGCTCTGAGGCCCGGATCCTGTCGGCGTATGACCTCAGCTTCTTGATGGTTGGAACGGTCTCCAGCGAATCCCGCCATGCCTCAAACCGTTTCAGCTCTTCGGTGATGATTGTCTGTGCCTCCATTGCCTTCCTGAGACGGTCTTCCTTGTTGGCTTCCACCACCTCTTTCAGGTCATCGACATTGTATACTCGTGTGGAGCCAGTTTCAGAGACACATGCGCTGACATTCCTTGGGACAGATATGTCGATGAAAAGCCGGACACCACCCATGGCATCAGAAATAGTGGGAAGTGCTTCTGCGTGCTCTTTTGTGAACAATGGGGTTTCAGATGCAGTGCTCGTGAACACGACGTCAGCTTCAGCAGCAGCTTCATACATCTCTGAGAGAGGCCTGTACACAATCTCGATATCTTTCATCTCGTTGCGGATGGCATCCACCCTTTCCACTGAACGGTTGACCACAACCACCTTCTTGCATCCTTTGGCAATCAGATGTTTGATCACTAATTTTCCCATTTTGCCGGCACCAATCAAAAGCATCCTAGCTGATAGGGCTTCAGACTTTGGAAGCTTCATCAGGGCCAATTCAACTGCCGCTGAACTGACAGAAACAGCACCAGATGATATGTTAGTCTCAGAGCGCACATGCTTTCCAGCTGTAATTGCATCCTTGAACATTCTATCAATGTTCTTTCCCAGGCCTCCACTGTTTTGTCCACTTCTCACAACTTGTTTAACTTGAGCAAGGATTTGTCCTTCACCAAGAACCAAAGAGTCCAGCCCAGCCGATACCTCAAACAGATGGCGTGTAGCATCACTGTCACGCAGCATGAACAGGTGCTCCCTAAGCTCAGAAGCAGGAATACCACTTTTCTGCAAAATCGCCAAAAAAAAAACACCCATTAGGGAATCTTTCCTAATCTGTCTTTGAGCAGCCAAGAAACTGGGGCAAAAAGACAACAGACTGAACAAATAGAGTTGATCAATTGGTTCTCACCTTTGACATCCAGTCCACTACTTCTCTGATACCTCGGTTCCATGATAGGGCAACCACATATATTTCCATTCTATTACAGGTACTAAGAACAGCAGCCTCTTCAATATGGTTTAGACTAGTAAGTTCTTGAATAGCCCGGGGCCATAGTTCCTCTGCAACCGCAAGCTTTTCACGCATCTCCACTGGTGCTGTGTGTACACTGAGGCCTATCACAGCTATGCTACTCCTTTCCTTCATGTACCCTGGTAGTGAATATAAAGTTAAAACATTGTCAAACACTACACAGAGCAAAGCAATTTGTTTCAGAAATAGATAATTTGGATATAGTTGCACATCAATATAAAGCTCTATTAATTTATTTTCGAAGATGTTTATTCAAGCAAATTCTATAGGGTGAAAATAACATGCTCACACTAAACGAATATGACCAAAACAAGAGAACCCCCAAAACATTTCTACACAAAATGCATGACCAATAGCTGATGGCAAAAGCATATGAATATAATTATTTGGCATTGTTATCAAATTAGATTTCTCCTTCCTAGGAATACAGTTAAATATGCATACACTATCATTGACTCCTAGGTTCTTACAACATGTAATTTTGGTGGATATAGATAAGATAGCCATTTAATTTTTCACCGCCGAACATATGTACACGAACAGAAGCTCCACCAATCTGTGAAGCATATAGCTCCACAAGCAGTTAACTGCTTGAACAAATCCCCCAAATGTAACTTTCCATTCCCTATTATCGGCCTGACTCAGTTCAGAAAGAAAAGTAATCGGGATGCCGAGAAGTTTCCTCATCCCCACGACCCCTTGCAAAATGGCAGAAGCTCATTTCTCTTTGATGCCATGCGACCTGGTCTCCTGCTCCACATACTAATTTTACTTGCAAGAAGTTAGGCACTGAACATTTCTAAATTCTAATGAATAGCAGTACAATGAATATTCAAGTTATGCTTGGTCAAGGCAAAATTGCAACAGGACAATGCAAAGTTCACACCTACTCGTCCTTCCCCAATCCCCACCAGGCCACCACCCACACCTTTTGACCTGTACCAGACCAAAACTAATCCCAACTGCAGCAGCAATAGCCTCGAAGCGACGCAAATGATCCATGAATCAGTTCGCCGGACCGGCACAATCCGGGGAATCCCGACTTTACAGGAAAGGCAACAGCGGCAGCGGATTTGAGGGCAAGGCACTCACGGTCGGCGGAGATCTTGAACTGCTCGAGCGCGGCGATGCTGGCCGCCTTGGCCACCGCCTGCACCTGGGCCTCCACGCCGGCGTCGCACCGCACCACCACCCCGGAGCGCCGCCTGCCGCCGGCGGCCACCCTTGCGCAGAGGGCCGACGACGGTCCCCGCGGCTTGGCGGCAGCCCCGAATGCCACGGCGGCGGCGGTCGCTGACGCCGTGCTCGCCATCGTGTAGATCAGGGAACACAGAAAGCCGACTCCTTTCGCAGGGAACCAAACCAATGCGACAAGAATGTTTCGCAGACAGATAAGCAGGAAGAGAGGCGAGGAGAAACTCTTATGGGCTCCTCCCTCGACCTCTCTCCCGCTCTAGGACTCGGTGTAGTTCTTGGGGAAGGGTCCTCGGTGAGAGCGGCAGGAGATGTGGAATTGGCTTTGGCCTCGCGTTGGCCCGAGGAAGAGCACGAGTTGGGCGGAGAGGAGGAAGAAAGGCTTCTGCTTGGAGCCAAAGGTTATGGGAGGGAGGGCGCCCGGCTGGAGGGGTTGTTGAGTCGCCGGAGCGGCATGGAGTGTGGGGCCCACACGTGGTGGGGTGCCTTCGGGCTAGGTCTTTTGGTCGGCCCGGAATTTTCTATTATGAAAATATTTTACGTATGAGCCCTCGTCATACAGCGAACATCTCTTTTTTTTCTTTGAAAGCAATACAGATAATATACGTATTGGACTCCTCCTTTTCTGTCAAACTGAACTTTACTAGCTTTTATAACTCCCTCCATTTTAATTTATAAATGGTTTCGACTTTTCTAGAATTTGGAACAAATGGTGTTATTCTTTTATACAAACTTATCATGATGCATTAGTTCAATAGTGAACTCCTGTGTCGTTGGAAGAAGAATCCTGGTTGTGTGTTTGGTTTGCATACACAATTATTACATCCTTTTTTTTCCCATGAATATATACAAATTGTATCTTAATGAAGCTTACCATGAATTTTGATACGATGGTAAATGCTAAACCAAAATATGAATTGTTCTTTGTATAACAGTTGTTTGGGTTCTAAATCTCAAAAAAAAAGTATCGTGAGTCACAGTGAGTTCTTGTTCTTGCATGGAAGAAAAATCATGGACCTCTATGAGATTTTGTGGAACTTGGAGGCCTTGGAAACTTTCCAAGCTCCTGTTATTTTGCATACCTAGTTTATGCGCATGTTGGATTGCTGCACGTTGTGGGGACGTGGCCACGTGGGGTACGCACCGTGGAGGCAAGAGATGAGCCGGAAGGATGATAGGGTAGCAGGAGGGGAGTGTGGTGGCCTCAGGCCCGTGATTGGCTGCCGCCCTTATCTTTGATTGACCCCGGACGCAGCTTCTTCGCTTTTTGTATGGCCTGCGAGGTGGGCACACGAGTTCCCATGGCCGCCTCACGCGCAGCCTCTCCCGCGCCGGATGGTGATGGCGAAGCGTGTCGACGTGGTGGCCACACTCTCCTGTTCCCTGGGGCCCGCCTGTCTGTCGGCGTCTCAGTTTGGGTATCTTCGGTTATGGAATCTTTCAATCTTCATGCGTGTCATTTTAGGTTCTTATTACTAGAGCCTGTTTTGCATGTTAAAATTAGAATATTATCCAAACAAGTAGACAGGTAGTACTGATATCGTATTTTTACCATTGGTTCTATTAGCATCCATTAAGGAAGGAGTTCAATTGCTAGTAGATGCTAATTACTAGTTTATCTTGCTAAAATTAGTACTTCTTCTGTTCCAAATTATAAGTCATTTTAACTTTTTTAGTACATACATTTTGCTATGCATCTATATATAATAATATATCTAGATACATAGCAAAATAGATGAACCAAAAAAATCAAAGCGAGTTATAATTTGGAACATACCACTCGATTTCCTAATAGGATTTTTGCGGTAACTGGTCATATGAAAATTAAGTTTGAAAAGAGCTCAGGGCCATTATACTTTTTTTTGAAGGCACCTAGGTTTACATCGATATCTTTCCCGATTAATGGATTTTGTCAAGTGCATTTATTTTAAGTTTCGATTTGAACTTTGGGTTGGGTGTAATAATAGTCACTTTAGAAAGCATTTTTTCGCCAAATTATTTGCTTTGTTATGTATTGAATGAATCCATGTTTTGACCATTTGCACGGTGCCACTTTATCTTGAAGCGCCATTTTGCATTCAACACACATACTCATGCATTTGCACTATACAAACCATTTCCTTTCTACACACGCCGTTTCTGTTCATCCCTTGTTTAGGACATTTTGCATTATGCCTACTTTCTTTTGTCGCGCCGTTTCTATTCGACCCGTATTTAGAGCAAATTCAACAACGACACGCTAGCTTGTTTGGCCGGACTTAATTTCATTTTCCGGTTAACGTTTCGGTGGCATGCAATTTGACATGCTACAAAGAGGCGACCAAACCGTTTAAGAATCCTACTTTAGCAGGCTATATGCTTGGGAGTCATCTTTGATGAGTACGTCAGTGACCTATAAATTCCCAGTGCAATTTCCTTCACGGCTCGCGTGACGGTTGTGCCGTTGAGAGGCTCTAGTATCGTGCATGGCGCGCAAGCAGAATTCTATTTATTTTTATTACACACGGTTAGTTATAATGCACACGCAATTATGTGTAATAAAAATAAATAGAATTCTTCCCGTTGACACCTTCTTTGCTGGTGCCGTGGTGTGCACATGTACAGCTGTGTTTCTGCACGTTTTATTAGTTGGACGCTTCAGTTTGTCAAAGATGGATCTTCTACACACAACGACTCATTCCTTTCTGCAAGATGCCTCCCCCCGATGTCCGATCCCACAACAGGATGTTGGAATGAATATAACAGGTCAGCAGATGCAAAAGGTCCACCCACAGAAGATCCCTGCTCTTTAGTTTGACCACAGCCTTTTCTCGTCGTTCTTTTTTGAGGCCTTGTTTAGATACCAAATTTACCCCTAAATTCTACTATGAAAAAAAAAAGATTTCTCATCACATCAAAATGTCGACACATATATAGAGTACTAAATGTAGATGAAATCAAAAACTAATTGCACAGTTTTGTTGTACTTTGCGAGACGAATATTTTAAGCCTAATTAATCAATATTTGGACAATTATTACCAAATAAAAATAAAATTGCTACAATGTGACGGGACATTTACTGTACAAAGTTTAGATCCTAAATTTAGAATCTAAACAAGGCTTGATTCCTGTTTGATCCGCTCGTGAGAAAATGGAAATTTTGCCATCATTAAAGTTGGGTTTCGCTGTTTTGTCATCCCACGAATAGGATTCGCTATATTGCCATTATCAAACTTGGTTTATCTGCTAAAATGCCCTTACGAAGATTTCTTTGAAATTTTAATTATTTTTATTCAATCTACTTTTTCATTCCCGTTTTACCCTACCTGTACACCAACCTTATCTCTTTCATCCGTCTCCTCTTCCTGGCAGGAGCACACACGCACGCACAAGTGACAAGAACGCTCGTCCGCCGCCGGTGCCGCGGCCGCCCGACGCCAGCCCCACCTCCGCAGCCGTCCGAAGCCAGCCAGCGCGCCGCCACGGCCGCCCGACCCCAGCCTTCCGCGCCGCCACGGCCACCCGACGCCAGCCCGTCGCTGCGCTCCCGCCGGCCAACGCAGCCTGACGCCGGCACAGAATGGCCGAGTAGGCGTCCGCCCCTAGCTCCAGCCGTCCAGTCGACCTCCACTGCACCACATCACAGGAATTCAGTCTAAATTATGTGGAAATTCTATCCAAAATCATGTCAGAATTGGGCCATATTATGTCAAAAAACTAACCAAATTCTGTCAAATTCATGAACAAATGTTGTGCATAACATGTCAAAAACACATGCTGATTTCAGAACATCTTCATCATTCCATAGTACTTAGATGTGATTACAAAAGATTCTGGATATCACACTCGTTCAAAACCAATTCTGGTTTAGTTCTACAACGGCGGCAGGATGGCCAGGAGCAGCGCTTGCGTGCTGGCGTCGGGGCGGCCGCGGTGTCGGGCTGCCCAGCGTTGCTGCTGGCGCACGGCACACCGGCGTTGGGGGGCGGCCAGGGCGTTTTCCACAGCCACGGCGGCACACTCGGCGGTGGGCGAGCGGCCTACGAGCTGCGGCGAATTGCTCGCGTCCGTGCTCGTGTGTCCGAGGAGGAAGAGACAGAGATAAGGTTGGTGTACAGGCAGGGGTAAAACATGAATGAAAAAGTAGATTGGATAAAAAAATAATTAAATTTTGGAAGAAATCATCATAAGGGTATTTCAGCAGGCGAACCCAGTTTAATAATGGTAATGTAGCGAATCCCATTTGTGGGATGGTAAATCAGCGAAGCCCAACTTTGATGATAGCAAAATTCTCATTTTCTCTCGGCTCGCTGCTTGCCTTTCACACTGGACGGCATTCCCACCATGTATTCTTTGACACCTCACACCTACAGGATTTTTGTTGCAGGCCATTTCATTTTGGTAGTAATTAAACAGAACAGCACAGGCTTTGACGTAGGTCCTGAGACACTTCCTTAGTCCCTCCGAAAAAGATCAAGGGCTTGACTGGAATGCATAAAAAAATTTCTATAACTGCATAATTCTGTGAAAATTTATACATAGAGTTATGTAAAATTCCTGCATTCCGACAGGCTCTAATGTTTTTAGATGTTTAGGACAAACATATGAGGATGTGTAACACCTCTGGTGTTACTAGCGTACTTAGCATGCGATTAAGGTCTAAAAGAAATTAACAAAACAAATTCCGTGGGTTTTAAAATTTCAAACGCACATAAAATGATAAGCGAATTTCTATAAATAAAAATAAAACATCAATTGAATGTAGTACTTAATAAAATTTGAAGCGCAAGTCTAGTAGATGAAAACGCAACTTTTGTTCCGATAAATAAGTGATCAATAGCATAACTGGTAGCTCAAGAATTGATTTGGAAATGGGTTCCAGCTCCTAGAACTATAATGACCAAGTCTGAAAACCTAATGGTAATGTCGCTTTGGCATTTAAATTTTGATTAAAATTCGTAAACACTAGATCTATGTTTTTGCACCGATAATTGCACCTTTGCGAGTACTTTAGCACGGTGTAGTTCGTAGGGTGGAGTGATGTTGAGTGGTTACTCCAAAAATGGCCGGAAGTTCCTTAGAACGAGCTGTAACCTTGTGGTCGATGCTCTGTTCGTGAGCCAGCGTCAGCACGACGAACCCGTTTTGGCATCACTCCATCTCCCTCTCTGGTTGTCCTTTTGACGTGCTATTTGTTTCTTTGGGAAGCTGTTAGGGCCATCTTGAGGGCAGAGGAGTTGGTTTAACCTCAACCAAGACGGGTAAGTGTTGGTACACGCTTTAAAATCCGTGCATAGCACGTTGTCGGTCGTTCGGCCGAGGTGTGCGCGGTCACCACGTCATTTTACTCGGCGTTGCCTGGCCGAGCCGCACCCCGTGCACGCGCACCACCGTGCGTTGGCCGGCCGAGGCCGTCTTGGTCTGACCGTGGCGTGGTCGCGCCTTGGCCACTCTGGCCGCGGCACCTGCTGCCAGCCACGCGGAGCCGCTGCTGCTCGCGCGCGCGTTGAGTGGCCACCGCTGGCCCCGCTGCCCTCCCCTGTGCTCACATGGCTGCCTCGTCTTGACGTGGCTCTACCCAGCGGTCACGCCACGCTATCCCTTTACCACGTTCCGCCAGGGCGAAGACTGACCGAGCCGTCCTCACCTTTCCGTCTTGGTTTTTCTTCCCTGTCACCGTGGCCGACGGGCCGCACCATCGCTTACGGCAAGGAGACCAATTCAAGGCAAGTTTTCACCTCCACGCCTTCGCCATTAAGTGTGTTAGACAACCAACCCCACTCCGCCTAGAACCGTGCCCGGACAAGCCGCAATTTTGGAGCTCTTCACTCTCAGTGTCGATAAAGCCGAGCCATGCCATTACCAAGGGCAGCGCTTCCTTCGACCATCTCGAGTCGAATTGGATGCACCAGTAGACTCGCCTTGAACCCCTCTTCCTCCCGCGCACCTTAGTCGAGCTCCTGCCGCTACCCTGCCGCCGGTGACACGACCGTGTCATCACAGAGCGCCGCCGCATGGTGCGGGCGCGCGTGGTCAGGTCACCTCGGCAGTTCTCCACCTCGACCATCGGCACTGCTGGCATCCGGGTAAGTCATGGATACTCGTGCGCCATCCCTACCGCTCTCGGGCCGCCTAGACTCGCCGGAACGGCCTCGCCACCATGGTGAATGGCCGCTCGCCGCTACAGCTCGCGTGCGTGCGTAGCTCAGTCCCCTGTGGTCACCTAGCGTCACCGTTTGGGTTGTAGGTGGTGGTTGACCGTTTAGCAGGGGCATAGTGGGCCCCAGATGGCCGGCGGGACCGTCCGATGCCGGCCGGAGCCGCGCCGGCGGGCACGGGGGCGTCGGGGACCGGCTCAGGGAGAAGAAAAGATTGTTGGGGGCGCTTCGTGCATAAAGTGTCTCTGGTGCAATAGGGACCTGAGGCTCCGCGTAATAGCCCTTTTGTTCAGGGGCTCTTCTGCAAAAAGAGCGACCTCGCGCGCGCTGTGGGCCAGTTGGGCCGGCCTGCTGTCGCCTGACCCGTCCCGCGTGGGCCGCATCCGGGTGCTAGGCCAAATAGTGGGCGCCGGCCCGTTGCTTTAAAAGTATATCTTTCAATTGTTTTTCCTTTTTCTTTGTTGCTAGGAACTTGTAAATTTAATATCTAAATGTATAGGAGTCCAAAAATGGTGAAACCAATTTTGTTAGTTTCCTAAAATCATGATCTAGATAAAGGTGTAATTGGTTCATGTAGATTTCTACTATTTTTAGGCTTGCTCTAATTAATTCGAGGCGTTTAATATTATCAAACATGAACTTGTAAGAATTGTTATGAATAATCAGTGATAGTATTAACGCTGAAAATTTTATAGTAAGCTAACCATAATGTTAGTTGTCCACTGTAATTTTTGTAGCTCCAAAATAATTAGTTTTGTTAGGTAGCTAATAAACCCTAGTTTGTATATATATTAAATCGACGAAACGAAAAGAGCAACACCCTGGGTTGTTGGGAAATAACGCTTAAGTCGATAACATAGATACGAAACCTAGTTCGTTAGCCATAAGGTTAGCTCGTTAGCTTGAGAGACGAAATCGTATGATACGAGGTTGCGATTGCCGTCGATTATTTACATTTCTATGTCGCATCTCCGAATATTATAATAGGAACAATGACGGAGCGTGAAGTCTTTTGGAGCAGCGGAAAAGATGGTGTCCTGATGACCGTGTCGCCGTGATGGAATGCTAACTTTTGGTTATATCTTAATTCCCATCCAGGCAAGCCCCGGTGCATAACCCTTATTTTACAAATTATTATATATATATATATATATATAGGTTGTGCATTTACGTTGCAGGAGTTTTATGATATCCACATGCATATATATATATCTACCCATGAGTCTTACTAGTACAGGATCGTGTAGCTGTTTTGCTTAGGTTTATCGGTAGCGTGAGTAACCTGTCGTTACTCACAATAGGTGGTTATTATTATTATTATTACCCTAATGATGAAATGATGGAAAAGGAAATGGTGACCGGGCAGGGATATGGTATGGGTATTGGTGGGTGTAACAGGTTATGTCCCGCGGCCACGGGGCATAGCTTGGTTGCACTTTTTCCCTGTCCGTGTCGATTAAGGACCGTTCGTTGCACTGGATCCCCGGTCAAGTCACAGATTTATTATCCCGAGCATATACTAGCGGATGGGGGCTAGGAAGACTTGTTACTCTCTTGTCATGGGCTCCGGCTCTTTCCGGACCGACTGATTGGAGGCGGGGATAGGTGGAGGTCTTAGCACCGTATTGAGGCCGGGCCTCAAGTACGGGAGCTAGGAGTCCAAGTTTGGACGGGGACCTGGAAACCTGTGACAGGAGGGGAACGGGTTGGTCTTGCTTGTGCCTGGGGTACAAGCGAGGCGTGTGTTTTTCGGGGTACCCAGCTGGGCACATTGATTCGCGAATCGCCGTTTCTACGTGACGGTACGACTTGACTGCACTCTAGCACCGTAGTAAGAAATGAAAGATGAAAGACGAAAGATGGAAAAATTGGTTCTGATGGCTCAACCTTTGCTTGAAAGTAGAACAGGTGCTTACCTAGAATGGTTGGTTAATACACTACTGATAACTGCTAATAAAAAGTAAATATAAGGATGCACCTTTAGTAATGCTTCCTGCAGTTGCAATAACCCACAAGCCAGATAGCCTTGCATACCCTTGGAGTCTTTTCTTCTGACGGGTAAGTCTTGCGGAGTACAATTGAGTACTCAGGGTTTGTTCTACCCTGTTGCAGGTAACAGGTGTTTGAAGCTGACAGTTGTGTGTGGAAACCTCCTGGTGGGCTCAGTGGGGATTTCCTTTACGTTGCGGATGTAGGGTTGATTTATAACTCTCACCAAAAATGTTTCACAAGGGAAAGATTTACCACCTGTTATCATTTGCTGTATATAAATGTTCATCATGATAATTTTAACTCATCATCAAATGGTTTCATTTCCGCTGAACTTTGATAATATTTTATATTCCGCTATTATAATCAAATAATGAATTACTCTGATGTTGTACTAAAAGTGATATATGAAATGGTAAAGTTGTTATAAGCTTTATCTCTCATTTATGATCCTGAGGTAAAATGTGGACTTTCGAGTTCTCCCGTTGGGTGTGCTCGACGGAATCGCAGAGTTTAGTGCTCTCTCTTGGGTACTTAGTGTCTAATGGAAGATAAGTACTCTTGGGATGACATTAAATTAGGCGGTTCTGCCACAGGTGGTATCAGAGCATAAATGGGGAAATAAAGCTTCAAAACCCTTTT
The DNA here is from genome assembly GCA_038087645.1 of Saccharum hybrid cultivar R570. Lineage (NCBI taxonomy): Eukaryota > Viridiplantae > Streptophyta > Magnoliopsida > Poales > Poaceae > Saccharum > Saccharum hybrid cultivar. The sequence goes on along the minus strand of JAQSUU010000015.1, from coordinate 28,620,585 downwards.
CTAAATTAAAATTTGACAACACCTTTTTGCAAAAAGTTAGGACGTTTGCATACGAAGTTATATAAGTAGCCCTATTACTATAGTTAAGTCTCCGGAATAAGTTTAAGTAGGCTTTCGTCCGGTAAGCTAACTGGTGTGTAGCATGCGGTCCTAAAGTCAGACGTGCTGTTTTGCTATAGTCATCGTGCGAGTCCTACTTGCAGGTGCCCTGTTTCTAGGTACCACGCGTCCCTGTCCCGGAGTTACTGTTGTACAGTGGCTTCATGTTTCGCGTTCACTCGTGCTTCACGGCTGTCGGGGCTTACGTTTTCGGCACTCCTTCTGCGCCCTTGTCGGACCTCTGCCCTGCAACCATGCTAGTCTTTATGGCCTCGAACACCGCTCGCCTCGTGTGCGTAAAAATCCTGCTATTTTACTTTACTGATCCTCGTGCAGGGCTCGAGGGTGGCCTGCGCCAGGACCACTGGCTGCTCTGCCTTTTTAAGGGGGCAAGCCCAGCCACTTGGTGTCACCACCCAGTGCATTCCAGCTCGCTTAGCCCTTTTCTCTTGAGCAAGCTTCTCCTCAAGCCTTCCTTGCAACCACCACCCACCTAGGATGGCAGGAGTCTGGGTTAGCAGCTACTGCTTGAACACCGAGGGTTTTCCCAAAATCCTGTATGCCACCCTGCAAAAACTCGGCGTTCGGGAGCGTCCCGAGTATGAGGGCCGTGAGTACATGAAGCGTGGCACTGAGCGGTGTAAGGTCACCGTCTACATTGGCAAGAGTGAGGAGTTCCCCGACCTCACGGAAGCCTGGAATGTGACTGCAACCGGGTTTCGCTTCGGCGACACCTACCAGGTTGTGGCCCGCAAAGCCTTGCAACATCTCTGTCAGATCTTTGAAGGGCCCATTGCTCGTACCCCCATGCGGTTCTTTCCCCCTTGGGATAAGAATCGGCGGGTATGGAGGGCTTGCATGGAGGCTTTGCATGGTCTAGACGTGCAAGAGGACAACCCGACCTTGGTGCACCTGACCTCGTACTTGCTTGCCCTGGATGAGCAGTATGACCGGCAGGCCTCGGAGCTAAGGGAGTGCCTCCACCGAGCTGAGGAAGCCGAGATCTTCTCTAGGATGCTCGAAGTGCAGCTTGCTGAAGCTCATGCCAATCTAGCAGCCGCTGAGAGTCGAGAGGCTGCCATGGCGGAGGCCGTCAAGGTGGACCAAGACCGTCATGCCCAGGAGCTGGAGGACGCCTATCTTGCCACAAGGGCCAAGCGTAGGACGCTCGCCACGGAAAGGCAGGAACCCTTAATCCTGGAGGGGATCCCTGTCCATCCGCTGGAGCGAAGGAGAACTGGTTTTGCAGCACCTCCACCCACGGAAGCCTCGGAAGTAGAGTCATTGTTTCCCCTCACCCAGCCACCACCACAAGAAGGAGCAGATCCACAACCTAGTGCAGCAGAAGAACCCCAGGAGCCCAGGAAGGAAGCCGTTTGGGCCGACGAAGTAGATTAGTTGTCCTAGGGGAGATGTAATCGTTGCTAGTAGTGCTTTTCATCGTTGTTCCCTAGTGTTGTAATCTTTCCGTTGTACCGCATCCGTAGTTGTTAAGGCCGCCTGGTTGTACGTTCGAGCGCTGTGTCGAGTGTGGGAGAGTGAATGTCTGTATGTTGCACCCGTGTAAGGCCGTTGGTAATGAGTGTTTGCTTTATCGGTTGTGTTTGTTACGTCGTTTTTCCTTAGACCTCGTTCGATTTGCTTAGGGTTCTTGAGACGACAATAAGCAGGTTACAAGGGGAACAACTGTTCTGATGCAACAGATCGGCCGTGATTGGAAAACAGAGGACACTGTATCACTAATTGTGGATGTCCCAGTAGAACACTTGAATTCCCTTGATTTAAATCCGCCTTGGGATTTACTTACTTGTTCCTTATTTTGAAAGGAACCCGTGTTGCCTGAATTTTTCCCTTACTCCTCTGATTCTGTGGTCTATGACCCCGTTGTTTTTACTGCGAGTAAGTTGGTAATAGTTACTTAGTTAATAGCTTATGGTGCCGCGACGGAACCGAGGGCCACCTGTGGAACAGCTGCCACCTGGTGACGCTGCTCGGCGCGCGCTGGTATCGAGGTTGTTGACCAAGTGCTTTTACCGAGTTACACCGCGGTATCGCTCTTGCTATAAAAATTCTCTTGGTAAAAATATTCTTGTGTTCAAACGGGAAATCCACAACGGGTTGATGGAATTGTGCTCTGTCAAAGTAACAAGGTTTTTGAAGAAAGGAAAAGAAGAAAGAGAAAAACAACAGGAAGGTTAGCCGCACGTAGGTCAGAGAAGTTGAATTGCCCGACTCGACGTCGTTCCTGTGACCGGTTTGACAATGCTACGCATGCCGGGTCGCTGTCACTGTGTGCCCTGCGGACGCCGTCGGTGGTGGGACCGCGTGTGTCGCTCCCGTGCGACCGCGGCGTTGTGCCGCACTCGCCTCGTCTTGTCGCACAGTACGCCCCTCTGATCCCGGCACCCGTGTCGGCTCTCGGTTTTCGCTCTTGTTCCCGTACCGGACCCCCCTCTCTTTCTTTTCCTTTGGGGCCCCGTTGCTCGCACGCCGCCTGGTCGAGCGAACCCCATCCCCTCCTTTCTCCTTTGCCCCACTCAAGCTCGCACAGGGAGCGCACTATGGCCGACGCTCTCCCCACCTTGTGACCCCCCCAGTGATTCCCATCTCCTCCGCTTCCGGTGCACTGCATCACCACCTCCGTCCACCAAGCTTTTATAATGCCACCTTGCTTGCTCCTCCTCCATTCAACCCCCAGATCTAGAGTAGAGCTCATAGTATCAACTTCCTCCGTCAGCGCTCAGGTAGAAGAAGCTCAGGAAGCCGTCGGGAAGAAGTGGTTGGAGGCTGAGCTACGAGATCCAGCCGTTGCTCGCAGATCTAGGGTTCCTAGTCAGAGGCAATGGTGTAACTGGAGAAGAAAGGATCTAGTTTCTGTTGGAGAAGTTCAAGTTCATCCCTGGTTAGTTTAGGTTTAGAGTTAACGATGATCTTTGTACCAATCTCCAATTTCTGGCTTTGTTGGGCATACGCCATGTTCTGGATAATCGTTTTCCTATTGCTCTTCCACTGTCCCCGTCTTCGTCGGTTTCTAGAGAGGTTGTGAGTTGTATTAGAGTTGTTCTTAGCCGTGCTATCTCTAGATTCCAGAGTGGTTTAGCGTTTGAAGTCGTGTAACCTCTCATGTAAGCTCAGATCTGTGAAATGTAATCGTGCTTCCCTCTTTTGTTTCTTGTTCCGGATCTCGGGACGAGATCCTTTTTAAGGGGGGAAGGATGTAACACCTCTGGTGTTACTAGCGTACTTAGCATGCGATTAAGGTCTAAAAGAAATTAACAAAACAAATTCCGTGGGTTTTAAAATTTCAAACGCACATAAAATGATAAGCGAATTTCTATAAATAAAAATAAAACATCAATTGAATGTAGTACTTAATAAAATTTGAAGCGCAAGTCTAGTAGATGAAAACGCAACTTTTGTTCCGATAAATAAGTGATCAATAGCATAACTGGTAGCTCAAGAATTGATTTGGAAATGGGTTCCAGCTCCTAGAACTATAATGACCAAGTCTGAAAACCTAATGGTAATGTCGCTTTGGCATTTAAATTTTGATTAAAATTCGTAAACACTAGATCTATGTTTTTGCACCGATAATTGCACCTTTGCGAGTACTTTAGCACGGTGTAGTTCGTAGGGTGGAGTGATGTTGAGTGGTTACTCCAAAAATGGCCGGAAGTTCCTTAGAACGAGCTGTAACCTTGTGGTCGATGCTCTGTTCGTGAGCCAGCGTCAGCACGACGAACCCGTTTTGGCATCACTCCATCTCCCTCTCTGGTTGTCCTTTTGACGTGCTATTTGTTTCTTTGGGAAGCTGTTAGGGCCATCTTGAGGGCAGAGGAGTTGGTTTAACCTCAACCAAGACGGGTAAGTGTTGGTACACGCTTTAAAATCCGTGCATAGCACGTTGTCGGTCGTTCGGCCGAGGTGTGCGCGGTCACCACGTCATTTTACTCGGCGTTGCCTGGCCGAGCCGCACCCCGTGCACGCGCACCACCGTGCGTTGGCCGGCCGAGGCCGTCTTGGTCTGACCGTGGCGTGGTCGCGCCTTGGCCACTCTGGCCGCGGCACCTGCTGCCAGCCACGCGGAGCCGCTGCTGCTCGCGCGCGCGTTGAGTGGCCACCGCTGGCCCCGCTGCCCTCCCCTGTGCTCACATGGCTGCCTCGTCTTGACGTGGCTCTACCCAGCGGTCACGCCACGCTATCCCTTTACCACGTTCCGCCAGGGCGAAGACTGACCGAGCCGTCCTCACCTTTCCGTCTTGGTTTTTCTTCCCTGTCACCGTGGCCGACGGGCCGCACCATCGCTTACGGCAAGGAGACCAATTCAAGGCAAGTTTTCACCTCCACGCCTTCGCCATTAAGTGTGTTAGACAACCAACCCCACTCCGCCTAGAACCGTGCCCGGACAAGCCGCAATTTTGGAGCTCTTCACTCTCAGTGTCGATAAAGCCGAGCCATGCCATTACCAAGGGCAGCGCTTCCTTCGACCATCTCGAGTCGAATTGGATGCACCAGTAGACTCGCCTTGAACCCCTCTTCCTCCCGCGCACCTTAGTCGAGCTCCTGCCGCTACCCTGCCGCCGGTGACACGACCGTGTCATCACAGAGCGCCGCCGCATGGTGCGGGCGCGCGTGGTCAGGTCACCTCGGCAGTTCTCCACCTCGACCATCGGCACTGCTGGCATCCGGGTAAGTCATGGATACTCGTGCGCCATCCCTACCGCTCTCGGGCCGCCTAGACTCGCCGGAACGGCCTCGCCACCATGGTGAATGGCCGCTCGCCGCTACAGCTCGCGTGCGTGCGTAGCTCAGTCCCCTGTGGTCACCTAGCGTCACCGTTTGGGTTGTAGGTGGTGGTCGACCGTTTAGCAGGGGCATAGTGGGCCCCAGATGGCCGGCGGGACCGTCCGATGCCGGCCGGAGCCGCGCCGGCGGGCACGGGGGCGTCGGGGACCGGCTCAGGGAGAAGAAAAGATTGTTGGGGGCGCTTCGTGCATAAAGTGTCTCTGGTGCAATAGGGACCTGAGGCTCCGCGTAATAGCCCTTTTGTTCAGGGGCTCTTCTGCAAAAAGAGCGACCTCGCGCGCGCTGTGGGCCAGTTGGGCCGGCCTGCTGTCGCCTGACCCGTCCCGCGTGGGCCGCATCCGGGTGCTAGGCCAAATAGTGGGCGCCGGCCCGTTGCTTTAAAAGTATATCTTTCAATTGTTTTTCCTTTTTCTTTGTTGCTAGGAACTTGTAAATTTAATATCTAAATGTATAGGAGTCCAAAAATGGTGAAACCAATTTTGTTAGTTTCCTAAAATCATGATCTAGATAAAGGTGTAATTGGTTCATGTAGATTTCTACTATTTTTAGGCTTGCTCTAATTAATTCGAGGCGTTTAATATTATCAAACATGAACTTGTAAGAATTGTTATGAATAATCAGTGATAGTATTAACGCTGAAAATTTTATAGTAAGCTAACCATAATGTTAGTTGTCCACTGTAATTTTTGTAGCTCCAAAATAATTAGTTTTGTTAGGTAGCTAATAAACCCTAGTTTGTATATATATTAAATCGACGAAACGAAAAGAGCAACACCCTGGGTTGTTGGGAAATAACGCTTAAGTCGATAACATAGATACGAAACCTAGTTCGTTAGCCATAAGGTTAGCTCGTTAGCTTGAGAGACGAAATCGTATGATACGAGGTTGCGATTGCCGTCGATTATTTACATTTCTATGTCGCATCTCCGAATATTATAATAGGAACAATGACGGAGCGTGAAGTCTTTTGGAGCAGCGGAAAAGATGGTGTCCTGATGACCGTGTCGCCGTGATGGAATGCTAACTTTTGGTTATATCTTAATTCCCATCCAGGCAAGCCCCGGTGCATAACCCTTATTTTACAAATTATTATATATATATATATATATATAGGTTGTGCATTTACGTTGCAGGAGTTTTATGATATCCACATGCATATATATATATCTACCCATGAGTCTTACTAGTACAGGATCGTGTAGCTGTTTTGCTTAGGTTTATCGGTAGCGTGAGTAACCTGTCGTTACTCACAATAGGTGGTTATTATTATTATTATTACCCTAATGATGAAATGATGGAAAAGGAAATGGTGACCGGGCAGGGATATGGTATGGGTATTGGTGGGTGTAACAGGTTATGTCCCGCGGCCACGGGGCATAGCTTGGTTGCACTTTTTCCCTGTCCGTGTCGATTAAGGACCGTTCGTTGCACTGGATCCCCGGTCAAGTCACAGATTTATTATCCCGAGCATATACTAGCGGATGGGGGCTAGGAAGACTTGTTACTCTCTTGTCATGGGCTCCGGCTCTTTCCGGACCGACTGATTGGAGGCGGGGATAGGTGGAGGTCTTAGCACCGTATTGAGGCCGGGCCTCAAGTACGGGAGCTAGGAGTCCAAGTTTGGACGGGGACCTGGAAACCTGTGACAGGAGGGGAACGGGTTGGTCTTGCTTGTGCCTGGGGTACAAGCGAGGCGTGTGTTTTTCGGGGTACCCAGCTGGGCACATTGATTCGCGAATCGCCGTTTCTACGTGACGGTACGACTTGACTGCACTCTAGCACCGTAGTAAGAAATGAAAGATGAAAGACGAAAGATGGAAAAATTGGTTCTGATGGCTCAACCTTTGCTTGAAAGTAGAACAGGTGCTTACCTAGAATGGTTGGTTAATACACTACTGATAACTGCTAATAAAAAGTAAATATAAGGATGCACCTTTAGTAATGCTTCCTGCAGTTGCAATAACCCACAAGCCAGATAGCCTTGCATACCCTTGGAGTCTTTTCTTCTGACGGGTAAGTCTTGCGGAGTACAATTGAGTACTCAGGGTTTGTTCTACCCTGTTGCAGGTAACAGGTGTTTGAAGCTGACAGTTGTGTGTGGAAACCTCCTGGTGGGCTCAGTGGGGATTTCCTTTACGTTGCGGATGTAGGGTTGATTTATAACTCTCACCAAAAATGTTTCACAAGGGAAAGATTTACCACCTGTTATCATTTGCTGTATATAAATGTTCATCATGATAATTTTAACTCATCATCAAATGGTTTCATTTCCGCTGAACTTTGATAATATTTTATATTCCGCTATTATAATCAAATAATGAATTACTCTGATGTTGTACTAAAAGTGATATATGAAATGGTAAAGTTGTTATAAGCTTTATCTCTCATTTATGATCCTGAGGTAAAATGTGGACTTTCGAGTTCTCCCGTTGGGTGTGCTCGACGGAATCGCAGAGTTTAGTGCTCTCTCTTGGGTACTTAGTGTCTAATGGAAGATAAGTACTCTTGGGATGACATTAAATTAGGCGGTTCTGCCACAGGATGTTTGTACAAACAAGCTCTAACCTCAGTTTAGTTTTAAAATGTGGTAGATAATAATACTTTTTTTCTATAAACTTGGTTAAACTTAGAATAGATTAGTTTAAAACAAAAGGCATAATCCCTTTTTATTATGGGACATATGTCGTACGCTGCATGGCATGGACGCTGCAAGCGTGCTGAAAAGGATCAGGGGTATTTTTGTTATAGTTAACACCGTCGATGCAAAGACGTAACAGAATATTACCCTGTTCGTTTATGCTGAAATTTGGTTTATGTCAATGCTTATGCTGAAATATTGTGAAAGAAAAATATTGTTCCATGGCTGAAAAGTAGTTCTGAATAAGTTCAAGCGAACAGGGCTAGTTCGAATTGTTCGAGTTATTTTTTTCTTTGTATTATGTCATTCCAATTTTAACAGCTACAAAGCATGTTGACACTTCTTTCTTGATTTATCTTTGTAGCTGTGGATAAGATGCAATGAAGAAATGTATGATCATTATATTTCGGACTGTTTTTTGGAAAAAGGAAATTGGACTTTTGGTTATCAATTGTTTGACTCTATTTCGACGGATTGTTTGTACCTGAGCCATCATGTTTAGAAGAGCAATAGTGCGATGCTTATTTTTTTATTGCGTTCACAATTTCACATTATATTTACTTTCTTTCAAGAACCATTCGATCCGCCGCATCCACATCATTTTCCATTCAACCCAGAAATTTTGGAGCTTTACATTACCGCAGCGAGTTTCTTTCGTCTCACTGTTCATTTTCGATCCATGTTTGCGTCAGGTGCGGTTCGTTCAAAGAAAGCTTTAACAAAATAAACTTTGTTTGGCCGGGTTATGCCGGCTGCCACACTAGTACACTTCAGTAGAGCTTTAGGTCAGAGCCTGCATAATTGAGAGCCTAGAAACTATCCACTGCATGATGAACAACAATCCGCTCCCTGCAGAATTTTTTTTTCCCGATGCAGCAATCGGAAATGCTGAAAGCTGAAACCAACTATGTAAACGCTCCTATTTCGCGGCAGGTCGTGGTATTTCTTTCGGGCTTCGATCAGCGAACTACTCTGCTGCAGTTTCCTTTCAAGGCGCAGCAGCGTCAAAGAGAGCTGAATTGTATCATGTTTAACAATTCGTCTGTCCAATATGGATTGGTGTGCCCGCGGCGCATTGTTGCTGCATACGATGCGATCATTCCAAGTCAGAAAGGGTTGAAGCTCAGAAGGCTATACACGTTAAACGATCCATGGAGGTTTGGACTGAGACTTCCTCCTCTTAAGTTTCTTCGATCCCCCCTCCATGGAATCATGGATCATTATTGGTGTTGTGTGTACCTGTCCTTGAGTTGACAGAGTGGTGCAGAAAAAAAAAAGAGATATCATTATGTGGTAATGACATTCAGGGGGTGTTTAGATGCAAAAAAATTGAAATCTGGCTACTGTAGCACTTTCGTTTGTATTTGACAATTAGTGTCCAATCATAGACTAATTAGGCTTAAAAATTCGTCTCGTGATTTACAACCAAATTGTGCAATTGGTTATTTTTTTATCTAGGTCTGACTGGAATAAAAATACAGAGAAGAAAAGGCCTGCCAGGGAAAAAAGCCCAGGACCAAAAAAAATAGAAAAGCGAAGGAAAAAAATGGTGGTCTGCCAGAGAGGACGCATGAAAAGGCCTGCCAGAGAAAAAAGCCCAGGACAAAAAAAATAGAAAAGCGAAGGAAAAAAAATGGTGGTCTGCCAGAGAGGACGCATGGGCCCTTAGGCGGGTCCTGTTGCGCAGCGACCCGTTATCCTTCCACCGTTGGAAGCGGGCGGTATTCGCTGCTCTGTGAGGCCAGCCTAACGCATTGCCCACCGCTCTAGGTGCCGGGACGCCGAGGCCTTCGCCAATGCAGCAACAGGCCCAGGTCCACGCGCCACAGTTGGCATCCACACCACCTTGTTGCCCCCGCTCGGGTTACAAGCAGTCGCTAGCTGCTCGGCGAGGGTGTCGCCGAGGGACTGGCTATTTAAGCTGGTGTTGTGTCCAGTGGGCAGGCAGTGTGGGACTAAACAGCACAAGTGTGGGGCAGCTGGCAAAGCTTCTTGTTTAGCTGTGGGCTGGAGGAGAGTGGGCCTTTCCTTCTTGTGTTGACGTGTGGTGTGGACTTTTTAAAGAATTTTCACCACTGTTGCGTGAGAAGTCAAAGTGGCAGCATCTCTGAGAACAAAAGGAAGAGCATTTAGCTGGAATCCAATCGGATCAAGGCTGCCTACGCGCTCCGGCGCTCGGTATTTTGGATTCTTTTTGTCCGGCATCTCAGACCTGTATCTTGGATTCTTTTTGTCCCACACATGGATGAGACTCAAATTCGTATCCGTACCTGTTCTGTAAAACTCAATTCGTATTGAGCCCGAAGAAGTGCTTCGTAATCTGGCAGAGAAACCCAAATTGCGTAGTTCATCAGCTCCAGGCTCTGACTAACCAGAAATCGCTGTGCGTTGCAAGGAGCGACAGATTTATTTGTTATTACTTGATAGTGTAGAACTTTATAGAGGTCAGCTTCGTAAAAATAAAAATCTCCCTGCAATCTCTTGCCATTGCTCCAAAATAATTACTCATACTTTCTTAAACATATTAGTAGTACGTGTGTTACTCTTGCACTGATAGAAAGCAAGGAGCTCGGCATAAATTTTGGAGGAGCAAGCACAGTTCCACCCAATTCTCGCACATTTGCAGAGTAAAAAGATCAGGCCGTCACACGTTTGATGGAAATAGTGCAACGGTGATTAAGTTCCTCAGTCGAATTGCATACCATTGTTGAATCGGGTAGGTGGCAGCTGACAGATTAAAGAAACAAGACGCAACACGAGATCTATCTATCCCTTTTTCTGACGCTTCTCGTCCATTGAGCACAAGAAATTATACATCAGAGACTGGCATAAGCGGAGGAGCAAAATAGCAGCACACTTTGACGAGGCAGAAGCTAAGTGAGCCGCTCTCTGCTCCGAGCGGCACACAGTTTTTTTTTTTTGGTGACATTGCACACATGATGATTGATGAAATAATTCGTCTCAACATGTAAATAGAGCAATGACTTGTACATATGCAACCATTCAATCCTACTGCAGAGTACACATCTACTATTGGTGTAAATTTAGACGCTATCATTCCAAACATCCATGCAACAGGTACGAGGCATTCCGTTATTTCTAAATTCTGACTACCTTTGGAATGCTATCAGCAGTGCCCTGCTCTCCACTTCATTCTTCCTATCAGAACTGAGATGTCTTTTGAGTGTTTCCTATTCATGGTGCATCGCCATCGTGTGGCTCGGGCTCAGGCTCAAGCTCAGCCTCAACCACAGGCACAGTATCTTCTTCCCTTATTTCAGGCGAAATGCTGCCATAATCCTCTTCAGCAGGCGCTGCTCTTCTTATGGTTCCTACCTTCACATACTTGCTGGTGAACTTGTACTCCCAGTCATTCAAGGAACCGAGCTCCATTGGCGTTAGGCCAGATATATCACCATTCAGATCCTGTGGTTCAAAGGACATCTTGGCCAATGCCCTACTGGCATCTTTACCAGCAAATAACGCATAAGCTCCGCCAGGTCCATAGAACATCCTGCACGGCAAAAATCAGTTTGAAAAGGGAAAAAAAATATCATGATATCATGCCGTAAGTGTTAATCACAATATGCTATGCATGGTAAATTGGCAGTGACATTGTCAAGGACAAATATTTTGACGGGCGCCTTTCATCAGAGGAAACAAAAGCAACTTATGCCTCATGCTCCAATAAGCCAAATGAGAATCCAATGCAGCTATGTTTAAACAGAATTGTTGGTCTCCAAAAGCTTCTGGTAGCACCACATGAAAGTCATAACTCCATCCAAATCAGAGATTCAGTTAGACATCAACAAAATTTGAAACTGATATATTTATCACCACAACTTATATTTCACAGCACAACTAAATTCATTCACACACAAAATAAAATTTTAGGACTGACGATTGTTGAGCACATGTTCAGAAGAAATTAAGCACAATATGCAGTTCACACATTTTTTTGTCAAAGGGTTCATGGTTACACTATCTATGAGGAGAAATCAGCAACCTTCAGATTGTAGAGAAAACAAAATAAGGACATGGCCGTGTTTTTGCTGATACAAGCGAAAAAAAAGCATGGGCAAGAACAAGAAAATGAAGAAACATTATTATGTTCTTGGCTTATTGCCTATACTGCTTTGGCAATATCATATGCTAGTCCCAAGTCAGTAGATACCACGGAGTGTTAGTACTATATGTGTGCTGGTGAGGATAGTGAACTAGTTCAATGACTAAATACAATGTTATACAATCAATAACTGAACCTAGAGGCCAAGCATCAAAAGCTCTATGACAGTTGGGCACTGCATTTGTGGAATTGCAGTACCTCTTTGACGGCCAGACAAGCATACCCAAAATCCAGTCATCCTCCAAAACAAAGATATTTCCACTAGTCAGTCTCGACCCATCTGGTTGGTCACAACCTTCAGTTATTTGTCATCCCACATTCAGAATCAGAAAATGCCTGATTCACTGCTTGTTCATTCAGAACAGTTCATGTACATTAGTGGCACAGAAGAACTCCTCAAATTACTAACACTGCTTCATCATTTTAAAGCGCCTTGTTTTGGAAAGTATCAGTTGTACAAGTTTTTTTTTTTTGAACATGATCAGTTGTACAAGTTGAAGTAACTACTGATTGACCACGAGTGACTACTACAACAAAGCATAGCAGCGTTGCGAGTTGCGGCGAAATGGATGAATAATTAGAGGTTAGAGCTGAAGCAATCAAGGATTCAAAGGAAGCAACCTGCTCTGTGAGACATCATAGATCTGCCCCTTGATGGCCATCAGCAGCGGCTTCTCAGGGTCGGACCCGTCGTACTGCAGCAGCTCTTCCTCCGTTATCTCACCCACCTGCACCGGCTCCGGGACTGGAGGCGGCGGGGCCGTCTGTGTCTCCAGCCGACGGGGCGGGGGACGTCGCGGCGCAAGGAGACTGGACCCAACCCTGTAGACGGCCACCGCCGCCGCCACACCCGCGACCACGGCCAGAGGAGGCGCGCCCTTCGCCGCCGCCCACAGCTCCGACACTGCGGCATCCACCAATAAAACCGGTCGGACTTCCATGCGAAGTCTACACGAGAGCGAGGTTAGAGGTTCAGTGCGAGCGGGAGCTTACGCTTCGCAGGGACCTTGACCCCGCCCTGCCCGCCGGCGCTACACCGCACGCCGCAGGACGCGACCCTGCCGTGGCGACCACCCTGGAGACATACAACCGTACTCGCGCGCCGCCGGCTGGAGCTGGACGGCGCCGAGGCGGAGAGCGATGGTGCGGCGAGGACGGAGGAGCAAGAAGCCATTCAGAACACCTGCTGAAGCCAGTGGAGATACAATTGATTGTCTCCTTCACCGTTAATGAGTGATGCTTGCCTGGCCCTCTTGCAACGTAAAATGTAAAATGTCAACTACTTTCCGAATGATAAAATACAAAATACTAAAATTTTTATAGATGTGTTTAGTTTCATCTAAAATGCTAAATTTTTTATGGGATGGGTGAGAGCTTTTTGACCTTTTGGCTTTTTTTTACCTCTTAAGGCCAAAATCCAAAATGAAGAATGGATACCTTTTTTCTAAAAATTTTGTATGGTGTTTAGTTCCATTTTGCAAAATGGTGGGCCAAAACCCAAAAATTTTTGGGGGAAATGGGGAACTAAACACACCCTAAGACTGTGTTTAGTTCCTCATGGAATACAAAATGCAAAATGCCAACTACTTTGGAATGATGAAATGCAAAATGCCAAAATTTTCATGAGTATGTTTAGTTCCATCCAAAATACTAAATTTTTCATGGGGTGAGTGAGAGCTTTTTGACCTTTTGGTTTTTTTTTTTGCCTCTTAAGGCCAAAATTCAAAATGAAGAATGGATACCTTTTTGCTAAAAATTTTGTATGGTGTTTAATTCTATTTTGCAAAATAGTGGGCCAAAAACCCAAAATTTTTTAAAGGAAATGAAGAACTAAACACACCCTAACTCCAAATGAAAGGAAATACATAATACTCGTTCACACTCTTTGTGCCAGTTAAACAACTTTTCATTTGGAATTAGTTAGGGCCTTTTTTACAACAAAATTAGTTAGGGCCTTAGGGGTGCGCCAGGCTCGGCGGGCAGCAGTGTACAAGGGCGCAGTTTCTCTGAGGCCTTGTTGTTTAGATACCAAATTCACCCCCAAATTCTACTATGTAAAAAGAAGATTCTTCATCACATCAAAATGTTGGCACATATACGGAGTACTAAATGTAGATGAAATCAAAAACTAATTACACAGTTTTGTTGTACTTTGTGAGACGAATATTTTAAGCCTAATTAATCAATGTTTGGACAATTATTACCAAATAAAAACAAAATTGCTACAGTGTGACGGGACACTTACTATGCAAACTTTGCCTCCAAAGTTTGGAATCTAAACAAGGCCTGACTTAATTGAAGTTGAAGCAGAGTCAGCCAAGGCCTCGTTCGGTTGTGCTGATAAGCCGGCTGAAAAATACTATTGGTTGATTTATTGTGAGAGAAAAACACTGTTCTGATTGAAAAAACAAGCTAAAAAGTATGATTATAAGCCGGATGAACAGAGCTTGGATGAGTCTTTCTCTGCAGTACTGCCGAGAAAACTCTTAGGATACGCAGTGAAAAAGGCAGATATCTAAACATACAGCAGAAAATCACAAGTGCTAACCTCCAAGAATATAGCTAGTGGAATACTGGAGTAGGACCTCTTGTATGACACCATGACTGTACGATGAATTGACAAAGCTCCAAAAGACAACTTCGACTTTCCCATGCCATTCAACCTCTTAGAACACATGGTTTTGACTCTGTGCCACAAGAATCACATTTCGAATGTATCACTTTCACAACACTTTTATGGCATATCCCCACATGTGTGAAACCATGCAAGGAACTTATATCTAGTACATATCATATATTGTACTTGGATGTTTGGTTTCTACACTAGAATATATCTAGACTTATGCATTGCAACTAAATTCTATTTAATAGTCAATATTATAGTATCATCAAAGCAGGCCCAAAACTACATTAGCTATATGCCAAATTCAGTCATATTAGACAACGAATAATTGCACAAACTAATGGGGCATGCAAAAATAGAATCTCCTCACATATTAGGGAGAACCAAATAACACATCACATATACATCTATATGGGCTACCTTTGGGTTGAAATCTTTGAAGACACGTTTCTTTCCATCACCTCAATGAAGCGCCGAAGGTGCTTCCTTTTTATGTAGTTGCAAGGCCCTCAAAGGTTGCCAAAAGCAAATCAAGATAGTACAAAGATGAAAAGCGGCTCTAATGTGGGAAGGCGAAGAGCTCTCGAAGGTATCAAGACGAAACCTGAGGATGTGAACCATGGGGGGTATCGGAGGGACCGTACTATTGAAGATATGTCGGGAATATAGTTGGTAGGCTATAGGCAACTTGTAAAATGTTCATCTCCCTTATAAATGTTGTGTTTATAAATGATGCAAATATTAAGGGTCTATTAGTTTGATCACTGGTCGCACTGCGTTGGAGCGTGTGACCGGTCAACGGCACCGAAATTAGGGAGGAAGGGAGGGGTGGGGCAGTGGCGGTGGGGTTAAAAGTTCCAGGTTAGGGATTTAAGGTTCGTAGGGGACCTTCATTGCTGATGCCTTTACAAGGGGGAGGGGGCCTCAAGCGGTCACCGGAGCGGTGGTGGTGGCGGGGAGCCGCTAAGCGGGTGGTGGAAGAAAACCGGTTGGGGAGAGCTCATGGCATGGGAGACCGGCCGTTCTTCCTCCTTTGATCGACACTAGTGGAGGATGGGGGTGGCATAGCGGGGGTGGACGATGGACGGCGTGACTGGCGGTGAGGGCATCGTTGGCTAGGGCAGTGGGCAAGAAAGACGAGGGTGGGGCGGGCAGGCAAGCACGACAAAGACGATAGGGTCGCCCGCTCCCGTGCGCACCTCTGTTCCCATGTACACTAAGTTCATGTTCTTTCTTGGTGAGTCTTCCTCTTAGCCCTCAGAGTAGCCCAAGTATCTAAACGGGAGTAGCATAACTACACTGGCTTACAATGTAAGGACTAATTAATAATTAGTTTAACCAACTGATAACCCATATTAATTGCGTTCCTACCAAATGGGTGAGATGAGTAACTGAGGAATTTCCGACGTAGGATAATCTTATAGGGTATAGACAAAATAACTCATTTTAAAGTAGCACCGATTATCCGATCAAACAGAGTAAAGCGCACAACCTGGTCCTAAAATCTGCAACGACGACTATATAACAATATATAAAGCACCAGCACCTCAAGGGCAATGGCGCTGGTACAGATGACATATCCAATTACACAGGCCATGCTGCTGATATGAGAGGATAGCAGGGCCCTAACACGAACCGAATGGGACCATGTCGAATTATTGCTGCATACACAGAAGGCTCTGAGAAGCTCTAGTTTTCCTGGGCACCTTCATCAGCTGGGGCTTCCTTCTCCTTAACCGCCTCCGAAGATACCTCCCTTGGCTTCTCTTCTGTTGCCGGTGCCTTCTCAGCCTCAGTGGTGACCTCACTGGTTTCAGGGGCCGTGCTTGCGGTGCTGCCGTCTTCAACAGGGATAGTCTTCTTGACAGTACCAACCTTCACATACTTGCTCATGAACTTGTATTCCCAATCCTGCAGGGCGTCAAGCTCAAATGGGCCTAGGCCAGAGATGTCGCCAGTAAGATCCTGCGGCTCAAAGGACATCTTTGCTAGGGCTCTGCTGGCATCTTTACCAGCGAATAGGGCATAAGGTCCGCCAGGTCCATAGAACATTCTGCATAGGGTCATTAATAAACATTATAAATACAGAACTCTATGTGTAAAGTAAGAAGGGGAAAGGAGAGGGTTGGTTGAACCGTAAGAGAACCTCACAACAAATTTCTAACATGTAAGTCACTGAAGTGAATTCACAACTGACCATATGAGCACAACTATTCTTGAATAAAATAAGCATAAGCATGCAAAATATAAAAGTGATCGTGTGTTTTGCAAGGACAGCCGTGCAATGTGGAATGATTGTGATTGTGAAAGTACAAGCACAATCAAAGATAGATGTGCATATAATAATATAACAGATCTAAGAAGTTTTAAAACACATCATCCACCACAAAATATGGGTACAGCTGCAACTGCATCTTGCATACCAAGGGCTAGTTAAGAGATATCAGATATAGTATTCCATTGCCAGATCTAACCACAAAACTTCTAAAAAAAGAATAAAGCAAGAAAAGAACCATTAAAACAGCTTTCACTAATTCTCCGGGGCAACCAGTGCCAAATAAAAAACATAACCAAAAGTAGCCCTCATCTCCCATTGAATCAGAATGCTTTACTAGTAAAAATATCACAAACTTTTTTTTTAGGAAGCGCCTATCTATATTTACCACATATCTTTTCACTGGCAAGTCTGGGAATCCCAGCAGCAAAGATGAAAGGAATACTTATCCAAGCACAACAGGTAAAAAATTGGTATGTTAACTTATTATATGAGCATTGAATCTCTATATCAAATCAGGCAATCATCAGCATATATACTCTCCATTATCAACTCTACAGCCATCATCTCAGATGGCATACAGTCAACTGGTGCTAAAAGATTCTAATCAAATAGAAATTGATTAGGTATACCAAACAACAAAGAAAAATTCAGCGAAAGCGATCCCAACAAACATTAGGGAATTGATATCAAGGCCCCAAAAGTTTGTTGTGGACCTGCTGCCCAAGATTCACACCTTAAATTTTCACCCAATGTAGAAAAAATTCATCCCCTAGCTAACCATAGCCGCAGCTCATATTGCTAACCGTAGCGGTAGTTCATATTGCACAACTACTAATGGACCAAACCAGTAAATTCAATAGAACATGATTTTTTGACCTCAACGAACTGAACCACAGGCAGTTACAAATGCTGCAACCTGCAGCATGTCCCCTATGCAGCACAGATACGGATACGCGTATCGGTATCGGAAGGATATGGATACGCGGATACAGCAATTTTCTAGAAAACATGATACACGGATACGGCAATTTTCTAGAAAACATGATACGTGGATACGTTTTACTATTTTTAAGAAATAAATAATAATACAAATTAAAATTGAGAAAGTCTGAAACTTGAGTCACAGGAAATCCTAATGCCTGTTCTCTGTTGTGATTGTGGCTACACAGCCCACAGATCCTATGCTAGGATTAGTACTAGCACATGTCCCCATAACAAACAACAAAGCAATTAATCGATGCTTTCCATATCTTGATGCCACCCAGTCAACTGAGGCCCCGAATGCGCCAAGATATTAAACGAGAAATTCCAGCCGATTTATAACCAAGATTACTCCCATAATCCGGGAAGACAGAGACGACAATATCAAAAAGCTCAAATAGACAAGGCATTCAAAACCTCAGAAATTCGAGCAAATTTATCACTTGGATTACTCCAATCATCAGAAAAAACAAATCTATAGTTACATCTGCAAAAGCTAACTATCATTGAACCGATAACGCAATCGGTATGTGCTAAAAAATCAGCAAGCCGTACTCAGTCAGGTCATCCAAATAGTACAGCAAAGCCGGCCAATTATGCAACTTCATCAACAATCATACAGCAATAGTAGGGGCGATACTTCTACACATATATAGGGCATAATAATAGATTATATGATGAATATTGACTCGACTACGGCAGCATCGGGCCACCGCAACAAAATCTAATCACTTGACCAACGATCGATTCATGAAAACAGGGGGTAAGTTAGGGTTTTGGTGCAAAGATCGGACCTGCTCTGGGTGACGTCGTAGATCTGGCCCTTGATGGCCATGAGGAGCGGCTTCTTAGGATCGGAGCCGTCGTACTTGCGGAGCTCCTCCTCGGAGACCTCCCCCAACTGCACGGGGGGCGGGAGCGGCTCCGCCTCGGGCTCCTCCCGCGGGCGCGGCGGCGGCGGGGGCGGGGCCGCGAAGAGCCCCGACACGACGTGGTACAGCGCGGCCGCTACCGCGACGGCCGTGAAGAAGGCCGCCGGCGACAGCCCCGTGTACGCGACGATCGCCTGCTTCAGCGTCTCCCACACCTCCGTCACCGCCATCGCTGCCTGCCTGATTCACTGGTTGTGGTGGTCTGGCTCGCCGGCGAGTGGAGGTGCGATGACGATGCGCTATCCCTTCCTCCCCTCTGACTTTCGGGGGAGCGGGGTAGTCTCGTCTTTTCGGGCGACTTGGAAAGGGCAGCGAGGAGGCGGAGAAAAATATCTGCAGCTTTTTATAGAGGGATGAACAGAGGCACAGAGCTGCTGCTCTCGGGGAGGTGTCGCAGGGTGCAGCGGAGATCTCGAGGTATAATTGCCTCCAATTGGATCGCCTCGGATCCGGGGCCCAGATGTAAGTGGGATCCTACGTGTCTAACACCAAATTATATACTCCAATAATTTGCCTAAGTCTATCGTGGATTTGATTACATTTTGAATATTATTATATCAAATATATCTGATCAGGGATTTACGGCAATTGGAATTGACATGACTTGTACCGTGTGGAAATTTATAGGCTTGTTTGGTTTGAGAAACATCTCGTGCTACATAAAGTGGTTCATCTCATATATTTTGGTACAATCAAATCATTCCTTATTTATATATTAATTAGTAGTTTATATAAGAAATAAGAAGATGATAATCATCTTTTTTTGTAAACCAAAAAAAGTGAAAAGGGAATGAAATCACATCGTTTCTTAAATTAAAAAACAACCTTGAAAATTATATCTACTGTAGAGTCAAAATAAAGGCGACCTTGTTCCATATTGGTTCGCAGGGCAGCCCAAAACGCCTCTAGAACTTTCCTGCTGACGGAAGTGCTGACGACGGCCATAGCCCTTCTGGGCTCTGGGGTCACAGTCACAATTCCGTCACAGGGCACTTAATTTCAACAGTTAATTTCTTTAAAAAGTTTTTTAAGTGTTATGTTGTACCTGTACCAGTGTGGTGCCAATCAGTGATTTTTCCTATTTTTCTTTGTTTTTTTAAAGGATAAATGGTGATGTTCCAACGAGCTATCAGACCCATCTGCGACTGTCTGTCTGTGGAGTACTACTGTACCCCGGAATGGCCGTTGGCCAACGCCCATCATGCGCAGTGCGTCTCTGCGGCTAAAAATCCAAATGGTTGTGCCGTGTTATGAAAAAAAATGTTCTGCTGAAAATTATAGAGAACCTTTTTTTTAGCAAGAAATTATAGAGAACCTTTTAGCTATCTTCAGTTTTTTTATTGAGAAACCAGGTTTGTATTCATATATATAATTTTATAAAGTTTACATTCCAAGACTTGCAAAGACACCCTGGAAGAAAGAAAAAATTACAACATAGTCCTTGCACAATATTTCTCCTGGTCATCCTCGTCACCGGCAGTCGGAGCAACTTGGAGCTTGAAGCCGACCTCCATCCCGACGATTGAACACAAGCTTTAATTGGCACCAAAAGCAGTATGTCGAAATCATCGACATACTTTGTGACCACTGAACGCCCAGGCCCAAAAAGATGGCAGCCGACCATCACATCGCCGGAGTACAAGGAACATGGCGCCTCAAGAGCTACCAGCAGTCCCCACACACTGGATGGCGGCACAGCCAGAAGGGGAATGAAACCACCACAGCAGGTGGTAGGTAAGAGCCAACCCGGTTTCACGACGAGTTAGTAGACATACCTCCCAAGATCTTCGCCTGAGGAGTTCGTCAGAGAAGATGAGAGAGAGGCAAAAGGCGAACTTGACCAGATCTAGAGGAGGCGCAGAACTCCAGATCCGACGAGCTCGTGCTCTTCACTGGTACGGTCGCCACCAGCGAAGTCAAGGAAGCCGCCGTAGATGTCGGAGTCGTCCTCCGCACGTCCACGCCGTCGCTCACTGGAGGTGTCGCCCAAGAAGACGAACCCAGGCCACACCGCCGGCATGGGGCAACCTAACCCTAACTTATTTAACCTAAACCTAATAAGTACGGTATATACAAATCCTTCGTCAATTCATCCAAGCCCCCCTCCTCCTCTGACGCCAGCGAGGGCGACGGCGAATCGACGGGGGAACGCAAGATTGCCCCCTGGTCGCCGCTCTCAATTGTAGCGCTCTGGAAGGGACGAGAAGCACAGGATCCGCCCGCGTCCTTTTAGCTATCTTCAGTAGGCCCATGAATGTCAACACTCGACTTGCCCAGTTCGCCTCGCTATTGACAAATGACATGTAGGAGTACCAAAACAGCGGCCTAGTATTATGAATTCTGAACCTTTTGCGATGACACGATGATGGTACGAGGCGATGATCGTGAACTACAAACGATGACTAATTGCAAGAGCCAATGGTACATGTCGCGGCTACGTGCGGTGATCGTGAAGGTTGCGGCCGTGGCCGTCCCCGTCGCCTAGGTGCAACGGTTGCATTGTGGACCGTAATACAACATACGTAGTTAATAATGATGTTTATCTAGTATCACAAATATTATTATTTTTTATATGTATTTAATTAAAGTTGTGATTGTTGACGAAAATTATGAGATAAAGACTTATTTTTGGACGAGGCGAGTACTTCTACAGCCCCACAGGTGACCATGTATATGCAGTGGTCAGCGGGTTACTTAGGCCTTATTTAGATGCCTTTAAAATTCTAAATTTTTATTTTTCGTCCTATTACATCGAATCTTTGAACACATGTATGGAGCATTAAATATAGATAAGAAAAATAACTAATTGCAAAGTTTGGTTATAAATCACGAGACGAATCTTTTGAACCAAATTAATCCATAATTGGACACCAATTGCTAAATAGAAACGAAAATGCTACGGCAGCCAAATTCCAAAAGTTTTTCGTCTAAACACTGCCTTATTCTTTTTCGAATCGTGCGGGTGGATTACTGTTACTGCGCCGAAAGGGTAGGACCGTAGGAGCAGTGTAGTGCAGGATCGATGTGGATGAGCAAGGGGGCCAGGGGGCCACGACCCACGAGTGACTGTCGTTTCACGGGTGCGAATTCAGGAGAAGCTCTGCGCTGTGGTGTGGAACATTGGATCCCTGGTAGGAATAGGTAGGTAAATCCTACCTTGCCTTTGTCAGGCATCTTTTCTGCTTGTCGGTTTTACAGTTTGTGCGCCGGCGGCGAGTGTGGTGGCTCGCCGGTCGCCGCACCACCGCGCGTTTGATTGACGCTTGTGCTGGGACAAACGGGGCCCTTGACGATCGAGAAGCTAAAACAGGAGCCCAAGAGCGGTTGCTGTTGCTTGAGAGCGTTTTTTTTGTCCTCTTGTCTCCGGTTAGAACAGGTATAATAAAGTCATCTAAGCGGGCTGTGTACCAGTACACGTCAGAAAAATCCTTGCTGGATGAGAGAGAATGAAAGAGAGAGACGCAAGTCGGCGCTTCGCTTACTGCTCGGCTGAGCACGTCCCACGAGATTAAAACGCCTGCTCCCAGCCGATTGTCACCAAAAAACTGGCGTTTTGCTTCGTACCGAGGAATCTTATTCGCTGTGCGCCTGCTCTCTACATGTCATGCATATGCACCCAGCCACACCGATAAAGCCAAGCCATTATACTAGTGAAGACTTTAACACACCTGACATTATATTCAGCCGGCTGCCGGCTGGGTTACTATCCTTGCTCTTAGGCGTAGCCTTTATTCTTCAGCTCAGAGCCTCAGACCACGGCAACCCAACAGCTCTCCCAATAGAAGATTCTGCGGGCTGCATTTCCCTCCAAAAGAAAACGTCATCAAGCAGACAAGCACTATTCGTGAGTCGTGATACTACTGTACCAGATCACTATGGCTGACAGCAACTGATCGGCTTGAAAATGAGACGATGTCATTGTCATGTGGTAAGCTGGGAATTTTCTTCGCGCAGGTGAAATTATTATTGTTTCCGAACATAACAATGTGCCCCGGTGTGCCCCACCCATTTTATACCCGTATACGTGTACAAATTCGCTTCACCTGTCGCCACCAAGTACGAAAGGGAATGCTAATTTAAAAGGAATAATTGTCAGCACGTTTATTTGAAAGTAAATATTGTTTTACAACATATATAAGCTAATTGTGCCGGTGGTGACGTACGTGCAAGTGCACTTGGCGTGCTAATGATGAGACAGAGACTTTGCCACGACACGATGTCACTTATGACGTTGCTAATGGCGGTTGGCCGCTTAAAAGGGCGTGTGATGCTATCTCATTTTTCTGTTTCTTTTTTATAGCCAGATGCTACCTTATTTTATAGTATTATTACTGAAGGTCTTGTTCGCTCGTCTTATAATCCTTACTTTTTAGCTTGTTTTTTTAGTCAGAACGGTGTTTTTCTCTCGCAATAAATCAGCGAATGTTACTTTCAGTCATGACTTTTCAGGGAAGCGAACGGGCTTGACGTCACTACATCATTAATACAAAACAAGCTAGGATCATAACACTTCAATCTGAATAATTTAAAACCAGCTCAAACCATCCAGAATGCATTTTCACGAAGAACTCAAAGGCCCTGTTCATCTAGCTTATAATCCGTCTTTTTCAGCTTGTTTTTTTAGCCGGAACAATATTTTTCTCTCACAAAAAAATCAGCCAACAGTGTTTTTCAGCCGGCTTATCAGCCCAGCCGAACGGGGCCAAAGGCGCCAAAAGGGTAGGGCAGACTTTTGAGCAGAGACAGAGAACGTCAATAACATTTTTTTTTCGCATAAAAAAACCAGCACGGGACTCGTTACGGCTAACTAGCACTGGCAGTCTAGCAGGGTTAGCCTTTTACGCTAACAGTGTATAAAGCCAAATACTATACTTGATGTCCAATGCAACATTCACTTAAAACAAATTGCGCAGAGTTGTGCACTCTTGTCACCATACTGGCTATCACAAACTCTTTCAAACAAGACGAACTATTCATGGATTTACAGCACTAGCTAAACTAAACACACGCGCACCCCATATATTCACGCACGTTGTTGTCGATATTATTATTTATCTATTGTCACAACTCGTCGCTTGCTATGTTTTAGGAATGCCTGTCAGCTAGTTTCTACACTGAGGAGGCGGATTTTGTTCCCCTATTATTATCAGCATCTACTCCACAGACGTCAACCTCTCGCAACCAGCATCAAACAGCTTCCCATAATCTTGCAGCAGATCAAGGGACCTCACCTCATCCCGACGCCAGAACCAATCCTCGTACCTGTACCAGCGCATGATGCCTTCATCCACCACCATCCGCTGGCACGCGACGCACAGCCTACTCTGGCAGTAGTGGAATTCACGCAGCCGTGAAGCTCTCTCGAGAATTTGGCTGTCCAGTTCATGAACCACTTGCTTCCGCCCATTTGCCGCGACGACCAACAGCAGGCAGTGGGAGATATTCAGAACCTCAAGATATTCCATCGAGTTCAGCAAGCATTGCAGTGCATCCATGGACACTTTAGAGCAACGAAGGCTCAGCACTTTCAACTTTGGAAGGTACTGCAGGATTGCCGAGGCAAATTGCTGATCAAATGAGCCCATGATCTTAAGTTCTGTGAAATTCTTGCAGCTCCTTGCTATCTCTTCCATAATATATGGAGGATGTCCTATGGTAGGCATTGTCAAGGACTCCAGCTCCTGCCACCTCTGGATAGCTTGACATATTGCCACTTTGGTGATGCGGTTCCATGCTGGCATAACCAACCGTTTTAAGTGAGGAGACCTGCTAGACATCAGGCAAGACTATATAGTGTTAGCCTCTTCAATGAAACAAGACCACAGAACAACAAGATATAATCAGAAGAATAATGTACCAAAGAAACAAGAGCAGCATTAACTCAAGTAAACAGCTTTCCCTAGACCCCCACCTGTTTGAATGGCTATGAAATAGCGGCTATCCAAATTTACTAACACAAAAGTGCATGAAAGAATAGTTGCAATTTACATAGAATATTTACTTGTGATAATGCATAAATGTTTATGCAAGATTCAACTGCACAGCTCATACATCACCACTAGATACATGCACCCATTTGGACATTTCTATAGAAAACCATAAGATGGTTCAACTATTGTGTTGAAAAATCGACTCGTAGGATTAGCAACATATCACACATCAAATATATGACACATCAACATAGGAATGTGGAACCACAACATTGATAAAACATACAAGGTGTTGTTACCTTTCTGAGATGAAATGAAGGTGCTCATCTTTCATGAACAAATTGTAATGGAATATCAAGCAATTGACATTCCCACAGCTAATTGCCATAGCCACCCGTAGTATTCTTGCAAGTCTCTTGTCAGACCTATCATCAACCCAAATATACGGTGATGCTCTTGTCTGGATAAAATTGGATTTTAACAATCCAAAGTCAAGAGTGCCCCAAATAAGTGGATCTGAACAGGCAGAACGCCACAAACGACAGACTTGAGATACCGGTGACAGCTCAACCAAATTTAGTTCCTTGAATATCTTCACAAGGACATCAGTGTCCATGTCCTCCCATCTTTTTCCCATCCATTTATTCTCTCCCATCATTAACAAAAATCCTGAAAAGGAACAGAAATACAATTATTGATAAAATTAATTATCTGACCAATCGCCATACTGCAGCCATTGCAAGCGTGAATTAATAAACAAACAAAAGATGTACATGCAGTGGAGCTAAAGTTCACAGGACCAGTATCACTGAAATGTACACTGCCACAAATTGTACTTGTAAGAACGTTACATTTTACTAGTAGTGGACTGTGGAGATCAACAATAGTGAAGTAGGCAGTAGAATCACAATAAATATATTTCTAAACATTGTACGTTCCAACGCTGAATCCCACTGAAACTATGGATTGAAATTACCAGCATCATTGATTTTTTTTTTCATTATTTGGGTGTGTGTGTGGGTGGGTGAGGGGTGTTGGCACTATGGGGATCAGGTTAAGCTTAAGGAATGGTGGCTACAGTTATTTCATATTTCTTCTTCAATCTGACCAACACAATATGAAGATGTTCGTCACTGAGGACAGTATATATGGTTAGTAGACCACTGACACACAGTAGAACTTTATACGATATGAAAATTCCATCCAACCCCTGATCCCACACAGAAATGTACTGTGAGTACGAATCCAAAAGCTTTTGCATCCCTGCAAATATATTCAGCAGTAGACAGAACAAAGTGCATACAGTTTCGCTAGAGAAATTTTGAAATCACTTTGCCAAAACTACAGAAATAGACCAGAAGATTGTTAAAATAACACAAACGAAACACAGATCAACCCGAGTATCCGACTAAAATCAAGGCTATGAGGCCCCGGGGCCCCCTCCCCCGGGACAGAGGAGAAGAAAATGAACCCCTACTGAGAACAGCTGCAGACTACGGCATAAGAAAAACAAAAAAACAAAATCGCGGCTACAAATTTAACGGAATCACAACTCGCAATCGGGGATTGTGAATCACTAGGAACAAAACCCGAGAGTATTATTAAATTAAAGGTGAATTTGACTTGAGCCATGGAAATGGCCGAAAACTGGGTTTGATTGTTCGAAATAAGAACACAAGTAACTGGGTTTGATTGTTCGAAATAAGAACAAAGGAATCCATCCCAGCGAGCTAAGAATTACTCGGAGAAATTGCTTACCTGCACGGGAAGGAATCGGACCAAGACCAAACCCGGACGGATCTCTGCCCACACTAGACTCCGGGGAGAGGAGAGGACGGCGCTGCGGGCGCCGGCACGAAGCAGCGGAGTGCGGAGCGTCGCGTGGAGAATTCGGCCGCGGGAGAACATGGAGGGACTGACCGCGCGGCGTTTGTGCTCGGCGGAGGCGCGAGCGACAAGGTCTTCCCGGCCGCGGCGATGGCGGCCGGAGGCGGTGGGAATTGGGGCCGCGCCTCCCTCTCGGCCGGGACGACGAAGGGTAGGGGATCGACGGGGAAGAGGGCCAGAGCCAGACGGGGTTAAAAACGGGTAGGGTCGGGTTGCGGGCGCGTCCGCGTGAAGCCGTGAACCGTGGCTCGCCCTGCTGGCTGGCCGTGTCCGTGTTTATGTTTTTCCATTCCACACTGGATACAGTCAGGATACACCGGCGTTGATGGATGTTTAGAATTTGCGATTACTCCTACAGTACGTAGCAACTTCCGTTGCCATTACCACACAACCAGATTGTTAGATTGTATTTTTACTACTAGCAAATATATATGCGTGTGTTCTAACGGATTATCATGTAGATGCTACGCGATTATTTGGATGATCTACGACTTGAGTTCCAATGTCTTGAAATTAAAATTCCTCTGGTTGCTGACCGCGTGTTATTTTAACTCGTATGAGTATGGGTTATAAATTTAGATCGTATACGAGACAAAAAGAGATGTGAAGAAGTAAAAATAGATAGTTAGAAAAATTCATTTCTTGTGTAATATATTTGAATAGATATAGATATAGATACTCATATGCTTAGGTGTAGATATAAATATAGATATAGATATATACAGATATAGATATGTTTAGATGTAGATATAAATATAGATATAAATTTTGATATCATAGATTTACTTACATAAAGGAAAGGATTTTAGTTGACACCTGGCTCAGCCGCTAACTCTGATGGCCTTGCCAATTAAAAAGCATCGTTCTTATTGAGCTGAGCTAAAATCTTGTGAAAAAAAATAAAATCTTAGTGGCAAATCATAACCAGTCCATTTCGTGAGTTATCTAAGATGCTTTTGGTTTGGAGACAAAAAGGGAGTGAGAAATCTATTGTACTACCCTCGTCACAAAAGAATGTAATTATGGGATCCGTGCCGGTAAATCTAATTCAAGTTTGACCAAGTTTACAGTAAATAGTATAAGCATTTGTGTCCAAATAAATTATTATAAAAATATATTATATAACTAATCTAATGGTATTTATTTTATATCATGAATGTTAGTATCATTTTAATATAAACTTAGTCAAAGTTATACGGCTTGACTTCTCAAAAAAACAAGAATTGTATTCTTTTGTGGATGAAGCGAGTATGGGCGGGATGATCCTATAGATTTGTTCAATTAGAGGAATGAAATCATTGTATTTTATTGTTTGGTTGGAGTAATGATAATAGACTTGTGACCGTGGCCCGCATCTATCAGTAAAACCTCTTTTTTTTCTTTCTTCTTTCCTTATTTTTCTTTACATGGAAGCGCTTGGTTCCAGCCACCCTTGCCCACAACGCCATAGCCCCGACGCAGTTTCGCTTGCCCCCACCATTGGCGATGGTGCCATCTCCGAACGCCCCGCTTGCGAATCCACTGTGCTTGAATGCTTGATGCTCAAAACACTCACTTAAAATAAGTCCAATAATAAAACCAACTGTTTGGCTATTAGCTAAGTTGTAAAGTGAAACCAAGTATATATAAGAAACTATTATTATTATTATTATTATTATTATTATTATTATTATTATTATTATTATTATTATTATTATTACGCATTCTATTTTCTAATTGTCTTCACATTTATGCGTACACCACCAGTAACTGCATAAGCTCTCGTATTCAACTTGTTGCTTACTCCATCCGTCTCAGAATTGAAGACGTCGTACCATTCAAATTTTGTACCCAAAAGAAAGACATTCTAGCTTACTTTCTCTGTTAGTGCATGCACAGCAGCCTAGCCTGTCTGCTCGGCACTCA
Organism: Saccharum hybrid cultivar R570; assembly: GCA_038087645.1. Taxonomy (NCBI): domain Eukaryota; kingdom Viridiplantae; phylum Streptophyta; class Magnoliopsida; order Poales; family Poaceae; genus Saccharum; species Saccharum hybrid cultivar. The sequence goes on along the minus strand of JAQSUU010000015.1, from coordinate 28,592,380 downwards.
CTTCGCTCTATCTGCTCGGCACCCAGTCCATTCACAGCAGCTTTTTAACAGAGAAAGTAGGGGCAACCAAGGTCATTTGTTGGTTTCCTTCGTAGATCCCCGGCTCCTAGAACGAACAAAGGGTGTACATGAAAATCTAAATTCTTATCTTTTCCTCTCTTTAACATCAGTGTATGTTTGACTATAGAACTATTATTATTTTACTTGCTCTTATACACCGACGAAGATGTGCGTGCGAGATCCGGTGTCCCCGATCAGACGTGACGGCGCCAGCCCTCCAATCTCGCCGAAATCGCGGATGCCCTGCCCTGCTTTTCATCTGAAAAGGAAGGGAGCGCGCGCGCGGGCGGCACACAGGAACTTTCTCCCGGTGGGCCGGGCAGCGGGCGCTTCCCGCTTCTCCTCCTGCCTTCGCCTCACCAACAAGTCAACAACAACCGTCCCAACCCCGCGCACTGCAGTGCAGAGACGGAAACCGACGCGGCCCTTTTTTTCCTGGGACGCGCATAGTACCCCGATCGCGAAGCCAACCCCTTGTTTAGATGACATCAAAATTATAAGTTTTTTCACTCTCTCCATCACATCAATTTTTAACCGCTTGCATGCAATATTAAATGTAGGTTAAAAAAATAACTAATTACACAGTTTAGTTGTAAATCACGAGATGAATCTTTTGAGCCTAGCTGGTCGATTGGATAATATTTATCAAATAAGACGAAAATAGTACTATTCATCGGATTGAAATTTTTTTCCAATCTAAACAAGGGCCAAGCCGGAATATGCTGCCAGGCCGCAGCAGCTTTTCTTCCTGTTCCTTCCTTCCCTACGGAGAGGGAGGCGTCACGCGTCAGACTGTCAGTCAAAAGGCATCTGACGTCACCCGGCGTCATCGCGCTGCCAGCTCCCGCTTCTTCCTCGCTTCGCCTCCTGCGGCCGGTAGATTTCTCTCTAGCGTGAAGCGGTTTGGCTGTGTCCGGGCCCTGCCTGCCTGGCGGTGTGGATCAGGTGACGTGTCCAGGACTCAACCCAGAGAACTGCGTGCGGTTTGCGTGGTGGTCCTGATTAGGGGAGGAGAGGGAGGATCACGGTCACGGGCGCGCCTGGAAAATAATAAGAAAAATGACTTTTGATCACGTCAATGGAGGCAGGCAGAGGCAGCTGCGTGTGCAACCCGAGGTCGTCCGCCTGAAAGTTATTACCGATTCTGGGACTCGCACGTTGCTTGTCTAGTCCTTTTGGCGGTCTAGCCTGCTCATCTCTCACACGTTGCTTGACTAGTCGCCTGTGTGGGTTGGCGCGACGCAGTTTCCTGCTGGTGCAGCCTAATCTTTTGGATTTGCCTAACAGCAGTGAGCAGTCCCCACAGCCACCGCTGTCCTGTCCAGTGTCCACCCATCCAAAACCAAACCAAAAGGGCGATAGCAACAGTGTCTGTCCACCGTTTTTCACGGATGACAACAGCATTGTAATAAGGCGACAAACAGTTCGGCGGTGAGTTTTTTGTTTTCATTGATATGCGATTCTGTTGTGCCTGGTTGTTCCTCTCTTGGCCATACGTCTCTCCTTGCTTCACATAGAGCGCATGATCGGGATGGAGCAGTGACATTGGGTACGGGAGCTTTGACACCCGAGGGCTCAACGGTGTAGAAAAAATGCACGCCTTGTGGAACTCGTCCCACGCATGTTCTGAATTGTGACTGTGAGCACGCACTGACGCACAGATTGAAGCCCGCCGAGGCGCCGTCAGCACGACACGACACACTGAGACATCAGGCAAGACCCAGCGAATTTGCGTCGTCCTGTCGGACACGTTCTGCGACTCTTGTACTTTCTTTTTCTCCCGTTGATCAAACATTGGCACGAACGAACAAGGATCGATAATGATAATACGAGGGCGTATGTCTGTTCGGATGCCCGTCTCTCTAAAAAAAACTCCCCACATGCACGGTCGAAGCTGAAAAAATTCTAGGAGAGACTGAACAATAATGCTACAGCAATGTAACCACACTATGACCCCTCAGTTAAAACATCGATGAACGATGAAAATCATAAAATACTGTCTATCATCGATATATTGAAAAACTGAAAACTGAAATCTATCATGAGTTCATGACAATTAGACAACCACCAACCAGACTCAGTTTCACGAAAAAAAAGTCACCTGCTCAGCTGGATCTGGATGCCTGGAGCCCCCTTAGACGATGGCATGCCCCCGCCCACAGCGCTGCGCCTGCGGCGTGTGGCCTGCCCGCCAGCCGCCAGCGCCTGCCCGCCCGCCGCCGCCGGCGTAGCGCGTCATCGCCGTAGTCGTAGGAGCTGCGCCCGCGCATGATGCGTGAAGCCACCACTCGAAGCTGATGGATTGGTGACGGCGGCGGGCATGGTTGATTCTGGATTGGGAAGTTGAGATAGAGTTTCTTTCACTAGTTGGGCCTTAGGCCTTGGCTAGATAATCCTCTGTGCCCAATTAGCAAAAGATGACGTCTTCTACTTTCAGCAAATCTCAGTTCCTCCTACCTTATGTATCTATGGCTGAAAATTCAAGGGAGGCTTCAGGGAGTTCCACGGGCCCTGCAGCGGTAAGGGGGCTCACCTCTGCTTCCGTGCATGCCCACATGTGGTTGTTCGCTCGTCCCACTCCCCGCAGCGCCTCATCCTGAGCCATCCCCCGTGGCGCCTTCGCCAGCCAGCGCCCATTGCCAGCCTCTTCTCCCTCCTCGTTACCCCCCCTCCCTGCTCGGTTGAAGCTCCCCACCGGCCCCCGCCCCGCCAGAGCTCGTCGGCAGCCGCCTGCGCTTGCGATCGGCCCCTTCCTCCAGGCCAGAGCACGTCGGTGGCCTACGCCCATTGTTGGCCTGTCCCCGCCTCCCTCCCCCCGGCTCGCCTCCAAAAGATGCCACGACGGTGCTACCCTGTGCCTGCCCATCCCCCGCTTTGCGCTACGTCATACAGAAGAAGGGTGAAAAACGCATGTTGCAAGCGTATGTTTCAAGTATTTTAGAGGTATGTTACAAGTGTTTTATGCGGATGTTGCAAAAGTAGATTGGGATGTTGCAATGGTTGTACACATATGTTGCAAGCTTTTGTTCTCAATGTTTCATCTGTTTTTCCAGATGTATGTTGTAAGTGTGTTTATTTGGATGTTGCATATATTTCACACATATGTTGCAAGTGTTTTATCTATATGTTGCGTATGTTTTGCAATGGTTTTCAAGTGTTTTTCAAGTATTTAAGATGCATGTTTCAGGTGTTTCATCTGTCTTCATATGTATGTTGCAACTGTTACATCTGGATGTTTTAAAAGTAGATCGGGTATTATATCTCCTCGCATTCTGCTGCCTCGACTCAGTGTCTCCTCATCTCCCGACGCTAGCTAGGCATCCATTGTCTCTGTAAGGTCCAAATGGCTAAAGGGGGGTGAATAGCCTATTTAAAAATCTACAAGCTTCACTAAACAACCACGTTAGTATAAAAGATGGCTAAGCTAATTCTAGCACTAGCTCAACTACACTATGCAAGCCACCTATACAATTCTAGTGAAGCAAGGCTATGATCTCTAATACACACCAACAAGACTAAGTCACTAAGCTACTAACTCCTATGTGATAAAAGCTACACTAAGCAAACTACACTAGGACTAGTACAAGAAAGTAAAGAGCAAGTGACTTGATTCTTATACCAACGATGTTGAGAAGTAATGCACTCGAAGAATCAATCACAATGATCAACCACAAGAGAAATCCTCGGCAAAGAGATTACACAAGATTTTTTACCGAGGTTCACTTGCTTCCCGGCAAGCTACTCCTCGTTGTGGCGATGCACCCACTTGTCGGTTCGCGAGCTAATCGACTATCAAGAGTCGAGCCCTCGGCGGGCGCCGCACAACCGCACACAAGATGGGGATCCTCCAAGCCATGAGCTCCACTAGAGTATCCAATTTGCGAACTCCCACGGAAAAGGATCAAGAACCCCTTCAACACTTGGTGAGGGCTCCAACAATCTCCAATTGCGAGCTCAATCACCTTCGCTGCTCCAAGCCATCTACCGTGTCGAGAAACACGGAAGAGTAACAAGAAATCCGCAGCAACTCGAAGATCAAGTGCCTCTAGAATGCAACTCTCAAGCGCCACCGCGTCTGATTGCATCTGCCCTCCGTGCTGAACTCCTGGGTGCGTGACCGGATGCGCCGGTTCCGCGAGGGACCGGACGCGCCGGTCCGCGACCCTTCTCACACGCGCGTCTGTCTGTGGTTTGAACTGACTGGACGCGCCAGCCGCGTCCGGTCAATTCGACCACAGCGTCCGGTCACTGTATTTTCAGTGATAATCATTTCAGACTTTCGCCACCTTTTCTCGCCTCCGACGCAATAGAAAATAGGCATTTCATTTCCTCAAAATAGAGCGAACCCCAAACCCCTTACTACCGCTTAAACTCCACCGCCTTCGCAAATGTGCTAACACCACCAAGTGTACACCACAATGTGCATGTGTGTTAGCATTTCACAAATATTTTTTAAGGCGTTATGTTAGCTCTCAACTAGATCCTAATGCATATGCTCAAGACATTGATCTAGTGGCACTTGATTCCCGAGCTAACCGTGATTGCCCCTCTTGATAGTCGGCTATGTATCCTAAACCCGGTCAATCACTTCTCTACTCATCTTAGACCGGCAAAAGGAAAACCCTATGGTTATACCTTTGCCTTGCGCTCTTAGATCCTTCTCCTCCACTTGATCATCATGTCTATCATATTATGTGCATCTTCACCATGATCGACATTTCATGTCCATGCACCATTTCTTTGTGATCTTGTGGCCACCACTCCTTGCCACATACACCTTCATCACATGTGTTGCTTATGCCTAGCTCAAAACACTTAACACATGGCATTATCAACTTGGTGTCATTAATTACCAAAACCAAACTTGAGCTTTCAATCTCCCCCTTTTTGGTAATTGATGACAACCATCACAAAGATATGAAATGAAATCAATTTTTAATTTCGATAGTATTAGCTCCCCCTACATATGTGCTTCCATGAGTTTGGTTCAATTGTGCACATATGTATGGATTTGAATTTTGGGAGAGTTACTACTATCAAATTGATGCTAAGGTATATAGAATGGACCTTTGAAGCGTGATAACAATCGGAGTTGCCTTTATATACCATCCTTAGCATCGATGTAGCTAGACACCACTTGTAATACATCACTTGTAAAGATCATAAACACTAAAGTACCTCGTGAGATCAACATTATAAGCAAAAAGGTGTCTAGATACCACTTGTAAAGCTACTCTTAACAAATCATCATTCAAGTTCTATTTCTAGCAATCACCATACAAACATGAATATGAATTTAAGCTTTACAATGCAACAATTCATCATGTTAATGCACATACAAATGCAACAAACAATTCATGAGCTTGCTCCCCCTACTTGTGTGCTCAATTTTAATTGATCCTTTTTCAATGTCATATCTTTTGCTTTTCCCTCCCCCTTAGTATATCTTTCTCCCCCTTTGCAACTTAACTTTTTATCTTTGTGACTTTTCTATCTTTGTGACTTTTCTCTCCCCCTTTGTCAACAATCACCAAAAAGGTGTCAATTTTAGGGAGAGTCAAGTCAATCAATATGAGGGAGTCCAAATTATGGTTCAATCTAGATCACTTGCCTAGAATATGTAATTCGGTTTGATCCAAGGACAAGCTTCTTCACACCTCATAAAGTATAAGGGTTATCTTGACCATGTTGAATTACACATCATGAGCTCATTTTCTAGATTCAACATGAAAGGATCAAGATGCCCAAGAGGGGGGGTGAATTGGGCTTTTCTAAAAATTAATTGCAAGAATTAAATCCTACAAGCCAGAATTCACCCCTAGTGCCTACTTGTGTTCCTAGAGATTCTACCGGTAAAAGTTTTGCACCCTAGTTTCCAATCCTAGTCTAGCATGGCAATTCTAGGAAAGTAAATCAAGCAATGAAAGTAAATACGCGAAAGTAAATGCTTGAAAGTAAGGGTAAGGAACACGGCGATGTTTTCCCGAGGTATCGGAGAGTCGCCACTCCCACTAGTCCTCGTTGGAGCACCCGCGCAAGGGTGTAGCTCCCCCTTGATCCGTGCAAGGATCAAGTGCTCTCTACGGGCTGATTCTTTGACACTCTGTCGCGGTGAATCGCCCAAAATCGCTCACAAGATGAGTTGGGTCATCCACAAGCTTCGCCGGATGATCACCAAACTCCCAATCACCACCAAGCCGTCTAGGTGATGGCGATCACCAAGAGTAACAAGCTAGAACTCTCACTTGACCACAACGAACCTAATGAGAAGATGGATGCACACTTGCTACTCTCTATTCACTAGTGAGGAACTCTCAAGCTTTGATTCTCAAATCACACTCCTCACTAGAGCTCTTGCACTCCCTTGCACTCCAAAGGTGTTTCTCAGCTGAACAAATGAGCAAGAGACCTCTAAAAGAGGTGGTGGGGATGTATTTATACACCCCACAGTCAAATCTAACCGTTACCTACCAACTCAGCAAAATACGAGGTGACCAGACGCGCCGGTCGAAGTGACCGGACGCGCCGGTCGCTCGTAACGGTCGAAAACCTGAAATTTCCGCTGAGTGACCGGACACGCCGATCAGGGGTGACCGGACGTGTCCGATCATGCAGGGAGCTTACTGTACTCTGACCTGACGCGCGACCGCGTCCGATCAGTGATGACCGGACGCGTCCGGTCGTCAAAGGACCTTACTAGAACGTGACCGGACGCGCCGATCACATCTCAGTCGCGTCCGATTAGGTGATTTCCCTCAAGTGACACGTGTCAGCCTGAACACCGCGTCCGGTCCTCGCAAGGACCGCATCCGATCGTCAGCGCTGAAACACAGTCGTGGTTCAGAACTGACCGGACGCGTCCGGTCAAGCCAGGCACCGCGTCCGGTCAAGGGAAAACGTCTCTAAACACTCCGAAACGCGACGCAACTTGAACCAAGTTGCTTCCAACTGAACTTTGAGCTATTCTAGAGCTTCCTAGTGCTAAGTTTGACAAGTGTGCACCACACCTAAACATAAGACTCGCCAAGGTCAAGCTACTCACTCATGCCCCCCTTTATAGTACGGCCAAAGGAAAAAACGAAGATCCTAACGACTATTCCGAATGTAACTCAACACCTTAATATCCGGAACTAACCGTCCTTAATCTTGACGTCAATCCTTTGAAAACCGAAATGATTTCCATCAAGGGACATGAATACCATAGTGCCCAAAGCAGTTATCACCTCCATGACCTAACTTACCAAAGTTTCTGCAAAACACACGTTAGTCATGGTAATAAAGCATTGTCATCAATTGCCGAAACCAACTCTCGGGGCCTAGATGCTTTCAATCTCCCCCTTTTTGGTGATTGATGACAACACTAAGATTTAGAAGATAAGAGTTGAGGTTTTCGAACATGCTTGGTTCACATAAGCAAAAAGCAATAAGCACAAAAGGTTAGGAATTGCTTATGTGCCCCAAGCCAACAGAGTGTACTCATAAGATAAAACATAAAGCGTTAGTACACATAAAACATAGCTCAAAAGAAATCGGAGTAAGGCACGGAAGCACAACCTTAGAGCTATAACCAACCAAGTGACATGATTTGAAACGGTGACTAGATAGACCATATAGACTCAAAGTATCTCACACAACCACATGTCACAAGAATGCAAGTACTGGAATGTAAACATGATGCATGAATGTAGCATACAAATAAGAACGAAACGAAAACCCTCTATCAAAACTCCCCCTGAATCTACTCTCTCTCCCCCTTTGGCATCAACCGCCAAAAACTAATCTAAGGATCTGACGGGGGAACAGACGGAGTCGAGTCGGGTGCCGAGGAGCGCGGAGTGATCACAAACTGAGAAGTGTCTTCCTCGGACTCAGAGCTGTCAGGCTGACCCTCTAAAGAAGCACGCGGCTGTGAAGCGGTCTGGGTCTGAACAACAGGAACAGGTACTGACGAAGAAGTAGCAACGAGTGGAGCAGTCTCTGTGACCTAAGCCTGAAGTGAGCCAACAGCTGGGGGATCGGTCGAGGCAACTGACGAAGATATAGTCTCTGTAGTGCCCGTCCCTGTCACAGGAGGAACAGTTGCCTCTGAAGCGGACAACCCTGAAGAAGTAGCTAGAGTAGTGTGCGAGGGCGTCGGCTGACCAGTCAACTCGCTGTAGGTGGCACTTAAATCACCAAACGGTGTGCCTGTCAGTAGGTGAGGGCGAGGCTGGTCTGAAGGAGTGAACCCCGTCTGAATAGGCGTGTAACTCAGGGACTGGAACGACTGAGGAACCTGCTGCTGTGGAGAGGTGAACTGAAAGCTCGGCTGTCCCTGACTCGAAGGTCCACTAGACTGTAAAGCTGGAGTCAGGACAGATGCAGGTGGAGGAACCCCAACAGTGACCAAGTGACGCAGAAGCTCTAAGTACTGCTGCTGGCTTGCTGCATTCTGTCGCTGCATCTCGTACTGCTGACGCTGCATCTCGACCTGCTGACGCTGTATCTCAAGCTGCTGTCTCTGGAACTCGTCCTGTCGAGTCTGTATCTGAGCAAAAGCGGCAGCTGTGTCCTGAGCCTGTCTCTGTAGCTGAAGCTCCTGTCTCTCCTGTGCCTGGGTCAGCCTCTCAAGAATAGCCACCATGGCTGGGTCTGAGCGGGAGGCTGAACCAGAGCCACCGGCCACGTGGTCGTGAGGCCGAGGAGAGCGGTACCTGGGGATGGGCTGGTAATCCTCATCAGTGCTGTCAGAGGCCTCATCCTCAGCTGGATCAGCAGGCTGAGCATCTAGATCTGCAAGCTCTGCCTCAGCAAGACCCTCAACGGTCGCGTCCTGCTCAGCCGCTGTCTCTGGCACCTCAGGTCTCTCTCGCTATCCTGGCACTGGGGCCTGCTCTCTGGTGACAGAAGCCCATAGCTGACGGATATCATACTCTGGAAAGGCGGTGGTAGTGTCTGATATCTCAGCTCTAATCTCAGAAGGCAGCTCAAGTGAAGATCTGATGATGAAGCATATCCAATGAGCATAGGGCAGCTGACGGTGTCCCTTGAAGCCTTCTACCAGGGTGTCCTCCATCTCACATAGCATAAGATCCCATATATCAAACGGTGTCTGTGAGCGAAGGTGGTGTACAACCCACAACTGCATCCTGGTCAGTCCCTCTCTGTAGCCCAGCCTAGGAAGAAGAGTACGTCTGACGATGGCATCCAAGACTCTGGCAAGAGGGGTCTGAAAGGATCAAGATGCCCAAGAGGGGGGGGTGAATTGGGCTTTTCTAAAAATTAATTGCAAGAATTAAATCCTACAAGCCGGAATTCACCCCTAGTGCCTACTTGTGTTCCTAGAGAGTCTACCGATAAAAAGTTTTGCACCCTAGTTTCCAATCCTAGTCTAGCATGGCAATTCTAGGAAAGTAAATCAAGCAATGAATGTAAATACGAGAATGTAAATGCTTGAATGTAAAGGGCAAGGAACACGGCGATGTTTTTCCGAGGTATCAGAGAGTCGCCACTCCCCACTAGTCCTCGTTGGAGCACCCACGCAAGGGTGTAGCTCCCCCTTGATCCGCGCAAGGATCAAGTGCTCTCTACGGGTTGATTCTTCGACACTCCGTCGCGGTGAATCACCCAAAACCGCTCACAAGATGAGTTGGGTCATCCACAAGCTCCGCCGGATGATCACCAAACTCCCAATCACCACCAAGCCGTCTAGGTGATGGCGATCACCAAGAGTAACAAGCTAGAACTCTCATTTGACCACAACGAGCCCAAATGAGAAGGTGGATGCACACTTGCTACTCTCTAATCGCTAGTGAGGAACTCTCAAGCTTTGATTCTCAAATCACAATCCTCACTAGAGCTCTTGCACTCCCTTGCACTCTAAAGGGTTTTCTCAGCTGATCAAATGAGCAAGAGACCTCTAAAAGAGGTGGTGGGGATGTATTTATACACCCCACAGACAAAACGAACCGTTACGTTCTGACACGGGCTGACCGGACGCGTCGGTCGAAGTGACCGGACGCGCCGGTCGCTCGTAACGGTCGAAATCCGAAAATCGAACTGAGTGACCGGACGCGCCGGTCAAGGGTGACCGGACGTGTCCGATCGTGCAAGGAGCTTACTGTAACCGCACCGGACGCGCTACCGCGTCCGATCGTTGATGACCGGACGCGTCCGGTCGTCTCTGGACCTTACTGGACTATGACCGGACGCGCCGATCACACCCAGGTCGCGTCCGATCGGGTGTTTCCCTCAAGTGACACGTGTCGGCTTCTGACCACCGCGTCCGGTCCTCGCGAGGACCGCGTCCGGTCGTCAGAGTCAAACCTAGTCGCGGTTAAGTACTGACCGGACGCGTCCGGTCATGCCGAAGACCGCGTCCGGTCAGGGGAAAACGACCCGAAACTTTCCGAAACGCGTCGCAACTTGAACCAAGTTGCTTCCAACTGAACTTTGAGCTATTCTAGAGCTGCCTAGCGCCAAGTTTAACAAGTGTGCACCACACCTAAACATAGGACTCGCCTAGGTCAAGCTACCCGCTCATGCCCCCCTTTATAGTACGGCCAAAAGAGAAAAACGAAGATCCTAACGACTATTCCGAATGCATCTCAACACCTCGACATCCGGAACTAACCGTCCTTAATCTTGACGTCACTCTTTTGAAAACCGAAACGATTTCCATCAAGGGACATGAATACCATGGTGCCCAAATCAGTTATAACCTCCATGACCTAACTTACCAAAGTTTCTGCAAAACACACGTTAGTCATGGTAATAAAGCGTTGTCATCAATTGCCGAAACCAAACCTTGGGGCCTAGATGATTTCAATCTCCCCCTTTTTGGTGATTGATGACAACACTAAGTTTCAAAAGATTAGAGTTGAGGTTTTCGAGCATGCTTGGTTCACATAAGCAAAAAGCAATAAGCACAAAGGGTTAGGAATTGCTTATGTGCCCCAAGCCAAAAGAGTGTACTCATAAGATAAGACATGAAGAGTTAGTACACATAAAGATATAGCTCATAAGAAATCGGAGTAAGGCACGGAAGCACAACCTTAGAGCTATAACTAAAACGGTGACATTTAATTAACACTATGACTAGATAACACATTAAGACTCAAGGTTTATCACACACGACGACATGTCACACGAATGCAATGACTGAAAAGTAAACATGATGCATGAATGTAGCACACAAAGAACGAAAACCCTCTATCAAACTCCCCCTAAAACTACTCTCTCTCCCCCTTTGGCATCAAGCGCCAAAAAACTAATCTAAGGATCTGACGGGGGGACAGACGGAGTCGTGTCGGGTGCCGAGGTGCGTGGAGTAATCACGAAGTGCAGACTGTCTCCCTCGGAATCTGAGCTATCAGGCTGACCCTCTGAAGAAGCACGTGGCTGTGAAGCGGTCTGGGTCTGAACAGCAGGATCAGGTACTGACATAGTAGCAACAAGAGGATCCGTCTGAGTGACCTGAGCCTGTAGCGAGCCAATAGCAGGGGGATCTGTCGAGGCAACTGACGAAGGAATAGTCTCTGTAGTACCGGTCCCTGTCACTGGAGGAATAGCTGCCTCGGGAGCTGACAACCCTGAAGAAGTAGCAAATGTAGTAGTGTGCGAGGGTGTCGGCTGACCAGTCAACTCGTTGTAAGTAGCACTGAAATCACCGAAGGGTGTGTCTGTCAGGAGGTGAGGGCGAGGCTGGTCTGAAGGTGTAAACCCCGTGTGAATAGGAGTGAAACTCGGGGACTGGAACGACTGGGGAACCTGCTGCTGAGGAGATGTGAACTGGAAGCTCGGCTGTCCCTGACTCGATGGACCACTCGACTGTAAAGCAGGAGTCAGAACAGAAGCAGGCGGAGGAACCCCGACTGTGACAAGGTGGCGCAGGAGATCCAAGTACTGCTGCTGACTAGCTACACTCTATCGCTGTATCTCGTATTGCTGTCTCTGCATCTCAACCTGCTGCCTTTGGATCTCAAGCTGCTGACGCTGAAACTCGTCCTGACAAGCCTGCATCTGTGCAAGTGCTGCAGCTGTGTCCTGAGCCTGTCGCTGAATCTGCTGCTGCTGCTGCTCCTGTGCCTGGGTCAGCCTCTCAAGTATAGCCACCATGGCTGAGTCTGAGCGGGAGGCTGAACCAGAGCCACCGGCCTCGTGGTCGTGAGACCGAGGAGACCGGTACCTGGGGATGGGCTGGTAGTCCTCATCGGTGCTGTCAGAAGTCGCATCCTCAGGTATATCAGCAGTCTGAGCGTCAAGGTCCGCAAGCTCTGCCTCAGCAAGCTCGTCCACTGTAGCGTCCTGCTCAGCTGCTGTCTCAGGAACCTCAGGTCGCTCACGCTGTCCTGGCACTGGGGCCTGATCTCTGGTGACTGAGGCCCAAAGCTGACGGATATCGTACTCAGGGAAAGCAGTGGCAGTGTCTGATATCTCCGCCCTGATCTCTGGTGGCATTTGAATAGAAGATCTAATAATAAAGCAGATCCAGTGTGCATAGGGCAGCTGACGATTACCCTTGAAGCCCTCAGCAATGGTGTCCTCCATCTCACTAAGTATAAGATCCCAAATATCAAACTGTGTCTGTGAGAGGAGGTGGTGAACAACCCATAGCTGCATACGCGTCAGTCCCTCTCTGTAGCCAAGTCTGGGAAGAAGAGTGCGTCTGATAATAGTATCCAAAACTCTGGCAAGTGGTGTCAGGCTGGCAGGCGTGCGATGAGACCCTTCGCCAAAAGGCTCACGAAAGCAGGGTCGAACTAAGTTTGTAGGAGGCACTGCTCCGCCGTGAGGGCGTCTGGGTGGAGGAGTCTGACCATAACACAACTGATGGATCCTCGTGTCAGAAGCTAGGAGTCTGAGGATCTCTCGTGCTCTGGAGCTGTAAAGTCTGTGATCGCGGCCTCTGAAAGCAAAGTGAATGAACTCATGGGCAGGATCAATCCAAAGTGAAGCATAAAACTCTCTGACCCATGTGCCGCAGTATGCACCTGTCCGTCCAAGAAGATCTGACAAGCCAGGCAGATAGGACAGGTGCGGACGAAGCTGCTCTCCCACAACCTCAACAAGCGACTCAAGTCGACAGACCCTCTGTGGTCGGAAAGCAATACCGCTGTCAACTAGAGCCCTGTAGAAATCCTCCTGAAGTGGGGTATAGAAACCCTCTGAAGCTCTGTGATCCCTCACTGGTGGAAACCATCGGCTGACCTCCACGAACCTCAAACTCTGCACCTGACGTGCTGTAGCACCCCTTAGGTCAAAGCGCTCGACCGGGGGTGAACCTCTAGCTCTGGGAGGAGGACGTGCTCCACGACGCTGGCCCTCTGGCCTAGGAGTCACCTGAGTACGTGCGCGTGTGGAGCGGCGACGTGATAGAGACTGAGCTGGCTGCTCCTCTGTATCCTCTGTAGCCTCTGTAGCCTCTGTAGCCTCTATAGGTGGATCAACTGACATACTCTCTGGAGCTCCAGTATCCTCTGTGCCCTCAGTGGCCTCAGTGCCGAGCTGTCGACCTTCAAGATGAAAGCGACGCTCGCCTATGCGTATGCCACTGCTCCTGCCACCTCTCTCTGCCTGCTCTGCTGCATCTGCCACGGCCTGAGCAATCTCTGCCTCTGTAAGTGTCTTCTTCTTCTTCTTGGCCATCATCTTGATGCGCTTTCCACGCGCAATCTCTGACCGACGAGAGGGACTGTCGTCCCCGTCACCAGGACCACCACCGGCGTTCTTGCAACGCACCATGCTGACAAACTGACTGAGAACCTCTGTAAGATGGTGAACTGTCACTCGAGAGGCTTGGCCTCAATCCGTATCCGCAGGCTTGGCCTCGGATTCAGCAAACAGATCTGACCCTGACACACCGACTGACTAGCTCGGATCGGCGAGACGACGGTGACAAGATGCGGTGACCTAGATCGCGAGACTCCCCGAATTCATCGAACGAGCTCTGAAAGGACTGAGTCGAGATAATCAACGGAAAATTACGGTCAAGGTTAGCCCTAACGACGAAATTGAAAGGATTTGAACGAAAACGAACGAGTCGTCACCTTGAGCTAGGGTTAGGGCAAACCCTAAGCGAAGAGCGCGGCCAAGGGATGAAATCGAGGAGCTAGGGTTGGCACGGGGGAGTCGCGGCAGCTGCAGGCGAGGTCCACGGCGGTGGAAGAAAACGGCTAGCCGGCGGCGGTGATGGAGCGGTCGGAAGCGGCGGCGGTGGCTCGCGGCTAGGGTTTGCTCGGGCGCGGCTGCGAGCAAGGGCGGCAGAGCGCGCGCGGGCAGCTGGGCGTGGAGGCACGGCGCAGGCACGGCAAGTGCTCGCCGGAGGCGAGGAAGACGGCAAGTAGGCGGCGGAATCCGGCGAGACGGCGACTAGGGCAAGGCGGCGGCGGAAATCGCGTGCGGGTGAAAGAAACCGGCCGAGGACGAACGGTTTTATGAAGGGGTTAGATCCGCTCGACGCGCGATGACCGGACGCGGTGGTCGTTATGACCGGACGCGGTGGTGCAGCGTCCGGTCACACTCCAGTAAGCTCCTGGAGTGACCGAACGCGTCCGGTGAGGACTGACCGGACGCGGTCGGAGTCCGGTCGAGGGGAACTCGGGAATTCATCGTGGATGACCGGACGCGGTGGTGGTAACCGGGACCGGACGCGGTGGTCAACAGAGGCGCGTCCGGTGCAGCGTCCGGTCACTAGGTCTGGAGTTGGTCTTCTGGATGACCAGACGCGCTGGTGGACGCCGGGACCGGACGCGGTGGTGAAGCATCACTGCGTCTGGTGCAGCGTCCGGTCCAGCGTCCGGTCGCTGTTCTTCGCCCTTCTTCGTTCCGAACTTCGACGCGACTTCTCCCAATCAAGTTCCAATTCAAAGAGACACAAATAAACACCAATTGGAACATGATATGAGTGACCTCACTCAAACCCTCAAGATTTTCAAAATAGTTTGCCTTAGGCTAGTATTATTTTTAAGAAAATAGGCAATAAACACCCGAGGAGCAACGTATGGCCATGCAATAGAGTTTTTGGACCTTTAGGAGCGTCAAAATGCTCTCTCTATCCATGGACGAACACAGAGGTTGCTCAAAGCTAAACCGAAAAGAAACGACAAACAAACAACCATGCATATGCAATGCAATACAAGAAAGTAAAGCTAGGTTGCTTGTCAAGTTTGATCCACGGTTAGGCTTCTTCACGCCTCCAAAGGAGGGTTATCGTAACCGTGTTAGCCAAGCCCTAAATGCATTGCGATAAAATAAACATGGCATATAATACAATGCAATGCAAGGGACAACACACGCTCATTTTTTAAAGTTGCTTGAATCAAGCACATTGAGTTCGCTTCTTAGCCTACAAAATGTGGCCTCATCCAACGGTTTAGTGAAGATATCCGCTAATTGATTTTCACTTCTTACACCTTCTAGTGATATGTCATTTTTAGCAACGTGATCTCTTAGAAAGTGATGGCGGATATCAATGTGCTTGGTGCGAGAGTGTTGTACCGGATTGTTAGCAATTTTAACGGCACTTTCATTGTCACATAAAAGTGGCACCTTTTCAAGAACAATTCCATAGTCTAGGAGGGTTTGTTTCATATATAAGATTTGTGCACAACAACCGGACGAGCTGATCACACCTAGGTCGCGTCCGATCGGGTGTTTCCCTCAAGTGACACGTGTCGGCTTCTGACCACCGCGTCCGGTCCTCGCGAGGACCGCGTCCGGTCGTCAGAGTCAAACCTAGTCGCGGTTAAGTACTGACCGGACGCGTCCGGTCATGCCGAAGACCGCGTCCGGTCAGGGGAAAATGACCTGAAACTTTCTGAAACGCGTCGCAACTTGAACCAAGTTGCTTCCAACTGAACTTTGAGCTATTCTAGAGCTGCCTAGCGCCAAGTTTAACAAGTGTGCACCACACCTAAACATAGGACTCGCCTAGGTCAAGCTACCCGCTCATGCCCCCCTTTATAGTACGGCCAAAAGAGAAAAACGAAGATCCTAACGACTATTCCGAATGCATCTCAACACCTCGACATCCGAAACTAACCGTCCTTAATCTTGACGTCACTCTTTTGAAAACCGAAACGATTTCCATCAAGGGACATGAATACCATGGTGCCCAAAGCAGTTATAACCTCCATGACCTAACTTACCAAAGTTTCTGCAAAACACACGTTAGTCATGGTAATAAAGCGTTGTCATCAATTGCCGAAACCAAACCTTGGGGCCTAGATGCTTTCAGGGTCAAACTGGCGGGTGTGCGACGAGACCCTTCGCCAAAAGGCTCACGAAAGCAGGGTCGGATCAGATTAGTAGGGGGCACTGTCCCGTCGTGAGGGCGTCTAGGTGGAGCAGTCTGACCAAAGCACAACTGATGTATCTTCGTCTCTGAAGCTGGGAGTCTGAGAATCTCCCGCACTCTGGTGCTGTATAGTCTGCGATCACGGCCACGGAATGCAAAGTGTATGAACTCATGTGCCGGATCAATCCATAGTGAGGCATAGAACTCCCTGACCCAAGTGCCACAGTAAGCTCCTGTCCGTCCAAGAAAATCTGATAGGCCTGGAAGGAAAGACAGGTGCGGACGGAGCTGCTCACCCACTACCTCAACAAGAGTCTCAATATGATAGACCCTCTGTGGTCGAAAAGCAATCCCACTGTCAACATATGCTCTGTAGAAATCCTCCACGACGCTAGCCCTCTGGCCTAGGAGTCACCTGAGCTGGCGTACGCGTAGAGCGACGACGCGGTGGAGTCTGGACTGGCTGCTCCTCTGTCTCCTCTGGAGCCTCTGCGGGTGGATCAACTGACATAGCATCTGCATCCTCTGTCCCCTCTGTGCCCTCTGTGGCCTCTGTACCGAGCTGTCGACCTTCAAGATGAAAGCGACGCTCGCCAATGCGAATACCACTGCTCCTGCCTCCCCTCTCTGCCTGCTCTGCTGCATCAGCAACTGCCTGAGCGATCTCTGCATCTGTAAGAGTCTTCTTCTTCTTTCTGGCCATAATCTTTATGCGCTTACCACGCGCAACCTCAGACAGACGAGGAGGACTCTCGTCCCCGTCACTAGGAGCACCCCCGGCGTTCTTGCAGCGAACCATACTGACGACTGTCGGGAACCTCTGAAAGATGATGTACTGACACTCAAGAGGCTTGGCCTCAATCCGTATCTGTAGGCTTGGCCTCGGATTTAACCTCTGAACTGTAGTCACCCCGACACACCGACAAACTCGCTGAAAAGACAAAATAGATGGATCTACTATAAGCAACATATATAATCTAAAAGGTACGAAACCCTAAGGATAGCAAGCATATAAGATGAGATGTGAATCTAACAGCGATAGCTACCTCGGATCGACGAGAAACCGGTGACGAGATGAGATGACCTAGTTCGCGAGATTTCCCAAAAACGCCGGATGAGCGCTGAAAAAGGCCGAGACAAGGTATGATGATTAGCGATGAGAGTGACTTGTCACGGCGAACCCTAACGATGGAATTGACGGATTGAAAACAAGAAAAACGAGATTCACCTTCGAACGGAGAGGGTTAGGGCAAACCCTAGTCACAAGGGCTCGGTGGATGGAGGATGGTGAAGGCTAGGGTAGGCTTGGAGTTGAGCACGGACAGGACAGTGGCGGTGCACGGGAGGCAACGACGGCGGGGTAGTGCGGACGCGGCGGGGCAGTGCGGGCGCGGCGGGGTAGCGCGGCAGGGCGAGGCAGTGCGGGCGCGCGGCAGCGAGGCAATGGCGGCGGTGGAGAGCCCGTGGGTGGCGAATCCGGCGAGCTAGGGCACGGAGTCGGTGAGAAAGACGCGGCGGCGGGCAGATTGAAAAGAAACCGGATCGAAGACGAAGGGTTATATGAGGACTCAGATCCGCTCGGCGCGCACTGACCGGACGCGGTGGTCGAATGACCGGACGCGGTGGTGCAGCGTCCGGTCACACTCCAGTAAGCTCCTGGAGCGACCGGGTGCGTCCGGTTAGGGCTGACCGGACGCGGACAGAGTCCGGTCGAGGGTCATCCGGGAAATTCATCGCGCATGACCGGACGCGGTGGTGGTTACCGGGACCGGACGCGGTGGTCAACAACTACGCGTCCGGTGCAGCGTCTGGTCACAAGGTCAAGAGAAAGTCTTCGGGATGACCGGACGCGCTGGTGGTCGCCGGGACCGGACGCGGTGGTGAAGCATCACTGCGTCCGGTGCAGCGTCCGGTCCAGCGTCCGGTCACTGTTTTTCACCTTTCTTCAATCCGATCTTCGACGCGACTTCTCCCAATCAAGTTCCAATTCAAAGAGACTCAAAAGAACACTAATTGGAACCTGATATGAGTGACCTCACTCAAACCCTCAAGTTTTTCAAAATAGTTTGTCTTAGGCTAGTATTGTTTTTAAGAAAATAAGCAATAAACACCCGAGGAGTAACGTATGGCCATGCAATAGAGTTTGTGAACCCTTAGGAGCGTCAAATGCTCTCTCTATTCATGGACGAACATAGAGGTTGCTCAAAGCCAAACCGAAAAGAAACGACAAAGCAACAACCATGCATATGCAATGCAATACAAGTAAGTAAAACTAGGTTGCTTGTCAAGTTTGATCCACGGTTAGGCTTCTTCACTCCTCCAAAGGAGGGTTATCGTAACCGTGTTAGACAAGCCCTAGATGCATTACGGGAAATTTAAACATGACATATAATACAATGCAATGCAAGGGACAACACAAGCTCACTTTTTAAAGTTACTAGAGTCAAGCACATTAAGTTCACTTCTCAACCTACAAAAAGTAGCCTCATCTAAAGGTTTTGTGAAGATATCCGCTAATTGATTTTCACTTCTTACACCTTCTAGTGATATATCATTTTTAGCAACATGATCTCTTAGAAAGTGGTGGCGGATATCAATGTGCTTGGTGCGAGAGTGTTGTACCGGATTATTAGCAATTTTAACGGCACTTTCATTATCACATAAAAGTGGCACCTTTTCAAGAACAATTCTATAGTCTAGGAGGGTTTATTTCATGTATAAGATTTGTGCACAACAAGCCCCCGTAGCAATGTATTCCGCCTCGGCGGTGGACAAAGCCACACTATTTTGCTTCTTAGATGACTAAGATACTAAAGACCTCCCAAGCAAATGGCACCCTCCGGATATGCTTTTTCTATCAATTTTGCAACCGGCATAATCCGAATCGGAATAGCCAACTAGTTAGAATCTAGCTCCTTTGGGATACCAAAGACCAATGCTTGGGGTGTGCTTAAGATATCTTAAGATTCTTTTTACGGCACTTAAGTGAGGTTCTTTAGGGCACGCTTGAAAGCGAGCACACATGCACACACTAAACATGATATCGGGCCTAGATGCGGTAAGGTACAACAAACTACCAATCATAGAACGGTAGAGAGTTTGATCAACCGGTTTACCTCCCTCATCTAGGTCGAGATGTCCATTTGATGGCATTGGGGTCTTGATTGGCTTACATTCTTCCATCTTGAATCTCTTGAGAAGATCCTTGGTATACTTTTCTTGAGAGATGAAAATCCCTTCTCTCATTTGCTTGACTTGAAAACCAAGGAAGAATGTGAGCTCACCAATCATAGACATCTCGAACTCCTTCGACATCAATTCACCAAATTCCTTGCAATATTCTTCATTTGTTGATCCAAAGATGATATCATCAACATAAACTTGACAAATGAAGATCTCCCCATTAAGCTTCTTGGTGAATAGTGTGGTGTCGACCTTCCCAATGGTGAAGCCCTTCTCAATGAGGAAGTCCCGGAGGCGCTCATACCACGCTCTAGGGGCTTGCTTGAGCCCATATAGCGCCTTGGACAACCTATAAACATGATTAGGATATCTAGGGTCTTCAAACCCGGGAGGTTGATTAACATAGACTAGTTCATTTATGAAGCCATTTAAGAATGCACTTTTCACATCCATTTGATATAGTTTCATATCATGATGTGATGCATATGCAAAGAGGATACGAATGGCTTCAAGTCTTGCAACGGGTGCAAAGGTCTCTCCAAAATCAAGACCTTCAACTTGAGAGAACCCCTTTGCAACTAGTCTTGCCTTGTTCCTCACTACTATGCCTTGGTCATCTTGCTTGTTGCGGAACACTCACTTGGTTCCAATGACTCTTGCACCTTTTGGATGCTCTTCAAGTGTCCACACTTGATTGCGGGTGAAGTTGTTCAATTCTTCATGCATAGCATTCACCCAATTCGGATCTTGAAGAGCTTCTTCTACATTCTTAGGTTCAACACAAGAGACAAAAGAGTGATGTTCAACAAAAGAAGCAAGCTTTTGAGATTGAGTCATTACTCCCTTAGTAGGACTCCCTATGATGAGATCTTGTGGATGTGCTTGAAGTAGAGGTGAGGTTCTTCTATCAACCACTTGAGGAGGAGGATGGGGAGCATCAACATCTTGAGCTTGTGCCTCGGCTTGTTCATGAGAGACATGAGTGTCTTCATTTTCAACTCTCTCATTCTTGTCATCATCTTGAGGCACATGTGATGAAGATGGTGGATCAACAATTTGTACATCGTCTTCATCATCTTTTGGCTTGATGTCTCCCACCGGCATGTTCTTCATTGCCTCCCTCAAGGGTTCATCACCTACATCATCACAATTCTCAATTGCTCCTTGGGAGCCATTAGATTCATCAAATTCCACATCATATGTTTCTTCAACCAAACCGGTGGCATGGTTAAATACTCTATATGCTTTGGACTTTGATGAGTAACCAACAAGAAAACCAATATCACAACGTCTTTGAAACTTCCCTAGGTGTTGACGCTTCTTGTAGATGTAGCATTTGCAACCAAACACCCGGAAGAATGAGACGTCCGACTTTTTTCCATTTAGCAACTCATAGGGGGTCTTGCCAAGAAACTTTTATAGGAAGAGGCGATTTGAAGCATAGCATGCGGTGTTGATTGCCTCAGCCCACAACTTCTCCAGAGTGTTGTACTCATCTAACATTGTTCTTGCAAGGGTGATCAAAGTCCGGTTCTTTCTCTCAACTACACCATTTTGTTGAGAAGTGTAGGTTGAAGAGACTTCATGCTTGATTCCAATTTCATCACAATAAGCTTCAATGTTTGTGTTGTCAAACTCTTTCCCATTGTCACTTCTAATCTTCTTTATCTTGACTTCAAATTCATTTTGAGCTCTCTTTGCAAACTTCTTGAAGCAATTGGCCACTTCGGATTTGTCATGAAGAAAGAAGGTCCATGTGTACCTTGAGTAGTCATCCACTATCACAAGACAATAGAGATTTCCACCCAAGCTCTTGTAGGTTGTAGGCCCAAACAAATCCATGTGTAGGAGTTCTAGCACTCTTGAAGTTGACATGTAAGCTTTGGTTGGATGAGTGTTTGCAACTTGTTTGCCGGCTTGACATGCACTACAAGGTTTGTCCTTTTCAAACTTTACATCCTTCAATCCTCTCACTAGTTCTTTCTTCAATAGCTTGTTGAGAGTGTTCATTCCAACATGAGCAAGCCTCCTATGCCAAAGCCATCCAAGTGAGGTCTTGGTGAACAAACATGTCATCAAGTTTGCATCTTCGGAGGTGAAGTCAACAAGATAAAGATTATTGTATCTAAAGCCTTTGAATATCACTTGCTTGTCATCTATCTTTGAAACTACCACTTCATTAGGTGTGAACAAGCATTGGAAGCCAAGATCACAAAGTTGCCCAACGGATAATAAGTTGAAACTCAATGAAGCAACATAGAGCACATTTGAGAGTGAGTGATCATTTGATATTGCAATCTTGCCTATACCCTTGACTTTGCTCTTTGAATTATCCCCAAATGTGATCTTCTCTTGACATACCTCATTCTCTTCAATGGAGGTGAACATACGAGGATCACCGGTCATATGTTGAGTGCAACCACTATCAATAACCCAATGAGATCCACCGGTCTTGTAGTTCACCTACACACAAGAGATCAAGCTTTTTGTTTAGGGACCCACACTTGAGAGGGACCCTTGACTTTCTCAACTAGTGACTTGGCAACCCATATTTTCTTAGGTCTATTCTTGTTTGGGGGACCCAAGAACATAACTTTCATCTTTCCATTTGAATCTTTTCTTAGCATGTAATGAGCATTGAAGGCAAAGGGTCTAGCATGCTTGGGCAAGGGTTGTGGTGGTGGAGTTTTGCACTCATGAGCAAAATGGCCTTCTTGTCCACACTCAACACATCTCTTTGGCTTGGGCTTTGATTTGCTTTGTTGTTGTTGAGCTTTAGCCTTCTTCTCTTGATTTGCCAAATAACCAATGCCACTTCTATCCATCTTCATTACGGTGTTCATGAGTAGCTCACTTTGCAAATATTGGCCTCTTGTGAACTTACTTAGGCCGGTCTTGAGATGCTCTTTCTCTTACTTGAGTTTTTTGTTTTCTTCAATAAGTGACTCATTTGTTGTTTGCTTCTCAAGAGCCATCAACCCTTTTAGCTTCTTGTTCTTATTTGCAAGCTTCTCATTTTCACTCTTGATCTTGGCATAATCATCATAGTTGTTTGACTCAACCACACTCTTGCCTTTGCTACTAGAACCTTGCTCAATGCTTTCAATGATCAAGTCATCACATGATGTAGCTATATCAAACTTAACAATTTTGTTAGTAGCATCATGTGTCTCAAGAGAAAGTTCATTAGCAACCACATGACTATCATAGTCAATTTTCAATGTAGTATATTTGTCTTTTAGAGAGTTATGTCTAGTGATGAGCTCATCATGCTTCTTCTCAAGTTTATCATGTGGATATCTAAGCTCTTTGTTAGAAGTTTTGAGCTCCTTGAGAGTGGAAGACATAATTTCATTTTGATCTTTGAGCTCACCACTAGCCTTTTGTGCACTTTCAAGCTTGGATGAGAGTGATTCGTTTTCATTTTGAAGCTCATCATTTTCATTTCTAGTTCTTCTTATGACTTTAGAGTATTTGTTCAATAATTTTACTAGTTCATCATAAGAAGGTGCGTCATATTCATCATCACTATCACTATCATCATCATCATCACTAGCATGGTTTTATACCTTTCGTTCACCCTTGGCCATAAGGCATAGGTGAGTAGTGGACGATGATGGTGAAGGTGGCGGTGAAGGTGGTGATGAAGATGTCGGTGAAGATGATGGCCCCATCACAAATACGGCAACCTTCTCTTTCTCATCATCGCTCTCATCACCGGAGGACTCACAAGATGATTTAATGTCGGTGAGCCAATCACCAACAATGTATGCTTTTCCTCCCTTCTTCTTCTTGTGGAACTCTTTCTTCTTGCCATCCTTCTTCTTGTATGGCTTGTTTTTCTTCCTCTCTTCTTCTTCATCACTTGAATCATTCTTCTTGCCCTTGTTCTTGTTCTTGTACTTGTCTTTTGGAGGTCTAGGGCATTGATGAGCTAAGTGGCCAAGTTCACCACAATTGTAGCAATCCATCTTCGAGATTGGCTTCCTTTTGCTACTTGTGAAGAATTTCTTTTTCTTGCCATCGAACTTGATGCCACTCTTGTTGAGCTTCTTTAGCATCTTGGTGGTCTTCCTCACCATGAGTGCAAGTGATGCATCATCAATATCACTTTCACTTGAGCTCTCTTGCACCATCATGGCTTGGCCCTTCTTCTTCTTCTTGTCATGGCTAGCTTTGAAGGCCAAGTCTTTCTTCTTGGAAGATGATGAACCCTCTTCCGGAGTGATGTGCATGTACATCTCATGTGCATTGATCTTCCCCAATACTTGTGTCGGTGTTGCGGTGGAGAGATCACTTTGGCGAAGCACGGTAACAATGTGACCATACTTCTCAACGGGAAGAACACTCAAGATCTTCCTTGCAACATCCGATTGGCTCATTTGGGTGAGCCCAAGAGCATTGAGGTCCTCTACAAGAACATTCAATCGAGTGTACATGTCATTAGCACTTTCTTTGGGAAGCATCTCAAAAGAATTGATTTTCTTTAAAGCAATATGATAGCATTCCTCACGCTCACTCTTAGTTCCCTCATGGAGAGCACAAAGGTTTTCCCACAATTCATGAGCGTTCTTTGCATTACGCACACGATTGAAGATATCCTTGTCTAAGCCCCGGTAGAGTGCATTTTTGGCCTTTGCATTCCACCGGTCGTACTTCTCCTCGTCACCACTTGGGTTGGCGGGATCCTTGATAGCGGGAAGCCCTTGGGTTGTGGCTCTAAGACACCCAACATCTATGACTTTGAGGTACGCCTCCATACGGATTTTCTAATATGGAAAATCATCCCCCTCAAAGGTGGGAGGTGGTCCTTCCCCGTTAGACATCTTGCTCTAGGCGGTAAAGCCTAAATTAGGAGCAACTCAGCTCCGATACCAATTGAAAGGATCAAGATGCCCAAGAGGGGGGTGAATTGGGCTTTTCTAAAAATTAATTGCAAGAATTAAATCATACAAGCCGGAATTCACCCCTAGTGCCTACTTGTGTTCCTAGAGATTCTACCGGTAAAAGTTTTGCACCCTAGTTTCCAATCCTAGTCTAGCATGGCAATTCTAGGAAAGTAAATCAAGCAATGAAAGTAAATACGCGAAAGTAAATGCTTGAAAGTAAGGGTAAGGAACACGACGATGTTTTTCCGAGGTATCAGAGAGTCGCCACTCCCCACTAATCCTCGTTGGAGCACCCGCGCAAGGGTGTAGCTCCCCCTTGATCCGCGCAAGGATCAAGTGCTCTCTACGGGCTGATTCTTCGACACTCCGTCGCGGTGAATCACCCAAAATCGCTCATAAGATGGGTTGGGTCATCCACAAGCTTCGCCGAATGATCACCAAACTCCCAATCACCACCAAGCCGTCTAGGTGATGGCGATCACCAAGAGTAACAAGCTAGAACTCTCACTTGACCACAACGAGCCTAATGAGAAGATGGATGCACACTTGCTACTCTCTATTCACTAGTGAGGAACTCTCAAGCTTTGATTCTCAAATCACACTCCTCACTAGAGCTCTTGCACTCCCTTACACTCCAAAGGTGTTTCTCAGCTGAACAAATGAGCAAGAGACCTCTAAAAGAGGTGGTGGGGATGTATTTATACACCCCACAGTCAAATCTAACCGTTACCTGCCAACTCAGCAAAATACGAGGTGACCGGACGCGCCGGTCGAAGTGACTGGACGCGCCGGTCGCTCGTAACGGTCGAAAACCTGAAATTTCGGCTGAGTGACCGGACGCGCCGATCAGGGGTGACCGGACGCGTCCGGTCGTGCAGGGAGCTTACTGTACTCTGACCTGACGCGCGACCGCGTCCGATCCGTGATGACCGGACGCGTCCGGTCGTCAGAGGACCTTACTAGAACGTGACCGGACGCGCCGATCACATCCCAGTCGCGTCCGATTAGGTGATTTTCCTCAAGTGACACGTGTCAGCCTGAACACCGCGTCCGGTCCTCGCAAGGACCGCGTCCGGTCGTCAGCGCTGAAACACAGTCACGGTTCAGAACTGACCGGACGCGTCCGGTCAAGCCAGGCACCGCGTCCGGTCAAGGGAAAACGTCTCTAAACACTCCGAAACGCGACGCAACTTGAACCAAGTTGCTTCCAACTGAACTTTGAGCTATTCTAGAGCTTCCTAGTGCTAAGTTTGACAAGTGTGCACCACACCTAAACATAAGACTCACCTAGGTCAAGCTACTCGCTCATGCCCCCCTTTATAGTACGGCCAAAGGAAAAAACGAAGATCCTAACGACTATTCCGAATGTAACTCAACACCTTGACATCCGGAACTAACCGTCCTTAATCTTGACGTCAATCCTTTGAAAACCGAAACGATTTCCATCAAGGGGCATGAATACCATAGTGCCCAAAGCAGTTATCACCTCCATGACCTAACTTACCAAAGTTTCTGCAAAACACACGTTAGTCATGGTAATAAAGCATTGTCATCAATTGCCGAAACCAACTCTCGGGGCCTAGATGCTTTCACAACACTAGGTTTGCAAGCCCACAAACATGTCATATGCTACCACTAGATCAATCAAACATAGAAGCAATAGTGGTACCATATATACATTAAACTCATTTGATTTTCATGAATGAGCCTATTTGTCATGCAAATATGTCTATATGTTCTAAACATGTCCTTAGCAAAGTATGGATGATATGCCAAACAACTTTACCTTGCGATGTCGGAGGAGAGGCATGTCATATAAGAATGTGAGGGTGCACTCATTTCAAGTTGGAGAAGTCAAGTATGTTCAATTCATTCTTCAACTTGTAAAATCTCTTTTCATCAAGTGGCTTTGTGAATATGTCGGCTAGTTGATCTTCGGTGCCAATGCTTTCAATGCTAATATCACCCTTTTGTTGATGGTCTCTTATGAAGTGATGCCTTATGTCAATGTGCTTGGTTCTTGAATGTTGAACCGGATTTTGAGTCATCTTGATAGCACTTTCATTGTCACAAAACAATGGCACATTCTTGAACTTGATTCCAAAGTCATTCAAAGTGGCCTTCATCCAAAGCAATTGTGCACAACAACTACCGGCACTAATGTATTCGGCCTCGGCGGTAGATAGTACAACACTATTTTGTTTCTTTGATGACCATGAAACGAGAGACCTTCCAAGCAATTGACAAGTGCCACTTGTGCTCATTCTATCAATCTTGCATCCACCATAGTCGGAGTCCAAATATCTAATCAACTCAAAATTAGACCCCTTTGGAAACCATAATCCAACATCATGAGTGCCCTTAAGATATCTCAATATCCTCTTGGTTGCTTTCAAGTGACTTTCTCTAGGTGAAGCTTGATATCTTGCACACTTGCACACACTAAACATCACATCCGGCCTAGAAGCGGTGACATAGAGCAAACCTCCAATCATAGACCGGTATTGCTTTTGATCTACCATGTTGCCACTAGCATCAACACCCAATTGATCATTTGTGCCCATTGGTGTACTCATTGGCTTAGCATCTTGCAATCCAAACTTCTTGATCATGTCCTTGATGTGCTTCCCTTGACTTACAAAAGTGACATTCTTCATTTGCTTGATTTGAAGTCTAAGGAAGTAACTAAGCTCTCCAATCATAGACATCTCAAACTCTTTTGTCATCATTTTTCCAAACTCTTCACAAAAATCTTTATTTGTTGATCCAAAAATAATGTCATCCACATAGATTTGCAACACAAACAAGTCATTTCCAAGCTTCTTGGTGAAGAGAGTGGTGTCAACCTTTCCCATCTTGAACCCTTTAGAGAGAAGAAAGTCCCTCAACCTCTCATACCATGCTCTAGGTGCTTGCTTCAAACCATACAATGTCTTCTTGAGCTTGTAAACATGGTTGGGCTTCTTGTCATCTTCAAAACCGGGAGGTTGCTCAACATAAACTTCTTCATTGATGTAGCCATTGAGAAATGCACTTTTGACATCCATTTGATAGAGCTTGATGTTGTGTGCACAAGCATATGCTAATAAGATTCTTATTGCCTTCAATCTTGCAACCGGTGAATATGTCTCTCCAAAGTCAAGACCTTCAACTTGTGTGTAACCTTGTGCTACCAATCTTGCTTTGTTTCTCACAACTACACCATCTTGATCTTGCTTGTTTCTAAAGACTCACTTAGTACCAATCACATTGTAGTTCTTTGGCCTCTCAACAAGTTCCCAAACTTGATTTCTAGTGAAGTTGTTTAGCTCTTCATGCATGACATTTACCCAATCGGAATCCTTCAATGCATCTTCTATCTTCCTTGGTTCTTCAAGTGACACAAAAGAGTAGTGCTCAC
Organism: Saccharum hybrid cultivar R570; assembly: GCA_038087645.1. Taxonomy (NCBI): domain Eukaryota; kingdom Viridiplantae; phylum Streptophyta; class Magnoliopsida; order Poales; family Poaceae; genus Saccharum; species Saccharum hybrid cultivar. The sequence continues at coordinate 28,564,572 of JAQSUU010000015.1, read as the reverse complement.
AAAAGGATGTCAATCTTGATCTATTTTGAACACCACTTTGAATTCCACCAATGATTTGATCCAATGGATGATCTCTTGCAATACTAGTAGGTTGGAGTATTGGGAGTTGATTGCTTCTACTTGTTTGACCTTGAACTTGAGCTTCATCATGAGTACCACTTGAGCTTGCTTGATTTGTATCAATTTGCACATTTTGGTTGATCACATGAGTATCATCATCATCATCAACTTGCCTCGGCCTTATGTCACCAATGTCCATGTTCTTCATTGCATTTGACAATTGATCTCCTCTCATATCATCAAGATTTTGATCTTCATTTTGAGACCCTTGGGTTTCATCAAACTCAACATCATGAACTTCTTCCAATGTGCCATTTGTGAGATTCCAAACTCTATATGCTTTGCTTGTGGTAGAATAGCCAAGTAAGAACCCTTCATCACATTTCTTTTCAAACTTGCTCAATCTAGTGCCTTTCTTGAGAATATAGCATTTGCAACCAAACACTCTAAAGTATGCAATGTTAGGCTTTCTTCCATTCAATAGCTCATATGGTGTCTTCCTAAGCTTCCCATGGCAATAAAGACGGTTGTTACAATAGCAAGCCGTGTTGATAGCTTCACTCCAAAATGAGTGACTCACATTGTATTCACTAAGCATTGATCTAGTCATATCAATCAAGGTTCTATTTTTTCTTTCAACTACACCATTGGATTGAGGAGTGTATGTTGGAGAGAATTGATGTCCAATACCAAGATCATCACATAATTCCTCAATTCTTGTGTTCTTGAACTCACTACCATTGTCACTTCTAATCTTCTTGATGGTGATTTCAAACTTATTTTGCACTCTTTTGACAAAAGACTTGAATAGATCATAAACATCACTTTTGTCATAGAGAAAGAACACCCAAGTGTATCTAGTGTAGTCATCCACTATCACAAAACTATACTTGTTCCCACCAATACTAGTGTATGTTGTTGGTCCAAACAAGTCCATATGTAATAACTCAAATGCCTTAGAAGTGCTCATTTCACTCTTGCTAGGATGTGCATTTCCAACTTGTTTACCGGCTTGACAAGCACTACAAGGTTTATCCTTCTCAAAGGTGACATCCTTCAAGCCTCTAACCAAGTCATGCCTCAAAAGTTTGTTCAATTGTTTCATTCCAATATGACCAAGCCTTCTATGCCACAACCAACCCATACTAGATTTGCTAAGCAAGCATGATGTCAATTGTGTCTCACTATCATTGAAGTCAACCAAGTACAAGCTACCATGTCTAAATCCTTTGAATATCAAATTTGATCCATCAACACTTATGACTTCAACATCATCACTACCAAATATGCACTTGAAGCCAAGATCACAAAGTTGTGCCACCGACAAAAGATTGAAATCCAAGCTCTCAACTAGCAACACATTAGATATGCTCATTTTATTTAAAATAGCAATTTTACCAAGCCCCTTAACCTTGCCTTTCTTATTGTTGCCAAAAGTGATAGCATCAAAACCACCATTTTGATTTGTATCAATTGATTTGAACATATAAGAATCCCCGGTCATATGTTGAGTGCACCCACTATCAAGCACTCAATGCCTTCCTCCGGCTTTGTAATTGACCTACAAGACAAGATCAATTCTTTTTAGGTACCCAAACTTGTTTGGGTCCTCCAAGGTTAGTGACCAAGCTCTATGGTACCCAAATGGCTTTCTTCTTTGAGCCCATCCATGGTGTACCAATGAACTTAGCATGAACATCATTTGTACCCTTGGTAAGTATATAGAAAGAATCAAACTTAATTGAGGATACTTTAGCATTGGATTTCTTGTTCATGCAATGTTGCTCTATGTGACCAACTTGCTTGCAACTTTTGCAATAGCTACCATTGTTCTTCACAAACGAGTCTTGTGAGGAGCAAAAGCGGCCTTGCCTTTCTTGGGGTTATAGCCCAATCCCTCTTTGTAGAGAGAAGCTCTTTGGCTACCCAAGCACATAAGCAAGCGGTCCTCACCACCATAAGCCTTGGCTAAGGTGTGATTGAGCTCTTTTACCTCCTTCTTGAGATTTTCATTCTTAACTATTAGTGTGGAGTCACAAGTGAAACCGTCACTACTAGATGAGGATGATGTAGATGAGCTACATGAAGGGTTAGTGGGAGCAACAACAATAGGCTTATGACAAGATTCATCAATTATATCACAAGATATGCCTATGTTGCAAGTTTTAGCTTTCTCAACATTAGTTGGCATGTTTTCACATTTTTCAATTAGAGAGGAATGAGCTTCTTCAAGCTTAGTGTGAGACTTTTGAAGCTTCTTATGGTCTACCTTTAGACTCTCATAAGATGCCCTAAACTCATCAAGTTCTTGCATAAGGTTTTTCTTTTCCTTAAGCAAGCCCTTACACTCCTTTCTAGATTCTTTAAAATATTGAGTGCAATCTTCTAGCATAGTGATTAGTTCATCTTTAGTGAATTCTTCTTCATCACTATCACTATCACTAGCATTATCATGATCACTCTCATCGTCGGACGATACCTTAGCGGCCTTAGCCATGAAGCACGATGGAGTGTCGAAGAGGGAGACCTTCTCTTGGACGACAATGCTAGCATGTCCCTTCTTCTTGCTCTTGTTGTCATCCTCATCATCACTTGAGGAGTCATCACTATCCCATGTAGCAACATGAGAATCATTCTTCTTCTTATGAGAACTCTCCTTCTTTTCTTGCTTCTTCTTCTCCTTGATAGCATCTTCATCATCACTATCATAAGGATACTTTGCAATGAGATGGTCCTTGCTATGGCATCTAAAACATCTCATGGTATGCTCATTCTTCTTGGATGAATTCTTCCTCCTTCTTGCACGAAAGCCCTTCTTCTTCATGAATTTGCCAAATTGCTTGACAAAAAGAGCCATCTTCTCATCAATGTCATCACTATCATAAGAGCTTGAGTCTTCATCACTTGATGATTCAATCTTGGATTTGCCTTTGGATGTGGTGGCTTTGAATGCCACACTCTTTTTCTTCTCATCATCCTTCTTCTCACTTTCCTTCTTCTTTTTTTTTGATCAACTCCTCTTTCTCATCATCTTCTCTATATGAATCATCGGTCATCACTTCTTGGAATACTTGTTGAGGAGTTGAATCCTTCAATATAGTCCTCACTAGCACGGTGATCAATGTATCAAATCTTTTGGGCAAGCTTCTCAAGAACTTCATAGAGAATTGGTTGTCCTTGACCTCCTCACCAAGTTCCTTGAGCTCATTCACAATGACTTGCAATCTATGAAACATTTCCGGTACACTCTCATCTTCTTGCATCTTGAAGCTAGAAAACTTTTCTTGCAAGATATATGCTTTAGCGGTCTTTGTGCCTTCGGTGCCCTCAAATGTTTCTTCTAACTTGGCCCAAGCATCATGTGCAACTTCTATATTCTTCACTTGCTCAAATGTCTTGTCATCTAATGCCTCATGAAGAGCACTAATGGCAATATCATTGCATTGGAGCTTCTTCTCTTCCACCGGTGTAGGTGCTTCCGGATTAGCAACCTCAAATTTTGTTTCGGTGACCTTCCACACTTCTCTAATGATTGACTTGAGGTGTGCGGTCATCTTAACCTTCCAATATGCATAATTTGTGCCATCAAAGTGAGGTGCCTTCTTGGTGTTGTTGATGTGCAAGCTTAATTGAGCCATTTCTTTTTCACCGTAGGTTGTTAAGCCTCAAATAAACGGTGCCTCGGCTCCGATACCACTTGTAAGGTCCAAATGGCTAGATGGGGGTGAATAGCCTATTTAAAAATCTACAAGCTTCACTAAACAACCACGTTAGTATAAAAGATGGCTAAGCTAATTCTAGCACTAGCTCAACTATACTATGCAAGCCACCTATACAATTCTAGTGAAGCAAGGCTATGATCTCTAATACACACCAATAAGACTAAGTCACTAAGCTACTTACTCCTATGTGATAAAAGCTACACTAAGCAAACTACACTAGGACTAGTACAAGAAAGTAAAGAGCAAGTGACTTGATTCTTATACCAACGATGTTGAGAAGTAATGCACTCGAAGAATCAATCACAATGATCAACCAAAAGAGAAATCCTCGGCAAAGAGATGACACAAGATTTTTTACCGAGGTTCACTTGCTTCCCGGTAAGCTACTTCTCGTTGTGGCGATGCACCCACTTGTCGGTTCGCGAGCTAATCGACTATCAAGAGTCGAGCCATCGGCGGGCGCCGCACAACCACACACAAGATGGGGATCCTCCAAGCCACGAGCTCCACTAGAGTATCCAATTTGCGAACTCCCACGGGGAAGGATCAAGAACCCCTTCAACACTTGGTGAGGGCTCCAACAATCTCCAATTGCGAGCTCAATCACCTCCGCTGCTCCAAGCCGTCTACCGTGTCGAGAAACACGGAAGAGTAACAAGAAATCTGCAACAACTCGAAGATCAAGTGCCTCTAGAATGCAACTCTCAAGCAATGCACTTGAATCTCACTCAATCTCACTCAAGATATGCAACCAAGCAAAGAGATGAGTGGAGGGGTTGTTCTCTAGCTCAAAGGATGTCTCTAGGTCTCAAAATGTGTAAGAGTTGCCCTCAAACCCTGGACATCCTCTATTTATAGCGAAGGGGTACGCAGCTAGCCGTTATCGGACGACACACTTCAAAACGCGCTGACCGAACGCTCCGGTCAGGGTGACCGGACGCGTCCAGTCACTACAGGACATGCATGAACAGTGCGCGTCAGAACTAGCCGTTGCCGTGACCGGACGCGCTCTACCGTTTGACCGGACGCGACAGTGTCAGCGTCCGGTCGCGGTCCAGTAAGCTCCCGTCGAGACCGGACGCGTCCGATCGGAGTCCAGTAACGATCCACTCATGACCGGACGCGTCCGGTCGAACGTGACCGGACGCGCCACCGCGTCCGATCGCATCTGCCCTCCGTGCTGAACTCCTGGGTGCGTGACCGGACGCGCCGGTTCCGCGAGGGACCGGACGCGCCGGTCCGCGACCCTTCTCACACGCGCGTCTGTCTGTGGTTTGAACTGACCGAACGCGCCAGCTGTCACAGAACCTCCTAATTATGATGGCCCACAAGTACCCGTCATTGTCATAATGACCTCTGACAGCCATACTTATGTTCACCATAACTTAAAAGGCCTGCTTTCCTCCGAATAGGATCCAATCACAGGAGTATTGCAATATTACAACAGTTTATTCAAAATATTCAACAGAGTAAAGTAGCGGAAGTCTTACAATAACTTAGGGTTACAAACCAGTTTTCAAACCTCAAACTTTATGTAACATTATTACAAACCAGTAGTAGAGAAGTATCGGTAGTAACTTTATTACATCACACAAGCGAGATGCCTTGCTCAAAGGCCACACAGTCTACTCGTCGTCACTTTCTTCAGCCACGACGGTCATGCAACAAGGCTCGAAGCAGACTTGTTCATGAACCGCACCTGCAACAAGGGGTTCAACAAACCCTGAGTACGAGAGTACTCAACAAGACTTACCCGACTAAGACAAAGACTCCAAGGGCATGCTAGCTTTAGGGAATCAAGGTACGGGTATTTCATAATCAAATTTTCTTTTGCAGAAAAGCTTACTAAGGTAAATCCTTATCTTCAATATTTTACTTTTACCATCGATGGTTCATTAACCAATTCTAGGTGATCCTAATCTAGATCAAAGTAATTATCATCAAAACACTTCTCATTCTTTCTTTCTATTCCAGTTCTTATCTACGATGCAGGACAGGTGATCGAGTCTCCATAACCGAGGAGCAAACGACGATTCGAACCGATTATACCCAGCTGAGGATCCCTAACCTCACGACATATGTAGAACCAAATCTTGCATATATCAACCCTCATTTAGATCTCCCAAAACCAGAACATGTCCATCGCCACCCGAGAGTACAGTACTCCTCGAACCCGGCCCGATTCTAGCCCCGAGGGTACACGCTACTCCCGCCATCTCTCCACTCCCAGTGCGAGGTTAGACGTTCTTGTAATGGAATCACCAACATTTTGGGCTTACCCAAGGCATGAGGCTAGTTGCAAAGTCTCGAAACACAAGCGGGCCATACAACGGACGGTCCTTAACTGACAAGGCGGAAACACTACATTGAGACTCATTTCTCAATGCATGTTAGCAGTGGCCAAACCACCCGCCCGATCTTCAAGTTCATTCTTATCTTTCAATATTCATTAAGTATGCCGTCATGGCTATGTAAACATTTTATTTAAAAGCTTAACTTCTAAGCATAGCAAAGTATACTACGCATTTTCAGTAAAACAGGTATCAAGGTTGATATCGCAATAATCAAGGATGATAATGCAGCAATTGGGTTATCACTCAACTCCTAATTACTTAATGCAATAAACCATAGTATAAATAGTAAAGATTTGTAAATATCAAGGTAGGGTTTAAATGCACCAGGGCTTGCCTTGCTCTGACGAGACAAAAGACTCGGACTCACAGACTCCGACTTCTGGTCCGGAACCCACCGACGATAGCTCTTCTCCGGAAGCTTGCTCGGCGACTTCGACTTCTTCAAAAGCGGGAACTACACGAGTACATAATATGTCTTAACATGATGCTCGATAATAAATATGATGCTTGATGATGATATGCCACGATTTATGATTTGAGTACAACTTTCCTTCGCGGTACAGTCGCAAAACAGTAAACCTACTAACTAGTAGCGATAACTTCGGCGATACCAGCTTTTATCACTAAGTAAGTTACTAACGAGCTCAAACACGAAATTAAGGTGCCAAGGATCACCAAAGATTAGTGACCTAAGGACATCACTCAATCAAAAGGGCACACAACACTTAAAGTTATCAAATTAACATTTATTTATTATTTAACTAATTAGGGCATAATTAACAGTTGATCATACTTTATCTAAACAAGCTCAAACTTTTTTTATAGATTAAGAATGATCTAAAACAGTGTCATAATAAATTTCATAATTTTTGGATTAATAAATTAATTATTAAAATTCATGGAAGTTGCATTTAATCTTTATTGGAACTAATTAAATCTACTGCACAAAGTACTCAAATTCAGGGTTTAACATTTTTCCTAGATAGTATATACATTGAGAAGCTTACCCAAAAATTTTCATGAATTTTGAAACTCTACACAATTTTTAATGAAATAAACAAATAGCAGTACTATTCAAAATTTTGAAAAAGAAAAACAAAATCAAAAACCGAACCGGGCCGATCCTTCTCTCCCGCGGTCCGGCCCAGCCGAGCGGCCCGCTCGCGCGCGCCCGCGTGCTCGCGCCCGCTCTCGCCCGCGTGGCCCAGCGGCATGGCCCAGCAAGCGGCCTGCCTCGCCCGCGCGTGCTCTCTCTCTCTCTCTCGCTCACTGACAAGCCGACCCCGCATGTCATCTTCCTCCTCCCGCTCACTCCTCTCTCCCGCCATGAAAGCACGGTGGCCGGCCGACGATCACGGCATCGGTCGATCAACTGAGCGGCTCTACAGCATCTACGCGACCTAGTGAACCCATTTTACTAACTTGTAGCTCGACTCGAGCTCCGGTGACCTTTCACCGACGACGGTGGCGGACCGTGACCGACGGTACGCAGCACGCCGGCGCAAACAACGCAGTAGAGACCAAATTGAGGGGACAGGGAGCATTAGTGGCTCACCGCGGTTGCAGTGGAGTTCTTGGTGGCGACGGGGAGAGGATGGAGTGGCCTGGCCATGGGAAGGCGACGGTGGCGGTCGGTCGCCGAAGGCGAGCACGGGAAACGGTGGTGCGAAAGCTTGGGTGCAAAAACGATGAACTCAGGTGGTCCACGAGATGCGCGAGGCCAAGGCGGAGCTAATGGTGTGGTTGGCGTGGCCGGAGGTGGCTCGACGGCGGCAGCGGCGAGCGGCGGAGCTGCGGTGGCGGCGGTGGTGAAAACGGGGAAGAAAAAGAAAAACACGGCGGCCTCGACATATATATATAGGCCACGGTTGCGGCTACAGCGTTGGAAGACGCTCATCATCGCGCTGGCGATCCTGGGCGCGCCTGGAAGCTGGCCGAAGCCGTCCGGCGTCTCGCCGGCGCCCATACCGCGCGGTGGCCGGCCGCCATTGGCGCGGCACTGTAGCTGTCCCCCCCTCCCCCAAATTTGAATTTTCAAACTATTTTCTCAAATTACTCTCAAATTCATGTGGAAACTTGAAAAACTTCCAATCTATGAAATCTTCATAATTTCAAGCTCTACAAGTTTTGTATTGAACACTTTTTCAAATTCTAACTGGATTTTGAAATTTGAGTTTAAATTCAAAAGGTGACACATTTGGGGATTTGGAAATTTAGAAATTACTTTGGATTTCATATTGGAACTTCAAAATCTCCAAACACCAAAGTTGTACATCTTGACAAGACCTACAACTTTGCTGTTCAAAACATTTTCAAATTCTGCCTCCATTTTAAAATCTTAGTTCGGGGAGAAAAATGAGTTAAATCTGAAATTTGTTTATTTTCAAAATTTCTCCACATTTTACACTAAAACTTTGAAAACTCAAAACACCAAAGTTGTAGCCCTTGAAAAGTTCTACAAACTTGGTTTTGAACTTTTTCCCAAATTTTGCTTAGATTTTGAATTATTTCAAAAGGAGTAAAACAGGGTTTTGAAATTTAGGGTTTTCGGAGGAATTTTCAATTGGAATTTGTTGCTACTCTGATTAGTGATTACTTAGTGATCAAAACCTCACCCAAGGGCATCATTTGGACCAACATGACATGGTTGACCAAATGCCACTCTTGGTTGACCAATTTAGCTTTTGAAATTCTTTTACATTTTCCCCAAATTTGAATTTGAATTCGAATCGGAAAACTCAAACTCAAACTTGGAGCTTCATTTTATGAGTTGCACTTGAGCTCATACCCTACACTTGACACTAGTGTGTAACACAGTCACACACCTCAAATTACGCAGGGCATGGACTAAGTATTTGCGGTGGCATTCGAAATTAGGGTTTTTGGGTTCGGAGCACACCACGGAGAAGCACATCCAATCTAGATAAGTAAACTTGTTTTAGTTGATGCATAACAAGATTGACCTAACCATGGATGCTTTACGATGCATTATGATGACATGGCAGATTAATTAGCACTATAACACCCGGGGTGTTACACCAGCCGCGTCCGGTCAATTCGACCACAGCGTCCGGTCACTGTATTTTCAGTGATAATCATTTCGGATTTTCGCCACCTTTTCTCACCTCCGGCGCAATAGAAAATAGACATTTTATTTCCTCGAAAACGCCTGAATCCCGCGCTCGCAAGCTCGGCGGGAGGGAGAGCGAACCCCAAACCCCTTACTACCGCTCAAACTCCACCGCCTTCGCAAATGTGCTAACACCACCAAGTGTACACCACAATATGCATATGTGTTAGCATTTCACAAACATTTTTTAAGGCGTTATGTTAGCTCTCAACTAGATCCTAATGCATATGCTCAAGACATTGATCTAGTGACACTTGATTCCTGAGCTAACCGTGATTGCCCCTCTTGATAGTCGGCTATGTATCCTAAACCCGGTCAATCACTTCTCTACTCATCTTAGACCGGCAAAAGGAAAACCCTATGGTTATACCTTTGCCTTGCGCTCTTAGATCCTTCTCCTCCACTTGATCATCATGTCCATCATATTATGTGCATCTTCACCATGATCGACATTTCATGTCCATGCACCATTTCTTTGTGATCTTGTGGCCACCACTCCTTGCCACATACACCTTCATCACATGTGTTGCTTATGCCTAGCTCAAAACACTTAACACATGGCATTAGCAACTTGGTGTCATTAATTACCAAAACCAAACTTGGGCTTTCAGTCTCCTCTTTCTCTTGTCGATGCTGAGGACGTTCAGGGCGATGCAGACCCTGTGTGGGCACGTGAAACGACGTGAAAAATGAAATGCAAGCACGGATGAGCAGACATGTCCGGACACTACCAAGCCCGATAAAAGATCTAGGACAGCCGACAGAAGATGCCCAGACGAGGGAGGTAGAGAAAGACCGGTGTTGAGGGGTTCAAAAACAGGGCTGTAAGCGGTAAGGCCGTAATATAAGCCTCTAATAAAGTGTAACATCCAACGTCGTGCGTTGCGCGTAGGTGGTGCTCTGCGGTTTCCGGCACCTCCTCCGTGTGACGCTTCTTCCTGCGTTGCGCCCGCCTCCGCATCTGCCTTTGCGGATTGCAGACGGCGGCCTCGGGTACGTAGTTCATAGGCATTCCTCGCGGATGCGGGCTTGAGCAGGTTGAGGTTGTTATAGCTGCCCGCCTGCCTGTCCTGTCTCCTCGAACAGCTGTCAGAAACGGTTGTGCTATCGCTCATCTACATGATCATCTGCCTCCTTCGTTTTTCTGTAAAATTGAACTTATTCCTATGAATTTTGTGCACAATTCGTGTGAAATTCTTCCAAACAAGCCCTCAGAGTTCAGACGAGCAAGATAAACTCTGGGAGAGAAGGAAAATAACTAGAGAGTTCAGCCAAGGTACAGAGGTTTAATCGCCAGATATCGTAGAGCTCGCATGCGAGTGGACATGCATTTCCGTTACTAAACTTCACTTGGATTTTTATTTAGCAAAAGTTTGAGGAGGTAGTGTTGCTTTCCACTGGCTTGATAATTAAGTATATTTCCACACACAAGTACAGCAATGAAATGGACATTTTTGTCACAAGCTTTGCAACTTATCCTGCGTACCAGGGAACGTCATCTTGATATCTCAGTGGTGGTGCCTAAAATATATTGCTTACTCCCTCCATCCTAAATTACAAGTCATTCCAAGAATCTTGGAGAGTCAAAACATCTTAAGTTTGACCAAATTTATATGATAAGATAATAACATTTATGATGCTAACTAAGTATCATTAGATTCTTCATTAATTATATTTTTATAGTATACTTATTTATGTCATAACTCTTTACTATTTTCTCTATAATTTTGATCAGATTTAAGATACTTTGACTCTCCAAGATTCTTGAAATGACTTGTAATTCGAAATGGAGGGAGTAGCTGGTGTTGGCTGGCACAACCCTTCTAGCTAAGTAGCTAGTGGTATCAAGATAATTTGGTTTTTGCTAAAAAAAAAGATAATTTGGTTTTGGCTCTCAATCTACAACCTAATAGATGCAGAAGGAAGCCAAACAGAGGGTGGGCACAAGGAGTGACAGAAGCTTTAAAATAATACAGCGCCTGAATCCTTTTGCACGAGAAAAGATAGGAATAAATTGAAGAGGTTAGGGCTTTAGACTGGTGTATATAAGAATAGAAGTGCCACGTCGTTCCTTGCATGGCTGTAAGTTTTGCCTTTTCTCCTACACAAAGTGATGGAACCATACTGGTGTCCAATGATACGTAATGGCCACAAATAGTATGAGACACCTGCAGAACCAATGGGAAACTAAAACCCAGTGTTATCTGTCGACCAATGTTATTCCTAGTGCACCAGAAACACAGGTGATTAAAAAGGTATATTTTCATAATACAATAGCTAATTGTAAAGAAAATGCAATTAGCCTTTTTGAGAAGTATGGCCATGAAAATGAATTGTATTTCAGAGGACACAATGACAAATAAACTTATATATAGAATCAAAGAACAAGAACAGAAACTAGCGCGTTGAATGACAGGAATAGAATTCTCTAGCAATTAACTGGAGGAAAGGGGGGAAATGGTAAGACCCAGGACAAATATATACCTATCTTTTCTCTTGCGTAAGTTAAAAAGTCTTTTCTAGTTCAGGACCTTTTTTATAGTTTTAATCTGGTTTCACTCCCAAGAATTCATTCTGCAAAAGAGGGTGTACCGTGTCAGTTTCAGTTCTGCTTCTATGCAAAGTACTCAGGGAAATCCAGGACAACCACTGATGTCGACAGCTACTCTCCAACGGGAACGTGGCCGAAAAATACATCTGCAGTTACCACAACAAACATTTATAGAATAGATGATTTATAAAATACTGATTTTCCAGAGACGTATAAATAAATGGTATGATTGATATAATATAATTCCCTGTTTGTACATTCTAAAATTTGGTTACATTCTTCTTGACTGAGGATGTAATGGCGCATAATGCCAAAAAAGGCAGGAACTTAAAGAAACGATGACATACAACAATTTTACAGTTGATCGGAACTGAAATCAAAATGCCTTTCAATTTCTTCCAGTCTTCTAACCAAGTTGGTATGTTGTGTTATCCCAATCACAAATTTTGATAAGCTCAAGTTAGTGCCATAGTGGTCCGCAGGCAGACAATTCAATCTGAACAATGTGCCATTCCAAATGAAGTTACTTCTTGAGCAATCTTATGACATCACCAACAAGGTGCAGAGAGCCAGCAACTAAGACCTGGCTCAGTGTGGAAATGCAAATATATCAGTACGTAGGAAAGCAGTTGCTAGAGAAATGTAAAATGTAGAAAATAGCTATACGCTATACCATGGAATAGTAGAATGGAAGGAACATAAAACCAAAAACAAATTTAACAAAGATGTTAGATATTCAAAGTAATGGAAAACACAACAAAAGAAAAGCAAGAAAACATAAATGTGTACGCAGAGTCGTACACCAGCAATCAGATTAACAGGATAACACACAATACATGCAATATCAATGAAGAAGTACATGAATCAGTGATGGTTACTGCAGAAAATATGATACACTAGCACTCAATTCTGCAAGTCTGAGCGAATCATGGACCGAACACTCTAGATGCACAGGATAGGATGTCTAAGTGCTGTGGAACATTTGAGAGAACATTATAGAGATTGTAGCATATGCTTTCACCTGAAATTGAATCGACTGGTTTTGTTGAGCAGTTTCCCTTAGCCATTTAATTGCCAAAGGAAGAGATTCAAAAACTGAGCTAGTTCTGCTAGAGTTTGAATCATTTAGACCTGCAGCATTCCCATAAAAGTCCATATATCATCTTCAACTCAATGTTTCAATAAGAAAACACATGCTGACAACTAAACACAATTTCACAATGAAGTTTGGAACAACCTTTATTGCCATGAGGCAAGTTTTCCCACACCTTTTGGAGTGACAACTGCCATGACAAATCAATTTGTTCACGCTCTGAAGGTGGGGATGCAAGGGAACCAAGCTTGTTGTACTGTGATTGGTTTGGCACAAATAAGGCCTGCTCAAAGTGGAACCCTGAGAAAAATGGTTACTAATATTATAAGACCAACAGGAGCATTCATGCAACTCATGATACAAGTACATTGATCTTGAAGAGCAAGCAAATACAGAGTATGGCAGCTAGTTCATACAATACTTAACAAGCTGGTTAACTAGCCACTCATTGGAACAAAGGACATTTTCTACATGATATGCATATCAGCATTGGTTATAGGAGAATCTTGTATTTTCTCCACACATCATTACATGTAACTACAGAAGGAAATATTATATGGTTCAAGATCTTCAAACAGAAATAAAGAATTTGATTGATGTACCATTTTGAGCACATGTATCCAGAAGACGTGGGAGCAATCTCTGAGGATCTCTTACAGTCATGCAATTGAAAAGGAGAAACTGCAAATATCAAAAATCCAAGAGGATGCATAATAATATATAATAAGTGAAGAAAAATGGTATGCGCACGCGTGGGGGAGAGAGAGAGAGAGAGAGAGAGAGAGAGAGAGAGAGAGAGGGAGGGAGGGATGTGATTCGACACGAAAACTGCCACTGTAATGCATACCTTCCTAGAATCCCTGTCAGTATGAGGCTGCTCCAAAGAACCTGTCTGCACTCCATTATTTGTAACGTGGGCAAACCATCTTGCACACATTTCCATGCTTTCTGGGCTATGTGCCCCATCCAAATAGAAAACCAATGAAGAATCACAATCCTTATCATTTTCTGAGTTCACTTGTGGATCTGGAACAATCTGTGCTCGACCTTGCAGACAAGCACTTGACAGCCCTTTGATGAACTGATCTGGCAAGGTGCCCTGCATTCAGTGGTAGAATGACAAACGCCGCTAATATGTGTTGCAGGGAAATAAATACATACATATTTGGAGTACATACAGAATGTTTGAAATGTATTCTGTTCAAATGGCCTTGTTTCTCAAGCCAGGCATTAGCCAATGCAACTGCAAGACCTGCATTCATGTATTGGTGTTCACCATGGAGTCCAAGAGGTTGATCCTCTAATTTCTGTGGGTCCAAAGGCTGGACTACTTGAAGAGAAACCTTTAGAGAATTTCAGTTGATTATATCAAAAGCTGATCGTAATTATAGTCATGTTAATGGACAAATCAATAAAGGCAGCGTTATGGACTAGGCATTGGCTTGGAGCCATGGGTTCAGCAGTTCAAGGCCAAGCAACAGCTGCACATCAACACAACAAATTAGCCGTGCGGTCAGCCAAGGAAACATGTGAAGATTAGATTAGTATTGATCAGTTTGTTAGTTAAGGTCATTTAGTTGTATTTGTTAGCTATGTTTATTAGGAGCCGGCCTATAAAACAAAGGCATACATCAAGATCTAGGGATAGATGGGATAGTAGGAAGAACCATCGCTAACCACTGAGAAAGGTCTTCCTTTGTGACTTCGCCAACAACCTCGCTTGCTGCACCCATGCCTCCTTCAACGGTGGCATCAGTGTCATCTTCACCACCAGTATTGCCACTGCCTTTGTCTGCCTTAGACCATGGCATTGACTGCACTTGCAGTGGTATGGAGCCATGGACCACTTCTCCAACTGCATCTTTGTATTGCGACTATTTGTGTCGCAGTTCTTCCAACTGTTTCACCAGAGTCGTCACCTCCCACTGGAGGCTCTGGGATAGCAGGAAGAACCAGCTAGTTGCCCTCCCTCTACAGTCTAGAGGCTCTGACTGCTTTCTAGGGTTCTCCTTGCTTATCCTTATAGCTTGCCGTATTGCCCCCCTTTCATAGGATGGCTCCTAAGTCCTAACAAGCATAGCTAACAGATTCAACTCAAGGATCTTATCTAACAAACCAATCCATACTAATCTAACCTTCACACTGTTGCCAGACACATAGCTAGTTTGTTGCGCTGATGAATGAGCAGCTATTGCTTGTCCTTGAACTGCTGAAACCATGGCTCCAGTCCAATGCCCCAGTCCATAACATGCAAGACATGGTGACAACTAAAAAGGACTGCACCATCAAATGTAACATACACCCAACTTAGAAGCTCGCTGCATCAGCACAGACATTGCCTCTTCTGGCTGTGGAACTGTATACGCCGAAACTCCTTTCTGTATTGAGAAAGGCCATATAAGCAACAAGAAAAAAAAAAGTTTTAGCTACAGTAGTCAGCTGATGAATATCCAGGCAAAGCTAGCAAAAAACCTTAAGTATCCCAGCCTTCTCTCCAGCAATTTCTCCAAGTGTGTTTCCTGCTCATTGGGAAGAACAAGCATTGGCTGTGTGAAACAAATCTACTAAGGATGCTATTTCATCTTTCAGTTTCATAACTAACCAAGAATTTCCATATGATCATACCCAAGGGATGATACTCCACAAACTACAGGTGCTCTGACCTGCAAGTGTTTATAAATCAGCTATGTTACTCAGCATTTGTTCAAGTCAAGCTATTGTTAATGATTTTCACATGCCCTAGGTGTGAACTTCAAACAGACTATGCACAGTGCAACTGAACCTATATGAGCCAACTACAGCATCCCTGATTATTAAGCTTGCACAGAGATCTCAGTCCAAACTTTTTTAATACAAAATATAGTTGTAAGGTTCAGCATTTCAATCAGAAAGTCAAGATGGTATATCAACATAAGTCTTGCTAGTCAACAAGCTTCCTTTTTGTTTGGTGAATGGTGATTATATAGTAGGAATCATGAACACTTTCTATGAATCATGAACACTTTCTACTACCACGTATTGTTATTTGAATAGAAAAATAATAATAAGCATGCTACACACCACATTCGTTGCATCATACTTCCCTCCCAAACCAACCTCGAGCACAGCGACATCCACCTGCTTAAACAGGACAAAACGAGGAAAATGTTTGAGCATGCTGCTAGGAAAGCATAAAAAGTTTAAGCAGCATACGACGGCTTCATCTACCTAAAACGGTAGTGCTTCTTAAATAAAATTATTAGATAATTAAGGACTTTATAATGCAGATTATTAATAATGTGTCATATCTGTCAAAAGCATTAGCAGCAGACAGTTCTAGTGGAGATGATGACAGGTATTATGGAGGAAGCAATATTTTAGATTCCACTATGACATAAAATATGCTTTTCAACCAATTTATTTTCATACAAAATGAGGCAACATCCATGAATTCCCTCAGACTGGGAAAAGACTTCAAAATCCCATTAAAAAAGGAAGCTGGGATACGCTTCCTACACCCACTACATGATTAAAAAGAGTTGTGGACTAGAAAGTGTTTTACAAAGTATTAACCTGCTCATCTGAAAAGATCTTGAATGCTAGCAGTGCAAGGAACCTAAAGTAGGCTGGCATTGGTACACCATCACCAGTCCTGTCCTGGAAGGTACAACAAATATTTCAACAGTGTCAATGATTGTTTCCAAGGAGCCCATAAACTCAGAGTGAAATGTCGCAGATCCACTGTTGTTTCTTTTATATTTCACCAACCATATAAAGAAAATCAGGTGGATAGTTACCTTAAGTTTGTTCCAGCACCACCAGAAATACCTAATAAACTTTTCTTCCGAAATGTCCAGCCTATAGACTCATCAGAACATAGGATATTCAATAAGTGTCAAGGCACATAATGATAGAAAGAAATAAATAAATTCAAGCAACTCAACTATAAATGCCTTCAGGTACAATGAGAACAAGCTAAACATACCGAACTGATAAACAAAATAAAGGTTGAAAGGCGGTAACGGAGAAAAGTACCCATCAAGCCGAAATCGCTCGCGGACATCCATCAAATGTGGTGAAGTGAAGAGCCCAGTGCGGAAACCACATGATCGAAGGATTGACTCAGCAAATGTGCAGGTTGAACCCTAAAGGATAGAAAAGATACAGAGATTTCAAGATGCATCCATTAAACATTTTCCTTTGCAAGATTGGCATAGAGTTTCCACAGTATATTGAACACTAGAACAATCTAAAAAGAGCTTCAGTTCATTTACATCGGTCTGGCAAACAAAGCTTGCATTGCAGTCCGGTCCATTTCTCAGGAAAGAGAAACTCCACAGGTATGCAGGTTTCCAAAGTAAACCGTTCTACAACAAAGATTTGCTGGTTGCGATTATGATTTCAACAGGGGGCGGCCAACATCCCAAGGCAGAGACGTAGACACTTCAATGGCGTGGTCATCTACACAATGTGGAACATTTGGAAGGAAAGAAACAGAAGGATTTTCCAAAATTTGGTGATGGATGTCCGGCAAATAGCCTCCAAAACCAAAGAGGACATCGACCTATGCTCTAGGGTCTTCAACAACCTGACTTAGACCTTGTATCTATCCCCCATGACGTGTGTGCTATGTGCTTTAGTTTACTCTATGTGCCCTTTGCGGGTTTCATGCCGATGGCACTTTCTGTACATAAACTCTCTTTCCTTCCTTAATTGAGAGGCAGAGCCCCTGCCAGGTTCATTAAAAAAATATATTATGATTTCAATTACCCTGGTCTCCCAGAAATTAAAGACACATGATTCCTCCTGTGGGCTCTCCTTTTTTAGTGCCAAGACACTGGCTCCAATGTTCCATAGGGAAACACAGGCCAAACAGATACAAATTGGATACACAGGGTGTGTGGGTGTGTGTTGTAAGGGTTCTGGACCCTCTTTCTTCTTAATACAAAGATAGACAGCTCTCCTGCGTGTTCTAGAAAAAAAAGAAACAAATTGGATCTAGCACTGATCACTGAGATATTTTTATAACTCCATAACAACTACCGTCATGAATCGTGATTGTGCAAGATCACCAATAAGTGTGTTACTGAAACCGCATAGCTAAATCCATCGGAAGCAGTTTCGAAAAATCATAACTCTTGAATAAGACGTCGGATGAAGATGATTTTTATACGAAAATTGTAGATCTCGATGAGGTCTACAACTTTCTAGTTTTAAGTTTTTCCATTTGAGGACGTTAAGAAGTTTAAAAAAATAATATAAAATTTTAGCACCATAATAATCACGTACTAGCGCTTGCCGCATTAGAAAATTAATATATTTTTTATATGGAGTCAAATGAATATACTTTTTATACCAAAGTTGTAGCTCTCGATGATCTACAACTTTGTAGTTTTGAGTTTTTTTCATTTGAGGACGTTAAGATGTTTAAAAAATAATATGAAATTTCAACGCCTCCCGAAAATGAAAAATTGTTTTTGAAACCAGCCCAAGGTTGAAAATTGAACGGTTTCGAGAGTTAGAGGGCCAAAGTTATCCGGTTTTGGACTTTGAGGTTGAAATCCGGACTTTGACGAGAGTTGGAGGTCGTAAATTGGACTTAACCCTAAGAAATAAGAAAAGGCTAACCCCACAGGAGAAGCAGCGGTTACCTTCCCTTTGGTCCCAGCAACGTGAACCACTTTCAACTGCGCGATGGACTCCTCCAGTTCAAGTATCTGACAACACAACCACACCTCAATCAGAAACAGCAGCAGCAGCAGCAGACAACGAGACACGAACCAAGCGGAAACACCCCGGCGCCACCCACCTGCACGTACTTGGCCATGAGCTCCCACTGGTTGCCGCGGTTGCCGGTGTCCGCGCGCACCTTCTGCGTTATCAGCGACGCGAGGCACCCGAGCACCTCCTCGTATTCCGTCGACCCCGTCGCTAGACCTGCGCTCCACACGCACCATCGATTCACCAACCAGAAAGCCAACGGAGACTTAACGGTACGGGCTCAGCTGGCTCGTCACCGCTCACCTGCGTGCGCGACGCCAGCCATGGCACGGGGGAGAAGAAGGGACGAGTGAAGCGGCCCGGGGAGCGGGTGGCCTAGGTTGGGAGGCAGCGGGCGGAGAGGAGCGGAGCGGAGTGAGAGGAGGAGCTGGCGGAGGTGCGCGAGGCGCGGCGTGGGCATGGCGACGGAGGCGGGCACTAGTAGCGTGGCAGTGGTGGAGGCGGTCGGGGAGAGTGGTGCGTGTCGGGGGAGGGCGCCGCCGCCCGCGCGCATCTCTCCGATGTCCGATGAGTGGCGCGGAGCGGATCCGCCAACTTTTATGGCGAAAAAGTTGGGCCTGGATTCAGGATCGACTTCTGTTCTTCTTTTCGTTTTTTTTTCTTTTTTGGTTTCAGCTCGGGCCATTTCTGATGGGATTCGTTATTGAGCTTTGGCTGGCCCATTTGTACGACCATCGATAATAAGAAAGAAAATTCATACAATCACTAGAAAACATCGCGGCGGTGCCGCTTATAGCCAGCAGGACTAGTGATATTTCGCACCTAGACGGCTTGGTGGTGATTGGGAGTTTAGTGATCATCCGGCGGAGCTTGTGGATGACCCAACTCATCTTGTGAGTGGTTTTGGGCGATTCACCGCGACGGAGTGTCGAAGAATCAGCCCGTAGAGAGCACTTGATCCTTGCGCGGATCAAGGGGGAGCTACACCCTTGCGCGGGTGCTCCAACGAGGACTAGTGGGGAGTGGCGACTCTCCGATACCTCGGAAAAACATCGCCGTGTTCCTTGCCCTTACTTTCAAGCATTTACATTCTCGTATTTACATTCATTGCTTGATTTACTTTCCTAGAATTGCCATGCTAGACTAGGATTGGAAACTAGGGTGCAAAACTTTTACCGGTAGAATCTCTAGGAACACAAGTAGGCACTAGGGGTGAATTCCGGCTTGTAGGATTTAATTCTTGCAATTAATTTTTAGAAAAGCCCAATTCACCCCCCTCTTGGGCATCTTGATCCTTTCAATTGGTATCGGAGCCGAGTTGCTCCTAATTTAGGCTTTACCGCCTAGAGCAAGATATCTAACGGGGAAGGACCACCTCCTACCTTTGAGGGGGATGATTTTCCATATTGGAAAATCCGTATGGAGGCGTATCTCGAAGCCATAGATGTTGGGTGTCTTAGAGCCGCAACCCAAGGGCTTCCCGCTATCAAGGATCCCGCCAACCCCATTGGTGACGAGGAGAAGTACGACCGGTGGAATGCAAAGACCAAAAATGCACTCTACCGGGGCTTAGGCAAGGATATCTTCAATCGTGTGCGTAATGCAAAGAACGCTCATGAATTATAGGAAAACCTTTGTGCTCTCCATGAGGGAACTAAGAGTGAGCGTGAGGAACGCTATCACATTGCTTTAAAGAAAATTAATTCTTTTGAGATGCTTCCCAAAGAAAGTGCTAATGATATGTACACTCGTTTGAATGTTCTTGTAGAGGACCTCAATGCTCTTGGGCTCACTCAAATGAGCTAATCGGATGTTGCAAGGAAGATCTTGAGTGTTCTTCCCGTTGAGAAGTATGGTCACATTGTCACCGTGCTTCACCAAAGTGATCTTTCCACCGCAACACCGACACAAGTATTGGGGAAGATCAATGCTCATGAGATGTACATGCACATCACTCCGGAAGAGGGCTCATCATCTTCCAAAAAGAAAGACTTGGCCTTCAAAGCTAGTCATGACAAGAAGAAGAAGAAGGGCCAAGCCATGATGGTACAAGAGAGCTCAAGTGAAAGTGATGTTGATGATGAATCACTTGCACTCATGGTGAGGAAGACCACCAAAATGCTAAAGAAGCTTAACAAGAGTGGCATCAAGTTCGACGGCAAGAAAAAGAAATTCTTCACAAGTAGCAAAAGAAAGCCAATCTCAAAAATGGATTGCTACAATTGTGGTGCACTTGGCCACTTAGCTCATCAATGCCCTAGACCACCAAAAGACAAGTACAAGAACAAGAACAAGGGCAAGAAAAATGATTCAAGTGATGAAGAAGAAGAGAGGAAGAAAAACAAGCCATACAAGAAGAAGGATGGCAAGAAGAAGGAGTTTCACAAGAAGAAGAAGGGAGGAAAGGCATACATTGTTGGTGATTGGCTCACCGATATTGAATCACCTTGTGAGTCCTCCGAAGATGAAAGCAATGATGAGAAAGAGAAGGTTGCCGCATTTGTGATGGGGCCACCATCTTCACCAACATCTTCATCACCACCTTCACCGCCTCCTTCACCATCATCGTCCACTACTCACCTATGCCTTATGGCCAAGGGTGAACGAAAGGTACAAAATCATGATAGTGATGATGATGATGATAGTGATAGTGATGATGAATATGATGCACCTTCTTATGATGAACTTGTAAAATTGTTGAACAAATACACTAAAGTCATAAGAAGGACAAGAAATGAAAATGATGAACTTCAAAATAAAAATGAATCACTCTCATCTAAGCTTAAAAGTGCTCAAAAGGCTAGTGGTGAGCTTAAAGATCAAAATGAAGTTATGTCTTCCAATCTCAAGGAGCTCAAAACTTCTAATAAGGAGCTTAAAGATCAACATGATAAACTTGAGAAGAAACATGATGAGCTCATCACTAGACATAACTCTCTAAAAGACAAATACACCACATTAAAAATTGACTATGATAGTCTTGTGGTTGCTAATGAACTTGCTCTTGAGACACATGATGCTACTAACAATGTTGTTAAGTGTGATATAGCTACATCATGTGATGACTTGATCATTGAAAGCATTGAGCAAGGTTCTAGTAGCAAAGGCAAGAGTGTGGTTGAGTCAAGCAACTATGATGATTATGCCAAGATCAAGAGTGAAAATGAGAAGCTTGCAAATGAGAACAAGAAGCTAAAAGGTTTGATGGCTCTTGAGAAGCAAACAACAAATGAGTCACTCATTGAAGAAAACAAGAAGCTCAAGCAAGAGAAAGAGCATCTCAAGACCGGCCTAAGCAAGTTCACAAGAGGTCAATATTTGCAAAGTGAGCTACTCATGAACACCGTAATGAAGATGGATAGAAGTGGTATTGGGTACTTGGCAAATCAAGAGAAGAAGGCAAAAGCTCAACAACAACAAAGCAAGTCAAAGCCCAAGCCAAAGAGATGTGTTGAGTGCGGACAAGAAGGTCATTTTGCTCATGAATGCAAAACTCCACCACCACAACCCTTGCCCAAGCATGCTAGACCCTTTGCCTTCAATGCTCATTACATGCTAAGAAAAGATTCAAATGGAAAGATGAAAGTTATGTTCTTGGGTCCCCCAAACAAGAATAGGCCAAAGAAAATATGGGTTGCCAAGTCACTAGTTGAGAAAGTCAAGGGTCCCTCTCAAGTTTGGGTCCCTAAACAAAAAGCTTGATCTCTTGTGTGTAGGTGAACTACAAGACCGGTGGATCTCATTGGGTTATTGATAGTGGTTGCACTCAACATATGACCGGTGATCCTCGTATGTTCACCTCCATTGAAGAGAATGGGATATGTCAAGAGAAGATCACATTTGGGGATAATTCAAAGATCAAAGTCAAGGGTATAGGCAAGATTGCAATATCAAATGATCACTCACTCTCAAATATGCTCTATGTTGCTTCATTGAGTTTCAACTTATTATCCGTTGGGCAACTTTGTGACCTTGGCTTCCAATGCTTGTTCACACCAAATGAAGTGGTAGTTTCAAAGATAGATGACAAGCAAGTGATATTCAAAGGCTTTAGATACAACAATCTTTATCTTGTTGACTTCACCTCCGAAGATGCAAACTTGATGACATGTTTATTCACCAAGACCTCACTTGGTTGGCTTTGGCATAGGAGGCTTGCTCATGTTGGAATGAACACTCTCAACAAGCTATTGAAGAAAGAACTAGTGAGAGGATTGAAGGATGTAAAGTTTGAAAAGAACAAACCTTGTAGTGCATGTCAAGCGGGCAAACAAGTTGCAAACACTCATCCAACCAAAGCTTTCATGTCAACTTCAAGAGTGCTAGAACTTCTACACATGGATTTGTTTGGGCCTACAACCTACAAGAGCTTGGGTGGTAATCTCTATTGTCTTGTGATAGTGGATGACTACTCAAGGTACACATGGACCTTCTTCCTTCATGACAAATCCAAAGTGGCCAATTGTTTTAAGAAGTTTGCAAAGAGAGCTCAAAATGAATTTGAAGTCAAGATAAAGAAGATTAGAAGTGACAATGGCAAAGAGTTTGACAACACAAACATTGAAGCTTATTGTGATGAAATTGGAATCAAGCATGAAGTCTCTTCAACCTATACTCCTCAACAAAATGGTGTAGTTGAGAGAAAGAACCGGACCTTGATCACCCTTGCAAGAACAATGCTAGATGAGTACAACACTTCGGAAAAGTTGTGGGCCGAGGCAATCAACACCGCATGCTATGCTTCAAATCGCCTCTTCCTACAAAAGTTTCTTGGCAAGACCCCCTATGAGTTGCTCAATGGGAAGAAGCCAGACGTCTCATTCTTCCGGGTGTTTGGTTGCAAATGCTACATCTACAAGAAGCGTCAACACCTAGGGAAGTTTCAAAGACGTTGTGATATTGGTTTTCTTGTTGGTTACTCATCAAAGTCCAAAGCATGTAGAGTATTTAACCATGCCACCGGTATGGTTGAAGAAACATATGATGTGGAATTTGATGAATCTAACGGCTCCCAAGGAGCAATTGAGAATTGTGATGATGTAGGTGATGAACTCTTGAGGGAGGCAATGAAGAACATGCCGGTGGGAGACATCAAGCCAAAAGATGATGAAGACGATGTACAAATTGTTGATCCACCATCTTCATCACGTGTGCCTCAAGATGATGACAAGAATGAGAGAGTTGAAAATGAAGACACTTATGTCTCTCATGAACAAGTCGAGGCACAAGCTCAAGATGTTGATGCTCCCCATCCACCTCCTCAAGTGGTTGATAGAAAAAACTCACCTCTACTTCAAGCACATCCACAAGATCTCATCATAGGGAGTCCTACTAAGGGAGTAATGACTCGATCTCAAAAGCTTGCTTCTTTTGTTGAACATCACTCTTTTGTCTCTTGTGTTGAACCTAAGAATGTAGAAGAAGCTCTTCAAGATCCGGATTGGATGAATGCTATGCATGAAGAATTGAACAACTTCACCCGCAATCAAGTATGGACACTTGAAGAGCATCCTAAAGGTGCAAGAGTCATTGGAACTAAGTGGGTGTTCCGCAACAAGCAAGATGACCAAGGCATAATAGTGAGGAACAAGGCAAGACTAGTTACAAAGGGGTTCTCTCAAGTTGAAGGTCTTGATTTTGGAGAGACCTTTGCACCCATTGCAAGACTTGAAGCCATTCGTATCCCCCTTGCATATGCATCACATCATGATATGAAACTATATCAAATGGATGTGAAAAGTGCATTCTTAAATGGCTTCATAAATGAACTAGTCTATGTTAATTAACCTCCCGGGTTTGAAGACCCTAGATATCCTAATCATGTTTATAGGTTGTCCAAGGCGCTATATGGGCTCAAGCAAGCCCCTAGAGCGTGGTATGAGCGTCTCCGGGACTTCCTCATTGAGAAGGGCTTCACCATTGGGAAGGTCGACACCACACTATTCACCAAGAAGCTTAATGGGGAGATCTTCATTTGTCAAGTGTATGTTGATGATATCATCTTCGGGTCAACAAATGAAGAATATTGCAAGGAATTTGGCGAATTGATGTCGAAGGAGTTTGAGATGTCTATGATTGGTGATCTCACATTCTTCCTTAGTTTTCAAGTCAAGCAAATGAGAGAAGGGATTTTCATCTCTCAAGAAAAGTATACCAAGGATCTTCTCAAAAGATTCAAGATGGAAGAATGCAAACCAATCAAGACCCCAATGCCATCTAATGGACATCTCGACCTAGATGAGGGAGGTAAATCGGTTGATCAAACTCTCTACCGTTCTATGATTGGTAGTTTATTGTACCTTACCGCATCTAGGCCCGATATCATGTTTAGTGTGTGCATGTGTGCTCGCTTTCAAGCGTGTCCTAAAGAACCTCACTTAAGTGCCGTAAAAAGAATCCTAAGATATCTTAAGCACACCCCAAGCATTGGTCTTTGGTATCCCAAAGGAGCTAGATTCCAACTAGTTGGCTATTCCGATTCGGATTACGCCGGTTGCAAAATTGATAGAAAAAGCACATCCGGAGGGTGCCATTTGCTTGGGAGATCTTTAGTATCTTGGTCATCTAAAAAGCAAAATAGTGTGGCTTTGTCCACCGCCGAGGCGGAATACATTGCCGCGGGGGCTTGTTGTGCACAAATCTTATATATGAAATAAACCATCCTAGACTATGGAATTGTTCTTGAAAAGGTGCCACTTTTATGTGATAATGAAAGTGCCGTTAAAATTGCCAATAATCTGGTACAACACTCTCGCACCAAGCACATTGATATCCGCCACCACTTTCTAAGAGATCACGTTGCTAAAAATGATATATCACTAGAAGGTGTAAGAAGTGAAAATCAATTAGCGGATATCTTCACTAAACCTTTGGATGAGACCACCTTTTGTAGGTTGAGAAGTGAACTCAATGTGCTTGACTCTAGTAACTTTAAAAAATGAGCTTGTGTTGTCACTTGCATTGCATTGTATTATATGACATGTTTAATTACCCGCAATGCATCTAGGGCTTGGCTAACACGGTTACGATAACTCTCCTTTGGAGGAGTGAAGAAGCCTAACCGTGGATCAAACTTGACAAGCAATCTAGCTTTACTTACTTGTATCGCATTGCATATGCATGGTTGTTTCTTTGTCATTTCTCTTCGGTTTAGCTTTGAGCAACCTCTGTGTTCGTCCATGGGTAGAGAGAGCATTTTGACGCTCCTAAGGGTTCAAAAACTCTATTGCATGGCCATACGTTGCTCCTCGGGTGTTTATTGCCTATTTTCTTAAAAATAATACTAGCCTAAGGCAATCTATTTTGAAAAACTTGAGGGTTTGAGTGAGGTCACTCATATCTTGTTCCAATTGGTATTTATTTGTCTCTTTGAATTGGAACTTGATTGGGAGAAGTCGCATCGAAGTTCGGAATGAAGAAGGGCGAAAAACAGTGACCGGACGCTGCACCGAACGCAGTGATGCTTCACCACCGCGTCCGGTCCCGGCGACCACCAGCGCGTCCGGTCATCCAGAAGACCAACTCCTGATCTAGTGACCGGACGCTGCACCGGACGCGCTGCTGTTGACCACCGCGTCCGGTCCCGGTTACCACCACCGCGTCCGGTCATTCGCGATGACTTTCCCGAGTACCCCTCGACCGGACTCTGTCCGCGTCCGGTCAGTCCTAACCGGACGCGTCTGGTCGCTCCAGGTGCCTACTGGAGTGTGACCGGACGCTGCACCACCGCGTCCGGTCATATCGACCACCGCGTCCGGTCATCGATTCCCGAGCGGATCTAACCCCTCATATAACCTTTCGGTCTCTTTCATGTTTTCCTCATCCGACCGCCGAGCCACCCGTGCCCTAGCCGCCGCGTCTTCTCACCGGTTTTCGCTGCCTTGGCCGCCGGAGCTCACGCCTCCGCCGCACCCTGCTCTCCTCCGGCGAGCCCGCGCCTCTTCTCCACCGTACTGCGCCACCTGCCCTAGCCGCGCCGCGCCTGCACCTCCGCCGCTTTGCCCTAGCCGTGCCGCGCCTGCACCGCCGCCGCCGTCCTCTGCAGCCACCGGTGAACTGCGCCACCCTCTCCATCACCTGCGCCACCTCCGGCCGGCCCTTGCTCTCCCTCGCGATCGTCGTCGTTCGTGGCCTTCGCGTTGCCCTAACCCTAACCCTAGGGTTCGCGCCGCGACGTCTCCGTCGTTCATCGTCGAAACTTTCGTCGCGCGACATCTTCTTTGCGAGGTTGTTACGCATCTCCTTGACACTCTTGTTAGGGTTTGCTGAAATTTCTTTTATTATTATCCTAATTATCTCGTGTTTCGGCAAATCAGAGCTCGTCCGGCGAATTCAGGAAGTCTCGCGAACTAGGTCACCTCACCTTTTCACCGTCTACTCGTCGATCCGAGGTAGCTTTTGAGTTTCAATTCATGTCTTACCTATTATGCTTGCTATCTCTAGGGTTTCGCACCTAGTAGTTTATATATGTTTCTTATAGTAGATCCATCTATTTCGTCTTTTCAGCGAGTTTGTCGGTGTGTCGGGGTGATCTCAGTTTGCTGAATCCGAGGCCAAGCCTGCGGATACGGATTGAGGCCAAGCCTCTCGAGTGTCAGTACACCATCTTTCAGAGGCTTTCCGACAGTGTGACAGCATGGTTCGTTGCAAGAACGCCGGTGGTGCTCCTAGTGATGGGGATGACAGTCCTCCTCGTCTGTCTGAGGTTGCGCGTGGAAAGCGCATCAAGATCATGGCCAGAAAGAAGAAGAAGACCCTTACAGATGCAGAGATAGCTCAGGCAGTTGCAGATGCAGCAGAGCAGGCAGAGAGGGGAGGCAGGAGCAGTGGTATTCGTATTGGCGAGTGTCGCTTTCATCTTGAAGGTCGACAGCTTGGTACAGAGGCTACAGAGGCCACTGAGGGCACAGAGGGCACAGAGGATGCAGATGCTATGTCAGTTGATCCACCTGCAGAGGCTCCAGAGGGGACAGAGGAGCAGCCAGCTCAGACTCCACCGCGTCGCCGCTCCACACGCACACGAGCTCAGGTGACTCCTAGGCCAGAGGGCCAGCATCGTGGAGGACGTCCACCTCCCAGGGCTAGAGGTTCACCCCCAGTCGAGCACTTTGACTTGAGGGGAGCTACAGCACGTCAGGTGCAGGGCCTGAGGTTCGTTGAGGTCAGTCGGTGGTTCCCACCTCAGAGAGACTCCAGAGCTTCAGAGGGTTTCTATACTCCTCTACAGGAGGATTTTTACAGAGCTTATGTTGACAGTGGCATTGCCTTTCGACCACAGAGGGTCTGTCGCATCGAGTCACTCGTTGAGGTTGTGGGTGAGCAGCTTCGTCCGCACCTGTCCTTTCTACCGGGCTTGTCAGATTTTCTTGGACGGACAGGTGCATACTGCGGCACATGGGTTAGAGAGTTCTATGCTTCATTATGGATTGATCCGGCCCATGAGTTCATACACTTTGATTTCCGAGGCCGCGACCGCAGGCTATACAGCACTAGAGTGCGGGAGATTCTCAGACTCCCAGCTTCAGACACGAAGATTCATCAGCTCTGCTTTGGTCAGACTCCTCCACCCAGACGCCCTCACGGCGGGACAGTGCCACCTACAGATCTGATTCGACCCTGCTTCCGTGAGCCTTTTGGCAAAGGGTCTCGTCGCACTCCTGCCAGTTTGACACCGCTAGCCCGAGTCCTGGATGCTATTGTCAGGCGCACTCTTCTTCCCAGGCTTGGCTACAGAGAGGGATTGACCAGGATGCAGCTATGGGTTGTTCACCACCTCCTCTCACAGACACCTTTTGACATTTGGGATCTTATGCTTAGTGAGATGGAGGACACCCTGGCAGAAGGGTTCAAGGGACATCGTCAGCTGCCCTATGCTCACTGGATTTGCTTCATCATCAGGTCTGCACTTGAGCTTCCTGCAGATATTAGAGCTGAGATATCTGATACTACCACTGCTTTTCCTGAGTATGATATCCGTCAGCTATGGGCTTCAGTTACGAGAGAGCAGGCCCCAGTGCCAGGACAGCGTGAGAGACATGAGGTCCCTGAGACAGCAGCTGAGCAGGATGCCACCGTTAAGGGGCTTGCTGAGGCAGAGCTTACAGATCTTGATGCTCAGCCTGCTGATCTAGCTGAGGATGAGGCCTCTGACAGCACTGACGAGGACTATCAGCCCATCCCCAGGTATCGGTCTCCTCGGCCTCACGACCACGAGGCCGGTGGCTCTGGTTTAGCCTCCCGCTCAGATCCAGCCATGGTGGCTATTCTTGAGAGGCTGACCCAGGCACAGGAGCGACAGGAGCAGCAGATACAGAGACAGGCTCAGGACACAGCTGCCGCGTTTGCACAGATCCAGGCTCGACAGGACGAGTTCCAGCGCCAGCAGCTAGAGATACAGCGTCAGCAGGTCGAGATGCAGCGTCAGCAGTTTGAGATGCAGCGACAGAGTGCAGCTAGCCAGCAGCAGTACTTGGACCTTCTGCGTCACCTAGTCACAATTGGGGTTCCTCCACCTGCTTCTGTCCTGACTCCAGCTTTACAGTCCAGTGGTCCGTCGAGTCAGGGACAGCCGAGCTTTTAGTTCACCTCTCCACAGCAGCAGGTTCCCCAGTCATTCCAGTCCCCGAGCTACACGCCTATTCAGACGGGGTTTACTCCTTCAGACCAGCCTCGCCCCCACCTTTTGACCGGCACACCATTCATGGATTTCAGTGCTACCTATAGCGAGTTGACTGGTCAGCCGACGCCCTCGCACACCACTTTTGCTACTTCTTCAGGGTTGTCAGCTTCAGAGGCAGCTTTTCCTCCTGTGACAGGGACGGGCACTACAGAGACAGTTCCTTCGTCAGTTGCCTCGACCGATCCCCCAGCTATTGGCTCACTACAGGCTCAGGTCACAGAGACTGCTCCACTTGTTGCTACTACGTCAGTACCTGTTCCTGTTACTCAGACCCAGACCGCTTCACAGTCGCGTGCTTCTTCAGAGGGTCAGCCAGATAGCTCCGAGTCCGAGGAAGACACTCTCCACTTCGTGATTACTCCGCGCACCTCGGCACCCGACACGACTCCGTCTGTTCCCCCGTTAGATCCCTAGACTAGTTTTTAGCGGTTGATGCCAAAGGGGGAGAGAGAGTAGATTCAGGGGGAGTTTTGATAGAGGATTTTCGCTTTTTATTTGTGTGCTACATTCATGCATCATGTTTACTTTACAGTACTTGCATTCTTGTGACATGCGGTCGTGTGAGATACTTTGAGTCTATATGGTTTATTTAGTCACAGTTTTAAATCATGTCACTTGTTTGATTATAGCTCATAAGGTTGTGCTTCCGTGCCTTACTCCGTTTTCTTTTGAGCTATATCTTTATGTGTACTAACGCTTTATGTCTTATCTTATGAGTACACTCTTTTGGCTTGGGGCACATAAGCAATTCCTAACCCCTTGTGCTTATTGCTTTTTGCTTATGTGAACCAAGCATGCTCGAAAACCTCCACTCCTATCTTTTGAATCCTAGTGTTGTCATCAATCACCAAAAAGGGGGAGATTGAAAGCATCTAGGCCCCGAGAGTTGGTTTCGGCAAATGATGACAACGCTTTATTACCATGACTAACGTGTGTTTTGCAGAAACCTTGGTAAGTTAGGTCATGGAGGTGATAACTGCTTTGGGCACCATGGTATTCATGCCCCTTGATGGAAATCATTTCAGTTTTCAAAGGAGTGACGTCAAGATTAAGGACGGTTAGTTCCGGATGTCGAGGTGTTGAGTTACATTCGGAATAGTCGTTAGGATCTTCGTTTTCTCTTTTGGCCGTACTATAAAGGGGGAGCATGAGCGGGTAGCTTGACCTAGGTGAGTCCTATGTTTAGGTGTGGTGCACACTTGTTAAACTTAGCACTAGGCAGCTCTAGAATAGCTCAAAGTTCAGTTGGAAGCAACTTGGTTCAAGTTGCGTCGCGTTTCGGAGAGTTTAGAGGGTTTTTCCCTTGACCGGACGCGGTTCTCGGCTTGACCGGACGCGTCCGGTCAGTTCAAACCGCGACTGCGTTTCGGCGCTGACGACCGGACGCGGCCCTTGCGAGGACCGGACGCGGTGGTCAGGGCCGACACGTGTCACCTGAGGGAAAACTTCCGATCGGACGCGACCTGGGTGTGATCGGCGCGTCCGGTCACGTTCCAGTAAGGTCCTGCGACGACCGGACGCGTCCGGTCATCACCGATCGGACGCGGTCGCGCGTCCGGTCTCGTTACAGTAAGCTCCCTGCACGATCGAACGCGTCCGGTCACCCTTGACCGGCGCGTCCGGTCACTCAGCCAGTTTTTCGGAATTTCGACCGTTACGGTCGACCGGCGCGTCCGGTCACCCCGTTTTTGTTGAGTTGGCAGGTAACGGTTCGTTTCGTCTGTGGGGTGTATAAATACATCCCCACCACCTCTTTTAGAGGCCTCTTGCTCATTTAATCAGCTGAGAAACACCTTTAGAGTGCAAGGGAGTGCAAGAGCTCTAGTGAGGATTGTGTTTTGAGATTCAAAGCTTGAGAGTTCCTCACTAGCGATTAGAGAGTAGCAAGTGTGCATCCACCTTCTCATTAGGCTCGTTGTGGTCAAGTGAGAGTTCTAGCTTGTTACTCTTGGTGATCGCCATCACCTAGACGGCTTGGTGGTGATTGGGAGTTTGGTGATCATCCGGCGGAGCTTGTGGATGACCCAACTCATCTTGTGAGCGGTTTTGGGCGATTCACCGCGACGGAGTGTCGAAGAATCAGCCCGTAGAGAGCACTTGATCCTTGCGCGGATCAAGGGGGAGCTACACCCTTGCGCGGGTGCTCCAACGAGGACTAGTGGGGAGTGGCGACTCTCCGATACCTCGGAAAAACATCGCCGTGTTCCTTGCCCTTACTTTCAAGCATTTACATTCTCGTATTTACATTCATTGCTTGATTTACTTTCCTAGAATTGCCATGCTAGACTAGGATTGGAAACTAGGGTGCAAAACTTTTACCGGTAGAATCTCTAGGAACACAAGTAGGCACTAGGGGTGAATTCCGGCTTGTAGGATTTAATTCTTGCAATTAATTTTTAGAAAAGCCCAATTCACCCCCTCTTGGGCATCTTGATCCTTTCAGGTTTTAACTCCACGCACTTTATTCGAGGAAAAAGGATAGAGTTGTGAGAGCACCTAAAGATGTGCTCCATAAACTTCAGTTTTTTATGAAGCTGCTCTACGATGGAGTTTGTGGATCAGTCACAGCCCTGCTAGAAAATCTACTACTATCTGTTATAGCAACTACCACAGACAGCCGCAGCTGCACCGAGCAGGCCTTAGTCGTCACCATAATTGACAATATTTTTTAATCAATGCCTATGCACTTCTCTGAAATAAAATTGTGGACGAACAGATAATGAGTAGCCAAGTGAAAATCAAATAGCTTAGGGTACTCCCAATGCATAAAACTATTAGCAATTTCTATGGCACAGTACATCCTACCGAGAAACTATCCTTCCCAGTGCAAGATTTTCTACAGTACATGGCATAAGTGATAGAAACCATATTCACTCTCTCAATAGGTTGCGAGTAGTTTCTTGTCCATTAATAACCGTGAAGACCCAGTTTCCTAGTTAGACCTGGTTTCTTAGATTTTTTTCTCTCTCCTCATTAAATCACTTTCCACATCAGCAAATTGTTTACGTAGAAACTACCATAGTTTCTGCATTGTGAATGCCCTTAGGGCATCCGCAATGATTAAATAAGTTTGCTCTCTGTAAGATCTATGTGTCACGTCCACCTAGACCATTTTTTAGAGAATGGAACAACGGTCCCAGCCTCTACTATCCGAGGATGGTACATAGCTCGTTCATTATAAAAAGAGCATTGAAGCTCAATTCGCGTATAAAGAAGACACAACGACTTTACTCAATAAAGACGAAGGATTAAAAGAACAAAAAAACTAAGCTTTAATTCTATCCGTAACTTCCATCCAAACTTCGCAGAGACCTCCATGATGACTGTTTCCAACATCCGGCAAGCATCTGTGGTGTGGTCTTTCTTCTTCTTTATGTAGAAAGGTCCATATCCGAATCCAATATTCCATCCTATAAATAACTTTGTAAAAAGGTGTTACTTTTAGTATGTTGAATACCACATTATTTCTATTCAACCACATTGCCCAACATAAAGCTGCAACACCAAAAAAAAATTTTGTTCTTGAGATTTGGCTGAAAACTGAAGCCAAGAACCAAACTTCGTGTGTCGGCGTCTGCACGTCCTCCTCGTCGGCGCTCCGAGCAAAGATTCGACCACTTGAGCCGGCGGTTCCACCTCATTATCGTGTGCCTCTACCCTTTCGCCAAGACAAAGAGATGGACAATAGGAACATTTGTGGGCCCCACGCCACGCATGAAAGGATGTGTATCAGCTCTTGCTATATCTAGCGACACCATTTTCTCTCTCATCTCTTCCCTTTCATACGGGGTGTAGCTGTAGAGAGCCTTATCGGCACGTTGAAGGTGTCATTAACTCTCAAATGAAAAATTCAATGGGAGCGGGCGCAAGCCTCTAGAACTATTGGGGGAACGAGCGCTCGGCACATGTCAACCACATGGCCAATTGCATCATGCATTCACCCTACAGGAGTGGTTTCATGCGATGGGAAACAGAGTCGTGTCTCTCACGCAACATTGACGCCTCTCCATACCACTCCTTTTCCTCGTCCCTTCCCATCGTTGTGTCCTTCACCACATCACTTCCTTTCTTAAATTTGGATTGACACATTGGAGTATACGAGAGTATATCTAAGATTAGTTTAATGGAAGTTTCGTCTAAATTTCATTCACATTTGATAGTTTGCTACATAAGCATTTTTTAATAACATGACAAGTTTTTAAATAAGAGAAATAAGAAGTGAGTTTTATGTAGATGAAACTCCCCTGGCTCGGTTTACACCTATAGATAGTCATGGAATGAAATGTTTTATGAAATAATGAAATAAATTATGCATCAACTGAGGGTGATTATTTTATTCATGTCTATAAACGACGTCATGAAACTCAGTAGTAAGAATTGCCTAATGAGTAATGAGTAGCCAAGTGAAAAGTAGCTTTTGAATTGAGCCATGCCAAATACTTGCCAAAATCACTAATATGATGTGTGGATCCATTAACTTATCTTAGCATGAAAACATAGATAATTGTCATCTTAGCTTGTAGATTAAATTGCAAGAGATACAATAGTACAAACAAATTAAAAATCTGTTGAACGGATTAGAAAATTATTCTCAATTGAAGACCGGATGCATGCAGCATGCTAGGAGGGCAACCTAAATTGGGGTTTCCCAATTCGCCAGCCATGGCTTCCCGTGTATCTTTATTTGTTAACATTTCCTAGAGCAGACGCTTGATATTCGGGCGACACTCTCGCTCCCATGCGCCCCACTCGCACGCGGCTCTTCATTGGCATACCAACATTTGGCATGGATCAGGCGGGCCAAGAAAACAGCCCCTAGGGACCGAGGACAGCATGCATCTTTGGCTCTTTGCATCGATCTGTCTTTGAACCTCCAAAGCACCACGCACGGTCGCACGCTGTAATAAAAGTGTAATTCTCTCTGAAAAGGACTGGCCAATAAAACTGGACGAAGAAGGCATTTGCATGGATTATGCGAGGAAATGACCACTCATTCTGGTCAGCGCTGCTCATCTTACAGAAACTACTAGGACAGTCATGTGCTAGTACTCTCTTCGTCCAACAAAGCTTGTAATTATGGGAAGCGTGTCAGTCAAACTGACTCAAGTTTGATCAAGTTTATAGCAAATAGTATTAACATTTTTGTCTCCAAATAAATTTATTATAAAAATATATTCTATAATTAATCTAATGATACTTATTTTATATTATAAATATTCGTATTTTTTATATAAATTTAGTCAAAGTTTAAATTGTTTGACTTCTCGAAAAACGAGAATCGCATGTTTTTACAGACGGAGGGAGTACACAGATATGTGACTGTGAGCCCGTGAATGAAGGGTTAAAAGCATGGCGTCAATGCTAAAAGTTCTGACGCGATTTTGTTCGGGACAGATTTTCTCGGAAGAAGCCAACTAATTGCCACTAGCACACTGCGCACAAGCACTTGAATTTCTTGTCCGGAAAGAGCCAACGAACAGTGAGAACGGAGACTCGGAGAGGACCAAAACTCATCCAGTCATCGGTCGTCACTCGTCAGGTCAAGTGTTCAATGCAAGTGGGAAAGCCGAGAGTCTGAGTCTGACCAGCCCAAGTCGTTATGTATTATGCAGTCCAACATATAAAATATGCAGCCATGCAGGGCTCGACATGTTACTGTTGCTAGTTTTATACTAGCACATCAGTATGCATACATATATATAGCAAACATTGCATTGCATGCATCACTCTATCTTGAGAACTTTTTACCTCTTTCTTTAGACTAGAGGACAACTTGGAAGCTAAATGCGTAACGCCTAGCTAGTCAGCATTTTATAGACTTGGAGAACTTTCAGAGGACTGACTGAACGTAGACGAGTGCTTCCGTCAGTGCTACCCAAGACGAAATTTCTGCGGGGAAAGTTCTTTATGTTTTTTTTAAAAAAAAATCGGTGCTCGATCGAGAAAATTCAGCGGAGAAGAGCATGTAGTCATGAACAAATCATGTTTCACATGGAAAAAAAAACTACTCTTATATAGTACCATTTACCCAATTATAGATGAGTTCAGTTCAGCATTATTGTGTCCTATATGTATCATGCTTACACAGGACCCTTACTTTTTTTAGAGGAGATGCTTACTAAGGATTCGTAAACCACGTTTCCTAGATACTTCCAAGGAGCAGTTGAGTCCTTGAGAGCGATACTTAATTTGGAGCGATGTCTTGAGTTTAACAAACGTTGAACACGACTGGCCAGCGCGTGTTCCGGGCGAGGAAAAGACGATCGGACGAGCTGACTGGGACTGACCGACCGAGGGAGGCCTTGGTCAGTTCTACGCTGGTCAGTCAGGCAGAGCCAGACCTGTGCTGCGTGTGCTCGCTTTCACGAGGGCAAGAGATGCTCTCACTCCGAGTCTCAGACATGCCGCATGCGCTGCCAGGCAGGCTGCTCGTTGTTCGCTTGTGCAGCGAGACGCGGCCTCCTACTCCTGTCTTAATTTCCATCGAACCACCTGCCAATGACGCGCTAATTGTTCAGACTTCAGACCTGCCCCCCGCTTAATTATGTACTACTCCATTATCCATCTAATAACTACTATCTGGTTCGTTCTAGCTAGAACGAACTAGAATTATGAATGGACTCGCCAGCTGAAGGAGAAGGATGAAATGGACCGAACGAAGGAAATTGCACGCACGAGGCCGGGTCGTGTCGATGCCCAGTGGCCAGTGCTTTTGTTACTAGTGGCGAGTAGCGATCAGTTGACGCTAGACGGCCCACACACTTCGTTCGCGTTAGTGCAGGCAAGCATACCATACCAGGGGCTCGTGTGCTGTACGTGCTGGTGCAGTAGCGCTGCGAGGACGACAGGGGCTTCAGTGCTCAGCTGTCAGCACAAGTCACCGAGGCCTAATTTAGATTGAAAAAAATTTCAACCCGATAAATAGTACCAATTTCGTCTTATTTGGTAAATATTGTCCAATCATGAACCAACTAAGCTCAAAAAATTTATCTCGTGATTTCCAACTAAATTGTGTAATTAGTTTTTTTTACCTACATTTAATACTCTATGCAAGCGGCTAAAAATTAATGTGATAGAGAGAGAGTGAAAAAACTTAGAATTTTAAGGGAAACTAAACAAGGCCCAACAGCAAAATGTCATGTGCACACGCTCGTTGCTAATGACCTGCAGTATGGTCACTGAAAATTTTACCGAGGCCCGTGTTTAGTTACAAAGTCGACGTACCCAACTTTGGAACAGTACGCGTCATGGTGTACTGTAGCAACTTTTGTTTTTATTTGGTAAAAATTGTCTAAACATTGATTAATTAGGCTTAAAATGTTCGTCTCGCAAAGTACAACAAAACTGTATAATTAGTTTTTTATTTCATCTATATTTAGTACTCCTCGCATGTGCCGGTATTTCGATGTGATGAGGAATCTTGTTTTTGCATAGTGGAATTTGGGTGTAGAAATCGGGAACTAAGGCCTTGTTTAGATTCCAAATTTTGGAGGCAAAGTTTGCATAGTAAGTGTCCCGTCATACTATAGCAATTTTGTTTTTATTTGGTACTAATTGTCCAAACATTGATTAATTAGGCTTAAAATATTCGTCTCGCAAAGTACAACAAAACTGTGTAATTAGTTTCTGATTTCATCTACATTTAGTACTCCATATATGTGTCGATATTTTGATGTGATGAGAATCTTCTTTTTTATAGTGAAATTTAGGATAAATTTGGGTATCTAAACGAGGCCTAGATAAGGGCGAGGTCGAAGCTAGCCCTCCGTTCTGAACTTGTAGCAGAGGTATCCACACGTCTGCGTTCGATCCGGAGGTTCTGAGCCGAGCAGCAGAGGCCGCGAGTCCCTGTAATCCTGTATCATATGTTTCCCACCGTACCACCTCCACTCCACGACGCTCGCTAGTCGCTACGCACACCGCTGGCCCTCGCGGTCGCGGCGGCGTCGCCACGCGCCAAACGCCAGCCCTCTCCCGGACGTCCGGACCCATTCCCCACTGTTCAGCTCGTGCACAATGTGACCGCACAAGTTTGAACAGCCAATGATCAAAACCGGACGAGCCCGCATCTTAAAATCCTACTATAACATAGTACAAGAAAATTACCAAAGGTGTGATGATGAGTACTACACCTCCCTCGCGGCTTCGTCTTCCTTGGGAAAGCGAGGGCCTTATTTAGATATCAAATTTTTCCCTAAATTCTACTATATAAAAAGAAGATTCTCCGTCACATCAAAATGCCGACACATGTATGGAGTACTAAATATAGATGAAATTAAAAACTAATTGCACAGTTTAGTTGTACTTTACGAGACGAATCTTTTGAACCTAATTAGTCAATGTTTGGACAAAAATTTACAAATACAAACGAAATACTACAGTGCCCGACTCCGCACTGTGCAGATTTTGGTGCTGCCAATTCGGCGCAACTATACACGGCCGAGGTCGATCGCCTTTTTCTGTTGACTTGACCTGACATGACGAGGGCGAGGCTGGGCGTGTAAGGCTGTGTTTAGATGATTTGAAAAGTGCACTATGTAACAAAAGATTCTCCGTCACATTCAACTTGTGATACATGCATGGAGTACTAAATGTGGATAAAATAAAAAACTAATTGTACAGTTTGGTTGTACTTGACGAGACGAATATTTTGAGCCTAATTAATTAATGGTTGGACAATTATTACCAAATACAAACGAAATGCTACAGTATATTTTGGCACTTCAAAATTTGGATCTAAACACAGCTTAACTTGTTTAGCAACTGCTCCCTCGTTTCCACTGCAAAACCATCTCTGACATTCTCGCTGTACTGTGCGGTCGAGTATGTATATATTTGCGCCCAATGCCCCTCCCTTCGGCACACCAAACCCAGCGGCAGGAGCAGCCACGAGCAGCCTTTGCCACCTCCTCCAGAGTCCAGGCCCAGTGAGTGAGTCACTGTGCGTTACCAGAGCAAGCTAGGAATGGCGTCGTCGCTCAAGTTCACGGTGCGGAGGCGTCCGGCGGTGCTGGTGGCGCCGGCGTCCGCGACGCCGCGGGAGCTGAAGCGGCTCTCGGACATCGACGACCAGGACGGGCTGCGGTTCCACATCCCCGTCATCCAGTTCTACCGCCGGAACGCGCTCATGGGCGGGCGGGACCCCGCGCCGGTCATCCGGGACGCCGTCGCCAGGGCGCTCGTGCACTACTACCCGTTCGCCGGGCGGCTCAGGGAGCTGGAAGGCCGCAAGCTCGCCGTGGAGTGCACGGGCGAGGGCGTGCTGTTCATCGAGGCCGACGCCGACGTCCGGCTCGACCACTTCGGGGACGCGCTGCAGCCGCCGTTCCCGTGCCTCGACGAGCTCATCTTCGACGTCCCGGGGTCGTCCGAGGTCCTCGGCTCGCCGCTCCTCCTCTTCCAGGTATACTACTTGATGCCGACGCCACTTTCGTTTTCACGTGTGTGCCGCACATGTACACGTGCATGGGTAATTAAACAAAAAAACTTATGTGACGTGCAGGTTACGCGGCTGGCGTGTGGGGGCTTCATCCTGGGTGTGCGGCTGCACCACACGATGGCGGACGCGCAGGGGCTCGTGCAGTTCCTGGGCGCCGTGGCGGAGCTGGCGCGGGGCGCGGCGGCGCCGACGGTCCGGCCGGTGTGGGGCCGCGAGCTGCTGGAGGCGCGCGACCCGCCGCGGCCGGCGTTCGCGCACCGCGAGTACGACGAGGTGCCGGACACCAAGGGCACCCTCATCCCGCTGGACGACATGGTGCACCGCTCCTTCTTCTTCGGGCGGCAGGAGATTGCCGCCATCCGCGCCAACCTCCCGCCGGCGCTCCGCGCGCGCGCCTCCACGTTCGACCTCCTCACGGGGCTCCTCTGGAAGTGCCGCACCGCGGCGCTGGCCCCGGACGCCGACGAGGTGATGCGGATGATCTGCATCGTCAACGCCCGCGGCGGCAAGTCCGGGATCGCCATCCCGGAGGGCTACTACGGCAACGCCTTCGCGTTCCCGGTCGCCGTCGCGACGGCCGGTGAGCTCGCCGCGAAGCCGCTGGGCTACGCCGTGGAGCTGGTGAAGCGCGCCAAGGGCGAGGTGAACGTGGAGTACATGCGGTCGGTGGCCGACCTGATGGTGCTGCGCGGCCGGCCGCACTTCACGGCGGTGCGCGCGTACCTGGCGTCCGACGTGACCAAGGCCGGGTTCGGCGACCTCGACTTCGGCTGGGGCAAGCCGGTGTACGGCGGCCCCGCCAAGGGCGGCGTGGGCGCCATCCCCGGGGTGGCCAGCTTCTTCATCCCGTTCAAGAACGCCAAGGGCGAGGACGGCATCGTCGTGCCCATGTGCCTGCCCGGCCCCGCCATGGAGACGTTCGTGCAGGAGATGGGCAAGCTGCTGAGCCCGCCCGCAGACGCAGAGCAGCAGCAGGACGCGTTCCCCGTCATCAGGTCCGCGCTCTGAGGTGAGCTGACAGCTGAGGCAGGCGTGCGCGGCGCCGATCAAAGCATCGTTCTCGCTTCGTGCTATGGCATATGGGTAATCGGCGGATCACGAGCTTGCGTGATGCGTAGTGGGTGAAGGAAGCCCTGGTTTAGTTCCGAAAATATTTCCCAAAATATTTCAGATTTCCGTCACATCGAATCTTTAGACACATGCATGAATCATTAAATATAGATAAAAAATAAAACTAATTACACAGTTTAGACGAAATGGACGAGACGAATCTTTTAAGCCTAGTTAGGCCATGATCGGACAATAATTGCCAAATAACAACGAAAGTGCTACAGTAACGCTACAGTTACATTTCACAAAATATTTCGGGAACTAAACAGGGCGAAGTTGATGTGTGCGTGGAGTTACGTCGATGTATATGTACTGTATACCTACGCTCCCCGGCTGAAATGCGCGCATTTGTGCAGTGCGCTACTGAGGCCGGCGGCTATGGGTTGTTGTGATGTTGTACGTAGCCTGTACATTTGTATACGTGTACTTTGGTACCTTTTCATCCAATAATTCATATACTTCTTCCTTTTTTTAATCCAAATTCGTACTTCTTCTTTAAGAAAAACTAAATTCCTACTTCTTTTAGAACAAGTTCTCTGCGCATCCTTGTATTTTCAGAGGGAGTACGTTTGTAAGACAGTAGACTATATCTGGCACAGGTTTCCCAGCGGCTTGAGGAGCTGTTTTTTATAACAAACGGATTAAAAAATAGAATGGCTCCTTTTTAAAATCCGCTCTCACTGTCCACATGTGTGGGAGCTTGGTAGAGCTGAAAATTCAAGATTCCCTCAGCTCCCTCTCTCAAATTTACTATAAAAAACTATTTTATCAAAGGTTTTTTTTTTCAAAACAGCTGAACTGCTTGTGTGAAAAAAATTGTACAGTCTGTACGACCGCGTTGCCGTTTTCGTACAAAAATGCAACCACAGGCCTTCTACTGTACAGTCTGTACGACTGAAACTTATTTGCTGGGCCCAGAAATCATGCGCGGACCCAGGCTTGAGTATCGGGCCGTGGCCCGTGGGTGTATATACGAGATAAAGACCAGAGCAGCCCACAAAACGCCAACTGCCAAGCGGCCCAGGCCAACGGGAGCCAACACTGATTCCGCCGTTCCGTCGAGTCGAGATCGGCATCTTCTGCTTTCCGCTTTCAGGATCGAACCGAGGAACGAAAAGCTGGGCAGAGAGATTCCAGAGAGAGGGGCATGGCGCGAGGAAAGCACACCACTAGCACAGATTTGGTCGGATTCTTGGTCGAATCGTCGTTGCACGAACGGTCCCTGCTGGGCGTGCCTCACCAAAAGTGTACGTGGCTGATGACCCCGAACCCCAGGCAGGGCATTGCGGGTAAAGGCCAGAGCCCAGAGCACAGAGGCATCTGGTTCCTGTCAGCTGGTTCTCGGTTCTCTGGTGCACCGCACCGTGCACGAGCGAGTGCACTTCAGCGGTTGCCGCCGGACGGCGGCAAGCACCTTCCCGCCCATCCAGCTCCGATTCTCCGCGGCGCCCATTCGTGTGGTGGCAAGCACAATGTCTAAGAAATTCTGCATCGGTGAAACGGACCGTGAGCGTACGTGACGAAAGATAATATACTCCTTGCTACGGGGATAAGACTATCCGCACTCATGAACTTCTATATTCATCCTCTAAAATAAATATTCTATCCTAGTCATCACAAAATATACAGTTTTTCCACATCCATCCATCCTCTATATCATCCTCTATCCACTGTAGAGCTCACTTGTCACTTTATCTAAATATATCCATGTGAGATCTAATTTTGAAGAATTTATTGAAACGAATTTAATGGTGCAGTCGGAATTTAATTTGGTTTTATGGTTTGTGATTTATAACATTTTTTAGATAGATAAAACTGTGGGGCCTGCCACTTAGATTCCTTGCACACACGCACACTCTCTCTGGCTTGGCCGCTCGTGATCACGTGGTGGAGCCGTCCGACCGGTACCGTAACCCGGTATCCCTTCAAATTTACCGGAGAAAGACACATGCAGGGCAGTTTACCGTTCCCCGCTGCAGCTGCTTGCGAACGCTATAAGCCGACGTGTACCTATACCGGTTGCCTTTAGAGGCACCGGTGCAGAAGGTCTAAGTCTGCTTCGCGAGTTGTACTGGGCGGCCACCGATGCCTAGATTTTTTTTAGCAAAGCGTCCCCTTCTTTATTTAACCATCAGGAGGACTAACAAACCAAATAGATGCCACAACGCCGTCCACTGAACAGGAGGTTATACGGACCGCCGAGTTGTACCGACCATGGACGGCGTTAGATAGACCCAGGGATTTAGGGTCTGTTGAGATCCCATGGACTAACAGCTAGTTAGCTAAAGTTTAGTCCTTGAGAATCAAAACAGATGGACTAGTGATTAGTCTAACAACTAGCCAAATCCCCAACTAATTGTTAGTTCACTAGTCCATACAACCCAACTAGTTCAACTAATCACTAGTCCTTCGTCCAGACAAGAGTCAAAAGAGAAAGTGACGGACATTTGAGTCATCATCGTTGATGCACAGTAATTAACTTTGAATGAAGCAAAAGTCAATTCAACCAAGTTGGATGGACGTGGGCT
This sequence comes from Saccharum hybrid cultivar R570, assembly GCA_038087645.1. NCBI lineage: Eukaryota > Viridiplantae > Streptophyta > Magnoliopsida > Poales > Poaceae > Saccharum > Saccharum hybrid cultivar. The sequence continues at coordinate 28,522,207 of JAQSUU010000015.1, read as the reverse complement.
CGTGGTCTGTGGCCAAACCATCTTGGTCTTTCACCCCCTAAGCAATCCAATTCAGCAAGCCCATCGGCACATCATCGGCTCGATAAAAAAAAAGTTTGCCACTCTGCCCATGTTTGTTGCAATCAGAATTCAATCACATCACAGCAGCTTAGATAAGACAAACCCGAGGGTTAGGGGGAAAAAACTCATTCAATTTCTCTCAGCAAGCTACACTAGATCTAACGTCGATTTCAAGATCTTTTAACTTGGTAATCAACAACTCTTTATGTTACTTAGAGCATGTGGTGCATCCATCCGTGCTAATACTAGTTAGCAGCTAAGGGGGTGTTCGAATCGGCCACAACTGCTGCGGTTGCGGTGGCACACAGTGTCGTATGTGCATGCAACTTTAGCCACAGCTGCAGCAGCAGCCGGCTTTTCATCACAAGCAGACACCCCCTAAAATTAGTGGGTGGTAATCAATCAGATATGCTAATAGACTAACTATTAACAAGGAGAGGTATTAATAATTAGCTAATTAGTTGGTTAAAGGTTTCTAATAGTTCATATACATTCCACCAGCTATCAACTAACTATTATCATGTAGATCTAAATAGCTCTGCTACTATAGTTAGTAGCTTTTTAAGGTCTGTTTGGATCACCGAATGAAACTTTAGGTGAAGGTAAGATTTACACCATCCAAACATGTGAACTAAACTTTAGTCTGATTCAACTAGCTGTTAGTTTCTCTATGTATCGAACAACAATAATGATTCTCCACGGGCGTCCAGACGCGGCTTGACCTGCGTAGGACCGGCTCCCATCTCTCTCAAAAAACCCACTCCGCTCATCCTCCATCCCCCTTCTCTCACCGCGGCTTATGTTCCATCGACCACGACGCGCCTCTGCCTGAGCAACGCTGAAAGCCCAAGTTTGGTTTTGGTAATTAATGACACCAAGTTGCTAATGCTATTGTATCAAGTGTGATTAAGCTAGGCATAAGCAACACATGTGATAGAGGTGGAAATGGCATGGAGAGATGGCCACAAGACCACATGATTTGGTGCATGAAATGATGAGCAAGATCATGGTGGAGATGCACATGAAATGATGGACATGATGATCAAGTGGAGGAGAAGGATCTAAGAGCGCAAGGCAAAGGTATAACCATAGGGTTTTCCTTTTGCCGGTCTAAGATGAGTAGAGAAGTGATTGACCGGGTTTAGGATACATAGCCGACTATCAAGAGGGGCAATCACGGTTAGCTCGGGAATCAAGTGCCACTAGATCAATGTCTTGAGCATATGCATTTAGGATCTAGTAAAAGAGCTAACATAACGCCTTGGAAAATGTTTGTGAAATGCTAACACACATGCACATGGTGGTGTACACTTGTTGGTGTTGGCACTTTTGTGAAGGCGGTGGAGTTTAAGTGGTAGAGAGGGGTTTGGGTTCCTCTCTCCCTCCCGCCGAGCTTGCGAGGCGGGATTCGGCGCTTTTTGGAGAAGTGAAATGCCTATTTTCTATTGCGCCGAAAGTCGGAAAAGAAACGGAGGCGAACGGAGGTCACTGCGTGCACCGGACGCTGCACCGGACGCTGCACCGGACGCGGTCACTGTGCGACCGGCGCGTCCGGTCAGGCGATCAGCGGTTCACTAGGACCACCGGACGCGGTGCGCGTCCGGTCACAGGTCACCGGACGCGTCCGGTGGTCCAGGGAGCTTACTGGACTCGCACCGGACGCGGGTACTGTGGCGTCCGGTGGTTGCGAGGAGCGCGTCCGGTGGATGTTTCGCGGTGCGCGGCTCGGTGTTGACCGGCGCGTCCGGTGGGTCACGGGACCGGCGCGTCCGGTCGTCACCAGCGCGTCCGGTGGCTCGGTCGAGCGCGTCCGGTCAACGGTAACGGCTAGTTCGGACGATACTGTTCACGTCTGTCGCGTAGTGACCGGACGCGTCCGGTCACCCTGACCGGAGCGTCCGGTGCAGCGCGATTTCTGCTGCGTCGTTTCTAACGGCTAGCTGCGTACCCCTTCGTTATAAATAGATGGTGGCCGGGGTTTGAGGGTAACTCTTGCACATTTTGAGATATAGAGACATCCTTTGAGCTAGAGAACAACCCCTCCACTCATCTCTTTGATTGATTGCACATCTTGAGTGAGATTGAGTGAGATTCAAGTGCATTGCTTGAGAGTTGCATTCTAGAGGCACTTGATCTTCGAGTTGCTGCGGATTTCTTGTTACTCTTCCGTGTTTCCCGACACGGTAGACGGCTTGGAGCAGCGGAGGTGATTGAGCTCGCAATTGGAGATTGTTGGAGCCTTCACCAAGTGTTGTAAGGGGTTCTTGATCCTTCCCCGCGGGAGTTCGCGAATTGGATACTCTAGTGGAGCTCGTGGCTTGGAGGATCCCCATCTTGTGTGCGGTTGTGCGGCGCCCGCCGAGGGCTCAACTCTTGATAGTTGATTAGCTCGCGAACCGACAAGTGGGTGCATCGCCACAACGAGGAGTAGCTTGCCGGGAAGCAAGTGAACCTCGGGATAAAATCTTGTGTCATTCTCTTCCCGAGGATTTCTCTTGTGTAATTGTTTGATTGGTACTTCTCTTCTCTACACGGCGGTATAATCACTCGAAGCTCTTCTCTCGTATTACATCTTGTTTCTAGCTTGTTGTTGTTGTGTTTAGTGGATAGCCTTGTACTAGACTTGTGTAGGTGGCTTGCTTAATTAGTTAGAGCTAGTGCATTTTGCTCCGCCACCTTTTGTACTAACTTGTGGTTAAGTAATTTTTGTAGAAATTTTAATTAGGCTATTCACCCCCCCTCTAGCCTATTTGGACCTTACAAACGCCCCAGCCCACCGCACACGCCGCGCCTCTACCCGAGCCATGCGCGCCCCGGCTACGCCGCGCTCCATCCTTCGCCGTGCCTCCATTCACTGTCGCGCCCCACTCCGAGATTCGTAGCAGCAAGATCCGAGCACCTCCATCCTTCTCCGGCACCAGCTCGTGCAAGACCAGCGACCTTCCATCCACTATCGTGCCCCACTCCGAGATCCGGAGCAGCGAGATCCGAGCGCCTCCATCCTTCTCCAGCGCTAGCTCGTGCAAGACCGACGGCCTCACCCCCTCTCTCCACGTCGACGAGCCTCCACTAGCCCAAGTAGGAAGAAGATGTCGTGCTGAAAGCATGTTGCAAGAGTATGTTTTAAGTGTTTCAGGTGTTTCATATGAATGTTACAAGTGTTTCATCTGAATGTTGCAAGTGTTTCATACGCATGTTGTAAGTATTTCAGGTGTTTCATATGCATGTTGCAGGTGTTTTATATGGATGTTGCAAGTGTTTTATTTTAATGTTGCAACAATATATCGAGGATGTTGCATGTGTTGTAATGGATACACATGTATGTTGCGAGTGTATGTTTCAAGTGTTTTAGCTATTCTAGACATATGTTGCAACTGTTTTATTTGGATGTTGCAAAGTAAATCTGGATGTTCCATGTGTTATTGGCTTCACATGTATGTTGCAAATTTATGTTCTAAATGTTTCATTTGTTTTTAAACACGTGTTGCAAGTGTTTTCCTCTGGATGTTGCAAAACTAGTTTTAGAGGTTGCAAAAGTACATTTACTTTTCAAATTTCCGCGTGCGCGTGCAAAACAGAGCGAGCGGAACCGCGTGCGCTCGTGGAAAGGAGCAGGCAGGACGGTCCCACATGGCCCGCACACATGAAACGGAGTGGGGCGGGGCGGATCTGCCGCGAGTCCGAGCGGACGGGGCGGGAGCAGGAAGATGCATCCGGACGCGACGTCCTGTCCGTATATCCGGGCGCTAGGCGTTCCAATCAAACAATATAGGACCAAATTTTAGTTACCTAAACCTTTACATAAGTTTTAACAGGACAAACAATTTGTTCAGGTGATTTATTAGCTAATGCAAACGAAATGATATGGCAAACTCCTATAGTTGAAATAGTCTCGTATGGACCCGTACGCTGGGTGCGCCAAGCAAATCCTCCTTTATTGTTTCGAATCTCCCAAACAGGTTCATAGTCGCCCTGCGGAACTCGTCGCCGACAACGCCTTCACTAGTAGAGCCGCGTCCCGGCCCGCGTCCACTCCTCCGCCGCCACCTCTCACCTCCCTTCTGACCCCGGCGACCCGGCCCCACCTCTCCTCCCCGCGCGTTCCAGGACCACGAGCCACGAGCCCACGACCTGCCGCGGTTGTGCGCTCGCGTGCGCGCCGCATCGCACCACGATTCAGCCATCAGCGCACCCATACCCCTCCACCGGTCCACCTCCAGCCTCCAGGTCTCCACCACCCACCCCACCCATACCCCCCCGCCCCGACCGGGGCCTCCTCTCCTCCTGCCCTCACCGCGGGTGCCCGCACCGCGCGGCGACGCCTCCCCTTCAAATCTCCCAGGAGCTAGGGGCCTCGGCCACCACCACCGCACCGCACCGCACCGTGTCGGACGCGGCTGCAGACCTGCAGCGCCGAGCATTGGATTTGGACCACCTGACCGCGCGGCGTGTCATATGATCTCGCCCGCGATGTGGCGTTCGGCGGCGCGGCGGTCGGCGCAGGTCCGGCGCCTCCTGTCGTCGTCCGCGCCCCCGGCGCCCGCCGGCGCCACCGTGCCGGGGCCCTGCATCGTGCACAAGCGCGGCAACGACATCCTCCACGACCCATGGTACAACAAGGTAGGTAGCCAGCCACACGCGGAGTCCCTTCCACCCCCGATCTCGCGGTTGCACGCGGACTCGATGCGGTTTCAGCTTACCGGGGCTTCCATTCCGTTTGGGCGCAGGACACGGCGTTCCCCATGACGGAGCGCGACCGCCTCGGCCTCCGCGGCCTGCTCCCGCCGCGGGTCATGTCCTTCGAGCAGCAGTACGAGCGATTCAGTGAGTCGCCCCTCCCGTTTGCGTCCGTGTTTCCTTATTCGTCGAGTTTGCGACGCGCCGAATAGGTTGCGGGATCACGGAATCTGTCGTTGCTCAGGCGACGTGTTATTATGATTTATATGCGCGTGCTTGCTTCGTTGCAGTAAACTCGTTCCGGTCGCTGGAGCACAACACGCGCGGCGAGCCGGACTCCATCGTCGCGCTGGCCAAATGGAGGATCCTCAATAGGCTGCACGATCGGAACGAGACGTTGTACTACAGGGTGAGCCCTTAGTGTGTGTTTAGAAAAAAATGATACAATGGCGATTGACCTGAATTTTGAGTGCTTATACAATGGCGATTAACTAACTTGGGACGAGTCCGTAAAGAGAGACCTTAAGGAGTGGAATATCTCCAAGGATTTAGCTATGGACAGGAGCGCTCGGAGACTGGCCATCAACGTGCCTGAACCGTGACCTCTTTCTGTCTCGTGCCTTTTATGTCCATTTATGTGTCTCTCTTTTTCTCGTCTCTTTTGGGTTTCATCTCTAGCCTACCCCAACTTGTTTGGGACAAAAGGCTATGTTGTTGTTGTTGTTATATATGGTAATAAATATGTGCTCTTTTTGCCAGGTGCTAATTGACAATATCAAGGATTTTGCACCAATAATATACACTCCCACTGTGGGCTTGGTCTGTGAAAATTACAGTGGTCTGTTCAGACGACCCCGTGGGATGTATTTCAGTGCAAAGGATAAGGGGGAGATGATGTCGATGATTTACAACTGGCCAGCAGAGAAGGTATAGCTGAAACTGCTGTCTGAATGCACCTCATAAAGTAGTGCCTCTAGTAAAGAGATTAAGGTCGAGATTATTTGAGTATCGATTCAACTAATAATATCTGAAACCGAATCATAACATTTGATTGATGCTAGTGGTTTCCTAGAGCTGTACTGCATGCTAGTATATTTCAGTATGTCATAATGGCAATCACACAGTAATTTGCATTTAAACATACTGTTAATTTTCATGTTAAACTCTGTTATGCTTAATGTGTTTATGTTTAGAGACCATGGAACTGATATGTCAATATGCAGCATGAGTTCTTCCAATTCTGGCTGTATAGCATGCCTTCACGTAAGTGGTTGAACACTTTTTTCAGGTTGACATGATAGTTGTGACTGATGGGAGTCGCATTCTAGGCTTAGGTGACCTTGGTGTTCAGGGCATAGGCATACCTATTGGTAAACTGGATGTTTATGTTGCAGCTGCTGGGATTAACCCACAAAAGGTATGGAACATCCTGATACCTGTCTGGAATGACATCAGTTACATATTAATTACTTATATGTTTACTTTATAGAACACGGCGAACTAGGCACCAGCTATATTCAATAGCCTGCCCTTTGTGGCACCTTTTTATATTTTCCTGCTCTGAGAATATGTTTATACTTGCAGGTTCTTCCAATAATGCTTGATGTGGGAACAAATAATCAAAAGCTTCTGGACGACAAGCTATGTGCGTGAGATACATTGAACCTAATTCTTGGTGTTTTTTTCGTGACATTATTTTTACAACGTTTTTATAACAATTTCTTTGGTTAAATGAAATTCTGAATGCTGTTTATTTAGAGGAAAAAATATGTATTTGCTTGTAAATAAATAAATGGCCGCATACCTTATTCAGTTAAGTTTACTTAGATTTAGGACTGAGGCAACCTCGGCTGGAAGGAGAAGAATACTTGGCTGTTGTAGATGAATTCATGGAGGCTGTCCATGCACGTTGGCCTAAAGCAGTTGTTCAGGTATGTGTGTGCTTTAAGGCCATCCTCTACGGGATTGTTCAAGATTGCTCCTTTCACTGAGTTGGAATTGTTCTTTTCTTCTTTGCTCCGATCACTTGGTAGTTGTTCTTGCTGTCTGCTTTTTTCCACTTTCCTCTCTCCTGGAGAGAACTGGGTCTTCTTGGCCTTCCCTTTAGCTCTTCTTTTATTATCTCAAGAGATACCTGTTTGCTTCTTTGTTTTTCTAGGAATTCTAGTATAAATAAATATTTACCACACTAGGGGCTTCCCCTACTATTTTCGCTCAAAATATTGCTCCCTTTCTGAAGTGATAAAATCACAGTTCGAAGACTTCCAAATGAAATGGGCCTTTGAGACTCTTCAGAGGTATCGGAACCGATTTTGCATGTTCAATGATGATGTACAGGTATTTTGATTCTCAAACTATTATTATGTAATTTATTCTGCAAAGTTCTTTTCGTCCAGTTTTATATATTATTGTTTGATGGGCTTATCCTATTTAAAATAGGGGACAGCTGGAGTTGCTCTAGCTGGCCTACTTGGTGCTGTTAGAGCACAGGGCCGTCCTCTCCAGGATTTTACGAATCAAAAGATCGTCGTTGTGGGAGCTGGAAGGTATCTGATATGTTTGACATTTTTGTAGAATTTCCTCAGTCTATTTTCTATGGCATGTTCATTGTCAAAAATGTGGTTCGTACATTCTAATTCCTCTTTAGAATCCAGTGCTGGGATAGGTGTGCTTAGCATGGCTAAACAGGCAATGTTAAGGATGCCTGGAATCCACAGAACCGGGGAGGGGCATAATCAGTTCTGGGTTCTGGACAAAGATGTAAGTCAACTTTAGCCAAACAAATATTTTTTTTCTGCTTTTTACACTAAACAAATGTCGTTTACACGTGTTCAAATTAAATGGCAAAAGCTGATAAATTATGCCCTCTTGTTGTGCCGTACTTGTAGGGCCTTATTACGAAAGCTAGGAAGGATCTGGATTCTGCAGTGGCACGTTTTGCCAGAGGTTTTGGTCCCGATGAGATCCCTGATCTCCATGAGGGGGCTAGTCTTGTTGAAGTGGTATGATAATATGATTTCTACAATCACATTTTCAGCTGTTGCAGCTTAGACTACTATTATATAAATGCTTCTGTGCTTGGGCTAATTCAGTTTGGTACTAATCGTCAGGTCAAGAAAGTTAAGCCTCATGTGCTTTTAGGACTATCTGGAGTTGGGGGCATATTTGACGAGGAGGTAAACATAAGAATCCAACAATTACTTATTTCAGGATTTGCAACAAGTTAAGGAATGCCTTTTGTCCTATCTTACCAGTCCTGATTTAGCAGTCCTCAGTCGGTGCTCATTGTTAGCACTAATTTATCCATTTAAGTTTCGTCGAGGACTGGGATCATAGTTTCTTTTTTTCCCCTGAATTTCGAAAATATTCCCTCCACCAATAACTTTGGCACATACAAATGCATTCTTATGATGCCAGTGGATGACTGCATCAAGTACTGCCTTATGGGTGAACACATGATCCAAAAAATGATCCGGTTTATCTTATAGATAAGAATGATTGAACATGTACATGATTCACGAATGATCTCATGGACGACGACAGTCTCAAGTATTACCTTTCTCATACAGACAGATTTCTCAGGCCTGACTAGTGAGAACACTATCAATCATTGTGGCCAAGGACTTTGGTTGACAGTCCAGAGCTGCACAACAGAAATAGTGGGTTGGCTGTTGCTAGTTGTGTACTTGGGGTGTGTTTAATTCGTGAAATTTTTTGGCTTTGGCTACTGTAGCACTTTCGTTTGTATTTGTCAATTAGTGTCCAATCATGGACTAATTAGGCTCAAAAGATTCGTCTCGTGGTTTTCCACCAAACTGTGTAATTAGTTTTTTTTCGTCTACATTTAATGCTCCATGCATGTGTCCAAACATTCGATGTGACGGGGAATTTTGAAAATTTTTGGGAACTAAACATGGCCTTGCCTAATCTAGTCTAGCCTTGTTTAGTAATGTTGCTTGTTGGGCAACCATCACCATTTAAGAGAAGTACTGGATTTTTTTTTCCTTATGAAATTTCATCATGCAGCAGAGTCCTAATTAAATTGCTAAATTGTACATATTGATGAATGTTGAGCATCAAAGCCGCATTCCTTATCTTTGTAATTAAGACCATATTGGAAATGTCAAATCGTACTCCAAGTGGTCATGCTTTTACAACTGAGTGGTAATTCCATACATCTCCAGGTTCTCAAAGCTATGAAAGAATCCGATTCCCCTCGCCCTGCAGTTTTTGCAATGTCCAACCCTACTACTAAAGGTTTGTGCGCAGACACCTACAGATAGTTTGAGGACACCCTATGGTGAAATGCTACTTTTTTTGTTTGAGAGGGGAAGCCAAAGATGAAATACTAATTTGATCTTCTCTTTTTATTACATTACAGCTGAATGCACTCCTGATGATGTATTCAAGCATGTTGGAGAGAATGCGATATTTGCTAGTGGAAGCCCTTTTAGTAATGTTTCTTTAGGTAATTCCTTCCTTGCTATCTTTTATATTGTTTGCTAGCAATACTTTCTAGTACATGATTGCTAATGCTGGGGCCTTGATTTCTTAGGAAATGGTAAAACCGGTTATGCTAATCAAGCAAACAACATGTATCTATTTCCTGGGTATGACAACCTTTCACCTTTCCTAGTATTTGGCTTTTGTGTTCTACTGATACTGATGGAAGTTTTTTGAAAAATCAGGATTGGTTTAGGTGCCCTTCTTTCAGGTGCTCGGCATATTTCAGACGGCATGCTTCAAGCAGCAGCTGAGTGGTAAGCCTTGCTTGATAAAATTATATGGTTGACCCACCTGATTAGGTGCCCCTGTATCTTGCTTTGCTGAATTTCCATTGGCATAAGATATCAACTACACTAAAATTGTTTCCACTTGAGTCATTCTGTTTGCTGTTCGTGTGGAGAGGATCGCAAAAATTGATAAGCATCTATTTATTTTTGCAATGCAGCCTGGCATCATACATCACAGATGATGAAATTCGGAAAGGAATCCTCTTTCCTTCAGTCTCCAGGTGAGCTCTGCTCCACCGAGTGCTGTTACCACTTACCACACCACATTGATGCAAGTGCTATCTTCCATATTCATTTCAACTGATGGTCCAATAACACCCGCCAAACGCTGCAGTATTAGGCACATCACCGCACGTGTCGGCGCTGCAGTCGTCCGTGCTGCTGTTGCTGAAGACCTGGCTGAGGGGTGTTGCGATGTGGGTCCTAGGGAGCTTGGGAGCATGTCAGAGGTACCACGCTACACATTGGAGAAAAAAACGTCACATTCCTATTGTTAAAGTTTAAAACCTACTGCAGTGTCTCAAATATGTTCCTCGTGTGTTGCAGTCGGAAGCAGTTGACTACGTCGCTCGGAAAATGTGGTACCCTATTTACAGCCCCCTTGTGAGCGACAAATAAACCCAAAAATATCACGACCTGCATAGAAGCAGATGTCCCTGATGTTCCATTGAAGGAATATATCAGACTTAAGACATTTGTTTTGACAGTTTTTTGTTAACTATTTCTAAATTAGCTGCTCATCTAGAAAGCATTTCGGCGGAATTGATGCCCACGCATATGGCTATTGTATGGCCACATTCATTTGCTTAGACAAGATTTCGTCACCAGGGAACGCTCAATTTTGAGATCCGTTGAGCTTGCTTCATACTGCCACAGGAACCGTACTTTTCATGATTATTGTAATAAGTGCCAGACACCGGAGTTTCACTCAGTCCAGAAAATAGGCATGAGATCAGAAGTGAAATGATATTCCTTTTTACCACGAAGAAACGTGTTCAGAGCCCATTTGCAACACAGTATTACTAGGCAGCGATAGGTCCAAACTTCATCAAAGGAATAGGAATTTGATGGAACAATTTTACAGGGGGTTACTAAGCTAACTTCCACATCGGATGGCCAAGCGCTTCACCTCGAACTGTTTGTCACCTGCCACGACCTTTCGCATCGCTTCCTCCAGTGTTTCGCCGCGCACAGCAGCCAACAAAGTACACGAACGACTAGCCACAATATAATAGGGAAAAAAACAGTGAGCAGATCAGTACGACAACGGAGACAAAACAGGTAGCAGATAAGTGTTTGTGTCTAATTCGACCCCCGGGCTTACCAGGATGACGAACAGTATCACGTTGAAGATAGCCACCACTCGCCACTCTGTCTTCATGTACTGCGCGACCCCAGCTCTAGAAGACAGTATTGCCGCATTAGCATCCCCAAATGGTTTTGATGCTTCGGAGCTTAGGGAGTGAGATGTCTGAGTGGCTTACTTGCAAGAATTGCAGTCGTAGCACCTGACAGATCGGGCGTTCTTGTACAGTTTGCAGTCGACGTTGGTGCTCACCGGATGATAGCTCAGATCGAAATAGGATGCATTCAGAGCTGGGTACCCGCACCTGAAAAAATCAGAGCGATGTGATGAACTGATGATGACAATGTCTGAGATTACCGTGACCACAGGGAATGGTTGAGGTGGACATTCAGGTGCGTACTCTGCTGGTGGGCGGCAGCAACCCGACTCCATGGGAGTAAGGTCCGCAAGCTTGTATTCTCTTGCAGTCTGCATAGAGTTGGGGACTATAAATAAGATCTCAACGAAAGGAACGGCTGCAAAGGGAGCAACTCCAACAGAGTAAATCAAGTGAAAGATGTGAAGAACAGATAGTCACCTTGTATCTTTTTGACAAGTTATTGCAGTCATCTGTCTTCACTAGGCAGCTCTTCAGGCGAGCCCATTTCTCTGTGTCATTGAGCTGTAGTTGAAGAAAAATAAATGAAGAGAGTTATGAGCGCAGTGGAATATTCGAATATGTTGTATCGTATGGCAGAAAACATAATTTTTCCAACAAAGAAATGTGACATGCCTGTTTGACAAACCAGGAGCTGTAATCCTGAAGACGATACTCTTTATACCTACATAGAACATAAGAAATGCTTCAGTGAGATTAAATTAAATTAGCAGATAATGTTAACGATTAAGGTCTAAAGCTGCTGACACATTTAGACAAGAATCCAGAGGAAAACTCTCTCCTACCATAGTGTCCTAACCATGGGCTACTCCATTAGTGTTTCGATGGCAATATGGCATTTTAAAACTTTGAAGTCATGGGAAAGGTTCAAAATTATCTCTTTTTTCCTTCTATGATTGTAGCAGCGGATAGATCGGTTTGGGTTAGTATCTGTAATGTTTCCATACTCTAAAAGCTAGAACTCGCTGGGGCATGATCTTTTCATGATACTAATAGCCACATACCTAGCCCCAGGAACAGTATGACCACTTCCAGAGTTTGTTATGATAAACCTGCAGCAGTACAAACCAAGAATGAGTTCCTCGTAGCTACAAACAAACTGCTAAAAAAGGTTATTAAGTCAAACAGTCAATTGGGAATTAGGACTTCAGATTAACTCCAAATGGTGGAGTACAACATAATACCATCACATAATCAATGCGCCCAACAACAAAATTTTCAAACAAAAAGTACACCATCATTGTCACCAAGTCATCAGCTATAAAGGCCGTGTCAATGCCATCACAACACAAATTAAGCAGAGGGACTTACGCAAGCACCGTGAACACCATGATTGCCACCAAGACCACGAACAGCATGATTAGGTACTAGGCGCCCACATGTCAAGGTAACAGATAGCTCCAAAAGTACCCGAAAAATAAGGAACCAAAACTATTAGTAGCCACTCATGTGACTGTGACTTTACTAATCCGGTTCACGGGAAAGGAAGGATACTGTCCAGAGCAAGCAGGAAACGTTCTTCCAAGCACCAAGGAATCCGACGAGCGATCTGCAGTGTAAATTGTCAGTGAGCCGGTTAAATGGAGAGCATCATAATTCACCACGGCTTGGTGACGCGGATGTGATTAGATGCGCACATGAGAAAGATCACTCCACCGAGAGCAATGACAGGGACGGTCAAGGACCGCCTGCACTCGTCGTTGTGGGTGCTCATCCAGAACCCGAAACCCACCACCAGTAGTGCCAGTATCTGTCCGAGGAAAAGCAGAGCAAGAAAGTTACACCGAGAAGTTATCTGTCACGAAATTAGTAAGCAATCTCTCTTTGCCTATGTTCGTATGCTAATAATATGAACCAGGACAATTGCCAAGACCAAGACCACATCAATGCGCAAGGAATTGGGAAGCGATGCAAGATATACAACGTAGTGAATGCACGGGGTAGAAGCAACAGATAGAGAATGACGAAACGAACCCAAAAAATTTCAGACAAAATGAAAGTTTAAGGGGAAAAAAACAGAGAGGGGGTAAAGTAAAATGGTGGGGAAAGTGTACTTCAGCAATCAGGCGCCGAACCGGGGTAAAATGAAGCTAAAAACCCCAATTCGCAACAGAGATGACGAAACCTAAAACAGCAGCTGAACCAGGAATGAATTCTGAATGCTTGCTAGCTCACTCCGAGCATGAAGAAGTAACCAGACAGCAACTTTTTCTGAGAAAAAAAAACGGACCAGCTAAAAAAATGGCGAGCAAATACGGGACACCAGGAATCGAGAATCGGCCTCAAGCAAGGCAAGGCCGAGCGAAAGCAAAACACCTCCTCTGATTGGAGAAGGAAGGAGGGGAGCAAGGGAGGAAATGAAGGACGGAGCTGGGCCGAGGCGACTGACTGACCATGGTGAAGAAGTTGATCCACCTGATGACGAACGCGCTGGCGCTGCCCATCCTCCCTCCGTCGGTCCGTCCCCAAGCAACCGGATTGCCACGGGATTCTCGGGACGGGATCTGGCGAGGCAGCGGCCGCTGAGAGGGCGGCCGGGGAGACGACGAGGGCACCGGTGGAGACGGAGACCGAAGGCGGCGGCGGTGGCAGTGGCTCGCGCAGAGCGTGTGGGTCGGTTCGCGTGCGAGCTTAAAGGCAACGGTCGCAGCTAAGCTAAAGCGCCTAAAGCCAGGCACGGGCGCAGATCAGCAGCGGGTTGGCCAAGAGAAAAGGGACAAAAAGGCGTCCGTTCGGGTCGGTTTGAACGTGGTAGGCGCGGTCGCGTCGTGCCTTTTCTCCGTGCGCTGCGCCCGGCCCCGCGTGCTCGAACCACCACCATTCACGAGCGCGGTCGGAGGTCGGTTCACGAATCGGCCATCGGTTTTGTACTTTTGTTGCCGTTCCGCAGAGGGCCACACTGGCACACCCTGGGAGTGGAGGTTTAAAACCGTTCCCGGCAGTAGAGTTCTCGGGATCAGGACCGCTGGTTCGTTCATGGATAAAACGTACCTTCCCTCGGCTGCCCCTAGCAGCAGCTCCGGCGCAACGCCATGGTCCGCGTGGTGATTGCGGCCCCGTTTGGATGGGCTGATAAACCGGCTGAAAAACACGGTTGGCTGATTTGTTGTGAGAGAAAAATATTGTTCCGACCGAAAAAAACGGATTATAAACCGGGTGAACAGACTCTGCGTACGGGGCTGGGGTACTGAACATCTTCCATCTGTCAGCCAGCACAGCTACGTCCTACGTGGCTCCACCGTGGGCGCACGGGTATGCCACCAACGCCGAGCTACTGACATGTCCAAGATTGCATTCACCATTCACGCCTTCCATATTCAGCACTCGCAAGACTTGGCTGTTTAAAAACTCAGACGCTGTTTATCGACCAGCACTGAATTAGAGTTCTTGGCAATCTCTTCTGCCCGGGCTGAAATGTCTTTCTGGATGGATAAACGGCGAATCGTGTATGAAGAAAAATAATTTTTAGAAAAACCATTACCATTCCATATAGTAACAAAGTTAAGTATGGTCCCCTCCATGGGAAGCAGGAGCAACTCCACGCAAGACTCTTATCTCAATCACCCTGTTCGTTTGTGCTTATCAGCCAGCCAGCCAGCCAATCAGTAATGTTTTTCTCTTACAACGAATCAGCATCAGCCCAAAACCATCCAGCAAACAGGGTGAATTTGAGGATTGAAACCCATGGAAAAGCTCTCGATTCCCGATGGATGGACGGATCATCCTCCAGCCTACTCAAAATGAGGGCTTGATTGGAGTTGCTCTAACACCCCAACGTCGGACGACTTTACTTCAGATGCTACGCAACTGATCGATGGGGATCAGCCAGACGCCACGCCAGCAGGCCGCGGCATCATTTTTGCGACACTTTCTAGTATACGTGCCGCCAATGGGCTTGGATTCTACATTTCTACTACTACAAGACGGGTATTCTCGCAAAGAAGTTGAAACAGAAATAATTTCAAGTTAAACTGTATATTGATACATCATGAAAAATCAAAGTCAACAAAGAATACGGCTACAGAAAGACATCCCTATGCATCATAACATTAGGAAAGAAGACGAAAAATGGAAGATGAATCAAATGATAACAAGCAACTCAAGTCGAGCTGAGACTGGCAAAAGGTAGAATGAAAATGTCAAGCGAGGTAAGATAAAGTCTCGTCTCATCATAGTTCTGGGCCTCCAAGCAGCCCAGTGTGCATGCCCTCAGCTAAACGGGTTAGTATCAGTGCCTACAGGAAACACTTCCTCTACTAATCCAAGCTTACAAACGTCATCAAGGCGCCAAAACAAAACCCTACAAGAATGGGTGAGAATTTTATCGTTGACGATATAGGAATGTAGCCATTTAGGTAGCTTGGGAAATAGTGGTGCCTTAGTTGGAGAACTCACTTGATGGGTTGCTATGTACAGATGTATTTGCCTGATAAGTTTCTCACAAAAAAAAATGTGTTTGATGATCCTGAAACTGTCGCTTTCATCATTGGCAGTATACGGCCAGGTCAATCTGTGGGGGTATTGTCTTAATTTCTGTTCCAAGTTCTTGCTCAATCCTATACCTGCAAAACAAAGGGGAAAACAGGATCAGGAACCTTCACGCAAGACTAGAGAAACAGACCACTTTATTAATGCAGGCTTACAAGTTGAAACGGTCCTCATAAGTGATCAAGTTCACTGCCAAACCAAGGTGTCCATATCTCCCAGAACGGCCAACCTAGGAACATGACAACACACATAAATTTTAAATTCAGGAAGGTTATAAAACAAACAGCTTGTAGAGAAGAAAAGGTACAAAAAAGCACCCTGTGTAAATATGTCTCAGATGTTTTAGGGAAGTCAAAATTAATGACTACATTAACAGCCTGGATATCAATTCCTCTGGTAAACAGATCTGCAACAAAGAGGGCAATGACACTCTTATAAGGAAACCTTCATAAATGACAATTGAAACTATGCTGAAAAGTAAATTACTAAATTCGAGAAAGACTAATAAGATAGGAAAATATCAGTACAGACCTGTGCACACAAGGTTTCTGCAAGCACCATTACGAAAATCATGAAACACTCGGTTTCTGTGGTCTTGCAACATCTTAGCACGAATATAGAAGCATGAATAACCGAGTTCAGTTATTTTCTTAGCCAGTAGCTCAACTCTATTAACAGAGTTGCAGAATATAATGGATTGATTAATTTGAAGCTGGCAAAAACACACAAAAAAACAGGAAATGTGTCAGTTTATACTTAAATGTTGATGAAACAGAAAACATAGAGTTAATGTTTGCTGTACCTTTGAGAAAAGTGTATTCAGGCAATGAACTTTCTGCCTTTCTTCAACAAAAGCATAGTATTGTGTGATTCCTTTGAGGGTCAGTTCATCCATTAGATTAATCACATAAGGTCTAGGCAGATATTTCTCTTTGAATTCCTTGACAGTTACAGGAAAGGTTGCTGAAAACATCAACAGTTGCCGACTAGGTGGAAGGAAATGAATAAGTGCCTCCACAGAAGGCTGAAACTCTGGAGCTAATAGCTTGTCTGCCTGCATGATATCCCAAATAATGTGTTTGTTCAACTTGTAATTTTTGGCAGATAATAAACATATTAACATATGAAATGGATGCAACATCTGCATCATCTCATTGCAGAAGCAACATGAGCTTGTAACACTTAGGATTATCAAAAACAAACCATGAACACACTTTAAAGGCACAAAACGCACCCCCAAAACCACAAATCAGCAAAATGTAGAAATTAAGACCTAAGTACTCCAAGAACATGGTTCTGGAATGTTATTTGAGCAGTGTATCAACAAGTGTGCATTATCAAGACCAATGTTAGCGTCAGGAGCATAATCAGAAGGGCGGTCAAACATCACAGTAAAATTGATGAAAAGAGATACAAAAGCAATTTCAGATTTCCTTTCAGCAAGGGAACACAACATCATATAGCAAAGTGACATGATTTAGTGTAAATCAAATGGGGGAAAGAAACTTTGTGAAAAGAACACACTCCAGTTACTAAGCTATGATAAAATATATATACAGCACAAGAAAAGAAGTTAATTATTTCTAATTATACCTCATCCATGACAAGCATTGAACAATCTTTCAGCACACAAATGCCCTTCCTGGTAAGATCAAGTATGCGGCCAGGAGTCCCAGCGAGTAAATGAACAGGTTGGTATAAACGCATGATATCATCCTTCAAGCTGGTTCCTCCAGTGCTAACCATAACTTGAATGTTCAGGTATTTCCCAAGCTCTTTACAGACTTGTGAAGTTTGCAGAGCCAGTTCCCTTGTTGGTACTAGTATAACAACTGAAGAAAAGACAAACAGAAGCAGAAAACAAAAATAAGAGAGACTATATGAAACCCAACTATGAACTAATTCACTAGTGGAACTAAAACTGGCACTACATAAACATCATCCATAACACATTTTTGAAAAGGCGCCAGTGATCAACAAAGAAAGTAGAATGTTGTTGCACTATTACAGATACAGTCTGTCAGACAGCCATAGAAGTCTGCTTGTCCACAAAAAAAACCACATTTCATACCTTCAGTACCAAACTTTTTTGCTGTGATTATTTCTGACGTCAATAAAAACAGCACACCAAAATTTCAAGAATGCTGATTTACCTAATACGCCCTCCTTCCCACAAAGAGTGTCATTCTCACTTCCCAAGAAATCAAACATATTTAACTATGACCCAATGCATATAATAACTTTTTTTATATTTATAGTACATAATAAATATCATTAAATTAATCGCTGAATATATTTTCACAACAAACTTATATGGAGATACAAATATCTATAAAACCCAGTGAAACTTAAGAATGTTTGACCAGCACGGAACCCATAGAGACTTTTTTTGGGACGGGACGAGTACATACGAAAGACGGATTAAAGGACTGGTTCATTCACCATATCCGAATCATCAACGTGACCAACAGTAGTAAGTAATAACAATACTTCAGTGGGCTTGTAAAATTAATAGAGCACAAACGGATACATAGAGGAATTGGTGAAACAGTAACTTGTATTATTTTGTGGCCAGTTAAGTTGTTCATGTTATGGTAGGAAGCTAGCAGCAATAAAAAAAATGACTCCATATGCTAAATTCCAATTTGAACATATAAAAGAATAATTCACCTTGAATAGCATTTTTTTCAGGATCAATTTTTTCGAGTGCCGGAATGCAAAATGCAGCAGTCTTTCCAGTGCCATTTTTCGCCCTTGCAATAATATCACTTCCGGTCAGCGCAATAGGAATGCTTTCTTCTTGAATAGGAGATGGCCTTTCAAATCCCTTTTCATATATTCCCATAAGCAGTTCACGTTTCAAGAAATAATCTTCAAACTCATTGCCTTTTGTTGCAGTGACATCCTATGTACGACGACACAAATATCAGAGGCAAAATATCAATAGTTTGTAGATGTAAGCAAATGGGGGCCATTAAAAAACTACTCTGAAACCATTCAAAGGGACCAGGATGCATTGTGCATATATACTTGAACAGAGAAGGATAATAAGTATTAGAAAGAGAACTCACCTCTGTCCTGTAGCGTGTATCTGGAGCTGGTATATTTAGTTGAGCCTTCCAATCTTGAGAACTGAAACAAACAAATGAAGGGCTCACTGAGGATGCTAGTAATAGAAGTTTAATTTGAACCATGCCAGTGCTGAATCCAATACAGTGCCATGTGGATCATTTATATAATGTGGGTAAGCAGAGAATAGCAGAAACAGGTAAACAAAAATGTCAAAAC
Organism: Saccharum hybrid cultivar R570; assembly: GCA_038087645.1. Taxonomy (NCBI): domain Eukaryota; kingdom Viridiplantae; phylum Streptophyta; class Magnoliopsida; order Poales; family Poaceae; genus Saccharum; species Saccharum hybrid cultivar. Next base: position 28,503,438 of record JAQSUU010000015.1, on the reverse strand, counting down.
CACACACTTATATACATAGAAAACACAAGATAAAGGCAAGCGAGTGTAATAAGGCAAACAAATACAAATGCAGATTAAGGGGGTGTTTGGGACTGCTCCGCTTCACGTTTTTTAGCCAAACTGTTTCAGCTCCACGCACTCTATTCGAGGAAAAAAAGGGTGGAGTTGTGAGAGCACCTAAACGAGTGCTCCACAAACTCCAGGTTTTTGTGGAGCTGCTCCACGATGGAGTTTGTGGAGCAGAGTTCGTGGAGCAGTCCCAAACACCCCCTAAGTTCACAACAGCGTTAGTCATTTTTACAGCAATGGTTATATTTCTTTTTTCCAAAAACACGAGATAATCGAAGGATAGTCAGCAAGCCCATTAACTCACATCAGCATGATATAACAGTAGAACTAATGTAACCAATGAAGCAACCAAAATCACTCCAACACCCCGCATGTTGTCGCCTCTACATCTAACAATTACAAAACAAAGCAAAAACCCTAGACATCGCCAGAGCACCGAGCAGAGCCTACAAATATGGTTCACCAGAGGAGATGTGCAGATAAGCAAAAGCAGTACCTCGAGTCTACGGCGTCAAGCTGAGGCGCCGTCTTAGCCGCAGCGTTTCCGGAGGCTGCCCCCGCAACGGCGGGGGCCTGGTCTCGCCGCAGCCACTGCTGCTGGTGCGAGGAGTTCCTTTGCGAGTGCTGCTGCTGCTGCTGGTAGTGGTGTTGCTGCTGTGGCTGCGGGTTCCGGCCGTAGTAGTTGTGGTTTCCGCCGCCGCCGCCGCCACGTCCGGCACCGCCTCCCCCGCCGGAGCCATAGCCGGGTGGGTAGCGGGCTCTGGGCTGGTCCATGGCGGATCTGGGGTTTTGGAGCACGGGCGAGAGAGATCTAGGGTTCCGACGGTTTCGCCGTTGAGGCGGGCGTGGGTTTCGCTTTTGGACTTCGGAGGTGGATGGATCCGTGGGAGTTCGGGCCTTGATTAGACTGTGGGAAGAGAATTTTTCTAACACTTTTGTTTGTATTTGATAAATATTGTTTAGGCTGTGTTTGGTTCCACCAAAAAGTGCATTATGCAAAAAAAAAAAATCTCTATTACATTAGATTTGCGATACATGCATGGAGTATTAAATATGGATAAAATCAAAAACTAATTGTACAGTTTGGTTGTACTTTGCGAGACGAACGTTTTGAGCCTAATTAGTCAACGGTTGGACAATTATTACCAAATACAAATGAAATGCTACAGTGTCGCTACAGTGAATTTTGGCACTCCAAATTTGGGAACTAAACACAGCCTTATCATAGACTACCTAGGCTTAAAAGATTCATCTCGTGATTTACAACTAATCTGTGCAATTAATTATTTATTTTACCAACATTTAATGCTCTATACATGCGTTCAAAATTGATGTGATGGAGAGAGTAAAAAACTTGGAATTTGGAAGGAAAGAGAACAAGTCCTCGCTTTTGAATGAGTAATAAGGTTGCCACTTGCCAGGTAGGCTCGGGGAGAAATCGTCAAGCGAGGTATCTTTTGAAGCTTTCCGCCCAAACTTTCGAGTCCTGAACTAGTTTTGCGAATTTAAGGCTTTATACACGGTGGTTTCTTTAGAAGAATCCGTGAGTCTATGTTGTTACAATTTATCGTTAAGCGGGGTATCTTTTGAAGCTTTCCGCCCAAACTTTCAAGTCCTTGTACTAGTTTTGCGAATTTAAGGCTTTACTAGCAAATATGTCCGTACGTTGTAACGGAAGAAAAAAAATATCAATATTTATGAAAAACAACAATTGAAATGGTACATGTTTATTTATGTTTTATCATCTCCATAAAATTTAAAAGTTATAATTTATTTTATGATGATAGTAACATCTTGACAATTGTATGACAATGCCCTATTAAATATGCATCAAATTTGAAATACAATCTTGATAGATTTATTTCTGCTGCAAAGCACTGAGATATTTTTATACTATTTATGTGTTGACATAGTTAAATATCGAGTCGCATGACTTTTTTTGTGTACCATAACCAAAGTACTGGTCTGTCCGTTGACGATTATGACAAGAGACATCTTTGCTTCTGCATGGTAACTCTCATCGGGGTTTACATGGTACATATGTACATTCTAGAGACAAATTTATTTAGGACGGACCGATAATGATTTGCTCACGGTTTAATTGGTTAGACAAAAAGGTAAATCGATCATAACAAAATAATTTTTGTTCCTAATCAACTAAATTGCATTAACGAAAATCTTTATTTCTCCTAAAAAGAGGTGAAGAGTTTAAAAATCCATATCATTTTTTTTAATTTATGAAAAATAGAAGAAGTTAGAATGGTGGAAATTTGGTCAAAACAAAACCGAAGAAAACCAACGTGGAGAAAAGGAACAAAAAGACGCAAAAAAAGGAATCTTTAATAGAATAAAAGACGCAAAAAAAAGAGATACGGAAACGCGACATGAAGAAAAACAGTGGCAAAAGGAGAAAAATAGGAAACAGAAACAGATTGTGAAAAATATAAAGGAAAAGAGAAAAATCAGGATAGATATGTTACAGAATAGGAAACCGTAAAAAATTGAGAAAAAAAAAAGGAAAACCACTATGGACGCGATACTGGATGGGCAGCAAACAAAATTGGAAAAAAAAAACGACACAGGTGTTTTGCCTTTGGATCTCGTAGGGAAAGAAGGAATAGGAAAACAAATAGCACCGCACGCACATGTACACCTATTTGAACTCGCGGACAATAAATTAGTCATGTATATATGTCCATATAGACGGAAAAAACTTTCCATTGTCCAGTAGTTAGAGTGAGATGGATGTAAGTGCATTCGCCCCCGATGTGGTTTTTGGATGTGGGTTTTGGATAATTAATGACAATCAAATTAGGGACTAACGAGTTTATTCAAGTGAATCCACTGGTGTTAGTCCATTAAAAAACCTGAACGATGATATATTGAGATTTTAGCATCCCCAATTTTATTTGATGGACGGCGTTCCGGCTCAAGGGCTCAAATAAATTTTACTTTTAATTTGAGTTATAGGAAATGTCGTACTATCAAGAGTGATACAAATTAGATTTGCTAGACTTAGAAAAAGAGTGCTCATGTCGATCTAGTTTATGCGCTTGAGAGACACATTTTCACTCACGGGCACATAGAATATATTTTATCTGTCTGAGTGCAGCGGTAGTTCCGACTTACTCCACCGGAAGTACCGGTAGTAGAGAGTTGCGCCCAATGTTGTGCGTAGAAGTGAACTGCCGGAAGTTCCGGTCTCTAACCAGTAGTTTCGATGCAGACCGAAAGTTCCGGTGAAACACCGGAAGTACCGGTAGTTCATCTGTGCCTCTCGCTCACCCGGCGAAGTTGGGCGTAGAAGTGAACTACCGGTAGTTTCGGTATTTCACCGGTAGTTCCGGTGTACATCGAAAGTTTCGGTCAATCACCGGAAGTTCCGGTGATCAACCACCGAAAGTTCCGGTAGTTTATCTGGACTGTAAGTATATATACTTTCTTACTCCCTATTTCTAGCCATTACCCACGCCATTTACTCTGCATAAGCTCTCTTCAAACAGCCTCTAAGCTTTGACTTACCCACTCTCTCTCTCTCTTTGCTCCTAGCCTTCAATCCTTGCAAGATTCGAGCTAGAGACGTGAGATTTGAGAGTTGGGAGCTGTGATCTTTGACTTGAGCACTTGGATTCTTCGTCTAGCCGATTTGGTTTGTGTTTGTTACTCTTGGGTTCTTGGAACCTTAGCCGGCTAGGCGTTCTTCGTGGTTGCCCGTGTTGATTCATTTGTGAGGACATCCCGAAGTGTTTGTATTACCTCTTTGATCCTTAGTGGAAATCTCGGGCTAACCTTTGTGGTTGCTTGAGAGAGGAGACCTTCGTGGTCACCTCAACAACGGGGACGTAGGAACTCCTAAGTGGGGACCGAACCTCGGTAAACTAATCTTGTGTCTTGCATGCTTGTTGCTGTGGTGGTAGCATCGACTACCCTTGTTCTTTGTTGTTTCTCCTCCTTGCCTCAACTTCTTAGGTTGGAGTGCTCGATCTACAATTCAACAAGGTGCCAAGTTTTGGGGCACATCACATCTTCGTTAACAACATCTGAGAAGGGGTGGTATCATTTAGATCTAAAATCATAGCTCATATTCACTCTGATTTCGTAGCACCTTAGGGCACCGGAAGTTCCTGTTGGTTTGCATCGGAAGTTCCGGTCCAAACCTACCGGAGGTTCCGGTTGGTATTTAACTTCCGCATTACGAGTTTTTTAATTTCAGGTTTTGCAAATACGCCTATTCACCCGCTCTCTAGGCCAATTAGATCCTTTCAATGAAAAAATGGACGGACCAACAAAAGGTGGAGAGAAATTTTACCTCTATATTATTAGGTATAGAATTAAAAAGTATAAACATATTCTGTGTGGGAACAAATGATTCCTATTTAGATTAGGATTCCTATATGAGCACGGGTTATATGTATGAGTTTAAATAGAAAAAACACTCCTTCATCCGGTAGTTAAAGGGAGACGAACCAAACAAATGAATGGATGAAAAAAAACCTAAAATTTTGCCGGTGGTTTCTTTAGAAGAATACCACATCAATGCGTAAGGAATTGGGAAGCGATGCAAGATATACAACGTAGTGAATCACGGGGTAGAAGCAACAGATAGAGAATGACGAAACGAACCCAAAAAATTTCAGACAAAATGCAAGTTTAAGGGGAAAAAAACAGAGAGAGGGTAAAGTAAAATGGTGGGGAAAGTGTACTTCAGCAATCAGGCGCCGAACCGGGGTAAAATGAAGCTAAAAACCCCAATTCGCAACAGAGATGACGAAACCTAAAACAGCAGCTGAACCAGGAATGAATTTTGAATGCTTGCTAGCTCACTCCGAGCATGAAGAAGTAACCAGACAGCTATTTCTTCTGAGAAAAAAACGGACCAGCTAAAAAAATGGCGAGCAAATACGGGACACCAGGAATCGAGAGAATCGGCCTCAAGCAAGGCAAGGCCGAGCGAAAGCAAAACACCTCCTCTTATTGGAGAAGGAAGGAGGGGAGCAAGGGAGGAAATGAAGGACGGAGCTGGGCCGAGGCGACTGACTGACCATGGTGAAGAAGTTGATCCACCTGATGACGAACGCGCTGGCGCTGCCCATCCTCCCTCCGTCGGTCCATCCCCAAGCAACCGGATTGCCACGGGATTCTCGGGACGGGATCTGGCGAGGCAGCGGCCGCTGAGAGGGCGACCGGGGAGACAACGAGGGCACCTGTGGAGACGGAGACCGAAGGCGGCGGCGGCGGTGGCAGTGGCTCCCGCAGAGTGTGTGGGTCGGTTCGCGTGCGAGCTTAAAGGCAACAGTCGTAGCTTAAGCTAAGCCCAGGCACGGGCGCAGATCAGCACCGGGTGGGCCACCTGCTCACGCCGTTGCGGTGGACACCGAGTGAAGACGCTGACATGTGGGGTCTCCGCTCACGGGCCCGCAGTGTCGGTGGGGGGAGGGAGGTCGACCGCTCGGGGTGGCGTCGGCAGTCGGCTGCAGGCTGCTCCTGCTGTGTTGGGACACGGGAGCGGTGTGAGCTGCAGAAGCTGGCAGCGGTGAGCGCGTGGTGGATGGTCCGGCCGGCGGGCCGGGTGGGGGCCAAGAGAAAAGGGACAAAAAGGCGTCCGTTTGGGTCGGTTTGAACGTGGTAGGCGCGGTCGCATCGTGCCTTTTCTCCGTGCGCTGCGCCCGGCCCCGCGTGCTCGAACCACCACCCTTCACGAGCGCGGTCGGAGCTCGGTTCACAAATCGGCCATCTGTTTTGTTGCCGTTCCGCAGAGGGCCACACCGGCACACCCAGTGGAGTACTGGAGTGGAGGTTTAAAACCGTTCCCGGCAGTAGAGTTCTCGGGATCAGGACCGCTGGTTCGTTCGTGGATAAAACGCACCTTCCATCGGCTGCCCCTAGCAGCAGCTCCGGCGCGACACCATGGTCCGCGTGGTGATTGTGTACCGGGCTAGGGTACTGAGACTGCCTGCACTCATCATCCTCTATTTACATCCTCTATATATCCTGGCCATCAAGATTTTATCCTCTATATACGTTTCTTCCGCACTCATCATCCTCTATATCTCATACTCTATACCAACTACCAAAAGCATCCCTACTTATCATACTCTATAAATTTTATCTAAATATATCAATGTGAGATCTTGTTCTGAAGGATTTAATGAAACAAATTTTTTGGTGTAATCGAAATTTAATTTGATTTTTTGGTTTGTGACTTATAACATTTTTAGTTACTTAAAATAGTGGGACCCGCCGCTGCATGCTTTTACCTCTCTCCTCTTTCTTTCCCGCGCATGCTTTCTGCCTTTTTCTCACGAACGCAAGGACGAACGGCATCTCCCTCGCTAGCGCTATATCTGGCGTGTGGACGAGCGTTGCGCACCGTTTACCGTCCCCCGGTGCAGGGCGTTTTTGCGGTAACCGGTACTACAAGCTGGATACCGGAGGAGGATGGCGTGTCCAGTGCGGAAGGTCTGAACATCTTCCATCTGTCGCCAGCACAGCTACGTCCTACGTGGCTACACCGCGGGCGCACGGGTATGCCACCAGCGCCGAGCTACTGACATGTCCAAGATTGCATTCACCAACCACGCCTTCTATATTCAGCACTCGCAAGACTTGGCTATTTAAAAACTCAGAGGCATGCTTATCGACCAGCACTGAATTAGAGCCAAAGATGCTAATTGATCGAATATGTGCTGCATTTTTTATTGTCTTGGCAATCTCTTCTGCCCGGGCTGAAATGTCTTTCTGGATGGATAAACAGCGAATCGTGTTTGAAGAAAAATATTTTTTAGAAAAACCATTACCATTCCATATAGTAACAAAGTTAAGTATGGTCCCCTCCATGGGAAGCAGGAGCAACTCCACGCAAGACTCTGTTTGAGCCCTTATCTCAATCACCCTGTTCGCTTGTGCTTATCAGCCAGCCAATCAGTAATGTTTTTCCTCTTAGAACGAATCACCATCAGTCAAAATTAGCTAGCCAGAAACCATCCAACAAACAGGGTGAATTTAAGGATTGAAACCCATGGAAAAGTTCTCTATTCCCGATGGTCTCAAAACGAGGGCTTGATTGGAGTTGCTCTAACACCCCAACGTCGGACGACTGAACTTCAGATGCTACGCAACTGATCGATGGGGATCAGCCAGGCGCCACGCCAGCAGGCCACGGCTTCGTTTTGCGACACTTTCTAGTATACGTGCCGCCAATGGGCATGGATTCTACATTTCTACTACTACAAGACGGGTATTCTCGCAACGAAGTTGAAACAGAAATAATTTCAAGTTAAACCGTATATTGACACATCATGAAAAATCAAAGTCAACAAAGAATACGGCTACAGAAAGACATCCCTATGCATCATAACATTAGGAAAGAAGACGAAAAATGGAAGATGAATCAAATGATAACAAGCAACTCAAGTCGAGCTGAGACTGGCAAAAGGTAGAATGAAAATGTCAAGCGAGGTAGGATAATGTCTCGTCTCATCATAGTTCTGGGCCTCCAAGCAGCCCAGTGTGCATGTCCTCAGCTAAACGGGTTAGTATCAGTGCCTACAGGAAACACTTCCTCTACTAATCCAAGCTTACAAACGTCATCAAGGCGCCAAAACAAAACCCTACAAGAATGGGAGAGAATTTGATATCTGTGACGATATAGGAATGTAGCCACTTAGGTAGCTTGGGAAATAGTGGCACCTTAGTAGGAGAACTCACTTGATGGGTTGCTATGTACAGATGTATTTGCCTGATAAGTTTCTAAAAAAAAATGTGTTTGATGATCCTGAAACTGTCACTTTCATCATTGGCAGTATACGGCCAGGTCAATCTGTGGGGGTATTGTCTTAATTTCTGTTCCAAGTTCTTGCTCAATCCTATACCTGCAAAACAAAGGGGAAAAAAGGATCAGGAATCTTCACGCAAGACTACAGAAACAGACCACTTTATTAATGCAGGCTTACAAGTTGAAACGGTCCTCATAAGTGATCAAGTTCACTGCCAAACCAAGGTGTCCATATCTCCCAGAACGGCCAACCTAGGAACATGACAACACACATAAATTTTAAGGCCTCGTTTAGATCCCCAAATTGGGGGTACCTAAATTACTGTTTGGCACTGTAGTTTTTTTGTTTTTATTTGATAATAATTGTCCAAACATTGATTAATTAGGCTCAAAATGTTCGTCTCACAAAATACAACAAAACTGTGCAATTAGTTTTTGATTTCGTTTACATTTAGTACTCCATGCATGTGCTAGCATTTTGATGTGACGGGAAATCTTCTTTTTGCATAGTGCATTTTGGACCCAAATTTGGGGAACTAAACATGACCTAAATTCAGGAAGGTTATAAAACAACAGCTTGTAGAGAAAAGGTACAAAAAAGCACCCTGTGTAAATATGTCTCAGATGTTTTAGGGAAGTCAAAATTAATGACTACATTAACAGCCTGGATATCAATTCCTCTGGTAAACAGATCTGCAACAAAGAGGGCAATGACACTCTTATAAGGAAACCTTCATAAATGACAATTGAAACTATGCTGAAAAGTAAATTACTAAATTCGAGAAAGACTAATAAGATAGGAAAATATCAGTACAGACCTGTGCACACAAGGTTTCTGCAAGCACCATTACGAAAATCATGAAACACTCGGTTTCTGTGGTCTTGCAACATCTTAGCATGAATATAGAAGCATGAATAACCGAGTTCAGTTATTTTCTTAGCCAGTAGCTCAACTCTATTAACAGAGTTGCAGAATATAATGGATTGATTAATTTGAAGCTGGCAAAAACACACAAAAAAACAGGAAATGTGTCAGTTTATACTTAAATGTTGATGAAACACAAAACATAGAGTTAATGTTTGCTGTACCTTTGAGAAAAGTGTATTCAGGCAATGAACTTTCTGCCTTTCTTCAACAAAAGCATAGTATTGTGTGATTCCTTTGAGGGTCAGTTCATCCATTAGATTAATCACATAAGGTCTAGGCAGATATTTCTCTTTGAATTCCTTGACAGTTACAGGAAAGGTTGCTGAAAACATCAACAGTTGCCGACTAGGTGGAAGGAAATGAATAAGTGCTTCCACAGAAGGCTGAAACTCTGGAGCTAATAGCTTGTCTGCCTGCATGATATCCCAAATAATGTGTTTGTTCAACTTGTAATTTTTGGCAGATAATAAACATATTAACATATGAAATGGATGCAACATCTGCATCATCTCATTGCAGAAGCAACATGAGCTTGTAACACTTAGGATTATCAAAAACAAACCATGAACACACTTTAAAGGCACAAAACGCACCCCCAAAACCACAAATCAGCAAAATGTAGAAATTAAGACCTAAGTACTCCAAGAACATGGTTCTGGAATGTTATTTGAGCAGTGTATCAACAAGTGTGCATTATCGAGACCAATGTTAGCATCAGGAACATAATCAGAAGGGCGGTCAAACATCACAGTAAAATTGATGAAAAGAGATACAAAAGCAATTTCAGATTTCCTTTCAGCGAGGGAACACAACATCATATAGCAAAGTGACATGATTTAGTGTAAATCAAATAGGGGAAAGAAACTTTGTGAAAAGAACACACTCCAGTTACTAAGCTATGATAAAATATATATACAACACAAGAGTTAGAATTTTTTCACTCTCTCTCCATCACATCAATCTTTGGACGCATGCATGCAACATTAAATGTAGGTAAAAAAATAACTAATTGCAAAGTTTAGTTGTAAATCACGAAACGAATCTTTTAAGCCTAGTTAGTCCATGATTAGACACTAATTGTTAAATACAAACGAAATGCTACAGTTCCAAAATTTTCTAACTTCTTCAATCTAAACAAGGCCTTAATTATTTCTAATTATACCTCATCCATGACAAGCATTGAACAATCTTTCAGCACACAAATGCCCTTCCTGGTAAGATCAAGTATGCGGCCAGGAGTCCCAACGAGTAAATGAACAGGTTGGTATAAACGCATGATATCATCCTTCAAGCTGGTTCCTCCAGTGCTAACCATAACTTGAATGTTCAGGTATTTCCCAAGCTCTTTACAGACTTGTGAAGTTTGCAGAGCCAGTTCCCTTGTTGGTACTAGTATAACAACTGAAGAAAAGACAAACAGAAGCAGAAAACAAAAATAAGAGAGACTATATGAAACCCAACTATGAACTAATTCACTAGTGGAAGTAAAACTGGCACTACATAAACATCATCCATAACACATTTTTGAAAAGGCGCCAGTGATCAACAAAGAAAGTAGAATGTTGTTGCACTATTACAGACACAGTCTGTCAGACAGCCATAGAAGTCTGCTTGTCCACAAAAAAACCACATTTCATACCTTCAGTACCAAACTTTTTTTTCTGTGATTATTTCTGACGTCAATAAAAACAGCACACCAAAATTTCAAGAATGTGGATTTACCTAATACACCCTCCTTCCCACAAAGAGTGTCATTCTCACTTCCCAAGAAATCAAACATTTTTAACTATGACCCGATGCATATAAGAACTTTTTATATTTATAGTACATAATAAATATCATTAAATTAATCACTGAATATATTTTCACAACAAACTTATATGGAGATATAAATATCTATAAAACCCAGTGAAACTTAAGAATGTTTGACCAGCACGGGACCCATAGAGACTTTTTTTGGGACGGGACGAGTACATACGAAAGACGGATTAAAGGACTGGTTCATTCACCATATCCGAATCATCAACGTGACCAACAGTAGTAAGTAATAACAATACTTCAGTGGGCTTGTAAAATTAATAGAGCACAAGCGGATACATAGAGGAATTGGTGAAACAGTAACTTGTATTATTTTGTGGCCAGTTAAGTTGTTCATGTTATGGTAGCAAGCTAGCAGCAATAAAAAAAATGACTCCATATGCTAAATTCCAATTTGAACATATAAAAGAATAATTCACCTTGAATAGCATTTTTTTCAGGATCAATTTTTTCGAGTGCCGGAATGCAAAATGCAGCAGTCTTTCCAGTGCCATTTTTCGCCCTTGCAAGAATATCACTTCCGGTCAGCGCAATAGGAATGCTTTCTTCTTGAATAGGAGATGGCCTTTCAAATCCCTTTTCATATATTCCCATAAGCAGTTCACGTTTCAAGAAATAATCTTCAAACTCATTGCCTTTTGTTGCAGTGACATCCTATGTACGACGACACAAATATCAGAGGCAAAATATCAATAGCTTGTAGATGTAAGCAAATGGGGGCCATTCAAAAACTACTCTGAAACCATTCAAAGGGACCAGGATGCATTGTGCATATATACTTGAACAAGAGAAGGATAATAAGTATTAGAAAGAGAACTCACCTCTGTCCTGTAGCGTGTATCTGGAGCTGGTATATTTAGTTGAGCCTTCCAATCTTGAGAACTGAAACAAACAAATGAAGGGCTCACTGAGGATGCTAGTAATAGAAGTTTAATTTGAACCATGCCAGTGCTGAATCCAATACAGTGACATGTGGATCATTTATATAATGTGGGTAAGCAGAGAATAGCAGAGATGGGTAAACAAAAATGTCAAACCACACACTTATATACTCCCTCTGTCCCTAAATGTCGCCACGATTTGCGTGCCGATAACTTTGACTTGATTTATAGAAAATACGTGCAATATTTCTATCTCCTTATAAATTTATTAAAAAACTAGATTCAAATATCTATCCAATGATACTAATTATGTATCATAAATATTAATATTTTTTAATATATATTTCGTCAAAGTTGTTTCTCGGGAAGCGAATGCGACAGACATTTAGGGACGGAGGGAGTACATAGAAAACACAAGACAAAGGCAAGCGAGTGTAATAAGGCAAACAAATACATATGCAGATTAAGTTCACAACAGCGTTAGTCATTTTTACAGCAATGGTTATATTTCTTTTTTCCAAAAACATGAGATAATCAAAGGATAGTCAGCAAGCCCATTAACTCACGTCAGCATGATATAACAGTAGAACCAATGTAACCAATGAAGCAACCAAAATCACTCCAACACCCCGCATGTTGTCGCCTCTACATCTAACAAAAGTACAAAACAAAGCACAAACCCTAGACATCGCCAGAGCACCAAGCAGAGCCTACAAATATGGTTCACCAGAGGAGATGTGCAGATAAGCAAAAGCAGTACCTCGAGTCTACGGCGTCAAGCTGAGGCGCCGTCTTAGCCGCAGCGTTTCCGGAGGCTGCCCCCGCAACGGCGGGGGCCTGGTCTCGCCGCAGCCACTGCTGCTGGTGCGAGGAGTTCCTTTGCGAGTGCTGCTGCTGCTGGTGGTGGTAGTGGTGTTGCTGCTGTGGCTGCGGGTTCCGGCCGTAGTAGTTGTGGTTTCCGCCGCCGCCTCCATTGCCGCCGCCGCCGCCACGTCCGGCACCGCCTTCCCCGCCGGAGCCATAGCCGGGTGGGTAGCGGGCTCTGGGCTGGTGCATGGCGGATCCGGGGTTTTGGAGCACGGGCAAGAGAGATCTAGGGTTCCGACGGTTTCGCCGTTGCGGCGGGCGTGGGTTGGACTACGGAGGTGGATGGATCCGTGAGCGTTCGCTTTCGAATGGGTAAGGTTGCCACTTGCCAGGTAGGCTCGGGGAGAAATCGACAAGCGGTTATCTTTTCAAGCTTTCCGCCCAAACTTTCTATTCTAGTCTAGGCCGTGTTTAGACTTTAGATCACCGAATTGGTGTCAACAAATATACTGTAGCATCATAAATGTGTACCGTAACATTTCGTTTGTATTTAGTAAAAATTATTCAAATTTTGACTAATTAAACTCAAAATGTTCGTCTCGCAAAGTACAACAAAATTGTGTAATTAGTTTTTGATTTCATCTATATTTAGTACTCCATATATGTGTCGGCATTTCGATGTGACATGGAATCTTCTTTTTACATAGTGAAATTTAGGGGAGAATTCTGGGAACTAAACAAGGCCCTAGTACTAGTTTTGCAAATTTAGGCCGATCTCTGACGGTAGCACTTTCGTTTATATTTGATAAATATTATTCAATCATGAGCTAACTAGGCTCAAAAGATTCGTCTCATGATTTACAACTCATTTGTGTAATTAGTTATTTATTTTACCAACATTTAATGCTTCATGCTTGTGTCCAAAAATTAATGTAATAGAGAGAGTTAAAAAACTTGCACCCTGTTCGTTTGAACTATTCAGCCAAATCAGCAGCCATCTAGCAGTGTTTTTCTCTCACAATAAACTAGCGAACAGTACTTTCAGCCACAATAAACCAGTAAAACGAATAGGCTATTAGAATTTAGAAGGGAAGAGAGCAAGGCCTTAGGGCTTTATATGGTGGTTTCTTTAGAAGAATCCGTGAGTTTACGTGGTCACAGCTTATATGGTGTTTAAATCCAGAGGATAAAGTTCAGGGGTGTCACATCGGTTATCACATGGGAGTGTTCGGATAGTAATAATAAAATAAATTACACAAGTCCTCAGTAATCCACGAGACGAATTTATTAAGCCTAATTAATCCGTCATTAGCATATGTGTTACTGTAATACCACATTGTCAAATCATGGACTAATTAGGCTTAAAAAATTCGTCTCGCAAAGTAGTCGCATTCTGTGCAATTAATTATTTTTTAGTCTATATTTAATACTTTATGCATATGTCCAAACATCCGATGTGATAGAGACTAAACTTTTAGAGGGGAACTAAACAAGGCTATACACTGTTCTGTTATTGTATAACCAATAGCATGTAATAGAGTTGTTGACTGCTTAGCTGCTTATTAGTGTACTCCAGATCAAGGCTCATGTATACACCCTCCACCTCTTTATATTTGTCATTCTAGTTTTAAAACTTTGTCTCACGGTAATGCTTGGTTGAGGGCAGTGTTGGCCCTGGAGAGGTGCCAAAGGTGCGACGGCCGAGGGCCCAGCGGAGGAAGGAGCCCAGGCCCAGGTATTCAGAGACCCCAGCCCTTTAGTCATTAGTGCCGAGCGGCCCAAGATGTTCACGAGCGCCGAGCGCTTGCTTCCCCAATGCCCACGTGTATACGTCGCAGTACGTACGTGTTCGCCCAACCCCACTGCCCTAGCAGTCGAAGACATAGAGACAGAGAGTCATGGAGCCACGCCGCTAACCACCGCGGAGACCCGGAGACACGGAAATGGTGCACGGCAAGCCGACGACCAAGGCTGAGCAGTGAGCACTCGAGGGCCCTCGACTCGATGACGACGTGATCAGCCGATCATCAGTTCATCACTTCATCACATTCATCAGTTCATCCTAATCAAGCCCCAGCCCCTAGGTATTTTTTTCCTTGATCGTTTTATAATCCAAATTAATTATTGGAGACTTCCAGTACTCATACTCATATAGTAGTGTTTTTCTTCTAATTTAGGTATTAGAGTCTTAGAATGTTACCTAAGAAACATTTGTCGGGGGCTCAGGAAAGAAATGGAAAAGGCTAGAAGATCAATTTATTGAATCTCAAAAAGGTGCTATACATAAGTGGACACTATTGATCTCAATAGCGTCCTTGATGATTTTGCATCAAGAAATCCTAAGGAAGTATCTTTTTATGAGAAACAATGAATATTATAGAGTTCTATTCTACCTTGAGATAATCATATTAGTTCTAAAAGTACAAATATATTGTCGTGTTAGTCTACATTGTTACTCGATAATTATCAAACATGTTAAATTAAAAATATATCACTAGATTTGTTTTCGCTTTGCAACAAAAATTAGCGTCTATATATATTTTAAGATTTTATATAAGGTCTAGAGGGGCTATCGCGACGAGTTCGCTAGAGGGCCCTCGAAATCATTGGATCGGCACTGGTTGAGGGCATCCGAACGGACGGACCCACCCCCACATGCGCATTACGCCCAATAAAAAAAAGGACGCGTAGTTACAAGATTACAACGGGGTTCGCACCCTAGTAGTGCATGCGGCTGAGAGAGGACCGGCTGACTGTTGTGTCTGCTGCTGGCTGGACCAGCCGGCCAGGCCCCTAGCCACACGCGCCTAGGGCCGCAAGCCTCCCTACCGTGCCCACCCTCAGCTGCCTAGCGCTTAGGCCTACTGTTGCGTGTTGCTCTTTTTCTCTTTGTGTGTTGTCTACGTCAGGCCTAGTTGACCCTGCCGCGTTGTTGCTTTGGCCGACTGGCTGGAGTAGGTGTTTAGCCAGTTGCAGGGCTGGCCAGGCCGTTTACTCGTTTGTGAGAGGAGCACGGGCCCACATCTGCATGCCAGCAGAGTGTTGGCCTAATTTTTTCGTCACTCCATGGCATCTAGCTTCGTATGTTTCATGCATTTCAGATGTATGTTTTCATCTAGATGTTGCATGTGTTTCAACTAAATGTTGTATATGTTGCAATAATTATACATAAATATTGCAAGTGTATGTTTTAAATGTTTCAGATGTTTAAAACGTATGTTACAAGTGTTTTATCTGGATGTTGCATATGTTGCAAAGGTTATACACGTATGTTGCAAGTATATGTTTCAAATGTTTCAGCTGTTTCGAATGTATGTTGCAAGTGTTTATCTAGATGTTGCATTGGCTATACATGTATGTTGCAAGTGTATGTTTCAAATTTTTCAGTTGTTTCAAACATATGTTGCAAGTGTTTTATTTGGATATTGCATATGTTGAAGTGGACATACACATAAGTTGCAAGTGTATGTTTGTAAATGTTTCATTTGTCTCGGGCGTATGTTGCAAGTGTTGCATGACCAGGTGCGGGAAGTGGGCACAGACAGAGGTGGTCCCCTTGGATGCAGCGGTCCCCATGTGCATGCAGGAAGTGAAGTGGGCGCAGCGTCCCTGTCGACGAGATGTGGTCGGCAGTCTACCAAGGGGTATGCCCATGGTAGTAAATTATCAGCAGAGGTGCGCAAGATGATGATTTAGATGGTGACGCAAGAGGAACACATGATTTATCCAGGTTCGGGCCGCAAATTGTGTAATACCCTACGTCATGCGTCTTTGTGGATTGTATTGATGCGTGATAAGATATCTTGAGGGGGTCCGTGCCTGCCTTATATAGTCCGGGAGGCAAGGTTACAGATCTAAGGAATTCAATCCCAACCAATTACAACTCCCGTATCCGTAGAGGATACGACATCTATCCTAACTGACTAGGTTTTCTTGACCGTCAAGTAGTCTCTGCTTGCTCCACACGGTTCACTGAGCAGTCCGGAGATCCACGCGGCCCTTTCTGGCGAGTCGGGCCACCTTATCTGGTGCGGCTCATGTGGAGCCATGAGGGTATACGGGTTTATACCCCCACAGCTAGTCCCCGAGCACTATGTATTTTGAAGTGACATGTCATCTTGACCTTCTCCGACCAGTGAGGCTTGAAGCCCTGAAGCCCCCGACCAGAAGGGTGGTCTACCGAGGAATGTTCCATCCCTTCCGACCAGTTCAGCTGATAGCCGACCACCGCACTTGTCGAAAAACTTCTTGTTAGAAAAATGCATGGTGCTTCGAGAAAAAAGAAAAACAATTCATCTTTGATGAAGTGTGCCCACTTTAAGTTTTATTCTGGAAAGTTAAGAATAGATGATGCCATTGGCTCTGCCATAATGTCATGAAATGTGATCCTCAGGATCTAGTTTGTTAATGGTAGGGGTCGCGCCTCTGGCACTATGCAACAAAGCATGTGTGCAAAAAAGGTAAACACATTCACCGCAAGGTGAAGTGTTCCCACTTAGTTTCCGAGCTTGACAGCAGGTGACTAGATCACGTGGTGCCAGGGTCTAAAGGAAAAAATAGTACTCAGTCAAATAAGCACATTCACCGCAAGGTGAAGTGTGTCCACTTAGTCCCCGAGCCTGATAGCAGATGACTATATCATGTGGTGCCAGGGTCTCAAGAACACGTTCTCAACTCAGCGAAAAACAATGCACCGTGGCTTCGTCACGGTACAGTCCCCAACTCTGTTGTGGGGCCGGTGCCCAACTCTGCTGTGGACCCAATCCACAGCTCTGCCATGGATAAAAACCCATGGCTCAGCCATGTGGCAACTCTCAGCTCTGCTGCGAAACGTCTCCCAACTCAGTTGCGGGCCCTAAAAAACATCCTATGACTCTACCATAGGGAAACCCCCAGCTCAGCTGTGAGGCGACCCACAACTCAGTTGCGGGCCCATTTCACGGCTCAGCTGCAAACTCAGTCCCCAGCTCAGCTGTGGGACCGTAACTCAAACCAAAAGGCTAGAATTAGACCGCATGTAACAAAACAGGCCCACTATAGGGTCCATACCGCAAGGAAGGCCCATGTATGGCCCACTTGTAGATAATAATTGAGGGAGCGGAAGCGGCGCATCGGGTGCGGTTACCCAAAAACCCTAGAAGTCAAAGAGTCGGTCCGCTCTTATAAATACTCGTGCGGCGGCGCCCCACATCTCCCACTGCATCCACTTCGCGTCAGTTCATCTTTGAAAGGATCAAGATGCCCAAGAGGGGGGTGAATTAGGCTTTTCTAAATTTTATTGCAAGAATTAAATCCTACTAAGCTATAATTCATCCCTAGTGCCTATAAGTGTTCCTAGTGATTCTACCGATAAAAGTTTTGCACCCTAAGTTCCAATTCTAGTCTAGCATGACAATTCTAGGAATGTAAACCAAGCAACAAAAGTAATGCGAGAAAGTAAATTGCTTGAAAGTAAAGGATTAGGAATACGACGAAGTTTTTCTGAGGTATCGGAGAGTCGCCACTCCCCACTAGTCCTCGTTGGAGCACCCGCACAAGGGTGTAACTCCCCCTTGATCTACGCGAAGATCAAGTGCTTTTTACGGGATGATTCTTTGACACTCTGTCACGGTGAATCGTCCACAACCGCTCACAAGATGAGTTGGGTCATCCATAAGCTCCGCTAGATGATCACCAACCTCTCAATCACCACTAAACCGTATAGGTGATGGCGATCACCAAGAGTAACAAGCAAGAACTCTTACTTGACCACAACAAGCCTAATGAGAAGGTGGATGCACACTTGCTACTCCCTAGTCACTAATGAGGGTCCTTAATCTTGGATTCTCAAATCTTAATCCTCACTAGAGCTCTTGTACTCCCTTGCACATGAAAGGTGTTTCTCAGCTGAACAAATAAGCAAGAGACCTCAAAAGGAGGGGTAGGGAATGTATTTATACTCCCCACAGTCAATCTCAATCGTTAAGTGTCAACTCAGCATTTTTCATACTGACCGGACGCGCGCGGTCGATGTGACCGGACGCGTCCGGTCGGTGGCAACGGTCGATTTAAAAAACAAGGGCGCTGCATGACCGGACGCGCAGACGAGTCCGATCAGGGGTGACCGGACGCGTCCGGTCGCTCGAAACTCTCTCTAAAACCTTTCTGTACTTTGACCGGACTCAGCCACAGTGGCGTCCGGTCAGACAGGCTTACCGTCCGGTTATTGACCCTAGCTCTCCTGACTGTAGGCCGCGCCACCTGCGCGTCCGGTCAGGCAGACCACAGCGTCCGGTCGGTGATGTTGCTTCTGTTTCTGTCCACTGTACTGACCGGACGCGTCCGTTCAAGGCAGAGATCGCGTCCGGTCAAGCAGAGATGACTTAAATTACTCCGGATCATGACGCAACTTGAACCAAGTTTCTTCCAAATGATCTTTGGGCTTCACCTGAGCTACCTAGTGCTAAGTTTGACAAGTGTGCACCATACCTAAACAAATAGAATCACCTAGGTCAAGCTACCCGCTCATGCCCCCCTTTATAGTACGGCCAAAGGAAAAAACAAAGTCCTAAACTACTCTAAATGCCTCTCCAACACCAAACGACACTTAGAACTAGTTTGTCTTTAACCTTGTCGTTAATCCTTTGAAAACCAAAATGATTTCCATCAATAGGGGCATGAAAACCATAGTACCCAAACAATCACCATTACCATGACCTAACTTACCAAAGTTTCTACAAAACACACGTTAGTCATAGTAATGTTGCGTTGTCATCAATTATCGAAACCCACTCTAGGGGCCTAGATGCTTTCAATCTTCCACACAGGGCACTCTGCCTTCTCCGCCAGTTCCATCGCCGCCACATCCAAAAGCTAAACCCTAGATTCCGTCGCCACCAGATCCAACCACTCTAGCACCACCCTTCACGCCGCAACCGCATTCCGTGACCGAAGAAAGAAAGAGGGATGGCACGCAGGAGCCGTGGAGCAAGAGCGCAACTGATGGCGGTGGAATGGTGCAAGTCGATGAGCACAGAGGCGTTCTTAGGGAAGCTCATAACTGCTAGAGTGATGGCGGAGGCCACAATCGGCGGATGGAGGACATCGGATGGTGAGAGCTATTCAGACCCCCACCCTAGCGAAATAGTTGTGTTAGAGGATTTCTACTGGCACAGATTTGGGAATCCGTGCCATCCCTTTCTTCGCAAATTATGTGATTATTATAGGATTAGCATCTGCAACCTCCATCCAAATTCTATTCTGTCGATGGCAATTTTCATTACCCTCTGTGAGTCTTTCCTCGGCATCCAGCCCCACTTCAATCTATGGAGGCACTTTTTCTACCTGAAGAAGAAAGGAGGCGCTGGAGGATCCAAGGTAGCTGGGGGAGCCTACCTGAACCTACGTGATGGGATGAAGGCCGAGTACCTCAATGTGCCCCTTAGCTCGTCAAAGAGGGATTGGTACAAGAAGTGGTTCTATGTTCAGCAAGAGCAAGAGCCCTTCGTTGCCTGTGACATGGCGCAGATCCCCAAGCAGTAGGAGAGCTGGTCGGCAAGGCCGACCAACATTGAAATGGTATAGGTGGAAGAGCTGCTCAAGATGATCGATAGGAGGCAGCTCGATGGGCCGATAATAGCCCTGAACTTCATCTCCAGGCGGGTGCAACCGTGCAAGGAATGGGTGCACCCGTTGTATGAGTACTCTAGGTCAGGTGACCCCACTAGGGAGTCTGCGAGGAACCTCTCACACGAAGAGGTGAACTGGTGGTTGGCGCAGCTATTCGACTTGACAGGATACCGCCATCTGTCGAGCATAGTGAAGGCGTACAAGTTGACAACGCCACCGCCCTAGGTATGCCTAAAATCACCACCAGTGTCAATTTTGATGTTTAGAGTTACTAGGACACAACCGTAACTTCCAATCTAATGTCTGCAAGATCTGTGGCCAGGACCGAGCAGCAATATACGTCTCCGATGTGCCCACCGACGACTGGCCAACCGGCATAGACGTGCGGGAGCCTCGGGTGACAGGGAAAGCAGCT
The DNA here is from genome assembly GCA_038087645.1 of Saccharum hybrid cultivar R570. Lineage (NCBI taxonomy): Eukaryota > Viridiplantae > Streptophyta > Magnoliopsida > Poales > Poaceae > Saccharum > Saccharum hybrid cultivar. The sequence goes on along the minus strand of JAQSUU010000015.1, from coordinate 28,483,138 downwards.
GGGAAACGTCCCACACCAGAGGGGCCTTCCTAGAAAAGGAAGTCCACGGACCCCCTAGGCACAGGGGGTCCACTGATTATCGACGATGAAGAGAGCAGCCGGAAACGACACAGAGTCGTGGCTGGTTTGACCGACGATGATGAAGACGAAGATGAGGTTCCCCTGGCATGCCGGTAGAGGGCACAAAGGGCGCCCCGCATGCCGATGCCGCCTAGGGCGCCCACACCGCCTCGAGTAGCGACGCCTCCGAGGGCGCTGACACTGCCCCAAGCAGCGGCACCTCCGAGGGAACCCACACCGCCCCGAGCAGCGACACCGTCCCAGACGGACATACCGAGCACGGGGCGTGCTGGCTCAGCAGTCCCTGAGGGTGTTCCAGCTAGGAGGGTGCGGCCGAGCGGTAGCCAGACGGCCGGGATCCGCACTGCAGGGAGCGGAAGCCGGGGCGATCGGCCATTCAGGGCCGCATTCAGACGCTCAGATCTGTAAGTAAATTTAGAACTCCCTTTGTAATATCATAATGCAATAGCTTATTAGGTTGGTGTAGGCCAGAGTCTACAGAAGATGTGGAGCACCCGGCGGGCAATCAACCACCGTCAGCTGGGGAGAGCAGCCGCACTGCAGAGGAGCATGCTGGGCCTAGCGGGACTACCGACCAGAGCAACCCCGCACAACAGCGAGCAGAGCCGACTCCCGTAGCCGAAGAGCCCAGTGCCGCCTCAGGTGGTATAATGGGCGTTGTGGTGGTCGAAGAGAGCGGCGCCGGGAACCCTACCATGGAAGCTCTAGCAATGGAGGGCACTGCAACTGAAGAAGAGGCGGAGATTGAAGAAATCATCCACTCAGAAGAAGAAAAGGTGGCGCATCAATGCGTCCGCGTCGTGAGAAAGCGAGGCGACGAGTGGGTGTTCTACAAAGAAGACCACTTGGACCGTGCTGTCCGCAAATTGCAGTAGACAGTAAAAGACCTGATGGGCCAGATAAAGGTAAGAGCACTGAGACCCCGATCTTGCCTATCAAGCTTGTGCTAAGGAATTTCCGTTACTGACGCCTCATTGTATTGCAGAGCATTGAAAAAACATCGAAGTGCCGAAAGCAGTGCTTCGACACAATCGTCCCGATAGTATAGGAGAACAAGGCCCTGAAGGAGGACATAGTGCGCCTGCAAGAGGCGTTACAGCTGGTCTGGAGTGAGCGAGACACGCTGTAGACCAGCGTAGATGAACAATGCAACTTGCTTGACCAGAAAAAGAGAGGTATATGACCAAATCTTTACACATTAATCTGATTGTAATGGGCTGACAAACCACGTTCTACTCAGCAGGCATGGAGGCAGAGAAGACACTTCTTATTGACAAGCTAGCTCAGCTAACGAAGATCAACAAGGAGCTAATGGAGAAAAACACCTAGCTCAACAAGGAGCGCCAGGACGAGGTTGCTCGCCTAACCAACGAGAATGCTAAAGGAGCGGGTGACCAAGCTGGACAAGGACTTCACAAGTAAGCTCCCGACTACTCAGTTGTTGATTCCCATCAGTACTATTCATCATGCTCAACATGGTCCTTTGCTCAAATGCAGTTGTATGCCAAAACTCCAAGACACACCTGGAGGCATTGATGAAGGAAAAGGAGCACCTGGCGTTGAAGTGCAAGGCGATGGAAGAGGGAATCAAGCCCATGCTGGATCTGATCGGTATGGAACCAGAAGAGAGGCCAGCCGACCAGCCAGTGCAGCCCGATGCCATCGTCGAGAAATGCCAGAGCTCCTGGGCCTACTTCAAGCAATACATCCGTGATGCTGGCGAGTATGTGGCTGCCCACGTCCTGGCCATGGTGCGGTCACATTATCCCGGGGTGGACTTGAGAAGGCTCGAAGCCGGTGTGTCGAGCAATACTGACCCGGTGAAGGCAGAGCAGCTCAGAGCCACCTCCCAGGCGACGACCACAAAGATGATTAGTGATGTAGACCAGTGTGGCAAGACTGGGCAGACCAGTCAATAGATTAGAACTAGACAAACTTATGTTGTGTAGTTTAAGTTATAACAAAGCAGTTGATGCTTTTGTAAATACATGGAGCACTCAGTGCCCATGTGGACCTGTTATTATATCTCTGTATAATACATAGTTGTGATGTTAGTTTAAAAAACTCTCTTTTTTATCATGTCGTATGGTAAGCGTGAATGGTCATTTCGTCCTAGAATTACTCCAGCCCATGCCTAATCAACAGTCTGGAGCATGAGGCACGGAGCCCAGGCACGCGTAGGACTACCGACCATAGCAGGGAGCTACTGCCGACCACCTGGTACGAGTGATCGGATCTCATGCACGCGTGGGGAGAAGTCTGAGACAGCGCTGGCTCTAGGAAACTCAATGTCGAGTACCTAAACAAGGGGTACCCACAATCAACGATTAAAAAAGACAAGCCCCTAAGAAAACCACGCCAAAGGCTCCGCCTACGAAGGTGGAACGAGCCGAAACAACAAACGGAACGCCTCGACCACGTTCCGACTCGCACGAGACTCGCTCGATGGGACTCCTCGACCACCGAGAAATCTCCGACTCGCACGACCTTGGGTCGAGCCGGTCGACCCACCTCACTCACCAACTCTGAGACAAAAGTCAAAGCATTTAATGCAACCGCCAACCACTTCCTACCCCTATGGCTACAGTGATAACCGGCATGGAAGCAGTACCAGTGTCAAATCTCACTTTTTACTGCCCATCCCGGGATGGGCGGTGAAAACCTGTCACTGTACACGTCATGCCGAGCACTATTCCACCACTGATCCCCCTCGAGGGAGAATACGACGAGTATCGTACCCTGAAATTCCTGGGACTCGGCCTGATCCATTCCCCGTCGACCCACCTCGACCCGTCCTCGACCCGGCCTCAACCAACCACCGGTCAACAAAGAAGCAAGGCCTGCATGCCACAGGATCCGGGGGCTTTTCACCGTCTCATCCTCTACGTCACCATGGTGTCCGGGGATGGCCGGCCATTCTCGGTGCACGTCGCTACAGCGGCCTCCACAACGCTTGACAAAACTTCACTTCTAAGGCATCCCCCGGCGTCTCTGCCTCCTCTTGACCCTATAAAAGGGCAGGCAGGGGACTCTGCGAAAGGGGGACGGACAAGCAAAAACTAGTCACCATCCCACCGTAGAAGATCAACATCTCAAGCAATCTCCTTTGTACTCTCACTTTTTCTCTCCGAGACCTGGGATTGGCTCCCTCTCTCACAGCTTGTAACCCCTACACAAGCACTTAGGTGCAAGGAAATACAATACTCCCCCCGCTGGACGTAGGGCCTTCTTGTGCCCGAACCAGGATAAACCCCCGTGTACTCTCATTGCATCACCATCCAGATTAATGACACGCAGCACTAATTCACTCGTTGGCTTAGGACCCTCGCGGGACCAGACGCCGACACTCAAGTAGGAGAAAAAACTGGTCGGTAAACCACCGAACGAAAATTTAGGAAATAAAGCGATACAGATAAGAGATGGTCACAAAAATAGGATGAAATATGTATTGAATATTTGGGGTACATAAAAGAGTACATATCTTTCTTAGTAGCGGATTAGGCGTAGAAGCACCTAAGGTGATCGATATGCCACGAATTCAGGATGTCGACTCCGTCGAGATCACACAACCTATAAGAAGTAGGTCGGGTGACCTACTTGACCATATAAGGGCCCTCCCAATGTGACGCTAGCTTATGCAATCATTCTGTCTTCTGCTTCCTTCGCAGAACCAAATCGCCGACCACGAAGAATCTATCCTTGACATTATGGTTATAGTACCTACGTAGGCCCTCCAGATATTTAGCCGTGCGTGCACAGGTGTCAAGGCGGTGTTCCTCGGCGCAATTAACCTCAAGCTCTTTGGCCTCGGATGACTTCTCCTTGTCATGGTTCTTGACTCGTGGTGACTGGAAAGCAATGTCAGCTGGCAACACAGCCTCAGAGCCGAAGACCATGAAGTACGGGGAGACGCCGGTATTGCGACTGGGCTGAGTCCTCAGTCCCCAGACCACGGCCGACAGCTCCTTCAACCATCTCCTAGGATGCTTATCGTTTGCCTTGTATAACCTTTTCTTCAGAGCATCAAGGATCATACCATTTGCTCGCTCAGTCTGCCCGTTAACTCTTGGGTGCGCCACCGAAATGTACTTAACTACTATGCCTCTGTCATCGCAGAAGTTTCAGAAATCGTTACCGGTGAATGTGGACCCTAGGTCAGTAATGATGTTGTTAGACAAGCCAAAGCAGTGGATAATTTTGTCGAACAGCTCAGCTGCTTTCTTCGCAGTCCTCGAAACTAAGGGCTTGTACTCAATCCATTTGGAAAATTTGTCGATGATTACGTAGACCCATCGAAAACCTTCTCGGTTGGCATCTTTAGAAGCAGGTAGACATAGTGAGGTATTGCCATAAATTTGGCTAGAGCTGGTTGGCCAAGTATGGCGTGATATGTTCCTTCGAAGTCCGCTACGATGAAATTGACGTAGTCAATACGAAAGTGATCGGCAGTGCTGAACTGGACTGCCAGTGTGATCTGTCCCAAAGATTGGGAGGTCTGCCCTAGGAGCACTCCCCAAAAAGGTGCATCGTAGGGCTCGAGGTCTTCCGGCTTAATGTCTAACTCAGTTAGAGCGTTGCGGAAGAGAATATCAAGGGCACTGCCGCCGTCGATGAGCACCTTCTCGAATCATACGTTCTTGATGATGGGGTCTAAAATGAGGGGGAAGCGCCCTGGCTCTGGGATATTGGCCACTGGTCAGCTTTGCTGAATATAATGGGTTGGTGCGACCAGTTCTGATACTTGGGGTCAGCAACTTTGCCGTCCGGGTTGTTGAGGGCCATAACAGCTCGGGCAATAAGCTTCCTCTGTCGCCCGTTCTGCAGGGCAACTTTCCCACCAAAGATGCTGCGGACGCTTCTATCAGGGTTCTTGTAAGCATGACGAGGGTTCTTGTCTTGTTCCTCTTCGGTTTTGTCCTCCTCATCGGGCCTCTTGTCGTCCCGGTAGTCATTTTGTCACTGTCCTTGTCGCCACCGCGCTGCCTTTTATGAGCGTTCGAGCGGTAGATAGACTTTAGACCCCCTACAATCTCCCATTATATGGCCAGAGTCTGGATGAGCCGGGCAGGGCCCCTGAAGGATCTTGGAGTAGGCATCCTCATAATTGCGCTTGGGCGCTGGCTTGACGGTGTTGACGGCGTTATCCATTATTCGGTTGCGGCTCTGCCGCCCCCTAAAGTCATCCTGCTAACGCCAATCACGATTGTCATTGCGGCGGTCGCGGTTATCGTTGCGCCGATTGTTGCGGCGGTCGTCACGACGCCGATCATCGCGCCAGTCGTTGGGGTGGCGATTTGGCTTGTCAGGGCAAGGAGTCCGGCCAACGTCCTCCTTGATCTGCTGGTCGGCCTCATCAGCATCTGCCCACTTCTTCACCACCGTGAGAAGGTCCTGAACAGAGTCAGGCCTCTTGCGAAGAAGTTTGGTCCTGAGAGCATCATAGTGGTGGAGGCCTCTGATAAACGTGGAGATGGCTTCATCGCTGTTGATATTAGGGATGGATATCCGTGTTTTCGAGAAGCGGCGGATGTAGTCGCGCAACGGTTCCTTCGGATAGTCTCTGACTTTCTTCAAATCATACTTATTGTTGGGCTGCTGACAAGTGGCCATATAATTGTCAATAAAAGCCCTCCTGAGCTGTGCCCAGGTGTCGATGGAGCCTTCCCTCAGGCTGAGAAGCCATTGGTTCATGGACTGGTTGATGGCCACATGCAAATAGTTGGCCATCACATCTTCATCGCCATGTGCTGCTTGGACAGCAATTTCATAAAGCGTTATCCACTATTCGGGATTAGCCTTCCCGTCATATGTGTCGAGATCATGGAGCTTGAAGTTTCTTGGCCAGATGACAGCATGGAACCGATTAGTGAATGGTCGAAGGCCGGGGATATGGCCAGCACGCGGTGCATAGCCGCGGCCAGGTGCGCCATGTGCTTCATCATATTCCCTCCTGTGTTGCATCTCAGATGCATGACGCTCTTCTCGATTGTTTTCGATGCGGTCCCTCCAATTCAAATCGGCACTGAGATGGTCACGGAGGTCACCTCTAGGCTGCTCCACTTCCTGGTCGGCACCGCGTTGTCGACCACTGCCGCCACCGTAATTTGCAACACGCTCCCCTCCATGACGTGCGCCGTGCCTGCCTTGCTGATTACGTTCGCCCCCTTGATCGGCGTCATGCTGGTCGGCATCGCACCTTCCGTCTTGATCTCGGGGACGGTGCGCCTCATAGTTAACGTCGTGGCCCTGGTAAAGATAAGGACCTCCTCATTGCCAGGGGCCTCATTGGCGATGACTTTGGGTGGAGGATGCCGATGGAGCAGGTGTACGCCTTTCATTGACCTGGACTGTGGCCGCCTTCAAATAAGCCTTGACAGCGTCAAGCACCGAGGATTCTGGGGGCTTGTTGAGTTCGTTCATGGCGACGACAATGTTGGCGCTCGGTGTCTTAAAAACCTGCTGGTTGTCGCACATGTCGAAAGCGTCAGTCAGATCGTGGCGGATATCACGCTGGCCACCCGCGGCTGCATCTTCTTCAGCGTTTTCCAGGTCGACTCTCCGAGCCCTACGATGGGCATTTATTTCTTCTCGGGCAGTCCTCTCTTGATCGGTTTCCCCGTCGCGAGGGGGCTCGTCGTTACTAATGGCAAAGACGGCGCCTCCGAAGCCGGGTGGAAAGGCTGGGAACTCCTGCTCATATGGATCGATGAGAGTGCGGGTATAGTTAGTCCCATGAGATTCGTTAGACCTGGTACCTTCTTCCGGGATTGTAGAAAGCGAATCCTGACCGATTTGCCTAATATCCACCATGTTAACAGTAGGCGCAGGGTGGTCTGGTTTAGACAGGTTTATCAGACAGAGATCTGAAACGTGGTCACGCTCAGCGGGATCCACGAACAGGTGTGGTATGCGGGCGACGTACTTGGATGCCGCGTTCACCAACCCATATGGGTAGGTGTTGGGTGAGTGCTCCGTTAGGGCCTCGTAATCCCCCGACCTTAGGCCGGTTGCGGGTACTGGTCGGTAACGAACCGTCCGCCCTTCTGGAGTGGCCATGATCACGAGATCGGGGTCCGAACGCCTCTAGCGGCCAGCCCAAGCTGGTCAGGAACGACAATCCTCAGCAGACCGATCTCTGATCGAATCCACTAAGGTTAGGGTTTCGGCCAAATTCGTGGTGACCCGATCGATGGACTCGACCAGATCGGTATTGTTAAGACACCTCCCTTGATAGCGGGAAAGCGGTCGGTGAGAGGTCGGAGGAGGCGACCCCGAGACTGGTCCTGAGATCGAATTCGCCGTTGTCAATGTAGATTCGGTTGGCGCAGGGGGAGCCTGCACCGCCTCCACGACTTTAGCGGGACCGTCAACGCCGGTGGTCTAGGTAAACGTCTCGATCGTGAACGTCAGTCCCGCCGGAAGGACCATGGAAGCAGGGAAGTTGACCATCTGGCTCGTCATAGAGTCTGCACGCACACTTCCTACCTGGCGCGCCACTATCAACGAGATGTGGTCGGTAGTCTACCGAGGGGTATGCCCATGGTAGTAGATTATCGGCGGAGGTGCGCAAGACGACGATCTAGATGGTGATGCAAGAGGAACACAAGATTTATCTAGGTTCGGGCCGCAAATTGCGTAATACCCTACGTCCTGCGTCTTTATGGATTGTATTGATACGTGATGAGATATCTTGAGGGGGGGGTCCTTGCCCGCCTTATATAGTCCGGGGGCAAGGTTACATATCTAAGGAATCCAATTCCAACCAATTATAACTCCCGTATCCGCAGAGGATATGACATCTATCCTAACCGACTAGGTTTTCTTGACCGTCAAGTAGTCTCTGCTTACTCCGCACGGTTCGCCGAGCGGTCCGGAGATCCGCGCGTCCCTTTCTAGCGAGTCGGGTCACCTTATCTGGTGCGGCCCATGTGGAGCCATGAGGGTATACGGGTCTATACCCCCATAGTCCCCCACATGCATACGTAGGCGCATGCGTACCGCAACATCAAGCGGGGCTGGGCCGGCAGGCGCGCCAGCAGCAGCGAGCGGGCAGGTGTGGAAGCAGCGTGCCGATGGGCGGGGTAGGAGCTGCATTCATGCGCTATGGGGCCCGCCCAGGCAAAGTGGGAGGCGAAGGCGCGGTGCATGTGTCCCTTCCGTTCGCCACATGCATCCAGGGAAATGCGTCGCCTGTGCCATTTCCTGCCGCATGCAGAGGGAGCATGTCAGACACGTGGGTAGAAAATAGGCGTGGGAGTCTGGACAGATGCCACGTCCGGACGTGGGCGCTAGTCTTTCCCCTAATTAATTATAGCTGACCTAGTAATCTGGGTTCCACGTATAGATGTAGTATATTCCACCACACAACCTGCCCATCACTAGTGCCTTATCACTTCCTCGTCTCACACCAGCGCTCAAGGAATAAAGCATTAGTGGCTTGTTCATTCAAAGTTCCAGTTGTTAACTGATTGCTCTGTAGGGGTGTTGGCGTCTTTTGCCATCATCCTTCATAACTGGAATGACAGATATTAAGAGACATAGTATATATGAGCCACGCTCCAGACTTTGTTTTAGCAAAGGTTTCTAATGACTAGGCAGAAACCAGTGATTAATGGATGTTTCTTTCCGTGTCAAAAAATAGGTCATGCTTAATACACATGGCTAGTTATTACTTGGACTATCTAGCTAGTTAGCTAACTATTAGTTGAATACTTGGCTAAAAAATTAGCTCACCTATTAGCTCATCCTTGGATGCACCAGAGCCAATACTAGCTAATTTGAGAAACATTATAGTAATTCATATCTAATGGTACACAGAGGTGTGTTTGGTTGGCTCATCCTCTTTCATCCTGGCTGGTGGATTTGTATAATTTAAGGGTGAAATAGCCATATTTGTCTTATGAGACGTACTTTTCAACGAAGAAACAATGTTTTTTCTCTCACAACAAATCAGCTAACAATATTTTTCAACTTATTTTTTCAGCAAAGCGAACGGGGTTCATCCTTGAACTTTTATCCAAAGCCCAAATTCGTCCTTCAACTATCAAAATGGCCGGTTTAGTCCTCGAATTTGCAATTTCAGTCCGATCTCATCCTTCATCCGACGTCGTCTGCCACACAGCAGGTCACTCCGTTAGCACAGTTCTATTGGGAGACAAAAAAGGTGATTGAAGACATGGTATCCATGAATCAAAGCTTGACACGGTTATATCTGCATTTAGCTGTACAATGGGATGATATGTATGGTGATCGACAAAGGTTGCGAAAAGAAATATGTAAACTGATGCATGGGTGCCTTGTGCTTTTGCATCGTAGGTGGTTGTAGGCCTGTGGATAATCATGTAAGGATTTTTTTATTTTACGAGAAAATAAAATATCTCATGTCTCAGTGTCAGCTGACATAGAAAAGGTTGTTCAAAGGATTAGCCATGACAGTCAATGCCTACTGAAATTACATGATGCTCTTTTTTGAGGCCTCCAAGTTGTTTTCCTAATTTTTTCTGAGAGGAGCTGCTTTGTCCTGCTGCTAATCCATGTCCAAGTGAAGTGGACTAAATGTTTGCAGATGCACCACCGCTCTGTAGCACTGATGGTTGCCGTTGCAGCCCTTTTTCCCGCATTTATCTCAATGACAACAGAGGCACTACCAGATGCCTTTACTGATGCTTCAGCAGTTCACTTACATCTTGAAACCAGCCTTTTGTTTTGGCCAGACTACATTAGAAAAAAAAAGATATTTGAATTTACTTTTCTATAGCAGCATATGCAACTAATCTGAAATGGTTGGTACAGACCATGTGTTAACGGAGTGAGCTACCGTGGAAGACAACGTCGGACAGAGGACGAGATTAAACTGAAATTGCAAATTTAAGGATTAAACTGGCCCTTTTGATAGTTGAGAGATGAATTTGAGCTTTCGATAAAAGTTCAAGGATGAATATGGCTATTTTGCCTAATTTAAGAGAGAAAGTAGGGCGATTTTTATATTTAACCCCTTTTTTAATAAATATTTCAATATTAACCGCTCCAGAAAATAATTTGCATCCATAACCCTTTTTGTCGCGCCATGGAGAATGGCGCGACCAAAAAGGGCTACCGGATGCAAATTATTTTCTGGGGCCACATAGTCGCGCCACATGCGTTGGCGTGACGATACGGCACATTCGACGGCGTTTCCGACATGGAAAAGTTTGTCGCGCCACCCCTGTTGGCGTGACAGTACAGTCTAGTCGCGCCACCGGGAATAGCGCGACGAGACTAAATTTTTGAAAAATCATAACTCTTCAATACGACGTCGGATGAAGATGATTTTTATATGAAAATTGTAGCTCTCGATGAGATCTACAACTTTGTAGTTTTGAGTTTTTTTGTTTGACGACGTTAAGATGCTCAAAAAAATTATATAAACTTTCAGCACCAAAATAATCGCGTATTAGTGATTGTTGCATTATGAAAATCGTATCTTTTTTTAATGGATTCAAACAAAGATATAATTTATATAAAAATTGTAGCTCTCAATGAGGTATACAACGTTGTAGTTCTGAGGTTTTACATTTAAGGTCGTTAAGACGCTTCTGAGGCTTTATATTAGCGTCTTAACGACCTTAAATGTAAAACCTCAGAACTACAACGTTGTATACCTCATTGAGAGCTACAATTTTTATATAAATTATATCTTTGTTTGAATCCATTCAAAAAAGATACGATTTTCATAATGCAACAATCACTAATACGCGATTATTTTGGTGCTGAAAGTTTATATAATTTTTTTGAGCATCTTAACGTCGTCAAACAAAAAAACTCAAAACTACAAAGTTGTAGATCTCATCGAGAGCTACAATTTTCATATAAAAAGCATCTTCATCTGACGTCGTATTGAAGAGTTATGATTTTTCAAAAATTCAGTCTCGTCGCGCCATTCCCGGTGGCGCGACTAGACTTTTCCATGTCGGAAACGCCGTCGAATGTGTCGTATCTTGTCACGCCAACGCATGTGGCGCGACTATGTTATTTGGTCGCGCCAATGGGAATGGCGCGACCAAAAAGGGCTACGGATGCAAATTATTTTCTGAGGCGGTTAATATTGAAATATTTATTAAAAAATAGGTTAAATATAAAAATCGCCCGAGAAAGTATGTCTTTGTCGCGTATTGAGTGGATCCAAACTGCATGAGTGAATGCAAAAATACGTCATCATCCTGGCCGGGCGTATATGCTCAAAATGAGCTTTCACTAACCATCCAAGCTAGTGGATACAATGCATCTTGTGCTGGCAGCCTGTCATCCTCCGGCGAAGAGTCCTCGTATCTATCCACATAGGCAACCAAATATCTTGACAGGAGATTACTACATTAACCATAAAACCAACCAAATAATACTTTTTTAGACTAACGCGTCCCCTCAGCCGTATCTACTCATGCAGGATAACCAACCAAATAATATTTTTCAGACTAATGCATCCACTCATGCAGGATATACGATGCAATGTCGTGAAAGTAACCAAACACACCTAAAAAAGTTACCAGCTTCATAGGTGCAGCAGCATATATATGTAGACGAGATGTTTTCTACTACAATACAACGAAAGTTATACAGAGACGATGAACAAGGACCGCATATAGGACCGACTGATATGTGGGCCCCATATATAGGACCGCACCACGTCAGCGTACAGGGCAGGTTTGGATGTATTGGGACCTAGATGACACCTGAAGCTAAGTTTAGAGACCCAAATGATACCCAAAGCCAAGTTCAGGGACCTAGAAATGACATTTTGTAAGTACAGGGACCCAAGTGACATCTAAAGCCAAGTTCAGGGACCCAGATGACACCCGAAGCCAAGTTCAGGGACCCAGAAATAGCATTTTGAAAGTACGAGAACCCAAGTGACACCACCTGCCAACTTTAGGGACCGCCGGTGAATTTTCCTCAACCAAATAATACTTTTTCAAACTAACGCGTCCCCTCAGCCATATCTACTCATGCAGGATAACCAACCAGTGAGTGCTGATTAAGGATAAAAACGATCGGAAACGGTCGTAAAACTCCTCAACCATTTTCTATTTTTATATTTGAATACGAAAACGAAAGCGAAAACGGTAAAGCCGGACGCGAAAACGGTAAAGCCGGACACGAAAACGAACACGAACTTACGGAATATCGAGAATTTCGAAAATGAACCCATTCGAGCGAAATTATGTCGAACACAGTCGATATACGAAAATTCAATACGGAATACCGATCCACAATGCATAACAATTAACAAGTGTCATCGTGGCAAATTTCGAGTGCAAGAGAGTAGACTTATCAATTTGGTTTCTTTGACAAGAGAAAAAAAGAAAAGAAAAAAAGAAAAAAGAGGAAAATTTGAGATGCCATTGGTACTAGACTAGAAAGGATAGCAACAACGCCTGGCCCATCTAGCTCTCTTTTTTGGTCGGCCCAGTCACATATAATGCAACAACAGCGCCGCGTGAAACCAGATGCAGCCATGCAAGCATACAACACCGTGCGAGGTGATTAGTCCTACCTCGACGACTCAAGGAGGCGCGACAGGGGTGAGCTGCCTATATAATGCGGCCAATGAGCATCAGTACTCCACACTTGCCTTTGTCTAGTTGCCTGGACAGTAATGATTGACAACAAAATTCGGTTTAAACTGAATTTTGAATTCGGGATATTCCGAATTAAAAGTAGAAAAGTAGAAAACGGTCAGAAACGGTCGAAAAATGTCTAAACTGTTTTCTACTTTTACATTTGAAATACGAAAACGAAAGCGAAAACGGTAAAGTCGGACACAAAAATACGAATTCGATCGGATAAAATACAGAAAACGATGCGGTTCGGTTCGGGATATTTCTGTTCCATTTTCATCCTTAGTGCTGATGAGGCTTGGGTGGCGATCAAAGAATTGCCTGCTGATCGTGCGCCGGGTCCAGACGGGTTCACAGGCGCCTTCTACGAGGCGTCTTGGACTGTAATCAGAGACGAGGTCATGGCGGCCATTAACGCCCTCCTGTTCGGAGACAGCAGAGCTTTCCATCGGCTAAACAGCGCACTAATCGTGCTGCTACCTAAGCGGCCAGACGCGAACAAGCCACGGGACTTCAGACCGATCACGATGATCCACAGCGTAGCCAAGCTTGTGTCCAAGATCCTGGCATTGAGGCTTGCTCCGCGAATGAACGAGCTTGTCTCAACGAACCAAAATGCCTTCATTCGTGGGCGCACCATCCATGACAATTACAAATACGTCCAGCAGGCTGCAGTCCTATGCCGCAAAAGGAAGATCCCGAGCATCCTTCTCAAGCTCGACGTGTCCAAGACATCTGATACTCTTTCCTGGCCATTCCTCCTTGAGGTTTTGCAGGCTTTGGGCTTCGGGAGCAATTGGCGAAGATGGACTGCAGCACTGCTGTGCACAGCATCGTCCCGAAGCCGCGGCGTCAGGCAAGGAGATTCACTGTCGCCGTTGCTCTTCATACTGGCCATGGAGGTGCTCAGTCTTTTGTTTGCCAAGGCACAAGAAGGAGTCCTCAGAGGAGCGAATCACGCTAGGATCAAATTCCAGTGCAGCATATATGCTGACGACGTAATCCTCTTCGCTCATCCGGACAAGCATGAAGCCAACGCGATCAAAGAAATCCTGGCCATCTTTGGAGAGGCATCCGGCCTACAAACAAACCTGGGAAAGTGCTCAGTCACAGAGATCTTCGGTGCAGCTGAGCACATTGAAGGGATCAGAGACATTCTACAATGTCAGGTTCTGGGATTCCCGATCAGGTACCTAGGACTCCCACTAAGCACATCCAAGATACCCAAGGCAGAGATAAGGAAGACAGTCGATGCAGTAGCGAGAAGATTGCCGGCCTGTCACGGGCCGCTGATGGCAAAGAGTGGACGACTCATATGGATCAAGTCAGTCCTCTCGGCCGTGCCAATATACTGTATGATCGCGGATGGCCTTCCACCATGGGCGAGAAATGAAATCGATTCAATCTGCCGTAAGTTCTTATGGACAGGCAAGGACGGCGATGTCAGGGGAAAATGCATGTTGGCGTGGGAAACATGCACCAGACCAAAGAAGCTAGGCGGCCTGGGAATCACAGACATGCGCCTTGCCGGATACGCCTTCGAAGCCAAGTGGCTATGGCTTCAGAAGACCGACGGTGAACGAGCATGGGCTGAACTACCTCTGCAGACATCACCGGAAGCAGTAGCGTTCTTCCGCGCTTCCACTTACTCAGTGGTTGGCAGTGGCACAGGCACAAGATTCTGGATCGACAACTGGATCGGAGGGACCTCCATTCAAGACATGGCGCCTACTCTGGTCCAGTTCATACCGAACCGGGTGCGCCAAAACCAAACAGTGGCCGAAGCGTTACCGAATAGGGCGTGGATTCAGCAGATCAGAGGAGGAATGACCATGCCGGCCATCGCTGAGTACCTGTGCATCTGGCACGCGACGCAAGACATCGTGCTCAACGAAACGCCAGATCAGCTCATTTGGAGATGGACCTCAGATGGGAAATTCTCAGTCAGCTCGGCTTACAGCGCCCTACACCTTGCTTCACAAACAATGCTGGGTAGCGACCTAGTCTGGGACTCCTGGGCACCGCTACGCATCAAGCTATTCCTATGGCTCGCACTCAGGAAACGACTATGGACAGCAGATCGGCGACGTCGACATGGTCTAGAAGCTCAGGACAACTGCTACCTTTGCGATCAAGAACCTGAATCTATTGACCACATCATCGTCCAATGCTCCTACGCCAAACAAGTCTGGTGGTTCATACGTTCAGCTCTGCAGGAGACAAGCCAACTGCAGCCAACAGACTCAATCTATGAGTGGTGGCGAACCTGGAGAGCACAGTGGCAGGGGCAGTGTCGCCAAGGAGCCGATTCCATCTTCACGTTGGTCGCTTGGGAACTATGGAAGAAACGTCAGATGCTTCCGTGGAGCCAACACCCAGGTGGCAGACCTACTCAAGCTCATCAAGTATGAGGCCGACATGTGGATCGCCGCGGCGCGAAGAATTTAGGTTGTTTGATGCAGCGAGTAGTACACTAGGAAGTAGCAGTGTTGGGGGGGATCATGCTTGTTCAAAATCTGAGAGATCAATCCCAAAAGTTAATTTGTAAACATTCTCTTTCAACTTAATACAAAAACACGCAAGCCTTTTGCGTGATCGAGAAAAAAAAAGGATAACCAACCAAATAATATTTTTCAGACTAATGCATCCACTCATGCAGGATATACGATGCAATGTCGTGAAAGTAACCAAACACACCTAAAAAAGTTACCAGCTTCATAGGTGCAGCAGCATATATATGTACACGAGATGTTTTCTAATACAATACAACGTAAGTAAGTTATACAGAGACGATGAACAAGGAGACTAAAAGCCCAAGCAAACCTTCTGTGTGCCAGTGCCTACTCCACACCGCCAAAAGGAGGCAATGCCACAGGACAAGCAAACGCGACCGCGAGGAGGCAACACAATCAGCAGCGGCGCGGTCCGGCTACCCCCTGCGGAAGAGCCCGAGGCCGAAGAGCCTGGTGGGCTCCTGCCCCATGGCGCGGTACCTGGCGGCCGCCTCCTCCGCGGCGATGACCTCCTCGCCGCGCCGCGCCACGGCAGCCGCACGCTTCTCCTCGGCAGCCCTGTGCACCGCCGCCGCGCTGTTCTTCAGCTTCTCCGCTTGCGCCGCCTTCTTCGTCTCCAGCTGCTCCTGCACGTACGCACACACCGGCCGTTCGTTCCGTTGAACAACGCTGGCATTATTACATTTTTACATCGACGGTTCGGTGAACGACAACGGGGTAATAAAAAAAAAACTTGCGTTGGTTATGCATGCGACTCACGTGGATCTTCTTGAGCTCGGCCTCCATCTCCGCGACCTTGGAGTTCTCCCAGGAGGTGACGCTCGCCAGCCTCTTGGCCGCCCTGCGCCACACGGAAATTTCAGACCCATGGAGATGGAGACTGCAAAAGGCATTGCAGGATCTGTACGGGAGGGAGGGAGAGGACTTCGCCTGTTCTCGGCTTTGGCCTTCTCGCTCTCCTCCCAGGCGCTGATGAACGACGTCCTCTTGGCGGTCACGACCCGGGTGAGAAACGCGTCTGAATAAACGAGACAAGAGTGAGGACGCCGCCGTGCGATTCCTTGGTGGATTCAGAGTAGAGAGCACACACTACCTCTGTCGCGTGAGCCACCACCTGTGGCTGTAGCTGCAGGCGTCTCGGCATCTGTTGTCCCAAAAGGCAAGAGAAGAGGTTGGCACGTTTATCATCAACGGGCACTGCTCGGATTCTGTATATTCCAACTGATCTTCTAATGAACATACGAAATATTTTGGTATTGATGAGAGTACGTTGTGCTGCATTGCATCCATGCTATCCTCTAAGATTCTTAAGTATTTATTTATATATCTAGACTGTCATAATCCATAATCTCAGGGTCTAAAAATTGTAATCTTGCCATGAAGTGCCAAACCATAAGATTTTATAAGTATGGATACTATATTCAGAGGTCCATCAGTGTCTAACTGCACCCTCCTCAAGCTCAACGAGAAATGCTAACCCTCTGTTTCCGAAGCAAACTGTGAATTAACTCATCATGGAAACACAATCGAGGCCATATCTACTCATGTGCAGTTCATGTATCATGTTCATACGATCTGCGGAAGCCGGTGTGGCCACAATCAAAATTAAAACTAGTCTTACTCTCCACCACGACGAGGGTCACCTCCGGCGCCAACGCCGGCGCCGGTGCGGCCGTCTTCTCCTCGGCGATGTCCTTGGTCGGTAGCGCTTCCGCCTCTGCGTTCTTAGCCTCCTCGGCCATCTCTGATGATCTCGCACTGCTTTCTTCAACAACCCGACAACAGCAAAACCAAGAAAGATGTTTGGAGACGGATGTGGCCGGAGGCTTGCTCGATTGACACGGGACACAACACCTTTGGGGAGCTGAAAAGAAAGGTTGGCAGCAGAAAGCAACGCGCGAGATGGATACAGAACGGCGTCAGATACAAGTTACAGTTACAGACTGACACTGACTGCTGACTGGGGAGGTCACGACTCACGACCTCCCTCCTCTGCGTTACCGAAGAAAACTATGTGCAAATTTCCCCCCTTCTGGTTCTTATAATTCGAAAAAAAAAAGTCCAGCTAGTCTATTCCTGTTTCGCTGCCTTTCCACCTCGGAGCATTGTTAATAGTGAGCGTCGAGGGCCGACAGTCGAAACAAGAGATTACAATGGCTCCCATGCTTTTACTCTCCTCGACAGCCTTTTTTTTGTATTGGTTTTCACGGCAAAAACTATTCTGGAGCAAATGGCTTAATCAGTTAGGATGGGGGCAAAAGGATCGATTGACATCATTATTAGCCACGCACGGTACTGACGGTTTTCCATCTATATGATCTATCATGAAATGCGACAGTTTACCGTAGTACATTTCTGGTCTCTGAATTGGTGACGGACTCGAGCATTCATGTATATATAAGAGATGCCGGTAAACGCTTTGTCCTTTGTAGCAATCAGTTAATTATAACAATGGATGATAGTTGTTTTCTTTTCCTTTTCCAAATTCAGCTGTCACCGGTCAGTACCACCTTGCAAGCAACTGATGCTGTCAGTTAAACTGAGTCTGAAAAAACGGCATAATGCCCATAGGATAGACCAGAAAATTATTAGGGTGGAACCTAACCTGTCTGTCATGTGCTCTTTAGCACGGTATTCAATTCATAGGGCAGAATGTACACTCCTTCAGTCTAGTAAAAGAAAAACTATATATCTAGAAAAAACAGAATGATTTACAGTTTGGAACAGAGGAAGTACAACTTTTTTAGATACCATATCAACATCCAAGGTAATTTGAAAATCCTAAATTTTGAATTTCCAAAATACGAGAACTTATTTTTTGGCAATAAATATTTTTAAAAAAAACATGTCAACTATAATGTTGTAGATCTCTACAATTCTAATATAGCGTTCGTCTTTATCTCACTTTATATGCAAAATTTGTAATTATTAGACAACTATTAAGGGTTAGGGTAGAATAGATAACGGCATAGTGCTCCCTGCACTCCTAGAAACCAGTATTATTTTAATGCATATAGTGTATATAATAGTTAATTATCATAACTGAAGAGTGCTCTCTAGCAAAAAGAATGTTGAGGTGTGGGTATAAGCAAATACCAATATTATAAGAGTCCTATATACAACAAACATATTCCTAACTTCTTTTTTGCGAAGATTCAGGTAGTGTTTAGATGGTGTAAAAGTTGGTGTAAAGTCCTTGTAGCACTTTTCGTTGTTATTTGGTAAAATTTATCCAATCATGGACTAACTAGGCTTAAAAGATTCGTCTCGACATTTACAGACAAACTGTGTAATTAGTTATTTTTTACCTACATTTAATACTCCATACATGCGTCAAAGATTCGATGTGACGGAGAATCTTGTAAAATTTTTGGAATTTGGAAGCAACTAAACACTGCCTCATCAGGTGAAATATGAAGGGCTGTCACTTGTCAGCTGAGGGTCTCAGAAGTCAGAACCCAACAGCGCCCGGGGATTCGGGCACGTACACAAAAACCATGGACATGACGAGTCATCGTCAGTCTTCATGCTTTTGCATTTTGTAGCAGAATTAGGTCCAGTTTAGTTCCAAAAATTTTTACAAAAGAACAGTAGATTCTCCGTCACATCGAATCTTTAGACGTATGCATGAAGCATTAAATATAGATAAAAAATAAAACTAATTACACAGTTTAGACGAAATGGACGAGACGAATCTTTTAAGCCTAATTAGATCATGATTGGACAATATTTGCCAAATAACAACAAAAACGCTACAGTTACATTTTGCCAAAATTTTTGTCAACTAAACGGTGCCTTAGGCAACCTAGTCAACTACTAGTACTCAACTCTGGTGGTACTAGTAGCTGGTAGTAGTACACTGATAAAAGCGATTAGCCTCCCCTGAACTTGCCCAAGAAGCACTAATCACGTGCAGGGCCAAATAAAGCCTTAGCTAGACTTCACACCTTGTCTCCTCACGCAGGTTCTGCCGTCTCTGCATTTGCTGCTGTCGGCGCGCTGCGACCTGAGCCCACGGTTCGCGACCCATGCTCCGTTCAAGTTCGCGATGCATCCACATTTGGGCCGTGTTTGGTTTCGGATTCGGAGCACCCGAGTTGGAACAGTGCGCAATAAATGCGCACTGTAGTATTTCGTTTGTTTTTGGTAAAAATTGTCCAAATTTTAACTAATTAGGCTCAAAATGTTCGTCTCGTAAAGTATAACAAAACTGTGTAATTAGTTTTTAATTTTATTTACATTTAGTACTCTATGTATGTACCGGTATTTTGATGTGATAGGAATCTTCTTTTTGTATAGTGGAATTTGGGGTAAAAATTGGAAAACTAGGCCTCGGTACGATTACGATTTACGAATGCTAGATTCTTCTTTCTCGTGAAGGAAAGGAAGAATATACGAACGCCAAGTTCAGAGCAACATTTTTTTTTCACTTGCATCCACAGGCCACCAGGGAATCGTGACTCCGGGCCCCGCAAGCTCGCGAGCCTCGGTGGACTGGAGACGTCCGTCCGTCGTCTCGGCGTCTCGGAGACCCAGGTCACATCACACGCGACTGCCACAGTCCCCCGTGCCGTTTCGAGAGACACCCCAGGCAGGTCCTCGCCGCATGTGGCGGAAACCGGCAGCTCCGGCTCGCAGAATCGGAGGCCGAGGGAGCGGAGCCCGTGGCGCGACGCGGCTGGTTTCGAGAGCGCCCGGAGGCCGGAGAAACCAAACCGTGGCCGTGCCCACCGGTTGGGCGCCCGCCCGGCTCCCGATAAATCCCGGCCGCGCCACATGCTGCAGCTGCACACCCCCCACCCTTCCAAACTTGGCAAACCCAACGGCTACCGAGCTGCCGTTCTCTCGGAGTCGGAGCAGTAGCAAAAGATTCGTCGCGATGGACGTGTACATCTCGGAGGAGTACGTGGCCCAGCGGCGCGCCGAGAGGAGGGCCGCGCGGGTTGCCGCGGCTGCACGCTGCGGAGAGGAGAAGGCGCGGACGGACGGCGAGCAGAAGCGGTGGACGGCGGCCGCGTGGGCGGAGAAGGGCAAGCGGCCTGTCGACGGCGGGAATGCCGATACGAATGGCGGCGGTGGCTCCGCCTGGCTGGTAGGGGAGGACGCCGTTCTCAGCTACTTCTCGGCTTAGGAGACTGTTGTCCCGCTGCATGCGTCGAAGTCGAGCTAGGCACGGCAAATAGACATGCCATGCACAATTGCGTGGATCGCATTTGGTGGAGAGTTCGTCGTGTTACTTACTACTGGTGGCAGGTTTTGTTTGTAAGTTGTAGGTAGTGTAAGCGATTGGTGTGTGATTGTTGGGCAACAATGTTAATTCAGCTCATCCACCATTTTTTGCCCGCCAGGTTTCGCAGAGATAACAAAGAGAGTCTTGTTACCATTTTTCACATCGCTTAATCTACTCATCTTTGAAACTAGTATATATAGTACCGTGTACTACTGACGCAACTACTATCTCAGTGTTGTACTTTCTTACAAATTGTCCACACGTCGGGTTCTTCCACAAGTCATCAATTGCTTTTGTTATATCTTTTTGTGACATCACAAATCTATATAGTTAGCTTTTAGCTTTTAATCTTATTAGTTATTCTATTCCTTCATCCACGTAGTTCGAACTCTAGTGTTTATTGTATCTTTTATTCATTTTTTATTTTGTATTTTATTTAAAAAATAAATTCTAGATCCTAGACTATAGAAACAATTGTTTCAGCTTGTATGACAGCACTTAAGATGTTGAATTTACTCTATTAAAGAATTACATGTGTTGTATCATTGATTTGTATTAAAAAAAATAAAGTGCTTACCGTCAAACTAACAATGTTGATGTGTAGTCAAAATGTACAAACTTATATAAAGCAATAGCACTCAAAATTTAGTGTCACAAAGATAGAATTTTAATATAGCTTAAAATGAATTATCATTGTCCTTGCATTGGAATGATGATAAATAAACTATATATATATATATTTACTGCTAATATATGCATATGTAAATTTGGTACGCATGGTGACACAACACTTACGTTTAGGTAAATCTGAGTAATTTAAAAACATATAAATAATACTTTATGGTTATTTAATATTTTTCAAATAGTAGCTTATATTGGTAATTATATGTAGGTTTGAGGGTATTTTAGTATATGTTTTATAACATCAAATATGGGTAATTTTGATGTAAACTAAACATTCTACTTTAGATTATCTATCTTGATGACAGAGGTGGATAATTTAAAAGAAAATTTAAAGATTACTTTAAATTATCTTACATAATGAATAAGGTTGGTGGTTCAGTTGTAGAATAGGGGTCTATTTATGTCTTTTCATAATGGAAGAAGTGTGTAATTTTTATAGAAAATGAAATTGATTCAAGGGAAATTATCTGTGGTGTTTAAAGTAAATCAAATTAATGGCTCCGTTCGGCTGTGCTGATAAGCCGGTTGAAAAACACTGTTGGCTGATTTGTTGTGAGAGAAAAATACTGTTCCAGCTGAAAAAACAAGCTGAAAAAGACGGATTATAAGTCGGATGAACCAGGCCAATGACTAGATGTTTCCGATTATTATAAGAGTTGTTGTGTCTCTTTTTTCTAATGAATCTTGTGAGGGTGAAAGCTCCGTTGAGGATCTCCCGTTAGTACTATTAAGATATCTTGTCATCCTTTGTATTAGACCTCTGTGGGTTTTCGATGTGTATTTAGTTGAAACCTAAGTATAAGCTATATCAGCTTTGTTGCATTAATTTTATGTGACATGGTGAATCTATATTTTGACTTTCAGGTATTAATCTTATTAGTTCTTGTATATTTTTAAGCATATGTTAAGTTGGAACTTTGGTGCTTATTACATCCTTATTTATATTTTTCTTTTGTATTTATTAAAAAATATATTTTAAGTCCTAGGAAGGATCCACTATTAATTACTAGAATGTCATAAATAGTCATTTTAACCTACACCACGACACTCAAGATGTTGAATTTTCTATACCAAAGAATCACATGTGTAGTAGTACTGCTTTACAAAACATAAAATGCTTAAAATTAAACTACATATGAGATAATGCATCAAAATGTATAAACCTAGCTAAAGTAACAACTTACAAAATTTATTGTCATGGAGTATATAATTTAAAGTAAATTGTTAGTGTTGTTGGTATGTGGTTTATCAAACAAAGTTTTTTTTCACATTTGATAAAAGTGTTAGAGCAAATACTTATCCTATATTTGGTCTACATGGTAGCACATATTATTACTTTAATTTAACTGTGTTAGAAGTAGTGTGCAATTTAGAAATATACATATAACGTATTTTATGGGTATTGAATATTTTTCAAGATAGCTTATATTTGTAGTTAGAAATTTTGAGCTTATTTTAGTTTACTTTTTATAATAGAAGATGTGGCCTGTGGGTAATTTAAATAATATAAATGGATTAGTTATCATGTTTTTTAGAATGAAAAACATGGGTAGTTTTAAAGCAAATTTAGGGTTCCTTTGCACGATTGAGAAGGCCAGATCGAAGCGTCGAGGATGCGATCATATTCAGCTACATCTCGGCGTGAGCCTTATCCCATCACATGTAGCAAAATCTCATGGATTATTTGGTTTGGGATGTGCTAGTGGAGATTTCAGTTTGTAATTACCGTAAGGGATTCGTATCTGATTTAGGACGAACTTCGGCAAATCCGGTCAGAGGTCACCGTGTACTTCTCTTCGCTAGGCTTATTGGCAGATCGGTAGAACAGACACAGGCCCAAATAGCTCGCTGTAGATCATTGTATTCCTCCTATGTTAAGAGGCAAATGCATTTTGCAGTATCATCATTATACATTTAGACGCCACTAAACTGAACTAGTTATTATATCTCAATAATCCAGGTAAACTAGGGTGGACAAAATTTGATCGGATTTGGTTCGTACTCGTAAAGGATACACCAACTGGAATCTGCAACAGACGAGGCTGCATCAGTGGTTCAGGGCTTGTTTTGCACTATTGAGTACCCATGCTTGTGCCCGTTGATCATCATTATTTTTATTAGTTTTTTTAACGTATTATTTTTATTAGATTCAACATCTTTATCCTTGACCAAGGAGCGCATTTTTTGAAGCTCATCCTCGAGAATTAACATCCTCTCTTTGACATTTGTCACCTCTACTTGCAGTCTAACGATCTCATCATCCTTCGTTTGGGCTACCACTTGCAGCTCATCTAAATCCTGCAGAAGCTTTGGTGCTGCTTCGGTACTTCGGTAGCTTGCTTTCTCTCTATGTTCTTGCTCTTAATGGTCCCACTGTAATCCTACTCCATTGTCTTAAGCTGGTTCCACACAAAACTCCTTTTCTGCTCGTAATGCTGAAATTTCCTTGTTCTTCTCTGATCTGGAATGGATTTGAAGGCTCCTATTGGGGTAGATGTACAAAAATTAGACCCTCAAAAGTAAGGGAAACCCTCAAATAAAAATTAGTGGCCCCTGATTTGAGGGCTCCTGCTGGCTGGAGTTGCTCAAGACACAGAGGCCCAAAGAGCTCACTGTAGATCTTTGTATTCCTGCTATTGTTAAGCGGGGAATGCATTTTGTAGTATCATGCATTTTGTAGTATCATTACACATTTACACGCCACTAAACTGAACTAGTTATTAAGTCTCAAAAATTCGGGCGGACAAAATTTGATTGGATTTGATTCTTACTCGTACAAGGATACACCAACTGAAAATCTGGAACAGATGAGGCTGTATCAGTGGTTCAGGGTTTGTGCACTGCTGAATACCCCTGCGTATGCTCGTTGTGCATTGGGGCGGTGACATACAGAACAACAGAAGCGCCAAGCAGTAGGATCAGAAGAGCTGTGAAGTTCACCAGCAGAGCTTCCGGGCTGTACCTGCCGAGGCCGGCAGCCTGAAGGAAGGTGAGCTTCTCCAGGAACCCCAGCTCTGCAGCAAGCAGTGCCAGTATGTAGACAACAAGCCCAGCGCGAATGTGCCATGGGAGCATTCTGCGCCGGACTGTTGGCGAAGCACCAGGGAAGAAGAAGGTTGTAACACCAAGTAGCCACTGAAATATGAAATCAATGCATTAAGGGTCAAGTTTATTCTGAATTGGTCCTTGTATATAAAAATAAATGTCTTACAAATAATAATAATAATAATAGCAGCAAAATTCTCCTAAAAAATAATAGCAGCAAATCAATTACTGCCCTATACCAAACAAAAAACATCACCCAATGTGAACGAGAACAGGACACTGCATGCTTACAAAGTTCAGCTGAAAGGAAAGGAGTTCAATTTATAGATGTTTGGTTTTCAGCCAACATTGCCATGCTAGAAGTTAGGATGACCATATATATTTCATTCTCATTTAATATTTCCATTGCAAAGTTTGAACAATTTATTCTGACAAATACTCAGATAGCACTATAGCAGTGCAAGGCTTGCACCTGGAAAAGCACTATTTTCATGAATAAAGCAGTAGGTCAATCATACTTGCATTGTTACACATGCCAAAATGTTTTTTTATGATCCTCATAGCTCACAATGTTACAAAAATAAAAAGGGATTGTGTGCATCACCTGTATACCGTACAGGCAGATAGTTCCAAGTCCAACCCACGAATGCAAGCTGTAGAGATTATCAATTCCACTTTCATTGTGGAATTTGAAGGCAGCATATATCCCAACAGAACCCAGGAAGAGTGCAACAGCATGAAGAAGCATGTGAATCATCTTGTTTGCATCATGACTCCATGGCCATATTTTGTAGCCCATTATGGCTGCAGACAAATGCAACAGCTTGGTCACAAATGTTCAATACTGCCACATGATGGAAAGACCATCAAGTAAATAAAAAAGGACTTGTACTATACCTTCGCTCCCTAGGATGATGAATCCTATTAGCATAAGCACAGGATGCACCTGCAAAAACCTGGCTTATCACATTAGGAATTAGGACGTGACACCATATACGTCTAAGGATCCTTTTTGTTGAAATTAAAACTAGGGATTCCCCATGTCAATGAATGATTTCTGGTTTCTTGGCTTCCTATTGATGAGAAGAAAATGATCTAGGTTTTTATTTCGTTGGCACTAACTGATTTGGGTGATGGGGTGGGGGTGGGGAGGGGGGGCATGGCCCCCTGCGCGTCATTGTAGTAAAGGTACAAAACAGAGTAACTACAATGCCGGATCCATGCGTTGGGTTTTTGTGAAGGTAAAACAGCCCAGCCTGATAATTTACTGCTGCCCTAATTGACAAAGCGCTACGGCACCGGCCCTCAATTAGAGCTTTCCTTGCTCCATGCTGTCTTGGAAAACACTCTAGACCTTGGGATTAATGCCCCCTCATACTTCATCTAACCTCTAATGTACCTGCATTTTTTCCAAGCTAAATTAATTGACAATTAATATATGGCCCCTTCTATTTAGAATATGATTACTAGCTGGCTCCCCCTTTGTACATTTTCTAGCTCCAGTTATATTTTGTTCATGTGCTCTGTTACTTCACTGCAAGCTGGTGCCCCCAGCAGTTTGGTTGTAAAACAAATCATTTGCTTTCAATAAAAGTAGGTAACAAACTTTGGTTAAAAAGAGACCTAACGAAATTAACAATGCCGGATGGAAATCCTAATCAATATACATTTATACGCCGCCAGGCCTCATAAAGTCCATGAGATTTTTCTGGCGTAGAGTTGTAGCTTTGAAGGGCTTAAGCTCCAATTCTCATCGCAATGTAGCCTGATATACTACTTCTCGAGTCAAGAACTTATAGCTGAATAAGAACACTAAATTAGATGTCAGCCCATCACATTCACGTTGGTGATGACTGATGAACACTCCGAAGCTATAGGGATATATATACTGATTGCTAGTCTTAACAAATTCCTATTGTAGTAATGTAGTCTGACAAACGATCTCAAATTAATCAAAGTGGTCATATTTAAAATATGCAGATCATTACTCTTAAACATATAAGGAAATTTAAATTGACCAAATTATTATAGGTTAGGATAACAAGCAAAACAAAGTCAGCGTTTCAATTGGATGTCACACTTAAACATGCCCTCCCCGGGTTAGGCTAGCAAATAACAAGCGAGCAGTAATGCAAGGTAAAATGGTGAAACATAAAACATCTAGATTCCAAACACCTGAAACCTACTTGAGCACACTACAACGCTAGATTGCCATAGGCCAGGGCCACTAGAGCCAAGCAAGCAGTGATTACAGCACAGCACAGCCTAGCAAGTTACAGAAAAGCAACTAAGCAGCCATGAACCGCCATGCGGCATTAAAACCGGTCGATCCCCGCGGTGGTGGTTGAACCAAAAGAGTATGACCACAGCAGATCCCCGTTCGCCTTGCGGGAATGGGTTCACGGCAATCAGATTCCAACCAAACCAAGGACCCGGGGACCTCTACGACCATGAAATCGAATGCTACCTGCCTATGTCCACGGGAAGAAACGGCAGAGAAAAGAGTCTTACGTTGAAGATGAGGCCCTTGTTGGCGGGGGACCCCAGGGAGAGCCCGCCGCGGAAATGGACACACCACAGCAGCACGAGCACCGCCGCGGAGGCCGCGAGCATGCGCGCAACCTTCGCGGGCGCCGGCACGGCCATCTCCTCCTCCAGCGCTGGGAGAGGGATCGGAGCTCGGAAGCCTGCTCGGCCCGGCCGCCTGGGCAATGTCAACAGACTCGAGACAGTCAACACCGTGTCCTTGTCTGTGGGCCGCGGAGAGGACGACGACGTTGACCCAGCAAACGAGACTATGGGCCCCGGCCTGAGAACAACCACATTCACATTGGGCCTTGGACTGAAATGGGCCTAAATGATTCTAATTGACACGCTTTCCTCTAAAACGTTATCTGTCCCTTTTTTTTTTAATGCTTGCTTCGTAGTATCATTGTGGTGCGCCTGTCAATTGCCGTCACTGTCTACAGCAGAGAAACATCATATTCCTCTCCCCGTGCCCATTAAGATCCAGACCCTGCCACAGACACTATCCACGATGATATACCACGCGTAAAACACGCACAAAAAGTCGTGTCTAATGATGCGCTGCTATGAACGTGCTAAGGGCCAAAATCCCCTGATCGCCACCCCATCCAGTGCACCGTTCTTCCGTGTATTTCGTTTCAAATCTGACGAAAGTGAAACAGACCAGACGGCACGGATTCGTACTCGAGAGAGAGAGCCCTGACTGCCCGCGACGCCGCACCTAACCGACCATGTTGATTAATTCAGCGGCCTAGTCTCCATCAGCCGGGCGGCGGTCTCTGTGCTTAGCGTTTCTCGCGAGACTTGCAGCGGAGCTGCTGTTCTTGCGCACGCTCCGGGTTGCGTCCGTGGGCGATGACAGTATGGCACATTGTCCTCTCACGGAATCGCATGGTTAGCTTCTAGAAACTTCATTTTCAAAGAAACGCCAGTGTTAAGTGCAATCGCTATCTTGCAATGAACATTTTAGGGCCTGTTTAGATGAAAAAAATTTAGTAAAATGGACACCGTAGCGTTTTCGTTGTTATTTGGCAATTAGTGTCCAATCATAGTCTAATTAGGCTTAAAAGATTCGTCTCGTGGATTTCGTCTAAACTGTGTAATTAGTTTTATTTTTTATTTATATTTAATGCTTCATGCATGCGTCCAAAAATTCAATGTGACGGAGAATGTGAAAAATTTTGCAAAATTCTTGGGGAACTAAACTGGCCTTACCCTTCTTGGGAAAATAGGAACAATGCAACCGCAACGGCTCACAAGAATTCATACTCTTTCCTGCGCCTGCCATACCTTCTAAGCTCAGTCTCCTGCACCACCAGCTCATCACTGCACAACTCTAAATTCCTCTCTTTAACAAAGAGTACCATCTACCACTACACGCTTTTTTCTGTGCCACTGTTCCAGCACACAGCTTCTTGACTACTACCACCGTTCATTCGCACGTCACACAAAAGAGATACTTTTCCCAGTTTCCTTGCAGTTAAAGCGATGCATAAGGATTGGTTTTACTGTTGTTAGTAGGACTGAATTTCAATCACTCTCTTTGTGCTCCAATTTTAACCTTTTCAGCCTGGCAGAAGCTAACTCGTAACAGTACAGAAAAATTCTGTTCATAATGTACACAGTACACTAACCACCATTCACCTTTACAACTGGGAAGCATTTAATAAGAAGGTTTCAGCAACGGCAGGTTACTCATCATGCATTGCCCGCCACTCTGATCCGTTTGTCTCTGTAGGTTTTCAGACAGAGAGGAAGTTTCGTTCTGCAAATCTGCAATGCAATGTTCTCTTGTCCGACAGACAGGGGGCCGGGTGAGCTGAAAGCCTGAAAATTAACCACCACAACGAACAAGCGGCACATGATGCCGACTGAGCAAGCACAGATCGATTCTCTCAGTCTCAGATCTCTCGACCTCGCCCTTTTCTTCTCACTCTGCTTGGAACCATGCAAAACTCCAGCCGCAAGCTTGCTACGCGTGACAGCGCGCGCGCGTGAGCGGTTTCGTACCTTGGCGGCAAGCTAGTGCTAGGCAGGTCAACTGCAACTCTGCATAAAGCAGATGAACATTATAAAAAGAAAAGAAGGGTGTACAAATTTTTTATGTGGCTTGATGCCTGAAGCTACATTCCCATGCATCCACAAAGCACAAAGCACGAACTGAAGCAGATCGTCGGTGAGAGCAGGCCCGGGCGGTAGCTCATGCTTCCCAGCCATCTGAGGTTTAGCCAACCGTGATACCAACGTCCTACTGGTAAGCCACTGATGCTAGTGCTACGACCGACGACGACGTTGGCAGAAAGCATATGCATGACGCTTTCCAGCAAGACGGAAAAAAAGGCGTGAAAATTCAGCCGCAAGATTGATTACCAGCATAACAAGGGCTGCGTCGACCTCCATTTGCGATGATTAGCTTATCGCCATTCGCCAACGAAGGCAACAATAACATGTCACCTTCTGATCGATCTGCAGAGTGAGGCGGGAAAAGGGAGCAATCGATCGATGCGGTTCACTGTCAACTTTTTTTTCGCGAAAGAACCGTGGGGGCCTGCGCTGCGCGTTTGCTTGCTCCTCTTTCGCTTTGGCCAGTCCTTTGGTGAAAGAGATCATAAATATGTGGCCAGCGAAAAAAATCGTAACGGAAACGGGAAAGAGACCCGCCCTTGGCTCTTGGCTGGCACGCTTCTCTGCTCAGTGCTTTTACTGCAATGCTGCCGCTGTAAATTTCCTCTCCTCTTGCATTGACCTTTTTTATGTGCATGTCAAATGTCCGGAACCAACACACGAACGATCCACTACGTCACATCTTTGACCGTCCGGTACAGTACTCCAGTCCACAGCTGGGCGTGCGTACCACCACGCTCCACGCCTCCGGGTCGGGAGTCCGGGGTTCAGGCTCAGGTCCGGAAAAGGGAAAAAACAAGAGGCAGTCCGGCGTACTTAGGCCACGTTTAGTTTCAAAAATTTTCAAGATTCGCTGTTACATCGAATGTTTGGACACATGCATAGAACATTAAATATAGACAAAAAAAACTAATTACACAATTTGGTAAGAAACCACGAGACGAATCTTTTAAACCTAATTAGTCCATGATTAGACACTAATTGACAAATACAAACGAAAGTGCTACAATAGTCAAAGCCAAAAAATTTCGCGAACTAAACTCACCCTTATCCCCGGAGTTGACTGCTGTCTGGCACGCCGCACGATCCATCCAGCTGCGAGATCGCACTAACGTACGGCCCGCAAGCAGGTGTGCTCCCTCCATCCTTAAATATCTATCATTGTTAGTGTACGTACCGTAAGTTTAACTCGATTTATAAAAATACGTACAACATTTGTATCTTTAAATAAATTTATTAAAAAACTAGATTCAAAGATCTTTTCAATGATATTAATTATATATCATAAAATATACATTTAGTTAAAGTTATTTTTTTAAAAAGAAAAAAGACATATATTTAGGGATGGAGGAAGCAAGCGTGAATGATCGCGTTGGCAGGCCGCCCGACGCGATCGGCGCGCGCTTGCCCGTCACACAGATCAAACCTGATGATGAGCAGGTGGAGTACGTGTCCATGGCAGGCAGCGCCGTGTCAGCTATCACGCGCCGACGCCTTGCATGCGTGCCTGCGCGCTTGGCCCGGCCGGAGACAACAGGGACCCCACGAGACATCATGGCGGCGGCGCACGTCCGACTCCGATCGGAGTAGCGGCGAGCCGCGGCGCGAGCGCATCGATCGCGCCACATGGGATGGGAGTATGGGACTTGGGAGGAGGGGCTGCGGCCTGCCGCCGGCGGTTGCCGGCCTTGGTTGGCATGGCAGCGCGATCGCAACGTGACGGACTGACGGGCGATGTGCCGATGTGGTAAGGAGGGCTGGACTTGACACCACGGCTGGCCGTCTTTTTGGCATGTGTTATTCGAGACCGTGGCATGTTTCCAGTCCAATCAGACCGCATCTGCTGGGATGATCAGTTGTTGACTTGCCCCGAGCTGGCGAGCTAGTACCGACAATAGGAGGGCTGCGATGCACGGAGAAGGAAGACGCTGGACTGGATCAGGCCTGGACTATGCTGTCTTCCTTTTTGCGGATCAGGCTGGATTATAGTACTGTGCGGGACAGCGGGAGCAGAGTACAGGTTCCTCCAAATACAGAAGACGTTGGTTTGGGAACAGATCACCTGCACTGCAAGCTGTGGAATGGGAGCGGGAGGTGTGGAGGCCGCGTGGGTTCGCTGCAGTGCAGACCGCTGGTGAACGTTTGCTGCGCTGGCGAATTCGATTCATTTTGATTTCATGCGGTGCAGAGGTGGAGGGCCATAAATTAGCTGCCAGCTCAGGCACGGCTTCAATGCCTTGCCTACCGACGATGCTACGCGCGCACACACCCACGGTTTCAGCCCGTCTCAAACGTGCCCCTCAGCTCTCAAACGTGCTGAAGCACCTAAACAAAACCCTGGCAGCCACCTTCTGTCTTTGTCTGTCCTCGTGCTATTGTACACGAACATTTCCGAATCCATTCTCTGCAGCTACCCCGCTAACAGCAGATCGTCAGAATTTGTCAAAGGGAGGATTATTGTCGGTGAACCATCCTTTTCCAAATACTCCGTAACAATCACGAGAATATGAAATGCAGAAAAATAATAAGAAATCAAGATCGAGGGAGAGAGAGAGTACTCCAAGCTCAGCAGCAAGTAGAAAAAGTGAGTAGGACCCACCAGGTGCCGGTTGGAAAAGTGACCGTTGGGCTGGCAGGAACTACTTCCACTGCATGACTGCAGCTGCTACACGCCAGCCCCAACGATGAAAGATTCCAAAAAATCCACGCCCACCGCTTTGACTTTACTTCTTTTTCTCCTTTCTTTTGTTCTACGTGAAAATATGAGTCATGTGCACCCAAAAAAGTCGTATTCTTTTGTTGTTAAGTACTCTACGCATTATGGGAGCTGTCCCATTATTGTTGTTTTCTTAAGTAAAACAGATGGGGCAAACAAAGCTGTATAAGGGCTTGAACAACACATGAAGATTATTTACAAGTTATTAGAATTTAACACACTGCCTTCTAGGCACAGGACAACCTTATTGGGCTCCGCTATGGCCACAACGAGCATGGCATGGATTAGCCCAGCTTGTTGTCGTTGTCCGTCGGGATGACGATGATGGAGCTTGCGACTTTGCGGCCGCTGACGCCTCGTCCATTGGGCTCGCTGTAAGAGCGGCAGTTGTAGTACTTCGATGAGGGGAACTTCGGCATGACTTGACGCGCGAAGCACCGGATCAAGCCACATCAGTGACAACTCACAGCACAATGGGAGGGACGTCATCGATTTGGCCTTGGAGCACGGCCTCGCCCTATTCCTAGCCCCTGAGGGTTTTTTTTTGCAAGATGCGCGACCCAAAGACGATTCAAAACGGTACGTTGTATGTGCTCTAAACTGTAACCACAAAGTAGAACAGTACAACAATCTTTCATCCTTTGGGAAGTGAATATAATAATTGGAGTAGTTGATCTTTATTGAGGTGTGCAACATCCCAACAGCAGCAATGCCATGGACCAAAGGATTGAACAATAAAGACGATTGGGGCACTAATCATTTATATTGTGAAAACGAAGCTTATTTGCCGAGTGGTGATATAGCACTCACCGGATAAAAAGCCGATTTCATATTTTAGCAGGAACTGAAATTCATGTATATATGCCGCACCGCATGCGCATGCGCAGGAGCTGAAGAAAGACTCCTTGCGGATTAGAAGTAGATGATGGGTAGTTATCAGCAGGGCCGAGGGTTGGTTCGGTCTCCGATGTGCCAAGATGCCTTGATTCTTCGTCAAGTTACCCAACTCCCCTTGCTAACAGACCGAAGGCGATGCCGCAACGCACCAAAGCGCTCAAAGCTGATGGAGGCAAGTGCTCGTCGCCGTTGTCCGTAGGTCGATCACATGGCAAAAGAGGGCCAAGGAAAAGGAGAGACTACACCTACACTAGAAATGAACGTGCTGGTCTTACGCAACCCCGTGTCCATGCAGTTGACACAGTTTGACGTAGTACTACTGTACGTACGTACATACCAGCATTATTGCAAGTGGTACAACGAAAAAAGCGTGAGACCTTCCTGTCACTCTGACACAAGAATGCCCGGAATCGGCATTCTCATAGCCCACACTCGAGCACAATGGGTATATTCATCCTCTATACGTTTTAGTCAGCAAGATTCTCTCCTCTATACTTAATTCTCCCACACTCATCCACCCTCTATATCATCCTCTATCCACTCTATCTACTGTGGGATCCACTTGTCATTTTATCTAAATATATCAATGTGTGATCTAGTTTCGAAGGATTTATTGAGACGAATTTAATGGTGCAATCAAAATTTAATTTGGATTTTTGGTTTGTGAGTTATATCATTTTTTCCCCTTTGTTTAGCTAGTGGGGTCCGCCACTGCTCACTATAGAGTAAGCACTGTACTGCTCTAAATATAGAGTGAGAGAAATGATAGAGTATCGTTTTAGAGTACCCAGTGCAACAGTTTTTACTCTATATTTATACTCTAAAGCTTTAGAATATCTATTTAGAGTACCCACTGCGGGTAGTCTAACCTGCTACATGGCGAGCATGTTGGTTGGACAAGAAAAGCAGAGGACAGAGGCTAACATTAACCGACAGGAACCACTGTCGGTAGAGGCACCAATGCGGCAATGCACCACAGCAGCGCCTAGCATGCAGATCTGTGAGGCTCGCTCGCTGCTACCACGGATGTTGCACGGCTGGAGCATATCCTTTAGTATTACCTTTCTAAAAAAGAGTAACACTGCTTGATCACCTAAAAGTTTCCCCTTAATCGGCAATTATTCAGTAGGGCCATGTATCCCCATCGGGGCAGCCGTATTCTCCCTCCGGGGTCCGCACCAACAGGACCAGCCAGCCACCGGACGATGCCTGCCAGTCTGCCACTGCGCGCTAGCTCCACTCACAGTACCGAACGCTGCTGCCGCGGCAGCGGGGCTCCCGGCCGTCCCATTTGCTCGTGCACGGAGCACGGGGGGCCGCGCCGGATGCATCCCGTCGCGTACGTGACGCGGGGCACGGCCACACGGCGGCAGCGGGGTTATTGACCCGCTGTCTCTTTCTCTTGGACCAGCAGGTTGCCTTGCATTTGCATGCCGTCGCGTCTCCGTCGCCGCTGCCATATCCCGTGCCCCCTCACCACCCCGCCGTGCGTCCGTGCGTCGTACCGGTACAGTCCGTGTGCCCGCGCCACGATTAATCGCCATAACAACTGACCTCTAAAAGTAAAACTGGGGTACGGTACCTGTACCTTTTTCCCCTTGATTCGAGTAACGATTCGCAGAAAAAGTGGACAATGCCACAGTGAAGTACGTCCTCCGACCTCCATCAAGCCATCAAAGGCCCGGGATGACAGCTCGTCGGCAGTCGCACTTTCGCCCTCACAGAGGTCATCATAAAGAAAAAAAGGAGAACCTTGAATTCATTCAGAGGAAACTCACCATGCAGCAAAGTTTTTCAGACAGGTACGTTTTATCGGCTCCTGTGGCATCGTACGCCTAGACTCGGACGGATACTGTCACGTACTAGACTTTCTCAAACAACAACTACTAAAAGCAGACAAGAGAGCATGCCCTACCCCGAATTGATCTGCCTCCAGACACGAACGGATACAGGTACAGCCGGGGCATGCAAGCTGAGGTTGGAGGAGATGATCGATCAACGATCATGGCTAGCTGCCGGCTGGGACCAACCAATCGATGTGCTCATGCAATTAGTTAGTGCGCCCAACATCACTGCAGACCAACCGAGCAGCAGGCAGCTGGCGACGTACGAGTCGGCTGGGCTGTTTAGATGCAAAAAATTTTGGTAAAATGGACACTGTAGCGTTTTCGTTGTTATTTGGTAATTAGTGTCCAATCATAGTCTAATTAGGCTTAAAAGATTCGTCTCGTGAATTTCGTCTAAACTGTGTAATTAGTTTTATTTTTTATTTATATTTAATGTTTCATGCATGTGTCTAAAGATTCGATGTGACGAGGAATGTAAAAAATTTTGCAAGGCCTGGGACCGAGGAATCAGACGACGGCGTGCAGTGGGAGCTGCTGCAGTGCCGCACCAGTGCAGTGGCCGGGCGGTCACCGGCCGCCGGAGACAGGTCAGGGGACAAGGCTGCTATGAGCCTATGACGACGCTCGACGCTTCAACAGAGCTACTGAACCAACCGTGCTGTCCTAATGCGCGAGGGGCCACATGCGAGTGAGTGAATGAGTGATGCAATGCAAGCTCCCTTTTTGTGCAAAAAAAAGGGGAAACAAATCTTGTACTCTTCCTGCTCCGCTCTGCTCCGCTCTGCTCGATCTTCCTTTCCTCTTTTGCGATTGGCCTGATCTGCTGGCGATAACCTAACCTATAGATTGCAGATTTGCAGTACCAAATGGGTTGGCTGCCTGGTTGGTTTACCCAAGGCGCGATCACTCGCTTTGGGCCGAACAGTTATTTCCTGTGTGCAGTAAATAAAATGAAACTACTAGTGGTCATCAGCGTCGCACCGACGCGTGTGAGCTGTACGTACGAGTGTTCGACGATGACCAAACGCATTCGTTCCAAGAGAAACTGGGGCCCATAAGTCAGATAACGATAGGCGAAGAAAAATGGAGCGGATGATTGAGAGAAAAGATACGCGGGTTCTCCGGGGGCGAAAAAAAGTCAGACGATAACAAAGGAACAGTGCAAAAACAAAACTGAGAGGAATGGCAACCTTTATTTTCTTTGGATTGGAGGAAATAAATAAGGAGGAGCTGATGGTTGGAGAGGAGTGCGCAGGAAAAGCATATCTACCTCGATTCTTCACGACTAAATAAATCGGATGAGAGCAAAATAATACTCTGATCCATATAATAACAGGCCAGTACTGTTTTCGCAACGAATGCAATAATAACATGGGTCGCAGGATTTTATATTAAGACAAATATCCCTGTTAGCCTTTACAAAAAAAAAAGATATCCTTGGTAGCTACAAGCCTATAACAAAAGTCAATCCAGGGATATAAAAAAAAAGAGCGGTGGAAATGAATGTCATCTTTGGAATCTCTGGCGTTGTTTATCTTCGTATCCTTTGAGTGAACTTCAGGGTTACGAGGTTGTGCCTGCTTATGTTCTGAACTCTTTATTTTCTTTTTAGCGACCATGTATTATCAAGTTTTTCATCAAGAGAATGACTTGTGTTCTGAATTTGATGTAAGCCACGCGGTGCTTCGGAACTGGAGATGTCAAACCTTTTTTCCCCTGAAGCAGTACTCTATGTTTCTACACCTTGTTCGTTTGAGCTATTCAGCGGAATCAGCAGCCATCCAGCAGTGTTTTTCTCTCACAACAAACCAGCAAACAGTACTTTCAGCCACAATAAACCAGCGAAACGAACAGGCTGCTAGATAATTCCTTCAAGTATTCTAAAAGAAAAACTGTGGACGCAAATCGCAGCCTATTAAGCGGTTTCCATAGAATATTTTGCTGCCTCGTCATCAATCCACAAGAAACGAGAAAATCAGGAGTACTAGCTAGGCAGTTTGATCGGTGTAGCTACTACCACCAGTCCATGTCCGCACTCCACACCGCCCCCTGTTTTGGAATTTGGAGGGAGGAGTATATGCGTAGCACTGGGATACGCCTGTCGGGACGTCCTGTTGGATGTACGGGTGCAGCCTGTCCACGGAGAACAGGCAGTGGGCGTATGGAACGGTTGCCAGGATCAGGATCCAGGATCCGACGCCCCACCACGGGCATTGCCAAGTTGTAAACCTCGAGGGCCGCAGGCCGCGGAGAGGAGAAAAAAAAAGAGTCGACGGCATGCACGTCCACATGCGCAAAAGGGCCGCAGTCACGTTGGCTGTCCGATCTACTTGCTGAGACTACCCGCAGTGGTTACTCTAAAGCAATACTCTACAGCTTTAGAGTATGAATATAGAGTAAAAACTGTTGTATTAGGTACTTAAAACGATACTCTATCCTTTCTCTTACTATATATATTTAGAGTGGTACAGTGCTTACTCTATAGTGGGCAGTGGCGGGCCCCACTAGCTAAACAAAGGAAAAAAATATTATAACTCACAAACCAAAAATCTAAATTAAATTTCGATTACACCATTAAGTTCGTCTCAATAAATCCTTCAAAACTAGATCACACATGGATATATTTAGATAAAGTGACAAGTAGATCCTATAGTGGATAAAGTGGATAGAGGATGAATGAGTGCGGAAGAATTAAGTATAGAGAAAAGAATCTTACTGACCAGAACATATAAAGGATGAATATAGAAGTCTATGAGTGCGGATAGCCTGAGGGCCGGACAGCATCCTTGCCGTCAGATGCTGCGTACGTATGGAAAGCCGCCAGGGACAAAAGGGTGGCCTCACCTGAGCGCGTCTTCTTGTGCTTTACCGGCCGTTTGCCTGCATATGCAAGGGCGCAAGGCCAGATGTGTTTTTGACTGTTTCTATGCCTCCAGGTGAGCAAGAATGCACGACTGACTAGGTTGTGTTAGAGTACAGCTAATAATACAGTTAATTACTAGCTGTGTGTAAAAGTTTGGCTCATTTGTTAGCCTATCCATTTAGCAGTTGGCTACTAAGGTATATTTCATCATTAATATATAAGTTTTTTTAGAGCTCGTGCATCAACTGACAGTAAACTTATGCTTGCTTCTTTTCTCTCTCTCTTTTTCCACCTTAGTGTAAAGCCCATTTATATCTCTTTATTATTATTCTCTCTTTTAGAGACTTAAGGATGATGTCCTATTCACCGCTGAGATCCTTTATGATCTGACAATGTGGTTCCTATGAAAATCTTCAGCTCGGTCAAACATATTGTATATCCTTAACAAATAAAGACGTATTGGATATTGTCGTAAAATGTTTTAACTTGAATTCAAAAGCATATAAATATATAATTGCTTCAGTTTGACTTCCGGCATGCATACAAGATTCTGTTAGGGTGCTCTCTTTGTTGCCGCATATGAAATCATGTGAAGAATTTACACCTCTTTAGGACAGGATTTTCACATGAATTATATAGAAATTTTATGGGAATCAATTTAGAAAAAAAGGTAAGAATATGATTTTTTGCGTATTCCAGACAAGGCCTTCAACGTAGACTAACAATAACTCCTTGACATCATCAATCTAGAATTTTGTTGACCGAAAACCGGCCATATATAATCACTACGTCATATACTAGAATAATAGTACACAACTCAGTCCACAACATAGACTAAGTCATTTTATCATCTATAATCGTTAGCTTAATATATACTTTCCGTGAGCTTTATAATTTTGTTCTCTACTTCTCGCTATTTCGAGGAAATATAAGTCACTCAACCACTTGTCATGTTTGCCTTTAACCAAATGTTGAACATTAGTGCACTCCCTCTCTCTCTCTCACGCGCTAACAGCTAGAAAACCTCCGCATACAACCAAAACCCAAATGGTGCATTGCCCAACGGTAGAACATCAGTAACGACTAACGAGTAGTAGTAAGAAACTTTGGTCCCAAGTAAGTTCCTCACATCACATGCCATGGTCCTCTCCTGCCTCCATCCCATCTCCACGGATCCAAATCCAAGTACTGTATCCTACACGCAGTGACGCAGAACTCAAAAAAATAATAAAATAAATAGGAATATCCCGCGTCTGTTTAGATGCACCTAGAGTGAAATTTTTTC
Source organism: Saccharum hybrid cultivar R570 (assembly GCA_038087645.1). Classification (NCBI taxonomy): domain Eukaryota; kingdom Viridiplantae; phylum Streptophyta; class Magnoliopsida; order Poales; family Poaceae; genus Saccharum; species Saccharum hybrid cultivar. The sequence continues at coordinate 28,444,734 of JAQSUU010000015.1, read as the reverse complement.
ACTCTCTCCGTCACATCAATCTTTGACCCATGCATAAAACAGTAAATATAGGTAAAAAATAACTAATTATACAGTTTAGTTGGAAATCACGAGATGAATTTTTTGAGTCTAGTTGGTTCACGATTAAATAATATTTATTAAATAAGACGAAAATTATATTATTCATTAAGTTGAATTTTTTTCAACAACTGCCATCCCCAGGCCCACACGGCACCGATGCAGCCGGTCGCTGCCGTTGTGCTGCGAGGCACAGTAGCTACGACACGCTCCAGCAGGCAGCAACAGCAAGGCCGCAGGGCAGCAAGCATACCCCATCGGTCCCATCCAAGCAGCCGGGGGCTCAGATTTTATAATCCATCACTTCTCCACCAGACCCCAATCGCCCTCCTCCCCAGCTGTACTATAGATGGTGAAAAAGTTTGGGTTCGGCTACTGTAGCACTTTTTGTTGTTATTTGGTAAAATTTATCCAATCATAGACTAGCTAGACTCAAAAGATTCATCTCGACATTTACAGACAAACTGTGTAATTAGTTTTTTCTTTCGTCTACATTTAGTACTCCATGCATGTGTCGCAAGATTTGATGTGACAGGTACTATAGCACTTTTTGGGTTTGCTTTTTGGGTGGGAGGAGCAACTAAACAGGCTCTACGCCTGCAGGAGTACCCAAGAAATCAATTCCATTTCTCTTTTCCCCAAACAATTTGACCTCCGTTTTAGACCATGTGCACCGGGAACGCTAAAGGCGTTCGCTACCCGCATACGGTTTCGTTTAGCGTGTCAAATGTTCTGCACCGGAGACGCTATTGCATACGCTACTTCCCCCTCGTCTCCTATTCCTGGCGTTTTTGCGTATCAAATGGTAGGGCCCACTATTTTTAAGTGACTACAAAATGTTATAACTCACAAACTAAAAACCAAGTTAAATTCCGATTACACCATTAAATTTGTTTTAATAAATGCTTCAAAACTAGATCCCATATGGATATATTTAGATAAAGTGACCAGTGGGCCCTACAGTGGATGAAGGATGATATAGAGGAGGGATGAGTGCGGGAAAACTGTATATTTTGTGGTGACTAGGATGGAATATTCCTTTTAGAGGATGAATATAGAGGTTCATGAGTGCGGGTAGTCTTATAGCCTCTCTCTCATCACAACTTCTCTCACTACATTTCCTCTCTCTCTAGCCCACTTAAACCCCCCAAATCAGAGAGAGAGAGCAAGAGGGAGGGAGGACCAAGGAGAGGAAAAGCAGAGCTGGAGAGAGAGAGTCTCTCTCACTAGATCTACTACTAGTGTCCACTGCCTCCTCGGCCTTGTTGCTGCCTGCGTGCGTGCCTTTGCCCAAAGGAGAGCCCAAAGCCTGCCTGCTCGGTGCTCGCTTCGCTTGCAGCTGCAGTGGCCTCACTTCCCCCTCACGCTCTATGCTTGCTCTGCCAGACTGCCACCATGTGGCGGGGGTGGTGGTCTTGGCGCTCCAACTAACCACCACCAGCACCTCACACCACCACCGCATCGGCACCTCACACCACCGACCCTGGTGGCGTCACGCGGACCGGTGGCTTCTTCCGCGCGCGGCATTGCAATGCCGCCACCGGTGGACGCTCCCGTGAAGGAGTAGCTCGCTGGCCCAGCGGCAGCGGCAGCGGGCGAGGCGAAGGGGGGCGGAGGTCGTTCTTGCAGAGTCTGTTCCGGGAGCGAGCGACCGACCGACCTAGCGCGGCGCCGCCGACATGTTCAAGTCGCGGTGGCGCGGCGGCGGCGGCAAGGCCAAGGCCGTGTTCAAGCTGCAGTTCCACGCCACGCAGGCACGGCTCCGTAGGCTTCGGATTTTTAATTTTGTTGTTGATTGACGCGTGACAGGAGGGTGGCTGGTTCTTGCCGCAGGTGCCCGAGTTGGGATGGGAGGCAATGATGGTGGTGGTGACGCCGCAGGACGCCGGCCGGCCGACGGCGCGGTCGGAGCCCGCGGAGGTCACCGACGGCGCGTGCCGGTGGGCGGCCCCTATCATGGAGGCCACCAAGCTCCCCGCCGGCAAGGACAAGATCTACCAGTTCCTCGTCTACGAGACCGTAAGCGACCTGCCGCCGCCGCCCGCCGCCCGCCGCTTACTAATTCGTGATTAACCGACCGCGGTGATTCCGCTGTCGATCTTGACTCGGGCAATGCTGTCGGTGCAGGGGTCGAGCAAGGCGGCGCTGCTGGGGGAGGCCACGGTGAACCTGGCGGAGTACGCCGACGCGTTGAAGCCGTCGGCGGTGACGCTCCCGCTCAAGGGCAGCCCCGGCGCGCTGCTGCACGTGAGCATCACCATCTCTGCTCTCTCTTCCCCACCTCCCTCCCTCGCATCCCTTAAAGGGTCGTGCCGTTTTCTTGTGACCATTCGACGGCGACGTGCTCGCGGTCTATCTGATTTTGATGTCTCGCTGATGCTTCGCTTCCTGTGACAGGTGACCATCCAGCGGGTGGTGGGTGGCGGCGGTGGGTGCGGAGACGACGCGAGGTGCGTTGGGTGGTGGATTAAATCTACGCACACATCTCTGCCTCATTGTTGTTTGTTTGAGCTTTAAGGATCGTCTCGCCCCCAGCCAGATTTAGCCATTGCCGCCGCTGCATTGTTATTTGAGCCTTAGGGATTGAGCCATCTCAACCAGATTTTATAGTCATTGCTACTGCATTGTGGTTTAGGCCTTAAGCATTCGTTTGGTTGGGGCATTGCTTGGTTACTGACTCTTGTTGTCCTCCCGGTGGCAACAGCGAGAACGGCGACGCCTCGCCGGTGGCAAAGACGCCACAGAGGAGAACCACGCTGCAGAGCCAGCTGAGCCGGTTTGAGGACGAGGACGGCGAGAAGGCTAGAGCGGCCACGGATGCGATGAGTCCTGTGCAAGTAAGTGGTTCTTTGGGGAATTCTTTAGAGCTTTTCCTCGTTTGGATTCATCATCATTGGGTTGCTTTGTTTCATCTTGTGATTGCTAAGAAAGAGGGCTTTTGGTATACAAAGAGCATTGCAAAATAAAAAGGGGCAAAGGGTGCCTAAGTTATATCTGAATGACAATAAGCTGTATGTCACTTTTTGTTTGAGATCTGGTTTTCTCATGCCTGTAGACTGTAGATGGGAACATTTTAGAACTGAACAATGCATGCTAGATGTGATTTGATTTTCTTGTGTTCTCCTGATGGTTGATACCTCCCTTGTACAGGATGGATTGTTGTTAAGAAAACCTCCCGGCATGAGGTTTCCATCAAGAAGAAATGTGCCTATGTCTGTTGACCCTGTGGGCCATCTCCAGAATGGCAGCAGTTTCGATGCCGTCTCGGTGTCTGGTTCAGATGGAAGTTCTGGGAGATATAACCCCAAGATTAGCGCAAGCATGCACAACTCATTTCTTCAGGATAGTAGCAATGCTCTCTCACCATTTGCCAACAATGGCACCGTGAGGAACCCATTGACCAGTTCTGGTGACTGGTCAGGAAGCTCAGCTCCTGATGCTAGTACGGATGGATCAACGAGCAATTCTGGCGAGGCGGGGTTAAGAGGGGAAGATGATGACGTGGAGAAGCTAAGAAGTGAGATAGCCACTTTAACCAGGAAATTGGATGTCTCAGATATGGAGTTGCAGACTCTCCGAAAGCAAATTGTGAAGGAGAGTCGGCGTGGGCAAGATCTCTCCAAGGAGATGAGTAGCCTGAGGGAGGAGAGGGATGCACTCAGAAGAGAATGTGAAGGACTCAGAGGGGCAAAGAAGACGATCCATGATTCAAATGGCTCAGGGAAACGGCTCTCAGTCTCAGATGGGGATGACCCGTGGTCACACATTGAAGAACTGAAGCAAGATCTGAGTCATGAGAAGAATCTAAATGCAGATCTTCGTCTACAACTGCAAAAGATGCAGGAATCCAACTCTGAGCTGCTTCTGGCTGTGAAAGATCTTGATGAGATGTTGGAGCAAAAGAACAGAGAGATTTCCATTTTGCAAAAGGATACACGGGATGATCCGCAGGAGGCAGAATATGAGCATGCACTGTCAAATGTGCACAATTCTGGACACAAAATAGCCTTATCTGAAACGAGTTCATACCAAGAGAAGGAAGATGAGCTCATGCTGGATGCACTAGCAAAGAAGCGTGATGACATCTCTACCTCTGAGCTTGAAAAGAAAATCCTTGAGTTGAGCAATGAAATTGAGTTGTACAAGAAAGATCGTGAGGATATCGAGATGCAAATGGAGCAACTTGCACTTGATTATGAGATTCTAAAGCAAGAGAACCATGACATATCTACAAGGCTGGAGCAAACACAACTGAGGGAGCAGCTAAGGATGCAATATGAGTGTTCAGCTCATTTGGCTATTATAAGTGATCTTGAGGCCAATGTTGAGAGCTTGGATAGTGAACTCCAGACACAGGTTAAAAAGTTTGAGGCTGACATAGCAGAAATAATGAGTGCAAAGGTGGAACAAGAGCAACGGGCCATTAAGGCTGAGGATTCTCTGAGAAAGATAAGATGGAATAATGCAACTACTGCAGAACGACTTCAGGAGGAATTCAAGGTGTTGTCTTCACAGGTATCTTCTGCTTTCAGTGCAAACGAACGACACCTTGTGCAAGCAAGGAAAGAGGTGTCGGAGCTGCAGCTGCAGAAGAGCCAGTTAGAAGAGTTACTGCAGAAGGCCCAAGGAGATCTTGGATCAGTTCAGGATCAGCACCGGGTGAAGGTCCAACAGCTAATAACCCTAGTGGATTTCAAGTCAAAGGAGATAGACAGGCTATTGATGGAGCTAAAAAGCAAGAGTGAGGAGTTCCATAACCAAAAAAGATGTGATGAAGCAAGGCTGAATGCTCTGTCAGAAGAAATTGACCTACTCAATGCCAAGATCGACAAGCTATCCAGTGAGAGAAACGACCTCTTCGAAAAGAATGAGCAGAAAGATAAGGAATTAGCTGGAATTAGTGAAAAGGACATGCAATTGCAAGACAAAACTGCTGAGATTACTTCACTAAATAAAGAGCTTGTATCCCTCAAGGACCAAGTGAAGATGCATTTGGACGAACTACACAATTTAAAATGTTTGAAGAACGAGAAGGAGGAGACAATTGGAAAACTGCAAATAGATATTGGATCACTGAAACTCCAGTGCGACAACTTGAAAACTTTGCTGTCCAAGAAGGAGTCTGAGAAAGACAACCTTGCTTCTCAGGTGCTGAAGCTGAGAAGATCCCTTGAAACCCGGGAAGGGGCAAAGGCAAATGGTCAAAATTCAGATGTGAAGGTAAATTCTGCAAAGCAAATATGTTTCCAGTTCCAGTGTTGACAGTTCTCCTTTTAATTGGTTTGTGTGCTGGGATACTCTTCAATTCTTCTCTTTTGGCATATCTATAACCTAAAAGTCTTGTGATAATGTAGATGTTGATAGCTGCAACGCTCAAAAACATTATTTGCAAAAAATCCTTCTAAAAATGGAAACATAAATTGTTGCAACTTTTGCTTCCTGACTGCCATCTGAACCAGTAGCTGTAACTTCCTTTTTCTATTTACGTCAGTAGAATGAGCAATTGATCAGACAAGGCATCAACAAAAGTATGAGCACATGTCTGTGAAAAAATGTCATGATTTCTGTCTCTTTGCACATGGGAAGACAAAATTTTCTATAGTTCTATCCACCGGCTCCTATATCATCATAGCTCATGGAATAGCTTTATTGCATACAGGGCCCCACTGATGAGAACATGTTATATTGCTTTACATGATTGAGCGGCCTTTACATAGAACTGCTTACTAGATTGTAATAATACACTTTGGTGCACAGAAAGTTACACAAAAGTGCTGTTTTTGCAGGACAACCAGCAAACTAATAATAAGCGCACCAAGCACAATACCGGCTCCACTGGGAGCACTACTGCGCTGCCAGGCACCAACAGACAGGGTGAAGACGGTGACTGCAACGGGCATGACATGAGGTACATCAATCATTTAAACTCAGCTGACACATACACCTTTTAAGTTCAGAAACACATGAACCACGGCCATCTGACTGACATTTCTTGCTGCTGGCAACGACTCATCTATGTCAGGAACGCCGCCGACCAGTCAGCAAAGGAGCTGGCCTCACTAAAGGAGAGGAACAAGGCGATGGAGGAGGAGCTGAAGGAGCTGCACGAACGGTACTCAGAGATTAGTCTGAAGTTCGCCGAGGTGGAAGGCGAGCGGCAGCAGCTCGTGATGACCGTTCGGTCGCTGAAGAACTCCTTGCGGTGACTGATATGATGCTGCTCCACTCACATTGTTGTAGCTAAAAAAGATTTAGACGATACCCCGTGGGCGTTGTACAGGTGGGCGTAAGACTGGATGAGCTTTTTCTGAAGAGAAGCTCCATACCAGAGAGGCTCGCGGAGGCCAGGCCACGCCAGGCAGACAGGCACCCCGGGTATGTAGCAGGGGTGCCTGCGGTGTGGTTGGTCCGTCAGAGTTACAGTACACAGCATGTAGATCTCGTCACAATAATATTCTTTCGTTTTCTTTCGTTCCCCATTGGCGTGTGTGCAGTAATATACTAAGCTGTAATAGTTGTCTTAACCTCGCTAGAGTGTGTTGTGCTGTATAATTTCCATGGTGTCATTGTGTTGTGAAGAAAGGAAAATGAGAAGAAAAGAGTGGTGTGTCAGTTTGATCTCATAAACGCTTGCATTGTGTTCCAAGTGTTAGGTTATGATCTCCTTCCATTAGGCCCAACGGCCTATTGGGCCTTGCTTCTCGCGCCCTGATCGGGGGCGCCCAACCCTACATGGTTGGTGGGCCTCCGTCACACTGCGCATAAATAGAGGTGGGGGCTGGCCGGCTCAGGACACGAGGTTGTCCTCAGCCGCCATTCCCATCGACATTCCCGACTCCTGATCTGAGAGGAGCGCAGCCAGTGACGGGAAGCCGCCACCGTCTCCGCCGAGCAACTTCTTCGTCCCGTCAATGGCTCCTCCGGCGAACGACTCCAACACTGGCGCCTCCTCCGGATCTGCTACACCTACGCCGTCTGACGGTTTGCGACCTTTATCCTTTTCCTCTCTATCGTTTCACAGTTTGTCACCTAGAATCGTGTTTATACTGTAAACCGGTTTTGTCTACTGTTCACTGTAATTGATACCCGATCTAATGAACCTGACGAACAACGAATGTTAACAATGGTACCGGCGCCATGGGTATGAATCAAGAACGCTAGATCGGGATACATTTAAACGAAATACACGAAGAACGGACTGCCGATTCGGAATTTTTTTTCGGATCGGAAAGGAATGGACGAACCCTAAACGAACTGACGAACTACGAAATCCGAACCCTAACCCTGCGGATCGGAAACTGTCGCACCCCGTGTGGCCAGCGTGGCTGCGCACGGCCAAAGAAAGCACCACGGCCACAGAGCTCGCGGGGCTCGGTCGTCGTAGGCGCGGCTGCGCGCGGCTGACAGAGACCGGCAGTGGCACCGGTACTCGCGGGGGGAAGGAAACCAAGAACCGCCGCGCGTGGTGAAGAAACCAAGAACCGCCGCGCGTGGTGAAGAAACCAAGAACCGCCGCGCGTGGTGAAGAAACGAAGAACCGCCGCGCGTGGTGAAGAAAACGAACAACCGCCGCGTGTGGTGCCTTGGCTGGGGCGCCGGCCGCTAGGCCGCTCGACGGCGGCGAGCTCAGCCTAGGGCGAGCTCGCACGCCGGCGAGGGTCCGACGCCGGCGCCATCGGCTGCCACGGGACATGGGAAGCCGCCGGCTCTCCTCTCACTGCGGTTGAGAGAAATGGGAAAGAAAGAAATCGAACCTAGGGTTTGGGAGACCGGCTGCCGGCGGGGTTTTGTTCAACCGAAAACTGAGCTCAGCCGTCGGATGGAAATAGACGGTCCGGATGAATCGGCGAATGGCTGGGCCAGATTTGGCCCAGGCGGGCGCGCGGCTCAGGCCGAATTCCCGGCCCAGGCCCAGGTTGCGGCCTGGGTGCGGGGGCGAGCGGCCTGCTGGGCCGAGCGAGCTGACCGACTGGGCCGCCGCGCGCCACCGGCCTGCTGGGCCGAGCGGCATCCGGCTGGGCCTGGCGCCTCAGGCCGAGCCGCGCCTGGGCCGCCTCCGCTGGCTGGGCCGCGGGGGGAAAGATGGGCCTTCGGGCCAAATTGATGAAGAAAACGAAATTTCATTTTTTTTTCAGAAGCATTTTCTTTTACATGAATTTGATGAATATTTGAATGAATTTGAATGAAATTTTGATAAGAATTTTCGTGCAAATTTGTCCAACGACGTTTTTGCTCAGAAATAATGAAAAAAAATTTTAGTGCTTCTGGAAAATAATATTATGAGAATTTTATTATTGTTTCCGCTGCGTACTTGATATAATTATTTTCATTATCAAATTCGAACCAACGGGAGAATTTGGTTTTGAAAAATGAGCAATAATTGAAGATGAATTGTAGTATTGTTATTTTCTGACCAACGTTGTTAATAACAATATTATGATTTTGATTCATGAAATTTGTGCATTAATTTTATTTCTGCCCAACGGTGATGTAAAATTATTGCATAAATGAATTATATGTTTCAATTTGACCAACGTTGAGTTAAAGCATATGATTTCATGTATAAATATTTCTCACTTACTCTGATGTGGTTTCAGGAGGCAAATACATTGTGAACATCTCGAACATCCCGACACTCAACGGAACAAATTACCGTGTGTGGCGGGAGAAATATGAACTTGAACTTGCATTGGGAGAGGTCGATTATGCCATCATCTCACCGTGTCCCACTGAACCTGTGGATCCGGTGAGAGAAGACAATGAATCTGACGCTGATTTCGCTGCTCGAAAGCGTGATCATGCTGAGATAAGAATGAAATATGATCTTGAACACAGGCAATAGACCCTCTCTAATCGCAAGTGCTTATTGGTAGCTAAGGCCACCATAGAAGAACAGATAAGGGGCTCAATCTCTGAATGTGCTACTGCCACAGAATATCTTGATAAAATCAAGAGTCAGTTTATTGGGTCTACCAAGGTCACTGCAAGTTCACTGATAAAGAAACTTGTGAATGAAAAATATACTGGCGGTAGCATCAGAGAGCACATCTTGAAGATGAACACCACGGCATCTAAGCTGAAAGAGATGAATTTGAAGGAAGATGATTTTCTAATTCATTTGATTTTTGCTTCCCTGCCAAAAGAATATGATACTTTTATTGTGAACTACAATATGCAGCCTGAAAGATGGGGCATAGAGAGACTCATCTCAATGTGTGCTCAAGAAGAGGAGAGGATAAAATCCTCACAGAGTGAGTCCGCTCATTTTATGAAGGATAATAAAAGAAAGAACTTTAATAACAAGAATTCTAAACCACAGGGGAAACCCAAGTGGGACAAGGCCTCTTCCTCACAGGGAAAGAAACCCCAGGAACCTGAGAATCAGCAGAGCAACTCCTATGGTGGAGCTGAAAAGGACCAATGCAAGCACTACTTCAAGAAGGGACACTACAAGAGAGACTGTCCAGATTTCCTGAAATCTCTACTGAAAAGAGGTGATGAATTTATTACATTTGTAGATGAATACCTGTATTTATGTTATGCTAAATCCACTTGGTGGGTTGATTCAGGAGCAACTACTCATGTTGCAAATTCCTTACAGGGGTTAAGTGGGACGAGAACCTTGCAAAGAGGAGAAAAAACGATTAAAGTTGCGAATGGAGTACAAACCGATGTTGAAGCGATTGGAGATTTATCTTTAGAATTGAACAACGGCTTTGTACTTAGACTTAAAGAAGTACTTTATGTTCTCTCTTTGCGTAGAAATTTAATAAGTGTTTCGAAACTTGATGATGATAGAATTGATTGCCATTTTGGTGATGGTAAATGTAAGATACTTGTTAATAATGAATGTGTTGGTCTTGCCTTCCGACAAGACAAACTTTATTTATTATCTCTTGATAAAAATGGGAACAATGTATGCGATGAGAATGTGAATGATTCCCCATCTGCGGATGTAATTAAGAAGCGGAAGCGAATTGATGATGCCTCTTCGAAATTATGGCACTGTCGCTTGGGTCATATTTCGAGGGGGAGAATGGAACGGCTAATTAAAGAATCAATTCTTCCGCACTTAGAATTTTCAGATTTAGAACAATGCGTTGATTGCATCAAAGGAAAGTATGTCAAGAAAATTAAGAAAAATGCCAAACGAAGCACAGGAACTTTAGAAATTATCCACACTGATATATGTGGTCCATTTTCTGTGAAAAGTGTGGATGGTTATGATTCGTTTATAACATTCACAGACGACTACTCTCGTTATGGCTATATTTATCCAATTAAAGAAAGATCAGAAGTATTGGATAAATTTAAAATATTTAAAGCTGAGGTTGAAAATCAGCATGATAAGAACATAAAGATAGTACGATCAGACCGAGGTGGAGAGTACTATGGGCGACATACCCCATATGGCCAAATTCCTGGACCGTTTGTAAAGTTTCTACAGGAAAATGGCATAGTCGCTCAGTACTCCACACCGGGGGAGCCTCAGCAGAATGGAGTGGCTGAAAGACGTAACCGTACCTTAATGGATATGGCAAGAAGCATGATAAGTTACTCCACTTTACCGATCAGTTTATGGATGGAGGCACTGAAAACTGCCATTCACATACTTAATCGGGTACCAAGTAAATCGGTGCCTAAAACACCGTATGAATTATGGACAGGAAGGGAACCCTCACTTAACCATTTGCGTGTGTGGGGCTGTCCAGCTGAGGCAAAAGTGTTTAACCCAAACATAGGAAAGTTAGACTCTAAGACAGTCAGCTGCCATTTTATTGGCTATCCAGAAAGATCGAAAGGATATCGATTTTATTGTCCTGACAGACATACGAAGATTGTAGAAACAAGACATGCTGTGTTCTTGGAGGATAACATGATCAGGGGGAGCATGGTAGCACGAGAAATAAGCCTACAGGAGAAACGAGTATATGTACCCACTCCGATGGTTGAAGAACCATTCTTTACGCTACCTGTTGCTGTTGAGTCGACAGTGCAGGACACTGCAGAGCCAACACCTGTTGCAAGTTCTCCCGTTGCGACAATAAATGAACATGAGGAACCTGTCCTTGAGGAGCCTGTCCTTGAGGACCCCATAGAACCAAACGTCGCACATGAGGAAGAACAACAACAGCCCAATGTGGAACAAGTGCCAGAGGCCCCTAGAAGGTCTCAAAGAACAAGAAGGTCAGCGATTTCTAATGACTATGAAGTTTATGAAACAGAAGAATTTCAGATGGGGGATGATCCCACCTCATTTGAAGAAGTCATGAGAAGCGACCACTCATCGAAGTGGCTTAAAGCCATGGAAGATGAAATGAAATCAATGAGTACCAACAAACTTTGGGACTTGAAAATCATTCCTAAGGGAGCTAAAATAGTAGGTTGTAAATGGATCTACAAAACAAAATATGACTCCCAAGGGAACATAGAAAGATTTAAAGCGCGACTTGTGGCGAAAGGCTTTACGCAAAGAGAAGGGATTGATTACAATGAGACGTTTTCTCCAGTCTCATGTAAAGATTCCTTCAGAATTATAATGGCACTTGTGGCCCACTATGATTTGGAGTTACATCAAATGGATGTAAGAACGGCGTTCCTTAACGGGGATTTGGAAGAAAATGTTTATATGGCACAACCGAAAGGTTTTGTTGTAAAAGGAAAAGAAAATATGGGATGCCGCCTAAAGAAATCAATCTACGGATTGAAACAAGCCTCAAGACAGTGGTATTTGAAATTTGATAGAACGATAAAAGAATTTGGGTTTAAAGAAAATGTTGAGGACAATTGCGTTTACGCAAAATTCAAGAATGGGAAGTATATATTCCTGATCCTGTATGTGGATGATATCCTGCTTGCTAGCAGTGATGTCAGTCTGCTAATGGAAACGAAGAAATTCTTGTCCTCAAACTTCGATATGAAAGATCTCGGTGAGGCCTCGTTTGTTTTGGGAATAGAGATTCACCGAGATAGAAGAAAGGGGGTACTGGGGCTGTCGTAAAAGGCATACATAGAAAAGGTTTTGAAGAAATTTAGTATGCATGCGTGCAGTCCTTCACCTGCTCCTATTGTCAAGGGCGATAGATATGGGGAACATCAATGTCCCAAGAATGAATATGAGATTAACCGAATGAAAGCGGTACCGTATGCTTCAGCAGTTGGAAGTTTACAATATGCTCAAGTGTGTACACGCCCTGACTTGGCTTTTGTCACCGGGTTACTTGGCAGATATCAAAAGAATCCAGGAATAGAACATTAGAAATTGGTGAAGAAAGTCCTGCGTTATTTGCAGGGTACGAAAGGCCTCATGCTAACGTATAGAAGATCTGATTCCCTGCAGATAGAGGGGTATTCAGATTCCGATTATGCGGGAGAAGAAAGAAAATCCACGTCAGGATATATATTTACTCTCGCATGAGGGGCTATATCGTGGAAAAGCTCCAAACAAACCGTAACTACATCCTCGACGATGTATGCCGAGTTTGTAGCATGCTATGAGGCAACGGGGTAGGTGAATTGGCTAAAGAAATTTATACCCGGATTGAAAGTGATTGATGAAATAAATGAACCGATGAGGTTGTATTGTGATAACAACCCAGCGGTACAATATGCTTACAACAATAGGTCAAGTGGTGCTGCCAAACATATTGACATAAAGTACTATGTTGTAAAAGATAAAGTTTGGGATCATATTATAAATCTTGAGCATATAAGTACAGAGAAAATGCTCGCGGATCCACTCACAAAGGGCTTACCACCCAACGTGTTCAGAGAACACGTAGCCGGCATGGGTTTAAGGGAAAGCCTATGATTCCCGAACATACGAAGGGCCCAGAAGAAACTTCATTCCAAAACAGAGAAATGTGTTGTAGCTGTTAGTCTAACGGCACTAATTGCTGTGACGATGAAACAGTTCAATGCACTAATCTGCAATGGAATATGATAGAAACAAGAAAAATATGAATCGAAGGTTTGAGTATGAAATTAAAGAACGAAGAAAATGATGAGAGATCAAGGGGGAGAATGTTAGGTTATGATCTCCTTCCATTAGGCCCAACGGCCTATTGGGCCTTGCTTCTCGCGCCCTGATCGGGGGCGCCCAACCCTACATGGTTGGTGGGCCCCCGTCACACTGCACATAAATAGAGGTGGGGGCTGGCCGGCTCAGGACACGAGGTTGTCCTCAGCCGCCATTCCCACCGACATTCCCGACTCCCGATCTGAGAGGGGCGCAGCCAGTGACGGGAAGCCGCCACCGTCTCCGCCGAGCAACTTCTTCGTCCCGTCAATGGCTCCTCCGGCGAATGACTCCAACACTGGCGCCTCCTCCGGATCTGCTACACCTACGCCGTCTGACGGTTTGCGACCTTTATCCTTTTCCTCTCTATCGTTTCACTGTTTGTCACCTAGAATCGTGTTTATACTGTAAACCCGTTTTGTCTACTGTTCACTGTAATTGATACCCGATCTAATGAACCTGACGAACAACGAATGTTAACACCAAGTTCCTGACTGTTCCACCAGTGTGGATTTGGGGCTTTCGATGGAGTGCTTGTTTTGTTTTTACTGATAGAAACCACGGTGCCGGCAGAGTGGAAGCACAACAACGAAGCATTCTTCTGTAGACGATTTTCCAAGCGATAATGATTAGAATAGGGCCGTCCGTTCCCCGGACACAACCATTGACCCACTCAGAAGGCTCTAGTCACAGAAGCGGCCTTATCCACTACACTATGTGACCTCCGCACCCAACTCCACCCCGGAGCCTGCCTGCCGCTCACCTTCTCCGGCGCAGGGTCGCTCAGCGTGTGCTCTTGCCACAGGCAGCGCTACCGCCTCCACCGTAGGGGCACCTCACCATGGGGACCGCACCACCTGCCCTATTGCTAGAGACGACCAGCCACGCAGCTGCCCGCCCGTTGTCACCCCCTCACCACTCTGCGACATCGTGCTCTGCGCTGGCGTCGAGCTCCGAGTCGACGAATCTCCATTTCGTCAAGCAACAAGTAGATGTTGCGCTTGAAAGTGCATGTTGCAAGCATCTGTTTTAAGTGTTTCATTTGTTCCAGAGGTATGTTGCAAGTGTTTTATATGGATGTTACAAAAATAAATTGGATGTTGCATATGTTGTAATGTTGTACATGCATGTTGCAAGCTTTTGTTTCTAATGTTTCATCTGTTTTTTCACACGATGCTGCGAGTGTATTTATATGGATATTGCATATGCTTCACACGTATATTGCAAGTATTTTATCGGGATGTTGCATATGGTTTGCAATGATTTTCAAGTGTTTTTCATGTGCATTTGCATGTGTTTCTGTCTTTAGACGTATGTTACAAGTGTTGCATTTGAATATTTTAATGTAGATCGACTGTTGCACGTGTTGCAATGTGACTCACCTGTCGTAGCCCTCTACTGCTGCTGCTGGGGCGCCGCCGTGGGTTACCGTGCGGGCGCCTGAGGCCGGCAGACGCCTCCGCGCATGCATCCTCAGGCCGGTTAAGGCGGGCACAGCAGGCATGCTCCTGTATGTTACGGCGCTGTGGGGTTATTGATGCGCTTCTGTTACGTGAGGACAGGACGACATGCAGTGGATGCGCTTGGACGGGAGCAACGTCTGGACTCGCCCCAGCGCCCTTTTCCAGGTGAACATCACGGTGTCGGTAGAGTAGGATGCTTCTTCCACAGTAATGCTTTCATTGGTAGGCGACGTCTCCGTCGACAGCGAGGCGCCAGTGGTGACTTCGTGAATCTTGAGATCTATCAACTCAGTCCTTCGGAGGTGCTCATAGGAATATGGTTTACGTACGTGTGTTCATAGGGGTGAGTGTGCGTACATGTTGTGTGCATGCATACTTTGTAATTTAAAAAAAAACTGCTCTTAACACGGGCCTCGAAACCAGGCTTGGAAGGTCGAAGGGGAGCACGCCGAGCGGGCTCTTCACGCACCCGCCCGCCCAGGCCCAGCAAACGACAGCATTCGTTTGCTCCGCGCCGCGGCACGGCAAGGTTGCCACGCGCCTCGCGGCCTCGCCTCGCCGGAACCGGTCTCGCCACGCCTCGCTCGGTAACAGCACAGCTAGCCACGATGATAGGACCGGACACCGTAGTACCGGACCGACGGCCTGACCGGGAAAAAAAACGGAACTAGGCAGATGTTTATGATTTTATTAGTTTGAATTGAACCATATTCAGCTGTGATCCAAACGGTTAAATCAATCAAACCGCAAACCGCGAACCGAGATCTTCACTGATAGTCTGCACCCAACGGCCTTCACCGGCTCACCCCGTCACCAACGCAACCAGGCGCCGCGGCCCTTAGGTAACAAACACTTTTCGTGTTTTTCAGTTTCAGGTACAAAAGCGTGGATTAGAATACTCCATCAGTTCCGGATTATAATTTATTTTAATTTTATTCTAAGTAAACCTTGTTTAATTTTTGACTAAGTTTGCAGAAAAATACACAAATATAGAACACTAAATTAATTTTATTAGATTCTTTTCAAAATATTTTTTTTATAAAGCATTCATTAGAATTTGTAGATGTCGTTATATTTTTCTAAAAATGTGATCAAAGTTAGAGATTTCAGTAAAGTGAACTATAATTTAATAAAAACAGATGTAGTAGATCAATGACAAAACTCAACACCAACACTTCAGAGTTTTCCTAAATTGCATACAAATTGAGGACGGGAAAGTTGAAGTACTATCCGGTGGGTACGAATCTATCTCTATTTCTATCTATTCTAACCTGATATTAGTATATATATTTGTATTAATATTATATTTACATTTTTTTGTCTATCTGTATTTTTTTTATATTAAAGTACAAAGTGTTTATGTGGTCCTTCGTGTTGACGACGAGAAAGTTGAAGCATTGTCCGGTGGATATGTTCTCTATATTTATATCTATTTCTATCTATTCTAATCTTATATCATTATCTACATCTGTATCAATATTATATTTACATCTTTTTTGTCTACCTGTATTTTTTAATATTAAAGTACAAAGCGTTTATGTGGTCCTTTGTATTGAGGACTGAAAGTTGAAGCACTATCTGGTGGATATGTATCTTCTCTATCTTAAATCTATTATATCTATTCTAATCTTTTGTTAAGCTGTGTTCACTTCCGAAATATTTGGGAAGAAATAGTCATGTAGCTCTTTCGTTGTTATTTGGCAAAATTTATCCAACAATGAATTAATTAGGCTTAAAAGATTCATCTCGAATTTTACAGACAAACTGTACAATTAGTTATTTTTTTACCTACATTTAATGCTCCATGCATGCGTCTAAAGATTCGATGTGACAGATGATAGAGGAAATATTTTGGGAAGTGAACGGGGCTTAGTATCTATATCTATATTATATTTGCATCTTTTTTTTGTCTATATCTATATCTGTATTTTTTATATTAAAGTACAGAGCGTTTATGTGGTCCTTCATTCCCTCATGTATGCGTACGACTTAGAACAACATGTCTAAGGTATTGCGTGGAATTAGACTTAAGATAATTTGGAGTACGGAATGTTTATGTGGTTTGGCACCCTTCCATGCCCATACAAATTAGAATACTAGTAGCGGGGCGTGCGCATCCGCGCGCCCGTGTGGCTGTGAATTTAGACAAACCTAATGGGGAGATAGTATGGATGTAATCAATCAGAATAGATTAATTACATAACAAACCAGAAAAATCTCTTTAGGTTAGAAGCACGTACACAGATCCTATCCAAGTGTAGAACAAAATATTTTTTTTAAAATCAAAGAATAAACGATAAATATTGTTTCTTTCTCTTCAATAAACCTCTGTCCAACCACTACGCTCCTAGTATCACATAGAAGACATTAAGAGAGAGGAGCGAGGCTTAAACAGAACATCTACTGTGGCACCGCTGCTCTGCAGCTTATAGCAGATTCGAATATGCATAGTAGTATGCTATATATATTGACATACAAGAAAAAGTGAACCATTACAGAACTGGAAGAATCGTTGATGCAAATATTTTCGATGCATGAACAACGTGAGAAAAGGAGAAGATAATTTCACAAATAGGCTTTCGACATAGCACTTTTTTTTAACTGAAGCAATCCAACAATTTGATGTTAAAAGCTTGTAGTAGAACCTTTTTAAATTATGCAACGTGGCATTTTAACCTTGAGGATACTCTAGTTTTAGAATCATGGTTCCATGAGTGGAATTCTGTTACTAATCACTAATACCACCATTCTCCCTCTATCTGCCTTTGCATCAAGATACAGGCATAACTCATAGGAACGCTATAACAAAAAAAAAGAGGCTGACCTATAAGGCCGCCGTGCAGGTGGCTGGTCGTGGGCAGACCCGCTGACCCGTCCATATCAGGGCTGCTGTGGCTGGGGCTAGCAGTATACCATGGTGAGCCTGAAGGAAAAGGTAAATTAGCATCACTATTATAAAGAAATCAAAGGAGGAGGGGGTTAAGGATAGAATTGACCATAGAGAGTAGAACCATTAATGCTATATTTATAACAGCAGCAGTTGCCTATTCATAAAAAAAACGTGTTCCACATGGCAGCTACAAATGTGCAACAAGAGAGGGAGAAACAATTGCAAATCTGAGTGGTACAAACTAAAGGTCTGGGAAAATAGCATTTTTATTGGAATAGAATTGGATCTGCAGAAAAAAAACATTTCAAATGTCTCCGCCCAATAAAAGTGGAGCAAACATCATAAAAGACTGAGTACTCATCATAACATATGCCACTGGATGACTCCAAATGAGAATTAAAATATCATAAAAGAGCGATAATCATATCATGACTGCAACCTTGCTAAAATATATTAAAGCTTCAAGCATTTTGGGATATACACGACACTGAAGCAAACATAATGGTTTTCTCGTCTGACATTATTAACAATCAAAAACATGGATATCGTTGGCAGGCAATGAGACAACTGGTTAAGCATGAGTTATCTGAATAAAAGTATAATAACGACTAAGGCACCTCATTACAATAATGAGTTTTTTCGAAATGGAGGCCAACAATAATGCATTATCCGACAAACTAAAGCACCAAAAGCTGAGCCTAGAATGCAAACTTAGCAAACAAATTTGGAGGCCTAACATGGCAAGAATAGTTGGAGGTAACTATATTGGTTTGTGCGTATATATGTTGGCCAACGTGCAAACCTTGAGGACTGCTCAACTGAGACAAGCAAGTACTCAAATGCACGTAAAGAAGAAATCAATGAACCTACTAACCTTCATGAAGTAAAAACTGCTGTGAACACAAAATAAAAAGACGATGTGAACCCACAACGCAGTGACATCCTGAAGAAAGCTAGCTACAAATAGATCTGAACCATACCATCTGCACCTTTGAAGTGACACCTGATTTATTTTTTCGATTTGAAGTCCAGATCATATTTCCTTCCTGCAAAGAGGTGGAGAACATAGGCATGAGTTAAATCTCTGAAATACTAAATCCACCAGCACTGCAAAGAGTCCTTGGGCAGTAAACCTAGGCGAGGGCACAAAGGCCGGCTGCCGTGTGAGGCGACGGTGCCGCCCCTACCCAGCATGGGCGGCCACATCGGGAGAGGGGGAGAGAGAGGCGTGCGGGGAGGGGAGGGATAGCCGCCGCCGCTACCGCCGCCCGCTGGTGCGCCGCCACATCCGGAGAGGAGAGAGAGAAGGAAGGCGTGTTTATAAAGTAAATAGAAGTAAGTAAAACACTATTTTTTTAGTGATTACAAAACACAAACATGTGCATGGTTTGTGCTGGGGTGGATTTATATATCAGAAGGGCACTTTTTTAAAGGCAATCAAATCTGAGCAAAGATTGCACAGCGAAATCTGAAGTTTGTGCAAGAATATGAGTTGCACTGGCTGCAAAGAAACCATAATGATCTAATCTGAAATTGGATGCACCAAAAATTATTTAAGGAAAATCGACCATAGTGCAAAGGGATTGCAAGAAAAGGAACATATTTTTGCATATCCAAATGAGTAAGGCCACCTGTTTTTCAGTGTCAGTAAACTGATAGGTTTTTTTAGTTAAGTAACATGACCAATAATAGGTAAATGTCAGGGAAGGCATGACATCACAAGAACCAATATGTTTCAAGCAACAATTCAGAGGGAGTGTGCTAAATTTGTCCCCAAATAAGAAAAGGCATTAACAAGAACAAAATATAAAATTACGAATTTCAGTCAGTAAATGAATACATCAACACGTGTCTTTCTTTTATTGGTGTCATCAGTGCATGCAAGGTAGTTACCTTTTTGTAGGCCAGATTATCAGCTTCCATTACTCGGATTCATACCATACGAAGAGAGTGCAACCTGCAATATCTGAACGGAAACAGATAATAACTATTAGATGGAAGAAGGTTTCTTAGACTACTTGAAGTTCATGATGTTTTATTACCTCGGTAGCAACACTGACAATTTCCTTCCCCCCTGCTTCGACTTTGTCAACCCTCAACTTGTGGCACAATAAAAGAGAACCTGAGAATTGCATTGAGTCATATGGTTTTTTCTTCTTTCTTCTGTGTGACATGGTCCTCCGGACTCAGGCTAAATAGCATTTGGAGAAGTAGCTATTAATACCTATGTGAGAACCAAGAACTCATCTAGATTTAAGCATTAGCTAACTACAGTTAGTAAAAAAATGGTATGCACATAAGGAAACATTAGGAAATAAAGAAAAATGGAGTTCATCAATGTAGATAGAGATAAAATTGGCATGACATTAAAAATAGAGTAACATTCTTTGTGGAAAGTTACCAATCACTATCCTAAATCTCCTGGAAGTAGCACATGGACATATGCACTAACCAATCACTATCGTAAATCACACAAGGGGAAAAATGGCGTAAAAAACGCACTGACCTTGCTGCTCTCTCAATCAATGGACACAATCCATTCCAAGGAGATGAAGAATCAATGCAGAGTAGTATATCAGGAATGTACCTGTAACCATTTTTACCAACCTAGCGGTATTGTTTTGAACAAATCAACAGACTTCAATTCAGGTAATAGGAAATACAATATTAAAGGGAGTAAAATTAGGAAGATGTAGACCAGTAGGAACAAAAAAAAAACAAAATGCATATAAGAATGTGTCGCTGCAATATATTTACAAAATAAGAATCAGCAAAAGCTTTAGAATCCATAGTTCTCAACCACCATAGAAACTGCTGTGAGGATCTCCTGCTCCAAAAAAAACACTAGGGAGAGAGGATCTGGGGGATGAGCCATGGGACGAAGGAGGAGAAGAAGAGGGTGAGTCACCGTCAAATCCAGTAGTCGAGCCTCGCCGCCGCACAGGCACCTAGGGTTTCGTCGAGGAGGAGGCGCTGAGGAGGTGGCCAACGGAAGAGCCATCGAAGAGCCCGCACAGAGGGTAGGGAGAGGGAGGGGGGCTGCCAGGCACCACGCGCGCCGGCGAGCCGAGCAGCGGCGGGGGGCGCCGTCGCCTCGCCGCACCCGCGGCCGCCTCAGGAAGGAAGGGGAGGGAGGGAGAGGAGAGGGAGGGAGGGAGGGAGGGAGGGAGGGAGGGAGGGAGGAGGAGGAGGAGGACGACGACGTCCGCCGCCGCCGCTGACCAGGTCGGCCCTGGCGCCATCGCCGTCGCCCGTAGCGTCGGGCGAGCGAGAGAGAGGACGGGAGAGATGGTTTTTTTTAGGGGGGGTGGAAGTCGAATCGGAAGCCGAGTATATATGTGTTTCTCTAGATTCTGATGAGAAACAGTAGAAGCAGAAGAGAAGCCTCGGAAGCCAACGGAAAGCACCTGAAGCTGATCCAGGCGGAATCCGACTTAACAAATCTGAGCCACACGATGTAAGATCAAACGGCTGGAAAATTTCGGGTGACGTGGCCATGGCGTCCTTCTGTGAATCAGCCCATCTTTGTGGCTTTAAATTACATGGTGCACAGTTTGATCCAAAGTGAATGGAAACACATGTGTGATTATTACATGAATCTAAGTCTTATGTGCCCAAACAAGTTAGGGTTGTGCATGCTCAGGCATGATATGAAGTTCGTTTTCCGCACGATTTGGGACGTCTTATGACACCACAACGTAGGCTGTGATGCAAAATGCAAAATGTCAACTACTTTGGAATAAAATGTAAAATGCCAAAATTTTCATGGGTGTGTTTAGTTCCATTTAAAATGCTAAATTTTTTATAGAGTAGGTGAGGGCTTTTTGACTTTTTTTGACGTCTTGAGGCCAAAATCCAAAATAGAGAATGGATACTTTTTTGCCAAAAATTTTACATGGTGTTTAGTTCCATTTTACAAAATGATAGGCCAAAATTCAATTTTTTTGGGTGAAATAAGGAACTAAACACACCCGTAGTGTGAAAATAGTCTTTATGCAATAAATTCAGCCTTATGGGTGGGCAAGATACACTGCAGAAGTGGTCTTTATGCCATTTGCCATGAACACGATTCTGTTTAAATGGAAATCTTATGGTTTGCAGGCTAGCAGCGGCGGCGCTGGGCTACGCCATCGCTGTCTAGCATGAATGTTCCGGGCAAATGAAAAGCATCTCTGCATCATGACACAAATACACCATCACTCTTGGTAATATTGTTCACATTACCAGATACAAATACGATAATCATCATACTAGACCGGTCGACATGCATAAATGCAACTTTATTCAATCGGTTAACAAGGTACGCACACCACGATGACCAACTGATTCACACGATTTATTCTCATACGCCACACCACACACAAGAGCGACGCAAAGCGCGCGCGCGCGCCCAGGCACGCAACGCGACCGCCGGCCGCCGGCCGCCTAGCAGTTCGGGATGGCGATGCCGCAGGAGGTGAGCGTGCGGCGGGCCTTGGGGCTGTTGATGTAGCTGCGGTACGCCGGGTTGCGCGCGTACTGGGCTACTGGCAGAAGCATGGTTCCTGCGCGCGCAGGTTGGAGCAGCACGACGCCGTGGGCGGCGACCCGCTGATGACCGCCGGCGCGCACACCGCCAGCTGCGTCGGGTTGCACTGCTGCGCCGACGCCCCGCCGGCGCTCGTCGCCGCCACCACGACCAGCGCCAGGGCCACGAGCATCGCCACCGCCATCGTCATAGCACTTGGTGCGCGTACCGCTTCTTGGCTCGTTGCCTTCCTCGATCTGAGTGGTCGAGTGGAGAGAGTGATGAAGGCTGAAATGCGTGGGCCGGTGGTGCACGGGAATGAAGCGCGCTCTGGCCTTTAGAGCAGCATGTCAAGGCATTGTGTGGAGCTCGACTGAATACTATTTGTAATATGAAACATTTCCCTGGTTTGGCACTCTTCCGTGCCCATATGAGTTATTATGTGTAAGTACCGTTTAGCGGATATGCATCTATCTCCACCTATTTTATATATATTATATTTATATATCTCTATGTCTATGTCTATCTCTATTTGTATATGTATCTATATACCCTTCGGATATCTATATCTGTACTTTTGTGATATCAAAGTAAAATGTGTTTCTGTGGTCATTCACTCTCTCATACGTTCATACGTGTTAGAGCGGCATGTAGGCATTGTGTGGAGCTGACTCAATATTATTTGTAACATGAATATTTCCCTAGTTTGGCACTATTCTGTGCCATGCGAGCTAGAGTGAATGCCTAATAAGTACGGTGTGGAGTCCGATCTAAGATGAATGGAGATGCATGATGCGATCATTGGATGAGTTTCTAAGCTTAATGTTCATACGAGTTCGTCCGTTTCTAAGATTAATTGTTACGGTGTGACTGTTAAATAAATAATCTTGGAGCCCCAAGTTGTAGAAAGCACGTCCAGTAAGTAATAAAGACGCCATGAACATGCATGCTATTCGGACTTACATGGAAATCTTGATGGTTTGCCGGCTTGCAGCGGCGGCGCTGGGGCTACGCCATCGCCGTCGGGCATGAATGCTCCCGGCAAACGAAGAACCTCTTCATTCATGACACAAATACACCATCACTCTTGGTATTATATATTGTCCATATGATCATTTTCTAAAAAATATTGTCCATATGATGAGGCACAAATACGATATAATAGACCGATCGACATGCATAAGTGCATCTTCAGTCGGTTAACATTAACAAGGCACGCACACCACGATGACCAACTGATTCACACGATTTATTCATACGCCACACCACACACGAGAGCGAGGCAAAGCGCGCGCGCGCGCGACCGCCGGGCGCCGGGCGCCTAGCAGCTCGGGACGGCGATGCCGCAGGAGGTGAGCGTGCGGCGGGCGTTGGGGCTGTTGATGTAGCTGCGGTACGCCGGGTTGCGCGCGTACTGGCAGAAGCACGGCTGCTGCGCGCGCAGGTTGGAGCAGCACGACGCCGTGGGCGCCGACCCGCTGATGACCGCCGGCGCGCACACCGCCAGCTGGGACGCGTTGCACTGCTGCGCCGACGCCCCGCCCGCGCTCGTCACCGCCACCGCGACCAGCGCCATGGCCACGAGCATCGCCACCGCCTGCTTCGCCATGGCACTTGTTGGTGCACGCGTACCGCTGAGTGGAGACTGGGGAGAGTGAAGGCTCAGATGTGTGGGCCGGCGGTGCACGGGAATGAAGCGCTCTGGGGTGGTATTTATAGGCGCCTTGGGCCTTGGCGGAGAGGGGAAACGACGATCGACTCGCCGTTGCAAGACAATGCTTCTTGCGTGAATGTGCTCTACATTTGACTGGAGGTAAAATTCGTCCTTCGATCGTCGATCGGGTGCTGGTACAGCTTCACGGCGGACCACATGCCAAAAGGGTCACTAAAACCGTTGTTCGGTCATATAGGGAAGAGTCCTACTAAGAACTAGACATACCAGCTGTAGTAGCGTGGGCAATAGAGATTCACTCCGTTCTAAGGGTGTGTTTGGTTTGATGAATTGTTCTATTCTTGATGAGGCGGTGCATTACGAATTCATTCCTCAAATTTGGTAAAATGACTTCATTCCTCATAATAATAATAATAATAATAATAATAATAATAATAATAATAATAATAAGCTGGTAAGAAATGAGATGGTGATGTATCAATCTATTCCATTCCACAGACAAAACGAAAAAAAGTAAAAAGTAAGAAATGGATAGACGACGGATTAAATCATTCCTCAAACCAAACCCTTATAAATTTATAGTAGTAGGTCACTTTATTTTTATTGAGCATCTCCAAGAGTTTGCCAAATGAGATTGGCATCCTTTCAATTTTGGCAAAATGAGAAAATTTGGGTTCCAACAGCTTGGCAAATGAGGTTGGCATTCTTAGCAACTTGCCATCCACCGGCCTCGCACGCGCAAATATGCGCGCGCGGAGCGGACTTGGCATCCGTATGTACGAGAGAGGTGGAAGGGCACAAACATAATTTTGTTTCTCTCTCAGGGTTCCTGATGTAAGTTTTTAAGAGGTGGAAGGGTATAAACATAATTTTGTTTCTCCCTCAGGGTTCCTGATGTAAGTTAGATCTGGGTTTGGCAAGTGAATTATACCAAACTCTTGGAGAGAGACTGTTTTTTTACTTGGCATATCTTTTTACAACTTGGCAAAACACAAGATTTGCCAAATGAAAATTGCCAAACTCTTGGAGATGCTCTAACTTACAAGGACCTGCGCAAATAACGCAAGCTGCTAGCGTTTTTTGATTGTAGCATTTATGATTTTTTTACTTAAAAGTATTTTTATGCAAATAGCAGTGACAGAATCAGAATTTTGAAGTTAGGTATTCCTAGCATAAAAATGTAATAAACACAAAAATATACTAAATTAATGCAGAGTTAAGACATTTTATGGAGCCAATTTAGTGTTATATTTGTTGGCGTATTTTTCTATAACTTGATCAAAGCTAAATTGACCGATATTAATTAGAGCAGTAGAATACGTATCTGCTGGAGTGTGGAATTCAAATTTCAGTTTGAAAACCAAAATCGCCTTGTACATTTTTGCGACCTCAAACATACAGTAACGCAGAGTGGCCAAGCTGGGTGCACACTGAATGTTGTCAGTGGTAGATTGCAGGCTGGCGGCTCAAACTTCGCAGGATCACAGTGCCGTTTCGAGCAAAGCATGCAGCGTACGCAGTCGATCAAAACTTGAAAGCATGTGTACGACGGCAGAAACAGTAGCCAGATAGATACAGGAATCGCTGTTGCTTATTTTCGTGAGAGAGCCTAACGAAGTGCTCTGCTCCTGCCGCGCGTCTACATGAGCTGCTGGACCCAGGACCCTTTTTTTTTTTGTGACTTGCTTGCTTTGTATTAAGCACAGCCGGCTGGGGCCTCCGAAATTACAAGATCAGTAACACATGCTGGAGTTACATACCACCTCTCCAGGCAATGTGTAGCAGAGACTTGTTTGGCTAATACATGAGCTACTTTATTACAAACTCTATTAACAAAAGAAAAGGAAAACTCACGCAATCCATTGCTGAGCTCCACAATCTCCTCCAGGATATAGCTGATAATGGAACGCTGGGATTCCCTTCTCTTCCATAGCTGGATGACGTCCAAGCAGTCAGTCTCCAGATGCACCCGCTGGTAGCCCGCCTGCACTGCCATCTTGAGGCCATCACGGCACGCCATCGCTTCCATAGTGCACGCATCAAAAACCTGCTCATACCATCTGGCCTGTGCCTCCTTAAGAATTCCAGTGTGGTCACGGAGAGCACAAGCCGTGGCGCCATGGTTTTTAGAAGCTAAGAATGCAGCGTCGGTGTTTACCTTGACCCCACCCGGATTTGGAACCTGCCACTTCGGCGGTGTAGCTTCAGTGTGGCCGTGACCAGCCGGCAAGGACAGCTGCCACAGATCATAGACAGTGTCCTTTGCCCAGTTTGCAGCTTGGAAGATGCTCATCGTTAGCTCTCCGTGTCGGCGTTTATTCCTCATGGTCCACAGCGCCCACATAGCACATAAGATGACCGCCGTCTTCTTCTTCGAGCATAATCTCTCAGTCATGAGATCCGACGCCCAGGTCAAAGGGTGTAGAGAGGGAAGTTTAATCCCTGTTGTCTGTCTGACCTGACGCCAAACCTCCCTGGCTATAGTGCAATGAGCTAATACATGCATGATAGATTCCTCCTGTGCTCCGCAGACTTCACAATATGCTATCAGCTCGATATGCCTCCTCCATAGAATTTGGCGAGCCGGGAGAAATTCATTCAGCACACGCCACCAAAACACACGTACCTTGGGTGGCACTTTTAACTTCCAGACATCATTCCAGACTCTGTCACCCGAAGAGCTAGGTAGCTGCATCCAGTTCCCATCCCTCCTCAGATTAAACAGCAGACGATAGGCCGACTTCACCGAATACACACCACACTTCTCTGGACTCCACGCCCAGAAATCATGATTCCCTCGAGCCCTTGGCATATTCATAATCGCACGTGCATCAACCGGGACGAATTGCTCTGTGATGAGCTCCCTGTTCCAGGCACCAGACGCGGTTAGAAGTTCAGAAACATGTTCAAGTGCCTGTCCCTCTCTTGGAGTAATCGGGTGACCAGCAAAATGCTTCGCAATCCATTTGTCCCCCCAAATATCTGTAGTTTCCCCATTCACAATTCTTTTTATAAGACCTTGTTGCAAGGCCTCTCTTCCTGCTAGCACGGCACGCCAAGTGCTACTAGCGTGTCTCTTCCTGGTTGCCCTCATAAAGTCACAATCATGATAGTATCTCCCCTTTAGGACTCTTGCACATAGAGATTCAGGCCGATCGATAATTCTCCAACCTTGTTTACCAAGCATAGTGATGTTGAAACATCTGAGATCCCTAAATCCCAATCCTCCTTCATACTTTGGGCGATTCAACCGTTCCCAACTCATCCAGTGAATATGCTTATTGTCAGCAGAGCTGCCCCACCAATAATTTGCCATCACCGATTTCATTTTCTTGCAAGTGTTGATAGGCAACAGAAAGCAGCTCATAGAATATGTCGGTACTGCCTGTGCCACCGATTTGAGGAGGACCTCTCTCCCGGCGCAGCTTGCTGCCCTCCCACACCAAGCATCGATGCGGCCTCTTATCTGCGCAGGCAAGTACTCAAAAATATCATTTAGATTTCTGCCGACTTCGGTAGGTAGGCCCAAGTATTTCTCAGCCAAAGCCTCCTTATGAATATTCAGTCCTTGGGTCACCTCAGTCTTCATCTCCAGGGAACAGTTACGGCTAAAGAAGATTGCCGATTTGTCCCTGTTTACTAGCTGTCCAGAGCCTGTATTATACCAGTACAAAATTTCCATTAACCGATCAGCCCCTCTTTGCGATGCTTCTGTAAAGACAATACAATCATCCGCGAAGAGAAGATGCGAGATCCAGGGGGAGTGTACACCAACTCGGACACCCCTGGAAATATGCAATGGGCCAATAGATTTCAGGAGACAAGACAATCCTTCAGAACACAGCAAGAACAAATATGGTGAGATAGGATCGCCTTGTCTAATTCCACAGGTAGGGCTGAACTCATCTGACAGTACACCATTTACTCTAATAGAAAACGAGACTGAAGTAACACATCTCATTATCAAGTCAACAAACTCAGTCTGGAATCCCAAGCGCAACATTATACCTTGCAAGTAGGACCACTCAACACGGTCATAAGCTTTAGCCATGTCCAATTTTACTGCACATGCGCCCATCTTCCCCTTCTTTCTTTTCAGATAATGTATGCACTCATAAGCGATAAGAACGTTGTCAGTTATGAGCCTGCCCGGTACAAATGCACTTTGTTCGTCGGATATGATGTCATCCAGAAAGGGTCTCAACCTCATAGCAATCACCTTTGAGCAGATTTTGTAGAGAACATTACACAGCGAGATCGGTCTAAACTCTTTTATCAGTTGGGGGTTTCTCGTCTTCGGTATTAACACACAGGTTGTGCGGTTTAAACCATCCGGCATGGGGCCCCCATTCAAGAAATTCAGAACACCCGCTGTTATGTCTGGACCCATTAGATCCCAATGGAGTTGGAAAATCCCTGCTGTCAGTCCATCCGGTCCAGGAGCCTTATGCGCACCCATGAGGGACAGAGCCCGTTCCACCTCACTCGCTGTAAAGGGCCGAGTTAACTGCTCATTCATATCCGCCGTGACTTTGCGAGGCACGTGTTCCAGGATCAGCTCCGGATGAAGGTCCTCCTGGGCCGTGAATAGCTGCCTATAATAGTGAGTAGCTATGTCTTCTATTTCCTCTTGAGTCACAGCCATCGATCCATCCTCCCGTTTGAGGCTTGAAATTTTGTTCCGCTTCGCTCGTGCTCTCGACCTGGCTTGGAAGAAGGATGTGTTGCGGTCTCCCTCTTTCAACCATTCCACTCGCGAACGCTGTCTCTCCATCACCTCCTCCCTAGACAGGATCTCTGTCATCCGCGACATTAATTGGCGCTCATGTCGAGAGGGACCAGAGCCGATAAGGCGGCCACGCTCCAACTCCAGCTCCCTCCTGAGACTGGCCAACATCTTTTTCACCGAGCCGAAAATGTCACGATCCCAAGTCTGCAGTTTTGACTGAACAACATTCAGTTTAGACCTGACGCCATCCAGGCTATCTACTACTGCACCCCCAGCCCAGGAGTCGCGAATAAGGGCCATGTAACTTGGGTCATGCTGCCACATGTTTTCATATCGAAAATTCTTCTTCCTTCGCCTTCTGTTCGTATGGCTGATGCACTCCACCACCAGACAGCAATGGTCCGAAATTGTAGTTTGCACATGCCAAACTTTAACCTCCCTGTAAATATCCTTAAAGGTGTCTGTTGCTAGTCCACGATCGAGCCGCACTTTCACATTGTGCTGC
Organism: Saccharum hybrid cultivar R570; assembly: GCA_038087645.1. NCBI lineage: Eukaryota > Viridiplantae > Streptophyta > Magnoliopsida > Poales > Poaceae > Saccharum > Saccharum hybrid cultivar. The sequence continues at coordinate 28,415,893 of JAQSUU010000015.1, read as the reverse complement.
CCTTCCTGCCGGTTGTCCCAGGTATACGGTAGGCCGATGAAGCCAAGGTCCGTAAACCTGCAGACCGATATTGCCTCCCTAAATCCCTCCATCTGTGCTTCGCTTCTGTCCGCTCCACCGAACTGCTCCGAAGCAAGTAAGGTCTCATTGAAATCACCCACACACAACCATGGAAGTACGCTGCGGGTATTAAGCAATTTCAGACAATCCCAGCTCCTGTAACGAAGTTCGCGCCGGGACTCTCCATAAAAACCAGTAAACCTCCATTTTTCCACCTTTGTGACCGAGTCCAAAATTAGCACATCAATGTGCAACTTGTCCAGGGTCTGTAAGTGAACATCTAGCTCATCTTTCCAGAGGAGAGCAAGCCCTCCCCCCCTACCTAAACTTCCAACTCCAAGCCCATTAGGAAAACCAAGCTTGCACCGGAGACCCTCCACACTATCCGAAAAGAACCTTGTTTCCGACAAGAACACCAACATAGGGCAATGTAGCTGTATCAAGCTACGGAGATCACGAACTGCCTCGGACTGCCCCAAGCCCCGGCAGTTCAGAGATAAGATTTTCATTGTGCCCGGCGGGGGCTGTCCCTCGCAGCCGCCGCCGATCTTGCATTTGGTGTGGTGTTGCCCCTCTTCTGTTTCTTCAGAGTTTCAATTATACTCCCTCCACGATTTACCCGAGAGGACACCAACCCACTCAGGACAATGGCAGAGGAACCATCAAAAGGAATGTTAAGGTCCGGGGTTTGAGAAGCCCCCAATCCCTTGGATTTCCTTTTACGCAGCTGTGCTTGATCCTGCTCATCATCTTGCATAACCAGATGTTTGCTAGGTTCGGTTCCCTTTTTTGTGCCCTCTTCAGGCAGTAAGCCAGACTGTTGTCCACTGGTCTGCTGTTCCCTAGGGGACTGAACTTCATTGTCCTCAGTATCTGGAACCCGATCAGACGACGAGAACTGTGACCCATCATCCCCCATAGAAGAACGGTCATCCCCAGACCTGCTAAAGCGAGACATCGGTGGTTTCCTTGCAGAAGACGAACCACTGCCATAGGACTCAGCAGCAGCCCCTGCGAAGGATTGCACCCTCCTGCGTCTTTCTTCCGGTGCCCTTAGCTGGACGTCATATGGCAGTTTCCCATATTCATCTCTCGCCACCGGATTCAAGCAGTCCACCTTGGAATGACCCATGATCCCACAGGCAAAACAATAAAAGGGCAGCTTTTCATACTGGATTTCGAACCAGCGCGGTTCCTCTGAGCGGCACAAACGCAGCAGAACCCCACGCCTCAGAGGTTTATCAATGTCAATAGCAACCCGGCCACGTAAGTATGCACCGCTGGCCTTACCTTCCCTATCAACATCCATTTTCATCACCTGGCCAATCAACCCCATTGCACGTGCACCACGCTGCTCATTCATCCAGCCAAGGGGTAGCTTCAGAAGTCGAACCCATATCTCCATTCGATCAAAGACTATCTCCGATGCACTAAGACGTTCATCGTACACCTTCAGCAGGACAGCATGCCTCCCAACCATCCATGGCGTACCCGCGAGCACTCTCTCCATATCCCCCTTGATGTCAAATTCCGCCATGAAAAGGTTGTCACCCTTATCGCCGACGGCTCTAAATTTCAGCCCAACCGGATTGCCCCAGGCAGGCTTCATGGCGGCACGGACCGTGTTGACATGGACAGCCATAGGGGAGATGACCTTCCCCACCACCGCCCACTCCATCGTCGACGGTTCTGCCTCCTCCTCCTCATCACAGAAATCCGCCACAGCACCTTCATCTTCAGTCAGGTTAAGCCGCTTCAGAAGATCCGTAACGTTTGGGGTAGGGTTTTCCTTCCCGTCCCCCGATCGTCCACCTCCTGCCATCGCCATTACTACAGCCAGGCACGGAGAGGAAAGCAGTGGTGATCTGCACCCGCCGGACACAGACACAATCGATCCCAAACACTAAACCTAAGCGGCACTTAGACCCAAGTGGGGAAATTTTGTGGTCGACGGCGCCAGGAACAGCTAACCAGTCGATTTGCGGTGGCCGCCCTCGACAAGGGTCGGTGGGCGGGGCGTGGACGTCGGTGATCGGAGTGAACACCGGCGGAGCAGACCTTGATCGTCGTTGAGACGATCTAGATCGGGATCAGGTGTGTACTGTTGGGGGCGATTCCAATTGTAGGTGTTGCTTATGCTCAACTACTACTAGCTACAGACGGAGACTGTAGAAGTGCCCCGTAGTTAGGCCACCTGGGCCATGTTTAGTTTCCAAAAATATTTTGGAAAAGTACCGTAGCACTTTTTGTTTGTGTGTGACAAACTTTGTCCAATCATAGATTAACTAGACTCAAAAGATTCGTCTCGACATTTATATGCATAGTTTGGTTGTACTTTGCGAGACGAACATTTTGAACCTAATTAGTCAATGGTTGAATAATTATTATCAAATACAAATGAAATGCTACAGTGTATTTTGGCACTCCAAAATTTGGATCTAAACACAGCCTGTGTCTGAAATGGAGGCCGTGTTTAGACGCTGATTTGGGCCTCCCGAATTACTATGCAATACTGTAGTAATTTTGTTTTTATTTAGTAATAATTGTCCAAACATTTATTAATTAGACTCAAAACGTTCGTCGCGCAAAGTACAACCAAACTGTACAATTAGTTTTTGATTTCATCTACATTTAGTACTCCATATATGTGCTGGTATTTTTATGTGATAAGAAATCTTTTTTTATAGTGAAATTTGAGGGTGAATTTGGGGAACTAAACGAGGCCGGAAGCGGAAACGACGTACTACTCCCTGTTATGTGATGGTCAGGCAGGCCAGATCATCGTGACACAGAGAATGTGACACCAAATATATAGCCAAACCACAACAAACACATAAGCTACATCACGTATGATAAGCTACCAGGGGACGTGACGCATAACAATTGAGATGGACTGATGGTCAATAATGAACGCCGCCACTTCCATGCATTGGTAAACAAATTTGCACACATCTGAAGGAATCCTTGTAGTGTTTAGACCAGCATCTAAACTTGTTTAATTTGGAACAATGGAATTCTTCTGAATTTCTGCAACAATTGTTATGTCAGAAGGATATAAGATAATTCCCATCAACAAACAAGCCTTCAAATTTTGGAGCATACCGGCACTGCCAGTACCATGTGAGCGTACTCGCCGTGAGTAGAATGAAAAAATGTGGATCGAAACAGTCCCCGCACCGTGTAGTTGCGGACTCGCCTGGCGTCTGGTCAAGTTTAGCAATATATTCTGTCTACCCGGCAAAGGTATCGAGTCGCATTTGCACATTCGGGACGTAACGAGCTGGTGGTTGCCAGTTGGCTGGGCAGGCCTCTATTGGGCATACATGACACTAGTTATGACTTATGAACCATAAATATTAATATTTTTTATATATTTTTTGTTAAAGTTAAAATGTTTGACTTCTCGATGACACTCTGGTTGAGAAAATAATGGATGTTACCGCTCTCCTATTGAAATATACGTTGAGATTTGGGGTGAGCCTGTCCTAGAAAATTGGCCAGACGAACTCACTCCACTTGGAGGACACGGTGTCTCCCTCGTCCCCCTGTTGCGCGTGCGTGAGGAGGAGCGGCAGCCGTGCTAGATCCAAGGCCGAGGTGGCCGGACCGCCGGAGAGACGTAACTTGAGAGGTAGCAGTAGATTTTTTTATCTCCGTAGCTAAGCCTGGGCAAAATACCTAATACCTATTATCCGTACCCGAATTATCCGAACCCAAGGTACCCAATTCTAAATTTGAATAGCAATTATGATTACCCGAAATAAGTTTGGATAATTCGGGTAATATCTCTTGTACCCAAACTACCCGAATATGTGTATGTTTTTGTGCTTTGTGATGTGTTGTCAGTTGAGCACGTGAACTTATCACTTTATTAGTATATGATTCTCTTTGTTTGAACAAGTGACTGTAATATATTATTCTCTGCAAATTGTGTTGAAATTTCATACAAATCGCTGCTAAAATTATGTATAAAATTGCTATAAAAGTTTTGTGCAGTTTGCTCTTTTATGTGAATTCGGGTATATCGGGTATACCCGAACCCGAACCTGAATTATCAGGTACCCGAAATTTTGAATAGTGCTTTTTAGGGATAAATATCGGGTAGCAATTTTCATTACCCAAATTACATAACCCGAAAAAATCGGGTAACCCGAACGCCCAGGCCTATCCGTAGAAGTAGCTAATTGGCAGAGAGGTAACTCGAAGAACCAGATTAAGAATGAAACTTTTATAAAAAGCAGGCGATTAGTCTAAAACCTTTAAAAATACTCTCTTTATTTTAAATTATAAGATCTTTGGACTTTTCTATATGCATTACTTTTACTATGTATCTAGACTAAAATATCTTATATTTTAGAATGGGGGAGTACCTTCTTTTTCTTCCGCACGTACTCCTTGGTCCCATAAAAATCATTGCTATGGGATTTGTGTAAGTTTAATTAGTTTTATAGAAAATATTAGCAACACATCTCTAAATAGATTTATTATGAAAATATATACAACTATCTATCTAACTATACTAATTATGTATCATGAATATTATTATTTTTAGTATATAGTTAGTCAAAATTAAAAAATATTTGATTTCTCAAAAAAAAACAAGAATGCTATTTTTTATAGGACGCAGTGAGTATTGTTTAACCGAAGACACGCCAATATTGGGCGTTGGAACATCATCAATCACATCCATCAGGACCTTACGGGCCAACTCAAAGCCGACTAGGCCTACATTACGGAGTTGACGGGCTTCTTGGCTGTTGGGTTGGGCGACAGGCCCATTAAAATTTGCTGCATGTTGATTTCTCGATCTATATACTGACATCGGTCAACAAATATTGAATGGGACATTTAAATCTTACTAGAAAGCGGCGCGGCCGCGCGGTCCCATGTGGTGCTTGCATCATGAAGCTAATAATTATATTGCAATTAGTATTACTTAGCTTCCATGGAGAATAAATAGCAGTAGTACAATATAATTATATAGATCACTGGAGTTGATGTTGATCGTTGCCATTGCAGAGGATAATAGGTGGAGAGTCTTTTTTTTTTGTTGTATAGCAAAACTTTAGGTTTTGAATTTTTGAGCAATTTTTTGTATTCAAAAACTTTTTGGCGTAAAGACGTTTCCTGTGTCCGAACGATTTTAACCCTAAAAAGCATAGGTAAAAATTTTTATGAAAAAATTCGTACTAAGACATGTCATATTATGGATGCACTGCATAGATCTACTCGTTTGGATTTTGAGATTAACTTGTTTTTCTATTTTACAATTTTTCTGTGATTTACTACGCATGTTTTAAAGTTTCAGACGATATGATTTTACCCCTAAAAAGCATAGGTAAAAGTTTGTAGGGAAAAATTCTTACTAAAACATGGCATATTATGGATGCACTGCATAGATGTACTCATGAGGATTTTAGATCAACTTGATTTTCTAGTTTACGATTTTTCTGTGATTTACTATGCAATTTTAAAGTTTTAGCTAATTTATTTTTTAAAAAAGAGATATAATCAAAGGCGGACTATGGGTTGATTTGAGAAAAATCTGAGGAGGTTTTTGCAAAAATTGTTGAGAGGGTCTCTGCAGCGCGGGTTGATTTTCGATAAAGGAAAGGCTTTTGTAAAAAAACCCAGGAGCCCATCCGATCTGGACTGCGGATTGATTTCAAAAAAATCAGAGGTGGTTTTCGCAAAATATACTAAGAGGGCTTGTGGAGTGCGGGTTGATTTTCAAAAAAACAGAAGGATTTTTTTTGCAAAAAAAACTATGGTCCGCCCAATCTGGACGGTCCGTGCGCCCGATCGAACGACCGCGAAAAGCGGACGACATGGCAACGTTGGCCGGCCAGCTTTTGGAGGCAGGATTCATATGGAAAAGATAACATACACTACACTACACTAGTATAGTTCGTATAATAAAAAGGAGCTTTTTAACTAACTAAGGCCTCGTGTTAGTTCGTGGGTGAAAAGTTTTTAGGTGTCACATCGGATGTTTCATGGGATGTCGAAAGGGGTGTTTGGATACTAATAAAAAACTAATTACATAACTCACCTGGAAACCGCGAGACAAATTTATTAAGCCTAATTAATCCATCATTAACACATGTGTGTTATTGTAGCAATTATGGCTAATCATGGACTGATTAGGCTTAAAAGATTCATCTCGCAGTTTCCATGTAAACTGTACAATTAGTTTTTTTATCCATATTTAATGCTCCATACATGTGTTCAAACATTCGATGTGACGGGATAAAAAGTTTTTTTTGTGGAAACTAAACAAGGCCTAATAATAGAGAAACAAGCAGGTAACTGAAATATAAATTTCAGCATTGACAATGGTATTTTAATAATGTTTAGATTTGAACAGTACAAATGCTATGACACCATCTGTTAAGTTTAGAATTTAGACCTAATACAATTTGTTTGCAGCTCATTCCATTCCAAATTATAGGTCTAGCGTCATCTAATGTCAAAATGGTTTCTGACTTAGTTTTTGAAAAAAATGTATCGTCACCCCTAGATGCGCATAAAAATTCATCTAAAAGTACAAATGAATAGCACATAGGCAGCTGTCTTCATTTAAAACTTGAAGCAGAGCAAAAACGTGCAAACTCCTTTGCTAAGTTATGTTCAAGCTCAATTGTCAGTGTTTTTCTCTCACAATATTTCAGCATAAACCAAATTTCAGTGAAACGAACAGGGCCACATGTAGGTGACTCCGATGCAAGCGTACCCTAGTGCGCCGGCACTTGTTGCTTGGTGCATTGGTGCTTAGTATTCAAGCAGCGGCAGTGGCGCCCAAGACAAGCACAATTGGGGAGTACAGAGAGAATTGGGAATTGCTGGCGTCCGGACATTTGATGGGATATGATTTCATCGGACGATACCACACAGTCTAGCAGAAACGTGCTGCACTTCCACTGTATCATTGCAGTTCTTCCCCGTCTGCCTCGTCCCGCCAAGCACGCGTACCCCGTCCCCGTCCGTCTCGCCACGCACTGCACCCGCCACCCCTTCCCCCTAGCCCCCTCCTCTCTCTTCGCGCGAGTGGGACCCGGGAGTCGGAATGAGGACGAGCACGCCCCGTTCGTAGGACCCAGGCACGTTGTGCGCCCTATCCGCCGACTCCCGACTCGCCACGCGCCCTTCCCCAGCTCAGGACTCACCGTGTGCCCTTCCTCTGGCGTCCAGGCCATGCCCCCATGACTCTCTGAACATACATCTGAAACACAAAACACTTGCAACATGAAACACTTAAATGCAACATAAGTCTGAAGTAGAGGAAACATTTGTAATATACACTTGCAACATGTATGTGAAACATATGACATCCAGATAAAATACTTGCAACTTGCAACATGAAAACACTTATTGCAACATAAGACTAAAACAACTAAAACATTTCGAACATACCCTTTGCAACATATGTGTGAAATATATGCAACCTCTAAATAAGCACACTTGCAACATATATTTGAAAAAGCAAATGAGACATTTGGAACGGATACTTACAACATACGTGGCCATTGCAACATGTGTAACATCACGAACTATTTTTGTAACATCTATATGAGACACTTGCAACATACATCTGAAACAATTGAAACATACTCTTGTAACATGCGCTTTCAGCGGAACATCTCCTTACTACTCGGCAGAATGGAGGCTCATCGATGTGTAGTGTTCACCGAAGACAGCGGCCCGACGACGCTGATAGACGGCATGCCAATGGTAGTGGCTGCACGTCGCAGAAAGGGAGGCATTGGCCACACGAGCGACGGGGAGGCCACGACTGTGCGACTTGGAGAGGGCAGCACGCGCCGCGCCTGGCAGGGACCACAGCCGTGCGCCACGACTCGAAGGTGGCTGCGCGCCGTGCCTGGCAAGGCCAGTGCCCCGAGTGGTACGCCTCGGAGTGCCAGCGGTCGTGCGCTCGCAGGCAGCAGGCGAGCGGATAAGAACGATAGAAAAATGAACACAACTAAGTGAATGAGCAGTTTTTCTTTTTTTTTTAAAAAAAACGAATAAGGATGAGTTGTTTGGTTGGTGGCATGGCCTAACCGAGCGTCCGGGCAGATAGCCTACAAGTTCCGAGCATTATCGGAAAGAAAGAATTCCTCATTAGTGTCATCTACTCGTAAAAGAAAAAATTCCAGGTCGCGCACAGGCACAGCCCACCGGAGAAACAGTCCAACGAAGAGAGCCGGGGAGAGAACAAAATTAGCCCAGCCCAGGTCCGAGCCAGGCAGCCTCCCAGAGTCCCCCGAGCAGAATTCAGGGCCTGGCACCTCAACCGGCCTCACCCACTCCCACGGAGAAACACGGGTACACCGACGAGCAGACACGAGATAAAAAAAAAAAAGGACAAGCAGACGCAGGCAAAGGATCGACGCGGCACGGCGGGGTTGCATACCCCGCGTCCAAACCCGACACCTGACGGGCCACGAGATCTCATCAAGCGTGATCAATGATCATTCCATAGGCAAGCCTTCCAGTCGCTTCTCCCAGCACACACAGCCCAACCGAAGCACGGCACGGGCGCACGGCAGTTCCTGCACCCGCCACGCGTCCGCCCGCTCTCCCGCCCATGACCACGTGTGCGTCGAGGTGGCCCTCGCCTTCCCGGCCAGCTCCTATTATATCCTCGTCGAGCCTCTCACCGCCGCACCAACTCTCGCCATTGCCAATCAAGCTCTCTAAAGCAGCCAGAGATTCAGGATCACCGATCACGGTCCCCAAAACAGCTAGCGGCTCTGTCATCTTCGATCGCGAGCTCCACCAGTTCGATCGGTCAAAGTTCGCGTCGACGTCGACGGCGATGGACGCTCCGGCCATGCTCACGCGCAAGCACGTCCCCGAGGACGTCGGCCTCCGGAACACCGGCGAAGGTGAGTTACGCCCCCGCCGGCCACCGATCCGATCGCTGCACTACTGCAAGTTCTCTCCTACCTCAGTACCTTACTTTGTGTCTGTGATGCCGCACGTCGGCGCGTGCAGTGGAGAACGAAGGAGCCGGGGGCCAGGCCCAGCTGCACCGCGACGAGAAGCAGCACAAGCCGGTGCTGAAGAAGGTGAAGGAGAAGGTGAAGAAGATCAAGAACACCCTCGCCGGCCACGGCCACGGCCACGACGGTGAGCACGGCGGCGGCGACGAGCGCATGGGAGACGCAGACTCCGGCAGCGGCAGTGGCAGCAGCGAGGAGGCGGAGGAGGACGCGGTGGAGAGGGAGGCCGCGCTGGAGAAGGGCGGCTACATGGAGGACGTCGAGGACAAGCCCGTCGTCATGGAGTCCGACCCCGAGGTGCACGGCGCGCCAAGTAAGTGCTCCCGCCTGTTCACCGGCGCCGCGTGCTAGGCTGATTCGGTTGCACGTGTGCTTACGTGTCTGCGCGACCCCTTTGCAGTGTACGACTCGGCGAGGGCACCGGCCGTGCAGGACCTCGTCTCCAAGTACGATCAGCCGGCGATGACACCAGCCGTGCAGGAGGTGGAAGGCGACGGCGCCGCACCTAGGGTGCGGCTCGGTGATATCGGCTGCCCCGTCGTCGAGGATCCGGCCGCGCCGCGCTCCACGACGCCGGCCGCGCGAGGTATGGCACACGCCGAACCGCCCCTCGATCATGTCTTTTGGCACTCCGCTCGTGTTGCGCTGGCACTTGACACGTCCTTTTCGTTGCAGAGGGTGAGGACATAGGCACGACGCCCGTGGTGCAGCAGTTCGAGACCATGAGCTTGTCCGACGACCCGGCGCACGTGGGCGCGGGCAAGAAGGGCGCCAAGGCAGAGGAGTGGGAAGACAAGGCCGCTGACACGGTGGGCGCGGCCGGCGGCGCTAGCTACACGGACAGGCTCAAAAACGCGGCCGCCGGCACCACGGAGTACGGCAAGAGGCTAGCGAGCACGGTGTATGAGAAGGTCGCCGGCGTCGGCACCGCTGTGGGCGTGGGGAAGCGCGACGACGAACAACGCACGGAGGCGGTGACGGCGTCGAACACCCCCGGCACGGAGGAGTGGCGAGACGTCCCCGAGGCCACCGACGCGACGAGGGGCGCGGGGTACACGGACAGGATCAAGTCGGCGGCCGCGGGCACCACTGGGTACGGCAAGCAGCTGGCGTCCACCGTGTACGACAAGGTCGCCGGCGTCGGCACCGCCGTCGCGCCCAACCTCCGTCCGCAGGAGGGCTCGGCGAAGGCGGAAGGCGCACACAACGAGGCAATGCCGGTGTCGGACACCGGTGCTGAGGAGTGGAAGGACGCCCCAGCTGCCACGGACGCGACCAACAACAGTGCGACGGGGCCGGGGCCGGCGGGCTACACGGACAAGATCAAGTCCGCGGCTGCAGGTACCACGGAGTACGGCAAGCAGCTGGCGAGCACCGTGTACGAGAAGGTCGCCGGCGTCGGCACCGCCGTGGCGGGCAAGGTGCAGCAGGCCACGCAGTCGTCCGGCACGGCGACGACGCCCGGGGCCGGCGCGCAGCAGGACACGGCCACCCCAGGCGCCGGCGGGCAGGACAAGGGGGTGACCGTCACGGGGTACATCGCCGAGAAGCTCCGTCCGGGTGACGAGGACCGCGCGCTCAGCGAGGCGATCTCCGGCGCCGTGCAGCGGCGCAAGGAGGACGTCGGGGGCACGGTAGCGCAGCGCGTGCCGGCGCCCGGTCAGGTGATCACCAAAGCGCGCGAGGCCGTCACGTCGCTCACCGGCGGCAACCGGGTCTCCGAGACCGTGCAGCCAACCACAGCCACAGGTACGTTGCAACAATAACTTTGTTTTTTTTGCCAGAAGGAACCCGCCATTAGCAAAGCTGACGAGAGACGAGCTGTGTGGGTTGCAGGGAAAGACGTGAAGGAAGGCTATGCGGCGGAGGCGCCTGTGATCCGCGGGGAGGAGATCGGCGGCGCGAAGCTGAACACGAATACCATGTGAAGTGTTGCTCATGGACAGCACGGCTGCTCTGTGTGAGAACAGCCTGAGTGTGATTATTGTGTCATGTTTGTGTACACGTGAATGATGTGGTTTGCCCTGTGGAATCGAAGCTGGAATAAGTGTGCTGCTTGTGTTCGCCGTGGTGCACTGGTGCGCTCTGGTTTTACATGTTCGTGTGACTGTGTATCAACATTTCCACAAGTTGTATGTACGTATATGTATATGTTGAAAAAAAATGTTCCGTTTTTTTGTTGCGTTCCGCCTGCTGCATCCAAATGTTCTGTTTTTACAAACAGTGCTTGCAAAAACAAAGAGCCATTTATTTAGATAGATCGATAGAATTGATGGTTTTAAAAATAGGAAGAACCGCAATCGAGTAATTTAAATTGTGGACCAAAACCTAAAATAAGTTGGTTAGGAACTAATTTAGCTGTGGCCTTGCTTCTTGAATGGAAGAATTCATGCCTTACCGTTTGAACGCCCCAAGCTAGCAGGGCTGATTCTGGGCGGCAAGCTTTGCGCCGACGAGCCCTTGGCCTGCTGCACCTTGCCCTTGGTCAAGCTGGTAGTTGGAGATTTGGCTCTGAATGTGATCAGTGCCTATGCCCCTCAGGTAGGTCTTAGCGAGGGCACAAATAGGCAGTTTTGGGAAGATCTTGATAGCATGGTTAGTACCGTGCCTATCAACGAGAAACTCTTTATAGGAGGAGACCTCAACGGCCATGTTGGTGCGACTAATGTAGGTTTCGAGCGGGTGCACGGGGGTTCGGGTATGGTAGTAGAAATCAAGAGGGGGAGGATGTTTTGAACTTCGCGCTAGCCTATGACTTATTGATAGCGAACACCCTCTTTAGGGAGAGGGAATCTCATCTAGTAACCTTTCGTAGTGGACAACACTCGAGCCAGATCGACTTTATCCTTGCAAGGAGGGAGGATAGACGTGCTTGCTTTGATTGTAAGGTGTTACCTAGGGAGTGTGTTATCCCTCAACATAAGCTTGTGGTGGCGGACTTTCGCTTTCAGGTGCGTGTCCATCGGGACAAACGGGCCAAGATTGCGAGAACGAAGTGGTGGAAGCTTAGAGGGGAAGCAGCGCAAACATTTAAGGAGAGGATGCTAGACGAGGGGCCTTGGGAAGAAGGAGAAGATGCCGACGACATGTGGCTAAATATGGCAACATGTGTCCGGAAGGTGGCTTCGGAAGTGTTTGGCGTGAGTAGGGGAGGCAAACGGGAAGCGAAAGACACATGGTGGTGGAATGACGAGGTGCAAAGGGCTATTAGGGAGAAGAAGGAGTGTTTCAAGCGTCTCCACCATGTCAAGAGTGCAGCCAACATCGAGGACTATAAAATAGCGAAGAGGGTTGCAAAGCGAGTTGTGAGTGTAGCAAAAGGTCAGGCGTATGATAGCCTTTATCAGCGGCTAGGCACGAAGGAAGGGGAGAAGGACATTTATAGGATGGCTAGAATCCGCGAGAGGAAGACAAGGGACATCAACCAAATAAAATGCATCACGGATGGGACAGATCGACTTCTGGTGAAGGATGAGGAGATCAAGGACAGATGGAGAGAGTACTTCGACAAGCTGTTTAATGGAGAGGATGAGGGTCCTACCCTTGAGTTGGACGACTCATTTGACGATACCAAAAGACGCTTTGTGAGGAGAATTCAGGAGGCAGAGATCGGAGAGGCTTTGAAGAGGATGAAGGGAGGTAAAGCGATGGACCCTGATGGTATCCCCATTGAGGTGTGGAGATACCTAGGCGCCAGAGCGATAGTATAGTTAACTAAGCTTTTTAACCTTATTTTCGGTCTAATAAGATGCCTGAAGAATGAAGGAGAAGTATATTAGTACCTATCTTCAAGAACAAGGGAGATGTTCAAAGTTGTACTAACTACTGTGGGATTAAGTTGATGAGCCATACGATGAAGCTCTGGGAGAGGGTTATCGAGCATCGCCTAAGGAGAGTGACACATGTGACCCAAAATCAGTTTGGGTTCATGCCTGGTAGGTCGACCATGGAGGCGATTTTCTTATTACGACAATTGATGGAGAGATATAGAGAGCAGAAGAAGGACTTGCACATGGTCTTTATTGACCTCGAGAAGGCATATGACAAAGTACTGAGAAATGTCATGTGGTGGGCCTTGGAAAAGCACAAAGTCCCAACTAAATACGTTACCCTTATCAAGGATATGTACAGGGATGTGGTGACGTTTGTCCGAACATGTGATGGCGACACCAGTGACTTTCCAATTAAAATAGGACTGCATCAGGGGTCAGCTTTGAGCCCTTATTTATTTGCTTTGGTGATGGATGAGGTCACAAGGGTCATACAAGGTGATATCCCTTGGTGTATGCTCTTTGCTGATGATGTGGTGCTAGTTGACGACAGTAGGGCAGGGGTTAATAGGAAGTTAGAACTATGGAGGCATACGTTAGAGTCGAAAGGGTTCAGACTTAGTAGGACTAAGACCGAGTACATGAGGTGCGATTTCAGCGCGACTAGGCATGAGGAGGGAGACGTTAGCCTCGATGGGCAAGTGGTGGCCAAGAAGGATACTTTTCGGTATTTAGGATCGATGCTACAAAAGGACGGAGACATTGATGAAGATGTCAGGCATAGAATTTCAGCCGGCTGGTTGAAATGGCGTCAAGCTTCTGGCGTCCTCTGTGACAAAAGGGTGCCTCAGAAGCTGAAAGGTAAGTTCTATAGGACGGCGATTCGTCCGGCGATGTTATACGGTGCTGAGTGTTGGCCTACAAAAAGGCGACATGTCCAGCAATTGAGTGTAGCAGAGATGCGTATGTTGCGTTGGTGTTGTGGGCACACAAGGAGGGATAGAGTCTGGAACGACGATATTCGAGATAGGGTTGGGGTGGCACCAATTGAGGAGAAATTGATTCAACATCGGTTGAGATGGTTTGGACATGTCTAACGGAGGCCTCCTGAGGCGCCGGTGCGTAGTGGAGTTCTAATGCGGGCCGATAATGTAAAGAGCGGTAGAGGTCGACCTAAACTAACTTGGGACGAGTCCGTTAAGAGAGATCTTTGAAAGCCCAAGTTTGGTTTTGGTAATTAATGACACCAAGTTGCTAATGCCATGTGCTAAGTGTTTTGAGTTAGGCATAAGCAACACATGTGATGAAGGCGTACGTGGCAAGGAGTGGTGGCCACAAGATCACAAAGAAATGGTGCATGGACATGAAATGTTGATCATGATGGAATGCACATGAAATGATGGACATGATGATCAAGTGGAGGAAAAGGATCTAAGAGCGCAAGGCAAAGGTATAACCATAGGGTTTTCCTTTTGCCGGTCTAAGTTGAGTAGAGAAGTGATTGACCGGGTTTAGGATACATAGCCGACTATCAAGAGGGGCAATCACGGTTAGCTCGGGAATCAAGTGCCACTAGATCATTGTCTTGAGCATATGCATTAGGATCTAGTTGAGAGCTAACATAACGCCTTGGAAAATGTTTGTGAAATGCTAACACACTTGCACATGATGGTGTACACTTGGTGGTGTTAGCACATTTGCGAAGGCGGTGGAGTTTAAGCGGTAGAGAGGGGTTTGGGTTCCTCTCCCCCTCCCGCCGAGCTTGCGAGGCGGGATTCGGCGCATTTTGGAGAAGTGAAACGCCTATTTTCTATTGCGCCGGAAGTCGAAAAAGAAACGGAGGCGAACGGAGGTCACTGCGTGCACCGGACGCTGCACCGGACGCGGTCTCGGTTTGACCGGACGCGTCCGGTCAGTTCAACGCGGCTTGGTGCTGTTAGGGTTTGTGACCGGACGCGGGTCTGGCCTGACCAGCGCGTCCGGTCAGTTCATTTGGGCGTAAAAGAAAAACGCGCGACCGGCGCGTCCGGTGCCTCACGGGACCGGAGCGTCCGGTCAGGCGTCCAGAGAGGCCGAGCGTAGCGAAGCGCGATCGGACGCGGCTGGCGCGTCCGGTCACGTGCGACCGGACGCGTCCGGTCGCGTCGGGTGCTTACTGGAACGCGACCGGACGCTGGCACTGTCGCGTCCGGTCGATCGAAGGAGCGCGTCCGGTCACTGTAACGGCTAGTTCTGACGCGCACTGTTCACGTCTGTCGCGTAGTGACCGGACGCGTCCGGTCACCCTGACCGGAGCGTCCGGTCAGCGCGATTTCTGCTGCGTCGTTCGTAACGGCTAGCTGCGTACCCCTTCGTTATAAATAGAGGGTGTTCGGGGTTTGAGGGTAACTCTTGCACATTTTGAGACCTAGAAACATCCTTTGAGCTAGAGAACAACCCCTCCACTCATCTCTTTGCTTGGTTGCACATCTTGAGTGAGTTTGAGTGAGATTCAAGTGCATTGCTTGAGAGTTGCATTCTAGAGGCACTTGATCTTCGAGTAGCTGCGGATTTCTTGTTACTCTTCCGTGTTTCCCGACACGGTAGACGGCTTGGAGCAGCGGAGGTGATTGAGCTCGCAATTGGAGATTGTTGGAGCCTTCACCAAGTGTTGTAAGGGGTTCTTGATCCTTCCCCGCGGGAGTTCGCGAATTGGATACTCTAGTGGAGCTCGTGGCTTGGAGGATCCCCATCTTGTGTGCGGTTGTGCGGTGCCCGCCGAGGGCTCGACTCTTGATAGTCGATTAGCTCGCGAACCGACAAGTGGGTGTATCGCCACAATGAGGAGTAGCTTGCCGGGAAGCAAGTGAACCTCGGGATAAATTCTTGTGTCATTCTCTTCCCGAGGATTTTCTCTTGTGTGATTGATTTATTGGTACTTCTCATCTCTACACGGCGGTATAATCACTTGAAGCTCTTCTCTCGTATTACATCTCGTATCTAGCTTGTTGTTGTTGTGTTTAGTGGATAGCCTTGAACTAGACTTGTGTAGGTGGCTTGCTTAATTAGTTAGTGCTAGTGCATTTTGCTCCGCCACCTTTTATACTAACTTGTGGTTAAGTATTTTGTGTAGAAGTTTTTATTAGGCTATTCACCCCCCCTCTAGCCTATTTGGACCTTACAAGTGGTATCGGAGCCGAGGCACCGTTTATTTGAGGCTTAACAACCTACGGTGAAGAAGAAATGGCTCAATTAAGTTTGCACATCAACAACACCAAGAAGGCACCTCACTTTGATGGCACAAATTATGCATATTGGAAGGTTAAGATGACCGCACACCTCAAGTCAATCAATAGAGAAGTGTGGAAGGTCACCGAAACAAAATTTGAGGTTGCTAATCCGGAAGCACCTACACCGGTGGAAGAGAAGAAGCTCCAATGCAATGACATTGCCATTAGTGCTCTTCATGAGGCACTAGATGACAAGACCTTTGAGCAAGTGAAGAACATTGAGATTGCACATGATGCTTGGGCCAAGCTAGAAGAAACATTTGAGGGCACCGAAGGCACAAAGACCGCCAAAGCATATATCTTGCAAGAAAAGTTCTCTAGTTTCAAGATGTAAGAAGATGAGAGTGTGCCAGAGATGTTTCATAGGTTGCAAGTGATTGTAAATGAGCTCAAGGCTCTTGGAGAAGAAGTGAAAGACAATCAATTCTCTATGAAGTTCTTGAGAAGCCTACCTAAGAGATTTGACACATTGATCACCGTGCTAGTGAGGACTACATTGAAGGATTCAACTCCTCAACAAATATTTCAAGAAGTGATGACCGATGATTCATATAGAGAAGATGATGAGAAGGATGAGTTGGTCAAGAAGAAGAAGAAGGAAAATGAGAAGAAGGATGATGAGAAGAAGAAGAGTGTGGCATTCAAAGCCACCACATCCAAGGGCAAATCTAAGATTGAATCATCAAGTGATGAAGACTCAAGCTCTTGTGATAGTGATGACATTGATGAGAAGATGGCTCTCTTTGTCAAGCAATTTGGCAAGTTCATGAAGAAGAAAGGTTTTCGTGCAAGAAGAAGGAAGAACTCATCCAAGAAAAATGAGCATACCATGAGATGCTTTAGATGCCATAGCAAGGACCATCTCATTGCAAAGTGTCCTTATGATAGTGATGATGAAGATGCTATCAAGAAGGAGAGGAAGAAGCAAAAGAAGAAGCAAGAAAAGAAGGAGAGCTCTCATAAAAAGAAGAATGATTCTCATGTTGCTACATGGGATAGTGATGATTCCTCAAGTGATGATGAGGATGACAACAAGAGCAAGAAGAAGGGACATGCTAGCATTGCTATCCAAGAGAAGGTCTCCCTCTTTGACACTCCATCGTGCTTCATGGCTAAGGCCGCTAAGGTATCATCCGATGATGAGAGTGATCATGATAATGCTAGTGATAGTGATAGTGATGAAGAAGAATTCACTAAAGATGAACTAATCACTATGCTAGAAGATTGCACTCAACATTTTAAAGAATCTAGAAAGGAGTGCAAGGGCTTGCTTAAGGAAAAGAAAAACCTTATGCAAGAACTTGATGAGCTTAGGGCATCTTATGAGAGTCTAAAGGTAGACCATAAGAAGCTTCAAAAGTCTCACACCAAGCTTGAAGAAGCTCATTCCTCTCTAGTTGAAAAGTGTGAAAACATGCCAACTAATGTTAAGAAAGCTAAAACTTGCAACATAGGCATATCATGTGATATAATTGATGAATCTTGTCATAAGCCTATTGTTGTTGCTCCCACTAACCCTTCATGTAGCGCATCTACATCATCCTCATCTAGTAGTGATGGTTTCACTTGTGACTCCACACTAATAGTTGAGAATGAGAATCTCAAGAAGGAGGTAAAAGAGCTCAATCACACCTTAGCCAAGGCTTATGGTGGTGAGGACCGCTTGCTTATGTGCTTGGGTAGCCAAAGAGCTTCTCTCTACAAAGAGGGATTGGGCTATAACCCCAAGAAAGGCAAGGCTGCTTTTGCTCCTCACAAGACTCGTTTTGTGAAGAACAATGGTAGCTATTGCAAAAGTTGCAAGCAAGTTGGTCACAAAGAGCAACATTGCATGAACAAGAAATCCAATGCTAATGTATCCTCAATTAAGTTTGATTCTTTCTATATACTTACCAAGGGTACAAATGGTGTTCATGCTAAGTTCATTGGTGCACCATGGATGGGCTCAAAGAAGAAAGCCATTTGGGTACCAAAGAGCTTGGTCACTAACCTTGGAGGACCCAAACAAGTTTGGGTACCTAAAAAGAATTGATCTTATCTTGTAGGTCAATTACAAAGCCGGAGGAAGGCATTGGGTGCTTGATAGTGGGTGCACTCAACATATGACCGGGGATTCTTGTATGTTCAAATCAATTGATACAAGTCAAAATGGTGGTTTTGATGCTATCACTTTCGGCAACAACAAGAAAGGCAAGGTCAAGGGGCTTGGTAAAATTGCTATCTCAAATGACATGAGCATATCTAATGTGTTGCTAGTTGAGAGCTTGGATTTCAATCTTTTATCGGTGGCACAACTTTGTGATCTTGGCTTCAAGTGCATATTTGGTAGTGATGATGTTGAAGTCATTAGTGTTGATGGATCAAATTTGATATTCAAAGGATTTAGACATGGTAGCTTGTACTTGGTTGACTTCAATGATAGTGAGACACAATTTACATCATGCTTGCTTAGCAAATCTAGTATGGGATGGTTGTGGCATAGAAGGCTTGGTCATGTTGGAATGAAACAATTGAACAAACTTTTGAGGCATGACTTAGTTAGAGGCTTGAAAGATGTGACTTTTGAAAAAGATAAACCATGTAGTGCTTGTCAAGCTGGCAAACAAGTTGGAAATACACATCCTAGTAAGAGTGAAATGAGCACATCAAAGGCATTTGAGCTATTGCACATGGACTTGTTTGGGCCAACAACATACACTAGTATTGGTGGGAACAAGTATGGTTTTGTGATAGTGGATGACTACACTAGATACACTTGGGTGTTCTTTCTCTATGACAAGAGTGATGTTTATGATCTATTCAAGTCTTTTGTCAAGAGAGTGCAAAATGAGTTTGAGACTACCATCAAGAAGATTAGAAGTGACAATGGTAGTGAGTTCAAGAACACAAGAATTGAAGATTTATGTGATGCTCTTGGTATTGGACATCAATTCTCACCAACATACACTCCTCAATCCAATGGTGTAGTTGAAAGGAAGAATAGAATTTTGATTGACATGGCTAGATCAATGCTTAGTGAATACAATGTGAGTCATTCATTTTGGAGTGAAGCTATCAACACGGCTTGCTATTGTAGCAACCGTCTCTATTGCCATGGGAAGCTTGGAAAGACACCATATGAGCTATTGAATGGTAGAAAGCCCAACATTACATACTTTAGAGTGTTTGGTTGCAAATGCTATATTCTCAAGAAAGGCACTAGATTGAGCAAGTTTGAAAAGAAATGTGATGAAGGGTTCTTGCTTGGTTATTCTACCACAAGCAAGGCATATAGAGTTTGGAATCTCACAAATGGCACCTTGGAAGAAGTTCATGATGTTGAGTTTGATGAAACCCAAGGGTCTCAAAATGAAGATCAAAATCTTGATGATGTGAGAGAAGATCAATTGTCAAATGCAATGAAGAACATGGACATTGGTGATATTAGGCCAAGGCAAGTTGATGATGATGATATTCATGTGATCAACCAAAGTGTGCAAATTGATACAAATCAAGCAAGCTCTAGTGGTTGTCATGATGAAGCCCAAGATCAAGGTCAAACAAGTGGAAGCAATCAACTCCCAATACTCCAACCTACTAGCATTGCAAGAGATCATCCATTGGACCAAATCATTGGTGGAATTCAAAGTGGTGTTCAAACTAGATCAAGGCTAGCATCCTTTTGTGAGCATTACTCATTTGTGTCACTTGAAGAACCTAAGAAAATAGAAGATGCTTTGAAGGATTCCGATTGGGTAAATGCCATGCATGAAGAGCTAAACAACTTCACTAGAAATCAAGTTTGGGAACTTGTTGAAAGGCCGAAGAACTACAATGTGATTGGTACTAAGTGGGTCTTTAGAAACAAGCAAGATCAAGATGGTGTAGTTGTGAGAAACAAAGCAAGATTGGTAGCACAAGGATATACTCAAGTTGAAGGTCTTGACTTTGGAGAAACATATGCACCGGTCGCAAGATTAGAGGCAATTAGAATCTTATTAGCATATGCTTGTGCACACAACATCAAGCTCTATCAAATGGATGTCAAAAGTGCATTTTCTCAATGGTTACATCAATGAAGAAGTTTATGTTGAGCAACCTTCCGGTTTTGAAAATGACAAGAAGTCCAACCATGTTTACAAGCTCAAGAAGGCATTGTATTGTTTGAAGCAAGCACCTAGAGCATGGTATGAGAGATTGAGGGACTTTCTTCTCTCTAAAGGTTTCAAGATGGGAAAGGTTGACACCACTCTCTTCACCAAGAAAATTGGAAATGACTTGTTTGTGTTGCAAATCTATGTGGATGACATTATCTTTGGATCAACTAACCAAGATTTTTGTGAAGAGTTTGGAAATATGATGGCAAAAGAGTTTGAGATGTCTATGATTGGAGAGCTTAGTTACTTCCTTGGACTTCAAATCAAGCAAATGAAGAATGACACTTTTGTAAGTCAAGGAAAGTACATCAAGGACATGATCAAGAAGTTTGGATTGCAAGATGCTAAACCAATGAGTACACCAATGGACACAAATGATCAATTGGGTGTTGATGCTAGTGGAAATATGGTAGATCAAAAGCAATACCGGTCTATGATTGGAAGTTTACTCTATGTCACCGCTTCCAGGCCGGATGTGATGTTTAGTGTGTGCAAGTGTGCAAGATATCAAGCTTCACCTAGAGAAAGTCACTTGAAAGCAACCAAGATGATATTGAGATATCTTAAGGGCACTCATGATGTTGGATTATGGTTTCCAAAGGGGTCTAATTTTGAGTTGATTGGATATTCGGATTCCGACTATGGTGGTTGCAAGATTGATAGAATGAGCACAAGTGGCACTTGTCAATTACTAGGAAGGTCTCTTGTTTCATGGTCATCAAAGAAACAAAATAGTGTTGCACTATCTACCGCCGAGGCCGAATACATAAGTGCCGGTAGTTGTTGTGCACAATTGCTTTGGATGAAAGCCACTTTGAATGACTTTGGAATAAAATTCAAGAATGTTCCGTTGTTTTGTGACAATGAAAGTGCAATCAAGATGACACAAAATCCGGTTCAACATTCAAGAACGAAGCACATTGACATAAGGCATCACTTCATAAGAGACCATCAACAAAAGGGTGATATTAGCATTGAGAGCATTGGCACCGAAGATCAACTAGCCGACATATTCACAAAGCCACTTGATGAGAAAAGATTTTACAAGTTGAAGAATGAATTGAACATACTTGACTTCTCCAACTTGAAATGAGTGCACCCCCACATTCTTATATGACATGCCTCTCCTCCGACATAGCAAGGTAAAATTGTTTGGCATATCATCCATACTTTGCTAAGGACATGTTTAGAACATATAGACATATTTGCATAACAAATAGGCTCATTCATGAAATTCAAATGAGTTTAATGTATATATGGTACCACTATTGCTTCTATGTTTGATTGATCTAGTGGTAGCATATGACATGTTTGTGGGCTTGCAAACCTAGTGTTGAATCTAGAAAATGAGCTCATGATGTGTAATTCAACATGGTCAAGATAACCCTTATACTTTATGAGGTGTGAAGAAGCTTGTCCTTGGATCAAACCGAATTACATATTCTAGGCAAGTGATCTAGATTGAACCATAATTTGGACTCCCTCATATTGATTGACTTAACTCTCACTAAAATTGGCACCTTTTTGGTGATTGTTGACAAAGGGGGAGAGAAAAGTCACAAAGTTAGAAAAGTCACAAAGGGGGAGAAAGATATAATAAGAGGGGAGAGAAAAGTCACAAAGAGAAAAAGTTACAAAGGGGGAGAGAAAGAATAAGTTAAGACATTGGAAAGGATCAATTAAAATTGAGCACACAAGTAGGGGGAGCAAGCTCATGAATTATTTGTTGCATTTGTATGTGCATTAACATGATGAATTGTTGCATTGCAAAGCTTAATTCATATTCATGTTTGTATGGTGGTTGCTAAAATTAAAACTTGAATGATGTTTTGTTGAGAGTAGCTTTACTAGTGGTATCTAGACACCTTTGCTTATAATGTTGATCTCACGAGATACTTTAGTGTTTGTGATCTTTACAAGTGATGTATTACAAGTGGTGTCTAGCTACATCGATGCTAAGGATGGTATATAAAGGCAACTCCGATTGGTATCACGCTTCAAAGGTCCATTCTATATACCTTAGCATCAATTTGATAGTAGTAACTCTCCCAAAATTCAAATCCATACATATGTGCACAATTGAACCAAACTCATGGAAGTACATATGTAGGGGGAGCTAATACTATCGAAATTGAAAATTGTTTTCATTTCATATCTTTGTGATGGTTGTCATCAATTACCAAAAAGGGGGAGATTGAAAGCCCAAGTTTGGTTTTGGTAATTAATGACACCAAGTTGCTAATGCCATGTGCTAAGTGTTTTGAGTTAGGCATAAGCAACACATGTGATGAAGGCGTACGTGGCAAGGAGTGGTGGCCACAAGATCACAAAGAAATGGTGCATGGACATGAAATGTTGATCATGATGGAATGCACATGAAATGATGGACATGATGATCAAGTGGAGGAAAAGGATCTAAGAGCGCAAGGCAAAGGTATAACCATAGGGTTTTCCTTTTGCCGGTCTAAGTTGAGTAGAGAAGTGATTGACCGGGTTTAGGATACATAGCCGACTATCAAGAGGGGCAATCACGGTTAGCTCGGGAATCAAGTGCCACTAGATCATTGTCTTGAGCATATGCATTAGGATCTAGTTGAGAGCTAACATAACGCCTTGAAAAATGTTTGTGAAATGCTAACACACTTGCACATGATGGTGTACACTTGGTGGTGTTAGCACATTTGCGAAGGCGGTGGAGTTTAAGCGGTAGAGAGGGGTTTGGGTTCCTCTCTCCCTCCCGCCGAGCTTGCGAGGCGGGATTCGGCGCATTTTGGAGAAGTGAAACGCCTATTTTCTATTGCGCCGGAAGTCAGAAAAGAAACGGAGGCGAACGGAGGTCACTGCGTGCACCGGACGCTGCACCGGACACGGTCTCGGTTTGACCGGACGCGTCCGGTCAGTTCAACGCGGCTCGGTGCTGTTAGGGTTTGTGACCGGACGCGGGTCTGGCCTGACCAGCGCGTCCGGTCAGTTCATTTGGGCGTAAAAGAAAAACGCGCGACCGGCGCGTCCGGTGCCTCACGGGACCGGAGCGTCCGGTCAGGCGTCCAGAGAGGCCGAGCGCAGCGAAGCGCGATCGGACGCGGCTGGCGCGTCCGGTCACGTGCGACCGGACGCGTCCGGTCGCGTCGGGTGCTTACTGGAACGCGACCGGACGCTGGCACTGTCGCGTCCGGTCGATCGAAGGAGCGCGTCCGGTCACTGTAACGGCTAGTTCTGACGCGCACTGTTCACGTCTGTCGCGTAGTGACCGGACGCGTCCGGTCACCCTGACCGGAGCGTCCGGTCAGCGCGATTTCTGCTGCGTCGTTCGTAATGGCTAGCTGCGTACCCCTTCGTTATAAATAGAGGGTGTCCGGGGTTTGAGGGTAACTCTTGCACATTTTGAGACCTAGAAACATCCTTTGAGCTAGAGAACAACCCCTCCACTCATCTCTTTGCTTGGTTGCACATCTTGAGTGAGTTTGAGTGAGATTCAAGTGCATTGCTTGAGAGTTGCATTCTAGAGGCACTTGATCTTCGAGTAGCTGCGGATTTCTTGTTACTCTTCCGTGTTTCCCGACACGGTAGACGGCTTGGAGCAGCGGAGGTGATTGAGCTCGTAATTGGAGATTGTTGGAGCCTTCACCAAGTGTTGTAAGGGGTTCTTGATCCTTCCCCGCGGGAGTTCGCGAATTGGATACTCTAGTGGAGCTCGTGGCTTGGAGGATCCCCATCTTGTGTGCGGTTGCGCGGTGCCCGCCGAGGGCTCGACTCTTGATAGTCGATTAGCTCGCGAACCGACAAGTGGGTGTATCGCCACAACGAGGAGTAGCTTGCCGGGAAGCAAGTGAACCTCGGGATAAATTCTTGTGTCATTCTCTTCCCGAGGATTTCTCTTGTGTGATTGATTGATTGGTACTTCTCATCTCTACACGGCGGTATAATCACTCGAAGCTCTTCTCTCGTATTACTTCTTGTATCTAGCTTGTTGTTGTTGTTGTGTTTAGTGGATAGCCTTGTACTAGACTTGTGTAGGTGGCTTGCTTAATTAGTTAGAGCTAGTGCATTTTGCTCCGCCACCTTTTGTACTAACTTGTGGTTAAGTAATTTGTGTAGAAGTTTTTATTAGGCTATTCACCCCCCTCTAGCCTATTTGGACCTTACAATCTTAAGGAGTGGAATATCTCTAAGGATTTAGCTATGGACAGGAGCGCTTGGAGATTGACAATCAACGTGCCTGAACCGTGACCTCTTTTTCTCTTGTGCCCTTGATGTCCCTTTATGTGTCTCCCTGTTTCTCGTCTCTTTTGGGTTTCATCTCTAGCCTACCCCAACTTGCTTGGGACAAAAGGCTATGTTGTTGTTGTTGTTGAACGTAATGTGAAAGAAACAAATATTTCAACATGCATGCACAGACATGTGTTGCATAATCTATTATAGAGAGATGGTTATGTGTTTTAGAGTTGCCATTTTCACAAAATATATGAAAAAATAAAAAGTCCAATCTATCTCCACTATCATGGTCGTCTGACGTTTCTCCTTGATCTGCAAAACTAGTTCTTTAACCGTCCTCAACATTTAAAACCATACAATTTTGCACGAGTGATGGATGGTTCTGTTGATGTGGTCCCATGTCAGTTGAAAGTTTCAAAGGTAAATCAGACTAGAAATATTTAAAAAAACTCCAAAAATTTATTCATAAAAAATGATTTTCAAAAAATTATCTAAATATTTTTTACTTACAAAAATAATGCAATTAAAAATCCTAAAATCTAGTCTAATTCTAGAAATTTGTTTAATCCCAAAAAATTATGAAACTACTTTTGTTTTTTTTCCTAAAATCATGCTATATCTTACGGGTGGTGCCTAGCTTGAAATTTATTGACTCTTGACGGACTCATTTTGGTGCTTATTTAGTAGTAAAAGCTCTCTCTCTATTATTATTTAGTTGATGTTAATCGTTTGGACTAAGCAGAAGCATCAGTGGAGCATCGTCAAGACCACGTTGGACGATGGTCCTCAGCCCTGAAGCGTAACGTGGCAGGAAAATCTAGATGATAGCACCTGGGGCACGAGGTTTGTACGGGTAGAATCAAGTGACATGAACAAGATATCATACTAAATATTATTAAGTATGATGTGGTTACTTGGAACTTATGTAGTCACCAAAGTCACTTTGGTTGTTAACATAGACCGCTTGTAATAGACAGAGAATATACATATGTGTGGCAAGGTGTATGCAGCCACGCAGGCTATAGCTTCTTTGAAAATCTATCTAGAGCAGGGGATCAGTGCCCACTATGGTCCTGAAGATGCTTCAACGATGTTTCCGTATAGCTCAAACGATCAACGTTGACTAATTATAATAGGTAACAAGAGCTTCTACTAACAAATATGCGCTAAAACAAGTTCACCAAGATTCAAATAATTTTAAAGCTAGGCATCAGCCTTAACATAGAGCATGATTTTAGAAAAAAACTGAAACTAGTTTTCAAAAGCTGAGGGGGTTTTAAAAACCTGGTTTTGTTGATTAGAGAGGAAAATTGAATGACCGTGGTAATTGGTAGTCGAAGGAGATAAATTGGACTTTTTTTTGAACTACAAGAAAGAGCGGGTCGTCGCTAAATGCGGATGTTTCAAAGGCATGAGTAGGCCAGATTGAGGCCCAACAGTAACATGTGCCATATCCATAGAAGCCCAATATGCAGGCAACAAAGATTCTGCCCTGGCACGAGTTCATTTCGTGGCGGAATTGAGCGCACGGCGGCAGCAGGCAGCTAAGACTCCTTTCCCTTGGCGCCGGCGCGCCGCCGTGCCGCCCCACCCTTCGAACCATAGCTCGGCGCCATCACCTTCCCGCGGAGCCACTCACTCGCCATGTGCTTGAGTGCGCGTACTCTATGATCACGGGCGCTCAACTACCTCCGCTCCGAGCAGCCCGGGCGATCTCGGCCCGGCTCTGCCCGTCGCGGCGTCTCTGCAGCGACGGTTCCAGAAACGGCGGTGAGAGTCCTCCAGACACTGTACAGTACAATGGTGACGGAGTCCGTGAGGGAGGGGAGGAGTTGGCAGGCCTGAACGCCGGCCGCTTCCCGCGGGAAGTACTCCTCCGGCTGCCGCCGCCCCGAGGCCCGCCGGAGGGCGATGACGATGACGGCGAAACTTTTTCCCCTGGTCACAATTCCAGGTGGCGGTTCTTCGAGGATGTGAGGCTGGAGGCGGACAGGATCTTTAGGATACTGCTGCAGGATGGCCCGGGGTTCAGCGCCCACCAGGCGCTCGATGAAATGCGCCCGAAGGTGTCCGTTGAGCTGGTGAGGGAGGTGCTGTTCAGGATTGCTGTGTCCGTGGACAGTGTGAACCGTGAGAGGTACCCGAAGCTGTCATATAAGTTCTTCATATGGGCGGGGCAGCAGGAGGGGTACCAACACGGCACAAGCATGTACAACCTCGTCATGAAGGTTTTCGCCGAGTGTGGGGAGGTGAAGGCGATGTGGCTGCTGTTTGAGGAGATGACGGAGAAGGGGCTGCCTGTCTCTTCCCGGACGTTCCATCTCTTGATATGTGCATCTGGGAAGGTTGGGTTGAGGCGGAGGCTGGTGGAGAGGTTCATCAAGTCGAGTACTTTCAACTACCGCCCATTCAGAAATGCGTTTAATGCAATATTGCACACACTTCTGACCATAGAGCAGTACTCGCTGACTGAGTGGGTTCATGAGAAAATGATCCTTGAGGGGTACTCACCTGATGTCTTGACATACAATGTGGTGATGCGTGCAAAGTATATGCTCGGGAAGTTGGATCAATTTCATCAGTTACTTGATGAGATGGGAAAAAATGGGCTTACGCCGGACCTCCATACTTACAATCTGTTGCTTCATGTGCTTGGTAAGGGAGACAAACCCCTCGCAGCTCTCAATTTGCTGAACTATATGAGTGATGTTGGGTGTGTGCCAAATGTGCTCCATTTCACAAATTTGATAGATGGTCTTGGCCGTGCTGGCAACCTAGAAGCTTGCAAGTATTTCTTTGATGAGATGATCAAGAAAGGGTGTGACCCAGATGTTGTCTGCTATACTGTTATGATCTCAAGCTATGTGGCAGCTGGGGAATTTGAGGAAGCCCAGAGGTTTTTTGATGATATGCTGGTGAGAGGGCAGCTTCCAAATGTGTACACATACAATTCAATGATACTGGGGCTTTGCACAGTAGGGGAGTTTGATAAAGCATTCGCTATGCTGAAGGACATGGACTCACATGGATGCACACCAAACTTCTCTGTGTACAGTAGTCTAGTAAGTAGACTGCGGAGCGCTGGGAAGGATACTCAAGCTAATAATGTCATTAAGTACATGACAGATAAGGGTCATTATCTTCATCTGCTGTCAAGGTTTGGAGGGTTTAGAAGATGCTGAGATGAGATGCTCCATAGTTAGATGCAGAGGTTCATTTCTTTTGGCTGTTTGCATTTCTGACAGATGGATTATGAAGGAGTATCCTATGGAAGTGGTTGCACTATAATTTTTATGCTTGATGTAGCACATGTCCCGCGGGGTTCTTTGTTTGTTGATGAAGTACAGAAAAGAAGTGTTGTATGCTGTTCTTGTTTGAGATAGGGTGGTGGACACTAGTAACGAGTAATCAATAAATCTTGATCCACTGGTCCTCTGATCTGATAGAATAAGATTTATATTGCTCCTTCAATTAGATATGCTCAAGATATCATACCTAGATAGTTGAATGACCTGTTACTGTTAGGAACATCGCTGCAGTAACTTGTGCCTTTCCTGGTATGGGTTCTGCACAGAAAGTCATTTCTGCCAACCCTAGCGTAGGATTTGTAGATCACGTGTTAGAAATTAGACAAGCCTGTAAAATGCATCGTGAATTATCTTCAAGCACTAAGAGGTGGAAGTCTATGCATTATTGCCCCTTTCTGTTGCTGTTTAAGATATTGGCAGCATCTGATCACTTGACTGCTTTATTGGTACTCATACCTGTTAAAAAGTTTTACCTTTTCATTAAGTGATAGCGATAGGTGCAACTTGGCAGTTTAAGTATATTAATTATTATTCATGTAGATTTCAAGATTCAGTATGTCCAGTCCTAAATACGGGCACACAACCCGGTCGCGAAAAAAAAGTATGTCCAGTCCTCCGTTGCTTCAAGGAGTATGCATATGATTCATTTTTTTAGATACAGGTCTGCCAGGATATTTGAGTTTCCTGATAAATGTTAGTTAGATTGAGCATCTAGCCATCCTGTCTCTCTTTTCTACCTTAATTGAAAGGCAGAGTTCCTGTTACTTTGCTGCAAAAAAAGGGAACCATCTAATTACTTATGAACATAAGTTGGTTAGGAGGGAGCGTATATGCTAAAAGCAATGCACAAATTGTACTTTTATTTTTAACTAATATGTACTCTGTAGTATAAATATTACATAGTAACTCCACATAGCAACATCAGTCCAAAGTCAAAGCTATTGCAACTGAAGATAGGTGAGGCCATGTGATGATATTATATGTTTTATAGGTTTATCACTTCTCTTCTTTCTTCTCTTCTTTCTTCTCCTCTTTCTTCTCTTCTTTCTTTTCCTCCTTTTTCTCCTCGTTCTTTTCTTCCTTCTTTTCTTCTTTTGCAGGTCCAACGGACACAATGTCAATCTTCCCAATCTTCTTTAACTTCTTGGCAATCGCCACTGCATCCATCTCACCTATGATGATCATCTTGTTCTCCTTCAGATCCGCTGCTATGGAGTCGATACCTGTGCACGAAAGAATGTATGTATCATCAAATTTTCTTGCTGACACATTGTTCTTTCTGCTTGTTCAGCGCTTTGTAGAATTATATTTATTTTCCATTTTATGTGTTGTACTGCTGTTAAGATATGGCGTGAAGAAAAACCAGACTGAGAAAACACTCTTTAGAATATTATAACTGCTTACTCTGCTAACAAGTAAATATCCTGATAGCAACTAGAATCGAATAGACAGGTTGCTAAGTTTTCTTCAGTCTGCTTGTTTTTCAAATATTTATGTACTGGGTTTGAAAACCCCAGTTCTTTTTGTGAAACATATACCAACCCCTTGTACCACTGTTCACCTGCACCGATGTATAACAACTTTCATGCATAAAGAAGAGTCCTTCCTACCACACAGATGTCCTGAGTGGTCCTCATCTTTGTGTTAGCATGTTTGACAAGCGAATTCCACCTAATATGATTTTTTTTTTGATGAAACTGGAGGGGCCGCAGCCCCTACAGGCACCTAATATGATTTATCCTCTCGAGCTTCTGTCTTAAACTCATCCTAACCATTCGAAGTATGCGCCTTAAAGATTGAATGGTGGGCAAACAATGAAACCGACAATATGCTAGTTTGTGCAAATACCATATCCAATGCCTTCTTTTACAGAACATATTTTTGAAGCCTCAGCAGCAAAACAATCCATCTTCCAGAAAACAGGAAGACAGGCAACCAGAGGGTGGGTGCAAAATGTTACCGTAAATGTCGGCCACAGCTTCGATGGCCTTCTGCTTGATCTTGTCATCTGTCATGGTTGGAACCCTGAGCACCACCTTCTGCTGCGGACCGATCAAGCAACGCAAAGCTATGAGCAATCGAAGGAACTGAAGAACCAAATCAGGAGGGAGAATTCTGCATACCTGAGCCATCTCAAAGCTTTGGACAAAGGAGTGGAGGAGAGGAGGGGAAAGGCTGACGCTATACTTGAGAATGCCCTGCGATGGGTATGTTCATACAAGGAGAAGAAACCAAAGCTAATGCTGCTGGTGGATTCCTTCATATAAAGGCGCGAGTGCACTTGGCCGTCTGTTCTTGGTGCTGAGTAGCCGGGTAGGCCGAGGGGGCTGTTTTTGGCTGGCACTGCAGGCTGAGGAGGAGGTGAGGTTGTCTATTTCGCCAACCCACAGTTTTATGTCTTTTCTGTTTGTTTTCTTATCTTTTTGAAGGAAACAATATATTGGTGCGTTCGCCGTTCGCGTACGTGCGGCCAGCCTAATTCATTGCTGACGCACGATGAGTCGGACTTGTATCACTTTTGTGTTTGTTGACAGAGTGACTAGTAATCCCTCGCAGAACTCTGCATTCAAGAAGAGGTACGAAAAGGACGGTTGATTATTGATACCACTCTTTCGTTATGCCTTTTTATTATTCTGTTTGGGCACCTGTTGTGAAGCCTCTCGTTCTGAATTCAGTCTGAATGAATTTGCGTGCTTGCAGGCGCTGTGTGTACACAAGCTGTGAAGGACTGAAGGCCCCGCCCGCGACAAGCCGACGCCAACCGACCACGCCACCGAACGCAGAAAAGACGCCGGACTTTATTCTGGAACCAGAAGGAGGGTGCTGGATGCGGCATGCCAGCACGGGGTCACGGTCGAAGGCGTCGTCGTCGACCTGACGGGGTGGTGACGGTGTGGGCGGTGGCACTACGCCTGGTACAGACGTACAGTGATACCATTCTTCTTTATCCGATCCCATTTTGGGCGAGTGATGTGACTCGGTCTCTCAGTCGTTAGATGATGAAAAAAATGGGCACTAGGTGCTAGCAGATTGTTGCTCGCCAGTCATTTGGCAGTTGGCACCAAGGATTCAAGGAGGAACTGCTCGTGTGTGGCTAAAAATGTTCGGGAACAGAAAATGATAAAAATTTAGAGACTCCGCCTCTCGCGGAACTAGCGCCTGACTGGAGCTTTGGGATTTCGCAAGATGGATTCTCCTTGGAAAGAAATTCATTCCAAGGACTTTTTTATGTCTTGTAAATTTTGCAAATTATAATGCCTGCACAAAACTTGTCGGAATATCCTCTGCGCTCTGGCCCTTGTTGTTTGGCTTGCAACAGGCCAGCAGGTACACCGTCAAGGTAGATGCACAATTGGGCCGGGCTAGTGAACCCCGTGTCGAGTCCGGTGCAGATGGAGCCTGTCCCAATGCCAGCAGCAAACTGGTCCAGATATGTGCTGGGCTATCTCATCAACTGAGTAACTGACAGATCAGCATGCTTATTCCTCTGGAAAAAGGAAGTAGACCTTGTTGTCGTTGATGTTATATTGCCGCATAAATCAAAATATTTTGATCTTTTGCATGAGGCTGGACCATATTTTGCTTTACATCTTTAATTTGGCCGCTCTATTAGAGGGGTTAATTAGAGATGGAGCGGTTCTTTTCAAACAAACTTGGATGTCAAGTTTGCTGCCAAATAGACTTGCCTCTCACGTTTCGTTGGATCATCAGAGGTAAAACCTTTCATCGATTTTTAAGGCAGAGTTTTTATTGATCTTATGCCTCCTATATACTCCATCTATCCTAAAATATGAGATGCGGTTTTACTTGGTTTAGTCTTTAAGATCAAACTTTGACCGTTAATTTCTCTTATAATATATATCTAATCATTTCTAAATATATATTTTATAATATTTTTTGACAACTAAAAATATTTCTAAATATAATATATTTAATATAACCACTTTGCAGTATAAACTTCTTATATTGTTAAACTAATTATTGTTAAAGATAATAGAGTAGATAGCGTCAACGTTATGGTCTACTCCCTCCGTCTCATTTTATTTGCACGTTTATGATTTGAATTTTATCCCATATTGAATGCACAAATAGGCTGAGATCCCATGTGCAGCACGATGGAGAAGTAGCCAGAACCTTGCACAGTGGGCCAAAGAAACAGAAAAATGAATTAAAAAATATAAAAACCGATGGAGGCTTATCCTAGCTATGGATGCTCCTAGCTCCCGTCCCCTCGTTCGTGTGAAGTGGGTGGAGCATGTCAGCTTTTGTTAGACGGTTTATAAGGGCAGTCCCAACAATAGAAACCGTACACAATATCCAAGAGAGAATTAATGTCTGTAGAAACCATCCTTCCCACCCGATAGTTTCCATAGCAATATTAATACAAAGGATGAATTAAATACAGTATACAAAAGAGATGGATCAACTGTGGCAATATTTCTGTATAACAGATGCTGTCACATTTTAACAAACGCTGCCACATTTTACTTCCAGAAAACACACGCTGCCCCATTTTAACAACCGCTGCCACAATTCGACATGTTCCAGGATACAACACAAGCTGACAAAGAAACGGCAACCAAAACACTTTCAGAACCATACATTTTCAGTACCACATTTTACTAATAATAGCAATCCAGAAATAAAGATAATAGGTACCACATTGTTCATAACAGATGGCAGTATCCATCGTCACACGTAGATTCATATAGGTGGGCAACAAAATAACTAAAGTTCATGATATATAATAATATATAAAAATAGTAAGGTGCCATCATCAGGTTGCACGGCATCATCTATGGTGCACAACATCATCTCAGAAAGGATCAAACGTCCTCCAGAAGCCATCAGACTGCAAAAGTCCTCCAGAAGCCATCAGGTTCCACGACATCATCCTACAAGTGAAAAAAAATAAGAAACAATATATGGAAAAACTTAAGCATGTATATCTGTACAAACTGATGTAATATTAGATATATGTACCTAATCATTTTGCCTATATGAATTCCCAAACTTTTGCCAAATATGTTCAATCAAATCAGATTGAAGTTGTTTATGCGCTTGTTGATCATGTAAGGCGGTATTTCTGTTAAGCACGTCTTCCATCTCTGGGTTTTCTCCATGAGTGATTGTAGCTTCTTCAACAATATATGTGCTGCCTTCCTCATTCAAATCAAGTGGAACCTGGTCTATATCCTTTTCATCTTCAATTATCATGTTGTGGAGAATTATACAAGCAAGCATGATATTCTGAAGATCCCCTTGCTCATAGAGACGGGCTGGTCGACGCAAAATACAAAAGCGAGACTGCAAAATGCCAAAAGTGCATTCAACATCCTTCCTTGCCCCTTCTTGCTTCTGTGCAAATAGTTTATGTTTGTCTAATTGTGGTTTACATATAGACTTCACGAAAACAGGCCACTCTGGATATATGCCATCAGCTAGGTAATAGCCCATATTGTATTCTCTTCCATTGATAGAGCAATGCACCTTAGGATGCCAGGGAATCCACGACGCTCACCGATCTCCATTAAGCGCTCAACATCTTGTACTGTTGGTCGCCTCAAATATTCTGCCCCAAACACAGCAATCACACCCTCCACAAATAATTTCAAACACTCTACTGCAGTACTTTCACCAATCTTAATATACTCATCAAGCTGGTCTGCAGGGCTTCCATTTGCTAATTGCCTTATAGCAGCAGTGCACTTTTGATGTGGAGATAGCCCAGGGCGATTAGCAGCATCAAATCTTAAGGTAAAAAATGGAGACCACTCACCAAGGGCATTGACAATGCGCTCAAATAGAGACCTTCTCATCCTAAACCTTCTACGAAAAATTGTAGAATTATAGACAGGATTCTCTGTGAAGTAGTCATTCATAAGCCGCTGATTGGCTTCTTCTCGATCCCTTGCCACAAATCTCCTTGGACCACTATTGCGTCTCCTCCCTTCTTCTAGTGCTTCAATATCATTCTTCAATTCTGCAAACATTGCATCTTGCAGGTCTTCTAATACTTCTTGCTCGGCTTCAAATTCTTCAAATGTGTATAGATCTGCTGGGTCTATGCTTCTATGTAAATGGGATACATTTCAAACGAGCTAAGTGTGCGAATCATGGGCACTTGCAGAATCATGATCTTTAGATATTTCATCACAATATCAAGCGACAGGAGAGGAACCAAAAGATGACAGCTAGCCTGATCCATCTAATACTAAATAATCGTGGATGATATGTGGAAGATGAAAAAGTCAGTGGAATACTACAACTGTTAAGTATAAACATACCCTTCACTGGAGCCCATCGGAGAAGAAATTGTCCACCACGCAGGAAAACTGGCGGCTTGAAGACTTGGAAGAGGTGGAGATGCTGCTGCAGCCAGGAAGGCGGGATTTTTACATGGGGTATGCCGAACCAAAAATTTCATACGCAAACCGGTAAAAAACCATTAGCAATTCAGCATGGTCACCGTTCTTATCGATCATGGTCACCGTTCTTATCGATCCTATTATTACAGTTTATGTCTCTGTGTCTGGCCTCTCCTAATCTCCCTCTCCCTCATACATGTCCACATACGTAGCAGATTGGCAATATATACGGGCGCGGCAAAGCGCGCCACCTTTCCTAGTACATCTATAAGCTACATCAATTGAACTAAATCTAGCAAAAATCAAACAAAAATTATCTATCAAATTAGATAACAGTTAAGTTAGGGTTAGGGATTTGGGAGAAAACTAAAAAAATGCAGGGAAGAGCAGAGGGGGTCGAGTTCTCACCAGCTGGGGGCTGAGGCAAGGCCGCAAGGGGAGCCCGACGCAGCTTGGCCGCCTGGCGGGGGCCGGCTGGCTGGAGGCGGGTTGCCGGGGCGGGGCTGGCCAGCTGGGGCCGGCCGCCGGGAGACGAGGCGCCGGGGCAGAGCCGGAGCGCGTCGGCCGCACGCCGCCGGGAGAGCAGGACGCCGCACGCCGCCGAGAGGGCCGGAAGGGTCACGCCGGCAGGGGAGAGGACTCGGGCGCTCGCAACTCGTGAGTCGCCTTCCGTCGCGCGAGGGCCAGGAGCCGCCGAGCGGAGGCAGGAAGGCGAGGACGACGCGGGAATGAGCGCGTGTGGACGGGGGAACGCAAGCGCGCGCGGAGGCGGGAAGCGAGCGCGCGCTTCAGCTCGGCGGCGGCGGCGGCATACCTGATCCGAATCAATGCCGATAGAAACAAGTAGTTTCTCTCCAGTGGCGTTTTCGTCGTTTCGTAGAGCCTCGTTCCTTGCGTCGACGTCGTTCCTTGGTTGAGAAACGGTTTCTTCGTTTTACTCTCTCTTTCTTCATTTATTCCACTGCCACATCATTTTTTTTTGCCCTATTAAACGCAGATAGAAACGATCATTTACTGCCCTAAGGACAGTAGCGTCATTCGCTGCCTGACGACTCGTCCCCTCCTTGGTGAGTGGAGTATGTCAGCTTTTGTCAGAGGATTCATAGGGACAACAACAACATTTGCCGCTAATACTAAGGTCATGTTTAGTTGCCAGAAATTTTATAAAATTTTTCAACATTCTCCGTCACATCGAATCTTTAGACGCATGCATGAAGCATTAAATATAGATAAAAAATAAAACTAATTACACAGTTTAGACGAAATGGACGAGACGAATCTTTTAAGTCTAGTTAGACTATGATTAGACACTAATTGCCAAATAACAACGAAATTTGCTATAGTATTATTTTGTAAAAAAATTTGAAACTAAACCGGCCCTAAGGGGTTGTTTAGTTGGCAAAATTTTTGGCAAAATGCAACTGTAGCATTTTCGTTGTTATTTGGTAATTAGTGTCCAATCATGGTCTAATTAGGCTTAAAAGATTCGTCTCGTCCATTTCGTCTAAACTGTGTAATTAGTTTTATTTTTTATCTATATTTAATGCTTCATACATGCGTCTAAAGATTCGATGTGACGGGAAATCTACTGTTCTTTTGCAAAAATTTTTGGAACCAAACGCTGCCTAAGTTTCCAATTCAAAACCTAGACGAGTAATTATTTTAAGATTGAGGGAGTATTTGTTTTACAATCTGATAGCTTTGAACATAGCAATTTCAATTTATCGCATTTTTTGTTGCTTCTCACTTTCTCAGTGACAGGTGACAGACCCCTCCATAACGACGATGCTGAACTGATTTTATTAGTCTCAAAATCCACCAGCCATGTTTGGGAACAAAATGGGACAACTGCTCAAGAACTTTTTAAGGGGGTGTTTAGTTCCCTCCTAAACTTTAGTCGTTGTTCCATTAAATGTTTAGACATATGCATGAAGTATTAAATATAGACTATTTATGAAATTAAATACACAGATTGAGACTATTTTGCGAGACGAATATTTTAAGCCTAATTAGTCTATGATTTGACAATAAAATGTTACCGTAAATATGTGCTAATGATAAATTAATTAGGCTTAATAAATTCGTCTTGCGGAGTACTGATGGATTATGTAATTTGTTTTTTTTATCCGAATACCCCTGCGACACTCTTTAGTCGCACCTCCAAAGCTTTAGTCACTTGAAATAAACACCCCCTACATTCGGTTCAAATTTAGAACTGGATCAAGGATTTAGGTCGATACCCCACCGGTTCAACACCAGGCGCCTCCAAATTTACTTTTTATAGGAGCACTATATACTCGGATTGATATGTCCTGGCAGCAAATGCCAAATGAGACTCGGATTGATCAAGCCCTCGCATGCGAGGACTCGGATTACCAGTCAAGCACTCCCTGGATTCCACCATTGGTTTGGGAGCCCAACTTCTGTGGCGGGTCCCTTGCCCCTCACGAAGCCGCCTCGTATAAATCCCGGTCACCGATCACACGGCAGGCGCCGCCACTCGAGCCCTTCTCCGACTTCGATCGCCCTGTTAAACCCCGGGACCGGGAAGAAGCCCCGGCAGGCCGCGGCGCGAACGTGGGGGCTCCAGCCGTCTCGTTCCATCCGGACAACCGCCGCCGCAGGGGCCGGCGGCGAGTGCGGGGGCCGCCCGATCCACGCCATGGAGAAGGTGAGCGCCCGCGGACTCGACCTCCTCTCACGCCGCTTTGAATTCTCGAATGCCATTGGCGTGTAAGTGCGACTGTGCGACGCCCCCCTGTTTAGGCTGCGCGGGAATTTAGTCGCGTTTACCGCGAGCGCATTTGGGTGGAGCTTCCTCTTCCGTGCTGTTCTATCTGTGGCGCTGGCAATCTGGTGCCCTCAGTAGAGATAGACCCTGTTCACCTGACTTATAATATGTCTTTTTCAGCTTGTTTTTTCAGCCAGAACAGTATTTTTCTCTCACAGCAAATCAGCCAACAGTGTTTTTCAACCGGCTTATCAGTCCAGCCGAACGGGGCCATAAGAGCGTGATGCTCTTGGCGAATTGTGTGTGTGTTTTTTTAATAAGAGTTCAGCTTGCGTTTGTGGAAGCACACTGCAATGCTTAGTTGATGCGTAGTGAATGCTGCCACTGATTTCGTTTTTATCGGTCTGATTCTTTGCCGTTGGTGTATTGGCTGCAGCCGTTAGATGAGAAGGAGTTGGAGCGGAAATTGAAAAAGGGTCTGTTGATGTAAAAGTGGATCTGCAAACACAAAGGGTTAATACCCGAAATTGATATTAAAAGTGTGCTAGTCGATTTGACCTGTTAATCGACAAGGATGAAGATACGAGCACTTTGGTCCTGACAACAGCGATATGCCCGGAAGTCACGGCCAAGAGGTACTCACGCGGAACTCGAGGATCGTCGAAGGTTGCACTGAAACGATGCAACTCGCCGAATCGATGAGAACTCGTGAAAAAGGAAAAATATGCAAATTGACGAAGTCGCCGAAAAGTAAATAGATGCAAATAGGAGTAAAAGTTGGTTTTGATATTGATTGATATATATTATTACATTGTCTCTCAATCTATATTTATACCCTGATCTATTGAAACATAACCAAATACGACTAGGACACCAAGTCCACATTTAAGGAAACACATGACTCTTACATGAATCAGACTCTAACAAACATAGAAAAGGAAATCAACTCCTATCTATTTCCCTGTCCGCCTCAATTACGATGGAATTCTCATCGACTTCCTTTTCATCGGCACACTTCCTGTTTCATCGGCAGCAGTCTTCAAGCCTCCCTTCATCGGTATCGGCAATAACATCTTTAACCTTATCGGCAACGCCTCAATCTAAATCAACCTTTTCATAGGTCGCCACCATTCATCGGCAACCTTCTTTATAAGCTGATTTTCATCGGCTGTCAGCGTACACAGTAACTTTTCTCCTACCGATTAGCCCACTCTGACCATCTTGACACGTGCCAAAAAACGGTGTCAACACATGCCCCCTAATTTCGGAGTATAAAACATTGATGCTTCGAAATTTACTCCAGATAATGCTTGCCTTCGTCCATTTATCTTAACCCATTCTCCAAGCATAACATAATCTGTTACTGAATCTAATCAAATCTGGTTCTGATTCACGCATCTCAGTAAATATCGCACAATTTTCAACCATTCTTGCCCCAATTACGGTTAAGATACCGAAACAATAACCCATCGGCAAGATCCTAACATAATAACGCCGTCATTTTTAGAACTAAAAGATCCTGTACCGAGATCTCTCCCAAGTTATGATTACTTGCCATCAAATCTTCTGTACAATCCCTTGATTATCGTACGAACAGTTACCATATCCATCTGAACCACCTCGACCCACACGCGCGCGGCATAGAAATAAGTTCAGAATACCCCTACTCCAAGCGGCCTATAAATAGATTTCTCCGGAACGCTCGTCTTCTACCCTCAGACTCTAACCTTTGGCATTCTCTCTTTCCGGCGGCGACTTCGACTAACGAACGCGCAACCTCAATCCAACAAGAACTCCTTCCAGCGTCAACCTCAAGTCCCCAGCCTGTGCCCTCATCCTCCTCAGAGCAATGGCGATCAACTTCGACGTCCCTGCGGTTCGTTCCACTTTCGTTACTTTTACCCTGATTCCTTTGGTCTTTGCGAGTTCATACAGTTGGTAATTTTTTTCCTCTTTTTCCTATTCTTTTGATCCTCCAAACTTAGGAACTACGCGACAAATTGGTTATTCCAACCGATCAACCACACTTCCAATGCCTAGGTCCAATGGGCAACCCAGATCCAACCGATTTAATCAACGCAGAGGTTAACAGAATCCACTTTAGAGCCCAAAACTTTTCTCTGAATCTATGGAAAGACACATTCCGATCCTGGCCCAAAACCACCAAAGGGTGGAAAGATTGATTTTTGAGGGTAAATGGACCGATGCAGGTGTACTGGGTAGAACGGAAGATAGACCAATGCATTAGGCTATCTATTGCCGATATGCAGAAAAATGAGTCAATGATGATTGCTGCTGCTTAT
This sequence comes from Saccharum hybrid cultivar R570, assembly GCA_038087645.1. NCBI lineage: Eukaryota > Viridiplantae > Streptophyta > Magnoliopsida > Poales > Poaceae > Saccharum > Saccharum hybrid cultivar. The sequence continues at coordinate 28,376,728 of JAQSUU010000015.1, read as the reverse complement.
TTCTGGTCAGACACAACAAACACCTTCATGTTTGGACATGGCCCAGCCACCCCCACTCTTGCCGATGTATACATGCTCACTCGCTTGGATATCTCAACTGCCGACGAGGGCTCCATCTACGGCAGGAAAGCTGAACATAGAGTAAATACCCGTAACATCGGCGGTTGGACGGGATACATTCAAGAATACCAAAGGACCGGGACAGTTAACCAGAGGGAACATGCCATATTCTTGAATATGTAGTTAGAAAAATTTACCTTCTGTGGTCGATCAGTAGGACCAACCAACGCCTTCCTCCCCGCGGCTGAACTCCTGGCCAATGGTGTAAGGTTCCCTCTTGGCCGATACCTTCTGAGCTCCACCTATCATCTTTTTCACCAAGTGTCTCAGAAACTTTTGCTTGGCGAACTCATCGGCAATTTAGGAGGCCCATGGTGCTTTATCAATATATGGCTGAATGCCCATATGCACAAACGTCTGCAATGGGACTTCTTCGCCCAAGAGTTCCCACGAGAAATTGCCGAAGACTACGTCCTGGGAGATGAGGAATCGGCAACACGCCCACCTCTCAATTTTGGTGAAGCCATAATTGTCCTCCCTGGAACAGAGGCCAATGAAGATTAGATCGGCAGATTCTTCCAAAGTTTCTACAATAGTCTCTCTCGTGATCATAGGGTCTGGGTACCCTATATTGATGAAGAAAACAAATTTCCCCTTCTTTTCAACTTTGCCGATGACGACCTGAACCAGGATAATGAACTCATGATGGCCATCATTACTCCCAGGGCAATCCCAGTGAACACATTTGGTAGCGGGAAAAATACCAATACCACTTATGAGTTTTACAATCCATCGGCAGTATCTCGCAAATTGGCTTTTGGGCAACTGCCAATCAAACTTTGCTTTGCCGATGTGATTAAGCCCAGAGAAACAATCGCCTGTGGAACAGAATGGAGCAGGGTAGTGAGACTTTCCCCCGATGCCGATATTACAGACGTCGATCTTTCCATCTGGACGCCAGCATCTTTCATCACTGAATCATATAAGCAATGGTGGCGAGAGTGGAGGGAACAACTATTTGCAACATCTGCTCACGCATATCGGCACATGATCGACCCTGAATACGCCATTCCCGATGACGCAGTAAGTTTCTTTTAATTCCCTTCTGTTTTTTCCTTTCATATATCAGCAGCTAACTTTCTCGTGTCAGGTCGACGACTCAGTACCATCTATGAGCAAGAGTGGGAAACCCTTCGACCTTCGACCTGCTTCCCTAATATCACCGATCGGCTACAACGCCCCCACCCTAGCTGCTTTACTTCACCAGAGGATCCGTGCCAAGACCATCACCTCCAAGTCAAAACTGGCTACAGCTAGGGCCACTCCATTGGCTGCTGCTTCAACCCTGATTAAGGCATTTAAGGTAATAACCCTGTTTATTTCTACTCATGCCGATCACAAACTATATTAACATTAACCATCAGGGTGTAAGAGCCGCCGCTGGATCGTCATCGGCAATTCCTCCAACATCAAGCACAACTACCTCCAGCCAACCTTCAGAGGTATTCCTTTAACTTTACATTTTATCTATTAAATATCATATCTTACACTTGTTTTGCAGCAACAAATGGGTACATCGGCAAGCATACCAGGCGCTCAAGTTCCACAATCAACAAGTGCCGATGCCCCCAGCCAACCGTTGCTGAGACCCAAGCAAAGCGTAAAGCTTTAACAGATGCCAAGGCCCAGCAAAAACGACAGAAGTCCATGCTGGTCTCCACATCTGTCCCAACATCTGCAAGCCAGCCAGTCGACGTAGCTGAGCAAGATAACCCTCCTGAACAGAATATACCATCGGCCATCATACCCCAAGGGCCAACCACCGATGAAGTTACAGAAGATATCCCATCGGCAAGCTCTGCCGATCCTCCACACGGCACCCTCCAAGCCGCTCCTTCCAGCCAAGCACAGGAAATTGCCTTGAAGCAGGTAAACCGATTGACCTAGTCAATTTATTATATTCACACCTATCCTTAACTGACTTCATTTCTTCTTCCCAGGAACAAGACTTCCCCAATAGCTTATTTTTCTTCGCTATTGATGTTTCCGATGATGATGGAGAAGAAGCAAGCTCTTCCCTGGCACTAGGAACAATATCGGCAGAAATCTACGCCAAGTTAGAAGCTCTCCTGGATTTGTTACAACAGGATACTGCTCAATTGGTGAATGATTCAGATCTTGCAAAGGCCATTTTCAAAACAATCCGCGGCCAAGTTCCTGCCGATATTAAAGAAACCCTCTTCCCAGCAGTCCATCTAGAGAGCCGACAATTGCAATATCAACGGGCTGCTCACCGTATTGCCGATAGAGCAGCTCAAGCCCAGCTCAAGGAAAAGATGCTGCAGCTAAAACAGATTGCCGATGAGAAGCATGAGAGTATCGACAACTTGCAGACCTCGGGTGCCGATCTTAAGCAGAAAATTTTGGATCTATCGGCAAAGAGGACAGCTCTACTAGCTGAATTGGAGGAAGTTGAAACAGCCCTAACTCATGCCAGACAAGAAGAGAGCCAGCTTCCCGATGCTATCAAGGCCCTTCAGCAAGAAAGAGACGTCCAAGCTCGCAAAGCCTTGGCCACGAAGAAGAAACTTAAGCCTGTGGAGGGTGTTGCCGATGAAGACATTAAAGAAATGAAGGAAGCCGACCAGATTCGCCTGTGCGCGATATCGGCTATCCAATCCTTGTTAAACTTGTAAATCTTGTTTACTGCATCGGCAATTTATGAGACATTGACATCCCTGTATAATTCTAGCCGATAGGACTGTTATCGGCACTTATACTTTTATGCATCCATCCAGATACTAGGGTAATATTTCTTTAAATATTTTCCATTTAATGTTCTGGGAAACACAACCTCTTGAGGGTTTCGAGAATATATGCGTTACCAGGAACATATTGATTTATCTGATATGGACCCTCCCAATTAGGAGACCACTTTCCAAACTTTGAACTTTTAGTCCCAATCGGTAAAATCAACTTCCAGACCAGATCTCCATCGGCAAACTCCTTTACCTTCACCTTCTTGTCATACTATCTGGCTACTCTTTTCTTATTCTCTTCGATGCTAACTAAAGCCCTTAACCGATGACCTGCCACATCTTCCAACTCATCCTTCATAAGAGTATCATAGTCATCGGCTGTCAGTTGATCTTGAGAACGTATACGCCTAGAGCCAATTTTAATCTCCCAAGGCAACACTGTGTCGTGTCCATATACTAACTGATAAGGAGTTACCTTGGTTGCATCATGACATGACACCGATATGACCACAAGGCTTCATTTAATACTGTATGCCACCTCTTAGGATTTTCTTTAATTTTGCGCTTAATGAGTTTGATAATCCCTTTGTTAGAAGCCTCAGCCTGACCATTAGCTTGAGCATAATATGGAGAAGAATTTAAAACTTTAATTCCCATACCTACAACAAACTCATCAAATTCTCCCGATGTAAACATAGTTCCCTGATCGGTAGTGATAGTTTGAGGAATACCAAATCAGTAAACAATATGCTCTTTCACAAAATCAATCATATTAGCCGATGTCACCTATTTCAAAGGAACTGCCTTAACCCATTTTATGAAATAATCGGTAGCAACTAGAATAAATTTATGTCCTTTACTCGATGGCAGATAAATCTGACCGATGAGATCGATAGCCCATCCCCGGAACGACCAAGGTTTAATTATAGGGTTCATAGCCGATGCAGGCGCTCTTTGAATATTATCAAAGTTTTGACACCCCTAACATCCTTTAAAATATTTAAAACAATCTTCAAGAATAGTCGGCCAGTAGTATCTATTCCTTCTGATCATCCACTTCATCTTGAAAGCCGATTGATGTGCTCCACACACTCCTTCATGAATTTCACCCATCAAGCTTTTCGATTCATCACTGCTAACACATCTGAGTAAAACTCCATCTATGGTTCGATAATATAATTCATCATCAAGGAGCACATACTTGGTAGCTTGGAATCTTATACGTCTTTCAACCTTTTTAGATGGATCCTTTAAATAATCGATAATCTCCCTTCTCCAGTCATCGGTATCGACTGCCGATGTTAGCACTTCTTGAATAGGCTGATACCCTGAAGCATGCTGAGCTAGTCGGTTAGCCTCTTCATTGTGCAATCGAGAAATATGTTCAAGACGAAAATCTCTAAACCCTTTCAACAATTGCAAACATCTCTCATAATATGAAATTAAAACTTCACTTCGGCATTCATAAATCCCAGCCAACTGATTTATAACTAGCATAGAATCACCAAAGATTTCAACAGCATCGGCACGTATCTCCTTAAGCAATTCTAACCCTTTTATCAGGGCTTGGTATTCAGCCTGATTGTTTGTCGATGTAGCAACAATCGGCAATGAAAACTCATACTTCCTTCCTTGAGGTGAAATCAACACAATACCGATACCTGCTCCTTCACCACATGTGGACCCATAGAAGAAAAGTGTCCAAGGAGCAACCTCCAAAGAGTCCACTGAATCACAATGCTGAGTGACAAAATCAGCCATAACCTGCCCCTTAACTGCCTTAGTCGATTCATAATGTAGGTCAAATTCTGATAATGCTAACATCCACTTGCCAATTCTACCACTTAATATCGGCATTGACAGCATATACTTGATCACGTCGTCTTTGCATATGACCGTCCATTCGGCAGATAACAAATAATGTCTCAATTTGACACAAGAAAAGTATAAACACAGACATAATTTTTCAATGGCCGAATACCTTGTTTCAGCATCCACTAATCTTCTGCTCAAATAATAAATAACACGTTCTTTCTCTTCAAATTCTTGAATAAGAGCTGAGCCGATAACAGTATCATCAGTTGACAAATACAATCTGAAAGGTTTCCCGTGTTGAGGTGGAACTAGCACTGGAGGATTTGTTAAATATTTCTTAATTTCATCCAGAGCTAACTGCTGCTCAGCTCCCCATCCAAATTCCTAATCGGCTTTCAATTTAAGCAACGGACTGAAAGCCTTGATCTTACCCGACAGGTTAAATATAAATCTTCTAATGAAATTAATCTTACCGATCAAAGATTGCAATTCAGTTTTATTGGTAGGAGCAACCACCTTGTTAATTGCATCAATAGACTTTCTACTAATCTCAGTACCCCTTTGATGCACCATAAAACCCAAGAACTGACCTGCCGATACACTAAATGCACACTTATTAGGATTCATCTTCAATCCATGCTTCCTTGTGCACTCCAGTATCTTTCGTAGATCGGCTAGATGTTTTGTGATATCCCCAGATTTGATCACTACATCATCAATGTAAATCTCCACTAATATGCCGATGTATTCATGGAAAATAAAATTCATAGCTCTCTGATAAGTAGCACCGGCATTTTTCAACCCAAAAGTCATGACTATCCACTCAAACAACCCCACATGACCTGGACATCTGAAAGCAGTCTTGGAAATGTCTTCTTCAGCCATGAATATTTGATTATAACCTGCATTACCATCCATGAAGCTAATAATTTGATGTCCGGCTGCAGTATCAATCAATAAATCAGCAATCGGCATTGGATAACCATCCATCAGTGTGGCTTTGTTGAGATTCCTGAAATCAATACAAACACGAAGTTTCCCATTTTTCTTATAAACAGGAACCACATTAGAAATCCACTCCGCATATCGACACTGCCGAATAAATTTTGCCTCAATTAATTTAGTTATTTCGGCCTTAATATCAGGAAGTATACTAGGATTTCCAAGCAAAACAATCTTTATATTCTTGTTTGTGGCCGAAATATCAGGAAGTATACTAGGATTCCTGAAATCAATACAAACACGAAGCTGATGTGGCCGAAATTCAGACTTAATAGGTAACCGATGTTCAACTATCGATCGGTCTAATCCAGGCATTTCAGTATAATCCCAAGCAAAACAATCTTTATATTCTTTTAATAAATTGATTATTTGTTGTTTACACTCGGAATCCAACTTAGCACTAATATAAGTAGGTCTTGGCCTATCACCATCACCAATATCTACTTCTACTAAATCATCAGCCGATGTGAACCCTTGACCTAATTTTCTATCATCGGCAAACCTATCCATTAAAACTCTTCTTTAGAACCGACTGCTTGGATCGGTGGAATTTCATAATCGGCAACTTTGAGGAACTCTTTTTCCCAAACTTCTCCTGATATACATTTGGTTTGTTCATAAGTATCTGATTCTGCCGATGCGATGATATAAGAAGAATCACCAGGAACAACCTCAATTTTATCCCCAATCCATTGTACGAGGCATTGATGCATTGTAGAAGGAACACAACAATTAGCATGAATCCAGTCCCTACCTAGAAGCAGATTATATGCACCCTTGCCATTAATAACAAAGAATGTTGTCGGTAAGGTTTTGCTGCCGATGGTCAACTCAACGCATACTGCCCCTTTAGCCGGTGACACATTGCCTTCAAAATCCTTTAGCATCATATCGGTTTTGGTTAAGTCTTGATCTCCCTTACCAAGTTTCCGATACATCACATAAGGCATAATATTAATTGCAGCCCCTCCATCGATAAGTATCTTGGATACAGGCTGCCCATCAACTCTGCCTTTCACAAACAAAGCCTTAAGATGTTGTCTCTCGTCATCGGTAGGTTTCTCAAAAACAGCCATCATTGGATCTAGCGTCAACTGAGCTACTTGATCAGAGAAAACAACTTCTTCCTCATTATCAGATAGTGCCAAAAATTCCATCGGCAACATAAATACCATATTAATATCTGCCGATGGGCCCTTATTTTTGTGTTTCACCTGCCATTGCTGATTGTCAGATCTCTCATTGGAGGAATTCTCCTCTCGGTATAGGTCCTCCTGACGCTCACGCTGCATCCTCCTTTTCTGTGTCCTTGTCAAACCCTCTGAGCACCATTGAGGGAGCTTAGTTTTCCAAACCGGCTGATAACAGGTCCCAATCGATTCTACACGACGTATATTAGGATCCCTATAAAATATTTCTTCATCGGGGACTCTTGCGTTTGCCATCTCTTCAAACTCCTCTTGATTCCTTGGAAAGTATCCAGCGCATTTACCAAGCCTCTCATGTACACTAAGTCTGCCCCCCAGCCGATCATGCACTGATGCTCTACCTCTAATCGGCTCATCAATAGATAAACCCTGACTGCCAGGTTGAAACCTCTTTTCTGACCGATTAACTCTATAATAACCATTGCACTCCGGGCAATTTTCAACAGTAGGTAATTTAATACCTTCTTCCCAACAATTGATAAAAAACAGACACCTTCAATGATCCTTATGTTGATTCCACTCTTCTCGGCGTTTCTCTTCTTGCTGCTGTCGATATCGGTCCCTTTGCTGACGTCAACCCTCCTGTTGCCTTCGATGGGTAATCACAATGCCAGATCGAGGGGGTTTTCTAGAACTACTACTTTCTTCCAGTAGCCCCTTGCTTTTTACATCATCGGTAGTTATCCGATGTTGGGGATCCACTGATGCGTTTTTCTCAGCAGCTTCTGATGTTAACATCTTGGTTTTACCTTTGGCATCCAACATATTCGCTGGAAAAGGATGTTGATCAATTTTCATCGGCTTCTGGATCTTGGAATTACCAAACTTAATTCTCCCAGATTCAATAGCTAATTGTAACTGTTGCCTGAACACTTTGCACTCATTTGTACTATGTGAAGTTGCATTGTGTCATTTGCAATACAGAATTTTCTTCAACTCTTCTGCCGATGGGATCACATGATTAGGTGACAGCTTAATCTGGCCCTCTTGAAGCAGAAGATCAAATATCTTGTCAGCCTTGGTGATATCAAAAGTAAACTTCTCTGGCTCTTTCTGACCAAAGGGACAAGATATCGGTTTTTTATTCTTAACCTACTCAGCTAAACCGATAACTGGCTCTTCATCTGAATCAGAATCTTCTACCTCTCCGACAAATGAAACCTTCTTGCTCCAATTCTTTTTAGGTTCAAAAACCCTAGTATCTTGATCAGAGATCCTTTACACGAGATGACTTAGCCTTTCAAACTCCTGAGAAGCATATCTGTCCTTAAGGTGTGGCAATAATCCTTGGAAAGCCAGATCGGCAAGTTGCCGATCATCCAGCACCAGGCTATAGCACTTATTTTTTACATCTCGTAGCCTTTGCACAAAGCTTTCTACCGATTCATCATTACGCTGTCTCAATTTTACCAAATCGGTAAGCTTCTTTTCATGGATTCCAGCAAAGAAATATTTATGAAATTGCTTTTCTAGATCAGCCCAAGTAATAATAGAATTTGGCGGCAATGAAATAAACCATGTGAATGCTGATCCAGACAAAGATGATGAAAATAATCAAACTCTTAATTTATCTCTGCTAGCTACCTCTCCACATTGTATAATGAAGCGATTAACATGTTCCATGGTTGATGTATCGTCTTGCCCAGAGAACTTAGTGAAATCTGGTACCTTGTACCGATTTAGGAGAGAAATTAAATCATATGCCGGAGGGTATGGAGTCCGATAAGAATAAGTGTTGACCTTGGGTTTTATCCCAAACTGATCCTTCATAATTTCTGCTATCTTATCGGCCCAAAAAGCATCAGCCTCTTGTTGACGATATGGCTGAATTTCTACAGAAGGTACTTGCTGATATCCCTCTGCGTATCTTTGTGGCCCACGATCTCCAGCAATCGGCATTTTTGCCGTTACTTGTGGTCTATTAACCTGCTGGAAAGGATTCATCGGCTGAGCTGCCGATGCTTGATTCTGAAAACCAGCTTGCATATGACCTTGATGAATCCCCGTAACCTGCTGATTTTGCTGAACTGTATGTTGAACAGGCAACTATTCTGACCAACCACTATTAGAATTCATCGGTACAAAATTTACCGATGGATTGTAATTTGCTGATATTGTTGGATAATTATAACCAGCTTGAGGTATGAACTGGACTCCTGGTTGACTCATAGCAGGAGCCTTCTGCTGCATCGGCAATAAGCTTGCCGATGGACTTGAATTAGATGTTTGAACCAAAGGCATCTGGAAACCTCCTGAAGTTGGTTGCACAGTAGTTGCTGTAGCATATTAAGGCACTTGAGCTATCGGCGAAACAGCCGATGGCATAGGAGCTTTTCCTGCTGCATCAAACACTTGAGGTAACCCAGTGTTGAAAGCAGATGACTCTGGAGGCATACCATATCCCGACCAATTAGTAGGAATCTGGCTATTCTGTGACACGGGGCCTGACAAAGCTGATGCCGATAAATCTGTATTAAGCTGAACTCGTCCTCCTGATAATACCGGATCTGATCATATCGGTGTAGATTGTATATTAGGTAAACCTGCTGATACTGGAGGGAAAGTAACTTCTGTACCCACAACGGCCGAGGGAGCCGATGGAGTATTGACAGATGCCGACTCTGGTTGATGATAGGCAGACCCAACGTAATACGGTGACGCTTGCCCTTCTTTGAGAGTTCGAACCACAGCATTATGAACAGTATTGAACAACACATTGGAGTGATTAATTAAAACATGATTTACTGCAGAATTAACTATCTCTTGAAGTTTACCCAGATTAGAGTCAAAGGTAACTTGCCGAGGCAACGGCAAATCTTGCTTCTGGATGACTTGTCCGCTCTTGTTCAAGCTGAATGATTTCAGGCAAAGATGTCTGTATTCTTCTATAGCCTTTTCCATAGCCTGCTTCTGCTCTTCCTTAAGATCTTCTGATACCGCGATGATGTTCCCCGCATCAATCTTAGGATTGAACATATTGATCAGATTGGTCCCACCGAGCGTGCCAAAAGATGTGTTGATGCAAAAGTGGATCTGCAAACACAAAGGGCTAATACCCGAAATCGATATCCAAAGCGTGCCAGTCGATTTGACCTGTTAATCGACAAGAATGAAGATACGAGCACTTTGGTCCTGACAACAGCGATACGCCCGGAAGTCACGGCCAAGAGGTACTCACGCGGAACTCGAGGATCGTCGAAGGTTGCACTGAAACGATGCAACTCGCCGAATCGATGAGAACTCGTGAAAAAGGAAAAATATGAAAATTGACGAAGTCGCCGAAAAGTAAATAAATGCAAATAGGAGTAAAAGTTGGTTTTGATATTGATTGATATATATTATTACATTGCCTCTCAATCTATATTTATACCCTGATCTATTGAAACATAACCAAATACGACTAGGACACCAAATCCACATTTAAGGAAACACATGACTCTTACATGAATCAGACTCTAACAAACATAGAAAAGGAAATCAACTCCTATCTATTTTCCTGTCCGCCTCAATTACGATGGAATTCTCATCGACCTCCTTTCCATCGGCACACTTCCTGTTTCATCGGCAGCAGTCTTCAAGCCTCCCTTCATCGGTATCGGCAATAACATCTTTAACCTTATCGGCAACGCCTCAATCTAAATCAACCTTTCCATAGGTCGCCACCATTCATCGGCAACCTTCTTTACAAGCTGATTTTCATCGGCTGTCAGCGTACGCAGTAACTTTTCTCCTGCCGATTAGCCCACTCTAACCATCTTGACACGTGCCAAAAAACGGTGTCAACAGGATCAGAAGGTACTAACTTGGATAAATTCCTGTAGTGTTCATGATGGAAGTGGAAATTTGGTCGAGTTGTGTGGGCTGTGTATGCTCAGTTGTAACCAATGTGTTAGGCGTGTTCTCTTACAGGCGAAAGAGAAGGAGGAGAAAAAGCTCAAAGCGAAGAAGAAGGAAGCGACTAGGCTCCAGGTGGCGGCAATGACTTATGGCCCATGTCGTTCACTGATCTGATTAATCTTTGTCTCATCTCTGTGTTGATGTCGGTTATCTGTAGAGGCAAGCGGCATCAGATGGAGGTCGAGCTAAGAAGGGCGATAAGAAGCAGAGGAAGAGAGGTGCCACCGATGAAAGTCCAGAGGATTTCATTGATCCTGATACCCCTGCTGGACAGAAAAAACTGCTGGCTTCTCAGATGGCGAAACAATATAGCCCAGCTGCCGTTGAGAAATCGTATGTTGCTTGTTATCACTTTAGTGAATGCTAACATCAGAGCTTTTTGCAACTCATCATTGTAAGATGTATGTGAATAGATTGTTTTTTATTTCCCTTTTTATCATGTAGATGGTATTCCTGGTGGGAATCATCCAGGTATTTTGAAGCAGATGCAGCAAGCTCAAAGCCTCCATTTGTTATGGTATGTGTGCCTTCATTTTCCAAAGGGTTCTTTTAAGAAGAAACATTTGCTCACACACATTATGTTGCTGTTCAGTTAGATGATTTCACACAGTGAGGTTGTTTGTTTATTTATGCAATATAGGAATCATTTGACACATCTATGTTTTATACGTTGTTCAGGTCCAGCCACCCCCTAATGTGACGGGGGTGCTTCACATAGGCCATGCAATCACAGCAGCTATTGAGGTAGTGACTACTGATTAATGTCCTTTTATTTCTTCACTATGTGTTATGATGTCTCCATTCATCCCCTTCTATTTTGATGCATTGAGAATAATTCAGGATGCTATGATTCGCTGGCGGAGGATGTCAGGTTACAACGCTTTATGGGTTCCTGGAATGGACCATGGTGGCATAGCTACACAGGTATTTCTGCTTATTGTCATCTGATAAGTTCAACACATAAAACATACTCTACCCGTTCCAATTTGATAGTGCATGCTTTTGGACTTGTATATTTTAATATATTTTTTTCTAAAACCTTTTTCAAAGTTGAGAAATTTAACTTAGGACAAAGCTAAAGTGGCCTATAAGTAGTTGGGATACAACTATATGTTTCCTCTACATGAGAAGTAATGTGTTATTGCAATACCACCCATGGTTGATAATTCTCTTCTTTACAGTATGGGAGTGGGCTGATTATCTCTTTGTCAATACTCTATGGTAGCTTGCATCAGCTAAATTATTTGTTTTGCACCATCAGGTGGTGGTCGAGAAAAAACTCATGCGTGAGAGGAATCTATCAAGGCATGATGTAGGACGTGAGAATTTTTTATCTGAGGTAAGTGCTTGGTTCCTTAAGTATAACCTATTCAACCTCACTAGTGAGTAGTGACAATAGAATTATAATGTTCAAGGTCTATTGCCATATTGATAGGCATGTTTAAACACTTAAGTAGGATTTAGTGCCAAAATATGTTTTACATTTCATGTCAGTGTGCACTGATGTCCATACTGCAACGAAAATTTGCATACGTAAATCTACCATCTGACACAGAAAATTCCAAAACTCTGTACTGGCATTATATACATTGCTCAGTTAACTTAATTACCTGTTAAAAAGTTAGATATCATCCATATTATAACTCAATTGTTTGTTTCATATAGGTCCTCAAATGGAAAGGCCAGCAAGGTGGTACCATACTGAAACAGCTTCGCATGCTTGGGGCCTCACTTGATTGGTCACGTGAGGTATTCCTTTTTGTTTTCCTCAATGGTTAGCTTGGGAAAACTCTACATTTATGTATGGAATACTATTTTGTTTTGTTTCAACTCTCAAATTTCCTTGCAATCTATGTTCAGTGTTTTTCAATGGATGAGCAGAGATCAAAAGCTGTGACCGAGGCTTTTGTTAGGCTGTATAAGGATGGCCTAATTTATAGGTTAGTTTTCCATAATCTTGAAAGTTTTGTAATCTGTATGTGGTATCTTTGGTTCTACATTGACAAAGTGTTGTATTTTGTTTCTTTATTATGTGTTATGTTGGAATTCTCCCATCTTGATTGATATATGTCTTCTGGATGGATTACCCTGATCCCTGCTGCAGGGCGCATCGGCTTGTGAACTGGGATTGTGCACTTCGAACAGCAATTTCTGATATTGAGGTACATGAGACTTCCACATTTCCAACAGAACGGACAGTTTGGTTCCTTGCATAACTGCAGCACCCAAATGTTTCAGTATAATATAATAATGTATCCATTGCCTATTTCAGGTTGACCATAAGGATCTTACAGGAGAGACTTTGTTAGAGGTTCCTGGTTATAGATCTCCAGTGCAGTTTGGTGTTTTGATATGTTTTGCCTATCCTCTAGAAGAAGGTATTGGTGAAACTATAGTTGCAACAACGCGGATAGAAACAATGCTTGGCGATACTGCCATCGCTGTTCATCCGCAGGATGAAAGATATAAGCATTTACATGGAAAATATGCCCTGCACCCTTTCAATGGCCGAAAACTCAAAATTATTTGTGATGCGGAGTTAGTGGATCCTAATTTTGGTACTGGCGCTGTCAAGGTTGGTGAGTTCATAGTGGTATTTTGGATATCTTGATTTTGATTTTTCGCATTTGGTCTATTTAAATTTTGCTATAAGTACCCACTCTTTTATATATATTGTGTTTTACTGCTATCCTGCAGATTACGCCAGCTCATGATCCCAATGACTTCAAGGTTGGGGAACGGCATAACCTTGAGTTCATTAATATTTTCACAGATGATGGGAACATAACTGAAATGGGAGGCCCACAATTTTCAGGGATGCCACGTTTTGTTGCTCGTACTGCTGTTATCGATGCATTGAAGGATAAGGTGTTGCTAGATGATTTATTTTTTCTGCTATTCATAATTAATTCTATTTCTACCTCAATCTTGTAGTCGAGAAATTCAATATGGTTTGCTAGAAATTATTTTTATTTAGTTTCTTAACCACCTTAGAGTGTGTACCCAGAATTCACACGATTCAGGTGAACCAAAAAGGGAAAAAATATAGTTGAATACTGTTTGATTGTATGTTCCAATAATATATAGAGTAATTGTGCACGTAATTTGATTTCCTTGAACCTGAAGCTTAGCAATTGTTACAAAGAGTAAACTTAATTGTATTACAATGGGTGCATCAGTACTTGATTGTTTACGTTCAAAAAAAAGTACTTGATTGTTGCTTGTTACCAACATGTTTTATTTCTTCAAATTGGCTTTATCTTTTCCACTCCTTGTTTGACAAAATATTTTTCACTCCAGCTATAATATTTAGTAGTGTAACTCCATTAAAGCTTTTGAACTGCCTCAGCTTTTTCTGTTCGCTGTGGGAAAAAAAAACCTGTTTTAATATGACATTTCTGTGAAGGTTACTGATATTTGTTTTTCTATTTTTTTTATTGAAACTTTTGCCTGTTTGTTTATCTTGCTGTTGTTATCCATCTTTTCCCGTATTTTATTGCTATTGTAATTGCAATATTGTAAACAGTTTGCACTTGTCAATCAAGGATCTGTACCGAGGCACAAAGAATACTGTGACAAGCTTCAGTCTTTGTTCAAGATCTAAAGATGTTGTGGAGCCAATGATGAGGCCCCAGTGGTTTGTTAGTTGTAATTCTATGGCAAAGGTAGCTCTTGATGCTGTCAAATCCAAAAAGATTGAGATCATTCCACCACAATATGAGCAAGACTGGTATAGGTAAACACTTTTTTTCCTTCAGGCATGCATCCTTTTTTATGGTCAGTTTATGCAACGTGTTCAGCCTCCTGGATTACAGAATTGATAGAACAATGATCAATACCATATGACTTTTCGGTGTTACAGATGGCTTGAAAACATACGTGATTGGTGTATTTCAAGACAATTTTGTAAGGACACCGCATACCTGCTTGGTATGTAACACTAGAAGATGACAAAGAGAAAGATATGGGTGGTTACAGTAACCACTGGATTATTGCAAGGAATGAAAATGATGCAATCTTGGAGGCAAAGCAGAGATATCCAGCAAAGAAATATCAGTTAGATCAAGATCCTGATGTATTGGACACATGGTTTTCATCTGGCCTCTTCCCATTAAGTGTACTTGGTTGGACAGATGATAAACCTGATCTTAGTACTTTCTACCCTGGTTCTGTCCTTGAAACTGGATCGGACATCCTATTCTTTTGGGTAGCACGGATGGTGATGATGGGAATGCAACTCGGCAGGGATGTTCCATTTCAGAAGGTAAGTATTCTGACAAAACTGCAGTGCCAATCTTTTGTCAATTGCAGCCGTGCCAAATTCTTGCTCTGTCAGTTCCACTTCTGTGTAGACTGTAGACCAGTGTAACAGCCTTTTAACATTGATCCAGGGGGTATGGACAAAACTTTAGGAACAAGGAGTCTTTGATGGGGTCTCTCCTTCCTCGTCGTTGGCCCTTCATTTTTGGCTATAGGGACAAAGCTCCAGGAGCTGGTCATGGATAGGGTAGAGGGGTTGGTTTGGGTGCTAGGCTGGTTGTGAGCCCCCTGCTGATGTTGTTGTTGTTGTTTTTTTATCGGCGATTAGTCCTATTTTTTTTTGTTTTGCAACCTTCTTCGGCATCCTACAGGACATTGAAGTGGTTGCTTTGTATGGGGCTGTTTACATCCCCCCACTCCCCCCCCCCTTCTCTCTCTAATATAAAAGATGAGCAGCTCTCCTGCACGTTAGAAAAATAATAATTTGTTAAAGGTTAGAAATCAATAATATTTAATAATTCTTTTTTGCGCAAACCCATGCCTGATGCTTGAGCTATTTAAACCTCCATCAATTTGGCCTGTTAGAGAACATTCTAACTAGCGTTAATCACTTTAAATCATTTCTTCCATGTAAATCCCTTGCACTAATTGATGTACTTTCTGCACCTGTATGTCACAACATCTACTTGAAACTAGTGTAGTTTACATAATCACCTAAAATGCTAACATGATTTCTGGGTCTAACTCAACTGCAATAGCTTTAGTTGTGCTGAACGTGAAGAATACCAATTCCCTAGTGACCATTAGAAACTCCATTTTATGCACATAGTAGAAATGATGCCTTACAATTAGAAGATGAAACCTGGATTAATGACTGTCTTTTGTGTTTATTTATCAGGTTTACTTGCATCCCATTGTCCGTGATGTGCATGGCCGTAAGATGGCCAAGGCACTGGGAAATGTCATTGATCCCATTGATGTAATAAATGGCATATCGCTGGAAAATCTTCAGAAAAAGTTGGAAAATGGCAATCTGGATCCAAAAGAGTTAGAGAAGGCAAAAGATGGTCAGAGGAAGGATTTTCCTGACGGAATTCCAGAGTGTGGTACCGATGCGCTTCGCTTTGCCCTGATTTCCTATACTTCTCAGGTTATATGTAACTCCAATTCATTTTATTTTCTTTGTGTTGTCTTTGCCAAACTTCTTGTAGTAAAATATGCTGTATTGCAGTACAACAACAACATAGCCTTTTGTCCCAAGCAAGTTGGGGTAGGCTAGAGATGAAACCCAAAAGAGACGAGAAATAGGGAGACACATAAAGGGACATAAATGGCACAAGACAAAAAGAGGTCACGGTTCAGGTACGTTGATTGCCAATCTCCAAGCGCTCCTGTCCATAGCTAAATCCTTAAGATATTCCACTCCTTAAGATCTCTCTTAACGGACTCGTCCCAAGTTAGTTTAGGTCGACCTCTACCGCTCTTTACATTATCGGCCCGCTTTAGAACTCCACTACGCACCGGCGCCTCAGGAGGTCTCCGTTGGACATATCCAAACCATCTCAACCGATGTTGAATCAATTTCTCCTCAATTGGTGCCACCCCAACCCTATCCCGAATATCGTCGTTCCGGACTCTATCCCTCCTTGTGTGCCCACAACACCAACGCAACATACGCATCTCTGCTATACTCAATTGCTGGACATGTCGCCTTTTTGTAGGCCAACACTCAGCACCGTATAACATCGCCGGACGAATCGCCGTCCTATAGAACTTACCTTTCAGCTTCTGAGGCACCATTTTGTCACAGAGGACGCCAGAAGCTTGACGCCATTTCAACCAGTCGGTTGAAATTCTATGTCTAACATCTTCATCAATGTCTCCATCCTTTTGTAGCATCGACCCTAAATACCGAAAAGTATCCTTCTTGGCCACCACTTGCCCATCAAGGCTAACGTCTCCCTCCTCATGCCTAGTCGCGCTGAAATCGCACTTCATAAGCCCATCGACCCTAAATATGTTGTATTGCAGTCTGACAAGATAAACCTGGATATCAAAAGAGTGCATGAGTATTGACAGTGGTGCAATAAGCTGTGGAATGCAATTCGTTTTGCAATGAGCAAGCTTGGAGAGCAGTACAGGCCACCAGAAACTGTTGATGTGTGTTCTTTGCCACCTGTCTGCAAATGGATACTCTCAGTACTTAACAAGGCTATTGGCAAGACTGTGACATCATTAGAAGCATATAAATTCTCTGAGGCCACATCCTCAATATACTCGTGGTGGCAGTACCAGCTTTGCGATGTATTTATTGAAGCAATAAAACCTTATTTCAATGAATCTCAAGAGTTTGAATGTGCAAGATGTGCTTCTAGAGATACACTGTGGGTATGCTTGGAGTTGGTTTGCGCCTGCTACATCCATTCATGCCTTACATAACTGAGGAGCTTTGGCAGCGTCGTCCTCAGCCTAAAGAGGCTTGGAGGAAAGATTCCATTATGATATCAGAATACCCCTCAGTTGTACAGGTAAGTTGCTACTTTTCCCCGATTGTTTAGTGCAGTACAGATGGGCATTCTAAATACAGGCATAGGAGTTGCCTCAGCTATTGGGAGTTTTTCCCTGAGCGTTGCTACTGTGGGCACGGGAGTTTGGCATGGAGGAATGCCACAACTCTTGTACATAAACTCTCTTTTTCATGCTTAATTGAAAGGCAAAACTGTTGCCATTGCGCCCAAAAAAAAGTTGCTACTTTTCATAGCAAGTTTGTCTTTCCAAGAATTTATGTTCTGAATTCCAATTTGATTTATTTTAGTATGGGGAAAATAGATGGAGTCTGATAAATGAAAAAATGCAATATTGTTTGAGAAAAAATATTTAATAGAAGGAAGCAGCATTGAAGTGAATATACATATAGAAACGAACAAAATTGATAAGGCATATCTACCTCAGTTTGAGAGATTAGATAACTCCACATCCTGCAATACAACTTTGTAACCCCTATTTCACTCTAGGAAACTTTTTTTCTGATTGACAGAAATGGACAAATGATCATATTGAGAATGAAATGGAGATTGTGTTAGATACCGTGAACAAGATACGATCACTTCGGCCATCAACAGATACATATGAAAGGTTTGTTTGTGTTAATGAAATGTGTTATCTATGTTAGCATTGTGCGAGAAACGATGTGTATTGTTTCTGACATATCATTAGATTCTTCTGATTCATGAGAATTGCTTCATTTGAATCTAATTCCACATTTTCTGTGTGCATCTGAACAGACGTCCTGCATTTGCGCTCTGCCGAAGCTTCGAGACTGTAGCAACCATTCAGCGCTACCATTCACAAATTACAACGCTTACATCTGTATCATCTCTGAAGGTTTGATGAATTATCCATTTTATGCTTCCAATATTTATTTTACTATTCTGTCGGTTAACTGCACTGGAACAACATGGGCACTGATCCAAACGGTAATCTACCAGATCCTGACAGAGGATGATCTGACTCCACCTCACTGTGCCACTCATATCGTAAACAAGGATCTATCCGTGTACCTCCAGCTTCGGGGAGGTCTGAACACTGAAGCCGAGCGCGAGAAGCTAAGGAGAAAGAGGGAGGATATCCAAAGGCAAGTGTGGTCACACTGTCTGCCTTGTTCAATCATCTCCTGCATCGGACTAGTTTAGCAATTCCACAGTTTGTATTCAGTGATCTGTTTTTCTATTAACAATGCAGACAACACGACACCTTGTCGCAGAAAATGAATGCTTCGGGCTACCGCCAGAAGGCTCCGCAGAGGAAGCAAGACGAGGATACGAGGAAACTCGCTGCTTTGTTGGGGGAACTCGAGATCATCGACGAGGTTGAGAGTAAGCTAGACGCAAACAACTAACGAAGTTAGATGATTGACACGTCACACATCAGCCTTCTCTTCTGAACGAGCTATACGAATTACTGACATAGATTTTGCATGTGTTTGGATGGATGGTTTCGTGGAAAGTACCTCCAATATGTAAATAGCTTGTCTTACGGCTCTGTAATTAATAACCTATGTTATTCATTATTTTGTTAACGCCCATCACTACTTTGTCTTATGTTATTACCTCCGTTCGTAATAGGAAAAATTTGCTAGCGGATATGCTAAGTGACCCCTCTTTGCCGGCGGACACTGAAAAAAACCAAATTTGCTGAAAGACACTCCGTTTCTTGTCAAATTTGTTGGCGGACACTACACCCACTAAAATATTCATTTTTTTTTGCCTTGGATGAGAGAGAAGAGTGGTGAAATGTCAATTTTACCCCTGCCTCCTCCTTCCCTCTCCATTCTTCTATCCACTCAACAGGTAGCGCCCGGCCCAGGCAAGCTCCCCGGCGGCGCGGCCAGCCCAGGGCGCTCTCCCCGGCCTCCCGGCGGCGCGACCAGCCTAGGGGCAGAGCTCCTGGCGACGCGGCCAGCCTAGGACTCCGCCGCTCGCCGCAGCAGCAGACCACCGCAGCATCGCTGCTGCCCTGCCGTAGGCCGCGCGGGCCTTGCACCGTAGCTCGCCGTCGACCGTCCGGTTGGGTCTTCCCCACGCTCGGCCCCCTCCGCTGCTCAGCCATGGGGCAGAGGCTCTGCGTGCCGCCGAGGATGGCCTGCGCGCCACCGGAGTGTGCACGCGGCCGAGCTCGGGCCTACGATGGTGCCCGCGCGCGGTGGAGCCCTTGCCCGCGGCAGAGCACAGGGGCACCGGAGTCGTCCGCCCGCGCGCCGACCAGGAGCTGCCCGCCCACGCGGCGGTGAGTCGCTGCTCTCCCGCTCGCGCCGTGCCCGCCCACGCGCCGGCGAGCCGCCTCACGCCCGCCCGTATGCGCACCGGCGAGGCATCGCCCTCCCGCGGCTTGTGTCCGCCGCACCACCGCGAGGCTCTCTAGCCTCGGCGCCACGGCGGCTGCGCGCTAGGGCGACCGTACGACGTGCACCCGCGCCGGTGCCACCTCACCTCGGCGGCGGCGTCCATGTCCGACGGTGCCACGGGGGAGCCTCCGAGGGAGCAAGGGATCAGACGTACCAGCGGAGAGGGAAGGAGGCAGGGGTAAAATTGACATTTTGCTGCTCTTCTCTCTCATCCAAAGCCAAAAATGATTATTTTAATAGGCGCAGTGTCCGCCAGCAAATTTGACAAGAAACGGAGTGTCTTTCAGCAAATCCGGTTTTTTCAGTGTCTGCCACCAAAGAGGGGTTACTTTGCATGTCCGCTAGCAAATTTTCCCTTCGTAATAAGAGTCATTTTGGCCTTATACAGTTAGTCAAATACTTCTCCATTTCAAATTATAAGTCGCTTTAACGTTTTTGGTACATCTATTTTGCTATGCATCTAGATATAATAATATGTCTAGATACATAGCAAAATGGATGACTTATCTCTCCTCCTTTCATATGCACTGTCTTTTTAAAACGACAAATAATATGGAACGGGGGAGTACGTGCTTGACTTGTCAATGTCGCTGTACGCGGAGCCCAACAACTCGCTCACAAAACCCCAGATCCACCACACCCGCTTCTGGGAGACCTTGAATATTTCGCACCAGTATCAGTAGTCAATAAAATTATTTTTTAAGGCAATGTGTATATAGGAAATAAAATTCAGAAACAAGTCATTAACATAAGCACTCAGAAAATTCCCCAAACTCATTAGCCAGGAAATGGGTTGAGCTAGTTTGTGTTTTCTAGTTTCCCGCCTGTTCAGAAACAAACTAAACTGCACCAAGCAATATTACATTGCTTTGTAAATATTTTTTCCCCTCCAGAGTAACTCTCCTCAGTAAGAGTCACATAATTCTTGATTAGCGAAGGAGCGCAAAAGGTGAGGTAATTCCGCAGAACCGTGCTGGCCATTTCCGCATGTGGATTGTGAGCATGCTACACGTCGCTGACAGCTTTCTTCAGGGCGCCCATGTATGTCAAAGTCTTCTCCACATGAGATCCATAGTAAACCGAAAATATTGCCTCTGCTTGAGCGAATGTGGCTGCGGCGCTTGCCCCATCTCCCAGGGACAGCAGAATTGAAACAAGCTTGATAAGCTCGTGCGCAATGATGATGTGTTTCGGGTGGTGCAGCTTCTCGAGGATCTGCGGCAACACAGGGGTCACTTCAGCATAATGCAATAGCATATGGACCTCTCCTTTTGCATAAAGATGTTCCAAAGACTGAGAGGGCCTCAGACAGGTAAATCTCCTGAGTGGCAATTGAGGTTAAGGAGAAACATGGTTACCTGAATTGATGCTTCGCAGTGCTTTCTTGCTCGTTCTTGGTCTCCTACCTTCGCAAAGGCCTCTGCAATTGTGTCTTCGGCCTACATATTTCCACATGTTCATAAGAACACGACTATGTGTACAGTTGTACACAAGTGCAAGTGGACTTGGATACAGAATTTGAACAAAGACAAATGAACAACCTCACCTGCGCAAGAGCCTTGCTATATGGGTGCCTCAACTTCTTGAGTAGTTTTAGGGATTGCAATGCCTCTGTGATGAGAGTCTTGTCTAGCAATGTAAGTTTCTTCAACCTGTCAAGTGCAGTTGCTATCACAATTCCTGGTATGGATGAAACCCCAAATTTACAATTCCTAAAAGAACTCAAGAAGTTGAGGTAATCAAATTTGAAGTTTCATATGCAATTGTGAAGAATATACCTATTGATGGTAGATTCTTCCCTGTGTGATGTAGCCAGAGCAGACGACACATCAATATGGGATCTACAACTCGTGCAACATCCATGATCTATGTTCAGACTGACGCCAATATTTCCTAAAAGAGATTTGGCAACATTCTCCATATCCTTATCAACCTTTGATACATCCTAAACAAAAAGAAACTCATCAGCATGTCATCTGTGATCCATCATCATTAAGTACTCCCTCCAGTCACAAGTGATGTTTTGAAGTTATCTTAAGTCAACCATTCAAAATTTTGATTGCATATTTCTTTTTATATGTTGAGTTTGGATATTTAAAAAAAACACGAGTAGATTTTGTCAGGTGTCACAAAATATATAGTGTCATAAAAGTAAACAAATTTGCTTTGATGCATAAATATTCTGTAGCAAAAGTAGTATTCAAAGTTGTGTTTTGAAGATCATGTTGAAGTCTAAAAGGCCACTTATTTGTGACTAGAGGAGTAAATGAGAAGATATTTAAAAAAACCATAGTATGCGAAAATAACCGTACAGGCAATGATAGTTTGCAGACATAAGATCCTCCTAGGGAAACATTCACAAAATTCTCTTTGGACCTGCAGTAAGTTGATTCTGATATGGCACCAAGGCAGTTGCTTTGTGGACAACAAAATGAATTCATAACAAGGTCTGATAGATTTAGCTCTGAGCAACTTGAACATTGACAACTGAAGTAGTAATTCTCTTGAAGTGACTTCTGTCTCTCTGAAAGTTGCATCTCACCAACCTAGAAATCAGAAGCATGAAAAGTTCAAAGCGTAAGGCATTCATCTCTGCTCCAGAGAGAGATGGAGGAAACTGGGGGGGGGGGGGGGGGGGGGGGGGGGGTTCAGTGAAACCTGTGGACCATATGACAGTTCAACTGGGCTCCCGGATTTTATAAATTCTGTAGTTCTCAGCATGAGCGCACGTGAAAGAAAATATGCATGTACATTGGGCTGACATGAGTGATTGAACAGGCTACCAGATACATAAACAGCTTGAGCAACCCTGACCTAACAGTGAGCAAACAAAACATAAGACAAAGGTTACAAGCACAAACCACAATTTAGAGTGAGGCGCCTTTTATGCCAGTAAACCAGCCTCATATACTGTGATTATAGTTACTTGATAATTGATACATTATTTTTTTTAATGACCTTGAATTCCTCTTTCTCCGTTTTTTTAATCTAATCCAGTTTTGAGCTTCTGGGATGGAATTGTGTCCTATCAGCGTGAGATAACGCACAATGATTAACAGGAACCAAACGATCTTTTGCAGCTTTAATAGCTGGATGATAGATTGCTCCCAGTCCCAGAAAAAATTACAGAAAGTATAAAAAGACAGACCTGCTCCACACTACACATGTTTGCACCTTCAGCTCCAGAAACACCTCTATTTACTGTGAGCTCTGGGCTTCCATCCACCGACCTCACTCGGACAATAGCAATTGAATTGACTTTAATTTGAAATATCAAAAGAACCAGCTGTAGATGATAATCAACACATGAGTTTCTTCTTTCCCAAAATAAAATGTGAATGTGATACTCTATACTTTTTGTATACCTCAGGGAAAAAGTTTGTAGGGAATTGCAGTATATAGGAAACCATAGTAACGAGAAACTAAACCATGGTATAGATAAGAATATCCTTGAACCCAAGTACCATAGGGGTATCTGACTGAAGCTTGAGTTCCAAGCTTGCCTGATTTCTTGTCTGACTGGCATGAGGGCAACCAGTGGGCTTTAGATAAGACGCTAGACACAGTTGCAGACTTGCATTGCGGGATGGCTAGTGATCGAAAGGCTATTTACAGTCGTTGAAGATTGACTATACAACAGTAATCCTCATTGAGTATGCTTTTATTCCATATTTAGTTTTGTTGGATGTGTTTACTTAGTTTGTAAGTCAAAGACCTTTTCGTTCTTTACCACCTTTTTAAAAATGGAATGACACAAATTCTTGCATGTTAAAAAAATGGCTTTCCAGGTATCAAAACAAATAAAAAATGTGCTAAAGACGACTGCACAGAAGGAAGTTCAATAAATACTGGTATTGTTGAGATGAGATTAAAGTTACTGAGGAAAATGAAACTGGCAATCCCCAAGGAGGACTGGTTATCTCCATCAAAACAGTAAGGATCAAGACATTTGATAACAATTAGCATTGTGACAAATTTATATAATAATAAAAAACCTGGAACTGAAATTGCCATCAATTTTAGATTTCAGACCATACTCATTAACCTGGTATATTAGAACGATAATCTCTGAAGATAAATGTCATATATACCTGTGACAAAGAATCTTCTGTCCACAAAAGGTCTGATCTATAATGATTTTGGAGGCATAACAATAGGACAATTGCATATATCTGTGATTCCAACTTGTTGGCAGGAGAATGTTGATCATAATGGTGAACTAGATCCTGCAATAGCCAACTTAGCTCATTAATACCTGATATGATATCATCTTTCCATAACATTTGAGTGCTAACAGCATAAGAGAATGTCAACCTAATTTAGAAATGAGATACTTTACCAAATTTGGGCCGGAGATAGCAAAACTCTTTCCAGACAGCATCATTTTTTCTATGCTGCGTGCCATTATTCGTCCAGCTAAAACTACATCAGTTGGTAAAACAGCTGCCCAATGGGCACCTCCACATTCATGCTTGTGTTCAGCAAATAGCTTAGATCTTGGAGACTTGCAACTAGTAGAAGTTATACTCAGGTTTGCAATACTTGTTGAATATCCAAGATGAGTATCTTCATCACAAGAAATATCACCTACGGATTGCTCCTGGCACCTTTTTGAACAGTAAATTGGTATTGTACATGAAGGGCAGAATACAACATCTGCTGGAGTTTCACTGAAGCAAAAGTGGCAGTGTATTTCACGGGAAGATTTCATGATAATCTGCATTCAACTGTTGCAAGTAAGAAGCACACAAACCTTCAGTTCATGCTTATGAGGAAACTGAAATTAGAAGCAATAATTATTCATCTAGTTGAGGAAAAACAGGTTCATAGACATAACATAAACACCAGACCTCAGAAAGCAATCTCATATGCACATTAAACAAATATTTAGGGCCATTCATATATGCAAATTGTTGTGGATTCAGCGATACATACTATAGGAAGACGGAGAAATGTCATTTGGCATAAACAGAGATGGTTCTTAATTAATACCGCCGCAAGAGGATCCTCGACGTGAATCAACGATGCTGGGGGGATATCATCTGTAGAAGCCATTCCTCTACCTTTGTTTGGTGTTGAGATACTCTCTATAACAACCTTATGAGGTTGTCCTGTCAGTTAGTCAAACAATATCTGTCACTAAGTACGCATCCAACAGAAGAAAGTAATATGGACAATGGACTGCACATAAGAAGTTGTAACCTGCAAGAGGCAAATCTTCATCCTTGCTATCACAGTTTGATGTCCCAGCTTCATTGACACTTTCATGCTTTTGAAAAATCAACTTTAGCTCTTGTTCTATGTTATTCTTCCCTGAAGAAGTCACTTCCAGGCTCAATGCAACCTCTAAATCATGTACTGCAGATGAATAATTCTTAAGCGCTGTTTTTACCATTCCCTTCCTGTACCATGCCTGAAATGCAGAAACAGGCGAAATGAAAAGAGTAGCCTCCATGCTTTTGCTTGAATTCTCCAAAACAGAGACCTCAGTATAATTATGTGAAACAGCAATGTCATGCCTTAGAATAATTAGGTGAAATGGTTATGGCCCTGTCACAATCCCTTAGAGATTCTTTGAACAGACCTAATTTCTGCATAGTTGAGAAGAATGATTAGAATACAGAAACTCTTCAGCCAAAAGTACAAAGTAATATTATTTCCAGTGATAGAAATAAATAGTAGCAGAAAACACATTTAGTACATCCACTCCAAGCTTTTCAATACTTTTCACAGATCTTAACCAACAGTCTCTAAAGCTTTGTGGAACTGTGGGTATAGACTTGTTCTGCTATCCACCTGCCACAAGTATATCTTCACGTCCTATTTTCAGCCTAATAGACTCAAATACTTATTAAACTCAATACTACAACAACAACAACAACAACAAAATAGCCTTTTGTCCCAAGCAAGTTGGGGTAGGCTAGAGATGAAACACAAAAGAGACGATAAACAGGGAGACACATAAAGGGACAAAAAAGGCACAAGACAGAAAGAGGTCACGGTTCAGGCACGTTGATTGCCAGTCTCCAAGCGCTCCTGTCCATAGCTAAATCCTTAGAGATATTCCACTCCTTAAGGTCTCTCTTAACGGACTCGTCCCAAGTTAGTTTAGGTCGACCTCTACCGCTCTTTACATTATCGGCCCGCTTTAGAACCCCACTACGCACCGGCGCCTCAGGAGGCCTCCGTTGAACATGTCCAAACCATCTCAACCGATGTTGAATCAATTTCTCCTCAATTGGTGCCACCCCAACCCTATCCCGAATATCGTCGTTCCGGACTCTATCCCTTCATGTGTGCCCACAACACCAACGCAACATACGCATCTCTGCTACACTCAATTGCTGGACATGTCGCCTTTTTGTAGGCCAACACTCAGCACCGTATAACATCGTCGGGCGAATCGCCGTCCTATAGAACTTACCTTTCAACTTCTGAGGCACCCTTTTGTCACAGAGGACGCCAGAAGCTTGATGCCATTTCAACCAGCCGGCTGAAATTATATGCCTAACATCTTCATCAATGTCGCCATCCTTTTGTAGCATCGATCCTAAATACCGAAAAGTATCCTTCTTGGCCACCACTTGCCCATCGAGGCTAACATCTCCCTCCTCATGCCTAGTCGCGCTGAAATCGCACCTCATGTACTCGGTCTTGGTCCTACTAAGTCTGAACCCTTTCGACTCTAACGTGTGCCTCCATAGTTCTAACTTCCTATTAACCCCTGTCCTACTGTCGTCAACTAGCACCACATCATCAGCAAAGAGCATACACCAAGGGATATCACCTTATATGTCCCTTGTGACCTCATCCATCACCAAAGCAAATAAATAAGGGCTCAAAGCTGACCCCTGATGCAGTCCTATTTTAATTGGAAAGTCACTGGTGTCGCCATCACATGTTCGGACAAACGTCACCACATCCCTGTACATATCCTTGATGAGGGTAACGTACTTAGTTGGGACTTTGTGCTTTTCCAAGGCCCACCACATGACATTTCTCGGTACTTTATCATATGCCTTCTCGAGGTCAATAAAGACCATGTGCAAGTCCTTCTTCTGCTCCCTATATCTCTCCATCAATTGTCGTAATAAGAAAATTGCCTCCATGGTCGACCTACCAGGCATGAACCCAAACTGATTTTGGGTCACACGTGTCACTCTCCTTAGGCGATGCTCGATAACCCTCTCCCAGAGCTTCATCGTATGGCTCATCAACTTAATCCCACGGTAATTAGTACAACTTTGGACATCTCCCTTGTTCTTGAAGATAGGTACTAATATACTTCTCCTCCATTCTTCAGGCATCTTGTTAGACCGAAAAATAAGGTTAAAAAGCTTAGTTAACCATACTATCGCTCTGATGCCTAGGCATCTCCACACCTCAATGGGGATACCATCAGGGCCCATCGCTTTACCTCCCTTCATCCTCTTCAAAGCCTCTCCGATCTCTGCCTCCTGAATTCTCCTCACAAAGCGTCTGTTGGTATCGTCAAATGAGTCGTCTAACTCAAGGGTAGGACCCTCATTCTCCCCATTAAATAACTTGTCGAAGTACTTTTTCCATCTGTTCTTGATCTCCTCATCCTTCACCAGAAGTCGATCTGTCCCATCCTTGATGCATTTTATTTGGTTGATGTCCCTTGTCTTCCTCTCGCAGATCCTAGCCATCCTATAAATGTCTTTCTCCCCTTCCTTCATGCCTAGCCGCTGATAAAGGCCATCATACGCCTGACCTTTTGCTACACTCACAGCTCGCTTTGCAACCCTCTTCGCTATTTTATAGCCCTCGATGTTGGCTGCACTCTTGTCATGGTGGAGGCGCTTGAAACACTCCTTCTCCCTAATAGCCCTTTGCACCTTGTCATTCCACCACCATGTGTCTTTCGCTTCCCGTTTGCCTCCCCTACTCACGCCAAACACTTCTGAAGCCACCTTCCGGACACATGTTGCCATCTTTAGCCACATGTCGTCGGCATCTTCTCCTTCTTCCCAAGGCCCCTCGCCTAGCATCCTCTCCTTAAACGTTTGCGCTGCTTCCCCTCTAAACTTCCACCACTTCGTTCTCGCCATCTTGACCCGTTTGTCCCGGTGGACACGTACCCGAAAACGAAAATCCGCCACCACAAGCTTGTGTTGAGGGACAACACACTCCCCAGGTAACACCTTACAATCAAAGCAAACACGTCTATCTTCCCTCCTTACAAGGATAAAGTCGATCTGGCTCGAGTGTTGTCCACTACGAAAGGTCACTAGATGGGATTCCCTCTTCCTAAAGAGGGTGTTCGCTATCAACAAGTCATAGGCCAACGCAAAGTTCAAAACATCCTCCCCCTCTTGATTCCTACTATCATACCCGAAACCCCCGTGCACCCGCTCAAAACCTACATTAGTCGCACCCACATGGCCGTTGAGGTCTCCTCCTATGAAGAGCTTCTCGCTGATAGGCACGGTACTAACCATGCTATCAAGATCTTCCCAAAACTGCCTCTTGGTGCCCTCGCTAAGACCTACCTGAGGGGCATAGGCACTGATCCCATTCAAAGCCGAATCTCCAACTACCAGCCTGACCAGGATAATCCGGTCGCCTTGCCTCCTAACATCAACGACTCCATCCTTAAGGCTCCTATCGATCAAGATGCCTACACCATTCCTACCCGATGTTGTCCCCGTGTACCAAAGTTTGAAGCCAGTATCCTCCACCTCCTTCGCCTTCTGGCCCTTCCATTTAGTCTCTTGAACGCATAGAATATTTACACGCCTCCTAATTGCTGCATCGACCAGCTCTCTTAGCTTACCCGTTAGGGACCCTACGTTCCAGCTATCTAGACGAAACCTAGTTGGCTCGGCTAGCTTCCTTACCCTTCGCACCCGTCGAGGGAAGTGCGAAGACCCTTACTCATTTTTCACTACACCCGGGCGTAGATGTAGCGCGCCACTAAGGTTACGACGGCCCGACCCTTGCTCATTTTTCATCGTACCCGGGTCACGATACGACGCGCCACTAAGGGGATGACGACCCGGCCCTTGCCCATTTAACACCACACCCGGGTTCCGATGTAGCGCGTCGCTAAGAGGGTTACGCCCCAACGAATTTGTCCGCTGTTCATATTCTGCAAACAAGTAAACGGAAGACTAACATGCATGGTGGAGGCTCGATTGACATATATTGCAGATACCAACTTCACATCCATGCCATCCAAATTAATCGGGACATGACGCAATGCCTGCAAGATATAATTCAAACAATCTGTTATTATCATGATAGAATATTCATCAATCAGCCACAGCAAAATCACCATTACAAATGGATGGATGGGGATCGGTTGTGTAAATATGCCACTATTTTAACAATCTAACTGACCACAAACTTCAATGGTGAAAAATACAATTTCTTCTGAACTTGGTAGCTGCCCACAAACTTCAATTCTAGGATGACTGCAGATGTAGCTGCTTAACTTTAGTGTTACAACAGGTGAAAAATGTAATCAGGAGCGGAGCCAGAACAGGTGCTGTCCGTGCTGCAGCACCCCCTGAGCCCATGAATGTCTAAGCAATCCATGTATTTTCAGGAGTCTAAGAACAGTTGGGAAGCTAAATTCGAATATTATGGAACCGATTCTAGCTAGAACGTAAGCATAAAGCACCTCCTTTCAAACAGTCATGGCTCCACCCCTGAATGTAATCATAGCTACAGAGACATCTGCTTTTGAAGTGTTACATCCAAAAGATTGTATATTTGGTGTGAAACACTGAAACATTACACTCATTTAAGCTCACCATCCAATTCCAATGTAGCAGATATTTACCGAGTTCTTTCTGTAATTCTTTTAACTGTCCCGTTGTCCGTTGATATGCTTTCTTGGCACGGCAACAAACAAAGATGTTCAATTTAAGAGCCACCTGACTCTTATAATATCAATCAAGTTTACAGCCGTTATATAATTTCGACCAACCAAAGTGAAAATTCAATCCGCATGTTCCAAATAAGTAGGTGGACACAAACCTGCGAATAGTACCCGAGAGCTTCCCCAAACTCCCTCCTTGAGAAGCACGCATTGCCGTGGCCCTTCAACTCTACAGCCTTCACCTTGTCTTTGCCGCACAGCGCAAGTTCGGGGTCGGTCAGCTCTTGCATAACCTTGCAGTCGAAAACATCCATTCAGACCCAGCGACCTATCAGCTAAACTCAGGCCTCCTGGGGTAGAGGGGCATCGAGAAACTAAAGGGGAGGGTGGGCGGTGGTTACCTGGTGGAAGAGAGGAAGGCTGTCGAAGAAGGCGAACAGGCGAGAGGTGGTGGCGGGGAGGTCGGCAGCCGTGCCCTCGCCGACGGCCCGCCTGAGTTCGGTCGGCACCGCAGATTTGAGCCGCTCCATGGAGAGCCCGTGGAGTGGAGGCGGCCGGAGGGAGAGCGTGGATTGGTGACGTCAGCCTTAAAACCCAAGGGGCCATTTTGAGCCATATTTAATACAAACTGTTGGTCCACTCAGAAGTCTGGGCTGGGATGGCCCAACATCTATGATTTAGTAAGGGTGGACATAATAATTAGAGAAACTTAGTTCCTTGGCCTAAAAAAGTTGTATTTTCTTTCTTGGAGTTTTTTGTTCTGAACATCCCTTGGCTCCAAAACGAAATTCATTTCCTTTCTGGGCCCTTCTGTTAGTTTGAGGCTCTAACGACATTAACTTATACGCAAACTCGCCCTTGGCAACAGTACATCAGTCGCAACCTCATGTGCAACAGAGAAAAAGTCTAATTGACCCCCCAACTATAAGGGGTGGTCTAGTTTACCCCTGAACTATGAAATGGTCTAATTTACCCTCTGAACTTTGCAAAACCGGCCAAATCACTCCCTCGGGCGGTTTTGGACGGTGGTTTTGCTACAGTGTCAGCGGTTTTGCTACAGTAACAGCGGTTTTGTCTTTTTCTTTTTTATTTATTTCGTCTGAATCTTTAAAAAATCATAGTAACTCACAGAAAAATCATAAAATAGAAAATCCAATTTTGTTGGACTCCACATGAGTAGATCTATACAGTGAATATATAATACAGTATGCTTTAGTACAAAGTTTTTGTTGTAAATTTTGATCTATTTTTTTTTCTGTAATTAATTTGAATAATTCATACAACAAAAATTTTGTACTAAAGCATACTATATTATATATTCACTGTGTAGATCTACTCATGTGGAGTCCAACAAAATTAGATTTTCCATTTTATGATTTTTCTGTGATTTACTATGATTTTTCAAAGATTCAGACGAAATAAATAAAAAAGAAAAATACAAAACCGCTGTTACTGTAGCAAAACCGCTGACACTGTAGCAAAACCACCGCCCAAAACCGCCCGAGGGGGTGATTTGACCGGTTTTGCAAAGTTCAGGGGGCAAATTAGACCATTTCATAGTTCAGGGGGTAAACTAGA
The DNA here is from genome assembly GCA_038087645.1 of Saccharum hybrid cultivar R570. NCBI lineage: Eukaryota > Viridiplantae > Streptophyta > Magnoliopsida > Poales > Poaceae > Saccharum > Saccharum hybrid cultivar. The sequence goes on along the minus strand of JAQSUU010000015.1, from coordinate 28,345,399 downwards.
CCACCCCTTATAGTTGGGGGGGTCAATTAGACTTTTTCCTGTGCAACAGTAGAGCCATGAAGGCCTTTCAGGCTATCTACTATTAATAATTTTTCAAAATAAGGTACAATATATTTTCAAACATGGAATCATTATTTTTTTTATATATTTACACATGACATACATCACACTGAACGTTTGAAATGCATATAAAATCCACAACTGCAATCCAAGTGTACACATACACAATGATGACAAATCAATGGAGTTCAGGTCATACATGAACAAGGTGCACATATAAGTACGCGAGATGTCTAAGTTCACAAATAAATTCACATACACTCGCTCACATTAACCAAGCCAAGCCAACATGCAGTACATGGCATCACATATGAGAACAAGTATATCGAAAATTAAAGGCTAAGTCTTATTTTTGCTTCTTGTACTCATTATAGGGCTAGGTGGTTGTGTGTGTGTTTTTTTTGCTTCTAGTACCCATGGAGGGGCTGTCAAGTGGCACATTATGCTTTGTACCTAGCCCTTGCTCCTGGCTGATCTGAGCCACTTCTTAACCTACAAACGTTCATTTGCAGCAATAAATGGTATTAGTTTAATATAGAATAGTCTAATGGAAAAAAATTCAGAATTAGGAAAACTACCTTTTTGATGGTCCAGACTTAGATTTACTATGTTTTCCCTTAGTCTTACTTGAAATCTCCAAGCTTTGGTTGTGATGATAGAAAGCATCTATTTAGTTTTCTAACCAAGTTGCCATTAATAGTAACACAAAATTTCAGCACTAGTGTCAATTACCTTCTAGATGCTTTAGGAGTACAATCATCGCTATTTTTATTTTTGTCAGTTGTTTCTAAGTTTTGACTAGATCCCAACTTGTTAACACAAGGAATCTGCCATATTCACAGCCATGGAATTTGTAGGTGATAGAAATTAAAACGACGATGCTAGACTCACCCTCCAAGCAAGTCACTTTGGTCGTCGTCTCCGTCAATCACCTGCGAAGCCTGGCTAGCAACTGCCTTGGATGTATGGGCTACAGCGACAGCCATCCCTGCGCTGGACACTTGGCTAACGACGCCGGCCACACCTGAGGAGGCGTCCAGGCCCATGCGGACGGCGGCCACCCCTGAGGTGGCGCCCAGACTAGCACGGCCGGCGGCCAGGCCTTGCTTGGCGCCTTGGCTCGTGGCACCGGCCAACCCCGAGGCGGCGCCGCAACCAGAGGCCAAGCCCGCGCGGCCGACGGCCAGCCTCGAGGCGGCGCCTAGGCCCGCATGGGTGACTCGGACACTCGCGACCAGCCAGGACGCCGTGTTGTGGCGCGGCCGAGGTAGATCCAGACTTCGGAGCCGGCCCGATCACCGGCGGGACCTCATCAGTGGCGCCCTTCTCCATCGACGGAAGTAGCGGCTAGGGTTTGGCCGCCCGATGCGTGCATAAATACGAACAGGTAAGGATATTTCAGTCTTCTCGTGTTGCTCCAAAGGGCTGATTCACGGTAGAGACAAACGGACTGGATGGAAGGGCCAAGAAAAAACAAATTTCGTTTTGGGGCCAAATAGGGAAGTTTAAAAAAGGGCAAAGAAAGAAAACACACTTTTTTAGGGCCAAGAACTAATTTTCTCTTATAATTAACGAAATTGATAGGATAAACCACAAATCATGCTAGTATAATCACTTACCAAATCCATTTTCTACTAAATCATGTAGTTCACCAATATCTTTTGAAAATAAAAGTATATATTTTTACCAAGAAAATTCAAGTTGCCTTTACCAATTTCTAAACCACGCCATGTGTGGGTTCCTAGTAGAACTCGTTTAATTGAAGTTCTTTAGGACACGAAAAAAATAGTGTATTAGGTGTGTATGGTTTCAAGTGTGGTTCCCATTCTGTAATTTACTATTATAAGAAGTGAAGTTCACTAGCATTTGAAAAATAGTAAGATTCCAATTATACATGGAAGAAATCAGTAACATAGACCACAGTCAATAGCTGACAGAACTCCTTCGCATGCCACAGAAAATAGGGCGTCCATCTCTTCACATTCTTAATTATGACTGTCAAGTTGATGATTTGATGGGGGTTTTGGCTTGTTTTTTTTCTTAGTAAAGTACCATCAATTGGATGAATGAATCCCACCCTCTAGTCGAGTGTGAAGGGCGAAAAAGATGAAATATGGTTATATTATATTTATTTTAGGTTTGGAATGGCTAAAGGCCCCCATGTAAGGAGTAGGTAGCTCGTTGGCCTTCTGGTGTGTTCCATATGCCATCATGTCGGTGTTCTGTGGACCGACCAGTAAATTTAGCACCACGCTTCTCAAAAGAATCAATGGTGGCACTCAAGACATAAGAAATTATACTGGTTCGAGATGGAGCCCTACGTCCAGTCTCAGAGGTATTCGAGTTTGTGTTCCTCGGTTCAAGTGCTCCGAAAGCTTACAATGGGGTGCGTAAGCTAGGGTTCTACAGAGAGAAAGAGGGTTCGAGATAGGAGGATTCAATCGTTCGGAATGAAGGCCCGGCTCCCCTTCTTGAGGGTCAGGTAACAACTAAGAAGTGAAGGGTTCTCCTGACCTGAGTGGTCGAGAGCTCGAGGGGAGGGAGAAGTTGGTGAGCTAGATCGGTGGGCCCTCCCTGTCTTGTCCGTGCTTCTGTAGATACGTCCGAGCATGGTCGCTGGGTTCTTGTTCCTCACATCAAAGCATGGCGTGACATGGCTGTACTGTGTAGATCGTGGTTGTTCACTTACTATCTTGCATGGCGTGGGCGCTCGGAGCGAGTCGTGGCTATCGTCCTGACGCCCGTTATCCTGGGGTGACTTCATGGCGCCAGTATACGGAGAGGGCGTCTATCTTTTGCGGGTTGCCTGCTCCCTTTGTCATGGCAGCGTTGCCCCGACCCTCCATGGTCGGGCTGTGGGGCTTTGGATACGACTAATTTGGTGAGAGTTGACTCCCGGTCGTGAGCCCCATACCTGTAGTGGGTATGGCCGTATGCCTGTCTGTCGAGTTAGGCAGGGCCCGGGCGGTGCTAAGCTATGCGCGGTGACGTAGCCGAGCCTTGGTGTAGTCTTGTCCGTCAAAAGGGCGTGGACCGAGGGGTGACGCTCTGCCCTAGGACCTAGTGGTATGAAGGGCAGTCGTCCTTCTCTATGCTCGGAGGAGTGTGCATGGGCATGCGCGTTGTTGACGGCTCTTAACACCCTCTTTTGCCATCAACAAATAGTCATGAAATGTATAAAATCAAGCATGAAATGACATTTTATGTTTAGATTTCACTTGGTTCCACATGTACTTGGAGAATTGTGCTTGTAGGGACAAAATAGTAAAAAAGGAGCAAAATCAAGCCTTCTAGAAGCCATCCACATGGCTAGGGAAGACAGGGCCCACAGGGGGGCGCCGCCCAGTGCCAACATGGCGCCGCCCGGCCCCACCTAGCGCCCTACCATGTCACTGATCCGTGAGAGGGTGGCCTAGGGTGTTGTGTAGCGTTGATCCAAGGTCAGTTCATTTAGTGGCCGAGATTCACTTCTCTTGGATCGAAGGGCCCACTGTCATACAAAGAGAGGCTCCAACTGACTTAAGCACCGACCTACCGTGGAAGTTTTGACACGTGCTGTCTTTGCCACCGCCTTGGAGAGCCATCCAGCATCCTACGATGCAGAGGCGGTGGAATCAAGGGCCGGTCGACGCCCCCTTGAGGCCACCCGGCGCCCAAGTTTCCTCCACCGCCATACCAGCTGCCTATAAGTACCCCCTGCCTCATTTTAGCTATAAATAGAGGTCATGAGCTCATTTGTAAGACACACAAGTGAAGAAAGAGCTCTCAAGAGAGTAGCTTAGCTTAGGATAGCTAGTCTCTAGAGTAGAGAGAAGGCGAGGAGAAGCTGGAGGAGCCGGGCTTGTCGGTGACCTCTTCTTCTTGTAGCTCCACGGCTCTTCTATGGTAATTTTGTTCCCATTCTTGCATTAAGTTTTGTTACATTTCCTTTTTTACGGGTTTCACTGCTTGGTTAGAGGCTCTAGTCTTATTTTATCGGGATCAAGATTAGAGTAGTGAGCGCATAGAATAAGCGTGGTGCTTAGGCTATACCTTACCTGTGTTTGTGGCTAAGTCTCCGAATAGATTGTGGTAGGTGGCAAGTGGTGACAGCCTTGTCCATCCTCTGTATTCCACCATGATAGGCTTAGTTATTAAATCGTAGGGCTCATGGCAGACCTTGTCTAGTTAACCCTCCTGGTTGGTAGGCAGGCTATGGCTCGAAGTAAACAGTTGTTATTTATCATTCCTTGTTTAAGTAATAGTAGCAGAATAACCCATAGTATTCCACTCATTTCCTTCCCAACATCCATAGAAATCCATTAGTTCTAGAATTCGATGACTCCTTGTTCCCTGTGAATTCGATACCCAGGATCACTCCTTGGTGAAAAGCTACTCTAACAACTATGCGCTTGCGGTCTTTTCTATGTGTGCCACCCCGGGTGTCAACAAGCTTTTCTGGCGCCGTTGTCGGAGAACAATAGCTGATCATTGTGAATCTAGAATTAGGATTTCAATTTTCATCCTTGTTTTAGCCTGTTATGGAAAACATGTCTATATACCAGTATGTTGCTCCACAGAGTACACAATTAGAACCACCTTTATCATCCCAGCCCATATTTTTTCGATAGCTATGAGCTACGCCCTAGTTTCATAACTAAAGTTCAGGAGCATATTTTCTCAGGAGATGAGAAAGAAAATCCATACATTCACTTACGTGAATTCGAGCAAGTGTGCTCATGCTTGCATATATCAGGCATGTCACAAGAGACCTTTAAGTGGAAGTGATTTCCGTTCTCTTTGATGTGATTAGCCAAGCTGTGGTATACTCGAAACGTTGAAAGTGTACATGGAGAATGGGAGGTTTTGCGAACTAAATTTTGTATAGCTTTTTTCCCTATCTCCCGGGTAGCTCAACTCCGTCGTGAAGTTCTTAATTTCCAATAAAAGAAAAAAGAAACCTTAGATGCAGCCTGGGCCTGTTTTAATGATATAATATCTTCGAGGCCCGACCTAACTATTCTTGACCTGATATTGTTACAACACGTATATCTAGGACTTAGTAAGGAGACTGCCCATTATTTAGATATCGCTTCAGGAGGATCATTCCTTCATCTGTCTCCCCGAGGAGGAAAAGATGTTCTTAACAAAATTGCTGAGAACACTCCCTATACGGGTATTCATGATGAGTGTCCTAAAATAGATGATTATCAGCCACAAGAACTAGAAGCTCTAGAGGCCAAAGCATCAACTCCTAGTCTCACTCAGCCCTCTAGTAGTCTTCCTGAACCAACTCCTGAACTAATTTCCAAACCCCTAGAGGAGGAGAAGAATCCCCTTTATAATTTTCCTTTGAAATCGAAGAAAATTTGTTCGAAGATTTTAAAAATGTTAAAAACTATCCTCTTCAAGCAAAACCATCTTCAAAACAACGCTTTGACCTTTTTCGATGAGGAATTTAGCCGTGAAGATCTGCAAGGCTTTTCTGCCATCCTTAGTCACGAATGGACTATGGAGGCTAAGGTAGCAGAGAACGTTCTTCGAATTGATGGAGCATCAGATTCGGTGCACTGTCAAATTGGAGGAAGGGATATAGAAGCCTCTTATGACCCTGTCATAGGTTTAAACCTAATATCCACATCCTTCATAGCTAGGAATCTACCTTATATTCCTTTTTATCCAACGAATCAATGTCTTAGAGACCCGGGCAATATTCTTGAAAGCCATGGATTAGCCAAAACAATTCCAGCCATCATTGATGGTGTGGATGCTTTTTTGGACTTCTATGTTTTTAAACTGCCAATTTTAATGTCATCATAGGACAACCTTGGTCTAAAATTTTATCGGAAGGATTAACCAAAGGCCAATTAGATGTTTGTTTTGGTAGGAAAGAATATTCTATCCCTATCACTCGGGCAATAAATGCCATTGCTGAGCAACCTCTCGATCCTGATCCTTTAGAACATGCAATAACGGGTGTTGCACAAGAAACAGTCCAGCCTGATTTTGAGGAGGACGCTCAATTTTTTACTAAAGAGGAAGCCGAAACGAATGAACCTTTTCGTCTAGATGAATCTGAGAGACCACCTCGACCTCCAATTGAGTTGAAACCTCTCCCTTCTGGACTTAAATATGCTTTCCTTAACCATGATCCCGAGACTCCTGTAATCATTAGTGATAAGCTATCCAAGGTCGAGACCTATGGACTCATCATAGTGTTAAAAAAGTATAGATCTGTCTTTAGCTATTCACTCCAAGATCTAAAAGGGATTAGCTCTACTCTTTGCACGCATCGTGTCAGAGTCAGAGATATGGGCCAGCTACACCGCCCTTATATCTGAGCGCCACCAAGCTATCGGCCCGACAACCGTTAAGGGGAAGGCCCGCAAGGGCTGACGCGGTCAACCAACGTGGAGATCAAGGCAAATCGAGACGGGCATATCTAAACGATAGATAGGATCAATCTGTTGTAACCAACTACGAATACAATCTGTTAGCCCGATCACCCTCCCTGTAACCCTAACTCTCCTGAGTCCTGCCTATATAAAGGAGGGCAAGGACCTCGGGCTTGGGATCCGACCTTCGTCATTCTAATCTACTCATAGCTACGAGCGGCCCCTAATTGAGCATACGTAGATTTGTTTTTACGTTCCAGATGGAGATTTTTTTTGGTCAACGTCTTCCACGAAATCTCAAGATCTTGTGGCGGCGTTCTTCATCAACGTGCGGCGAGACTCGACATCTCGAGGCAAGTTTGCAGCAGCGCATGATGATGTCTGGAGTTAAGCAGCAGCCCGGTGATCGGCTACGGGACTTCGCATCTGGTACCGGTAACGAACTCTCGAAGCCTTTGGCGGCGCTGTTGTCCGGATTAGTTTTCTAGCCTTCATACGTGCCCAAGCCGGATTCACGGACTCATGGCGGGCACGCAAGAGACATGCAAGGCCGGCACATCTGGATCTAGCGCAAGAAACGTCAGACCAGCTAAGTCATGATCTTTGTCTTAATATTCTGATGTGATTATTGATGACAGGACCAGTTGCGCCTCTCGTCGTCCACCCGGCGCTCACAGCCTAATCGATCAAGCTCGGTGGCAGAGGACTATTCGGTCCCTCGCTGTCAACGGCGGCAGTTTTCTTCTCCCGAGTGTATGTTGCCCCAGGGCCCGACGCCGCCAGCGACGGAAGGACCCAGGCGAGATGATACGTCAACAACGCGGACGGTCGTATACAGAGCCATGTAAGATGAATAAAATAATCGGGATATGGATGAGACTTCCATGTACGTGCGTATGCATCACGTACAAAGTGATTTTGCATCAGCCGATCGGCCTGACAAAGCTAAGGTGTGTTTAGTTCGCGAAATGTTTTGGCTTTGGCTAATGTAACACTTTCGTTTGTATTTGTTAATTAGTGTCCAATCATGGACTAATTAGGCTTAAAAGATTCGTCTCGTGGTTTTCTACCAAACTGTATAATTAGTTTTTTTTGTCCACATTTAATGCTCTATGTATATGTTCAAACGTTCGATGTGATGGAGAATTTTGAAAATTTTTGGGAACTAAACATGGCCTAAGTCAATTTCTTTATCTTGATTAAATATCTTGTGATATATACATCAATCTGGCATGGATATCTGCATACGTCTGTATGAATAGGCAGGAATTCAGTTGCGATACTCGTCGTCGTCTTCCTATGCCGTCGAGACGTCGTCGGCACGCGGCAGCCAGCATCATCGACTCGGCGACCCCGTCGTCAGCACGCTGCGGCTCGCGTCGTCGACTCAGCGCCCCCGCCCACGACACACTGTGGATTTTCTTCATCATCGTCATTCGTGGCAACTCGGCCCGCTGCGGCGGCATCCTTCAGCAGCCGATGATAGGATTCAGCATCCGGACGCAACTCGCGGCAACATGTTGTGGTGTGGGGAGCCAGGCAGCGACCCCGTGCTTCTTCCGCAGCCTGGCGGATCTGCTTCGGTAACAATATGCATTGCTTCTAATGTACTTTGTTGCAAAACCGTGCAGCACTTGCAGCCAGATGCGTCTTCACCAGCATCGAGCAGGCACGTAAGCTGCCGATCTGCGCATTCGGGACCTGGCTCCGACGACGGAAGTCGCCAGTAGTCGAAACGCGAGGACGATGCAGGATCGCTCGCATCCGAAAAAGCTAAAGTCTTGCATATTGTTTTAATCAAAATATTCTACAGAATATATACGTATATCTTCGGATACCCTCGTGTCCACATGACTACTGTCGGCAGGAACTCGACTGCATCTCTCGTCGTCGTCGACGTCCCTCGCCGTCATTTTGTCATCATCCTGTGGCGGCCTTCATCGACGTTCCTCGTCATCGACCTGTCGCCGTCATGCTCCAGCTCTCGACATCATCCCACGACAGCTCGTCATCAACGCGCTGTGGCTAGCATCGTCGACTCTTCGTCCACGACATCGAGCTGGATGTGCGGCGACATCATCACCTACAACGACTACTTGGGCGCACCGCCGACAGGGTCGGCACGTTCAACCCCTCGTCACAGCACTCGACATCACCGCAGTCGGCAACAATGGCACCAACAACCAGTTGGATCAGCTAAGCCGTTTCCATAATTGTTTTTGTTATGTTATTTTTTGCTCTTACTTCCTACTAAGTTGACATCCAACTTAGCAGAAAGTCGGGGGCTATTACACGTAATAATCACACTCTAGGGCATGCTTGTTTTTTCTTCATGATTTAAGTACCTACATGATACGTTCTATGTGTAAAGCTTTGTCACGACAATGACCTATGCCTCAACCCAACGCTATATGGGTCATGCCATCTCATGGTTAACATCCTATACACGGGGGCTACGGTCTTGTCAACGAAGTGCACAGCATACCGAGCAATTCATAAAGGGAAAACAACGTCAAAGAGAGAAGGTAACAACCCTTAAAAACTGCTTTAAGTACTTTTATGACACATATTCAATGTAATGTGCTTTGTTGGTTGCAAAGACCTAAGCTGCAAACCCGATGCTACATGCGCCGCATCTCGACGGTAAACACGGGGCTACAGTGTAGTTGACAAAGTGCACAACACAATGAATATAGCTCGTACAGGGAAATTCATACATGCTTTACTACATGTTTATCTTGTTCGACTACCGACTCACTGATCTTGTCTCCATGTTATACGGAGTACAATAACACAGGCTACGTCATCACGCTGTCACCAGCTACGTCGACACGCCGCCTCCGGGCACTCCATCGGCAACGACCCTCGGGTACTCCCTCGGGGGCTACCTCGAGCCGGTCACGCCGCCTCTGGCTACGTCATCACGCTGTCACCAGCTACGTCGACACGCCGCCTCCGGGCACTCCGTTGGCAACGACCCTCGGGTTCTCCCTCGGGGCTACCTCGAGTCGGTCATGCCACTACCATCTACATCGACACGCTGCCTTCGCTTACATCGTTAGCAATGGCCGCTCGAATACTCGTTCCGTGACAAGTAAGGTGAGTTTGTAGAGGCTACAATACAGATGTACTAACTCCCCTTCTCTTCCTCGGTTTTTATAAACAGGGGATGCATACGGCCGATGGGATCCCAGTAATCTCTTCTAGTAGTGGTGTTGTTAAGGCCGCGCCATGTCTCCATGATTTCCGGAGGGACGCCTCCTGAGAGACATACGTGGGGAAACAGGTCGCCGAAACCAACACCTCATCTTCGCCGAGAAGGAACCCATCTCCGCAACCGTGGGAACCGTGGGGCCAGGCCTCTTGGCCTGAAATTCAATGCACCGTCACCCGAGCCGGTGCAGGTGAGTGATCTGACACTCAGATTGGGTACTCGGCCCGGCTCACCCCTTTCAGCAGGTGTAAGCGGTAGCGATTCATTCGCTATTGACCCTGCCACTCTAGAGTCCGGGGGTATTCGGGAGGGTCACCAGTCTGACTCTAAAACATCTGACAATTAGTGTCACATAAATCTCTCAATACCCGGACGAGCTCGAAGTACCTTATTTTAGTGAATGTGTGCCCCTTTGAGGGAAACCGAAAAACTGGTTAGCCCATGGCTGTAACCAAAGTACGAGCTCCTGAAATCTGGAAAAAGAGTTTTATGACGTGCCCCCGCTGGTCTGGCTTTGTCCTGCCGCTTCCTTTCAGTGAAGTGGACGTTCACTCGTTCTACCCATTATCAGCTCGAAGAGTAACACACGCAACTGCTGACAGCTGCTCACACATTTGTTACTCGCCCTCAATGGCTCCCGCACCAGGACACTGTTACATTGGCCTCAGGGCTCCAGGACAATGTCCTCCTCGTTCACTGATGAAGCTCACGACAATTTGTACCACGTTGCTTAACGAGCCTCGAAGCAAAACGTGACTTAATACTCGATAACAAATGACCCGCAACATGTCACCCTAAAAATCAACTGGCTTAGTGACGCGCGATCGATGGAGGTGCACCTACCCCATCCTCATTATTGTTTTACGACTAGGACTTAATGATGCACAACCACTATTTATACGCTGGAATACGTCAGGAACCAACTTCTCGAGTACAGCGGTATTTCTATCCTAACCTAGCATCTACGATGTCCTAGAAGCCACGCTTTCGGTTATTCGGGTACATCACCCGAATGTGGCGTTAACAACGTCCAGAGGGCTACGCCTAGGAAACTACGTTTTCCGATATGGGGTGTACCACCCGAGTTAGACACTTACAGCTGCCAAGGAACAACGTTCCTTGATGTACGGTGTACCACCACACCACCGCACTCGATACTTGAAGAAGATTCTCGGTACTCGAGAAATGCTCTTGGTACTCGAACGACAACATACTGGCTCCCAAATATTTGGGAATATCTAATTGCGCTACTCAACACTTCGGCACCCAAAGATGCTCACTATGTACTTACAGTACACAGAACTTACAGGGGAGACTGCGACGTCCCGAGGGCTTGAAGCTACGTGCTAGCTTATCATTAAGTCCTATGAGGGCTACTATCAGAGATATGGGCCAGGGATACCTGCACCGCCCATATATTTGAGCGCCACCAAGCTATCGGCCCGGCAACCGTCAAGGGGAAGGCCCGCAAGGGCTGACGCGGTCAACTGACGTGGAAATCAAGGCAAACCGAGACGGGCGTATCTGGACGATAGCTAGGATCAATTTGTTGTAACAAATTAGGAACATAATCTGTTAGCCCGATCGCCCTCCCTGTAACCCTACCTCTCCTGCCTATATAAAGGAGGGTAGGGACCTTGGGCTCGGGATCCAATCTTACACCAATTCCATCTACCTCGTAGCTAGGAGCAACAACCCCTGTAATTGAGCATACGAATACAAGAGCCGCCACACCACTGGAGTAGGGATTAGCGTGTACCACACCCCGAACCAATATAAATCTCTATGTCTTGTGTGCTATCATCTGATTCCGTCTACACATCAAATTCCCATTGACCCTGACTCAATCCCATCAAGAGAGCCTCAAAGACGACTTAATAACGCAATGCGTGAAGTTGTCAAGAAAGAGGTGTTAAAGTTTTTGCATGCAGGGATTATTTATCCAGTTTCTTATAGTTATAGCGAATGGGTAAGCCATGTACAAGTAGTCCCTAAGAAAGGTGGAATGACAGTCGTTCAAAATGATAAGAATGAACTTATACCTCAACGTACTGTCACGGGTTAGAGAATTGCATAGATTATAGGAAGCTAAATAAAGCTACGAAGGAAGATCATTTCCCGCTACCTTTCATAGACGAAATGTTAGAAAGACTGGCCAATCACTCTTTCTTCTGCTTCTTGGATGGATATTCAGGTTATCACCAAATACCCATCCATCCCGAAAATCAGAGTAAAACCACTTTCACTTGCCCATATGGAACATATGCCTATAGACGTATGTCTTTCGGGCTATGTAATGCTCCCACATCTTTCCAACGATGCATGATGTCCATCTTTTCTGACATGATTGAAAAAATCATGGAAGTCTTTATGGACGACTTTTCGGTCTATGGCAAGACATTCGATGACTGTCTAGAAAATCTAGATAAAGTCCTTCAAAGATGTGAGGAGAAACACTTAGTCCTAAACTAGGAAAAGTGCCACTTCATGGTTAGAGAAGGGATAGTTCTAGGCCATAGAGTGTCAAAACGTGGGATAGAAGTGGATAAAGCAAAAATCGATGTGATCGAACAACTTCCACCTCTCACTAATATTAAGGGAATTAGAAGCTTCTTAGGCCATGCTGGTTTCTATAGAAGGTTCATAAAAGACTTCTCTCAAATTGCTAGGCCTTTAACTAGTTTGCTAGCAAAGGATACTCCTTTTTATTTTGATGATGAATGTTTGAATTCCTTTCATATATTGAAAAAGGCTTTAGTCTCAGCCCCAGTCATACAACCCCTGACTGGAGCCTACCTTTTGAAATAATGTGTGATGCTAGTGATTTTGCTGTTAGTGTTGTTCTTGGTCAAACTAAAGAAAGGAAGCATTATGCAATTTTCTATGCTAGTAAAACTTTAACAGGACTACAACTTAATTATGCAACCACTAAAAAGGAGCTTTTAGCAATAGTCTTTGCCATAGATAAATTTAGATCTTACTTAGTAGGGGCTAAGGTAATTGTTTATACGGACCATGCCGCTTTGAAGTACCTCCTTGCTAAAAAAGATGCTAAACCCCATTTGATCCGCTGGATTTTGTTACTCCAAGAATTCGACCTAGAAATAAAAGATAAAAAAGAGAGTAGAAAATTTTGTAGCAGATCATCTCTCACGCCTACAATTTCATGATAATGACAACCTGCCCATAAATGATTTCTTGCGTGATGATACTCTTCTAAAAGTCACACACAAATCCTTAGTATGCAAACATTGTTAATTTCATAGTAACCGGTTTTGTCCCGCCGGGTGAAAATAGGAAGAAATTGCTATACTAGAGTAGAACCCACTTGTGGGACGATCCTTACCTCTATAGGGTCTATTCAGATGGACTCCTTAGAAAGTGTCCCTTTAGAAGAAGCCACTAAAAACATAGAAAGATGTCACTCTGCTGAATATGGAGGCCATTATGGAGCCTTTAGAACACATGCAAAAATTTGGCAGAGTGGATTCTTTTGGCCCTCCATGTATGAAGACACAAAAGACTTTATTAGAAGGTGTAAATAGATGCCAAAAACATGGAAATATAAACACCTGAGATGCTATGCCAGTCACTAATAATCTACAAGTAGAGTTATTTGATGTTTGGGGAATAGACTTTATGGGACCCTTCCCAAAGTCTTACGACTCCGAATACATCTTAGTGGCTATTGACTATGTCTCAAAATAGATAGAAGCTATACCATGCCGAGCAGCTGATGCTAAGCATGCTAAAAATATGTTTCAAGAAACTATCTTCCCCCTTTTTGGTGTCCCTAGGATGGTCATTAGTGATGGAAGACCTCATTTTATTGATAAAAACTTCAAACGATATTTGATTGACCAAGGAATCCAACATAGCATAGCCACACCGTACCATCCTCAAACTAGTGGGCAAGTAGAAACTTCTAATAAGCAAATTAAGAATATCTTGCAAAAAACTATAGAGGAAATGGGGACAGGGTGGAAAAATAAATTACCAGAAGCACTTTAGGCTTATAGAACTACCTATAAAACACCCATTGATATGTCTCCATACCAACTAGTGTACGGGAAGACCTGCCATCTCCCCGTAGAACTAGAATTCAAAGCTCATTGGGCCATTAAGAAATGGAATATGGACCTAGATTTAGCAGGGCAAAATCAGAAAATGCAAATCTCTGAATTAGAAGAGCGGAGAGAAAAAGCTTATCATATAGTGCCAAACTCTATAAAGAGAGAATTAAACGATGGCATGATACGAGAATTAAGAAAAAGGAGTTTAACCCTGGAGATAAGGTTTTACTCTTTAACTCTAGGGTAAGACTTTTCGGACACGGAAAGTTACGAAGTAAGTGGGATGGGCCATTTAAAGTAGTCGCCACTCCACCTCATGGAGCCATCACGCTGGAAAGCGATGAAGGTAACATTTTTAAGGTGAATGGTTAACGCTTAAAACTTTACTATGAACCCGACATGCAAGAATTAAAAGAGCTAGACATAATAGAGTTTATAACTTTCTAGCACTCATGCATGTTTTCCCGTTCTGGAATGGGCCTGGTAGTCTATTTGTATAAAAAAGGTTATAAGACCCATTCTAACGAGAGGAAAAGGGCATAGTAGGGATGTTGGACCCCCAAATGACATGACTAAGGCAAGGGGCAGGCAAGGGCCACTTGGGCCACGCTGCCCGCTGCCCTTGGGCCGCTGCCCAGCGCCCTACGGCGCCGCCCGGTGTCCAGGTGCATCGTCTATTATCCCATGTGCGAAGAGATGATTATCCTAGGCATATCCTTTTGTAACACCCTAAAATTTTGAAAAGAAGAAAAATAGGAGAAATATGATTTTTGTATATTTTTGTGAGCATGCAAATTTAGAATGATAATAATTTTTATAAATTTAAAATCAAATATAAGGGTAGAAACATGATTGAGCATTCATGTTGCTGCATTTGAAATTTTGTATTGAGTGGTTTAAATCAAATTCAAATTGGATTTGAAAATCTTTTGAAAAATGGCTTTGAAAAATTAGAAAAAAAGAAAAAGAAAAGGGATTTCTTTTCTCTCGGGCCGTTTTCCTCCCGCAGCCCACTGCCCGGCCTGCTGCGGCGGCCCATTCCTTCTCCTCTCCCTCCCCCGCACCCGCATTCGGTTTCTCTGGGCCGAGCCCAAGCCGCGGCCACCGGCCCAATTCGCGCGCGCGCTGCCTTCTCCCGCTCCCGAGCCGCTGACGAGCCGGCCCCACCGGTCAGCGACACATTCCCCTTTCCATCTCCTTCCTCTGGCGCTTTCCAAAATCGGACGCCGCCGCCTTCCTCTCTCCATCGGATACGGGAGATCCGAATCCATCCCGAATCCCTCCCCTTTCCTTAACCGGTGCATCCTTGGGCTATAAAAGCCGAGCCGCACCCTCCTCGATCTCATCTCGGCCGATTTGAAGCAGTTGGAGGTCTCGGGGGGTGTCACCGTGAGCTCGAGCTCCACCGCCACCATCCCGAGCTAACCACCGCCCTCAGCCCGTCCTCCGGTCTTCTTTCCGCGCGGGGTAAGATCGCCGTGAGCTGCTCGTTCTCCCGGTGTCTTCAGTTTGGCGAACGGTGCTCGGTAGGGCCGTCTTCTCAAGCTCCGGCGAGCTCGGGCCGATTCCGGCCATGGTGCCGCCGTCGGGCTCCTGTAGCCGCCGGCTGTTTTCTCCCTCCCTCCTCCGATTAGATCTGATCCATTCAAGTTGAATCCGACGGCTAGAATAAGAAGATACCGGTTCGCCTGAAATTTTGTTAAAGAGACCCTGAACTTTTGATATATCGAACCCGCGGTCCAAAACGTAAAATCCCGAATTCGTTTTGATCTGTTGAAAGTGTATTTCGTCTCGGTAAATGAAAAATACGTTTTCTGATATTTACAGTTTTGCCACTAAACTTGTTTTAGTCGTAGAATCTCCGTTTTAACTCCGATTTGATCCATTCAAATTTCGTTAGATTCATATTTGCGAGCTCTACATGTTAATAGAACTGTACAGTAGGTTTGGGTTAATTTATTTTTGAGTTTTTATTAAAGTATTTATTTTTCTATAGGAAATCTTCGTAAATTCATAACTTCGTCGTTTTAGCTCCGTTTTTCGTGATCTTCGCGTCTGTGTGATCCTAGCGAGTTGTAGATTCGTTTTAAAGACTTTTTATGTTATTTTCTTACTGATGGTGTACTGTTCTAATTATAGTCTTGTTTGTTTATGCATGATTGCCTCTGGATGTGTGTTGTTGCTGTTGTTGATCGAGTATAGACGGTGAGCAATTCGTTAGAGATCAAGAGCCTTTCTACGAGCAAGATCTTCAGGACCAGTTTGAGCAAGGCAAGTATAGCATGGGATTATCCTTGTTGTCCTACTCACATTATGCAAATAATATCATTATGCATCTATTCCCTTGTTAAGGATGACTTAGTGATTGATCCTACACCTTGATACCTATTATATTGCATTGAGTAGTATGGCTAGTGCTTAAACATGGACTATGATCATGTCAATTGATTAGAGGAATATGCAACAAACATTAAAAGATGATTTTGATTAATGTTTAAAGGGGATTAGAGCATGGGGGTTACTTTTGATGCTCTAATTACTCTCCATAAGGACTCATCTATAAGCGAAAATCCGGGATTTACAGTACAACTGTGGGGGCTATATGGCTCTGGCTTTAGTCATATAGAAGGACCTTTTCTAGCTTGTTAGAGGTAACCTTTTTGGCGTAAGAATGGCTTGACGAATCGGGTATAGTGCGGCCTCTGTCCTTATGTGTATAGGCTGCGGGTTATTGTGCCATTTGGAAGGGCGGCTCTACATCTGTTTGCCGAGTGAATCTAATGGCCCTAACTTGTTAGACGAACCTTCAAAAGACTTCATAGTGTTTACCCTGCCTGCTCACCTTAGTAGTGTTTTGGGAGTAATTAACCCGGGCATATGGGCAACACGACTCACAGTGAAAGTGTACAACCTCTGCAGAGTGTAAAACTGTTATAACAGCCGTGCTCACGGTCACGAGTGGCCTTGGACCCTTATGGAATAGTTGATAATTATTAATGGTTATGTTTTTGCTATTCATCAATTATTTCACATGGATCATATGTTTATTGTTTATATTGAGACATCTTGATGCTATTGATATGCTAAAATTATGCTAATTAAAAGCTACATGCTGATAAACCCATGATATGCCTTTGAGCCTCATGAACCCCATGTTACACTTGTTGAGTACGAGATGTACTTACACTTGTTTATTTTTCTTACTTGGATAAAAATCCCGGATGGGTAACAGATGGTGGTAATAGTGACTACTACGCCTACTTCCCTGAAGATTACTAGACTTGCAGTCAACCAGTCAATGTGCCTGTGATTGGAGCTACCACGAGAGTTTATTATTTTTACTTCCGCTACATTTGTGTTAAGACTATGTGTTAAATATCGTGATGTAATAACATTTGTGATGATACTTCCGTTATAATTTGTTAACTTATGTGTGATTGATCTCTGGGCACACATAAGAGTATGCATTCCATTTGGTCTTTAAATGGGTGTGACAAATTGGTATCAGAGCTCTTGTTGACTGTAGGACGCAAGCCTAGCTAGAAATGGTCGATTTAGTATCATCTTTATACTATTTTTATGCTCACTATCTTGCTCTTGTTATTTGATAAATTTTTATGCTTCTTATGTCTCATTCTATTATGAAATTTTGTCTCTATTCTAACTACATCTAAAAATTCTGTAGATGGCTCATGACCGTAAGACTGCCCGCATCAGCTCTGGAGGATACTACCCACCTCGTGCCCTGCTTGCAACTGAAGAGCCACAAGAGCCAGAACCCCAGGAACAGGAGCAGGCCCCTGAAGCACCAATCCAAGCACCAGCACCTCCCCAGGAAGAGTCCGAGCCTGAAAAAGATCCAGAGATCATTGAGATTGAAGATGATGAAGAGGAAACTAATGGAGGAGGACAACCCCCGTCTCCACCACATCATGAAGCAGCTGGAGATATGTCACCTCCTCCAATGGGGTGGACTGTGAGGATCTACCACAGGAATGGAGGGAATGCTGTCTCTCATCTTCGCCTTGTGGGGATGCTCACTGCCTACTTCGCTGATTGGCATCCAGCTGTAGAGTACGTCTGCTGGGAGTACACTCATCCACTGGAGGACACGTACTGGAAGGCGAGGGCGAGCATTTTTGCACATAAACAAGACAAGGGGGCATATCAGCTGGACATGATGTTTTCTCACGTGGGTCATCGAGCTACTATAGAGGATAGCATTGAAGATGCTGCTTTTGAAGCATGTATGGGCCTCCGCTATCTTCGCTATAACAGTATGAAGCATGATATTCATCGCTACTTCCCTCATGCACACCCCGACCTTGGATGGGCTATGACGGATCCAGCGCAGCTAGAGCCACTACCTCGGGTGATGGTGAACCTTGTCTATGATATGATAGATAGGAAGCTGCAGTTAGAGGAGATGGTGAAGGCACAAGGGAAGACCATCAAGAGGTGCCAGGCAACCATTGATGAACTCCGAGCAAACCAAGGCATGGCCAAGATCTATGAGACATTAGAGCATGAGCCACTTCCTTAGGAAGTAGGAGTCCTTTATGTAATAAAAACGTTCTTAGTAACGTCAGTTGAGTCAGTCGAGTCTGTCGTGTGGTTTGAACTTTGGTGTGCTAGTTGCTTTATTATTATGCTTATGTGTGAGTTGGATCTTTGTTATGAGTGTTGGGGCTTGTAGGCATGTCTACAAGTTCCATTTTTAAGAATAATAAGTTTAATAGTTAAGGGAATAATAGTTGGGTTTGGTATTATCGCGTTTTTGTCCTTGCTGTTTTCTGGAGCAGCCTGCAATGTTTCTGCTATGGTTCAAAAACGGTTTGTGCAATATTTATGAAATTTTTATGAGAGAAACTAGACTTAATCATCTTTCAAATGCCACTGGAATCACCTTTTTATCTGATCTGGTTCGAGAGATACAATTTTTACAAGTTAAAGTTTCTACACAGTCTGGAATCTGGAACAGTTTCTGTTACGCCTTATTTTTCATAGACTTAACGACAGAATCTGATCTTGAGGTCTGAATAAAAGTTGTGGATAATTTCATAAGCTTTCCAACCATATAAAACACGCCTCTTTTGGACTTCTGTAGCTCGAGATATGATTAAAATACTGAACTGTCAATATTGCTACTCGTCCAGAAAACCTTCAGATCTCATTCTTTATCTTATAAGTGGTTGATAACATGGAATTCTTAAAGTTTGCATGTTTATGGATGGTAGATGGCCGGAAGAGGAAGAGGCAGGGGTCATGGAAATATTCCCCCAAATCCACCACCACCACCGCCACCAACTATTGAGCAACTGTTGGCAGTGCAGACGCAGTTGATGCAACAACTGGTGCAGAATCAGCAAAATCAGCCAGTTGCTGGGGCTCAACCACGTGATAAGCGTGGTGAATTTTTGAAGGGTCGTCCCTCAGTGTTCACACATGCTGCTGATCCTTTGGAAGCCGATGATTGGCTTCGTGCTGTGGAGAAGCAACTCAATATTGCACAATGTGATGACCGACAGAAGGTGTTGTTTGCTTCTGGACAACTTCAGGGAGAAGCTCAGGATTGGTGGGAGTCATATGAGTATGGTCGTCCCACCAATGCTCCCGCAGTCACCTGGCAGGAGTTTAGAGAGAACTTCAGGGCTTACCATATACCTGAAGGGATGATAGAGTTGAAGGCGGAGGAGTTCAGGAACCTGACCCAAGGGTCAATGTCTGTAGCCGAGTACCGTGACAAGTTTGCTCAATTGTCACGATATGCTCCACATGAAGTAGCCAATGACAATGATAAGCAGCGTCGTTTCCTGAAGGGATTATATGATGGACTACAGTTGCAGTTGATATCCAATACCTATCCTAACTTTCAGACGCTTGTGAACCGCGCTATCGTGGTGGATAACAAGCGCAAGGAGATGGATGCTAAGAGGAAAAGGTTACAGGGACAAGCCTCAGGTAGCAACACTCGTCCACGTACTGGCTTTCAGCAGAATAATCAACAGAGGCCTCCTTCTGGTCAGTGGAATCATGGTCAGGTCCCTTTCCGTGGTCAGTTCCCGCAACGTCCCCCATTCCAGCCGCAGAATAGCAACCAACGTCCTCCGCAGCAGAATGGGAATCAAGCACAGCGTCAGGGTCCTTCCAATAACACTCCCACGAAGACTAGTGCTCCTAGTACCCCTAACAGGTGTTTCCGATGTGGGAAAGAAGGACACTTGTCCTACAATTGCCCTGAGAAGCCCAACCAGCAGACTCCCCAGAGACAGAGCAGCCACCAGAAGCCAGCACCTAACACCAGAAGGGTGAATCACTTGTCCTAGGAGACCACAGTGGAGGAGCCAGAAGTTATGCTTGGTACGTTCGATGTCCACTCCACTCCCGCCACTGTTCTTTTTGATTCTGGAGCATCACATTCTTTCATATCACAATCATTTGTTAGAATACATAGAATTCATTTGTGTGCCATGAAGAACCCTATATTAGTAAACTCACCTGGTAGAAGCATGCCAGCATCTTATCGCTGTCTTCCGATTAGTCTCAATTTAAGGAGGATAGAGTTTACAGTGAGTCCTATAGTATTGAGAATAGCTGGGATTGATCTTATATTGGGAATGGATTGGATGATGCAACAACAAGCAAAGATTCAGTGCAAGGATAAATCAGTTGTACTGACAACGCCAAAGGGTGATAGAATCAAGGTTGAGGTAAAAGTGCAGAAATAGGAGACCGCTACAGTGAACCAGCTTAATAACGGTGCCAACCAGGAAGACCCGGTTGTGGAAGAGTTTTCCGATGTGTTTCCTGAGGAATTGCCAGGTATGCCACCAGACCGTGACATTGAATTTATTATTGAATTATTACCTGGAACTACACCCATAGCTAAGCATCCATATAGAATGGGAGTAAATGAATTAGAAGAACTTAAGAAACAAATTAAGGAGTTGCAGGATAAGGGTTTTATTCGTCCTAGTTCTTCACCGTGGGGAGCACCAGTGATTTTTGTGGATAAGAAAGATGGAACTCAGAGGATGTGTGTTGATTATCGGTCTCTCAATGAGGTTACTATCAAGAATAAGTACCCATTGCCTAGAATTGATGACCTGTTTGATCAGTTGAGAGGAGCTTGTGTATTCTCCAAGATTGATCTTCGCTCTGGATATCATTAATTGAAGATTCGTGCCAGGGATATACCAAAGATAGCTTTTACCACACGGTATGGGTTATATGAGTATACAATGATGTCCTTTGGTTTGACTAATGCCCCTGCATACTTCATGTACTTAATGAATAAGGTGTTCATGGAATATCTGGACAAGTTTGTAGTGGTATTCATTGATGATATTCTGGTATTTTCCAAGACTAAGGAAGAACATGCTGAACATTTGAGGTTGGTCTTGCAAAAGCTCAGAGAACACCAACTATATGCAAAAAGGAGTAAGTGTGAGTTTTGGTTGAAGGAAGTTTCTTTTCTGGGACATATTGTCTCAAATGGAGGAATATCAGTAGATCCTGGCAAGGTGAAAGATGTATTGAACTGGAAGCCACCCATCAATGTAAGTGAGATCTGTAGCTTCTTGGGATTGGCTAGCTATTATAGAAGATTTATAGAGGGATTTTCTAAGCTTGCAAAACCAATGACTGCATTATTGGAGAAGAATGCCAAGTTTGTGTGGTCTGAGAAGTGCTAGGCTAATTTTGAGGAATTAAAGAAAAGATTGACTACTGCACCCGTCTTAGTTTTGCCAGATCTGAATAAACCCTTCTCTATCTACTGTGATGCATCTCGATTGGGTTTGGGATGTGTTCTTATGCAAGAGGGTAGAGTTGTGGCATATGCATCGAGACAATTGAGGAAGCATGAGTTGAATTACCCTACTCATGATTTGGAATTAGCTGCAGTGGTTCATGCATTAAAGATATGGAGACATTATTTGATTGGACACAAGAGTGATATATACACTGATCACAAGAGTCTAAAGTATATCTTCACTCAAACAGATCTGAACTTGAGACAGCGTAGATGGTTGGAGTTGATAAAGGACTATGATCTAGAGGTGCATTATCACCCAGGAAAGGCCAACGTTGTTGCTGATGCTCTTAGTAGGAAAAGCTACGCTAATGAAATACAAGTAATGCCTATGCCAAAAGAATTGTGTGCTGAATGTAAGCATCTGAACTTAGGGTTTACTACCAACGCAGTGGAATTAGTACTAGAGCCTACTTTGGAGCAAGAAATCCGCAAGGGTCAGCTGAAAGATGAAAAGTTGAGAGAGATAGCTGAAAACATAGCGAAAGGTAAATCTCTAGGATTCCGTAAGGATGATAATGGTATGCTATGGTTTGGAAAAAGGCTGTGTGTGCCTGAGGATAAGGATATCAGAAGTGCAATTCTGCGTGAAGCTCATGAGTCAGCTTATTCCATACATCCGGGGAGTACTAAGATGTATCTGGATCTGAAAGAGAAATATTAGTGGTATGGTTTAAAGAGAGATGTTGCTGAATATGTTGCTTTGTGTGACACTTGTCAAAGGGTGAAAGCTGAACATCAGAGACCTGCAGGATTGTTACAGCCTATGCAGATACCCAAGTGGAAATGGGAAGAGGTTGGTATGGATTTTATAGTTGGGTTGTCACGGACTCAGAGAGGATATGATTCAATTTGGGTGATAGTGGATCGTCTGACTAAGGTTGCTCATTTTCTGCCAGTGAGGACTACATATAGTAGTGCAAAGTTGGTAGAGTTGTATATGGAAAGAATAGTGAGTCTACATAGAGTTTCCAAGAAGATTGTGTCTGATCGAGGTACTCAGTTTACATCTCATTATTGGCAAAAGATACATGAATCACTGGGAACCAAACTGAACTTTAGTACAGCTTACCATCCCAAGATAGATGGTCAAACGGAGAGAATTAATCAGATATTGGAAGATATGTTGAGAGCTTGTGCTTTACAATATGGTACTAGCTGGGATAAGAGCTTGCCTTATGCAGAGTTCTCTTACAACAACAGTTATCAGAAGAGTCTTCAGATGGCACCGTTTGAGGCTCTGTATGGACGAAAGTGTAGAACCCCGTTGTTCTGGAATCAGACAGGGGAGAGTCAAGTGTTTGGGCCTGATGTACTTAAGGATGCTGAAAAGAAAGTGAGAATGATTAGAGATAATCTGAAAATAGCATGCTGATACTCGTAGAAGAGAGTTGACTTTTGAGGTAGGGGATTATGTTTACTTGAAAGTGTCACCCATGAGGAGTGTAAAGAGGTTCAACATGAAAGGTAAATTGGCACCAAGATATATTGGACCTTTCAAGATAATAGAGAGACGTGGTGAAGTGGCATATCAGTTGGAATTACCCGAAAGTTTGGCAGGTGTACATGATGTGTTCCATGTGTCTCAACTGAAGAAATATTTACGAGTACCAGAGGAACAGATTCCATTAGAGGAGCTCACTGTTAAGGAGGATCTTACATATGAAGAGTTTCCGGTTAAAATTTTAGAGACTGCTGACAGAGTCACAAGAAGTCGAACAATCAAAATGTGTAAGGTACAGTGGAATCGGTACACTGCAGAAGAGGCTACTTGGGAACGAGAAGAGGATCTGAGGAAAACCTACCCGCAATTGTTTGAGTAAGAATCGGTCGAATTTCGGGACGAGATTCATCTTAAGGGGGTAGAATTGTAACACCCTAAAATTTTGAAAAGAAGAAAAATAGGAGAAATATGATTTTTGTATATTTTTGTGAGCATGCAAATTTAGAATGATAATAATTTTTATAAATTTAAAATCAAATATAAGGGTAGAAACATGATTGAGCATTCATGCTGCTGCATTTGAAATTTTGTATTGAGTGGTTTAAATCAAATTCAAATTGGATTTGAAAATCTTTTGAAAAATGGCTTTGAAAAATTAGAAAAAAAGAAAAAGAAAAGGGATTTCTTTTCTCTCGGGCCATTTTCCTCCCGCAGCCCACTGCCCGGCCTGCTGCGGCGGCCCATTCCTTCTCCTCTCCCTCCCCCGCGCCCGCATTCGGTTTCTCTGGGCCGAGCCCAAGCCGCGGCCACCGGCCCAATTCGCACGCGCGCTGCCTTCTCCCGCTCCCGAGCCGCTGACGAGCCGGCCCCACCGGTCAGCGACACATTCCCCTTTCCATCTCCTTCCTCTGGCGCTTTCCAAAATCGGACGCCGCCGCCTTCCTCTCTCCATCGGATACGGGAGATCCGAATCCATCCCAAATCCCTCCCCTTTCCTTAACCGGTGCATCCTTGGGCTATAAAAGCCGAGCCGCACCCTCCTCGATCTCATCTCGGCCGATTTGAAGCAGTTGGAGGTCTCGGGGGGTGTCACCGTGAGCTCGAGCTCCACCGCCGCCATCCCGAGCTAACCATCGCCCTCAGCCCGTCCTCCGGTCTTCTTTCCGCGCGGGGTAAGATCGCCGTGAGCTGCTCGTTCTCCCGGTGTCTTCGGTTTGGCGAACGGTGCTCGGTAGGGCCGTCTTCTCAAGCTCCAGCGAGCTCGGGCCGATTCCGGCCATGGCGCCGCCGTCGGGCTCCTGTAGCCGCCGGCTGTTTTCTCCCTCCCTCCTCCGATTAGATCTGATCCATTCAAGTTGAATCCGACGGCTAGAATAAGAAGATACCGGTTCGCCTGAAATTTTGTTAAAGAGACCCTGAACTTTTGATATATCGAACCCGCGGTCCAAAACGTAAAATCCCGAATTCGTTTTGATCTGTTGAAAGCGTATTTCGTCTCGGTAAATGAAAAATACGTTTTCTGATATTTATAGTTTTGCCACTAAACTTGTTTTAGTCGTAGAATCTCCGTTTTAACTCTGATTTGATCCATTCAAATTTCGTTAGATTCATATTTGCGAGCTCTACATGTTAATAGAACTGTACAGTAGGTTTGGGTTAATTTATTTTCGAGTTTTTATTAAAGTATTTATTTTTCTATAGGAAATCTTCGTAAATTCATAACTTCGTCGTTTTAGCTCCGTTTTTCGTGATCTTCGCGTCTGTGTGATCCTAGCGAGTTGTAGATTCGTTTTAAAGACTTTTTATGTTATTTTCTTACTGATGGTGTACTGTTCTAATTATAGTCTTGTTTGTTTATGCATGATTGCCTCTGGATGTGTGTTGTTGCTGTTGTTGATCGAGTATAGACGGTGAGCAATTCGTTAGAGATCAAGAGCCTTTCTACGAGCAAGATCTTCAGGACCAGTTTGAGCAAGGCAAGTATAGCATGGGATTATCCTTGTTGTCCTACTCACATTATGCAAATAATATCATTATGCATCTATTCCCTTGTTAAGGATGACTTAGTGATTGATCCTACACCTTGATACCTATTATATTGCATTGAGTAGTATGGCTAGTGCTTAAACATGGACTATGATCATGTCAATTGATTAGAGGAATATGCAACAAACATTAAAAGATGATTTTGATTAATGTTTAAAGGGGATTAGAGCATGGGGGTTACTATTGATGCTCTAATTACTCTCCATAAGGACTCATCTATAAGCGAAAATCTGGGATTTACAGTACAACTGTGGGGGCTATATGGCTCTGGCTTTAGTCATATAGAAGGACCTTTTCTAGCTTGTTAGAGGTAACCTTTTTGGCGTAAGAATGGCTTGACGAATCGGGTATAGTGCGGCCTCTGTCCTTATGTGTATAGGCTACGGGTTATTGTGCCATTTGGAAGGGGGGCTCTACATCTGTTTGCCGAGTGAATCTAATGGCCCTAACTTGTTAGATGAACCTTCGAAAGACTTCATAGTGTTTACCCTGCCTGCTCACCTTTGTAGTGTTTTGGGAGTAATTAACCCGGGCATATGGGCAACATGACTCACAGTGAAAGTGTACAACCTCTGCAGAGTGTAAAACTGTTATAACAGCCGTGCTCACGGTCACGAGTGGCCTTGGACCCTTATGGAATAGTTGATAATTATTAATGGTTATGTTTTTGCTATTCATCAATCATTTCACATGGATCATATGTTTATTGTTTATATTGAGACATCTTGATGCTATTGATATGCTAAAATTATGCTAATTAAAAGCTACATGCTGATAAACCCATGATATGCCTTTGAGCCTCATGAACCCCATGTTACACTTGTTGAGTACGAGATGTACTTACACTTGTTTATTTTTCTTACTTGGATAAAAATCCCGGATGGGTAACAGATGGTGGTAATAGTGACTACTACGCCTACTTTCCTGAGGATTACTAGACTTGCAGTCAACCAGTTAATGTGCCTGTGATTGGAGCTACCACGAGAGTTTATTATTTTTACTTCTGCTACATTTGTGTTAAGACTATGTGTTAAATATCGTGATGTAATAACATTTGTGATGATACTTCCGTTATAATTTGTTAACTTATGTGTGATTGATCTCTGGGCACACATAAGAGTATGCATTCCATTTAGTCTTTAAATGGGTGTGACACCTTTGTTATCCCCACGTGTTTATCTGAGATTCCAAGTGATTCTCATGATCCAAAGCATGAGATAATCATGGGAAGCCTCATCTCATCCACCTACCTCCCTATAAATACTACCAACCATTTCTTCCATCTCCACAAGCATTCCATCCATTCCTCCACATCACATGGGCGACGCTAGGGGTATTCCCCTATATGCCATGGAGTACCCAAGATTTTGGAAACAAACACAAATACATATATGTATACGTATAGGTATAACTTGTATAGTTGCTACATGATGCAAATCTGGCCCAAAGCCCAACAGAAAGCAGCGACTTTCAGCCCACCAAAGTAAAAAAAGGTTGCATCGTTTCCTAGCTGCCACTCCCATCCTCCCAGTCAGGGAGGTCATGTTCAACACCCATTTTGGTGCCCCTCACGAGCGCATCCATCCAGAGTCTTTCTACACAAACTCATGGCAAGAGTGCTTCTGCCAGATGAAAGCTAGGAATCATGGTGACCGGTGCCCACTCGACATGTAAATGATATCCTTGAAAGTCAATTCCAGAATAAAGAAGACATAGAAGTGGAAGCTACTAATCAAACTGAATCCACCAACAAAACCAAAGAGTTGGCTAGTGGTATTGAGTTCTAGAATAAAGAAGATATAGAAGTGGAAGCTACTAATCAAACTGAATCCACCAGCAAAACCAAAGAGTTGGCTAGTGGTATTGAGTTAGCTAAGGCTTATTGATTGAGAATAGATTGTTCATCACAGACCTGTGTATGACATTTTTGGAGGAAGCATTGATGGCTCCAGATCTCTGTAGGTGATTAAGTTCAACTCAAGATTAAGTTATTGACATTATTAGTCTAGGAGGGTCACAACCAGATTTTGGATAGGTTTGGTCATGTGGAGTTCTGGGGAAGAAAAACCATACAAAACATCATGAACTATGTGGCTACGACTACAATTAGAGATCTTTACCACATATGCTATAGCCAAGCGTTTAGTGTCTCTAGTTCTATTGGCTTTATTTGCTGGTCCTCACTGCACACGTATCCAGTTGAATTCATGCATTCCTAGTCCTTGAACTTCCCTAGTTTTGGTTCCCAACTCGCATCGCATCACTCCACATCGCACCAACTCCCAACCCTAGCGTCCTGGCTCTGGTGACCGGCAGGCGGTGACGACTGGAAAGCCCAGCGCTCCGGCAGCCCGTGATGCCACAACGGCCACGGTTCGACTCTGGCCTCTGGTTTGCTGCTTGAGGCAAGGTGAGCACACTAGCATAGCAGTGTCAGCTCACTGTGTACATTTCTCATGTGCGTAGAGATGAAAGGTTTAAAAATTTGAAGAACCTATGTGAGCTTTCAGATGCTTGTTAGCACAAACAGACATGAGCAATATTATGTTATCTATGAGCTTCTTAAGTTGATGTTAATTCTTCCCATAGCCAATGCAAGTGTTGAGAGAGTGTTTTCCATGATGAATTATGTGAAGAACAAGGAAAGGAATAAAATGGGTGATGAATATTTGAACAATTGCTTGGTCACATTTATTGAGAAAGAATTCTTCAATCAAGTGAAAGATGATGATATCACTAATGAATTCCAAAAAGGGGATCATAGAGTTACATTTTAGTAGCTTTGAGCCTTTGATGTTTTGTAATCTTTCTTAATTATTAGAGAAAATGGCACTATGCCACTATGTTCAGACCTTGTACTTTGCTTATTACTATTGCACATTTGCATCGAAATTTTTTATGTACATGGAATACCCAGCTGTGAAATCCTGGCTCCGCCACTGTCCACCTCTAAGGCGTAGACTTGCTAGTCTATCCACCATGGGTAGCAACTCTCCTAGGAACAGCCCCACTGCTCGCCAAGCTGCCCACGCTCTGATCGACGAAATCGATCGAGAGGGGGTCCTGGAAGTGCCGCCGCTAGCCTACGCCACACCGCCGAAGAACTCGCTGGGGACTCCACCTACTACGAGCCTGAGGGGAGCCACCACGGCGCCGCCCGGTGCCCTGGCCTCGCCGCCCAGCGCCACCAGCCGCTGCCTGGCCCTTGTGAAGCGCCCCTTCAACTCTCCTTCGCCCAGGCAGCGTCCCCCGCCGCTAGACTTCTCCGGCAAGAAGCTCCTCAACGACCAGCCCTCTCGTCCAACCACCAGGGACATCACCACGAAGAAGCCGATCATGGTGCGCCTGTACCCCATGCTGGATCTGCCTACGCCCACGCCTGCCAACGAGCACCGCGCCCTGGTGATCCTCGACAAATCGGAGGACAGCCTTCCTCTCACCAATAGTGAGAGCACTCGTAGCACCACCCCCAATCCTAAGAGGGTGAAGTACGAGATCACCGGTCGCTAGCTCCCTTCATGGCGTTATGAGAAGGTGCTCCACTATCTTGACTCCAATGATGCCAAGACAATAGAAGGGTCATTGTCAGCCCCCTCCGTGCGCCGCCGTTTGACCCCTCCGCCTATTCGCAGATCTCCTGGGCAGATGGAGCACAGCGACGATGAGAAGGAGGAGCTCACCCTTGAGGGGCTTCAGGCTCAGCTGCGTGCCCTCAAGGAGGAGAACCTGACCCTAGGGGAAAGGGTGGCGGAGCAGGAGCTCTGGTGCTTCGACATCGAGGACAAGATGGATGTACTCCGCAAAGGGCTCACCTCGAAGCTCAAGCGCCTGTTCGAGGCCACGGGGATTGAGAACCTCTATGAGGCGCCACTCCCCTAGACCCCGTGGCCACTTAGGTTTTTAGATTAGGCGCTCTTCAATTTATATTTGTTTTCCTTAGTTCGCTATAGGTCGTGTTAGGTTTGATTTGTTTGTGTTAGATTTGCTTTTCATTAGTTTAAATTTTCATCATTGTAATCAAGCGCCTAATAAATAAAGTTAAAGTTGGTTTAAATGTGTTTCATCCTCTGGTGTTTTCCCACCAGTAGGACTTTTTTATTTTATCAGTTTGTTATTGTGAATAAAAGAATAGATTACCGATGAAGATAGTGTGGGGGAAGCCTCCCTTCGTATTTTGATGGCTTCCCACAATCACGAAAGTGCCATCACTGAGTCATGTACACGCTGCAAAACACCACGAACGAAAGACTGACGCGTGGGGGCCACTTGGGCCGCCGCCCGGCGCCCTGCTACTGCCGCCCGGTGTGGCAAGGTTGGCTCTTGGGCCCACCTTGTTCCACCACGCAGGTATGCACCTCTATTTCTTTCCGATACATGATTTTCATGTTAAAAATTAATTATTTCTATCTCTACACACATGAAAATAAAAACTAAATGGCTAAACACGTATATGACTATGTTGACCTTTAAAATTTGACTTGTATAAATTCTATTCTATTCTCATGCTTAGAAACTTGTGATCTACTTTTGATTAGTATGGTCTACCTAAGTTGTTGATTTGTGAGATATAGTAGTGACTAAATAAATTGCCTTTTCTCTACTCATAACCTTGGAGATATTTACCTTACTAAAAATAAAATGCTATGATAGCATGACTACTCATGTGAGAAAAATGCCTACCAAAGCCAAAGTATATTTGCTTATAAAACTAGCACAAATATTTGATCTTACTTTGAGTCTTGTCAAAATTTGAGATCTAGGTAGAGAGTTATGTCATGATTTTATAACCAAGCCCACATATACCACATCTCTAAGCTACTTCTACACTAGAAGTACGCTCATACATGCCACCATAAAGTCTTGTTTCTCCTTTTGAAAATATATACATACCCTCTCTTTCCACAGAGGACATGGCTATCTAAAAAAAGAGAGAGAGAAAGAAAAGAAAGCTTGAGCACAAATGCTCATGAGTTTAGCTCTCTTGCAAAAAAAAAGAGATAGCCATGATCCCTGAAAGGGAAAGAGAAGAAGAAATAAGGAGAAAAGACATCATCCATCATATTATCTACCCACATATCTTGGTTTAGATTGCATGACATGACCCTCCCAGGATCCATTGTTTGGCTTAGCAACAATAAGTAGGACAAATATGCCTAGCTTTGATCCCTACCTATAAGCTCCACATAAGCTTTAGGATAGTGAAGGGCAAAGTATTTATGCTCATAAGGGGACTACCACTAAACACTTCTTGAGTGACAAAGAGAGCTCACATGAGGATATACATGAATCATGTTTTCTTTGAAAAATTTGATTAAAAACTCCAAGGTAATTTGAGATGGGAAAGTGTGACTATTTTGGATCACAGTTGTTTCACTTATCAACCACCAAAGGTTTGATCTTAGCCACCAGAAAGATCACAGGTATGAATATGAGATATAGAATAATTTTTATACTTGTTTAGATTTTGAGGAGAAGCATATGTCAATTACCTCTTATTCCACACACTTTACTCGGGACGAGCAAAGGTTTAGTGTGGGGGAGCTTGTTGATGGCTCTTAACACCCTCTTTTGCCATCAACAAATAGCCATGAAATGTATAAAATCAAGCATGAAATGACATTTTATGTTTAGATTTCACTTGGTTCCACATGTACTTGGAGAATTGTGCTTGTAGGGACAAAATAGTCAAAAAGGAGCAAAATCAAGCCTTCTAGAAGCCATCCACGTGGCCAGGGATTACAGGGCCCATAGGGGGCGCCGCCCGGCCCCACCTGGCGCCCTGCCACGTCACTGATCCGTGGGAGGGGTGGCCTAGGGTGTTGTGGAGCATTGATCCAAGGTTGGTTCACTCAGTGGCCGAGATTCACTTCTCTTGGATCGAAGGGCCCACTGTCATACAAAGAGAGGCTCCAACTGACTTAAGCACCTACGATGCAGAGGTGGTGGAATCAAGGGCCGGCCGGCGCCCCCTTGAGGCCGCCCAGTGCCCAAGTTTCCTCCACCACCATACCAGCTGCCTATAAGTACCCCTGCCTCATTTAGCTATAAATAGAGGTCGTGAGCTCATTTGTAAGACACACAAGTGAAGAAAGAGCTCTCAAGAGAGTAGCTTAGCTTAGGCAATGTTTTCCTAAACGCTAAACGGTAAACAGTCGGTCACCCTTCGTTTAGCGTTTAGACCGTTTAAACACCGTTTAAACGGAGTTAAACGGCCTGAACGGTTTTGTACAATAACAATAAAATATACATATTTATGTAGGTAAAAATAAAATTTGCTGGAACCCATACATATTTACACATGTAAAAATCAAATATTCTACCAAATAATCTTGTTGGAAGAAATCTAAATCCCACAACACTTCATATAATTGCAATGTTAATTAGTTTCATGTTGATTGTGATAGACGTAGTCCTTTAATTCACTTAATTATGGATTAAATGGTTGTTTAGCTCATTTAATCACGATTAATCTAATTTTGTTTAGACCGTTTAGACGGGATTGAACGGTTTAAACGGGGTTAAACGGCCCAACCGTTTAATTCATCGTTTAGGGCCTAAACAACACGGCTGACTTCTGTTTACCGTTTAAACGGTGTTTAAACGGACTAAACGGCCGTTTAGGCGAACAGTGAGCTTAGGATAGCTAGTCTCTAGAGTAGAGAGAGAGAAGGCAAGGAGAAGCTGGAGGAGGAGCCGGGCTTGTCGGCGATCTCTTCTTCTTGTAGCTCCACGATTCTTCTATGGTAATTCTGTTCCCATTCTTGCATTAAGTTTTGTTATATGTCCGTTGTTTACGGGTTTCACCGCTCGGTTAGAGTGCTCTAGTCTTATTTCATCGGGATCCATATTAGAGTAGTAAGCGCATAGATTAAGCATGGTGCTTAGGCTATACCTTACCTATGTTTGCGGCTAAGTCTCCGGATAGATTGGGTAGGTGGCAAGTGGTGACAGCCTTGTCCATGCTCTATATTCACCACGATAGGCTTAGTTATTAAATCGTAGGGCTTATGACAGACCTTGTCTAGTTAGCCCTCCTGGTTGGTAGGCGGGCTGTGCCCCGAAGTAAACAGTTGTTATTTATCATTCCTTGTTCAAGTAATAGTGGCAGAATAACCCATTGTATTCCACTCATTTCCTCCTCAACATCCATAGAAATCCATTAGTCCTAGAATTCGATCACTGCTTGTTCCCTATGGATTCAATACCCAGGATCACTCCTTGGTGAAAAGCTACTCTGACAACTGTGCGCTTGCGGTCTTTTCTATGTGTGCCACCCCTGGTGTCAACACACGTCCCGTCTGGGCAGGTGCATTTAATGCCTCACCCACCTTCCGTCCTTCTCGAGTGGTCAGGATCGGAGGTGGTCGCTATGCGGTGCATGGTTGGGAGACGAGGATGGTCGAGGCGGGCCTCGTACGACTCGAGGAAAGAGTGGTCGAGGCAGGCTGTGGTTTGCTGGGCCGTGGACAGCTGGGCCGCCCTAGGTGACTTTCTAAGCGTGCCTTGGGACACCCTGGTTATGTGCCCCCAACACATCCCCATCCAACTGATTTAGATATTGAAATATGTTGGTACTATTGATCCTAAAATATTTACCTAACCTTGACAAGTCAATTTTGTAGAAGTTTCACCCGGTTTAGCTAAAAAAAAAGAAGTTTCACTCATTTCGCCTTTTTATTTCTTTGCTACTACATTTATGTCCTGTCCTATCCTTTATTAACATTATACTCTCAGTGTGTGCAAGGGCGAAGCCTCGTGGAGGCGAAGCTGGGCTCCCCCCTGCTCACGTCTGCCATGTTGACTTTTAGCTGGAGTGGTTGGCTGCCGCTTTGGAGAAGAACAAACAGGGTCAGAAGAGCACGTCGTCAATTAATACATATTGAATGAGTATTAAACCATTCAGTTGCCACAAACACAAATCTGCGATTGCTCCTAGGAGCCATGTGCGATGCCACGCTCCGCCACTGAGTGTGTGTGTATTCACGCTTCCCATGTTTACTCAAATGGAATTCCGTGGAACATTTTGAAAGGATACCATCAACTTTGAGGGGATACCATGGAACAAGTTGAAGAAATATATTAGGTGCAACTATGGAACATATTTTTTTTGAAAATATTTGGCTTCTCCTTTCAATTTTGAACCTTTTCTTCATGTTTGATGCCAACATTTAGCAAGGTGCAACTTTTGTAATAGCACATGTAACATGAATATCTGACGTGGGATGAGGATGACCTTTAGAACTTGTAATAACTAGCATATGTGCCTGTGCGTTGCAATGGAACGCACACCTTATGCATGGCCTGAACGACTTGTGTGTCGAAGATTATATAACAGTTGTGTTGTTTGTTCTAATATATATTGAAATCGAACTCTATATGGTCGTTGGACACACAAACACGTGCATGTTTGTAATTCGTATGTGCACGACCACGAGTCCAAGTTGGATGTAGATCAAGAGAGACGCGAGGACAGTTTGGAAAGTATGAAAAGGGGACGGAAGAATCTCTTGAATCTTTAGGTCATGTTTGGATCCCATGAATTAAAACAATATTCAGAAAATGTCTTCCATTTTATTATTAGATTATTTTCTAACTCCTCATAAATCCTAAGAACTAAACATAGCCTTAGGCACTTCTATAGATTATTCAGGCAGTGATAGAGTCATAACAGTCTCTGTCAGCTGAAATTGATGCTTTGTCCTTTTTTTTTCTTTTTGATAAGGTATGCTTTGTCCTTAGTGCGGTCAACTTGCTCCACTTGTGCGATGTTTCAACTGCCGGAGATTTTAAACAGAACACTTACCATAATTTAGGTTTATTATTGAGCTTATTTTTCTATACTCCAACTAACATGTTTTGATCCACTTACTTTATCTTTTGTTGCTTCTTGTGATTTTCTTTCCATTACTTGTCACGGCTATGGAAGTTCCTTCCAATTTCGCACTTTTGGTTGACGTGCCGTGAGTTGGCAAGATGCAATCAAGATTGGATGCAGGACAAGGACAAGCTTCCGAAGTTTGTAAAATGTAATTATCAAGCAGTGACAAAATCATGGGTAAGTCTCGCTGTTGAAAGTGATTCTTTGTCCTTGGTGCAGCCAACTTACTACACTTGTTGTCTTGTTGCGAACTTGCGATGTTTCATCCTTGGTTCAAGCAAATGGGAGATTTTAAACAGTTCCTTGCCCCTAATATTTTTCTTAATAGGCGACCTTGAACCATCCGATTTGTTAATATCTTGGTCCATTGACAATTAAACTATGTGATTTTGGTAGCTTTGGTCCACCGACTGTTAATATTTGTCCCATTCAACTGTTAGGGCTAATTTGGAAGAAGGGGGAGATACACAGGGATGGAAAATCCTCCACGAAGAACTAAATGGTTATTCAAATTATTTTCTACCTTGAAAAAAGTCAGGGATTCTAAGGGGGTTTGAGTTTCCAAACTAGCCCTTAGGTTACTAGGTTAGTATCATACATTCATAGCCATTGAAAGTAGATTTTTAAGGTGCGAGTTATACTGTCCCATCCAGCAGTTATTTTTTTACTGTTATTATATCCAGTCACACTAGTTAGTTAACAGATGCTTAACTTATATATCATGTATATATGTGAACCGCAAAGACAAATATTCAAAATGACAGCACCAAAGAAAACTAAGGTCTAGCAAAGGACAAACAAATTAAGTAGGAATAGAACAGTGTTTTCCTGCCTTGCCCTATTGGTTTCGCTGAAAAACCAGGCTAAAAAGTACGGTTCGCTAATTTGTTATGAGAAAAAAACATTGCATCATGACTGATAAGTCAGGTTGAACAACACTTGGAGCTAAAAAATTGAAATTAGGAGCTACTAAAAAATGAAAGAAACCAAAGAGGTAAATGAAGAAAGATTGTAAGCAGTTTATATATATACGATCAAAGGATTGATATGTGTGGATACAACCGAAAAATTGGTTGGAGGGCCAACCGACAGACCCAGTTAATTAAAGGTTCCTCCAGGCAAAGATGAAGCTACCATCTATTGTCAGTTGCTAAGGGCACCCGCAGTAGGGGTGTGTTTAGATCCAAAAACTTTTCATAAAAAGCTACGGTAACGAATCTTGCGGCATATGCATGGAGCATTAAATATAGACGAAAAAAAACTAATTGCACAGTTTGGTTGGAAATCGCGAGACGAACATTTTGAGCCTAATTAGTCCGTGATTTGACACTAAAGTGCTACAGTACAAATGTGCTAATGACAAATTAATTAGGCTTAATAAATTCGTCTCGCAGTTTCCAGGCAAGCTATGTAATTAGTTTTTTTATTAGTATATGAAAACCTCATCTGACATCGCACGGAACATCTAATGTGACATTTTTCCAAAAACTTTTCACCCAACTAAACCCATCCTAGGTCGTTAGTGCTTTCTGCAGCATGTCCATGTAGGAAAGAGAAAGAAGAGGAGAGAACAAGAACATCACGTCGCTACCGCTGGCGGCCCTGGCTACGCTTCTTTTGATGCCGAGCGGGTCCCACAGCTGTCTGGCCTTCTCTTGCCATCTCTGGGCGAAGCGCATAGTTGTAAATTCCATTCCGGATGCCATTCCGTTTTGGCTATTGGAATGGAATATTCCGGTACCAGACCATACCGGTGTACCATTCCGGACTTTATAATAATAATAATATGTGAATAAACTTATACATAAATGTACATATAAATATATTTTAACTTAACTTATGTCGTAATTAACATTTTTACCAAACTAAAATATCATTCAACAAGTTCATAAGACCTTATTTCAAAGTTTAAACTCCAAAGTTCATACATGGAAAAATATAATACATGCAACTACGGCCGGTATTGGCCGGTATTTGACCGGTATTGGCCGGTATTGGCCGGTATTGACCGGTATTTGACCGGTATTGACCGGCATTGACCGGTATTGACCGGTATTTGATCCGGTACGGGATTGGAGCTCTTCTATACCGGTTTAGGGGCCGGTACGGGGCATTCCGGCCATTCCGGCCGGTACCGGAATGGAATTCACAACTATGGCGAAGCGAGACACGTGGACCCACTATGTATCGTAAAATGTGCTTGTAGTATGATTGTTGAACGGATCAGCTGTTAACTTGCCTATACTCCCTCCGTCCCGAATTATCTGTCGTGGGAGTCCTGCACGAAGACCAACGCGGAGGCTAAAAGACCCAAATAACTCTATGAAATCAGTACACATGACATGACATCGATCTCTCCCTCCTCCTGCTTGTTTGTTCGATTTCCCACAAGACCAAGTCCAGCTCTAAAAATCAAATAGATCCCTAAGACCAAGTCCAGCTCCAAATATCAGATTGATCGAGCACAAAAAATCCGATCGATCAAGCACAAAAAATCGGATGGAGACGCGCAGGAACAACCAGGGGCCGCCTCGACTCCGGCCGCCGGATCTGGGACAGCCTCGCACTACTCCGTTGCTGCCAGATCTGGCTCAGCCTCGCCTTGTTCCCTCGGCAACCGCAGCGGCGGGCGCTCGAGCACCAGCTCCGGCCGCCGCACCGCTAGTGCCTGCGCCGGGATCTCGGCTGCCCCACCTCCGCCTGCACGTCGATGGACGAGAAGAGGGGTCGCTAGGGAGAAGAGGAGGGCGCCGACAAAGTAGAAGAAGGGGGAGGGGAGGAGGGCGCCGACGAGAGCTTGAGGTCGGCCTGCTGGGGAGCCTCCTTGACGCTGGCAGCCACAGGCACCAACTCCGGCCACCGCATGCTACGGTCCGTGCCAGGATCTCAGCCGCCCCACCCCTGATTGCCCGTCGGTGGAGGAGAGAGAGGGGGCAGCGAAGGAGAAGAGAGGGGGCGCCGACGAGGTCTCGACGTCGGCCTGCTCGGGAGGCTGCTTGACACTAGCGGGGGCGGGTAATGGCGTTGCTGCGACCTGCGACTGTGAGCGTTGTTGTAACGAGCGGGTGAGGAAAGGGGAAGGTGGGATGGGCCGATGGGGTGACATCGTGACAGGATAAGGCTGCAACGCTAGATGGGTAGGTCTTGGGCCCATATACAGTAGTCTAGACGACAATTATTCTGGGACATGGGTCTGTAGCTAAAACGACAGATAATTGGGGATGGAGGGAGTAGGTGACATGGACATGTCTTATACGTAGAAAACTTTACTATTGCGGGTGCCCTAATATATGCAACAAACATCGATCTCCGCCCCATTGACGTCTGATTCTATTCAAAAGGTGGACCTGGTCGTAGTGTAGGATGCTGACGTTCATGCCAGTTGTTGTTAACCTTCTAATCACAGTTGACCTTGACAAGTTCCAAGTCTTCTAATGGTTCTCAATTGCCCTAGCATTTTCTTCATTTGCAGAACAGTACACGAATCCAAATGCTCCGCTAGAGTGAACAGGGAAGGAAGAACTTCTGTTTTTTTATTAGAGAAAGAAACAAAGAGTGAAAGTAAAGAAAGATTGTGAGGAGTTTTTTTTTTGAGCAAACACAGAGCTTTCATTAATCAGTGACAGTAGTACAATCGGCAGCAGCTAGCCCCATCAACCAATCAGGGACATAGTCGAGCCAAAAAAGGGAGCACTCCGTGACCGACACCATAGTAGCACAGCAATCGGCCACCGAGTTAGCTTCCCTACACACCCATTTAACTCTAAAATCAATAAAACTCCTGCTTAACTCTGTGATGTCGAAACAGAGACCACCTATAACTGACCTCACACAGGAACTGTCCTCAAGTAAGGTTTGCAGACCTCGGCAATCAATCTCCAAAATGACGCGATCATAGCCATTTGAGCAGCGTTACGCGTGGGCGAACCATTCGCATGCAGTAGACAGTGCGGGAACAACTGTGAGCCAAAGCTCCTCGAAACAAAAACGAAGCATCAATTGTTAGTACATACCTTTCATCTTATTAATACCGTCCAAAACATTGGTCTCCACATTGCTATCTTGCCTGCACATGTTCTTTTCCGGCCATTCAAAAACAGTCTATTGGTAAGCACTCAATGCAGTACACTGTTGACCTTGACAAGTTCAAAATCAATCTCTCTCTCCCCCCCCCCCCCCCCACCCCCCACCCCCCACCCCCCACACACACCTAGACCTGTTTGGCATAGCTCAGCTTTGGGTTTCAGCTTCACAAGTACCTTCCTTGGTGAAGCTAAAACTGTTTTAGAGAGCTGTTTGGCAAAACAGCTATGTATATATGTAGATTTTCTTAAAACATGCTCTCACATAATCCTACACAGGACCCACAAATGTGAGGTAAAGCTGTGAAAATGTACTATTTTCAACTTTATCTCACCCCATTCCCATGTGAGAGCATTATTTAAGGAGCTTCACAGGTGAAGTTGTTTTCAAAAGACTTGTTTAAGCAAAAAAATAGCTCACAATAACTTATGAAATTGTTGGTGAAGCTGTGTCAAACACAACCTAGGTTTCACATCTTTTTCTCCATTGTGAACCTACGTTAAGAGGTCCCTCCGGCCTCCGCATTGGAAGCTGTCGTCTCCTGTACTGATGAGCATTTTCAATACCTAGATACTCAGGGAATCCTCAGCGGTTGATGCTGTACACTCAGCATTTGTGCAAGTCCTTACCAAACAATTGCAGATTGGGTGAAGGAGCTGCAGTATGAACATGGTCTTGAGGATGAACGGAAAAGTCTATTCCCAATTTGAAGATGTTAGAGCATCTCCAAGAGATTAGCCAAATTTATTGATTTAACTACTCCCTAAAATTGTTTTGACAAAAAAAAATACTAGATTACTTCAACAAATTCTGTAAAATCAAGAGGTTAGATGGCTAGTGAGGTAGGCTATTTAAAAGTATAGAGCGAATAAGATGGGATGGAGAGCTACTAAAATTTAGAGTCATTTGCAGAGTTTGTTCGAGATGTTTTTCCTTTAATAATAACCAAATTTACCTTTATAAAACGATTTGGCTAATCTCTTGAAAATTGTCTTACATGTTGTTCTGAGGAGATGAGAAAATGCAGCTTCCCGATGAACAGAAAAATTGTATGGGTTGCTCAAAGCTATCAGAAATGATGCAATGGAGGTTTTGGATTAGTACCCCTATGAAGTTCAATGACAAGAGGTACCCCTCTTGTTGCATCTATGCACAACTACAAAGTTTTTTTATATGATGGAGTTGTTTCAGCTTCAACCTCTTCAAAGAAGAGGCAATGCACAACAATAAAGTTATTGCTCAATAATCCTATATGTGGCCCTTAAACCTGTGTGGGGTATCGCTTAGGTCTGCAAAGTCTGAAAGTGGATCTATATTTTTTTTAAGTTGTTCATATATCCTCGTTTGTAGTATGTTAGATACGATGTGGCATAGCCAAATGTTGTCGAGAGCAAGTGCGGTTTTTCAAGTGAGTGTGGGTCGTACCACATAGAGAGACATTCAATATCGTATCCATAGAGAGATATGTTCAAATTTTCAAAATCTACATAGCAAACAAGACCATATATAGTATATATAATCATATATCACAGCTAATATATGGATGCAATACGGGACTAGGACGAGTTTTGGAGCTTTAGACGTGTAGTGAAGCTGGCGCACGTCTCTCTTTTATGTTCTTTTTTTTGTCTTGTTTTCTTTCGGTTGTTCTTTCTTTTATTTCTATTTCTACTGCCTTTCAGAAGTCAGCGTCATTAAATTCCCCTTTTAGGGACGGACGCAGTGTGCCTGCTGGAAAGCTATGCTTCGTCGTCCTTTGTACAATCAACTTGTTCCACTTGTTGCGATGCTTTGTATAAGTAGTTGGTTCATCAGACAAGTGGATATTTTATACACGCAAACGTGATACATTCAAAATTAATGGCAGAGCGAAGAAAACTAAGGCCTCATGTAGTCATTTATGAATAGCATGATACGGAGTACTATATATGTGATCGAATGATTGTACATGCAAGAGAGTACTGGATAAAACTGCATTGGCATTATGAATGTGATTTTAACGGCTCATACTCTAAGCTCAGCGTCAAAATCAATGGAGACAAAATGTGTACCGGAAAGTCTACTTATGTCTATGAATGGGCTAATCATGTCGCCATGTGGCTGAGGCGAATCGCTACGCGTTTACAGTTGCCGTGTTTGTGGGGTTTTTTTTCTCGAATACGCAAAAGACTTGCGCATCGAATCGCTACGCGTTTACGGTTGCCGTGTTTGCGTTGAAAGAAGCATGGTGGGCCTTGGTTGGGTATTTCCTTCCAAAATATATAAGTCAACAGCTTAAATTTTATATAGATTAACAGTGCAATATTGACATTTCTAGATTCCTTATGAAAAATCATTATCGTTATAAATATTAAAAAAAATTATATAATTGATTTTCTTAGTCAAAGTATTGTATTGGAGACCCTTATATTTTTTATAGGAGGAAATATATATATGTTAATCGCTGTGGACTTTGACAAGTTCCAAGTCGTCTATTATTGTTTTCGATTGGTTATGGTTTTCTTCGGGTTTCCTATTTATGAGGTCCCGGTGCATGTGATGCGAGGCCATCTTCTCTTCGGGTTTCCTATTCATCCATACCTCGTGAGAGCATTCTTCCATACCTCAAAAACTCAATCCTCTCACACAATGGGTGATGCGGTACTCTCAGCCTTTCTGCAAGTCCTTTTTCAGGGAATTGCACATACCATGAAGGAGGAGCTGAAGAAGTCAGATTGTCTCAAGAAAGAGAGGGAACTCCTGACTTCTAAAGTGGAAATGATACAGGCCGTTCTTAAAGGAGCTGAGAATATGCAGCTTTCTGAGCTACAGAAATTGTGGTTTGGTAACTTGAAAGATGTCAGCTACGACGCAATGGAGGTATTGGATAAGTACCTCTATGAAGATCATCGACGTCAACATCTTTCCAGTGTGCGCAATAACATAGTAAGTTCTGCCATGAATCCTAAGCGTCAGTACTTTAGGGTCATCATGGCAAGGGAGATAAAGGATGTAGCTATGAGGATTGATAATCTGCTGAAGACTGCAGCGGACTTCCAAGTGGAGGTCCATGGCCAGACAAGTCTACATACTGAAGGGAGTAGTAGCAGTCATCCGAGCAGCTCTTTTCCTCCACCTGACGCTCACTGCAGACAAGAAGATCATGAGCATATTGTAGAGATGATTCTTCGTTCTGATCGGAATCACAAGGTTCAAGTCTTGCCAATACTTGGGGAGGCTTACATCGGGAAGACAACTGTCGCTCAGCTCGTCATCACCGACGAGCGTATTTCATGGCACTTCGAGCTGAGGCCTTGGGTTCATGTCTCAAATGAGTTTAACATAAGAAGGATCACAGCAGACATCATAGAATCTATAGAAGGCTCTTCACCTCGTTCCAACAACCTGGATAGCCTCCAGAAGCACCTGGGAAACCTTCTGCGAGAAAGAAGGTATCTGCTTGTCCTGGATGACTATTGGCAAAG
Organism: Saccharum hybrid cultivar R570; assembly: GCA_038087645.1. Classification (NCBI taxonomy): domain Eukaryota; kingdom Viridiplantae; phylum Streptophyta; class Magnoliopsida; order Poales; family Poaceae; genus Saccharum; species Saccharum hybrid cultivar. The sequence goes on along the minus strand of JAQSUU010000015.1, from coordinate 28,303,950 downwards.
GGACTGGCATGACTGGGAGCAGCTCACAGGTCCGCTTCTCAGCGGTGCTCCTGGAAGCAAGATCATTGTGACAACAAGAATCGGTGCAGTGGCTGAAGATCTTCGTACCTCTGATCGTCTTGGTATCTATGATCCTTACGAGTTGCGAGGTCTATCAAAAGAGGACTGCTGGTCATTGTTCTGCAAACATGCCCAGTGTAACCCAAGCATAGATGCCCAGCTATATGGTTTTGGAGATTCTCGAAGCAGCAGGTACTTCTTTTCTTGACTACAATGTGGGTAAATATTGAATGCAAACCACCAAAACTCCTAAAAAGCATGTATTAAGCAGTGCTGGAATAGTGCTCCCTCCTTTTTATTTTTTTTATAAGGCGCACACGCAACACAAGATTTAAGCCTTTAATATTTATATTATAACCATCACAATCATAGTACCGTTGTATTTATATTTGAAAGTACCTTCATATATGATGTTAATTTCACTGTAATTAACAATATGATACCCTCCCAGTTTGTAAGGCATGCTGTAGATCAAGATTCAAACTTTTAAATCTTTGACCAATTGGTTAATAATATCATTTGGTTAACAGTATGAAGGTCAATATGCACCTCTAGTACTCACCATGGAGATTAATTAGACGTTTAGATTCTAGGGCATTATTGCAAGTAACAACTTACATAAATAACTGTTATAGATATTATAATATAATTTTAAATAATTTGTTAGTGTTATTGGTATAAGAACCATTAAGTGACCATTTGTCATGATTATTGTAACATCAAGAATATATTTATCATTCATGTATGCATATATACTTTAGATTTTTATGTGTGTATACTTTAGGTTAGTTTTTATATATATTAATAATTGGTAAGTTCAGATGCATTAACTTTTCTAGATTCATAACTTATACAGTTATACTCTCTCCATTCTAAATTATAAGACAATTTAACTTTTCTAGATTCATAGTTTTTGTTATGTACTACCTCCGTCCCTCAAAAGAATACAATTCTAGCTCAGTATCACGTTTTACTACCTTAAGTTTAGCCAATTATAGATTAAAAAATATCTATGTTTATGATACCAAATAAATACCATCAGATTAATTACGAAATGTATTTTCATAATAAATTAATTTAAAGCCATAAATGTCAATACTACTTCCTCCGTCCACAAAAAAAATGCAATTCTCACATTTTGAGGAGTTAAATATTTTGAACTTTGACCAAAGTTGTAAAAGAATACTAACATTCATGATACAAAATAACACCATTAGATTAGTAATTGAATATATTTTTATAATAAATCTATTTGGATTCACAAATGCTAATATCATTTCCTATAAACTTGGTCAAACTTGAACTAGTTTGACCGGCACGAAACTCATAATTGTATTCTTTTGTGGATGGATGGAGTATTCACTAAAAACTTGGTCAAACATGAACCAAATTTCGTGGCACGCAATCCATAGTTGCATTCTTTTCAGGACGGAGATAGTTTAGGATGTACACTAAGTCTAGATGCATAGTAAAATCAATGTATCTAGAAAAATTCAAAACGTCTTATAATTTTGAATGAAGGGAGTAGTATTTAATTTTTTTTTCATGATGAAGATGTTAGTAATTTAGATGTAAATTCGATTTAGTTGATTTTAGGAATGGTTTTTTCATGATGAAGATGTTAGTAATTTAGATGTAAATTCGATTTAGTTGATTTTAGGAATGGTAGAACTGGTAATTTAGGTGTCAGTCAAAGGGGGTCACTTATTGGATTATCTATTATATAGGCAATTTAGATGCAATTTTAAGGGGTTATTTTAGATTATGTTTTTTAATATCATAGGTGGGTAATTTAGATGCAATTAGGAGGTTACTTTTTATTTTCATAATAGTATAAGTGGCTACTTTTTTAGAAAACGAAATAGATCCAACGGCTTTTATCATGAATGGTAATCAGAGTCTATAGAATCAATGAATTTGTCTTTCCATTTTTTTCAAGAATTTCTAGGATTCAATTTTTTTTCAAGTGCATCCCGTCAGGGTTAATGTAGATATATCAATGTAGGCTTATAATTACTAATATTAAAATATTTTGAGAAGGAGAGAGTATGTATGGTAACCAAAATGTGCTTCTTTTGTCTTGGATGTTTGCTATATCTTCCAAGGCTTCACTTCTTAATTGTTGCAACTTCGGCTGTTCTGCAGATTGATCGATGAAGTCGTACTGAAATGCAAGGGTGTACCAATCATAGCAGCCAGTTTGGGCCATAGACTGCAGCAAGAGAAGGACAAAGGCAAGTGGGCAGCTGTTCTGCGGGAGGAGAATTGGGAATCCAATCAATCTGACTACATGAGATCCCTTCGAATGAATTATGCACAATTAGATTCACATCTGAAGCTTTGGGAGGCTCAAGTGTTCATCCCACGTTTCCCTAACATTGCAGAAATGATGGCTGCTGGGAGCAACTACTTCAGATCTTTTGTGCAACTATCCTTTTTCCCGAGCTATCTGAGTTGATCAATCTCATCGGGGAACTTCTGATTTCAAATCTGGACCTTGTTAAGGATGCACAAGAAGCTCAACAGGCGAATTTAGCTTCCAAGAAGTTCCTACGAAAGCTAGAGCTTTCATGGTGTGAGAACAACAACAACCAACTTGATGATGATCAAATTATAGAGAACCTAAAACCAGCTAACACCATCGATGAGCTTACCATTTCAGGCTACGGCGGAATGGCGTGTCCTAGGTGGCTTTGTTCTGAAAACTACATGCATGATCTAGTCACTGTACGGCTTCATGGGTTTAAGAGCTGCAATGTTCTCCCTTCACTGGGACTTCTACCACAGCTTAAAAATCTCTACCTGACAAGCTGGGATCAATTGAACTTTATAAACAGTAGCTCATATGTTTATGGTCATGATGCCAGTTTCCTATCTTTGAAGAAGTTTCATTTGGAGGGGATGCACAGATTGCAGCTCCCTGCCTTACTTCACTGCAAAGACTGGAGATTTCAGACTGCAATTCGATTCGCTCCCTGCCAAGCAGGGGCTTGCCTAGGTCACTGCAGGTCTTGAGCATAAACAATTGTCATCAGCTTAGCCAGTTTTGCAAGAATCTGGGAAGCACCGTCTTTTCAGTGTGGATCAACGGAAATCGTATTTACTAGGAGAACGATAAGAATGGGAGACAGATAATACCTGAGTCTGGCTGGATGAGTGTACCATGATATTGATATATAGGGCTCAAGTAAGATTTAGCTAGGATTCTGGAGTTCCTGAAAAGTAAGACTCTGTACGGTTCTACTAGAGTTTGAGGTTTAAACTTTTTTTTTATCGGCTTTGGGGTTTAAACTTTAAAGTGAGCCTTTTGTGCTCCACCATCTGTTGATATGTTCGTGGAGTAAAATCTCGTAACGTTTTTCTCTATATACTGTATGCCCGTTTTATGCTTGTACACCTAAGTTCAGGAGGAAGAAAACTCTTTACAGAAAAAAGGAAGAAGAAAGCTAGAGTCTGAGTAGTTTTTAGCCAAGTGAGGATTAGAGTCAGGTTGGTTAAGCTATGAGTTCTGAAAAAACTGTTGTAAGTTGTGAACTATGTAAAAATTACTGTGAGTGCCGTAAAAAAATCTGTAAGTTGTTCGGTTGAAACAACCATCAACCTATCATATCTTTTTATCTCCCTTAAATAGCTGTGAAACACCTCTATTTTCACACATATGGAAAGCTGAAATTAGAGTCTAAGGTACTGAAAAAGTTATACTATGCAACAACAACAGTTTATGAAAAACAGTTTCAGGTTCCACCCATTTGATTGGTGTTCTATTTTTTGGCAGCAGAAGCACTTCCTAGAATGTGAACCAAGCACAACCTTAGTTTCAGCAATGCAGTTCGTCTTCGGTTTTCAGTTGTTATTCATTTCTAGGAGATGAATTTGAACGCGGGATTTAGCACATATGAAACAGTGAGTTTGATTGTGTCATGTCAAACACATGAGCAAGACGAGTTCATCAGGTGGACCCGACATGATTACAAGCGAACCCATATGCTGACAGTTGCCTTCTTGTGTTGTGCCATGTCCGGTGCAATGAGCCGCGACACTAATCTAGCCATCTCTAATGCATTATTCCCGTAAGTTCATGGGATCGAAGCTAATGATTTTTTTTGTTGAACTTCTACACGGGCTCCTGCTCCGGTTTCGCAAGAAGCCATATCAAACAGGGTAAAGACGATTTTACTCTAAAACTATCAGGAATTTGAACTAGAAGCCAAAGTCATAGTTTTTAGTTTCTATTGGTTCCTCTTGAAAAATATGCTATCTAAAGTTGCTTTGCCAAATGTTTTTTTATAAAATCCCTTAGCTCCATTAGAGAGTTGTTTCACACCAGAGCCATTTTGGTCGGAATGGGAGTCTAGCGAAAGTAGCTGTAAGGGTTCGTTTAGTAGAGCTATGTACCCAGATTCTCTAGTTTCAGCTCCATCTCATTATTCTTTGGTAGAGTGATTTTGATAACATGTTTGGTAGAATTACTTTTGCTCCTGATTCTCTGTGATAATGATTCTTCGAGAGTGATTCTTCGAGAGAAGTTATTCTGTGGCCAAAAGTGAGTCGCTTGGTTCTCTAAGGTAAACTATATGTGGTGTTCTTGAGTGAATCAAAGATAAGCTATTTTTTACTTCCAACCTTTTAGTTTTTTGAAAATTTTATAAAAGTTTGAGGCACTGGGGATCTTTCCCATAGTCTTTTCGGTCAAAAAAAAAACAAACCTTTTAGTTCATTTCAATTAACCACTTCACAGAATCTACGCAAAACCTTCCTTGTAAAGCATTATTTGGCAGAGCTGCTCTGGATTCCGCCTAGAAGCTACTGTACGAGCTCCCAGGTGATTCTACGTGATATATGTCGATTCACTAGCTGGCGGAGAAGTGATTTCAGAGAATATTGGGCTAGAATCGACCTGAAATTGCCCACGTCTCCACGACGTCCCCCCTCCCCCCTCCGTGGCGGAAAACAGAGAAAAACAGGGCAGAAAGCGCAGATCCCATCGTTTCCCCTGTCTCTTCCAGCCTCCCACCGCCGGCGGCGGCGAGTAACTTGACCGCCGACACCAGCAGGCAGCCATGGGAGGGCACGGCGGGCTGAATATCTTGCCGCAGAAGCGGTGGAACGTCTATAATTTCGACAACCGCGAGAAGGTGCAAAAAGATGAGGCCGCCGCCGCCCGGGAGGAGCAGCTCCAGCGCGAGGCGGAACGCCGCCGTGAGTCCGACCTCCGCCTCGCTGCGCTACGCCGTAACCGCGGCCTGGTCCAGGCGGAGTCGCCCGCCACTCCTCCACCTCACCCCGCCGGCCCCGCTGATCCGGTGGACGCCCTTCCTTCCCCGGCCTCGGACGGAGACCACATCAACCTCTTCTCGGGTGGATCCGGCGTTGCTGCCGACTTCGCTGCGCTTGCCTCGGCTAGTGGTGGGAGGGGCGCGGCCCGGGAGCGGGGGGCTGACGCCGACCCTAACCCTAAGAAGCGGAAGAAGAAGGAAGAGGAGGTGAGGGTTGTGGGGCCCGATGAGGAGAAGTACAGGCTGGGCTACGGCCTCGCTGGGAAGGGCGTGGCGGTGCCCTGGTACATGTCGAGCCCTGCAGCTGCAGCGGCCAAGGAGGGGAGGGGCAGAGATGCAGGGGAAGGTAACGGGGTGAAGAGGAGTGGAGGGAAGAAGAGCATCGAGGAGCTGAGGGAGGAGAGGAAGAAGAGGGAGGCCAAGGAGAAGGAGCGCGAGCGTGCCATCCTGGTTGCTGCCGGAAGGAAGGAGAGACAGGCGGATCGGGGGCGCCCATCAAGGTAGCGTCATGGTGGAAGATTTGTTCTGATGATCGTAGTTTGCATTCTGGGCTTGTTTGTATGGATGTGTGATGGTTACTGTTTTTGTGTTCAATGCAGATGGGCTCGGTGATGTAAGGATTTTGATGGTATAATGTCACAATTGCTAAGGATGTTTGCTGAATGAAGGTAAACTATTGCAGTTCCTGGTTGATTAGTTGACATGAAACTAGTTTTGTTTTTGTGCATACTGAATGTGATTCAAATTTAGTGATATAGATGGCTGATTGGTCATGACTGCCAACACACTTTTGGTCGTTTTGATAGAGCAATGAGTATATAAAGATGGGTTTGTGGCATGTGTACTTCGGATTTGATACTATTAGTTTGTTTATTATTTTGCGCTGCTCTGACAACTCCTGATCATGTTGGATGATGTTTGTGAAAAGATGTGATGTGTTTGGTTCCTCCTTTATACGTGCTAGTTTGCTCCCGTCATACTGAGTCCATTCAATTTTTGTTGTGATAATTAACCCATATAATATTCTAAAAGTGTTAATTAGGAAGATGCTATAGGCTCCAGATTCCAGAACACAATATTGGTTCATGTTATATTGCTGAAAAGTAGACAATGCTATTGGTAGCTGATTGTGAACAGTGTTTTCTAATTCATAGTTGGAAATTTCTATCTTGGGTTGGAATAGTTTGATTGTGTGTCTATGTTTAGAATAATTGAGTATCTTATGCTTAAAACAATATCTTCTAAATAGTGTTCCTTTGTGGTTGGGGCTAGAACTTTACGCGACTTTCTTATGATGGTTTGCTTGCACTGAATTCCTTGGAACAAAACATTCATGGAAGAGGCTTATTCTTGTGACTGATCTTTCCCTTCCACAGGATAAGTCATTGAACCGGGCATGGCCTGACTACCTTAATGCAGATGCATGTGGCTTCAAGAATTACACCGTTCAGTTGCCAAGGAAAGGATACTTGTGAGCAGTCCAAGAGCATCTTGATCAGTAACAAGAAGATTGTATTCTTTGTTGGAAACCATGCTATTTGGATCTTCTTTTGTAAAATATTCCATGTAATGTACCGAGAATGCAATGAAGGCATGAAGCTAGCAGCACATGGTAACACAAGCGTTGTTTGCTTGTAAATCTATTTACTTGTTTTGCCATTTTTTTATGAAATTTCTTCAATGCCAGATAACTTCAACTTCGTGAGTACTGTTAGGAGCATCCTGAAACATTCCCCTGCAAAGTTGTATTGCATGCTACTGGCATGATTGTTGTTTTGTGCATGGTTAGCCACTGACTAATGATGCAATCAGGCCACAAACAAGGTTGAGACTGATGGGTAACTTGTAGTTAACTGAGAAGTCTTGATTAAGTGCTTAACCTACTAGGTGATTGGCGTTAGAACTGAATTTTTCTGCTGAAGGCTTGCTGCTATTTGAATCATGTGCTGAACTATTTAACAATGGTTGTTGGTATGAGAACTGGACTCAGAGAACTAGAAATAACCTTTGGACTAGCACATGATGCATGTGGCACCAATAGTTCGACGTTTGTATGATGTTTAGGTGACACGGACGGTTTATAATTAGCTCAAGAACAACCTCATCAATAGCAATAAGACTATTTTCATGTGTGGAATCTTCACGGTAATTCCCAAACGTATACTGTCTAATGGACTAAGATTGTCGCGAGTTAGCAGCTCATGTATACAAATCTGGCTTGAAAGTTAACTGCTCATGTATACAAACCTAGCTTGCAAAATAAAATTCTGAACTCTTATGTAGCTGCAACCTGTGGAGCTTTTGTTCTACGTGCAAGGAAGAACCAGCATCATGGTGAAGACTGAAGAGCCAAAGACTAGAGCACCACGGATCACTCTGCCACCTGACGCAGTTAACCTGTTTCATTTTTATTCAGACTAAACGGAGTGGACCAAAATATATGGTATTATTCAGACTCATTTGTTAACAATGTGGACACATTCAAAAGTGGACCCAATCCACAGTTTTGGAGATAAATTTTAGGGGATAGAAACAGAAATCAATCAACATAAGAACAATCACTTTTCCAGTGATTTAGTTAAAATACACCATGTGGATCAAATTAGATGCTATCCCCCCCCCCCCCCCCCCCCCCCCCCTCCCTCCCGGTTCTGTCAATTTGACGGCTGCACTGTTGCACGGCTCTGTAGCATTGGCAGCTGGCTGATTAATGTAAGAATCACACGATATATCACCTTTTATTTACAATAGCGATTACCCGATTAGACTATGGAATTTTCATTTCTTTACAATGTAACCTAGAACAATGCCAAGGAGCCCAAACGCTAATAATAGAACCAACGAGAAGGCGCCTTGCTGTTTCCTGGCCTCACATCTCACAAGTTCCTGCATGTCATGGCCACAAAGGCAACCATCTTTGAGTGAGTTCAACAAAATTCATGGCAGTTACACATATCAGGAAATTCAAAATTTCCTACAACATTTCTTACACATGGACCGATTAAGGTGAAATGCTTATTTAAATTGTTCAGATGAAATCTGATCTGAAAATCCGGAAACTGTTAGCTCCTTAGCACAGAGGATGTTGTTTTGATTACCAAAAATCAACTGGAATCCATCCTTAAGATGAATTAGCCCCATTACAACATGAATATCCACAAGCTAATTAGATTCAAAGATTTTCTTTTTAGATAGAACTTGCTCCTATATTCAGCTTATCTTGAGAAGTTAACTATTTTTAGGCTTTCACACTGGATCCGTAAGACCCCAATAAGTGTTCAGTGCACATCAACAAGTCCAATAGTTAATCATCTAGAATGGTTCCTTGACTGTGTTCAAAGTCCAACCATTTGCTACTTTGGCCAGTAATAAAAATATATCTTGATATATATGGATGCCCATCAATGAATTCATTACCAAGAAAAGTAACAGTTGTACACACTACTGTTGATTAATGTTTGTATACAACTGCTTCTATGCAACCTGAAGCACATTTAAAGGGACCTACTAGGATAATGGCTATATTAAGAGGTTGAACAAGCATTCTTATGTGATATTCATCTTCAGCATAATCAAAAGGAGGAAACAATGGTTAGGTACATCAGCCTACTAATTAAGGCGCCAATGGTTCACATGATTTCAACCAAATACTCACCAATTCGACTTGAAGCTTTCTGTTTTGCTCAAGTGCAGAATTCTTTTCTTCAGTCAGCTTTGCAATTATAGCTGACAGCTGGAATGAGGAAAAGAAACAAGTGTACATTCACCTCAGAAACAGCAATTACATGAGAAATGCCAAATGTATTACATTTACGTCAAGCAACTGATTCCTGGAAACAATCAATAGCCAAAGACTCAAAACACATTAAACTAAAAGATCATGTCACCAACTTCAGTTATATGATTTGTATCGAATTACAAAGATAGTGAACAAAATGAAAATAAAATGTCATTATGCTCACAACAAACAACCCTAATTATACTCAAACAAATTAGCTAGAGAACAACAGAAATGTTGGTAAGTGGCACTGAAAACCTTGCATGTAAATAATCCAATATAAACAAAAAAAATCTCAAAGACACAGGAGGGCTGTGTATCGTTATATTATGGAAGAAAAAAGAGGGGAAAGGAACCCCTATATAAACGAACTGAAATAGAATTTGTAAACCAAAGTTCCAAAACCTGCTATTCCATTTCTAGGCAATAAAATTCGAAGACTCATGAATGAATGAACGAATAGAACTAGAAAGGACCTAAATGAGTGCTCTAACTAGCCGAATGGAAAAGCTGTCAATATTCCAGTCTATGCAGAATACAAGCTTACCTGATGAGATTGTTCACCAGCTCCCGCATATGTTTTTGTTGCCTAGCATTTCACATGAGACATACAAATACAACCGACATTTTAGGCAAATACTCGTGGGTCATGGCACAAGATAAAAAATGTAGAACAAAGAATATGCATATATTACATACCATAGCAGGTCCTCCAGCCTTCAGGAACTCCTCATTCTTCACAATTCGACCAACAGGTGATCCAACCTCCTGAAAAGATGTATGGAAATCGTCAATTATTTTTCTTAGAAAGTTGCAAAAAAAAAGGAAAGAAAAATAAGACACAGCATGCTTGCTATCCCCACCTCAGTTGATCTCAATGACACAGAGCCACTCGATAGCTCTGAAGTACTCCTCCCATTATCCACATTCCTCTGCATAGGCACTAAAATTCTCTCTAAACCATCGTGCTCCTCTGCAATCTCTGATGGCGGTTCAGGTGGCATCACATAAGCAACCTTCAATTTCACCTCCTCGATCACATTACCCCCCTCTTTCCCAAACTAAGAAGCAGACACCAGATTACAAATTCAGTACCAAACTGATAGCCATAAATCAAAAGGAAAAATGTATCGTATACCATTTGAGAGGTTATATGCTTGGCTGACAAGCCATCACTGACGACGACGCTCTGCACCAAGAACTTGTCCTTGCACTGCAAATCCGGAGGCACCACCGTCTGCGCCTGCATCGTGACTGCAGGAGCACAGAATGCGTAAAAACCCCAAAGTTCTCCACCAAAGTTGACAAAAAGGCTCCTAAGCTGAGCCGTTTCTTGAACTCTGGCTGGTCGAGTAACAGCAACACATTACCTACAACCGTGCAAGAGGATCGGGGTGGCACGACGCCATTGTTGGGCCGCACGCAGTACTTCCTGGGGTTCGTCGTCTTGACCTACTACCCACACAAATCACAAGGGCGCCAAGAAAGCATAAGAGAATCAAGAATTCTTCATGGACCTATCCGCAATTTCACAACAAAATTCCTTAGGGTTTAGCATCGCAAATCAACAAGTGAACCACCTTAAAGGCGACGGTACGGTCAGTCCTGTTGGCGAGCCGCAGGGGGCAGGAGATCTGCTTGTCGAGCACGACTGCATCCCAAGAAATCGCGAAAGAATCAGCTGAAAAAGTCGGGGAAAGAACTCGGCAAGAATCTGAACGAGAGAAGGACGATGAGGGGGGGTGCTAGGACCCCCTAGGAGCGGGGAGCTTACACGGAAACTGGAGCTCCGGAGGGTCGACATCGAGGAGGTGGCAGGAGGCGGCCATGGCAGCTGCCGCTGCTGTCGCGGGAGGTGAGGAAAGAAACGGTGGGAAAAGGTAGGCTTTGGAAGTCAGGCGCTGGGGCCGTGGTTTTGCTTTTGTTTTTGGCTGCAAAAATTTCTTGGAAGTTTCATGCTTAATATTATTGTCCTTTTTTCAGAAATATGGATTCATCTTAACAGTGACGTTTCTGATCTGCCTGACGTCATCTGCCCCGTGTACGGGCCTACGGGGGCAGCGTGGCAATGTGGACCCATTTGGCAGGCTGGCCTCTGTTCCTATTTTTCCGGAGTGAATTCTATATAACCCTATTAAATAATTAAAATATAATTGAATTTTATTGCAATGTCAACAAGAATCACTTCTCCATTTATACACTATAATTTGAGAGTAAAAAATTATGCTCTTTATTGCTTCTTGTTCAATTACCACAAATCACCTCTCGCATGTTCCCCGACCAAAATTACACATTCATAGAATCAAGGAGTGAAGTTAAAAAGAGTTAAAAAGTGGAGCTCTACCAACCTGTCCTCTAACTCCTCTACATGAATCGATTTACATGGTTCTCAAAATGTATTTTGAGGTTTTAGGTACCTGAATAATAACCTGGAAGTAATCAATATATGCTGATTGTGTTTTTTTAGTTTCTTGTGCAATGGTTAGCCAATAATGCAAGCAAAAAAAAAAGCAATGTATCAGGTGGAAACCGGATCACCTGTGCAAACTTGGAAACTTTGAATCAAGACCATATGATGTTGATCCAAGGGGCGCAGGAGGATTGAATAATTTTACGCTTAACCGTCCGCTTCAAATCACACTTTTGCAAATTCCCCCTCCCACTCTCCCGTGTGCCCCCTTGGATCAACATCATGTGGCCCAGATTAAAAGTTTCCAAGTTTGCACAGGTGGTCTGGTTTCTACCTGATACGTTACCTGATACGTTGCCAAAAATAAAACCATTTTGAGATACACTGCAGACATAAATCCACTCAACCACCAGTGATGCTCTTAGAATAAGCTTCCTTGCGAATACAGGCTTAGGATCATATAATCACACTTCATCCTAATTATGGGATATCTGATCCTGCTGTCAACAAAAAAATACTGTGGACATCTGATCTGCAATAAACAGTTCTCATTTCCTTTCTTCGTGGCCAGGACAAAAAAATATACTATCTATCTAGATACATCTAACTGCTCCCTCCCCTCCCCCCTTTCTCTAGCCTGCACACTTCTCAACTGCCCTCCACTCCGTCATTGTTCTCATCGTCAGGTCCCTTTCTCATCTTGTTGCCACCCTTTCCTCTCCCGTCAATAGCTAGAGCCCTGCATCCCATTCACCACCACTCCCTCTGCTCACAACCTCTACCATGTCACCACCTTGCTGCCCGGACTAGGGACTCCATGATAGGGCAGACACAGATGATCTAATGCCCCTGTAGCCTCTTATTTAGTGTCACATTCATGTTTCTATGGTTTCCATTGCTTCTATTGATTTCCCCTGATTTTCTTCACTAGATTGGCTCCCCCATCCGATTTATAGCTTCATCGCTGATTCTTCCCTCTCTCTCTGTGTGTGTGTGTGTTTTGCAATCTGTGTGTGTGTGTGTTTGGGATTTTCTAACTCTTAGGTTATCGCTTCTGAAATGGATCATGATCTTCTTGGAGAAAAATCCATAGAAAATAAGGCCAATTGTGATAATCCTAGGAAACAAATGTTATCACTTGCTCACTATCTAACTGATACCGCAGTCATACATCATGAATACTTGTTTAAGGGTCACCTAACACGGTTTCCTATTATTACAAAGGTCCACATGGACTGAATCACATACACATAACATCATAATGAAGCTTAGCGTAGAATAGTGTAGCAAATGACATTATCCTCAGTCTCCTTGAGCATAGGATGAAAGCCTGTCACTTGTCCTAGATGTTATTCTTGAAGTCATAGTTGGGATCCTCACCTATAATCATCAAGTTTTAGTACATTTCGTATAAGCCTACATTCCCACCTTATGTCCCAAAGCATTTGAGGTAAGTGGTGGTGGGCTAACCCTAACGATCAATATCTCGTAAATATCTAATCTTAACAACCTCCCACTTATCCCAACCATTCTCATCCATTATCCATATCACCACACGAGGATTGTGGTCCCAAGGATGACATCTACAAAAGGACTACCCACTGTGGATGGCATAGGTGTTAGAACCAAGGAAGCGTGGAATGCCGAGTTGTTTTATTGGAAAACGAGAGGAAGTTACTAAAAGGATGATCATGGCTATGGCGATGGAAGAAGTAGAGGATGGCCATGGCAAAAGAACATAAGAGACAACTCAAAGGGGGTGAATCTGGTTTTGCTGATTTAATCTAGTGAATGCATGGGTATTTTTATCTAATCACATTTCAAAGAGGGGATAAATGAATTAGAAACTGTTTATCATGCAACCACCCTTTGATAATGACACGTTTAGCAAAGCCTAAATGTGAGATGGCATCCTAAGAAGCACAATTTTAGTAACGGACTTGCTAGCGTCCGAATGTCCGTCCAGGGTGCTAGCGTTGGACAGTGTCGCGTGCGCAAGAGAAGGAGCCTACATTGTCTATTTTTCGCATGCCCCACCGTGTGGGCCCCATGCCTACGCTCAGCTTCTCATGCGCCTGTCTGCGCTCACTCGGCGGTGCCCCAACAGCGGACCCATGCCGCCCGGACGTCACCCAGTAGCTACAGCAGGTGGCTGCGATAGGTGGGTCCCATTGCAACAAATGCAACACCAGATCTACTTTTGCACAAGCTAGATGAAACACTTGCAACATATGTTCAAAAAGCAGCTAAAACACTTGCAACATTCGTCTGAAATACTTACAAAACACTTGAAAATCATTGCAAACATATTTCAACATCCAAATGAAACACTTGCGGCACTTGAAACATACACTTGCAACATGCATGTATATGCAACATCCAGATGAAAGTGCTTGCAACATTACGTCTGATACAGATGAAATATTTGGAACATACTACACTTGAAATATATGTGTATAGCCATTGCAACATGTGCAGCATCCCGATCTACTTTTGCAACATCGATATAACACTTGCAACATACTCTTTCAGCTCAAACATCTCCTTGCTGTTTCGGCAAATGGAGGCCCTTCGGCGCGTGGAGGTCACCGGTGTGCTCGTCGATGGCGCGGAGTTGGGCGGTGGCGCACAGAGGGCGGGTGTGGGGGTGGCACGAGTGGCGGTGGCCACAGAGGGTGGGTGGGTAGCACGTGGAGGTCACTGGTGTGCTCGCCGGCGACGCACAGAGAGTGGGGTGGAGACAGCACAGGCAGCGGTGGCGCAGAGGGCGGGTGAGCACGGCGCGGTGGCGCAGAAAGTGGGGTGGAGCTTCCGAACGTCAGACACTTGGGCTAGAACGTTTCTGTTTTAGTAATGGTGGAATTCCAAATTTCTAGACAGGTGGCATAGTTATGGGCTTGTGTGGATGCTTCTCACTTTACCCCGCCTTATATTTAAGAAGAATGAAATACGGAAGCACCCATGACCCATAAGTCCACAACCTTTAAATAATAATATGATGAAATACCGTGCCACGAACGCTAACTCTTGTTGTCTCAATTCAAAATCAAAAGATAGTGACCACGAAACACGAGTTTTATCTTCACTGTCCACACAACACATGGAACGATCGTCCTATAATACTGCTAGTGCAGCACACTTCCTTCTCTATTTTCCCTGATGAGTGACGACATACTCTAGAAGTCCAGTCGTAACTTTCCTTATTTTTTTCTCTTTTTTTGGGGTCCTAATTCTGTATCTAATCTTTGTTTCGTTATATCATTAATATATAAACAGTAGAGGTATCCTACTTCCTGATTCCCTCCACTCATCAGCAAATCTGGGGCATAGACTCTCGTTGTAGCGGTGTCATTATCGTCCAAGATGGCATCGCATTTCACAATAAATACAAGGTGCTCATACGTCATCTCAAGAGGGTGAGACAAGAAGCCGGGTGTAACTTTGTTTGCTTGAGCTACTTTTCAGCCATGGTGTTTTCCTCTCACAACATTTTAATATAAGCATCAGCGTAAACGAACAGGATAAATCTAGTAACGGATGGTTTTGTAATAATAGGTCAAGCGAGCACTCTTCCGGTGCCTTGGACATTTTTTTTCCAAACCCTCAAATCCCACATGGTTTCTCAGGTTGCATCTTGCATTGCAGACTTGCAGTCAGGTACTCAGATTACTAGTATCAATTTCATCATTGATTAATGATTATACTCGGCTAAAGTATTTAGGGTCTATTAAACGAGCAGTGTGTCATCAATCAAGAATAAGAGTACATACAAGAGAATTGAACTCTAATGTTAGTGGTTCATCTGGGGGTCCTTTAGTTAGCGCCAACAGGGTCTGGGGAGCCTGCTCCTCTCTAGTTTCAGTAGATGTTGCTAGTTTTCAAGTTGTTTTTCAAGAGAGTAGTTTGTCAGGCTCCTGGTCTTCGGGCCAGGGTAGTGGTATGCTTCGGCTCTAGTAGCTTTGTTGTAAGTCGTTAATGTCTTTTTCTTTTTCTCATCTAATAAAAATCCGGCAAATCTCTTCCCGCCTTTCTAAAAAAGAATTGAACTTAAGTCCATACAATTTAATTCCGTATGAACCAGGCATCATCCAGCACGACTTGCACAGAAACATCCAGTAAACCAATCACGGCCGTCGGCCGGAGCACATTTTTCACTTCGTGTGGGCCAAAGGCGCACAGTATTACGGAGTACCAAATACTTCCTCATCAACATTTAATAAACAGCAAGAACATAGAGAAAAAGGCCCATCACTGGCTCGTCTGATTTGAAGCCTAGGCCACTTTGGGGGAAAAAAATCTCTCTTATTACCCTTCTATAACTCTCAAAATTGTTTAAATTCCAACACCCCCCCACCACCACCACAAAAAAAGCGGTTTTCGTGACGATTTCACCTTAAGAAAAAAATCCATAAATGTCTCTAAGTTTCTAAAACTAGAGAGAAAAAATATATAAATATAGATTAGGATACAAGAAACTCAAATAATATTACTCTATTCTAAATTATAAGACATTTTGTTTTTTCTAAATACATTATTTTTATTATGTATCTAGACATAATGTAAATCTAAGTGTACAGTAAAAACTATGCACCTAAAAAGTCAAAAACGTCTTATAATTTGGAATGAAGGGGGTATGTCTAAAAGCTTCCAGAAATTATGTTTTAGGTGTAGGAAAATGGGAAAATATCAAGAAAAATTCTAGAATATTCTATTAGGTCTAAACATGTGTTTAAAACTTTCCACGGTGCAAACACGAGATGCAACCAGCATGAATGCATTCAGCATTAAATACATGCTAGATTCTTATTGGTTGCATCTTATATTTTTGTTATGGAAAGTTTCTAAAACACATGAATACATCAATTTGAATGTTTTGGGAGTTTTTATATTATTTTCATTTTCTTAGAGATAAATCCATTTTTTGGAAGCTTCTTGAGATACTTTTACTAGTTCTAAATATTTTATTTTGTTTTTTCTGTCTCAATCTATATCTCTGATTTTTTCTTGGAAGTTTTAAAAGCTTAGAAACATTTTTGTGGTTTAAAAATATTAATTGGTTGTTATCAAATTTCTTGACTTGAAAAGGATGAAAAAATTGCATTGAAAACCACTTTTAACTTGATATGGAGGTAATTTAAACGATTTTGAGTGTTGAGAAGGTAGGATATTTGGTTTTAGGGTTGTTTGGGACTACTCTACTCTAGCTTTTTCAACTTTGCTAGTCAAACAGGTTGACTCTAGAAACTACGTTCAAGTAAAAATGGAGTTGATGATCAACTTCACATTTTTTTTGAGCTCCCAAAGGGTACTCCAAAAACTTACTTTGCAATCTCCTCGTGGGGTTTGAAAAAATTACCCACTGCTACCATTGTTATAGGTGCGTACCTTTTGGTCTTTTCTTTATCCTTCTCACTAAACTTCTTGACAAAATAGTAGCATCACCACAACTCTAAGAGACTCTTTATATCCTTTTATATTAATATAATAGTAGAGATTTTGGTAGAAAAATTTAGTTGAAGTTCCAAAAATGAAACAAGATATATCCTGACGATCCAATCTTGCTTTAGCTCTCAGTTCCCGAGTCCCGACACTCGGACTAGCCTTTTCCAGCTAATTAGTTTCCTCACGTAGCTGATTAAAATTTTCTTTTTTGACATGGATATTTCTCTTTTCGTTGCATGTCATCTTTTAAATCTTCCTCTTTTCTTGCATGAATACTTATAAATACAGTTGGTTAGTTTATCCTCTTAGGCTTTATTCGTTTGTTCTTTAAATCAAAGGGATCAAAGGGATTGGAGAGGGTTGAGCAGGATTTTGACTCGCAGGGGATTTAATCTTGCTCAATCCCTCCCAATCCCTTTAGGGATCAAATGAACAGGCCCTTAATTAGTTTCTTGCATGGTTGATGAGTTTTATTCGCCGCTAACCTTAGCAACAAGTGGGTGCGCAATAAGAGTTCGACGGCAGAAGCATTTCATATTTTGCCGATACATCGTGCAGGCAACTAGCTAGCACTAGGCTGACCACAACTAAGGGGGTGTTTAGTACTTATACTCCACGAACTCTGCTTCACAGACTTCACCGTGGAGTAGTTCCACAAAAACCCGGAGTTTGTGGATTACCCCTTCAAGTGCTCTCACAACTTCACCCTTTTTTTCTAGAACAGAGCTCGTGGACTGAAACCGTTTGGCTGAAAAACGTGGAGCGAAGCAGTTCCAGACAGCCTCTAAGTTCTGTTTATGATGCCGCCGCGCCGGCCCTTTGCATCGAAACGGATGCTTTGAGGAGCAGTGCACCGGACCAAACAGCTGCCCGGGACCGGAAAGACGCGTGCGCTGGGTTGGTGTACGTGCCGGCGAGCATTCAACGAGCGGCGCCGTGTCCCCCGCGGGTGCATGCTCTCTGATCGGCTTCGTTTTGGCCGGCAGAGTGCAGAGCAATGCTCGTAGTAGAGCTGGAGACCACATGCACAGTGAATCAGTGATGCATTCATGGGGTTGGAGAGAGTACATGTACCACCGCTGCTGAAGTGCTGGTCCAGTAATCAAGTTCTGTGGGCGATGGTAAGAATATTTACGATTGAGAATGGGTGGGATACGATTTCAGTTTTGTCATGCCTGCACTTCTTGATGATCAGCGGAAATGTTGGACCATTTGTCAGGAGGTCGACGAAGTTCAGTGAAAGAGGATTAACAATGTGAGAATATTTCTGCTGGTGTTGTATTGGTAACTTGGTACTGAGATACATGATAGAAGATCTTAGCAGCATGAAGTGAAGTAGTAATAAACCAAGTGTAGCAAAATGATGGGGCTGTTTTTCTTCTATTTTTTTTTCACAAAAGTGGGTTCTTTGGTTTACTTGCTTCTGCTCACCTCATAACTAGGAAATGAAAAGAGATAGCAGTTTGGTTGAGAAGCTAGTTTTGTTAGAGATGATCTCCTAAATATAGAAAGCCCAACGGCTTTCTTCCTTGATTCGCGCCCTGATCGGGGGCGCCCAGCCTATTCTTGGCTGGAGGGCCCCCGTCACCCTACGCTATAAAACAGTGGTGGGCGCCGGCGGCTCTTGACACGAGTTTGGCCTGAGCTCGACGCCCCACCGACAAAACCCTAGCCCGATCTAAAGAGGGTGCGCAGCCAAGTGACGGGAAGCTCCTCCATCGACTTTGGACTGCGCTGTTCTTCGCTACATCGACATGGCGGCCTCCGGATCGAACTCCACCATTCCTACAGACGGTTTGCACCACCTCACCCCCTTTTCTCCCTCTCTCCCTCTCGGATCCGTTAGTAATTACACTAGGATCTTGATGTTTATAACCGAAATGTATAGCTTTACCCCGCTGATCTACTGCTATACGATCCTAAAGTGCAACAATGGTATCAGACGCCTACGTTAGTATGTAGATCTAGCTGTTGGGGAATAGAAAAGAGACAAATGAACCGATTTCAAATCGGAAAGAATTTCCCAAATGGAACCCTAACCCTAACCCTCATCGGGTAAAAGAAGAGAGGAGGGTATGGACGGGGTTCATACCTGGACCCGCCCACCGCCTCGCCGTTTTTTCCCCGCCACCGTGCGGGCTAGGGCCGGCCACAGTGGCGTCATGACAGAGCCGCCAGTGGGCGATACTCTGCCGTGGCGTGGATCTGCTGGGCTCATAGGGCATCACCACAACTCCACTCGACGGCGGCGCGTCCAACCCTTTGCTGGGCGCGCGCACCGGCGAAAGGAATGGTGGCGGCGCCGTTATCCTCCGGTCGCCATGGATCCTCTCCTCACTATGCGACTGGAGAGAGTCTAAAGGGGGGAAAGAGAAAGATAAAAGACAGTAGGAGGATGGAAAGTCGCCGCGCGTGCGTGCGCCTTGCTCGCCGGCTCGGCCGGCGCGGACGCCGAGGCCCAGGGGCGTGCCTCCCTGCGTGCCCGAGCGCCTGGAGCCAGCTAGCTGCAGCTGCTGGTGGAAACAAATGGAAATGGTTAGGGTTTGAGATGGAGGCCGGCTGCAGTCATGGGTTTTGATCCTCCGATTCACACTCCTAGCCGTCGGATGGATGAACCCTAAAATCAACGGCTGACAACGCATCCCAGGCATCTCGGGCCACAATCAGCCCAGGCGGGCGAAATCGCCGGATCGAAATCCCGGCCCAGGCCCAGGTTGCGGCCTGGGCGCGGGGAGCAACGCGCGCGCGGCTGGGCCTTTTCGGCGAACTGGGCCGCGCGATTGCTTCGATCGGCTACTGGGCTGTGCACGTAAATAAATAAAAAAGAGGAAGAGGCGCCAGCATATACTGGGCCGCGCTGGGCCACTCTCCAACGTGCACAAACGGGCCAAGTGGGCCGCGATATGCTGGGCCGCGAGCGTACAGATCAGGCCTTCGGGCCAGAAATGAAATTTGCATAGTACAGAATTCCATTTTGTTTCCAGAAGCTAATTCTAATGCACTTTTATGATGTTTTAAGTTAAATTTAATGAAAGTTTCTGTACAAAATTTATCCAACGATAATTTTGTTCAGTGAACAGTAAAGTTGCTTCTGGAAAATATTATCTTGAGAGTTTTACAAATTTTTCCGCTGCGTACTTGTTATTAATTTCATTATTAAATTCGAACCAACGGGAGAATTTAATTTTGAAAAATGGATAAATTTAAAATATGATCATAATATTGTTATTATTCTGACCAACGTTGATTAATAGCAGTATTATGATGTTATTATGCTTTTTTATCATGCATTAATTCTATTTCTGCCCAATGGTGATCTAGAATTAGTGTAAAAAGGATGATTTTTGTTTGTTTTAATTTTGACCAACGTTAAAACTAAAGCATGCAATTATTCATGTTACAATTAAGTTCTCACTTTATATGACTTATATTTTCAGGAGGTTACTCTTTGATGGGGTTCATTAAAGATATCCCACCCCTCAAAGGTGACAACTACAATGAATGGAAAAAGAAAATTGACCTCGCTTTTGTTTTGGCCAAGGTAGACTAGGTGGTCACCACACCATGCCCCAGTGAACCTGTGGCACCGGTGAGGGAGACTAATGAGTCTGATGCTGAATGGCAGAAAAAAGAGAGGGACCATGCTCCCGTACAGATGGCATATGACCTACAAAAGCAAAAGTGGGTCAATGCCAACAAAAAGTGTGTTGTTATCATAAAGAACACAATTGAGCCTACCATAATGGGCTCAATCCAAGAGTGTGACACTGTCACAGAGTACTTGGAAAGGATAAAGAGTCAGTTCTATGGCTCTTCAAAGACATATGCTACTCAGCTGATAAAGCAGCTGGTGACAGAAAAATACACTGGAGGTGGTCATGGCAATGGCATTCGAGAGCACATATCAAAGATGAATCATTTGAACAACAAGCTCAAATCAATGGATCTGGCTCTTACTGAAGAGTTTCTTGTCCATCTGATTTTTTGCTTCGTTACCAAAAGAATTTGACACTTTTGTTGTCAACTACAACATTCAGCCCGAAAAATGGGATTTAGAACGTTGTATGGCGATGTGTGCACAAGAGGAAGAGAGGATAAAAGCCGCCAATGGTGGTACTCTCAATTTTGTTAAAGACAACAAAAGAAAGAATTTCAATGCCAATGTCAACTCTCCCTCAAAGCCAAAGGGCAAAGCTCCCATGCAGCATCAGCCTCAGCAGAACAAATTTACAGTGAGCAAAGATCAGTGTCTTCACTGCAAGAAGACGAGACATTACAAGAAAGATTGTCCCGATTTCCTAAAGATGATCATGGCAAAGCAAGGTGAGAACATGATTACGTTTATAAATGAATCCCTGTATGTACAGTATTCGAAATCTACTTGGTGGATTGACTCAGGAGCAACTGTTCATGTTGCAAATTCTTTACAGGGATTCCGTTCGACGAGAACTACGCAAAGAAACGAAAGGCACATTAAAGTCGCAAATGGAGTCCAAGCAGACGTCGAAGCTATTGGCGATGTCTCCTTAGAGCTTGCTGATGGATTCATTCTTTTGTTAAAAGATGTTTTATTTGTTCCGTCATTAAAAAAACTTAATTAGTGTGTCATGTTTGGACAACGATGGATTTGATTGCCATTTTGGAGATGGCAAATGTGAAATTTTATGTAATAATGAATGTGTTGGCCTTGCTTTTCAAAAGCAAGATCTTTATTTGTTATCACTTCGTGAAAATATGAATTTCGTATGTGATGCGAATGATATCGTATTCTCGTTTGTGAACGCAAATAGAAAACGAAAGAGAACTCAAGATGCGTCGTCGAAATTATGGCACTGTCGTTTAGGCCATATTTCGAGGGGGAGAATAGAAAGACTAGTTAAGAATGATATTCTTCCTCCATTAGAGTTCTCAGACTTTGAACAGTGTAGAGAATGTATTAAAGGAAAATACACAAAGCAAATTAAAAAGGATGCTAAACGAAGCACAGGAATTCTACAGATAATTCACACAGACATCTGTGGTCCTTTTCCTGTGAAAAGTGTGGATGGTTTTGACTCGTTCATCACATTCACAGATGATTACTCCCGTTATGGTTACATTTATCCAATTAAAGAAAGAAATGAAGCGTTGGATAAATTTAAATATTTAAGGCTAAAGTTGAAAATCAGCATGATTTAAAGATTAAAGTGGTCCGGTCTGATCGTGGTGGGGAGTACTACGGTCGGCATACCCCGTATGGCCAAGTTCCTAGACCTTTTGCAAGGTTTCTATAGGAGAATGGCATAGTAGCCCAGTATTCTACACCGGGCGAACCTCAGCAGAATGGAGTAGCTGAAAGGCGCAACCATACCTTAATGGATATGGTGCGTAGTATGATGAGTTACTCAGACTTGCCATTGAGTCTATGGATGGAGGCGTTAAAAACCGCCATTCATATTCTAAATAGAGTACCAAGTAAAGCGGTGCCCAAAACACCATACGAATTGTGGACAGAAAGAGAACCCTCACTAAAACACTTACGTGTGTGGGGGAGTCCTGCTGAGGCAAAAGTGTTTAACCCAAATATTGGGAAGTTAGATCCCAAAACGGTTAGCTGCCATTTTATTGGCTATCCTGAAAAGTCAAAAGGTTTTCGTTTCTACTGTTCAGACAGATACACAAAATTTGTAGAAACGAGACACGCTGTTATCTTAGAGGATGAAATGATGAGGGGGAGCATGGTGGCTCGAGAAATTGTTCTTGAGGAGAAGCGGGTATGTGTGCCCAATCCGATGATTCAGGAACCATTCTTTGAACTACCTGTTCTTGTTGCACCAACAGTGCCAGATACTGTAGTGCCAACACCTGTTGTCAGTTCTCCTGTGGTGACAATAAACAATGATGAGGAACCTGTTCTTCAGGAACCTATATAAACTGATGCCACAGATGAGGGGGAGCAACAACAGCCCCAAACAGAAGATGTGCCAAATGTGGAGGCCCCTAGAAGGTCTCAAAGAGTTAGAAGATCAGCTATACCTGATGATTATGAGGTATATAACACTGAAGAATTTCAAATAGAGGGTAATCCCACTTCATTTGAAGAAGCCATGAGAAGCGATAATTCATCCAAGTGGCTTGAGGCCATGGAAGATGAAATAAAGTCAATGAGTACCAATAAAGTTTGGGACTTAGAGCCTATTCCTAAAGGAGCCAAGACAGTAGACTGCAAATGGGTCTACAAGACAAAACGTGACTCCCAAGGGAATATTGAAAGATTTAAAGCGCGACTTGTGGCAAAAGGTTTTACGCAAAGAGAAGGGATTGATTACAATGAGACGTTTTCTCCAGTCTCATGTAAGGATTCCTTCAGAATTATAATAGCGTTAGTGGCACACTATAATTTAGAATTACATCAGATGGATGTAAAAATGGCATTCCTGAATGGGGATCTGGAGGAAAATGTTTACATGGCACAACCGAAAGGTTTTGTCGTGGAAAGAAAAGAACGAATGGGATGCCGCTTAAAGAAATCGATTTATGGGTTAAAGCAAGCTTCGAGACAGTGGTACTTGAAGTTTGACAGGACAATAAAGAATTTTGGGTTTAAAGAAAATATTGAGGATAATTGTGTTTATATAAAGTTTAAGAATGGAAGATACATCTTCCTAATCCTGTATGTAGACGATATCTTACTTGCTAGTAGTGATGTCAGTCTATTACTGGAGACAAAGAAGTTTTTATCTTCAAAATTTGATATGAAAGATCTTGGTGAAGCTTCATTTGTTTTGGGCATAGAGATTCACCGAGATAGAAATAAAGGGGTATTAGGACTATCACAAAAGGCATACGTAGAAAAAGTTTTAAAGAAATTCAGTATGCATAAATGTAGTGCCTCACCTGCACCTATGGTCAAGGGCGACAGATATGGGGATTTTCAATGCCCTAGGAACCAATACGAGCTCGATCAAATGAAAGTGGTTCTATATGCTTCTGCTGTCGGAAGCCTACAATATGCTCAAGTATGCACGCGCCCTGACTTAGCTTTTGTTATCGGGTTGCTTGGCAGATTTCAAAGTAATCCAGGAATTGAACACTGGAAATTGGTAAAGAAAGTCTTGCGATATTTGCAAGGTACGAAAGGCCTCATGTTGACGTACAGAAAATCAGATTCTCTCCAGATAGTGGGGTATTCGGATTCTGATTATGCGGGAGATGATAGAAAATCCACGTCAGGATATGTATTCACTCTCGCAGGAGGAGCAATTTCATGGAAAAGCTCGAAACAAACCGTCACTACATCGTCCACAATGTATGCCGAGTTTGTAGCGTGTTATGAGGCAACGGGGCAGGTGAACTGGCTAAAGAAGTTCATACCCGGTTTGAATGTGGTCGACAGCATACATAAGCCACTAAAGTTATACTGCGATAATGATCCAGCAGTACAGTACGCTCACAACAATAGGTCAAGTGGTGCTGCCAAACACATTGACATAAAGTATTATGTTGTGAAGGATAAAGTCCGGAATCAAATTATAAGTCTTGAGCATATAAGCACTGAAAAGATACTCGCGGATCCGCTTACAAAAGGCTTACCACCCAACGTGTTCAGAGAACATGTAGCCGGCATGGGTTTAAGGGAAAGTCTATGACTCCTGGACTATAATAAAGGGCCCAAAGTTAAAGTAACTGTTTCAGATCAGATATGTGTATTGTAGCTGTCAAATCCATCGGCAGTTGACCGTGACGATGAAACATGCTCTATACACTTATCTGTGATGGAACGAGTAAAGTAAAAGCGTCAAAATAAAAGTTCAAAGATTAAAGTAAGTGATGAGATCAAGGGGGAGAATGTTAGAGATGATCTCCTAAATATAGAAAGCCCAACGGCTTTCTTCCTTGATTCGCGCCCTGATCGGGGGCGCCCAGCCTATTCTTGGCTGGAGGGCCCCCGTCACCCTACGCTATAAAACAGTGGTGGGCGCCGGCGGCTCTTGACACGAGTTTGGCCTGAGCTCGACGCCCCACCGACAAAACCCTAGCCCGATCTAAAGAGGGTGCGCAGCCAAGTGACGGGAAGCTCCTCCATCGACTTTGGACTGCGCTGTTCTTCGCTACATCGACATGGCGGCCTCCGGATCGAACTCCACCATTCCTACAGACGGTTTGCACCACCTCACCCCCTTTTCTCCCTCTCTCCCTCTTGGATCCGTTAGTAATTACACTAGGATCTTGATGTTTATAACCGAAATGTATAGCTTTACCCCGCTGATCTACTGCTATACGATCCTAAAGTGCAACAAGTTTGTCTTGGGACCTGTGATGGCAAGAAAATACCTTTGCTGATTTGATAGCCGGCTGGTCCTCGCCAGCAAGGCAAGTCAACTTTGCCTCCGAGCCAAATAGCCTCGGAGCCTTGTTCCGCTTAAATGACTTGTATAGGCACGCATTAAGAGCATCTCCAACAGACTATCTAAATGGACTACCTATCCTAAATTTAGATAGTGAGGGCAAGAAACCTAACTCTAACAGACTATCTACTTACCCAACAAATTTGTTGGCTACCTAAATCCCTCCTCGCACTACCTACTTCTATTGGGCCAAGGATGGCTACCTATTTTTTCCTCGCGTCTGTTTCTTCCACGCACAAGTCTTTCTCCGCCCAAGCCCGACGCAGGGGAGCTCGATGCCATCGCCATGGCCGTTGCAGGGAAGCCTCGCCATCGCCGAAGGAGTGCCCGCCGCCGCCAAGGAAGTCCGACGCGCCTCCACGACGGCCAAGCGCGGTCCTTCTCCGGCGGATCTGGAGGTGGCCCTCCTCCGACGGCCGTCCACAGGGTAGCCTGCGCCGCGCCTCCACGACGGTTGAGGGTGAGCCACGCCTCCACGCGACCGCGGGGTGCCCGCTCCTCTCCAGCCGGCGAACCTCAAGCGCCAATAGCAGAGGCGGAGCCCGTCCCTCCCCAGCGGCAGATCTCCAAGCGCTTCCTCGGCCGGCGGACCCTAGCCGGCAGACCTCCAGGTGCTTCCCCCGCTGGTGCCCGTCTCCTCACCAGCCATGGACCTCCAGGCACAAGTAGCAGAGGCAAAGGATTTCATCCATAGAGAAGATGACGTGTGGGACCCGCCTGTCATTCTCTGCTAAAATGGTTTTGGGTAGCCTGTTTTAGGTAGGGTTGTTGGAGTTAGAAGCAAAATATAGATAACATGAAAATGGGTGGCTACCCAAATAGAGAAATAGGCAGTGTGTTTTAGGCAGTAGTGTTGGAGATGCTCTAATAGGTGTTTGATTTGAGTGGACCGGATCTTTTGAACCTAAAATATGTTTATTTTGTGGAATGGAATGGTTTGATCTATCACCAACCATCCTCGCAAAGCACGTAGTTAGGCCTTGTTCGGCTGGCTGGCTCCCAGTCAGCCAGCAGTGCTTTTCTCTCACACCAATTCAGCACCAGCCACCAGCCACCAGCCAGCCACCAGTATTTTTCTCTCACAATAAATCAGTACCAGCCACCAGCCAACAGCCAGCCGAACGAGGCGTTAGTTAATGATCATAAGTGCTTCGTCACATCAAAATTCATGTGATAATCTCACGATGGACCAGCCTATTCAGAAAATGGTTATTTGTTGACGATCATAAATTCTTCGTCCCATCAAAATTCATAGGATAATCAAGATTCTTCGTCCCATCAAAATTCATAGGATAATCAAGATGACTTAGATTTCTCAAACCAAACACCATGCGAGCGTGGTCACATATATAATGATGAGTGACGGGCAACTGAATAGCAAGCTCTGCATAGTTCATGATTCATATTACTAATGTACTACTACCGGCCAGAAACCACAGGAGCAGATTGGTCCGAGCAAATTCAGTTCCAGATTTCGCTCAGACACAATGCCCGGTACATGATGCACAGAATGTTTCCAAGAAATCAAGAATTCACCAAACCTGATGTTTCTTGCGATCTTCTCCCTACATATCATTCTCACTTCATCTCTAGCAGATATGTACAGTACAGGACACATCACAGATCAGTGAACTGACAAACCTGAAACAGCTGCTAAACTACATCAAGCCTCTCATCTCACCTTTACAAGTAGCGCCTACTGGCTACTGCTACATCTATCCTCTCTTTTTTCGGCAAGTCACTGGTACATTTATCAGAGCGAGCTTAGATTAGAACCCTCCTAAGCTTTCGTGCTTCTCTCCCACTCCCACACCGCCGCTGCTCTCCCTGGTGACCCTGATGTAGCAGAAGATGACGACGATCAGTGCTGCAGCGAACCCGGCGAGGATCACCTCCGCGCCGGCCTCGGAACGGTCGGGCCTGCCGCCTTCCCCGGCCTGCGCGGCAGCCCCCGGTCCCGCCGCCGCCACAGCGCCTGGCGAGGCCGGCGGCTCGGCGATGCCCAGCAGCGGCCTGGCCATCGCTCCCGCCTCGCCGTGAAGAAGAACAGCGCCAAGAACCGCCGCCAGGAGGAGCCGCCTTGGCAATGACGACAAGAAGCTGCGGCGGCTAGCCATTGTATTGTACTTGTACTGCTGCAAGCCAGGCCGCTCGCAACTCCTATGTTCCTGTGGTTGTGGTGTGGATATATATAGGCACTTGGGCAGTGAGACGAGACGAGGGACGGGAGTGAGGTGGAAGTGAGAGGAAGGGGGATCGGACCGTGGTCTTGCGCCTGGCTGGCACATTAGAATCGAGGCGAGGGGGGACGGTGAGCTGGGTCTCCTCGGGATTCTGCTGCGCCGTGATGCGACGCTGCAGCGCTCTCCCCTGCTGGTTTGGTTGGAGGTCGGGATCGGGGAGGTTGGACCTGGTGGACGCTGTCCTCGGCAACCTGGGCCCTGGGGTATCCAGCCCCTCGTGCATGGCTGTCCGTGTGATTTCTTTACCACTGTCCTGCGCCCTTTACTTCGAGTGGTTGTGTTGCGGCAGTTGAGATGGTAGGCATAATTAAGATCATGTCATGGTGTGAGACAAATTCTTTGGTTGCAACCATGTTCATGAAACCATGAAAGGAACTTGGTGGCGTGTACGTAAAAGGCATCATTTACTTTCTTTTGGATTGGATAAATGATAAATCTACCGTGGTGAAGCAAGGTTTTTTCTGCATGCAACAACAATCGAACGTCCACCTTTTCACTTCCTCCCACTTAACCTCTTTCCGCAAGAAGTTGCTACAAACGATCAAACGATGTGTGGCAGTGCGAGGATAGGAGAATGTTTGCATTGCTTGGGCCGTTTCAGCTGATGCAAATAAAATTGGATCGGACCAAATCTTAACAAGGCCGGCTGCTGCTCATCTCTAACCATTGAATCAATAGGGAAAGGAAAGGAGTCCAAAGTCCGAACTCGCATGCTGCATCCAGAGAGGAACCATCTGTCCGGGGAAGGTTCATACGGCCCAAGTGTTGCACATACCGGGACAGTGCCACAGTGGAGCCGTTGTCCTGTTGCAGCAGATGCTGCTACTCCAGGAACTGTGGGGTACAGGGTACTGCAGTGCAGCGCCGGCACTGTTTCCCGGGGCCCATTTTTGGCCGCCGGAGTCAGAGCGGCTCCGTGTTTCGTGGCGGCGGGGACCGGAGGAGGACGCCGTGATGTGGCGTAGCTGGATCCCTGCGGAGTGCTGACTGAGCTCGCAGGTCGCAAGCGAGAAGCACAGAAGTAGCCACGTACGCTGCCACGATCAGAAGACGCAGCGCCCGTCTCCCTCATCTTCCTTCCGCATTTGCGACGGTTTGATCGGAAGGACCGGCGCCCGTACGTTCAGACTTGTTTTCCGCACCGTTTGGCACGCCTACGTGGGCCCCTGTCGGCCCAAGCATCACCAGCAGCGAGGAAGAGAGGGAGGAGGTGACGGGTACCCAGCCGATGCCGGAGGAGGAAGAGACACCGATGCGAGGCAGTAGAAAAATGACGAAGGAGATAAACACCTGATCTACTTTTGAAACATCCACATACAATCAGCCTGTTCGCTTGAGGTTTCAGCCAGCCAGCAGTGTTTTTCTCTCACATAAATCAGTCAACAGTACTTTCGGCCGCTTATTTTTAGCCCAAGCGAACAAGCTGTTGCAACGTACGTCTAAAAGTAGATGAAACACCTGAAACATGCATATGAAACACTTGCTGCAACACCAGATCTACTTTTAAAACATCCAGATAAAAATACTTGCAACATACATATGAAAATAACTGAAATGCTTAAAACCTTACAAAAACATACGCAACGTCAAGATGAAACATTTGCAAATATATGTCTGGGAAAACGGATGAAACATTCGGAACATATACTTGAAACAAACGTGTAGCCATTGCAACATGTGCAACATCCCGATCTATGTTTGCAACATCAAGCTGAAACACTTGCAACATCTAGATGAAACATCTAAAACACCTTAAACATATACTTGCAACATAGGCTTTCAACGCAATGTCATCTTGTTGCTTAAACGAATGGAGGCTTGTCGTTGTAGAGCTCGACGCTAGCACGGAGGTCGATGGCGGTGAATGGAGCTCGACAGGACGGCTTCACACGAAGCTCACCCTGCTCCCTGCTTGCTAGCTGGAGCATCCGTTGTGGAGGCTCGTCGGCTCGGTGAAGGCGGCCGCGGCTTGCCAGATCGGTGGATGCGGCCACAGCGAGTGGGCCAGCCGCTGCGAGCAGGCAGCGCAGTGGAGCGCAACCATGGTGAGCATGAGCACGGCGAGCACGGCCGCGCACAACCGGGCGGCGCGGTGGAAGCGGGCAGGAGCGAGAGAGGACGTGGTGGAGAACTTCATTTTTTCAATGTGGTGCGAACGAGAGGGAGCGAAGACGCAACAGCGAGTAGGGGAGACGCGTCCGTCCGCAAGGACGCCCATGATTCTGGTTCGATATCAGCCTCTCTCTGCATTTGATGGCTCTGTTGTAGTCCAAAGTTGCAGGCGTAAACTTTGTCCAACGATGCCATAGCAAAAGCATATGGTCTAGATGTGACCTTGCCTAGCTGCCTAGGCTCGGAATCGGTCAAAAAATTAGAATTGGATCTGCTCTAGGGAAAGATAGCTTGGTTGGAATGATGTGGCAAGATTCAAATATTTCTGAAGGTCCCTGTTAGAGGATTTTTTGGTAACATCCAGTATATTTTGGTTAGAACCTAAAATCAATTTTTTTGGACGCAATTTTTTGGACATTGTTGGGGGCCTACAGGCAGAAGGTAATAAAACACCAAATCCTCTCAATGCCAAGGCGGATCTACTAATATGGTGAGCTCTAGCTGTCACAAGACCTTCTCGCCGACGAGCCTCCCAACCTCCCGGTCCTGGCAGCCATGTCCGTGATCGAAGCTTGAGTTCATCAATTAGCTAATGTTTTAAATTTTGATTTACACCATTCTTTTTTAATGTTTGTAGTGTCCAATCTTCGCTTGATATGTTCATTCATGACCACTAGAATTATCCAATGTTTGATTTCTTCTTTTAGTGATGTTTATGATTATTAAGAAAAAGATTATCTCTAATCTATACATACTATTAAAGAGCAAAAAAATCCTCCAAATTCTAGCCCATCTATTTTACCACACAAATTAGTAGTAAAAAGTTTACCGTAGATAAATTTTTATCCTAAATATGCTACAGCTCGATGCAATGACATGCCAGATACTATTTATTCTTCGTATTGACGGTTATACTGATATACAAATGTATCTTTCTTAGGGCGTCTCCAACAGGAGAACCAAATCGCCAGTCGATTTGGAAGCTAAAAATAATGAAAAATAGAGAGAGCACAGTTCCGCAGATCGTCAGAGCTGAGAGAACCAGTGGACTCTGCGTGTGATAGCACTGGGAACTGCCGAACTGGTTTCTCTCTCCTCGGCACCAATAGAATTTCTTCGGAGCCGGCGATTTAAAACACCGTTGGAAACGCCCTTATATAGATGTAGCTTTTCAAGAAGAAATGCTGGTAAGCCAAAAGGTGTCGATGTAGTGGTCCACTCCTTTAATCAGTAGCAACTCTCGATCAAGTACACACTCGATCAAGTACACACTCTTCTAGAATTATATCACTAGTCACTCCCAACGCTTGTGCTAATCGCCTTGATTCAGCACTTTTCAGCAGCTCCAACAAATGAACTCAGGGAAGGGTATAAATTCCTCTACCAATAAAAACTACCAGTTGTTGCTCCAATGATCGCAATTTTTTTACTCATAGAAAAAAGACCGAATCACTAGTACAGAAACGATTTTGCAGTAATTGGGTCTTTTTTGACAAAAAACGATTGTATTTCTAACTGTCTCTACATAAACCTCTGTCGGGCCCTATTAAACTAGACGCCTCTATAAATACATTTTTGTAGTAGTGGCGGTTGGTACAGTCTCCTTTGTAAAGGCTTTCTAGACGCCTCTAAAAATCATTCTTGTAATAGTGGATCATCCTCTACAAACACTGGAATATTTGATGTCCTCAAAAAAAACTGGAAGATTCTAACTCCTAAGTTGAAAAATATATATGTGAACATCGGAAGTTTCAACGAGTTCACTTTGTTAGGAACGGACAGGTTTGTTACTTCCATATTTCATCGTACTAGCATTTCGTATTTTAGGTATAGCTTTTGGCTCTAGATTCATATTTTGCTGATTTTGGACTTGTGAAAAGCTTTTGATGTATTATTTGATCACGAGTCAGTCCTAATACGATACACTGATGTATTTCATTCATACATGCATATACTTGCGTATGCACAAGTTCTCTAGATCTCAGTCTCAGACATTCATAGATACATCTCATTCATACATTCATTCGTTGGTGTATGTACATACATATATATAGCACCTCATCGCATAAAAAATATATGCACAAGTTCACAGCCTGCAAATATTACTCCACCTCGTGCTGTGCACAGGCTTCTCCTTCCTCCCGGCCCCGGCCATGCCAGCATCGTCGACGTGATGATGGGCCAGGTGAAGAACAACTCTGGATATAGTTCATGCTTCGATCAGAGCACAACAGTCAGAAATCATACAGGCAGATTGTGCTAGAGCAGTAAGGAGTAAGGAGTAAGGAGTAAGGAGTAGTTTTGAGACCTGGAGTTCACCAACCCCTGATGCTCCTTTCGACCTTTTATTTTCTCCTATGTATCACCTGATTTCATTAGACAAATACATGTATACATACAATACACACCTCAGTCAGATCAGTCTTCTACTTTTCTCATGGTCATGGGTGGACTGATCTGACGAACCTGAAGATCCTGCTATACTATCTCTACCGTCTTCTCATCTCATCCCCTTTACAAGCCTCTAAATCTGAACTCTGAACTGAAAAAAAGAAGATCCTATGACGACCTATCCGCCCATTAGAAGCTCAGAAGAATCCTCACAAGCCCTGCTGCTTCCCTCCCGATCCCAATCCCACTCCCACACCGCTGCTGCTGCTGCTGTTTTTCCTGGTGACCCTGATATAGCAGAAGATGGTGACCATCACCGCGGCAGCGAACCCGGCAAGGATCACCTCCGCGCCGGCCACCGACCGGTCAGGTCTCCCGCCTGCCCCGGGCCGCGACGCGCCGGCAGGACCCGCTGCCGTGCCCGGCGCGGCGGCCGGAGGCTCGGCGATGCCCAGCAGCGGCCTGGGTATCGCCATCGCAGCCACAGCGTCGCCAAGGACCACCAGCAAGAGCAGCCATGGCAATGACAAGGAACTGCAGCGGCTCGCCATTGGCACAGTTGCAAAGGTGGCAATGACAAGGAACTCCAGAGTTTTGTGTGCGAGACGAGAACAATGTGGGGTTGGTATATATAATAGCAGTGAGCTGACGGAATGAGATGGAAGCTGGGGGACCAAGGTCTCGTGTGTGTCTGGCTGGCACATGAAAATCTGATGAATAGGGAGATGGGTGAGCTGGGTGTTGACGGGATTCTGCTGCGATGCGATGGCGATGCAAGTGCAACGCGCGCTGCCCGCATGCTTGTCGTTGGATTGGTTGGGCGGTTGGGCGGGAGGAGGTCGGCATCGGGGGAGATTGTCTCGGGGAGGGTCAGATGCAGGCGGCTGTCACGGGTAGCGCGTGCGGCTCCCGGCTCCCGGCTGTGTTGTGTGTTACGCAGGAGGAAGCAATGCTATTGCTACGTTGTGTGGATTGCTAGGAGGAGCCGCGATGAGCTTGGTGATTGTTGCAGCAGTAAAGGCGAGCAGATCTTGGGCGTGGGATGTGATTAGTCCACTGTATGATATCCCAACTGTGCATCCTGACAGGAGATTTGGAGTCACACATGACATAAACAATTTGAATTACGGATAAAAGAAAAAGAAACCAATTTTGTTAGTCATCGTCTAGGTCCAATTTCTTTTTTGCCGCCGGGAGAAATGTTTGCAACTTCCAGGCTGCACCGCTGCACCAAACACAAGCGGTCCGCTAGACCGCTACCACTCCAGGAACAGCGGGGCACTGCGGCAGTGCGGCACTGTTCCCAAATCCCAACATGTGTTTGGAGGATCAGCTGGCCGCCTGGCGTCTGCATTTGGCCCTTGTTTAGTTTCTAAAATATTTCTCAAAATATTTCATATTTCTGTCACGTCGAATCTTTAGACACATGTATGAAACATTAAATATAGATAAAAAATAAAACTAATTACACAGTTTAGACGAAATGGACGAGACGAATCTTTTAAGCCTAGTTAGGCCATGATCGGACAATAATTATCCAATAACAACAAAAGTGCTACAGTAGCGCTACAGCGCTCTCCCCTGCTGGTTTGGTTGGAGGTCGGGATCGGGGAAGGTTGTCTCGGGGAGGTTGGACCTGGTGGACGCTGTCCTCGGCAACCTGGGCCCTGGGGTATCCAGCCCCTCGTGCATGGCTGTGTCCGTGTGATTTCTTTACCACTGTCCTGCGCCCTTTACTTCGAGTGGTTGTGTTGTGGCAGTTGAGATGGTAGGCAAAATTAAGATCATGTCAAGGTGTGAGACAAATTCTTTGGTTGCAACCATGTTCATGAAACCATGAAAGGAACTTGGTGGCGTGTACGTAAAAGGCATCATTAACTTTCTTTTGGATTTGATAAATGATAAATCTACAGTGGTGAAGCAAGGTTTTTTCTGCATGCAACAACAATCGAACGTCCACCTTTTCACTTCCTCCCACTTAACCTCTTTCCGCAAGAAGTTGCTACAAACGATCAATCGATGTGTGGCAGTGCGAGGATAGGAGAATGTTTGCATTGCTTGGGCCGTTCAGCTGATGCAAATAAAATTGGATCGGACCAAGTCTTAACGAGGCCGGCTGCTGCTCATCTCTAACCATTGAGTCAATAGGGAAAGAAAAGGAGTCCAAAGTCCAAACTCGCATGCTGCATCCAGAGAGGAACCATCTGTCCGGGGAAGGTTCATACGGGCACATACCGGGACAGTGCCACAGTGGAGCCGTTGTCCTGTTGCAGCAGATGCTGCTACTCCAGGAACTGTGGGGTACAGGGTACTGCAGTGCAGCGCCGGCACTGTTTCCCGGGCCCCATTTTTGGCCGCCGGAGTCAGAGCGGCTCCGTGTTTCGTGGCGGCGGGGACCGGAGGAGGACGCCGTGCTGTGGCGTAGCTGGATCCCTGCGGAGTGCTGACTGAGCTCGCAGGTCGCAAGCGAGAAACACAGAAGTAGCCACGTACGCTGGCACGATCAGAAGACGCGTTTGGGACGGTATGGTACAGCGCCCGTCTCTCTCATCTTCCTTCCGCATTTGCGACGGTTTGATCGGAAGGGCCGGCGCCCGTACGTTCAGACTTGTTTTCCGCACCGTTTGGCACGCCTACGTGGCCCATGTCGGCCCAAGCGTCACCAGTAGGGAGAAAGAGAGGGAGGAGGTGACGGATACCCAGCCGATGCCGGAGGAGGAAGAGACACCGATGCGAGGCAGCAGAAAAACGACGAAGGAGATACAACACCTGATCTACTTTTGAAACATCCACATATAATACTTGCAACGTACGTCTGAAAGCAGATGAAACACCTAAAACATGCATATGAAACACTTGCTGCAACACCAGATCTACTTTTAAAACATCCAGATGAAAACACTTGCAACATACATACGAAAATAACTGAAACGCTTAGAACATACGTCTGAAACACTTACAAAAACATATGCAACGTCAAGATGAAACATTTGCAAATATACGTCTGGGAAAACGGATGAAACATTCGGAACATGCACTTGAAATAAACATGTAGCCATTGCAACATGTGCAACATCCCGATCTACGTTTGCAACATCAAGCTGAAACACTTGCAACATTCAGATGAAACATCTGAAACACTTGAAACATACGCTTGCAACATGGGATTTTAACGCAATGTCATCTTGTTGCTTGGACGAATGGAGGCTTGTCGTTATGGAGCTCGACGCTGGCACGGAGGTCAATGGTGGTGCATGGAGCTCGCTGGACGGCTTCACACAAAGCTCACCCTGCTCCCTGCTTGCTAGCTGGAGCATCCGTCGTGGAGGCTCGTCGGCTCGGTGAAGGCGGCTGCGGCTCGCCAGATCGGTGGAGGAGGCCACAACGAGCGGGCCAGCTGCTGCGAGGAGGCAGCGCGGTGGAGCGCAGCCATGGCGAGCATGAGCACGGCGAGCACGGCCGCGCACAACCAGGCAACGCGGTGGAGGCGGGCAGGAGCGAGAGAGGACGTGGTGGAGAACTTTATTTTTTCAATGGGGTGCGAACGAGAGGGAGCGAAGACGCAACAGTGAGTGGGGGAGACACGTTCGTCTGCACGTACGCCCGTGATCGCGGTTCGATATTAGCCTCTCTCTGTATTTGATGGCTCTGTTGTAGTCCAAAGTTGCAGGCGTAAACTTTGTCCAACAATGCCATAGCAAAAGCATATGGTCTAGATGTGACCTTGCCTAGCTGCCTAGGCTTGGAATCGGTCAAAAAATTAGAATTGGATCTGCTCTAGGGAAAGATATCTTAGTTGGAATGATGTGGCAAGATTCAAATATTTCTGAAGGTCCCTGTTAGAGGATTTTTTTGGTAACATCCAGTATATTTTGGTTAGAACCTAAAACCAATTTTTCGAACCCAATTTTTTGGACATTGTTGGGGGCCTACAGGCAGAAGGTAAAAAAAACACCAAATCCTCTCGATGTCAAGGCGGATCTACTAATATGGTGAGCTCTAGCTGTCGCCAGACCTCCTCGCTGACGAGCCTCCCAACCTCCCGGTCCTGGCAGCCATGTCCGTGATCGAAGCTTGAGTTCATCAATTAGCTAATGTTTTAAATTTTGATTTACACCATTCTTTTTTACTGTTTGTAGTGTCGAATCTTCACTTGATATGTTCATTCATGACCACTAGAATTATCCAATGTTTGATTTCTTCTTTTAGTGATGTTTATGATTATTAAGAAAAAGATTATCTCTAATCTATACTCCCTCTGTCCACGAATGCTTGCAAATATAGGTTCCCGAGGTGAAGTTAGTGGAGAGAAAAAAGACGCATGTATCCCTACTACACAGACAGATTTCTTGTCTTTCATCAGGCGCGCAGGCCACAGCACCATGGCTGATTGGCTGGACAGGGAGCTGACGATAGATTCCCCTAGGCGCAGAGTAGAGGGTCGTATGGCTGCTAGCCTGTCCAAGCCTAAAATTGCAAGCTTTTGCGAACACTGCATTAGCTCTAGAATTGCAAGCTTTCACGGACGGAGGGAGTACATACTATTAAAGAGCAAAAAAAAATCCTCCAAATTCTAGCCCATCTATTTTACCACACAAATTAGTAGTAAAAAGTTTACTGTAGATAAATTTTTATCCTAAATATGCTACAGCTCGATGCAATGACATGCCAGATACTATTTATTCTTCGTATTGAAAGGTTTTACTGATATACAAATGTATCTTTCTTAGGGCGTCTCCAACAGGAGAACCAAATCGCCAGTCGATTTGGAAGCTAAAAATAATGAAAAATAGAGAGAGCACAGTTCCGCAGATCGTCAGAGCTGAGAGAACCAGTGGACTCTGCGTGTGATAGCACTGGGAACTGCCGAACTGGTTTCTCTCTCCTCGGCACCAATAGAATTTCTTCGGAGCCGGCGATTTAAAACACCGTTGGAAACGCCCTTATATAGATGTAGCTTTTCAAGAAGAAACGCTGGTAAGCCAAAAGGTGTCGATGTAGTGGTCCACTCCTTTAATCAGTAGCAACTCTCGATCAAGTACACACTCTTCTAGAATTATATCACTAGTCACTCCCAACGCTTGTGCTAATCGCCTTGATTCAGCACTTTTCAGCAGCTCCAACAAATGAACTCAGGGAAGGGTATAAATTCCTCTACCAATAAAAACTACCAGTTGTTGCTCCAATGATCGCAATTTTTTTACTCATAGAAAAAAGACCGAATCACTAGTACAGAAACGATTTTGCAGTAATTGGGGCTTTTTTTTTGACAAAAAACGATTGTATTTCTAACTGTCTCTATATAAACCTCTGTCGGGCCCTATTAAACTAGACGCCTCTATAAATACATTTTTGTAGTAGTGGCGGTTGGTACAGTCTCCTTTGTAAAGGCTTTCTAGACTCCTCTAAAAATCATTCTTGTAATAGTGGATCATCCTCTACAAACACTGGAATATTTGATGTCCTCAAAAAAAACTGGAAGATTCTAACTCCTAAGTTGAAAAATATATATGTGAACATCGGAAGTTTCAACGAGTTCACTTTTGTTAGGAACAGACAGGTTTGTTACTTCCATACTCCCTCCGTCCCAGAAAAAGTGTCGTTTTAGGTTTTTCAGACATCGTGTTTGACTGTTCGTCTTATTCAAAAATTTTGTGCAAATTATAAAATAAATAAATCATTATTGAAGTATCTCTAATGATAAAATAAGTCATAACAAAATAAATAATATTTATTAAAATTTTTTGAATAAGACGAACAGTCAAACACGATGTCTGAAAAACCTAAAATGACACTTTTTCTAGGACGGAGGGAGTATTTCATCGTACTAGCATTTCGTATTTTAGGTATTGCTTTTGGCTCTAGATTCATATTTTGCTGATTTTGGACTTGTGAAGAGCTTTTGATGTATTATTTGATCACGAGTCAGTCCTAATACGATACACTGATGTATTTCATTCATACATGCACATACTTGCGTATGCACAAGTTCTCTAGATCTCAGTCTCAGACATTCATAGATACATCTCATTCATACATTAATTCGTTGGTGTATGTACATACATATATATAGCACTTCATCGCATAAAAAATATATGCACAAGTTCACAGCCGGCAAATATTACTCCACCTCGTGCTGTGCACAGGCTTCTCCTTCCTCCCGGCCCCGGCCATGCCAGCATCGTCGACGTGATGATGGGCCAGGTGAAGAACAACTCTGGATATAGTTCATGCTTCGATCAGAGCACAACAGTCAGAAATCATACAGGCAGATTGTGCTAGAGCAGTAAGGAGTAAGGAGTAGTTTTGAGACCTGGAGTTCACCAACTCCTGATGCTCCTTTCGACCTTTTATTTTCTCCTATGTATCACCTGATTTCATTAGACAAATACATGTATACATACAATACACAACTCAGTCAGATCAGTCTTCTACTTTTCTCATGGTCATGGG
Source organism: Saccharum hybrid cultivar R570 (assembly GCA_038087645.1). Classification (NCBI taxonomy): domain Eukaryota; kingdom Viridiplantae; phylum Streptophyta; class Magnoliopsida; order Poales; family Poaceae; genus Saccharum; species Saccharum hybrid cultivar. The sequence goes on along the minus strand of JAQSUU010000015.1, from coordinate 28,265,398 downwards.
TGGACTGATCTGACGAACCTGAAGATCCTGCTATACTATCTCTACCGTCTTCTCATCTCATCCTCTTTACAAGCCTCTAAGTCTTGAACTCTGAACTGAAAAAAAGAAGATCCTATGACGACCTATCCGCCCATTAGAAGCTCAGAAGAATCCTCACAAGCCCTGCTGCTTCCCTCCCGATCCCAATCCCACTCCCACACCGCTGCTGCTGCTGCTGCTGCTGTTTTTCCTGGTGACCCTGATATAGCAGAAGATGGTGACCATCACCGCGGCAGCGAACCCGGCGAGGATCACCTCCGCGCCGGCCACAGACCGGTCAGGCCTCCCGCCTGCCCCGGGCCGCGACGCGCCGGCGGGACCCGCTGCCGTGCCCGGCGCGGCGGCCGGCGGCTCGGCGATGCCCAGCAGCGGCCTGGGTATCGCCATCGCAGCCACAGCGTCGCCAAGGACCACCAGCAAGAGCAGCCATGGCAACGACAAGGAACTGCGGCGGCTCGCCATTGGCACAGATGCAAAGGTGGCAATGACAAGGAGCTCCAGAGTTTTGTGTGCGAGACGAGAACAATGTGGGGTTGGTATATATAATAGCAGTGAGCTGACGGAATGAGATGGAAGCTGGGGACCAAGGTCTCGTGTGTGTCCGGCTGGCACATGAGAATCTGATGAATAGGGAGATGGGTGAGCTGGGTGTTGACGGGATTCTGCTGCGATGCGATGGCGATGCAAGTGCAACGCGCGCTGCCCGCATGCTTGTCGTTGGATTGGTTGGGCGGTTGGGCGGGAGGAGGTCGGCATCGGGGGAGATTGTCTCGGGGAGGGTCAGATGCAGCCATGCAGGCGGCTGTCACGGGTAGCGCGTGCAGCTCCCGGCTCCCGGCTGTGTTGTGTGCAGGGTTTTTTTACCGACCGGTCACCTCATACCGCCGGCCTCCGGTTCAGGTTTACCGGTCCGGTTTGCCGGTAACCGGTCGAATTTGAATTTGAATTCAAACGCGTCTTCGGTTCGGTTTGTAGCGGTTACCGCACGGTTTGAGCGGTTTACCGCTCGGTTTGAGTTTGGAATTTTCTTTTTTCTTTTTTTTCAAACTTCTATACGTATAAATAAATACTAAACGAACTCGAATTTGAAAAAATTTTACACCATTAGCTTCTATAAATCATGAACTATTTTTAGGAATTTTTTCAGCATTTTTTTCAAATTTTAAATTTGAATTTGGGGGCCTTAACGGGCCGGGACTGGGATTTTTTTCTTTTTTTTTAAACTTCTATACGTATAAATAAATACTAAACGAACTCGAATTTGAAAAAATTTTACACCATTGGCTTCTATAAATCATGAACTATTTTTAGGAATTTTTTCAGTATTTTTTTTTCAAATTTTAAATTTGAATTTGGGGAATACCTAACCGGACTGGACCGGAACCGGTCCGGCCCGGTTAGGCCGGTAACCGCGGTAAACCGCGGTTTACCGAGCGGTTTTTTAACCCTGGTTGTGTGTTACGCAGGAGGAAGCAATGCTATTGCTACGGTGTGTGGATTGCTAGGAGGAGCCGCGATGAGCTTGGTGATTGTTGCAGCAGTAAAGGCGAGCAGATCTTGGGCGTGGGATGTGATTAGTCCACTGTATGATATCCCAACTGTGCATCCTGACACGAGATTTGGAGTCACACATGACATAAACAATTTGAATTACGGATAAAAGAAAAAGAAACCAACTTTTTAGTCATCGTCTAAGTCCAATTTCTTTTTGGCCGCCGGGAGAAATGTTTGCAACTTCCAGGCTGCACCGCTGCACCAAACACAAGCGGTCCGCTAGACCGCTACCACTCCAGGAACAGCGGGGCGCTGCTGCAGTGCGGCACTGTTCCCAAATCCCAACATGTGTTTGGAGGATCAGCTGGCCGAGGCTGCATTTGACCGCTGTCGACGTCAAAGCGGCTGCAGCCTGCAGGACGCCCTGCTGTGGTCTGTGGCGTACTAGCTGGATCACGATCTCGACACAAGCACACAAACCCAAGGCAACCACTCGCTCGTCCTGTCGTCCGCTCCCTCCCAGAGTCCCAGTCCCAGTCCGAACACGCGTTTTGAAAGAGCTACCCTGTCTGTGGCGTAGCCGGGGAGCTGTGTCCTGATCTCCGGCTGCAGCTTTTCATCACGGCCATGTGCATGAATTTGTGGCTACAGAGTACAGAGTTCCGTGCTAGCTTATGGAAGTAATTACGGAGTAATCCTACATTGCAACAGAAAAGATCATGTGCACCCCAAAACCTGCACCGGATCTTCACTTCCCATAGATCCTTTTGCAGCCACTTTACTTCGAGTGGTCGTGTATGCTTGTGCTGGAGTAAGGTAAAGCCTATTATGCTAGGCAGTAGAACCAGCAGTGAACCACGTGAGCCATGGGCCCGTGAGCATGGGTATAGTAAGAAGAAGAAGAAAAAATCGTTTGCACTGTTTTGACGGTTACATTTTCCTTGGAGTTCTTTTCTAGACGAAGTCCTACAAAAGAAAGTGGCAATGTCATTTTTGGTCCTTCAACTATCATCTGAGATTCAATTTCATTCTTAAACTTTAAAATGGCTGTTTTAATCTTTAAATTTTCATTTTAGGTTTACTTTCATCCTGGAACTATTAAAGTGACCATTATAGTACTCCATGCCATCGTGAGATCTATATATAGTAGCGCAGGCTGCAGAGTGCAGATCGAGAGCAATACGCCATATCACAAGGTTTAGGAAATCTTTCTCGTTCATGCAGAGCGAGGAGAAATTCTTGATCCGGTTGTCCATGCCAACGCGAAATCAAAACTTGCAGTAGAGAGGCGATCCATGAAGTTTCGCCTGGGACAAGTTTTTGCGCGAACTGGCATAGTAGTGGAGATTTTTTTTTTTTTTTTGGCTCCCGCTCCACTTGTAGCAGTAGCAGATACTACGTGCATCGTCATTGCTTCCAAGTTTTTTGTAGCGTTTGGTGCAGCGCCTACTTTGCTCCGTATGGATATGGACCGTACGATTTTAAAAGAGACCCCTGCTCGACCAGCTTATGTTTCACGTCTTCGTGATTGAACTTGTGGCTACATGGGTGGCTGGAACTCATGTAGCAATAACTAGTACTCCAAGCTGCATAGGATCTCTTTGGATCGGGATCCAATATATATTCTGGTTAAAGGCAACCTTTTCATGCCACTTTACCATCGGATGATAAAACTATTAAGCTAGTACGTAGTATATCACTCGCTGCCACCACTAAAATTCACCGGCTTTTGTTGCCTTCGTTATTAAGCTGCTTCTACTAGACTACTACAGCAGCAGTAGTACTTGCTTAAAGCCCAAGTCATGAATCACCGGAAAGGCGGTTAAAGGTCACAGCTGCAGAGCTGCTGTGGACATGGACGTGGATGCTTCGCACATGCAATGCAACTATGCAAGCGTCATCACGTCCTCGGCTGTCTCTGCAGCAGCGTCATGTCAGTTACATGAGCGCTCGCGGCCGGCAGGACAGGGGGCCAGCGGAGACAGGAACCAAGCAGGGGCACGGCTCCGGAGTCACAGGCGCGTCGAGTATTGCCTTTCGCCTGAGCACGCAGCTGCATGTGACCCGCGACGGGCACGGCGGGAGGCCGCCTTGCCTTGTTGGACGATTCGGTAGTTGGTAATAAAACAAATGAACTACTAGTAAAAAAATAAATGGGCACGAAGATGCTGGTCGGAGAATCCAACACCGACCTCACGCTGTGCTGTATGCAGAGGGTGCTGTTTGCTTCTAAACCTGGCAAAAATTCCTGGATCTTGGGCAGCTTGCCTAGGCAGACATCCATCAGCCAGCCCTGGACATCCTGGAGTGGGGATCTGTATGCCCAGGCACTTCCGCCATGTTCAGAAGCAAACATGACGTACCTTCTTGACTGACTGTACTTTTCTTTTTGGAAAATGATTGCAAATTATTACTGGCTGCTGTGGGTGTGTATGCCCTCTAGGTGGCACAAATCCACATGCGTATACAACATACGGGGCGCATCAAGGAATAACCAAAAACTGAGATAGCTCAGCAACACAAAGAGCAAAATGCGAGAAGAAAACTATCAGCTATGGTGACCCAAAATCGTTTTGATGCGGCTTTACATCAGGAACAGTTCAAAATTGATGGATATCTTGTGGTATCAACAGCGCCTCATAGTCATCCACCATGACCTGTCAACAAACCAAGCAGTAACGAAAATTTGCTCATAAAATAATATTTGCGAGAAGACGGTACGTATGGCGATGTTACAGCATTCTCTACCTTGTATTTACGACCATGAAACGTGTACTCGACAAGTAACAGCTTCGGGTCTCCAGGACAAGGATCGTAGAAACCCATTATTCCAGACTTCTTTATCCCATCATGAAGCTGCAGATAACACACAAGAAAATTCAGTGTAGAATAACCAGAAAACTATTTGCTACCTTGCAGAAACGTGAAACAGAAGCTAGTAAAAGTGGAAATTTCGGGATCTCGAGCATATATAAAATTCCAATCTCTTTGCAGGTTGCAACGCAAAACCAGTGGCAAAATTGCAAATGCCCTACATTGGTCTTCCAATGGAACCTACCAGTAAAAATAGTACAGATAGCATAAAGAAATCAACTATGAATATGGCAGAACTTGAGTACTAGGCTCATATCTTGGATAAAAAACACTTGTCACCAATGTAACTTGAATGTACCTTGAGCTGGCCTGCCTCAGTAACGAGGAAGTTCAGTGGGATGGTCACATCAAATACTTGTGAAGCCATGTCATTATGTATCTCATTCAATTCACTGCTCTCTTTGATTTTTTGGCGACTGCCATACAAAGCCTTTGTTATCACCAATCCATTGTTCTCTAGCTGTCTATTTTTCTTACGATTGGAGACAGGTTCCAGTAATTTTTGAGCTTTTTCAGCTGCCTTCCTGGCTTCAGTTAGCTATACAGGAAAATGGTAGCTTCAATTACTTGCCAATTGTTTTAAAAAAATCACTTGAACATGGAAAGGCAGTTAGGGAATTATTGCAAACCTACATACTGCAAGAAAGAAAAATCACGATTTGATTAAAAAGGTGAAAGGCTTGTATACCATTTAGACTATGTGACAACCAAATTTGGGTGATTGTTCCAAAACAAAACTATACATTGATAGGGTGTTTGGTTTAAGGAATGAGTTAGTACTTAGTCCATCATCTTCTTACTCCTTTTGTTTTTCCTTTGGTTTGTGGAATGGAATGGATTGATGCATCATCACCTCATTCATCATAAGCTAATAACTAGTACTAGTGTGAGACCTCCATTTAGAAATGTGAATACACAATAACCACACGATACCTGCGTAGATAAGCCTTCCATCTTTTCTAGTGTTTTCTGCTTTTCTCGCTTAAGGTAGTAAGGCTTTACAACATATGTCTGTTCAACAATAAGAAGCCACAGCAAGGCTTTAGTTAACAGATGCAGTTAATGTGGAGAAAGTAAGATAGCAAGAGTACAACATAAGTAGAGCTGTAAGATACCAAGAACAGAACTAGGTCAGGAATAGAACCTGAAATAGAAAATACAGTGTTGAAGGAATACCAAATGCACTGGTAACAAATAATGCATTTAAATCAGTCGAAAGCAAGACCTGCAGAATTAAGCAGCACTCAGTGGAACTTGAACAGAGAATGACAGTGGGAAAAACATGTTAACAAAACCTCCATGTGTTGGTAGGGATCAATAGTTCAATACTGAAAGCAAATAAAATCGTGTTGAATAAGCTTTGATCTTGGTGCCACAATTATTACACTACTCCCTCTGCCCCCAAAATATTTGCATCTTTGTGATTCAAATTTTGTCCCAATATAAAAGCTAACATAGGAGGTGATATAGCCATATCCAGGGTGTGGGGCAACGCGTAACGGTACTGCTCTTGCCTGTAAAAAAACAATTTCCCTCTCTCAGAGAAAAAAAAAAAGCAAGAGCCTTATCCCTCTGTCAGGCGAGTCCAGAAGCTTCTGTCCACCACTCTTACAAACCAGTCAATAAACGTTCCTTCCTTTTATAGGGGTAGGAATGTAATTTTACAGCTACACAAATCTACCCACCACCTAGACATCTAAATATTTTGGGACGGAGGGGGTATCAGATAAACAAAACATATGAAACCCAGAAGAGACTCCAAGGGGGAACAGCTCCACTTACTGGGATAATTAACTTTTGCCCAGCACGATGTAGCTCAAACCTCCAAGAGACGCCCTACATCAGACACGAAGGAATTCAGAGCACAAAATGGATGGAAGAATATGGCAAGATGTCAAAACTATAAGGAAAGATCAGTTGTGGTGAAATATGTTAAGCAATACAGTAGAAGTTTTCTACAAAATATCATATGAGAAGAAAAATGGTTAAGATGATCAATATCATGACAGCAGAAGACGAGAAAAAAACTGCATTGGCCACATCATAATTGCACCTAAAACTAAAAACAGCATGGTAACGCCATCTGTCTAACTGAACTGATAAGGTCAAGACTCTTAGAAAATACAGGCATTAATGCAGCCTGCACCAGCAGTCTACATAGGGCAAGTTCAAGAAGCAAAGTGACTAATTGAGAACACATAGGACAAGGGACCTCAGAAACAAGCAATCACCTGAATTCCTATGTTATACATCATCCTTACAGTACTAAATTCTGATATTCGCCTCCCTCCTCCAATTTCAAAATCAAGGGCCGTGCTGCAATAGAGCAGTCAAAAAATTGTAACAGAAGGTTACAAACTCAGAAAAGAATGCATGTTATACAGCCAGAAACAAGGGATTTCAAAACCTTAGCTACCTTCCAACTCTACCAGCGATGCGTGCATGAGATTTGGAGGAGAAGCGATGCGTGTAATGAGCAGATGCACCAAAAAAATTAGTTCCAAACTGAGGAGAAAAAGAAAAGGTAATTAATAATTGAACACCACCAAAAGAGAAGCATCAGATGTTGGCCTGACATAAGAGGAGAAAATATATAAAAACAGGTAGCTGTTGAAGGAAGAAGGCATTGCAGATTTACAACCAAAGTACACAAAATAAATTCAAATGTGTGGACACTATGGCCCTGTTTGGCAGAGCTCCAACTGTTTCATTAATGCCTGGGTTGGCTTCTAAGTGAGACTACCTTTACTTCTCCAGTTGCAGTACTTTTTTCATCCTTCTTTTGCCATCCAACAGAAATACTTGATTCATCACCAAGGACAAGCTGTATCTGGAAGTTGGTGAAAAGAGAAAACAACAGACACAAGTGGTAAAGAGCATCAGCTTTACCTGCACAAAAATATATATATATATATATATATATATATATATATATATATATATATATATATATATATATATGCAGTAGATGAACTATCATCCTAAACTTAATGGTGCAGCTGTAAGTAAAAAGATAGCAGGTAAGAAAAAACTATGCTAAAATGCCTTACTAGAGATCAAGAAAAACTAAAGCAAGACACATCTTGATAGCATTTGAAAAATTCTCGGAAGTTATTGCTGTAACTTATCCAGGATTGACAACTAATTCTTTACATGGACCCAAGATACAGGGCCATAAGAGGCCTAAACTTACGCATTAACTATGTAACTGTAAAATTAGCAGTCTTTTTCTGGAACCACTGTAAAATTAACAGTTGATATTCACACTAGACATGAATCTAAATTAAGGGGAATTTTCGTCCATACCTCCATTTGAGGGGGGTACTTCTTATTTATACCACCAAACTAGTGAATGACATGTGGGGTCTAGTCCCACATGTGTCATTGAAACAAGTTGATGGTATAGAGGAAAGTGCACCTCGGGTGATGGTACAGGTGAAAATATTCCCAAAAATTAATATGGCCAGAATTCATTCTGTCTAAAAGTTTGCTTAGCTCCAGCAATCCTGTTTAACTGTAAGCTTTGTGTCTCAACTAAAACACTATGTTTAGACTAAATATAATTGTTCACATAGTCATGTATACATCTATTATTCAAATCACAGAGGACCATCATGTACATCAATATATTGAAGAGTTAAATGCTGAGTTAGTTTCACTTGTGCAGATGAAGAGAGCATTTGAGCTTAGGGGTCATACATTTCCAACAGCATTGTCAGATAATTGGCGAGTCCAGGCATTTGACAAGTTGATAGACCCATCTCTCAAAGATACAGCAAGTCCAGAAGTTGATGTAGAATGTGGTGAAATTTGACTGAAGTACACAATTTTGACAAATTACAATTTGCAACATGCACAGAATTAGGATCAGATGAAATAAATTATGGGATGGCGTTCTCACCGAGACATCTGCATGCCAATAACAGAACGTAGTCCAGCTGTGGCCATAAACTCGATAGAGGAAACGGGAGACAACTGGTGTCGCAGCACAGTGCTTGCTGCTCCAGATCCAGCTGAGCCATTTACAGCCAAATTCCCACCAACAACGACAGTATTTTGCTTGGACACTGGCAACTCAACTTCACTAGACATCGCCATTCTAGCCATTTCAAAATCAAATGACTAAATCACCGTACTGTCTACAATTAGTCATACAAAATCTAAAGAAGTAACTGAAGGACAGGATACGTCAGAGGTTCTAAACAAATTGCTGAAGTGCCATCATAAGTTGTTGAAAGTTAAAAATATGTTGAACACTGCAAGAAATATATATATATATATATATATATATATATATATATATATATAGAGAGAGAGAGAGAGAGAGAGAGAGAGAGAGATAAACGTTAAAGGTAAGCTGTATGCAGCCATAGCTGATTCCCATCTCTCAGTGGTCAATTTCCTGACAAGGTTTTCTAAACCCTGCTTGTACTCTAACTTATATTTTGGTATGGCAAATAGGAATGCAAAAGGAATGGCATCAAAAGGAGTGCAAGCGGTAGTTATGCACATAAACTAGGAAACACTGCTAACCATTTAAAAATAAAACTTCTATGTGCTAGCATGGAAAATGTATGCAAATTAAATATAGTCCATCATAGATAAACAAATGCCGAAGAATGCAAAATAGCCCGCAATGATTTCACAATCAAAATTACAATTGATATTTCTGGTCAAGTAATAAATTACTAAGCAATTTGCTAATTTCGCCATCAAAATAACAATTAGCATTTCAGGTCGAGTAAATAAGTTACTAGGCAATTTGCAGCATATTATAACCAAGGATTACACACAAGAATAGTTTCCATATTATCGTAATTCTGAGCAGCTTCCCAGTGATGTGACTGGACGAAAAGACTATAGGCATATAGATATACTAAAATGGAAAACACTATGTACCCTCTCATGATGCCCCCATCATTTAAATAATGTGGCACTGAGAAATTAGCAATGATTGAGCCATTGGGTAGAGCATGCGTGAAAATTTTTTCTTCCTCCTTGCGCCGCCGCAGTCGTTCCAACTGTTCTTTGATTTCCTCTGGTTTACTTAGCTTGGGACCAAGTTCCAGGCCAGAATTTAAACCTTCCATACCATAGATGTCATAAATCTGTCTTTTGTTCTCATCCGATAGTATCTCATATGCATCACGTATTCGTTGGAAGTTTTCAGTTGCTACTTCCTTCATCTAGACAATCACAGATGAAAATGAAGGATACTAGTCAGTCCAGAAAAATGCACAAATGTAAACAGTCGATGACTACTTAAACAAAATACAGATTTCACACATGCAAGAAATCTAACCAAGTACCCCATCCATTCCAAATTATAGGTCACCTTAGCTTTGTCCTATGTCAACCGTTTCTAAGTATGACCAAGTCTACAGAAAAATACACAAATACACCAACATCTATAACCTCAAATTAGTTTCATTAAATCCACAACGAAATGTCTTAATAGTACATTTATTTGGTATTCTAGATTTTAGTGTATTTTTTCTAAAAATTTAGTCAAAACTAAAGAAGTTTGACTTAGGCCAAAGGTAGAGTGTCCTATAATTTGGAATGTAGGAAGTACATATTATTTTTCTATTACTTGAAATGGAGGTGTGGAGAATCAAGTAGTGCACTAGAAATACCTGATGGCATCTGCCAAGTTACCAGATAAACAGTATGCCAATGTTAATGAAGGATGAGTCTTAATAATATTCATAGAATCATATCCTAGAAAAGCTGAAAGTTTCCTTTTGATCAGCTAATAATGAATTCGTTATTTAATTAGCATTCTTTCAATCAAAGAGCAAAGGTTGTTTCTGAGAAAACGAATATAGATGTTAACGTATTCGTACCAAATGGATGTGCAAAGGATAAGGGTTTTTTCCCTCCTGTTTTGTAAAAAGACCATATGCCCATGGTGTCTAGCACACCAAGTCACCAACCATGACACTATCCATTAAACCCTAGGGGACTCCTCAGGGAATAGCAACATAAACGACCCACAACTTGCAATATTTTCCAATCCCCCAATGAACCGCCAACTGACAAAACTTAATCTAGGCACAAAATAAAGATTTTCATTTGTCCTGCCAACATTTTGGAAACAAACTAAGATAAAAGTAGTGCCAAAGTGCATGCTTATACACACTGCTCTGTCTACTTCTACCACTACTCTGATGCTAATAACAATATCTTCAGATGCAATCAAATATGCACATGACTAAGACCACATCACGGCACATATTATTGTCAAACCATTACCCTTGATTTTGTGTCCTCAAAAGAGAGAAAACAAATCCATTTTGATTTATAACTAGAATTGTAAGCAATGTAACTAGTAAACACACAACTTCAACCAGGCACAAGAAGCTTGCAATGCCAGTGAATGCTAACTAAGGATGCACGTGGGTACCTAATGGTGTTTTTCTGGTCAGCTAACTAATTAGTCAAATGCCATTCTAGTTCATTTCTACCCTCAAATTAAATTACTTGAAATGGCATTCTAGTTCATTTGGGCAAGTTTTTGGATCGACCCAATGACCCAAGTAATTAGAATTTACATCCCTAATGCTAACCTAACCCCAGTTCAAAAGGAACACGGAACTATTGTTAAAACCCACAAGCAGCTGAACGCATCCAAACCGATCAAATCAGGAATGCAACTGCCGATTGTAATTGCCGCACTTCGTTTCAAAAAAATTGTAATTGTCGCACCGAGCCGGAACCACAATCCAACTCCAAACGGAGCACGGCGCGGGAACCCTAGGTCAAGTAGTTCAACTGTTGAAGCCAATCAAATCGCATGGGAAGGGGCGGCGGCTCTACCTGCGAGTCCTGATACTTGTCGGGGTGGTAGATTTGCGCGAACTGGCGGTACGCCCTGCGGATTTCCTCGCCGGAGGCGTCCGGCGAGAGGTGGAGCAGCGCGTAGAGTTCCCTCCCGTCCTCCGGCTCCGGCGGCGACGCCATCCCGCTCCCGTCGTGCGGCGGCGGCTTGCTGCTCGCTCGGCGGCCGCGGCGGGGGTGGAGGGGACTGGGTTTTTTTTTTGGAAGGGGGGTTTTATGCGGAATTCCTTGTCTTTTTTTTTTAGTTGTTTGTAATGATGCTCTTCAACTTCTGCAGCAAGCCAGCAAGCCTCGCCGATGCTCTGCCTTTGGTTCGTAGGATCGGCAGTGCCGCCTAAGCGGGCCCGCGCTGCCCGGCCCGCCAACCGCACGTGGGGAGTCCTGGCACGCATCTCCTCGGATTCTCACGCGCATACGAGCTGCAGCAGGTACGCCAGCGTCAAAAGAGGGGATCGAGCCGCGGATGCTCAGTCGGCGTCAGGAGGAAGAGGAGACATTGAGACGAAGTTAAGGTTACAGAAAAGCAAAGATAGTGACGTAACACTCGATTTATTTTTGAAATATTCGGATGCAATACTTATAATATACATCTGAAGACAGATGAAACACATAAAACATGCATCCGAAACATTAGTTGCACACCAGATGAAACACTTGCAATATACGTACAAAACAGCCGAGACATTAGAAACATGCGCACGAAACACTTGCAAAAAAATACCTGGAAATACTTCATATATGTGAAAACATATATAACATATAGATAAAACACTTAAAAACATGCGTCTGGAAAACGAGATAAAACATTTAGAATATACTCTTGAAACATACGTGTATACCCACTGCAACTTATGCAACATTCTGATTTACTTTTGCAACATCAAGATGAAACAGTTGCAAGATCTAGATAAAACATCTGAAACATGAAACGTATCCTTGCAACATGGGCTTTGCTTGGACAAATGGAGGCACATAGGCACGGAGGTCGATGGCGGCGCATGGACCTCGATGTGCGGCAACAGCACGGGTAACTTGCCGACGGGCGCGGCATCACACAAATCTCGTCTCATTTGCTTGCTTGTTGGAGCATCCGTCGTGGAGGTTCGCCGATTCGTTGGAGACGGTCATGGCTCGCCAGCTCGGTGGAGGCAGTCGTGGCGAGGAGGCAGCGTGATGGAGATGGACGAGGTCGCGAAGGAGGCCGCAGAGAATGGAGCGTGGCACTGCGGAGGACCCACGGAGGCGAGCGGAGCGGGGTGGGCGAACGAGTACGGTGACGCAGAGAGGAAACAATGCAGTGAGCATCGGAGCGCGCGAACAGGACGATGAGCGGCGCGTACAAAAGTGAGCGGTAGGAGGCATTCAGCCGTCCAGACATGTTAATTGTGTCACTATCGTTCTACAGGATAGGAATTTCTGCTCTCCCTTTCAAGGCGGAACCGTCGGTTGCAAGAAAAATACAGGCATTCGGCTCATGGGCCATATCCCATACGCTTATAGCGATCAAAAGAAGTTGACTGAACTGGTCTAGGGCTCTGGGCCAACAAAAGACCTGGTGAATACGTATGGGCCCATGGCCCATGTACATCTAGGCCATCCATCCTGGGCTGGCCGCTGGTGCATCTGATAGAAGGCTAACGAAACCCACACGGGTCACAGAGCAAACCACCGTTGGATCCGGAAAATGAATACGCGCCGGTCTACCAAAGGGTTGGAAAAAAAAAAGTCTACTTCACCCCAGGGTGCACTACTTGACCTTTCTAACCGTGAAACGATCTATTCTACCTTGTACCCATGAATCTTTTAAAACCGGTCAAATTATTCCGCCACTCGCCGGAGGCCGGAGCTCTGCGTTCCGGCGTTCGTCTTCCTATTCAGATCGGAATCCATCTTCCTGCGGAATGGGTGGAGAGTGGAGACCGCTAGTGACACCTCCGTTTCTGTACTACGGATTGTACGTGCAGGTGGCTGATGCGGTAGTAAAAACGAAATCCACCGCCCGCCCGTCGGTCCGTGTCCGTCCCGGCGCCGTGGTAATAATTCTGGGCGTGGGCCGTTGTGGGGCGTCGTCGGCCACGGGCCCATGCACGTGCACCTGCTAGCTGTCATGGACTCACGGTCTGAGCCGCGCATGCACCGACCGGAGCCAATAGCCGCGGCCCCATCACCCCGCGCCATGCGCGCGCCCCAGGGCATGGCCATGCTTGAATTGGGTCAGCGGACGGAGCCCGAACCGACCGGCGCGCGGGCGCTCGGCACGGCTAACGGTTGCTGGCGCCTCGGACGACGGCGGGCGCGACGTGCACCGGGCCGCGCGTCGCGAGGAGGTCGGCGCATGTGCGAGTGCAGCCGGGCAACATGGGTTCGTTGCCTCGCTCGACCGTAGTCCGTGCCCGGGCAAGATGGGCGTCGGGTGAGTTTCCTCTCGCTCCGTCCTCTCTGTGTGCACGTACTCATTTGCCCCCATGTTGCCGGTGTCAGACTCCATGTTAGTACTGTATGTTTCTACTACCTGTCAAGTTCCAACTACTTGGCAAAAGTAGTAAGTAGCACGCTGCCGATCTTATCCATCTCAAACGAACGATCCATCCAGCATCAAAGGCCCCTGACCCCAAACTGCCAACAAATCTCACAAGTCACAACCAATGAGGCAACAACAACCCCTGCCGACTCGCTACCAAGCAAACGCTTTCCACTTCCCATCGCTACGCACAGACAGAAACAGGCACATTTCTGCGGCACCACTCGTCCATGCGAAAACCGCGGGTCACGCGCCCCGCCGCGCCCGCGCGAGAGGAACCGTCCGACGCGACGCCACGCCAGGACGGTCCCGATCCCAATCCTGCCTGCCACCCTGTGACCCATCGATTTGCTTGCCCCCACCAGGCCAAAGCCACCACCTTTCTCCGCTCCAGTGCAGCAGTGCTAGCTCCTCCGCGCGGTCCATCTCACTGACAGGCTCCAATTCGCGTCTCGCCTCGCGCTTGCTTTCCCCGCCATCTTCACTCCCACTCCCAGTCCACCTCCGCCCGCGCTCTCGTTTCCCAAGGCGAGAGCCGAGAGCTGCCGCCAGCCCGGAGATTCGCGATGCAGCGCCTTCTCGCGCTGGTGGCAGTGGCAGCCCTGCTGCTGGCGCTGCGGCCGGCGATGGCCACCGACCCCTACGCCTTCTTCGACTGGGACGTCTCCTACGTCACTGCGGCGCCGCTCGGCGTCAAGCAGCAGGCAAGCATTTTTCGGCCCTTCCAAGACCATTCCTTCCTCGTTCTCGCGTAGACAGCGCGTGCTGCTGAGTGCTGACAAGCCGGTGGAAACCGCCTGCTCTGCTGGGTGCTGGTAGGTGATAGGCATCAACGGCAAGTTCCCGGGGCCCGTCGTGAACGTCAGCACCAACTGGAACGTCGTCGTCAACGTGCTCAACGACCTCGACGAGCCCCTCCTCATCACCTGGTACGTATTCCTACGTTGCTAGCTAGCCGCCGCGGAGCACGCACCTCTACATACCCAGCGTTGCAGCGAGTGAACGTCGTGTGCCTCTCACAACGCAGGAACGGGATCCAGCACCGGAAGAACTGCTGGCAGGACGGGGTGCTGGGCACCAACTGCCCCATCCCGTCGGGCTGGAACTGGACGTACGAGTTCCAGGTCAAGGACCAGATCGGCAGCTTCTTCTACTTCCCCTCCACCGGCCTGCAGCGCGCCGCCGGCGGCTTCGGCGGCATCGTCGTCAACAACCGCGACGTCATCGCCGTGCCCTTCGGCCGCCCTGACGGCGACATCACCATCTTCATCGGCGACTGGTACAACAAGAACCACACGGTAATTGTTCTTACTTCTTACTGTATTTTACAGTGACACTCAACTAGTAGCCATGGGTAACCCTGTGCCTGAGACGTTTGGAGGTGAGCGGGGTTGCAGGATCTGAGGAAGATGCTGGACAAGGGCAAGGACCTCGGGATGCCGGACGGCGTGCTGATAAACGGCAAGGGCCCGTACCGGTACAACCACAGCCTTGTGCCGGCCGGCATCGAGTACGAGACCTTCAATGTGCATCCGGGTAATTCATCGTTCTGGCCTCACGTGTTAGCACTGTACTTAGTTCTCCATTAATCCGTAAAGGCTAACGGGCTGGCAAGTGTGTGGAGGAGCAGGTAGCTAGCATCGTTTTTTCTCTTCGGATAAGAATCTTGACACGCTGTTTAATAGTGGTACTACCAACTTCCCCGGTAAAACAAGGGTTGGCATTTGGCAACTCATCTTTACTTTGTAGATTGTGTTCAGATATGGTAACTTCAGAGCTTTTTAGCTGAATAAAGTCGTCTTCTACTAGCGCTCTGATTTTGTTAGTAGCTATCATAGTAATAAATAGTTCATCCGGCTGAAATGGTCACTGCACGTTCGAATCATATCAGTACTGCACAGCACTGCAAGTCTTCAGTACCATCAACATTTGGTTGGCATAGAGAGGCTGTTAGATGGCAGAGCGGTGAGAGCGCTGTGCCAAAATGTACTAGTACTAAAAATTCATCTCATTCCCACTCTCCTGTCGGTCAATTTACTGCACAAAAGTTTATTCATTTTGAGTGCAAAGAGCTTGCGATTGATAAAGGAACAATGCAAAACTAAAACCCCACACAGCAGACTGAAGAATATCATTTGGAGCCGAAGTGTATACTACTGACATTTGGGGTTTTAGTTTAGAGTTTATTCATAACCTTTGCAGACATTCACATTTGAACGTGTGTGTTCCTGAACTGAACGTGTGTGTAGAGTTTATTCATTGATACCTTTGCAGACATTCACATTTGAAACATCACCATCATTGGCGCTACAAAGTACAAACTAACCCATACAATAATTACCGTGAAATCCCGACCGAGGGTTTGTTTGGATGTACTCATATCCACTTCAATCCACGTGTGGTGGAGTGGATTTGAGTGAAAATTAAACTATTTTCCACCTCAATCCACTTCAACACACATGGATTGAGATGGATACGAGTGCATCCAAACAAGGCCCCATGTGATTAGTACGTAATTTCATTCTGCGCCGTTTGATGGTGCAGGCAGGACGTACCGCATCCGAGTGCACAACGTGGGCACGTCGACGAGCCTCAACTTCAGGATCCAGGGGCACAACATGGTGCTGGTGGAGACGGAGGGCTCCTACACCTCGCAGCAGAACTACACGAACCTGGACGTCCACGTCGGCCAGTCCTACTCCTTCCTCGTCACCATGGACCAGAACGCCAGCTCCGACTACTACGTCGTGGCCAGCGCGCGGCAGGTGAACGAGTCCCTCTGGCGCCGCGTCACGGGCGTCGCCGTGCTCCGCTACTCCAACTCCAAGGCCCCCGCCTCCGGCCCCCTCCCCGACCCGCCGCAGGACCAGAACGACCGGACCTTCTCCATGAACCAGGCGAGGTCCGTGCGGTGGAACCTGAGCGCCGGCGCGGCGCGGCCCAACCCGCAGGGCTCGTTCCGCTACTCCTCCATCAACGTGACGCAGGCGTACCTGCTGCGGAGCACGGCGCCCGTGTCCATCGACGGGAGGCGGCGCGCGACGCTGAACGGGCTCTCCTACGCGCCGCCGGAGACGCCGCTGCGGCTGGCGGACGCCTACGGGGTGAAGGGCGTGTACACGCTCGACTTCCCGGAGCGGCCACTCAAGGGCGCCCCGAGGATCGCGCGATCCGTCATCAACGGCACCTACCGTGGGTTCATGGAGCTCATCTTCCAGAACAATGACACCAGGATGCAGAGCTACCACATGGACGGATACGCCTTCTTCGTCGTCGGGTAACCAATCCATCGACCGATCGACGAACATGTTATCGATCTTGGATAGATAGATACTAACCGTGCTGGTCGTCGGCGGCGCAGGATGGACTACGGCGAGTGGACGGAGGACAGCAGGGGCACGTACAACAAGGGAGACGGCGTGGCGCGCAGCACGATACAGGTGTACCCGGGCGCGTGGGCGGCGGTGCTGGTGTCGCTGGACAACGTCGGCGTCTGGAACGTGCGGTCCGAGAACCTGGACTCGTGGTACCTGGGGCAGGAGGTCTACGTCAGGGTCGTCAACCCTGAGGACACCGGCAACAAGACCGAGATGGCCATCCCCGACAACGCCCTCTACTGCGGCCAGCTCCACAAGTACCAGAAGTACGCACAGTTTCTTCAGCTCAACTCTCTCGCATCCTGCATTGCTTGCTAATGCTCTGTGCTGCTCCACTCTGATTTGTTGTTTCAGGGAGCAGACTCCGCACCACAAGATGGGGGTGTCTGCTGCGGCGCCGCGCTCGTTGTCCCTCGCGGCGGCGCTGCTCCTGGCCGGATCCTTCGTGTTGGCGCCGTAGAGTGGCACCGTTACTTGTGCGCCGAGGCGACACCGTTGATGTAGGCTTGTTTAGGATTAGAGGTGTAGGCCGCGTCATTGTCATTTTCCCCTGTCGATATGAGAATTGTTTCTTGTTCATGTGCCAGTAGTGCTGGGCTCCGCCTGATTGCACACGGTACAGTTTTCCTTCGCTTTTAGTGTGTGTTAGCCTGTTAGGAAGGTCGGTCGATTGTTTATCTCTCATTAGTTCATCCCTTTTGTTCGACGTGATAATTCTGATCTTAGCATTTCTCACACCTCCTGTTGTCTTGTTCTTCAATTGGCTAAAAACAGAGAGCATGCTCGGTTGTGGACCAACCTGGCCTGGATTCAATCCCGTTCAGTTAGCGTGCGAAACCCCGTATGCCGGGTCAGTTTGGTTATACGGCCGCACCCCCGCCTGGAAAGACCCGGTTATACGGCCACACCCCACCAGGAATAGGGATTAAAACGGAACAGAAATATTTTGAATTGACCATTTTCGTTTTCTATATTATGAACCGTTTTTTAACATGAAAAATTGTCAGTTTCAATTGATTTCACAACCATTTTCAACTATTTTTTATACTCTTTAATTGCTAAATGTAGAAATATCCCGAAACCGACCGCTTTCGTTTTTCTATATCGTAAGTCTGTTTTCGACCGTTTCCGACCGTTTTCATCCTTAACCAGGAATCGAACCACTCTGGTCTCTGGAGTCGTGGAACGAATCCCTGCGGAGACGAGCGCGACGGCCGCGGCGCTTGGTCCTCGCGACAGCATCGACACGAGATCTTGCACGAGCCCTGCTCGCGATGGCCGGTCTCGTTGCACACGTATGGCTCAATCCTTCCCTGGATTGGTTCCACTTGAGAATTAATCCCTTGCAACTGAACATGGCTTAAAGCATGTGGGCTGTGGGGATTCAATTTCTAATCAAGAAAATTGTGAGTGCTGCAAAGGAAAAAAAAAAAGTGGGGTGGGGACTATCCCCATCATGCACCCGTGGACACCCACCGTAGATTCATGCCACGTGTCCATAGATTTCGGACGACTGAGATATAGGAATTGTGAAATAAAAATGTCCCATATGCTTGATTCTAAGCCCGCAAGCTTCATGGACCTAACAAAAGAAACAAACAAAACTCCCAGTCTATTTGTATGATCCATTACGTGCATCCGTGGATGCAGTCCAGTCCTCCTTTAGGCGGGTCACGTGTTGATGCGTGGGCCAGATTCGTATTCAGCTATGTGGTCTTGCGAAGCTTTGCCCATTTCCATTTGAACTAATATCGTGTTAGACTCTCCTAAAAAAAACGTGTTAGGCCCATCTCCTAGAGTTTCGGTCAGCTCTGATTTCAGCCGCTCATGCTGTGGCAACAAGAAAACCATCCAACATCAGTTCTTTGATTTTTTTTTTGAATTACATAAGTACAGACGCATACGTTCAACACACGCACACTCACTCCTATGAACACACATACGCAAACTCAACCCCTATGAGCACCTCCGAAAGACTATGCCAGCACATCTCGAGATTAACGAAGTCACCACATGTGTCTCGCTATCGACGGGAACGTCGTCTACCACTGAAAGCACGTTAAATCCTGAGATTGACGAAGTCACCACAGACGTCTCGCTGTCGACGGGAACGTTGTCTACCACTGAAAGCACGTTAAATCCTGGAATAAATCTAGAAAAATACGAACATCCATGTCAAGTCGAGAACTTGAACCCAGATGAGTAGGTTCCACCACAAGGAGCCTAACTAACTGAGCTAGGCTCATATTATAAGTTTTGTTCGAAGAGCTTATATATATATATATATATATATATATATATATATATATATATATATATATATATATATATATATATATATATATATATATATATATATATATAAAAGCTCCTAGTGGTACCTCTCCAGGTGCCCAGCCTAGGCGTTGTCACACCTGGGCCTGATGCCGACATGGAAGCTACTGCGTCCGTTGCCGGACCATCTACAGTCCCGCTACAGACCGAGTCAACGCCGCCTCTAGGGAAGATGACCGTGTGAGAGTTCATTGCAGGTCTGAAGCACCCGCTCACGCAGCCGCTGCTCCAGTCGCCTCTATGCCTCCATGTGTCGCGCCCGCGGGAGGAGGACCTGGTGCCCCGTCGCAGTGACCGGCTTGCCTCCAAATCCGTGTACCACGACCTCAAGCCGAAGAACCAAGCCAAGCGAGTAATGCTCAAGAGGTGGAAGCCTGCTTCGGTGTCTGCATCTCGCTCTTCTCTGACCACATCGGATGCAGCGGTTGCGGCACGTTTCCATGAAACCTCCGCTGAGCCGCTATCTTCCTCAAAGCACGCGGCCATGCGCGAGCTCTTCCCTAAGGCCACGGCGCGTAGGGGACGGTCGACGCCGATGGCGTCTTGAGCATTCCATCGCTCCATGTTGCACAGCTCGGTCCATCTGTGACTAGGATCACCGCTCTTTTTAGTCGCACATCGGTTTCTTAGTTAGTACAACTAGTTTATTCCACCACCCCGCTGTGCCTTTTGTTGTGTTCAACCCCATCACTAATGGCATCTCATCATGATGTGATGTTGGGCGTGTATGACTCTCAACTTCTTCTTAATGAAACACGTGCTATGCACGTTCTCGAAAAAAAGACTACAAGCTCCTAAGTAGATGATTTATCTAGTGTGGTTTCAACAAACAAGCTAGCATATGCATTCTTTAATTTGCGTGAGAGCAAGTGCAATTCTATGGTCCATTTGACTTCGTAGAAATGATGTGAATTTTGACAAAAAAAGATTATACTCTTATTTGCAGGTTATTTTCATAGCCAATTTATTAGACTCGTTTTTGAAACATCCTGCGGAAGAAAAGCAACAAATCACCTTTGACGTGGACTTGTCGCATATTGAAGACTTTAGCTATGGAGATCTTCATCAAGCATGGGTGGTCGTCATTTAAAAGAATCAGTGTTTAGATAGGCTCATTTGGTTTCTCCTTTACAACCGGTGGTTGAAACTGTGAAAATTCCAGGGATTGAAGCGTCGCACCTTTGCCGTGCCCGCCTGCATGTTAATATAGGCCAGGAAAATACCCCTGGCGTGGTTTATAAGTTGCCGAGATTGCTTGCCGGTTAAAGGAAAGTCTAGATCCTATTTACAAGGAAATTATCCTCCTAAAAGTATAACAATATATTATACAATTCTATATATATCCTAAACCGGTGCAAGTCAATCATGTCACGTTGGTTACAATATATTTGAATATCTCAACAGCCACTCTCAATCATAACTTACATAAGTTAAGATTGTGCCAAAAATTTCGTAGTTTCTGAATAGTGAGAGACTTGGTGAATCCATCCGCAACTTGGTCATCTGTAGATATAAGTCGAATATCCAATACTCCTTGAGTTACCCGGTCTTTGACAAAATGATAGTCCACCTCAATATGCTTTGTTCTAGCATGGAATACTGGATTTGCCGAAAGGTACATTGCTCCAATATTATTGCACCAAAGACGTGCTACCGGTGGACTTTTTATGCCTAACTCTCGCAAGAGAGTTTGAATCCAGATAACCTCAGCTGTTGCATTTGCCATAGCCTTGTATTCAGCCTCTGTACTAGATCGTGATACCGTGGCTTGCTTTCTTGAACTCCAGGATATTAAATTAGATCCTAAGAAAACTGCAAACCCACTGGTAGAACGACGATCATCCACACATCCTGTCCAGTCTGCATCAGAAAAGGTACTAACAAGTACAGAGGTTGATCTTTTTATCTTTAGACCAGTACTTACTGTAGACTTGAGATATCTCAAAATTCTTTTAACTGCTGACCAATGTGAGGTAGTGGGTGAATGTAGAAATTGACAAACTTTATTGACTGCAAAAGATATATCAGGCCGAGTCAAAGTAAGATATTGTAGTGCTCCAACAATACTACGGAAACGTGTGACATCTGCTGGTCCGAGTTGTTCTCCATCTTGGACCGAGAGCTTTTCAGAAGTAGATAACGGGGTGCTTACTGATTCAGAGTGCTGCATGTTGTAAGGTCCTAGATGGCTAGAGGGGGGTGAATAGCCTATAAAAATTCTACAAAAACCACTAAGCAAACTTGTTAGAATAAGAAACGGCGTAAAGCGAGTTTTGCTTAGCCAAAAGTTGTGATGCAAACCTCCTATCCACAAGTCTAGTAGATTATGATCTCTAGTTCACACAAGTGCTATGTCACTAAGTTTACACTAGAGAGCAAGCTAACAACACTACTAGCAAAGCTACCACTAGAGCTACATAAGAAAATCTAGTAAATGTAAATGCAAGAGAGAGGATTGTGATTCTTATACCGACGGTGGAGTGAAGATGTTGCCAATCACCAAGATGATATACAAACAATCAATATTGACAACAACACAATATGAAGACCAATCACCGGGAGACAAGAGACACAATATTTTTGTTCACCCAGTGTTTACTTGTGCACCGACAAGCTACGTCACCGGTTGTGTCGAGCAACACTTAGATGGTTTCCCGGTGTGACCCTCAAGTCACTTGCCCCTCAAGGCACGCCCCGCAAGGCACCGCAAGACACCACTCTCAAGTGAGGTAACTCAATGACACGTGGATTTCACTAGAGTTGCTTTTGGCGTCCCGCCGAGGAAAGCACAAGAACCTCTCACAATCAACCAGAGGTGGCCAAGAACAATCACCTTCTCCTGCCAACGCCTCCAACAATCTCCAAGCCGGCTAGGAGCGGTACTCTCCAAGAGTAAAAAGAAATCCACCGGCTAAACCACCCACAAGTGCCACTAGATGCCCTCAAGCTATGCAATGTACTTTGGGATCACTCAATCTCACTTTTCATTTGCAATCAAGCAAGAGAGATGAGTGGGAGGAGTAGCTTTAGCTCAAAGGATGCACAAGAGTGTTAGAAAATGCCAAGAGACCTCCCCAAGGGCCGGCCAATGAGTATTTATAACTCCCATCCTTGAAACTAGCCGTTACCACTTTACTGGCCGTTTTTCAGGATGACCGGACGCGCCGGTCGCACTGACCGGACGCGCAGCACCGCGTCCAGTCGCCCTGCGCCATCCACGTGTCCCTCAAAATCAAACGCGGTCGTCTGATTTCAACGGTCGACACAGTGTCCCAACGGTCACCGCGCGACCGGACCCTCTGCTTTCAACCGACCGGACGTGCAGATGCGCATAGCACCCGCGCGCGCGACAACAAGACCGGACGCGCTCCACGCAACGACCGGACGCGACAGTGTCAGCGTCCGGTTGGAGTCCAGGAAGCACCCTTCGCGACCGGACACGTCCGATCGCGTGTGACCGGACGCGCCGCGCGTCCGCTCAATCCTTCGCCACGCACTGTTCCTCTGGGTGCCCGACCAGACGCTCCGGTCCCGCGAGTGACCGGACGCGCCGGTTGCAAACCCTAGCCCGCGCGCCTGACTGCTGCGCTGTACTGACCGGACGCGTCCGGTCAAACCGTGACCACGTCCGGTGCAGCATCCAGTCACCTCTGTGAACTCCATTCGTCTCCGTTTCTTTTCCGACTTCCGGCGTAGTGAAAAATAGGTATTTCATTTTTCCGGCGTAGGGAGAGAGGAACCCAAACCCCTCTCTACCCGCAAACCACAGCGCGACCAACGCCACCTTTGCAAATGTGCCAACACCATCAAGTGTACATCTTCATGTGCTTGTGTGTTAGCTTTTTCTCAATCATTTTCAAAGGTTTTCCAGTTAGCTCACTAGGCCCTACATGCAATGCACTTCATGAATTCACCTAGTGGCACCCGTGCGTCGAATAACCGATAAGACTTCCCCTCTTAATAGTTCGGCTATCGACCCTAAACCACTCACACCCTCTATGGTGTCTTGAGTGTAAAACAAAATGGCCCTATGGTTATACCTTTGCCTTGAGCCCATTTTGTTTCTCCAAATGATATGATCCACTTCATATCATCACATGACCGTCTCGATCCATCAACCTTGACTTTACTTGCTCTTCACCGTTGCATCAGTCCTGAAAGCATCTAGGCCCCGAGAGTTGGTTTCGGCAATTGATGACAATACTTTATTACCATGACTAACGTGTGTTTTGCAGAAACCTTGGTAAGTTTGGTCATGGAGGTGATAACTGCTTTGGGCACCATGGTATTCATGCCCCTTGATGGAAATCGTTTCGGTTTTCAAAGGAGTGACGTCAAGATTAAGGACGGTTAGTTCCGGATGTCGAGGTGTTGAGTGACATTTGAAATAGTCGTTAGGATCTTCATTTTCTCTTTTGGCCGTACTATAAAGGGGAGCATGAGCGGGTAGCTTGACCTAGGTGAGTCTTATGTTTAGGTGTGGTGCACACTTGTGAAACTTAGCACTAGGCAGCTCTAGAATAGCTCAAAGTTCAGTTGGAAGCAACTTGGTTCAAGTTGCGTCGCGTTTCGGAGAGTTTAGAGGGTTTTTCCCTTGACCGGACGCGGTTCTCGGCTTGACCGGACGCGTCCGGTTAGTTCAAAACCGCGACTGCGTTCCGGCGCTGACGACCGGACGCGGCCCTTGCGAGGACCGGACGCGGTGGTCAGGGCCGACACGTGTAACTTGAGGGAAAACTTTCGATCGGACGCGACCTGGGTGTGATCGGCGCGTCCGGTCACGTTCTAGTAAGGTCCTGCAACGACTGGACGCGTCCGGTCATCACCGATCGGACGCGGTCGCGCATCCGGTCTCGTTACAGTAAGCTCCCTGCACGACTGGACGCGTCCGGTCACCCCTGATCGGCGCGTCCGGTCACTCAGCCGAGATTTTAGAATTTCGACCGTTACGGCGACCGGCGCGTCCGGTCACTTCGACCGGCGCGTCCGGTCACCCCGTTTTTTTGCTGAGTTGGCAGGTAACAGTTCGTTTCGACTGTGGGGTGTATAAATACATCCCCACCACCTCTTTTAGAGGTCTCTTGCTCATTTGATCAGCTGAGAAACACCTTTGGAGTGCAAGGGAGTGCAAGAGCTCTAGTGAGGATTGTGTTTTGAGAATCAAAGCTTGAGAGTTCCTCACTAGCGATTAGAGAGTAGCAAGTGTGCATCCACCTTCTCATTAGGCTCGTTGTGGTCAGGTGAGAGTTCTAGCTTATTACTCTTGGTGATCGCCATCACCTAGACGGCTTGGTGGTGATTGGGAGTTTGGTGATCATCCGGCGGAGCTTGTGGATGACCCAACTCATCTTGTGAGCGGTTTTGGGCGATTCACCGTGACGGAGTGTCAAAGAATCAGCCCATAGAGAGCACTTGATCCTTGCGCGGATCAAGGGGGAGCTACACCCTTGCGCGGGTGCTCCAACGAGGACTAGTGGGGAGTGGCGACTCTCCGATACCTCGGAAAAACATCGCCGTGTTCCTTGTCCTTACTTTCAAGCATTTACTTTCTCGTATTTATATTCATTGCTTGATTTACCTTCCTAGAATTGCCATGCTAGACTAGGATTGGAAACTAGGGTGCAAAACTTTTACCGGTAGAATCTCTAGGAACACAAGTAGGCACTAGGGGTGAATTCCGGCTTGTAGGATTTAATTCTTGCAATTAATTTTTAGAAAAGCCCAATTCACCCCCCCTCTTGGGCATCTTGATCCTTTCAATTGGTATCAGAGCCGAGTTGCTCCTAATTTAGGCTTTACCGCCTAGAGCAAGATGTCTAACGGGGAAGGACAACCTCCCACCTTTGAGGGGGATGATTTTCCATATTGGAAAATCCGTATGGAGGCGTATCTCGAAGCCATAGACGTTGGATGTCTTAGAGCCGCAACCCAAGGGCTTCCGGCTATCAAGGATCCCGCAAACCCCATTGGTGACGAGGAGAAGTATGACCGGTGGAATGCAAAGGCTAAAAATGCACTCTACCGGGGCTTAGGCAAGGATATCTTCAATCGTGTGCGTAATGCAAAGAACGCTCATGAATTGTGGGAAAACCTTTGTGCTCTCCATGAGGGAACTAAGAGTGAGCGTGAGGAACGCTATCATATTGCTTTAAAGAAAATCAATTCTTTTGAGATGCTTCCCAAAGAAAGTGCTAATGACATGTACACTCGATTAAATGTTCTTGTAGAGGACCTCAATGCTCTTGGGCTCACTCAAATGAGCCAATCGGATGTTGCAAGGAAGATCTTAAGTGTTCTTCTCGTTGAGAAGTATGGTCACATTGTCACCATGCTTCACTAAAGTGATCTTTCCACCGCAACACCGACACAAGTATTGGGGAAGATCAATGCTCATGAGATGTACATGCATATCACTCCGGAAGAGGGCTCATCATCTTCCAAGAAAAAAGACTTGGCCTTCAAAGCTAGTCATGACAAGAAAAAGAAGAAGGGCCAAGCCATAATGGTACAAGAGAGCTCAAGTGAAAGTGATGTTGATGATGAATCACTTGCACTTATGGTGAGGAAGACCACCAAAATGCTAAAGAAGCTCAACAAGAGTGGCATCAAGTTCGACGGCAAGAAAAAGAAATTCTTCACAAGTAGCAAAAGAAAGCCAATCTCAGAGATGGATTGCTACAATTGTGGTGAACTTGGCCACTTAGCTCATCAATGCCCTAGACCACCAAAAGACAAGTACAAGAACAAGAACAAGGGCAAGAAAAATGATTCAAGTGATGAAGAAGAAGAGAGGAAGAAAACAAACCATACAAGAAGAAGGATGGCAAGAAGAAGGAGTTCCACAAGAAGAAGAAGGGAGGAAAGGCATACATCGTTGGTGATTGGCTCACCGATATTGAATCATCTTGTGAGTCCTCCAAAGATGAAAGCAATGATGAGAAAGAGAAGGTTGCCGCATTTGTGATGGGGCCATCATCTTCACCAACATCTTCATCACCACCTTCACCGCCTCCTTCACCATCATCATCCACTACTCACCTATGCCTTATGGCCAAGGGTGAACGAAAGGTACAAAACCATGATAGTGATGATGATGATGATAGTGATAGTGATGATAAATATGATGCACCTTCTTATGATGAACTTGTAAAATTGTTGAACAAATACACTAAAGTCATAAGAAGGACAAGAAATGAAAATGATGAACTTCAAAATGAAAATGAATCACTCTCATCTAAGCTTGAAAGTGCTCAAAAGGCTAGTGGTGAACTTAAAGATCAAAATGAAGTCATGTCTTCCAATCTCAAGGAGCTCAAAACTTCTAATAAGGAGCTTAAAGATCAACATGATAAACTTGAGAAGAAGCATGATGAGCTCATCACTAGACATAACTCTCTAAAAGACAAATACACCACATTGAAAATTGACTATGATAGTCTTGTGGTTGCTAATGAACTTGCTCTTGAGACGCATGATGCTACTAACAATGTTGTTAAGTGTGATATAGCTACATCATGTGATGACTTGATCATTGAAAGCATTGAGCAAGGTTCTAGTAGCAAAGGCAAGAGTGTGGTTGAGTCAAGCAACTATGATGATTATGCCAAGATCAAGAGTGAAAATGAGAAGCTTGCAAATGAGAACAAGAAGCTAAAAGGTTTGATGGCTCTTGAGAAGCAAACAACAAATGAGTCACTCATTGAAGAAAACAAAAAGCTCAAGCAAGAAAAAGAGCATCTCAAGACCGGCCTAAGCAAGTTCACAAGAGGTCAATATTTGCAAAGTGAGCTACTCATGAACACCGTAATGAAGATGGATAGAAGTGGTATTGGGTACTTGGCAAATCAAGAGAAAAAGGCAAAAGCTCAACAACAACAAAGCAAGTCAAAGCCCAAGCCAAAGAGATGTGTTGAGTGTGGACAAGAAGGTCATTTTGCTCATGAATGCAAAACTCCACCACCACAACCCTTGCCCAAGCATGCTAGACCCTTTGCCTTCAATGCTCATTATATGCTAAGAAAAGATTCTAATGGAAAGATGAAAGTTATGTTCTTGGGTCCCCCAAACAAGAATAGGCCAAAGAAAATATGGGTTGCCAAGTCACTAGTTGAGAAAGTCAAGGGTCCCTCTCAAGTTTGGGTCCCTAAACAAAAAGCTTGATCTCTTGTGTGTAGGTGAACTACAAGACAGGTGGATCTCATTGGGTTATTGATAGTGGTTGCACTCAACATATGACCGGTGATCCTCGTATGTTCACCTCCATTGAAGAGAATGTGTTATGTCAAGAGAAGATCACATTTGGGGATAATTCAAAGAGCAAAGTCAAGGGTATAGGCAAGATTGCAATATCAAATGATCACTCACTCTCAAATGTGCTCTATGTTGCTTCATTGAGTTTCAACTTATTATCCGTTGGGCAACTTTGTGACCTTGGTTTCCAATGCTTGTTCACACCAAATGAAGTGGTAGTTTCAAAGATAGATGACAAGCAAGTGATATTCAAAGGCTTTAGATTCAACAATCTTTATCTTGTTGACTTCACCTCCGAAGATGCAAACTTGATGACATGTTTGTTCACCAAGACCTCACTTGGTTGGCTTTGGCATAGGAGGCTTGCTCATGTTGGAATAAACACTCTCAACAAGCTATTGAAGAAAGAACTAGTGAGAGGATTGAAGGATGTAAAGTTTGAAAAGGACAAACCTTGTAGTGCATGTCAAGCGGGCAAACAAGTTGCAAACACTCATCCAACCAAAGCTTTCATGTCAACTTCAAGAGTGCTAGAACTTCTACACATGGATTTGTTTGGGCCTACAACCTACAAGAGCTTGGGTGGTAATCTCTATTGTCTTGTGATAGTGGATGACTACTCAAGGTACACATGGACCTTCTTCCTTCATGACAAATCTGAAGTGGCTAATTGTTTCAAGAAGTTTGCAAAGAGAGCTCAAAATAAATTTGAAGTCAAGATAAAAAAGATTAGAAGTGACAATGGCAAAGAGTTTGACAACACAAACATTGAAGCTTATTGTGATGAAATTGGAATCAAGCATGAAGTCTCTTCAACCTATACTCCTCAACAAAATGGTGTAGTTGAGAGAAAGAACCGGACTTTGATCACCCTTGCAAGAACAATGCTAGATGAGTACAACACTCCAGAAAAGTTGTGGGCCGAGGCAATCAACACCGCATGCTATGCTTCAAATTGCCTCTTCCTACAAAAGTTTTTTGGCAAGACCCCCTATGAGTTGCTTAATGGGAAGAAGCCGGACGTCTCATTCTTCCGGGTGTTTGGTTGCAAATGCTACATCTACAAGAAGCGTCAACACCTAGGGAAGTTTCAAAGACGTTGTGATATTGGTTTTCTCGTTGGTTGCTCATCAAAGTCCAAAGCATATAGAGTATTTAACCATGCCACCGGTTTGGTTGAAGAAACATATGATGTGGAATTTGATGAATCTAACGGCTCCCAAGGAGCAATTAAGAATTGTGATGATGTAGGTGATGAACCCTTGCGGGAGGCCATGAAGAACATGCCCGTGGGAGACATCAAGCCAAAAGATGATGATGATGATGTACAAATTATTGATCCACCATCTTCATCACATGTGCCTCAAGATGATGACAAGAATGAGAGAGTTGAAAATGAAGACACTTATGTCTCTCATGAACAAGCCGAGGCACAAGCTCAAGATGTTGATGCTCCCCGTCCACCTCCTCAAGTGGTTGATAGAAGAAACTCACCTCTACTTCAAGCACATCCACAAGATCTCATCATAGGGAGTCCTACTAAGGGAGTAATGACTCGATCTCAAAAGCTTGCTTCTTTTTGTTGAACATCACTCTTTTGTCTCTTGTGTTGAACCGAAGAATGTAGAAGAAGCTCTTCAAGATCCGGATTGGGTGAATGCTATGCATGAAGAATTGAACAACTTCACCCGCAATCAAGTATGGACACTTGAAGAGCATCCTAAAGGTGCAAGAGTCATTGGAACCAAGTGGGTGTTCCGCAACAAGCAAGATGACCAAGGCATAGTAGTGAGGAACAAGGCAAGACTAGTTGCAAAGGGGTTCTCTCAAGTGGAAGGTCTTGATTTTGGAGAGACTTTTGCACCCGTTACAAGACTTGAAGCCATTCGTATCCTCCTTGCATATGCATCACATCATGATATGAAACTATATCAAATAGATGTGAAAAGTGCATTCTTAAATGGCTTCATAAATGAACTAGTCTATGTCAATCAACCTCCCGGGTTTGAAGACCCTAGATATCCTAATCATGTTTATAGGTTGTCCAAGGCGCTATATGGGCTCAAGCAAGCCCCTAGAGCGTGGTATGAGCGCCTCCGGGACTTCCTCATTGAGAAGGGCTTCACCATTGGGAAGGTCGACACCACACTATTCACCAAGAAGCTTAATGGGGAGATCTTCATTTGTCAAGTGTATGTTGATGATATCATCTTCGGATCAACAAATGAAGATTATTGCAAGGAATTTGGTGAATTGATGTCGAAGGAGTTCG
This sequence comes from Saccharum hybrid cultivar R570, assembly GCA_038087645.1. Lineage (NCBI taxonomy): Eukaryota > Viridiplantae > Streptophyta > Magnoliopsida > Poales > Poaceae > Saccharum > Saccharum hybrid cultivar. The sequence continues at coordinate 28,235,397 of JAQSUU010000015.1, read as the reverse complement.
AGATGTCTATGATTGGTGAGCTCATATTCTTCCTTGGTTTTCAAGTCAAGCAAATGAGAGAAGGGATTTTCATCTCTCAAGAAAAGTATACCAAGGATCTTCTCAAAAGATTCAAGATGGAAGAATGCAAACCAATCAAGACCCCAATGCCATCTAATGGACATCTCGACCTAGATGAGGGAGGTAAACCGGTTGATCAAACTCTCTACCGTTCTATGATTGGTAGTTTATTGTACCTTACCGCGTCTAGGCCCGATATCATGTTTAGTGTGTGCATGTGTGCTCGCTTTCAAGCTTGTCCTAAAGAACCTCACTTAAGTGCCGTAAAAAGAATCCTAAGATATCTTAAGCACACCCCAAGCATTGGTCTTTGGTATCTCAAAGGAGCTAGATTTTAACTAGTTGGCTATTCCGATTCGGATTATGCCGGTTACAAAATTGATAGAAAAAGCACATCCGGAGGGTGCCATTTGCTTGGGAGATCTTTAGTATCTTGGTCATCTAAAAAGCAAAATAGTGTGGCTTTGTCCACCACCGAGGCGGAATACATTGCCGCGGGGGCTTGTTGTGCACAAATCTTATATATAAAACAAACCCTCCTAGACTATGGAATTGTTCTTGAAAAGGTGCCACTTTTATGTGATAATGAAAGTGCCGTTAAAATTGCTAACAATCCGGTACAACACTCTCGCACCAAGCACATTGATATCCGCCATCACTTTCTAAGAGATCACGTTGCTAAAAATGATATATCACTAGAAGGTGTAAGAAGTGAAAATCAATTAGCGGATATCTTCACTAAACCTTTGGATGAGGCCACCTTTTGTAGGTTGAGAAGTGAACTCAATGTGCTTGATTCTAGCAACTTTAAAAAATGAGCTTGTGTTGTCCCTTGCATTGCATTGTATATTATGCCATGTTTATCTTATCGCAATGCATCTAGGGCTTGGCTAACACGGTTATGATAACCCTCCTTTGGAGGAGTGAAGAAGCCTAACCGTGGATCAAACTTGACAAGCAATCTAGCTTTACTTTCTTGTATTGCATTGCATATGCATGTTTGTTTCTTTGTCGTTTCTTTTTGGTTTGGCTTTGAACAACCTCTGTGTTCGTCCATGGGTAGAGAGAGCATTTTGACACTCCTAAGGGTTCAAAAACTCTATTGCATGGCCATACGTTGCTCCTCGGGTGTTTATTACCTATTTTCTTAAAAATAATACTAGCCTAAGGCAATCTATTTTGAAAATCTTGAGGGGTTGAGTAAGGTCACTCATATCAGGTTTCAATTGGTGTTTATTTGTGTCTCTTTAAATTGGAACTTGATTGGGAGAAGTCGCGTCGAAGTTCGGAATGAAGAAGGGCGAAAAACTGTGACCGGACGCTGGACCGGACGCTGCACCGGACGCAGTGATGCTTCACCAGCGCGTCCGGTCCCGGCGACCACCAGCGCGTCCGGTCATCCAGAAGACGAACTCCTGATCTAGTGACCGGACGCTGCACCGGACGCACTGCTGTCGACCACCGCGTCCGGTCCCGGTAACCACCACCGCGTCCGGTCATTCGCGATGACTTTCCCAAGTACCCCTCGACCAGACTCTGTCCGCGTCCGGTCAGTCCTAACCGGACGCGTCCGGTCGCTCTAGGTGCTTACTGGAGTGTGACCGGACGCTGCACCACCGCATCCGGTCATATCGACCACCGCGTCCGGTCATCGCGTGACGAGCGGATCTAACCCCTCATATAACCCTTCGGTTTCTTTCTTCTTTTTCCTCATCCGACCGCCGAGCCGCCCGTGCCCTAGCCGCCGTGTCCTCTCGCCGGTTTTTGCCGCCTTGGTCACCGGAGCTCGCGCCTTCGCCGCCCCCTGCACTCTCCGGCGAGCCCGCGCCTCTTCTCCATCGCCTGCGCCACCCGTCCAGCCGCGCCGCGCCTGCACCTCCGCCGCTTTGCCCTAGCCGCCGTCCTCTCCAGCCGCCGGTGAACTGCGCCACCCTCTCCATCACCTGCGCCACCTCCGGCCGGCCCTTGCCCTCCCTCGCGATCGTCGTCGTTCGTGGCCTTCGCGTTGCCCTAACCCTAACCCTAGGGTTCACGCCGCGACGTCTCCGTCGTTCATCGTCGAAACTTTCGTCGCGCGACATCTTCATTGCGAGGTTGTTACGCATCTCCTTGATACTCGTGTTAGGGTTTGCCAAAATTTCTTTATTATTATCCTAATTATCTCGTGTTTCGGCAAATCAGAGCTCGTCCGGCGAATTCGGGAAGTCTCGCAAACTAGGTTGTCTTATCTTTTCACCGTCTACTCGTCGATCCGAGGTAGCTTTTGAGTTTAGATTCATGTCTTACCTATTATGCTTGCTATCTCTAGGGTTTCGCACCTAGTAGTTTATATATGTTTCTTATAGTAGATCCATCTATTTCGTCTTTTCAGCGAGTTTGTCGGTGTGTCGGGGTGATCTCAGTTCAGTTGCTGAATCCGAGGCCAAGCCTGCGGATACGGATTGAGGCCAAGCCTCTCGAGTGTCAGTACACTATCTTTCAGAGGCTTTCTGACAGTGTGACAGCATGGTTCGTTGCAAGAACACCGGTGGTGCTCCTAGTGACGGGGATGACAGTCCTCCTCGTCTGTCTGAGGTTGCGCGTGGAAAGCGCATCAAGATCATGGCTAGAAAGAAGAAGAAGACCCTTACCGATGCAGAGATCGCTCAGGCAGTTGCAGATGCAGCAGAGCAGGCAGAGAGGGGAGGCAGGAGCAGTGGTATACGCATTGGCGAGCGTCGCTTTCATCTTGAAGGTCGACAGCTTGGTACAGAGGCTACAGAGGCCACTGAGGGCACAGAGGGCACAGGGGATGCAGATGCTATGTCAGTTGATCCACCTGCAGAGGCTCCAGAGGGGACAGAGGAGCAGCCAGCTCAGACTCCACCGCGTCGCCGCTCCACACGCACACGAGCTCAGGTGACTCCTAGGCCAGAGGGCCAGCGTCGTGGAGCACGTCCACCTCCCAGGGCTAGAGGTTCACCCCCGGTCGAGCACTTTGACTTGAGGGGTGCTACAGCACGTCAGGTGCAAGGCTTGAGGTTCGTTGAGGTCAGTCGGTGGTTCCCACCTCAGAGAGACTCCAGAGCTTCAGAGGGTTTCTATACTCCTCTACAGGAGGATTTTTACAGAGCTTATGTTGACAGCGGCATTGCTTTTCGACCAAAGAGGGTCTGTCGCATTGAGTCACTCGTTGAGGTTGTGGGTGAGCAGCTTCGTCTGCACCTGTCCTTTCTACCGGGCTTGTCAGACTTTCTTAGACGGACAGGTGCATATTGCGGCACATGGGTTAGAGAGTTCTATGCTTCATTGTGGATTGATCCGGCCCATGAGTTCATACACTTTGCATTCCAAGGCCGCGACCGCAGACTGTACAGCACTAGAGTGCGGGAGATTCTCAGACTCCCAGCTTCAGACACAAAGATTCATCAGCTCTGCTTTGGTCAGACTCCTCCACCCAGACGCCCTCACGGCGGGACAGTGCCACCTACAGATTTGATTCGACCCTGCTTCCGTGAGCCTTTTGGCGAAGGGTCTCGTCGCACTCCTGCCAGTTTGACACCGCTAGCCCGAGTCCTGGATGCTATAGTCAGACGCACTCTTCTTCCCAGGCTTGGCTACAGAGAGGGATTGACTAGGATGCAGCTATGGGTTGTTCACCACCTCCTCTCACAGACACCTTTTGACATTTGAGATCTTATGCTTAGTGAGATGGAGGACACCCTGGCAGAGGGATTCAAGGGACATCGTCAGCTGCCCTATGCTCACTGGATTTGCTTCATCATCAGGTCTGCACTTGAGCTTCCTGCAGAGATTAGAGCTGAGATATCTGATACTACCACCGCTTTTTCTGAGTATGATATCCGTCAGCTATGGGCTTCAGTTACGAGAGAGCAGGCCCCAGTGCTAGGACAGCGTGAGAGACCTGAGGTACCAGAGACAGCAGCTGAGCAGGATGCCACCGTTGAGGGGCTTGCTGAGGCAGAGCTTGCAGATCTTGATGCTCAGCCTGCTGATCTAGCTGAGGATGAGGCCTCTGACAGCACTGACGAGGACTATCAGCCCATCCCTAGGTATCGGTCTCCTCGGCCTCACGACCACGAGGCCGGTGGCTCTGGTTCAGCCTCTCGCTCAGATCCAGCCATGGTGGCTATCCTTGAGAGGCTGACCCAGGCACAGGAGCGACAGGAGCTGCAAATACAGAGACAGGCTCAGGACACAGCTGCCGTGTTTGCACAGATACAGGCTCGACAGGACGAGTTCCAGAGACAGCAGCTTGAGATACAGCGCCAGCAAGTCGAGATGCAGCGCCAGCAGTATGAGATGCAGCGACAGAGTGCAGCTAGCCAGCAGCAGTATTTGGATCTTCTGCGCCACCTAGTCACTGTTGGGGTTCCTCCACCTGCTTCTGTCCTGACTCCAGCTTTACAGTCCAGTGGTCCGTCGAGTCAGGGACAACCGAGCTTTCAGTTCACCTCTCCACAGCAGCAGGTCCCCCAGTCGTTCTAGTCCCCGAGCTACACGCCTATTCAGACAGGGTTTACTCCTTCAGACCAGCCTTGCCCTCACCTCCTGACAGGCACACCATTCGGTGATTTCAGTGCCATATACAGCGAGCTGACTGGTCAGCCGACGCCCTCGCACACTACCTTTGCTACTTCTTCAGGGTTGTCAGCTTCAGAGGCAGCTGTTCCTCCTGTGACAGGGACAGGCACTACAGAGATAGTTCCTTCGTCAGTTGCCTCGACCGATCCCCCAGCTATTGGCTCACTACAGGCTCAGGTCACAGAGACTGCTCCACTTGTTGCTTCTACGTCAGTACCTGTTCCTGTTGCTCAGACCTAGACCGCTTCACAGCCACGTGCTTCTTCAGAGGGTCAGCCAGATAGCTCCGATTCCGAGGGAGACACTCTGCACTTCGTGATTACTCCGCGCACCTCGGCACCCGACACGACTCCGTCTGTTCCCCCGTGAGATCCCTAGACTAGTTTTTGGCGTTTGATGCCAAAGGGGGAGAGAGAGTAGATTCAGGGGGAGTTTTGATAGAGGGTTTTCGTTTTTATTTGTGTGCTACATTCATGCATCATGTTTACTTTACAGTCATTGCATTCGTGTGACATGTGGTCGTGTGAGATACTTTGAGTCTAATGGTTTATCTAGTCACTGTTTTAAATCATGTCACTTGTTTGATTATAGCTCTAAGGTTGTGCTTCCGTGCCTTACTCCGATTTCTCTTGAGCTATATCTTTATGTGTACTAACGCTTTATGTCTTATCTCTTGAGTACACACTTTTGGCTTGGGGCACATAAGCAATTCCTAACCCTTTGTGCTTATTGCTTTTTGCTTATGTGAACCAAGCATGCTCGAAAACCTCAACTCCTATCTTTTGAATCTTAGTGTTGTCATCAATCACCAAAAAGGGAGAGATTGAAAGCATCTAGGCCCCGAGAGTTAGTTTCGGCAATTGATGACAATACTTTATTACCATGACTAACGTGTGTTTTGCAGAAACCTTGGTAAGTCTGCATAAGTAGCCAGCTCTCCATTCCATGATGGGGACATTCTAGGATGTAATCTTGAAAGCGCTCCCATGCTTCTGGAACGGATTCATCATGTTGTTGCTGAAAACTTGTAATCTTCCCACGGAGAGCATTGGTCTTGCCCATGGGAAAGAACTTAGCCAGAAAGTTCGTAGAGCAGAGTGCCCACGTAGTGTTCTTATCCTTCGTCGCGTAGAACCACTGCTTCGCTCTCCCCAATAGTGAGAATGGGAAAAGGCGAAGTAGTATGGCGTCTCTGGGAACATCTAATAAAGTGAATGTGCTGCAAATCTCCAGGAAGTGTTGGAGATGAGCACTTGCATCTTCGTGCGGCTTCCCACAAAACTGGTTGGCTTGTACCATATTGATGAGCCCTCGCTTGAGCTCAAAGTTCTTGTCGATGGCCGCGGCAGGTCCAGTGCGGATGTTGTCCGTAGTGGGAGCTGAGAACTCGCGGATCGTCTTGTTCGCCATGGCTGCGAACTCTGTTGACAAATTCCGGATGAAACTTCGGCGGTCTTCTGAATTGGATGAAGTGTTGCGTCGAAGTGTTGACTTCTTGAGCTTGGCTCTTGCCCCTCTGATTAATGCTTCAGGGTTGTCAACAAAATTTTCTGGAAGATGTCCTCTATTCATACATCACCCTGCAAAACAATAAGAATGGAAAAAATACAGGGGTAAATCTGTATGGGAGAATTGATGATCTCAATCACTTAATGATGCGAATGATGACTCAAATTCCGTATTCATTCCTTGTTAGTAAATCAACCTTCCCCGGCAACGGCGCCAAAAATGCTTGTTGGGCATTCTTAACGTCATTACCAAAAGTAGACTTAGTTTTCTAATTCTGATAACGGCGCCAAAAATGCCGAACCTATCCCTCATGCCACTTAAGCCAAGTTGTCATCCCCAGCATGACATGAGAGACGCGGTATTGAAATATGCAACTGCTCTTTCTAAATAAATAATAAATAAGATCTGCAAGCGCACAGATTAATACCGATGTAGCATTTTAACCGGGAAGTATTCCAGGTATCGTTATTTATATTTTTACCACTGGGAAGGGATTACTAACATCAATGTTGATTATGGAATGGAATATAGGAATGAGTATCAATCATTGCATGTATAAGTGAGAGCATTCATCTATCTCTTGCATACAGGGGTAAGTGTCACATAAAATATAGATAAAGTATGAATGGTGACAAAGATAATTAATCTGATCAGCTAGCCACATATAATAATGATAAGCACCTCAACAGATATTCTAGCAAGTCATTAGCATGGTATTAGGACGAACTACAAGGATATTTCCTAAGTTATTCTTAACTATAAAGTCTAGCATATCATAGTTAGTGCAAGTACACTTGGCAATCATTGCGAGAAAAGACTACGTCCATGCATAGTGATATTATCAAGGAAGATGAGAAACATAGCAATCACTCCCCCGTAATAATGTTGCTCTGCCTGCCTTACACACGGGAGGGGGACTATATAAGAACCAACGAAGCTGTCACCATCGCGGACCACCCCACGATCCGGCATAAAAGGTGCAATCGCAGATAAATATGGTCTAAGCACCACGCCTACACAATATTTATCATTTACCCATGGATCCGATGGATAAACGCTATACGATCCTAAACATGTATATAATTCCAATCTAACTAAGCCAAGCGTATAACTACGATAAACTAAGAACAATATAATTGCAAACATAAACAAGTAGAGCATAGTCATTATCAATATATTGAAATAGAACAAAGTTGTATTCATAATATTGAAGAACAAAGATGAACAATGAAGAACAGTAGAGGAATTACCAAGAGTCCTCTTGACAGATCCGGAAACCAATCGAAGATTGACTCCTTCTAGTTCTAATCCTATGTAGCTATGCTATACTAGAGATCTAGTTGATGTGGTGGCTCTAGGGCTTGATCAGAGACTCTCCTCCTGAGATCAGGGTTTGAAGAATTGAGAATGAGGGAGTGCCTCCTCCAGGGGCCAGGGGTCCTGCTTATATAGCCCCCTCAAGTGAACGTGGGCCGTCGGATCAAACCGACATTAATCGCACGGTTTTCCTTGATCCCTTAGGTCGGTGGAGCATAATCCGCGAGACGGAGCCTGATTGGCTCTCAGGCCAGGGCGGGCGCCCTAGGGGGCAGGGCGGGCGCCCTGCCTCCGGGCCCGTTCGGCCTCCCGTTCGATCTCGTGGCTTCTGGAGTCTTCTAGATGATAGAAAATCGGTGAACACGTTATTATCTCTATGTAAACCCGACGTGTGGGCCTTTCCTCCGTATTTTCTAATAACCCCCTGCAGAAACAGACAAACACCAAAACTCGTGGAATTCTATCAGATAAAACCCTAAGTCTAGGTGTTGGTTGCATTTGGATCCTTTTCTTTATTTATTTGATAACTATATTTGGTACTTAAGGACCGTCAACAGTGGTCAGGGCCGACACGTGTAACTTGAGGGAAAACTTTTGATCGGACGCGACCTGGGTGTGATCGGCACGTCCGGTCACGTTCCAGTAAGGTCCTGCGACGACCGGACGCGTCCGGTCACCTCTGACCGGCGCGTCCGGTCACTCAGCCGAGATTTCAGAATTTCGACCGTTACGGCGACCGACGCGTCCGGTCACTTCGACCGGCGCGTCCGGTCACCCTGTTTTTTTGCTGAGTTGGCAGATAACGGTTCGTTTCGACTGTGGGGTGTATAAATACATCCCCACCACCTCTTTTAGAGGTCTCTTGCTCATTTGATCAGCTGAGAAACACCTTTGGAGTGCAAGGGAGTGCAAGAGCTCTAGTAAGGATTGTGTTTTGAGAATCAAAGCTTGAGAGTTTCTCACTAGCGATTAGAGAGTAGCAAGTGTGCATCCACCTTCTCATTAGGCTCGTTGTGGTCAAGTGAGAGTTCTAGCTTGTTACTCTTGGTGATCGCCATCACCTAGACGGCTTGGTGGTGATTGGGAGTTTGGTGATCATCCGGCGGAGCTTGTGGATGACCCAACTCATCTTGTGAGCGGTTTTGGGCGATTCACCGCGACGGAGTGTCGAAGAATCAGCCCGTAGAGAGCACTTGATCCTTGCGCGGATCAAGGGGGAGCTACACCCTTGCGCGGGTGCTCCAACGAGGACTAGTGGGGAGTGGCGACTCTCCGATACCTCAGAAAAACATCGCCGTGTTCCTTGCCCTTACTTTCAAGCATTTACTTTCTCGTATTTATATTCATTGCTTGATTTACCTTCCTAGAATTGCCATGCTAGACTAGGATTGGAAACTAGGGTGCAAAACTTTTACCGGTAGAATCTCTAGGAACACAAGTAGACACTAGGGGTGAATTCCGGCTTGTAGGATTTAATTCTTACAATTAATTTTTAGAAAAGCCCAATTCACCCCCTCTTGGGCATCTTGATCCTTTCAGGTCCGTCGGCGCCAAGTCTTGCTCAAGCTTCACCATCGCATGGTCCTTCGCTTCGAAGCCTCGACTTGCCCTTCACCTTCACAACCGGTCCATCGAGCCAAGCTTCATCTTGGTCTTCACCATCTTGGTCATATGAGTCAATGTCATGTCTCATATTCAATGACCACCTTTATCTAAATCATCCACTTAGATATAAAGGTTAGTCCTAGGTTTCATCAATTAGCCAAAACCAAACTAGGGACTTTCACATGTTCACACGTTTGATTATATCTGATGCATATTTTTCTTGTGACAATAAAATACCATCAGATATCTTCTTTACTTCAATTCCCAAAAAATAATGTAGATCCCCTAGATCCTTCAGTGCGAAATCCTTCTTCAAATCTTGGATAAGTGCATCCGCAGCATCTGGTGATGAACTTGCGACTATAATATCATCAACATACATTAACAAAAATATTGTAACATGACCTTTCCTATAGAAGAATAATGAAGTATCAGCCTTTGATGCTTGGAAACTAATATCTTGTAATTTTTTACTCAGCCGAGAGTACCAAGGTCGAGGTGCCTATTTTAGACCATATAAAATCTAACTTGCATACATATTGTGACATAGACTGCTTCTCATACCTTGGAGGTTGTCTCATATAAACTTCCTCCTCTAGAATGCTACGAAGAAATGCATTCCGAACATCTAACTGGCGAAGAGACCACCCACTAGAAACTGCAATAGACAACACTGTTCTGATAGTGGTAGCCTTGACAACTGGACTAAATGTGTCTTCATAGTCAATACCATATCGCTGTTTAAAACCTTTTGCAACTAGACGGGCTTTGTACCTGTCTATTGTGCCATCAGCCTTTCTTTTGATTTTATAAATCCATTTGCAATCAATTATATTTCTACCTTTCTTTGGAGGAACTAGATGCCAAGTTTTATTCTCCATAAGTGCATGATATTCATTATCCATAGCCGTTTCCACCTTTCATCGTTTAAAGCTTCTTCTAGATTTTGGGGTTCACCCGTACTAGTAAAACAACCATACCCGATTGTGCCATCAGTTCTGATTTTTGGTTGTCTAATCCCAAGCTGAAGTCTTGTGATAGGCCTGTGTTGCACAGAAGCTTCTAAAGTTGGCTCCGCAGATAATCCAGATTGAGATGCAGGATGCTGAGTCTGGTCTTCAACCGTTGAGGCAGGTGTCCCTTCTGCCCTCTCGTTCGTGGCATGCACGGAGGCTTGGGTTGAGGCAGCTGTCTCCTCCCCATGGCTCAGCACAGCAGCAGGACACGTTTCTCGCCCACGCACCCAGCAAGGAGAAGTCGACGTCGAGCTCATCGTCGCGGCAGGCGCTACTGGTGCAGACAAGGATAAATCCACCTCGGGTGGTATAGCTCCTGAAAAATGTTGTACCTGTACCATCTCAGCATCATTTGTCAGCAGAAACCATCACTGTTATCCAAATTCTGTGGCAAATTAACCGGAACATTAGTTAAGTGGTCATCTAATTGTTCATCCCCAAAATTGTTGCGTAAGGAAGAGGGTAACAGGAGAATCTCAGAGCGAAGCCGTGCTCCAGCATTAGGATGTAGGTCCTTAAAGGGAAAGATTTCTTCATCAAAGACAACATCTCGAGAAATATAGACTCGACCAGTGGTGATGTCAAGGCATTTGTAACCTTTATGAAGGTTACTATATCCAAGAAAGACACAACGCTTTGAGCGAAACTCGAGTTTTCTAGAGCTATAGGGTTGAAGGTTGGGCCAGCAAGCACAGCCAAAAACACGAAGAGATGAATAATCAGGCTGTTAATTATACAAGCACTCAAAAGGTGTAGAAAAATGTATAACCTTGCTAGGGGTTCTATTAATAAGAAAAACAGCAGTGACAAAGGCCTCGTTCCAAAATTTTAGAGGCATGCACGCACTAGCAAGGATAGCTAGACCCACTTCAACTATATGGCGATGTTTACGCTCTGCTGATCCATTTTGTTGATGAGCATGAGGACATGAAACATGATGAGAAATGCCGATTTTGGTAAAGAAAGAATTTAGTTTCTCATATTCTCCACCCCAGTCTGTTTGAATAGCTATAATTTTTCTATCAAATTGTCTCTCAACAAGTTGCTGGAAATCATGGAATTTTTGGAAGACTTCGGATTTATACTTGAGTAGATAAATCCAGGTGAATTTGCTATAATCATCAATGAAACTGACATAATATTTGTTTCTACCGACAGAATCAGTAGCGGGACCCCAAACATCAGAAAACACAAGCTGTAAAGGGGCAGAAGAAATATTAGTGGATTTTGGATACGGAAGCTGATGGCTCTTGGCCATTTGACAAGCATCACAGATAGATTGTTTATTTGACTCACTAGAACATGGCAAGCTATTGGTACTAATAACATGCTGAGTAATAGAATATGACGGATGGCCTAAACGACTGTGCCACCTTGATGGTGACACTTTATTAATTCCAAAAACATGTCTCTTGACATCAATGGATGTAGAAGGAAGGGGATAAATGCCATGTCTACATCTGCCTTGCAGAAGAGTTTTCTTCGTGTCCTGATCCTTGACAAAAAAGAAATCAGGGTGAAATTCCATAAAGGCATGATTATCGGTAGTAAAACGATGAACTGAAACTAGATTTTTCTTAGCATTTGGAACATGAAGAATATTTTTCAAGTAAAGATTGCGATCAGGAGTATGAACAATAGATTGACCAACATGACTAATGTCCATACCTGCGCCATTAGCAGTATGAATCTGATCGCCTCCAGTATACCTATCACGGGTGGTTAGTTTCTCTAACTCGCCTGTGATGTGATCTGTAGCTCCTGTATCCGCGTACCAATTGGTATCTACAGTATATGCTGATGTAGCAGCATTAACAAGCCTCTGATCAGGTACATAAGTGTCATCGTAACGGTGCCAACAATCAGCAGCCGTATGACCTTCCTTGAAGCAGACCTGGCACACGGGCTTATCACCATTATTGTTGACGAAATTGTTGGCAGGCCGATTCTTCTTCTTGTTGTTGCCTAGGAAGCCTCCACGTCCACGGCCACCATTGCCACGTCCCCGGTTGCCACCTCTTCCATGAACACCAGTACCACGGCCAGCACCACGGCCAGCACCACGGCCACGGCGTGCAGCCGTGTTAACAGAAGAGGACGATTCCCCATGCCATAGGTCAACACGCTGCTCAAAATTTATCAGCTGCGTGTACAATTCGTTGACCGTGATCGGTTCAACACGAGCAAGGACTGCAGAGACAACTGGATTATATTCCAGATCAAGGCCCGTGATGATATAACTCACGAGTTCGTCGTCATCAATAGGCTTGCCAGCGGTGGCCATCTTGTCGGCGAGTGTCTTCATCTTGCCGACATACTCGGCAATCGTCATGTTGCCTTTTCGAGTCGTCGTCAGCGCGATCCGGGTGTTAACAACCCGTGCACACGTCTGGGAGGCGTACATGTCCTCGAGCGCCTTCCACAGTTGTGCAGATGAAGTGCACCTTGCGACCTGTGTCAACACTTCTCGAGAAAGAGAAGACACGAGGTAGCTGAAGACATGCTGGTCTTGTGCCAGCCACTGCATGTATGCAGGGTTCGGCACCTTCTTCTTGCCATTGGCATCATCAATCTCGGCGGCCGGAGCTTGGACCGTGCCGTCAGCGTACCCGAACAACTGGGCACCATGAAGCGTAGGAAGGACCTGAAGCTTCCACAACGGATAGTTCGTCTTGGTGAGCCGTTCAGTCACGGGATGGCCGATGGCGGCGTTCACAAGACTGTTGGATGAACTCGCCATGAAAATTGGTGTAGATGGGATCGCTATCTCACAACTCTCTTGATTTTTTTTATTATTTTAGAGGAGAGGCTCCGGTACCATGTGAAAATTCCAGAGATTGAAGCATCGCACCTTTGCCGTGCCCGCCTGCATGTTAATATAGGCCAGGAAAATACCCCTGGCGTGGTTTACAAGTTGCCGAGATTGCTTGCCGGTTATAGGAAAGTCTAGATCCTATTTACAAGAAAATTATCCTCCTAAAAGTACAACAATATATTATACAATTCTATATATATCTTAAACCGGTGCAAGTCAATCACGTCACGTTGGTTACAATATATTTGAATATCTCAACAGAAACTAGAACATCAAAAACTCATGCTCTAGCTCCGTTAACCCACGTTACTAAAGGCATAATTTTATCTATAGTTGGATAAATCATTAATCAAATTTAACTTTGAAGCATTTATTAACCGTATCACTTATGCAAAAAGCGAATTTGTTTGCCGGTATCTCGTGCACCTGACCCCAGTGATGAGATACCCGATTCTGACGATAACAAAAAGATATAGCCAATATGGACACTGAACAACCTCAGTCACCGATGAGCTGATGGAAATTTTCTGCTTGTCCTGACTCCATTTTCAGCACTATAAAAAAACACTCATTGCACTGCACTCTGCAGGCCTGCCTTAAACAAGGCATCCCAAGTCAAAGGGTTAGGTTTTCTTTCTATCCAGAGTCTCGCAGCTACAGCAAATCTGCAACGGCTCGTCCCCCTCGCCTTTAATTATGGCCATCACTGAGACTACTAAATTAACTTACTCCTACTAAAGTACGTAACCCACCAAGTACCAAAAAGTCATCAGCACACACAAGACGCAACACACAGAAAGGAAGCAAAGCAGTGGCGCAGTGCATATATCTGATCTACCACTACCAAACAATGATTGATTTCACGGTGTGGAGCGCGATGATGCCAACCACTCTATCAGTTCCCGGTCTATGCAGCGATGCGGTAGGGTTGGGAATCTGGGGCAACTGGATGGGGATTACAGAGAGAGGAGTGCGCTGCCCATCTGCACTTTTGCAGAGAGGGACAAAAGAATCCTCTCGGGTTTGCACTGCTGCTGAGAAGGATGTGCCACCTATGCTGGTGTCATCTTGCACAAACAAATCTTCAAGAATCAAGAGAATTTTTTGGATGGGATTTCTAGGGAAAGTGTGCTCTCAATTTGCAGACCGAGACAATTAGAGGGAAGAATCTTCTTCATTACTGATGAGGAAGACGTGGCACCAATGCTAATGCTATCTTCCAGACTCCCACTTCCAAATCTTCATCATTTCTCTGAAGAAAAGAGAAAATGAATGAAAGAAGAATACATAGTTTTTCTTGTTCTGTTAAGATCAGCTTCGACATTTTTGTAAACACTCATCATTTCATCAAGATTACGGATAACATATTAATCATGCAATTCCTGTACTCTAGACGACAGGGTTGTGTATAACTTTTTTGAGTCTCTACTGAAGTGCGTAGCAGCAAGGTCCACTTCACTTCTCATCAGTGGCCCATGTAGCCGAGGAAGCTAGGATCCAAGATCACCAAAGGAGCCTCATAACTGTGGGTGGTAAGACTCTGTGTGAGTCGCTTTCATGGACTAACAAGTAACAACCCAGGCCATCACCCTGATTCCGCGCCCGTGACAGTTGAATACTCGCGAGCACAACGGAACAAAGCCATCCGCATCAGACCAGGCAAGGAGACGAGCTACTAATAAAGAACGCCCAAGCTGCTGCTGCGGTAGGCTCCAAGCGTTGAACTGGTAGAGCATGACACCTGGGGCCAGAGTGCCAGATAGGCAGTTAGGTGATTGCTGCCCTGGCTTGCCATGGCCACGCGTGGTTGATGCTTCTGGACTGCTAATACAGCTCACTCCAATGAGGCAGATCGCCCTTTTGAGAAACAGCCCGGGTAGTCAACGAACCTGTTAGCTCTCTATGGCAGTGAGGCAGCAATTAATTCAAGAGTTTTACCGGGTTTCACACGAGTTCATACTCCAGTGGATGAGTTTTTAGAGGTTTAATCTGAACTCTTGCCGAATGATTGCATGATTGAATGGAGTAGTAAACCAATTCTTGCCGAATCGAAATGTTCATCGACAGATTTTTTTTGTTTGGCACTTTTATTTCCTGACTGCTCAGGCGATCCATCTACTGTGACTGTTCAGGAAACTTGCTAGTAGCACTGTATCTAAGTGATCACTTGAGAGAATACTGATAGTTACCACTGTTGCCTGAAAAATACTATATTTCAAGCACCGGAGATATAACAAGTCCCTTTGTTTGGATTAGAAAGCAATATATCTAAATAAAGAACCAATACAAATAATTTAACTAATAGCACCTTTGGAATAAAATTAAGGAAAATTACCATTTCGATTTTCATGTGGATTAGGAAGCAAAGTATCTGAACAAAGAGTCCATATAACAAGGAATAAAGACAATGGCAAAATAGTATTCGCTATTCTGATTTCTACTAGGATTAAAAAGCAAATATTTAAATAAAGAGCTAATGAAAATTGAATGATTCTTTTCTAACTGGATATACAAGAAATAAAAAGCTCAAGATAGAAAAATGAGATGATAACAGAACTAATTGCACAATTTGCGTGGGTCATTTTGTTAGTGTTCAATATTTAGTAGGCATTCTATAAAATACATACAAAATCATTCAGTTTGCCATAAAATGCAGATTTTTTATGCCTTCACAGATAGAAAAATATTATGGAAACGTTTGCGAACTTTTGGAACAAAAGTACGTTACATTCTAATTTTACTGAGCTTTACAAGTTTGCTAGTGAAATGAGAAATAATTGTCAATCACACATGTATTCCTACTCGCATTACAATTCAAAAATCAATTAAAAAAACTACTCTGAACTTTTTAAAAAGAGTGATTTCTTGCGCGCTATATACAATACACGTCATTCAAATTCTTTGGGATTTGGAATGCAGAAATTTAGGGGGTTTATAGTTCAATACGTGGTGATTTATAGAAGTCCACAAATTATTTCCTTTCTTTTTTTTATGTAATTGGAGCCTTTCATAGAGTAGGCATGGATCAAACCATCTTTCCTCCTTTTTTTTTTTAAATCAGGAGAACTGCCAATTTTGCAAACATTCCAAACTTCAGACTCCACTCTGAAATGTTTTTATGTGTTCATCATCTAGCTGGGTTGGTCCTACTGTTACTGTTACTGTTACTGTTACTGTTACTGTTACTGTCGCACACACCTCTTATATGGCAAAACAGAAATCTCATCAAGCGTAGAAGCATCTTTCCCCCACAATTCCTACCCGACGGAGACAGACAGCCTTGCTTCTTTTGCTCAAGTGCTCCCGTGCCTCCAGCTCTCCTTCCCAGATCCCCCACTCCTTCGCTCCCGTCCTCCCTCCACCGCCCCCAACTCCTCGCCGTCCCACCGCCCCGCACCACCCCCACCCACCACTCACCTCCATCCCCACCTCCGCACTCCCGCAATTCGCGTCGCCGACACCCCGCCCCGCCCGGCGGCGGAGACAGAGAGCGCGCCGAGCGCGCGGCGGCGGGCGTAGCCAATAGCCATGCTCCACAAGTTCGCGCTCGCGTTCAAGACCAAGACCATCGAGTTCTTCGCCGAGGAGGAGGAGGACGAGGACGCCGACCGATTCGCGCGCTCGCCGGCGCCGGGAGCGGATGGGGTCCTTGCCGGGCAGCGGGTGGTCGTGCTGAAGCCCGACCCGCTGAACCCTAACCCTAGCGCGGATGCGGAGGGGAAGGCGGCGTCCGGGCAGGAGGCCGCCGTCGCTGCGGCGCTCGCGACGGCCTCGTCGTTCCAGGCGGCGTACCTGCACCTGCAGGCCGCCCACGCGCCGTTCCTGCCGGATGCGGCGGCGGCCGCGGACGCCGCCGCGGTCTCGCACCTCCGGCGGCTGTCGGAGCTCAAGCGGATCGCGAGGGGTGCGCTGGCGGACCCGCCCTCGCCGGACGGGGACGGGACCCTCACGGGGCACCTCGAGGCCCAGGTGCGCGAGAACCAGGCGCTGCTGCGGTCGTTCGACTCCGTGGTGAACCGCCTACAGGCCGCGCTCGACGCCAAGGACGCCGCGGGTGCCGCGCTGCGGCTGGACTTCGAGGCGCTCGACGACGCCAACGCGCGGCTCGCGGGCCGCCTCGACCGCGCGCTCGCGCCTCAGCCGGGCGGCGACGCCGTCGGCGCGATGCTGTCCGCGGGCGTCTTCGACTCTGTCCTCCGCGACGCGCTCCGCGTGGCCCACCGATTCGCCCGCGCGCTTGCTGAGGTCCTCCGGTGCGCTGGGTGGGACCTGGCCGCGGCTGCAGAGGCCGCCTACCCTGGTGTCTCCTACTCCAAGGCCGGCCACTGCCGCTACGCGCTCCTCTCCCGCGTCTGCCTCTCTATGTTTGACGGATTCGACTCCTACCAATTCGGCGCCACAGCTGACACCACAGAGCTTGGAGGAATCGAGCTGGCAACCCGTAGGAACGAGTCATTGCAGCAATTCATCGAGCACTCAGATGCAGACCCCATGGAGCTGATGAATTCAAGCCCGGACTGCGAGTTTGCCAAATTTTGCGACCGCAAGTACAAACAGCTGATCCATCCTGGCATTGAGTCCTCACTGTTTGGGAATTCAGACTGCGGGGCATTGCCGGTGATGAGTGTGGCCGGCCCACTCTACGAGCTGTTTGTTGCAATGGCAAGCTCAATATGGACACTCCACAGGTTAGCCTGGGCGTACGACCCAGCAGTCGGCATATTCCAGGTTGGCCGGGGCACAGAGTTCTCAATGGTGTACATGGAGAACATTGTCCGGTCGAAGGGTTTCGTGGGGAGCAAGGAGCTCGGGAAGCCAGTGCGACCAAAGGTCGGGTTCACGGTTGTGCCGGGCTTCCGGCTTGGAGGGACAGTGATCCAGTGTAGGGTGTATCTAGATCATGGGAAGAGGGAAGAAGACATTATAGATTCGATTTGAGATGAAGTGAAACTATATAGTCAAAGAAAGAAACTGTACATTCCGAAACAAAAGGAGGTTGTGTAAAGGCGATCAAGAACAGTGCGTGGAAAATAACCTGCAGGATCAAAGTCTGCTGAATGATGAGTATAAAGAAAGCGATTTATCTTTCGTTTTAGTTTTTTTTGTTCAGCTGAAAGGAGGGGGGAAGGGGGGGTGTTGTGTAGGGCTGTACAAAGGTCATCAGATTCAGAGAGCTTTGTGTTCTAACAGAGTCGAAGAGTTATTATCTAATCCTCAGTAACTTTTTTGTGTGTAGCTCGACTCCATCTGTAAATGTATATTTACGAGTATTTGCTCGCGGATCTCTTATATTTAGAAAACCAGTTACTGCATTGTCCTACTAAATGAGTGTTATCTTGCCATTGCTTTCCAGATTGTTTTCCTGTTGTCTGGTCCATCCATAACTGTAGCATAACTGCATAAGCATGTTTGCCATTTAATACTGCTACGGTAGTTATGCAACTACCGTTGCAATAGTGTGTTCTTTCCAAGAGGCCAGCAAAATAATTTTGGATTGAGAAGTGAGTCAGGTGGCACAGATACCTTCTGTCCGGAAGACATGCTTAAAGCCTTGCTGAACTTCCGAAAGGGTTTCAGGTTTCGTTCAGTCAGGTAACACACTTGTCTTCAGCCCGTTAGAAAAAATGATTCTTATCAGTCTCCTGTCACCCGTATCTTCCGTCCGTTCTCCCAGAAAGCCAGTTCCATGGGCGCGTACAGTCATCGATCAACGTTCTCGGAGCTAATTTTCCACACCGTTCTCTTTTCCATTGAAAAGGTTTCGTACTCGTGCAGCTACTGGGCATTGATCCCCAGACCCCAGTGGCACCCAACCCATCCATCCTTGACTCTGCACAGCTGTCTGGGCTGGGCTACCATCACTAACTGCATCTTGTGATCTTGTCACCTACGCACGCAGACGCAGTAGATTAGCAGCAAGTTGTAATGCTCTTGTTTGGTACATCTGGTCTGTTCACGCGACGCTTTGCTCGCTGAACGGTGGCAACTTCTGCCACAGTTTTAGGTTTCACAAACGACGCGTTCCAGTGTTTTGGGTCATGTTTGGAGCGGCGCAAACATTCAGAAGGTTGCGAAGAATAGAAACGTCCTCGCAACCGAATTTCTAGCTCGGAATGAGGGGGCCTGTTCTTGGGACATGATTAAGACGCACAGCTGGCTCTGTAGAATGCTCTGAGGTCCAGGCACAGGCACAGGCACAGGCACAGGGTCTCTCTGTGTGTTGTGGGGGCGTGGCATGTTCGTTGCTTCGGCTCTAGTCCAGCAGCCGGCCTCTGCAGACTCTGATGCTCTGTCCCCGTGTTTTTGACCTCTGAGGATTCCTGTCGTGCTCGCTTCGCGGCTTACAGCGCGGCAGCGGCACCGGACTGCATGCGCGTGCCCGTTATTCCTTGAGTTCGCTTTACTCCCGTGCCTTCTTGCCGCCGAAGGCGAGCATATTTTGGTGCTCTGGTCGCCTGCCGTGCCGCCCGCTGCCAGAGACACCGGAACGGAAGCTGCTGCGGCAGCAGGCTCTTCTCCATCATGCTGCCGCTGGGAGGGTCACTGGGTCTGCATACCCCTCGGAGGCCGTACCGAGAGACGAGAATGAGTGCACTGGTACCGTTTGTGGTACAGCAGTGAACGGCAGCGTGAGGCGATCGGCGTGCCGCTGTGCCCCAATCATCGCTTTCGCTTCGTCGTGAGAGACGCGGGACCACTCGTCGGAACAGAGGTTTTTGAATCCGTTCTGGATTCAGCATGAGCGGGGATCTTGTCACGTTGTTTTCGTTGCCCGATCGCAAGTCGCTGCCTCGACGAGATCCAGGATGCCGGCCTCCCATGTCTGAATTTTCTCTGCTGCGGACTCCGGAAATAGGAAGCTATTATAATGCTACTTGCCTACTCAAATCGTACTGGCATGTAGCAAATCGTACTGGCATGTACTTGCGTGTCTCGTGCTGTGGAAACGCACCGGATGCGGATCCCGTATTTTTTACAATAAATTCACGTTTAGAGCCCCGACGACGTAAACTCTACTTTAAACGGTCGATGCCATAATTCACGGCGTCGAGGTTACACGAGCTTCGTGGCCTTATTTGACATGGTAGATGATCTGACAAACAGCTCGATGCCGTAGATCATGACGCCGAGCCTTAGATTCAAAACTCACGGCCAACTTTCCCTTTTAGATTGCTTCAACTTGAATGTCGTAAAATGTTTTTGATATAACATTATATAATGTCATCATAAATTCATAATGCTAAATTCATTATTGTGAGGTCAATCATTTTTGTGAAGTTTTGTTTAGGACAATGAAGTTAGGATGCATATAGGGACTAGTGTCAGGGCGCGCGCCTTTGCGCGCCCGTGCAGGAAAAAGTGTGGGTGCTGCGGATCATGCTGTGAAGCACCTAGATAATATGAGATAGTGCCGCTCTAAATACAAACATCATATTCATATATGACCTGGACCCTGCATAGTCATGACACAGTAAAAAAATCAAACATAACCAAGTAATTTAGTCCAGTAACTGACCATTTAGTTTGTAAAAGTAAGCAAAACGAAATTGTAAAGTGAATGGTTAATAATTAAAACCTTGGAGCTCTACCTCCGGCATCTTCTCCCTTGCTGCAGTGCACCAATCGAACTGAGCTTGAAGGCATAGCACCAGAAGGCATGGAAGCTTTATTTCCTGCAATCCATCAAATATTTCAAATGGTTGCTATAATTTTAATCGGCCAGCTGAAGCAGAACATATGCAGATTAAAAAAAAATGTTACATGCTTACAACACTAAAATGTGTAGGTAGTCACTACATGAATTTCCCTAAACAACATGTGGGAAGTTTTTGTTTTCACTTTGAAAACACAGAAGAAGGTTAACTACAAAATGTGTGTTGTAAAAAAAACTACAAAATGTGAGTTTCACTATTAATTAGAAAGCTGTGGTCATATTTATAAGCTAATGTATATATATGTATATACATTGAACATAATTGAATGTAAACTACAAATTCTGAGATAGAATCGGTAGGGGCTTGCGCTAAATAAAATAGAAGTGCATCGAGGCCTAATTGGATGGAGACACCAGAGTGAATGTAGAAATATCTATCCTTGTGTACGCACCATAAAAAGATATGGCAAGCAAGGCAGGCTACCTTCCAGATTCAGAAGCTAGAAATTCTTTGATTCTGCTAAAATTTGCTTCATCTTGCTATTTCCGATGTCGAGGCAACAAACATATATAAAACAGGGTATAGGCCCATATTGTGGATCCTACGAAGGCATGATTTCTATTTTCTTTTATCTATCTCTCTTCCTTGCTCCACATAGGCACATTTTTTTAGCAACCTGTCAACAAAGGTGCCTGCAATGAAGGACAGTATGCAGCCCTAGAAACATGGTGGTACCTTAGTTAGATACTATCACCTATTATCAAAGCTGAACCGATCCAGGGCAAATTAATATCAATATTGAGTCTACTGCACAAATATGGATACCTTGATGAAGCCAATGTCCAGATCACCTTGGAAATTAGATTTCCTATAGCAAAATATCGTGTATGGGTTGTCGCTAATTCGACCAATGGTTTTATTCAGTCCTACCTATCTGTAGACATTGTCATACCAAAATGATGGGAGATGCGTAGACCAGTAAACTTGCACAAGTCCAACCCAACAAAAAACATTATAGTCTCTACGCAAATAAAATCATTAATTCTGAACACACAAACAACAGGCATTATATACAAGCTGCAAAGCTGTAGCTCTGTTCCTCATTTTAGTGTAACTTGGGGCAGGATAAAAATTAAGATCATCATGATTAGCCTTAATCAAGTATTTATTCGTTGGTGCTACTGAACTATGCAGTCACTGTAAGTCACAGGCATATGCAAGGGCATGTAGGTGGATATCATAATTCATAAATAGAACAAGGCAAGAAAATTTGGATTTGGGGATAACAGAGAATCAACTATAGTCTCTAAATGGTGGGTGAAATGTAAATGAAAAGGAGCAATTAGCAACAGGAGTCGAATACAATGGGCAATGGAAGAAAGAATGCAATTGGTAACAGGTAGGTAATAGTGAGCATTCAATATTTGAATCTGAACCTGAAAAATTAAAAGGACCAAAGAAATAAGCAAATACCTTGACATTGTAGCGCCTCCTGTAGGCAGGAAATCACATCTCCAGAACATACCATGGACGAATTCATGGCTGACACAATGAAAGGTGAGAGATGCATTTTTTGCGAATTTGAATGTAGGAGCAAATGATGTTAGATGGCGTCATACTGTGGACAACAACGATCATAAAGCAAGAAAAGGAAATAGGAAAAACAGCGGGGAAATAGGCATTTGACGACATCAGCCCTATCTATGTTAGGAATATACGAAGAAACATATGTGGTTTTTTGGCCGAATAACATGCTGTGAAGAACATATTTAAACAGAATATAACAAGGAACACAACAAATGCATCGAATGGAACATACCTGTATCAAGGATTAAGATTTTCAGACCGTTAATTATGGGTTGAGAAAAATAAGGCCCCAACAAGGAGCCTAAGAGGTATAAAGTTCCTGTGTAGAACACAAAGTAGGACGTGCAAAGTATTATGGTCATTCAGAGGAACTTAAGAGGTCCATACGTCAGCGTATGAGAGACAGACAAAATAGAGGGAAATAAAACAACATGCGCTCTGCAAATTTACCATGGAAAGGATATGAGTCATACGACAACCATTATATATCCGGAATCTGGATATTGCCATGTTTCATATAGGCAACATGATGCCTGAATCCTGAAACAAGCAGGTACTATACAGTGCTCTTTTAGGGATCAACTGAACAGACACCAAGATTGTCCACACATATTGTTTATCAATTGCATACTTCCAATTTCCTAACTCTAATAGGGTCCTAGTGAAGACACAGAACATGCAAGTTATAAAAATTTCCTGACTCCGTAGTCTGTACACTCATATTCTTACCTGAAGATCTATAAGCCACATTTATTGTTATTGCAAACACTGAAGATTTAAATTACAATAATTTGGACAACCTTTTTTTCTGAGATTTTGCCTGACCTTAACCAAATTATGAACCCATGCTGAACCAAATGCATTACAATCTATTAATTCAAGAAAGGAAGGCATCATAACTAAGAAATGCTTAAGCTGATATGTTATATTAGATCGGTTTGTCTTTTAGAAAGATGAGATAGTGCCGCTCTAAACACAAACATCATATTCATATATGACCTGAACCGTGCCTATTCTCGACACAGTTAAAAATTAAACTTAACCAAGTGAATTCAGTCAGTAACCGATCATTGAGATTGCAAAGTAAGCAAAACAAAACTGTAAAGCGAATGGTTGATAACTAAAACCTTGGAGCTCCATCTCTGGCATCTCCCTTTCTGCGCTGCACCAATCGAACTGAGTTTGAAAGGCATAACACCACAAGCCATGGAAGCTTTATTTCCTGCAATTCTATCAGATATTTCAAATGGTTGCTATAATTTTAGTCGGCCAGCTTAAGCAACGTTATGCATAGCAAATGGAGCAATTGTGAATGCCGCTTTTTATTCAGCTATTGAACTGTAAGAAAAAGTAACCTATTGGCTACTGGAGAATTGACATCTATATTTTTATTTTTAAAACCATCTATGTTTTGAACCCCACACACAAATAGCTTGTCGTTAATGTTTGGAGATGTAAATGAGGTTGGAGAACAAAAAACGGCAAAACATAATTTTCCTCATGTTCTCAATAATAGGAAATCTATCAGCCGTATATATAAGGATACAGTGCTTAAACTCAATGTGGGTGTGCTGTAGGATAGAACAGATTGGTAGAACAAAAAAAATGCGAGTGGATAATATAAATTAGGGACAAATGGTGCACGAAAGTAACAACAAAGCACAATTGGGGAGAAATGTTGCACAAAAGTAACACCAAAGCACAGGGATAGTTGGTAATGGTAGCAACATGCTAATGGGCTGCCAATCATAATCATAACCCTGCCATTGGAAGGCACATAATTTTTTTTGAAATGAAGAAAGACACATCATTATCACACAACCAACAATTTCTAGAATTAAGCAGCGATGAAGTATGGTAAATCCCATTTCAAAAGCAGAGGGAATAAAGCAAATATGTGGGTCTGGAAAATGAACTTTGGATAAAATAAAATCAAGTTTTAAGTGAGCTTTATACAGCACCTACCTACATAGATAGAACGAGAGCTGGTAGAGTGGAAAACATGCACGTGCCTATGTTCGCTCGCCCATCTTGTGTGGCCGCAACAATGGCCTCTGTGCAGAGAGTGTCAAATGAACTATATTAATAAGAGAGAAAAGCAACGGGAACCCAAATCTAAATACATCCGAAGAGAAACAGAGAAATCTAGATATTCTAGACAGAAGCGGAGGAGATGCTGCGGAAAAATGTTGGGCATGACAACATGTTAGAAGAGTTCTTTCATGGAGATAGGTTTCATCAATTTAAGGTGGCAGCAACAGAAATATGTTGGCACACATATTGTCATGAAGTCACAGTTTGAGACGTGTGGTCCTGTGTTAGAAAGTGTACTAATTTCCTATAGAGAGAAAATTCACTTAGAACTTAACATGAGAGCTCATGTCAGGTAGGAGCTTCCTCTGCAAACAAATGGGCAACACACTGTCCTGCTAGGTCCAGCGATGACCACAGTGAATAGTACACAAAAGCAGGTAGCAAAACAGCATAAGTTTATAGGCAGGAGGCTTTTTTTAGGAAAGATTAAATGACATTTTTTGTGGCTGGAAGTTTATTGAAACCAGAATCTTTGAATAAGCAATCTTAGCACAGTGTTCATATTATCGCAAACTATCATAACCAGGAAATCATAAGGCATTAGCATATCTCCCAAAAATTTAGCTGAACACATGACGTGATATATAATAAAATAAATAAATTTGGAGGGATACGAACACATCATGCAGACTTGAGATTTTTCTGAGTGTTCAGGGTAAGGCATTGATGGACCTTCCTTCTTTTAGTAACATGTACCCTGCAAAATAGACGTAATAAGCATGCAGCGAGAGCTTTTACGAAAACCAAATCTCTCACCACACGACTGTACCCGAACCGTAGATCGGGCGGCACAAGGAACACCGGTACCTGTAGCAGGCAGTGACGGGGTGGCAGCGCTGGCGCGGCTCCGGCAGGGCCCGGATGTCCGGTGCGGTAGGTGGAGATGGAGGGCGGCGACCGGCGAGGAGGACGCCGAGACACCGTGGCCGCCACCGCTGCCGGCAACAAAGAGGCATCTAGGGTTTCATGGAGCACCAGGAGGAGGCAGCACCGGGGGAAGCCGTGCCAGTGGTCGCTGGCCGAGACCACGGGCGCCGCCGCAGCAGAGGCCTAGGGCGCCATGACCCCGCTAGCGTGCCGCGCGGCCATCCGCCGGACTGGGCACCATCGAGAGGGAGGGAGAGGGAGCGAGAGAGGGAAGCGGCCATGGGACGAAGGAGGAGAAGAAGAGGGTGAGTCACCGTCAAATCCAGCAGGCGAGCTTCGGCGCCGCCGCAGCCGGCGCACAGGCACCTAGGGTTTCGTCGAGGAGGAGGTGCTGAGGAGTTGCCCAACGGAGGAGCCATGGAAGAGCCCGCACAGAGGGTAGGGAGAGGGAGGGGGCCGCCAGGCACCATGCGCGCCGGCGTGCCGGGCGCCCGCGGGGGGCGCCGTCGCCTCGCCGCCCCCGCGGCCGCCTCAGGAAGGAAGGGGAGGGAAGGAGAGGAAGGGGAGAGAGGGAGGGAGGGCGGGAGGGAGGAGGAGGAGGAGGAGGAGGTGGAGGAGGAGGATGACGTCCGCCGCCGCCTCTGACCAGGTCGCCCGTGGCGCCGCCGCCGTCGCCCGCAGCGTCGGGCGAGCGAGAGAGAGGACGGGAGAGATCGGGCCTCTTTTTTTTGGGGTGGAAGTAGAATCAGAAGCCGAGTATATATGTGTTTCTCTAGATTCTGATGAGAAGCAGCAGAAGCCGAAGAGAAGGCTCAGGAGGCAACGGAAAACACTCGAAGCGGATCGAGGCCGAATCCGATTTAACAAATGTGGACCACACGATCGCGGATCGGACGGCGGGGAACATTTCGGGCGACGTGGACGGCGCTCCTGGCCGAGAAGCAACTCGCCCTTGTCTGGGTTAATGATATAGCCAATGCATTTGGTTCACTTAGTACTTATGGAGTGATGAATCGGCACATCTACTGCCCTCTGTTGGGTGTCAATAATTATTTAATAAAGTATTGAATAATAACACCTTTAGAACAGTTTTATTGTCATTTTTCAGTGATTTGTTTATATTGATGAAAAATATGTATATGAAAATGTACCATTTTACTTACGTAAAAATGTACCATTTTATTTTGTGTACTTTCTCCCAATAACTGAGCATGTCGTGGCATCGTTTTTTTTACTCTAAAACTTAATCTAATCTAGACTTATACGATTTCTGTTGCGGTCATTTGTTTTCAACACTCTTGCAAAACACATCCATAGCCTTACACATCACATACGACGCTTTTTTTGGCAGTTAAAAAAAAGTTCTATGTCAACTCCATTGTTTACTGATTCACTGTGTTATTTCTTACACCAGATAATGCCATCTAACAAGATGTCAGCTTCACCATTTTGTAACGTGCGCAGGGTTATATTCCAGGCCAGCATTCCTTAGAATCGTAGTCCTATAAAGCTAATACGGGTTTTAGACCACCCAAACAAAAGGTCATCCTGTAAAAAAAACACCTGTTCCTGAGCCTGTTGTTTCATTATCGTAGCTTCACTAACGGTTCATAGCTATGGGTGCGTAATCCCATCGAAGACTTACCTGTTTGTTTGATCAAAGTCAAATGTACTCCCCAGACTGATATGCTATGTAGGAAACTAAATGTATTCCTTAGATATCAACTCTTTGCAAACACGAACAACTTGTGTAATATATACATCCGAAATATATATCTATATAGCTTCTTAGTCACTGGGTTTTCTCCATATTTTTAATTTTACGTATGACTGTACATGCGCGCGATGGCGCGCACCCCTACACTAGTTAACTCACTCGTCAAGGACTTTTCTCCGCTAGCCTGGACACCACTAACTTCTCGGAGCCGTGGCCGGTCCGCAGGTACAACTAGCGTTGACTCTCAGGGTCCAAGGTTGAGTTTACGTCGTCCAGGGGTCTAAACGTGAATTTTCTTCGAAAAAAGAGCCAAATTGTAAAAAATACGGATGCGGATCCACCTCCTTAGCTTGGGACTTGGGAGTAGATCTAGATTGACTCACTGCCGCGGTGCTGGCTGCCAATGAGTTGTTTTCTTCGCTGTCCTAGACACTAGACTACTGCTGATCCGACACTTGGACGCAGTATAGAAAGTTGTTGATCTACTTTTAGCAGGAAGAGAGTCGAAGTTGATATCTTGGATCTTCTTGATAGCTCTCCGCCGATCCACTTCGAAGCATGCTAGGGCATGCTCTAGATCGGCAGTAGCTCGGGCCTTCGCCCTCTCCTCCAGCATCTTGCAAATCTCCTCATGAAGTTGATCGACCAAGGGCTTGATAATGTTGTCTTGGTTCTTGTTTGTTGTCAGGCATTGCCATAGTAAATTGATTTGCTTTCTTCCACAGTGGAGTTGTCAAAAGGTGTGTTGACACTTATTCGGTCACGACGCTAGTAGGGGCTAAATCACCCTTCGACCGCACACGGCCGAAACACGCAGCAAAGGGAGGTCCCAACGGCGAGGCCGACCAGCAGGTCGATGCAGCTGATTAGACGCTCGTTGATAAACTCACGAATGCCTCATGGGAAGACCCGTTGAGGGGAGACACAGCGAGAGTGTTCTAAGATCGGCTAGTCTACCTAAAATGCCAACAAATCCCATCGAGGGACATGTAGGACAGAAGGGGGTTGGATGAACTTGAGGTATAGAATAAAAAGTAATACATGTATTTTGACGATTGTGTAGTTAGATATCTTAGTTGGTCGAATTTTATATGAAGCAAAGGTGGTCTTATCTGTTAGAAAACTAATGTTGTACTATTTTTAGGGCGTTTCCTAGAGCTTTCCTTAGAGCAAGAAAAATTGCATGGACTGATTGTAAAACCGACCTAGGCCGTGTCAACCAAAGTAAAAAGGAAAAAGTCCACTTTTCTTCCCCCAACTTTTGCGAAAGTCCGCTTTTCCTTCCTAAACTCCAAAACCGGGCAAATCACCTCCCTCAACTTTTGAAACCATGCATTTTACCTCCCTAGCCCGGTTATAAGCGATTTTGAAGGTGGTTTTGTCTTTTTCATTTTTATTTATTTCGGACGAATCTTTGAAAAATCATAGTAAATCACAGAAAAATCATAAAATGGAAAATCCAATTTTGTTGGACTCCACATGAGTAGATCTACACAGTGAATATATAATATGGTACACTTTAGTACAAAGTTATTGCTTTAGATTTTGATCTATTCTTTTCTGTAATTAATTAGAATAATTCATAACTGTAGTTTCTATGGTCCAATTGTTGTGAAATTTTTATGGTAGCCTAATTATTGTATGCTTGAACTGTAGTAAAAATTTTATAATCATTGGATCATCTATAACTTAGTTATAGATTTATTTAGGGTTTATGCTTGTTAAATCTAAATAAATCTATAACTAAGTTATGCATGATCCAATGAGTATGAAATTTTTACTATAGTTCAAGCATACAATAATTAGGCCATCATAAAAATTTTACCATAATTGGACCATAGAAACCGCAGTTATGAATTATTCTAATTAATTACATAAAAGAATAGATCAAAATCTACAACAAAAACTTTGTACTAAAGCATACCATATTATATGTTCACTGTACAGATCTACTCATGGGGAGTCCAACAAAATTAAATTTTCTATTTTATGATTTTTCTATGATTTACTATGATTTTTTAAAGATTCAGCCAAAATAAAGAAGAAAGAAAAAGACAAAATCACCTTCAAAACTGCTTATAACCGGGTTAGGGAGGTAAAACGCACGGTTTCAAAAGTTGAGGTAGGTGGTTTGCCCGATTTTAGTGTTCAGGGAGAAAAAACGGACTTTCACAAAAATTGAGGTGGGAAAAGTGGACTTTTTCGAAGTGAAAACAGTGGGATAGCCGTTTGGTCCGATCGGATACAGCTAGCCAGTTGGGCCATGACGTTTCTTTCATCTGTAATGAAAGCCCATCGTAGAACGTGGGCAAATGGTAACCTGGACCCCATTGCAAAGCGTTGGACGTTCGTTGGAGGGAGCAGGCCGCAGGCCCGCCCAACTACTATCTCCGTAGCGCGTGCATGAGCGACAACACGGACAGTCCAACACCAACCGGCTTATTATTTCTTAAGAATGGCTAGGTTAGATTACTTTTGATGACTGTTTAAAGTGTCTAGAGGCCGGCGTGGCGTCCCTGTGGTGTGTGACAAAAAGCTACTGTCGCATGCATTACTCATTTGATGATGATCCCTGCAAGAAGAGAAGCTCATCTTGTGATGCAGGAGCTTAATTAGAGCCTTAGAGAGCCATTGGGCATTCGCTCTCTCTCGGTTTGGTGATAACTCTGATGAATCTGTGGTCTCTGATACATGTATGTACGTACGAAAATTAGCATCCTCACGTGGAGATTCTACATTTGAAGACCGTCGATGAAGGCCGGCCCTGAGATTTTGGGGGCCCAGGGCAAGACTTAAAATTGAGGCCCTTAGTTTGGATGCTAAGCTAAGAGCAGCTACCTAGCATGTATTACATATTCTCCTTGCACCATACACTTCCAAAAAAGTTGTCTTGTCACATACTGGTTATTATCATCATCGACGTCCAAATTATTATCTACTGTAAGGCCTTTGCTATCGGGATTAGTAGTACTCCCTCCATCCAAGAAAGAATGTAATTCTAGTATAGTGTCATGTTTTAATATCTTATTAAGTTTGACCAATTTATAGATAGTAGCAAAAGTGTCCGTGCGTTGCAACGGGTAATGGACAAAATATATCATTACCATCGATTCCAAACTTTAATGGCCAATAATGTAGCCTCGTTCATGAAGTTCGTCGCGATATCTTGTATGATGTTGTTGCGTGTATATCTAATTGTTTGGCACACGACAAATTTATATCTATGGTTGTGCCTTTTTTGTTTTTTGTTTTCTCTTTTTCCCCTTGCCCGACCAATATATGGTTGCGCCATTGCTGGCCTCATGGCCTCTGGCCGATCATCTACACGCCCGTGATCTATGAGATATTCTATTAATAGAAAACAGAAAAGCTTATCTTCTTCATTAGCCCACCATCCATTTCTTCCTCACCTTTGTACATCAGACCATCCCATCCATTCCTGCTCGACTCCTCTCCACTTATCCTGCGGCCGTCGGCGCCTACTACTTTGCCTCTAGGCCCTAGAACCCGAAACAATTCCACTCCGCACCCATGATTCAAGTGTTGCCCCGTGACTTCTCCTCGCCCCTGCTACTCCGCCCCAACGATGTCTGCATGGCTCGGCAACTGAGACGACTCCTGACGCCTTGCCCACACAGCCTCTGCTCTGGTCTGTCCGCATCCACCCCAATGACTCCCAGTGTCGCACTCGCATAGCGTCCACTTAGGTTCGTTCGCGTCAGCAACTTTGCCTTGCCTCCACTGCTTCGTCGCAACAATTCTTGATGCCTCCGTCCTAGCAATATCTTTGACAATAAATATGAAAAGGTTTGTCAAATAGCATAAGAGCTCATGTATCGAGGTGAACGAGGGGACATGCATCCAGGATTGCACGCATGAAAATTGTATGCACGTCGATGCATTGAGGCTACGTACATCCTACATGGAATTCGTGTGGGACTCGGTACGTGGGCAGCTGGCCAGCTGGAGGAGCGCTTGTTGGTTTTTTTCTTGCCTAGTTGGGCCCATGTTGTGTCTGAGCGGGAAAGGAAAAAAATAGAGAATTTGGGAGTTCGATTTAGACTCTGTACTCCGTGCTAGCCTCCGTATATAAGTCCGGACAGAAGAAGTTCTTCATTGTCTGATAGTTAGAGGAAGACGGACAAAAAAATAGCTAGAAATTGTGCCTCTTTATTATTATGACGTGTAGGGGGTCGTGGAGTCCGTTTAGGATTGTATGTGTGCATATCCGTTTTTCTATCATGTTGACGCGAGATTGAGTTTTACGTTAGATTGAGTCACGGATGGTTACATTTACATGTAAGATCATATATGATGGAGGGCTCATGGTGGAAAAAAAACATGGCAGAAATTTTGCCTCTTTATTATTAGGTATAGAAAATATACCAATGTTTATAATATCAAATGAATACCATTAGATCAATTATGAAATTTATTTTCATAATAAATTGATTTAGAGACATAAATGTGAATACTGTTCACTAGAAACTTGGTTAAATATGAACCATTTTAACTGGCATGTATCCCATAGTTCGATTCTTTCTTGGACGGAGAAAGCATTTGTTTTAAAATACATTTATGGTTGTTGGAATTTTTAAAATACATTTAGTAATTGAAAACTAGCTCAAAGCATATATATATATATATATATATATATATATATATATATATATATATATATATATATATATATATATATATATATATATATATAGGGAGAGTATACTCTATAGCTAGCTACAAAATAAGTTATTTTGTAGCCACCTCTATTTACGATAATTTTATATACTAATTTACGACAATGTCAGTATATATTTACGATAGTTGAATTACTATAACATATGGGGATATTTACCATAATATTATAGTAAATCACATAGTAAGGAGTTACTATAATCTCGTAAATTAGTATAGCAATTATCGTAACTCCAAGTGGCTACAGAATAAGTTATTCTGTAGCCAGCTATAAGGTAGTAGTTATATATATATATATATATATATATATATATATATATATATATATATATATATATATATATATATATATATATATATATATATATATATATATATATATATATATATATATATATATATATATATATATATATATATATATATATATATATATATATATATATATATATATATATATATATATATATATATATATATATATATATATATATACACACACACACTACAAGGCATACAGTAATGTCCATGAATTGATGCGCGTGTTGCTCCTGGGCTCGTGGCCTCTCATATAAGCTGCCTCCACTTGTTGGTACTTCGGCCAAACACCAAGATACTACTGCTACACGTTTCAAGAAAAAAGGCATACTAATCCTACACCGTATACAGAACAAGGCCTGTCGGCTACTCCTACACCGTATGCATGCAGGGGCCCTTCCGGCTTGGGGGGCCCAGGGCGGCCGCCCCGCTCGCCCGCCCCCAGGGCCGGGCCCTGTCGGCACCCGATCCATACAAGCGCCGGATCGACTAAGGTGCCGCTGCGACCATGTCGACGAGCATGGGGCTTACATACGGGGAGTTGCTTGTGTTTGCTCCCTTTGTTGTCTGTACTCGACGCATGACGTGCCATACGCCCGTCGATGACTTTCTGACACAGAGTTGGTCAGCATATATAGGAGCTCGCTCCTTCCAGAAATTATTTATTTATATAACTATAAATAAGACCGTTAAGAGCTCACTCATGCAGCGACGAGATATAGGGACTGCTAGCTGCTGAGTGCTTTCCATGGAGGATTTCTATAGTTTTACCGTCGGTTCGAGTTGACCACCTTGATTTGTTTTTTTAAGGCATCTAACACAGATCCTAAGACTACCCGCACTCATGGACCTCTATATTCATCCTCTATACGTCCTAGTCAGCAAGATTCTCTCCTCTATACTCAATTCTCCCGCACCCATCCATCCTCTATATCATCCTCTATCCACTCTATCCACTGTGGAACCCACTTGTCACTTTATCTAAATATATCCATGTGTGATCTAGTTTTGAAGGATTTATTGAGACGAATTTAATGGTGCAATCGAAATTTAATTTGGATTTTTGGTTTGTGAGTTATAACAATTTTTTCCTTTGTTTAGCTAGTGGGGCCCGTCACTATAGAGTATATAGTAAGCACTGTACTACTCTAAATATAGAGTGAGAGAAAGGATAGAGTATCGTTTTAGAGTACCCAGTGCAGCAGTTTTTACTCTATATTCATACTCTAAAGCTTTAGAGTATCGTTTTAGAGTATCCACTGCGGCTAGTCTAACGCCGCGGTGCTGTGGTAGCTAGGTATATAGTATTACGCAACCGCGTACGCACGCATGCCTTACGCCCGCGTGGCACCTTTACGGCCGAGCGTATCGGCAGCGGCGTCATCAGCGCTACGCGCCTGCGCGCGGCGTGAATGCCGTCAGTGCCTGCGCAGCCGCAGCAAGGCCTCCGATCCCCTCCCTCCTCGGTCGCTTCAACGGATTGAATGGAGAGAGACTGGCAGACTGCCTGAGAGAGATGCGCTAGCTATCTGTGCGCATACAGACATCCGCAGGGAGAGGGAGGGCACAGGGCAGTCGTCACACGCAGACGACGCAGAGATAAAAATAGGAAAGGGAAGGGGAGGCGGGTTCCATGTGGGCTCTTGTTAGATTTGGGCTCCCCAACCGGGGCTCGCCGGCCGCTGCCAGCCTTTCTTGGTCCGAGCAAAGCTAGTAAATGCCCGCGCCCAGCCGGTCCGAGCAAAGCTAGTAAATGCCCGCGCCCGGCCGGCGTGAGCGCACGCTGCGGCTGCGCGGCGCTGGCGCAGCGCAGTTAGCCGCGGGATCGCGTGCAAAGTCACCCTCCTGTGCTCTCTCTCTCCCTCTCTCTCTCTGGCCTGGCCAGGCGAGAGTGGCCGTGGGCGTCCACACCCATCCGCGCGCGGGCCGCCGGCGAGGGCCGGGCACTAGCCGCCTGGCGTTCGCCGCTGCTTGCCCGGTCCATGTATCGGTGTGGCCTGCTCGGAAACACCGTGATTCCGCAGGACAGAACCATATCATTTATCCATGTGCCATGATGTTACAAACTGGAAGCATAGTTGATTTCATTATTACTGAATGGAATCGTGTGCCCCCTCGTCCCTCTAAATGCAGTCAACTCGGAGCATTATATATAAATTTTGTTATTGTTATTATACTAAAATAAAACAATATATTTATAAAAATCAACACGTCCTGTAATCGGAACGAACAATAGTCAAACGTAGTAGCCCACTGGGTCGCTCATGGTAATTGATTACTCCTTCCGTCCCTAAACATGTGTCGTCGTCGGTATGCGTGCCATAAGTTTAACTTGGTTTGTAAAAAATACGTACAACATTTATATCTCTAAATAAATTTATTAAAAAACTAGATTCAAAGATCTTTCCAATAATACTAATTATATACCATAAATATTAATATTTTTTAATATATATTTAGTCAAAGTTGTTTCTCAGGAAGTGAAAATAATAGATATTTTAAGCGCGGAGGGAGTCTATTGAATTGAAGATTTGCTCCGAGATGACGTGATTGGGGCATAAGCAAGGAGCCGGCCGGTCGGCCACATCACAGGTGTCCCATCATCATCTGTCAAACAAGGGCCGTGTTTAGGTCCCCCGATTTGGCGGCGGCGGATTCACTGTAGGTACAGTGTTTGCACTGTAGCATTTTGTTTTTATTTGGTAAAAATTGTCCAAACATTGACTAATTAGGCTCAAAACGTTCGTCTCGCAAAGTACAACAAAACTGTGCAATTAGTTTTTGATTTCATCTACATTTAGTAATCCATGCATATGCCGACATTTTGATGTGATGGGGAATCTTCTTTTTGCATAGTGAAATTTGGGGAGATATTTGGGATCTAAACAAGGCCAAGAAGAGAGAGGTCGCAGGCAGTACTGTGACTGTGACACTTTGATTTCTTTTCAGAAAAAACAAAGCCCTTTGCAGCCCTCGGAATTGGGATATTGGTCCCCATCTTGGGGATCGTGAACATGACCGTCGCTTTGCCTCAACGGTTTGTTGTGACTGCCTTGCCACCACAAGACATAAAAAAGGACACAGTAAAATCTAGAGAAACTAAATTAAAAAATACTCCAATAAAGATTATTATTTCGTCTCAAAATGTGCTAACAATGCCATCTTCCAATGTTAACATAGTATTTGGTTGTGTTTGGATTCAAGTTTAGGGCGTGTTTGGGATACAGGGTACATGCACGTAATTTGCTGGCAATAATAGTTTAACACATTTGTATGTTTTAATAACAGAATCTAAATCTTACTCTCTCTTTCTCTCTCAATTTTATAAGACTTTTGGCTTTTCTAGATAGATACTCCCTCTGTTCCAAATTACAAGTTGCTTTGACCTTTTTTGTTCATTCATTTTGCTATGTATCTAGACATATTGTTATATCTAAATGCATAGCAAAATGAATGCACCAAAAAAATCAAAGCGACTTATAATTTGGAATGGAGGGAGTAGTTTTTTTTGCTATGCTCTTAAGAGAACATTATGTCTAGATACATATTAAAATCAATGTATCTAGAAAAAGTCAAAACATCATTTGACACTAGAAGGGAGGGAGTAGTAGACAAGAAAAATGCTTTGATTATTAAATTTTGTTGCGGCCATGCCTAAACACATTTGGCACTAGCAGTGAGAGAAAGTTACAACAGGTGGTTGTAGTAAGCCTAGGCTAACAAAGAACAACGTTACCCTTGCAAGACTAGTCATGTTAGAGCAAGGCTAATAATACAATGGCTGTTGGTTGTAAGATTTCTTTGTAGCCTTCTCATATAGTAGTTAGATAATCACTATTAATACATGACCCACTTGTCTCTCTCACAAATCTTCTTGGTTCTTGTGCCTAAGCCGCTTCTGCTCACAACCCGCTTCTGCTCTCTCCACCTCAGTATTTAACTAGCTTACAGTCTGCTATTATACTTGCTCTTATAGTAGCCTACATTCCTCTCTAATCCATATTTCCAAACCATGCATGTTTTATGGCTAGCTGAGAACATCTATGATGCTTATACTCCCTCCGTCCTTAAATAATTGTCGTTTTCATGTTTTCATGCGTAGATTTTGACTAGATTTGTAGAAAAATGCATGTAACATTTGTATCTCCAAATAAATTTATTATAAAAATAGATTCAACGATCAATCTAATGATATTAATTATGTATCATAAATATATATTAATATTTTTTATATAAATGTAGTCAAAGTTATTTCTCAGGAAGCGAGAACAACCGTTATTTAGGGACGGAGGATTACTTTCCACGCTGAAGCAAAATGCTAAACAATATAATTGGCAATAGAGTATTCTACCCTAGCAAATGCATTGATGCTAAAGTTGGGCTAGTTGCCTACTAGAAGAGATATAAGGGGAGCACACTATTTTAGGGTGTGTTTGGTTGCTCAAGTGTGCCAAAGAATGGCAAGCCAAATTTTGGCTACTTTGACCAAAATTTGTCATCATTTGGTTGGGTGCCAAATTTTGGCTTGGCAGCCCTCCCATTTGGCCATGCCGGTTCATTTTGGTGACCAAATTTGGCCAAAACTATATATGGACACTAATTTGCGACAAAGGTTGTGTTTAGATCCAAATTTTGGAGTGTCAAAATACACTGTAGCATTTCGTTTGTATTTGGTAATAATTGTCCAACCATTGACTAATTAGGCTCAAAACATTCGTCTCGCAAAGTACAACCAAACTGTACAATTAGTTTTTGATTTTATCCACATTTAGTACTCCATGCATGTATTGCAAATTTGATATGATGGGAAATCTTTTTTTGCATAGTGCACTTTTCAAGTGATCTAAACACAGCCAAAGTATGGCTGCTGCAAAATTTTGGCTTGGCTAGTGGCTAGTGCATGGCACATTTGTTTGAAAACCAAATTAACATGCCGTCAGTTTCCACACAGAAGGACCATTAACAGTGTCTTCATCATGTAGTGGACATCAATTGCAAGAATATATAATGGTGAGATTTTGAGTAGCAGTTCTTTAAGAAAAGAAGTGCTGAGACGTACGCAGGCAGGCCAGGAGACCAGGCCTGGCTTCAAGTAATCTGACCCCACGCCACCGTGACCTAATGTCCTAATTGGAGGAGGAATGAGTGAGAGTGAGGGTACGGGTGTGCAATGCACGCATGAGATGAGAGAGAAAGCCGGCCGTTCGGCAGAGGAGATAGAGAGAGGTCGCGGGGTGACGACAAATAATCTGTAAGTTGGGGGTGCCCCACCTCTTGGACTAGCTAGGCAGGGGAATGAAATTACCGATATACACCCAGCATGCATGAGTGCACGAGGGCACTCACAATGCATACTCTATTATAGAGTCTAAAGCTATTTATTACCTCGGATATTAAGGATTTAGAGTCTAACTAAGACTTGGAGTCTTGTTTTTTTTTCTATTTCTTCAATAAATATGTTGCCACATCAGCAAAATACCATAAATAAGGTGTAATAAATAGTCTTGGACTCTATGATAGAGTCATGCATTGTGAGTGCCCTGACCAAATGTTCGCTGTCCAATTTGCAGTGGTTGCGTGTTACTCCCTCCGTTTCAAATTATAAGTATGTATCTAGACAAGCGATTTATAATTTGAAACGGAGGGAGTATACAGTATTTATAAGTTGCAATGCAACTGTGGGTGTGTTTAGTGGGTGAAAAGTTACTGTAGCACATTTCGTTTTTATTTGACAAATATTATCCAACCATG
The DNA here is from genome assembly GCA_038087645.1 of Saccharum hybrid cultivar R570. Classification (NCBI taxonomy): domain Eukaryota; kingdom Viridiplantae; phylum Streptophyta; class Magnoliopsida; order Poales; family Poaceae; genus Saccharum; species Saccharum hybrid cultivar. Next base: position 28,197,807 of record JAQSUU010000015.1, on the reverse strand, counting down.
AAGTAACTAGGCTCAAAAGATTAAAAACTAGACAAACTTAGCAATTAATTATTTTTTTTCTATATTTAATACTCCATGCATGTGTCCAAATATTTAATGTGATGGATGGAAGAGGAAATATTTTGGGTTTGCATGGGAAGTGAACACACCCTGTATATATGAAAGCTCTAGGTAGGTTTGTCACGATGTCGAAGATTGTCTCTTGCCTTCGTTCAATGTGGAAGAGAGGCAGTGAGAACTGAGTATATACTACTACCGCTGGGAATTTATCTTCTGTTTTTTTGGAATTCAAGAATTTGTCTTCTTTCAGTCAACACTGCTCACGTTTCTGTATGCTACTTTGGTGATATTGGTTTCCGATTAAGAGGAAAGATGTTGTTACAACTTGCAAGCTATGCTGATATGATGGCCATTCTCGGCCTCAAAGTCAGACCAACTAGCATCCTAGCTAGGATTCTGAGTTGCAGAATACTAGGCCTCGTTTAGATTGAAAAAAAATGAACCCGATGAATAGTACTATTTTCGTCTTATTTAATAAATATTATTAATCGTGGACCAACTAGGCTCAAAAGATTCATCTCGTGATTTTCAACTAAACTGTATAATTAGTTATTTTTTACCTATATTTACTACTTCATGCATAGGTAAAAAATTGATGTGATAGAGAGAGAGTCAAAAAAAATTCTAATTTTTGGGTTACATCTAAACAAGGCCCTAGTAGCTGTGAGATGGAAATAGAATAATAGACGAAGAGACGCCATTTCAGAGTAGCAATTTTCTGTTGCCGGTAACTGTGATTGTTTTCTCTCTGGCCTCTTAAACATGCATGCGGGACATTCTTGTGTAAATTTGGGCAGAATTTCGTGTGTGCAGTGGTGATTTCAAGGGCCGGTTTAGATCCCAAATTTTTGGCAAAATGACCCTGTAGCACTTTTCGTTGTTATTTGACAAATATTGTCCAATCATGATCTAATTAGGCTTAAAAGATTCGTCTTGTCCATTTCGTCTAAACTATATAATTAGTTTTATTTTTTTATCTATATTTAATGTTTCATATACATGTCTAAAGATTCGATGTGACGGGAAATCTGAAAAATTTTGCAAAATTTTCTGTGAACTGAACAGGACCCAAGATAGGGTTGGAGATGCCAATGACCGCATGAATAGCAAGGTGAGAGAGAGGGCCGAGCCCACAGGGGGATCAGATGATGGTACACTAGCATGGAGAGGGGTGTGGCAGAGAGAAGATGGTGGATCTCTGCTGCCACGGCCCTGCGGCTGCATGCGGCTGCATGCTGCCCTTCTGTTACTCCTGACTGCATGGTGAGGTCAAATCACCAAAAGTGAATGACGCCTTTGCTCATTTCTGCATGCCCTTCTCTCTCCTTAGTCCTCTCTCTACGCTTGGATTTAGGGCCGGCTTAGGTCCGAAATTTTTTGCAAAATAGCACTGTAGCGTTTTTCGTTGTTATTTGACAAATATTGTTCAATCATGGTCTAATTAGGCTTAAAAGATTCGTCTCGTCCATTTCGTCTAAACTGTGTAATTAGTTTTATTTTTTATCTATATTTAATGCTTCATGCATGTGTCCAAAGATTCGATGTGACGGGGAATCTGAAAAATTTTACAAAATTTTCTGGGAACTAAACATGGCCTTAATAATAATAACCTTCCTGAGGGTCCATTGCATTATTTTTGACACATACTACACTTCATGGGTGTTTAGATCCTGGGGTAAAAAATTTTAGGGTCTCATATTAGATGTCGGAAGGGGTGTTCGGATACTAATAAAAAACTAATTACATAACTCGTATGAAAACCACGAGACAAATTTAATAAGCCTAATTAATCTATCATTAGCACATGTTTACTGTAGCACTACATTGTCAAATCATAGATTAATTAGGCTTAAAAAATTCATCTCGCAAATTTATCGTAATCTGTGTAATTAGTTTTTTTATCTATATTTAATACTCTATGTCCTAACATCCGAGGTGACGGGTGAAAAAATTTTAGGAGGAACTACACCCCCTCAGTACTAAGCAGTAAGCACAGATGAACAGAGCACGCACCCAGCTGCTTGTACTCTCTCTCTAGCTAGCTGCCTGTGAGTGTGACTAGCTAGTACTCACCCGGGGCCGGGAGACAGGCGGGTGACGGACGGACGGCGCATGGCCTTAGCTTATCCTATCTCTTCTATCTAGGGTTTGCCTGCAAATTTTTTAGACTACGTTGACTATAATTGTATATATCTGTAGACTATAATTGTATATCTAAGCCATCTGTGGTGGGTTGTTTGGCTGACATAAACTTAATTTGCACAATCATGTATCCTATTCCTAACTGTAGCAAAATTGCAATAAACCATCGTCGAACTCTCTGTGGCACACGATATATATATATATATATATATATATATATATATATATATATATATATATATATATATATATATATATATATATATATATATATATATATATATATATATGCGTTACCGAGTTCATTATTTTGTGACTCTGTACGTGCAGTTGGTTCATCCAACAACAAACGAGACGAATCCATCATCGACCATGATTCATATCGCTACGAAGTTCTCTCGATCGAGAGGACGTAGTGATGGAACTTGATAAGAAGAAGAAAAAGAAAGCAGGACGACATTGCATGCATGCCATCGATCCTCCATACCTAAAAGACCACCCTTTTTTACTATTACGGCACAGGAGTTTATGTTGGACGCATGGCCATGGTGCGCGCCTGCATATGCACCTTGCACTGAGGCTGCGCTGCATATATGCATGCGTGTACACGCGCGCGCGCGGCGCCAACTCGTTCTCGAGTGCTGCTTGGCCTTGCTATGCATATGTCGCCGCCGGCGTGCCGCTCCATGCATGCATGCAATGTAAACAAAGGCGCGCGCGCATGCATGCATCCTGTCCCCTCGTCTATATGCAGGCATGTACGTATGCAGCACCAGCAGGGAGACACGGCACCCATACTACTACCCAGCTACACCCACACTCGGCCACTCTCTGCCGTTTCTCTCTCTATCTCTCTCTCTCTAAAGCTACTTTCTGTGCGCCACACCCCTCTCTCTCCCCCCCCCGCCCCCCCCTCACTCTCACTCTCCTGGAGTGCATAAATGTGTGCCTTTGAGCTTTGAATTGAATCGATCAAAAGTGAGCGTGAGGAGGGGAAGGCAAGGTCCTTTTCATGGGCCCATAAATAAAAACCTTGTCCAGTGTACAATACAACGCAAAATAAAACATAGTATAGGCCTGATATTTTGACGTTAGTTATAGATCATCACTTATATCACTACTGGAAACTTGAAATTCCCTTGCGGTGCACTACCGTCAGGGAAAATAAAAATATCATCATGAAAATGTACGTATCGTCATAAAAAATAAAAATATCGTCAAACCGTCAGGGAAAATAAAAATACTGTCAGGGCTAGCTCGACAGGGTAATTCCAGTTTTGCTTAACGTTGGTCAGGGAATTTCAAGTTTCCAGTAGTGTATGCCCATCTAATATAAGCAAATACTTGAGCATGTTGGAAACTTAATTTTAGGTCCATAGTAATTTTACTCTTTTTTGCTAAATATAAGTCAAGTGTTTTTTTCTAGATTTTTTCAAGGATGATTAATTTTACTCTTTAACGATATTATTGCTATAGGTGTAGTTTAATTTTTTTTTGCCTATGCCACGATGAAATGAAACAATGTGCACGACGTGAGTCGTTACGTGACATCTTAATCAAGCACATGGGTACAAGACACTAAAATCTTAGCGCACCTGACCCAATAATTCACACAAGTGGACAACACCTTGTGCTAGTCTGAGCTCAAAGGGGTTTTCATAAGGGCACCACCAACAGTATAAGTTAGTTAGTTACTAGCTCTATGATAATTTCTTAAATCATACTGTATTGCTTTTAGCACATAGCTCATAACATGAATATATAGCCCCACATGACATCCTCGCATAATCTTAAAATATGTGTACGAGACTAGCTAGCTCTTGATCAAGAGATAGCTTTTCTCTTTTTTCTATTAAAATATGAGATAATATGCTTAGTGCTAGCTCATAAAACACCATTGGAGTTGCCCTAAGGTCTGGTAAGAGTGATCGATCAGAGATGTACAGGTCCTTAGATAAAAAGAAAGGACTCACACATGCGATTGACGACGACATCAGTTGACAAACTGGTGAGAGTGAAGGAGGAGCTTCAAGCTCACAACCCAATCCAAGAGCACAAATTTTGTATCAAGCTAGGGCATGTGTTAAATATTTTCAGACCTACTCTTGCAATGCACGAATCTCATAGTGTAGCAGAGATCTAGCAGTGAAGCACACATGCGTACCCTTAAGAGCAAGTATAATAAGATGTTGTAAGCAAGCTGTATATTGAGGTGAAGGAGAGAGGGGAGAAAGAGAAGAGAAGCATGTTGTAAGTTTACAACCAACTTATGCACAAAAATCAAGAAATTTTGTGAGACAGATAAGTAGGCCATAAGAGGCTAACGTACTATTATATGAGTGAGCTGATAGAGATTGACTGTACGATATAGCCGGTAGCTAGCTGTATTATTAGCCTTGCTCTAAGCTACTGGGTATATATTACTTACCTTTACCTACATAAGATGATATAGGGAAAACCAACCATGCGTCCAAATTCACAGAGGAACAACAGGGAAGAAAACGTAATCCACCTGTTTCCCAAAGAATTTGAGTCCTGTTCCCAAATTAAACGGAACCTTAGCACACGCTGTTAAACCAAGATTTTTTCCCCCTCCCTTCAACAACATGTGGTGGTGGACTGGTGGTGGGCATCACGCAACATGGCAACATCTGCTGGTGACCGGTGGCTGGCCTTTTGTTCCGTGAGCGCCGGGCCGGGGGGGCGGGGGGACGGGACGAAAACGACCATGCCATCAGATAGTCATTATCATCATCATTATTCCACCGATGGATGGATCGACCGGCGTGGTGGGTCCCGGCCGGCACTCGATCGATCGATGGACAGAGGCCGGCTCAGTCCCATGGCGCCCCCTTCTCAGTTCTCACCACCAACCTGGTCGACCGGTTGCCGGCTCCTTTGGGCAACCTCGCCTCGACAGAGCCCTAGCAGCAGCAGCTGACCGCTGCCTGCCGGCCTGGAGAGCTTCGCCTTGCCTTGCCTGCCAGTGCTTGCTCCTCTCAGTCTCAGGTCCATACGTACACACAGACACAGACACAGACGCACGCACATGGCCATGGAAAAGTGCCGCGCGCGACGCTCGCCTCTGGCCTCTGCATGCACGTACGTAACGTACGACGTCGTCATGGATCCGGCTGCCGCGCCGTCGCAGCTTGCCTGAGGCATCATGCATCTCCTTTTCAGACAGCAGCGCAAAGGGGCCGGCGGGCCGGCCGGCGACGAGCGGCGCCTCTCAGTTATAATGGCGCGCGGCAGGTGGCGACGGCCAGAGCTATCTAGCTTCTCTGATCTGGATCGCCGATCGAACGAGCTCACCACGCGCGGCGGGGAGATGCAATGCATGAGATCCCACACCACACGGATGGATGGATGCCGCACGTCGTCGTCGTCGCAGGCCGTCGGCCGCTCCGATCCTTTTGGTTCCTGCCGCGCGCGTGGCTGTGTGAATGGTCAGGCATCAGGGAGGTACTGCCTGCCTGTGTAGGGCTACAGTGCAGCTACGCCGTAGGGGGTTATCCCGTGGGTGGAGAAGAATATGTTATGTGTGTGATGGGGTCCTCGAGTGCTACATACTCCGGCGTAAAGGCGACAGCAACGTTCGTGATGCTGAGCCCACGGATCCATCTCGATTTTGGTCGTTTAAAATTAATGGGGCAAGTACACGGAATGGCGGGATGCGCTTATATTATCTGGATTGCAACGTGCATGTGTGTGAATAATGAAACGGTTCGATGGATATTAGACCTGTTCGGACCAGAGACTAGATGTTGTTGAAAGCTCGGGCTTCTAGTGTATAGCTTTTGCTTGTGTGTGTACCGGCTGGTATTTTTGGGTCAGGACTTTTGGGTGATCTTTTTCAGCCTAGCTGACCTCAGAGAGGCAGCTGGTGAGAAAAATTGTATCTATATGTTAGTTATATCTAATCAATCAATGAAAAAATTCTATTCACGCAGATTTGATCTCTTCAATGCCACCTTTTTTATATGAAATGCAAAGCAAGTTCTTTCCAATAATACTTCTAAATGCCAGTGCATGGATTTGATCTCTTGATGAATGTTTTTTTAATTTTTCCGTATATTTATGAATGAAAAGGGAAACAAACTGTCATTTACAGTTGCGGTTGTTTCTAGGAGAATCTAAAAGCAGTTTAACCGCTGACAATCATCGTATTATAGCGTTGGATTAGTGTGGCAATGGTTGGCTTAAAACGGACACTATTTAACTTATCCTGTGCCACATGTTCTCGCTGCCAATCAATCTGGACCGTCCGTTTGGTAACAAAACTAGAAGCGTCTGGCCCATTCCCAACTCCCCTCGGGTTTTGTCGGCACCTTGGTGGTGGTTTGACCAACTAAAAAACCCCCAATATGAATTCATTAGTTCTCCCTACCCGTTGTTTCATCTTCATTCTTCCCACCCGTTGCTTCATCTTCATTTTGACCTATCGCTTGTACTTGCCCTGCCTCGAGTACCTTGCATTATTGTCGTGGACAACGCCTCGTGAAGGTTAGATGGATTCGGTAACCCCCTGTTTGTATTTGATTCCAATTGGTTTTGGGTTCGGTATCAGTTTTGTTCATATTAGTAATTTCTTCATTGCAACATATGTCTTACTTTGGAAGAAACCATTTCAATGTGAGCAACCTTGCGTTTTGGTGGCTAGGGGTGGCACCAGGACCTTAGATGATGTTGTTTGCTACTTGGGGACGGAGCATTCACCCGGACTGACTATTGATTGTTGAAGCCGCTGTTCGTCACCTTCTCGGACCACAAAATTTGACAAGAATCATTCAAGACACTGTTTGTGGAGAGATTTTTGTACTCTGCAAGACTGGATAGGAAGTAGACATACTTTATAGATATAATGTGTCCGTGGACAGAGATGCTGTCATCTTCGTATGGTTCACTACCTCTAGCTTTCGGGACCGCATCAACCAATTGAGTACCTTAGCAACTGCCTACCCATCTGACATTAAGTCTTAGAATTTATGAAACTTTTATGTTAATGAAGTTTATATGTACTGATGAAACCTCTGGATTATTATGTATGAGTACTGCATAATCGTTGAACTATTACTTCGGTTGAACTGTTAATTGAATCAGATGGTCTTGATTGTGGTCCACGTGTACACATCTATGTAAGCACAGAGGATTCAAAATAGGCCTTCTCAAAGGTCCTAATGGCTAGAGGGGGTGAATAGCCTATAAAAATTTCTACAACAACACTTAAGCCAAGTGGTTAGACAATTGTGAAGCGAAGCGGGTGTTGCGCTAGCCTACTCAAAATGAAAGCCTCCTATTCACAATTCTAGTTATCTATGATCTCTATGTCATACAAAAGGCTAAGTCACTACCACTAAGCTAGTGAGCTCTCAAAGACTAACTAAAGAGCCTTACTAACCACTAGACAAGACATAAGCTAGCTCTCAAAACTAATTACACTAAAGAGCTTGGCTAAACTAGGAAAGTAAATGCACAAGGGAGGTAGGAGGGTTATACCGCCTGGCAAGTGATCAATCATGATGTATCAATGAATACCAATGAAATCCTCGGAGACAAGACAACACAATGATTTTTCAGCGAGGTTCACTTGCTTGCCGGCAAGCTAGTCCCTGTTGTGGTGATTCACCTAATTGGAGGTTCACGCGCTAATAGGCACCACACGCCTAACCCGCAATCGGGTGCCGCACAACCAACACAAGATAGGGATCACACAAGCCATGAGCAATCCACTAGAGTACCTTTTGGCTCTCCACCGGGGAAAGGACAAGAACCCCTCTCAACCACCACGATCAGAGCCGGAGACAATCACCTTCCTCTGCTCGACGATCCTTGCTGCACCAAGCCATCTAGGTGGCGGCAACCACCAAGAAAAACAAGCAAAATCCACAACGAAACACAATCACCAGTGCCTCTAGATACAATCACTCAAGCAATGCACTTGGATTCACTCCTAAACTTGCAAATATGATGAATCAATGATGGAGATGAGTAGGAGGGCTTTGGCTAAGCTCATAAGGTTGCTATGTCAATGAAAATAGACAAGAGAGTGAGCAAGAGCTGGCCATGGTGCTTAAATAGAAGCCCCCATAAAATAGAGCCATTGGACTCAACACAGAGCCCAGCTCGGGGTGATCGGACGCGTCGGTCAGATCGACTAGACGCTCGGCACCCTGCGTCCGGTTGCAGGACCACTGCCACGTGCCACTATTTTGAACATGTGCCACCCGATCCCAATGGCTAACTCAGTTGCACTCAAGGGTTAAGTGGCGATCGGACTCACGGCCGTGACAACCGGACGCGCCGATGCCACGTCAGGTCAGGCGCATGCCCACGCCCCTGAAGCTCATGACCAGACACGCTGCTTGAGCACCTGACACACCCCTGACTAGAGTTAGATCCCTTCTAGTAAGGTTCTAGAGCCACAAAGACGTGACTGGACGCGTCCGTTCATGCGTGATCGGACACGACCCTGAGTCTGGTCCTCTATGGCTTGCACAATTGTTCACGTCAGCGTACGTCACCACCGGACCGAACGCAGGCCCTGCGCATCCGATCATCTCCTTCTTCCAGCGTCCGGTCTTAGACCAAAACAGCGCCTCCTCTACGCAGTGTGACCAGACGCACCAGGCAGAGTCTAGTCCTCCCATGGCCAGAGTCCAATCACTGTAAAATGATTCCTCCACTTCACAAACTTCACCATTGCTCAAATGTGTGAACGACCAAGTGTATCACCTTGTGCACATGTGTTAGCATATTTTCACAAACATTTTCAAGGGGGTAGCACTCACTAGAATCTAAATGCATATGCAATGAGTTAGAACTTCTAGTGACACTTTGATAACTGTATTTTGATACGAGTTTCACCTCTCTTAATAGTATGACTATCTGTCCTAAATGTGATCACACTCACTAAGTGTCTTGATCACCAAAACATAAAAGCTCTTATCAAGTTTCACCTTTGCCTTGAGTTTTTTGTTTTTCTCTTTCTTCTTTTCCAAGCCCGAGCACCTTCATCATCTCCAAGGCCATCACCATCTACATGATCATCACCATTTGCTCCACCACTTGGAATGTGCTTCCCTATTCTCATGATCACTAGAGCAAGTAGGTTAGCACTTAGGGTTTCATCAATTCACCAAAACCAAACTAGATGTTGACGGTGGATAACGTCAACATTTTATAGTTCAATAAACATGAGAAATGGTACAAATGAGAGAATATACATAGGTCTAGGGTTTAAACTAACAAATTTCATGGGTTTTGATGAATCTCTATTCTCTACAAGATTATTCCAGAAAACCACCAAGAGGGCCTATTCGTCAAAGGAAAATTCAGAATTAAAATACGACATATACGCGAGAAGACTCTAGAAGACATGAGAAGACACCAGAACGAAGCGGGAGGCGAGGGACAACCAAGTGGGGCCGGCCGGACCCACCTACAAGCTGCCTGACCCCCTAGGGGATTTCTCCATGAGCTTCTAGAGTATTCTTCCACAGCCTCCTAGGATATATCTTAGCCGTACCTCAAGTTGGTTTGATCCAAGGGCTCATGTTGGAGCCCCTGGGCTATATAACGAGACCCCAGGCCCCCCTGAGGTCATCAAGTCATTTGGAGATCAAGCCATCTAGAGCTAGAAACCCTAATTACTCAGAGTTCCTCTAGTTTTAGAGCTTTAGCTAGTTAGATTAGGTCTAGAGGGAGGCAAGCAGATTACAAGCTTGGATTCCCGACGTTGACAAGAGCGTGGTTCGGTATAATCCTTTGTACCCCTCTCTCATTGTATTCTCCACCATTTTTTTGTGCTTACTACAATATTTTTTGTGTTTATTCTAATGAATTCCACAAGTTGTGTTGTTCTCACTTGTTTTGCAGGATATGCAATATTTCATTATCTAAAAGTTTCTCAAGTGAAGAATCTGAGCACACCATTGCGAAGAGCTTGTCAAGACGATTGAGACAAACATATCATTTGCCATATTTGGAGTGCTGGAGAGAAAGTCCTCGATGGGTACGACTCGAAAGACTCTAGAAGACCCTAGAACCATAATCATCACAAGACCAGGGACTAAACCGACAAGATTCCATAGCTTTGTGAAATAATCTTTTCTAGGGATTTATCCAGAAGCTGGGGAAGGAAGGAATCCACCCAAGACATGACTCATTACGCGAACGGATTGGAAAGTCGCACTAGAAGGACGTAGAAGACATCATAAGGCACGAGAACGAAGCAGAGGACCGGCGGTTGCCAGTTGGGGCTGGCCGGCCCCACATGTCAGGCCGGCCGGCCTAGTCCCACCTCCTAGAGAGATCCCCTTCGCGTGGCGGCCTCCAATCGATCTCTACGACGCATTTTGACCATTGTTTCATGTCGGTTTGATCCAAGGGCCGCGGTTTATCCCACCGGGCTATATAAGCAGAGGCAAACCCCCCTCAATCCATCATCTCATAATCAATCCATCATTGTTCAGTTCAGGGTAGTCCCTCGAAAGGATAACCTAGAGCTCCACCAGCTAGGGCATAACTAGAATATAAGAATAGGAATTAGATGAGGCAAGCAACCCTTGGATTCCGGATCTAGTCGCGAGAAGGCTAGGTATAACCTTGTACTTCTCTCTTGTATTCAACATTATTAATCTATTTGTGCTATTTGTCTTCTAGTTTACTGTGTTCATCTTTTAGTTCATCTACTTGTTCTTCTAGTTCATCTTGTTTATCTATAGTTCATCATATTCTTGTCTAGTTAGTCATTCTAGTTCATCTAGTTCATCGTGTTCTTGTCTAGTTTGTGCTGATCCTCTAGTTCTTGTTCTAGTTTGTGTATGAGTCGAATACTTGATAGGACTTGGTATAATTCTAGACTCATAATTATAATGTTCATTGCCTATATTGATTATATGTTTAGTATAGTTGGAGCAGTTTTGTGTTTATACCCTTGCTCGTATAGCACTCATTCTGATGATCAAGGGGTAGGGGGTAGAAGTTATGTAAGCATGGTGCTTAGACAATATGTATCTGCGAGTGTGAAAGGTCTAGATGGCTAGAGGGGGGGTGAATAGCCTTTTAAAACTTTCTACAAAGACAAGCTAAACAAGTTTATCAATATAACAAAAAGCGAGATGCGAGTTTTGCTTAGCCTACGGGGTGTTTGCAAGCCACCTAACCAATTCACAATTCTAGTATATTTGCACTCAACTGCACAAGACAAACCGAGAGGGAAACTACAACTACAACTAGCAAGCTACACAAAAGAACTACTCTAGCAAAGCAAACTAGCTAGCAAAGATAACTAAGAAAGTAAAGCAAGTGAGGGTTAGGAGGGTATCACCGAGGGGCGAAGTATTGAGCCAACCAATATGATCAACAATGAATACCAAGATAATCGAACACCGGGATCAATCAATCACAATATGAAAGTGATGACACGAAGATTTATCCCGAGGTTCACGTGCTTGCCGGCACGCTAGTCCCCGTTGTGTCCCTCTTCACCACGTGGTTCGGTGGCTAATCGGTCTCACACCGAGCCTCTCAAAAGGCGCCACAAGAACCCACCAAATGGCAAAAGGTTGCAAATGACACGAGCAATCCACTAATGTTGCCTTTGGCGCTCCGCCGAGGTAGGCACAAACCCCTCACAATCACCGGAGGTGGCCAAGAACAATCACCAACTCTTGCCAACGCCTCCAAGCTGCTCCAAGCCGTCTAGGTGGCGGCAACCACCAAGAGAAACAAGAATCCCGCAGCAAATCAACCACCAAGTGCCAACTAGATGCTATCTCACGATGCAAATGCACTTGGATCACTCAATCTCACTTCGAATATGCAAACAAGCAAGAGAGATGAGTGGGAGGGGAGTTGCTTAGCTCAAAGTGCTCACAAGTATGTCAAATGTGCAAGAGAGAGAGCCTTGAGCCGGCCAACGAGTATATATAGACGTACCCCTTCGAATATAGCCGTTAGAAACTGAAAACAGCAGCAGTCGCGCTCACCGGACGCGCTGGTCCAACTGACCGGACGCGCCGGTGCCGCAACGGCTAAATTTCGAAACACTGACCGGACGCGCCGGTCGCAACGACCGGACGCGCTGGTCATCACCAGACGCGCCGGTCCCGTGACTCACCGGACGCGCCGGTCAACACCGAGTCGCGCAAAACGAACCAACGACCGGACGCGCTGGTGAACCGACCGGACGCCACAGTGACCGCGTCCGGTGGGAGTCCAGTAAGCTCCCTGGACGACCGGACGCGTCCGGTGGCCTGTGACCGGACGCGCCTCGCGTCCGATCGAGCAACCGAAACATGCGCAGTCACTGGACACTGACCGGACGCGCCGGTCGCACAGTGACCGCGTCCGGTGCAGCGTCCGGTGCAGCGTCCGGTGCTGCGTCCGGTCACCACTGTGACCTCCGTTCGCTTCCGTTTGATTTCCGTTTGATTTCCGACTTCCGGCGTAGTAGAAAATAGGCATTTCATTTCCCCGAAATCGCCTGAATCCCGCGCTCGCACGCTCGGCGGGAGGGAGAGAGGAACCCAAACCCTCTCTACCGCTTAAACTCCAACGCCGTCGCAAACGTGCTAACACCACCAAGTGATCATGTCATGTGCATGTGTGTTAGCATTTTCACAATCATTTTTCGAGGCGTTATTAGTTCTATCCAAATGCATATGATCATGAAATGCACATCTAGAGGCACTTAGGAGTTCAATAGCCGCGTCATTCCCCTCTTTATAGTACGGCTATCTATCCTATAATGTAACCACACCCACTAGGTGTCTTGGTTACTAAAACACAACCCTTAAGCATATACCTTTGCCTTGATCACGTCGGGTTACGTCCAAATCCAAGTGTGGCCATCATGATCACCATGTCCATCTTGCCACCAACCTTGGAATGTACTAATCCTCATATGCTACATACAACTTAGGCATAGGATTAGTACTTAGGCATTGTCACTAATTACCAACACCAAACATAGGACTTTCAATCTCCCCCTTGTTGGTAATTGGTGACAACCCTTTCACAATGATATTATGATAAAATTTTGATTGAACCCATGTCACATTGTCCAAGTATATTACCATGTGTAAGAAGTATGGACAAGTGATCATGAATTCAAATTGATAGCAATGGCTCCCCCTACATGTATGCTATATGTTTGGATTTTGGAAGCATACATGTTAGATAGGAAAGATTAGGAGCATTGACTACCAATGGGTGCTAAGTGTTTTAGATTATAGACCTTTGAAGCGTGATACCATCGGAGTAGCGATAAACACCATCTTAGCACCTTGTGTAGTTAGATACCACTTGGAAAAGCACAAACATAACTAGAAACCTCGTGAGATCAACATTATAAGCAAGGTTCTAGTACCACTTTGAAAAACATGAAGCAAGAGAAATCTAACTACTTCCTATTTATGCTAGTACTTCAATACACCATTCAATTGTACTAGCAAATCACCACACAAGCAAGTATCGGAGAAAAAGAAATGCATAACTATGCATCATACATATGAAATGCACATAGAAATGCAACATTCATGTTTAAGAGCTTGCTCCCCCTACTTGTGTGCTCAAAATTTTAGTTGATCCCCTTCTTTTATCAATTCTTGTGAACAACAATTTTTCTCATTTTTCTCCCCCTTTGTGCTTCTCCCCCTTTGAGTTCTATCTTTGTGAACAACATTTTCTCCCCCTTTGGCACCAATGACCACAAGGGACCAATTTTAGATAGATTACCATGTTGAATTAAGGGGTTAGGGACAAGTTTGTGGTTCAACCTAGATTGCTTGCATAAATAAAATGCTTCGGTTTGAACCAAGGGCAAGCTTCTTCACACCTCACTAGAAGGGTTATCATGCACCAAGTTGAAGCAAATACTTAAACAAGTTATCTAGATTAAACACTTAGGATCACAAGCTACTTAAACAAGTTATATGCTACCACTAGATCATACAAGTCATGGAAACAATAGTGGCACCATATAAACTTCAAAATTATTCGATTTTCATGAATGAGCCTAGAACATGTAAACTATGACTAGATGCACTAAACAAGTCCTTAGCATATAATGTATGATATGTCAACCAATTGTACCTTGGGGCTCGAAGGAGAGGCATGTCATATCATGGAGGTGCATCAACTCATGTTGGAGAAGTCAAGTATGTTCAACTCATTCTTTAGCTTGTGAAATCTCTTCTCATCAAGTGGCTTGGTGAATAGATCGGCTAGTTGATCTTCGGTGCCCACACTCTCAATAGCAATGTCACCCTTTTGTTGATGATCTCTAATGAAATGATGACGAACATCAATATGCTTTGTTCTTTGATGTTGAACCGGATTGTTGGTTAGCTTCACGGCACTTTCATTGTCACATAGCAATGGCACATTCTTGAAATTGATTCCAAAATCCTTCAATGTTGCCTTCATCCACAAGATTTGTGCACAACAACTACCCGCGGCGATGTATTCGGCTTCGGCGGTAGATAGTGCAATACTATTTTGCTTCTTGGATGACCATGAGACAAGTGATCTTCCCAACAATTGACAAGTTCCGGAAGTGCTCTTTCTCTCCACTTTGTCACCGGCATAGTCGGAATCCGAATATCCAACTAGCTCAAAGCTTGCACCCTTGGGATACCATAATCCAACATCTTGTGTATGCTTTAAGTACCTCAATATTCTCTTTGTTGCCTTCAAATGACTTTCTCTTGGTGAGGCTTGAAATCTTGCACACATGCACACACTAAACATCACATCGGGCCTTGATGCCGTCACATAGAGTAGGCTACCAATCATTGATCTATAAAGCTTTTGATCCACCATGTTGCCACTCTTGTCACTATCCAAACTTCCACTAGTGCCCATTGGGGTTGTAATGCCCTTTGCATCTTCCATGCCAAACTTCTTGAGCATATCTTTGATGTACTTGGTTTGGCTCACAAATGTTCCTTCCTTCATTTGTTTGATTTGAAGTCCAAGAAAGAAACTAAGTTCACCAATCATTGACATTTCAAATTCCTTTGCCATCATTTTTCCAAACTCATCACAATAATCTTGATTGGTTGAACCAAATATGATATCATCAACATATATTTGCAACACAAACAAGTCTTTCCCAATCTTCTTGGTAAAGAGAGTAGTATCCACTTTGCCCATGACAAAACCTTTGGATAGCAAGAAGTCCCTCAATCTTTCATACCATGCTCTAGGTGCTTGCTTCAATCCATACAAAGCTTTCCTTAACTTGTATACATGGTTGGGTTTCTTGTCATCTTCAAAGCCGGGAGGTTGCTTCACATACACCTCCTCTTGAATGTACCCATTTAGAAATGCACTCTTCACATCCATTTGATATAGCTTGATATTGTGAGCACAAGCATAGGCAAGTAAGATCCTAATTGCTTCCAATCTTGCAACCGGGGCATAAGTTTCACCAAAGTCAAGACCCTCTATTTGTGTGTAACCTTGAGCCACTAGTCTTGCTTTGTTCCTTACTACTATTCCATCTTGATCTTGCTTGTTGCGAAAGACCCATCTTGTTCCAATGACATTATGATTCTTAGGCCTTTCAACTAGTTCCCATACTTCATTTCTCTTGAAGTTGTTGAGTTCTTCATGCATTGCATTTACCCAATCCGGATCTCTCAATGCTTTATCAATGTCCTTGGGTTCTTCCATTGACACAAAGGAAGAGTGAGCACAAAATGATGCCAATCTTGATCTAGTTTGAACTCCCCTTTGTATGTCACCAATGATGGAATCTAATGGATGATCTCTAGCAATGTTGGTTGGTTGAAGCACTTGCACTTGATTGCTTGGATGTTGATGTTGATCATGAGTTGGAGATGATGAACTAGCCACTTGTTGATCTTGTTGCACTTGAGATGATGTACTAGCTTGATTTTGCATTAGGGACCCACTAGCTTGTGTAATTGGACTTTGGAGCACTTGATCTTTGTTGTCATCCACATCAATCACTTGCTTTGGCCTAATATCACCAATATCCATTTCTTTTATAGCATTGGTCAATTGAGTTCCTCTCACATCATCCAAGTTATTTTCCTCATCTTGAGAGCCATTTGTTTCATCAAACTCAACATCATGAACTTCCTCAAGTGAACCACTAGCCAAATTCCAAACTCTATAAGCTTTGCTAGTAGTGGAGTAACCAAGTAAGAATCCTTCATCACATTTCTTCTCAAACTTGCTCAATCTAGTGCCCTTCTTCAAGATGTAGCATTTGCAACCAAATACCCGAAAGTATGCAATGTTGGGCTTTCTTCCATTTAAGATCTCATATGGTGTCTTCTCTAGAAACTTGTGGCAATAGAGGCGGTTGCTATAGAAGCAAGCCGTGTTGATTGCTTCGGCCCAAAATGAATGACTCACATTATACTCATTTAACATTGATCTTGCCATATCAATCAAGGTTCTATTCTTCCTCTCAACTAAGCCATTAGATTGAGGTGTATACTTTGCCGAGAATTGATGTTTGATTCCAAGCTCATCACATAGCTCATCAACTCTTGTGTTTCTAAACTCACTTCCATTGTCACTTCTTACTTTCTTGATTGTGGTTTCAAACTCATTTTGCACTCGCTTGATGAACTTCTTGAATATGTCAAATACATCACTCTTGTCCCCAAGAAAGAATACCCATGTATATCTAGTGAAATCATCCACAATCACAAAGCCATACTTGTTGCCACCAATGCTTGTGTATGTAGTTGGCCCAAATAAATCCATGTGCAACAACTCAAATGCCTTGGAAGTACTCATGATGCTCTTCAATGGATGAGTGTTGCCTACTTGCTTTCTGGCTTGACATGCACTACATAGCTTATCTTTCTCAAATGTGACATCCTTCAAGCCTCTAACTAAGTCATGCTTCACTAACTTGTTCAATTGCTTCATGCCAACATGACCAAGTCTTCTATGCCATAACCAACCCATACTTGATTTGGTGAGCAAGCATGTTGAAAGTTGAGTGTCACTAGCATTGAAATCAACCAAGTATAGATTCTCATATCTAAAGCCCTTGAAGATCAAATTGGAGCCATCAACACTAACTATTTCCACATCATCAACACCAAATATGCACTTGAAACCGAGATCACACAATTGAGCAACCGAGAGAAGATTGAAGTTCAACTTTTCAACTAAGAGCACATTGGAAATGCTATGATCATTTGAGATTGCAATCCTTCCAAGAGCCTTCACATCACCCTTGCTATTGTCACCAAATGTGATACTATCAATGCCACTATCATTTGATTTGAGAGAGTTGAACATTCTTGAATCACCGGTCATATGTTGAGAGCACCCACTATCAAGCACCCAATGCCTTCCTCCGGCCTTGTAATTTACCTACAAAATAAATTAATGTTTCTTAGGTACCCATACTTGTTTGGGTCCTTGGAGGTTAGTAACTAAGCTTTTTGGTACCCAAATGGCCTTCTTCTTTAGACCCACAATTGGTGTACCAACAAACCTAGCATGCACACCTTTCTCACCCTTGGTAAGCACATAACAAGAATCAAAAGGAATGTAATCCATTTTAGCATGAAACTTGTTGTTGTTCTTGTTCATTTTATTGCAATTAATCTCTAGATGCCCAACTTGCTTGCATCTATTGCAATAACGACCATTGCTCTTTACAAAGCGAGACTTTGGAGTAGCAAAGGCCGCCTTGCCCTTCTTGGGAGTATAGCCCAAACCCTCTTTGTTAAGAGAGAACCTTTGGCTACCCAAGCATTTTAGCAAGCGGGCATCCCCACCATAGGCATTGCCTAATGCGCGGGTGAGATCACCCACCTCTCTCTTGAGAGTCTCATTCTCAACCACAAGTGATGAATCACTAGTAGTAGAGATAGAGTTGGTTGTGGTGGATGATGATGAGCTACATGAAGCATTAGTAGGACCAACAAATAAAGAATCATCAATAATATCACAAGTTAGTCCAATATCACAAGTGACAATCACTTGCTCCTCCTTAGCTTCCTTCATGAGCTTCTCCAACTTGAGGTCCTTCTCCTTGATGAGCTCAAGTAGAGAGGAGTGGGCTTCCTTAAGCCTAGTGTGAGCAACTTCAAGGTCCTCGTGGTCTTCCTTTAGACACTCACGAGAGGCCTCTAGCTCATCAAAGGATTTCCTAAGAGCTTTGAGCTCTTGTTCAATTCCTTTGCACTCCTTACTCTTTTTGAGAGCAACAAGCTCCTCCATCAAGGCATCATTTTCATTGCTCTTGGCAATGAGCTCTTGCTCCAAGATTTTGCACTTCTTGGTTGTCCTCTTATAGCCCTTGCTCATTTGATCTATTATGCCCAATAGATCATCCTTGGAGTAGTCCTCATCCTCCTCATCATCACTCCTACAACCATCACTAGCACAAGAATCATCATCACTATCATCATATTTTACCTTGGCAGGCTTGGCCATAAGGCATGTCGATGTAGTGTCGAAGATGGATGACTTGTTGGAGAGGGCGATGCTTGCAATGGCTCGCCTAGTGGTCCTTTCATCATCACTAGAGCTTTCATCATCACTATCGGAGTTATCACTATCCCAAGTGACCACATAGCCACCACCCTTCTTCTTCTTGTTGATAGTGAAGCTCTTCTTCTCTTTCTTCTCCTTCTTGTCCTTCTTGTTCTTCTTCAACTTCAACTCCCCATCATGATATCTTTTATCTTCATAGGGGCACTTTGCCACTACATGATCGGGGCTATTGCAATTATAGCAAAGCATCTCCTTTGCCTTCATGAAGTCCCTTCTCTTCCTTGCACCATATCCTTTCTTCTTCATGAACCTCCCCATCTTGTGCACTAGGAGGGCCATGGTCTCATCATCGAATGGATCATCATCATCACTCTCCACCTTGCTCTTGCCCTTAGAAGATGAAGCCTTGAATGCAATGGGCTTCTCTTGCTTGACCTTGGTCTCCTTCTTCTCATCTTCATCTTCATCATCATTGTATTGGGCATCGGTCATTATATCTCCAAGCACATTGGTTGGTTTGACCTTATCCAATCTCTCTCTAAAGATCATTCTTCTCAAGGTGGCAAACTTCTTGGGTAAGCACATCAAGAACTTGTGTGAGAAGTCCTTGTCCTCAACCTTCTCTCCAAGCCCCTTGAGATCGTTGACAATGACTTGGAGCCTATAGAACATCTCCGGGATGGATTCATCATCCTTCATCTTGAAAGTGGAGAACTTGTCCTTGAGCATATATAGCTTGGCACTTTTTACAGTTGAAGTGCCTTCATACGTTTCTTCAAGCCTTATCCAAAGCTCATTTGCCTTCTCAAGATCTTTAATTTGCTCAAATACTTTATCATCAATGGCACGGTAGATTGTGTCAAGTGCCGCCGTGTTGCATTGTTTGTTGATGCGGTCATTTGGAGTGAGATTTTCTTCATCAAGAATGATGTATCCTTCATTGGTCACATCCCAAACCTTCTCATGTATATTGCCTAGATATTGCTTCATCTTCCTTTTCCAATGATCAAAGGAAGAGACGCCATCAAAGAATGGAGGCTTGCCATTAACATGGTTGAACATAACTTGAGCCATCTTGCACCGAGGTTGTTAAGCCTTGCAAACGGTGACCACGGCTCCGATACCACTTGAAAGGTCTAGATGGCTAGAGGGGGGGTGAATAGCCTTTTAAAACTTTCTACAAAGACAAGCTAAACAAGTTTATCAATATAACAAAAAGCGAGATGCGAGTTTTGCTTAGCCTACGGGGTGTTTGCAAGCCACCTAACCAATTCACAATTCTAGTATATTTGCACTCAACTGCACAAGACAAACCGAGAGGGAAACTACAACTACAACTAGCAAGCTACACAAAAGAACTACTCTAGCAAAGCAAACTAGCTAGCAAAGATAACTAAGAAAGTAAAGCAAGTGAGGGTTAGGAGGGTATCACCGAGGGGCGAAGTATTGAGCCAACCAATATGATCAACAATGAATACCAAGATAATCGAACACCGGGATCAATCAATCACAATATGAAAGTGATGACACGAAGATTTATCCCGAGGTTCACGTGCTTGCCGGCACGCTAGTCCCCGTTGTGTCCCTCTTCACCACGTGGTTCGGTGGCTAATCGGTCTCACACCGAGCCTCTCAAAAGGCGCCACAAGAACCCACCAAATGGCAAAAGGTTGCAAATGACACGAGCAATCCACTAATGTTGCCTTTGGCGCTCCGCCGAGGTAGGCACAAACCCCTCACAATCACCGGAGGTGGCCAAGAACAATCACCAACTCTTGCCAACGCCTCCAAGCTGCTCCAAGCCGTCTAGGTGGCGGCAACCACCAAGAGAAACAAGAATCCCGCAGCAAATCAACCACCAAGTGCCAACTAGATGCTATCTCACGATGCAAATGCACTTGGATCACTCAATCTCACTTCGAATATGCAAACAAGCAAGAGAGATGAGTGGGAGGGGAGTTGCTTAGCTCAAAGTGCTCACAAGTATGTCAAATGTGCAAGAGAGAGAGCCTTGAGCCGGCCAACGAGTATATATAGACGTACCCCTTCGAATATAGCCGTTAGAAACTGAAAACAGCAGCAGTCGCGCTCACCGGACGCGCTGGTCCAACTGACCGGACGCGCCGGTGCCGCAACGGCTAAATTTCGAAACACTGACCGGACGCGCCGGTCGCAACGACCGGACGCGCTGGTCATCACCGGACGCGCCGGTCCCGTGACTCACCGGACGCGCCGGTCAACACCGAGTCGCGCAAAACGAACCAACGACCGGACGCGCTGGTGAACCGACCGGACGCCACAGTGACCGCGTCCGGTGGGAGTCCAGTAAGCTCCCTGGACGACCGGACACGTCCGGTGGCCTGTGACCGGACGCGCCTCGCGTCCGATCGAGCAACCGAAACATGCGCAGTCACTGGACACTGACCGGACGCGCCGGTCGCACAGTGACCGCGTCCGGTGCAGCGTCCGGTGCAGCGTCCGGTGCAGCGTCCGGTGCTGCGTCCGGTCACCACTGTGACCTCCGTTCGCTTCCGTTTGATTTCCGTTTGATTTCCGACTTCCGGCGTAGTAGAAAATAGGCATTTCATTTCCCCGAAATCGCCTGAATCCCGCGCTCGCACGCTCGGCGGGAGGGAGAGAGGAACCCAAACCCTCTCTACCGCTTAAACTCCAACGCCGTCGCAAACGTGCTAACACCACCAAGTGATCATGTCATGTGCATGTGTGTTAGCATTTTCACAATCATTTTTCGAGGCGTTATTAGTTCTATCCAAATGCATATGATCATGAAATGCACATCTAGAGGCACTTAGGAGTTCAATAGCCGCGTCATTCCCCTCTTTATAGTACGGCTATCTATCCTATAATGTAACCACACCCACTAGGTGTCTTGGTTACTAAAACACAACCCTTAAGCATATACCTTTGCCTTGATCACGTCGGGTTACGTCCAAATCCAAGTGTGGCCATCATGATCACCATGTCCATCTTGCCACCAACCTTGGAATGTACTAATCCTCATATGCTACATACAACTTAGGCATAGGATTAGTACTTAGGCATTGTCACTAATTACCAACACCAAACATAGGACTTTCAGAGTGCTCCCTATGTTCTGGGCCATGTGGTAGATTGCGAAGGTGACTATTATAGCTTCGTTGAGTCCTCTGTAGTCCACTCCCCGAGTATAGGATTAGTAAGGCTGAGTTGCGGGGTGATATCTTGCTCTGTTCCTGATCCACCTTAGCAATGTCTCTTGAGTATAAATATGAGGTTACCTTGACCATGATTGCTAAATGTAATTGCACTAATTGATGTAGCTCAATGACCTATAGTTAGAATAACCCTAGGAGTTAGTATCTATTTTCTAATTCTTTCTAGAGTCATGTCCAAGTAGGAAAATGCTCGGTGGAACCCCTTTTAGAATTACCATGATCTATTTATAATTATCCTTTATTATGATTGATCCCTATTTTGAGATTGATCTACTAGAACTCTTATCACAAGTGTAAGATATAGCTTTTATTCCTTATACCTCCAAGTGCCTTCCCAATGGTAGAATTATAAATAACGATACCTGAAACTTTCCTAGGTGAAATGCTACAACTGGTGTATTTTATCTGTGCGCTTGTGGATAACCTTTATTCATATTTTATAAGCGCTATGATCATAAGTACAACCATATCTTTTGGTATTGTGTTGGGGATGACAACCTGGCTTAAGCAATGCTAAGAGATGTCCCAAACATTTCTAATGCCTTTGCTAAGAAAGGGTTTGACCTACCTTATTTATAATCATATTAGAGATGTCAATAAGCATTTCTGGTGCCGTTGCCGGGGAAGGCAAAGGAGGTTTAGAATAATACATATTGAATATCTAGGAATAATCTTACACATGTGATAATTGAGACACACTATTAATCTTTCACTCAAACAGGCTTACCCTGTCTTTTGTCTATTTGTGAATATCTTATTACAGGGTAATGTATTTCTGAATATCTTCATCCGACAAACTACGTTGAGGATCCAGAAGAGATAATTAGACAAGCTAGAGCCAAGCTTAGGAAAAAGAAATCTCCAACCACTTTGTCAGAAGAAGACCAGCCAAGAAGAAGTTTGACACCAGTGTTCGAAGCCATGGCTAACAAGACTCTCCATGAATTCTCTGCTCCAACCACCGCCAACATCAGGACTGGACCAACAGTCAATGTGGGAGAAGGAGGATTCGAGCTCAAGCCAGCCTTGATCAACATGGTACAAGCCAACCAGTTTTGTGGGAAAGCACATGAAGATGCAAGTGCCCATCTCCAACACTTCCTGGAGATCTGCAGCACATTAACCATCAAATAAGTTGAAATAGATGCCATACTACTCCGTCTTTTTTCATTTTCACTCTTTGGAAGGGCGAAGTAGTGGTTCTACGCCAACAGAGAGAAAAACACTATATGGAATATCTGCTCCACTGCTTTCCTAGCAAAGTTCTTTCCCATAGGCAAAACCAATGCCCTACGTGCAAAGATCTCAACTTTTCAGCAGCAGTACGATGAGTCTGTCCCTGAGGCATGGGAACGCTTTCAAGATTACATATCAGAATGTCCTCACCATGGGATGGAGGATTGGTTACTCATGCAGACATTATATCATAGGCTCACCATAAGTGCCCATGAGAATATTGATGCATCTGCTGGAGAATCGTTCTTGTCACTCACTATTTGTGAAGCCACCACTCTTGTTGAGAAGATAGCTTTGAACCAGGGATGGAACGAAGAACGCACTCAACCATGCAAGAGAGGAGGAATGCATCAAGCCAAGGAGGTGGACATGTTGTCTGCCAAGATGGACCTGCTCATGAAGAAGCTTGACGAACATGATCAACAAAAGAAGGAAGTCATGCACATCCACGATTCTCGTATGACTAGTAAAGAGTGTGGAGGCACTGGCCACACAGCAAGCAATTGTCTTGAAGTCCAAGAGGATGTAAACTATATCAACAACAACACCAATTATCGTTCTCAACAGAATCAAGGATGGAACCAACAGAATCAAGGGTGGAATCAGCAACAAAGACCTAACTACTCCGGTAACTACTCAGGTAACTACCAAGGTAATAATTTCAATCAACCACCTTTAAGAGAGATGATTGTTAATCAGAATAAAGTTATTGATAATATGTCCAGAAAGATAGCTTCCAATGATAAAGTGCTTGAAACTATAAATAATAGAATGGATAGCTTTACTTCTGCCATAAAGAATCAAGTCAGCTTTAATAAGATGATAGAATCACAAATCTTTTAGCTAGCCGCTTCAGTACCTGTGGCTAAAAAAGGTAAGATTCCGGAGAATCCGGAAGAATTAGAAACTATGAATCTTGTAGACATCTTCAATGCAGGAGAATACTTCGTCGCACCACCCAGACCACTGATACAATATGGGGAGAAGAGGACATGCTAGAAAATAAAGAAGATCCAGGAAGACCCGTCATCCTCATCCACATCGGAGCTCACACTTTCGACGAAGCTGTCTGCGATTTGGGAGCAAGTGTCGACATTATGCCTAAGGTAATCTATGAGAAAATTCATGGTCAACCTTTGTTGTACACAACCATATGTTTACAGCGTACAGATCAGACATTGTGCTACCCTAAGGGAATTCTTGAAAACGTTCTTGTGAGAGTTAGACACTCAGCTCTATGAGTAGACTTCGTGGTGATAGAAACAGGAGGAGATGATAGAGCACCTATCATTTTGGGACGATCATTCCTCAGCACAGCCAAAGCCATCATCTATGCCGACACCGCCAAGATTTGTTTCACCATTAGAGACACCAAGGAGAGATTCAGCTTCAAGAATCGTACACTCACCACGCGAGTCTATCCTCAACACCCGTGCAATTACTTGGATTTTGACAAGATCCTAGAAAAGAAGAACAAGATTCCATAAAGGAAGGTTCCAGAAAAGAAGGTTCCAGTCACGTAGAACGTCTACACTTATGAAGGCATCTTGCCTACTCCAAACAAGAACAACAACAAGAAGGGGAATAGCAAAGCAAAGCAACCTGTTCAAGAACTAGTCTTGATGGTCAACACTATAGAACCACCTGTTGACCCTGCTTTTCCTCCATTACACCTTGAAAAGAAGGAAGATCCTAGAGTACCTACCATCGATTGTATGATCAAAGAAAGTATCTTCTACAAGACGCTCTGCAACATTGGCTCAAGCGTCAACATCATGTATATGGTAACATATAAACATTTATATCGTGATAGACCCTTGTATCCAACATATTTGCAGCTGCAGCTGGCGGACCAATCGTTCCAATTTCTGGAAGGAATAGCCTAGGATGTAACAGTCAAGATCAGGGATCAAGAGGTTCCCGCTGACTTCATGGTTCTAGACATGGATGAAGAAGATGACATCCACCTTATTCTAGGGAGACCGTTCCTTCATACCACCAGCACAATCATCTACATGAAGCAAGGAAAATCCATTTTCACTTCCCTGGGGAGAAGGTACGTTGTTACTTTAATAACTATACTGCTTATGAGAAGCCCAAGAAGAAGATGAATAGGAGACGTCGCTCTCAGTGTCTAAAACAGCAAGCCATCAAGGAAGAAGGGGCTGATTAGAAAAAGGAAGCTATTGAAGGAGAAGCTGCCTTAGAGGCAAAAGAAGAAGAGAAGTTTCTAGATAAGGAACCACAGGAAGAGAAACCGAGGACCGAGAAAGTGTGAAGAAAGAAAGAGATAACACCACTAAGCACTCCCGCACAAGAAGAAGAATCGCTATCTCCCGACTCACCAGATACTCAGGTACAACCAGAAGAGGAAAAATTAGGGGAGGACTCTGTCCCCTCAGACACCCCCTCAAGTGTGTGATCGAGCTAGAAGGTCCAGTTCGATGGACCTAAATCTCCAAACCTTCGCCGAGAGGTTACATCGGTAGTTATCCTCACATTTACCTTCCTGCATAGTTTTACTTTAGCATATTTATTTTTTGGCATCTAGTCATAAGCATTTAGCATATTTATATTTCCTCCATTGAGTTAAAAAGAAAATAAAAATTAATTTATTTTGCATCATATTATTGTATCTAAAAAAACTTAAGCCCCATGTGAATAAGTTTCGGTTGTTTACTGTGGAGGCATAAAAATATTTTTTGCATCTGCATACAAAAACAAAAAATCCAAAAATATTGAGATCTTGTTGAAAATTGCTTAATTGGAAGTCCATAAGGTTTCAAAAATGAATAAAGCATAAATGGTTTTACCACTAATGCTTAATATGTTCCACGAGCTTTGTTGCCTATTTTGAGTTAAGCAGGATTCAATGAGAAGATTAGCCAGAAGTTTTCATCCACTCTAGAAGGACCTCTTCATCAACCATCCACTTTGGAGATCCAGAGGGACAAGGAACATCTACGCTATCAAGATAAACGACTACGTCAACATCCAGCTTGGGGGAAGAGCATCCCCCATATATCTAGCTAAGTATTTCTTTCCTTATGTGTGATTTATTTTAGAAAAGAAATAAAAAGATAAATAATTTAGAAAACAAAACACAAAGAGTCTACTATCTATATTAGTTATTAAATATTTAGGTAATAAAGAGAGAGTATACAAGTCTGTTTAACATGTCCTTAAAGGAATTAAGCTCTGGATGATTTATTTGCATGGAAATGATGAATAGTTGCTCTGTCGTAATCCCTTTTAAGTGGCTAGTGTTCAACCTTAAATTCTCCTGAGTTTTAGGATACGATTGTTTTGACATGAAGATTTGCCCTAAACCTGAAACTTGTGGGTTGCAAAAGCTTGATCTAAGTCTAGGTATTTGATGAGTATGATATGAGAAGGTTTTGAGCTGCTATTTATCTTGTTCCTAGTGATACTAGAGTTCTGGAGATTTATCTTTTGAAAACTTAAAATTATTACATGATGAGTTTCTGTATGATGAGTGATTAAATTCCTACCATGGCTATATATTTGTTAGACTAGAAAAACCAGCTCATAGGCTACTTGTTTTGTATTGAGTTTGATCAACCCGTGTAAGACCCTTGTCGAGAGGTTCATCATACTCCCAAGATCAAGATCATGTACACTCCACCCAAATATGCTACTTCTACCCTAGAAGTACGCAACAACATGCTTTCCACTTAGATCCACCAAAAATGTTCTATTCCTACTGAAAGGTCTTGATGGCTAGAGGGGGGTGAATAGCCTTTTTAAAAAATTCTACAAAGATAAGCTAAACAAGTTTATCAATATAACAAATAGCGAGATGTGAGTTTTGCTTAGCCTACGGGGTGTTTGCAAGCCACCTATCCAATTCACAATTCTAGTATATTTACACTCTACCGCACAACTTAGCTTACAACTAAAGCTAACTAGCTACACAAGCTAAGAGCTATACTAACAAGCTAGCAAGGTAACTAAGAAAATAATACAAGAGAGAGTTAGAAGGGTATCATCGAGGGGCGAAGTATTGAGCCAACCAATCAATATGATCAAGAGATGAATTCCATAATACACAACCACCGGGATCGATTAATCACAATAAGAATGATGACACGAAGCTTTATCCCGAGGTTCACGTGCTTGCCGACACGCTAGTCCCCGTTGTGTCCCTCTTCACCACGTGGTTCGGTGGCTAATCGGTCTCACACCGAGCCTCTCAAAAGGCGCCACAAGAACCTACCAAATGGCAAAAGGTTGCAAATGACACGAGCAATCCACTAATGTTGCCTTTGGCGCTTCGCCAAGGTAGGCACAAACCCCTCACAATCACCAGAGGTGGCCAAGAACAATCACCAGCTCTTGCCAACGCCTCCAAGCTGCTTCAGGACGTCTAGGTGGCGGCAACCACCAAGAGAAACAAGAATCCCGCAGCACATCAACCACCAAGTACCAACTAGATGCAATCTCACAATGCAAATGCACTTGGATCACTCAATCTCACTTCGAATACGCAAAGAAGCAAGAGAGATGAGTGGGAGAGGAGTTGCTTAGCTCCAAGTGCTCACAAGTATGTCAAAGAGTGCAAGAACTAGAGCTTTGAGCTGGCCAACGAGTATTTTTAGATGTACCCCTTTGAATATAGCCGTTAGGCACTCGAAACAGCTACAGTCGCGTTGACCGGACGCGCGAAGCTTGACCAGACGCGCTGGTCCCGTAACCGACCGGACGCGCTGGTCAAGTCTGAGCAACTCTCCAGAGAGTCAACGACCGGATGCGCTGATAGACGAACCGGACGCCACAGTGCCAGCGTCCGGTTAGAGTCCAGTAAGCACCCAGAACGACCGGACATGTCCGGTCGACCGTGATCGGACGCGCCACCGTGTCCGATCAGAAGACCAAGACGCGCGCAAACCCTGAGCACTGACCGGACGCGTCCGGTCAAATAGAGACCGCGTCCGGTCCAGCATCCGGTCACCTCTGTGACCTCCGTTCTCCTCCGTTTGATTCGTCCTTTCACATATGAGCTAGACTAAGTATGTGTGTCACTTTAGCACATGTTTTAGCTCATGAAACAACATGTGACAATGCCTCCAAATCTCGACATTGGTGTAAAGGAAAATAGGCGTTTCAAGACCCCAAACCCTCTCTACCGCTCAAACTCCAATGCCATCGCAAAAGTGCTAACACCACCAAGTGATCTCGTCATGTGCGAGTATATTAGTATTTTCACAATCATTTTCCAAGGCGTTATTAGTTCTATCCAAATACTTATAATTATGAAATGCACACCTAGAGGCACTTAGGAGTTCAATAGCCGCGTCATTCCCCTCTTTATAGTACGGCTATCTATCCTATAATGTAACCACACCCACTAGGTGTCTTGGTTAATAAAACACAACCCTTAAGCATATACCTTTGCCTTGATCACGTAGGGTTGCATCCAAATCCAAGTGTGGTCATCATGATCACCATGTCCATCTTGCCACCAACCTTGGAATGTACTAATCCTCATATGCTATATACA
The DNA here is from genome assembly GCA_038087645.1 of Saccharum hybrid cultivar R570. Taxonomy (NCBI): domain Eukaryota; kingdom Viridiplantae; phylum Streptophyta; class Magnoliopsida; order Poales; family Poaceae; genus Saccharum; species Saccharum hybrid cultivar. The sequence goes on along the minus strand of JAQSUU010000015.1, from coordinate 28,169,130 downwards.
ACTTAGGCATAGGATTAGTACTTAGGCATTGTCACTAATTACCAACACCAAACATAGGGCTTTCACCTACCCTGGGAATGAACAACCAAAAATATTCCCTTTTCCCATTTCATCCATTAAACCTTGTCATTGTCCTCATTGACATTCAGTAAATTGCTCCAACAGTCCTTGTTATTTATCTCTTGATATGTACTAGCAAAAGAAGCTTGGGTTCTAAAAAAAGAAGAAGAAAAAAAAGAAAAGAAAAAAGAGAAAAAATATTGAGCCCAAGTATTCTTCAAAGTCTTCAAAGTTTAAAAGAGAGAAGTATCCCCTCAAGGAGCAATGTAAGATAAGGTTTCATGTTTTCACCCTCGCCATCACCATTGTTCCACCATATATCCACCACCACAAACATACTCATTCCACATATATAGGTCCACACACATGCACATCATGATCTAAGGGTATGATTTCCCCTTCGAGGATCCCAATTTTGATTAGCCAATACATACTAGGTAAGTATGCTACATCCTTGAAATACCTTCAGCTCCACATAAGCCTGTTAGTTATAGGGAGAGAAGAGGAAAGGTATGATCCTACTCTGCCTTATGCCAAAAATACCACAAATCTTGAGAGGAGAGAAGGAAGAACACCATTATTGCCTTAGAGAGGAATCCATAAATACCACATATGAGAGACTTGAAAGGATCATACGAAGGAATCTCTTAGTTTTATTTTGAAAACCTTGCAAAAACTCTGGAATAAAGGTGATCGAAGAGCTTGAGACATAGTTTTTGACTTGATCATTCTGCTTTTCAACTACTCAAGACCCAAGTAAAGGTTATAAGCCCCATGGCTGAAGGTTATATGGGTAAGTTGGAAGTTGAAATGGTTTATTCTAACTCGGAGAAGAATTTTTGTTTGAACATCTGTGTACTCTTGAGGTGTGAAAGCATTGTAGAAACTCCTGATCCATCATATTAAACCAAACCACTGTTTGCTAAGGGACTAGCAAAGGGTAAGCTTGGGGGAGTTTGTCGAAGTTAATTCACTCCAATCTTAAGCCGTCAACTACTTCAGGAAAAGGTCTGAAATAATGTGAAAAGTAGTGTTATAGGGGTTTATTCTAATGAGTTCCACGAGTTGTGTTGTTCTCACTTATTTTGCAGGATATGCAGTATTTCATTATATAAAAGTATCTCAAGTGAAGAATCTGAGCACACCATTGTGAAGAGCTTGTTGAGACGATCGAGACGGACATATCATTTGCCATATTTGGAGTTCCGGAGAGAAAGTCCTCGATGGGTACAACTCAAAAGACTCTAGAAGACCCTAGAACCATCATCATCATAAGACCAGGGACTAAACCAACAAGATTCCATAGCTTTGTGAAATAATCTTTTCCAGGGATTTATCCAAAAGTTGGGGAAGGAAGGTGTAACACCCCGGGTGTTATAGTGCTAATTAATCTACCATGTCATCTTAATGCATTGCTCATCATACCTGTTAGGTTAACCTTGTTATGCATCAACTAAAACGAGATTACTTAATTAGGTTGAATGTATTTCTCTGTGGTGTGCTCCGAAACTGAAAACCCTAATTTCGAATACCACCGCAAATACTTAGTACATGCCCTGCGTAATTTGAAGTGCGTGACTGTGTTGCACACTAGTGTCAAATGTAGGGTATGAGCTTAAGTACAACATCTAAAATGAAGCTCCAAAATTGAGTTTGAATTAGAATCCCAAAACTTGTCGCGAGTTTTCCTATTCGAATTCAAATTCAAATCTGGAGAGAAATGTAAAAGAATTTCAAAAGCTAATTGGTCAACCAAGAGTGGCATTTGGTCAACCATGTCATGTTGGTCCAAATGATGCCCTTGGGTGAGGTTTTGATCACTAAGTAATCACAAATCAAAGTAGCAACAAATTCCAATTTGAAATCCCTCCGAAAACCCTAAATTTCAAAACCCTGTTTTACCCCTTTTTGAAATAATTCAAAATCTAAGCAAAATTTGGGAAAAAGTTCAAAACCAAGTTTGTAGAACTTTTCAAGGGCTACAACTTTGGTGTTTTGAGTTTTCAAAGTTTTAGTGTAAAATGTGGAGCAATTTTGAAAATAAACAAATTTCAGATTTAATTTATTTTTGTCCCCAAACTAAGATTTCAAAATGGAGGCAGAATTTGAAAAAGTTTTGAACAGCAAAGTTGTAGGTCTGGTCAAGATATACAACTTTGATGTTTGGAGATTTTGAAGTTTCAATATAAAATCAAAAGTAATTTCTAAATTACCAAATCTGAAAAATGTGTCCCTTTTTGAATTCAAAATCAAATTTCAAAATCCAGGCAGAATTTGAAAAAGTGTTCAATATCAACCAGTGGCAGAGGCTATTGCTGCTTTGGTTAATGCCACCTTGGCAGAGGCTATTGCTGCTTTGGTTAATGCCACTACCCTGTTGGCTCAGAATCAGAATCAGAATGGAAATCAGGGTCGTCGAGGCCGTAACAATGGAGCGGAAACCACCTATGTGGATTTCACCGATACTTGTCCACCAGTGTTCTCAAAGGCAGATGAGCCGCTAGAGGTGGATGACTGGCTCCGTACCATGGAGCAGAAGTTTGAACTGTTACAGTGCACGGAGCACCAGAAGCCCGTGTTTGCAGCGCAGCAGCTTAGAGGTGCCGCAGGGGCGTGGTGGGTGAATCTGGTCGCCGCACGGCCTGCTGGCCACCGTGTCACTTGGCAGGAGTTTCGTGAAGCCTTCAGAGCACATTATATTCCAGATGGTGTTATGGCCATGAAGCTAGAGGAGTTTCTCTCGCTGAAGCAAGGGAACCAGACAGTTCTGCAGTACGTGGGTAAATTCAATCATCTGACCCAATATGCAGCAGAATATGTGAACACTAATGCGAAGAAGAAAAGCTGTTTCATGAGAGGGTTGAGTACCAGAATCCAGGAAGCATTAGTCACCTGTTATAATGCTACATACCATGAGATAGTCAACGTGGCTATTGCGTCAGAAGAGAAGTCCCGACTGCACAAAGAGTCGAAGAAAAAGAAGCCAGTGTTTTCAAGCCCATCTGGCGGCATTAAGAAGCGCCAGAAGTTTATTTACCACCCTCACAACCATTTCCGCCCAACCTATCGTCCACCGCAATACCAAGCTCAGCCGCAGACGTTTTACCGTCCTGCCGCAACCCTGCAATATCCACCACAGCCGAATGCCCCTGGTATTCGAAACCAAGCTCCAGCCACCCATAACTTTCCCTGCTACAATTGTGGAAAGCCAGGCTACTTTTCTAAGGACTGCCCGTATCGAAGGTAGTACAATCCCAACTATCCCAGAGCTCCCGTGCCACAACAGCAACAATCTCAGAGCAAGAATAATAATCTGAATGTTCAGAAGGGTAAGGGTGAGAAGAAGAAGACCGGACGTGTATTCTATACTCAAGCAAGTGCAATCCCAGAGGGAGAACCTGTTATGATGGGTATGTTCCCTGTTACTAATCATCCAGTAGTACTGTTATTTGATTCGGGTGCATCGCATACATTCATAAATCGCACCTTTGTTGTTAAGCATGACATTCTAATTTTGGGAACACAAGAAGATTTCTTTATCCAGTCGCCCGGGGGACGACTGTGTACTAAGGAGATGGTACGTGACGTACCTATAGAGTTAGGTGGGCATATATTTCCTACCTCAATGATAATATTACAGAAACAGGATATAGATGTAATCCTGGGTATGAATTGGATGTACCAAAGAGGAGCCCTTATAGATGCACTGCACAGAACTATAAGGTTGAACCTGCCAGATAATAAATCTCATCTTCTTATCCAACTTCCTATTCCCAAGAGAACAGTTGAAAGGATATGTGCAACTTCAGTACAAGAAATTTGTGATATACCGGTAGTCTGTGAATTTCCAGATGTGTTTCCAGATGATCTACCAGGTCTACCACCAGACAGAGATGTAGAGTTTGTAATTGAGTTAAAACCGGGTACTGCCCCAATATCCCGGAGAGCTTACAGAATGCCACCCAATGAATTGGCAGAACTTAAGGATCAATTGTAAGAGTTACGTGACAAAGGTTTTATCAGACCCAGTTCCTCACCATGGGGATGTCCAGCTCTGTTTGTCAAAAAGAAAGATCAGACTTTAAGGATGTGTGTTGATTACCGACCGCTGAATGAAGTAACCATTAAGAACAAATATCCGTTGCCGCGCATTGATCTACTCTTTGATCAGCTTGCGGGGGTAAAGGTATTTTCAAAGATTGATCTTCGATCAGGGTACCATCAAATCAAGATTCGACCTGAAGATATCCCAAAGACTGCATTCACCACCAGATATGGACTGTATGAATACCTAGTTATGTCTTTTGGTCTCACCAATGCACCGGCACATTTCATGTATTTAATGAACTCAGTTTTCATGCCGGAGCTTGACAAGTTTGTGGTTGTTTTTATTGATGATATTCTGGTATATTCCAAAAGTAAAGAAGAGCATGTCGAGCATCTCAGAGTTGTTCTGAATCGTTTGAGAGATCACCAACTGTATGCCAAGTTCAGTAAATGCAAGTTCTGGTTAAGAGAAGTGCAATTCTTAGGTCATGTGTTGTCAGCTGAAGGAGTAGCAGTAGATCCTGGCAAGGTGAAAGATATTCTAAATTGGAAACCACCAATCTCAGTTCATGAAGTCCGAAGTTTTCTAGGAATGGCGGGTTATTACCGTCGATTCATACCTGACTTTTCAAAGGTAGCCAAGCCAATCACAGAGCTGTTGAAGAATCAAACTAAGTTCATATGGTCTCCAGAATATGAGAAAGCCTTTAGAATTCTAAAGAAGTCATTGACAACTGCTCTAGTTTTGGCACAACCAGATATAGAAAAGCCATTTGATGTTTATTGTGATGCCTCGGGTATTGGCCTTGGTTGTGTATTGATGCAAGAAGGCAGAGTCATTGCTTATGCCTCGAGACAGTTGAAGCGCCATGAAGAACATTATCCGACACATGATCTTGAACTAGCAGCTGTGGTTCATGCATTGAAAATATGGCATCATTACTTGTTAGGTAATACTTGCCACATGTATACTGATCACAAGAGCTTAAAGTATATCTTTACTCAGTCAGAATTGAATATGAGGCAAAGAATATGGCTTGAATTGATAAAGGGTTATGATTTGGAAGTACACTATCACCCTGGAAAAGCAAATGTGGTTGCTGATGCACTCAGTAGAAAGAATCATTGCAATTGTATGACTGTGAAGCCAATAGATTACAGTTTGTGTTACGAATTGGAAAAGTTGAATATTGAAATAATTCAACAAAGTCAGTTGACTAATGTCACAGTAGAATCAACACTCAAAGATCAAATTGTATCTGCTCAGAGAACAAATTCTGGAATAGCTCATATCAAAGAAAAAGTTAGAACTGGTCAACAGACATATTTCAGTATTGATGATGCAGGTATGCTGTGGTTTAAGAATCGGCTAGTGGTCCCAAAGATTTCAGAGTTACGTCAGCTCATCCTTGATGAAGCACATAATACAAGGTTTTCTATTCATCCAAGGAGTAATAAGATGTATCAAGATTTGAAACAGAGATTCTGGTGGACCAAAATGAAAATTGAGATTGCTAAGTATGTTGCCAGATGTGATACTTGTCGCAAAGTGAAAGTTGAACATTTGAAGCCGGCAGGAATGTTACAACCCTTGCCCATTCCATCCTGGAAATGGGAAGATATTAGTATGGATTTCATTACTGGGTTACCCAAGACCTCAAGAGGCTTTGATTCAATTTGGGTCATTGTGGACCGTTTGACTAAGTCAGTTCACTTTGTACCTGTGAAGGTTGACTATAGAGCATCTAGATATGCTGAAATATATGTTGCTCGGATTATGAGTTTACATGGAATACCTAAAACAATTGTTAGTGATAGGGGTACTCAGTTTGTTTCGCAATTTTGGAGACAGTTTCAAAAGTCATTAGGTACTAAACTTCTTTATAGTACAGCCTATCATCCACAAACTGGGGGACAGACCGAAAGAGTAAATCAAATTTTAGAAGATATGTTAAGATCCTGTGCTCTCACCTATCAAGATCAATGGGATGAATGTTTACCGTTAGCAGAATTCTCATACAACAATAGTTATCAAGAGAGTATCAAAATGGCATCATTTGAAGCATTGTATGGCCGCAGGTGCAGAACTCCGTTGAACTGGTCAGAACCAGGAGAAAGATGATTTTATGGAGTTGATTTGGTGAAGAAAACGGAAGAAAAGGTTAGGCAGATACAAAAGAATTTAAAAGTTGCTCAGTCTCGACAGAAGAGTTATGCAGATAAAAGGCGTAGACCCTTGATGTTTAAAGTGGGAGATTATGTTTATCTGAAAGTGTCACCCATGAAAGGAGTTAATAGATTTGGAGTTAAAGGCAAACTCGCACCACGTTATATTGGTCCTTTTCAAATCCTTGAAAAATGTGGGAAGGTGGCATATAGATTAAAGCTGCCTGAACAACTGTCAGCCGTGCACAATGTGTTTCATGTATCACAAATGAAGAAGTGTCTGCATGTGCCTGATCAAGTTGTTGATGTGGAGGGCGTTGAACTCGAGCCTGATTTAACCTATTCTGAATATCCTGTCCGAGTTTTGGATCGAAAGGATCGTGTTACCCGGAGTAAAACAATTAAATGGTACAAGATACAATGGGATCAACATTCAGAAGAGGAAGCCACCTGGGAATCGGAGGATTACCTGTTGGAAAATTTCCCGGAGTTCTTTGCTTCTATCTAGGTTGCAATTTCTTCTTTAAACTGTAACCTATCCTTTTAAAATCTTTGTAATGCAGAAAACCCCTACCTGTTTTGTAGACAAGTCTTGGACGTGTTTGCTTGACACGTTTCCTTTTCCATTACTTAACTCAAGGCTTTAAATCTCGGGACGAGATTTCTTTAAGGGGGAAGGGCTGTAACACCCCGGGTGTTATAGTGCTAATTAATCTGCCATGTCATCATAATGCATTGCTCATCATACCTGTTAGGTTAACCTTGTTATGCATCAACTAAAACGAGTTTACTTAATTAGGTTGAATGTGTTTCTCTGTGGTGTGCTCCGAAACTGAAAACCCTAATTTCGAATACCACCGCAAATACTTAGTACATGCCCTGCGTAATTTGAAGTGCGCGACTGCGTTGCACACTAGTGTCAAATGTAGGGTATGAGCTTAAGTACATCTAAAATGAAGCTCCAAAATTGAGTTTGAATTAGAATCCCAAAACTTGTCGCGAGTTTTCCTATTCGAATTCAAATTCAAATCTGGAGAGAAATGTAAAAGAATTTCAAAAGCTAATTGGTCAACCAAGCGTGGCATTTGGTCAACCATGTCATGTTGGTCCAAATGATGCCCTTGGGTGAGGTTTTGATCACTAAGTAATCACAAATCAAAGTAGCAACAAATTCCAATTTGAAATCCCTCCGAAAACCCTAAATTTCAAAACCCTGTTTTACCCCTTTTGAAATAATTCAAAATCTAAGCAAAATTTGGGAAAAAGTTCAAAACCAAGTTTGTAGAACTTTTCAAGGGCTACAACTTTGGTGTTTTGAGTTTTCAAAGTTTTAGTGTAAAATGTGGAGCAATTTTGAAAATAAACAAATTTCAGATTTAATTTATTTTTGTCCCCAAACTAAGATTTCAAAATGGAGGCAGAATTTGAAAAAGTTTTGAACAGAAAAGTTGTAGGTCTGGTCAAGATATACAACTTTGATGTTTGGAGATTTTGAAGTTTCAATATAAAATCAAAAGTAATTTCTAAATTACCAAATCTGAAAATGTGTCCCTTTTTGAATTCAAAGTCAAATTTCAAAATCCAGGCAGAATTTGAAAAAGTGTTCAATATAAAACTTGTAGAGCTTGAAATTCTGAAGATTTCATGCATTGGAAGATTTTCAAGTTGTTATACAAATTTGAGAGTAATTTGAAAAACCAGTTTGAATTTCTGAATTTGGGGGGGAGCTACAGTACACGACGTATCACCGCCGGGCACCGCGCGGCATGGGCGACGGCCGACCGCCACCGTGGCCGTTTCCACGGCCTTCGCGCGCGCCAGGAACGCCAGCGCAACGACGAGCGCCTTCCAGAGCCGATCACAGTGCCTAGACCTATATATTCGTGGAGGTCACCGAGTTCGTTCTTTTCTCCTCCGTTTAGCCGTCGCCGCCGTTGGTTTTCACCGGCGAAATTCACCACCGTCACTGCACCGCCAGCCACTCCCTCTTGCAGCCAGCTTCGCCTTGCCTTCGCGCACGCACTGAGCCCCATTGCAGAGCCTCATTTCATCCCGAGCTAGGTAGGGCCGTTTTCTCCCTCGCGGTGGTCACCGTCGCCGCCGCGATCGGGCTCTCCGTGGCCAGCCTGTCTCGGTGAGTCTCTGGCTTAACCACTTCATGTTCAAGGTCCTACTTGATGCTGTGATGCTCATCGTGTTGTTGGTTTTCCTTTTTGTATCCTGTGTTCGTCGGAACAGCGCCTTGTCGCCACCGTCCGGGTCGCCCTCACCGCCTCACCGTCGACCGGGCACTCCAGACCACCTCTACCCCCACCAAGTTCATCAGTGAGTTCACGATGAGCTCCTGAGCGTGATGCTCGCCTGTTTTTAATCGCTACCGCCGTGGGAAGGGGGGGTCAGCCGCCTTGTCGTCGTCCCGAGCCGCCATGGCCGTCGGGAAGTGTGCTTGGGAAGGAGAGCCTTAGCTTTTAGGGTTGCGGATGATTCGCGGGGATGGCTGGATCATGTTGGTCACTTTGGTTTGTCGACCGAGGCATCAGTCGTCGGCCGGTCACCGCAGGCGAGCGCGCGGACGCGAGAGAGAGCGCGCGAGCGGGAGGAAGAAGATGACAGGCGGGGCCGCGCTGTCAGAGAGAGAGGGAGCGAGGCAGGCCGGCTGGGCTGGGCCGCTGGCTGGGCCGGTCGGGCGCGCGAGCGCGCGGGCGCGCGAGCGGGCCGTTCGCTGGGCCGGACCGCGGGGAAAAAGAAAATCGGCCCGATTTCGTTTTTGTTTTTCTTTTTCAAATAAATGAATAGTGTTATTATTTGTTTATTTCATTAAAAATTGTGTAGAGTTCCAAAATTCATGAAAATTTTTGTGTAAGCTTTTCAATGTATAAACTATCTAGGAAAAATATTAAATCATGAATTTGAATACTTTGTGCAGTAGAATTAATTGGTTCCAATAAAGATTAAATGCAACTTCCAGTAATTTTAATAATTAATTTATTTATCCAAAAATTATGAAACTTATTATGACACTATTATAAATCACTCTTAACCCATAGAAAAAGTTTGAGCTTGTTTAGATAAAGTTTGATCAACTTCTAATTATGCCCTAATTATTTAAATAGAAAACAAATGTTACTTGGAGAACTTTAAGTGTTGTGTGTCTTTTGATTGAGTGATGTCCTTAGGTCACTACCCTTTTGTGATCTTTGGCACTTTAATTTCATGATTGAGCTCGTTAGTAAATTGTTAGGTTAAAAGCTGGTATCGCGGGAAATCGTCGCTACTAGTTAGTAGGTTTTCTGTTTACGACTGTACCGTGAAGGGAAGTTGTACTCGAATCGTAACCGTGGCATGTTATCCTCAAGCATCATGTTTATCATCGAGCATCATGTTAAAGCATGTTATGTATTCGTGTAGTCACCGCTTTCGAGGAAGCCGAAGTCGTCGAGCAAGCTTCCGGAGAAGAGCGATCGTCGGTGGGTTCCGAACCAGACGGAGGAGTTCACAAGTCTGAGTCAGTCGTCGTGTCAGAGCAAGGCAAGCCCCGGTGCATTTAAACCCTACCTTGAATTTTACAAATATTTTATTATTTATATTATGGTTTATTGCATTAAGTGATTAGGAGTTGAGTGATAACCTAATTGCTGCATTATCATCCTTGATTATTGCAATATTACCCTTGATACCTGTTTTACGGAAAATGCGTAGTATGCTTCGCTATGCTTAGAAGTTAAGCTTTTAAATGAAATGTTTACATAGCCATGACGGCATCCTTAATGAATATTGAAAGAATGTGAATGAACTTGTAAGATCGGGCGGGTGGTTTGGCCACTGCTAACGTGCATTGGGAGAGGAGTCCCAATGTATTATTTCCGCCTTATCAGTTAAGGACCGTACGTTGTTGGCCCTCGCGTCATGGAGTTTTTATTAGTACTAGCCATGTGCCCATGTCGGGTAAGCCTTACTTTGGTTAGTCCATTACGAGAACGTCTAACCTCGCACTGGGAGTGGAGAGATGGCGAGAGTAACGTGTACCCTCGGGGCTAGAATTGGGCCGGGTTCGAGGAGTACTGTGCTCTCGGGTGGCGATGGACACGTTCTGGTTTTGGGTTATTCGGGTAAGAGTTGATATATGCTAGATTCGGTTCTACATATGTCGTGTGGTTAGGAATCCCTAGCTGGGTAAATAAAGCGGTTCGAATCGTCGTTACTCTACGAGAAAGGAGTCTTGGCCTTGCACCAACATCGTAGTTAAGAACTGGAATTGAAAGAAAGAATGAGAAAGGTTTTGATGATAATTACTTTGATCTAGACTAGGTTCACCTAGATTTGGTTAATGAACCATCAATGGTAAAGGTAACATATTGAAGATAAGGACTTACCTTAGTAAGCTTTTCTGCAAAAGAAAATTTTGATTATTGATTTACCTGTACCTTGATTCCCTAAAGCTAGCATGCCCTTGGAGTCTTTGTCTTAGTCGGGTAAGTCTTGTTGAGTACCTTTGTACTCAGGGTTTGTTGAACCCCTTGTTGCAGGTGCGGTTCATGAACAAGTCTGCTTCGAGCCTTGTTGCATGACCGTCGTGGTTGAAGAAAGCGACGACGAGTAGACTGTGTGGCCTTTGGGCAAGGCATCTCGTTTGGGTGTTGTAATAAAGTTACTACCGATACTTCTCTACTAATGTTTTGTAATAATGTTACGTAAGGTTTGAAGTTTGAAAACTGGTTTGTAAACCTATGTTATTGTATGACTTCTGCTACTTTACTCTGTTGAATATTTTGAATAAACTGTTGTAATATTGCGATACTCCTGTGATTGGATCCTGTTCGGAGGAAAGCAAGCCTTTTACGTTATGGTGAACATAAGTACGACTGTCAGAGGTCATTATGGCAATGACGTGTACTTGTGGGCCATCATAATTAGGAGGTTCTGTGACAGAAGGAATCCACCCCCAAGACACGACTCATTACGCGAACGGATTGGAAAGTGGCACTAGAAGGACGTAGAAGACACAGAAGGCACGAGAACGAAGCAGAGGACCGGCGGTTGCCAGGTGGGACCGCCCGGCCCCACATGTTAGGCCAACCAGCCTGGTCCTACCCCCAGAGAGATCCCCTTCGCGTGGCGGCCTCCAATCGATCTCTACGACGCATCTTGACCATTGTTTCATGTCTGTTTGATCCAAGGGCTGCGGTTTATCACACCGAGCTATATAAGCAAAGGTAGACCCCCTCATTCCATCATCTCATAATCAATCCATCATTGTTCAGTTCAGGGTAGTCCCTCGAAAGGATAACCTAGAGCTCCACCAGCTAGGGCATAGCTAGAATATAAGAATAGGAATTAGAGGAGGTAAGCAATGCTGGGATTTTGGATCTAGTCACGAGAAGGCTAGGTATAACCTTGTACTTCTCTCTTTTATTCAACATTATTAATCTATTTGTGCTATTTGTCTTCTAGTTCATTTTGTTCATCTTCTAGTTCATCTACTTGTTCTTCTAGTTCATCTTGTTTATCTATAGTTCATCATATTCTTGTCTAGTTAGTGTAACACCCAAAATTTTACATAGTTTCAAATAGATGAAAATTTGAGTTATATATGTTTATTTGTGGGCATTTAACATAGGGGAAATAATAATTTTTTATGAATTTAAAATCAAATATAAGGTTAGACATGTGTTGATGCATACATGTTGTTGCATATTTATTTATGTGGTGAGTGGTTTTGACAGAATTCAAAAAGGAGTTCAAAATCTCTTGAAAATGAATTTACAAAATTGTTTCATAAAAGAAAAGGAGAATCCTTTATTTTTTCCCTCTTCCTTGGTTTTGGCTCACTGGCCCAACCAGCCCGCCACCCCTCCTTGCTCCCGCAGGCCCAAGTGGGCGTTGCCCCTCCTTTTCCCTCGGCCGGCCAAGTTGGCCCGCTCGCCCTCTTTTTGGGCCAGCCCACAGGCCAGCGCGCGCTCCCGCCCTCCTTCCGCTGACGCACAGGGCCCGTGCCCACCGTCACTGCCACGTGGGGCCGCAGTGTCAGCCGTCTCCTACCTCCCGCCGAGATGGCTGGGAGCCTTTCCTTTTTCTTGACGCCGCCGTGAATCGAGCAATCCGCTCGTTTCCTTCCTTTTGGACGCGATTTCCGTCGCTTATAAAGCTAGCCACGCTCACCTTCATGCTCTTTTCTCACCCCAACTCGCTGAAATCGAGCTCGCCCAACCCTAAAACCCTAGCTCGTCGATCGAGCTCGGGTTTCACCTCTTCGACGACCCACCACCGGATTTCACTCGTTGCCGAGCTCCGCTGCACGGTAGGGACTTTCCCCGCACCATTTTCCCCTTTGTTTGGCCCTCGGGAGACCCATGATTCATCGCTGAATTTCACAGGGAGGAGCCATCTGCCATTTCTCGCCGTGAGCTGTCCTTGGTCAACTTTCGTCTTCGTTTTCCTCTCGGTGAGAACCCCTCCGACCTCCTCTTTCGATTCGTGTACTCCCCGCATCAAACGGTGGTCGCTAGGGCGAGTTTCGCTCGCCCCAACGAGCTCGGTCACCGCCGGCGATGGCGCGCCATCGCGACCGCCCACTGCTCCGGCCAAAACGCCACCTCCCTCCCTCTCTTTCTAATCGGGTCCGTCCAGATCGGATCGGACGGCCCAGAGCGATTGATACCCCTTCGGCTGGTAATTTTCTTAAAGAGCCCCCGGCTTTCCTTGAATTCCAACCCGCGGTCCTCGGTGGATTTAAAATCCCTATTTTCATGATTTATTTTAATCCGAAAATAGTTTGAGTTATTTACAGGTTTGCCACTGATTTCAAATGATTATAAAATCCACGTTTTAACTCCGATTCGATCCGTTCAAGTTGCGTTAGGATCGTACCAAAATAATCTACATATTTATCATACTGTTAGTCATGTTCTCCACTGTAAATTTTCATGTTTAGATTTAATTTATTAAAATGCTTTAGAAAATCATAAATAATTCATATCTTTCACATTCTAGCTCCGATTTGCGTGATCTTCGTATCTATGTGATCGTAGCGACACGTAGATTCATTTTATAAACCTTTTATACTAATTTCTCTCTGTTGGTGTACTATTCTAATCTAGTATTGTTTGCCTTGCATGGATGATCTTAGAATGCGTGTTGTTGATTGTGGTTCGAGTAGACGGTAATTGCTACACCGGTGACGAGATCTACTACTGTGATAATCCTGACCAGGAGGAGTTCTATGAGCAAGGCAAGTATAATATGGGATATTCCTTATTGTCCTATTAATTATTTAATTAGTCATTTGCATGTGTCAATTTGCTCAACATAAGGATATCCTAGTCTTTGATTATCTTGTACCTTGTTACCGATGGGTTACCTTGTATATGGGTAGTTGCTAGCGCTCCACTTAAATTCTATGAATATGGAAAATGACTAATGATTATATGCAACACTTATTAAAACTTGATTTTGAGAAACATGAACTTAGGGTGAGAGAGCTTGTGTATCACGATGCTCTTGGCCCTCCATAAGGACTTATTCATTGGCAAAAGCTGGGACCTACAGTACATCTATGAGGGCCATATGGCTCTAGCTTTAGTCAAGTATGAAGACCTTTTCTAGCATGTTAGAGGTTACCTGAAAGGGCGCAAAAGGGGTCTGTGTAACACCCCGGTGTTATGCAAGGCATCTTTGCATGGCAATCATATTGCATTTCATTCATATCATTATAATCCTGTATGATAATGGTATAATTCAAGTAAAATGAAAGCTTAAACATGCTACATTTCACGAATTAAAATAATATGATAATCACATTATATCAAAATCCTTGCAACCATAATTCTTATATCACTTGGAACCCTAGTTCAAATTTTGGAGCTCAAAGTTTGTCAAAAACTTGTTTGAAAAATAATTAGGAAAAATATTCAAAATTTCCTCCTATTTTAGCTTTTATGTTGTCATTCAAAATCTATCAAGAATTGTGAGGTGGCCCCTTAATCAAAGTTGTAGAGAATTCAATTTTGAGCAACTTTTATTTTTGGGCCAAACCCATAAAACGCTTTCTTCTTGTTCAAAATTTGGTTTGAAGTTGAAAATGCATTTAAATTCGAAAAAGCAAAAATCAAAATCCATTTTGTTTCCCTCGCGGGCCGCCGCCTCCGGTTCGGCCCACGGCCACATGCGGCCCGCCTCACCCCGCGCGCGCACCGCACCGCCTCCGCCCGGCCCGGCCCAGCCGGCCTCCCCCTCCCTCTTCTTCCCGCCGCGCCCGCGCGCGCGCTGGCACCCCGGCAGGATGCGCCCGCCGCGTGGCGGCCGCATGCCGGCGACGCCCCGCGTGGCCGGCCGTGGACCCCGCGCTCGCGCCCACTTCAAAACTCCCGAGCGCCTGGTCTCCAGCTCGCTCGGCCCCATTTGCTCCCTCTCTTCTTCCCCCGACGCCCTCCACCGCGGAGCACCACCTCGCCACCGTGCGCCGCCCCCATCTCCGCCTCGTTCCGGCCTTGGCCGACCGTCTCCTCCCGATTGCCTGTGCCCAAAGCTCCGCTCCGTTCCCCTCTTCTCCGAACAAGCCTCGGCGTCTCCTCGTTTGGAGCGGTAAGGCTCAATCGAGCTCGTCCTCGCCGCGCCACCGCGTCGGTGCCGCCGGCCGGGCGCTCCGTCCACCGCCTCGCTCACTCCCTCTCCGTCTCCTCAAACCCTCCTCTCGAGTTCGCGAGTTCTTGGCGGGTGTTGTGCGCTCGATCGGTGGTCGGGATTTGGCCGGCAATGGCCGGTTGGCCGCAGCCGCCGCCGCGACGTCGAGCGCGCGCACGCCGGCGACGCGTTCGGCTCCTCGCGGGGGCGAAGCCGCGCCCCTGGGCCGCGCCCCGAGCGGGCCGGCTCGGTGGACCTCCCGCGCGCGCGAGACAGGCCGGGAAACGGCCACGGGCCGACTGTTGACTTCGGGCCGGCCCAGTTCCTTTTTCAGAAAAACGAATTTCTATTTCTTTTATTATTCATGATGAAAAACATTTGGGAAAAATGATTTCTTGGTCATTTTAGCTCCAAAATTTGTGAAATAAATTTTTATATACTCATTTGAATCAGATCTACAATATAAAAATGTTGCATGTCAATATTTCATTACTTTTCTGTAGTATTTTAATTAATCTTTGAAATTGGTGTTTTCTTGAAAAATTAATAAGAAAATGTAGAAAAATCAGAAAAATGTGATTCCAAGTTTATTAATCCTGTTATGCCATGTGCTTGCTAGGGTAATTTTATTTCATGATTGTTCTGTATAAAAATTTGTAGTTGCAGTTCAAATGCTTTTTCTTACCAATATTTGTTATTTTTGTTATTTAAATAAATTTGAATAAAACATGCAAGTAATAATTTTTCTATAGTGTTTGTTTAGGTAGTAGATAGTAGAAAAAAATTCCTAAATCTGTTGTTTGATACTTTTCAAAATGTAAAGTAGTTTAAATGTCTATTTTAGGCCTTAGTTTGTTATTTTTGTATAGTAAGTTCTAAATATCCGAATGCAGTAAAAATTTTATGTCAAGCTATTTTTGATATTAGTAACCCACTGTAATTTTCTAAGATTTTTCTGAGCTACTAAAATATGTGTTGCTGTTCAAATGTAGGGCTAATTAGGGTTTCCCTTTTATTCTTTAATGCAAAGATAATTAGTAAAGTATACTTTGGTGTATCTTTGAAGCACCTTGTTAGTCAAGTACTCTTGCATGGTAGAGAATAGTAGTGGTAGTTTTCGAGTACATGTTCTTGGATGACGTAGACTACCTTGTAGAAGAGTTGTAATTTCCGCATGATCCAATAACGTAACATATTCACTCATCGCAGGCATTCCGCATCTTCATCATCTCATGTCACTTCTGCATTGCACCTATGCATGTGCACTCATACTTCTGCATCATACAGGATCGCAGGAGGTGGTTCCGACAGTAGTTCCCGAGGACGCAGAGGAGCAGCCCGAGGAGCCGGAGCCAGCAGAAGCAGAAGAGGAGTCCGGTGAAGAGCTTCCGGAGTGCCCCGACCATCGTCCCAGTACCTTCGAGCGAGGCAAGCCCCGGAGCATTTCTCCCTCGGTTTGCAAAGAATTATTTATTAACTTTACTTAATCTGATGCATTAAGTTTAGGAGTTGTTTGCAAACGTTGCTGCATTATACCTTGTTCCACCTTGTTTTACCCGATCCTTGTCACCCTGGTGTCCACGGTCAATACTTGCTTAGCTTGCTTAGACCGGTAGAAGTCGGGTGATTGCCTGTCATCCGCGAGCTATAGGGGATTACCTGGTTTTATGTGAAAGAAATGTCATGTGAATAGCTAAGTGTGGGAATGAATATGAGACCGGGCGGAAGCTTGCAGGGTTCTGGACTGTAGTGTCTTCCGTCTGTGTCGATTAAGGACCGTCCGATGTCGGGCCTCGGGTCATGTTGAACGCATGCCTCACATTTAGCTGGCCGAATAAAGTACCTTTCGACCGCGAAGCCGGGAGATTATTCGGGCCGAGTAGATTGCCCGCAACGCACTGTACCGGAGCAGTAGTGGCAGGAAACGGGGGCGCGATGATAAGGCCAAAGAGCAGTCGGGCGGCCCCCGGGTACATGTGGTTCCTGGCAAGCTCGCGACTTTACCTGAATGGTTGACTCGGTGACCAATACCTCACTTTAGCGGGTGAGTGAGGTTTGTGTGAGGAATAAATTACCAGCTGGTTAATAATCGATTCGAATCGCCATCGTTCACTGGATAGTGAACACTTGACTTGAGTTACTTCATCGTAGTAATACTGATGAAACACTTGGATAGTTATGAGGAAATGACATGGTAACTATTGTTAATGATCAATGGTAATCCTTGCTTGCTTGATTACATGGTTACTTTAGCATAAAGTGCAAACATAGTTGACAGGAGAATAAAGATTTAAAAGATAACATGCTTAGTAAATGCTTTGATAAGCTAAAAATGCTTTTCTTGCAAATGAGTCAGCTACCCCACCAAAAAGCCTATCATGATCCTTGGAGTCTTTTTGTTTTGGTTCTGTCGGGTAAGTCTAGCTGAGTACCTTCTCGTACTCAGGGCTTTGTTCCCATTTGTTGCAGATGGACAGATGTACTATGGTTATTGTATCAACTGTCTATACCCTGCGATGGGCGAAGCCTAGGACCATGGGCAATGGTCACTCACTACTCCTCGCCTGATGCTTTTGTGGGAGATGATCGCAAGCTGGCACCGTATTTTGGAAAGGATGTGTGTGTGTGTATGTGTGCCTTGAACTAATGCTTCCGCTACTTTATTCGAAACCGGTTTGTAATAACTATGTTTAAACTCCGATGTATTTTGTGCCGCAAACTACTGTGTAACTTATGAAGGTAATCGCTGAACTTATTACGATCTTGGCTGTGATGTGAAATGGTTTGAAATCCGTCGAGATTTCACGGACTACCGGGTTATACGGGCTTAAGTTTGGTAAATTGTCCGTCCGTTGGATGATTTTCTTACTTAATCTCGTATAATTGGGCGGTTCTGTTACAGCTGGTATCGGAGCATGGTTTAGCGTAATTACTGTTCATAAGTGTATTTAAACCAAAACCTTGCTTAAAAAGTGTGATTTTGAAACTAAAAAGTGTGCCAGTGGTCATATCCTGTATGCCCAGTTAAGGACTCTAGGTGGCTATTTAAGTACTAACTTGGGGTTCTGCACCATATTTCTTTTTCGTTGCTCATACGGCGTGCTATTGTATGAGTGCCACTTAATTGAGTGGTAATGTATGGATCAGTTGCCTCTACGCTTCGGTAAGTGTGAGTTGTGAGAGCATGATCGGATACACCGCCGATCTAGGGAAAGTGCTTATATGATACTTGGATAATTACATGTTTTACACATGTTTTTATAAAAGTGTCGCATGTGTGGGTGTTCCGTCCGTTGAGGCGATGCCGTCAATAGGACGATGTGTTTGGGTAGTCACTACCGTTGTACACGCATCTGGGGATTCGTGTAAAGCGTGTAGGTAGATTTACTGCTTTCATGCATTCATGGGGAATGGGCTGAAATGAGTTTTCTGCAGGTACATAGCAGCGTATCGTGTAGACCGAATTAGTTACGTATATGAGAGATCGTTGTATGCCACCGAAATCACCGTTAGATGCTTTTTCATAAGTTTGTGAGAACGTAAGACTCGTGCATGCATCATATTGTTTGTGCATTCCATTCATGGCATGCATTCCTCCCCTTATAAAAGGATTATCCCATTTCGATAAAAGTAACCTCAACTAAAATATGTTCTCACCGGGTAATTTAAAACTTGTGCTACAGATGGCCCGCACGAAGCAGACTGCCCGCAAGTCCACTGGAGGAAGAGCACCCCGTCGTCAGCTAGCCCCGAGGGAGCACCGCAACACGGACACTTTTCTAAGCGAGTTTGGCATGCCCACCTTGCTTTGGAGAGTGCTCCATGATGTGGGGTACCCGGAGGGACAAGAGCCAGTTTACTCTTGGAGCGAGAGTCAGCTAGCTGAAGATGGACTTGCTGTGGTAGAGATCACCGTCCCTGCTCTTGGTGATGCGCCAGAATGGGATGGTTGGCATCTGGAGTTCGAAGGACGCACTCCAGTCGAGGGTGCAGAGGGCGCAGCTTTTCGCGTCATCCGAGACATCATGAGCAGATTTCCCAATGAGTTAGCAGCAGCTTTGGCCGGTACCTTCCCGAGAGATGATCCTCGCGACGCCATTTGGGTACAGCCGCAAGGAAGTGCCCTGGTTAGAGGCCCCAGTGAAGGACGGGCTAGCGACAACCACACCATGAGTGCCATGTATGCAGCCATCAGAGCATACCAAGGTCTGGAGAATACCTATTGGACCTTGACTGGCCTACGTGGTGATGATCGGATTGAAGCAAGGAAGCAGAAGAAAAAGCAAGCGCGTGCTATAGCTAGCTTGCAGGAGCAGTTGGCTGATATGAGCTTGCAGCGGGACCGAGCTCTCGAGAGAGGCGAGAGTTCCATGCAGCAGGTTCAGAGGCTGACTCAGGCCAACAGGAATGCAGATCGCCTGTTGGAGCAGCTAGTACAAGAAAGGAATGAAGCCTGGAACGAGAGAGACCTTCTGAGGCAGAGGGTCGAGGAGCTAGAAGAGTACAATGCCAACTTGCATGAAGAGTTCCATGCCCTCTACAACGGGATAGGCCCGTATGCTCCTCCGAACGCCGCTCAGATGGACCTCGACGACGACGCCGCTGCTGAAGGTAGCGATGGCGACGCCTCCGACATCGACGATGGCCCCGAGGAGTAGGATAGTGTCCTGCGTTAGTAGCTAGGCTTGACGCGATGGCCTTCTTTTGGTTTTCATGTGTCATGATGTATCCTGTTCGACCTTGAGACTGACGATCTTTTGGAGTTTGGTTGTGTATGCGATACCCGAACGCATAAAAGTCCAGTGTATGTATGCTGGCAACGTGGTTGTATGGAACATGATGTTGCATTTGAAGTAACTGAATTGGTGTTGTTGTTTAATTGGAATGAAATTATTGCGCCTCTGTTTTCTTGTATGACTTGTTCTCTCCAATGAATTCAGTATGGCATAATTGTTCATTCGGACACAATTTTACAACTTCACTCAATTGTGCTTGTTGCCGAAATATGCAGATGGCCAACACTCGTCGTGCTACGTATGAAGCCGCTGAGACTGGTGGCAATGGTGCAGGAGCTGGTGGAAGTGGTGCCAACAATGTCAACCACCAAGAACCACGTCCAGAACCGCATTTGCCCCCTCCTCCGCCGCTTACCGCAGAAATGTTCTTCACACAGTTCCTTGGAAGTCAGCGCAGTACTGAACAATCACAGAGGAATATGGAAGACTTTCTGCGTACCATCGCGGAAAATGTTCAAAGAGGAAATAACCAAGGTGGTGGCCATGGAGTGAACCAGTACAGCAGTTTCAAGGATTTCATGGATACGAGGCCACCTATTTTCAAAGAAGCAGCAGAGCCACTTGATGCCGAGGAATGGATTAACACTATGGAAGATAAGTTCCGTGTGTTAAGGATGACAGAAGTTCTGAAAGTAGAGTATGCTGCGCATCAGTTACAGGGACCAGCCGGAATGTGGTGGAAGCATCACCGCAGTACTTTTCCTCCTAATACCCAGATCTCTTGGAGGGATTTTACTGAAGCTTTTAAGGGAGTTTATATTCCCCCAGGGTTGGTTGAGATGAAGCTTGGAGAGTTCTTAGCCTTGAATCAGGGAACCAAGACAGTGACACAGTATCTGCATGCCTTTAATAACTTGTGCCGCTATGCCCCAGACATGGTTGACACAGATGCAAAGAAGATTGCTAGTTTCAAGAGAGGGTTGAGTCCGAAGATGATGAAGCATGTGGGTACCAATACCCGCAACAGATTCAACGACTTTATCAGTGACTGTTTGAAGCAAGAGAAGAACAATAATGCTTACACCGCATCCAAGAATCGCAAGAGAGTGTTCGAGTCAGGATCATCCCAGTCCAGAGTTGTCCCTGCCAACCGTCCATCTTATCGTCCGTCCGCACCTGGTGCGAGGTTCAGGCCGCCGCAGCATAAAACTCAGAACTACAAGGGACCACAGAAACCGTACAAGATGGCAGTGCCACCAACAAAGACCAACGCAGCTGCAGAACAGAGCAACTCCAAGGGAGCAATAGGGTCTGCTGGTACAGTGAAAGGGCCCTGCTACAACTGCGGTCAGCCAGGCCACTTTTCCAAGTTCTGCCCTTATCCGCCTAAAAAGAAGCAACAGACTTACAATGCCCGTGTGCACCACACCGCCATTGATGAAGTCCCTGAGGGAGAGCCTGTAACTGCCGGTAAGTTTCTTGTGAACCATCACCCTGCAGTTGTTCTTTTTGATTCTGGATCTTCGCATTCTTTTATGAGTCAAGCATTTGCACGGAAGCATGAACAACTATGCACAGAATTGAGTTATGGTTATCGCATAAGTTCAGCAGGAGCTGATGTGTTAACCAATAAGATGGTTAGAGGGGCAACCCTTGAGTTAGGTAGTCGGAAGTTCAGAGTGAACCTGGTAGTTATGCCTGGGCTAGTTTTGGATGTAATAATAGGAATGAACTGGATGAAAGACTGGGAAGCAGTCATAGATACAAGCAGTCGGATGCTTACCCTTAAAGATCCCCAGGCAGAGGGTACTTTTCAGGTACCATTGCCTAAAAGAACAGATCTTGTGAGTGTGACCTGTGCCATGGAAGTTACTCCTATCCATCAGATCCCAGTAGTATGTGAGTTTCCGGATGTGTTCCCAGACGAATTGCCTGGCCTTCCTCCAGATAGAGATGTTGAATTCGGAATCGAGTTGATCCCCGGGACGGCTCCAATTTCTAGGAGACCTTATCGGATGCCTCCGGATGAGTTAGCTGAGTTGAAGAAACAGTTGGAAGAGTTGTTAAAGAAGGGGTTTATTCGCCCAAGTAAGTCTGAATGGGGATGTCCTGCCTTGTTTGTAAAGAAGAAGAAAGAGGGTACTCTCAGGATGTGTGTGGATTACCGACCTCTTAACGCTGTAACCATCAAGAATAAATATCCACTGCCTCATATTGATGTTCTGTTTGATCAGTTAGCTAAAGCCAGAGTGTTCTCCAAGATAGACTTGAGGTCAGGGTATCATCAGATAAAGATTAGACCTCAAGATGTTCCGAAAACCGCCTTTTCTACCAGATACGGGTTGTACGAGTATCTTGTTATGTCGTTTGGACTAACAAATGCTCCTGCATATTTTATGTATCTGATGAATACGGTTTTCATGCCAGAGTTGGACAAGTTTGTAGTTGTCTTCATTGATGACATTCTAGTATACTCTGAAAACGAGAAAGAGCATGAAGAGCACCTGAGAATTGTCTTGACCAGGTTGAGAAATCATAAGTTATATGCTAAGTTCAGCAAATGTGAATTTTGGTTGAAGAAAGTTCCTTTCCTCGGTCATATTCTATCTGAGAATGGAGTTTCTGTAGATCCGAGTAAAGTGCAGGAGGTTATGGATTGGAAGACTCCAACCACAGTGTCAGAAGTCAGGAGTTTCCTAGGCTTAGCTGGTTACTATCGCCGCTTTATCCCAGACTTCTCGAAGATTGCCAAGCCTATGACAAGTCTGTTACAGAAAGATCACAAGTTCGCGTGGACAGAGGAGTGTGAGACAGCTTTCCATACCTTGCGGAAACTGTTGACCACTGCTCCAGTTCTTGCGCAACCCGACATCGAGAAACCTTTTGATGTGTTCTGTGACGCATCAAAAACAGGACTAGGGTGTGTGCTAATGCAAGAAGGAAGAGTCATTGCTTATGCCTCCCGACAGTTGAGAAAACATGAAATCAATTACCCGACACATGATCTTGAGCTTGCCGCTGTAGTGCATGCCTTAAAGATTTGGAGACACTATCTACTGGGTAACGTGTGCAACATTTTCACCGATCATAAGAGTCTCAAGTACATTTTCACCCAACCAGAATTGAACATGAGACAGCGGAGATGGTTAGAGTTGATCAAAGACTACAACTTGAATGTACAGTATCACCCCGGGAAAGCCAATGTGGTAGCTGATGCCTTAAGCAGAAAGTCACATTATCTGAATGTGCAACCCTTGCTTGAAGATGGTTTCGATCTAATGCACCCTGCCGTGCTACAAAGTATTCAGATCAGTTGTTCCTTGGAGAGTAAGATTATAGAAGGTCAGAAAGCAGACAAGGGGATATTCCATATCAAAATGAAGATTCAAGAAGAACCCTCGAAACACTTCCGGGTAGATGAGCAGGATGTGTTGTGGTTCGACAACCGTCTTGTTGTTCCAAAGGATAGAGAGCTTAAGAATAAAATTATGGATGAAGCTCATCTCTCTAAGTTGTCTATTCATCCTGGCAGCAGTAAAATGTATCAAGAACTAAGACCTCGTTATTGGTGGACCAAGATGAAGAAGGAAATTGCAGCGTATGTAGCCAGATGTGACACGTGTTGTAGAGTAAAAGCAATTCACATGAAGCCTGCCGGAATGTTACAACCTTTGTCAGTACCAAGTTGGAAGTGGGATGACATTAGTATGGATTTTATCACAGGTTTACCCACTACTCAAAAAGGTCACGATTCCATTTGGGTAATTGTGGATCGTCTTACTAAGACAGCTCACTTTTTGCCTGTCAAAACGGAATATAGACCACCTCAATATGCTGAGAAGTATATTGCAGAGATTGTGAGGTTGCATGGCATACCAAAGACTATAGTATCTGACAGAGGGTCACAGTTCACTGCTCACTTTTGGGAGCATTTGCATAAAGGTTTGGGGACTAGTCTGATTCGTAGCACTGCCTATCATCCTCAAACAGATGGTCAGACTGAGAGAGTTAATGCTGTTCTAGAAGATATGTTAAGAGCTTGTGTGTTGTCTTCCAGAGGTTCATGGGAGTCATGGTTACCATTAGCAGAGTTCTCATACAATAACAGCTATCAAGAGAGTATCAAGATGGCACCTTTTGAGGCTCTGTATGGTCGAAAGTGTAGAACACCGTTAAACTGGATTGAGCCCGGAGAAAGAAGGTATTATGGTATTGACTTCATAGAAGAAGCCGAAAAGAAAGTTCATATCATCCAGCAGAATATGAGAGCAGCCCGGTCACGTCAGAAAAGTTATGCAGATAAGAGAAGGAGACCGCTTGTGTTCGAAGTTGGCGACTATGTCTATCTAAAAGTTACGCCAATGAAAAAGAAAAGGTTTGGTGTGCGCAGAAAGCTGGCCGCCAGATTTGTGGGACCTTATAAAATCCTGGAACGGAAGGGTCCTGTGGCTTACAAATTGGAATTACCAGAGTCAATGGGTGCTATATTCCCAGTTTTTCATGTATCACATCTCAAGAAATGTTTGCGCATTCCAGAGGAACAGATTGAACCTCGAGGCATAAAACTGAAGTCAGATCTGGTGTATCGTGAGCAGCCAGTTCGAGTTTTGGATACCAAGGAAAGGGCTACTCGAAACAGTGTGGTGAAAACATATAAGATACAATGGAGTCATCACGATGAAGGGGATGCGTCTTGGGAAACGGGTGAATACTTAAAGAATGCTTATGAAGATTTTTATAACAAATGGTTCGTAACCCAAATCTCGGGACGAGATTTTTATAAGGGGGGAGGGCTGTAACACCCCGGTGTTATGCAAGGCATCTTTGCATGGCAATCATATTGCATTTCATTCATATCATTATAATCCTGTATGATAATGGTATAATTCAAGTAAAATGAAAGCTTAAACATGCTACATTTCACGAATTAAAATAATATGATAATCACATTATATCAAAATCCTTGCAACCATAATTCTTATATCACTTGGAACCCTAGTTCAAATTTTGGAGCTCAAAGTTTGTCAAAAACTTGTTTGAAAAATAATTAGGAAAAATATTCAAAATTTCCTCCTATTTTAGCTTTTATGTTGTCATTCAAAATCTATCAAGAATTGTGAGGTGGCCCCTTAATCAAAGTTGTAGAGAATTCAATTTTGAGCAACTTTTATTTTTGGGCCAAACCCATAAAACGCTTTCTTCTTGTTCAAAATTTGGTTTGAAGTTGAAAATGCATTTAAATTCGAAAAAGCAAAAATCAAAATCCATTTTGTTTCCCTCGCGGGCCGCCGCCTCCGGTTCGGCCCACGGCCACATGCGGCCCGCCTCACCCCGCGCGCGCACCGCACCGCCTCCGCCCGGCCCGGCCCAGCCGGCCTCCCCCTCCCTCTTCTTCCCGCCGCGCCCGCGCGCGCGCTGGCACCCCGGCAGGATGCGCCCGCCGCGTGGCGGCCGCATGCCGGCGACGCCCCGCGTGGCCGGCCGTGGACCCCGCGCTCGCGCCCACTTCAAAACTCCCGAGCGCCTGGTCTCCAGCTCGCTCGGCCCCATTTGCTCCCTCTCTTCTTCCCCCGACGCCCTCCACCGCGGAGCACCACCTCGCCACCGTGCGCCGCCCCCATCTCCGCCTCGTTCCGGCCTTGGCCGACCGTCTCCTCCCGATTGCCTGTGCCCAAAGCTCCGCTCCGTTCCCCTCTTCTCCGAACAAGCCTCGGCGTCTCCTCGTTTGGAGCGGTAAGGCTCAATCGAGCTCGTCCTCGCCGCGCCACCGCGTCGGTGCCGCCGGCCGGGCGCTCCGTCCACCGCCTCGCTCACTCCCTCTCCGTCTCCTCAAACCCTCCTCTCGAGTTCGCGAGTTCTTGGCGGGTGTTGTGCGCTCGATCGGTGGTCGGGATTTGGCCGGCAATGGCCGGTTGGCCGCAGCCGCCGCCGCGACGTCGAGCGCGCGCACGCCGGCGACGCGTTCGGCTCCTCGCGGGGGCGAAGCCGCGCCCCTGGGCCGCGCCCCGAGCGGGCCGGCTCGGTGGACCTCCCGCGCGCGCGAGACAGGCCGGGAAACGGCCACGGGCCGACTGTTGACTTCGGGCCGGCCCAGTTCCTTTTTCAGAAAAACGAATTTCTATTTCTTTTATTATTCATGATGAAAAACATTTGGGAAAAATGATTTCTTGGTCATTTTAGCTCCAAAATTTGTGAAATAAATTTTTATATACTCATTTGAATCAGATCTACAATATAAAAATGTTGCATGTCAATATTTCATTACTTTTCTGTAGTATTTTAATTAATCTTTGAAATTGGTGTTTTCTTGAAAAATTAATAAGAAAATGTAGAAAAATCAGAAAAATGTGATTCCAAGTTTATTAATCCTGTTATGCCATGTGCTTGCTAGGGTAATTTTATTTCATGATTGTTCTGTATAAAAATTTGTAGTTGCAGTTCAAATGCTTTTTCTTACCAATATTTGTTATTTTTGTTATTTAAATAAATTTGAATAAAACATGCAAGTAATAATTTTTCTATAGTGTTTGTTTAGGTAGTAGATAGTAGAAAAAATTCCTAAATCTGTTGTTTGATACTTTTCAAAATGTAAAGTAGTTTAAATGTCTATTTTAGGCCTTAGTTTGTTATTTTTGTATAGTAAGTTCTAAATATCCGAATGCAGTAAAAATTTTATGTCAAGCTATTTTTGATATTAGTAACCCACTGTAATTTTCTAAGATTTTTCTGAGCTACTAAAATATGTGTTGCTGTTCAAATGTAGGGCTAATTAGGGTTTCCCTTTTATTCTTTAATGCAAAGATAATTAGTAAAGTATACTTTGGTGTATCTTTGAAGCACCTTGTTAGTCAAGTACTCTTGCATGGTAGAGAATAGTAGTGGTAGTTTTCGAGTACATGTTCTTGGATGACGTAGACTACCTTGTAGAAGAGTTGTAATTTCCGCATGATCCAATAACGTAACATATTCACTCATCGCAGGCATTCCGCATCTTCATCATCTCATGTCACTTCTGCATTGCACCTATGCATGTGCACTCATACTTCTGCATCATACAGGATCGCAGGAGGTGGTTCCGACAGTAGTTCCCGAGGACGCAGAGGAGCAGCCCGAGGAGCCGGAGCCAGCAGAAGCAGAAGAGGAGTCCGGTGAAGAGCTTCCGGAGTGCCCCGACCATCGTCCCAGTACCTTCGAGCGAGGCAAGCCCCGGAGCATTTCTCCCTCGGTTTGCAAAGAATTATTTATTAACTTTACTTAATCTGATGCATTAAGTTTAGGAGTTGTTTGCAAACGTTGCTGCATTATACCTTGTTCCACCTTGTTTTACCCGATCCTTGTCACCCTGGTGTCCACGGTCAATACTTGCTTAGCTTGCTTAGACCGGTAGAAGTCGGGTGATTGCCTGTCATCCGCGAGCTATAGGGGATTACCTGGTTTTATGTGAAAGAAATGTCATGTGAATAGCTAAGTGTGGGAATGAATATGAGACCGGGCGGAAGCTTGCAGGGTTCTGGACTGTAGTGTCTTCCGTCTGTGTCGATTAAGGACCGTCCGATGTCGGGCCTCGGGTCATGTTGAACGCATGCCTCACATTTAGCTGGCCGAATAAAGTACCTTTCGACCGCGAAGCCGGGAGATTATTCGGGCCGAGTAGATTGCCCGCAACGCACTGTACCGGAGCAGTAGTGGCAGGAAACGGGGGCGCGATGATAAGGCCAAAGAGCAGTCGGGCGGCCCCCGGGTACATGTGGTTCCTGGCAAGCTCGCGACTTTACCTGAATGGTTGACTCGGTGACCAATACCTCACTTTAGCGGGTGAGTGAGGTTTGTGTGAGGAATAAATTACCAGCTGGTTAATAATCGATTCGAATCGCCATCGTTCACTGGATAGTGAACACTTGACTTGAGTTACTTCATCGTAGTAATACTGATGAAACACTTGGATAGTTATGAGGAAATGACATGGTAACTATTGTTAATGATCAATGGTAATCCTTGCTTGCTTGATTACATGGTTACTTTAGCATAAAGTGCAAACATAGTTGACAGGAGAATAAAGATTTAAAAGATAACATGCTTAGTAAATGCTTTGATAAGCTAAAAATGCTTTTCTTGCAAATGAGTCAGCTACCCCACCAAAAAGCCTATCATGATCCTTGGAGTCTTTTTGTTTTGGTTCTGTCGGGTAAGTCTAGCTGAGTACCTTCTCGTACTCAGGGCTTTGTTCCCATTTGTTGCAGATGGACAGATGTACTATGGTTATTGTATCAACTGTCTATACCCTGCGATGGGCGAAGCCTAGGACCATGGGCAATGGTCACTCACTACTCCTCGCCTGATGCTTTTGTGGGAGATGATCGCAAGCTGGCACCGTATTTTGGAAAGGATGTGTGTGTGTGTATGTGTGCCTTGAACTAATGCTTCCGCTACTTTATTCGAAACCGGTTTGTAATAACTATGTTTAAACTCCGATGTATTTTGTGCCGCAAACTACTGTGTAACTTATGAAGGTAATCGCTGAACTTATTACGATCTTGGCTGTGATGTGAAATGGTTTGAAATCCGTCGAGATTTCACGGACTACCGGGTTATACGGGCTTAAGTTTGGTAAATTGTCCGTCCGTTGGATGATTTTCTTACTTAATCTCGTATAATTGGGCGGTTCTGTTACAGTCTGCCGACTCGGGTATAGTTTGGCTCATGTCCCTATGTGTATAGGCTGCGTGTCATTGTGCCATTTGGGAAGGGGAGACCTATATCTATTTGCCACTGAAACCTAGCGGCCCTTAGACGAACTTCTGAAAGGCTTCATAGTGAACCCTGTCGGCCTTCCTTGGAAGTGGGCTAAGAGGCTGATCACCTCGGGCGAAAGGGTAAATCAGGACTCATAGTGAAAGTGTACACCTCTGCGCAGAGTTTAATAAACTGTTATAACAGCCGTGCCCACGGTTACGGGTGGCCCGGAAAACTGATGGAATAAATGAATCATTGCTGATGATGTTAATAACAATGATTAATGATGTTGTTTACTTATTCATGATACTGCTGTGGTTACTTGGGCTTAAGCATAACCATAACTTAATTAATATTAGGATGTTACCTATTAAAAGCTAACTGCAGTACAACCAGTGTCAACCTTTTGAGCCTCATGAACCCCACATTATCTTGTTAAGTACGAGATGTACTTATGCTTGTTTATTTTTTGATTATTGGATAAAAATCCCGGATGGGTACAGATGGCAATGACTACGACGATTACTATGAGGATAACTAGGTTTGGTGTCAACCAGTCGACCAGATCCTGTGGTGATGGAGACGCCCTTGGAGTTGTTTAGTTTATTTTTCAGATCTCAAAACTTTGAGATGTTTTTATTTATGTAATGAACTATAGTTCGCTATTGTAATAAGGGACTGAGTATGATACTTCTCCTTTACAATTTGTTCTATATGTTCTACACATATGGTTTGCGTCCAAATTTTGTGTTTACAAAATATGGGCGTGACAAGTAAGCTCCCCGAGCGCTAAAAATCTACCGGACTCAGTCCAACGAAGCATGATCGGACCCAGAGGAGGATTTGATCCTCACAACTCCACGCGCGTGCGTCCAGTGCCAAAACCTAATCAGACTCAGCAGCGCTAATGACCAGACCCACCGAGCATAGAGTTCGGTCACCGAAAACCAAATAGAGAGGGTTTTGAGCCCTCGGACCGAGTCCGATGCTCATGACCGGACTCATAGCCTAGGTCCAGTCCTCCTCATCGCGCTATGTCACCCTCTCTTGCTTCAGTGCCGACGTCATCGCCCAACCAGACTCAGCCGGCAGGGTCCGGTCCTGCCGCGCGCCTAGGTCCGGTTCTCACTATGCCACCTCGGCCTCAGCCACATAACTTACTGGACTCTGGCTACCAGGGTCCGGTCCTAGCGCAATCAGGGTCCGGTCCTACACCTTCGCCTCCTTTTCTTTTTCTAATTCCTCAACCGCTTCACCCTTGCTTCCAAGATGCTAACCACAAAGTGTACAACTTATGTGCCCGTGTGTTAGCAATTTTTAAAGCATTTTTCAAGGGTTAATTGTTAGCACACTAGGTCCCTAAATGCATATGCAAGAATCATGTCACCTAGTGGCACTCGATAACCACCCAGCCAATGATTTTCCCTCTTTATAGTATGGCTACTGATCATAAACACACTCACACCCTCTATAGTGTCTTGAGTGCCAAAATAAAAACCTATTTGATACCTTTGCCTTGATCAACACTTAGTTTTTTATTTTCTCTTTCTTCTTTTCCAAGCTGGAGCACTTGATCTTCAAGTTTGGCCACCACCATCACCATGACCATCATCTAGCTCCATCACTTGGCGTGTACAACCCTATCTTAATCACAACACTAGATGACAAGGGTTAGTACACTAGGTTTCATCAATTATCCTAAATCAAACTAGGGCTTTCACCAGGCTGGTTTGGAAAACGGTCAATGCCAATTTTATTTGCAGGATCTGTGCACCTTGCTATGTTTTTTAGCTATGTTTTAGTTATGTTTTTGTAGGGAATATTAATTAGAGGCTATTCGCCCTTTCTAGGCATCGACTCAGTCCTTTCACATACTAGATAGAGAGGGACATAAGAGCATTATGGGAAGTAAAAACACGAACAGAAGAATCCTATTTCTTTTTAATAGTAGTGTCGGTACCAATGCCCTAGGGGTACCCACATTCAACGATAATAAAAACTAAAACGACTAAGCCACGACAAAGCACCACCCATTTCAAAATGCACGACAGGTCCGCCCCGTACGAGACCGGCTCGACGGGATGCCTCGACCGCGTCCCATTTCCGACTCGTACGAGGCCCCCTCGACGGGATGCCTCAACCGCGTCCCATTTCCGACTCGTACGAGGCCCCCTCGACGGGATGCCTCGACCGCGTCCCATTTCCGACTCGTACGAGGCCCCCTCGACGGGATGCCTCGACCGCGTCCCGCACGACAAGGCACCTCGACTGAACTCCGACTCGCGTGAGCCCGGGTCGGGGCGCTCGACCCCCTCTCTTTACCTACCTCCGGACAAAAGCCTTAGCATTTAATGCAATTACCTACTACCACCTACCGGCATGGCTGCACACGTGGTCGACGTGGGAACAATACCAGTGTCAGTCCTCACTGTTTAACCGCCCATCCCGTGATGGGAGGTGAAAAACGTCACTGTACCCACCTTACCTCACACTGTACATCACTAGTTACCCTCGAGGGAAGATACGACAAAGTCCGTACACCACGATTCCGGGGATTCGGACTTATCCGATCGGCCTCGACCCAGACCTCGACCCGGCCTCGACCCTCAACACAGCGCAACAGGGAAGGAAGGACGGTATGGCACGACGCTCCGGGTCATTTCGACACCTCATCCTCTACGACATCACGTCCCAAAGGATGGCCTCCTATTTCTAAGGCACGTCGCTACAGTCACCTCAACAGAGATCGACAAAACATCATCTCAAGGCTCCCGTCGTCCTGGCCTCTTCTCGTCCTATAAAAGGGTAGGCCAGGGCTCTGGAGAAGACAACGGACGACCAGTCATACACAAGATAGCGATCAACATCTCAAGCAATCATCTTGTACTCTTTCTTTTTCTCCTTTGAGACTTGGGCTCGACGCCCTCTCTCGCAAGCTTGTAACCCCTACACAAGCACCTCGGTGCAAGGAAATACAAACCTCTCCCCCCCGCTGGACGTAGGGCCTTCTTTGCCCGAACCAGGATAAAACCCCCGTGTGTTCTCCTTGCATCACCATCCAGGAAAGGGACACGCAGCATTTTACTCGTTGGTTTAGGACCCCCTCGGGTCCGAACACCGACAGTTGGCGCGCCAGGTAGGGGAACGCTGCGTGCTAACGTCGCTCTCCCGCCTTTTTCCTGGATGGCTGACCCCGAACGCCCTATCCCGTTGGCCATGGTGATCTGGTTCGGAAGTTTGGAGTTCATGTCGCTCGGCTATGGCTACGATATGGTCCTACTCCCGCCAAGACACCCTACCGACGAGGATTACGAGCTCTCCCAGCCAGGGGGAGCAATCCGCCGGTACCGCCGCTCCAGGCAGGCGCGAGCCGCCCGACGACGGCGAGCCCGGCGCAACCATCGTCTCCACCTCGCGGAGGGTAATGGGGTTCCCCGACTCGGCACTTCCCAGTCGGACGCCGGCCCAGATTTTCTCGTGGAAGGTCTGGGTAGGATGGGTCTGGCCGAGGACAGCATGCCAGCGGAGAACCCCGCCGCTCCTCCGCCTGGTGCGACGCCGCTGCCCCGTGCATCTCTTCCGGCGCGGGCAGCAACATCGCCTTCGCCGTTTCCGTTTGGGCTAGTCCCGGCTGCCCAGGCGTACGCTTCTTCCATGAGCGCTTGCATGAGTGCTTATGAGGAACTCCCTGGGCACCATCTACGCTCCACCCTTGACCTCGTCGCGTCCACGCCGGCTTCTGATTATCTGGACTCTACTGAGGCGCCAAAAACAGAACCCCGTGTGGCCGCTTCCCCATGCCGCAACCCCGGTAGCGGCTCGCAACGACCATGCATTCCCCCGTCATACTATTACTTCGGCGCCCCTGACTCCGACTCGGCTGATGACACCTACGATCCGACCCGCGAGTGCTTCAACGTCGATGTTGAAAGCGCGTCGGATTCGCAGGAAGAACAGCCGGTCGGAGGAAGGCACACGCCCCCTCACGACGGGCTCCCTGCCGAGCAAGGCGAGGCTCAACTCCTTGCGGATCAAGGGGCGCAGCTCGACCAAATCCGCGAGTTGCAGGAGAGACTCGACGAGGAACGAGAAAACCTGCGTCTACTCCAACAAACTCTCGAGCATGAGCGTGCGGAACGCGCACTTGGCGGGAGGGCTCGCGGAAGAGCTCGTGACGTCAACCGTCGCATCGACGAGGACCGGGTAACCGATCCCCCGGTCTTCGCTCGAGCCAGCCAGAACGTCGTCGCCGCCGCCATGCTCCTTCGCAACATGCCCGAGCCGTCGAACCCCGAAGCGCGCCGGGCTCGAGATGAGATCCGAGAACTCCTCGAGACCGCTGCTCTGCAGCAGGCCGAGAGCTCTGCCTCGAGGCGACGCGAGCCCGCCTCGGAGCGGCTCGCAGAGCCCTCCCGATAGGAGAGAGAGGCCTCGGTTCATCCCGAACCTCCCCGACGGATTCGAATGGCTCCCGCTCCCGAGCACATGACTCACGACCAAGGGCCTCGAGACACCCGTGGCAACATCGTCGAGCGCCGCACGCGCAAGCACGGTGACGGTGTGGCTCGAGGCTACCACGTGCACAGGGGCGGGCGCTACGACAGCTCAGAGGATCGCAGCCCTTCACCCGAGCCTCCGGGCCCTCGGGTCTTCAGCAAGGCAATCCGCGAAACGATACTGCCAGCGCGGTTCTGCCCTCCTACGACTCTTGCCAAGTACAACGGCGAGACCAAACCCGAACTTTGGCTCGCCGACTTCCGCTTGGCATGTCAGCTGGGCGGGGCCACCGACGACCGAGTCATCATCCGACAACTCCCCCTGTTCCTCTCCGACACCGCCCGAGCCTGGCTCGAGGATCTGCCGCCCCAACAGATCCACGACTGGGGTGATCTCGTAAGGGTGTTCGAGGGAAACTTCAAGGGAACTTACATGCGCCCCGGCAACTCGTGGGACCTCCGGAGTTGCAAGCAGAAGCCAGGTGAATCCCTCCGGGATTACATCCGGCGTTTCTCCAGACAACGCACCGAGCTCCCCAACGTCACTGACTCTGACATGATCATGGCTTTCCTCTCGGGCACCACTTGCAAGGAGTTGGTCCGAGAGTTAGGCCGTCACACCCCCCTCACTGCCAATGGGCTGATGGACATCGTCACCAACTTCGCCGCCGGCGAGGAAGCAGTTGGTGCCATTTTTGGCGGCGAGCAGGACACGGGGAAGCAGAAGACCGACGATCCTGCGAGCTCCACCCGGGGCTCCAAGAGGAACAACCGCAAAAAGAAGAAGGGCCAGCAGGGCAAGCTCGAGGCCCCGGCCGACGAGCTTGTCGCCGCTACCGAACGCAAGAAGCCTCGAGGCCCCCCTGGCGGGGGCATCTTCGACAAAATGCTTAAAGAGCCATGCCCTTACCACAAGGGACCCATTAACCATAACCTCGAAGATTGTCATATGCTCCGCAGGTACTTTGAGGGCGCAAGCAGCAAGAACACTGACAAGAAGGAAGACCCAAAGGGTGATGACAAGGATGAGGGGTTCCCCGAGATCCACGACTGCTTCATGATCTACGGAGGACCCTCGACCCGCCTCTCAGCGCGCCAGCGCAAGCGAGAACGGCGAGAGGTCTTCTCCGTGCAAACAGCGGTCCCTCATTTCCTTGACTGGTCTACGGTGGCCATCACTTTCGACCGTGATGATCATCCAGACTACATCCCCAATCCGGGGGTGTACCCTCTTGTCGTTGATCCCGTCATCGCCAACACGCGCCTCACCAAAGTGCTCATGGACGGCGGGAGCAGCCTCAACATCATCTACTCCCAGACCCTCGACCTCCTGGGGGTCGAGAGAGCGCGCCTACAACCTAGCGTCGGGGGCTTCCACGGGGTCGTGCCAGGGAAGCGAGCAGAACCCCTCGGACGGGTCGATCTGCCCGTTTGTTTTGGCACACCGGCCAACTTCAGGAAGGAGATCCTCACCTTCGAAGTGGTCGGATTCCGTGGGACATACCACGCCATCCTCGGGCGCCCGTGCTACTCCAAGTTCATGGCCGTGCCGAACTACACCTACCTCAAGCTCAAGATGCCCGGCCCAAACGGCGTCATCACTGTGGGGCCCTCGTATGAACATGCCTACGAGTGCGACGTCGAGTGCGTCGAACACGGCGAGGCGGTTTTGGAATCGGCGACTTTGGCCGCAGACCTCGACGGTCTCGCCAACGAGATTCCCGATCCAAAACGCCACGCCGGCAGCTTCGAGCCAGCGGAGGACATCAAACTCGTGCCCCTCGACCCCGCTGATCCCAACGGGAAGGCGCTGAACGTCAGCGCCACCCTCGACACGAAATAGGAAGCCGTGCTCGTCGACTTTCTCCGCGCAAATATCGACATTTTTGCGTGGAGTCCCTCGGATATGCCGGGCATACCCAGGGAAGTCGCCGAGCACGCCTTGGAGATCCGGGCCGGGTCCAAACCGGTGAAGCAACACCTGCGCCGATTCGACGAGGAGAAGCGCAGGGTCATCGGCGAAGAGATCCACAAGCTACTGGAGGCCGGATTCATCAAGGAGGTTCACCATCCCGAGTGGCTAGCTAATCCCGTATTAGTTAAGAAAAAGAATGGGAAATGGAGGATGTGTGTAGACTATACTAGCTTAAATAAAGCATGTCCAAAGGTTCCCTTTCCTTTGCCGCGCATTGATCAAATCGTTGATTCAACTGCGGGATGTGAAACCCTTTCGTTCTTAGACGCTTACTCCGGTTACCATCAAATAAAAATGAAGGAGTCCGATCAGCTCGCGACTTCATTCATCACCCCGTTCGGCATGTATTGCTACGTTACGATGCCCTTCG
Source organism: Saccharum hybrid cultivar R570 (assembly GCA_038087645.1). Taxonomy (NCBI): domain Eukaryota; kingdom Viridiplantae; phylum Streptophyta; class Magnoliopsida; order Poales; family Poaceae; genus Saccharum; species Saccharum hybrid cultivar. The sequence goes on along the minus strand of JAQSUU010000015.1, from coordinate 28,133,928 downwards.
GTCTCCGGAACGCAGGGGCAACGTACCAGCGATGCATGCAGCACGTTTTCGGAGAACATATCGGACCAACCGTCGAGGCATACGTCGATGACATCGTAGTCAAGACCAAATGAACCGATAATCTAGTAAACGACCTCGACGTTGCCTTCAAATGCCTTCGAGCAAAGAATATCAAGCTCAATCCAGAAAAATGTGTTTTTGGCGTCCCCCGAGGAATGCTTTTGGGATTCATCGTGTCTAAGCGGGGCATCGAGGCCAATCCAGAAAAAATCTCTGCGATAACCAAGATGGCCCCCATCCGAGATCTGAAAGGCATGCAGAGGGTTACGGGCTGCTTGGCGGCGCTCAGCCGTTTCATTTCGCGCCTCGGCGAAAAAGCGCTCCCTCTGTACCGCCTCTTGAAAAAATCGGAGCATTTTTCCTGGACCCTCGAAGCCGAGGAAGCCCTCGCAAAACTCAAAGCCACGCTCTCTAACTCGCCAATTCTCGTCCCTCCGACCCCAGGAGAGCCGCTCCTACTTTATGTCGCTGCGACGTCACAAGTAGTCAGCGCAGTCCTGGTCGTCGAACGGGCCGAGGAGGCTCATACCTTGCTCGTCCAAAGGCCGGTCTATTTCGTTAGCGAGGTCCTCTCGGAAACCAAGGTCCGGTACCCCCAGATCCAGAAATTGCTATATGCCGTCATCTTGACACGGCGCAAGCTCCGACACTACTTCGAGGGCCACCCGGTTACTGTGGTTTCTTCTTTTCCTCTGGGAGAGATAGCCCAGAACCAGGAAGCCTCGGGTAGGATCGCCAAGTGGGCGGTCGAGCTCATGGGCGAGACCTTATCTTATGTGCCGCGCAAAGCTATAAAGTCTCAGGTATTGGCAGATTTCCTGGCTGAATGGACCGACACCCAGCTCCCTCCCGCACAGCTCCAGGCCGAGCTCTGGACCATGTACTTCGATGGGTCGTTGATGAAAACAGGAGCAGGCGCGGGCTTGCTCTTCATCTCGCCCCTCGGGGCTCACATGCGCTACGTCGTCCGGCTCCATTTCCCTGCATCCAACAACGCTGCCGAATACGAGGCACTCGTCACGGGGCTAAAAATTGCCATCGAGCTCGGGGTCCGACACCTCGATGTTCGAGGCGACTCCCAGCTAGTGATCGATCAGGTCATGAAGAGCTCGAGCTGCCGCGACCCCAAGATGGAAGCCTACTGCCGAGAGGTACGACGCCTCGAGGACAAGTTTCACGGCCTCGAGCTCAACCATGTAGCACGCAAGTATAATGAGGCCGCCGACGAACTCGCAAAAAGAGCGTCAAGTCGAACTACGGTCCCACCTGACATTTTCGTAAAAGATCTCCAACGACCATCCGTCGACCTTGGGCCAGATGGAGGGGTCGATGGGACGTCACTCGACCCCCCACCTGAGGCAGAAGCCCCCTCGACCGGGGCCGAAGCCATGCAGGTGGAAGAATCGACCCCACCATCTGACCTCGAGCCTGACTGGCGCGCGCCGTACCTCGACTATCTTATCCAAGGGGACCTCCCCTCGAGTAAGACCGAGGCTCGACGGATCGCTCGCCGGGCCAAAACCTTTGTGATCATTGGCGACAGTAGGGAGCTGTACCACCGCAGCCCAACGGGCATTCTCCAACGTTGTATTACAAACAAGGAAGGCAGGGACCTGCTCAGCAACCTGCACTCGGGGGCTTGCGGTCACCACGCTGCGCCTCGAACCCTCGTCGGGAACGCCTTTCGACAAGGATTCTATTGGCCGACCGCGGTCTCTGACGCTGTCAAGCTAGTACGCTCCTGTAAAGGTTGTCAGTACTATGCGAGACAGACTCATCTCCCAGCGCATGCTCTACAAACGATCCCCATCACATGGCCGTTTGCCGTTTGGGGGCTCGACCTTGTCGGACCTCTGAAGAGGACAACTGGCGGCTTCACCCACTTGCTCGTTGCCATCGATAAATTCTCCAAGTGGATCGAGGCCCGCCCTATCACCAGCATCAGGTCCGAGCAAGCTGTGCTTTTCTTCACCGACATCATCCATCGTTTTGGAGTTCCGAACTGCATTATCACTGACAACGGCACCCAGTTCACTGGTAAAAAGTTTCTGGATTTCTGCGACCACCATCACATTCGCGTGCTCTGGTCGGCCGTAGCTCATCTAAAAACAAACGGCCAAGTAGAACGTGCCAACGGCATGCTCCTACAAGGCCTGAAACCCAGAATTTTCGAAAAGCTAAACAAGCATGGCAAAAGATGGGCTGCCGAGCTACCCTCGGTTCTGTGGAGCCTAAGAACAACGCCGAGTCGAGCCACGGGGTTCACTCCGTTCTTCTTAGTCTACGGGTCCGAGGCTATGCTCCCAACTGATATAGAATACGGATCCCCAAGGTTAAAGGCCTACAACGAAAGAAATAACGACGCCGCAAGAGAGGACGCCCTCGACCAGCTCGAGGAAGCCCGAGATGTGGCTTTGTTGCATTCTGCCAGGTACCAGCGGGGTCTCCGACGCTACCACGACAGACACGTACGCAAGCGCGACCTCAACGTCGGCGATTTGGTGCTACGTCGGAACCAGAACACCAAGGGGCGCCACAAGCTCACGCCACCATGGGAAGGACCATACATCATCGCAGAAGTACTAAAGCCGGGCACCTACAAGCTATCCAACGAGAAGGGCGAAATCTTCACCAACGCTTGGAACATTGAACAGCTACGTCGCTTTTTTCCTTAGAAAGCCTCGAGGCTCTGTAATTTCTTTTTCGTCAATAAAGAATACAGCTGTGTTAAAATTTTTCGTCTCACGATGAGGGAGGATCGACTCTGTACTACTAGAATTGACCCTCCCTCGGGGGCTACACAGGGGGGAACCCCTCAGTCCCCGAAAAAATTTACGCTCTTCTTCAAATTTCAAGAACCGCTCCTTAGATCAACGGTGCTGTAAGAACACTCTAAGGATCAAAAGGACCCTCGGGCCAGGAGTATCACCTACGCCTCCGGGGCTACGGTGCCTCCACTCACCCCTTACGCCCCCCAGAGGTGCAACTTCACGCCAGAAAGGACTAAACAACGGTTCCTAACTTTGGAAGAGAACACACCCCCTGCCGCTTAGACCAAGTTCTCACACGATCTGCGAAAGCCGCAACAGCATCCTAAAGCTTAAGGGCAGTCGAGCCGCGAGATCACTTACGCCTCCGAGGCTACGGTACCTCCACTCACTCCCCTACGCCAAAGGACGCAGCTGCGTGCCAAGTAAATCGTACGGGAGCACGATCCAAGCCATTAAGGGAAGAAAAGCTCGCATAAAACCAAATTAACCACGAACTGGTTTATGTCTCGAGTTCTTAAGGCCCCTACGGCCACCACGACCAAAATTCAAAGTAACTAACTTATTACACGGGCCTCCATGCCCAGATTTGGCTCACGGGCCTTCGTCGTCAGCAGGCGGCACCACCTCAGGCTCAAAGAGCGAGGCCAGACGGCTCCCAGGCCCCTCCGCGGCTTCGATCAGATCTAGGCAGGCGTCTTCGTTCTCCTCGTCCGTCCGCTCCGGGTCTGTGATGAAGCCATCGGCGACGAGCTCCATGTCGAACACAAAACCCGAGCGGACGACGGCCAGCGCCCTCTTCACGCCGTGGTGGAGGCTGTCCCGTATCTTCTCCCGGGCGAGGCGACCCAACACCGCCACCCGACGGACGAACGAGTTCCCCGGAGCGTCTTCTCCAGTGTCGACGTCGGGCTCGACCCCCAGACCGTCTCACACCGAGGTGATCGCGCCCTCGAGCAGCTGGGTCCTCCGGGTCTCGGCTTCGAGGAGGCTCTGCAGGGAGTTGGCGGTCGCATGGGCCTCCCGGTTCTCGCTCTCCAGCTCTGAAACACGACATGGCAGATTAGCACCTAACGCGATGCCTCAACTATATGGCCGTAACAAGCTACTTACCCCCAACGTGGGTCTTCAAACCCACGACCTCGTCGCGGAGCCCCCCGCACGTCCGCTCGAGCCCCAGGAGGGCGCTGTCCTTCTCACGGACGGCCGCCTTCAGTGCCTCGATCTCCTGGCGGGCGGTTTGGAGCGCCGCGTCCTTCTCCTGGACGGCCCCGTTCAGCGCCGAGACCTCACCCTTCAGCGCGCCAAGCTGGGCCGTCACCTGCCCGATCTGGACGTTGAGGGCGTCCCGCTGATGGCCAACCTGGGAGACGTCCTCCTCGAGCTCCTTGACCCGCGCCGACAGGGGCTCGAGGTCCCGGCGGGCCTGGGCAGCCTCTTCCCGGGCCTTGTCCACCTCGGTGCGCATCGAGGCCTCAGCCGCCCGAGCCTGGATCGCCTCCTCCTTCACCGTCGAGTAGGCGGTGCGCAGCTCCGCCATCTCAGCGGTCCGATCGGCGAGCCTCTTCTGGGTCTCCTCGACCAGGGCCCGTTGCCGGGACAGCGACGCCCACACACCGCTCTCACCTCGGATGAAGAGCGACTTACGGCGGGAGGTCTCCTTCAGTTCCTAATTCAAGGAAAACCGAAAAACATAATGAATCCAAAGAAAAAAGACACTAAGAGCCACGAAATAAGCTGACAGATTAATCCTACCTCGGTGGCATCCCGCATGCCCCGCGAAACGGCGTCGGACGCCACGCTGAGCAGCCGAACGAGATGTTGACGGACGCCCTCCAGGTACTGCCAGCGATGCACCTCATCTCTGTCATTCAGAGTGAGGATGGGCTCGGCGTCGAGGTTCGCGGCGTCCCTAAACTGAAGGGGCGGCCTCCCCACCTCGGGATCTCCTCCTCGGCCCGCGCTATCGCCAGCGCGGCGAAGTCAGGCCACGACGATGACGACGCGGCCGGGGCACCTCCCGGCCCGGTCGAAGGGCCGGCCTCGTTGCCCTCGCCCGCAGCTCCCGCGACTCCGGCGGAGGTCGAGGCGTCGGCCCGGCTCGTGGTCTCGCCCTCCTCGGCCCCCACTATTTGTTTTCCCCTGTCTAGGGGGGCGTCGTCGAGGGTAATAACCACGGGCGCCCGCCCCTCGGCGGTGACCGGCCCCTCGGCAACCAGCGCCTTCGGAGCTCGCGCCTCCGCCGTCGACACCTCTGGGGCCGGTGCCTCGCCCGACGGCGGCTCGGAAACCGGCGCTCCGACCGCCGGTGCCCCCTCTACCGGCACCTCAACCTCCGGCGCTGCTGCCTCCGGGGCTCCGGTAGAGAGCTCGGCAACCTCGCCCACCGCCGCGCCCATCGTCCGCACCGGCAGGTCCTGCTGTGGCTGCGGCCCCCTCGCCGACGCCACCTCCTGCCCCGCTGCCGGTGCGGCCCCCTCCACGGTCGCATCGGCGGCCGCTCCCTCCGCGGCCGCTTCCACGGTGGCATCAGCCGAGGGCAGCGACTTGGGCTCCGCCTCGACCGGGCCGGGCTCCACCACCCTCGCCGGTTCTGACCCCGCCGCGGCAGGGTCGGGGCCGGCGACTGTCGAAGCACCCGCGGCCTCCTGCCGCCGACGGCGCTCCTTCGCGGCCTCGACCTCGCGGACCCAGGCCGCGTCCTGTTCCACCGACCGGTTAAGGACGGCGGCGCTGGCTCGGAGGGACTTCACGGGAGTGGGCCCCATGGTCTCCGCCTTCCGCTTCAGCCTGAAAAATGAAAGATAAGGTCGGTCGACGAATTCGAAAAAGAAGACAAATCCCCTTAAGCTCGAAAACTCACCCGGAGATCGGCACCAGGGGCCTCGACCCCCCACGGTCCGAGCCGCTCGAGGCGGCAGGCGGTGGCCTCGCGGCAGCACCACCCGCGGACCGAGCGCTCCGTGGGGCTCTCGCCGGCGCGCCACTGCGCGCCTTCTGTGCCTCCGAGGCCAGCTGGCCTCGGGTCTTCACGCCCGACGGTGGCGCCGCCGCCGACGATGTCGGCGCCACCACCCCCGTCCCCGCCTGAGCTTGCGGGGCCTGGGCTGGGACAGGCGCCCCTGTCGACCCCGCTTGCTGGGTCCGGGGCAAGGCGGCCCCTCCTGCCGAGGGGCCCGCCTCCTTCTTCTCTTCTTCCTTCTTCTTCCTCTTCTTCTCCTCTTCCTCGTCGTCCTCCTCGACCTCCTCGACCACGATGACCGAGGAGGATGACCCCGCGATGGGCTCCAGCAGGGGGCGGATGTCGGGGAGGCTCCCCAGCCCGGTCGCGGCCTCGTACCGCGACAAGGCATCGTCATCCTCGCCGCTGCTGTCGTCGTCCTCCCCCGACATGGTCTCGGAAGGCGACGGCTCCAAAGGGAGCCCGTCGAGGGCCTGTTGGCGCCGGAGCTTCTTCCGCGCCTCCCCCTCCCTGGCCTTACGGGCCGCCCGCTTCTTGGTCGACTCCTTGACCGCCTTCTGCTTCGAGGCATGTTGCCGTCGAGCGTCCCGGGCAGGCTGGTCCTCCGGAACCGGCGGTCGCGTCTCCCGCAACGCCGACAGGTCCTGCACATTGGCGTCGACCGGGTTAGGGGGGTCCGAGAAACGAACAGAACTAAAAAACAAGCGTACCGACCCAAGGAACTTACCACGGGCTCGAACCCCTCAGTGGGCCTCATGGGGAGCCGATCGGCTTCCTCCGCCTTGAAGGTCCCCACCATCCGGCGGGCTCGACGAAGCCCCTCCTCGAGGGTGAGGGCCTCATGCGACATCCGGCTCCCCTCCAGAGACGCCTCCGGAGTCATCTGGTCGAGGCGCAGGCGACGCCGGCACAGCGGCATCACCCGGCGGCGATGGAACGCCGTCGCTACCCGCCGCCGCCGTCAGGCCTCGAGCGCGCAGCTGCTGCAGCGCCGCCAACAACGGGTCCAGACGCGGCTTCTCGACGTCCGGCACACCATACACCCAGCGGTCCTCCCGGGCGGTCAGCACGCGGCCGGTATACCTCGGCAGCTGGTTGTCATCGTTGCGGAGGTAGAACCAGCCCTCGTGCCACCCGCTGTTCGAGGAGATGAGGCGAGCCGGGATGTACTGGTCTGCCCGGCTCGACCTCAACTGCAGGACGCAGCTCCCTACCCGCGCTGCGTAGAGGACGCCCTTCCCCCCCACACTCCGTGCGAAGAGCTCGCCCTTGAAGAGGTGAAGCCACAGGCTATTTGCCCTTTCTAGGCATCGACTCAGTCCTTTCACATACTAGATAGAGAGGGACATAAGAGCATTATGGGAAGTAAAAACACGAACAGAAGAATCCTATTTCTTTTTAATAGTAGTGTCGGTACCAATGCCCTAGGGGTACCCACATTCAACGACAATAAAAACTAAAACGACTAAGCCACGACAAAGCACCACCCATTTCAAAATGCACGACAGGTCCGCCCCGTACGAGACCGGCTCGACGGGATGCCTCGACCGCGTCCCATTTCCGACTTGTACGAGGCCCCCTCGATGGGATGCCTCAACCGCGTCCCATTTCCGACTCGTACGAGGCCCCCTCGACGGGATGCCTCGACCGCGTCCCATTTCCGACTCGTACGAGGCCCACTCGACGGGATGCCTCGACCGCGTCCCGCATGACAAGGCACCTCGACTGAACTCCGACTCGCGTGAGCCCGGGTCGGGGCGCTCGACCCCCTCTCTTTACCTACCTCCGGACAAAAGCCTTAGCATTTAATGCAATTACCTACTACCACCTACCGGCATGGCTGCACACGTGGTCGACGTGGGAACAATACCAGTGTCAGTCCTCACTGTTTAACCGCCCATCCCGTGATGGGAGGTGAAAAACGTCACTGTACCCACCTTACCTCACACTGTACATCACTAGTTACCCTCGAGGGAAGATACGACAAAGTCCGTACGCCACGATTCCGGGGATTCGGACTTATCCGATCGGCCTCGACCCAGACCTCGACCCGGCCTCGACCCTCAACACAGCGCAACAGGGAAGGAAGGACGGTATGGCACGACGCTCCGGGTCATTTCGACACCTCGTCCTCTACGACATCACGTCCCAAAGGATGGCCTCCCATTTCTAAGGCACGTCGCTACAGTCACCTCAACAGAGATCGACAAAACATCATCTCAAGGCTCCCGTCGTCCTGGCCTCTTCTCGTCCTATAAAAGGGTAGGCCAGGGCTCTGGAGAAGACAACGGACGACCAGTCATACACAAGATAGCGATCAACATCTCAAGCAATCATCTTGTACTCTTTCTTTTTCTCCTTTGAGACTTGGGCTCGACGCCCTCTCTCGCAAGCTTGTAACCCCTACACAAGCACCTCGGTGCAAGGAAATACAAACCTCTCCCCCCCCCGCTGGACGTAGGGCCTTCTTTGCCCGAACCAGGATAAAACCCCCGTGTGTTCTCCTTGCATCACCACCCGGGAAAGGGACACGCAGCATTTTACTCGTCGGTTTAGGACCCCCTCGGGTCCGAACACCGACAAGTAGGTATATATAGATCAAGGTTTTAAATCTCCAACTAAGCCATTTAGTTGTTGTCCTCCTCAATAGCGTGCAGCTATAGACGGAGATAGCTGCAGCTAAGACATTTAGCTATTGTGCACATTTTTTATAAAAAAATACAAAACATTGGCACAAGTGCATAAGGTCGTGCTACCTCCGCCGCCACTAGTGCTACACACCGCCACCCCTGCCGCCGCTTGGAGCTCCATGATCGCGTTGTTGCTGCTGTAGCCGCCGCTTGGGGACTCCAATTGGGTTGTGCTATTGTCTCCGGCTCGTCGGCTGCTCCGATCGGGAGACCAAAAGCAGCAGCAATAGCCACCATTGGCTCTTTTTCAGAAATAATCAAGGGAGAGATATGAGTGGGAGAGTGGAGTGAGGCTAGGGTTACGGTGGGGGTGGGTTGGGAGTTATTAGTAGGGCCGGTGGCCCATTTCCTTGGTCCGGTAAATGTGGCCCATTTAGCAGTTATCTCCAGATTTCTTCGGCTATTAACTGTTGCCATTTCTTATCGCTAAAAGTTGAATATATTATCTTTAACCCTGTCCAGCTCTTTTTGGCTATAGTTGCAGTTATAGCTAGGGATTTAAAACCTCAATATGGATATACATATAGATTTAGATGAGTTAGACTTGTCCATAAGCATCCCTGTATGATTTTCAGCTAGGCGAGTGATTAGAGCATCTCCAATAGACTTTCTTAAACTCATTCTGTAAATTATGATTTGGAGAGTCATTTGAATAGAATCACTCTCTATTTCTTTCCATCCTCCAACATCTTATTTATATTTTGTGCATACTTTAGAGAGCTAACCCGCTCTCCATTTTTTTGTTTGTGAGAAATTTGGAACAGAGGATGTCAATATTTGGATATTAATTAGAGAAGTTGCCTGAGAGCATTTTTTTCATAAAATCTCTATTCCTATCAATAAGAACAAAGGATATAAGGTCATATTTGGTAGACCTCCTCCTACTCTAGATTCTCTATGGAAGCGGGTTCTCTGAGAAATGTGGTTCTTAGATTGTCATTTTTTAATTAGGATAAACTTTATGCACACAATGACTCTGTGCATGGAGTGAGTCATGTGAAGCTACTTTTTCAACCCTCAAACCCCTAGTTCATTGCATAGAATCACTTCAAAGAATCATCATAAAATCACTTCTTAGTAAAAAAACTGTTTAGTGCAGCCTAGATGTGGTTGTGGGAGTTGTGCCAAACAGAACCTAAAGATGCCCTTGGAGTTGCTCTTATGTATACCTGTATTGATGTGAGTGCCAAGCCTTTCATTATTAACTGGTTTAATTTTACCCAACCAACCTATGCAAAATTACTTGATTGGTGAACCAGCTGGAGAGCTCGATCTTCTACCATCCGTAAAAATCCTCATTCTGTCCTCCTAAAAATTAAGGCAGTGCCCCAGCCGTACATTGTAATACAATCTCAGTCACAGTAAACCAGAAAACAGCGGTACACGTACACGCACATGCAGTGACGGATCTAGAAATGAGTTAGAAGGGGGGCTAAATTCTAAAAGGAAAAAGTCTAATTGACCCCCCCAACTATTGGGGGTGGTCTACTTTACCCTCTAAACTATGAAACGGTCTAATTTACCCCCTGAACTTTGCAAAACCGGCCAAATCACCCCCTCGAGCGGTTTTGGGCAGTGGTTTTGCTACAGTAACAACGTTTGCTACAGTAACAGTGGTTTTGTCTTTTCCTTTTTTATTTATTTCGTTTGAATCTTTGAAAAATCATAGTAAATTACAGAAAAATCATAAAATAGAAAATCTAATTTTGTTGGACTCCACATAAGTAGATCTACACAGTGAACTTATAATATAGTATGCTTTAGTACAAAGTTTTTGTTGTATAAATTATTCAAATTAATTACAGAAAAAAAAATAGATCAAAATTTGCAGTAAAAACTTTGTACTAAAGCATACTATATTATAAGTTCACTGTGTAGATCTACTTATGTGGAGTCCAGCAAAATTAGATTTTCTATTTTATGATTTTTCTGTGATTTACTATGTTTTTTCAAAGATTCAGACGAAATAAATAAAAAAGAAAAAGAAAAAAACCACTTTTACTGTAGCAAACCGTTGTTACTGTAGCAAAACCACCGCCCAAAACCGCTCGAGGGGGTGATTTGGCCGGTTTTGCAAAATTCAGGGGGTAAATTAGACCGTTTCATAGTTTGGGGTAAAGTAGACAACCCCTAATAGTTGGGGGGGTCAAGTAGATTTTTTCCAATTCTAAAAGGTTAGAAATTTTGGCACCGTTTGCGCTTCCTTCTCGTTGTTGGGGGCGGGCTGGAGGCGTTGAGGTCAAGTTTTGGCAATGTCGAGTGAGGTTGAAAGACTATTTACTTAGATATTTTGGACTGCACAACAGGATTGTTACTGAATGTTTTAGGTCACGCCCCGGGCTGCAGCCCGGGCAGCCCGGGGCCTGAATGAATCCGCCCCTGCACACATGAGACATATGGCGGTATATATACTAGCACATGAAAATAACTCTCTCTTTGTCGTTGCCATCTTCCTCTAGAGCCTGGTGCTCGACACTCGACTTCTCATGGCATGGCATGGCAGAAGCGAGAGAAAAACGCCCCACAACCCCCCGTCGTCTAGCTCCCTACTACCTAGGCACACTAGCTGCTGCTGCCGCTGCCGCTGCCACTGTCCCTCCCTCATTGTTGACCAGATTCCCTAAAACACCCCGCCCTCGCACGCTGCGCTGCGCCGCTCTGCCTATATCTCTCTCCCCCTCTCCTCACCAACCAAGCACTCTCGCTTCCCGTCTTCTCCCCCCTCTTCTTTTCTCTCTCCCTCTAGTTGCCAAATCGCAGCTGCAGCAACAACAGATCCAATACATACTAGGTTCCATTACATCACACATCAGTCACTCCAAACCATCAAATCACACGCTCATCAGATCACACAGGCAAAGAGGAGAGAGAGGGTGAGGAGGAAGATGAGAGAGATATACTACTAAACTATCTATCCATCCATCAATCAGGTAGCCCGGCAGCAATCGCGTGCCGCCTTTCCACTCACGTACACCACCACCTCTCAGCTCGGTTGGTTCGTTGCCGCGTCAAATCGGGGCAAGAAGCCAGCAGGCAGCCCTGTTGCAGTGTTTCTTCGCGTGCTCTGCTGTTGCTTGCACCACGCACGTACCTGAAGAAAGCAGGGATCCATTGATCGACCGGTGGTTCGCTGTCTCCACGGTCGGCATGTCGTCCTCGTCTTCGTCGTCCTCCGCGGCCACGGTGTTCCCGCCGTCCCCGCAGCTGCCGCCTCCGCTCCTGGTGGAGAACCTCCCGCCGCTGCATCAGCTCACGCCGGTAGCGGCAGCGGCCGCGCCGGCATCCGAGCAGCTCTGCTACGTGCACTGCCACTTCTGCGACACCGTCCTCGTCGTCCGTGATCGAATCCTTGCTCTCCATCTCTCTATACTTTCATACATATGCAGCTGTCCATTTTGTTTAAATCCCAAAAGATTTTACAAGCTTGAAGGTGTGCCTTGGTGCAGGTGAGCGTGCCTACGAGCAGCTTGTTCAAGACGGTGACGGTACGATGCGGCCACTGCAGCAGCTTGCTCACCGTCAACATGAGGGGGCTTCTCTTCCCGGGCACGCCGGCGAACGCAGCCACGGTGGCCGCCCCACCACCAGCTGCGGTCACCAGTACTACCACCACCATCACCACGGCGCCGGCGCCGGCCACCTCGGTCAACAACGGGCAGTTCCACTTCCCCCAGTCGCTCAACCTCGCGCCCAACCCTCACCACCAATCCCTCCTGCTGGTACGCTACGCGCGTGGAGATCCGGCAGGCCGGCCGGAGACACGTCGTTGCGTGCTTCAAAGTTTGCCGGCTCCGAGATATGTCATATATTGCATGCCTAATAATCTTGTGTCCGCGCGCGCGCATGCAGGACGAGATATCCAGCGCCGCGAACCCGAGCCTGCAGTTGCTGGAGCAGCACGGCCTCGGCGGCCTGATCCCCAGCGGCAGGAACGCCGCCGCGCCGCCCCCGCCTCCGCCGCTTGCAGCGGGTAAAGGGACCAAAGAGCCGTCGCCGCGCACTAACCCCGTCATCAACAGACGTGAGTCCACCTAATAGCCATTCCATGGCTCCATGCACGTCGCCAAGTGTTCTATTAATTTGCTATTTCTTCTTCGCCATCTCGGATTGTCCAAGTTTTGCTCGGTTTCGTTCTTGAGATGGATCATACGATCAGCCCTGAGCCTGTCCTTGAGGAAGCCTGCAGTTCAGTTGAACTCAAGAACACTCATCTTCTAGCTCCATGCTCGCTCTGGCTGACCAGATCAGTGAGCGCACGTACAGATGGGCGAACTGGAGACACATGCGCCTGGCTAGGTGTTGCACATGTCGCATCAATAAGTGCGAAGCCCAGTCGCCCACACCGCTGGCTGGCTGGCTCGCTTTCAATCAACTGTCCGAGAGCGAGCGAGCGGCACACATTTTTGTTTCGTTCTCGAGCTCTTTTCACTGTGAGAATGAGAACCGCCGGGCAGTGGACGCTGCTACGGCGTGCTACCAGAGTGCACCTCAGTGCATGCGCCGAGTTCTGTGTGCTGCATGCCGAGCAGAGAGCACTGCTGGCCGTGTTTCATGCGCGCGGCATGACTGTGTGTCTAACAGGTTTTTGTGTGCCTCGTGTCTCTCTGTGTCTGCAGCTCCGGAGAAGAGGCAGCGCGTGCCGTCGGCGTACAACCGCTTCATCAAGTGAGTGCCCGTATGATGCTAGCTACTACATTTTTCATGCTGTGCGTTACAGTGTATAAGTCATGGCCGGTCACGGCAATGCATGCCGCCTCGTTGGCAGCAGCCGGCCGGCAGGCCCGGGCCCGGTCCGGGGTACAGAGGCAAGAACTTTTGCAGAAGGAAGAGAGGGAGACCCTGATAGTTTTTGCTCTCGTTCAGTCGTTCTCTCCACTCTCTCACTCAGAATGGCAGAGAGAGAAAGGGATGAAAGATCTAGTACTCCTACGTAGTAGCAAGCAGTATTCGTTACATAAGACATGTGGCAAATGATGCATCGGTGATGGCAAATCATGCTAGTGTCGTGTCGCTGAGCTAGCTGCTGAATGCTGATCATATGCATCGATCTGACGTCTCCCTTTTCCTTTTCTTTTTCTGGCTCTCCCTCGGGGATGGGGAATGCGGTTGCAGGGACGAAATCCAACGCATCAAGGCTGGCAATCCCGACATCTCGCACAGGGAGGCCTTCAGCGCGGCGGCCAAGAACGTCAGTGGTTTCCTCCCCTCCTCTATCGCCGCCTCGCTTAGATCTTTTTCTTATGCATGATTTCTGGTGTGATCCACTCGCACTCTAGGCTCTAGGGTTTTGTTCGTGCCTGTACTGTTCGTTGCTAGGGTTTCCCGATCTTCCAAAACCGCAAGATAAGCTCCATGCATATTTTTCCCCTCCTTTCTAAATCCATGTTTGGTGTGGTGCTTTTGGTTGTTGCTGCAGTGGGCGCACTTTCCACACATCCACTTTGGACTCATGCCGGATCACCAGGGGCTCAAGAAGACAAGCCTGCTACCTCAGGTGATGAATCCGTCAAAACCTTGTCAATGAACTGTTATATTTCCTCCGTCACAATTTTTTTCATTTGGTACAAGATTTGGTCAAAACTTAAAAATTACAAACATAAATATCTTTTTATATTTTTTATTTCCTCCATTCGAAATTGTAAGGCGTCCTGGCTTTTCTACGTACATAGTTTTTACTAAGTATCTAGACATAATGTATATCTAGTAATCTAGGTACCTAGCAAAGATTTGCACCTACAAAAAGCCAGAATGATTTACGGAAGGAGTAGTTTGGATAATGCAATATATATTGGTAGATTTGTATGTGAAATACTTGCAAAATATTTTTTGGGGGATTTTAAGAGATATTAGTGGTCATGCATATGCACCAAATACTGTATAAAGTCAAATGTGTCAAATAACTATAGCTAATATCGTCACCCCTTTTAGTTCAATAGCAAGGTTCAACAGTGAAAAAAACAAAATTAAATGTATTTGTTAATGTGTCCGTGATTTTCCTTGCAAAAAACAAAGGGTGAGGTTGAGGCAATCTCCAATACTTTTATAGAAGATAAGATGGATTTTTTGCAAAAATGTTTTTACTGCTCTTGGTTGTGACATTGACTGATATTTTATAGAAATTTATGTTCCATCAACAATTTCTACTAGTAAATTTATTATATTATGAAAGTATTTACAACAAAAGAGAGAAATATATGTTGTTTTGTAATGATAATTTACATGATTATATATTAACATAATGTAGCTCAAAATTTCTCTGCTGCATTTTCTAACTAGAAAGAATAAGTCAATGGGAGGTCTTAAACCAGCCATCAATATAATCCTGTACTTAAAGTTTTCGTAAATTTATCAACTTAAAAGACTAGGATGTGCATGGGTAATCATATGGTTCAAATTCAGGTGACCTCATATCAAACAAAAGACCAGATGATCATGTTAGGCGGCTTGTAATAACGGAACCACAACCTTTTCAATCAGCATTATTTAGTATATAATAATATATAAATTTACAATTGGTATTGTATATATGAATACATCTCTTGGATTACTCAAATTTTTTTTACTTGTTACATGTCCTTTGGTTCTGTCTAGTGTTGATCAAACCTCTGCCTATTAGAATAGCATTGGAAATCTTTGGAATTCTGAGTACATCGAAATTGAGACATGCAAGAAAAAAAACATTTTACATGCATAACCACAATAAACATATATAGTACATGCCAGATTGCATTTATATTCTTGTATAACTCTCTTATACTATGAACATATATATTATGAAAATATTTGCAACGAAAAGAGAGAAATATAGGTTATTTTCATAATGCCAACCTACATGATTACATTAACATAACAATGTAGTTCAAAATTTCTTTGCTGCATTCTCTCACTAGAAAAAACTCATGGATTACTCAAATAAAAGACAAGATGATCATACTGGGTGACTTGTAATAATGGAACCCCATCCTTTTGAATCACCATTATTATTTGGTATATATTATATATACAAATGTATAATGTATATACTCAATATTTTCTACTTGTCTTTTGATTCTGTCAAGTATTGTTGGTCAAATCTCGATCCGCCTATTAGATTAGCATTGGAAATCTTTGGAATTCTGATCTTGTTCCAGTACATCGAAATTGTTACATGCATGAAAAAAAACATTTTCATGCATAACCACAATAAATATATATATAGCACATGCCAGATTGTAGATATATTCTTGTATGACTCTTATTTAAGACTATAGGAGCAGTTAGCTCAAAGGAAAAAAAAAAAGGCATAATAACATGCAAAATGTATACTACTAAAGTACATTTAAGCATTATCATGCGCCCAACAAAATCATGGTTAAAATGACTTTAAACTAAACCAAATTTCGATGCTTTTGGCTTTACCAGGATCACCAGATCAGAAAGGACGGGCTTCTAAAGGAAGGGCTCTACGCGGCGGCAGCCGCCGCTGCTGCGGCAGCCAACATGGGGGTTGCTCCATACTAATACAATTACTCCTACTCAAGCTTAGAGTAGCAAGTTGCTACCGTTACCTAGCTTCCGATCGAGAATCTCCTTTTTAACAAGTGGCTCTATGAACTATGAAGCTAAATATCTAGTGCTTAGTGACCTCTTAAATTAGCTTGGTTATTAAACGTTCCAATCACGTACGTACGTATATCTGCTGTGTAAACCTGCTAGTCGATCGATCGAGCTGATCATTTGATGGCTAGGTGTATCCTTCGTTCTCTAGCTAATATATATCTATGTTTTTGCGTTGATTATATGGTAGATTAATTAGACAAAGAGATGGCTCCTTTTCCGGGCCCCTATCCTTGTCTTTTCTTTCCCCACTGTTTTAGCTGCTACACTGTTGCTGCTGCTGCTGCTGCATGCTGCTTACTGTGGCTATCAGTCTAGCTAGCACGTACCAGGGCAGGCTATCAGTCGTTGTTATCTTTATCCCTGCTCTTTACTGTGTCTTTTTCTCCTCTTCTTTTATTCTTTGTCTTGGTACGTTCTTCGCCCCCTGTCGAGTAAAGGGAGGCGCGCCAGGCCAGGGCAGCCACCGTCTGGAATCCTCCCTGCTGCCCAAAGACCGCCGGTCTTTATTTGGCTCTTTGCTCCCTTATTGTTTTTGCTTGCGTGCTGCTGTAAGAGCTAGATGTTGGAATTCAAACGCGCCCGGCCTCCATCCCTGTACTTGCAACTTTGCAAGAGCATGCAGATGGAGTGAAGCCTCGATCCAGTTGGGTAGCAGTCGGTATTATTAGCATCGATCACCGCTACCTCTTGCTGTTTTGCAAGCTCTGTGTGTTTCTTGCATTGCCGTCGTCTCTTTGCGCCCCTCTGGTGTTTGCACCAACAGCATGCCCACGCACGGCATGCACGGGCTGGATACATGCATCCTGCTGAGTGCTGAGACCTTCCGAGCCTGGGCGCCCGGCCATGTTTAATTTGCTTGTATTGTACATACTCAGCATGAAATAATCGTAGCTGTGTGCCGAGGCCGAGAGTGCAGATAGGGCCTGCGATCGAGCGCGGCATCCGTTTCCGATCCGCAGACGCGCGCTGCCGGCCGGCACTAACAATGAAGCAATGGGGCCGTTAAAGTTGGCGCTCAAAGCGGCGGCAGCAGGCGTTTTCTTTCCCCACCCCCCCTCCTGTGCGTGCCGCTAGCTTTTTGGTTTTGGGGCCGCGCCGGCGCCGTTCCGGGGCACGAGGGCAACTGTTTGGTTTGACAAAGGGCAATTTGCAAACAGGGGAAAGCGCCGTGGGGCGAGGCCGCGTTGCTGGTATCAGGGCTGCTACATATTTATATACTGTACGTACGTACAGTAGAAGGTTTGTTGCCGCCGGCCAGCACACACCCATGCATGTCGCCGGCCGGCCTGCTGCCGGCGTGGCGACTCTTGTGCTCGACGTGACGGATCGAGCTTATGGTGTGTTTAGTTCCCAAATTTGGCGTGTCAAAATTCACTATAGCGATAGCGATAGTGTAGCATTTCGTTTGTATTTGGTAATAATTGTCCAACTGTTAACTAATTAGGCTCAAAACGTTCGTCTCGTAAAGTACAACCAAACTGTGCAATTAGTTTTTGATTTTATCCACATTTAGTACTCCATGCATATATTGCAAATTCGATGTGACGTGAAATCTTTTTTTACATAGTGCACTTTTTAATAGAACTAAACACAGCCCTAGCTTAGAAAGCTGGCGCACGGCATGGTGCATCCAGCAAGTCCAACCGACCAGCTTTATGGTCACGGGGCATATGCATACCTATGCAGAGCCGCGATGTGTAATGCTAGTAGCTAGCGCGTACATATTCGAGAAGAACCTCGCGAAGCATACAGAGCTAATCCAACACGCGCACGCCGCAGCCTGGCAGTGTGGCAAAGCTTGCAGGGGTTGGCTGCCGCGACGCTAGTAGACAAAAAAAAAGTTGGAAAACGGACCGATTGCCCGGGTGAACAGGAAAACGAAGAAACAGCGGCCGTGCAAGTGCAATTGAGCCACTGCGAGCTGTTTGAACCGGCTGGTTTTGGCGAATCAGCAATTCGTGCCGGCGCCGCGCGTACGTGCAGGGCTGCCACATGTTCGGGCGCCGCGCTAGGTTGCTACATTGGATAAAAGCAGCCACAGCTAGCGAAAAGCCAGCCGAACAGCTTGAGAATCATGGGCCGCTTCAGACGAGCGTGATGGGCTTCTTGTTTCAAAACAGCTTGAGAATCATGGGCCCCTTCAGAAGAACATGATGACTTGATGCCCTTCTTGTTTCAGAACAGGCCTGGGAAGCATGGGCCCCTTCAGAAAAGTATGATGGGCTTCTTGTTTCCGAAGAATAAATAAACTAAACTTTAATTATAGTTCCTCAAAAAAAAACTAACTTTAATTATAAACACCCATCTAAGGTATCCGTCTCATTGTTCTTGATTTTCTATGATACTAGCAAATATGCCTGTGTGTTGCAACGAGAGAAAAAAGTACCAAACATTTAAGAGAAACAAGGACCGAAATAATACATATCTCTTTATATTTTACTCTATATAAAATTCCGTCTAGAATTGTGCTTGAAAAGATATTTGTTAGACTAAACTGAACAACTAACCTCAAATTTCAGTCCACACTTTGATTGATTGAACCATATCGGCTGAGCAAGGTTGTAACAATAAGATACATTTTATTTCTAATTAGAACTGTACCAATAGTTTGGTGATGAAAAAAATATATTTCTTAAAGAAGAGGTCAAGGGCTTAAAGGCGTATAATATTATTATAATATTTTTGATATTTACGAGGAATGACTAATTTAGAACAGGAAGTTAAAAATTAACGATTGAAGTTGATGTATATAAAGCTTGGAAAAAGAACACACAAAACCGGTTCGAACAAGGGACACGCTAAAAAAAGAGCATACCTAATCCGAACGAGCCTGATTTGATCGTTGTTTTTGTTGAAGAAGATATGTATGGTTGGGGCAGCGCTCGCGATGGCTACAGTGAGCTTGGGACGTTCAATCCTAGCACACCAATGGCTTCTTGCTAAGGCTGCAGCTGCTGAAAAGCATTGTATATACAATATTTTTGTATCTCAACCTGGCGGCAACAGCTCAAATGGTTTGCTTCGAGATAAGGTGAACATGTCATTATTCTTTTTTTTGCGGGTAATCGATATTATTCTAACTCGTCGAACGTGCATGCGCACGACAGGCATGACTAGCCCAAGAGCAGGTGCAGGTGCTAGCAAACATGCCCGTGCATTGCAGTTTGCAACGGAACCCAATACTTCTTAGAATCGCACTTCATACTATTGTTGTACGCAAGTTGTTCTAACTCGTATAAGTATAGATCATGAGTGAGGTCAATATGGAACACATAAGGCGTAAAAGCATGATAGAGTTGTCATATCGGACTTAAATTAGGTTTAATTCATTGACATGTGGATGATGACTTGAGCCTCGGAGCTTACACTACTACACAAAAACTTAACCGAGGCCTTTGAAAAAAAGGCCTCCGAGGCAGTTGGGCCAGTTGTCCGCCTCGGTTATTCGTAGCAGGGCAGCCGGCCCAGCAACCGCCTCGGTTAATGCTTAACCAAGGTGGGCAACTTAACAGAACTGCCTCGGTTAATGCCTATTAACCGAGGTGGTTGCCCTAACGAAACCGTCTCCTAAAATTTATTAACCGAGGCTCAAAATGCCTCCATTTTCGGAGGCGGATTTGGTCGGTGGCGGCCTAGGGAGGCGGATGCGCCACGTGCGGTGGATCTGCGTCGAGGACATGTGCCCGCAAGGCAGCGGCTGTCCGGAGCAGCACCGGCGGCGACAACGCACGTGGATCTGACGAGAGACGGCGCTTGGATGGGCTTGGCGGGCCTCGTCGATGGGCTCAGCGGGCTCCATCGACGAGCTCGCTAGATTTTTTATTTTTTTATTGATTAACCGAGGCGGGTAGACAACCGCCTCGATAGTTCGTGTATTAACCGTGACCTTTTGTTCGAGGCGGTTGCGTTGCCGCCTCTATTAATCCAAAACGCCCGCCTCCAGAAAGATTTGTGCAGTAGTGTGAGTTTATAGAAGCGGCAGAAAAAGAAATTCTTCATCTTTAATATTAGGTAGGTTTAGGTATATAGATATAGATTATATTAGATGGCAAACAGCTTAAGGTTTCAGTCATGGCTTCTTTATTAGAAAAGAGAGTTAAAAGTAAGATACTATATTTATTATTATTTTTTATTTATAAAAAAGGAGACGAAAAAGAGAAAAAAATCATGAACCATAGGTATATAGATATAGATTAAATTGGATGATAATCATTTTATATTTCAATCATGAACTATTTATTTTTTCTATTTATAAGATATAAAATGGGAGTCAAAAAAGAAGAAACAAAAAGTCACGGAACTATTTTAGATTGGTTGATAAATTATTTAAGATTTCAGTCATCACCGGATTATTTTGTTACATTAGATAAAGATAATAAAGAGTTTAAAAATCCATAATATATATTCATTATTTTATAAAAAAAGCATGGGAGAAGAAAAGTAACGTACACAACTGAACGGTGAGAGTAGGAAACGGGAAAAAACCGAAAAACAACGTAGAATCTCAGCAAAATAAAAAGCTAGGCGCGTTTCCTTTTTCATGTGATGAGATTTGGATTGTTTTGCTTATTTTTGATTGGTTCTAGGCTAATGGACCTGGACGAGGACTCGGTCTCTCGCTTTGCTATATAGAAAGTAAAATAAGATTTTGTCTAATTTATTTTCTATTTGAATTAGGATTTCTATTTTTATTCGGTTTATTTAGACTCGGAGAGTTCTATTTGTCCTAACTATCTGGGTTGACGGAAGAAACTGTTGACTACCGGTAGTTAGGGGGAAGTGGACGAAAAAATAGATGGACAAAAAATTGGCTAAAAAATTTGCCTTTATTATTACTAGCAAATTTGGTCGTGCGTTGCAATGGGATACAGGACACATGGTTTATTCCACGAGAAATTTATATAAGTTGTAGCTTGATATTTATTTAACTAACGAGTCATATGTTTCAATTTGTCTTCAACTCGGCTGCGCTTTATATCTTTCAATACATTATGCATTTTATCAATTCCTCTTATGATTGAACCCTGCAGGACATGTTCATCCAACTTCAGACCGAATACCTCTTTTAATAATAAATAAAACTGACATCCGATGCTATCTCTCATTTTGAAATAAAAAAGAAGAAGAAAAAACATTGCTAGGCAGACTATCGAACCTTATTAGAAAATAAAACAAGAAAACTTGCGGCATATGTACACAAACATAAAAATAATAAATCATTGAAGGACGTTGTCTTATGGAATCCAGGGATTGTGAATTGTTTACTCGTACGTCCGCGGACAGCATTATTGTTGACACACACATTCCCAATCACACGATTAGGCTAGAAGCGTTTAGATGGGCCCTACGCGTCATAAGGCCTGGTTGTCTTAAGTTATATAGGCCGGCATCTGCTTCATCAGATTTTTTTTTAAAAAAAACATCTTCATCCTTTCACCTTCGGCAGATTCACACCCTGTTCGTTTCGCTGGTTTATTGTGGCTGAAAGTACTGTTCGTTAATTCGTTAAGAGAGAAAAACATTGCTAGATGACTGCTAATTCTGCTTATCAGCGAAACGAACTGGGTGTCAATCTCCAGCGTGACACATCGGTCGCGCTGCCGCCGCTCGTCATCAGCGCTGTTTTGCGTCCCCGTTGTCTCCCTGCTTACTTTCCCGAGCGCCGGATCACCGAGGCCATCGCCATAGATCAGCTGCGCCGCGGCAGCGCCCCTGCTTCCGTTCTCCCCGCAAAAGGGCTAACACAACACTCGCGTCGTGTCCGCCGTTGTCGCTCGTCCATGAGAGGCTTGCCGCCATCGCCCGTCCCCATGAGTCCGTCGCAGCCACTCGGCTTGTTCTCTTCTACCATCTGCAGCGCGCGGGAGGCTGCCGCTGCCTTCCTCCAGAAGCCGAGGCTTGCCGCCATTGGCCGTCCCCGTGAATCCGTCGCAGCCGCTCATCGTGTCCTCTTCTGCCGTCTGAAGCGGGAAGCCGCCCGTGCACGATTGAGCTCCCGTCCACCCCCCATCTACCGCCGTTTTTTTATTGGTTAAGGTTGGGTCACAAGCTTGAGGTCCGGTTTAAGGCGGATTCGTAGTTCGGTCTCTACTTGAATTTGATTTCTGTCCACCGCCTTGCTCCCTTGATTTTTATCTCAATATATGTTTTCGATTTGTCCATGGTGGTTTTGATTTAGTCTTAGTTTGATTTGATTTGTACTATTGTTTAATCTCAAATCTGGTGCATGGTGGCCTTAATTTGCTTCTCTTACGTCGGTTTAGGTTGTCTCGATTTGTGGTCGGTTTAGGTTGTATATATCATTACGTGTATTGTACTCCTGAGTCAATTTAGGTTGTGCTGCTCGTGACAAAAGAAAAGGTAAAAAAAGGAAGTAGAACGTGGAAAAAAAGGACAAGAAAAAATAAAGGAACAACCTGGAAAAAAAAAAGAAACTTAATCCATACGACATGGAACAACATAAGACCTTGAAGACAAAAAATAGAAAAAAAGAGCAAAATAAGAAACTCTCTCTCTATATATATATACACTCTATAGCTAGCTACTCCCTCCATTTCAAATTATAAGGCATTCCAAGAATCTTAGAGAGTCAAAGCATCTTAAGTTTGACCAAAATTATAGAGAAAATTATAAAAATTTATAACATCAAATAGGTATATTATGAAAATATAATTAATGAAGAATCTAATGATGCTTAATTGGTGTCATAAATATTATTATCTTGTCATATAAATTTGGTCAAACTTGAGATCTTTTGACTCTTCAAGATTCTTGGAATGTCTTATAATTTGGGATGGAGGGAGTACAAAATAACTTATTTTGTAGCCATCTCTATTTACGATAATTTTATATACTAATTTACGACAATGTCAGTATATATTTACGATAGTTGGATTACTATAACACATGGAGATATTTACCATAATGTTATAGTAAATCATTGCTATGTGATTTACTATGTTATAGTAAATCATGGCTATAAAATAACTTATTCTGTAGCCACTTTGAGTTACAATAATTGTTATGCTAATTTACGAGATTATAGTAACTCCTTACTATGTGATTTACTATAACATTATGGTAAATATCCCATGTGTTATAGTAATCTAACTATCGTAAATATATACTGACATTGTCGTAAATTAGTATATAAAATTATCGTAAATAGAGGTGGCTACAAAATAACTTATTTTGTAGCTAGCTATAGAGTATACTCTCGGACTCCATATTATCGTTGGACGCGTGGTATTCTAACACATATGAGCACGGACCCAATATATTTTGGAATCGGACTCCATATCGCGCTAGGCAAGAGCTATTCTAATTCGTATGAACACGAGTTATATATATAAGTCCGGACGTAAGAAACTTTATATTCTTCAGTAGTTAGAGAGAGACGGACCAAAAAATGGATGGACGAAAAAAACACCTGAAATTTTATCTCTTTATTATTAGGGATAGATAGATAGATTAGGTAGGTATATAGGTATATGTATAGATATAGATTACAGAGTATAAGTATACCTATCTGCATGGTAATCGTCCCACCTAGCCTCCACTGATCTGGATCGCTTAGCAAGGTGTTGCTACACTTAACAAAAAAAAACATCGAGGTGTTGAAACGATAATAAGTACTCCCTCCATTCTAAAAAAAATCTATAAGATGTTTAGACTTTTCTACGTATATTATTTCTATCATGTATTTAGGCATATAGCAAAAGCTATATATCTATTCCCTCCGTTTTAAATTATAGGTCGCTTTGGTTTTTTTGGTACATAGAATCTGTTATGTGTCTAGACATATGTTATATCTAGATCCATAATAAAATGGATGCACAACTAAAAAAAGTCAAAGCGACTTCTAATTTAAAACAGAGAGATTATAAATTTATTTCCCCTGGCCCTTCTAAAAAGTACGGTCCCTTCAGAAGAGCATGATGGGCTTCTTGTTTCAAAACAGCTCGAGAAACATGGGCCTCCTCAGAACAACATGATGACTTGATGAGCTTCTTGTTTCAAACCAGACTGGGAAGCATAGGCCCCTTCAGAAACAGCATGACGGGCTTCTTGTTTTAGAACAAACTAAACTTGTTGCATTATCTGCCGTATTAGTACAGTTTGTATATTTAGCTTAACTGATTAATCAAATCGAGATTTATTAGTTTTTAATAACAAATAACAAATTCGGTTAAGAATTTATCAGAATTAAACTTCTTCGTAACCGATTTTGAGCCCGTTCGCTTCGCTGAAAAGCCATGGCTGAAAGTACTATTCGCTAATTTATTGTGAGAGAAAAATATTATTCTGGCTGAAAAAACGAGCTGAAAAGAACGGAAAAGAACGGATTAGAAGAGAAGCGAGAAGGACCTCTACCGAATGCCCGTGTCCCCGCGCAACCCATCCGGCCTACCCGGATCGACTCAGCACCAGGGTTCAAAATTTTGGTGAAATTTTGGCCGAATTTCACGAAATTCGGTAATTTCGGTGGTAGCCGAAAGAAAACTCCAAAAATTTGTAATACTCTAATACATATGATGTATAACTCTAGACTTGTATTTTTCTATTGATTATATTGTATATTCTTCTATTCAATAGATGTGTAGTCATAAATCATACTAATATTTATTTAGATCTAAACTTTTTTTAGAAACAACATACTTCATGTTCTAATCTCTAAAAAAATTTTGGCGAAATTTCAGTTGAATTTTGTGAAATTTGGTAATTTCGATGGTAACTGAAATTTTGGCGATAACGAAATTAAAATCCTTCCTCACCACGGCAGGTGGCAGGTCGGCAGTGAGCAACACCCCGCGCACGGCGCACTGACTTTCCTTCCGCCGTCTCCCCTAAAAACCCCCAGCTCCTCCCCTCGGCTGACTCGTCCGCTTCCTTTTTCCTCTTTTCCCCTCGTGTCCGCCGCACGCGCCGCCGGAACCCTAGCCTCCGCCGCTACAGGTGAGCTGGACGGGACTCTTCTCTGCTGTTCTCCGCGCCCTTCCCGCCCGGTCCAGCAGTCTACTGACCCGCCTGATCCAATTGGCGTGGTGCAGGCAGCCGGGATGGAGAAAGGAGCCTCGGAGGCGTCGCCGCCCTGCGCTCGCTGCGGCAAGCCTGCTCGGCTCCAGTGCGTTTTTCTCTCCTCCCTGGAACATATCGCTTCCTCTCTCCGCCAGCGATCTGCTGCCGACATTTCCCCGCTGCGCTTTGCTTGGCACATATCGCTTCCTGTCTCCACCAGTGATCTGATGTCGAGTTTTACCCGCTGCGTTTTGCTTCGAAGCCCTACTACATCTGTCCATCTAGTAATATGAATTGACGCTTGACGCAGCTTTGTTGTGACGCTATTTAGTATAAGTTGTAGAAATTGGGTCTTTATCTCTCATTTGCTTGTAGTTAGAACATTGAAGCAGGACCTGGGTGGCTCTGATTGTTCATTGCTGTGATATACGGCTGCAAAAGCAGAGTTATAGTTTGGAAAGAAAGTAGCACGTAGTAGACATGTTGGTTTCTTGAAGTCATTGCTTATGCTGTGTTGTGTTGATTTTCAGATGCCCCAAGTGTGCTGAACTTAAGCTACCGCGTGAGAACGCAGCTTTCTGGTCAGTGGCAAGCTCCTCTCTTTCTTGGTTTACTGCATTGGAACATCATGATAGTAGGAAGCTCTCAGTATGAATGAGTATTGTTTTAACATCACAGAGCATAAAATCTTATACATATTTTAAAGGTTCATGTACAATTTAGTTATGGCCTTATGTGTAAACTTTATCATCAATAAGTATGAAGTTAGTAAACATCTGTAGACACCTTTATTAGTGGGGATGTTATTTTTTCATATCCTTGTTCTTTTGATTTTTAAAGGAAACACATCTTTTTATATCAAAGCATGCACTGGAAGTGCTGGCACACCAGTGCAGGGTAGAATTATGTTTCATGTGTGCTCCTTCACCTTTTTGAACCAGTGAAAGCGTTAAATTCTTTTGTGTCCTCAAATCATTTGCAGCACACAGGATTGTTTTAGGGCAGCATGGAGCTCTCACAAATCTGTTCACCCAAAGCCTGGTGCACTGGCATCCCAGCAGTCTCCAGAAGGTTGGAAATATTGTGTGAGAAAAGGGCGGGGACGTGCATTGGAACTTCCTCGTTTTGATTGGACAGGGTAAAATACTATTACCACATCCGCAACTCCTTTGTTCGATCTGTTGTTCAATATATGTAGCATTTCATTTGCCTCTGGAATTGTGGGGGAACTTATTAAATATTGACAATTACTCAAATTCAATCAAATACAAAAAGAACAAGAACAACAACAAAACTTTCTAGTTTCTAGTCCCAAGCAAATTTGGGTAGGCTAGGTCTGAAATCCAACATGAGCCACTACAAAAAATGGTAGTGACGATTCAAATTCGAATATTCCAAATTTATATTAATTTTCAGCTGGTTGACTTCCTACATTCTTAAATAAATGCTGGTATCTTCTGACACAATCTATGTGGAACATTAAGGATAACCCTGCCACAACCATGCAAAAAGTTTAGAGCGGTAAATGAGCTATGAAAAACTTAACTATCGATAGTGAATCGAACACATATGTGCAGTGAACCAATGTCTTTTGGATAGCCACAATAGGTTTTTTGACTCGGTTATGCACTGCATGTATGAAGCTATTCTTTTAGCATTAACTGCGCATTTGAGAGTTCCAGTATATTTGAGCAAAAAAGTGGCTTCATGGATGCTGTAAACATGGTGTTGAACATTTCTTTCCATTCACAGTTTCACACCAAAATAGAGTATTGACAAATTGAAAATTTTGAACATAAATGCACCTTTATTCTTTGCTAATAATCTAGGGTGGGAGGAATGAGCTATTTGGGTAGTACCTTTCTCACATTTATTGAATGATTATGTCTTTCAGTCCATTGAGACCATATCCAATATCAAAGATGCGTGTGGTGCCAGATGAAATTGAGAAGCCTGATTGGGCGCTTGATGTAAGTTCCTGTTGTTTTAAGTGTCTCTTCCTTCACAGTATGCATGCAGTGTCATACTGTCATCTCATCATTCCTCTTGAATCTCTTGCAATATGCTCTTTCAAGTCTCCCTGACATTGTAATACTTTTTAGGGAATTCCCAAGATAGAACCAGATAGTGATTTGCAGAAAAGAGTAGAGGTAAAATCCTTCAGAGGTTTTGAGTATCACATATGTTCCATGAACAAATATCTGATGATTACTGCTTTCTTTGTGCCTCTGTAGATTAAGACCCCTGAACTCATAGAAAGGATGAGAGAAACATGTCGAGTAAGTTCCCAGCATGCGTAAATGAGTGCTTAGTTCTGACATTATAATTTCACTTTCCTAATCTTTTCTGCTTTATCTCATTCTATCATTTATAGATTGCAAGAGAGGTTTTAGATGCAGCTGCTCGTGTAATTAAACCAGGAATTACAACAGATGAAATTGATAAAGTCGTCCATGAAGAGACAATTTCTAGAGGTGAGATCAACCTCCTTTAAGAATTAAATGCAACAAATTGAACTCCAGTTGATTGAATGATGAACTTGTGATCACTACAACTTTTTGTAAGAAAAATACTATTTGTGTCTTAATCATGCCTATTCGATTCTCTTATTGATCATAACTTTCATTCTTGATCTCAGGTGGATACCCATCTCCATTGAATTACCATTTCTTCCCCAAGTCATGTTGCACGTAGGTTGTCTTTGTTTTAATAGTTATCGGTATCAGTTCTAGGAGACTAAAGGATAGCTCACATTGTTGTCACTTGTACTCAGGTCTGTCAACGAAGTCATTTGCCATGGAATTCCAGATGCCAGGTTCTACTTGAATCTGCACATTAAATTGATCTTTCATTTGTCTAGTGATAATGACCTCTTCAATGCCTTTCTTGAGTGTTGCTTTGGCCATTGTTGACTTGCATGTATATATATATTATCTTTCTGTATTTACTTACATGCATGAAGATTTATTTTTATATTTACTCACATGTATTACAATTATTTATCTTTCTTGAGTTCTATTTGTATGGTTGCACCTGATAGAATTTGAAATAATATGTTCAAATACATTGCATAGACTCATTCAAATTTCAAAGTAATTACCAGGGAAACAAGTCAGGAGCTGTTAAGTCTGATAACAACACACTTTTAGTTTGTCCTACAAGTAGGTTCTTGGCTTGATACCATCTGATTCACAATACTTGTTTTAGAGTTGGGCACAAGAATTAGGGAGGAGGTAAAACGACCATCTCACCCACATTTAGTGTTCTTTAAAGTGTGTGTCGGGTACCACAATTAGGGGTACCCAAATTAAGGTGGAAAACCACCCCCCCATTTAAGGGAAAAAATCAACTAAGGAGAGACATACTACATTCTCCCTTGCTGGGCCTCCAACAAGACATATGAGCAAACCAGCCCATCTCCCCGCCTCATTCGAGGCCTCACTCAGGGGGGTCTCGGAACACCTCCGATTCGCCCGAGGCCTCAGCCTTGGGGTCTCGAACACAGGCCGACCCACGACGACCTCGCCGCCTCGTCCGAGCCCCAGAAATGGCATTACCCGTCTCCGCCTCGCCCGAGACCGGCCTCTGACGCCTCGCCCTCATTGGCGCGCTCGAGACCCCCCTGTGACGTCACCCACGTCCTTGCATCTGCCCAACCGGACAAGCCAGGAATGACCAGGGTCAAATCGCTACGCCGTCGCCCATGACAGGCATGGGGAAGAACTGCTGGCCACTATGCCACCCATACTGTCACTATACGCACAATTCGTGCGTGCGCGGTGTACGAAACAACCACCCTAGGCCACTATTCCCACGATTGGGATAAGATCGCACCGCAGTTCCCGGCTCCGAGGCCTCGGCCCCTTACGCCAGTCAAACTGCAAGGACGAACACGCCACGCCAGCTGTAGGACCAGGTATGATCGGGCGCGTCGCTACAACACCAGAAGACATAAACCACTCCCTCAACAGTGGCGCACATGCCTAGACACGTAGCAGCAGTGCCAGAAGTATCGACGCCATGCCTCCACAGTGCAGACCACGTCGCCACCGGATAAGGCCCTCCCGAGGCCTCTGGGCTCCTTCTCCAGCAAGGGTCACACCACGCACCAACATTTTGTAACCCTGTACCTAGACTATAAAAGGAGCATGCAGGGGTCATTCCAGAGGGGAGAAAGGGAACAACCACAACAACAACACAAAGCGAGACGACACACGAACAGATAACTCTCCTGGACCTTGCGAGGGCACCAGCAGAGTCACGCACACCCACACCCTCCACTCACACCTTGAGACTTGGGAGTTCCTCCCTCTCTCACATCCGCTTGTAACCCCTACTACAAGCACTTCGGTGCAAGATAATATAGAACTCACCTCCCCCACTGAACGTAGGGCATTCCTCGGCCCAAACCAGTATAAATCGCCTGTGTTCTTCTTGCACACCATCCGGACCCCCGACGCGCAGACACTCGTTACTCGTTGGTGCTAGGACCGCCGTTTCTTACACCGACAGTGTGCATGCATGGATAAAGAAGTTAGTTAAATTAGGGTAGTGTAAAAACTGGAAAATAGGCTAAAGTTGCCTTGATGTTGTAGAGCAACAAGTATTTTGAATGAAGATAATAAAAGAAGTTAAAATCAAGTATTTTGAACCAGAGGGAATAAGTAGGTTGGTAGTAGATTTTTGATTTGCAAATACCAGATTCTGACTTTCTAATTTCATGTTAGGCACAAGTAAAGCTTTTGTTTGTTTATTAGTTGCACCTTAATAATATTTTCACTATCATTAACTTTTTTCCAAGTTGGTATATTTGATTACAATTAGTTTTGATAATTATCTCTTTTCTTTTAACAGGAAACTTGAGGATGGTGACATTGTAAATGTTGATGTAACTGTATACTATAAAGGTGTTCATGGTAAAGCGTCCTCTGCCTGATATGATGTTTAATTGCTGAAATGTACTATGGTCTATTTTTAATTGGCATATGTCTCAACATCAGGTGATTTGAATGAGACATATTTTGTTGGAAATGTCGATGAAGCTTCCAAACAGCTTGTGCGTTGCACCTATGAGTGCTTGGAGAAAGCTATTGCAATAGGTGACATTCTTTGTAATTTGACCTTGCTGTATATATGCCTAAACTTCTAAGCAAAAACAAAAGGATTTCCTTTGTTTGATCCTTATTACATTTTTCTAAGACCATCAGGTCATACTTGGAAAGGATATATGACATTTGAACTTAAACATATTCATGCACAGTTAAACCTGGAGTTCGGTTCCGAGAGGTCGGAGAAGTCATAAACAGACATGCTTCGATGTCAGGTTTATCTGTGGTTAGTATTGGATTGGTATAGAATTAATATTTTAGTTGCTACCTCGATTGTATGTTTGTATCCATGCCCTTGTGATTATCTTTCCTTCAGGTGAAATCTTATTGTGGCCATGGCATAGGGGAACTGTTTCACTGCGCCCCAAATATTCCTCATTATTCAAGTATGTTTCTTGCAACTATTTCTTATTTATATTTCTTGTATTATAGTGCAATAAATACGGCACTACTGTGCAAGCTATGTCATAAGGGTTCACAGTGTAATTGAGCTCGAGGTATGCTGGCCTTATTTAATGCAGGAAACAAGGCTGTTGGTATCATGAAAGCTGGGCAGACATTTACAATTGAACCAATGATCAATGCAGGCAAGTTTATGTACTATATAGCTCTGTCAAATCCCATATCTTATGGTGTGCAGTTCAAAACTGTTTCCAAACACCTGAGCGTTACGCAGTACTGTAAAAATGTTCATATTCTGTAGGGGTTTGGAATGATCGTCTGTGGCCTGACGATTGGACTGCAGTGACTGCAGATGGTAAACGTAGTGCTCAATTTGAACATACACTTTTGGTGAGTACTTTGAGTTTTGTCAGGATCAATTCTGGAAGCTGTTTATCATGCAGATGATTTCGTTGTGCAAGAAAGAACAAATAAGTCACGTGCAAGTGCAATGCTATTAATTCTGTGGGTCTGACAAAATTTAAAGAGAGCTTTTACCCCTTCAACTTGTTATATATGCTGTTCTGTGCTCCAGGTGACAGAGACGGGATGTGAAGTTTTGACGGCACGGTTACCCTCATCACCGGACGTTTTTCCATGGTTGAAGAAGCCGTGATGGGGCACTCCATCAACAGCAACAAGAAAGAGATACTGATACACTGGGTCAGCAAAGATTTTGTTTACTCTTTATCAGTCGGTCAAAGCTGAAATTTTCAAATTTTCCAGACCACAAAGTGATAAGCATGCTACTGCTGAACAGTCGCAACAATTGTCTATCCAGCGGAATTGTTTCTGGGAGTGTGTATTGTTAAGTCGGTTTTCTCCGAGTTACACGAGACGTATGGCTTCTTGAGTTGTCACAAAAAAAAATGATTATGCCATCAAAGTTTACTTTTGATTTCAGTGAACATGATTTCCATCAATTTGAGTAGGCTAATTTATAATGAATTCAAAACCCATAACCGCTGCAGCACCCGATGATTGATGAGGAATGTTGCCATCCACGTCCTCGAAAAACTTGCATAGACTTAGCATTACAGCTAAGGTAGATATTTTCTCGAACTGCAGTAGTTTGTGCATTTTTCTTGAACTGCAGGATCAAGAAAAGGCTTTCAAAAACTTGGCAAGCATTACAGCTAAGGTAGACATTTTTTTGAACTGCAGGAATTAGGGAATTTTTCTTGACTGCAGGATCAAGAAAAGGCTTTCTGAAAGCTGCTGTCTAGAACGTGCCTGTAGCACGTGTATTTCTAAGGATAGTTCAGGCACGTGTATTTCTAAGGATAGTTTCTCTCTTTTAAATTATAAGATTGTCGGTGTTCGGACCCGAGGGGGTCCTAAACCAACGAGTAAAATGCTGCGTGTCCCTTTCCTGGATGGTGATGCAAGGAGAACACACGGGGGTTTATCCTGGTTCGGGCAAGAGAAGGCCCTACGTCCAGCGGGGGAGGAGAGGTTTGTATTTCCTTGCACCGAGGTGCTTGTGTAGGGGTTACAAGCTTGCGAGAGAGGGCGTCGAGCCCAAGTCTCAAAGGAGAAAAAGAAAGAGTACAAGATGATTGCTTGAGATGTTGATCGCTATCTTGTATATGGCTAGCTGTTCGTCTGATGTCTTCTGCTTCTCTGAAGCCCCGGCCTGCCTTTTTATAGAACGGGAGGAGGCCAAGACGACGGGGAGCCTTGAAATGATGTTTTGTCGATCCCTGTTGAGGTGACTGTAGCGACGTGCCCTAGAAATGGGAGGCCATCCCTGGGCACGTGATGTCGTAGGAGGTGAGGTGCTGAAATGACCCGGAGCGCCGTGCCATACCGTCCTTCCTTCCCTGTTGCGCCGTGTCGAGGGTCGAGGCCGGGTCGAGGCCGAACGGATAAGTCCGAATCCCCGGAATTACGGCGTACAGGCCTTGTCGTATCCTCCCTCGAGGGTTAATAGTGATGCATAGGATGAGGTATGGTGGGCACAGTGACGTCTTTCACCTCCCATCACGGGATGGGCGGTAAAACAGTGAAAACTGACACTAGTATTGTTCCCACGTTGACCCAAGCCGTGGCCATGTCGGTAGGTGGTGGTTGGTAGTTTGCATTAAATGCTATGACTTTTTGTCCCGTGGTAGGTGGAGACAGAGGGGGTCGAGCGTCTTGACCCGGGCTCACGCGAATCGGAGCGCTCCCGGGGGGCGGTCGAGCCCCGTGCGGGTCGGAACGCGGTCGAGGCCTCCCGTCGAGGGGGCCTCGTACGAGTCGGAGATGGGATGCGGTCGAGGCATTCCGTCGAGCCGGCCTCGTACGAGGTGGACTTGTCACGCGTAGTGGGCTGTGCTTTGTCGTGGCTTAATCGTTTTAGTTTTCATTATCGTTAAATGTGGGTACCCCTATACTATTGGTACCGACAGTAGCCCCCGAGCCTTTAGGTGAGTGTACGTTCACTCTCCTAGAGGCTTTTTACCGATGAACTGGAGTCATAGCGCCGTTTACCTTTTTAGTAGGGGTGCCTGGGCGTTCTCAGGACTTCTCCGGTGGGGGCGCGCGAGCGCACCCGCCGGGTGTAGCCCCCGAGGCCTTGGTGGAGTATTGAGAAAATCTCCTCCGAGGTCTTGTTTGTGTTTTTTCAGGGAGTAGTTGATGCGGCCAAGCCCCCGAGCCTCGCGCGCACGAGGTCGATCAGAGTCCCTGCCGTCTTTCGTTGTCCGTCCCTCGCGCTCTTCCTTCGGAAAGGAGGAGGGGTGGGGATCGTCGTACTACCCCGTTTGGGCGAGTCCGGCGATCTCCGGTGAGCTGCTAGCGGGGAGATTCGAGTGAGAGTCCGTGCTCCAGTCGTTAGGAGTCGGCTCGTGGCCCGGAGGCACTCTTCAAAGATGCCAAGGAGTGGTCGTGCGGATGTCGGTTCCCTGCGACAGGATCCGAGGGCTCGATGCCTCCCCCGAGGGGATTCCTGCTTCGACCTCGTCCTCTGGCCTCGAATACGTCTTGGGATGCCTCGAGAGCGTGGCTCGAGCCCTGGCCATGTATGGGCGCATCCCTGGTCGTCCCTTGCTCTGTTGCTCGAGGGCAGCTGTCGAACCCAGGTCGAGGGCCAGCTTTCGTTCCCTCGAGTCTTAAAGCGGGCTCGGAGCCCGTTATGGGAATCTTGGAATATCCGTCCGCGGATCTCGCCCCGCCCGTTAGCCAGGCGCGCCTTTTTAGGGCGAGATCGGTGCGGTAGTGGGCGGCGTGGCGTTCAGTTACTGCGTGGGGGACGGCCACGTGCCTTGCTCCTGTAAGACGAGAAGGACGGTTAGGTGAGCGCATTTATTACGGGAAACTGTTCATACCTTTTCGCGCGGCCGTTGAACTTCTTCCCGGTCTATAAAAACAAGGCCCGGGGGTCTGTGTTCCCCTCCGGTTCTTTGCGCTCTTGCCATCCTTTGCCTTAGGAAACCCTAGCCATCTTGCACCTTCCGCCCACATTGCTGCCGCCGCCGCCATCTCCTCCACTTATTCCCTTCCCGTCAGCGCTGATGGCCGGAAAGAGCCAATTCCTCGCTGCCGAAGACTGGGCTTCCTCCTCAGTGACGGAGAAGAAGCTGGAGGAGCTGGTTGAAGATGGGTTGCTGCGGCCGAGGACGAGTCGGTCGCGGCCGGAGTGGATCGCGCCGCCGCCGGCCCACCGGGAGCCGGCGCCCCCGGAAGGCTACGTGGTGAGCTTCGTAAGCTTCCACGAGCGGGGTTTCGGCATCCCGTCGTCGGTCTTCATGCGGGCGCTTCTCCACTACTACCGGGTGGAGCTCCACCATCTCGCCCCCAACGCCATCGCGCAGGCCGCCATCTTTGCGGCGGTCTGCGAGGGGTATCTCGGGGTGGAGCCGCAGTGGAACCTGTGGCTTCACCTTTTCAAGGCCGAGCTCTTCGCGCGGAATGCGGGGGGGAAGGGCGTCTTCTACGCAGCGCGGGTAGGGAGCTGCGTCCTGCAGTTGAGGTCGAGCCGGGCGGACCAGTACATCCCGGCTCGCCTCATCTCCTCGAACAGCGCATGGCACGCGGGCTGGTTCTACCTCCGCAACGACGACAACCAGCTGCCGGGGTACACCGGCCGCGTGCTGACCGCCCGGGAGGACCGCTGGGTGTATGGTGTGCCGGACGTCGAGAAGCCGCGTCTGGACCCGTTGCTGGCGGCGCTGCAGCAGCTACGTGCTCGAGGCCTGACGGCGGCGGCGGTAGCGACGGCGTTTCATCGCCGCCGGGTGATGCCGCTGTGCCGACGTCGCCTGCGCCTCGACCAGATGACTCCAGAGGCGTCTCTGGAGGGGAGCCGGATGTCCCACGAGGCCCTCACCCTCGAGGAGGGGCTGCGTCGAGCCCGCCGGATGGTGGGGACCTTCAAGGCAGAGGAGGCCGATCGACTCCCCATGAGGCCCACTGAGGGGTTCGAGCCCGTGGTAAGTTCCTTGGGTTGGTACGATTGTTTTTTGATTTTGTTCGTCTCTCGAATCTCCTTAACCCGGTCGACGCCTATTGCGTAGGACCTGTCGGCGTTGCGGGAGACGCAACCGCCGGTTCCGGAGGACCAGCCTGCCCGGGACGCTCGACGGCAGCACGCCTCGAAGCAGAAGGCGGTCAAGGAGTCGACCAAGAAGCGGGCGGCCCGCAAGGCCAAGGAGGGGGAGGCGCGGAAGAAACTCCGGCGCCAACAGGCCCTCGACGGGCTTCCTTTGGAGCCGTCGCCCTCCGAGACCATGTCGGGGGAGGACGACGACAGCAGCGGCGACGATGACGATGCCTTGTCGCGGTACGAGGCCGCGACCGGGCTGGGGAGCCTCCCCGGCATCCGCCCCCTGCTGGAGCCCATCGCGGGGTCATCCTCCTCGGTCATCGTGGTCGAGGAGGTCGAGGAGGACGACGAGGAAGAGGAGAAGAAGAGGAAGAAGAAGGAAGAAGAGAAGAAGGAGACGGGCCCCTCGGCAGGAGGGGCTGCCTTGCCCTGGACCCAGCAAGCGGGGTCGACGGGGGCGCCTGCCCCAGCCCAAGCCCCGCAAGTTCGGACGGGGACGGGGATGGTGGCGCCGACATCGTCGTCGGTGGCGCCATCGTCGGGCGTGAAGACCCGAGGCCAGTTGGCCTCGGAGGCGCAGAAGGCGCGCAGTGACGCGCCGGCGAGAGCCCCACGGAGCGCTCGGTCCGTGGGTGGGGCTGCCGCGAGGCCACCGCCTGCCGCCTCGAGCGGCTCGGACCGTGGGGGGTCGAGGCCCCTGGTGCCGATCTCCGGGTAAGTTTTTCGAGCTTAAGGGGACTTGTCTTCTTTTTCGAATTCGTCGACCGACCTTATCTTTTTATTTTTCAGGCTGAAGCGGAAGGCGGAGACCATGGGGCCCACCCCCGTGAAGTCCCTCCGAGCCAGCGCCGCCGTCCTTAACCGGTCGGCGGAACAGGACGCGGCCTGGGTCCGCGAGGTCGAGGCCGCGAAGGAGCGCCGTCGGCGGCAGGAGGCCGCAGGTGCTTCGACGGTCGCCGGCCCCGACCCTGCCGCGGCGGGGTCAGAACCGGCGAGGGTGGTGGCGCTCGGCCCGGTCGAGGCGGAGCCCAAGTCGCTGCCCTCGGCGGAGGCCACCGCGGAAGGGGCCGCGGAGGGAGCGGCTGCCGATGCGACCGTGGAGGGGGCCGCACCGGCAGCGGGACAGGAGGCGGCATCGGCGAGGGGGCCGCAGCCTCAGCAGGACCCGCCGGTGCAGACGGTGGGCGCGGCGGTGGGCGAGGTTGCCGAGCCCTCTACCGGAGCCCCGGAGGCAGCGGCGCCGGAGGTTGAGGTGCCGGTCGCGGGGGCACCGGCGGTCGGAGCGCCGGTTTCCGAGCCGCCGTCGGGCGAGGTACCGGCCCCAGAGGCGTCGACGGTGGAGGCACCAGCTCCGGAGGCGCTGGTCGTCGAGGGGCCGGTCACCGCCGAGGGGCGGGCGCCCGTGGTCATTGCCCTCGACGACGCCCCCCTGGACAAGGGAAAAGAAATAATGGGGGCCGAGGAGGGCGAGACCACGAGCCGGGCCGACGCCCCGACCTCCGCCGGAGTCGTGGGAGCTGCGGGCGAGGGCGACGAGGCCGGCCCTTCAACCGGGCTGGGAGGTGCCCCGGCCGCGTCGTCATCGTCGTGGCCGGACTTCGCCGCGCTGGCGATAGCGCGGGCCGAGGAGGAGATCCCGAGGTGGGGAGGGCCGCCCCTTCAGTTTAGGGACGCCGCGAACCTCGACGCCGAGCCCATCCTCACTCTGAACGACAGAGATGAGGTCCATCGCTGGCAGTACCTCGAGGGCGTCCGTCAACATCTCGCTCGGCTGCTCAGCGTGGCGTCCGACGCCGTTTCGCGGGGCATGCGGGATGCTACCGAGGTACGATTAATCTGTCAGCTTATTTCGTGGCTCTAGGTGCTTTCTTCTCCTCGGTTACTTTAGCTTTTTCCGGTTTTTTCTTGAATTAGGAGCTGAAGGAGACCTCCCGCCGTAAGTCGCTCTTCATCCGAGGTGAGAGTGGCGTGTGGGCGTCGCTGTCCCGGCAACGGGCCCTGGTCGAGGAGACCCAGAAGAGGCTCGCCGATCGGACTGCCGAGATGGCGGAGCTGCGCACCGCCTTCTCGACGGTGAAGGAGGATGCGATCCGGGCTTGGGCGGCTGAAGCCTCGATGCGCACCGAGGCGGACAAGGCCCGGGAGGAGGCCGCCCAGGCCCGCAGGGACCTCGAGCCCCTGTCGGCGCGGGTCAAGGAGCTCGAGGAGGATGTCTCTCAGGTCAGCCGTAAGCGTGACCTCCTCAACGTCCAAATCGGGCAAGTCACGGCCCGGTTTAGTGCGCTGAAGGACGAGATCTCGGGGCTGAACGGGGCCGTCCAAGAGAAGGACGCGGCGCTCCAAGCCGCCCGCCAGGAGATCGAGGCGCTGAAGGCGACCGTCCGTGAGAAGGACAGTGCCCTCCTGGGGCTCGAGCAGACGTGCGGGGGGCTCCGCGACGAGGTTACGGGCTTGAAGACCCATGTCGAGGGTAAGTGTGACTTGTTGTAGTTATGGAGTTGCGGCATGGCGTTAGGTGCTAATTTGCCTTGTCGTGTTTCAGAGCTGGAAAGTGAGAACCGGGAGGCCCACTCGACCGCTAATTCCCTGCAGAGCCTCCTCGAGGCCGAGACCCAGCGGACCCGGCAGCTCGAGGGCGCGATCACCACGGTGTGCGACGGTCTGGGGGTCGAGCCCGACGCCGACACCGGAGAAGACGCTCCAGGGAACTCCTTCGTTCGTCGGATGGCGGCGCTAGGTCACCTTGCCCGGGAGAAGATACGGGACAGCCTTCACCACGGCGTGAAGAGGGCGCTGGCCGTCGTCCGCTCGGGTTTTGTGTTCGACATGGAGCTCGTTGCCGACGGCTTCATCACAGACCCGGAGCGGTCGGACGCGGAGAATGAAGACGCCTGCTTGGATCTGATCGAAGCCGCGGAGGGGCCTGGGAGCCGTCTGGCCTCGCTCTTTGAACCTGAGGTGGTCCCGCCTGCTGACGACGAAGGCCTGTGAGCCAAATCTGGGCACGGAGGCCCATGTAACAAGTTAGTTATTTTGAATTTTGGTTGTGGTGGCCTTGGAGGCCTTTAAGAACTCAAAACATAAACCGGTCCGCGGTTGTTTTAATTTTATTCGAGCTTTTCCTCCCTTTATCGTTTGGATCATGTTCTTGCATGATTTAGCCAGCATGCAGTTGCATCCTTTGGCGTAAGGGAGCGAGCGGAGGTACCGTAGCCCCGGAGGCGTAAGTGATCTCACGGCTCAACTGCCCTCGAGCTTCAGGGTGCCGTTGCAGCTTTGTAGATCGTGTAAGAACCTGATCTAAACGACAAGGGGGTGTACTCTTTTTCAAAGTTTAAGAGCCGTTATTTAGGTCATCTTAGCGTGAAGTTGCGCCTCTGGAAGGCATGAGGGGTGAGTGGAGGTACCGTAGCCTCGGAGGCGTAGGTGATACTCCAGGCTCGAGAGCCCTTTCGAACCTTAGGGTGCTCTTACAACGCTGTCGATCTAAGAAGCGGCTCTCAAATTTTTTTAAAAAAGAGCAAAAAGATTTTCAGGCAAAAAGATTTTTAGGGACTGGGGGGTTCCCCCCTTGTAGCCCCCGAGGGAGGGTCAAGTCTGGGAGTGCAGAGTCGATCCTTCCTCATTGTGAGATGAAAAATTTGAACATCGCTGTATTCTTTATTGACGAAAAGAAATTACAGAGCCTCGAGGCTTCTTAAGGAAAAAAGCGACGTAGCTGTTCAATGTTCCAAGCGTTGGTGAAGATTTCGCCCTTCTCGTTGGATAGCTTGTAGGTGCCCGGCTTTAGTACTTCTGCGATAATGTACGGTCCTTCCCATGGTGGCGTGAGCTTGTGGCGCCCCTTGGTGTTCTGGTTCCGCCGTAGCACCAAGTCGCCGACGTTGAGGTCGCGCTTGCGTACGTGTCTGTCGTGGTAGCGTCGGAGACCCTGCTGGTACCTGGCAGAATGCAACAAAGCCACATCTCGGGCCTCCTCGAGCTGGTCGAGGGCGTCCTATCTTGTGGCGTCGTTATTTTTTTCGTTGTAGGCCTTTAACCTTGGGGATCCGTACTCTATATCAGTCGGGAGCATGGCCTCGGATCCGTAGACTAAGAAGAACGGAGTGAACCCCGTGGCTCGACTCGGCGTTGTCCTTAGGCTCCACAGGACCGAGGGTAGCTCGGCAGCCCATCTTTTGCCATGTTTACTTAGCTTGTCGAAAATTCTGGGTTTCAGGCCTTGTAGGAGCATGCCATTGGCACGTTCTACTTGGCCATTTGTTTTTGGATGAGCCACGGCCGACCAGAGCACGCGAATGTGATGGTGGTCGCAGAAGTCCAGAAATTTTGTACCGGTGAACTGGGTGCCGTTGTCCGTGATGATACAGTTGGGGACCCCAAAGCGATGGATGATGTCGGTGAAGAAAAGCACAGCTTGTTCGGACCTAATGCTGGTGATGGGGCGAGCCTCGATCCACTTGGAGAATTTGTCGATAGCGACGAGTAAGTGGGTGAAGCCGCCTGTTGTCCTCTTTAAAGGTCCGACAAGGTCGAGGCCCCAAACGGCGAACGGCCATGTGATGGGAATGGTTTGCAGGGCATGTGCCGGTAGATGAGTCTGTCTTGCATAGTACTGACAACCTTTACAGGAGCGTACTAGCTTGACAGCATCGGAGACTGCGGTCGGCCAATAGAATCCTTGTCGAAAGGCGTTCCCGACGAGGGTTCGAGGCGCTGCGTGGTGACCGCAAGCCCCCGAGTGCAGGTCGCTGAGTAGGTCCCTGCCTTCCTCGTTTGTGATGCAACGTTGGAGGATGCCCGTAGGGCTGCGGCGGTACAGCTCCCTACTGTTGCCAACGATCACAAAGGTTTTGGCACGTCGAGCGATCCGTCGAGCCTCGGTCTTACTCAAGGGGAGGTCCCCTTGGATAAGGTAATCGAGGTACGGAGCGCGCCAGTCAAGCTCGAGGTCAGATGGCGGGGTCGATCCTTCCACCTGCATAGCTTCGGCCCCGGTCGAGGGGGCTTCTGCCTCAGGTGGGGGGTCGAGTGACGTCCCGTCGACCCCTCTATCTGACCCAAGGTCGACGGATGGCTGCTAGAGATCTTTCGCGAAAACGTCTGGTGGAACCGTAGTTCGACTGGACGCGATTTTCGTGAGTTCATCGGCGGCCTCATTACGCCTGCGTGGGATGTGGTTGAGCTCGAGGCCGTGAAACTTGTCCTCGAGGCGCCGTACTTCTTGGCAGTTGAAAGGTCTAGATGGCTAGAGGGGGGGTGAATAGCCTTTTAAAAGTTTCTACAAAGACAAGCTAAACAATTTTATCAATATAACAAATAGCGAGATGCGAGTTTTGCTTAGCCTACGGGGTGTTTGCAAGCCACCTATCCAATTCACAATTCTAGTATATTGGCACTCAACCGCACAAGTTAAACCGAGAAGGTAACTACAACTACAACTAGCAAGCTACACAAAAGAGCTACTCTAGCAAAGCAAACTAGCTAGCAAAGATAACTAAGAAAGTAATGCGGAGTTGAGTTAGGAGGGTTTCACCGAGGGGCGAAGTATTGAGCCAATCGATATGATCAACAATGAATTCCAAGACAACCGAACACCGGGATCAATCAATCACAATATGAAAGTGATGACACGAAGATTTATCCCGAGGTTCACGTGCTTGCCGGCACGCTAGTCCCCGTTGTGTCCCTCTTCACCACGTGGTTCGGTGGCTA
The DNA here is from genome assembly GCA_038087645.1 of Saccharum hybrid cultivar R570. Lineage (NCBI taxonomy): Eukaryota > Viridiplantae > Streptophyta > Magnoliopsida > Poales > Poaceae > Saccharum > Saccharum hybrid cultivar. The sequence goes on along the minus strand of JAQSUU010000015.1, from coordinate 28,093,039 downwards.
ATCGGTCTCACACCGAGCCTCTCAAAAGGCGCCACAAGAACCTACCAAATGGCAAAAGGTTGCAAATGACACGAGCAATTCACTAATGTTGCCTTTGGCGCTCCGCCGAGGTAGGCACAAACCCCTTACAATCACCGGAGGTGGCCAAGAATAATCACCAACTCTTGCCAACGCCTCCAAGCTGCTCCAAGCCATCTAGGTGGCGGCAACCACCAAGAGAAACAAGAATCCCGCAGCAAATCAACCACCAAGTGCCAACTAGATGCAATCTCACAATGCAAATGCACTTGGATCACTCAATCTCACTTCGAATAAGCAAACAAGCAAGAGAGATGAGTGGGAGGGGAGTTGCTTAGCTCAAAGTGCTCACAAGTATGTCAAATGTCCAAGAGAGGGAGCCTTGAGCCGGCCAACGAGTATTTATAGACGTACCCCTTCGAATATAGCCGTTAGGAACGAGATTCAGCTGAACACGCGCTGCACCGGACGCGCTGGTCCAACTAACCGGACGCGCCGGTGCCGCAACGGCTAATTTTCGAAACACTGACCGGACGCGCCGGTCGTAACGACCGGACGCGCTGGTCACGACCGGACGCGCCGGTCCCGTGACTCACCGGACGCGCCGGTCAACACCGAGTCGCGCAAAACGAACCAACGACCGGACGCGCTGGTGAACCGACCGGACGCCACAGTGACCGCGTCCGGTGGGAGTCCAGTAAGCTCCCTGGACGACCGGACGCGTCCGGTGGCCTGTGACCGGACGCGCCTCGCGTCCGATGAAACAACCGAAACAAGCGCAGATACTGGACACTGACCGGACGCGCCGGTCGAACAGTGACCGCGTCCGGTGCAGCGTCCGGTGCAGCGTCCGGTGCTGCGTCCGGTGCTGCGTCCGGTCACTTCCGTGACCGCGTTCGCCTCCGTTTCTTTTCCGTTTGATTTCCGACTTCCGGCGTAGTGGAAAATAGGCATTTCATTTCCCCGAAATCGCCTGAATCCCGCGCTCGCGCGCTCGGCGGGAGGGAGAGAGGACCCCAAACCCTCTACCGCTTAAACTCCAACGCCGTCGCAAACGTGCTAACACCACCAAGTGATCATCACCATGTGCATGTGTGTTAGCATTTTCACAATCATTTTTCGAGGCGTTATTAGTTCTATCCAAATGCATATGATCATGAAATGCACATCTAGAGGCACTTAGGAGTTCAATAGCCGCGTCATTCCCCTCTTTATAGTACGGCTATCTATCCTATAATGTAACCACACCCACTAGGTGTCTTGGTTACTAAAACACAACCCTTAAGCATATACCTTTGCCTTGATCACGTAGGGTAGCTTCCAAATCCAAGTGTGGCCACCATAATCACCATGTCCATCTTGCCACCAACCTTGGAATGTACTAATCCTCATATGCTACAAACAACTTAGGCATAGGATTAGTACTTAGGCATTGTCACTAATTACCAACACCAAACATAGGACTTTCAATCTCCCCCTTGTTGGTAATTGGTGACAACCCTTTCACAAAGATATTATGATAAAATTTTGATTGAACCCATGTCACATTGTCCAAGTATATTACCATGTGTAAGAAGTATGGACAAGTGATCATGAATTCAAATTGATAGCAATGGCTCCCCCTACATGTATGCTATATGTTTGGATTTTGGAAGCATACATGTTAGATAGGAAAGATTAGGAGCATTGACTACCAATGGGTGCTAAGTGTTTTAGATTATAGACCTTTGAAGCGTGATACCATCGGAGTAGCGATAAACACCATCTTAGCACCTTGTGTAGTTAGATAGCACTTGAAAAGCACAAACAAAACTAGAAACCTCGTGAGATCAACGTTAAAAGCAAGGTTCTAGTACCACTTGAAAAACATGAAGCAAGAACAATCTAACTACTTCCTATTCATGCTAGTACTTCAATACACCATTCAATTGTATACTAGCAAGTCACCACACAAGCAAAGTATTGGAGAAAAAGAAATGCATAACTATGCATCATACATATGAGTGCACAAAGAAATGCAACATTCATGTTTAAGAGCTTGCTCCCCCTACTTGTGTGCTCAAAATTTTAGTTGATCCCCTTCTTTTATCAATTCTTCCATTTTAGGATCTATCTTTGTGAACAACATTTTTCTCCCCCTTTGTGCTTCTCTATCTTTGTGAACAACATTTTTCTCCCCCTTTGTGCTTCTCTATCTTTGTGAACAACATTTTCTCCCCCTTTGGCACCAATGACCACAAGGGACCAATTTTAGATAGATTATCATGTTGAACTATGGGGTGAGGATCAAGTTTATGATTCAACCTAGATTGCTTGCATAAATAAAATGCTTCGGTTTGATCCAAGGGCAAGCTTCTTCACACCTTACTAGAAGGGTTATCATGCACCATGTTGAAGCAAATATTTAGACAAGGATCTAGATTAAACACTTAGGATCACAAGCTACTTAAAACAAGTTATATGCTACCACTAGATCATACAAGTCATGGAAACAATAGTGGCACCATATAAACTTCAAAGTCATTTGATTTTCATGAAAGAGCCTAGAACATAAGAAATCATGACTAGATGCACTAAACATGTCCTTAGTATAGAATGTATGACATGTCAACCAATTTTACCTTGGGGCTCGAAGGAGAGGCATGTCATATATGGGGTGCATCAACTCATATTGGAGAAGTCAAGTATGTTCAACTCATTCTTTAGCTTGTGAAATCTCTTCTCATCAAGTGGCTTGGTGAATAGATCGGCTAGTTGATCTTCGGTGCCCACACTCTCAATAGCAATGTCACCCTTTTGTTGATGATCTCTAATGAAATGATGACGAACATCAATATGCTTTGTTTTTTGATGTTGAACCGGATTGTTGGTTAGCTTCACGGCACTTTCATTGTCACATAGCAATGGCACATTCTTGAAATTGATTCCAAAATCCTTCAATGTTGCCTTCATCCACAAGATTTGTGCACAACAACTACCCGCAGCGATGTATTCGGCTTCGGCGGTAGATAGTGCAATACTATTTTGCTTCTTGGATGACCATGAGACAAGTGATCTTCCCAACAATTGACAAGTCCCGGAAGTGCTCTTTCTCTCCACTTTGTCACCGGCATAGTCGGAATCCGAATATCCAACTAGCTCAAAGCTTGCACCTTTGGGATACCATAATCCAACATCTTGTGTATGCTTCAAATACCTCAATATTCTCTTTGTTGCCTTCAAATGACTTTCTCTTGGTGAGGCTTGAAATCTTGCACACATACATACACTAAACATTACATCGGGTCTTGATGCCGTCACATAGAGTAGGCTACCAATCATTGATCTATAAAGCTTTTGATCCACCATGTTGCCACTCTTGTCACTATCCAAACTTCCACTAGTGCCCATTGGGGTTGTAATGCCCTTTGCATCTTCCATGCCAAACTTCTTGAGCATATCTTTGATGTACTTGGTTTGGCTCACAAATGTTCCTTCCTTCATTTGTTTGATTTGAAGTCCAAGAAAGAAACTAAGTTCACCGATCATTGACATTTCAAATTCCTTTGCCATCATTTTCCCAAACTCATCACAATAATCTTGATTGGTTGAACCAAATATGATATCATCAACATATATTTGCAACACAAACAAGTCTTTCCCAATCTTCTTGGTGAATAGTGTTGTATCAACTTTGCCCATGACAAATCCTTTGGATAGCAAGAAGTCCCTCAATCTTTCATACCATGCTCTAGGTGCTTGCTTCAATCCATACAAAGCTTTCCTTAACTTGTATACATGGTTGGGTTTCTTGTCATCCTCAAAACCGGGAGGTTGCTCCACATACACCTCCTCTTGAATGTACCCATTGAGAAATGCACTCTTCACATCCATTTGATATAGCTTGATATTATGAGCACAAGCATAGGCAAGTAAGATCCTAATTGCTTCCAATCTTGCAACCGGGGCATAAGTTTCACCAAAGTCAAGACCCTCTATTTGTGTGTAACCTTGAGCCACTAGTCTTGCTTTGTTCCTTACTACTATCCCATCTTGATCTTGCTTGTTGCGAAAGACCCATCTTGTTCCAATGACATTGTGATCCTTAGGCCTCTCAACTAGTTCCCACACTTCATTTCTCTTGAAGTTGTTGAGCTCTCCATGCATTGCATTTACCCAATCCGGATCTCTCAATGCTTTATCAATGTCCTTGGGTTCTTCTATTGACACAAAAGAAGAGTGAGCACAAAACGATGCCAATCTTGATCTAGTTTGAACTCCCCTTTGTATGTCACCAATAATGGAATCCAATGGATGGTCTCTAGCAATGTTGGTTGGTTGAAGCACTTGCACTTGATTGCTTAGATGTTGATGTTGATCATGAGTTGGAGATGATGAACTAGCCACTTGTTGATCTTGTTGCACTTGAGATGATGTACTAGCTTGATTTTGCATTAGAGACCCACTAGCTTGAGTAATTGGACTTTGGAGCACTTGATCTTTGTTGTCATCCACATCAATCACTTGCTTTGGCCTAATATCACTAATATCCATTTCTTTCATAGCATTGGTCAATTGAGTTCCTCTCACATCATCCAAGTTATTTTCCTCATCTTGAGAGCCATTTGTTTCATCAAACTCAACATCATGAACTTCCTCAAGTAAACCACTAGCCAAATTCCAAACTCTATAAGCTTTGCTAGTAGTGGAATAACCAAGTAAGAATCCTTCATCACATTTCTTTTCAAACTTGCTCAATCTAGTGCCCTTCTTCAAGATATAGCATTTGCAACCAAATACCCGAAAGTATGCAATGTTGGGCTTTCTTCCATTTAAGATCTCATATGGTGTCTTCTCTAGAAACTTGTGGCAATAGAGGCGGTTGCTATAGAAACAAGCCGTGTTGATTGCTTCGGCCCAAAATGAATGACTCACATTATACTCATTTAACATTGATCTTGCCATATCAATCAAAGTTCTATTCTTCCTTTCAACTAGGCCATTTGATTGAGGTGTATACTTGGCCGAGAATTGATGTTTGATTCCAAGCTCCTCACATAGCTCATCAATTCTTGTATTTCTAAACTCACTTCCATTGTCACTTCTCACTTTCTTGATTGTGGTCTCAAACTCATTTTGCACTCTTTTGATGAACTTCTTGAATATGTCAAATACATCACTTTTGTCCACAAGAAAGAATACCCATGTATATCTAGTGAAATCATCCACAATCACAAATCCATACTTGTTGCCACCAATGCTTGTGTATGTAGTTGGCCCAAATAAATCCATGTGCAACAACTCAAATGCCTTGGAAGTACTCATGATGCTCTTCAATGGATGAGTGTTGCCTACTTGCTTTCCGGCTTGACATGCACTACATAGCTTATCTTTCTCAAATGTGACATCCTTCAAGCCTCTAACTAAGTCATGCTTCACTAACTTGTTCAATTGCTTCATGCCAACATGACCAAGTCTTCTATGCCATAACCAACCCATACTTGATTTGGTGAGCAAGCATGTTGAAAGTTGAGTGTCACAAGCATTGAAATCAACCAAGTATAGATTCTCATATCTAAAGCCCTTGAAGATCAAATTAGAGCCATCAACACTAATAATCTCCACATCATCAACACCAAATATGCACTTGAAACCGAGATCACACAACTGAGCAACCGAGAGAAGATTGAAGTTCAACTTTTCAACTAGGAGCACATTGGAAATGCTATGATCATTTGAGATTGCAATCTTTCCAAGAGCCTTCACATCACCCTTGCTATTGTCACCAAATGTGATACTATCAATGCCACTATCATTTGATTTGAGAGAGTTGAACATTCTTGAATCACCGGTCATATGTTGAGAGCACCCACTATCAAGCACCCAATGCCTTCCTCCGGCCTTGTAATTTACCTACAAAATAAATTAATGTTTCTTAGGTACCCATACTTGTTTGGGTCCTTGGAGGTTAGTAACTAAGCTCTTTGGTACCCAAATGGCCTTCTTCTTTGGTCCCACAATTGGTGTACCAACAAACCTAGCATGCACACCTTTCTCACCCTTGGTAAGCACATAACAAGAATCAAAAGGAATGTAATCCATTTTAGCATGAAACTTGTTGTTGTTCTTGTTCGTTTTATTACAATTAATCTCTAGATGCCCAACTTGCTTGCATCTATTGCAATAACGACCATTGCTCTTTACAAAGCGAGACTTTGGAGTAGCAAAGGCCGCCTTGCCCTTCTTGGGAGTATAGCCCAAACCCTCTTTGTTAAGAGAGAACCTTTGGCTACCCAAGCATTTTAGCAAGCGGGCATCCCCACCATAGGCATTTCCTAATGCGCGGGTGAGATCACCCACCTCTCTCTTGAGAGTCTCATTCTCAACCACAAGTGATGAATCACTAGTAGTAGAGGTAGAGTTGGTTGTGGTGGATGATGATGAGCTACATGAAGCATTAGTAGGACCAACAAATAAAGAATCATCAATAATATCACATGTTAGTCCAATATCACAAGTGACAATCACTTGCTCCTCCTTAGCTTCCTTCATGAGCTTCTCCAACTTGAGGTCCTTCTCCTTGATGAGCTCAAGTAGAGAGGAGTGGGCTTCCTTAAGCCTAGTGTGAGCAACTTCAAGGTCCTCATGGTCTTCCTTTAGACACTCACGAGAGGCCTCTAGCTCATCAAAGGATTTCCTAAGAGCTTTAAGCTCTTGTTCAATTCCTTTGCACTCCTTACTCTTTTTGAGAGCAACAAGCTCCTCCATCAAGGCATCATTTTCATTGCTCTTGGCAATGAGCTCTTGCTCCAAGATTTTGCACTTCTTGGTTGTCCTCTTGTAGCCCTTGCTCATTTGATCTATTATGCCCAATAGATCATCCTTGGAGTAGTCCTCATCCTCCTCATCATCACTCCTACAACCATCACTAGCACAAGAATCATCATCACTATCATCATATTTTACCTTGGTAGGCTTGGCCATAAGGCATGTCGATGTAGTGTCGAAGATGGATGGCTTGTTGGAGAGGGCGATGCTTGCAATGGCTCGCCGAGTGGTCCTCTCATCATCACTAGAGCTATCATCATCACTATCGGAGTTATCACTATCCCAAGTGACCACATAGCCACCACCCTTCTTCTTCTTGTTGATAGTGAAGCTCTTCTTCTCTTTCTTCTCCTTCTTGTCCTTCTTGTTCTTCTTCAACTTCAACTCCCCATCATGATATCTTTTGTCTTCATAGGGGCACTTTGCCACTACATGATCGGGGCTATTGCAATTATAGCAAAGCACCTCCTTTGCCTTCATGAAGTCCCTTCTCTTCCTTGCACCATATCCTTTCTTCTTCATGAACCTCCCCATCTTGTGCACTAGGAGGGCCATGGTCTCATCATCGAATGGATCATCATCATCACTCTCCACCTTGCTCTTGCCCTTAGAAGATGAAGCCTTGAATGCAATGGGCTTCTCTTGCTTGACCTTGGTCTCCTTCTTCTCTTCTACCTCATCTTCATCATCATTGTATTGGGCATCGGTCATTATATCTCCAAGTACATTGGTTGGTTTGACCTTGTCCAATCCCTCTCTAAAGATCATTCTTCTCAAGGTGGCAAACTTCTTGGGTAAGCACATCAAGAACTTGTGTGAGAAGTCCTTATCCTCAACCTTCTCTCCAAGCCCCTTGAGATCATTGACAATGACTTGGAGCCTATAGAACATCTCCGGGATGGATTCATCATCCTTCATCTTGAAAGTGGAGAACTTGTCCTTGAGCATATATAGCTTGGCACTTTTTACCGTTGAAGTGCCTTCATATGTTTCTTCAAGCCTTATCCAAAGCTCATTTGCCTTTTCAAGATCTTTGATTTGCTCAAATACTTTGTCATCAATGGCACGGTAGATTGTGTCAAGTGCCGCCGTGTTGCATTGTTTGTTGATGCGGTCATTTGGAGTGAGATTTTCTTCATCAAGAATGATGTATCCTTCATTGGTCACATCCCAAACCTTCTCATGAATATTGCCTAGATATTGCTTCATCTTCCTTTTCCAATGATCAAAGGAAGAGACGCCATCAAAGAATGGAGGCTTGCCATTAACATGGTTGAACATAACTTGAGCCATCTTGCACCGAGGTTGTTAAGCCTTGCAAACGGTGACCACGGCTCCGATACCACTTGAAAGGTCTAGATGGCTAGAGGGGGGGTGAATAGCCTTTTAAAAGTTTCTACAAAGACAAGCTAAACAATTTTATCAATATAACAAATAGCGAGATGCGAGTTTTGCTTAGCCTACGGGGTGTTTGCAAGCCACCTATCCAATTCACAATTCTAGTATATTGGCACTCAACCGCACAAGTTAAACCGAGAAGGTAACTACAACTACAACTAGCAAGCTACACAAAAGAGCTACTCTAGCAAAGCAAACTAGCTAGCAAAGATAACTAAGAAAGTAATGCGGAGTTGAGTTAGGAGGGTTTCACCGAGGGGCGAAGTATTGAGCCAATCGATATGATCAACAATGAATTCCAAGACAACCGAACACCGGGATCAATCAATCACAATATGAAAGTGATGACACGAAGATTTATCCCGAGGTTCACGTGCTTGCCGGCACGCTAGTCCCCGTTGTGTCCCTCTTCACCACGTGGTTCGGTGGCTAATCGGTCTCACACCGAGCCTCTCAAAAGGCGCCACAAGAACCTACCAAATGGCAAAAGGTTGCAAATGACACGAGCAATTCACTAATGTTGCCTTTGGCGCTCCGCCGAGGTAGGCACAAACCCCTTACAATCACCGGAGGTGGCCAAGAACAATCACCAACTCTTGCCAACGCCTCCAAGTTGCTCCAAGCCGTCTAGGTGGCGGCAACCACCAAGAGAAACAAGAATCCCGCAGCAAATCAACCACCAAGTGCCAACTAGATGCAATCTCACAATGCAAATGCACTTGGATCACTCAATCTCACTTCGAATAAGCAAACAAGCAAGAGAGATGAGTGGGAGGGGAGTTGCTTAGCTCAAAGTGCTCACAAGTATGTCAAATGTCCAAGAGAGGGAGCCTTGAGCCGGCCAACGAGTATTTATAGACGTACCCCTTCGAATATAGCCGTTAGGAACGAGATTCAGCTGAACACGCGCTGCACCGGACGCGCTGGTCCAACTGACCGGACGCGCCGGTGCCGCAACGGCTAATTTTCGAAACACTGACCGGACGCGCCGGTCGTAACGACCGGACGCGCTGGTCACGACCGGACGCGCCGGTCCCGTGACTCACCGGACGCGCCGGTCAACACCGAGTCGCGCAAAACGAACCAACGACCGGACGCGCTGGTGAACCGACCGGACGCCACAGTGACCGCGTCCGGTGGGAGTCCAGTAAGCTCCCTGGACGACCGGACGCGTCCGGTGGCCTGTGACCGGACGCGCCTCGCGTCCGATGAAACAACCGAAACAAGCGCAGATACTGGACACTGACCGGACGCGCCGGTCGAACAGTGACCGCGTCCGGTGCAGCGTCCGGTGCAGCGTCCGGTGCTGCGTCCGGTGCTGCGTCCGGTCACTTCCGTGACCGCGTTCGCCTCCGTTTCTTTTCCGTTTGATTTCCGACTTCCGGCGTAGTGGAAAATAGGCATTTCATTTCCCCGAAATCGCCTGAATCCCGCGCTCGCGCGCTCGGCGGGAGGGAGAGAGGACCCTAAACCCTCTCTACCGCTTAAACTCCAACGCCGTCGCAAACGTGCTAACACCACCAAGTGATCATCACCATGTGCATGTGTGTTAGCATTTTCACAATCATTTTTCGAGGCGTTATTAGTTCTATCCAAATGCATATGATCATGAAATGCACATCTAGAGGCACTTAGGAGTTCAATAGCCGCGTCATTCCCCTCTTTATAGTACGGCTATCTATCCTATAATGTAACCACACCCACTAGGTGTCTTGGTTACTAAAACACAACCCTTAAGCATATACCTTTGCCTTGATCACGTAGGGTTGCTTCCAAATCCAAGTGTGGCCACCATGATCACCATGTCCATCTTGCCACCAACCTTGGAATGTACTAATCCTCATATGCTACAAACAACTTAGGCATAGGATTAGTACTTAGGCATTGTCACTAATTACCAACACCAAACATAGGACTTTCAGCAGTAGGCTTCCATCTTGGGGTCGCGGCAGCTCGAGCTCTTCATGACCTGATCGATCACTAGCTGGGAGTCGCCTCGAACATCAAGGTGTCGGACCCCGAGCTCGATGGCGATTCTCAGCCCCGTGACGAGTGCCTCGTATTCGGCGACGTTGTTGGACGCAGGGAAATGGAGCCGGATGACATAGCGCATGTGAACCCCGAGGGGTGAGACGAAGAGCAAGCCCGCGCCTGCTCCCGTTTTCATCAATGACCGATCGAAGTACATGGTCCAGAGCTCGGCCTGGAGCTGTGCGGGAGGGAGCTGGGTGTCGGTCCATTCAGCCAGAAAGTCTGCCAATACCTGTGACTTTATAGCTTTGCGCGGCGCATAAGATAGGGTCTCGCCCATGAGCTCGACTGCCCACTTGGCGATCCTACCCGAGGCTTCCCGGTTCTGGGCTATCTCTCCCAGGGGGAAAGAAGAAACCACAGTAACCGGGTGGCCCTCGAAGTAGTGTCGGAGCTTGCGCCGTGTCAAGATGACAGCATATAGCAGTTTCTGGATTTGAGGGTACCGGGTCTTGGTTTCCGAGAGCACCTCGCTAATGAAGTAGACCGGCCTCTGGACGAGTAAGGTATGAGCCTCCTTGGCCCGTTCGACGACCAGGACCGCGCTGACTACTTGTGACGTGGCAGCGACGTAAAGTAGGAGCGGCTCTCCTGGGGTCGGAGGGACGAGAATTGGTGAGTTAGAAAGCGTGACCTTGAGTTTTGTGAGGGCTTCCTCGGCCTCGAGGGTCCAGGAAAAATGCTCCGATTTCTTCAAGAGGCGATACAGAGGGAGCGCTTTTTCGCCGAGGCGTGAAATGAAACGGCTGAGTGCCGCCAAGCATCCCGTGACCTTCTGCACGCCCTTCAGATCTCGGATGGGGCCCATCTTGGTTATGGCAGAGATTTTTTCTGGATTGGCCTCGATGCCACGCTTAGACACGATGAACCCTAAAAGCATACCTCGAGGGACGCCAAAAACACATTTTTCTGGATTAAGCTTGATGTTCTTTGCCCGGAGGCATTTAAATGCTACGTCGAGGTCGCTGACCAGACCGTCGGCTTGTTTTGTCTTGACTACGATGTCATCGACGTATGCCTCGACGGTTGGTCCGATGTGCTCTCCAAAAACGTGCTGCATGCATCGCTGGTACGTTGCCCCTGCGTTCCGGAGATCGAAGGGCATCGTAACGTAGCAATACATGCCGAACGGGGTAATGAATGAAGTCGCGAGCTGGTCGGACTCCTTCATTTTTATCTGATGGTATCCGGAGTAAGCGTCTAAGAACGAAAGAGTTTCACATCCCGCAGTTGAATCAACGATTTGATCAATGCGTGGCAAGGGGAAGGGAACTTTTGGACATGCTTTATTTAAACTAGTGTAGTCTACACACATCCTCCATTTCCCACTCTTTTTCTTAACTAATACAGGATTAGCTAGCCACTCGGGATGGTGAACTTCCTTGATGAACCCGGCCTCCAGTAGCTTGTGGATCTCCTCGCCGATGACCCTGCGCTTCTCCTCGTCGAAGCGGCGCAGGCGTTGCTTCACCGGTTTGGATCCGGCCCGGATCTCCAAGGCGTGCTCGGCGACTTCCCTGGGTATGCCCGGCATATCCGAGGGACTCCATGCAAAAATGTCGATGTTTGCGCGGAGAAAGTCGATGAGCACGGCTTCCTATTTCGGGTCGAGGGTGGCGCTGACGCTCAGCGCCTTTCCGTTGGGATCAGCGGGGTCGAGGGGCACGAGCTTGACGTCCTCCGCGGGCTCGAAGCTGCCGGCGTGGCGTTTTGGGTCGGGAACTTCGTTTGCGAGACCGTCGAGGTCCGCAGCCAGAGCCACCGACTCCAAAACAGCCTCGCCGTGCTCGACGCACTCGACGTCGCACTCGTAGGCGTGTTCGTACAAGGGCCCCACAGTGATGACGCCGTTTGGGCCTGGCATCTTGAGCTTGAGATAGGTGTAGTTCGGCACAGCCATGAACTTGGCGTAGCACGGGCGCCCGAGAATGGCGTGGTATGTCCCACGGAATCCGACCACCTCGAAGGTGAGGGTCTCCTTCCTGAAGTTAGCCGGTGTGCCAAAACAAACGGGCAGATCGACCCGTCCGAGGGGTTCCGCCCGTTTCCCTGGCACAACTCCGTGGAAGCCCCCGACGCTAGGCTGGAGGCGCGCTCTCTCGACCCCCAGGAGGTCGAGGGTCTGGGAGTAGATGATGTTGAGGCTGCTTCCGCCGTCCATGAGTACTTTGGTGAGGCGCGTGTTGGCGATGACGGGATCAACGACAAGAGGGTAGACCCCCGGATTGGGGATGTAGTCCGGATGATCATCACGGTCGAAAGTGATGGCCACCGCAGACCAGTCAAGGAAGCGAGGGACCGCCGTTTGCACGGAGAAGACCTCTCGCCGTTCTCGCTTGCGCTGGCGCGCTGAGAGGCGGGTCGAGGGTCCTCCGTAGATCATGAAGCAGTCGTGGATCTCGGGGAACCCCTCATCCTTGTCATCACCCTTTGGGTCTTCCTTTTTGTCGGTGCTCTTATTGCCTGCGCCCTCGAAGTACCTGCGGAGCATATGACAATTCTCAAGGTTATGGTTAATGGGTCCCTTGTGGTAAGGGCATGGCTCTTTAAGCATTTTGTCGAAGATGCCCCCGCCGGGGGGGCCTCGAGGCTTCTTGCGTTCGGTAGCGGCGACAAGCTCGTCGGCCGGGGCCTCGAGCTTGCCCTGCTGGCCTTTCTTCTTCCTGCGGTTGTTCCTCTTGGAGCCCCGGGCGGAGCTCGCGGGATCGTCGGTCTTCTGCTTCCTCGTGTCCTGCTCGCCGCCAAAGATGGCACCAACTGCCTCCTCGCCGGCGGCGAAGTTGGTGACGATGTCCATCAAGCCGTTGGCGGTGAGGGGGGTGTGACGGCCTAACTCTCGGACCAACTCCTTGCAAGTGGTGCCAGAGAGGAAGGCCATGATCACGTCGGAGTCGGTGACGTTGGGGAGCTCGGTACGTTGCCTGGAGAAGCGCCGGATGTAATCCCGGAGGGACTCACCCGGTTTCTGCTTGCAACTCCGGAGATCCCACGAGTTGCCGGGGCGCATGTAAGTTCCCTTGAAGTTTCCCTCGAACACCCTTACGAGATCATCCCAGTCGTGGATCTGTTGAGGCGGGAGATCCTCGAGCCAGGCTCGAGCGGTGTCAGAGAGAAACATGGGGAGCTGTCGGATGATGACCCGGTCGTTGGTGGCCCCGCCCAGCTGACACGCCAAGCGGAAATCGGCGAGCCAAAGTTCGGGTTTGGTCTCGCCGTTGTACTTGGCGAGAGTCGTGGGAGGGCGGAACCGTGCCGGGAGTATCGTTTCACGGATAGCCTTACTGAAGACCCGAGGGCCCGGAGGCTCGGGTGAGGGGCTTCGGTCTTTCGAGCTGTCATAGCGTCCGCCCCTGTGCACATGGTAACCTCGAGCCACGCCGTCACCGTGCTTGCGCGTGCGGCGCTCGACGATGTTGCCACGGGTGTCTCGAGGTCCATGGTCGTGAGTAACGGGCTCAGGGGCGGGAGCCATCCGAATCCGTCGAGCAGGTTCGGGATGAACCGAGGCTTCTCTCTCTTGCCGAGAGGGCTCTGCGAGCCGCTCCGAGGCGGGCTCGCGTCGCCTCGAGGCAGAGCTCTCGGCCTGCTGCAGGGCAGTGGTCTCGAGGAGTTCTCGGATCTCATCTCGAGCCCGGCGGGCATCGGGGTTCGACGGCTCGGGCATGTTGCGGAGGAGCATGGCGGCGGCGATGACGTTCTGGCTGGCTCGAGCGAAAACCGGGGGGTCGACGGCCCGGTCCTCGTCGATGCGACGGTTGACGTCGCGAGCTCGCTCGCGAGCTCTCCCGCCAGGCGCGCGTTCCGCACGCTCACGCTCGAGGGTTTGCTGAAGTAGACGCAGGTTTTCTCGTTCCTCGTCGAGCCTCTCCTGCAACTCGCGGATTTGCTCGAGCTGCATTCCTTGATCCGCAAGGAGTTGAGCCTCATCCCGGTCGGCAAGGTGCTCGACATGAGGTGGCGTGTGCCCTCCTCCGGCCAGCTCCTCTTCCTCCGAATCCGACGTGCTTTCAACGTCGACGTTGAAGCACTCGCGGGTCAGATCGTAGGTGTCGTCGGCCGAGTCGGAGTCAGGGGCACCGAAATAATAGTATGACGGGGGAATGTATAGTCGTTGCGAGTCACCACTAGGGTCGCGTCGTGGGGAGGCGGTCACACGGGGTTCTGTTTCTGGTGCCTCAGTAGAGTCCAGATAATCAGAAGCCGGCGTGGACGCGACGAGGTCCAGAGTGGAGCGTAGATGGTGCCCGGGGAGTTCCTCATAAGCACTCATGCAAGTGCTCACGGAAGAAGCATACACCTGGGCAGCCAAAACTAGCCCAAACAGAAACGGGGAAGGCGATGTTGCTGCCCACGCCGGAAGAGATGCACGGGGCAGTGGCGTCGCACCGGGTGGAGGAGCGGCGGGGTTCTCCGTTGGCATGGCGTCCTCAGCCAGGCTTATCCTACCCAGACCTTCCGCGAGGAAATCTGGGCCGACGTCTGGCTAGGAAGTGCCGGAACGGGGAACCCCATCACCCTCCGCGAGGTGGAGACGATGGTTGCGCCGGGCTCGCCGCCGTCGGGCGGCTCGCGCCTGCCTGGAGCGACGATACCGGCGGATTGCTCCCCCAGGCTGGGAGAGCTCGTAATCCTCGTCGGTAGGGTGCCTTGGCGGGAGTAGGACCATATCGTAGCCGTAGCCGAGCGACATGAACTCCAAACTCCCGAACCAGATCACCGTGGCCAACGGGATAGGGCGTTCGGGGTCAGCCATCCAGGAAAAAGGCGGGAAAGCGACGTTGGCACGCAGCGATCCCCTACCTGGCGCGCCAACTGTCGGTGTTCGGACCCGAGGGGGTCCTAAACCAACGAGTAAAATGCTGTGTGTCCCTTTCCTGGATGGTGATGCAAGGAGAACACACGGGGGTTTATCCTGGTTCGGGCAAGAGAAGGCCCTACGTCCAGCGGGGGAGGAGAGGTTTGTATTTCCTTGCACCGAGGTGCTTGTGTAGGGGTTACAAGCTTGCGAGAGAGGGCGTCGAGCCCAAGTCTCAAAGGAGAAAAAGAAAGAGTACAAGATGATTGCTTGAGATGTTGATCGCTATCTTGTATATGGCTAGCTGTTCGTCTGATGTCTTCTGCTTCTCTGAAGCCCCGGCCTGCCTTTTTATAGAATGGGAGGAGGCCAAGACGACGGGGAGCCTTGAAATGATGTTTTGTCGATCCCTGTTGAGGTGACTGTAGCGACGTGCCCTAGAAATGGGAGGCCATCCCTGGGCACGTGATGTCGTAGGAGGTGAGGTGCTGAAATGACCCAGAGCGCCGTGCCATACCGTCCTTCCTTCCCTGTTGCGCCGTGTCGAGGGTCGAGGCCGGGTCGAGGCCGAACGGATAAGTCCGAATCCCCGGAATTACGGCGTACGGGCCTTGTCGTATCCTCCCTCGAGGGTTAATAGTGATGCATAGGGTGAGGTATGGTGGGCACAGTGACGTCTTTCACCTCCCATCACGGGATGGGCGGTAAAACAGTGAAAACTGACACTAGTATTGTTCCCACGTTGACCCAAGCCGTGGCCATATCGGTAGGTGGTGGTTGGTAGTTTGCATTAAATGCTATGACTTTTTGTCCCGTGGTAGGTGGAGACAGAGGGGGTCGAGCGTCTTGACCCGGGCTCACGCGAATCGGAGCGCTCCCGGGGGGCGGTCGAGCCCCGTGCGGGTCGGAACGCGGTCGAGGCCTCCCGTCGAGGGGGCCTCGTACGAGTCGGAGATGGGATGCGGTCGAGGCATTCCGTCGAGCCGGCCTCGTACGAGGCGGACTTGTCACGCGTAGTGGGCTGTGCTTTGTCGTGGCTTAATCGTTTTAGTTTTCATTATCGTTAAATGTGGGTACCCCTATACTATTGGTACCGACAAAGATGTTTTTAGGTTTTCTAGACGGCATTTGTTTTCGCTGAAATTTGGCTTATGCTGATGCTTATGCCGATTTGTTGTGAGAAAAATATTGTTCGTTCGCTAAAAAATACTACTGAAGTAGTGCTGCAGAACAGGGTAAAGATACATTGGATAGTAAAATTTATATATCTAGAAAAACCAAAATGTCTTATATACTCCCTACGTCCCTAAATAATTGTTGTTGTTTTTTATTTTCGTACCATAAGTTTCACTAGATTTGTAGAAAATACGTGAAATATTTGTATCTCCAAATAAATTTATTATGAAAATAGATTTAATGATCTATCTAATAATATTAATTCCGTATCAAAAAAATATTAATATTTTTATATAAAATTAATCAAAGTTATTTCTCGAAGCGAGAACGATAATTATTTAGGAATAGAGGAAGTAATTTTGAACAGAGAAAGTACATAGTAAGGGCCCTCATCTTTGTTGCAGGTAGCGGCTTCCCAACTAGAGTCTACCACTGTGTTATCACTGCGTTTGCCATCTTGCTTGCCCTAGCGCCCGCCAACCGCGAGTTGTAGCTACAGAGCCAGGTAGGGACGAAAACAGATCAAATATGAATATATGGATACAGATTTATATCGTTTTTTTCTTGAACTAGGTAGGTAGGGATGAAAACAGATAAAATGCGAAGATATAAATGTGGATATAGTTGTCTATAGTTATCTTTGCTTTTGAATTTGAATTTGGATACAGATGTTGATATAGTTTAGATACTATTAAAATACTATATATCTATACAAATACCTAACTTTGAATATCTATACTTAGATCTAGTATCATACAATGAATATTCGGATAAGCACGAAATTGAAAGGGGCATTGAATATCTAGGCTTAAATATGGACAGACGGGTGAGCTCTAAACCTCGTTTGAGCCATTTTTGAATAAAAATTGTTTTCTATATTTTTTGTCCTCCAACATTTTCTCTATATCTTGTGTGCACTTTAGAAAGCCAGCTCTTCTTCTTTGAGTAGTGAGAAACAAGAAGTAGAGAATGATAATATTTGGAGCTCTAATTGAAGAAGTTGTTAAAGGATTTTTTTTTCACCAAAGTCTTTATTTCTATCAAATATGGCAGGATGATATAAAGAGACTCTTGGAGTTGTTCCTATAGTTTAGAACCAGAGCAATTTGATATTGAGGAAACATACATCAATACAAGAAGCCCCACAAGAAAAATGCTTCTATGAAGGATCCTTGTTTTTTTTCCCCTTTTTTGTGAATCTCGACACAAACACTTACAGTTACATACAAGCATGTACATTCATCCCTATAAATACATGCACACGCCATATCTCTATGAGCATTTCCGAGAGCAAAAAAATCATAATGTAATGCCTTCTCGTTTTTCAATTTAGAACCCTGTCATACACAAAATTGCAGCAGTACAGGTCTTTTCAATTCCGAAAGACCTCGTCAAGCAGTACAGGTCTTCGAGCTGGATAAGAAGTTTCACACATGGCATGTAGGCGCAACGTCTACTTTGATTTGATCAGAATTTCCACAAAATTACAGCGTCCAACACTACAACTCTTCTAACCCCTACCCTCCAAGCCCCAACCCACCTCACCAGAAAAAAGAACGAAAATCCCAAAACAACCCCACTTGTCCAAACAGATAGTGATATTCGACAGTGTGCACTAGTACAATTGCCACCTTCGGTAGAAAATAGGATGGAAGGCCAACGAAAATCCCAAAACAACCCCAATCATCCTTAGTATCCACTGAAATCGACCAACGATGAATAAGATTTGTTCTCATCGGTCGAAGTGGCGACTGTTCTTCTTGTTTCTTGGTTTCCAGACTTCTGTGTAGTGGTGACCCTGAAGCCAGCCATCTCGTTGATTTCTGACCTCCTGCGCCTTGCTTCCTCCACATCTCCTTCCCAGCATGTCTCCGCAAGTAATTCCTGAGCTTTATCCATATTCTCGGACATAATAAGATCATCATTTTGCAGCAGCACAAGGTACACCTGGTCGGCTGCAGCTTTTCGGATCTGTAATATTGTAGAGTATTTGAGCTCAGCTGATCCTTGTGTCAAGTTCTGCGTTCTCAGGCAAGAAATGATAAATGTTACCTTGGGGTATCTGTGGCCTAGGAATGTGAGGAGTTGAGAAAATGCCTTAGTGCAAGTTCCATCTGACTGTGAAGAAATGTATCCAAGGATTGAGAGACCTGCACATAACTTTGTGAAATCCTTGGATCCCTTCAGCTCAGAGCCCACTGAATCTACCAGTCCACTGTAGAACTCACTGTACCCCTGTTAAATGTGGAAAAAAACATAAAGGCATAAGAAAACATTGTAAATATAACTATGAAAACGAGCAAAGTGTTCTTTTGGCAGTAAAAGCATTTGATCAACATGAGATAACTAAGTTTCTAGATGTAGTATTATTCCCTGTACAGCTAAGGGTGAAATTGTAAGTTATTGAAGATTGTACTAACAACGAATGGTGCATTAATGGTTTGACGTTATCAGAAGATGATGCCCAACTTTTGTAAGGTTCCACTTTTTATGTCCTTGTAGCCTAACGGAAATCATCTTCGTTTATCTGCAACTAGATGTTCATTGCTGAAGTGAACTCACCTCCTTGTTCAAGAAAATCTTTTTACTAAAGAGAGCCTCAATAGTCTGCAAATACAAGGCTCTTGTTAGATCTAAAAGATTTTTTTTTAATTTGTGCCATCACAATGTCATGTTTTGGAGATATACAACAACAACAACAACAACATAGCCTTTTGTCCCTATGTTGTTGTTGTTGTTGTTGTATATCTCCAAAACATGACATTGTGATGTGCCACTACAATTCACGATTTCACAAATTCGGAACCATAGCACTATAATTTTCTAAAAATAAAATATGTATAACATCAAATGTGGGAGAAAAGAGAATGTGCACTCGTGTACTTCACTACGGACTCATGTGTACTGTTGGAGTGTGAATGTATGAGACCCATGAGGCTAGGCCCATGTGGCCCATGTATGGTACCTATATAGCTACCCTTCTAGGGTTAGCCCAAATCAATGAATCACACATTCTAGCATGGTAATCAGAGCCAGTTTTTCTCCTCTTTCCCCTGTCCAGCCGCCGCCCCTCCTGGTGGCTGTCGCCGCCGGCCAGGAGGCCATGGCCGGCGCTCCTCCTCCCCACCCCTCCTTCTCCTGCCACTTCCCTTCCCTCTCCTCCTCTTCCACATGGGCGCAGGTGCTTGCTGCCCCTTCTCCTGCCGCATCCAGGGGGCCGCCCGCTCCAGCACCTGGCGGCGCCGCCCCTGATCTGGGCGCCGCCCAGGCCGACGCCGGCGGTTGCGCGCCCCTGCTGGCCGCTGGGGGCTCCTCCCCTCTTCCCCAGCCGGTGCAGCCGCAGCCCCTTGGCGCCGTGCAGCCGTGGCTCCTGCAGCCCCTTCCCTCCACCGCCCCTGCTCCTGGCGTTGCCTCTCCTGGAGCTCTGCCCTTCCCTCTCTTCCTTTCCCTTACTCCACCACCTCTCCACTCACACCTCCCGCTGACCCTGCGGAGGCTTCCTTTTTTCCCACTGACCCGGTGCTTTGGCCACCCTTCTCCCTCTCCCCTGCCGGTACTCCTGGTGCTCCCGCCTCGCCCCTGCCGAACTCGCACCAGGACCTTCCTCCGGTACCTGCCACGGCCGAGGCAGCCCCGGAGCTTCCACCCTCGCTACCGGTGGCTTCGCCTTCTCCCGTTGTGCCAGATGCTGCCGTTCCGATCGCGGGACCGAGCGCACCGACCCCACCTCCTCTCGGGCGCTTCGGCCTCGTCTACCAGCGCTGGTGGGAGCCGCGTCCGCCCTCACCTCCTCCCAGACGCTTCGGCATCGTCTACGAGCGCCGGCGTGCGCCGGCTCCGCCGCTTTCGTCACCAGCACCGTCGTCGCCGGTTCATGCTCCGCCAGCCTCGTTGCGCTCTCGCTCCGACCCGCCGGTGTACCACCCGCCTCTTCTTCACCGGGACCCTCGTCACACTCACCCGATGGTGACGAGGCAGGCGTCTCGCCCGCAGGCCCTCACCGCCGCCGCCTGTGAGCCGGGGATCTCTCCGTTACCCTCTTCCGTCCGCGCGGCCTTGGCGGATCCTCACTGGTGCCGCGCGATGGACGAGGAGTACGCGGCCCTCCTCACCAACCAGACGTGGGACCTAGTGCCCCGTCCGCCGGGCTCCAACATTGTCACCGGCAAGTGGATCTGGACGCACAAGAGGCGGGCTGATGGTTCCTTGGAGCGCTACAAGGCTCGCTGGGTCCTCCGCGGCTTCACTCAGCGGCCCGGCATTGACTATGCTGAGACCTTCAGTCCCGTGGTGAAGCCAGCTACAGTCCGCACCGTCCTCTCCCTGGCTCTCGAGCGCTCCTGGCCTGTGCATCAGCTGGATGTCAAGAATGCCTTCCTCCATGGCACTCTGACTGAGACGGTCTACTGCAGTCAGCCGGCAGGTTTCGTGGATTCTTCTCGTCCTGACTTTGTTTGCCGGCTCAACAAATCTCTCTACGGGCTCAAGCAGACACCCCGGGCTTGGTACTCTCGATTCGCTACCTTCCTGCAGACTCTTGGGTTCACCGAGGCCAAGTCTGACACCTCCCTGTTCATATACCACTATGGGGGTGAGACTGCTTACCTGCTCCTCTATGTGGATGACATTGTTCTCACCGCCTCCAGCGAGTCTCTGCTCCACCGCATCATTGCCTCACTCCAGAAGGAATTTGCTATGAAGGATCTTGGGGTGCTCCACCACTTCCTCGGCGTCACTGTTGAGCCCCGACCTTCAGGCCTTTTCCTCCACCAGCGGCAGTTCACTTGTGACATTCTGGAGCGAGCAGGGATGACCGCCTGCCAGTCCTGCTCTACACCGGTGGACACCCAGGGGAAGCTGTCAGAGGCTGGGGGTCCGATGCTTGGGCCAGCGGACTCCACCGCCTACCGGAGTCTTGCTAGCGCGCTTCAGTACCTCACTTTCACACGGCCGGACATCACTTATGCCGTCCAGCAGCTCTGCCTCTACATGCATGCTCCGCAGGAGCCCCACCTGGCTGCTATGAAGCGGCTTCTCCGGTACCTCCGTGGCACACTTGGCTACGGGCTGCTCCTCGGCCGGTCCTCCACTGCCGAGCTGGTTGTCTACACCGACGCTGACTGGGCGGGATGCCCGGACACCCGCCGGTCCACCTCCAGCTACGCTGTCTTCCTCTGCGGCAACCTGGTCTCTTGGTCGTCCAAGCGCCAGCCGGTGGTTTCACGCTCCAGTACCGAGGCGGAGTACCGTGCTATGGCCAACGGCGTGGCCGAGGCCGCCTAGCTCCGCTAGCTCCTGGCTGAGCTTCACCGCCCACTCGCTAGGAGCACGCTCGTCTACTGCGACAATGTCAGCGCGGTCTACCTCTCCACCAACCCCGTGCAGCACCAGAGGACCAAGCATGTGGAGATCGATCTACACTTCGTCCAGGACCGGGTGGCCATCGGCGACGTCCAGGTTCTTCACGTCCCGACCACCTCCCAGTTTGCGGACATCTTCACCAAAGGCCTCCCTTCCTCGACCTTCTACGAGTTTCGCTCCAGCCTCAACGTCTCCAGTGGCTAGTTGTGGCTGCGGGGGGGGGGGGGTCCTGTGTGTGTTGTGCTCTTACTTGTTTTCTTTCTTGTTCAGCCTTGAACTCCGCTGCGCCGGTAGTTCAGACTGCGGGGAAGTGTTGGAGTGTGAATGTATGAGGCCCATGAGGCTAGGCCCATGTGGCCCATGTATGATACCTATATAGCTACCCTTCTAGGGTTAGCCCAAATCAATGAATCACACATTCTAGCATTGGAGTGTGAATGTATGAGGCCCATGAGGCTAGGCCCATGTGGCCCATGTATGGTACCTATATAGCTACCCTTCTAGGGTTAGCCCAAATCAATGAATCACACATTCTAGCATGTACTTCACTATTTAAGATCATGAAACAAAACTGAATTAGCAGCACCAGTCATAATGACATAACAATGAATAAATGAGTTCGAATGTAGAAAAAATAACATCAACTACTACTGAAGGAGAGCACATCTATTAGATACACAACCACAAAAAAGCTTTCAAAACCCTGTGCTAACAGTGCATCAACAGTAATATACTTTATTGGAAGCCTAACCACAATATAGCATTTACACGCAACATATTAAAGATTTAGGCTCAAAATATAATGTCATTAGACAGTGTAGATAAGCCTTTATTACCTTCAATGTGGGAGTAATTACACGATCACATTTCTGGTAGTGCTGGAGGACCCATAGAAGATCACAACTCAATAGATACTCTCTACTTTTCCCTTTACAATTAGTATTGATGTCTGAACCTTGGAGATACCCTACCAAAGCTGTCGTTGAAGCTTTCTTCAAAGACTCCTGCAATCCACCTGTAGAAATCACGAGCCCTGAGAGCACAGACTTGCTATAATAGCTGACCTGAAGAAGTTTCACCAATCGTGGATATGATACAGTAGGAACCTAAAGGTAAAATGTCAACGAGTTAACACCACCATCACCAAGTCAAATATTATCCACAAATTGGCGACAGAATAATCCATTGTGTAAATAATTATTAAGGCAATATTTTCAAAAGGCAACTATAGGTTCATAGAAAACAGCATCATTCAAAAAAAAAAGATGCACTTATATATAGGTCAAATTCCATTACTTTAGATTCAAACCCCATTTTGAACATGACTATGGTTTCTGGAGCAAGAGAACTAATCTGGTGAGATACTGGGCAATATCGAAGTTAAAGGCAGGACAGGTAGCTCTCACTAGTCATAATAAACCAGTGCCAAAACTAGATCTCGTTTTGTTCCATGAGTTCTCACAATCACTTACCGCCCACTCCAAATCTGTGCTGTTGGGAATAATTTCTTCCAGCAGTTCCCTGTGTGGCATAAATGGGATGACGTGTTCCTGGTGGTACAGAATTCTCTGCAGGGTCTTGATAGCTATTTCTCTCATCTTATCTATTTTCTCAACTGCTTGTTTTGCAATGCCTGCTACCAGATCCTGTGCAATACCAGAATCAAATAGCCGGTGTGCAGTACTACTTGCATTTACTTCCATATCATCCAGTTCAGACTCATGGCCAGTGGCTGATGCTGCTCTCAATGCAACAATATCTCTCTTGCAGAGGATGAAGCTGCACCGTTCTAGTGCATCCATTGCTGCTTCACGTACCCAAGAACCCACATCTCCTCTGTTGTCCACAGCATAATCATCAAGTGCTCTAAATAAAGCTCGCATGACATAATCTTTTATGTATGCATATAGAGAATCTCCATCATTTGAGCTCTGATCAAAAGATGTTGTTAGTGTTTCGCAAACCGAAATTAGCCCCCTAACAGAGTTCACACGTGCTTCAGCATCAGGGTCATCAGGCTTATCCTACAAAACAGATCACACCAGAGTTTTATTTCCAGTGTTAAAACAACAGCAACAGAAAGAAGGTAGGCTGTAGGCGGAATAATTTCTCTATTGCTGTAGGCTGTACTTATACAACAATAAGTGTACATGCAATTAAAGAACAAAGAAAATCCTCTAATGTCCCCTAACCTGGCCTGACTAATACAGGCTATAAAAGTACATGAAGATATGATCTTCTATTAGGACCGGTAATGACTTAGATAGGAAGGCCAGTAATGGCTAGGATAATGTCATTCTAACAGCAACATCTTATGCTTTATCTTTCTTCTAATAGGTAATTCCATTACCTCAATTGTGCATGAGCTACAGAGTTTACTCATGACAGGCATCCATTTCAACATCAAGAATTTGTATGGTAATATTCCAAGGGCCAGTGCAGCTCCTCGTCTTGCAGCCACATTTGGGTCATCTAGAAGTGCCACATACTTTGAAATAATATCACTTGCAATCTTTTCACCAGAAGGTACCAGGTATGTTGGAATAAAATGCTTTAATGCCTCAACAGCAGCACACTGGACAAATTGAGAAAAGAATGCAAATATTCAGTCTACAAACATAGATGGCTAGTATCATATTAGTACAGTATCCGGAAAGTACAGGTACACAAACAAAAAGGGGATTGATGACATATCGAATGAGGAAATACGAGTAAGATGACAGTACTGGGGGCACTATGATTGAATGTACATCGAGAAAAAAGTAAACTTTCACCTGTATTTGAGAATTGGGATGCCTCAAATTCTCATTAAGGGTTTCCAACAAACTTTTCTTTGTCTTGTCATTCAAGGATATCCCAGCTATAGAAATGCATGAAATGAATCGAGAAACAGCGGAGCGCATGATCTCTCCTCCTTTGCCCCGATAAAGGCGTGCTTTTTCGATTGCAGGAACAATACCTGCCAAAGCTTTCTGCATGTCTACAAAATAAAGATAAAAGACGCAAGGTCACTTTCCAGGTAAGCAGCTTAAAAGTTAAAATGATAAGTATCGCTAAAGTGTAAGGAACAATATGCATGGCAGTTCCACCATTTACCTGTAGTAAAGGTAAAACCAAGCTGGTACAACTTTAAAGCAACCTCACCAGCAGCTAATGTGGCTCCATGTCGAGTACACAAGTCCGATGACAAAGTGCACGGAACTAACTTTTCAAGGGCATGTCCAGCAAAGTAATCCATATCATATTGTACAAGCAAAGAAAGGGCCTGAGCTGCCAGCTCTCTTAAGCTTTTCTCCTAGAAAGGAAGAGAAGTCAGCCTAAACAATGTATTGAAACATAGCAAGTGTCATCTCCTGTGTCAAATTTATGAAAAACAATGGCCCAAGAGATTAATTGTCATTAAAGCACTGCACAAGTGAAAGAAGAGGGGAGAAAACTTAAAAAATGTAAGATAAAGTTTGATGAAAGGCAGTATAAAATTGGTGTCATAAGACAAAAGGAAAAAAAGTAGTTCAATTGCTGCAGCAATAATATACAGAAGTTTTACTTTCAAAAAAATAACATACAGAAGTATCACTACAGGGAAATTACATTGCTAATGATTTTTAATTCAGTTTCCCAAGTCAGCTGCCAGTTCCAGGTAAGGAGTGCAGAAACTCGAGAAGTTAATAGCAATTGCGGCACAGGTAAAAAGTGTGGAAACTGGAAACACTGAAAATGCAATCTCATTCAAACCATAAATAATTGCAGAGTATGTACCCAGTGAGTTATTTTATTGCAAAGTAGCTCATCTGCAAAGGGATAAAGATACTCCTTGTACTGAGCAACAGAAACAGCAACATTCAGATAAGAGTTTGATCGGGAAGCCAGTGCAAAGTAATCTGTCGTATTCACAATATCAATGCCATGTGGAAAAGTTCCCTGTCTTCCAACATTCTCTTGAAAGGCAGCAGAAGCAGCTCTTCTACAATTAACCTACCATCACATAGACAATAAAGATCAGTAAGATAAATAATGTAGTCAAAATAGTATGGGATCAGAAGTACAGAACATCTGGGTGCAACAAATGTAAATTAGAAATAAGCTTGCCTCTCGATCATAACAAGCAACTGTTAGAAGGTGGGGAGCAAGTTGTTCCAAGACAGCCTTCATATCATAATTGGTATAAGCTCGACCAAATGCCCAACATACATATGCTGCTGCATCTCTTACATGTGACCCAATGCTATGTGGACCTCTTCGTACATCATAGTGTAAAGCCTGCGTCATGAAATCAACTGAGACAGTAAACTTATCTTACTGAACCAGCACTAAACATATAAATACTTAATTGTCTTAGAAATTAGAATGTGTTATCAAATACAGGTAACCATATAAGATATGCGGCAGATTGAAATCAACACCATGGAAACAAGCCATGAGCAAACTATTCAGAAACATTCTGTTTGTTAGGCAAACATTGCAAAAAGAAATAAAGGAAAGGACATCGTTCGGTACTACTATGCTACTTATGCACCTTTATTATAACAGGAACAACATCAGGAAAGCTAGAAGGCAACAATAACCCTCTCCGAGCAAGTTCAGCCAAGGCTAAACAGCCTCCATGCCAGGAGCCATCACCCTGCAGAGTTCAAAAGGCATAAGTTATTGCCTTAGTGATTGTGATTCAGAGCTGAGCAAACTAGCAGTAAGCCAAGCTTGAGATAAACTGAGATATATCTATAAACAATCAAAGGATGTTGTGAAGTCCACAAGTTATACACAGACCTCCCCAGGAGAAAAAAGTTGCAAGATTGATGATAGCACTTCTTCTGACAATGCAGGTGTTAAACGTGCAGTTATCCTACCAATTCCTTTGGCAGCAGACCACCTTACAATTGTATCCTGACACAGAATCAAAGAGCATTTGCCTTTCAAAAACAGTAGTACTTGAGACTAAATGGAAAAGATGAATAACTAAAAACTTATTCCCTTAGTGCAACTTCATTTGGGATGACAAATGCTAGTAATTGCATTTCATGGCCCAATAATACTCTGGTATTTTAACATGCAAAAAATCATAATAGAAAGTACATAGACCAGACTCCCTACTGTTTTCCTAAGAAAGTACATGAAACAGTGAATCATGATTTCAAATTGTGTACATAATTTCTCATATACACAGTTTTGAGAACTTATTTCATTCAGATACCACCACTGCTCCTGCATTTATGTCCTTAGAGTGGGAGGCAGTTGTGTTGTTTGTATGAAGCAACCCTGTTCACAAAATCATAGTAGCATACAGGAATCTACACAGAAAAGTTTCACCAACTCGATTCTATGCAATCAAACCAAGAATTGATTAATGGATTTAAAGTTCAGTTATACTGTCGAATAATTCTAGAAATTCAAACAATAAAAGGCTCTGTGTGTGTGTGTTTTTTTTTCCAGGAGAGGACAATCTGGCAATGTTATGTACTCCCTCCATTCCAAATTGTAAGTTGTTCTAGCTTTTCTAGATACATAGCATTTTGCTACGCGTCTTTGCCGGCTTATGTCTACATGCGTAGCAAAAGCTATGTATCTAGAAAAGCCAGAACGACTTACAATTTGAAACGGAGGGAATATTTGTTAAGATTTGAAATGCAGTGGAGGTAGACTGGCAGGTGAAGGAAAAGAGGATATAAGCCGGCAAGCAAAGAGAAAGAAAGTAAAAAAATGGGGTACAATATAAGGGATCATATAACTGCGTATTACCACCACGTTCTGGAAAATAAAATCAAAATTTTACATCATAATATCAGGATAAGAACATACTGAATCCCTCAAACCAGTCAATAGCAAGTCGATAATCTCTTCTACTATTTCTGGAACATCCATATCTTCTTCCAAAAAACACATGCCTATCTGATCAATATTAACTTGTTCGCTTGATCCACTTGAATACACTTCTCCAGCTGTATAACTTGAAAGGTTTGCACCCAGCGAACTGCTAATTGGCTGCATCAGGTTAAAACAGTGAGCCCTGTGGTAGAAATTCCCCTTACAAGCTACGAAGCATAG
Organism: Saccharum hybrid cultivar R570; assembly: GCA_038087645.1. Lineage (NCBI taxonomy): Eukaryota > Viridiplantae > Streptophyta > Magnoliopsida > Poales > Poaceae > Saccharum > Saccharum hybrid cultivar. Next base: position 28,065,411 of record JAQSUU010000015.1, on the reverse strand, counting down.
AAGACTAGACTGAAGAAACAGATCAAAATATGAAAACATTCTCATAAAAGAAAATGTAAAACATGTCACAAATTATTGATTAATTCGTTCTTTTGTTAGTCATCTGCGGAACTCACATGAACAGTCAATAAAGCAGGTGGCATTGTTAAATGCACGATGTGCTTTGGATGAAGCTAAGTAGTTTACTGCCACCTAGCAGATACATTTACATGATTATGCCAATGCGCCAAGACAATTTCTTGGCATCTGTTTAATCCTCACCAGATTCAAATACTGAGAGTTGGCCTACAAAAAGGCGACATGTCCAGCAATTGAGTGTAGCAGAGATGCGTATGTTGCGTTGGTGTTGTGGGCACACAAGGAGGGATAGAGTCCGGAACGACGATATTCGGGATAGGGTTGGGGTGGCACCAATTGAGGAGAAATTGATTCAACATCGGTTGAGATGGTTTGGACATGTCCAACGGAGGCCTCCTGAGGCGCCAGTGCGTAGTGGAGTTCTAAAGCGGGCCGATAATGTAAAGAGCGGTAGAGGTCGACCTAAACTAACTTGGGACGAGTCCGTTAAGAGAGATCTTAAGGAGTGAAATATCCCCAAGGATTTAGCTATGGATAGGAGCGCTTGGAGATTGACAATCAACGTGTCTGAACCGTGACCTCTTTTTGTCTTGTGCCCTTTATGTCCCTTTATGTGTCTCCCTGTTTTCTCGTCTCTTTTGGGTTTCATCTCTAGCCTACCCCAACTTGCTTGGGACAAAAGGCTATGTTGTTGTTGTTGTTGTTGTATTCAAATACTGAGAGTACTGTATTCTCCAATGTAGGATCCAGCATATACATGAACTTCCTTCCAGAAATAAATACAAAATATTGACAAGTTGAAGCGTTTCTATGCAAAAAAATAGCCCAAAATTGACTTCTGACAGATTGTAACTCAGAAACAACTCCCATTATTAATCCCAATAAGAAATTAAGAATTGGTACTTTGTATTGAAAATGTTTAATCAAGGCACCTTCCCTTGTGGGTTTCAAATCCATGAGAGTGGCTGTTTTTTTTTACTGTTGGTTCGCCAGACCTTAACACACCCTCCTCCTTTACCCGGGCTTGGGACCGGCTATGTTGTGACGACTTAAGAAAGTCTTCCAGTCAACATAGGCGGAGTAGTATAGTAGTATGTTGAGACGATCTAACAAGATGCCTGAAGAATGGAGGAGAAGTATATTAGTACCTATCTTCAAAAACAAGGGAGATGTTCAAAGTTGTACTAACTACCGTGGGATTAAGTTGATGAGCCATACGATGAAGCTCTGGGAGAGGGTTATCGAGCATCGCCTAAGGAGAGTGACACATGTGACCCAAAATCAGTTTGGGTTCATGCCTGGTAGGTCGACCATGGAGGCGATTTTCTTATTACGACAATTGATGGAGAGATATAGGGAGCAGAAGAAGGACTTGCACATGGTCTTTATTGACCTCGAGAAGGCATATGACAAAGTACCGAGAAATGTCATGTGGTGGGCCTTGGAAAAGCACAAAGTCCCAACTAAGTACGTTACCCTCGTCAAGGATATGTACAGGGATGTGGTGACGTTTGTCCGAACTTGTGATGGCGACACCAGTGACTTTCCAATTAAAATAGGACTGCATCAGGGGTCAGCTTTGAGCCCTTATTTATTTGCTTTGGTGATGGATGAGGTCACAAGGGACATACAAGGTGGTATCCCTTGGTGTATGCTCTTTGCTGATGATGTGGTGCTAGTTGACGACAGTAGGGCAGGGGTTAATAGGAAGTTAGAACTATGGAGGCACACGTTAGAGTCGAAAGGGTTCAGACTTAGTAGGACTAAGACCGAGTACATGAGGTGCGATTTTAGCGCGACTAGGCATGAGGAGGGAGACGTTAGCCTCGATGGGCAAGTGGTGGCCAAGAAGGATACTTTTCGGTATTTAGGGTCGATGCTACAAAAGGACGGAGACATTGATGAAGATGTTAGGCATAGAATTTCAGCCGGCTGGTTGAAATGGCGTCAGGCTTCTGGCGTCCTCTGTGACAAAAGGGTGCCTCAGAAGCTGAAAGGTAAGTTCTATAGGACGGCGATTCGCCCGGCGATGTTATACGGTGCTGAGTGTTGGCCTACAAAAAGACGACATGTCCAGCAATTGAGTGTAGCAGAGATGCGTATGTTGCGTTGGTGTTGTGGGCACACAAGGAGGGATAGAGTCCGGAACGACGATATTCGGGATAGGGTTGGGGTGGCACCAATTGAGGAGAAGTTGATTCAACATCGGTTGAGATGGTTTGGACATGTTCAACGAAGGCCTCCTGAGGCGCCGGTGCGTAGTGGAGTTCTAAAGCGGGCCGATAATGTAAAGAGCGGTAGAGGTCGACCTAAACTAACTTGGGACGAGTCCGTTAAGAGAGATCTTAAGGAGTGGAATATCTCCAAGGATTTAGCTATGGATAGAAGCGCTTGGAGATTGGCAATCAACGTGCCGGAACCGTGACCTCTTTTTGTCTCCCTTTATGTCCTTTTTTGTGTCTCCCTGTTTCTCGTCTCTTTTGGGTTTCATCTCTAGCCTACCCCAACTTGCTTGGGACAAAAGGCTATGTTGTTGTTGTGTAAGGCACCTTCCACGAGAACTTTACTGTTCAGAGTCAGCAGATCCTATCAGCAGTTGTGTACTCTAAGTAATCCAGCTATGAATGTTTCCTTAACAGATCAGGAATTGGAGCTCCAGCATAGTACAGAAGCTCTTCAGAACATGAGTGGTTCGCATATCTAAATTTGTCGAACAGTTTTCCATGATCTGGATATGATTTCGAGTTCTACATGGTGCATACAATATAATCAGACTGCAAGAACATGTCAGTCAGATGTCATATTAAATTTTAGGAGAACTATGTAATGAAACAAAAGTATCAGGTACTGCAACAATAAACCACTTTTACCTCATACTAAATGTCCTATTAACTTTACAAGGACACATGCATGTAACAAACAATCTAGATGCTCTGTGTGCGCCAAAAAGGACAAATTCTTAAGCACCATATGGTTGGGTTTTTCCTTTTCAAGTCAAAATATGAGCCATGGTTGTGAAATACTGAGATCTATTTATAACAACAATAAGAGATTGAAAACCTTATACCGCCATGATGGCGAACGTGGAGGCAAGCTAATGAGAGCAACTCTCTGGGCCAGTTTCACCAGGAATTTTCTAAGAAGTGGACTCCTGGCTGAGACATTAGTCTTCATCACAATTGAACAATCACTCCAAGTACCAGAAACAGCATCATGCAGTGCTCTACGGTTACCAATCTGCAAGAAGAGGAACCAAAAGGAAGACATCAAACTAAATTAACGATATGTAATTGTGAAAGTAAATGCTCATATCCATTCCCTGTTGACAACCACAAAAAAGAATCATGTGCGTAAAGAACTCCTATTAAGAGAAAAATGAAATAGAGAAACTTCAGGTCTGAAGGAAAAGATATATCCACCACATGTGGAGAATATTTAAAAATTGAAAAAACAAGACACATACAAACCTTAAATATTGATGCTAAAGCTTCCACTATACCAATGGATCTAAATTGATCGACAAAGTCATCTGTTACAGACAATAACATCTTGTGTGCCCAGTCCATAAAACTGAAAATAAAGAGAAGCAGGAGAACTCAAAACATTGCCCAATGCAATGTTGAATAGAAGTACAATGAAATGGTCAAGTGTTTAATATTGATGTTCAGTAAATCTTTTTTTTAGTGATAATGGTAATCCTTCAGTGATAGGATACCTTTGAAGGTACAGTTACTACAGCAATTTGAAAAATAAATGAATGTGAGTTGTACAAAAATAATTGTAAGAATCACCTGCTGAAAGCCTTTGCCATGTCAGGACGAGTCAAGAGCCTTGCAAGCAATAATCCTGACATCCTTCTCATTGGACCAGAACTGGAGAGATAATCCTTACAGATGTCCAATATTCTTGTCACCAGTGGAACGACCTCAGGCCCATTCACGTTATCAGCAGTAGCAATGCTTGTATCCACAGTGGATATGTCAAATGGGATCAGGACCAGTATATAAAGCCACAATAGAACAACACATTTAGTCTCCATTTCTCCTGTGCTCTCTTGCCTAAGAGCAGTGGCGGAACTCATTGTATGACACTTCTCAAGGAGAGCAACTGCGAGCTCAAGATCTGAAACCTGGTGAGGGAAGAATCTGATGACACTCTTGTACCCGCACACTGTGACAAGGGTGTAGATGATGATACACAGAGGCTTGATAATGTCAAGGAGTTCATCAGTACCAGCAGCAAGTTCCATTGTCTTTGACCGAACCAACGACATAAGTGGTGAGACAATGTTCTCCAGGTATGGCTCTAGTAGCTGACCCTCTTCTTGATATTTGTCCATCTATTGCTCAACAGAAAAGATAACATTTATCATGCAAGCTCTTAAGCATGATAGTTTTGGCATAAAGTCATTTCAATTGTTCACTTAAAAAAGTCGGTTCAAAGATTGATGCTCTACAAATATTAACACGGATATATGAAAATAATACGTACAGATTTTTCTTAAAAGTGCTTTCATAATAGCACAACTTTACTATGTTTTACAAACATAATATTACTGAAAGTAGTGGCAAAGTTGCACTCAGGAGACCATGTTGATGTCTAATATATCATTCATCTGCGAACCAAATAAAATAAAATAATCCCTCCGTTCCAAAATGTAAGGTGTTTTGGTTCTGTTCTAAGTCAAACATCTTCAAGTTTGACAAAGTTTATAGAAAAAAAGTAGCAAAATCTACAAAACCAAATTAGTTTCATTAAATCCAGCATTGATTTTTCTATAGTATATTTGCTCGGTGCTGGAAAGTTTCTATGTTTTTCTATAAATTTGGTCAAACTTGAAGATGTTTGACTTACAAAAAACTTAAAACACCTTACATTTGGAACAGAGGGAGTATAACTCTTTACACTTAAAGTCAGAAATAGGATGTCTGGGTATTATCCAAATATATCAGTTGTTTTCCTAATGCTAATAGTTTCCACATCATGTGGAACTTTGCCTCTTACCTTCATCTATAGAGGTGGTAATAGATCAGTCATAACTCTCTCCCAGAACCATTTTTTACCAGGGAAAGCAGAATGTAATTCCTAAACAACATATTATTCCAGGACATAGGATTGATTTATGTAAGTCATTTGTACCTCAGCTCAGCTTTTGCTATCCTATATTAGCAATAAAATGTGCATTCACAGATTAACATCAACCAAACAGTTTAAACTGCCTCCTAGACGACTAAAAGGTTGCAAGAAATTGTACATGATATCTTCGAATTTGGCTGTTGTGCATTTAAAAGCAGACGCTAAAGCAGATTATATCCTTTAAAATAACCAAACAGAAGTCAATGTTGCTCTCAGAGCTACACACTCTTCTCTCAGAGATCTAAGGTTCAGCACTTCAGCGGCAGGGAGCATTTGGAAATAGGGAGAGGATAAGAGTGCTTACGATAGAGCGGATCCTGTGGACATCCGCGGATTCGGCAACGCCGCCGCCGGCGACGATACGGCGGAGGATCGCGGAGACCAGCTCCCACTCCTGGAGGAAGTACCTGCGCAGGACGACCTCCTTGGAGTCGTGCTCATCGTCACCGACGGCGGTAGGATCGGCGGAGGCTTCGGCATCAGCAGGGGATGCTGTGGGCTCGGATGGGGCGGGCGTGGCGGCATTAGACGCCCAAGCAGCGGCGGCGGCGCCGGTTTCCTCCATAGCCGGAGCTCGGGGTGGGTGTGCGCGGCTGCGCTACTGTGCTTGTGCGTTCGAGTGTCTTCTGCTCGAGTTCTCAGTTTCCGTGTTTGCAGTCAGAAGGCGTCTTTCAGTATTCGCCTTGACACGAAGACTAGGGCGCCGCCCTCCTGCGAACTGTCTCTCCCCTTGACGAAGCAGCCTCCTCACCGGAGGACCCGGCGATGCAGCGGCACGGCGCCTCCGGCCGGCCGTCGGGCACGGACGGCTCAGACTTTTCCTACCGTATGGTCGTCGAATCCCGTAAGCATCCACCGCTTACACCCCCCAAAGCCTCGCTTCCAACGCCTCTCTCATAACCTCGCAATTTTTGCAGGGTACCAGAGGGTCGCCGAGGGCAGATCCCGCCTCGCGCGCCTCATCCTCGTGCAGGTGACGGCAAGCTTGGCTCCTGGACTCGCTCCTCCATCTCTTGCCGTTGTTGGCGGTTGTTGATCTGATGAGTGTTCGTGGTGGTTTGCTCATACAGGCGCTGCACCTAGTGGCCGGAGGCGCGCTTCTGTTGCTGTCGTTGTCCAAGGGGGCGGCGGTGAACAAGTTCGCCGTGCTGTCCGTGGCCGCGGGATTCGTGGCTATAGTGGTGGGGGAATTAGGTGATATTGCTGTGTTAACCTCAGTTCCGCTAGTTCCATTCGTCCTTATTTTTCCCACAATAGGAGCCTCGAGTGAAGAAAACCTCAATAGGAGCTTGCAACTTTTCAAGTCTTAAGTTCAATAAAAGGATCCTAAAAAGAAGAGGTGTCAACTAGAATGTCATGGGCAGTGAAATATGAAATTCTACGTCAGTTGTCAATTTTTGATTGACGGGCTTCGTGGTTGCTGATTAGTAAGATAGGATCATAGGAGAGGGGTTTTTTCAATACTCTTGCCATGGATTAAGCATTCTGCTGTAGTTTGCCAGAACAAGCAAACTGGTATCTTGCTCTCTTTGTGGACACCATTCTTTTTTTTTCTGTAAAAGTGGACACCATTCTATTAGGATCAGCTGGTAGTCTTTAAAGCTTACCTCACTATGGGCCTTCCAAACCAACCATTAAATTATATCAATCTCCACATATAAGCTTCAAATTTTCTCTAGATGCCTTTGGCATATGGGCTTTTAAAGAAATAACACCCCCATTCATGTCTTTCCCTAAGGATTTCCTTTTTCTAATGCCATATCAATCATCCTTTGTTGGATTATTGATTGTATTTTAGCTGATGTTGTTATTTGGTTATTCACAGGGCGAAGGCGGACTATGGCAGTGCTGCTTCGGCTTTACACAAGCTTGTCATCAATTGCGGTTGCATTCTCTGTGACGTGCATTATCCGGTCAGAGTTGTTCTTGAAGGTTTGGATTATGAAATTCAGAATGTCACTGTTTTGCAAATGATGAGCGTGGAAATATATATATCTTGCAAGTTTATTATTTTTCTGCCTCTTGATGCTATCCAATTAAAAGCATGAGCTCAACCTTCTTCGTTTTTTAAATGAAACAGCTTGTATCATTAAGATCGTTACTTCATTTAGATTGCAGCTTAAGCAGCAATTATATAGTCTTATTGCTCTTAGTCCTGCCAATGGAGGTAGTTAATGACTTACCAGAATTGTGATCATTCTCAAGAGTCAAGATGAGCACTGGGTAGTGCAATTGTGAACTAACCAAACATGCAGTAGAAATTTTGCAAATGGTACCCTTTAGTAGAACCTTTGGAGCTAGATAACCCCAAGTTGAAGTCACACCTGGGGAGGAGTACATTTGCAAGAATGAGATATAAAAGTAATAACCTTCAGCCTGCATGGGTTGTGTTTGATACTAAGTTCAATGCAACATGGGCTTGGCTTGAAGCTTGATGTGAATTTTCTTAAACGAGGGGTGCCCAGGACTATCTAGCATGTTTGTTTTTAAGGTCCTGTTTGGTTTCTAGGAGATTTTTACAATCTGGATAAAAACAATCTAGTGTGTTTCATTGTATTCTGTGTCTATGTTAAAATCCACTGAGAATCTAGTCTGTTTGGATGGGATTCTAGGATTTTGAGATTTTTTTTATCCAGATTCTAAAAATCCCCTAGGAACCAAACTGAGCCTAAGTTAGATTTAAATGTAAGAGTTGTCCATGACTCCATTCAATTTTCGATCTGGCAGTTTATGATACTGCTGAATAAACTAATTGAGCATTAAGTGGTGGCTTCATTTTGTTGGCATAACACTCACCAACAAAAATAAATTGATTCGGGTATCAAATCAGCACAAAAGAGAAGGCAAAAATACCTCAGGTACTGAATGTGTTGGTAGTGAGTCCATGTTACCAAAACTATGTCACCAGATATAAGGTTGACAAATTGAGGGCCAACTTCATCTTTGGGATAATCCAGCTATGAGGAAGCTGGATTCTCCACATTGAGTAAGGATTAAGGATAGAGCATCAGCATCACATTAGATTTGACAAGTTTGACAGAAGAAAAATATCTGTAGATAGATCAAGGAAAAAAGGATGGATGATATTATTTTGATCAGTGCGAAAGATCATTCCCTTTCATTGTCATGCCCACGCACATGGCTGAAGAAGTTGACAGGTATAACATGATACCTGTATCTTAATATCAATAATTCCACCAGCAAATAATTCAGGCAGATTTCATCCTGAAAGTACCTATCATGTCTGTGCCAGTATTCTAGTGTTAGATAAACTCGAATTAATCTTAGGTCTTGGTCAATTTGAGGCTACAATTTTGTTTTCTTTTGCTTCCATTCCTCCTGGGATGTATGAATTAGTTTATATTTCTCTATGGGGTAAGCTTTTTGGGAGTATGAATATCATCAGCTATCTGCATTTAATTGTTGCTTAGGTTATGAAGCAAAACACAGAGGCCATCACAAGCTATGAAATGCTTGATGCGGTTCGTGTTGCTCTTGGTAAGTTATAGCTAAATCTCTTTGAAGTTACAGTCAAAGTATTTGTTGCTAACTTTTGTGGTCTCCGTTCCTTCACCATGTTAGGTATCCTGCTGCAAATGGTGGTTATAGCTACAACTACCAGACTCCTGCAGAATATGTCTCCTCCCAAGAGAGCTTCATGAATGCTATGACATTTTAGCTTTGTTCCCCTTAGAAAGGATACAAAATTCGAGTTAAATATCGGCCAAGTGCAATAGTCTCGTAAAGAAGCGGCAACTGGTTTACAACTTTGTCAGCAATCATGGGTTATTTGTTTCCTCTTTTGTTTTGTTTGTTTTTTTACTTCTTCCCTTTTGCTGGATATGAAAAATTTGCAGTGGTTGACGCGCTTTGCAAGCTAAAGGCTAATGGAGCATGTGTTGGTAATTTTATTTTCATGTTTATGTCCATGTTTCTGTTGCGCTGGAAGTTGCTACATACATGTCTGTTAGAATTGAAGTTTTCTAGTCAATTATTTCTCTTAAATTTAAGCGATAGTCACATGAGTTGGATAGTTGGATGCATGTGTATGGACATGATGTGTGCTCATGAGTGCCAAGGAACCGCCCTATTGATTTTTTTTTCTTCATGTTCGGTGCGGTTGCATCTTGCTGAAAGCCCAAGATAACCATCCAATCCAAAGTGTCACCGGCAGAGTGCAAACTGTCGATGGCCCATGCCTACAGGGCTACAGCCACAAAAGAATGCCAATAATTCTGTTGATATCTTTGGTTGTCGTGTCTACTGTGCAAATATGACTCTGAATATGACCTGTAGCTACTCTCCATTTCCTGTGTTCAGCCCTCGTTTAGTTCCCCTCTAAAAAGCAAAAAGTGTAAGATTCTCTATCACATCACCATCACATCATATATTTAGACACGTACATGGAGTATTAAATATATATTAAAAAATAATAAATCACATAGTTTGTTGGTACTTTGCGAGACGAATCTTTTAAACTTAATTAGTCAATGTTTGAACAATAATTGACAAATATAAATAAAATGTTATAGTATTTTTGGCGCCTCTCAACTTAAACTAAACAAGACTTCATTCACGCCTAGAATCTGCGGTCGAATGGATGTCGCCCTGGATGGAAATCTGGATCCCCTGACACTCTGCTGGTACTGACGAGCGCTTGGCCTTTGGAAGTTTGGATAGGCTTCGGCGTGTGTAAAGTGTACTAGTCATTGTGCAGTAGCCCGAGCCAGTAAAATGGACAGCCACTGCTTGTCTTTCATCATCAATCTACTGACAGCAGAGTGTATTCCTGTTGATCTGAGTGGTAGAAACAGATCTCCTGATTGAGTACCAGTTGCGAGTATCGAAAGTACTCCAATCTCAACTTTAGTTTTTAGTACCCAATGTCATTTGACACGCTCGTCGGCTCGTCGCATCAGTACTTAGAAAAGTGAAGAACAACGCATGACAACATGATTCTTCCATTGCACTGTCCGGACACGGGTGCAGCACACGACAATCAATCCGTGATTCTTCCATTTCGGCTATAAACAAATCAGGATCAGATGTGATCATTATTTGTACTACCGCTCTAATCTCAGACGTACAACAGCACACACACAGGCGTATACGTACGTACATGCACAAGCCACAAGGCATCCACATGCATGCCATACACGTTCATAACACCTTACGTCCTTACCCTACTATATTTGCCTGGCCATGGCGTTGACGATGGCGAGCGCGTTGGCCGTGAGGTGCATGGCGCCGGCGACGTTCCCCTCCACGGCCTCCCTCACGACGGCGGCCTGGCCCTTGAACCCCTCCATGCACATGTCGTCGTTCGTCAGCGCGGCGCTCGCCCACATCTGCACGCTGTTCACCTGGAACCTGACGCTCCTGCTGCTGCCGCTCCCGCCCTGCTGCCCGCTGACGCCGCTCGGCTCCTCCTTCCCGAGGCGCTCCATGGCCTCCACCGACTGCCGCAGCAGGTCCACGGCGTCCTCGAGCATGCCCACGCAGTCCTCCGCCGCCTGGGCCGCCACGGGCGGCACCAGCAGGTGGTGGCTGCGGCTCGCGCCCGCCGCCGCCATCGCCTTCATCGCGGCGGCCGCCTTCCGCGCGCCGTCCAGCGTGACCGTGAGCGCGGCCAGCGACAGGCGCGCCGGGCTGGCCCCGACCTCCGCCGCGTACGGGGCCAGCGTCGCGTTGCACAGCGCCGGGTAGTCCGTCCCCGCGCACCACGACGTGATGAAGCCGCCGCCGCCGGCGGCTGTGGTGGCGCTGCACCACGACCAGCTGCACGAGAGCGCGAGAAGAAACAACAGCAAGGCGTTGCTGCGTGCCATGGCGCACGGGACGGGACGGGAGCACGTAAAACTACGACGACTTCGACGTGTGTTTCTTACGGCCTCGATCTTCTGACTCTCAAGTGGTGGAGCCAGCTAGCATCGAGTTATATAGGGGCAGGAGGAATGGAGGATAAGGGTGCGGCCTGCACGTGTGGCTGGCTCAACCGGCACGTCGTCTCTGGCCAGAGGCCAGAGCCCAGGATACGTAACGCGACGCCGGCTGGCCTCTCCAGCCTTTTCTGCGTGGATCGCATAGAGATCGAGGGTGCTCCAGGGTTTTTTTTACCGACCGGTCACCCCAAACCGCCGGCCTCCGGTAGCGGTTTACCGGACCGGTTTACCGGTAACCGGTCGGTAACCGGTCGAATTTGAATTTGAATTCAAACGCTCCTTCGGTTCGGTTTGTCACCGGTTTACCGGACGGTTTGGAACGGTAACCGCCCGGTTTGAGCGGTTTACCGCTCGGTTTGAGTTTGGAATTTTCTTTTTTCTTTTTTGTCAAACTTCTATATGAATAAATAGATACTAAACGAACTCGAATTTGAAAAAATTTTACACCATTGGCTTCTATAAATCATGAACTATTTTTAGGAATTTTTTCAGCATTTTTTGTTTTTTTTAAATTTTAAATTTGAATTTGGGGGCCTTAACGGGCCGGGACCGGGATTTTTTTTTCTTTTTTTTCAAACTTCTATACGTATAAATAAATACTAAACGAACTCGAATTTGAAAAATTTTTACACCATTGGCTTCTATAAATCATGAACTATTTTTAGAAAAAATTTCAGCATTTTTTTTTCAAATTTTAAATTTGAATTTGAGGAATACCTAACCGGACCGGACCGGAACCGGTCCGGCCCGGTTAGGGCGGTAACCGCGGTAAACCGAGCGGTTTTTTTAACCTGGGGGTGCTCTGCTGCTCGCCTTTGATTCGACGATCGAGGCCGCAGCATGCACGTACAAACCGCTGGTGGAGCCAACGTGAGCTGGCGGAGATTTTGCGTGGCGTCGCGCCGTCAAGCGATCGCGCGCGGGGTCCCGGGCCGGGAATACGGCTGGGGCGGCTGCTACAGTACAAGAATACGGATCAATGAAATTCATGACGGTGCTGCGCGCGGACGTCGGGACGTGCCAAGGTTGGAGGTGATGACGCGAGGTTCCTTGCAGCTTCAGCCTCAGGGCGGGGGGACCGAATCAATGGCGCTGGGCGTTTCTGCTTCAGATCGCCATCGGCCCGGGAAAGGCAGGCCCGCAAGCCCACGTGGCCGCACGGGCTATCTCAGCCATTGATTTCCTTTTCCCTCTCTCTACAGTCTACAGCATGAATCTTGATTGAGGGTGTGTTCAGTTGGTGAAAAGTGGGTAAAAAGTTACTGTAGCATCTTTCGTTGTTATTTGATAAAATTTGTCCAACCATGGACTAACTAGGCTCAAAAGATTTGTCTCGATATTTATAGACAAACTATGCAATTAGTTATCTTTTTTATCTACATTTAATGCTTCATGCATGCGTCTAAAGATTCAATGTGATGAGTGAAAGAGGAAATATTTTGGGTTTGTATAGGAAACACACCCTGAGCTGTATCGCCCAGGGTTAATTCTACCGGGCGGTAAGCCACGGTTTACCGCGGTTACCGGGCTTACCGGGCCGGACCGGTTCCGGTCCAGTCCGGTTAGGTATTCCCCAAATTCAAATTTAAAATTTGAAAAAAAATGCTGAAAAAATTCCTAAAAATAGTTCATGATTTATAGAAGCCAATGGTGTAAAGATTTTTCAAATTCGAGTTCGTTTAGTATTTATTTATACGTATAGAAGTTTGAAAAAAAAGAAAAAGAAAAATCCCGGTCCCGGCCCGTTAAGGCCCATGAGGCCCATTAGGCCGCCACGGGCACAAAACGCGGTAACCGCTACAAACCGCTCGGTAAGCCGGGCACAAACCGCTACAAACCGCCACAGGCAAAGAAAAAAGAAAATTCCAAACGGTTTGTAACGGTTACCTCTCAAACCGAGCGGTAAACCGCTCAAACCGAACGGTAACCGCTCCAAACCGCCTGGTAAATCGGTCGCAAACCGAACCGAAGGCGCGTTTGAATTCAAATTCAAATTCGACCGGTTACCGACCGGTTACCGGCAAACCGGACCGGTAAACCGGAACCGGAGGCCGACGGTTTGAGCCGTCCGGTCGGTAAAAAAAACCTTGGTATCGCCTGTGGGGCGAAACCGGTAGCTAATGGCAAAACTGATCGAGCTGTAGTAGTAGTACTGCACTGCTCCTAGTTGACATGGAGAAAAGGGAGAAGCTAGCAGATATTTTCTTTTCATTTTGCGAATGCTAGCAGATACTCCTATCTTCTTATTCCTCTTATTGTTTAAATGCGTTGGCAGGCATGCGATACTTCCATGGAAGACGAGTACAAACATTTTTAGGGGGCCGTTTGGAACCAAGAAACGGTTGCGATTCTCACCCAAAGCTAGAGAATCGTTGCTGGATAAACATTATCAGTCGCCAATTCGCGAACAAATTTAAACTGTTTGTGAATGACACCTTCCTTGTTGTATTCAAATTCAAACGTGAGGGCGTACATATAGCATGCTGACGTCAGAGTCGTGCATGTCTGCCGCTACTCGTCGAACAGCGGCTGCAGCCGGTGCACGGCCGGCGCGCCGGCGTCACCGCCATGCGTGGCGCCGCCACGGCAGCGTGGCTCCCACCCTGGCCACTGGGAGACGCCCCGCCCCACCGACACGCGCGGGCCGCAGCGAGCCTCATGGTCGAGGCCCCGCCTCGCGTCAGGGCTGAGCGCGGAAGAAGGGTGGCGGCGAGGCCTCAACGCCTGCCTCCCCGCTGGCAGTGGCGCCCCGATGCCGTCAGCGACGTCGTCTTCTGTCCATTTCAGCGTCGCCGCCACGCCCGTCGGCGCCTCCGCTGGTGATTCCGCACGCCAACTGTCGCCGCCGCCGACGGCTGCGCCGAGCGATTCCGGATCGGCTGACGCCGGCGAGAGCAGGAGTGCCACGGCGCACAATGAGAGGACGACGGGAAGCATCACACGCGTTCGTGAGGCATGCATGGTGGCGCTTGTGTCTCTTGCAAACCTTTTCTTTGCTTCGGAAGATCAAGGTGAGACAGAGGGTACTTATAGTTATAGGAACAATTTTTTTGTTTGTTTGTAATACGGAGCAACTTGCAAACGTTAATAGAGGATGTTTTTTTTAATCCAAGTTTGTTATAGATCTTGTAATAACACACACTTAATGAGAAACGTTGCCGGAAGAGAACCGTTTCTTTAAAGTTCAGATGTTAACTGAGAGAGATTTCAGCAGCTGACGGGTACATTTGTGACATCTATACTTGAGAGAACTCGACCAATGGGGCCCACCAGGAAGCGGTGGTAGGGATACGCCAATACCCATGCGTCCTCAAAGAGAGCCAGATCACCTCCCGAAAACAATGGATTCTAGGCAATATAGAAATATAGAATCGGAAGTGCTCGCGTCCAGACGTCCGGTGGGATAGGATTTCGTCGAACGGTACCGCACTCTCATAGTCCTACTGTATCGCTACAGTCCTTCTCCGTCTGCCTCGTCCCACCTTGCATGCGTACCTTGCCTCCGTCTGCCTCGCCACACCCGCAACCACTGCTCCTTCCCCCTGACCCCCTCCTCTCTCTCTCCGCACGGGGCAGGACTCGGGACAAGGGCGAGCATGCCTCGCCCGCAAGACCCCAGGCGCGCCGCGTGCCCCATCCGACGACCCCCAGCTCGTCGCGCCCCTTTCCACAGCGCTCGAGCCGTGCCTCAATGACTCTTTGAACATACTTTTGAAACATGAAACACTTACAACATGAAACACTTAAATGCAACATACGTCTGAAACAAATTAAATATTTGGAACATACACTTGCAACATGTGTGTGAAACATGTGCAACGTCCAGATAACATACTTGCAACTTGCAATATGAAAACACTTATTATAACATAAGACTAAAACAACTAAAACATTTCGAACATACTCTTGTAACATATGTGTGAAACATTTGTAACATCCGGATAAAAAACGATTGTAACATACATCTGAAACAGATGAAACATTTTGAACAAACGTTTGCAACATGCCTCTGGAAAAACTTGCAACATGCCTCTGGAACACTTTGCAACATCCATATGAAACACTTGCAATATACCTCCAGCCCCATGTCAGGTGCGTTGAGGAACTTGATAACCGCCTCGATGAGCAGATCGGGGATGGGAGGTGAAGGAGCAAAGAGCACCACGGGCTTGACTGTCGCGAGCTTCTTCCGCTAGGGGCACCGGGCGCGCAGAGCCTCAATGTGAGCGCGAAGTACGGCACGGCCACGACGCCCTCGCGGTCTCCAGCCGCAAGAGGAGGTGACGAGGAGGACGCTGGCGCTGTTTCCGGCGATGAGGGCAGGGGCGGGCGGCAGGCGCGACTTCAGCAGCGTAGCCTGGCATCATGAAGGCGAGCAAGGGCCCCGGGCAGAGGAAAGCGGAGGTGGTCGTCGCTAGAGAAGGCGAGTGGTAGGGAACGTTGCGACGGCTGTGCTAGTTGGGAATGTTGCTGTCTTTTTTTATTTTGAGAAACGGTGAAAGAATGAATGTAAAAGGAAACAGACCTATTGGCCTGGTAGTGCACAGGTCCAGGAAACACGGTTCGAAAAGCGCCCGTGCTGTAGCATTTCCGATATAGCATACCTGTATTCTATCATCCCACGTTCAGTGTTCCATAAAACAAGCAACTCCAGGTCTCCAACGCCCCAGTGTTGGGACCAGGGCACACTGCTGAGTGCTGACTGCCAACGTTTCGATAACAGGGCTCTCCACACCTTCCTGCAGGCCAGAGAAGAGAAGGTCTCCAAGCATCTGCATTCCTGACCAGTGCAGAAAGATGTGAAATAGACCCAGGCCTTGTTTAGTTACCCTTAAATTCCAAGTTTTTTCACTCTCTTTCCATCACATCAATTTTTAGCCGCTTGTATGGAGTATTAAATGTAGGTAAAAAAATAATTAATTACATAGTTTAGTTGGAAATCACGAGATGAATCTTTTGAGCCTAGTTGGTCCACGATTGGACAATATTTGTCAAATAAGACGAAAGTGGTACTATTCATCGGGTTGAAATTTTTTCCAATCTAAACAAGGCCCCAAATAGTTTCTTGGTTCTGCTGAGCACATTATTAGCCAAAGACAACTCCAGGCCTCCTGTCAAATGCCTGGTCTCACCATATGTACTTACTTGACACGAAGTGGCGAAGGGTGAAAGTTTGGATTGGATCGGCTGGTCCCAAGTTTCGCCCTGTCAATTGTTTATTTGATTGCTATAATTCCACTGTTGATTGTTCTCTGAATTCTACTCGTTGCTCATCACAGATGAGGGACTAACTGGTGCATTGTTGCTGCTCTTTTATTGTAATAGTATATGTGTTTCCCCATATAGTACGCTCATTATATATTGGTATGAATGAATGCATTTTTATCTATAAAGATGACTTAACAGTGTTATATCCACTTCACATATATCATTATATCATATATGAGCATATTGATTCATCAGCACCGTATATGTGAGTTTATTTTCAGGGGCAAAGCCCTGTCCAAGTTGACCCATATTCAATGGGTTATTTCAGACGTGTATATATGCTACGAAACATATGAAAGTATATATCCTTGTAGGCTTTGTTTGATACAAGTATCCACCTCAATTCATATGTGTTGAAGTGGAATGAAATGAAACTTAGTTCAATTTCACTCCAATCCACTTCAACACATGTGAATTTATATAAATACATGCGCATCCAAACAAAGCTTTACAGTTTACTCACTTTCTGAATTTATGTCATGTTCGCTTGGCTGATAAGCCATGACTGAAAGTACTATTCGCTGATTTGTTGTGAGAGAAAAACACTACTAAATAGCTGACTGATTTGGCTGATAACATCAAGCGAACAGGGCGTTAGAATCAAAGGCCACGCCAGCAGCATACGACTCGTTTGGCAGAAGGGCACATGCTTGTTTGGCAGCAATGCAGAATGCAGCAATGTACTGTACCTCCCTCCCGCTCAAAATACATATTTAATAAACTGACCAGAAGCCGTCATAAATTCGCGACTTGGTACATACCAACAACATACTGAACAAGACTCAGCATCAGTAATGAGTCTTCTTCGAATGTTGCTGATGTATTTCCAGTAATATATATATAAAGTTTTCTTCAACAATATCAGTAAAATATTCAGAAACGAAGTTTTCTTCAACAATATCAGTAACATTTATGTGATGTATGCTGGAGGATAGATATAAGTTTTAGGAAGTAAGCTGCCGATGTGCTTGATAACTTTACAATGCAATACAAGTTGTGTGGTCACGAAACATCACTCAAAGTCACGATGGATACATGCGCATAGCATCATTCATGATTGTATAGCAAATGGCAGATGTTCACTGCAGGAAAAAGGGTGGATTCATATTCATCTATCAGTTCCACAAGTTCCCTTACCAAGCATATGCAAAGAATTTAAAAAACTGGAATGTTAACCTGACACAGATTTCAGACCACGATCACAAGGATTCAACATGAATGGAGACAACTAATTGACCACGATCACTAACTCTTTGCTTGCTTATACTCAACAAAAAACAAAGCACTTAAAGCATCATGTCTGCCATAAGCCAATGCACCAACAGAATGTTCATCATCATGGAATGGATGGATCCCAGTGTTCTCACCATGGTACTAGTGGTCAGCCCGTAGCATGATCTGAAAAGACACAATTGATAAACTCATAACCATGCCATAGCTCAGATTCCAACAAACCGAGTTGTGATATTTCCAAAAATTAATGTGATTGGGTTCTTCTGTGGCGTGTGCTTGGGATTGGCCATAGAGGAGAGTGCAACTGTACAGGAAAAATTGGATCAACAGTATCTAGCTAGTTTCAAGTACTATGTAAGTTAGAGACTGACTTAGATCATATTAGATTTGATACCATTCCGCATTCATAACCATCTCTTGAGTATCCAGTCATCCACAGTTTTTTTGTGACAAATTGCTGAAAATCACAACTAAGCAAGAATGCTGTACAGGGCTTACTAGAAATTACCTGGAGTATAGAAGCTCATGTAAGGAATGACAACTCCGGGCATTCTGCTGGACATCTTCTTGACTTGGCCTGACTCCAGGTTAATCGCGAAGATGCCAGCACTTGTCCTGACGAAGATGACGCCGAGGCCCTCCGCAAAGCCAACCGCAGTCACATCTTCCTCCATCAAGATCTCCGTGAACCCAAGCGCAGTTGGTTGGTTCAAGGGGACACGAGTCTCGCGATCGGGCAGTGTGTTGAGTTCCAAGACCCTGCTCTGCGTCCATGCCGCCGCAGTTCTGTCAGAACCGGTCTCTCTCGACCACAGGTAGAGGCGGGACCCCCGCACGCTGGCGAACCCCAGACCACCGCCCATTGCCGGCATGAGGATACCGTGACCTTGGTGCGCTAACGGCGGGTCGACAAATGCGAGTTTCCGGCGACCCAAGTCGTACTCCACGATGGTCTTGCTCTCTGCAGCGGGGAAGTAGATCCTATTTCCCACAAGCGCGACGGGATCCATCATGTCCATGTCCGCGAGGTCATTGGGGTGTTGAGCGTAGGTCGCGTCGCTCCAGGCTCCGGTCTCCGAGGAGTAGACGCGGGCGTACGTCCTCCCATCGTCGTCGGTGTCCACGAATGCGACGAGGAAGGGCCCGCCGTGGCAGTCGAGGTGGTCGCAGTCGCAGCCCCCTTCGCGCGCGGCCGCAGCGCAGAGCACCGCCACGCTCCAATACTGGAACGGGGACGGCATGTGCAGCCCCCACCGCTCACCCATGACGGGGCTCCATACGAAGAGGTCATGGTCATTCTCCTCGCCGGTGGCGTTGCTGAAGAGGATGCGGCCGTGGCGGGCGTCGCGCACGTAGCAGCCGGCGTGGTCGAGGGTGCGAGGGCGGAAGGAGGTGGTGCGGACGAACCGCGCGAGGAAACGACTGCTGGGGAGTTCCAGGTGGAAGAGAAGGCCCAGCATGGGAGGCAACCCGTGGAACGCGCGGTAGCGGCGAAGGAAGGCGGGGTCGGTGAGGAGGCGGCGCCAGGGCTTGCAGACGGCCGAGCAGCGAACGAGGCGCCTAGGGTCGTGCGGCGGGAGGCGGAGGAGGATCTCAGGGATGATGTCGTCGGACAGATCCAGCAGCGAGCGGCCGCACAGGCGTTTCGGCGGAGGAGGCGTGGCCATGGTTGCTATCGCCGCGGCGTTTGGGGTTGGGGACAAGAATAGGGAGAGCCGACTGCTTGCCGGCGCGGCGGCGCCCGGCGCTTCAAATAGAATCAGTTTGAGAGGATAGTAACCGGCCGCCTGAGTTTCTTGCCGTGTCGGCTCGGATGACTAGTGTTACTGTGCCGGCCCAAACCACTTTGGCCCATCCGAATTTGGGTCACGGCTCAGTTTGGCCCATTTTCTACTACGATTCATTTCGTCGTTAACTACCGGAAAAAGTCTACTTTTCCTCCTCCAACTTTCGTGAAAGTCCACTTTTTCTCCCTCAACTCCAAAACTGAACAAACTACTTCCCTCAACTTTTCAAACCGTGCATTTTACCTCCCTGGAGCAGTTTCAAAGGCGGCTTTGCTACAGTAAACGATGGTATGCTACAGTAAACAGTGTTTCTGCTACAGTGTCCGTTTTTTCTTTTCTTTTAATTTATTTCGGCTGAATCTTTGAAAAATCATAGTAAATCACAGAAAAATCATAAAATAGAAAATCCAATTTTGTTGCACTCCACATGAGTAGATCTACACGGTAAATATATAATATGGTATGCTTTAGTACAACGTTTTTGCTATGAATGTTTTGCCTTTTTCTTTTTTATTTATTTCGGCTGAATCTTTGAAAAATCATAGTAAATTACAGAAAAATCATAAAATGGAAAATCAAATTTTGTTAGACTCCACATGAGCATATCTATACAGTGAACACATAATATGCTATGCTTTAGTATAAAATTTTTGTTGTAGCTTTAGATGTATGCTTTTTTGTAATTAATTGCAATAATTCATAGCTCCAGCTTCTATAATTATTTTGTTGGACTAAAGCATACTATATTATATTATATGTTCATTGTGTAGATTTACTCATGTGGAGTCCAACAAAATTAGATTTTCTATTTTATGATTTTTCTGTGATTTACTATGATTTTTCAAAGATTCAGCCAAATAAATAAAAAAAGAAAAAGACAAAACCTTCATAGCAAAAACTTTGTACTAAAGCATATCATATTATATATTCACTGTGTAGATCTACTCATGTGGAGTGCAACAAAATTGAAATTTTCATTTTATGATTTTTCTGTGATTTACTACGATTTTTCAAAGATTCAGACAAAATAAATAAGAAAAAGAAAAGACAAAAAACGGACACTGTAGCAAAACCGTCGTTAACTGTAGCCTACCATTATTTACTGTAGCAACCCGCCTTCAAAACCACTCAAAGGAGGTAAAATGCACGGTTTGAAAAGTTGAGGAAGGTGGTTTGTCCGGTTTTAGAATTGAGGGAGGAAAAGCGGACTTTCGCGAAAGTTAAGGGAGGAAAAGTAGACTTTTTTCTAACTACCTGGATCCATTCTATCCAAAAACGCCAGGCGGGCGGATGAAGCCAGTCGTTCATCTTCATCCGCCCGCCTGCAGCCATTCTATCCAAAAACGGCGGGCAACCCCGCTTGGCTTCTTCAATCCAAAAATAAATAGCACCGTTTTCACCCATCACTCGCAGGTCGCAGCCTCTTCCTGATGCTTCGCCTCTCCATCGCCGTCCTCACCTCACCTCTCCTCCCCACATCCGTCCCCGCCGTCCGACCCCATCCGCGTCGCCTACTCCACCTCCGCGTCCGCTCCCTCGCCACCGCCGCCTCGCTCTCGCCGTCCGCCCGCAGCCTCCGCCTCCTCGAATGGGGCAAGGTGTGCGACGCCGTCGCCTCCTTCGCCGGCACTGTCCACGGCCGCGACGCCACAAAGGTATCGCGCTCCGATTTCCCAGGATGTCATTTCTCGCTGCCGGAGTACCGGCGAAGGGGTTCGTTTCTGACGCCAGGCGTCGCATGGTTTGGTATGCGGGTGCAGAAACAACTGTGGGAGGTGGAAGATGTGAGCTATGAGCAGAGCCAGATGCTGCTCCAGGAGACGGAGGCGGCTGTGTCGCTGCTTGACAACGCTGGTGGGGCGATGGATTTCTCGGGGTTGGATACAGTTGCGGTGAGGACTCAGGCTGCTTGAAATATTTGCGGTTTGGCAGTATACTATCATAGAATTCATTAATCAAATTGTGTATTGCTTCTTAACCCTGTTAGGTATGTCTTGTACTAGTTAAGTTCTGTAACCCAGACACAAGTTCATTCTGTATTGGTTAATGACTATGATACTACATGGTTTTACTTTTCAAGAAATTAATGTACTACTGTAGCCATGATATGCCAATATAAAATAAAATTTAGTATGAAATGCATGGAAAATAACCCACATGTTTCTGAATCTATTTGTGGTCTCGATCTTAATTGTTAATGATGACATTTTAATAGCACTGTTCTTAGCAATACATTTTGCTTTACACACTTAGGCACAAACATACTATTGATTATTTTGTTTGTATGTTGACCTGAAGATAGAGTCAGCAATACATTGTGTCTCTGGGGGCGCCGTGATAAAAGGCCTGGAAGCAATGGCAGTCGCTAGCTTGATGCTGTTTGTTGAATCATTGCAAGTAAATATTAAAGCTGCCATAAAGCTGGATGAAGGCTCACGTAGTCGATTAATGACACTCACAGAAACAGTAAGTGCATCTTTTTTTTTTCTTTTTTCTTTTTTGCTATCTAGCATCTTTTTTCATCACTTATTATTTAATTTCGTTCAAAAAACATTCATGACAGTGCACTGTGCTGAATCTACTTGTTCTGAACTGCAGATTTTAGATGCTGTCATTAACAAGTCACTAGTGAAATCCATACAAGAAATCGTTGATGATGATGGCTCTGTTAAAGATACTGCAGTTTGGCTTTTGCACCCTATTTTAATTCTATTTCCTTCCAGTGATGTTATGCTAGCATTTCATTCGTAAATTTATGAATGCCTTATCTGAGCAATACCTCAATTCTGTTTATTAAATTAATAGAGGGTTAAACATGAAATTTGGCCGTCATCCATATTTGAAATTCTTTGCGATCAATTGATGTGGCATCCTAAGATTAATCCAAAGGCATTCACACATGCTTACTCATTCTTCAATTTCAATTTATCAAAACTGCATGTATGGATGTTTGAACTGAAGTGACTTTATGAATCATATATTGTCACTAGTTGGTCTAGGCGTCTGCTAAGTATGTCATTTGTTCGCTGTAACTCATACCCATTGTCTTTTGTGGTTTTCTTTTCTTATGGTTCTTTATAACTTATCCTGACTATTATTTTTATGTCCTATTTTTATGGCCTTGGCGATTGTGTTCCTATGGATTATGTTTTCTTAACTCGAATGAATTCTTTCTTTTCCAGAGCCCTGAGCTAAGACGGTACCGAGAGCAAGTACAGCGGCTAGAGAGCAGGGTAGGTGGATACCCTTTTCTTTTTTATCATTTCAGTAACGCCTGATTTATTGCCAGCTCTGTGGCTGTGCTGCATGAAGCATAAGTTATCCTTCTAGACTATTTTTTTCTGACTGAATTACCAGCTCTATTTCACCAATATAACTGTAGCGTAAAAGCTATGTTGCTACATCACTACCTAAAAGCTCGATGTTGTCTTATATGTTACTGGACTAAACAAGGCATCCTAGCTTAGGGTCCATATTTTTGCCCTAGTTGCATTTACAAGGCACATTTACAATCTAAAGGTGTTCATTTGTTTTATTTAAGGTAATAAATCTACTCTTTCATGGAATGTTGTTGACATTGGTTAACTCTTAAAAGTTACGTGTTTTTAACTTTTACAGTTATATCAGCTTATGGACAAGTTGATGCGCAATGCTGATGATGAAGGTTCCTTGTCGGTATTGTTTCATTTAGCTCACTAATTGCTAAGGAATAAAAAACATATTCGATGAATTACAAACTATGATTTTTACAGGAAGTATGCATTGTAAATGGAAGATGCTGCATTAGAACAACCATGGATAATTCTTCAAGTTTTGATGGATTATTGCTCTCCAGGTGTGCCAAACATTATAGATTCTCTGAAACCATTTTCTGTTTCTTCTAGCAATATATAAGACCTGTATATATTCTCCTGCTTTATGGTTGACTGATTCCCGTAAGATTTGGAGATTTGGATTTTTAAATGGTTTTACAAAATGACTTACTAAATTTTACTCAATTCATTTGGAAAGCCGGGTTTATTTATATATCATTTAGCACTCATTTGTCTGCTTGAATGCTTGTCAGTAATAACATCTGCATGAATGATATTTTTTTGGCAGAAGAACCATGTGGTCCAAACCCCAAAAATATATAACAATTTGCGACCAGTGTGTAAAAGGAACATGTCTATAATTTTATTTTAATTTTGTAAGTCAAGGATATATTTTAATAAAGATTCATATATGTACTATAGCGGGTCAGATGCTGGAAGCATGATAGAACCAATTGCTGCTATTCCGTTGAACGATGAGTTGCAGGAATCAAGAGCACTAGTGGCTAAAGCTGAACTGGATGTCTTATCAAAACTTACTGATAAGGTTGTGAAAGATGGCCTATTTGATTTTATAATTTGTTGTTCTCTTATGTTCACTTTCTATCTTTCGTGTGCAGATTCTTCTTGATCTTGATAGCATCCAGAATTTGCTTCAGGAAGCAATTAAACTCGATAAGGTTTGTTCTAAGTCATTATTTTGTATGGATCTTAATACTTCATGTTCTGAAGTATTCAGTGAAAAAATTGACAAGGAACTATGCACATATGTAGGAACATAAAAATTTCTATGATTAAATTGCAGTACTTAAATGCTTGCAGTTATAATTTCCTGAGTTCTATACTTGTTTCTGATGGTCATTTTGTATTATTGAGATAACATCAAACTCTTTGCACGAACAGACTTCACTGATTTATTTTCGTTCTTATGTGCTGCCATTAGTTGACAGTTGTGTATCGGTTTACAGGCACCCAGTGAAAGGTTTTCATAATTCTTATTCTTGATGATTAATGATGCGTTTCTTACTTCCTAGCATGGAAATATCCTTACCAAACTCGTGCTAGAATTCATAGCCAGGCCGAGGCAGCAGGATGAGAAGCCTATAGACTGATCGATCTAGTCATTTAAGTAAAACTGTATCTGGCAGAAAATTATGTACCATCATCTGCTATCATATACTCCCTCCAGCAGAAATAAATGATGTTTTAGGGTTGTCTTAAGTCAATCTTTCCAGACTTTGATTACAAGTTTTAATGTTTTGAAGTGATATAAGTAGATCTTTAGTGAAAGATAGTTTCATAAAGATATACATTTGCTATTTTTATTGACAACAAAATGTCACTTATCTGTGATTGGAAAGGCTAGTTGCCTAGTTCACAGTCCACCTAAATGGTAGAGACGGTGTTACGGACTGTCAAACTTCATAGTGTAAGGTACTAAGGAATCTGAAATCTGCTCTGCTCAAATCTGGGTCTTGAGGGCCGGGTCAATTCTACTTTTCTTGAAAATACTGTTCAAAACTAGAAATGTCTAAACCATGGAGTTTTCACTGTATAAAATTATTTGAGTTATTACTATTTAGTTTTTGGAAACCGTGGGATGGCATTTCTGACCATGTCTTCCTAAGTTTCTTTGACTTATTATTTTCACCATTTGCTTTACAGATCGCAGCTCGTGCAAAATATAGTGTAGCATATGATGGAACATTTCCTGACCTGTATTTGCCAAACTTTGAGAATGAAACAGTCACTAGTACTACAGGTGGACCTGTTGAACAAATTTCCTCAGCTCAACTTCCTAAGAAGGCATGGAAACTGTACATGCCAAATGCATATCATCCACTACTTCTTCAGCGGCATCAGGAAAATATCCATCGTGCCAAAAGGGATGTTGCAAGTGCCACAGCAGTAAGTTTATCTGGCTCCAAGTAAATTTTTTCATAACAAAATTCTGCAAAAAGGATATTGGTTGAAATCGAGGATACATCTGTTATGGTAGGCAAGGTGTATCAACGGCGAGAGAAGGCAGGGGTCCAGCCAAGTGGCTGAACTCACGCATAGGGGGCTGCCGGCCTGGGGCAAGAAGTCCTTAGATATTAAGTTATTAGAATATGTATTTAGTTAAGATATTTTGAGTTATTTCCTAAAGGTTAGGAAGTCAGTTATCAAGTCTTGTATAAGTAAACCAGTTTGCATCTAATACGATTAGCCTGGGATTGAGACTAATAGTCTCCCTTGGGCGCCCAGCCTTCCCCTCTCCTGTTCGTTGTCACCTGTTGCCATCAGCCTAAACCCTAGGCGCCGAGCACGGCGCCGCCAGTTCGTCGTCGAGTGTTCAAGCCCCGGCCTCCTGTTCGTCATCAGTATAATCTCAGGAGCGCTAGCGCTAACAATCTGGTATCAGCGTTCATGTCGACCTCGGCTCCTTCCGCTCCACTCGTGCCCTCCACGAGCGCGCCGCCGGTTCCGTCCACTGGAACCCTGGACGCGGGAGCTCCCCAGCTGCCGGCGTCATCCATGGCGGCAGTCCCAGCTTCCGGAGCTTCTCCCACCGCGCAGCTATCCCTCGAGGAATCCCTAGCTGTTCTCGTACAAGGTCAGCGCCATCTCACGGCGTTGTTCAACGGCGTGCAGCGACAGATGGGCGAGATGTCCATCCGACTCTCCACCGTCGAAGGCGCTGCGGCCCCGTTCGCCGGGCTGCCTTATTCTGCCCCTCCAGCCCTACCCTACGGCATGCCAGGGTACGGGGGGATACCGGCCCTGCCGGCCTCCGGGCCGGTGATCTCGGAAATCATGCCCACACCCTCCCTCCCGGTGTTTGCAGCGGTTCCGGTGCGTTCATCTTCGTCGTTACAGCCAGCTGCCGATTCCTCCATCGGCGCCTCACCAACACCGCCGATCACCGGGCTGCTGATCCAGAGCATCCAGTTTCCGCACTCTCCGTCACCGCTACCTACGTTCGCGGACAGCATGGGACCAGGGACGGCCGCCACGACGGCGTCCACGGTAGTTCATCATGAGCGCGCCAACAGATCACACGCCACACCATCCAGAGGACGACGCTGAAGGTCATGGCGTGCCCAAGTTCCACAAACTGTCGTTTCCACTCTACGACGGCAAGGAGGATCCCTTGGGCTGGCTCAACAGATGCGAATCCTTCTTTCGCGGTCAGCTCACCCGTGAGGTTGACAAGGTCTGGTTGGCGTCTTTCCACATGACCGGCGACGCACAACAGTGGTACTATATCCTGGAACGCGACGCGGGACGACCCATGTGGGAAAATTTTCGCCTCCTGTGCCACCAACGCTTCAGGCCGGCTTTGTCCACCAATCACTTGGCAGACTTGGCCCGGCTTCCCTTCACATCGACGGTCGATGCGTACATGTCAGCGTTCCAGGCACGGCTGGCGCACGCAGGCCGTTTGGAGCCTCTTCAGCAAGCGCAGCTGTTCACCGGTGGCCTTCCGGAGCATATCCGTGTGGATGTCGAGCTTCACGAACCGGCCGATCTACACCGCGCCATGCGGTTGGCCCGGGCCTTCGAGCGCCGGAACGCTGGCAAGGTCCCAGCGCTGCCGGCCGCGCCGCCGCGATCTACACGCCGCACCTCGTCCGGCCAACTTGGAAGCTCCTCTGCTACGTCCACGCCGTCCGGCCAACCATCCAGCCGGCCCTTTCGCTATTTGACGCCCACTGAGATGGCCGAGCGTCGGAAACAAGGCCTGTGTTACAACTATGATGAACCTTACGTCCAAGGCCATAAGTGCGCGCGCCTGTTCTACCTTGAGGCTGCCGATTACATTGTGGAAGAGCCACCATCGGATTCTGAGGATGCTGAACTAGCCCCTGATGACCCACCAGTACAGCCGTCCATCTCCCTATCAGCAATCGCTGGCATCTCTACGGCGACAACCATGCAAGTCTATGTTCAGGTCGGCGGGGAGCAATGCATTGCGCTGCTGGACTCCGGATCGACACATAATTTCATCAGTGGCGAGGTGGCTCGTCGCGCCGGCATCCGTTTCCGACCATGCCCGGGTGCCGGTGTCACGGTTGCCAATGGTGACCGGCTGGACTGCCGTGGGATGGCCCATGACGTGGGCATTCGCATCGCGGACGAGTCGTTCGCAGTGGACTGCTACACGATTCCACTCGACAGATGGGATATGTCCTCGGCATCACGTTCTTACGGACCTTGGGGCCGATCATGTGGGATTTTGATGACCTATGCATGGCCTTTACACGTGGCGGGCATCGCGTATTTTGGAGGGGCATTGGTTCGACGAGGTTTGACGTGCAGTCCACTCGCCTCTATGCCATTGACGCTGAGAAACCGCTGCTCGATACGCTTCTTGCCTCCTTCGATGACGTCTTTGCTGATCCGCACGGGCTGCCACCAGCAAGACCGTGTGACCACCGCATTCACCTGCTGCCCAATACAGCCCCGGTGGCCGTGCGCCCCTACAGATACCCTCAGTTACAGAAGGATGAACTGGAAGTTCAGTGTGCTGCCATGCTGCAGCAAGGGATTATTCGACCCAGTACATCGGCTTTTTCGGCGCCCGTCCTGTTGGTGAAGAAGCATGACGGTTCTTGGCGCTTTTGTGTGGATTATCGCGCCCTCAACCAACAAACCGTCAAGGACAAATTTCCAATTCCGGTGGTCGAGGAGCTGCTGGATGAACTCAAGGGCGCCCGTTATTTCACGAAGCTAGATCTCCGCTCCGGATATCACCAAGTGCGCATGCACGCCGAGGACATTGAGAAAACGGCGTTTCGCACTCATGAGGGCCACTTCGAGTTCCTGGTTATGCCTTTCGGCTTGACGAACGCGCCTGCCACGTTCCAGAGCTTGATGAACTCGGTGCTCCGGCCGTTCCTACGCAAGTTTGTGCTCGTATTTTTTGATGATATACTTATATATAGCCCGAACTGGTCTTCGCATCTGCAGCACCTCAATGCAGTCCTCTCGGCGCTCCGGGCCAACCTCCTTCGGCTGAAGCTCTCCAAATGCTCATTTGCCCAGCCAACGGTGGCCTATCTTGGCCATGTTATTTCAGCAGCCGGCGTTGCTATGGATCAAGACAAGGTGGCTGCCATCACCTCCTGGCCACAGCCGCGGGCTGCACGCGGACTACGCGGGTTCCTGGGGCTCGCCGGCTACTATCGCCGCTTTATCCAGGGATTCGCAGCCATCGCAGCACCCCTCACCAAGCTACTGAAGCAGGACAGGTTCACCTGGACGGAGGAGGCAATGGCTGCATTCAACGCCCTCAAGCTCGCGCTGTCAACAGCGCCCGTCCTGCAGCTTCCGGCATTTGATCATCCTTTCTTGGTGGATTGTGATGCCTCTGGTTCCGGGTTTGGCGCGGTTCTACATCAAGGCGATGGCGCCCTCGCGTTCTTCAGTCGACCTTTCGCTGCCCGGCACATGAAACTGGCGGCGTATGAGAGGGAACTAATCGGCTTGGTTCAAGCCGTGCGACATTGGCGTCCATATCTGTGGGGGCGCCACTTCACAGTCCGCACCGACCACTACGCCCTCAAGTTTTTGCTCGATCAGCGGCTGTCTACGGTACCGCAACATCAGTGGGTAAGCAAGCTTTTCGGCTTTGATTTCAGCGTGGAGTACCGGCCTGGGCGTCTCAACACGGTCGCCGACGCCCTATCGCGCCGCAGCGACGAGGTGGCCACGCGGGACGCGCCCGACGCGCTGCTGGTCGCTCTCAGTGGCCCATCGTTCCAGCTCTACGACATCCTTCGGCGCGAGCTGCACGACGACCCGGAGCTCCGGGCCTTCCGCGACACGGTGGTCGCTGACCGGGGCGAACCGTGGCGCGTTGTTGACGGGCTCGTTCTTCGGGGCAACCAAGTGTTTGTACCCACGGCGTCGCAGCTGGTGTCGTCGGTGATCGAGCTCGCCCACTCGGTGGGACACGAAGGCATCAAAAAGACCCTGCAGCGCCTTCGTCAACACTTTCTCGTGGACCACGATCGCCGGCTGGTGGAGGATTTTGTGCGGGCTTGTGCTGTTTGCCAGCGCAACAAAACAGACTCTCCACCCGGCCGGCCTCTTGCAGCCCCTCGAGGTGCCATCTTCGGTTTGGTCCGACATTGCTATGGATTTCGTCGAGGGTCTTCCGCGAGTCCATGGGAATAAGGATGAAAACGGTCGGAAACGGTCGAAAACGGACTTACGATATGGAAAAACGAAAACGGTCGGTTCGGGATATTTCTACATTTAGCAATTAAAGAGTATAAAAAATGGTTGAAAATGGTTGTGAAACCAATTGAAACTGACAATTTTTCATGTTAAAAAACGGTTCATAATATAGAAAACGAAAACGGTCAATTCGGAATATTTCTGTTCCGTTTTCATCCCTACATGGGAAGAGCGTGATACTGACGGTGGTGGATCGATTCTCGAAGCATGCTCATTTCATTGCTCTTAGCCATCCGTACACTGCTACCTCCGTTGCCAAGGCATTCTTCAAGGCTATCGTCAGGCTCCACGGCTTTCCTCGGTCCATCGTGAGTGACCGGGATCCGGTCTTTACTGGTAATGTGTGGAAGGATCTCTTCAAGCGCGCCGGGGTGCAGTTGCGCATGAGTACGGCGTTTCATCCACAAACTGACGGCCAGTTGGAGATTGTCAACAAAACCATAGCCATTTACCTGCGCTGCATTACAGGTGATCGTCCTCGGGCTTGGTTGGATTGGCTCCCATGGGCGGAATATTGTTACAACACGTCTTACCACTCGGCATTGAAGGCAACGCCCTTTGAAGTCGTGTTCGGGCGTCCCCCTCCTGCGCTACTGCCATACACAGAAGGCTCGGCATCGACGGAAACGGTCGACACTCTTCTTCGTGACCGGGATTCGTTTTTGCAGGATGTGCGTGAGCGTCTTCTACAGGCTCAGGAGTATGCCAAGCGCCACTATGATGGTCGTCACCGCGCTTTGGAGTTCACTGTGGGCGATTGGGTCCTTCTCCGGCTGCTCCATCGGCCAGCACAGTCGCTGGTGCCGGGCCGGCGTTCCAAGCTGAGTCCTCGCTTCGCCGGGCCATACCAAGTGCTGGACAGGATCGGTGCTGTGGCCTATCGCCTCCAGTTGCCGGATGGTGCCCGGATACATGATGTTTTCCACGTCGGGGTCCTCAAGCCGTGGCGTGGCGCGCCGCCGGAGACTCTTCCTGCATTGCCTCCACTTCGGCACGGCCGCGTCCTACTGACACCTGAATGCGCTCTCAAGGCACAGCTCCGTCGCGGCACCTGGCTGGTCCTCATTAAATGGACGGGTTTGGACGCGTCGGAAGCTACCTGGGAGCCCGTCGACGACTTCAAGACCCGCTTCCCTGACTTCCAGCTCGAGGACGAGCTGTTTGTCGGGGAGGGGAGAGATGTTATGGTAGGCAAGGTGTATCAACGGCGAGAGAAGACAGGGGTCCAGCCAAGTGGCTGAACTCACGCATAGGGGGCTGCCGGCCTGGGGCAAGAAGTCCTTAGATATTAAGTTATTAGAATATTTATTTAGTTAAGATATTTTGAGTTATTTCCTAAAGGTTAGGAAGTCAGTTATCAAGTCTTGTATAAGTAAACCAGTTTGCATCTAATACGATTAGCCTGGGATTGAGACTAATAGTCTCCCTTGGGCGCCCAGCCTTCCCCTCTCTTGTTCGTTGTCACCTGTTGCCATCAGCCTAAACCCTAGGCGCCGAGCACGGCGCCGCCGGTTCGTCGTCGAGTGTTCAAGCCCCGGCCTCCTGTTCGTCATCAGTATAATCTCAGGAGCGCTAGCGCTAACACATCTATTTACTTCTGAATATACCCTTGAGTATAAAATGGTTTCATTTGCTGTTTGTCAATCAGTAGTCATTTTACTTCCATGTTGTAGGAGATCCGGAGGAGGAGGATATATGGGCAAGATATTGCAGAAGAAGATCAATTGGCATCAGACCTTGATTCCATGAAACTTAGGGTTAGTTTTTGTTTGGTATTACTGATGATTGCTATTAGTTTCATTGAATAATTTGTGCGCCTGTTTTCAGGTTTCCCAACTGGAGAAAAACCAGCCAGTACCAGTAGATTTTATGATTGCTGAAGAAACTACTGTCTTGGTCATAACTGGCCCAAATACAGGGGGTAAAACAATCAGCTTGAAGACGGTTGGCCTGGCATCATTGATGGCTAAGATAGGTAATGGAGTAACCATATGCATATTGTTTCATTGTTACCGTTGTGAACATTACCGACTTATACAGACTTCTGTAGATTATACAATTGCAGAGATTTTTGTCTGATTGATGTAGTCACCAACTGCATATTTTGTTGCAAAGGAAACCAAAGATAATAAGTACTTACCACCTACATTTCTAAGTGCTCTCTCTCTCTCTCTTCGAGAACATGCATTGCACATATTTCGTTACGAGAAGGGGAAGCGCAACAAGGTGTCCAAACTAATAAACCAAAGTCTGAAGTGTTCACAGCTGGAATATCCTGCATAACATTGTCCATTCTGCTGCAGGTCTATACATTCTAGCTTCTGAACCAGTAAAAATTCCATGGTTCAATGCTGTTTATGCTGACATTGGAGACGAGCAATCTCTGACCCAATCACTCTCTACATTTTCTGGGCATCTGAAGCAGATTGGTGTATGTTTTAGAATTTATCTTAATTAGTTCTAATTTTTAAATCCTAACTCAAATGGTTGCATTACTGAATTCACATACCATTACACAAAAAGGGTCCTGCTTCATTTCTAGTGTTCTACCTGTCTTGAATCCTTAGCCTATCAATGTGAAATTCAAACCTTCCTCTTCTATTAGGCCATTCGTGCAGAGTCAACTTCAGAGTCCTTGGTCCTTTTGGATGAGGTAAGCAGTTTAGTACCATCTTGATAGATGTTAGATGCATCTTGGTTCCTATATAGCCTTTTTGTAAGCATGGATTACTTGCTTGTTATGTTTTTCAACATGCCCTATGTGCAATTCATGCCTCTTTTTTCAAACAGTGATATTTCCTCTATTATCACTCATGCAGTCATGCTGCAGAAAGCTAAGATTTAAGAATGCATGTTTCTGAATGTGGATTATGACAAATATCTATTGCACATAGCCACGTAGGAATTGTTTATGTTCTAAAATACCCAAAATGCGTTGGTGTTTATATTATGCTCATGTCATAACCAGAACATCATGCTGATAAAGGACTCATGATCATCCTCCCCAAAATCTTAAAACATTAGTGGTGACACATTTATGTCTGTCAGACGTGACAATTGTCTGTATTCTAAGATTCTCAAAATGCATTGGTGTTCAATGCTACCTTAGTCAAAGTCATGACTGGAATTTTGTTGCTGAAGGACTGTCTCGTGATTCAATCACCTTCTTCTTAACTTTAGCTCTTCAAAAAATTATGGTGACATTTTTTAGGTAGGTGCTGGGACAAACCCACTTGAAGGAGCCGCTCTGGGGATGTCTCTTTTGGAGTCTTTTGCTGAAGCTGGCTCTTTTCTGACTCTAGCAACAACTCATCATGGAGAACTTAAAACACTAAAATACAGGTTCCTATCATTCCAAGCTTGAAGTTATCTTGTATTATGGTAGAATAAATTTGTAACAAAGGTCTTGTACTTAAATTAAGTCTATCTCTTAGTATCTCAATTTCTTTTGGTGGATTAAATTAATTTCTAAGCTTTGGGTATATTCCATACACTATGCACTAAATGGAATGATGATACAAGGTATAGATTATGAGTTCTTTCCTCTTTATGCATCCAGCACCAACTAAGACTAAATTCGACCAGCCATGTACTTGACCTATAAACAATTTCTTCTTTCATGGTTTCCTTTAAAGAAATATTTGAACCACAGTATCCATCCACCAAATTTTTACGTCTATAACACCACAGAACACTGCTGTAAAACCCACTAAGTCTTGTGCAAGTTATTATTTGTGAGACAATATAGATTGCACTTGTGTCCCTTGATGCTGATACCACTTCATGGTTTCTTACCGCTTGATTAATGAAATAAATATTTTTGCACGATTTATGGAACATTTCACTTTAAGGAATCGTAAAAAAACAATAGTAAATACAAACTATTTTTCTCGAACACGCAAGAGAGCTGTGCATCATTATATTAAGAAGAAAAAATGGGATGAGAACCCATACATGGCACACCCATTCACACCACTAGTAAATACAAACTCTACCATGTCATGGGCAGCCAACAGGCTGCCGCCGGCCCAATAGGCCCAAGCGTCAGTAGCTTAGCCGTCAAGTTAGGTCAAGGGTGCTTAGCCACCAAGTTAGGTCTAGGGTTAGTCCCTTCTCTATATAAAGAGAGGCACGTCTGTCATTTGGAGGGAGAAAAGGAATAATGAAGAAACAATTCTAGTCTCCCTCAATCTCTCAAGCTCTTGGCAAAGCATAAGGCCAATTCTAGTCTCCCTCAATCTCTCAAGCTCTTGGCAAAGCATAAGGCCTAGTTATCTACCAAATATCGATCTACATAACACCTGGTATCAGAGATCCAGTCGATCCTCATCCCCTATCCATCGCTACCACAACCAGATCGAGAAACCACCACCAGCCGCCTGCCCCATCGGGAAAAAAAATCCCCACCGCCATGTACAGCACCACTTCCACCGTCGACCGCCAGAGCCCGAGGCTCGACCTATCCCATTGCTGTCGTCACCGCCTCTGGTCACCATCGCCGACGGACCAGATTCCCATCAAGATCAACATCTACTCCACTACGCCACAGAAGAAGGTGCCATCAAGCTATCCAGCTCGAGGGCGAGCTGGGTCTCCAAGAGCGGGGGAGATGTCATGGGCAGCCAACAGGCTGCCGCCGGCCCAAGCGTCAGTAGCTTAGACGTCAAGTTAGGTCAAGGGTGCTTAGCCACCAAGTTAGGTCTAGGGTTAGTCCCCTCTCTATATAAAGAGAGGCACGTCTGTCATTTGGAGGGAGAAAAGGAATAATGAAGAAACAATTCTAGTCTCCCTCAATCTCTCAAGCTCTTGGCAAAGCATAAGGCCAATTCTAGTCTCCCTCAATCTCTCAAGCTCTTGGCAAAGCATAAGGCCTAGTTATCTACCAAATATCGATCTACATAACATACCAAATACTAATACTAAATAATGAACAATATTGATTTTTTGGGGAAACATAACTTGTTGTTAGTACTTTCAGCAATAACTCATTTGAGAATGCATGCATGGAATTTGATGAAGAGAATCTAAAGCCTACATTCAAGATACTATGGGGAATACCAGGTTGCGTTATGTTTCCCTTTCCCTTTTTTAATCATTTAAATATTCAGATTTGCTTTGACAATCTCGGTGGTCAATGCCATGGAAAAAATTAAGCCTTAGGAAACAACCCTATGCTGATGATGTCATTTTAGTCTATCATTCTTACCTTCGTTCTTCCCTAATGAACTAATGGGACACCTCATATGCTTGTAATATTTGTGACCATCAATCCTCATGTCCTCAAACCTTCCTACTAGCTGAATGGCTTTATGACTGTTGTTTGCACTAACAACTGGTCTTATTTCATTATTCTTGAACTTTCTTTTGTGTCCATGCTTCGTTACACATGTAGGTCGCTCGAATGCAATCAATATTGCTGAAAGGCTGGGTTTGCCTTTGGATATAGTAGAAAGCTCCAGGCATTTACTTGGAACAGCTGGTGCAGAGATAAATGCTGTATGTTTTTTCGGGCACTTCTCTGCACTTAGAACTTGCACATGGTTAGATTGTTGTCCAAAATATCTTGTTATGATCCTAAGCTCTCCAAGTTCATCTTCTGCAGTTGATAATGGACATGGAAAGATTCAAACAAGAATATCAACAACACTTTCAGGAGGCACAATATCTTATTATGTGAGAATGTCTTTATACATAGATTTGTGTACTCTACAGTTCTACGTTTGAGTATGCTGTGATTCCCTTTCCACGCCACACATCCTTGCTTTTTTTCTTTTTATAATGTTATGTTCAATCTATACGGCTATACCTTCTTTTGGTACACATTGTGCTGCCCCCTTCAGTGGGCAGTGTTTTCTTGGCTGCATCTTTGGTGTGCAGCTGCTGGTGGCTTGGGGGCTTTGCTGTTCTGTTGGGGAGGTCGTAGTTTTATCTGTTGTGGGGTCTGCAGGGTGCTAAGTTGTATGGTTGTTTTGTATTCTTTTTTTTTTCTCCCTTTCCTTACCTTCTAATGTAACTTGTGGCAAATCTCTTGCAGCCCTCTCGAAAAAAAATAAAAACGCATATAACAGACTTTGAGGGATGCTTGTTGTTCAATCATTGCTTTCTATGCCTTCTAACTGAACTTTGAGTCCATATCTTTTCTCATGCCTTGGTGTGTAAACTGCTTGTCTCATGTGACTTCTTTATGAGGTGGACCGTGGAACTGGCAGTCAAATGATATCTTCTATCCATTAATGTCTCAGGCAGTCCAAGGAGCTTCATAACAACTTGGAACTGGCACAAAAGAACATTGTAGACCACACTTCTGCTCAAAGAAAACGAAAGGCGAGAGTAATTTCTGAGTATGCTGTTATGGCCCGTTCTATCATTCGTAAGAAGTTTCAGCAGTTCCAGGAATCTGCTATAGCTGAAAGACTCAAAGAAGAGGAGAAGGCTGTGAATGATGCTAAATCTGACAGAGTGAAGGATCCTGTGCTGGCAAATACTTCTGCCATTGGAAAGACACAGAACATAGATACCGACTTGGGCATGGCAACCAACGGTAAAGTACAGAGTACTATATGGAACTCTCTTGTTTTTATATTACTATTAATCTCCACACATTCTGAAAACTTGTTAAACTTCCAAGGTTTCCTTCTTTTTTTTTTATACTTAGATGATGAAGGTGGGGTTCCGGAAGTTGGAGATTCAGTCTATGTTCCTAAGCTCAAGAACGAAGCTACTGTAGTCAAAATAGATTCGTCCAAAAATGAAGTTCAAGTCCAAGCCGGTATGATGAAACTCAAACTAAAGCTGAAAGATGTTAAGGTTCAGAAGCGGAAAGTATCCAGATAGAACATTTAGCAGAGATTCAGATAAGTGCATATGCTGTTTCATCCAATTCATACCATTTCGCTGGCCTCATTTTTCAGCAATAAATTAATATAATCTTTCAAGTGAAAATATAGATTTATTATCTGCATGCATTTTTAATTCTTAGCAAACTACTTGCGGTACTCGAAAACCTTCGGCACAGTTCCAGAACAGCTTCAGATTATCACTTTTTAGAAAAGGAGCTTGAGATTATCACTTGTATATGCAATACAGTTCATCACTAATTTATAAATTGTAGTAGCATGCCAATGAAATTGTTTAGCACTAGTTGGTCACTGGACCAAATTGGCCACATTATAGAGATGTTTCTGTGCTGCACGTGAAATTATGGTCAATCATGATCTTTAGAAATCACTATCAGGCCAGTCCACTCATCTGTTAAAAGAACTTCCAGTACGGCGCATCCGCGTCTGTGTTGCCCAAACAAAGAATAGCTTGGGCTCCGGTTTGAAACATCTTCTTCAGTTTCTCATCTGAGTTTGTGGATAATCTCAAGGAATCCGACAGTAATCTGTAAAACATATTTTCGCTGCGGTGGTCTGGCAAGCCATGTGCGTCCACAACGAGGAACGTGGTAAGTAGGTGTTGGACAATGGACACTGTTGTCGGCGTTACCGCAACGCTTCGAATTTGGACCTGACCCACAAGGCCACAACACATGCTGATAATGTCTTGGTCGAAAGCTACCACATTAAAAAATAAAGAAAGAAAAGGCATTGGTACTTTTAAATGGCTTACCATCTTGGCGAAGGACGGGTTCTTGGTTGTTTTTGTGCCGAAGTAATTTTTTAACTCTATTTCATGGATGGCCCCTTGACCCTCGTACGCATAATAGCTTAATCGCATTTTATATAAGGAATTATGTAGTATTGGAGGATGGGAGAGGAAAACGGATTCGTGGTACAGTGCCGTGTCAGAGGGATCCCGAGCGGTTGAATCCGCACCAAACGGGCCCTACCTAACCTAACCCATCCGCGTGCGCTTGGTACGCAATGCCCTCTCTATGCCAGGTGGGGCAACCCTCCCACCCAACGGCGACGGGCCCCACATCTCTTTTCGTTGGAGCTGTGGGTCGCAGTGACGATGATATCAGTATTATCCTCTCCACGGAATTCGCGGCGAATAATTAACGTTGCTTGTTGCCGGTTGAATGAATCCATCACATGGCTGGTCGCTAGGGCGCGTGCACACGCGTACGGCTCCCATTCGTGGGCGGTCAAGCTGCTGAGCTTCTTGCTGGCTTAGCCGGCTCAGAATTCGGCTCGCCCCTTGTTTAGTTCCCCAATTCTCCCCGAATTTCACTATAAAAAAGAAAATTCTCCGTCACATCAAAATGTCGGCAAATGCATGAAGTACTAAAT
Source organism: Saccharum hybrid cultivar R570 (assembly GCA_038087645.1). Taxonomy (NCBI): domain Eukaryota; kingdom Viridiplantae; phylum Streptophyta; class Magnoliopsida; order Poales; family Poaceae; genus Saccharum; species Saccharum hybrid cultivar. The sequence continues at coordinate 28,027,696 of JAQSUU010000015.1, read as the reverse complement.
ATTGATGAAATCAAAAACTAATTACACAGTTTTATTGTACTTTGCGAGACGAACATTTTAAGCCTAGTTAGTCAAAATTTGGATAATTTTTACCAAATACAAACGAAATGCTACAGGAATTCTGATACAGCGTTTTTCTCGCCTATTATGTGAACTAAACGAGGGCTCGGCTCGGGATCTACGACTTCGCACCTAACCACTGCGCATCCACTTGACCACTTTTTTGTTTGCGACCTGCGAGACAGTGAGGCTGAGAGCGAAATATCCTGTAAATTGCTACTAGTACTAGTAGAGACTAGAGAGTAGAGACATAAGTCAGGCGAACTGAAAGCACCACGATTTTCATAGAATCCGTGAGGATCACAATTAGCAAAAGAAATTCAGGTATTGTTGACTTAGGCTGTATTCAGTTTCCTATTGAATGCAAAATATAAAATGCCAACTACTTTAGAATGATGAAATGCAAAATGTCAAAATTTTTATAGGTGCGTTTAATTCCATCCAAAATACTAAATTTTTCATGAGGTGGGTGAGGGCTTTTTGGCTTCTCGAGGCCAAAATCCAAAATAGAGAATTGATACCTTTTTGCCAAAAGTTTTACATGGTGTTTAGTTCCATTCTGCAAAATGATAAACCAAAACCCATAAATTTTTGGGTAAAATAGGGAACTAACACACCCTTAATCATTACTCAAAGCATGGAAGTTGGAAGCGTTCTCAGAGACCGCCTGGATGAGCCTAATCCGGTGTTGTCACTGACAAGTCTAAAAATCAGATGAGATGAAACGGCGACGCTGGATTGTGACGCGCTTCTTGAGTAACCTTTTGCTTTTTCAATTTTCTGTGGGCCAAGCTGGGGGCTTTTGGGGTCTTCTAGAACGTAACCACACCGGTGCCGCTCAAGTGGAGCTGTTAGGTGAGCTAACACTCGATTGGAAGACAGATACGACCGTGTCCTTTGGCCCGTGAAACTGTAACGATAGAGGACGCACAGCATGCAGCACTAGGTAAAAAGTGAAGCAGGCAAGCGGCTGCCTCCTATATTTAGTAATTGTCTTTTTCTTTTCTTAAAAAGCGCACACACACCGATGCAATTTTTAAATGATACTCTCTACATCTTAAATTATAAGTCATTCCAAGAATCTTGGAGCATCAAACCATTTCAAGTTCAACCAAATATATGTGATAAGATAATAACATTTATGATGTCAAATAAATATCATTAGATTCTTCATTAATTATATTTTTATAGTATACCTATTTGATGTCATAAATCTTTTTAGTTCTCTCTATAATTTTGGTCAAACTTAAAATGCTTTGACTCTCCAAGATTCTTAAAATGACTTATAATTTAGAATGGAGGTAATATTATTTTAATAAATAATCGTAGAACTAGATACAGTTATAGATGTTGAAAATTATTATTTAGTGCTCAACTAGGGATTATTCTAAGGGGTGTCTTTTCACCCCCTCTCTCTCTTTCACACTTGTAACCGCCCACATGGACCATGTATATATATGCACACACTGTTCATTGGAATACAAGAATCATTTGCATCACTCAATCTCTCTCGTTCTCTATTTTCTAACACGTTATCAACACGAACACCTCTTTTTGGTGAGCAAGACTATCTCTGCATGTATTACATCACTTAACAAGTTCCAGTAAGAGTGAGCAAAGTACTCAGTCATGATCTTATAGACTGGATGACTTGGAATGTTGTATACATTTTATTCAGAGAAGTACGTGTCGACGCAAAGGTATATGCTATATCATCTAGTTTTCCCCACCGGGGTTTTTGGAAGATGATATTAGAAGCATATTGACCCTATGGTCAAGGTGTTTTTAGACTAAAGCTTTGGGTTTATCTCAAAGGGTCTAATAACATTGGTGATTGTATATCATGGCTTATTTTTCCCACTAGGTTTTAAAGAGTTTTGCCTGGTATACCGGTATTACTTTGGTTTTTCCCACAGGGTTTTCCAAATATTCATAAAGATACATAATAGATGAATAGTAAAGACTATAAGGAGCTAATTGATCAAGGGGGAGTGTTGAGAATTATTATTTAGTGCTCAAATAGGGATTATTCCAAGGGGTGTCTTTTCACCCCTCCCCCCTTCCTCTTTCACACTTGTAACCGCCCACGTAGGCCCTGTATATATATGTACACACTGTTCATCAGAATACAGTAGAGAATCATTTGCATCGCTTGATCTTCCTCGTTCTCTATTTTCTAACAATAGAGAAGCTGCAAGCACAGTTGTCGACATGTCATCAAAATACTGGCTTTTGAATTACAAATGCTGTCCATTAATGTGCCATGTAAGCCACGTCAATCCAGGTAGAAATTTTTATGTTGGATAGATCTTCCAGGTTTTCTGAAAAGCCAAATAGACTTTTCGTGTGTACACTCATGTCGTGCACCTAGCCCATATGCGAATCAGCATATAGATGAGAGAACGAGTCACATTATCTATTGGCCACTGGACGCCGATAGGCCTATTGGCCTTTTGAGTTGCCGATGAGCGAAGATATTTCACACCGGCATAGTTAAGTATCTATGCTTTTTAATTGTTTTCTATACCTAATAATAAATAGGCAAAAATTTCGTCATGATTTTTTTCCACCAATGATCTTACGTGACTCAATCTCGCGTCAACACGATACGGATATGCACATATACAATCTTAAACGGACTCCACGACCTTTCTTTAATAGACATGTGGGTTCGAGCAAAGAAGCGTACTCCGCGTCGCGTTGGGCCTCGCTAGCTCCCGGCGAGGACGCTGAGGTCACCGACTTCGCCGCCTCTCTGATGCAGCCGCCAGCGATGAAGGACGGTGCCGGTGCCAAAGATAGTGGCCCCATGGAACCCGACGCTGCGGCGCCGGCGGCACCGAGGATTGACTAGGCGTCATACTACGTGTCGTTGCACAACCACGACGCGCACTTCGGGAACGCCAAAGGCCGGCGTCCTCGGCGTGGCGGACGGCGTTGGCGCGTACGCCGAGTCCAGCATGGACGCGCGTCTGCCCCTATGTGCTGCTGGAGCGGGCCTACGGCGAGACGGTCGCGTCCGGTGTGCTAGGGGCATCGACGGCATTGATCCTATCGCTCGCCGACAACGTTTTGGAGTTGTCGTATATCAGCGACATCGCTTTCGTTGTGCTCCATGAAAGCAAGATCATGTTCCTGTTGCCCGCCGCTGCTGCACTTTTCTCGCACCATGCTAAAGAAGCTTCGCTCCTCCTTCACTACCACCCGACAGAAACAACGTCTTTTCTCCTCCAGGCTACAACGACCCTGTTTCAGCTCAGTGCCAAGGGCACAAGTAGCCGTGACAGATGCCAAGGCGGGGTAGTTCGCGATGAGGGCTAGGGACGTCGTGGTGGTCGGGACGGACGACATGTTCGTCAACATTCTCGAGGAGCAGCTGGAGCTCACCGTGTAGATCGGCACAAAGTTAGGCTTCTCGCCCAAGAACATGCTGGACATCATCACCGACGTCACTTACGAGAGTTCAAATCAAACAACCTCCAAGCTATTGTACAACCTCCAGTAGTCCCGTCAGGAGTCCATGACCCAGCTGATCGCTCTCTCCAAGTCCTGCGTTTATACATCCGGATTGGCGAGTCAGCGTTGACCTCATAGGTGCCGCCCGGCCGGTCGTGTAAGTGCAATCAAGCCTTAATGTGGGTTTTGGCGTTGATGACTACCAAATTAGAGGATTAATGAGATTTATCGAGATGACAAGCAGGGATTCGAAAAAAGAGGATGATGTACAGGTTGCAGGTACCCCAAAGTTTCAATGGATAGCCTTGCTGGACTCAAAGAAGCTTTACATTCATTTTTATTTTGAATATTGAGTTTAGGAAAAGCCGTTGTGGGGGATATACCCCCGGATACCCTCATGGCTATACATGGGCCGCACCATCCGAGGTGGCCTGGCCCACAAGATCAAGACGTGCACCGCAAGGCTACAAGGTGTACTAGACATTGTAATAGTACTAAATCGGATATTTTACTTGTAACCCTCCTCCTCCAGAGTATATAAGGAGATGAAGGGGTCCCCTAGAGGACATGTCATTCATCTCATTACATCTCTTTATACAGAGCAATACAATCTGACGCAGGACGTAGGTATTACGCCCTCATGGCGGCCGAACCTAGATAAAACCTCGTGTGTTGTCTTGCGTCACCATCTAGTTCGTAGCTTGCGCACCTGTCCGCCGACAATCTACTACCTTAGGCATACCCCTTGGTAGACTGCCGACTATATCTCGTCGACAGCCGTACTATAAAGGGGGACTTTAGAACAGTTAGTCAACTGTGCAACCAGATGCTCAAAACTCCAGAAACACATCCTCACTGTTTTGGCTAGGGCGACAGTGCCATCCTTAAGAGAGCGACAGTGCCGCCCTCAAGTGACCGTTGGGCCACTGGTGGTATTTATACCACCAGGCCCGCCCCACAACAGTCACCTTCTTCCTCAGCGCGTTCACTTCGAAAAGAACAGACCAGTGCTCTCGCTCTCCCCTCCATTGTTGCTCCTCTATCCCTCAAGCTAATCTTTGATTCCAACCATCAAAACTTGAGAGAAAAGGCAGCAAAACTCGATTGGAGAGCAGATCCACGGATTCCCAAAGTCTAAAGAGCATTTGGTTCACGTTTGGCTGGTGGTTCTAGGATTTGTTACTCTTGGAGCTTGCTCCTAGCCAGCTAGGCGTCGCCCTTGAGCTTGCCCCCTTGTGTGGCAACCTAGGGAGATCTGTAACCTCACTCTTGCAGCAAAGAAATCACCACTCATCTCAAGAGTTCACTCTCTTGACTCGAGAACGAGGAAAGGGCAAGTCTTGGTGGCAAGCCTAAGCCTTTTGTGGCTACCTCAACAACGTGGACTTAGGCAAGTCATGGTGGTGAGCTGAACCACGGGATAAATCTCTGTGTCTCGTGTGCTTCACCTTTACATTTCTGCCGTTCCACTTGTGCTTGTGCTGTTTAGGGTTTGGAAGTTAGATTTTTAATCTTGAGAACTTTATGTGGAAACCAGTCTTCGAGCTGGTGTTTACCTTTCTATTGCAGCTGTAAACTATTAGTAGTATATAGATTCTGTCAGCAAAGTTTCAAGTTCAGCAGATTTCATTAGCTTGAGCGGCAATGCCGCCCTTAGGAGGAGCGGCAGCGTCGCCCACTGTTCTAACAATGTTTTGAGTTAAATTTTTACAGGCCTATTTACCCCCCTCTAGACCATTTCCTCTTCCAGAGATCCTACAGGTCGCTACCCGCCTGCGCCTACTGCGGTTGGTGCTCCTGCTTCCGCGCTGGTCGGGGAGCTCGTGCTGCGGCTGGCTGCGACCTGTGATAGAAGCCACGGAGGCATGCAATAGCGGTGGCTGTGGAGGCAGCAGTGGCCGCGACGGCAGCCGCGGACTGCCCTGGATTCTTCTCTCCTCCAAGCGGGGCCTCTTCGTGATGTCGCACTTCGCCAGCACCACCACCAGCATGATCGGAGCTCCAGGCTTCGGACCTTCTACCTCGACAGGAGCCTCTCAGCCGGCTCCTCCAGCGCCCGCTCCCCATGCTGATCTGATCGAGGCCCTAGGCCAGGCACATGTATGGCTTTGCACTATGCGCATGGCTTAGTATCTTTCAAGACTGTACTGTACCCTTCAAGTACTTTGCGAACGTTTAACAATTGCAACATGCTACGATTTGGTCTTCAATGAAAAGGAAGAAAAGGTGTTCTCTACACATTCTGAACTAACGACACTGTTCATATTACATGCAGCATTAGTAATTCAGTACGCATCGAATTAACAAGCTACTCCTTTCTAGGCATGACATGGAGTTTGATCCAAGATGAATTGGATTAGAGCACGTGATCATTGAATAAATCTTTGTCGCAAATCATCCAAATAACTGTATAATAATTAGTACATACCCATTGCAACGCACGGGCATGTTTTGCTAGTATTTACTTGTATAGCAACGTAGTTTTTTTTAAACTTGTATAGAAACGTAGTTAGTATTGCTTGGTAAGAGTGTTGGGAAAGGAAAGACGATGTAGTATATTTGGAAAAGTGGACTTGTAGTGTTAGTTAGGAAAATAGATTCTGCTTGCTATTTGTATAATTAGGTATGCAAAAATAATATAATTTAGTAGAGACTTATTCAAAAAACAGTATTATAAAGATTGTTATGAAATCTTATCTTATCTTATAAAGCAAAATCCCACTACCTATTTCTTTGAGATTTCGTGAGGCCACATCAGCACCAGAGCCCCACTAAGTCACTAAGTACAAACACTAAATTGCATTCGCAAGCCCCACCACGAGTAACTTCAAACACTAAATTGCATTTTGCTGCCAAGCCACCAAGCATCAAGAGGTACTGTATTGTTCTCCACTTGGTTCCTTTAATACACCAAGCCACCAATTTAACTATATGTCTAAGCCATTATAAATTTTTGCCCTGCACCTTCTCCATGATGACTCCATCCAGCGTCAAACTCTCATGTCCTTCCAACTCTACCCACTTCCATAATGAAGCTAGCAGCTAACCAAATTCATCCGTATTTTCTCTTGGATACCCATAGCAACTAAATATCTAGATTGTTAGAGAACGATCTGTAATTTCTTATATATTAATAAAAAATAGAAAAATAGGGACCTATCAACAAAAGAATTTAGACATGTTTATCGGCATCAGTAACTCCGACAGGCCTATTGGCAAAAAATTTGCCAACAGATAAGTTGGCATCCCATTAGCCAATAGCCTTGTCGGTATTTCTAAACGCCGATAACACTAATTGGCTTCTAGATTGCCAAAAAGCACTCAGTCGGCCCTCTAATTATCGACTATGTCTTGCCTCTTCCGCCAAGGCCTAGTACCCTGCCACGTAGGTTTAACAACAATTCAAAAAGTCGACAAATGGCCTATCATCAATTGAACTACTAACACGATGATATTTTAGAGTAACACCTAATTATGTAATTATTTATTAAAATAGTATTATTCAAAAAAATTCACCACTGGTCACCCATTGTCTTGCTCGTCAACTAGCTTCTTGCCCCACCGCTAGTTCTTCTAGGGTTTTTGGTCTTTTCAATTTGGGGTAATCAAGAGTTTGGGAGATGATTGATGGAAGGATTGTGACTTTCATGCTCGTGAGTCAAAAGAAAGTGATGGATTGATCGAGAATTAAGATATACTTCATGGAGTAGGTGTTATATCTAAGTGTATATAAAAACTATGCTTTAGAAACGCAAAACGTCACAGGGTCTGTTTAGATGCCAAAAATTTTTGGCTAAAATTTCTGTAGCACTTTTCGTTGTTATTTATCAAAATTTGTTCAATCATAGACTAACTAGGCTCAAAAAATTCGTCTCGACATTTACAGATAAACTGTATAATTAGTTATTTTTTACTTATATTTAATGTTCCATGCATGCATCTAAAGATTCGATGTGACGGTACTGCACAAAAAATTTTGACTCATTTTGGCCATCTAAACGAGGCCTATAATAGAGAATGAAAATAACTGTGCACGTGCTGCAATCATTGTTGGTTAAACTATTCTACTGATTCTGACAAGTGGGTCCCTCCTGCAACGGTCGCATCAACAAAGTCCATTTGTCATGTGATTGCCACGAAATGACGGAACAAGCTGGGCCCTTCCCAAATTCACCCCTAAGTTCCACTATAAAAAAGAAGATTTTTCGTCACATCAAAATACCGGCGCATATATGGAGTACTAAATGTAGATGAAATCAAAAATTAATTACACAGTTTGGTTGTACTTTGCGCGACAAACATTTTGAGCCTAATTAATCAATGTTTGAACAATTATTACCAAATAAAAACAAAATTACTACAGTACTACACAGTAATTCGGAGAGCCCCAAATTGAACATCTAAACACGGCCCTGCTCGTAGCTTTGGCTTCATAAACTTCCGGAGACACCAACGAGGCAACGACGAGGCGATGTCTAATAATGTCTGGCATGGATAAACTATCGGAGGCAGGGCCCACTGATCGAGCCGTGAGCCGATCCAATCTGAGCCGCCGCTGGTGCAGGGAGCCAGGGACACTGCCCGTGCACTTGCGACTGAGCTTCGTGTCGACATCTCAAGCCGCTCGGCCCATGTGTGGGCATTCCGGTCATTTGGCCAAGGCCACAGATCCTATAAATCAGGCCCCTTCCTCCTCCCCGGCCGTCGCTGGCTGCTGGGGCTGCGTGGGTCGCGTTTCGCGGGCGTAGAGAGAGAGAGCGAAGAGGGCGAGGGAGAGAAGGGGGTCAAGCCCTACGCGTCGTCTCCTGCTGTTTCTTCCCATCCCTTTTCTGCCTGGGCTTCCACCGTCAACCTTGCTGGTAAGTTGCATCGCTTTTACTAGAGAGAGGCTTTTTCCTCGCGAATGTTTTGGGTCAGAGTCTGTCTTGATTTTGGTTTAGCTGTTGTTAGTCTGAATCGTTCGGTTGCGTTTATCGTGGATTTGGACGGCGAGACGCCGCTATATGAGGAATTATTTTGAATTTATTGCGGATGGTGGGGGTGGTTGTCGGTTGGAGGGTTTTACCGTTCAGATCTAGTAAAATTGCAGTGGTGGAAGAGAGGAGACGAGTGGGGCAGTTAGGTTTCTGGGTCCACGTTTGTTTATTTTGGGTGAGGATGGTTTCTGGTTCACCTACACGGTTGAAAGGGATGCGTGCTGACTTGTCAAGGTCCTTTTGTTTTTGTTTGTATCTGCGAGATTCTTTGTATCTACTTGGATAATTTTAAAATCGTTCAAGGTTCGATGCCAGCTGTACTACCCGCAACTCAGATTTGGTTTGGTACCATGAATTTTTACAGATTTGGCCAAACTGCATGAAATTCAGTGGATTATGTCATATTATTATAGCGTCAAGCGCCTGAGTGAACTTTTACAGATTTGTGACGTGGGCAATTGGGTAAAGTTGGCGTGAAATCATTGTGCTATAGTTTATTTGTAATTATGCTAGATTACCGCACTGTTGGTTAATCTGTTCTTATCATAACAATTGCCAATGCACAGTGGTCTACCTTTCTTCCACATATTACTCAGATGAGTTGGCTCAGCAGTAGCATAAAGAAATAGCACATTGTGGTCATTTCAATAGCTCCCAAACAGAACTCTGAAGCAAATTTTTGTTTTGGGTTGCAGAAAGTTCTGACCTCAGAAACTGAAAGGGGCCTGTGAAGAGTTTTCTTGCGGCAGTGCAATGGAGGTATTTGGCAAATCTGTGATTGCTGAGCCCAGCAATGTGATTTTCTTGTCTGCAATCCTTAACACAGAAGGGTCAAACCCTAGTCACAAGTGTGACAAGAGGTGCCAGAACGAGCACATTTTTGGGAACATGTACCGTTGCAAACTGACTGGAACCACTCACATCTGCGACAAAAACTGTAACCAGAGGATCCTCTATGACAACCATAACTCACTTTGCCGGGTGAGTGGGCAGTTTTTTCCGCTCTCTCCATTGGAGCAGCAAGCAGTGAGGGGTATCCGCAGGAAGCATGAAGTGGACAGCAATGAAGGCTGCTCCTTTAAGCGCAGGCGTGGTGCACAGCTGCATCCTTCCCCCTTCGAGAGGTCCTACTCTGCTGTGTCTCCAATCCCAAGCCAGGTTGGAGATGGCATGGACCTGAGCTAGAGCTAATGAGACTTCCTTTTCTTCGGCCAGCCACCTAATTCTGTTCTGTCTACCCCTTTTCCCTTCGATTACAGGATGGAACTATAAGAGCTTCCTTCTTTGTAGTCTTATATGAAGGGATATGAGACTCCTTAGATGCACCGAATAAATGTCGATGTAGTATCTATTCTGTTTCATGGAACCTTGTTGTAAACTTGTGAACTTTGATTGAGTGCCTATTCTGATTTAGTGGTACTTTCAGACAATCATTCGCTGCTTCTCTTTCTTTTTTCACACTTCCGATTTAGTTATTTTGTGTGTTTTACTTTATGTTCAACTAATTTCCCTTACTTCTAATTTTGATTCTTTGATGCAATTTAATATAATTAAGCGGTGTACATTTGTCTGTCAATGTAAATATGTGAAGGATTCTATGGTCCTGTAATCCAGGCACAGGGAACTGACTTGCCTTTGCTGACTGAAGTTTTTGTACAGCTGTTACTAGTGTTTTGCTTGACAAGTTCCTAATCAAGCTTGAATCATTTACGGTTTGTTCTCATATAGCTCAATTCTATCTGTTGCTTAACCCTTTTTTACAGGATATGTTTCTAACGCTTAATGTTTTCCTCATGTTCCTTTTTGTCTTGTTTTTCCCCTTAACATTTGTTGTATGCAGGACCATCCAGGTTCTAATCGTTTTTGGGAAATGTTTTGTTCTTTTTGTATAATTATATTGCTAGCTTAATTTCATTTGTTAATTACTTTGCTTTGTTTTGTTTTTGCAGGTGAACATGCCGATTCTATTTTCATCGTCGGGTGGCAAGAAACTAACCAAGGAGTCTCTTCTCATTCCTTGCTGTGGAGGACTGTTTAGCTGCAGCTGAGCAGCATGCTTTCCAGGTAACTGATTAGCCATATGTAGCAGTGTCGGAACATGATTACATATTACATCTTTGCACTAGGATCAACTGTTATTGATACATGAACCTCTTCCTCCTGTATGCATTTAATTATGAGCTTGTTGCATATTAAGTGAAAATAAAAGAGCATGTTGCATACTAATGATTATTACAGGAAAATCTGACAGTCATCGATGATATTTTCAGGTCCATGTCAGCATGCAGGAAGTTAGTTTCTTTTGCTGTCATGCCACAACCTCTGTTACTGGAAATAATAAGCCAAATCAAGGCAGTCTCTTTGCTCATGTAAAACAGATGGATGTTCTTGCTCTATAGGCTGAGTGAGGAGAGGTAGTTCTTCTTTTCTCATTCTGTTCTAGTATGCCAACAGAAAGCATTTTTGCACCTTGAGATTTTCCGCAACAGTCTAGTTTAGGGTTGTTACATCCAGGATGATATGTGCATTTCTTTTCCACTTAACTGGTAAGGCCAGTCTCAGTGGGAGTTTCACTAGAGTTTTATTTGCATTTAATAGCCTGCCACATATGCATTTTTGATGACATGTCAACATTTTAATGAAGAGAGAGAAGAATTGAGTTTCATGGGGATGAAACTCTCTTCTCTTGGCACAGTTACCAACTCTCTATGAGTCATAGAATTAAATGTCTATGAAACTATGGAGTGAAACTTTCCATTGAGAGTGAGTGTTTCATCCGAGTTTCATTTCATTCTATATGACATGGCAGTCTTAGAAACAACGAAATGAAACTCTCCACTGAGACTGGCCTAATGTTCAGGTCCCCTGCTTGACAATTATATTTGTTCTGTATGTCGTGCAGAACATAAATTGTTGGAAGAGAAGTTTGATGCTAACACTTTACGAGAAGGACCGAGCCAGAGTGCCAGACACAGTAACATCAAACTGAGATACTGATGCTGCAGTTTACCAACTTTTTCGATAGGGCAGATTGAAGAGCAGCAAGATCAGCTTCCATCTGCAGTTTGAAGAAATCTTTTTAAGGTCTCGGACTAAAGGAGAATCCTTCCGGCAATCTTGCCTTCACCCCAAGCATACTGCGTATCTTGTAATGATTGTAGTACTTGACAACTGTTACCAAAGTATTAGATGCTTTTCTTTCGCCTGAAGTTTTGTTGGTACCCACTACCCATCTCGTCTGTCTGGAAGAAAAAAAATGTTTTTGGTCAAATGGAATTGCCATTTTCTGCTATGCATCCTAAGGAAATGGTCTTTAACTCGGTATAAAGGGTTTTCCAAATTGTAAGATTTGACCCTCAAGGGCTTTCTTTTGTCATGTTGATTTTTGTACGTTTTAAGAGCATCTCCGATAGATATTTTATCCAATCTCTTATACTTTAAAAATAGTATTTTAGGAGATGAAAGTGTTACAACAAATCTCGTATCTCATCTTCTATACCTATAATTTTCAAGAGAGCTCTTAGTCCTCTCCACTATTTATCTAAAAAAGTATAGGAAACATGTTTTAGGTAATCTGCTATAGTGCTCTCTTATATTCTAAATTGATTTTATGTCCTAAAATAATTTATAGGAGATGTAATATGAGAGATCTGGTGAAGATGCAAACGCGCAAGTTGTTAAGAGAAAAGAAGGCTTGGCAAGGGATTATTCCCAATCTATGTTTTTTTTAGTGTTGTGGTTGTGTACTTGTGGCGTAACCTCGAAAAGGCCCAAATTGGTATGAGCTATCGGTCTGGTCCATTTTAGCCATAGAAGCCGATCACTCTGCAGGCCGACGGAAAGCAATTAAATTTGGAGGGAGTGTGCAGGTGGGGCGGAAAGCTGCACTGTTACAAGGTAGTGCCGTCGCCGGACCTTTTTTTTTTTGAGTGTTGTGGTTGTGTACTTGTGGTGTAACCTCCCAAAAGCGGTCTGGTCCATTTTAGCTATAGAAGCCGTTCACGATCACTCTGTGGGCCGGCGGAAAGCAATTAAATTTGGAGCGAGTGTGCAGGTGGGGCAGAAAGCTGCACTGCTACAAGGTAGTGCCGCCGCCGGCTCACAGAGTGATCGTGAACAGTTGTCTACGACTAAAACTTTCTCAATGGACAATTTTATTGAGTACCCCATCTATCTCAAACTATAAGTTGTTTTGTTTTTTATATAGAGTTTTGGCTATTTATCTAGATATTATATCATAATTGAACATCTCTAAAAATCTTTTTTAAGCTCACTTTAAGTTCTCATTTGGAGAGCTGTGTTTTTAAATGTTCTTTATATCTTTCTGTCCTCAACAATTTTTTTTTATAGTTGTACGTACTCTAGAGAGCCATTTCCGCTCTCCATCTTTAGCCAGCAAGAAACTCTAAATAAAGAATAACGATATTTGAAGATCTAATTGAAGAAGTTGTTGGAGTAAATCTTTTTCACTAAAAGCTTTATTTGTATTAATATGGCAACGGAAGGATTTAATTGTAAATAGCAAAATACAGTATTTTTCTTGAAACTGACATCGGGATTGCAGGCACTCAGAATTGGGTGTGTGACAGGCTGACAGCCCGTGTACGCGGCGGCCGCACGGCGCACCACGAAGCGAACGCAGATGAGGGATGTCAGGGAGGCGAGGGGCAAAGGCAAAGCGAACTGAACCGATCCGCGGTTGTGCCCGCGCCACGCTTCCTAGAATCCTCCTGTAGTTCAACCCACTCGCACACGGAGGAGCAACGCGCGGACAATGGCGCTCGCCGCCCCTTCTTCCCTCCGCCGCCTCCCGACCACGCCACCGCAGGCCCCTTCTCCGCCCTATGCCTCCCGCCTCCGCTCGCGCTCTCTGCGGGAGCCCCGTCTCTGCCAGAGACTCGTCGCCGCCGGCGCCGCGGCGGCCACGGCTCCACTCGCTTCCTCGCCCACCACCGTACGTACTCAACGAGCTCCTCCCCTCCTTACGAGAACCCGACACCTTCTGACGCTCTGGTCTCGCAGGCGGACACGGAGCGGAGGAAGCACGAGCTGCTGCGCGCGGTTCAGGAAACGCGGCGCGGATTCACGGCGGGGCCCGACCAACGCGCTGCCATCGAGGAGGCCGTCGTACGTACGAGTCCTAATCGGCCGATGTCTAACAATTTGCACTCACGCAACGCGGCGGCGTTTGTGACACTGTGCTGGGTTTGCTTGATTTTTTGTGTCATGTGCAGGTGGCCGTGGAGGAGCGCGGTGCGGGGGAGGGGACGCCACTAGATCTCGCGGCGCTCGATGGCACCTGGAGGCTGTGTTACACATCGGCGTCAGACGTGCTTGTGCTGTTCGAGGCGGCCGAGAGGCTTCCACCCCTGCAGGTTAAACTAACAACGTGTGTTCAGCGATCTGTCCTAACTCGTCGTTGCAATTGGATGCCTACTTAAAGCCACCATCTAGCTATCAATTACAGATGCCAGCACATTTGAGATCGGCTGCAAATGTCAGTAAATTGCCAACTTCCACGTTTTTAAATGTTCACTGAGAAGTATTGCTAAAAAGTGCGACACACGTTTGTTATGTTTGTCGTCGCTCATTAGGTTGAGCACTCGAGGCATTAGAGAATAGAAAAGAGATGATGAGTTTAAGAGTTTAACTTCTCGTACATCAACAAGATGCTTTCTCTGTGTAGTGGATAGTTCATTTTCCTCTTACTGTTTATCACTGGTGTGTTTGGGCAATCGTATTTGAGAAATTTAGGGAGAAGGGTTGGAGCCTTGTGATCAGGGTGGTTTTTGTGGTATGCAGGTGGGGCAAATATACCAGAAATTTGAGTGCAAAGATCGATCAGATGGTGGAATTGTGAGGAATGTTGTAAGGTGGAGCATCGAGAACTTGCTGGAGGTAACCATTCTATGGCTGTTGTACCTCTTGGGGCTCATTTCTTTCCTTCCATATCTCTTATATTAATTAGGAGGGTGAGGCTCCTGATCGCTTCTCGCAGGATGTCAACCATGTTGGTAATCTTGCTCCACCAATCGAGCGCCGAATCGCTCGCTTGTCATTTTCTGGTTTCAGGTTTGGTTGGGCCAGCCAGGAGGCTGCAAGGCACCAGACCCTTTTGGTGTACCTGCATTCAGTCACAAGATGATGTGCGGTTTTATTTAGATGTCTACCTGCAGATAGGGCACATTGACCGTGCGGCCAGCTGTGCTGTGCCAGTCTGTCCTAAGTCCAAATGCAATTTTGGATAATGAGCCAAGCGTAGAATTTGCACTTGGGTGGAACCCAGGTTTGGTAGATTTTGCAGATTTCTGGCGCTTTGGTGCAGCCAATGAATTGTGCTTGATATGCGATGCCACTGAGTATTCCCTGTTGCCGATAGCTGGCGTTCAGTTGGTTTCAAATATTAGAGCTGCTTGAGTTGCAACTACTGTAATTTTCTGCAGTATGAATGTTATTCGCTTTGCACAGACCACATCCAAAAGAGTGCTTCCCTTTTTAACTGTGCTTTTATATTGACCTGAACAACCTGACATGCTTGGTTATTCCAGCTACACCTTCAACACTTACATTTAATTAAAAATAGAAAGAGTGACTGTTATGGACGTCGTTGGGATTGGGAGGATTGAGGAGGAAGAGAGGAGAGCGGCGGCGGAGCTAAAGTACCCGCGACGCTACAGTACCGCGGGTACTGTTCACGTGAGAGAGCGGCAGAGGCCCGGCGGCTAGGGCTGTGAGGGGAGCTAGGAACGCCGGCCGCGGGGCTTCGCCCACGGCCGGCAAGAGAGAAGGTTTTTCCTTCTAATCTCTTACTTGATTAGATTGATACATCTCCTCTCCTTATATAGAGAAGAGGTCTTACTTGACCCCTAAGCAAGCGACTAATTAACCCTAACGGGCTAAGGCCCAATAGGCCCTTGGCTCTTCTAACATTGACCTTCGTATAAATGGAGTATCTTCTTTATCTTGACAGCACAGCTGCTGATGTACTTAAATGCATGGACCCTGGAATATATAAAGAGTATGATAGTTGGAGGTGTGCTGTTTGCTCCATATGATCATAAAATGCTCGCCGGTTTCATATTTTCATTGATAAGGCCATTTTTTTCTTTCAGAATCTGGTTAGTTTTCATGTTTTAAAGTACATCATTACTGTATTTCATACATTGAAGAAATTAACTTCTTACTTTGACATATTTTGCATCTTCTAAGCTTAGCTTCCTATTCTTTGCATGCTATGATGTACCATATTTATTTTTCAGCCTTTAGCCCTCCAGTTTTCAGTTCTTTCATGTTTGATTCTTTTAGCAATCTCTATAGGAGCAAGAAGGTGCAACACTGATGGTCTCTGCAAAGTTTGTTGTCCTGTCTAAACACAATATCTTTCTTCAATTTGAGGAGGTAATTCCTTTTCAAGAATAGCTAAATATGATTATTTGATAAAATGCAAAGCGAAGAGTTGCTAATTTCATGATGAAACATTTAATTTCCAGTGTTAGAAGAACAGCAGAAACGATGTATTTGCTTGTTATATGGGACTCTTGCATCAATGATTAAGCTACATTATAAGTTAGCATTCTCCATGACCATGATTCAATTCACATGCAAGATGATGCTATGTAACCAGATTTTTTTTTCTGGGACTGACTTGATGATTCATACAAGTGCAATATTGGAAATTTCTTCCCTTTTTTGGTTATACCATCCACTGTCTTAACCTAAACCTTTTAGAGCGTTCAGCGTTGTTCTTGCATTATCATTTGATTTTTTTTCACTAGTTTTCTTTGGCCATTAAGCATTTCAGGAGTTTTGAGCCATGGCTGGTTTTAGATGTGGCTATTGTTTTCTTTGTACTATAATGCTTAAACATTTGACACTTGACTTCTGACCCAAACTCATTGTTTCAACTCTTCAGCCTTCTTGAACAACAGCGATTTTGCCCTCTTTTGTTCAAGAAAAACAGTGTTTATCTTCCTTTTCTTTTGTGACCTTGGTTTTGAGTGTTAGTTGCTAGAACTTATAATCCATTGTATAACAGGTCGCTGTTGAAAATATCAAGATTAGCGAGCAACTGCAGGCACTAATAGCTCCTGCTATACTTCCTCGGTCATTTTTTAGCCTTCAGGTATATGCCAGCCTGCCAGGTTATATCAAATAATTGATTGTTGACTTGCATATTATCCTTGATTTAACAAAATCTCATTTATTCTTTCTTGGTCATTGACAAATATGTGCATCGGTATACATTTCATGTGTCCCCATAATATTGTTCTGAATTCTGTTAGTTTCAACTTTCAAGAGCTGCTAGTTCCTGTAGCATGCCACATGTCATCACTTTTGTTGTCTACTGCCAAAAAGGAGATATAAAGTGAAAAATATTATATTTACGATTAACATTTGCAATTTTGTCATGTTTGTCGTATTTCTTTAATCTTTATCATCTAACATAGGACAAGTGTTTCAGATTTCAATGTAGTGAATTTGTTTGTGCAGATATTGCAGTTCCTTAAAACCTTCCGAGCTCAAGTTCCTGTTAGTGGTCCTGAAAGGTAATTTTCCACACTGCTCAATTTTCCTCATTTCGTGTTCCTGTCTTTTGTATTTACCAAACTGAATTAAATGTCAGACGATCACCTGGAGGATTATATTATCTTTCTTACCTTGACCGTGATATGCTCCTGGGTCGTTCAGTTGGTGGTGGGGGAGTATTTGTTTTCACAAAGGCGCAACCTCTTACATAAAGGTTTTCTGATAACCAAGAGCATATCATCTGATGGCATGGCAGCTGTCCTTGAGCTTGCTAACTTACAAGGGGTATATATATCTCGCAATCTACAGTTTTTTTGGACGTGCAAATATGTGGTAATCACCTCATTCTAGTTTTTTAAGAGATAGATATGATCTACTTTGAGTTTTAAGAGATAACGTGCAACATGTTTTCTTTTACACACCAGTTGTGATATGTAGCTGGCTAGTGGTTGCGGATATATAAAGCTTCCTGGATAGTTCTATTTCATTTGAGTGTTGTACGAATACTGGAACTGTACCTACTTATTATTATTTCTAATTTTTGACAATAGTAATTTAACATTATGATCAGCAAAACTAATATGCCGATGTACTCCACTTTTCTATTCTACTAGATGACATTGACCTTTCTTGTGGTCTCCAAGACATGATTTCACCTTAGTTTCCTACTGTTGTGACTTTATTATTACCGTATAATCTAGTTGTATTTGCCTAAAGTTCAGTCTTTGTTATTTAAAATGCATGAATTTAATGTATCAAATAAAATGTGACTATTGATCTACTGGAATAGATGCTCGGTGGGTGGGTTTGGTAACAAATGCTGTTATGTAGCATAACATGGACACTGCCACATCTGGATAGTTTTTTTTTCCAAGAAAAAAATGAGTAACTGTAGGTTTGTGGAGGTGGAGCTTGCCAGTTCCTAGAAGTAAGAGAAGATTTGGGGAACTAAGGGTTTGCATTGCATATGTTTCCTTGGAAAGTCAACGTTGAAACATAAAATTTGACAGTTTAATTGGACAAATAGTTAATTTGTTATCTAACAACAATGATGGCAATAAAACCTTCAGTCTGAAGAAAGTAGAGGTACAATAGAGATGAAGCCCAACAAGAGCCAGACAAATTAAAGACAAAGGAAGAAAAAGATTGAAAATACATGCACTATGATTTAATCTGGTTTCCCCGGTTTAGTTGATGCAGAGCACTACTGCCTCTGTTTGTGACCACAATTAGACATTGGTTTTCCTTTTTTCTCCCTTGTTGTCTCGAGAGACCCTTGTTTACATCAAGGTTACATGGAGTCATGGATCATAACACATAACAGTTGTTAGGCAGGCAGCGGGCTGAAAAGTAGGATATCTTGTTTCCTTGTTTGATTTATGACTGAAAATTGCCATAACTATAACTCAGATATGGCACACAACTAAGTTTGGGACTGGGAATTGGACATAGCTACTTCGCCTCAATTGACTTATGCTGCACTGTTGTGGCACGCCACGTTTTGGGCTTTTACATTCTACGTATATAATAAACCATGCTGCTCCTACTTCAGAAGTTCAGAGTTCAGGGTCTGCTGTGCGTAACAGGTTTGCCATTAAGACTAGCTGAACTGCCGAAGTATAATTGATTTTTTTTCTTTTGGATTGATAGCACATCACATCTCTATGGAAAACCATAGGTCAAAATTTTGTTTTGTTGTGCCAATTATTTTTTAGGAGAATATTCTTTCCCCAATGCTAGGATATTCCCTCGACTGCGACCCTTGGTGCTCTCTCATATATACATGGTATAGTGCTTTACTAGTGAGGTGCATGTGGCAAATCACACACCACATGGTTTTGGTCATGGTGAATCCTCAGATTTGTTGTGTATGCTTTCGATCTCCTAGACCCCACAAAGAATTTGGATCCGTTGAATCTTTTATTACTTTATTGAACATATTTGAGTGGTGACCTATGGCTGGACTGGGTTCACTAGGTCGTCACAGGAGACAAATAAAATACATATCTGTTAGTTTTTTTTACAACACTATATCTGTTAATTGATAGTAAATCATGGCGACAAATGACCTTTTATCATTCTTATCCTTTAAGATTCCTGTGTTACAATTCCTACGTTCCAAACACCACTTTTTGTATATTTCCTATATTTTTCGAACCCTCTGTTTTTCCCATTATATTCCTATTCTTTTCCTGCGTTTCTCCCCCATTCCTCTATTTCTCTTCCTCTTTTCCAAACAGGCCTCAACCTTTATCTTTCTTAATTTATGTAAATGCAGAAGTGCTATTCAAGATGTACCGATCAATTTTGATTTTTCTAGAGAATAGAGACAGGAGCCTTGCTCTTTCCTGGCAATCCAACAAGTAAAATCATATCTATGCTGAATGACAAGAAAGTGGTTACTGGGGTTTCTAATACATCATATACAATTAATTTCTACGCCTTTGATGAAAATTTGACACGCACCACAACTCTTTGCTCTTTTCTTTTTCAAAATTACCATGTCCAAACGTAGTTCTGGTAATGCTTAGTGTTTGAACATTGAAATATTTTTTTAGGACTAAATGTCAAGTTGGCAACTAAATTAATAGATGCCGTTTATAAACTGCCATATTGTTTTTCGAGATATTGTTTTCTAATTCAATTTATAACATTCTTTTGTCTACTATACCCATTCTCCATTAGTTGATTCAATAGGCATCTCACTCCTTCGGCTTGGTGTGATTCACTTTTCCTTTTATACATCCATCATTTTTTTTGGATGTTGGTACTTCAGTACCATGCATATGATGGGAGTGATTTATATGAACTAGATATTTTATTGCTATTGTCTAGTAACATATGCTACTTGCTGTTTAAATTCAAAAAAATGAAGTTTTAAAATTAAAAGATTACTCTCTCCGTCCTAAAATAATTGCACGTCTCACTTATCAAGGAGTTATACCTTTTAAAGTTTGACTAAATATATACACAAAAATATATTTATGATGTGTAATAAGCATCATTACATTGATTGTGGAATGTACTTTCATGATAAATTTATTTGGAGATATAAAAATTGATACTATTTTTATATAACTAGTCATTTTTTTATAAAAAAAATCAACCTGCGGGGTAAGACAGCCCACAAGCATTCTCCTCAACATAAAAGGTAACCTTCTCATGCAGGTCGAGAAAACCGCCAATCCTTGTCCCATCCATACACGGCGACACTCTTGCCCATATGAGAACCAATCCCTGTCCTCGTTAGGGATGACCTTTCTCCTATTAAGTTCCCGTATGGGAAGCATTGGTTCCATCTTTATCCCCTAATAGAGAAATTTCTCATTGAGAATAGGAGATAGGAGGGCCATTGACATCTCTAGGGCTCGTTCGGCAGTGGCCGGACCAGGTTTCGTTCCTGGCCACAGTACTCCAGTTTTCAATACAAGCGTCTCCGTTCCACTCCGAACGACGCCCCAGAATGGCCCGTTCTGAACAAAACGAACGGGTCCCTAGTTGTTCCGGGTCCGACATGATTTGATTCCAGGCATTACACACATGCACTCCTCATCCCAGGAGAGGCTCCTCTGCTTTTGATCCCCTCCGGTTGACTGCACAGGTGGGACTGGTTCCGCTTATCCCTCCCTCCCTCTGAATTCGTTTAACTTGAACCAGTGCTATTGTGTAGAAAAACTACCATTTGTTTCTGTATTAATGAAAAGAGTGTAACCTCAAAGAGTTAATATTGTTGAGTAGAGAGAGTACAAGTTTATTTATGTTTTCAAGAAAGTATTAAATTTGATATACTCCTTTCGTCCCTAAGGTACAACTTTGACTAAATATATATTAAAAATATTAATATTTATGATACATATGTAGTATCATTGGGTAGATATTTGAATCTAATTTTTAATAAATTTATTTGGAGATATAAATGTTGCACATATTTTTTATAAATTGGGTCAAAGTTATCGGCACGCAAATTATGACGATAAACATTTAGAGACAGAGGGAGTATGTTATAATAGAACATAATATATGCATAACTCCATACATACCTTATGTCCTCGTATATCTGGCTTGGCCAAGCCGTCTGTGTCTCGGTGGCTCAATACTGACTTGGCATGTTTAGAATAAAGAAATAGAAAACACAGGAATGGTAGGTAACACCGGAATAGGATAGGATAGAAGTGAGAAAACATAGGAATGTAAAGCACAGAAAAGAGATACGAAATAGCGTTTGGAAAGCAGGAATAAAAAAAGCCTTAGAACCATACAAACTATTAAAACTAATGATAGTTTATTAGTAAATTTGATAGTTTATTAGTATCTCAGTTTCTCCTCAGGAACCATGCAAGCGGGGTACTGGACGCACGGTCCATGGACCAAATCTATTCAGATAGATATAACGTGGGGCCATCAGCAAAGGCACCGATATAGATATAGCTGTGCCATTCGTTCTTATCCCTTTACTGGTCATCTTCTTGTTCTCCCCCATACTCTCTCCTTTGCGAAACAATCTCGTCTTCATCAAGCTTCCTGCACGGACGCACTTCAACCTAATCACCATCGCATGCGCCTGTCAACCTCCGTCGCATGCACCTGCCTCGGGCTTCCACAAAAAATTTGAGTCGGAGTGGATGTTCTCGTTCCTCCATTTTGTGGAGGATAGCCGGCCTTTCCACCGGAACGGAAGGAGCCGTTCCTTTTATCCAAACGCCTCGCGACGTCAGCGAAACAAAGGAACCGCTTTCCTGTGAGATTCCTATGAGAAACCTCCATTCCAAACGGGGCCACTGAGCCTCAGCCCGCCTTGCTCCGGGTCCAGGTCAGTCTAATCAACAGTTCATATTCCACCATTATGTTGTGCTGATGCTGATGTAGCTACTGGGCAGTCGTTTTCCGTCAAAATTTATGAAAACGTGAGAGGCGAAGTCGCATTTCAAGCGATGTCGCCTATGTGCTGTGGGTTCTAGGATTTCCAGCGCCGGTGACTTGGTCTCGCTCTCCTTTAATCCGGTCATGTATGATGTGCATCGCCTTCGTCTCGTATCCTTTACTTGTGTTGGATATTTATTGCCAAATCGTTTCCGAGAACTGATTGATGTAAACGTGATTTGCAATCTCACAAACAATGATGGTTACAAGTCGTCTGTTTTTTTTTAAAAAAAGGATGGCTTTGTTTGGATGCAAAGTATTTTTGAAGTATAAATACTGTAGTTTTAGAAAATAATTTGGTTTTTAAAAGCTACGGGGTATTTGATATAACAAAATTTTAATCTCTATAAAACCATGGTTTTACCAAAACTGCAGTCTTTTTTATAGTTTTATTAAAAAATCCACTTATGATCCCTTCTATTTTTTCTTAAACCATAGTTTTATATATCTTTGTTTCGGGGTTATGATCGCCGGGTATCTGAAGGCATCTAGCCAGCAGGCCGAGCGGTCCACGATACTAAAGCTAAGCTTGAGCCTAAAGGACCGAGGCCCAGCTAAGCCAAGCGAACCAATCACTGAGGCCGGGGTCGGCCACGACCCCTCCCTCTTGCCTCAGTCGCACGCTATGCAGCAGCTCACGACCTCTCGCCGTCCTGACCTCTAGGAAGGGACGGGAGAGATCGAGCCTACCAAGGCACGCCGCACTGACCCGCAAGGATTAGGGGAACAACGGTCACCTCAGTTCGGTCAAACGCCATCCCTGCGCCACGCAACAGAGAGACAGGATAACACCGCGAAGCAGTGACGACCAGTACGGTGATCCACCGTCCAAATACGGTACGATAAGACACGCGTATGACTCCATCCACTACAGGATGGGATCCAGGGCGGTGGCCTTGACTTAGAGGCCATCCAAGCCAACAGAGGCCATGACCCCGGAGCCCAGAATCGTGGCCACCAACTCCACCAGCTAACAAGACGACCAACGACCTGAGGGCAGCCACTAGCTCCTATACGACGCCCCCGGGAGATCAGAAAGCGGTGACGAAGGCCACGGTGAAAACCACATCGCACAGGACGGCTAGCGAAACACTACCGTGCCCACAGTGCCGTCATGACTAACATTGTGGCACCACGTCACACCATGCCGCGACGTGGGCACAAGACCGACGACAGTCACGCCCGGACGTACGCCACAAGACGGCGTTATTTGCAAGCCAAGTTAGCTAGGCCCCCTCCCTGAGTCTCATGATCCTTCGGTCGAGAGAACCTTCATCTGTGCATGTGACCTGGCCTCGGACTCTATATAAGAGCAACGAAGGCACCCCTCCGGGATATTCCGATCTGATTCTCCATTCTCTCCGGGCTCTCGAAGCTTTTCTTTAGGCAGCCCATCTCCTAGCTCCAGCTCTCCTACCTCTTCCACCATTCTTGCACCCTCCATTATAAGAACTTTAGAGCATTCAAGTGAGGAACACGCACTCGATCATCTCTGAGACTGGACGTAGGGCTCCGGCCTGAACCAGTATAAATCATCGTGTCTTTTGGATACTACCATCGTCTTCCTGGAGCAGCGCGACATTCGTATAAATTTACTAGTCCGATTTATAAAACACCGATACTTTGACTTATAAAACTATAGGTCTAAGTTTTTAAAAACCGCGACATCCAAACAGGTCCTAATAGCCGTGGGATGTGGACTAGAGATCATTTCATAGTTTTGCATTTGACCTAGTATGTGTTAAAGGTGAAAAAAAAGGTATATCCAGTTGGTTCTGTGTCAAGATCATCCTCAATTTCAGCTACCTTGTCTATAACCAGCTTCGATGAAAGTAGAAGAAAGCCGATGCCATTTTAGGTTTAAAGTGTGGAATGAAGCAACAGTAACAGCTTGGTCGAGAAGACACAGGACGTCACATCTCTCTCGAAAGGGCTGGCATCGTCCTTGCTTGCGAACTAATTCCGACATTCCATGAAACATCCGATTTACACCTAAAAATTTTCCTTTTGCGAACTAAGCACAGCCGAAGTCGCGCTCCGGCTTTCTCGGAGAAGGTGGGTTCTGAACATAGTTCTGTGTGGAAGAACTCTGATCCCGATCGTGGCAATTAAGGTCAGCTGATTTGTAGTTTCATTGCAAGCTTAGTCTAACTCTTCCCTTTTGTCATTTTGTATCACCTTAGATTTGGCATTCTTTCAACCTTACATAGAAGTTTTTGACTAACATCGCGAAGCCATCTTATTGATGTTGGGTGATTTTTAGCTATCTAATACAACTAGTTAGATCCCTTTTCTAGTTGCACGTTGAGTTGCCGGCCATCAAAGCCTGTAATTTTTTTTTTTGAAGAAAAATAGAAACAGAGGGCAAAAACCGATCCGATTTTATAAATTAAAATGAAGCCAGCGAACTAGAAAGCAGATCAATAGCCACTGATTTATTTACAACCTTGTCTACATCTCTCAAGCCAATAATACATGAATCAACGTGGAGGGAGGAGGATAAAAATAACAAAATGTACAGCTCTACTCGTTCCTTTATATAGGATAATAATACCCGTCGATCGTTCAGGACGGAGCAGCCAGTTTTGCCGGTGATTACTGATTACACACACCGATCGTACAGCTCGACCGATCAATCCATCCTCGTTACGCCGCCGGCGGCGAAGCCCCGGATCCCGGACGACCTGAGCACGCCGTCGGCGAAGGCGAGGCGCTCGGACAGCGCCCTGACACGCTCCTGGTACTCGATGGCCTGCTCCACGGCCTCGGCCTCCAGCTCGCCGAGCTGCACGCACAGGCGCTCCTCGGCCTCCTCGGCCACGGCCAGCCGCGCCAGGGCCGCCTCCAGCTCCCGCCGCAGCCGCTCCTCCCTCGCCGCCGCCTCCGCAACTGCCCTCTCCAGCTCGGCGTTCCTCCGCTTCATCTCCTCCGCCTCCCCGCCGGCTCCCGCCGCGGCCACTCTTCTTGTCATCATGGCTACGCCTGCTGCTGCTAATACAATGTATGTACTCCAACGTTATTATTGGATCAAGCTTTGTACTCTTCAAAGTTCTCAGCTGGCTTGGGTTGGCTTAAACTTTGGGCTTTCCTTATATATAGGCCGGAACGGCAAAGCGGTGACCAGTGAATGACGACATGAAGGCGTCCAGGTTCAACGAACCAACCAATCCGAGAGGCGAGACCAGAGGTGTCGGTGTACGGGTACAGCAATGATACAAGTATATAGTACTTCCTCCATCCTAAATTTCAAGACGTCAACACTAAATTTGATCACTCGTTTTATTTAAAAATTTGTGCAAAATACCACTTTTTTATCGTGGCTTGCTTTATTAATAAAAGTTCTTCAATAATGACTTAAATTTGACTATATTTATATAATTTTTTTGAATAAGACAAGTAGATAAATTTGAGGTCAAAAAAGTCAAACGTCTTATAATTTAAAATAGAGGAAGTAGTTATTACATCCATGGTGACCGCATCGTCGCTGAGAGGTCGCCATAGATAGACTTTGCCCCTTCTCTCTCTCTTCCTCCGTCGTCGTCTAGATTCATAGCGCGATCGACGTGAATCGGTGAGTGTGACCTGATAGGCTGGTAGCGAGACAAACGCTGGGCGATGGAACTACTGGTGGAACGGGTCTCTGAATTGGATCACACACAACGGATTGGAGAGACGAATAATCATATCCACGGGTACTTCAAATTATCGTTGTATATACTTTTATGCGTGTGTGAAGTCAAATTTGGAATAGAAGTAAGGGAACGAGACTTCTAGTCCAGTTGAAAAGTAATGGGTTGAATTTCCTTTTCGGGTGTAATTTGTAGACGATGGTGAAATGTGTCCACGTTATTTGCGAGCATACTTTGTTAATTCTTCTGATGGTGTACAAAAACGAAAACATGACTTACCGTACGAAATATTTTTTGAGCCATGGTTCTTTTTCTCGCGTTATACTTTCATCCGTTTTCGTTTACTTGTCACTATCCTTTTATTGTAGCAGATTTGACCATCTATTTTTTTTCTTCTAAAAAATCTTAGATACTTCAAAATATATAACATTAATCAAGTATGTTCACTGAAGAATCATATATGTGAAAACTTAATGTATCTAAAAATCTTTTGTAGAAAAAAACGCATTATCAAAATTGCTACAATAAAAATTTGGTGACAAGTAAACGAAAACGGATGGAAGTAACTTGTCATTGTAATTTACTAATATTATAGTATATTATTTTCTCGAAAGAATATGTACTATGCTGGACAAACAGTTGACAGGGACCTACACAATGTGACGTTCTGATTTCTGACACAAGCGTGATATACCTGACGTGCAAATGCAAGCGAGGCCATGTTTAGATTCCAAATTTGAGAATCAAATTTTGCATAGTAAATGTTCCGTCATACTGTAGCAATTTTGTTTTTATTTGGTAATAATTGTCTAAATATTGATTAATTAGGCTTAAAATATTCGTCTCACAAAGTACAACAAAACTGTGTAATTAGTTTTTGATTTCATCTACATTTAGTACTCCATATATGTGCCGACATTTTGATGTGATGGGAAATCTTCTTTTTGTATAGTGGAATTTAGGGGTGAATTTGGACATGTAAACCAGGCCCGAGAGCAAGAAAGTAAAGCAGCAAGGGACCCAGGAGTACTATTTTTAGCAGCGTGACAGGAAGGAGAAACCCGCACATTTCATCTTCCTCCTAGCTCAGGGCGTGTTTTGATACGGAGAAATACACAGTAACAGGATATGGATGTATTGTTGGCAAAATAGAGAAAAGGGAAAACATAAATAAAGAAAATATATGAATAATTGTTTGGAACACAAGAATTAGAACAGGAGAATCCAAGTGGATTCACATTAAACAAAGACACATAAAATGTTGACTTGTGTGGACTCAGTAATTAACATGTGGTTTTTTTTCCTATGTCATCCTTCATGTAAAATGGGCCCAAACACTACTAAAAATGATTTTAGAAAATAGTCTCTCTAATTAGGTAGACACACTTAATGACCGTCTCCGTAAATGGCTAGAGGGCCTCCAAGAAAGTGCCCATCTCTAGAATCATTTACGGAGACAGGCGTGCTAATGTGGCCGTCTCTGAAAATCAAGGTGATCGTCTTAGGACATTCGTCTCCGTAATCGATTTTTAGAGGTAGATATCTTAAGACGACCGTCTCTGTTAATCGATGATTTTTAGATGTGACCATTCTAAGCGGTTGTCTCTAAAAATCAATTTATGCAGGCATATGTCTTAAGATGCCTCATCTCTATAAATAGTTGCAAAAAAATAATTCATGACTTTTTCATATGAACTTAGAGGAAAATAAGCTTTATATCAAAGTTGTAGTCCTCGACGTAATCTACAACTTTGTAGGTGAAAAGTTTTTCTTTAAGAGTCCTACAATATTATTTTAAGTTCACATGTTTTGAAATTTAAAATTTTCAAACAACTGCAGACGTTTATATAGTCTATACCAAAGTTGCAGGTCTAAATACAATCTACAACTTTGTAGTTGGATTTTTTTATTTAGAGTTGTTTAGAGTCTCAAATATATGTCGTAAGTTCATAAATTTTAAAAATTAAAATTTAGAGTTGCTAAACTACCTTGAATGTTGTTGATAAGTTTTTATTTGAAATTTTTAAGTGTCTCAAATATTTATTTAAATTCATATATTTTGAGATTCAAATTTTTGAATTTTTCTAACCATCTCCGATGGAGATATATCCTATACTAAAGTTATTGTGCTTGACAAGATTTAAAACTTTGTTGTGTAAACCTTTTTTATTTGAGTTCATTTAGTGGTCAAAATATTTCATATAAGATTACGAAATGTTGATATAAAAAGATAGCATCCATACAAACTCACAATTGAGTTTGTGGTGTAGTGGTAGTGAGGTGTATGGGTGAGCATTAGGTTGTGAGATCAAAAATGAGTATTAGGTTGTGGGTTTGATTCTCACGTAAGACTCAATATTTTTTTTAGTTTTCTAGAAACCATTTATAAATGGCATAAATTCCCTGCCTCAGTTGATAGAAAATGCCCGTCTCTGATGTTTATCCGACTAATGATGTTATTATTTTTTTAGAATTAGATAATACAACGTAGACGACCACAACAAACATATAAATGGCATAAATTCCCTGCCTTGGTTGATAGAAAATGCCTGTCTCTGATGTTTACCCAACTAATGATGTTATTATTATTTTTAGAATTAGACAGCCCAACGTAAACAGCCACAACAAGCACACATATTCACCCATATAAACACACATACACAAATCTCACCCCTATGAGCACCTCTAAAGGATCGAGCTGGCAGATCTCGAGATTCACGAAGTCACCATAGGCACCTCGCTGTCCATGAGAATGTCGCTTAACAATGAAAGCATATCGTTAAATCCTGGAATAAATTCAGAAAAATATGAGCATACGTGTTAAGTCGAGGACTTAAACCAGGTGGATAAGTCTCACTACAAGGAACCTAACCAATTGAACAAGTGGTAATAATATATTTTGTAGAATTTTAAGGCATAATAAGATAAACTAAAGATTTTAAGATTGTATAATGGCACAAAATAATCATAGTCATAACCTTATATTATTTTAAGACAACTAAACGGTAGTATCTTTTATGAACTAGGCTAATCTATACCTAATACTAAAGAGACAAAATTTATGGCTTCTTTTTTTGTCCAACTTTGTCCAACACCAGCTTGGTTTTAGTGTGCGTTCACGGTTGCGTTAACATTGCCGAGATTAGGAGTGGGGAAGAGAAGAGAATAGAAAGAAATACAGGGTTCCAGATGTAAAGATGTCAGAGAGAAAAAAGGTGAAAGACCCTTAATAGTTTTGAAATACATCAGAATTCATGATATAAAATGTCTAGATCCGAATGGGCCTCTCCTGGTGGGTTTCTTTTTCAACCTAGGCTGAATCCTTGCAGTTGGGCCGGTTTCGTTGTGGGTAGGACCAAGCCCATGCAAGCTTGTTTCCTTTTCTTTCGTTTGTCTCCTTTTTTATAAAAACAAAGACCTTGCAAAATTCGTCAAAAATCATAGAAAAATAAAAAAAATACCAAATCAGTTTTGTTAGCTTCATAAAAATGTGTTCTATACATAAATGTTATGAATCTTGTTAGGTTATGCTTTGTCCATAGGTGTGTTAAATTATCCTTGTATATGTTACGTGTATATAGGTTCGTCGATGACCGAGAACGTGCCAGAGGTAGACCCGGAATACGTGGAGGTGGCCGAGGTCGTCGTCGGTGTTTCCAAAGCCTTCACTAACTTTTCGATGTTTAATTCCTACCCAAGGCAAGCTCCGGTGCATAACCCCTACTTTTCAGCAATTATTATGTTTGTTTGCGCATTAAGTTTTAAGGAGAAAGATTTACACCATCTGATGTAGTTTTGATTAGAAACAAAACTTATTTTTATTAAAAATATGGATTAGTCAATGGTACAAGTAATTATTTCGTGAACCAGAATATTGGGCAGATTATTGTCTAATGAAATTTAAACAAATGTATTTATGTAATTCCTGACGAGGGCTGCCGTCTGAAAAATCAAGAGAGGTCTCCCGTCATACTCATTGGCGGATAGACCAGTCCTTTACACATCGACAAAAAAGTTAAGGAGATTGATATGATGCATCAAAAAAGCTACAAAGGTTTAGTAGGACATTGTTTTTTATTGTCAGCATTAACTTATGTTGTGGATGTGATGATCATCACAAAATAAATTATAAAAGCATGAAACATAAATAGATTGTACCACTCATGTTATTATTTTGCATAAATGTTTAATAGTTTTTTCTCCCATTGCAATACATGGGCATATTTGCTAGTAATAAGAAAAAGACAACCAACATGCATTGGGACTATATGATGCGAACCAGGTTATTAGACTATTAGAACACGTATAAACAACCAATCATATAGCCATATAGGCTCCTATGTAGGGATTGGGATTTTGGTTTGTTATCTTTCTCCAGTATCAGCCACAAAACCATCAAATCTCAGAAGAATATATCAACAAAATTTCCGTATTTCCAAATCAACATCAGCTGTATATTTTAAGCCAAAATTTCTTCCGTCCTAGAACGAGGTCTGAAATTTGCCAAAGTCAAGAACTGCGGTAACCTCATATATAAGGCTTCTTTAGTACAGGTGCGCCCTGCGCCCTACCCGTTGTGATTAAGGATGAAAACGAACGGAAACGAACGGAAAATAGCTCTACCGTTTTCATTTTCATATTTTTTGACGGAAACGGGAACGGGAGCCGGACAACCGGGAGCGGAAACGGTAGCGGGATAAACGGTAATGCGAAAACGGATAAATACGATCGGAAAATAGACGGAAACGAACGGTATGCGGAAACTTAAGCCGGAACTACATGCCACGTATGACAAACCAAAGGGCTTGCTACGGTACTCCCAAATAAATGTGAGCCGTCGATCTAGATGATTTTTATCGCATATTACCTTCTAGGAGGTAATAGAATGAAGAAATATATATATTAGCAAAATAGGTAAAATATCTTCCAATTAGATCTAATTTTCATATCCTATTAGATCTAACTTGCATGCATGATGTAAATTGTTCCTATATTTATGATAAAGTGACATATCATGCTAAGATGATTTTTAAACTTTTTTTGTAACATTTTTTTCAGATATGTTTGCGTGTACGTCACTTGCTAAAATACACGTGTATATCCATGCTTAATCTTTTTGTGCTTAACCCTTTTATGGTAGGCAGCTTTCACGCATAGCACATAGAAAAAAAGAGACATTTGACACATGTTTTTGCGTAACATATATACATACATGTACGAGACTCTTTTTTTGTTTGGTTAAATACATATACATGTACGAGTTACGAATAACGTTATGTTCTGCATGCAACCGAACAGCCCAGACTGCAGGAGCAAGTCTGGCTGACCACCCGCTCACGGCACAGCTCGGCTCAACGCCCTCTGCGTTTGTCCCGGTGAACGTATAAACGGGATGAAAACGGGAATATCCCGATAAAAAACGGGATACCGGTAATACAGACGGAAAAATGCTCAACCGTTTTCGGTCCCGGTCCCGGTGTATCCCATTCCGTTTTCGGTCCCGTTTCCGTTTATCCCGCAAAAAACGAAAACGGACGAAAAAATACGGTATACGGATGCGGACAGAACGGGATTCATCTCGTCCGTTTTCATCTTTAGTTGTGATGCTAGTACGCTGCCCACGGGCCACGGCTGGTTACTTGGCACTCGCCCCTACCATCTCCGCGAACGAAACATCAGCTCGCTGCCTCGCCGGGCATTGTCTCGCACGCAGTGCTTAGTGCTTTCGCTGTTTCACGCATGGCGAGTTTTCTGTGGCCTGGTGTGAAGGATGCCGTTGCTCGAGGCGTGCCTAAACATAGCCGCTCAGCAAGGCGACAAGAGGCGCGGGCACAGTGACGTCGTCAGCCCGGCCGCCGCGTCCCACGTTTGCTCGCTCCTCCCGTCCGGCTCCTCCGACGTTCGCAGGGTCGGCTCCGCGCGAGAGGGCGACGTCATGTCTCCCGCGCTAGCGCTACCCACTCAGCTACGACATTTGTGGGCCTCGCCTATCGTGTGGCTCCATCTCCACCGTCCATTCCGTCCGTCCGGCTTTGTTTTGCTTCGCCTGTGCCGCAACAGCAGCGGCTTTGCGAGGTGGGGGCCTCGTCTCTGCCCATTGCGACTCGACGTCAGACATGGCCGGCGCCGGCCCAGGCCAGCAGGCTGGCTATCGCGTTTGCGGCCGAAAATGATGATGCCTGTAACTTTTTGTCGACGATCCGGGCTAAAAAAAAAACCGCGGATTTCCTCACGTACCGACTCTGGGTAGATGCTCTGCCCACTTGGGGCTGGTTCACATGCAAAATTTTTTGCAAAATGGCACTGTAGCGTTTTTCGTTGTTATTTGGCAAATATTGTTCGATCATGGTCTAATTAGGCTTAAAAGATTCATCTCGCCCATTTCGTCTAAACTGTGTAATTAGTTTTATTTTTTATCTATATTTAATGCTTCATACATGTGTCTAAAGATTCGATGTGACGGGGAATCTGAAAAATTTTGCAAAATTTTCTGGGAACTGAACAGGGCCTTGACCCAAAACATCAGGTATGGGTCCGGACAGGTTGTTGTGAGATAAATCCCTGCAGGTGGAAACCAAGAATATAAGCCTTTGCTTTTCAGGCTCACAAAGCATGGATCTCCTTCCCAGTTTCTCACCACAGAATACTTTGCCTTGATGGTCATCATTGCAGTAGCTGAAGAATAAAGCATACATCTAATCAAGCACTTGGTAAAATGAATGAAAAATATTCATGATGAAGTCAATTTGGCTGAGATTCGTTCGGCCAGGTAATAGTTGATATGGCAACTTGACAACTCTTATGATTGGTTTCAATGTCTTAAAACGTAAATTATTGTTTGGAATTTAAATAATTGTATTGGTGGGTAATTTAATTCGAAACTTAGTGCTGATACTTCAAATGTCATTTTTTTACAGAAAAAAACACAAGCGCAGATAAGGAAGATGGTGAGGATGATAGTTTGGTACGATCCAGTGGTTGTAGCATATATATACCGTCAGTTGTTCCGTGGCCGCACCAAATATATTTCCATGCCGCTAATCAGTGGTGGAAGCTTGGAGCTGGATGTTGGCACAAGCCATATGTTATGAGGACCCGGTCCTTGCGTCCTGCCTTTAATAACGCTGGTGAGCAAGTATGCTGGGCTGAAGGCTTCAGTTAGTGTGATATTATCCAGAATGACGTCAAACTGCCGCGACACATTCCCATCTGCGGCGTCAGCCAGGAGCTCGGCGAAGAAGAGAAGAAGAAGGAAGTTTGTGTCCGCCTCAACGTCCATGGATGAATCTGAGCTCCAGCCTAACTGCATTGTCCCTGAGTCATTCACCGGAGTGGATGCACTCATCATCACAGCTGATGGTGCATCATACGTGTCGTTTGGAGGGTTCTTGACTGCTCCGCCAGCGGAGTCAGGAACTGTCCAGTTAGAAACTAATTGGTACCTCTGCCACATCCGGTCATAACGATCATCCGGGTACCTTGAAATTAGAACAATAACCAGATAAGCGTGCGCATCCTCCTTCCAAATTAACGTTGATATAATACATATATGTACTATTTCCATTTTAAATGAATTATAGTACGTACACTTTAGTTTACCCTAAGTGGAAATTCCCTTTTTTTTGGCAAGTTAAATGAGAAAAAATTAACAGTATGTACCAAATGTGTGCAAGAGACATCTTTCACTGAGGATTCAACTAAATTAACTAATTTGACCTTAAAGATGTTACATTTTTCTCTGTAATTTTTCTTAAAGTTGCATCAGTATTTTCACTTAGAATCTAGCTAAATATACGTTTATGATATTTTGGAACGAATTAAGATGGTACGTACGTACCTAACATGCTGATACTGTGTTCCAAAATGGTAACGGTTGAAGCCAAAGCCGACGGTGTCGTCGCGGAAGAAACTGAGCAAAACCAGGAACTGTGTCGCATTGGACTCGATCTGGGTAAAGGTTTGGCTCCAGCGTTCTCAAGCCAAGCCCTGAGATGAATGGGTTTCCTGACCCTTCTTTCCTGACCAGGCAAACTTGCAAGAAATCGGCGGAGGACACAACTATGGTATCAAACACATACGCCGTGCTGGCATTGACGATGCGCACCGTGGTCCAGTAGTTCACACCGATGTAGAGGTCGAAAGTTGGGGGATTGTTCAACCTGTCATAGTTGCCATAGCCAAAGCTGGCCCACAGGTAGTATTTGCCGCTGGGCTTCAGTGACTGCAGCGTGTAGCAGTTGCGTTGCGTGTCCCATTGGGGAAGAATCGGATGGTGGCATAGCGCTTGGAGAGGTCCGAGTTGTCCATATTCACCGAGTGGGTGAGCCCCGCGTCGGTGAAGCCCTCGTCGGCAAGGAACGTCACGCCAGCCCGTTCGCTGGGCTGAAAATAAGCGGCTGAAAGTACTGTTAGCTGATTTGTTGTGAGAGAAAAATATTACTGGTTGGCTGAAAATAGGTAGCTGAAAGCTCAAGCGAACAAGCTCTTGGGCTGTAAGTGTACCCGCAGTCGATGCTGATGAATCCTGCAGATAAATTTATATTTGGATTACATTAGTCATCGTTTGAGGTTGTCATGCATCCATCATGTATGACAGACAGTATGAGTGCTTGCGTTATACTATGATCCGCAACAAAAAAATAGTATAGTTCATTCTTTTAAGATAACTTTTTTTTGTTCATTTTTAGTTAATAAAGGTGTCCTGAATGTCATATATCTAGAAAAGAAAGAGTATATATTTAGGGATCATGTGATGTTGTGTCATCAACTTAAAAATAGAGGCTTTTCGCTTAAAAAATAAAAATAGATGCGAGGCAGTTTTGCACTGCTCCTACAAATAAATCAATGATTTCTTGTGGTTCTTGAGTAGATGAGGTTATTCCTAAAAAAAAGTAGATGAGGTTGGCATAATGAATTTAAAATTGTATTGAAACTGTAAGAAATAGTTTTGAATGTTTTTAGTTTACATGTGTATATATTTGACTAAAATATTAAGATATATAAATATTGGTAATTTAATTTAAACACTTATTTTTTTAGAATAATATCACTACGTAGATAATTCTGTGATAGATAAATTCAACATTTTGAGTGTTGTGGTACAGGTTGAACGATTGTGTATGACATTGTATTACTATTATTAGTGGAGTTTAGGACCATGAATTCATTCTGTCACAAAATATAAAAAAATTAATGACAAAAAATACAGTAAGTGATAGAGTTACAACTTACATATGGATAAGCAATTACAACTACTACAAACAGAATTTAAAAGCCAATCTTTGGATTTATGATATCACAGAATGAGAAGCACCAAGTTGATATAGCTTAACCTAAGCTTACAACTACATACATATTAATAATATTAATAATCTCTTAAAGGCACAACTCAAAGGATAAACACACATATACAGTAATACAGTAAATAGAAAATTGTCACCACCATATAATGATTATACAGTGTCTAAATACAAATTGTTCTAGAAAATGAATTTTTATGGTAAACATTATGGATTCTGATTAGTTACTCCCTCTGTGCCAAAAACAGTATCACTATATGGTTCGTTCTAATCAAACTTTGTTAAATTTTACTAGCTTTATAGAAAATATTAGCACTATTTTGTCTTTAAAAGGTTTATTATGAAAGCATATTCCACAATTCATCTAATGAAACTAATTATCAACCATAAGTATTACTATTTTATTTTATATATTTTGTCAAGTTAAAAATATTTTACTTTCTAGTAAGTAAGAATGATGCTCTTGATGGGATGGAGGGAGTATATTGTAACACCCCGGGTGTTACGAGCTTGTTTAGCATCGCAATTAAGATCAAAAAGAAATAGCAAAACAAATTCCTCGAGTTTTAAATTTTAAACGCACATGAAATGATAGACAAAAATTTTACGTGACTCACTTGTGTGGCTGAGAGAAATCAAACAAATATAATGAGTTAGTTTACTCAACATGAAAGGGTGTTAATGAAAATACTAACAAAAAGGATAAAATTTGTTGTGTTAATCGTTTGGCATGAAAAACAATTTCTATACATAAAAATAAAATATAACTTGAGCATAGTGCTTAAGTGAAGTTGTGAGCAAGTTAACTTGATGATAGTGCAACCTCGATTTGGAATCTAAATATGGTTGATTGTTCGGTGCGTATGGATTTTGGGGTGTTTTGTCATCAGTCGATACTCGCAGATGGCAGAATATACGTGTCTAGATTTGCTAGTTGGCTATATATACACTCAAGTATTTGTTTTTGATAAGAATGCTTTTGATATAAATATATATATATAATATAAACATGCAATGGGTATATGCATGTGTGTGTGTATAGATTAGTGACAAAAGAATTATAGCATGTTGGTATTAATTACAAAATTACTTATGCGTTTTGGAAAAAAAAGAAAAAGAAAAAAAATCAAAACACGCACACACAACAGGCACGCACGCACACACTCCCACCATCAGGCCCCTCCCATCACGCACGTACACAATGCACACACGCCTGCACCACACCTGTGCCCACGCACTGCTGCTCTCGCTGCTGCTGCATTCATGTTTCTGCTCGCCAGCCATTTCTGTCGGAGGGAGTAGCTAGCGGCGCAGGCAGCCGTGCAGGCAGGCGTCCCTTTTTTTTCTTGTCTGCGATTAATGCGATTCCTTTCAACCGCATGTGACAAGGCTCACGAGAGGACGCTGCTGCTCCTTGCATGAGCGCCCACGCGCGGTTGTCGTCGCACCCTGCCGCGCTGCTTCCTCTCCCTGCTTTCTTATGCACGCCAAGGTCGTCTTGTTGGTCCTCGTGCTCCATCTCTCTCTGCCCAGCGCCAGAGAGCACGCTCGCCAGGGCCGCATCGATGCTCCAGCTCGAGTTTCTGCCGCCGCCGTTCCGGCCCCTCCCAACCATCCACGGAGCCAAAGCCAGCGGCCCCGCCTTCCTGCACCGCG
Organism: Saccharum hybrid cultivar R570; assembly: GCA_038087645.1. Lineage (NCBI taxonomy): Eukaryota > Viridiplantae > Streptophyta > Magnoliopsida > Poales > Poaceae > Saccharum > Saccharum hybrid cultivar. The sequence goes on along the minus strand of JAQSUU010000015.1, from coordinate 27,991,174 downwards.
GTCGCTCCAAGCTCCTTTGCGCTCTACAACTAGCACCGCAAGCTTCACCTCGCCCTCCCCATCCGCATCTCGCTCATGCTGCTGCTCGCGGCCGCGGACGCTGCCATGGCCGCTATGGTCGAGCAGAGCTCCGAGCTGCCACTCACCTCCCTCTAATTACTTGCATCCACTAGCTCGAGCGGTCATCCATGGCGGACGTGCCTCGCGAGCACGAAGCTCAGCTTCACGTGCAAGCACATGTACGTCTCTTTCAAAAGTTCGTGTTTATTTACCTGAACAGCTATCTTGCGAATTTTATATCTCCATCATATCAACTCGGATTCCAGGAATTCTTCTTCCTAAATTCATCTAAAATCAAACTCTATCTTCCATATTAATTTCATAATTTTTAAAGCTCATTTGAAATTATGTGATTAGTTAATTATGTCATTAGCTTCTTGTCTTTTCTTAAATGTATTGAACCTTTAGAAATTCATAGTAAATCATAGAAAATTCGTAAAATAGAAAATCAAGATGTTTTGGAACCCTGGCGTTTATCTCTATGCATTAGATATATAATATTGCATGTTTTAGTAGAAAAATAATTATAGAGAAATTCATACCGGTAGATGCTATGCTTCAAATGAGATGAAAATTTTATGGCATGTTATTCATGTGATGCTTAATTTAGGATAAAAATTTGAGGTCCAGATCTTGTATAATTACTGAGTTATTAATTTATCTTTGTCACATGCTTTTATCGATATGAAATCTTTGTTAATCGCTAGTAAATAATATGCTTATCTGAAAATTATAAAACTCGTACAACATTTATAATTAGTCAAGATATACCTTCCATAAAAGTTTCATGTACAACAGAGATGTTTGGACTGTCACCTTTTATTCCACGCTTACCAGTAATAATACCTTTATATACAGTAATTAGTGACCCTATATCTCAAATATGTTGTCCGTGTTGCTTGCTTCACATGTAGGTTAAACAGAATGTTATGCATCTCTGATGGTGATAGGTCTATGCTTAGTATGTTACTTTACCTTACATGAATTTTATTAAATTGCAATGCAGTTGTATTGTTAATTTGTGTTTTCTTAATAATAACCAACTCACGAATAAATCTCTTTTAGAAAGGATGAGAGTCGGAGTGAGAGTGACGATATGTTGTTTGTCTTTCAATGAGTATATCTATGCTATGCTTGTTCTGCTTAAGCAGGCATTGCATTTTTGCATATCATAATAGGAACGATGATGGTTGATGGGTCGATGGATCAACCAGATGACTTGGTGTTTAATCAAAGATGGTGTCATGGCGACCGGTCCCGGAGATGGAATACTAACTTTTGGTTATCTTTTACCCAGGCAAGCCCCGGTGCATAACCCCTATTATTCTGCACTTTATTTTATGCTTGTGCATTAAGTTTAAAGGATTTGAATGAAACCCACTTGCATATAAATATCTTGATCCCATGAGTCTTACTAGCATGTCAGGATCGTGTAGATTGTTATGCTACAGGAATTCGGTAGAAGTCGAGTGATTTTCTGTCACTCGCGAGAGATAGGAATATCTTATTGTTACTATCATCATGTTGCTATCTCATGGTATATAAATGTATATGGATAATTGGAGACCGGGCGGAATGGGTTGGATGGACTTGAACCTGGTTGGGCAGCAGAGCAGGGCTCTGGTTGCATTTGTTCCGCCTGTGTCAATTAAGGACCGTTCGTTGCATGGACCCTGGTCAAGTCACAGATTTATTGTCCCGAGTATATACTTGCTTATGGGAGCGGGAAAACTTGTTTCTCTCCTGTCATGGGTTCCGGCTCTTTCCGGACCGGCTTTTTAGGGTGGTTATATATATTGGGTTGAGGAGGTCTAAGCACCATACTGAGGTCGGGCCTGCAGTGTTGGGGGCTTAGAGTCCGAGCTTGGACGGGGACCTGGACCCCTTGACGGGAGTGGAACGGGTTGGTCTTGCTTGTGCCCGAGGTACAAGCGAGGCGTGTGTTTTCGGGGCACCCAGCTGGGCACATTGATTCGCGAATCGCCGTCGCTTAGACGGTACGGCTTGACTATGACATGGCATCATAGTAAGAAGTGGAACAAGAAAGTTGTTGGAAGAGAAGATAAAATGGTTCTGATTGCTTACCACTTGCTTGAAAGTAGAACAAGTGCTTACCTAGAATGGATAGCTAATGAACTAATGACGACTGCTAATAAAAATAAATATAAGGATGCACAGGTAGTAATGCTTCCTGCAATGCAATAAACCAGCAAGCCCGATAAGCCTTGCATATCCTTGGAGTCTTTTATTTTTCTCCTGTCGGGTAAGTCTTGCTGAGTACAATTGAGTACTCAGGGTTTTATTCCCCCTATTGCAGGTGACAGGTGGATGCTAGAGCTGACCCTTGTGTGTCGATTCCTCCTGGTGGGCTCAGAGAGGATTTCCTTTTACGCTGCGGATATAGTGTTATTTATAACTCTCACTCAATGCTTTCCAAAGAAAAGCTTTATAATATGTTGTCATATCTTGTATATAAATATTCACCATATGAATGCCTCCTATATAATTAGATAACTTTTATTTCCGTTGTAACTCTGATCATATATTTATATGTGTTTTTGTTCCAAAACAAAACTTGTAAACATGCCATGTATAAATCTTTTACACATATGTAATCTGATGCAATTCTGCTATTGCATTCAACTTGTAACTACTCTGATGCTGGAATAAAGTGGTGTAAGAAATGGTTAAGGACTTTAGAAGCTTTACTCCCTCATTCACGATCCTGATGTTAAATGTGGATTTTTGAGTTCTCCCGTTGGGTGTGCTCAACGGAACTGCTCAGTTTAGCGCTCTTTCGAAGTACTTAGTGCCTAATGGAAGACAAGTACTCCGAAAGGGTGTTAAATTAGGCGGTTCTGCCACAGGTGGTATCAGAGCGTAAATGAGGAAATAAAGCTTTTAAACCCCTTCTAAATTAAAAATTTGACAACAAAACCTTTTCAAAAAGTTAGGACGTTTGCATGCGAAGTTATTTAAATAGCCCTATTACTATGGTTATGTATCTAGGATAGATGGCACTCTGCTGACTTGGATAGGCTTAATCCAGTTTTCTGTAGGTACACTAACCCGAGCATAGTTCGATAGCATCGACTAGCTACAGAGAGAGCGATGTGCCAAAAATTTGTGTGCGGTTGCCCTATATGTCGGCAATAACGTGAGGGTGAATAGGACGTGCATTCATGCATACCCTGTTCGTGCATTTGTGGTGTAGGTCGATCAGTCTGTCCAAGAGTTACTACAATACTATGGCTTCGTGTATCGCGTTCACCGTGTTTCGCGCCTGTCGTGGCTCGCCCCTTTCGTACCCCTCTCTGCGCTCTTGTCGGTCATCTACCCTGCAGTCGTGCTAGTCTTTTATGACCTCGGTCCTTCGTGTTCACCTCTGCATCCGTGCTAGACATCCCCGTGTGGCCTCGGTCATTCGCGTGTCCATCGTCACGTGAATTCGGCAATCCTCTGTTGTTGTTCTGTGCAAGCTCGACGATAGACTGCGCCAGGATCGCTGACCGTTTTGTCGTTATAAAAGGCCTAGCCAGCCACTCGATACCGCCACTCCGAGTATCCTAGTTACCTAGCTTTCTTGGTGCAAAGCTTCTTGCAAATCCTTCCTTGCACCACCACTAGAGATGGCAGGAGTCTGGGTTAGCCGCTACTGCCTGAACACTGAGGGTTTTCCCAAAGTTCTCCATGCCACCCTGCAAAGGCTCGGAGTCAAGGATCGTCCTGAGTATGAGGGCCGTGAGTACATGAAGCATGGCACTGAGCGGTGTAAGGTCACCGTCTATATTGGGAAGAGTGAGGAGTTCCCTGACCTCGCTGAAGGCTGGAGTGTGACTGCAACTGGGTTTCGCTTTGTCGACACCTACCAAGTTGTGGCCCGCAAAGCCTTGCGGCACCTTTGTCAGATCTATGAGGAGCCCATTGCCCGTACCCCCATGCGGTTCTTTCCACCTTTGGACAAGAATCGGCAGGTATGGAGGGCTCGTTTGGAGGCTTTGTATGGACAGGGGCAACAGGAAGACAACCCCACCGTGGTTCATATGACCACGTACCTGCTGGCTCTGGATGAGCAGTATGATCGCCAGGCTGCGGAGCTGAGGGAGTGCCTCCACCGAGCCGAGGAAGCCGAGATCTTCTCCCGGATGCTTGAAGTGCAGCTTGCTGAAGCACACGCCAGCGTGGCAAATGCAGAAAGTCGAGAGGCTGCCTTGGCGGAAGCCCATCAGGTGGATAGAGATCGACATGTCCAGGAGTTGGAGGACGCCTATCTCGTCACAAGCGCCAAGCGTAGGACGCTGGCCAGGGAAAGTTTGGAACCCTTGATCTTGGAAGGAATCCCTGTCCACCCGCCTGAAAGGAGAAGAACCAATGTAGCAGCACCGCCAGCACCGCCACCCTCAGAGGTTTCAGAAGTGGAGCCCTTGCTTCCCCTCACTCAGCCACCACCAGGAGAAGACGGAGATCCGCAACCCAGTGCAGCAGAAGTACCACCAGAGCAGGAATGAAGCCGTTCGGCCCGATGAAGTAGAGTAGTTGCCCTATAGGAGATGTATCTGTAGTTAGTAGTGTTTCTCCTCGTTGTTCTCTAGTGTTGCAATCCTTTTGTTGTGTGTTGTTTGTTGCGGTTGAGAACGTTTAGCCGAAGGAGGCAAGCAATGTGTCGAGAGCAAGTGCCCGTATGTTGTACCATGTAAGGATGTTGGAAACGTGCTTGCTTAATCATCATGTTTGTTACTCATAAATCTCACATTATATTATTTAGGGTTCTCGAAGTAGCATCAAGAGAAAAGTGGATCAACGATGTGGATTAGCAGAGTATACTATATCAGTTAATTGTGGATGTCCCAACAGAACACTTGAATCCGTTGTGGGATTCGCATTCCTCGTTCCTTGTTGAGGAAGAGACCTTGTTGCTTGAACCTTCCCTTGCAATACTCATTTGATTCTATGACCCCACTGCCTTCTTTGCGTGTAAATTGGTAACAGTCGCCTGGTTAATGGCTTATGGTGCCGCGACGGAACCGAGGGCCTCCTGTGGATCGCGACCACATGGTTGTGCTGCTGGGTGCGCGCTGGTATCGAGGTTATTGATCAAGTGCCTTTACCAAGTTACACTATCGTACTGTCCCTGCTAAAATAATATATTCTTCAAAAAAAATATCCTTGTGTTCCAACGGGAAATCCACAACATATTGATGAAGTTATCTCTTATACCTCGTAATCTGCAAGGAAAAGAAGAAAGAGAAAAGCTACAAAAAAAATATAGTACTCGGGTGTTCTGGGGTAACGGAATGCCTGATTTGACGTCGTCCCTGTGCCTAGTTTGACTACGATGAGCGTGCTGAGTTTTTGTAGCTACGTATCCGGTGTAGGGCGTCAGTGCTGGGGCCCGCTAGCACCCTGCTCCCGCGTGGCCGCGGCGTGGTGCCGCACTCGCCTGGTCCTCTCGTGTAGTGCGCCCCCTCCTCTTTTTCCCTGCGCCGGTGTCGGCTCTCGAGCCTCGCCCTTGCTCCCGTACCGGACCCCCCTCCCTTCTCGTTTTCTTTTGGACGTCGTCGCCCGCACGCCTCCTCGTCGAGCGAACCCCATCCCCTCCTTTCCCTTCTTTTCCCACTCCAACTCGCGCTGGGAGAGCGCCATGGCCGATGCCCTCCTCACCTCATGATCTACTGGTGACTCCCTCATACCCCGTTCTTTTCTGATGCGCTGCATCACCACCACCCCATCCCACCTAGCTATAAGATGCCGCCTCGAGTGCTCCTCCTTCACCCATCTCCCGATTCGAAGCAGAGAGCTCACATAGTTGATCCCCTCCGTCCGTGCTCTGGTGGGAGAAGCTTGGGAAACAGTTGGGAAGGAAGCGGTTGGAGGCAGAGGTACGAGATCCAGCCGTTGCTCGCAGATCTATGGTCGATAGTCTGAGGTGATGGTGTAGCTGGAGTAGAAGGGATCTGGTTTCCATCGAAGGAGTTCAAAATCACCCCGGGTTAGTTGGGTTCTAAGGTCCGCGATTGTAACACCCCGGTGTTATGCAATGCATCTTTGCATGGCAATCATATTGCATTTCATTCATATCATTATAATCATGTATGATAATGGTATAATTCGAGTAAAATGAAAGCTTAAACATGCTACATTTCACGAATTAAAATAATATGATAATCACATTATATCAAAATCCTTGCAACCATAATTCTTACATCACTTGGAACCCTAGTTCAAATTTTGGAGCTCAAATTTGGTCAAAAACTTGTTCAAAAGCAATTATGAAAAATATTCAAAAGTATTCCCTAATTTAGCTTTTATTTTGCTATTTAAAAACTATTAGGAATTTTGAAATGGCCCCTTAATCAAAGTTGTAGAGAATTTAATTTTGAGCAACTTTTATTTTTGGGCCAAGTCCATAAAATGCTTTCTTCTTGTTCAAAAATTGGTTTGAAGTTTGAATTACATTTGAAATTGAATTTGGAAAATCGAAAAATGGAATTTTGTCTTAGCAGGCCGCGTCCTCGCTTCCCGGCCCGCTCGCGAAGCCGCCCGGCCCAGCCAGCCTCGCGCGCGCCCGCGCGACGCAGTCGGCCCGGCCCGCGACCCCGGCCTCCTTCCTCCTCCCGCGCGCGCCCGCGCAACGCTGGCCGCCGCGGCAGAACGCGCTCGCCGCGTGTCGGCCATGCGTTGCCGCCGCTCGCCGCGCGTCGTCCTCGCCCTGCTCTCCCGCCAGCGCGAGCGCACTCAAAACGACCGCCCGAGCCTCCTCACTCCCTCACTTCCCCTCCCTCACCCGCCAGCCACCCCTCCTCTCTCCACCGCGCGGGCGGACGGCTCGCCGCCGCGAACTCCGGTTTTCGCCTCCCCGTTCCGGCATCGTCAGGCCACCATCACCCGATTCACCTCGCACCGAGCTCCGCTCCGCTCTTCCCTCCTCCGAACAAGCTTCTCCGCCCCCTCGCCGCCTGCGGTAGGGCTCCTTTCTTCCTCGCCTCGCCGTGCCACCGCCACGGTGCCGACGAGCCGCACCTCTCCACCGTCTCAACCGCCACCTCTGTGCTATCCCGCCCTGTCGTCTCGTGTTGGCCACCTCTCGGCGATTCGATTGCGCGCCTTGGTGGGTCATTGGCTGGCCGGAACCGGCCGATTGGCCGTGACCGCCGCCGCGACGTCGTCGTCGGGAGCGCCGGCGACTCGCTCGGCTCTCTTTCCCCCCTTCCTCGCTCGGTGGGCTGAGCCGTGCCAGCGGGCCGAGCCCGAGCAGGCCGGCTCGGTTTCCTCCCCCGCGCGAGCGAGACGGGCCGCGACCGCCGTGGGCCGATCATTTCCTCGGGCCGGCCCAGCGACGTTTAATAAACCCATTTCATTTCTCTTTTTATTATTTTTGATGGAAAAACAATTGGGAAAAATGATTTCTTGGTCATTTTAGCTCCAAAAATTGTGAAATAAATTTTTATATACTCATTTGAATCAGATCTACAATATAAAAATGTTGCATGTCAATATTTCATTACTTTTCTGTAGTGTTTTAATTAATCTTGGAAATTGGTGTTTTCTTGAAAAATTGATAAGAAAATTTAGAAAAGTCAGAAAATTATGATTCCAAATTTATTAATCTTTTTGTGACATGTACTTTCTAGGGAAATTTTATAGCTTGGTTGTTCTGTATAAAAATTTGTAGTTGTAGTTCAAATGCTTTCTATTACCAATATTTGTTATTTTTGTTATTTAAATAAATTTGAATAAAACATGCAAGTAATAATTTTTCTATAGTGTTTGTTTAGGTAGTAGATAGTAGAAAAAAATTCCTAAATCTGTTGTTTGATACTTTTCAAAATGTAAAGTAGTTTAAATGTCTATTTTAGGCCTTAGTTTGTTATTTTTGTATAGTAAGTTCTAAATATCCAAATGCAGTAAAAATTTTATGTCAAGCTATTTTTGATATTAGTAACCCACTGTAATTTTCTAAGATTTTTCTGAGCTACTAAAATATGTGTTGCTGTTCAAATGTAGGGCTAATTAGGGTTTCCCTTTTTATTCTTTAATGCAAAGATAATTAGTAAAGTATACTTTGGTGTATCTTTGAAGCACCTTGTTAGTCAAGTACTCTTGCATGGTAGAGAATAGTAGTGGTAGTTTTCGAGTACATGTTCTTGGATGATGTAGACTACCTTGTAGAAGAGTCATAAGTTCCACATGATCTGATAATGTAACATATTCACTTCATCGCATGCACACCGCATCATCATCATCTCATGTCACTTCTGCATTGCACCTATGCATGTGCACTCATACTTCTGCATCATACAGGATCGCAGGAGGTGGTTCCGACAGTAGTTCCCGAGGACGCAGAGGAGCAGCCCGAGGAGCCGGAGCCAGCAGAAGCAGAAGAGGAGTCCAGTGAAGAGCTTCCGGAGTGCCCCGACCATCGTCCCAGTACCTTCGAGCGAGGCAAGCCCCGGAGCATTTCTCCCTCGGTTTGCAAAGAATTATTTATTAATTTCACTTAATCTGATGCATTAAGTTTAGGAGTTGTTTGCAAACGTTGCTGCATTATACCTTGTTCCACCTTGTTTTACCCGATCCTTGTCACCCTGGTGTCCACGGTCAATACTTGCTTAGCTTGCTTAGACCGGTAGAAGTCGGGTGATTGCCTGTCATCCGCGAGCTATAGGGGATTACCTGGTTTTATGTGAAAGAAATGTCATGTGAATAGCTAAGTGTGGGAATGAATATGAGACCGGGCGGAAGCTTGCAGGGTTCTGGACTGTAGTGTCTTCCGTCTGTGTCGATTAAGGACCGTCCGATGTCGGGCCTCGGGTCATGTTGAACGTATGCCTCACATTTAGCTGGCCGAATAAAGTACCTTTCGACCGCGAAGCCGGGAGATTATTCGGGCCGAGTAGATTGCCCGCAACGCACTGTACCGGAGCAGTAGTGGCAGGAAACGGGGGCGCGATGATAAGGCCAAAGAGCAGTCGGGCGGCCCCCGGGTACATGTGGTTCCTGGCAAGCTCGCGACTTTACCTGAATGGTTGACTCGGTGACCAATACCTCACTTTAGCGGGTGAGTGAGGTTTGTGTGAGGAATAAATTACCAGCTGGTTAATAATCGATTCGAATCGCCATCGTTCACTGGATAGTGAACACTTGACTTGAGTTACTTCATCGTAGTAATACTGATGAAACACTTGGATAGTTATGAGGAAATGACATGGTAACTATTGTTAATGATCAATGGTAATCCTTGCTTGCTTAATTACATGGTTACTTTAGCATAAAGTGCAAACATAGTTGACAGGAGAATTAAAGATTTAAAAGATAACATGCTTAGTAAATGCTTTGATAAGCTAAAAATGCTTTTCTTGCAAAAGAGTCAGCTACCCCACCAAAAAGCCTATCATGATCCTTGGAGTCTTTTTGTTTTGGTTCTGTCGGGTAAGTCTAGCTGAGTACCTTCTCGTACTCAGGGCTTTGTTCCCATTTGTTGCAGATGGACAGATGTACTATGGTTATTGTATCAACTGTCTATACCCTGCGATGGGCGAAGCCTAGGACCATGGGCAATGGTCACTCTCTACTCCTCGCCTGATGCTTTTGTGGGAGATGATCGCAAGCTGGCACCGTATTTTGGAAAGGATGTGTGTGTGTGTATGTGTGCCTTGAACTAATGCTTCCGCTACTTTATTCGAAACCGGTTTGTAATAACTATGTTTAAACTCCGATGTATTTTGTGCCGCAAACTACTGTGTAACTTATGAAGGTAATCGCTGAACTTATTACGATCCTGGCTGTGATGTGAAATGGTTTGAAATCCGTCGAGATTTCACGGACTACCGGGTTATACGGGCTTAAGTTTGGTAAATTGTCCGTCCGTTGGATGATTTTCTTACTTAATCTCGTATAATTGGACGGTTCTGTTACAGCTGGTATCGGAGCATGGTTTAGCGTAATTACTGTTCATAAGTGTATTTAAACCAAAACCTTGCTTAAAAAGTGTGATTTTGAAACTAAAAAGTGTGCCAGTGGTCATATCCTGTATGCCCAGTTAAGGACTCTAGGTGGCTATTTAAGTACTAACTTGGGGTTCTTGCACCATATTTCTTTTTCGTTGCTCATACGGCGTGCTATTGTATGAGTGCCACTTAATTAAGTGGTAATGTATGGATCAGTTACCTCTACGCTTCGGTAAGTGTGAGTTGTGAGAGCATGATCGGATACACCGCCGATCTAGGGAAAGTGCTTATATGATACTTGGATAATTACATGTTTTACACATGTTTTTATAAAAGTGTCGCATGTGTGGGTGTTCCGTCCGTTGAGGCGATGCCGTCAATAGGACGATGTGTTTGGGTAGTCACTACCGTTGTACACGCATCTGGGGATTCGTGTAAAGCGTGTAGGTAGATTTACTGCTTTCATGCATTCATGGGGAATGGGCTGAAATGAGTTTTCTGCAGGTACATAACAGCGTATCGTGTAGACCGAATTAGTTACGTATATGAGAGATCGTTGTATGCCACCGAAATCACCGTTAGATGCTTTTTCATAAGTTTGTGAGAACGTAAGACTCGTGCATGCATCATATTGTTTGTGCATTCCATTCATGGCATGCATTCCTCCCCTTATAAAAGGATTATCCCATTTCGATAAAAGTAACCTCAACTAAAATATGTTCTCACCGGGTAATTTAAAACTTGTGCTACAGATGGCCCGCACGAAGCAGACTGCCCGCAAGTCCACTGGAGGAAGAGCACCCCGTCGTCAGCTAGCCCCGAGGGAGCACCGCAACACGGACACTTTTCTAAGCGAGTTTGGCATGCCCACCTTGCTTTGGAGAGTGCTCCATGATGTGGGGTACCCGGAGGGACAAGAGCCAGTTTACTCTTGGAGCGAGAGTCAGCTAGCTGAAGATGGACTTGCTGTGGTAGAGATCACCGTCCCTGCTCTTGGTGATGCGCCAGAATGGGATGGTTGGCATCTGGAGTTCGAAGGACGCACTCCAGTCGAGGGTGCAGAGGGCGCAGCTTTTCGCGTCATCCGAGACATCATGAGCAGATTTCCCAATGAGTTAGCAGCAGCTTTGGCCGGTACCTTCCCGAGAGATGATCCTCGCGACGCCATTTGGGTACAGCCGCAAGGAAGTGCCCTGGTTAGAGGCCCCAGTGAAGGACGGGCTAGCGACAACCACACCATGAGTGCCATGTATGCAGCCATCAGAGCATACCAAGGTCTGGAGAATACCTATTGGACCTTGACTGGCCTACGTGGTGATGATCGGATTGAAGCAAGGAAGCAGAAGAAAAAGCAAGCGCGTGCTATAGCTAGCTTGCAGGAGCAGTTGGCTGATATGAGCTTGCAGCGGGACCGAGCTCTCGAGAGAGGCGAGAGTTCCATGCAGCAGGTTCAGAGGCTGACTCAGGCCAACAGGAATGCAGATCGCCTGTTGGAGCAGCTAGTACAAGAAAGGAATGAAGCCTGGAACGAGAGAGACCTTCTGAGGCAGAGGGTCGAGGAGCTAGAAGAGTACAATGCCAACTTGCATGAAGAGTTCCATGCCCTCTACAACGGGATAGGCCCGTATGCTCCTCCGAACGCCGCTCAGATGGACCTCGACGACGACGCCGCTGCTGAAGGTAGCGATGGCGACGCCTCCAACATCGACGATGGCCCCGAGGAGTAGGATAGTGTCCTGCGTTAGTAGCTAGGCTTGACGCGATGGCCTTCTTTTGGTTTTCATGTGTCATGATGTATCCTGTTCGACCTTGAGACTGACGATCTTTTGGAGTTTGGTTGTGTATGCGATACCCGAACGCATAAAAGTCCAGTGTATGTATGCTGGCAACGTGGTTGTATGGAACATGATGTTGCATTTGAAGTAACTGAATTGGTGCTGTTGTTTAATTGGAATGAAATTATTGCGCCTCTGTTTTCTTGTATGACTTGTTCTCTCCAATGAATTCAGTATGGCATAATTGTTCATTCGGACACAATTTTACAACCTCACTCAATGGTGCTTGTTGCTGAAATATGCAGATGGCCAACACTCGTCGTGCTACGTATGAAGCCGCTGAGACTGGTGGCAATGGTGCAGGAGCTGGTGGAAGTGGTGCCAACAATGTCAACCACCAAGAACCACGTCCAGAACCACATTTGCCCCCTCCTCCGCCGCTTACCGCAGAAATGTTCTTCACACAGTTCCTTGGAAGTCAGCGCAGTACTGAACAATCACAGAGGAATATGGAAGACTTTCTGCGTACCATCGCGGAAAATGTTCAAAGAGGAAATAACCAAGGTGGTGGCCATGGAGTGAACCAGTACAGCAGTTTCAAGGATTTCATGGATACGAGGCCACCTATTTTCAAAGAAGCAGCAGAGCCACTTGATGCCGAGGAATGGATTAACACTATGGAAGATAAGTTCCGTGTGTTAAGGATGACAGAAGTTCTGAAAGTAGAGTATGCTGCACATCAGTTACAAGGACCAGCCGGAATGTGGTGGAAGCATCACCGCAGTACTTTTCCTCCTAATACCCAGATCTCTTGGAGGGATTTTACTGAAGCTTTTAAGGGAGTTTATATTCCCCCAGGGTTGGTTGAGATGAAGCTTGGAGAGTTCTTAGCCTTGAATCAGGGAACCAAGACAGTGACACAGTATCTGCATGCCTTTAATAACTTGTGCCGCTATGCCCCAGACATGGTTGACACAGATGCAAAGAAGATTGCTAGTTTCAAGAGAGGGTTGAGTCCGAAGATGATGAAGCATGTGGGTACCAATACCCGCAACAGATTCAACGACTTTATCAGTGACTGTTTGAAGCAAGAGAAGAACAATAATGCTTACACCGCATCCAAGAACCGCAAGAGAGTGTTCGAGTCAGGATCATCCCAGTCCAGAGTTGTCCCTGCCAACCGTCCGTCTTATCGTCCGTCCGCACCTGGTGCGAGGTTCAGGCCGCCGCAGCATAAAACTCAGAACTACAAGGGGCCACAGAAACCGTACAAGATGGCAGTGCCACCAACAAAGACCAACACAGCTGCAGAACAGAGCAACTCCAAGGGAGCAATAGGGTCTGCTGGTACAGTGAAAGGGCCCTGCTACAACTGTGGTCAGCCAGGCCACTTTTCCAAGTTCTGCCCTTATCCGCCTAAAAAGAAGCAACAGACTTACAATGCCCGTGTGCACCACACCGCCATTGATGAAGTTCCTGAGGGAGAGCCTGTAACTGCCGGTAAGTTTCTTGTGAACCATCACCCTGCAGTTGTTCTTTTTGATTCTGGATCTTCGCATTCTTTTATGAGTCAAGCATTTGCACGGAAGCATGAACAACTATACACAGAATTGAGTTATGGTTATCGCATAAGTTCAGCAGGAGCTGATGTGTTAACCAATAAGATGGTTAGAGGGGCAACCCTTGAGTTAGGTAGTCGGAAGTTCAGAGTGAACCTGGTAGTTATGCCTGGGCTAGTTTTGGATGTAATAATAGGAATGAACTGGATGAAAGACTGGGAAGCAGTCATAGATACAAGCAGTCGGATGCTTACCCTTAAAGATCCCCAGGCAGAGGGTACTTTTCAGGTACCATTGCCTAAAAGAACAGATCTTGTGAGTGTGACCTGTGCCATGGAAGTTACTCCTATCCATCAGATCCCCGTAGTATGTGAGTTTCCGGATGTGTTCCCAGACGAATTGCCTGGCCTTCCTCCAGATAGAGATGTTGAATTCGGAATCGAGTTGATCCCCGGGACGGCTCCAATTTCTAGGAGACCTTATCGGATGCCTCCGGATGAGTTAGCTGAGTTGAAGAAACAGTTGGAAGAGTTGTTAAAGAAGGGGTTTATTCGCCCAAGTAAGTCTGAATGGGGATGTCCTGCCTTGTTTGTAAAGAAGAAGAAAGAGGGTACTCTCAGGATGTGTGTGGATTACCGACCTCTTAACGCTGTAACCATCAAGAATAAATATCCACTGCCTCATATTGATGTTCTGTTTGATCAGTTAGCTAAAGCCAGAGTGTTCTCCAAGATAGACTTGAGGTCAGGGTATCATCAGATAAAGATTAGACCTCAAGATGTTCCGAAAACCGCCTTTTCTACCAGATACGGGTTGTACGAGTATCTTGTTATGTCGTTTGGACTAACAAATGCTCCTGCATATTTTATGTATCTGATGAATACGGTTTTCATGCCAGAGTTGGACAAGTTTGTAGTTGTCTTCATTGATGACATTCTAGTATACTCTGAAAACGAGAAAGAGCATGAAGAGCACCTGAGAATTGTCTTGACCAGGTTGAGAAATCATAAGTTATATGCTAAGTTCAGCAAATGTGAATTTTGGTTGAAGAAAGTTCCTTTCCTCGGCCATATCCTATCTGAGAATGGAGTTTCTGTAGATCCGAGTAAAGTGCAAGAGGTTATGGATTGGAAGACTCCAACCACAGTGTCAGAAGTCAGGAGTTTCCTAGGCTTAGCTGGTTACTATCGCCGCTTTATCCCAGACTTCTCGAAGATTGCCAAGCCTATGACAAGTCTGTTACAGAAAGATCACAAGTTCGCGTGGACAGAGGAGTGTGAGACAGCTTTCCATACCTTGCGGAAACTGTTGACCACTGCTCCAGTTCTTGCGCAACCCGACATCGAGAAACCTTTTGATGTGTTCTGTGACGCATCAAAAACAGGACTAGGGTGTGTGCTAATGCAAGAAGGAAGAGTCATTGCTTATGCCTCCCGACAGTTGAGAAAACATGAAATCAATTACCCGACACATGATCTTGAGCTTGCCGCTGTAGTGCATGCCTTAAAGATTTGGAGACACTATCTACTGGGTAACGTGTGCAACATTTTCACCGATCATAAGAGTCTCAAGTACATTTTCACCCAACCAGAATTGAACATGAGACAGCGGAGATGGTTAGAGTTGATCAAAGACTACAACTTGAATGTACAGTATCACCCCGGGAAAGCCAATGTGGTAGCTGATGCTTTAAGCAGAAAGTCACATTGTCTGAATGTGCAACCCTTGCTTGAAGATGGTTTCGATCTAATGCACCCTGCCGTGCTACAAAGTATTCAGGTCAGTTGTTCCTTGGAGAGTAAGATTATAGAAGGTCAGAAAGCAGACAAGGGGATATTCCATATCAAAATGAAGATTCAAGAAGAACCCTCGAAACACTTCCGGGTAGATGAGCAGGATGTGTTGTGGTTCGACAACCGTCTTGTTGTTCCAAAGGATAGAGAGCTTAAGAATAAAATTATGGATGAAGCTCATCTCTCTAAGTTGTCTATTCATCCTGGCAGCAGTAAAATGTATCAAGAACTAAGACCTCGTTATTGGTGGACCAAGATGAAGAAGGAAATTGCAGCGTATGTAGCCAGATGTGACACGTGTTGTAGAGTAAAAGCAATTCACATGAAGCCTGCCGGAATGTTACAACCTTTGTCAGTACCAAGTTGGAAGTGGGATGACATTAGTATGGATTTTATCACAGGTTTACCCACTACTCAAAAAGGTCACGATTCCATTTGGGTAATTGTGGATCGTCTTACTAAGACAGCTCACTTTTTGCCTGTCAAAACGGAATATAGACCACCTCAATATGCTGAGAAGTATATTGCAGAGATTGTGAGGTTGCATGGCATACCAAAGACTATAGTGTCTGACAGAGGGTCACAGTTCACTGCTCACTTTTGGGAGCATTTGCATAAAGGTTTGGGGACTAGTCTGATTCGTAGCACTGCCTATCATCCTCAAACAGATGGTCAGACTGAGAGAGTTAATGCTGTTCTAGAAGATATGTTAAGAGCTTGTGTGTTGTCTTCCAGAGGTTCATGGGAATCATGGTTACCATTAGCAGAGTTCTCATACAATAACAGTTATCAAGAGAGTATCAAGATGGCACCTTTTGAGGCTCTGTATGGTCGAAAGTGTAGAACACCGTTAAACTGGATTGAGCCCGGAGAAAGAAGGTATTATGGTATTGACTTCGTAGAAGAAGCCGAAAAGAAAGTTCATATCATCCAGCAGAATATGAGAGCAGCCCAGTCACGTCAGAAAAGTTATGCAGATAAGAGAAGGAGACCGCTTGTGTTCGAAGTTGGCGACTATGTCTATCTAAAAGTTACGCCAATGAAAAAGAAAAGGTTTGGTGTGCGCAGAAAGCTGGCCGCCAGATTTGTGGGACCTTATAAAATCCTGGAACGGAAGGGTCCTGTGGCTTACAAATTGGAATTACCAGAGTCAATGGGTGCTATATTCCCAGTTTTTCATGTATCACATCTCAAGAAATGTTTGCGCATTCCAGAGGAACAGATTGAACCTCGAGGCATAAAACTGAAGTCAGATCTGGTGTATCGTGAGCAGCCAGTTCGAGTTTTGGATACCAAGGAAAGGGCTACTCGAAACAGTGTGGTGAAAACATATAAGATACAATGGAGTCATCACGATGATGGGGATGCGTCTTGGGAAACGGGTGAATACTTAAAGAATGCTTATGAAGATTTTTATAACAAATGGTTCGTAACCCAAATCTCGGGACGAGATTTTTATAAGGGGGGAGGGCTGTAACACCCCGGTGTTATGCAATGCATCTTTGCATGGCAATCATATTGCATTTCATTCATATCATTATAATCATGTATGATAATGGTATAATTCGAGTAAAATGAAAGCTTAAACATGCTACATTTCACGAATTAAAATAATATGATAATCACATTATATCAAAATCCTTGCAACCATAATTCTTACATCACTTGGAACCCTAGTTCAAATTTTGGAGCTCAAATTTGGTCAAAAACTTGTTCAAAAGCAATTATGAAAAATATTCAAAAGTATTCCCTAATTTAGCTTTTATTTTGCTATTTAAAAACTATTAGGAATTTTGAAATGGCCCCTTAATCAAAGTTGTAGAGAATTTAATTTTGAGCAACTTTTATTTTTGGGCCAAGTCCATAAAATGCTTTCTTCTTGTTCAAAAATTGGTTTGAAGTTTGAATTACATTTGAAATTGAATTTGGAAAATCGAAAAATGGAATTTTGTCTTAGCAGGCCGCGTCCTCGCTTCCCGGCCCGCTCGCGAAGCCGCCCGGCCCAGCCAGCCTCGCGCGCGCCCGCGCGACGCAGTCGGCCCGGCCCGCGACCCCGGCCTCCTTCCTCCTCCCGCGCGCGCCCGCGCAACGCTGGCCGCCGCGGCAGAACGCGCTCGCCGCGTGTCGGCCATGCGTTGCCGCCGCTCGCCGCGCGTCGTCCTCGCCCTGCTCTCCCGCCAGCGCGAGCGCACTCAAAACGACCGCCCGAGCCTCCTCACTCCCTCACTTCCCCTCCCTCACCCGCCAGCCACCCCTCCTCTCTCCACCGCGCGGGCGGACGGCTCGCCGCCGCGAACTCCGGTTTTCGCCTCCCCGTTCCGGCATCGTCAGGCCACCATCACCCGATTCACCTCGCACCGAGCTCCGCTCCGCTCTTCCCTCCTCCGAACAAGCTTCTCCGCCCCCTCGCCGCCTGCGGTAGGGCTCCTTTCTTCCTCGCCTCGCCGTGCCACCGCCACGGTGCCGACGAGCCGCACCTCTCCACCGTCTCAACCGCCACCTCTGTGCTATCCCGCCCTGTCGTCTCGTGTTGGCCACCTCTCGGCGATTCGATTGCGCGCCTTGGTGGGTCATTGGCTGGCCGGAACCGGCCGATTGGCCGTGACCGCCGCCGCGACGTCGTCGTCGGGAGCGCCGGCGACTCGCTCGGCTCTCTTTCCCCCCTTCCTCGCTCGGTGGGCTGAGCCGTGCCAGCGGGCCGAGCCCGAGCAGGCCGGCTCGGTTTCCTCCCCCGCGCGAGCGAGACGGGCCGCGACCGCCGTGGGCCGATCATTTCCTCGGGCCGGCCCAGCGACGTTTAATAAACCCATTTCATTTCTCTTTTTATTATTTTTGATGAAAAACAATTGGGAAAAATGATTTCTTGGTCATTTTAGCTCCAAAAATTGTGAAATAAATTTTTATATACTCATTTGAATCAGATCTACAATATAAAAATGTTGCATGTCAATATTTCATTACTTTTCTGTAGTGTTTTAATTAATCTTGGAAATTGGTGTTTTCTTGAAAAATTGATAAGAAAATTTAGAAAAGTCAGAAAATTATGATTCCAAATTTATTAATCTTTTTGTGACATGTACTTTCTAGGGAAATTTTATAGCTTGGTTGTTCTGTATAAAAATTTGTAGTTGTAGTTCAAATGCTTTCTATTACCAATATTTGTTATTTTTGTTATTTAAATAAATTTGAATAAAACATGCAAGTAATAATTTTTCTATAGTGTTTGTTTAGGTAGTAGATAGTAGAAAAAAATTCCTAAATCTGTTGTTTGATACTTTTCAAAATGTAAAGTAGTTTAAATGTCTATTTTAGGCCTTAGTTTGTTATTTTTGTATAGTAAGTTCTAAATATCCAAATGCAGTAAAAATTTTATGTCAAGCTATTTTTGATATTAGTAACCCACTGTAATTTTCTAAGATTTTTCTGAGCTACTAAAATATGTGTTGCTGTTCAAATGTAGGGCTAATTAGGGTTTCCCTTTTTATTCTTTAATGCAAAGATAATTAGTAAAGTATACTTTGGTGTATCTTTGAAGCACCTTGTTAGTCAAGTACTCTTGCATGGTAGAGAATAGTAGTGGTAGTTTTCGAGTACATGTTCTTGGATGATGTAGACTACCTTGTAGAAGAGTCATAAGTTCCACATGATCTGATAATGTAACATATTCACTTCATCGCATGCACACCGCATCATCATCATCTCATGTCACTTCTGCATTGCACCTATGCATGTGCACTCATACTTCTGCATCATACAGGATCGCAGGAGGTGGTTCCGACAGTAGTTCCCGAGGACGCAGAGGAGCAGCCCGAGGAGCCGGAGCCAGCAGAAGCAGAAGAGGAGTCCAGTGAAGAGCTTCCGGAGTGCCCCGACCATCGTCCCAGTACCTTCGAGCGAGGCAAGCCCCGGAGCATTTCTCCCTCGGTTTGCAAAGAATTATTTATTAATTTCACTTAATCTGATGCATTAAGTTTAGGAGTTGTTTGCAAACGTTGCTGCATTATACCTTGTTCCACCTTGTTTTACCCGATCCTTGTCACCCTGGTGTCCACGGTCAATACTTGCTTAGCTTGCTTAGACCGGTAGAAGTCGGGTGATTGCCTGTCATCCGCGAGCTATAGGGGATTACCTGGTTTTATGTGAAAGAAATGTCATGTGAATAGCTAAGTGTGGGAATGAATATGAGACCGGGCGGAAGCTTGCAGGGTTCTGGACTGTAGTGTCTTCCGTCTGTGTCGATTAAGGACCGTCCGATGTCGGGCCTCGGGTCATGTTGAACGTATGCCTCACATTTAGCTGGCCGAATAAAGTACCTTTCGACCGCGAAGCCGGGAGATTATTCGGGCCGAGTAGATTGCCCGCAACGCACTGTACCGGAGCAGTAGTGGCAGGAAACGGGGGCGCGATGATAAGGCCAAAGAGCAGTCGGGCGGCCCCCGGGTACATGTGGTTCCTGGCAAGCTCGCGACTTTACCTGAATGGTTGACTCGGTGACCAATACCTCACTTTAGCGGGTGAGTGAGGTTTGTGTGAGGAATAAATTACCAGCTGGTTAATAATCGATTCGAATCGCCATCGTTCACTGGATAGTGAACACTTGACTTGAGTTACTTCATCGTAGTAATACTGATGAAACACTTGGATAGTTATGAGGAAATGACATGGTAACTATTGTTAATGATCAATGGTAATCCTTGCTTGCTTAATTACATGGTTACTTTAGCATAAAGTGCAAACATAGTTGACAGGAGAATTAAAGATTTAAAAGATAACATGCTTAGTAAATGCTTTGATAAGCTAAAAATGCTTTTCTTGCAAAAGAGTCAGCTACCCCACCAAAAAGCCTATCATGATCCTTGGAGTCTTTTTGTTTTGGTTCTGTCGGGTAAGTCTAGCTGAGTACCTTCTCGTACTCAGGGCTTTGTTCCCATTTGTTGCAGATGGACAGATGTACTATGGTTATTGTATCAACTGTCTATACCCTGCGATGGGCGAAGCCTAGGACCATGGGCAATGGTCACTCTCTACTCCTCGCCTGATGCTTTTGTGGGAGATGATCGCAAGCTGGCACCGTATTTTGGAAAGGATGTGTGTGTGTATGTGTGCCTTGAACTAATGCTTCCGCTACTTTATTCGAAACCGGTTTGTAATAACTATGTTTAAACTCCGATGTATTTTGTGCCGCAAACTACTGTGTAACTTATGAAGGTAATCGCTGAACTTATTACGATCCTGGCTGTGATGTGAAATGGTTTGAAATCCGTCGAGATTTCACGGACTACCGGGTTATACGGGCTTAAGTTTGGTAAATTGTCCGTCCGTTGGATGATTTTCTTACTTAATCTCGTATAATTGGGCGGTTCTGTTACAGCGATGACCTTTGTACCAGTCTCCAATTTCTGGCTCTGCTGGGCTTATGCCATGTTCTGGATAATCGTTTTCCTTTTGCTTTTCCACTGTCCCCGTCTTCGTCGATTTCTAGAGAGGTTGTGAGTTGTATCAGTTTGTTCTTAGGCGTGTTGCCTCCAGATCCCCGAGTGTTGTAGTTTTCGAAGTCGTGTAATCTCCTATTGTAATCTCCAATCTAAGAAGTGAAATCGTGTTTCCCCTTTTCTGATTCTTGCCCCGAATCTCGGGACGAGATTCTTTTTAAGGGGGGTTGGTTGTAATACCCCGGGTGTTACGAGCTTGTTTAGCATCGCAATTAAGATCAAAAAGAAATAGCAAAACAAATTCCTCGAGTTTTAAATTTTAAACGCACATGAAATGATAGACAAAAATTTTACGTGACTCACTTGTGTGGCTGAGAGAAATCAAACAAATATAATGAGTTAGTTTACTCAACATGAAAGGGTGTTAATGAAAATACTAACAAAAAGGATAAAATTTGTTGTGTTAATCGTTTGGCATGAAAAACAATTTCTATACATAAAAATAAAATATAACTTGAGCATAGTGCTTAAGTGAAGTTGTGAGCAAGTTAACTTGATGATAGTGCAACCTCGATTTGGAATCTAAATATGGTTGATTGTTCGGTGCGTATGGATTTTGGGGTGTTTTGTCATCAGTCGATACTCGCAGATGGCAGAATATACGTGTCTAGATTTGCTAGTTGGCCATATATACACTCAAGTATTTGTTTTTGATAAGAATGGTTTTGATATAAATATATATATATATATAATATAAACATGCAATGGGTATATACATGTGTGTGTATGTAGATTAGTGACAGAAGAATTATAGCATGTTGGTATTAATTACATAATTACCTATGCGTTTTGGAAAAAAAAGGAAAAGAAAAAAAAATCAAAACACGCACACACAACAGGCACGCACGCACACACTCCCACCATCAGGCCCCTCCCATCACGCACGTACACAATGCACACACGCCTGCACCACACCTGTGCCCACGCACTGCTGCTCTCGCTGCTGCTGCATTCATGTTTCTGCTCGCCAGCCATTTCTGTCGGAGGGAGTAGCTAGCGGCGCAGGCAGCCGTGCAAGCAGGCGTCCTTTTTTTTTCTTGTTTGCGATTAATGCGATTCCTTTCAACCGCATGTGACAAGGCTCACGAGAGGACGCAGCTACTCCTTGCATGAGCGCCCACGCGCGGTTGTCGTCGCACCCTGCCGCGCTGCTTCCTCTCCCTGCTTTCTTATGCACGCCAAGGTCGTCTTGTTGGTCCTCGTGCTCCATCTCTCTCTGCCCAGCGCCAGAGAGCACGCTCGCCAGGGCCGCATCGATGCTCCAGCTCGAGTTTCTGCCGCCGCCGTTCCGGCCCCTCCCAACCATCCGCGGAGCCAAAGCCAGCGGCCCCGCCTTCCTGCACCGCGGTCGCTCCAAGCTCCTTTGCGCTCTACAACTAGCACCGCAAGCTTCACCTCGCCCTCCCCATCCGCATCTCGCTCATGCTGCTGCTCGCGGCCGTGAACGCTGCCATGGCCGCTATGGTCGAGCAGAGCTCCGAGCTGCCACTCACCTCCCTCTAATTACTTGCATCCACTAGCTCGAGCGGTCATCCATGGCGGACGTGCCTCGCAAGCACGAAGCTCAGCTTCACGTGCAAGCACATGTACGTCTCTTTCAAAAGTTCGTGTTTATTTACCTGAACAGCTATCTTGCGAATTTTATATCTCCATCATATCAACTCGGATTCCAGGAATTCTTCTTCCTAAATTCATCTAAAATCAAACTCTATCTTCCATATTAATTTCATAATTTTTAAAGCTCATTTGAAATTATGTGATTAGTTAATTATGTCATTAGCTTCTTGTCTTTTCTTAAATGTATTGAACCTTTAGAAATTCATAGTAAATCATAGAAAATTCGTAAAATAGAAAATCAAGATGTTTTGGAACCCTTGCATTTATCTCTATGCATTAGATATATAATATTGCATGTTTTAGTAGAAAAATAATTATAGAGAAATTCATACCGGTAGATGCTATGCTTCAAATGAGATGAAAATTTTATGGCATGTTATTCATGTGATGCTTAATTTAGGATAAAAATTTGAGGTCCAGATCTTGTATAATTACTGAGTTATTAATTTATCTTTGTCACATGCTTTTATCGATATGAAATCTTTGTTAATCGCTAGTAAATAATATGCTTATCTGAAAATTATAAAACTCGTACAACATTTATAATTAGTCAAGATATACCTTCCATAAAAGTTTCATGTACAACGGAGATGTTTGGACTGTCACCTTTTATTCCACGCTTACCAGTAATAATACCTTTATATACAGTAATTAGTGACCCTATATCTCAAATATGTTGTCCGTGTTGCTTGCTTCACATGTAGGTTAAACAGAATGTTATGCATCTCTGATGGTGATAGGTCTATGCTTAGTATGTTACTTTACCTTACATGAATTTTATTAAATTGCAATGCGGTTGTATTGTTAATTTGTGTTTTCTTAATAATAACCAACTCACGAATAAATCTCTTTTAGAAAGGATGAGAGTCGGAGTGAGAGTGACGATATGTTGTTTGTCTTTCAATGAGTATATCTATGCTATGCTTGTTCTGCTTAAGCAGGCATTGCATTTTTGCATATCATAATAGGAACGATGATGGTTGATGGGTCGATGGATCAACCAGATGACTTGGTGTTTAATCAAAGATGGTGTCATGGCGAACCGGTCCCGGAGATGGAATACTAACTTTTGGTTATCTTTTACCCAGGCAAGCCCCGGTGCATAACCCCTATTATTCTGCACTTTATTTTATGCTTGTGCATTAAGTTTAAAGGATTTGAATGAAACCCACTTGCATATAAATATCTTGATCCCATGAGTCTTACTAGCATGTCAGGATCGTGTAGATTGTTATGCTACAGGAATTCGGTAGAAGTCGAGTGATTTTCTGTCACTCGCGAGAGATAGGAATATCTTATTGTTACTATCATCATGTTGCTATCTCATGGTATATAAATGTATATGGATAATTGGAGACCGGGCGGAATGGGTTGGATGGACTTGAACCTGGTTGGGCAGCAGAGCAGGGCTCTGGTTGCATTTGTTCCGCCTGTGTCAATTAAGGACCGTTCGTTGCATGGACCCTGGTCAAGTCACAGATTTATTGTCCCGAGCATATACTTGCTTATGGGAGCGGGAAAACTTGTTTCTCTCCTGTCATGGGTTCCGGCTCTTTCCGGACCGGCTTTTTAGGGTGGTTATATATATTGGGTTGAGGAGGTCTAAGCACCATACTGAGGCCGGGCCTGCAGTGTTGGGGGCTTAGAGTCCGAGCTTGGACGGGGACCTGGACCCCTTGACGGGAGTGGAACGGGTTGGTCTTGCTTGTGCCCGGGGTACAAACGAGGCGTGTGTTTTCGGGGCACCCAGCTGGGCACATTGATTCGCGAATCGCCGTCGCTTAGACGGTACGGCTTGACTATGACATGGCATCGTAGTAAGAAGTGGAACAAGAAAGTTGTTGGAAGAGAAGATAAAATGGTTCTGATTGCTTACCACTTGCTTGAAAGTAGAACAGGTGCTTACCTAGAATGGATAGCTAATGAACTAATGACGACTGCTAATAAAAATAAATATAAGGATGCACAGGTAGTAATGCTTCCTGCAATGCAATAAACCAGCAAGCCCGATAAGCCTTGCATATCCTTAGAGTCTTTTATTTTTCTCCTGTCGGGTAAGTCTTGCTGAGTACAATTGAGTACTCAGGGTTTTATTCCCCCTGTTGCAGGTGACAGGTGGATGCTAGAGCTGACCCTTGTGTGTCGATTCCTCCTGGTGGGCTCAGAGAGGATTTCCTTTTACGCTACGGATATAGTGTTATTTATAACTCTCACTCAATGCTTTCCAAAGAAAAGCTTTATAATATGTTGTCATATCTTATATATAAATATTCACCATATGAATGCCTCCTATATAATTAGATAACTTTTATTTCCGCTGTAACTCTGATCATATATTTATATGTGTTTTTGTTCCAAAACAAAACTTGTAAACATGCCATGTATAAATCTTTTACACATACGTAATCTGATGCAATTCTGCTATTGCATTCAACTTGTAACTACTCTGATGCTGGAATAAAGTGGTGTAAGAAATGGTTAAGGACTTTAGAAGCTTTACTCCCTCATTCACGATCCTGATGTTAAATGTGGATTTTTGAGTTCTCTCGTTGGGTGTGCTCAACGGAACTGCTCAGTTTAGCGCTCTTTCGAAGTACTTAGTGCCTAATGGAAGACAAGTACTCCGGAAGGGTGTTAAATTAGGCGGTTCTGCCACATATATGTACTAAATTAACATGTAATTTTTTAGCATTTATGTAACAAAAAATCTACATAGTGCAGGTCATGGGCTAGTCATAAGATAATAATGATATTTATTTTTGTTAAGTAATGGCAAGTCTAATAATACAAAGATTATAGAAAGATGGTGATATATATTTGTTATATAAAAGATCTTCTATAGTGGTGTTAACTTCATGGTGAAAATGGTGATCTATATCTATATCTTTTGTCCTATATTTCTATATTTTTATATCTATCTATATCTATGTACTCAAAACAACTAAGCCCTACTAGATGTTCTATCATTTCATACAAGATGTCCATATTATTCTCCACTAAGTGCACCACTAACTTGCAATTGCAATACAATAAATCTTAATTTATCAATGTACAGATCACCTACATATGCTATTTGTCTCATCATCCTAATCCTTCTATAGTGCAATCTAATATTCTATAAATTAACATGTGATTTTTTAACATTTATGTAACAAAAAATCTACACAGTGCGGGTCATGGGCTAGTCATAAGATAATAATGATATTTGTTTTTGTTAAGTAATGGCAAGTCTAATAATACAAATCTATACCATACTCTAACAACTGGTGACTCCGTACTCACTCACATAACCCTGTTGGCTACTATTCTCTGTACAGTTCCCTTATCCCAGGCGTCCGATCCTTACCACCAACATCACCACCGTTCACGTACCCCCGCTTCCACATCTTTCCCTGCCCTCCCTGCTTCCAAGGTAGAAAAGGAAAAAGTAAAAAAACACCCACACGACCCACCCCGTCCCAACTGTGGCCGCCACCACCGCTCCGTCGTCGGCACCGCCGCCGCTTCGTCCTCGGCGCCGCCTCTGCTCCGTATCTTTCGCCGCCGGCGTACCCAGGTCTACTCTCCTCGCCCTCCCCAAACCATCATCAGCCGGCGTCTCCTACTGCGTGTGCCGCCGTGCCACGGCCGTGCGCCTCCTACGTGCCGCGGTCGCCGTGTGTGCCGCGGTTCACGCGCTGCCCGCGACCGCCGGCGCAACCCACCGCTGCTCAACCCCCGCATGCCGCGGCCGAGCGCGTCCTGCCTGCCGCGACCACCGCGACATCTGTGCCGCACCTTGGCTACCTTCTGCCTCCGCTCCACTTCAGCAGCAAAGGTAACCTTAGCAACCCCTTATTCATTCTCAGTTCGCTACTTCCGTAACCATTGCATTTGCCCAGTTTCAATGCAACCAAAAAAAACAGTATTAGGCAAATTCCATGGAAATTTTTACAACCTCTGACAAGAAAAAACCACTTCAATCTATCATTGATCAGACACCAGTTTCTCTACAGCTTACACATCTGTGTGCAGATCCACCCGTCCAAGAATTGATTGGATTCATAGATGCGCTACATATAAATTTGTACCTCCCAAAATCTTTCGATTTTCCATTGTGTCATATATATATATATATATATATATATATATATATATATATATATATATATATATATATATATGTTGAATTTCAGACTGCGTATGTGCATCCTCATATTTATGGACGTATTGATTTACTAAACATATAGCAACAGCAACTTTGTATAGTTCAGTCTCTTTTTTCATGATGTGCACTGTATCTTCCAATCTACGTATTTTTGATGTTTCACTTACCACCTTGAACTCAATTTCAGGTGAACATTTACCTGAACATTTTCTGCAGCCAATTGTGTCATATATATATGTTGAATTTCAGACTGCGTATGTGCATCCTCATATTTATGGACGTATTGATTTACTAAACATTAAAAAAAAACAACAGCAACTTTGTATAGTTCAGTCTCTTTTTTCATGATGTGCACTGTATCTTCCAATCTACGTATTTTTGATGTTTTACTTACCACCTTGAACTCAATTTCAGGTGAACATTTACCTGAACATTTTCTGCAGCCAAATAATAAAATCAGGCCCACATGCACACCATGCACACAGGCCGCAGGCGACAACGTGTTCATCTGGACAATCCAAACCAGGGTAATGCTGCCTCCACTTAAACTGCACATCAACGGCTCTACCATTGTACTTAAAACACCTCTAAACACTTTGGAGGTTCCTACCTGCAGGTGACTACACCTCCATTCCTGGGTACACCGACCACCCCAGCACCCACAAACGACCAAGGCGTACATTACCTACTACTGCTCACAAAGATGGAGCTGGCCCATCACATTCAGCACAATGTTCAGCTCCTTCAAAAAACAAAGATGTTGGCCCCTCCCGACCACTCCGCACTAGACGTTCCCGTGATCCATTGCTTGCTGCTACTATTTCCGAACAACATATGTACTCAGGAGTTACAGAAAGTTCAAATGCATCGTCATGTAGTGGACATACACTTACCCGCACTCGACGACAGCTCCGTAAGTCCATACAATTCCACTATCCATTAAATCCTTGCAACATATTACTGACAGTTGCCAAGGTTACATATCAGACCTCATATCATAAACATGCAGTTAAAATTGATTGCTATGATATCCACATAGCTTTCCTCATATATTATTAACAGTGCAATTTTTTTTTGGACCCCACCATTGTTTACTCTTCCCGTATGATTTTTTACCACTAGATGTTGTTTTCATACAACACTATGAACTCTATTTTCCTAGGAATTCACACAACAAATGCTAATCTAGCCCACTTGCTTCGACGTCACCCCATGTAGGCACTATTTTTACTCCACTCAATTTGGGGGGGCCTACTTGCACCTGCCGACACTGTGGTGCTCGCTTCTGGCCTCAAGAGCGAGTTCTTAACCAAGGCAGTACTTCAAATCCAATATACAACAAATGTTGCAGAGGAGGGAGCGTATCCCTGCCTGTGTATACAGCACCCCCACAACCTTTGCTGCGTCTTATAGAAAGAGAGTCACCATCGTTGTCAGCGCACTTCTTTGACAACATAAGGCGGTACAACTCTATGTTTGCCATGACCTCTATGGGAGTTAAAGTCATAAATGATATCAACGATGGCCATGGCCCTTATGTATTCAAAATAAGCGGCCAAATCTGCCATCGAATCGGTTCACTAATTCCAGCCCATGGAAAGAAACCAGAATTTTGCCAACTATATATCTTCGACACCGCAAACGAGATAAGAAATCGTATGGCTGTCGCAGAGAATCAGGAAAGAGACTTCCACCCAGATGAAAGCATCGTAACCGACTTGGCAGCCATGCTTGATGCACACAACCCCATTGTACAAGTATTTCGGACTGCCCGTGACAGGCTCTCTGAGGCTAACTTACCCGACCAGCTCAAGGACCGATACTCTGTGAAACTATTTTCAGCACCTAAACAGCATGGCAACGTGTACAGCGACCCAATTGCATCAGAGGTTGTTGGTTTGGTTGTCAATGATTTGGGTACCACTGAGGAGGGCAGGGACTTAATTGTGCAGGATCATTCATCCCAGCTCCAAAGAGTGAGCGAGGCACATTGCAAATTCATGTCAATGCAGTATCCTTTGCTATTTCCATATGGAGAAGATGGATACCATAAGGACTTGTACTATGTGTCGAGTAATCGTTCCAACAACCTCAAACGGAAGAAACTCACCATGGCAGAATATTATTCATACCGCCTGCATGATAGAGCCAATGATTTCAACACTCCATTGTGTTGCACCAGACTAACACAGGCATATATTGTCGATGCCTACTGCTGTGTAGAAGATGAGCGACTTAGACATTTTCGAAAAGACACTTTCCAGAAGAAATATAGATCCAGTCCCTACATATCTTTAGTTGATGCTGCTAACAGTGGCATCACACGTGCCTCTGACGTGGGACAAGTGACCTTCTTACCAGGTTCATTCACAGGAAGCCCAAGATACTACTATCAAAACTATCAAGACTGCGTTGCAATCTGCCGTAGATTTGGATGTCCAGATCTATTCATCACATTCACATGCAACGCTTTGTGGCCAGAAATAAATGAAGCTTTATCTTGCACACCGGCCCAGCAACCTTCTGACAGACCAGACATTGTTAACCGAGTATTCCATATGAAGCTTAAACTTCTAATGGATGACATAGAGAAGAATGGTTTTTTGGGAACCACGCTGGCAGGTATTTTTCTAATATCTTAACCTTCCGTCCTCAACAAATCATTATGACCCTACTGAAGATTAAATGAACCACCCTTGAAACTCCAAATGGCACTGACTTTTTGTACCCGTTCATTCATACAGCTGTGTACACAATCGAATTTCAGAAGAGAGGTCTCCCACATGTACACCTCATACTGTGGCTCAAAAAGGACAAACCTCTTGAAGTTGATCAGATAGATGCCTTAATATCAGCCCAGCTTCCAGATCCAGCCACCGACATCATAGGTTTTGAGGCAGTGTCCAGATTCATGATTCATGGACCCTGCGGTCCTCTTCAACCCTCATCTCCTTGCATGAACAATGGAAAGTGCGAGAAATTCTACCCAAAAGAATTTAGTGAACACACGGTAGTGGTACCCAACAATTACGTCAAATATGCTCGGCCAAATAACGGCATCACTACACACAAAAAAGGAGTTCAGGTTGACAACACATTTGTAGTTCCGCATAATGTAGACCTACTGGTCAAATACCAAGCACATATAAATGTGGAGAATGTTAATCGTAATGGAATGGAGAAATATCTATTTAAATACACAAACAAGGGCCCAGATTGTGCTAGAGTTACACTTCAGAGAAAGAGAGGTTCCTCTGACAATGGTGCCGAGCCATTCAATGAGATCAAAGAATACCTAGACTGCAGATGTGTAACACCCAATGATGCTGCATGGCGACTACTTCAGTTTGACATACACTACACTAATCCAGCTGTGGAGCGACTCCCTGTCCACCTTCCTCTACAAAATGGTGTGTTGTACACAGAAGATGACTACCTTGATCAGGTAATTAATAATCCATCTAAGCTTACCACTAAACTAACAGCATGGTTAGATACAAACAAACATTACCCAGAAGCTCGACAACACACTTATGTAGAGTTCCCTGAATATTGGACATGGCATCAGGATGGCAAGTTTTGGAACAAACGTCGCAATAATCGTCCCAAAGTTGGTCGCCTTGCTAATGTTGCTCCCAATCAGGGAGAGAGATTCTACCTGCGAATGCTGCTCCACACAGTCAAAGGACCACAATCCTTCTCTGAAATACGGAACATTGCTGGGCATCAATACTCAACATTCCGTGCTGCATGCGAGGCATTAGGGTTGCTTGGTGATGATCAGGAATGGTTCCACGCCATGTCTGATGCATCACAATGGGCATTTCCAAGCCAATTACGACAGCTATTTGTCACATTGCTGATTTATTGTGAACTGAAAGACCCCATCAGATTATTTGATGAATATGTAAAGAAAATGGGTGAAGACATGTTGTACCGTTCAAAGCAGCTGGCTCCAGATACCCTTGATGACAACATACAGACACATATCAGATCCTCTGTCCTACGTGAACTAGAAAAGCTACTCAAAGATAAAGGCTACACTCTGAAGCACTTCAGCTTGCCCCAGCCAAAAACAAATTGTACTGAAATACTTGAAAACAGATTGATAATGGAAGAGTTGTCCTATGTTACAGTACATACAAACACTGAGATGGACCAATGCATCAGCCACCTCAACACGGAACAAAAACATATTTATGATCTCATACAACATTCAATCTCAAATGATTTAGGGCATACATTTTTTGTCTACGGATATGGTGGCACTGGGAAGACTTTCCTATGGAACACTTTGCTCAACAGTGTCAGAACCAAAGGCAAGATAGCATTAGCAGTTGCATCTTCGGGAATAGCAGCACTATTACTCTCAGGAGGCCGAACACCACACTCGCGCTTCAACATTCCTCTACAAATCCAGCCTCACTCCGTGTGTGCAATAAACAAGAACACACAGTTGGCAGAGTTGATACAACATACAACACTCATAATATGGGACGAAGCACC
Source organism: Saccharum hybrid cultivar R570 (assembly GCA_038087645.1). Classification (NCBI taxonomy): domain Eukaryota; kingdom Viridiplantae; phylum Streptophyta; class Magnoliopsida; order Poales; family Poaceae; genus Saccharum; species Saccharum hybrid cultivar. Next base: position 27,960,278 of record JAQSUU010000015.1, on the reverse strand, counting down.
TGTTAACCACAGGCATTGCTTTGAAGCACTTGACCGCACACTCAGAGATATCATGTCATCCACCAATAATGAGGCAGCAGCAAAACAATTTGGTGGTATAACAGTTGTACTTGGTGGTGATTTCCGACAAACCCTTCCAATTATTCCTAAAGCCAAAAAACCACAGATCTTGGATGCATTAATCACCCGATCTAAGTTGTGGTCCAAATGCAAAGTGCTTCAGCTAACTGAAAACATGAGACTTAGAAGCCCCAAACTTTCAGAATCTAGAAGAATAGAGCTAGATAATTTTGCCAGATGGCTGCTATCAGTTGGTGATGGCAGAGTTCTAGGCAGCGAGCCCACAGATCTACCTAACACATCATGGATTCAGATTCCAGACAACCTCTTACTGCCACCTGGACAAAGAACGCTTGACAATCTGATTTCTTTTGTGTATGGATCACCTGCAGAGGACTCCCAATTAACCACTTATCTATGTGAACGAGCAATACTAGCACCAACAAATGAGGTGGCCGCAGCTATAAATGCAAACATGATTAGCCATATAGCCACTCAACAGATGTCATACTACAGCTCGGACTCTATTGATGATTCAACATCCAGCTACTGCACTCTGGAAGCTCTTTATCCTCAGGAGTTCCTCAACACTATTTCAATGGGCAGCCTTCCAGACCATCATTTGCAACTCAAAATTGGCGTTCCCATAATGTTACTTAGAAATTTCAATCCCTCAAAAGGTTTGTGCAATGGAACTAGACTTATAGTGACACAACTCACACATCGTATCATCGAAGCTCAAATAATTACCGGAAAGGCTAAAGGAAACAAGACTTATATTCCAAGAATAGTCACTACTTCATCTGATTCCAGGTGGCCCTTCAAGCTAAAACGACGACAATTCCCAGTCCGTGTTGCATATGCAATGACAATAAATAAAAGCCAAGGCCAAACACTCAATATAGTTGGCGTGTACCTCCCAAGTCCAGTATTCTCTCACGGCCAGCTTTATGTCGCACTCTCACGTGTTACATCACCTGAAGGCTTACGGGTGCTTATTGAAAATAATTCTAATGGATACGAAAACCAGACTCATAATGTCATCTACTCTGAAATTTTAGATGATATAACAACAAACAGCCACTCAATTCAGGTACTATAACTTACATGCAAGTTTCCATCCCAGTTCAGATTTTTAAACATGAATTTCATGCTCATCCTTTGACTCCAACTACTATTTTGCAGGTAGCACCTTTTCAACAATCCTAAATTCTTCTGTCACTGACCTCCCTACCATGTTCGATGGTGAGTCTTAAATTTCAAACTTACAATCTACTTTCCCAACACTAGGATTTACATGTACAGGTTCAGACACACATTGGTGAAAACAATAGAATACATATTTATGAACTACTGGCACTAAAATTCACATGTACAGGATAAAAAAACGTTTCTGTTACAGAAAGTATGGCATAGATACTGATCCTATTACACCGATTTCTAAATTTCTACCTTACATATCGACATGAAGACAGCCTACTATCAAATAACAACCTTGATGATTTGAAATGCAGCTTAGTTAATTTTACATTGGTGGACCTTATAATAATTCTGTTGACAGCCAGGACAAATTCCTTCCGGTTGAAATGTTATGCTGACTTCATTGTTTCAATTTTGGTCAGATGCAGCAAATTTCAATGATGGAACATCTCGGACCCAATCAAACCTCTCCTACAACAACGTAATGGCGCTGTGCTCCAGTGACAATGGGAACATGACCGACCATATGCTCAACCAAATCTTACTACATACCTTCTCAAATTTGGATCCAGTTCATAAGTAACCCATCCTTAACTATTCCACCACACAGGTTGAGTTTACTCTTCCGTGCTATGTTTGTGTTACTCCAACTCTGTCACATTCCCCTACTTTTCCCATGGGATTGTCAGATTACAAATTCTGCTTCTTGGATTGTTTACCCTAACTTATGTACTTACCCAAAAATTGTTTGCAGTCTACAAAATACTGTGCAAAATTTGGCACCCGCACAGCACCAGTTTCCTGCTCTTAATCCCTGAAATATTTTGCACTACACATAAAAACATATCGATGTTACTTGCTAGCCCGCGCATGTGCGCGGGGATATCTGCTAGTATTATAGAAAGATGGTGATATATATCTATCTATGTTATATAAAAGATCTTCTCTAGTGGTGTTAACTGCATGGTGAAAGTGGTAATTTATATCTATATCTATATCTATATCTATATCTATATCTATATCTATATCTATATCTATATCTTTTTTTCCTATATTTTTATATCTATCTATATCTATGTACTCAATAAAACTAAGCCCTACTAGATGTTCTATTTCATACAAGATGTCCATATTATTCTCCACTAAGTGCACCACTAACTTGCAATTGCAATACAATAAATCTTAATTTATTAACGTACAGATCACCTACATATGCTATTTGTCTTATCATCCTAATCCTTCTATAGTGCAATCTAATATTCTGTTGTTTTTTCATCCTTTACCATACTGTTTTTTTTATCAAATCTAATGCAACAAAACAACATGCAAGCTAAGCGTGGTATTCTTGTATTATCATCATAAACCCCAAGTATCTTAGCAATCCACTATCAGACACATTTACATCCGACTAGCACTGCAGTTATGATATCTAGCAAGATACATCATCTAGTGACATGTATTTCGTTGTTCATATCAGCGTGCCATTATCTGTGCTCGAAGCGACAACAGCCAATAAATGTGTTTTTGTGAGTTTGCCATGAGATATTCAAAACTTATTTGTAATATATCAATAAAGAATATCAGATGAAGAAAACTATTCTACGACGATTTTAGCTCTCGAAGAAATGTATTGACAACATAGTAGATAACGATTCGATTTGAAGGTACTCAGCTGCTCATACAATTAATCGTCATAACTTATGAACAACAAAGGTCAAGCTCAACAATATTCTACTGTGTGAAGTTTAACCCGAAAGGTATTATTCTACTGTTTCTAAGAACCCTGTAAGAGCTCCAAACTCTATGGAGTGTGGGTGATGGTGAAGGGTTGAACAATCCTCTCAGAAATGAGAATCAGCAAAACGAATGTATATACATGTATCAATGTATGTATATATGTAGCTGTAGGCAGTGGCGGACCCAGAATCATTTCTTTGGGTAGGCACACAGTATAGAAACAGTGCTCCACAGTATACTACAGTTCTCGCTACAGTGCTCCGTTACCTTAGTCACCGGAAATCTGGGGTAGTCCTGGGCCTACCTAAAACCCGGCTGGGTCCGCCACTGGCTGTAGGTACGTAAATATAGTAACCAGTGGCGGAGGCAGGATAGAGGATAAGGGGGGGGCTAAAACAATGGAGATGTTGATTTTTATGAAGATTTAATGGTGAAATCAAGCTTTTGCTACAGTAATTAGTGATGAAATCAAGCTATTAGGGGGGCTGCAGCCCACCCAGCCCCCTTGGTGGATCTGCCACTGATAGTAACAGAAGAATGTAACATTCATGTGTGTGTATATTAGCTGCTACCGTCAAATAAACACTACTGGCCACCTATAGAGAGACGCGCGTGTGCATGCACACACGCGCGTGCGCGCGCGGAGAGAGAGAGAGAGAGGTGGGTGTTAGTCACAGCTAGCTAGCTTACCAAGATTGTCTGGCTGAGCACGGCTGCCATGGAAGCTAAGAGTGCACCATGCAAGCACCAGCAGCAGTAACTTGAACCAGCCAGTTAGTCCTCTAATAGCAGGAACAGGATGATGCGTCGTCATCAACAAAATCCCTGTCACACCCCAAAATTTTAGATTTTGGGTTGTGCATAGAAAACACTAATTAAAATAAATGTTTTAATATTCAGATAAAATTTCCTAAGTTTAGTTTATGATAGGATCAATTAGTTATAAAAAAATAATATCTTTCTTCTCCAGCACGTCTTTATCTTTTTCCGCAATCAATGTTCCTTGATTCTCAGCTCAAGTTTTCATTGGGAGTTTCCTAAAATATTTTCTTTGTAACCCAAATCACTTCTTTCAGTTTCTCGTCCATCAATCAATCTCTACAAACTTCTCGAGAATTTTTCCGACTTTTTCTGTAGCTTGTTTCCACTTGTCTGTGAGCATAATCTAATTTTTAGATGCTCCAAAATTACCTTTCAGTGAGCTCCAAATATTTTATTTGGATTCCTCATGTTCCATAATGTCTCTGGAAAATTTCCATGAATTTTCGGAGCTTTCGGAGTATTTTTCATGGCTTAAATAATAATTCCGGACTTTTCTGGAATTATTTTATCCATGAAATTAATTAATTCCGAAAATAATAAATACCTCATTTTCCACCAAAGCCTGTGTGCAATAATCCTAAATGCCCATTCATTTATTTACTAATGGGCTTTAATAATTAATTAGGCCTATTAGTAAAGATTGAGGGTGCAACGTCAATTAGCACCATATCGCTAGTTGACATGGAGGTGGAGAGTTTTTCTCCCAATATATACGCACCTACCCCATGGGCAAAGCACACCAAAAACTACCGTGGAGGAGCCCCTAGTTTGGGAAATCTCTCGGGTAGTAAATTAGAATTTTCTCCCTTCTTATCGTGTCGCCGCCACCGCTGTTTCCGCCGCCGCCGCTGTCGCCGTTCGCCGCCGCCCGAGCTGCCTCCCTTGGCCGGTGGACTGCGTCACTGCTCCGTAGACACCCACTGGTCCGTCCGTCCCGTGACGTGCCTCCGCCGCAAACCCGCTCGATCAGCCTGAGGGCTTTAGGCTGGGGTGGAGCAGAGATCTACCCGGACTTGGACAGATTCCTTTCAACTCAACGCTGGGCAGATGGCGCAGATCCCCAATCTCGACAACGCACCGCTCAACCTTGCGGCCCTCAGGGAGCAGTCGCAGAAGGACCTGCTAGGCATCCTAAAAAAATATAAGGGGGAAGAAGTGCTTGGTCATTGATCCCAAGCTCGCTGGGACTCTGTCACTGATTGTTCAGACATCGCTGCTAAAGGAGTATGGCGCGGAATTGCGGATTCTCTCCTCCGAACCCCTGCAGACGGAATGCCCAAAAATCATATATCTTGTGCGTTCTCAGCTGAGCTTCATGAAGTTCATTGCAAGTCAAATCAAGAACGATGAACCTAAAGGGCTCCAGAGGGAATACTTCCTTTACTTTGTACCTCGCCGCACTGTTGCTTGTGAGAAGATCCTGGAGGAAGAGAAAGTTCATCAGAAACTGACATTCGGAGAATATCCCTTATATCTAGTTCCATTGGATGATGATGTCCTGTCTTTTGAACTTGACCATTCTTTGCAGGAATGCCTTATTGAAGGAGATACAAGTTCTATCTGGCATGTTGCTAAAGCGATCCATAAATTAGAGTTTGCCTTTGGAGTTATCCCGAATGTTAGGGCTAAGGGTGTGGCGTCAACCAAAGCTGCAGAGTTGTTGAATAATATGCAACTAGAGGATCCAGTCAACATGGATGATGTGGACATGGTGACACCAATGTGCTCTCAGTTGACGTATGAAGGCTTGTTGGATGAGATGCTACAAATTAATAACGGTTCAGTGGAAGTTGATGCAAGCATCATTGGAGCTCAACAAGATGGGAAAAAGGTTAAGGTTCCACTGAATTCAAGGGTCATGGGCGATACATGGTGGGAAAAAAACAGTATTGTACTGCAGACCGTAATGAGACCGTCCTTGGCCCGGCCGAGCGCTGCTCTTCTTTCCCTACGCAAGTACAGCAGCAGCCTCCCTTGGCCACCAGAGCCACGTTCACGTTCGTGAAGATGACCAAGGTACAAGACGAGTCAATTATGAATTTGCCATCTACTATATTATTTTCACCGTTTAGTCGTTTTAGCTCCGATTAGTTCATCGAAGTTGCATTAGTTTTGTATTGTTGCCCTCTACACAGTAGTATCAATGCTTTTCGTGTCACATGTTTTGGAATATATAGTTGAATAATTAATTAATTAATATATGCACATAATTTTATTGTTAAAAGCAACATAGAGTTATAATCTCATTATCGTTGCGACGCGACCGTGTCGATGTAATCTACATGCTAGCTGTAATATTTACCATGTCACTTCTTAATTAAATTAATCCTATTAATTTGATTAATGATTATACAAACTTGTTTCTAAATAAAAGCAACATAGGACAATATTGATCTTTTATGATTATCTTTCAACTTAAATAGGTATTCAACACCTTTTTGAATCAAAGTTAATTTAGGTTTATCTCCGGTCTTTTATAAATAATAAAATGTTAACTTGATAAATAACAACTTAAATATTTCTTTGTTAGTTATTGTTTAGTTAAACATGAAACATATAATTAAGTTGATTAATGTTTATCTAATGACTATTGATTTATTAAAAGTCACTTAGGTTTATAACCTCGGTATCTCTTAAGTAAATGTTCATATGATTTATATCAATGTGAATGCCTTTTCATTTATGACCTGTTTAGTTCAACCTTGATTTATAAATGTTTTCGTTTAGCATTTGCCACATGTTCCATAATTATCTAGATTATAAAATATTTACATGACTTAAAATACTAAGATATATTTATGAATTAAATGTTAACTTAATTAATATATCAACTTGAATGTGCCTTTATTTATTCTAACTTGTTTAGTTTAAACACAAAACATATAATGTTTTGATTAGTTGCTCACACATGTTCTATGTTTCCAAGTTATAAATATTTAAATGACTTAAATATTATGAAGTGTTTATAAATAAAATATGTTTTAGGTTTAACTCAAACTTTTAAATTTACTATAATATGGTTAATTCAACTTTAGGATAATCCTCTGAAAATGTCTAATCATTTTATTTCATTAACTAAAATAAATCAAGCGTATAGTTTGTCTCCGTTCTGTTGCAAACTCCTCGGTAGTAGCGTGTCCTCTTTGACGATAGTTCTATTCACCGTCATTCTTGCGTTTTCGTGACTGTAGCAACGTACCGTGTCATTTAGTGCGTTCTCTTTTTAAGCGTTTCTTGTGTTTGATGCATATTCTTAGATGTGTGTATTGTTTGTCTATTTGTGTTGCTTGGTTGCTATGAGTAGAGGAAGCGTGGTTCGTTAGCGCTAAAGACTAGGAGCTGAGGACCAATAGTCGAAGCAAAAGTTGGAGACCGAAAGATAGCAGCTGAAGATTCTGAGCAGCTTAACCTTGGGAAAGAGGCAAGTATAGCATGGGATCATCCTTGTTTCCTATTCACCTTTAATACACTTAATTCATGTGCATGTGTCTATCTTGTTACCCTTAAGGATATCCTAGCTTTTGTATCTTGTACCTTGACACCGGTGGAACATTGCATTGGGTAGTATTTATGCTAGTGCTCAAGATAAATAACCATGATCTGTAACTTGACTAATGGTATATGCAATAAACGTTTAAAAGATGCTTTATAGCAACATGACTCAAGAGGGCTAGAGCATTGGACTGTTTTTATGGTGCTCTAGTTTCTCTCCTTAAGGACTTATCTGTAAGCGAACATCCGGGACTTACAGTACAACTGTGAGGGCTATATGGCTCTGGCTTTAGTCAAGTATGAGAACCTTTTCTAGCTTGTTAGTGGTTACCTTTAAGGCGCAAGAGGGGTGTGTTCCGGGTTGGGTGTAGTGCGGCTCCTGTCCTTATGAGTATAGGCTGCGTGTCATTGTGCCATACGGAAGGGGGGCTCTACATTTGCAGGCCACAGAAACCTAGCGGCCCTAACTTGTTAGACGAACCTTTGAAAGACTTCATAGTGAACCCTGCCGACCTTCCTTGGTAGCGGGTCAAGAGGCTGATCACCTCGGGCGAAAGGGTAAATCACGACTCACAGTGAAAGTGTACAACCTCTGCAGAGTGTAAAACTGGTATATCAGCCGTGCTCACGGTCACGAGCGGCCTTGGACCCTTACAGAATAAATGATGAACACTGGTAATAATGTTAATATTGATGATATTGATGCTCATTAATGATTATTATTTCTTGCTATACATTATTCTCGTTTACATGATCATGAGGTTATTTGGGATTATGGTAAACTTGTTGCTACTCAATTGCTAAAAGATGACTCACTAAAAGCTATCGCAGTAAACCCGTGTCAAACCTTTTTGAGCCTCATGAACCCCATGTTATATTGCTGAGTTCGACATGGACTCACCCTTGCTATTTCCCCACACTCCAGTGTGTAGTAAGGTGCTGCTTAGAAGAAGAATAAAGGTGTAGTGGAGTTTCCAGAAGTCTGTTAGAAGTGCTTGGCATATGGAGCCACCAGTCAGCCGTCCCTGAGAAGAATGGAGCCCGAGCAGAAGCTTAGTCACCGTTCCGCGATACTCTGATAGTTGTAAGTGTTAATATAGTAAGTATTCTGCTTTATATAAACATTGTTTTGATATCTCTATTCTGTTGTTGTATGTGTGGACTTCCTGGGCACACATATGACGAGCCTAGTTTTGTTCTTTGCAAAACCGGGTGTGACAATCCCTTCCATCCGGCAGGCATGCATGAGTAGTGGTTGCCCGTTGCCTCCTAGATGAAGAGCTCTCTATATATAACGAACATGCCTTACATATGTTTAGCCTAGTATATAAAGAGCGTATATTTGGATCGGCTATGTGTTTTTTTCCAGGCTGAACAAGATCTGCAGACAATTGACATAAACTAGTATTTGTATGCCCATTCAACCGTTACGTTACGATGTCCTATTTTTTAAGGAGAAGAATATGCTAAATATCATCAAATTCTTTGTAGCAAGTCAAGAAGGTTCAACCTTAATTCTACATATTTGTTTGTTTTTCTTAGTGAATGCGAGCTTGGTTTTTGTGCTATGAACTATATGGTACTGCAGCCTTGCAGGCGTCAAGATACTTCGGGGTAGTTTCAATTGCGATCACTGGATAGGCTGTGGTCATTTGGACGATGAGGACAAGGCCGTCAGATTCAATGTCCCCATGTCTTTTCTGTTGTGGCTTTTAGTTCTCAAAATATATATCCACTATCATAGCCACTAACTGTGTCAGCTATTATATATTAGCCACAAACACAAAACAATCTGTGTGTTCCAACCACCGCTTGCCGGCCGGGGAGAGCAAACTGGTGGGAATCTAGTTTGCCAAGGAAATAGTAACGTACGCAATCGAAGGCATAGTAAATAGTAGTCAGCAGCTGTAAACAATATCAAGATTATCTAATGATGTATAGTCAAGTTCTGCCAACTAACGGAACAGTGCAATAATAAATCACGCTTCGATGTGTTTTATGTGTTGTCGTTTCTGCTCAGGTCTTGTTCAAAAATTATCGGCAATATTCCTTTGCATCAATAGAATCTATGTAAACCTTTGTAACAAACCTTAGATGTTGTTGCATGGCGACTCAAATCTTACTTGACTTATAGGACTCAAAAGAGGTGTGCTTTTAGTACTTCTAGTTTTAATAGCAAATGTACCTGTACATTGCAACGGGGTAAAATAAGCTATCGAATATACATGTGAAGTGAGAACATAAATGCTACATATTTATTTGTGTTCTATCATTTTATGAAATTTAAAACGTACAGTTTTATTTTACGATTACCATGATATCTATAATATAAGTTAAGTTTGGAAATAGTAGAAATATGTCCTACTAATTTTATATGAAATTAAATACAAATTTGATAGATTCTTTCTTCTGTGCAAGACACAAAAATGTTACTCATAAATATAATATAACTTTAATTCTCACACTATTATGTATTGTTACATTTAAATATCGAGTTATGTGACTTCCTTTGATCACCCAAAAAATTAAGTTATTCAGGTCGATAAGGATTTAGTTGTTGATATATCAAATAGTGATTTGCCCGCTAATGATTATGATGAGAGAACTCCTTTTATTTTTGTCACACCCTAAAATTTCTATTTTGAACTGTGAATATAAAACACTAAATAAAATAAATAGTTTTATAGTTTTGCTAAAACTTTCCAAGGTTTATATAGACTTTAGATATTTGAGTAGTGATAAATGTGATTTTCTAAAAGCTTTTGTAATTAGTTTGATTTTCAATAAATTTACAAAACAAAAGAAAGAGAAAGATAAAACCCTCTCTCCCTCTGTTGGACCATACCCTCGACCGGCCCAGCTCTCTCACCCGCACCCGGTCTCCTCCACTTGGTCGCGTGGCCTGTTCCCGCACCAGCAGCTCAGCCCAGCAGCTTCATTCCTCAAAAAAAAGGGCCAGCAGCAGCCCACTGCTCCTCCCTCTGCCCTCGCTGGGGTCCCGCACGTCAGGCCGTGCTGACGCCTTAGTCCAACACATCAGCGGAAGCAGCCCGTTCTCCTCGCCGGCTCGCCGCGCCGCACGAAGCGGACAACTGCGCCGCCGCCTGTTTCCTCGCCTCACTCCCGTCCGCACTAGAGCACAACCCTGCCCGGGCCACCCACCATTAGCGGCATCTATCTCCTGCCGGCCATGGCCCATGGAGCCCCCAGCCGAAAACCTTCCCTATTGTTTCAAGGCCAAGGCCACATTCATGTTGAAGATGATGCAAGGTACAAGATGTATGCAGCAACGACAGCGGCAGCATCAATATAGCTGGGTTGGGACCTTCCTTGCGTGCTATTGGAACTCGTTTTGTGCTATGCATCAGCAAGCGGCTAACACACGCATGGCTATGCGTCAGTATTATAGCACGCGCAGTCCAAAAATAGACATAAAAAAGTATACTTTCTGTTTAGAGAAAATAGCCGTGCATGTGACTGCATGAGGCAGGCCAACGCTCTCGGAACCTTCCCCTCTTCCTGTTTCCCCTCTTTTGCATTTCAATTCCAGCAAAACAACACAAAGGGTGTAAAAAACAGTAGAATTACACAAATCTCTCCCTGTTTTGCTTTTCTCTTTCCAACATACACAAAACAGTTCAGTTATTTGCATCATATAAACAGATCTGACAAAAATAAGAAAAGCAATTCAGTTCTTGTGAATAAGCAAATTCAGTTGTTTTGCTTAAGCAAATCAATTTATAAAAAAATAGTAAAATACAGTTCTGGCTGCTTGCTGCATAAGCAGATTTTTCTACATATTTCTACTGCTTACTGTATAGGTATACATTTTAAAGTTGTTCTTGTATTAGCTGTTGCACATGGTTACTCCTATTTTGATATTAAAATATGTTCATTTGATGCTTGATTGCCTAACACCTGCAATAAAAAATAGAAGTTACTAAGATAAGCATGTAGATAATAGTGAGAAACTAAGCATAAAATGACCCAGCCTCAAAATTTCAACTGCGTTAACAGAAGATTATGTTACTAAAAACCAATTCAGTTGTTTTGCATTACCTGAAAATCAGCTAGTACTGCAGTTCCTCTTACGTTAGCAGATCTGACGTAACTGATAATTAATTTAGTTCTTTTGTATAAGCAACCCTGCTGAGGGGACTTGCCGCCCATAGGTGGGTAAACCGAGCACCAGCTTAGAAGGCTAACATGAAAGTGATGAATTCAAGGGACATTTGAGATGCTTAATTGAAGCAATCAATAGGGTTGATCAAGAAAAACAAGCAACACCCAAAAGAGAGCTAGTCATGGTTATAAAATTAGTATCATAAGTACTTCTCTCATGCAAGCATGGATCAAAGAGAAAAGGCAAGTCAACCACAACAAGAGATAATACACTTGATTATTAGTGGTTCTCATTTCACATGGGTGAAGAATGGATTTCTCTATAATGATTGGTCTTCACCAAGCTTATAAATTGGACTTCACATTGCTATTGGAGTAATGAATTGGAATCTATGTGACTATCCTCTACTCCAACGTAACAAAGGTATCATTACAATGTGCATGATCATTTCATCCCTTACTAGTATGCGATTAGTGCATATAGTACATGCTTACTAGGATCATGCATAACAAATAAAATGTTTAAATTCATAGCCTACCACTATTGCTTGAATTGTTTAAATGATCTAGTGGTATATGTATGAATTTGTTCATGAGCTAGTGAACCCAAGTACTTGATCTAGTTTGGATTGCTAACAAGTGACAAGTACAACATTGGCAAGATAACCCTTAGTATGAGGAGTGAAGAAGCTTGTCATTAGATCAAACCGGACTTAGAATCTTAGGCAAATCAACTTAGTTCAAGTCATACTAGAAGCTTATGACAATGATATGGGTACAAGCACAAGACAACAATGCAAATGGATATCTAGGGTGTTTCAAATGGTATCTAGACTCAAAGTATTTCTTCAATTGGTATTTACAAGTGGTGTCTAGATCATGATCTACAAGTGATATCCTACAAGTGGTACTCATAAAGATAGCAAATGTTCAAGAAAAGATCATATTGACAAATCTTACAAGTGGTTCCATGATAGAGGATTCTTCAAATTGGTATCACACCCTTATTCGTGGTATTTCTACACATGATATCATTTATACAAGACGGTAGTTCCACAAGTGATCCTTAACTTTAAGTGATCATCAAATGAAGAAAGTTCCCTCACACATAAGAGCTCAAGATTATCAAGTGAATGACCCATGCTATGACATAGGCGGAGGAGCCCCACCTAATGGTATCAAGGTCAAAGATCCTAAGTGGTATCTCAAGAGCAACATACAAGTAATGTCATTTCAACATGTGCGGTGATGTCCATCAACAATGCAATATTCAAGTCTCAACCATCTACCCTAATACAAGCCTTTGCATCAATAAGAAGTACACCCTTTATGGAAATTGATGACAAAGGGAGAGAAGTTGGAACAAAGATATGTCAATTGACCAAGAGAGAGAGGTTTGGCAAGAGATTGAACAAAGATATCATGAGAATATGAGTTTGGACATGGAGATGGACAAAGAGGGAGCAACATTGAAGAAATGAGAAGGATCAAAATTCTTGGACAAAAGAAGCACACAAGTAGGGGGAGCAAGCTCATGAACATTGTTTGGTTGCATTTGATATGTGCATATTCATGTGCTTGCTTGCATTGCATAAGTTTTATATTTAATGTGCATGCTTGTGTGTTGTATGCTAGTTATAGAACTTGAATGATGATATGATAACTAGCATGCATAGGATGATAGCTAGACTTGTATTTCTACACGTGGTACTAGAACCTTGCTTATAATGTTGATCTCACGGGGTTTCTAGTATTTTTGATGTCTAGCTACTCATGATGCTAAGGATGATGGCAAACTTGTGATTTTCAAATGGTATCGAGCTATCAAATGGTATCGAACTACAAAGGTTTATTCTATACACCTTAGCATCACTTAGTAGTGCTAACCCTCCCATAAATTTCATATTCATGCATATGTGTGAGCTTGAAACCAAACCTTTTGAGCACATATGTAGGGGGAGTTATCACTACCAAGTCGGATTTTATGGTGCTTATCCAAATCCTAATATAGAGCTTAAATGTTGGATAAGTGGCATAAAGTCCAAAAGAACATAATTTCCATATCTTTGTAGAGTTGTCATCAATTACCAAAAAGGGAGAGATTGAAAGGTCCTTGTTTGGTTTTGGTAATTGAGTGAAAACTTAGGTGGACTAATATGTGTTTAATGTGAGATACACAGAAAATTAGTCCACATGCGATTGTGTCATGAAGGAGCTTATTGCACATGAGACATGACATGGAGTCATGTGACCAAGGTGGAGAAGATCGAGATGAGGCTTGGCTCAATGGACCGGTTGCTAGGGTTAAGGGCAAGTTGTGTGATGGCTTGGCGCCGAAGGACTGAGGCAACGATGAAGAGCAAGTGAGGTCAAGATCGATAAACCAATACGGTCACGTGATGATATGAAGTGGATCATATCATTTGGTGATTGGTTGGTGCATGTGTTGCATCAACATCAATGGAGATGGAATGGAATGCACAAGGCAAAGGTATAACCTATAGGGCTTTTCTATTTTACCGGTCATAGGTGTGTAGAGAAGATGATGACCGGGTTTAGGATAGATGGCCGTACTATTAAGAGGGGCAAACTTGTTTGCATATTGGTCATCTAGTGCCACTTGAGCGATCTAACTTTGCATACGTGTTAGGATCGAGTGGCGAGGCAAGTTGAGTGCCTAACTTCTTCGAGAAAATGATTGTGAAAATGCTAACACACATGCACATGGTGTTTTACACATGGTGGTGTTGGCACATTTGCAAAGGAGAAGGTGTTGGAGTTGGTGTTGATCAACTTGGAGAAGAAATAAAGGTTTTTCGGTGTTCTCCGGACACTAGGATGGCTCTTGGAGTGGAATACTACTTTGATCCATTGTGAATTGGATCAAGTGCTTTCATGGGTTGTGTAGCCCTCTGAGTAAGCTTTCCAAAATATCTAAGATCATCAGAATCGGAGTTCGGAGCTAAGAGTTATCGCCGTTTTACCGAAGAGTGGTCTGTGACCGGACTCGTGACCGGACGCGTCCGGTCAGCGTGTCCGGTCAGTGTTTTTCGCGGGCGAAAGTGACCGGATGCTGCAGCGAGTCCGGTCAGTGATGACTGGACGCGTCCGGTCGCGTCGAGAGCTTGCTGGAACCTCTGTGTTCGCTGTTTCGCTGCGACCTGCGCGTCCGGTCCCGTTAGTGACCTGCGTGTCCGGTCAATACAAGTTTATACGCGCGAAAACTAGCCGTTGGAGCACGCTACTGACCTGCGCGTCCGGTCGACCCGAAACTTGCCCAGTGAAGGGGTACAACGGCTCTTTTCGTAGAGGGGCTTATAAATAACCCATTGGCCGGCCTTGGCCGGCAGACCTTGGTGGCTTGTGTTGGTGTGTTTGGAAGCCCTCTAACTCACTTGAGCTTGATAGTGATCATCCGATCGAGTGAGAGAGCGATTCTAGTGCGTTGCATCGTGAGGATTGCATCGAGTGGCACTAGGTGATTGAGTTGCAAGCCGGTGGTGCTTGTTACTCTTGGAGGTTGCCACCTCCTAGACGGCTTGGTGGCTTGCGACTCCGTTGAAACACGCGTGGAGATTGTGCGTGGCTCCGGAGGAGGATTTGTGAGGGGGATTGTGCTCACCCCGTGGGGATCGCAAAGAGCAACTCTAGTAAAGCTCGTGGCTTGGAGGATCCCCATCTTGAGAGTGGATGTGCGGTACCCACTGAGGGTTTGACTCTTGATAGTCAATTAGCTCGTAATCCATCAAGTGGGTGTATCGCCACAACGGGGACTAGCTTGGTGGCAACCAAGTGAACCTCGGTGAAAAACCGCCGTGTCAACATTGTGTACATCTTCTCGATGGTTTGCTTTCGATTCACAAGCTTGTATTTACATTCATATACTTGTGCTTATGTAGTTGCTCTTGTAACTAGTTTGCTTGTGTAGTTAGCTAGTTACCTTCTTGCTTGTGTAGCATAGAAGTAGCTCCCGTTGCGTGGCTAATTTGGTTTGTGTAACCTTGTTAGTCATATTGCTTAGTTTGTGTAGTTAAGTAATTTGCGCTCTCTAGTTTGGCATTAGTTGCCTTGCTATTGAGCATTGCTAGTGAGCATAGGTGGCTTCGTGCTTTTGCTTACTAGAATTGTGTAGGAGCTCCCCGGTTTTGCTAAAGTACCTTGATCTAGAATTGTTTAGAAGAGCTCTTGCTAAGGAAAACACCTTAGTTATATAATTAGGATCTTTGTGAGGTGCTTGTGAACTTAGATAGAGGGATGTAGTCTTGGCTAGACTAATAGTTATAATTCCGTATTTGTTTCGGTTTGCCGACGCAATTATTTTTAGAAAAGACTATTTACCCCCTCTAGTCCGCCATCTCCACCCTTCAGAGGGAAAATCACAACCATGAATGATTAATGGAGTTGCTGTTCTGTTTACAATTGTCGGATCCTCCTCTCAACTCTCTCTGCAATAAGTTACTAAAAAAAAAAGAAAAACTCTCTCTGCAATATATATGAGCAACTAGTTCTGCCACTCTGGGCCGGCTACCATCTTGTTAGGCTTGAGGCAACGCCTGGGCCGGTGCCCATCGTCTGGGCCTGCCGAGGCTTGAGCGTCATGAGGATTGGTCAGCAGAGGAGTAGTGCTGACACTAGGACTATTCTTGGGCTATTTGCAGCCCAAATCTAGGATGGCTCAACTCATATAAGCCCATTACTGTCACTATATTCCCTTTGTGATTTTATTTTCCTTTTTTCACTTATTACCGGAACTACACCTAGAGGACCTCACACTCGACGAACCACACAATTTTCTTTAAAAGGTAAATTGCCATTGTTTATTTAGATAATACAAAGTACAAATATGCTAAAAAAATGATCTGTTATAAGTTTTCAGAGTCCTCATGATGGGTAGTGCTACGGAAAACTCTCTAGAAAATAAAAAACGGTCTTACCACCCTTCGTGGGCCGTCCTAATAAAAATTTTCATCGATCTGATATAACATAGACAAACAACTAATAGTGGGGTTAGGGCAGTCCCAATAAAAGACACTATGCACAATATCCAAGAGTAATTAATATCTAGTAGAAACTACTATTTCCAACTCATAGTTTCTATATTAATGACCACACAAAGAATAACTTAAATGCAACATAAAATGGAGATGGATCAACTATGACAAATTCTCTACAGCCAACATGTTGCCACACGATAGTAGGATAGTAGGCAAAATGTTTGCAAAAAAAGACTGACAAAGAAACGAGAAATTTGCTGCAGTACAACACCATTTCCAGAACCATATCTTATCAAATAGCAACCCATATATATGTTTCCAGAACCCATAAAGATAATAGGTACCATCATCGACCAACTGTCATAGTTTTGGTTGATTTTGTGGCCGTATCTTTTTCTGTTCGTTCTTCAGTTCCTAGTTCTGTTCTTCGTTGATTAAGGTACAGGCACATGGGATTCCTATGCGTTACCAGAGCCAGCACGTAGGTGCTGTGCTTGCTTCCTAGAAGCGACGCTCGAGAGCATCCAGGCCAAGAAAAGCCTCGTGCTTTGTTCGCAGGAACATGATGGCTGCACCTGTTCGTAGTTCTCTGTTCCTTCCTTGATCGATTTCTGATTCGCTGGGAGGGGTAGGCAACAGCACTACCAGCGCCGGTGCAAGCACCGTGCGTGCTCATCTGGAGCAGAGCTTGCCCCTGTGCGTCCATGTGTTGACCGAGATCAAGTTCGTCGTGCGGAGCAGACCCCGCAGGGCTCGCGTCTCTGACCGTGTTCGCGGGAGAATGGCGGGGCGGCGGGGAAGCTGCGCGGGAAATCCAGCTCGCGATGGAAATTGGAGACGCGGCGGCGGGAGCTGCGCAGGAGGGGGCAGCGCGAGCGCGCGGAAGCGGGCAGGCCTGGCGCGAGGGCGCGATAGGAACCGCGGGAAGCGAAGGCCGGCGGAGAAGCGAGCGCGCGAAGCAGGCCGTGCGGCAGCGACGGCACAGTCGATCCACAAGAAACAACTCGTTTCTTTCCAACGGGGAATTGGCCACGTCTACGCCCCTCGAACCCTGGCCTTCAGGTAGAAACGGTTTCCTTCTCACTGTCTCTCATCATTAATTCTTGTGTCATGTCATCAAAAAAAAGTTAAGCTGTCAAGCTAATTAATAGGGATAGAAACCATCATAAATTCACCGTTGGGACTGCCCTTAGGGAATCAATGTCATGTGCACGCACGCCACTTTAGCGCTAATAGCGGATCTCTGTCTCGTGGGATATCTATAACTCTTATATAGAAAAACCCCACAATCTATTTCTTTCGATATGCAACACGTCCACCTTAGCAACCCATTATCAACTCCACTATCAATTTTCCTTAGACATGCAATGCGTCCACCTCAACAATCCACTATAATTTACCACTAGCAATTTATCTTTGACATGTAAGATGTCCACCTCATCAGTTTACTATTCTAACATATTTTTATTCCTCCAGGGCCGTCCCGGGAAAATTAGAGGCCCTGTACGATACTAAGAAATGAGGCCTATTAGCCTAGAAAAAAAAACTAAATATACGATATTATAAAGCATGCAGTATGTTGCAATAAAATATATATCAAGATTCAAGAATGATACCTATATTACATAATCTTTACTTGAATAACATCATTCTTTTAGTGTTCTTTGAAATGAAGTCTTCAATAATATGCTCATAATCAATCTTCTCCAACAGTTCACCTTCAAGTGCTATTATAGCCAAATCATTAAGTCTTTCTTGTGTCATTGTAGAACGCAAATAAGTCTTCAATAGCTTTAACTTAGAAAAGCTTCGCTCTGCTGATGCAACAGTCACAGGAATAGTCAACAAAACTCTATATGCAATAGTTGCATTAGGAAAACAACCATGCTCCTTTAAAAACCGCAAAATTTCAACAGGCCCCATTCTTTCTTCTGGAATGAAGTCTTGTAAAAACTTCAGCTCCATATATAGTTCTTTGGCATCAATATCAGATTTTTCATCCTTTTTAAGGACAGCCTCAAGATTATCACAAGAAGACTTCAAGCTTTGGTTATCCAACGACCGCAATGTTTCCGAAGTAAATAAGAAACCAAAATTTTTTTGGTATTCTTTGTACTGCTCAAATCTTGTTTCCAGAGAGACAATAGCTTGATCAATAAGAGTGTTAAAATACTCTATTCTAAATAACTCCTCTGGAGACATTGTGGCAATATTTGTGTCTTCTGGGTTCTCATCGTGATGCCTCTTTCTTGTAATTTTTCTTTTTTTAGTGAATGTAGTACCAATATCCATCTCAAGTGCAATTTCTTTGGCCGACTCCAAAGCTTGTAAGAAACCAGTTTCCCTATAGCCCTCGAAGAAAGAAATAAGCCCTTTCACTTTTTTGATAGCAACATCAATAAGCATATCCTTTTCTTGCATTTGTTTGCTTACCAAATTAGCAGCATACAGTACCTCATACCAAATAGCAACTGCCACTATAAAGTCATATTGTCCAAGTTCATTATTTGCCAAACCTTTAGCCTCACTACTCTTTGCTGGATCGTTATCAATATCAGATACCTAAATTAAAAGAAGGAAAACATTTTTAATATATGAGATAACCAACAAAAGTACATTATTAAATCAGTACCAATATGAAAATGTTGGATACCTGAAGTAGAGCCTCCCGAATGTCTGCACACTGAAACCTGATAGCTTTAACACTATCAATGCGAAATGCAAGATTATGCTTGGCACGAAATGCAAGATTATGCTTGGCAAGAAATGCAAGATTATGCTTGGCAAGAAATGCAAGATTATGCTTCCACGAAATGCAAGATTATGCTTGGCAAGAAATTTTACTATGCCAACAATTCTAAATAAAACCTTCCTCCAATGGTCCTTTTCTTTCTCAAGTTGTCGTTGAGCAGCTTTGTCAATAGTTTGATCAGTTTGCAATCTGTTACGCAACTCATACCAAGCTGTCATGCTCAAAACATGATCTGCACTTGTCTCGTGCTCTTTGAGTCTCTGCCCAAGATGTATCCAGTCATTATAACCCTCATTTGCCAACTGACCTTTTCGATGACCTTTTGTAAATAATTTACAGCTGAAGCAAAAAACTCTATCAAGTTCCTTAGAATAAACAAGCCAATCCCTGTCACAGCTTTCTCCATTTGACAGAATTCTATCATAGAATAGTGAAGAAAATCTTCTAGATAACATGTCCTTAGGACCCTTCTGAATTGATAGGTCTCTTTTAGGGCCCTTTTGTGCTAAAATGTCAACTTGTCTACTATCAAGTGAATCCCAGTATCTTGGATCAAATATATCAGGCTGAAAAGAATCACTAGCATTTGAAGAAGGATTCAAGTCTTCACTGTCTATCTGAGTATTTGTGTTGTCAGCTTCCTCAACTTCAACATTATTTTCTGGAGGATCTATAGGATCATTATCAATATTATTGTCAATCGCCTGCCCCTCCTCAAGCAGGGCCCCTGCCTCAAGTGTTGGATTATCAGACGACACTTGTGACTGTTTTGTAACAAATCTATCCATAGCTCCTTGTTGAGATTGGACTAATTCCTCTATTCTTTGTTTCTTCTTACGCTTTTGAAAACCTGATTCAAATTTTCTAGAACGATTTGTAGAAGACATGGCTTCAATCTTTGAATGCTATTCCAGTAGGTGTCTAGATCAAAAGATAAAAAAAAACAAAATTTAGAGATCGATCAACTACTTATTATTGTTCGCGGCTACCAGTGAATGAATTGAAAAATAAATATGAATGATTTATATTACCTTCAGGGCCTTAGCGCCTCGCTCTCGCTGTTGCGGTTGCAGCTAGATCGTCACGGCTCACGCCCTGTCACTCGCGAAACGCTGCCGGCGGCCGGTACGGCGTCAGGCGATGGCGGCGACACGAGACGAGACGTCGAGAGGTAGTACGTGAGACCTAAGATTTGCGATCTGATTCAGTTGGGGAATTGGGATCGGCAACATTGTCAACTGAACAGCGGCCGGGCAACAAGCCATTGTTTATTGGGCTTTGGTCAATTGTTGTACACGTCGCTTTGCTAATGGGCCAAAGGCCAAAGCTACTGCTGTACGTTCTTATTTACCAAGCAATACATATATACGTATATATACTCTATATATATTTGGAGGCCCCTGAAAAGTGGAGGCCCTGTACCGTCGCACACGTTGCACGTGCCAAGGGACGGCCCTGATTCCTCTTTATGTCCGTGGCAACGCGCAGGAATCCTCGTACTATATAAGCAACGACCACGATGACTTGCTCCGGATTCCATAGTTTCTCGTGCATCTTTCGGATAACCACCAAATGTATACCATCGCTATAATCTTATTTAAACTATGAAGTCCTATATAAGGCTTAGATAAAATCCGCAAAATGTCAATACTTAGCCCCCTTTAATTATTTTCACTCAGCTACTTCACCCACTACACATTTGGAAAAGTAAAACCTAAAAGCAAAAAAAAAAGTCCAAGATATACATGAAAACATTTGTTTCTGCAAAAGCGAACTTCTAGTTCTACCTATTTTGGTTTATGTTTTGATTTTTGACAGCAGAAGCATAGGAGTATTCTAGAAGTTCAACCAAACATGAACTAAAGTAATCCAAACTAATGTATTTTTAAAAACTTTATCCGCTTCTGACCTTATAAAAACAGTCTAAAGTAACCTACACTATATATAACTAAATGACCCACCTCTATAATACCAAACTTAAGGTAAATCGTTCCGATTGTTTTTTAGTACATTTGATTTTAGTACCGCATTGATGAAATCTTTTGATTCCATCATATCTTGTTCATCACATTAGAGGCTAACTGCAGTGTACAATCAAATGGATAATATATACTGGTGTCATAAGAGCATTATTAAGAGCATGAATATTTTTTTCGCAAGGAGGCATATATGCTCGTATTTCATTAAGAGGTCAGGAATGGTCAACAGATCTACAACATAAGTGATAGTTGATGATAGCAAGCGGGCCTCACCATAAGAGCATAAATATAAAAACAAGAGTAAAGTGCACCAGCGGTCCCTAAACTTGCGCTGCTGTATCATTCCGGTCCCTAAACTCGTAAATCGACCGTTTAGGTCCTCAAACTTGTTCATCTGTGTCATCTGGGTCCCTAAACTTGTTCTGCGGTGTCATCCCGGTCCATAAACTTGCAAAGCGACGGTTGAGGTCCTCAAACTTATTCGATTGTGTCATCTAGGTCCCTAAACATGGTTTTAGTCTCATCTGGGTCCAAACAGAGCGATCTAAAAACTTGATATCAAACAATAATTTATAACTATTTCATATGAACTCAAATAATGACAAACTTATATCAAAATTATAGCCCTCGACGCGATCTAGAACCTTATAGTTGAAATGTTTTTTATTTGAAGTCGTTTAGTATCCCAAAATATTATTGTAAGTTTGAAGTTTACAAATTTAAATTTTAAATATCAATATCTATAAACTTATAATACTATTTTGGGATACTAAACGACTTCAAATAAAAAAAATTTCAACTACAAAGTTGTAAAAAACTTCAAACTATAACTTTCATATAGACCATATCAATATTCAAGATTATTTGATAATTTAAAATTTCAAAATCTATAAACATACAATAATATTTTGGATACTAAACGACATCAAATAAAAAACTTTTCAACTACAAAGTTCTAGATCGCGTCGAGGGCTACAATTTTGATATAAAGTTTGTCCTTATTTGAGTTCATATGAAATAGTTATGAATTATTGTCAAGTTTTTAAATTGCCCTGTTTGGACCTAGATGAGACTCAAAACCATATTTAGGGACCTGGATGACACAACCGAACAAGTTTGAGGACCTAAACAGTCGTTTTGCAAGTTTAGGGACCGGGATGACACCGCAGAACAAGTTTAGGGACCCAGATGACACAGATAAACAAGTTTGAGGACCTAAACAATCGATTTGCGAGTTTAAGGACCGGGATGACACAGCAACGCAAGTTTAGAGACCGCTGGTGCACTTTACTTTAAAAACAAATATCATCATGCACTGTCTGATTTCTTTGACTATGTGTCTGTTTAGTTGGCATCTTGAATAAACTACACGTATGGGAAACAATAAACAACTTCAGGGCCTGTTTAGATGGCGAAAAAGTTTGGGTAAAGTTCCTTTAACATTTTTCGTTGTTATTTGGTAAAATTTATCCAATCATGGACTAACTATGCTCAAAAGATTCGTCTCGATATTTACAGACAAACTATGCATTTAGTTATTTTTTTACCTACATTTAATGCTCCATGCATACGTCTAAAGATTCGTTGTGACAGTTACTGTGCAAACTTTTTTAGACCTTTTCACCAACTAAACATGCTCTCAGTTTCAACTTCCCATGACTGCAATGTCAGTCATTGAGGGAAGCACAACAAATTTTTTTTCTTGGAAAGGGACGGAGGAACCACTGGATTTTCTAAGCTGAGACCTAAATTAGAAAATTATTATATACTCTGCCATGCGTAGCCTCTGAGAGTTCAACTTCCTGGTTGGTTCAGCCTGGGGTCAGGACACATAAAAAAAACCCGTACGGACCCGAGCGATAGAAACGAGTTTCATCATTTTTCTCGGTTTGATTTTTGGTGTTTTTTTTTCTCTGCAAAATAGTTGAACTGATTCGAACGATCACCCGACTTAATTTGAACCGAATTCTATCATTTCGTAGTAGTTGCCTCACTGCATCAAACGAAAAAAAAATCATGGTCAGCGCCAGTTGGTGCACCCGTGCAAATAAAGCGATAAATTCGTGGCTCCCCAATTATAAAAAAATGGATGCAGCACCAGAATAGAAAAAGGAACTGGGCTGTATATGTCCGTGGATCGGCACAATTTCAGCCTTGGGCTCGTGGACTCCTCTTCTTGGCCCAGGACTATCCGATCCGTGGGCTATGTAAGCCCAGTACTTCACTGTATATGTTCCCCTGTGCTTTTGTTTTGTTTACTTTATCATCGGATGGAAGTACCAACATTCGGAAACCTCTAGCATGCACATTTTGAACAGCGTTCTGCTCTGTATTTCTGCAACAATGAGGCTATCCGTACTTATGGACCTCTATATTCATCCTCTGTACGTTCTAGTCAGCAAGATTCGCTTCTCTATACTCAATTCTCTCACACTCATCTATCCTCTATATCATCCTCTATTCACTCTATCTACTGTGGGACTCACTTGTCACTTTATCTAAATATATCCATGTGTGATCTAGTTTTGAAGGATTTATTG
Organism: Saccharum hybrid cultivar R570; assembly: GCA_038087645.1. Lineage (NCBI taxonomy): Eukaryota > Viridiplantae > Streptophyta > Magnoliopsida > Poales > Poaceae > Saccharum > Saccharum hybrid cultivar. The sequence goes on along the minus strand of JAQSUU010000015.1, from coordinate 27,936,580 downwards.
AGACGAATTTAATGGTGCAATCGAAATTTAATTTGGATTTTTGGTTTGTGAGTTATAATATTTTTTTTGTTTAGCTACTGGGGCCCACCACTGTCCACTATAAAGTAAGCACTGTACCACTCTAAATATAGAGTGAGAGAAAGAATAGAGTATCGTTTTAAAGTACCAAGTATAATAGTTTTTACTCTATATTCGTGCTCTAAAGCTTTAGTTATCCGTTTAGTACCCACCGCCGGTAGGGATGAAAACGGAACAGAAATATTCCGAATTAACCGTTTTCGTTTTCTATATTATGAACTGTTTTTTAACATGAAAAATTGTCAGTTTCAATTGGTTTCACAACAATTTTTAACTATTTTTTATACTTTTTAATTACTAAATGTAGAAATATCTCGAACCGACTGTTTTCATTTTTCCATATCATAAATCCGTTTTCGACCGTTTTCTTCATTAACCGCCGGTAGTACGACCGCCCTCGTTGGTGGCGGCCGACAACTTTATGTGGACAACAGTCTACTTGTACTCACCGGGGGCCACTATGAGTGCAGACGCTCCTCGTGAGCCTCGTGCTGGCGTGGGACCGTGCCGTGTCTCGCTCTCGGAGAGACTCGGACAAAATCTACTGTATGCAGTTGCGACACCTTTTCAGACAAGAAATTACAAATCGTCCAGGCCAAAATATGTGAATGCGTGCGCGTCGATGGAATAAAAGGGCCCATTTTTTATATAAAAAATATGAGCTCATTCTTCTAGCCGTCCCTTTGCCATTGACGATGACATAGGAGTGTTTAGTTGGCAAAAATTTTTAAATTCGGATATGGTAGTTTTTTGTTTTATTTGGTAATTACTGTTCAATCATGGACTAATTAGGCTTAAAAGATTCGTCTCGCGATTTTACGATGAACTGTGCAATTAGTTTTTTGTTTCGTCTACATTTAATGCTCCATACATATGCCGCAAAATTCGATGTGATATTTTGGGGTGAAAATTTTTAGGAACTAAACACAACCATATCGTCCTGGCCAAATTATACAGATCACGAGGAGCCGCACATTTTTCTTTTTTTTGAGAAACACGAGGAGCCGCACATTTTTCTTTTTGGGTTTTTTTGAACCACGCCATTACAATTTCTCAAGTTTGGAGAAATATCATTATAATTCGTCTATTTTGAGAAATGCCATTACAATTTCATCTCTCCTTGATCTATGCCATTTTCTACACATCTCATGTACATGGACCCACATTCAGTCAGGTATACGTCAGGTATACGTACACGAAGGGATACGGACGTTAACTCGCCGCCCCCTCCGTCAGAACTCAGAACGAGCCGGCCCGCGGCGGACGAGTGCTCACGCACGGCGGCTTGTGCGAGCATAGCGGCGGCGCTCGCCCGCGGCGGCCTGCGCGCGAGGCGGAGCGACGGCGCTCGCATGCGGCGGCCTGCGTTTGAGGCGGAGATGAGCGCGGCGTGCGTGGGCTCATCGAGCGCGACGGAGAAGGACGGCATGGTGTCGAGGACGAGGCAACAGGCGTGGTTGAGCATCCGGCCGGACGCGAGCGTCGGCACGAGGAGCGCGAACGTGCCGCCCTCCGGGCGGAACCCGCCCCAGCGGTACGCGAAGCGGAAGAACTGGAGGGCCAGGCCAGCGCGCCCCACGGATGCTGCCCCGGAGATGACGCCGTGGACCAGCGGCGCGTCGAGCATGGGCGAGAGCAGGCGGATCGAGTTATCCAGGCCCGTCGTCCATGGCCGCCGCCTGATCATGTGCAGGATCGTCTCGAGGAGCGGCTCCTCGCGTTGGGGTGGGTTGGTGGGCGCCGACGAGGGGGCACCGCCGCCAGTGGCTTCTCCGCTGTGGCCTGGACGGCCGGGGGTGGAGCCTCGTGGATGGCCTCCACCGGCTTCTCCGCCATGCCCGCTTCCTACCCTTTCTTACTGAATGCGTTCGTCATGCTAAGGGACGGGTTATCCCAAGACTTCCACCGGCAAAGACGCAGAAGTATCTGCTCCAGGAGAAGGCGAGGGCCATGGGAAGCCCGCGCAAGCCAGATCGAAGCAGGCTCTAGTTGACTTGTTGCCGGGAACATGCCATTGTATTCCTGGCAGTCTGCTGATAGTTTATCTCCGTGAACTCTGCTTAGCCATCATCCATCAGAGCAGCCGGGCATTCAGTCATTCACTTATGCTTTCACAACCACCATGTTGCACATGAACCTGTATGGTGAAATAATGCTCTGCCTCTCCGCGGACGCCGTGCTCGGCGCTGCTCCTGAGCCCAGCCACCGTCGCCACGCGGACGGCGCGCCCCTTTGCCGTGGTCGACGTCGCCGCTCTCCATGGTGCGCTCGCGGTGCCTCTCCTGTGGCTCGAGTTCTCACAGTCGTTCCAGGTGCTCGCCATCCTTGCCTCCACGCTCGCGCATGCCGTTGCGCTCGGGTACAGGTTCTGGGTCGGCCCGGGGCTCCTGCGGTGTCCACCCGCAGTCTCGCCGCCGACCACTCTCGTCCCTCCTGTCGGCGGCCCAGCGCCATCGGGACGAGCGGGGCCCTGCTGGCTGCTGCCAAGAAGGGGCTCGTTCGCGCACCTTGCCGGCCAGGCTACCACGTACAGCGTACTCGTCTGGGCAGCTCGTCGTCTCCTTTATACTGAGTCGAGATCCTACAAGAAAGTAGCCAAAACAGAATTCGTCGTCCGCGGCGGCAGGCGCGGGCAAGTGGAGAGGCGAGGAAGAGGGCAGCAGGCGCGAGCGCCACTGCTTCGCTTCGCGCGGGCCGCCGCGGGCGAGCGGTCGTCCGCCGCGGGCCGGCTCGTTCTGACGGAAGCGGCGGCGACTTAGCGTTCGTACCCGTTCGTGCACGTATACTTGACTGAACGTGGGTCCATATATACCAGATGTGTAGAAAATGGCAATGATGAGGGAGTGATGGAATTGTAATGGCATTTCTCTAAATAGATGAATTGTAATGGCGTTTCTCCGAACTTGAGAAATTGTAATGGCGTGGTTCAAAAAAACCCTTTCTTTTTTTGAGAAACACGAGTTGCCGCACATGAGGCCTGTTTCAAGTGCCCAAGACACCTAGCGCGCAAAATAGATTTTCTACATTGCATGGCCCAACTCCTCCATTACTGTATGGGCTCCATACCTTAAGAGCCGTCAGCCCAGTGGGCTTGTAATTTCAAATCAGGCCCGCTATACTCAAGGACGTCTGTTGGCTGGCTTCTCTTTCGTTTTCGCTAGCTGTGGTGTGTGTCTCGTCAGCCAAGCTTGGTTACCGCAGTCGTCGGTGTGGGGATTGATTCATCATTCATGCGTCAAGGAAGAGACCTAAATCCTGTATACGTATACAAGTGTACAACATAGTATATTCTGTCTCTTCCTTTTCTAGCTCTTGACATCTTGTGTCTCATGACGCAACGCAATCAAGATTAATTATGTATTAGATGTGACAGACGACAATGCACAGTGTGTGCAGACGCCAAGCTGAAACTTTCCTCTGAAACCAAGAGGACCCAAGCCAACGCACCGTCTCCATTTGGGGTTGTCTCTGGAATAGGAGTTGAACACAGCAGTGGATTTCTCAAATTTAAGCAGCATGCGCTTAATAGATAGATTCACCGTTACCCACAAGTATTCACAGCCACAACTTAACTTCAATGAAAAAGAGCCAAATAGGCGCAACATATATGTTTTGCCATCGTACACCTATAACTCCATCTCCATTTGTCGGCCAGGCCCACAAAATATTCAGGTCTACGTTGCATGTCCACATCAGCTGGAATTAATTAGAGGAACATACTTGATTTCTTTCTGCTATATAAGAGGATGCATACAACATGGCTGACGAGTGACACGACTCACGCGCCACATGCATGTATCAAGGAGAAGCTATAGCCAGGAAAATGTTAACACCGGGACGGCGCTGGGAGGAAGAAGGGAATAACGTGAAGAAAAACAATAGAAGTTGAGTTCAGATGAAAGATTAATTTGAATAAGTGTTTAGAACTTTCTGTAGATGCCTATTCTCTCCCACTCCTCTCATACTTATACTCTGTCACTCAGCTGATCCAGGACGGGCCAGCATATTTGGTGTTGGGCCTGGCCGACGGCGAGCTTGGTGGCGAGACAGAGGATGATGGCGCCTGAACACCGGGAGCAGGGCTGTTGCTGCTAACAGAAAAATCCACCTTGAACATTTCGTTCCCACTAGCATCGGAGGAGGAAGCTTCGTCGTCGTCGGGCTCGTCGCGCGTCGTCGTTTCACTGCGTTGCACGCCATGCCAAAAGACCGGGCGCGCGTTTGGCATCGACGAACGGGAAAGTATTCGGTCAGGGCAGGCAAATATATAATGTTGCTGTACTATGAGATGATGCATGGAAGGGATATGGAGCCTGTTTAGATCCTCCCCCAACCCAAAAAAGTTTGCGCAGTATCCGTCACATCAAATCTTTGGACGCATGCATGAAACATTAAATATAGATAAAAAAATAACTAATTGCACAGTTTGTCTGTAAATGTCGAAACGAATCTTTTGAGCCTAGTTAGTCCATAATTGGATAAATTTTGTCAAATAAAACGAAAAGTGCTACAGTAGCCGAATCCAAACTTTTTCACCAACTAAACAACCCTATGGTTTGCCTTCCTGCTGGTCTGGGGGTACAAGTTTCCACGCACAGCGCTAGCTACCTCGTCGTACCTATATACAGCTCAACTACACAAACCACGGACTCGATCGATCGAGGAGGCAAATATGACACCACTTAAATTCTAGTAGTTCATTCACGACGACGCATTACATGTGCACGTTTCAACCATGTGTTAGCATATATTAAAGGAAGAATTATTGCTATGCATTACAAAATCTCAAAAACACACATAGAGAACATGATGAACATAGTTAATCCATAGAAACGTAGAAAACATCCACCAATTAACGATCCATAGTCCTCTCTTGTTCTTTGAATTAATACAAATAACAAATTCTTGTTTCTTTGGATCTTCAATGATGCAAATCAAGTCACAACAAATTATTGAACCCATTCACTAGGCGTACCATAGAAAGATCGCTTGGTCTTGACTGAACACGATATAATGATGGTGGGGTGGTTGGGATGGCTGTCTGCTGCGTGCCGCAATGCAGTCTCTGCTTCAACTTCCTTCTCATGCTCAGGAAAACCACCTTCACATAACAAATGCACTGTGATTTTCTGCAATGATTTAAGTAGTTCAAAGCCAAGATTGTCACAACTACCATTCCCCTCCATTAAAGACATCATGGGGACAACAAATTCAAGCTCTTCAAGGTTTGGCATGATGGCAACAAGTGCCACTATGCACTGGTCATTTATTTTAGAACCAAAAGCCATAGGGTCCACTCCGTTCCACATTGTAAATGAAACGCTTGAGTCCTTGTTGAGGACAAACTGGACCATCGATAGATTCAACGAACAGGATCTCATCTTCTGGAAGAGGCCACCAGAAGCAATGTTTGTAGATATTGTAGACCACGTTGACAGGTCCAGATATGAGAGCCCTGGCAACCTGCCAAGTAATTCTAGAGCCGGCTCATTCATATCAGCCACAAAAAGGATCAAGTGAGACAGGTTGGGTAGATGCGAGGGATTTACACATGAAGGCAACCTAGAGAGGTTGATATCATCCAGAATCAAACTTCGGAGATGCCGTGGGAGCAGTGCAGCATCCCATGTTCCTCTATCATCTCTAGCACGTGACCAACCTACGAGTGTTAGGTGCTCCAGCTTGCTGAGATTGCATAATGACTGAACAAAATCTGACACCATGCCCTCACCCATCCCAAAAATTGCTGTCCTGAGCACCCTGAGTTCACCCAGGTTGCAAATATCCTTGAAAAACTTTGCCTTGGAATTGTCATCTTCAGAGGGATATATCTGTAGCTCTTCTAGGGATGTCAGCTTCTCTATAATTCCATTTGGTATCCTTATCTTCCAAGCACGCAAGCAGGTCAACTTTGTTAGCTGGCTAACACCTGATGGTAGTTCTTGTATTCCAATTTCCTTCAAGTCCAGTGTCTCAAGAACTTTTAGAGACCTGATTTCTTTCGGGAGCTCTCCAATATACATATGTTTTAATCCAAGGTACCTCAAATGATTTAAATTTCCAATATACTCAAGACTGTAGTAACCATTATTATGCATGCAGTGCTCTATAAGTAGCACACGCAAGAGTTTAAAGCTTGGAAGTCCAACCCACATAGACCTATATGAGATAAATGACCTTACTCGCCTCAGGTCCATCTGATTAACCAGATGACTGTATTCTCCACCAACTCTATTTTGATAGGCTAATCTGCGTACAATGTGTCCTGATGACATGGCTGAACTATTATCAAATACTTTGACAAAGTTTTCTTCATGTGACAAGGAGCGGAGGAGATCGAGGACCATATCATGAACACGACAGCCATATACAATGCCAATCACATCTGACTCAACCGCCTGGATCATGCTTCTATTTATAAGGTCATTGAAGTATCCCTCCCCAACCTCAAATAACCTAATTCCTTGTTTCTGATGCACAAAATCTTCAGCTACCCATTTCCATATCAAAGAAACCTTATCAATAACATATTCCTCTGGAAACACACTTAGGTACAGTAAGCAATTCTTCAGATGAGAAGGAAGATCATAGTAGCTGAATGATAATATCTTCATTGTGCTCTCTACTTGCCGGTTCTCCTTATATCGAAGACTGATAGAGCTATAAACCTCAGACCATTCATCCCTTGATTTACCAACCAACAAACTCGCCATTGTGATGATAGCTAATGGAACACCATCACATTTCTTTAGAATTTTTTCAGATACATCAGACAATTGATTATCTGGGCACTTGCCATCACCACCATATATCCTTGAATAGAATAACCTTTGAGAGTTACGGTACGTAAGTGGTTGCAACCTGTAAACCTCACTAGAGACAACATCTAATTTTCGAGTAGTTGTGATTATTCTACTTCCACAATTGTTTTCAATCAGAGACAATTTGATTATTTCCCAAGACTGTGCTTCCCAGATGTCATCAATAACAACCAAGTACCTATGAACATACCATTGAAAGAATTTCAGTTAGTAAAAGTGTACCTATAACATGTACAAGCAAAGAGGCTTGACAATATAAAGAATAAAAAAATATTGTTATTAATACAATAAACTAACACTTACTACACTAGTATGGCAACTGTTCTGCCCTTGTATGAGATATTAATTTGAATAAGATAATACAACAACAACAACAACAACAACAACAACAACAACAACAACAACAACAACAACAACAACAACAACAACAACAACAACAACAACAACATAGCCTTTTGTCCCAAGCAAGTTGGGGTAGGCTAGAGATGAAACCCAAAAGAGACGAGAAACAGGGAGACACATAAAGTGACATAAAGGGCACAAGACAAAAAGAGGTCATGGTTCAGGCACGTTGATTGCCAATCTCCAAGCGCTCCTGTCCATAGCTAAATCCTTGGAGATATTCCACTCCTTAAGATCTCTCTTAACGGACTCGTCCCAAGTTAGTTTAGGTCGACCTTTACCGCTCTTTACATTATCGGCCTGCTTTAGAACTCCACTACGCACCGGCGCCTCAGGAGGCCTCGGTTGGACATGTCCAAACCATCTCAACTGATGTTGAATCAATTTCTCCTCAATTGGTGCCACCCCAACCCTATCCCGAATATCGTCGTTCTGGACTCTATCCCTCCTTGTGAACGTTTCTATGTTTTGTTAGAAACTAAATGGATAATCTGTAGCCCATGACTAATGATTTATTTATCTTTGCAATGTCTTGTTTGCACATACCCTATCACAATACTCATAGTTAAAAATTAATCAATATATTTTTTATGTACCCAATGACAATGTTTCTATGTAGCTCCTAAATTCGTTTTACAAATGACTATAGTAGATATGATCATTCCTTCATACAAACATGTAGAGATGCATAATGTGATTGTTTACCTTTATCTAAAAAATAATGTGATTGTTTACACACATCATACATGTATTCTATCAGTTAGTTCTAATTTTTCAATATTAACTATGCTAGATGTGGACAACTTAGAAGCAAATACTAAGGTAATTTGAGAAAATTATTTTAAGACTACTTTAGTTTATGATGGACTTTTTTAGTAAGTTGGATGTAGATTTTTAGATGACACTGAAGTACTTGCCTGATGGCAGAGGTGGGACACTTTAGTAAAATTCGAATAGATGAATGGCTATTGTTGTTAGTGATGACTAGAGTCTACTTAATCAATATATAGCTTGTTGTTTATGATGTTACTAGTGTGAATTTCGAGGATCTATTTTTTTTCTAGAATATTTAGTGAGGATCAATGTGCACGCTTCAAAAAGGAATCTCCATAAGGTTTCTTCACTGGTCATCAGATATTTGACCAAATGTCTACGGATAACAGGTAAGTGTTCACAATTTTTTACAACAGGAAAAAAACTAATTACAAGCATATGTGACATCACCTCAATTTACAATGAAAAAAATTAATAAGTTTTAGAGGTAGGAGTTAGGCTCATAGATTTTTGAATAAAAAATGTGTGCATGTAAGACAAATATTGGTAATCTACATCACATATTGTAATATCTACTAGTGGGTAAAATTGAGTAATTGCTTACTTATGTGACTTTGCTTCTGTTTATAAGGAAAAATACTAATAAGCTTTACAAATAGGAGTTGAAAACATAGAATTATTATTCTTAAAAAAACGTGGGCATATATGAAACAAATTTAGTAGTGTTCATGCAAGTGTGACAAAAAAAACTATTGATAATCTACATTATAGTATGCGCAGTCCTCATATAATATTACTACTCAAATATAGATTCATTAGTACAAAACAACAGGAGTATTATATATCCATACCTCTTTGTTCTGAGGAAATATTGAATTTCATTTATGAGCTGCCTTTCATCCAGTAATGTCATTCTCGGATCTATGTATTCCTTGTCAAAATCTATAAGGATGTCCCTAAATACTTTCTTCAAATCAGGATTTCGACCAACAGGAACAAAAGCTCCACAATAAAATTGTGATTTAAGATCATCATACACTGCTTTGGCAAGAGTAGTCTTGCCCAACCCACCGACTCCCACAATAGAAACTGTCTTCATCTTCTTGTCAGACTCGTCACCATTCCCTTGGCACAAGGACAACAGGGATATGAGCTCACCCCTTGACTTGTCTATGCCAATGAGTTGTTTCACTTCATTGTACATAGCGGCAAGGCGAGGGTCAATGGTTGATGCCATTGCCACTGGTCTAGCCACAATCTCATCGACTTTGTACCTAGCACGCCTCTCGGACACCTCCATGAGTTGCTGCTTGATGCCTTCGATAGCGGCAGCGATACTGTGGCGCGCCTTGCACTTACTGAACAGGTTGCCCATCTTCTTCAAGGCGCGTTTCAGCCTGCTCGGGTAGGTCGGCTCATCTACCTCGACGCCCACAAGGAAGGTATCGATGACATCCTCCATGTCATAGGATGCCTCTCTAACCTCACGTGCCCAGATTTTGACCTGCTCGTTGAGCTGGTCCCATGGCACTGCAGCCACCTTACGGAGGGCGGCGTGAATGCTCTCAAGCTCCCTGGAGAGCAACTCCACTTGCGCCCTGACGCCCTTCTGCAGCTTGTATTCTTCATTAAGCAGCTGCAACAGCTTGGACGGGAGCTTACCCAGAGCACCAGTCACTAGCAGGTCCATGGTCGTCTTGAGCACCAAATAAACTCAATTGTGCATGCTGTACCTAGCTATCTTCATGCTTATTGTAGTATGGTGCGGATGGAATGAAATCCATTTGAGGTGGAGTGGAGGGCAGGGTCACATATTATCCTACAGATGGACCCAACACCCAACTTAGACATGAATCTGCTATCCGTATAAATAGTACAGATTCTTTGAACTAGTACACTAGTGAATAGTGATTCATCAGCAAAGGCTTACACCGCTGTTGGACACGGCTGTAGATACAAGATATTTGAACTTTTGGTGCAGATTAGGATTTCGGACCTCACCGTTCCTTGCCGCCTTGTCGACCATCAGTCGGAGTGCCTCAAGGAAGCCGGTGAGAAAGACCTTTCCTGTACTAGGCTGCAGCTAACGGAGTACCTCCTCTTTGGCTCTGTCCCTGCACCCCGGAGATGCGCTCGCGGCTCGCCCTGGAGCTCTTCAGCAGCAGAGCGGAAATCCAGGTCGGGGAGCCTTGGGCCCCGGCTCAGCCGTGGCTGTGTCACCCGTGGCGCTCGACGACCGAGGCCGCGGGCACGGGCGTTCAGAGTGAGCGCACGTCGCCGGCGGGCGGCGGCGATGCAGCAGAGGAACAGAGGGATAAGGTACGGCTGGCAGAATAAGGAACAAATGGACGACTCTTGATATGGGTTATTAAAGCTCCGGCTACTACCCGCAGTGGCTAAAAGGATACTCTAAAGTTTTAAGTATAAATATAGAGTAAAAACTACGGCACTGGATACTCTAAAACGATATTTTATTTTTTCTCTCACTCTATATTTAGAGGAGTATAGTGCTTACTCTATATTCTATAGTGACAGGCCCCACTAGCTAAACAAAGGAAAAAATGCTATAACTCACAAACCAAAAATCCAAATTAAATTTCGATTGCACCATTAAATTCGTCTCAATAAATCCTTCAAAACTAAATCACACATGGATATATTTAGATAAAGTGATAAGTGGGTCCCACAGTGGATAGAGGATGATATAGAGGATGGATGAGTGCGGGAGAATTGAGTATAGAAGAGAGAATCTTGCTGACTAGAACGTATAGAGGATGAATATAGCCATGAGTGCGGGTAGTCTAAGGTGAAGGAAAGATCAATAATGCAAGTCCCGGAGCTATGTCAAAATTTATTCTAGAAAGGGTCAAAAAAAAAAGATTTCTAGACGCAGCTAGCTCATTTGCCTTCGTTCTTGTGTCTCTGGAAATTATTAGTTTCTAATATGCATACAGCAATCTCTAAAAACCTAATTTATAGAGGCCGACCCAAATCTAGCCATCTCTAAAAAGAGATTGTTGGATGACTCGATATCATTGACACCATCATCAATGAAATTGGTAACAATATGTTACAAGAGAGATTAAATGGATTGGCAACCTTATGCATTGAGAGCGACGGTTGGATGAGAATGATGTTGACACCATCGTCGATGAATTCATTTATATTTGCTTTTGCATTAAGTTAACTGGTTATTAGTAACATTTTATACATATCAGAAGTATTATCATGATTATCTTAAAAAATACTAAATTTTACTTTCATTCTAGGTAAAAGCAAATATAGAAAATTAGCTACCGAATGCTCGGTGGGAGAGGCCATAATACAAAACAGCTACTAGTGGGCCGTGCTAAAGCGGCAGCGGCGAATTTGTATTGTTCTACTAAAAAGGCACTCTGGGTAACAATATTCAACTGTAAAATCTTGGTTAGGTGTGTATTAGGTGTAGACCTTTAGACTGCGAGGTCTGTCGTTGAGGGAAGCAAAAGTATTTTATTTCTTGCGAAAAGGATTGAAGAACCACTCCTGTATTTTCTATACCAAGTTGTCATGAACCACTTGCCGGATTTTCTATACCAAGTTGTCGTACGTGAAGACCATCCGAGAGTTCAACTTCGTGGTTGGTTCAGTTCTTTTAGAGGAACAAAAGGGTAAAAAAAAAAGATTTCTAGACGCAGCTAGCTCATTTGCCTTCATTCTTGTGTCTCTGGAAATTATTAGTTTCTAATATTCTAATATGCATACAGCCATCTCTAAAAACCTAATTTATAGAGGCCGATCCAAATCTAGCCGTCTCTAAAAAGAGATTGTTGGATGAGTTGATATCATTGATACCATCATCAATGAAATTGATAACAATATGTCACAGGAGAGATTAAATGGATTGGCAACCTTATGCATTGAGAGCGACGGTTGGATGAGAATGATGTTGACACCATCGTCGATGACTTCATTTATATTTGCTTTTGCATTAAGTTAACTGGTTATTAGTAACATTTTATACATATTAGTAGTATTATCATGATTATCTTAAAAAATACCAAATTTTACTTTCATTCTAGGTAAAAGCAAATATAGAAAATTAGCTACCGAATGCTCGGTGGGAGAGGCCATAATACAAAACAGCTACTAGTGGGCCGTGCTAAAGCGGCAGTGGCGAATTTGTATTGTTCTACTAAAAAGGCACTCTGGGTAACAATATTCAACTGTAAAATCTTGGTTATGTGTGTATTAGGTGTAGACCTTTAGACTGCGAGGTCTGTCGTTGAGGGAAGCAAAAGTATTTTATTTCTTGCGAAAAGGATTGAAGAACCACTCCTGTATTTTCTATACCAAGTTGTCATGAACCACTTGCCGGATTTTCTATACCAAGTTGTCGTACGTGAACGTGAAGACCATCCGAGAGTTCAACTTCGTGGTTGGTTCAGTTCTTTTAGAGGAACAAATGGCCCTTCTGCTCCTGTGGACTTTCATAGCGAGAGCCGAGGATACTATTTGCTCTTAATTTCCACTCGCTCACATCTCACGCCAAGTGGGACAGATTTGCTTGTCTTAACTGCAACCGTACGATCGAGGCCAAAAATTTGTGGCTCAATTACAACGAAATGAAAGCACTATAACAGAAGAAGGAACTGGGTTATTCAAAAAAAAAAAAAGCAGGTACTCGGTTGTATGTTAGTAGTTGGGTCCAATTTGATAGTTGGACCGTGGATTCTTCTTATTGGCCCAGGACTATCCGTGGGTCATGTGCAGTATGAATGTAGTTAAGGCCACTTCCACTCAAGAAAATATATAATTAAGCCTGTTATTACTGTCATATTCCGTCTGTGCTTTTGTTTTGTTTCCTTTGTTACCGGAACTGCATTGAGTAGTACTCTAGGTGGTTTCACTGTTTTTGTTGGGAGGGCCATTGCCCAATTCTAATTCCTCCCCCTAGAACACCCAAAACGCATACTGTAAACAAAATTCTCTCCTATCAAAAAATAAATAAAATTTTCTTTGTTAATAATAAAATGTTCAAATATTTTGCATGATCGAAAAAAATCTTTTGAGAAGAAAATTTTCCAAGAACAAATAAATGGCACTAACAAAAGCACAGAGATGATAAACTAAAAACTTGTTCAATTCCTGCTGTTTATTTTTCTTGCTCTGGCTTTGTATCTGCAGAGAGGCTGCAAAATAAGATCTGAGGCTGCAAATTTAATGATAGTATCTGTGGTAAAGATCTACTGTATCTCGACAGTTACCCCTGCAACAAGACGATGTCCATTCAAAACAAGTAAACAGAGCATGTTCGAAAAGCCACGTGACTAATAATCAATAAAAGATGCCCAACGTACAAGAGTTTAAAACTCACTAAATTTGTAAAACACTTATGGTTCTAATTCCAGAAGATATATTGAAGTGAACTTCTTGAAATGATTAATACAATTAACATAGTAATTCTATCACTCCGTAAAATTAGGTGCAAGACCCGGAACCAAAAAAATCCTGTTTCATTCAGGTGCCAAGACCTTAACATGGCACGTCACGGCCACGTCCGAGGGTTCCTGGCTACGTACGCCGCCTTCACTCTTCCCTTGGCGGCGCTGCGGCCACGGCGCTTCCTCTCTTCCATCGCCGTGGCCACAGGCGCGTTCAAGGTCTTCGGCACGCTATCTTCTGCATCTATCACAGCACAGCACCGGTCGAGGGGCCTAACAATGGAGGCAAACACCATGGACTATACTTCGAGTTCCATGTCTGTTCTACTATTGTTTGGTGCGCGTTCGACGATATGCTTCTTTGATGTCGTACTTCGGTGCAGCCTGCTATGCAAGGTGCTTCCATCGTTGAACGAAAGCCTCAATCAGATACATACACATGGGTGATTCTCGGCAGTAGAGCTTTCCTTCAGCTTACTACTCATTCTGGTCCAAGGTATCTATGCTACACAGCCTACTCCTCGCTCCACATACCTTGCATAGGAATATTCCTAACATATTTTCTATCATACAATCAGGTGTACCAAATTAATAGTATCCGCATAATAGCATTAGTTAGTACCATAATAGCTTCAACAATTTGGCCACTGACTTTCCTCTGTTGCTGATATTCCCCATATATATTGCATTAATAGCAATAGCACAACTGTACAGCTATGTTTTATATCAGTGCACCAATGGTCCAAACTGATTACCAAATATTTCAAATTCAATAACAATGTTATGGCTGAACACAAGCACACCAGATCTAATCCAGTTCCTGATAATCCTAGGATGAATACAAATGAAGTTCATAATTCAACAATGGTTTCCACTTATCACTTTTACCATCGAACGATGGGCTCATTTTACAGCATGCCCACATTGTATTACTAAAAATCACTAGTATATATATATGCTTAATAAATGAACTAGTGTGTCTAGGTTCTTTACTTCCCAAGGCCCAACAGATGTGATGAGATAGTCTGGCCCAGTTCTGTTGAACCCTCTTCAAACGAGGCTAGCAGCCTCCACTGGTGGGTTCACTGCATGTTGCTCTTCCTTGAGTTTGAGGACATGCTTCTTGAGTCCCGGAATGTGCACATTGGTGATGTAGTCCATCCAATCGATGCTCTTCATGTCGAAGTGGAACCTTTCCCTCTCTTGTGACGACATCTCCATGAAGAGTGCCTCCGTGTTGATGCTATCAAACCTGCCGCGATAGAAGGTGTACGGCTCGTAGATGCTGCTGAGGTGGATGATCTTCTCCTCCATGGCCTTAGCGTGGAGACGACTGCGCACCCGCCGCCATGATGACATGCTCTCTCCATTGCCTTTTTGCTGTACCACATTGGACTGCACGTACCTGATGTACTCCTCCATGTTGCCAAGGGTAGACGCCTGTTGCACTAGGATAGGCTGCCCCAGTACATCGAGGAGGGGTGACTTGGAGAAGTGTTGGTACATGAACCGCAGCAGATCCCCGACAACCATTGGGTTCAGCGTCGATGATGTGACATGGTACACATGGGTCCCTGCCACCGTACCAGTCCCACCACCATGCTTTGCCATCGCCGCCACCATTGCATTTACAACCATGTCGACAGGAACCTTAACAAGATGATACATATAAGAAGATTGCCATGGAATTATAGGCAAGGATGGAATGCATATGTTGCAAGAAAATTTGCATTGTCTTTGAAGATTGATATGGTGTCACATTGGACGCCTACCGCGTCGGGGTTTCCCACCAAACACAAGACATCCAAATGGGTATTTTAAAACCTGTATATGCAGTGGAGCAAATCATCCTCGTGTATGGGCTACAATATATCATATAGGAATATATGTACGAACTTGTTTGCTGTGTGTATTTGTCCATTTTTAATGCAATAATGCTCAATATACTTCCTCTGGGTGATGATGGACTTATCAATTATCTATATGCATGTCTTATCTATGTAATTGAACATATCTTTGCTAATGTATGGGCAACATATTTTTTTGCTAGAACTAGATGCTCTAGTCCACCTCCATGTGTCCTCATGGAGTCATAGGTGTAAGTCAATTTTCGGGGTGTGCAGAGCACAATGCACTTCATCGACATAGTTGTATTGGATGTTGTCAATATTTGGGTTGATCATTGGTTGGTTCTCTCAATCATGACACGTGCAACTACTACTGGTTTGCACTTGATGCCCTTTCATATCACATTTGAGTCCATGTAAAAAGAACTTGGCGAGAAGCTACTTACCACATCGAGAATGCAGTCAGGATTGGCGAGGAAGCGTCTCATCTGGCCTTTGCCATAGTAAAGGATATTGGGATCCATCATCCTAATTTAATTTTCAAATAGCTCTTATGAAGTTAAGGAGGAGCGATCATCAAGTACATTGTAGTAAATACGAGTGTCAGATTAACTAACTTGGTAACTACCTATTCCCTTGTATCCATCATGGGAAGGGGTCCTGGAGGGTGCTCTCAATGATACTCGGCCTGATTGTCACCACCGGGTATCTCTCCTTGCATGGCATTGATGACCATCTCCCCCATAGCCTTGGTGAACGCATATGTATCTTGCCAGCCATGGAGTTTTGCCCTATCATGCAGATGCAGGAACAAAACGGCAGTTAGAGAACAAAATAATTAATTTTATATGAGTTGGCCAAATGTAGCTGTAATCACAAGCATCGTGTATTCTAATCATATATACGTACCTCTGTATGCCTAAATCTTTCATTTCATTATGAGATGAAGCAGAATTCTTGGATTGTCTTCTAGAGTCAAAAGCCAACTTGATCTCTGTCTTGATGTCTAGCACAGTGTTCTTATGTTCTGTAAAATCTGAAGAGCCTTGCCTACCTACTATTGTTTCTCCCAAGTATAAAGGTTTCTCCAGCACCACTCCTTGATTGTGACCATTCACATACGCTGTATGGCAAAACGATGTGATGTCATGTATAGAGTCGAGTGCAGTAGGCTTTATTTTCAAAATATAATGCTTGCGTAACAAAATGAGCAAGCGTCATCACAAGGTGATATCAATCTTCAGAATGACACCCTTTATAAAAAAAATCAATCTTACCTGTCAAAACGTGCAAGAATAGCTTTAGCCTTTTGCACCGATGTGCAAAACTTATCATACGAAGAGGCCCCAAGGTGTTCGTGTCAATTGCAACATCATACCTATGACCAGGAGTATAGAACCTCAGTGGTTAGTGTGTGTCAACCTTCAATCTTATCATTCCTTCCATATATTAGCGTTTGTACATATAGCATTACGAGCCTCTCATCGAAAGTGGTATTTGCCGCCATGTTCACAATGATATCCACTTCCTCTGTGATATCATTGGCAAGCTCTGAGGAAATTCCTAAACCGGACTCCGTCACATTGCCGACGACCGGAACTAACTTGCTTGCAACAAAGCTCTGATAGTCTTTCCCATGGATTTCTTGCAAGCATTTGAAAAGTTCTGTGTGTACCACCTGTACATGGCCATAGATCATTTCTAGTTTAGCACTTTTGAGAAATATTACGGGCAAACTCACCCTTACCAAACTATTTCTAATAATGGACTTGCAACACTGGGCAACATCATACCATAATGCCAAGGACAATGCACATGATGTGGTTTTTAATTTTTTTGAACGAAAAGACTGTAGTACCTCAATCTTTTTATAAACAAAATTTATAAAAGACGTGTAAAAATAGAAAAATAAATATTTTTTTGCTGAGTTTGAATGTAGATAACTGTGGTCAACTATGAAACCATACTAAAGTAAATGTCGTTAGTATATCTCACTTGTAATTATTTGTCAGTAACATGAATGGGTGTAGAAGGGTGCAATGCAACAGAAAATACTATGGATACCTCAGTTTGTAACCTCTTGAGAGCTGCTTCTGTGTCCTTGGCCTTCACCATTACGTGTATCTTACCGATGTCAGGGTTCGTCCTCAAAATCTTTTCCATGAAAACTGATGCGAATGGACAGGAATTAATAACAGAAAGACGAATGTCCCAGGAGCCATGAAAAAAGTATGTTGAAAATGAAATGAAAAGAAAAAATAAACACAGTTCCTTGTCACCTTTTGCTAGGAATCCAGTTCCACCTATGACGAAAATGTTCTTTCCCCTATAGAACTCTGTGATCCCAATCCCGCTGGCATTATCCATCGTTGCCAATGGCGCACAAGCTCCGACCGCCGTCGTTGTGATACTTGACGGCCACCGCCACGCACAGCCGGATCTGCACGACGATGCTCTCCCATTGGAAGCGACGACAAGAGCACGGCCGGAGAGGCTGGCAAATGGATTCCGCCCCACAGGAGACGACAGCAGAGAGGTAAGGTGCTTGTGGCAAGGTGCAAGGGAAGGCAAGCTTGCCATGGACAAACTACCTTAGCTAGCTTCCCTCCTACTCGTCTACTCCTATCCTGTTATCTGAAAATGGAGGACAACTTATGAGCAAAGTACGTCTTACCAGCGGATACTTATAGATAGCTAGCGCCGCCGCAGTATGAGAAGAGATTGATGGAATGGAATGTGCTGCACGAGAAGGAAGTTAGCAGATTGGCAGAAGGAACGGATGGATGCTAGAACTTTGTGTTTATTGTTTATCACGTGCTTCACGGGCGAACCTGATGGAAATGGCCATAAGCTCTATGCCAGGAAGAGTTTTTTTTTAGTCTAATGCAAGGATGAGTGCAATGGAGAAGAAGAGATTTGACCTCAGCTCGGCGTTTAGTCGTGCATGAGGATCGCGCGTCCGGATTTTATTATTCCAGAATAATAGCAACGCCAAACCCGTGTCACATGATTGAGAAAAAACATACGTTCTCGTCATATGATTGAGCAAAAATATACGTTTTCGTCAATGATTGAGCAAAAATATATGTTCTCATCGCAAGATTGAGCATATATTCTCTTCAATGATTGAACAAAAACATACGTTCTCGTCCTTCCGTCTAGCTTCTCCCACCAAGCATAATTGTTGAACAAGAAGACGAAAGACCATGGAATTAAAATAAAATAAATAAATAAAGTGATTGATTGATTGATGCTAGAACTCTGTGTGTTTAGCTCGTGCGCAATGGCCAAGGAATGATCTGTAAAATGGGCTTGTCCTCGAGATGGCAACAGACTCTATGCAAGGACGAGTGCAATGGTCTTGTTCCGTCAACGGAGTTGCAATTTTTTTTGAGTGCGTCCAACAAAATTTAGTACTGATACGACCTTGGCGGGCTTAAGGGCACCGGCAATCATATAATCTATTTGCTAGCTTTAATCCAACTTCTATAATAATGCTAACTTTTAGCAAGTAGCTTATAACATGGATATCCTCACAAAACACTCTTACATGATCTTGGTATGTGTGTATGAGTTTAGATCTTTATC
This sequence comes from Saccharum hybrid cultivar R570, assembly GCA_038087645.1. Classification (NCBI taxonomy): domain Eukaryota; kingdom Viridiplantae; phylum Streptophyta; class Magnoliopsida; order Poales; family Poaceae; genus Saccharum; species Saccharum hybrid cultivar. The sequence goes on along the minus strand of JAQSUU010000015.1, from coordinate 27,917,647 downwards.
AACAGCTAACTTTCCTCCATTTTCTACTAAAATATGAAAAAAAATGATTAGAGCTTAGTTCATGAGTGGTGCCCTAATATTAATATCCTGAACAAACAAAATGCCAGTTACGAGTTTTTTTAAAAACCGAACAAATGAAACTATAAACACTGATAATAAATATTCCCTCCATACCTGTAAAGAAAGCCTTTTTGGACGGTGACATGGTCTTCAAAGCATAACTTTAACTTTTTTATTTCTATAAAAATATTTATTGAAAAGTGATATCAATCCTATCAACTATGTAATCCTATAAAAATATTTATTGAAAAGTGATATCAATCCTATCAACTATGGTCTTCAAAGCATAACTTTAGCTTCACCACATCATTCCGTACCACATCATTCCGTGTAATCCAAATTGCCTAGCAAAGGGCAGCAGTCCATGTCAAATGAAACAAAAGTTATGTTTGCAACATCCAACAATTTGACCAATTATGGTAACGGTGGTTCGTATTCCTGGGTTGTTTGAAGCCACATGAAACGAAGATACAGCATGTCAGAGGAAATAGATATAACGGCAATTACAAAACAAATGTAGTATAGTTTTAGATTTGCTACAAATGTCCCTCCCCGACTGAAGAGGCTATATATGTGTTGCACTGGTGGGTTCATTATGACGTCTCTGCTTCTGTCTTTCCTTGAGGACATGCTTCCTGAGCCCTGGGATGTGAACGTTGATGATGTAGTCCATCCAGTCGATGCTCCTCATGTTGAAGTGGAACCTTGCCCTCTCCTGCGCGGACATCTCCTCAAAGAGCGCCTCCGTGTTGGTGCTGTCAAACCTGCTCTGGCAGAATGTGTACGGCTTGTAGATGCCGCTGAGGTGGACGATCTGCTCCTCCATCATGGCCTTGGCGCGGAGACGACTGCGTGCTCGCAGTGATAACGACATGCCCTCGGAGCTGCCTTCTCGAAGCAGGCTGTTAGACTGCACGTACGTGATGAACTCATCCATGCTGCCGAGGGTAGATGCTGGCTGCACTAGGATGGGTTGCCCTGCTATGTCGTCGTGGAGGGGCGACTTGGAGAAGTGCTGGTACATGAACCGCAACTGATCGCCGATAAGCATTGGATTCACCGTTGACGAAGTCACATGGTACACATGGGCTCCTTACACCGTAGCCGTCCCACCTCCATGCTTCGCTATCGCCGCTATCATTGTGTTTACCAACAGGTCGACAGGAACCTTAAAAAGATGATATACAAATTAAAATTAAGAATATTGCCATCTCATGCTAGGACGAAATGCATATTACAAGAAAAAAAATCTGCATTGTCTTTGAAGATGGTTGTATTGTACGCCTACAAATCATTTATATGAGTATATATGTATAGATTATTCGCAGTGTCTACTTTTCATTTTCTAATGCAGTAATAATCATATTATTATTTTCTTTCTACATATGCGTGATGATGGTCTTATCAATTATTCTGTATTTGCATCTTAATTTGTGCATGTATTGGGCAACACATTTTTGGTAGAAGTAGTTGCTGGACCTCCTCTATGTCCCCTTAGAGGTGTAAAGAAAGGTTTGAGTTGTGTATAGCACAATGCACTCATTTTACCATTTCTCAGAGCAATCATCAACATAGTTGTATCACCAATGGTTCTCTCAGTCATTATTGTTTAACCCTAGATTTGATGGCAAGACGTGTACAATGTAACTACTAGTTCGGAGTTGATGTCGCTCCTAATATATCAATGGCTTAAAGCCCTTCAGCGTCTAGACAACTTTATTTTCCGATCACCAAGCTACATTTGAGGAGCCCCAACTTTATTTTTCGATTTGGTCACTACATCCGGGTGTTTCTAACGAGTTTATCACCTGTGTTACACTCTCTCCCTGACTCCCTCTCTCTGTCTGGGTTAACTAATCAATTTCTCTGTCACATTCTGTTGTTTCAACATTTCAATCAAAGCTAGGTGGCTAGAGACATGTTCTTTTAGTAAGTTTTCCAAATATTTATACCATGTTATCTGTTACAATTTATGAGTCCTTATAAAAACAAATTGTCAAGCAGCTTCTTACCACATCGATAACACAGTTAGGATCAGCGAGGAAGCAGCTCATCTGGCCTTTGCCATAGTACAGGATATTGGGATCCATCATCCTGATTTCAGCGAGGAGCATGATAATGAAATACATATATTGAAGTAAATACTCGCATCAAATTAACTATCTTGGGGACTAACCTGTTCCCTTGTATCCATCCTGGGAAGGGGTCTTGAGGGTGCTCTCCATGATGCTCAGCCTGATCGTTACCACTGGTATCTCACCTCGCATGTCGTTGATAAGCATCTCCCCCATGGCCTTGGTGAACACATAGGTATCATGCCAGCCATGGAGTTTTGCCCTAGCAAGCAACAACAAAACAAACTAATCATCCTACTATCTCAGTTGGTAAAATATAGCTGTAATTACAAGCATCGTGTATTCTATTTATATGTACCTCTGTATGCCCAAATCTTTCATTTCTTTATGAAGAAAGGCAGAATTCTCAGATTGTCTTCTAGAGTCAAAAGCTAGCTTGACCTCTGCTTCAATATCCAGAACAATGTTCTTATGTTCTGATAAATCTGATGAAGAGCCTAACCTACTTGTTGTATCATCAATGTATAATGGCTCCTCCAACACTACGCTTTGCCTCTGACCATTCACATATGCTGTTTGGCAACAAACACGGCATATAGAGCTGAGTGCTGTGCTGTGTGCTTTATATTTTGAAAATTTAATACATGCCTAACAAAATTAGCAAGTTTCGTCACCCTTACCTGTTGACACATGCAAGAGCAGCTTTAGCCTTTTGAACCTATGTGCAAAACTTATCATCCGAAGGGGCCCCAAGGTGTTCCTGTCAATTGCAACATCATACCTATGATCAGGAGTTCAGCACTTTAGTGGTTAGGGGGTGACAAACCTTCAATCTTTTGTTTCCATCTATATATATAAACGTGTATATAGCAATATGAACCTCTCATCAAAAGTGGTATTGGCCGCCATGTTCACAATAATATCAACTTCCTCAGCAATCTCACTAGCAAGCTCCTTGGCAATTCCGACTCCAGACTCCCTCTCATTGCCGACCATAGGAACCAACTTACTTGCAACAAAGGTCTGATAGTCTTTCGCATGGATTTCTTGTAAGCATTTAAACAGTTCTGTGTCTACCACCTACAGATGGTCGTAGAGTATTACAAAGTTACCACTGTCGATAAATATTACTCTCTCCATCCTTAAATACAAAGGTTATGACCAAATAAAGAGTATGACAAAAGACTAAAATGCCTCTCACTAGTTCATTAGTTCGGTTGTTAACTTGTTTCATTTCTTAGCAAGGCATAGTTTAAAAAGGCAAGAATACATGTCATTGATTTGAGTGAGGGCAATATGGTGTTTAAAAGATGCATGAATGTATGGTGGGGTACATCAAAGGTTGCGTTAAAAAAATTCAAACCTTCGATATATACTCCTTCCGTCCATAAAAGAATTTAATTCCCACATTTTCAGAAGTCAAACAATGCCAAGTTTGACTAAAATTATAACAAAAAGTAATAACAATCGTGAGACAAAATAAGTACTATTAGCTTAGTTTTGTAGAATATAATTTTATAAAAAGTTGATTTGGAGACACAATAAACTTGATCAAAGTTGAGCTAGTTTGACTGGTACGTTTTCGATAATTGTATTCTTTTATGGATAGAGGAAGTACATTAAATTTTGGGATAGAGGGAGCACTCAGAAACTGACACTTACCAAACTATATTTCTAAAAATGGAGCTGAACCATCATTGCGTAACATCACCATAATGCCAAGGCCCAAGGACAACAATAGCCTAGTAATGGCCAACGCTCTTGGTGTGGTTGTAATGTCGCCAAACGAAATAAGCCAAAAATAGAAAAATATTTGACGCTGATTTTCAAAGCACGGAATGGTATACTTTGACCCCAGGATGGCATCCATGTGATGACTCGGTCCTAGCTATGTGTCCTAAACTTTTTTTTTGATGATATGCCGCCAGCTTGGTTTTTTTAGAAATATTTTCATAAATAATCTATACAGAAATGGCTAAATAAAAAAAAAACTCAACCACATGTCCACACATGGCACGCAGAGATAACTGTGTCAACTTCATATACCTCATTTTGCAACCTCTTGAGAGCCGCTTCTGTGTCCTTGGCCTTCACCATCACGTATATCCTTCCGATCTCAGGATTCGTCCTCAAAATCTTCTCCATAAAAACTGATGGTGTAATCGAACGCAAGCACAGGAATGAAAAAAAACACAAAACGAATGTTATAACCCAAGGAAAAAAAAACGTACGTTTAAAATGAAACAACCGTTTCTGATTGTCACCTTTTGCTAGCTAGGAACCCAGTTCCACCTATGACGAGAATGTTCTTTCCCCTATAGAACTCTTTTTTTTAGAAAGGGGAATATATTAAAAACCCAGCTTCTGCATCGATCAATGCATATGGCTGTTTGTTATTACAAAATGGGAAGAAACGGTCCAAGATATCTCAAAGACAAAGTTTTGCACCATAAGGAAAATAAAAGCCTAATAAAACCAGTACTAGCTAGTAAGTCTATTACTAAAGCTCCAACCGTGTCTAGCAAAAACTTCCATCGCAATTGTCTCAATAGTCTTACACCACATCTTCATCAAATGGCGATCCTCCTCCTCCTTCTGTAACAGAGACCAGAACCTGGTCCAGTAAGTCCCCCTGAAGATAGCCTGCAAGTAAGATGGTGCTACAGTTTTGTTAAAAACTATATCATTTCTGGTTAACCAAATCGCCTAACATAAAGCACTTGCACCAACAATGATCTGAGATTTCAGTTTCCTATTTATCCCCTCCAACCAGCCTGTAAAAATGTTGTGTACACTGATTGACGGTGATAAATTAAAGAAAACCCGAACAATCCTCCAAATAAACTTAGCAAAATGGCAGTAAAAACATAGGTGTTGAATAGACTCATTGGAGGAGCAAAAACAACATTTCTTATCCCCTTGCCACTGCCGTCGTGCTAAATTATGTTTGGTTAGAATCACTCCCTTGTACAAGTACCACATGAAAACTTTGATTTTAAGAGGTAGTTTCAGTTTCCAGATAAAAGTATTAAAAGGTATGGTTTGTGTTCCTAATAGAGCTCTATACATCGATTTGACAGTAAATAACCCATTCTGATGTAACCCTCACACAAAACGGTCTCTCTGATTAGTTAATTGTATATTTGCCACCATGATCACAACATTGTGCCATGCTTGCAAATTAACACCTGTCAGAGATCTCCTAAAGGCTACATTTAAAGGTATCGTAGACATTACTGAACTAACCGATGCATTTTTCTTTCTCACGATATTATAAAGTATGGGGAATAGCGATTTTAGTGGGCGCGCTCTTATCCACGAGTCCTCCCAAAATCGCACTTGAGATCCGTCACCTAGATCAAACTTGCCCAATGAGAGAAACTCCGTCTTGACCTTCATAAGGCCAGCCCAAAATTGAGAATCCCCAGGCATGTGTTGAACCTGTGTCAAGCTTTTATTCCTTAGGTATTTATTCCTAAGCAATTGTTGCCAAACTCCATCTCCATTTAATAGATTAAACAACCATTTACTAAGGAGACACTTGTTGTGAGTTTCTAAATTTAGGACCCCAGCCCCCCTTGGTCTTTCGGTGTGCAAACTACCTCTCACTTAGTCAATCTATATTTTTTCTTATGTTCATCACTCTGCCAAAAAAACTGTGATCCATAGTAATCTAGTTTCTTGAAAACCCCTTTTGGAACTTCAAAAAAGGATAACAAGAACATTGGAAGACTACTTAAAACAGAGTTAATTAGAACAAGCCTCCCTCCTACTGATAACATCTTGCCCCTCCAACAACTTAGTCTTTTTTGAAATCTTTCCTCAACATGTTTCCAGTCCTTATTCAAAAGTTTTCTATGGTGCATAGGAATTCCCAGGTATCTGAACGGGAAGGATCCTATATTGCACCCAAAAATTTGTGTAAATTCAAGTTGATTGGCTTTGGCCGCACCATAGCAGAACAATTCACTTTTATGGATATTGATTTTGAGTCCTGATAATTGTTCAAAAGCACAAAGCAGGAGCTTCATGTTTTTGGCCCTCTGTAGATCATTGTCCATAAAAATAATAGTATCATCCGCATACTGGAAGACTGAAAGTCCATCATCTATCAAATGCGGAACCACCCCTTTAATTTGTTCCACCTCTTTAGCTCTTGGAATAAGGACAGCCAACATGTCTACCACTATATTAAACAAGATAGGAGATAGTGGGTCCCCTTGACACACTCCTTTTCTTGTTTGAAAATAGTGGCCTACATTATTGTTAACCTGCACCGCAACACTCCCTCTAGAAATAACTTTCAAAATCCATTGACACCAAGTTTGTGAGAAACCTTTCATTCGAAGAACTTGCTGTATGAAGGGCCACTTAAGTTTATCATAAGCTTTTTCAAAGTCTAGTTTTAAGATGATAGCATCTTTTTTCTTTCTATGTAGCTCATGAATTGTTTCATGCAAGGTTACAACTCCTTCCATTATATAACGACCTGGAATGAACGCTGTTTGAGATGGCCCTATCAATTTATCTGCCACTTTTCAATAATCTATTATTTAGAACTTTTGTGAAAATCTTAAAACTTACATTTAATAGGCAAATTGGTCTATATTGCTGGATCCGAACCGCATCAGTGACCTTTGGTAATAAAGTAAGAATCCCAAAATTTAAACTATGAATAGGCAATCTCCCGGTATGAAATTCAAAAAACAGGCTCATCAAATCCGGCTTCACAATCTCCCAAAAGAATTGATAGAATTCAGCAGGAAAGCCATCCGGACCGGGTGCCTTGTTGTGTTCCATATCAAAGATTGCCATTTTAACTTCCTCACTGAATGGAGCCATCAATACTTGATTCTCCTCCTCCGACACTTGAGGTATATCATATCTCAAAGCCTCGTCCATTGAGAAAGAATTTTGTATATGAGGTCCAAACAGTCCTTTGTAGTAATTGGTTATGAAATTTTCTAGGTTCGCATCTCCCACAATAACCCCTTGTTCCTGTTCTAACTGTACAATTTTTGTTTTCCTATGTCTCCCATTGGCCACCAAATGAAAATACTTAGTGTTATCATCCCCTTGCAATAACCTTGTTGTTTTTGATCGTTGGAGCCAGTAAATCTCCTCCTCTCTTAACAACTTGGTAACTAACCCTCCTTGTACTCATTCCGAAGGTAACTAACCCGCAGGAGCTATCACAATATCGGCCTATCTCATTGTGTAATGTGTTATACAAGTTGTGCTCAAAAACAATGGCCAGCCGTTTACGGGTGGTCCTTGATGAGGTGATCTCGGAGGAGCAAAGTGCGTTCGTGCCAGGGAGGTTGATCACCGACAATGTGTTGATTGCATATGAATGTATCCACTACCTGCGGAATAAGAAAGGGAAGACTGGGGCATGTGCTATTAAACTCGATATGGCAAAGGCCTACGATCGGGTTGAATGGGATTATCTAAATGCGATTATGCTAGCATTGGGTTTTCCGGCGTCCTGGTGCTCTCTGGTGATGAAGTGCATCTCATCGGTGTCCTTCTCTGTGAGGATTAATGGGGTGTTTTCGGAATTTTTCAAGCCAACCCGCGGAATCAGACAGGGTGATCCCATTTCGCCGTATTTATTCCTGTTATGCTCTGAAGGTCTTTCATGTATGGTGAAGAATATTGGACCTTTGTACGTGTCAAGAGGGGTGCGGGTGAGCAGGCACGCACCTTGGATTTCTCACCTCTTGTTTGCGGATGATTGTTTGATTTTTACTCAAGCATCAAAGAGGGGAGCTGATCGGATCGCTGCAATTCTTGAGGACTACAATAGGGGTTCGGGGCAGCTGGTAAATAAAAGCAAGTCTGTAGTTTTCTTTAGCCCAAATTGTGAGCAAGAATGTAAGGCGGATGTGCATGAGAGGCTGCAAATTCCCAATGAGGCCCTGGGGGAGCGGTACTTGGGTCTTCCCACTGCAGCTGAGAGCGGCGCAGGGGATGTGTTTAACTATGTGCCGGCCCGGGTCAGAGGCTTTGTGGGGGGTTGGGCGGAGAAGAATCTGAGTTGTGCGGCTCGGGAAGTTTTGCTGAAGGCAAACGCTCAATCAGTGCCAACTTACCCGATGTCGTGTTTCAAGCTATCACTGACGGTGTGCCGAAAACTTACCTCAGCGGTTTCCAACTATTGGTGGGGGAGCTCTCTGGATAATCACAAGATCCATTGGCTGCGGTGGGAGAAACTAACCCGGCCAAAGAATCAAGGTGGGATCGGTTTCAGGGATTTCTCTCTATTTAACCAGGCCATGTTGGGCAAGCAGGGCTGGAGGTTACTTGTACGGCCGGACTCGCTGTGTGCAAAAGTTCTGAAGGGGAAGTATTATCCATCTTCTGATTTCCTTTCAGCAACTAAAAAGAGGCGAAGTTCAGCGACATGGAGATCAATACTGCATGGACGGGAAGTGCTGAAACGTGGACTTATTAATCGCGTTGGACCGGGCGAGATCAGTGCCTGGGGTGATAATTGGATTCCGGGGTCTCGGTCTCTCAGGCCACTGGTAAGGAGATCGACTGCCGTTGCTGAGAAGGTATGTGACCTGTTCGTCCCTGGAACACGTGTGTGGGATGAAGAAAAAGTGCGCAAATCTTTTATGGCTCTGGATGTGGTGGAAGTGCTGAAGATCAAGCCAAGCACCCGATTGGAGAATGACGTGTTGGCTTGGGCTTTTGAAAGAAATGGATTTTATTCAGTGCGGTCAGCATATAGATTGCTCAAGGAAGATCAAATGGCGGTGGCAATGGCTGCTACCGGAGAAACTGGGGCTTCTGAGGATGAACGTGCCTGGAGTGCTGTTTGGAAGCTGAATGTTCCTCCCAAGGTTCGGGTTTTCTGGTGGCGGGTGTTACATAACTCGTTGCCGTCGAAAGCGGAGCTGAAAAGAAGACATGTTGCCGAGGAAAGTTTTTGTGAAATGTGTGGGGACCCGGATGAATCTGTGTACCATGTGGTTCTATCTTGCCCGGTGGCGCGGAATTTTTGGGATGAGGTCAAGAAGCTGATGGGAGTAAAAGTTCCTGATCTCCATCCTTGTACATGGGCGACGGACGTCCTCCATGCGGAGACTTGCCCAACAGATGCTGCTGCTATGCTAGTCTGTGGTGCCTGGGCACTGTGGACGGGGCGGAATGCATGCCGCCATGGGCGCAAAGTCTGGGAACCGGGGGCGATGGCTCGATATATATCGTCACTGCTGGAGGAGCTGTCCAAGATGAAGATGCCCTCTCGGATGGCAAAGCCGGGAAGACAAACGCGGTGGCAGCGGCCGGATGAAGGTTGGCTCAAGGTGAATACCGATGCGGCATTCGAACCCAGCAATTGCACTGGTCGTGCGGGAGTGGTCATCCGCGACCACTTGGGGCTGGTGCAGGCGGCGGCGGCACGCTGGCTGGAGGATGTGCCGGATGCCCTTACTTCTGAAGCTATGGCGGCAAAGGAGGGCCTGGAATTAGCGGTGGAGAATGGCTATGATCGTGTCATTTTGGAGATTGATTGCCGAGGTCTACAAACTTTACTTGAGGACAGTTCCTCTGTGAGGTCAGTTATAGGTGGTCTATGTTTTGACATCATAGAGTTAAGCAGGAGTTTTATTGATTTTAGAGTTAAATGGGTGTGTAGGGAAGCCAACTCGGTGGCCGATTGCTGTGCTAGTATGGTGTCGGTCATGGAGCGCTCTCTTTTTTGGCTTGACTATGTCCCTGATTGGTTGATGGGGCTAGCTGCTGCAGATTGTACTCCTGTCATTGATTAATGAAAGCTCTATGTTTGCTAAAAAAAATTGCTCTTTTAGATGATGTCTAAGGTTTTCCTCTTTCAGAGACAACAAACAAGTCTCTACCTTTCTATCTAAGAAGTCTATGTTAGCTAAGAGAGTGGATTTGTGTTTCTTGTTTTGTGAGACTAAATTCCTAGCCCATCCTCTAAGGAAGCGTCTCAGTCTTCTTATTTTACATTGCCAACGTTCCATAGGTGACTGACCTCTATTCTCAGATTCCCAAACCTCTTTCACCAGGTCAAAGAAACCATCTCGTGTTAGCCATCCTAGTTCGAATTTGAAATTCCTAGCATTGCCTCTATGGGATGGTTCCCCCCCATCTAGCAAGAGTGGTGTGTGATCTGAGATTTCTCGGGTGAGTGCCTGAACGGAAGCTAATGAAATTTTTTGTTCCCAATCTGTTGTTACCAAAATACAATCCAACTTTTCAAAGGTTGGCACATCTGCATAATTAGCCCACGTAAATTTCCTTGCAATCCCAATCTCACTGCCGTTATCCGTCGCCGCTGATGGTGCATGAGCTGCGACCACCGTCAGGATGATTGATGGCCACCGGCACCCACCACCACCACTGGATCTACCTGACGATGAACTGCTACCATTTACATGACTGGAAGCAACTACTAGATCACGGCTGGGGAGGTTGGAAAATGGATTCCTCACGGGAGCCAGCAGAGAGGTAAGGTGCTTGCAAGGTGCAACGGAAGGTAGCAAGCTCGCCATTGACGAACTACTTGGCCTCCTAATCCTATACTGTTATCCGTAAATGGAAACAAACTAAGAGAAAAGTACGTCTCACCAGAAACTTATAGCGCAGTATGACCAGAGAATGAATGTGAGATAGTTGGCAGATGGATTGGATTAATGCTAATACTGTGTATTTGGAAGGCCTAACAAGTGCGTCATGGCCAAGAAATGATTGGTAGTATGGGCATGATTGAGATGGCAATGAACTATATGCAAGCACGATTGAGATGGCGGTCTCGTTCTGTCAGCGGAGTTTCAAGTTTTCATGAATTTGGTCCATGAAAATTTAGTACTGATCGATACCAGTGGGTAGCCCTGCTTTGCAGTGACTATTCCTTCTGGTGTGGGACAACGTCTTGAGAGACGGTGTAAGTGGAGCTAATTGTGCAGGTCCTACACAACTTGCAGCATATTGCGGCGGCTAGCCCTGCTTAGCAACGGGCATGTGGGACATCGTTGGGAACTATGGTGCAAGCAGTGACGAGGGTGATTTCATCTTGATAGCTTTGCCTTTCCAGGGATTATGGTGTACAGTAGTGATCAGTTCATGGTGTTATTTGGTGGCAGTGAAGCGTCTGTATTTGTTCAGTTGCAGCTCGGGTTGATGCCATAATCCGACCAGCCAGAGTTGTTTTTCCCCCTCTTTGAGTTGGGTGTTTTTAGTGCTGGTTGATGTCGCAATCCAACCAACCAAAGTTGTTTTTATACTTCTGCCCAGTCTTGGTTTCATCTACTTTTTAATATAATTGGCAGATCTCCTGCTTGATTCATTTCAAAAATATATTTTAAATAAACAAAATGCCTGTTACGAGTATTTTAAAAACCCTAGAAACGGAATTGTAAACACTGGGAAATAACTAGTCATCTCTAAAGGACCTTCTGTCATTATGCTAATTTTGACGGCCACTTATCTCTTTTTCATATTTCATCTCATGTTCCACAACCTGGTGCATCATATGTGTGGTCGCCATCTTTGACTGGCATGGATTTATCTATATTCCTTCATACTGGTTTACTCACTGATGAAACCATGTATGATGCGAGGAGAGTGCTGCACGTGTCAGACTGATCGCAGTGGGCAGCTCTGAAGTCGCACAATTAGTTCCTTAGTTTAAGCAAACCAGTGTGTGTTCCACCGCCCTGCGGTGCTTTCTGTTTGTGTTCTTCCTCATCACTAATGGCATCTCGCTATGATGTGATGTAAGATGTGTATGGTTCCAAACTTCTTCTTAATGAAATACGTGCTATGCACGTTCTAGAAAAAAAACCATGTATGATGCCATCCACACATACTGTATGAATCATGTAGAGCGGTGTGATTTTTGAAACATCTCAGTCATATGCGGAAGTGGAAGCTGACACTGACAGTCCATGTTTTTAATTCTAGCCATGCTTGTAGTGACGGAAGAAACTATTAATTGCACGCATAGAGAAGCGTAGCTATTTTGCCAACCGACAAATGCAAAAAAAAGGGAATATGCCATACCTACGTACAGGGGGCCATCTTTGACTTGAATCGTGGCTCTCTAAAATCCAAACGAAGTTATCGTATAAGTTAATCAAATCAGATAATGAACTATTAGCCAGGTAACCATTATCACATACTAGATCAAACATGACCTACAGATATCTGTTTAAAGTTTGATAAACTTCAGTGATACATAGTTCAATAGTGAGGATAAGGCTTGCTTTCACACCAGTGCCTTCCTGACGTGACGCGTGTCCATATACGCATGTTGCGTTGCGTTGTGCAATTTTTCTAGTGCACGTTACGTTCCTTTCTGCCGCCTGATTTCTCGGTTCGTTGTTGCGCAGTGCTGGCCTTGCGTTTATTTTTTTTGTGATGCCTGCTGTCGGCTCTTGCTGCTGCGTGGTTGCGTGTGGTGCTGTTGCATGGCCATAAGGCCAGTCTTAGTGACATGTTTCATTGCTGTTTCATTGCATCATTTGCAAGACTGCCATATCATGTAAAATGAAATAAAAGTCCGATGAAATATCCCATTTCAATACAAAGTTTCATTTCATAGTTTTATATATATTTAATTCTATGACTCGTAGAAAGTTAGTAATCGTGCCGAGAGAGTTTCATCCCATAACACTCATTTCTTCTTAAATACAGTGACATATCATCGATAATGCCTATGTGACAGTCTATTCAATGCAAATGAAACTCACATAAAACTTTCACTGAGACTAGCCTAAGAGGTATTGGTTCTGTTATCAAATTCTGGACCTTGCCTTTTTTTGGCACATTGCACATCTCCTCTTTTTGTAGCCAGCCACCAGCATCTTCTTTCCTTCCCCGCTGCTGGCCATCGGTCTGCTGGACGAGCACTACGGCCGTGATGGCCAGCCGGGCAGGTGACAGTGTGCAGCGACTCACGGCGCGTTGTACGGAGCCCTAGCCATGGAAGCCACCATGCCAAATCGAGACCTCATCCCCAACCACCGTCGAGCCCTGCCATGGCATCCCTGTCCCTGGCCGCAAGCTCGTCGACACGTCCATGGTGGCTGTTCGCCCGTGAGGAGACAAGAAGAAAACAGTTATGGTGGGCCCCATCATATGGGGGGAGATGCAACTCCCCTTCATTTAAAGGGAGATGGACTATTTGTTTTGGTCACCAAAAAATGGGAGGGCTATTGGAGGACTGTTGGAGGGCAAAAATTGAACGTATAGATGAGTTATGAGACATCGTGTTGAGCGATGTGATTTGAAACATCTCAGTCATATGTAGAAGCTGACACTGGCTTTCCATGTTTATTTCTAACCTTGTGGTGTTGGCAGAAAATAATAATTGCGCACATGGAGAAGCGTGGTTATTTTGCCAACCAACAAATGCAAAAAAAAAAGTAGGAATATTAATCTAAAAAAAAGAAGGAATATGCCATACCTACGTGCAAGGGCCATCTTTGACTTGAAACGTGGCACTCTAATATCCAGGCGATGACTTGCACAATAGAAGGCCAGGATCCTCAAGCAACATCAGATCATTCATCATCCACAACACTCTAACGTACTCCCTCCATGTTGGTAAAAGAAGTCGTTTTGGACAAGGTTTGGGTCAAACATTGGGAATATAAATCATGAATAACTTTTTAAGTTGTTGAGTTTGGAAATGTGAAAACAATATGAATAGATTTGTCTTGAAATATACTTTTATAAAAGTATACATATATCACTTTTAAATAAATATTTTTATAAAAAAATAAAGTCAAAGTTATGCTTTGGAGACCGTGTCGTTATCTAAAACGACTTCTTTTACCAACATAGAGGGAGTACGCTATATAAATTTTACATGGGCCAAAAATATGTAATTGTGTCAAACAGTGGCGAAGCAGCCAAATACAGTAGTAGTAGTAACAATAATAATAGTAGTAGTACTAACAACAACAACAACAACAACAACAACAACAACAACAACAACAATATCATCATCATCATCATCCAAACAGCTATTGCAATATATCTTCAAGTTCTCCTTTTTTATTTTTAACAGAATTCTAATCGTCACTACTACATAAATAGTTGTTGTCGTTGTAACAGTTAAGAGAGATTACGTTTGAATAAAAATTTGGATACTAGCTTCATATGTAATTAGTTAAACAAAATTAATTAAGAGTTCGTAGAAATCCAACCATATGTTTCTTATATTATAGAAAAAATGATATAGTCAAAATAACTTTTGGGATCAGTTGGAGGGTCATATTTGTCATGATTTCATATGTAGCTTTGATTCTTGGTGAGGCCCTGCTTGGATGATCCATATAGATTGTAGTTATCTCTGGTATAATTATCTTCTTTGGATCCAAGCAGATATAATAATAGACAAGCTAATTGTTAGCTTGATCTTTAGATAACATTATCCCACTAGTTGGATCAAATAAGATAATGAACTATTGGCCATGTAACTATTATCAGATAATTGATCCAAACAGGGCCTACAGATATCTGGTTTTGAGTTTGACAAAGAAAATAAGACTTCAGCGATTTAGTATAGTTCAAAAGTCTAGGCTTGTTTTCACACTCCTATGCCTCCCTCTAGTGACGCATGTGTATATATAAATATATACATGCATGTTGCGTTGCGTGTGCATTCTTTCCAGTTTTTAGTGATGTTGCTTTCTGCTGCCAGATTGCTCGGTTAGTTGTCGCCCAGTGCTGGGCCATATGTTTCATTTTTCTTGTAGCATACGGTGCAGTTTCATTTTTCTTGTTGCTGCTTTTGTTGCAAGCCGTGGCTTGCACATGTAACCGTTTTGCTACCCTCTTAATGCAAAATGTGCTTGTTGAGTGCGGTCACAAAAAAAATTTCACATCTTTGACGGCTCCACTTGTTGTCTACGGCTTTGCTTCATGCTATTTCGTATGTATACACCTTGCTAGTGTTTGGGAGTGTACTATACTATATAAAGTTAGCGGTAGTGTATTCAATATTCTAGTTTTTGTCCTATATAAAATATGATGTTTGGGCTAGGGATTTCTTGACCAGTTGAGTTCAATACAGTCCAACAAATATGATTTTAGGGCATCTCCACCGTATTTCTCACATCCTCCCATGTCCCAAAATTTATTGTAAAATACTCCCGTTAGTTCAAACTTTTGGTCATTCGGGCTTTTCTAGGTATATAACTTTGGCTACTTAGATATAATTCGTACTACTTTAGAATTGTTCTTGATCTAGAACGGCCAGGAATGGCCTAACAAAATGGCGCCTAATTGGGAACCAGCTAGCTAAGTGTGTCGAGGAGTCGTATTTGACTTCAAAACATGAATCGTGGCACTCTAAACCCGATTCTCAAGCAACCTTATCTAGATGGATTGGTCATTCCATTCCATCTAGACATGCACGACAAGTCCACGTGCATTGCCCTATATATACACAAGATGACTAGATAGAACTACAAAAGCCAGCAACCGCACCAAACAAGCACAAGACCACCATACCACAAAAGCTGCTCAAAACCAGCGGAAGAAAATGTGGAACCCAAAACCTCTCCTCGTGCTCATCACACTCTGCATCTCGGCGTTGTCGTCACCATGCACGGCAGCTAGCGGCGGCAAGCCGCTAGTGACTGCCGTCACCAAGGACGCGTCCACCTTGCTCTACACCGCGCCACTCAAGGACAGTCACCCGCTGGTCCTCGACCTCACTAGCCCGGTCATCTCGCTGACGACGTGCGCCTACAAGAATGGCACGGTCACCACGCTGTCTGCGAACGCCACCGATGGCCAGAACCCGCTGTTCCCTGTCTCCTTCTCCGCCGTGGCCTCCTGCACACCATCACCGCCATCCAAGCTGCCGGCCGGCGCTGTCGGCGTCGCAGGGCTCGCGCCGTCGAGCCAGTCGTTCCCGGCGTAGGTGGCGCGCACGCAGAAGGTCACCGACAAGATCACACTCTGCCTCCCGAGCGACGGCAAGTCCACGTCGGGCAACAGCGTCGGCGTGGCCATCTTCGGCGGCGGTCCGCTGGTCTTCCCGGACCGCGGTGACTTCACCACGATGCTGGCCGGCACAATGCCGCTGCACTGGTTCAACGACACCCCCGGGTACTACGTCTCCGCCAGCGGCATCGCCGTGGAGCAGAGTGGCATCAGCACCACCGGACCACTCGTCATGGAGCTGAGCTCCACGACCCCCTACACATATCTCCGGCCTGACGTGTACGGTCCGTTCATGAGGGCGTTTGACACGGCGGTGACGGGGCCCAACTTCCCGTGGATGTCGAGGGTGACGGCCGTCGCGCCGTTCGAGCGGTGCTACAACTCGACAAAGCTGCTGCCGACGCGGCTCGGGTACGTCGTGCCACAGATCGACGTGATGCTGGAGGGCGCGCAGAACTACTCGGTGCTTGGTGGTAACTCCATGGTGCAGGTGAACAGCAACACGACGTGTCTTGGGTTTGTGAAGGCGGCGGCTGGGCAGGCTCCGGTGGCGGTCATCGGTGGGTTCCAGCTAGAGAACCACCTGCTGGTGCTCGACGTGGACAAGAAGCAGTTTGAGTGTCGACAAAACCTGGTCGGCAGTCTACCGACGAGTATGCCCAAGGTAGTAGATTGTCGGCAGACAGGTGTGCAAGCCACGAACGAGATGGTGATGCAGAACAACACGCGGGTTTACCCAGGTTCAGGCCGCCGTGTGGGCGTAATACCTTACGTCCTGCTCTGCTTTGTTATTGCTGTCTCGAACAATGTATTACAAGCTAGATTGCCCTAGAGTATGTTTTTGAGGGGGGTCCCCTGCCCTCCTTATATAGTCCGGGAGGCAGGATTACAGATGTAGAAACTAATCTTAGCCGGTTACAATTGTCACATAGAGCCAGATAAGGATTCCTAATCTAACCGACCAAGACCTTGCTTGATTCCCAAGTCTGGTTTGATGCCTTGCGCGAGACTCCATCCCGATGATCTGGATCGCGCGTCGTCATGTAATGGGCCGGACCGTCTAGTCTGGGCCTGCCCATGTCTAGCCGTAAGGGTATAGGGGTTTATACCCCCACAGCTAGTCCCCGAGCACTATGTATTATGTATCGACACAATGTCTTAGTCTTCTTCAACTTGCGAGGTTCGTCTTCACATCACCTTGAAACGTTAGCCGTCTGGATCAGGAACCAGTAAACCATGATTGTTGATGAAGATTGCAGTTGTCGGTGAAGATTGCATAGTGATCTAAAAAGAAAAAAAATTCTTTCCTGGTGAAGTGTACCCACTTCTATTTCTGAAAAGAAATGTAAGTGTGCGTACTTGATGGAAGTAACTTACGAAAAAGTCCAGATCGTAGGGGCAAAAAATAGAAACAATTCACCGTCAGGTGAAGTGTACCCACTTAGTCCCTGAGCCTGGTAATAGGTAACGTAGGCACGTGATACCAGGGTCTAAAAAAGAATCCTCAAGAACCAATGATCATTATGCATCGTCAGGTGCAGCATATATGATGTAGTCCCCGAGCTTGCTGGAAGGCAAAAGACGAGCCTTGGAGCAAGGTCTAAGAATATCAAGCGTCCATCGACTGTATGCAAGCATAGTACATGTAGTCGAGCGAGACGAATCCTGCAGCAGAAAGTTGTATAACAAGTCCCCGAGCTCAAAGGTCTAACAACGAGTCCCTGAGCTCAGAGGTCTAGGAATGAGTCCCCGAGCTCGGAGGTCTGGGAATGAGTCCCCGAGCTTGGAGGTCTGGCGACGAGCCCCTGAGCTCGGAGGTCTAACTGCAGGTCCCAGAGCTCAGAGGTCTGGCTGCAGGTCCCAGAGCTCAGAGGTCTGGCTGCAGGTCCTAGAGCTCAGAGGTCTGGTTGTAGGTCCCAGAACTCGGAGGTCTGGCTGTAGGTCCCAGAGCTCAGAGGTCTGGTTGCAGGTCCCAGAACTCGGAGGTCTAGCTGCAGGTCCCAGAGCTCACTGGTCTTAGCGAATCCATCGCCACGCTGTCTCGGTAGATCTCTTGCTGCTTTTTTAACTGGTCCAATCTGACGCAATGATGACGTGGGCAGCACCGCAGTTCCTTCCTGATGCACCCTTTGAACAGTGACCCAGTGTTTGTAACAAGACACGTTTGGGTCACGTACGAAATGCCGCCAAAATCGAAGGGACGCAATTTATGCGGAGGAAATTTGTCAGTTACCGCAAATATCGCCCCACGTGCGCCATTCCTTTAGAAACTAAATCGACCCTGCCTCTTAAAGACCGGGGGAGGGAACGATTCAATTCACTCACACTTGCAGATCCACAGTCAACCGTCTTCTTGTTGCCGCCGCCGCAGCGCCATTGGCATCACAGAGCCCATTCGAGCCCTAGTGCCACCACCATAGTGTAATCCAAAATCACCGCCGTAGGCACCGATAAAATCACCCCAATTTCCTCACGCGCTGCTGGCTCTTGACTCGCCGCCACCAAACCCTAGCCACTGGTAAGAGCTGCGCCTTTCTTTTCATCCATTGAAAGGAAGAGTTGAAAGAATCGGAGAATGGCCGCGAAGAAGACAAAGATGGAGGCCGAAGTTTGAAAGGATCTCATGAAGGAGTGGAGTATGTCAAAGTGCACCCCACTTAGTCTTGAGCGACTGGTGCGGATTGGTGTGCTGTATGCCCAAGAACTGGCGGGATGGCGTGCACCCGATCTGGAACCATTCCCAGATCCCAAAGGAGGTGAAATTGTTGTATTTGAAGAATACTTTACTCATGGATTTGGTGTTCCCATACATCCATTCTTGCAAGGGCTCTATAACTACTATGAGATCAACATTTGCAATCTGCATTCAAATTCTGTGTTACTTGTTGCTTGCTTCATCCATCTCTGCGAAGCATACGGTGATTTCCAACCCCACTTCGACTATTTCCGTCACCTGTTTTGGTTGAAGAAGAAAGGAGGTCAAGGCGGCTCCCATGTTGCTGGTGGTTGCTATCTGAACATGCGAGAAGGGATCAGGGCATAGTATCTACACTGTCCGTGGAAAACCACATTAGAGGACTGGTACAGGCATTGGTTTTACATCCATGAAGAACCAAGCCAGGCCTCATACTACGACGTATCTTTGGTCCCAGAGAAAACTGATAGTTGGAAAGAGCTACCGCAAAACACAATACAGATCGAAACAATCGTGCAACTGCTACCTTGGTCGAGGCTAGATGGGCCAAGTGTAGTTGGTAATTTTATCAGTCGTTGAATCCAGCCATGCCAGGCCAGAATACACGCGGCATATGAATACCAAGGTCGCATGGACCCGACCAGGATGAGGAATGAAGACCTCGAGCCGAAAGAAGTGAAAATTAGGGTCCGAGATCTGTTTAACCTGAAAGATCCCAACTTCAGGAAACTAATAGTCATTGAGCCAGTGTTCAAGCTTACGCGCCCACCACCACTGGTAAGTCAAATGCTGTCTAATAGTTTATCCTTGAAATTGAAATACTGCATAACAACCATGTAGTTGGTGTACTGTCATTCTGAATTTCATGTTGCTGTTTCTTGCCTAGTTTAATGGACATGAGAGAGCACAGGCATTCATCTCTTGCCCTCCAGGCGTGGAGTGGCCAGAGGTCGTGCCACGAGCCCAGGATGCACAGCCGCTGCCCATGGATGACGATCAATCTGAAGTTGATTGACTTGAAATTGAGGATGAATCAGAGCAAGCCAGCCGACTTGCAGGGAAGAAACCAGTGGCCGCCCCAACGATGAAAAGGGGCCAGACCTCACTAGGAACCTCTGCATGTGAAAAGCCAAAAGAGATAATTGACCTGA
This sequence comes from Saccharum hybrid cultivar R570, assembly GCA_038087645.1. Lineage (NCBI taxonomy): Eukaryota > Viridiplantae > Streptophyta > Magnoliopsida > Poales > Poaceae > Saccharum > Saccharum hybrid cultivar. Next base: position 27,897,731 of record JAQSUU010000015.1, on the reverse strand, counting down.
AGGAAGCAGAGGACCCAGCAAGTAAACGTCGACGCGTTATCGTGGATTGGCCTGAAGATGAAGACGAGGAGGTCGAGGAGGTCTCTGGTATCATAGCGAGCAGTCGAAGGGAGCGGCTTGCTAGAAGACAGGAGCTGACACCACCGTTGCAAATGACTGAACCACCACCTCAGCCACCGCCCACAAGTAAAGCCGCAGAAATCCCAAGGCCAGCTGCCGCTGTTAGGAGCGACGTTGCTAAGCCGATCCCGACCACTGGAGCAGGAGCGGAGAAGGGTGCCAGGCCCGAGAAGACAAAGAAATCTCGGTTTGCCACCGTTTTCTATGCTACAGACCTGTAAGTCGTTAAAAACTCGCGTAAGTATGACATAATTGGTGAATAGCACCGCCTTTATAACTTGGTATTGATTTGTATAGCTCTGCATCGACCCAAAAGCCAGAAGAACTTTCTGGCAGTGCGACACCACCACCAACTAATACTACCAGCACCGAGCAGCAGGTCCAGGAGCAAATCAGAGCAGATAGAGTAGTCCCCGAACCACAAGCTCCTTCAACTGCCACTCCTGGTCCACAAACAGCCCTAGAAGACCCGAAACAGCCTCGGCCGGCCCCTGAGAGACAAGTCCCAAAAACCGCAGAAGTTGGGAAGACCACTGAGGAGCCGGCTGGAAGTGCAAAACCAGAAGAAGAAACAGAGCCTTCCACCCCAACCGTAGAAGAAATCCTCGGACATTATGAAGAAAAAAATAGATTTTGCGGCACCCGCTCCTACACTGTGGAGATTCCAGTAGGAGACGAGGTCGGGGCTGTAGAAGCAGTTGGCAAAATATTCCTGGAGGAGGTTAAGGTAAGCCTCGCATAACTTAATAAGCTGTGATTGTACCATCCATAAGAATTGCTTTTAAGATCCTGTATGCTACAGACTGTGGCCAAAAAGAACAAGCAGTTGAGTGTAGAACAGAAAAAGCTACAGCAGCAGGTAGAAAGTTACGCGAAGCAAAATATGGATCATGAAGAAAAGATGCGCACTGTCCTCCAGCGGCAAGAAGTGGTCGAGAAACAGAAATTGAGTAAGGATTCATTCTGTTGTTAGGTACTCGAGCTCTGTAGGGTGCTGTATTTCTGTACTGTACATAATCATTGGATTGCTACAGGTCTGGACATCGAAGTCAGCCGGCTTCGTGAAGAAAATGCTCAGGTAACTGCTGAGCGTGACCAGCTGGCTGAAGAAAAGACCAAATGGCTGCAAACACAGTAGGCCATGAAGGAAGAGAAGGCAAAACTAGCCAAGGATCTAGAGAGTAAGTATTCCTCAACATTGTCGTATCGTTCGCTGAATTTTATGGTGTTAAGCTCAACATTGTCGTATCTTATCAACATAACACCTTGCAGTTGTGAAGAAAAATGCCAAATTGCACCTAGAGAAGATGAAGAAAGATTGTGACGACCTGGAGCTTCAAAACCAGGCTGGTGCAAAAAAGATCGAGGCGTGGTCCCAGAAATGTAGCAAGCTTATGACGGAGCAAGAAACCCTAAACGGCAAATGCAAGGTGCTCATCAAAGAGCGAGAGACTTGGAAACATGCCTACGCGGAGATGGTGAAAGGGATCGCACCAGTTCTCGACATCATTAGCCCTGACTCCACCAAAGCTGGAGCGGAGACACCAAAAATAGGCCTGGTCGAGAAATCCCAAAAAGCTTGGGGATGGCTCCAACAGCGGACGAAGGACATCAAGGAGTATGTGGGTGCACATGTACTTAGCTTGGTACGTGCTGACTACCCTTTGCTAGAAATTGCTCACCTGGAAGCCGGGTATCCCAGGGAGGTCGGGGCAGAGCAAGCTGACGAGCTACGGTCAGAGGAGATGAAGCATGCTACAACGATTACAAAGGACATCATCTTGTGCCCAACTACAGCCCCATCGACTGGAGGGATCATTCAATTATACGTGGGTCAAATACCGTGCCGTCATCTTTGGCTTCCAGCGGAACACATCAAGCTCCATCCTCGACCATGCCAAAGGTGGCAGAACTACCAAAGGGGCCACAGTAGGAGGAACAGACGAATAGGTCGTAGGATTAAGTTTCATAAACCTATTGTAAACTCGTGCCTGTAAAGAGGCGAGCTTGTAATATGTAATGAATAATACAATGTAAATTTGTTTATGTTTTTGTGTGAAAAAATGTTAAATCTCTGTATTGTGTGCAAATTTAACTAAGTTAGAACAGTAGGGTGTTCTGTTTTAGTTGTTCTGCGTAATCGACAAGAACTAAGTGAGAACAGCGAAATGTTCTGTTTTTAGTTGTTCAAGCGTAGTCGACGAGAACTAAGTTAGAACAATGAAATGTTCTGTTTTAGTTGTTTAAGCATAGTCGACGAGAACTAAGTTAGAATAGTGAAATGTTCTGTTTTAGTTGTTCAAGCGTAGTCGACGAGAACTAAGTTAGAACAGCGAAATGTTCTGTTTTTAGTTGTTCAAGCGTAGTCGATGAGAACTAAGTTAGAACAGCGAAATGTTCTGTTTTAGTTGTTCAAGCATAGTCGACGTCATCCTGTAGGTCTGTACGGCTTTGGAGAGGCCAGTGATCCGAGTGTAAGGCTGTAATAGCCTGTATACACGTAAGAGTACGACTGGTCTGGCCAAAGAGCGTCTGTCGACCACTCAAAACGCAGAGGACGGATCTCGTGCGCGCTAAGAGTAAGGTCGAGGACAGAGCTACTCCGAGAACCTGAAGGGACTGGCGTACGATTGTCTCAAGAGGGTGTTATTTGTTGCAAGATCAACGATGTAAATAGGTGTAGTCAACTGAAAACATATATATATATTATAATTTAAAGTATAGAAAAAGATACATATCTGTAATTGAGAATTAAGGGTAAAAACGCCTAAGCTTGTCGATATGAACAGAGTTAGGTACGTCAGTGCCGTCAAGTCTTGCAAGTCTGTACGAGGTGGGTCGTGTAATAGCCTTGACGATGTATGACCCTTCCCAGGGAGTTGCCAATTTGTGGACACCATCTTGGCTAGTCTTTCATTTCAATACCAAGTCACCGACCACAAAGAAACGTTCCTGAACATTTTTGTTGTAATATCTTCGCAACACAACTAAATACTTGGCCATGCGTATACAGGAGTCAAGGCCCCGTTCCTCTGCATTATTCACCTCGACCTCACGTTGTTCTGTAACGTGATCGTCATTGTAGTTCTCGACCCGAGGTGACCGGAATTCAATATCTGCTAGGAGCACAGCCTTAGCGCCGTAAACCATGAAATATGGAGAGACACCGGTATTGTGACTAAGTTGTGTCCGAAGTCCCCAGACCACGGCTGGTAACTCCTTAATCCAACATCCAGAGGCCTTGTCATTCTCTCTGTACATCCTTTTCTTTAACGCATCCAGTATCATTCCATTAGCTCGCTCGACCTGTCCATTAGCTCTGGGATGTGCCACCGAAACGTATTTTACTACAATGCTCTGTTCATCACAGAAATCCCAAAATGTGTTCCCGGTAAACTGAGTCCCTAGGTCTATAATGATACTGTTGGGTATACCGAAGCGGTGGATGACCTGATCGACGAACTCAACTGCTTTTTCGGAAGATGCCTTAACCAAGGGCATGTACTCTATCCATTTGGAAATTTATCAATCAGCACGAATACAAACTTTAAGTTACCTGGTGCTGGTTTGAAGGGTCCAATCATATCCAATCCCTAGCACGCAAAGGGCCAAGAGGCTGGTATGGTCTGGATCTCATGGGCTGGCACGTGAACTCTTTTTGAGAAAAACTGACAATTGGCACAATGTCGAGCAAGCTTCTCTGCGTCTGCTACAATAGATGGCCAATAAAAACCTACACGGAATGCTTTACCGACCAGTGTCCGAGATGCGGCATGGTTACCACAGGTGCAAGAATGTATTTCTACCAAGAGTTTAATACCGTCTTCTTGCTCAATGCACTTCATTAATACTTCAGCTTTCGCGTTTTTGAGCCATAGCTTACCCTCGACCACCCGATACTGTTTGCTGCGACGTATAAGGCGTTCATTCTTAGTTCGATCAAAATACCCGGTGCCATCTGTTAGATACTGGATGAATGGAACACGCCAGTCTGATATCTTAGTCGAGGTCTGGGATGATCCTGCAGATGCGGGAGATAGTGCCGTAGTGGTCGGTGATGAAACCATAGCTACCAGAGGCTCGTCCGGGGGCTTCTCGACCACGAGGTCGCCTTCTTGCTTAATTGATGGTTTGAAAAGGTCTTGAATAAAAATGCCATGCTGTACTTGAGCTCTGGATGATCCTAACTTTGACAGCGCATCGGCTGCTTGGTTTTTGTCTTGGACCACATGGGAATATTCAATGCCATAGAATTTGCCTTCAAGCTTCCTAATTTTCTTGCAGTATACATCCATCTTCTCACTAGTTGTATCCTAGTCCTTGTTGAGCTGGTTGATAACTAGGGCCGAGTCGCCGTGAACGTAAAGGCGCTTGATACCAAGGTCAACTGCAATGCGCAAACCATGAAACACATGCTTCGTATTCTGTGGCGTTGTTAGATGTCGGGAAGTGAATCCTGAGGACGTAGCGCAATTGCTCATTGGTTGGTGATATGAATAATATGCCTGCTCCCGCACCATCAATTGTTAATGCGCCATCAAAATACATTTTCCAGTAGTCAACGGGTCTTTGAGAGGTCGGGATGCTTAAGTCTGTCCACTCGACCATGAAATCAGCCAATGCATGTGATTTAATAGTATCGCGGCGTGTAAACTCCAGGTCGAAAGGACATAGCTCCATTGCCCATTTGGCGATGCGCTCGTTTGCATCTTTGTTGCGTATAATAGTACCAAGGGGAAACTCAGTTTTGATCACCACGTGGAACCCGTCAAAGTAGTGCAGTAGTGCTTCAACTTTCGGGTTGTAATGAGGATGGCATAGATCAATTTTTGAATCTGAGTGTACCTAGTTTTAGACTCGTTGAGCACCTCACCGATGAAATAGATCGGGCGCTGAACACCATAAGCGTGGCCGGGCTCCTCGCGCTCGACCACGAGGACATTGGAGACAACTCGATCAGTCATGGCAATGTAGAGTTAAAGGACTTATCCTGACTTGGGGGCAGTAAGGACCGGAGGTGATGCAAGGTACTGCTTCAACTGGGTAAAGGCAATATCTGCTTCCTCTGACCACTCAAACTTCTCGCCTGCCTTGAGTAACTTAAAAAAAGGTAAGCCCTTATCACCAAATCGAGATAGAAATTGGCTTAGGGCGGCCATACACCCTGTAAGCTTCTGGACATCCTTGACATTTGCTGGTTGCTTCATATTAAGGACAACTTGCACCTTTTCTGGGTTAGGGCGTATGCCATCATGACTGATGACATTGCCTAGTAATATACCAGAGGGAACACCAAAGATGCACTTTTAGGGTTCAACTTTCATTGATATTGATTGAGCGCTGCAAAAGTACGTGTCAGATCGTCAATCAAGGAGTGGGAATCCTTGGTTTTGACAACTACGTCGTCTACATAGGCCTCGACCAGTTCATCTTGTATCTCTTTTTCGAGGCACTCTTGTATTGCACGCTAATAAGTAGCTCCGGCATTTTTGAGCCCGAACGACATGGTCGTGTAGTAGTAGGCGTCAAAAGGTGTAATAAAGGATGTCTTGATCTGATCGTCCTTGTTTAGAGCGATCTGGTGATAACCAGAGTAACAGTCGAGAAAAGATAATAGCTCGCAGCCGGCCATGGAGTCCACGATTTCGTCAATGCGAGGTAGGCCAAAGGGGTCTTTAGGGCAGTGCTTGTTGAGATCAGTGTAGTCAACGCATATTCTCCATTCATTATTCTTTTTGCGTACAAGAACCGGATTGGCTAACCAGTCCGGATGATACACCTCTTTGATAAAACCGGCTGCAAGAAGCCGTGTAACTTCTACCCTAATAGCCTCCTTTTTGTCCTTCCCGAACCGCCGCAGCTTCTGCTTGACGAGTTTTGCCTTGGGGTCAACGTTCAAGGAGTGCTCGATCCGGTCTCGAGATACATCGGGCATGTCCGATGGTTTCCAAGCAAACACGCTTACGTTCTCTCTCAAGAACCAGACGAGCGCGTCTTCCTATTTGGGGTCAAGGTTTGACCCAATCAGTGCCGTCTTGCTGGAGTCGCCCTCGACCAGCTGGATCTCCTTGTACTCCTTGGACTTGATAGATTTTTGTGGTGCTTCGAGCTTTGGAATTTCTAGCTGGTTTGGAGGAGTCTTCTTGGCCTCCATCGTCGTTGCCGCCATGTGCAGGGAGAGGTCGTGGGCTTCGGCTATGCGAAAACTGTCCTCTTCACAGGTATAGGCAACGAATACATTGCCTCTGAGAGTGAGGACTCCCTTTTCCGTTGGCATCTTAAGCACCAAGTACCTGTAATGAGGTACAACCATGAATTTGGTGATCACGGGACGACCAAGGATAGCATGGTAAGTTCCCTCGAAGTCAGCGACCACAAAATTGACGTAGTCGGTACGAAAGTGGTCTGCCGTGCTGAACTACACGGGTAGGGTAATATGCCTGAGAGGCGTAGAGCTCTGTCCAGGCAGGACCCCCCAGAACTATGCGTCATATGGCTTCAAGTCAGCTTCAGATATGTTCAATGATGAAAGGCTGTTTTTGAACAGGATGTCGATGGAACTGCCGCCGTCAATGAGCACCCTGTCAAATTGCACTTTATTGATACAAGGGCTGAGGACAAGAGCGAAACGACCTGGTTCAGGGATGGTGGCCCATTGATCCGCCCTGCTGAAATTGATTTCGCGGTGTGACCAGGGGGGAGTCTTGGATCCGCAATGAGGTCGTCTACCTTGGCCACGTTTAAGCAAGCACGGGCGAGCAGCTTCCACTTGCGTTTACTTTCAACAGACATCTTACCCCCGACAATGGTTGCGACATGCCTCACAGGCTCCTGATACTAGTGTTTGGGGTTCTTATCAGGATCGTCCTCGTCATCGTCCCTGCAATTATGCTGGTCTGTCGCGTCGTTAGGCTTGTTGACATTTTCTGAAGCCTATTTGCGGCGGTAGATTTCCTTGAGGACCTTGCAATTTTCCAATGTGTGGTTGCACTTAGGATGGGCTAGGCAAGGCCCCTTCAAGGCTTTAGCATAGTCTTCTTCATAATTGCGATGCCCCCCAAATTTCTTCACAGCGTTGACCTCGCCGTCGTCATCGCGAGCACGCTTGCCCTTGAAGTTGTCACGACGATCGCCATGCTGGTTTCTGTTGTCACGCCGATCATGATTGTTATTGCGGCGGTCCCCGATGTCATCGTGACTTCTAAAGTCATCACGGCGACGGTTGTCGCGGTAGTCGTCGCGTCGTGGAGAGTACGGTGCTTTGCCGGTGCCCTCGTTTAGCAGCTTCTTGGCGTCGTCGGCATCCGCATACTTTTTAGCGGTGGTAAGGAGGTCGACCACCGTTAAGGGCCATTTACGAAGGAGCTTATCCCTGAGATCATTGTGGTAGCGCAGACCAGTAATGAAGGCTTCAATGGCCTCATTGTCGGTGATCCTGGGAATCCTGATGCGCATATCCGAGAATCATCGGATGTATTCGCGCAATGGTTCGTCCCTGGCGTCGCGGATGCACTGCAGATCATACTTGTTGCCTGGCTGTTCATAGGTGGCAATGAAGTTTTCAACGAAAGCCCGACGCAAAGCATACCAGGAGTCGAATTGGTTCTCAGGGAGACTAACAAGCCATTGGTGCCCCACCGGGCCGACCACCATGGGAAAGTAATTAGCCATGACGTGCTCGTCACCCATAGCAGATCTGCAAGCGGTCTTGTAAAGTTGGACCCATAGCTCGGGATTAACCTTACCGTCGTAATGGTTAAGCTTTTCAAGCTTAAAACCTCTGGGCCAGATGACTTGTCGTAGGTGGTTGGTGAACTGCTTGGGACCCGGGGGACCATGAACCATATCGTACTCCATGCGTCGACTGGTTTCATGGGAAGCACGTTCTTGAGCTCTTTGTTCAATGCAAGGACATAGGTCACGGTTGTTGAGGTCGTGATGGAGATCGTGATTGCCATCGTGGCGATCTCGTTCGTCACCGTGTTGTTGCCCCCGACGACGGTGGTCCCGGTGGTCATTGCGCCAGTTATCGCTGCGTCGGTCGTCATCGTTGTTATTGTGGTGGTGGTCGAGCTGGCGATTATCGTTGCGGGGAGGGTTCCCACGATTGTCGTCATTGCCCCCGTCAGCCCCTGGATTGACGCCAGGAGCCATGTGATCATCGTTGCCTACGTGGTGGTCTGGGCCGGCGGGTGCTCGTAAGCCATGTTGACCAGATCTGAAGGGTTGACTGGAGTGCTGGCGGCTCCTGCTAGTCGCACCAGACGCTGATGGGCCTACGACACATTCATTAGTCTGAACCATAGCCGCCTGGAGATAAGCCTGTAGATCCTCCTAGATGTTTTGGATTTCTAGGGTATCCGGTAACCGCTTCAGGCTCTCAATGGCAACAGCCACATTGGCACTTGGAGTTTTGAATACTGGTCTGTTCCCCACCATGTCGAAAGCATCATTGAGGTTGCACCCTTGCAACTGGTTACGCCTAGCTGCGGCGTCAACCTCTTGCTAGTCGCGGTCTGCTTGCTGTTGCGCTAGACGCGCGTCTTCATCTATGCGACGTTGAGCTCGGTCAGCATTACGTTGTCGTCGCTCTCGTTGCTGTTGATCGGTCTCACCCCCGGCAGGTGGGTCTTCATCTTGGCTAACCATGTTTATCATGGCGCCACGCCTTGGAGGGAAAGCCGGGATTCGGGGAAAGCCCAGAGGATGTAGCATCCCTTCATCACTACTACTCACATGGTGTAATACCATGGTTTGAGTATTTTCGTCGGACGCAGTGCTCGATCCGGAGCTCAAACGGCTATATGTCTGGGTGGCATGGATTGAAACTTGATCAAAGCCCACCATATTGACAAAGTTGAGTTGTCGAGGTCGAGGCCAAGCGGAGCGTCCTTCAGGAGTTGAAGTGACCACTAGATCTGTACCCAACCATTGAAAACGGGTGGCTCGAGCAGGTCAAGTAGATCTGTTGTAGTCGTTCGAGCTTTGTCCGTTGAACTGCTCTTGGAGCGAATCGAACAGGGATAGGGTAAGTGAGAGTTTTCCACCGAGCTGGTCGATGGAGTCGATCAAGTCGGTGGAGTCGAGCTTCCTCCCCTGGTAGCGAGGAAGAAGTTGATGAGGTGCCGACGTGGTCGATGAGAGCGCTGGTGCAAGCGAAGTGGGAGCCAGCGTAGTCGTAGTCGACACTGGTGTCGGGGAAGTAGTTGATGCAGATCGGATCTGCACCTCCTCCATGGCCGTGATGACAAAGTCATTGGAGGCAGTGGTCCTGGTGATCTGATCGATCGTGAACGTGAGGCCTGCCGTCGTGTCCATGGAGTCGGGGAAGATGACCATCTCGCACGCTTGAAAAGCAGTACACACACCCCCTACCTGGCGTGCCACTGTCGACAAAACCTGGTCGGCAGTCTACCGAGGGGTATGCCTATGGTAGTAGATTGTCGGTAGACAGGTGTGCAAGCCATGAACGAGATGGTGATGCAGAATAACACGCGGGTTTACCCAGGTTCAGGCCGTCATGTGGGCGTAATACCTTACGTCCTGCTCTGCTTTGTTATTGCTGTCTCGAATAATGTATTACAAGCTAGATTGCCTTAGAGTATGTTTTTGAGGGGGTCCCCTGCCCTCCTTATATAGTCCGGGAGGCAGGGTTACAAATCTGGAAACTAATCTTAGTCGGTTACAATTGCCATATAGCGGATAAGGATTCCTAATCTAACCGACCAAGACCTTGCTTGATTCCCAAGTCTAGTTTGATGCCTTGCGCGAGACCCCATCGATCTGGATCGCGCGTCGTCATGTAATGGGCCGGACCATCTGGTCTGAGCCTGCCCATGTCTAGCTGTAAAGGTATAGGGGTTTATACCCCCACATCGGGTTCACCACGTTTCTCAATGCGATCAGGCTTTCTTGCAGGAACTTCAATTTCACTCTTGCTGCCTAGTGCTGCTGAATATATACGCTGTGTTGCGTACTGTAATAAGAACTTGTACGTACCACTGTGTCACGTTAAATAAATTATGAATGGGAATAAATTGGTTGGAGTATTCCAACTCTCAACCGATTGTGCAGGTCAGCTCATCTACCAGGTTGGCAGTTTGACCTTCCTATGTGACCGATCGGATATGTTTGGATAATTTTTTCTTCTTCCATAAAACGGATATGTTTGAATATTTAGGACACGTTAGTTGACTCGATGGTAGTTTAGGGTTGCATGGGTGTACTAGTATTGTCCATCGAGAAAAGAACTAAAGAAGTAATTTTCCATGGAGAGTCCGCTCCTGCAGATTCCAGTCAATCCACCAAATGCCTTGTTTGGTTGTATTCAGATCCATCTTAATCCATATGTTTTAAGATGAAACTTACATGATTTTATATCTCAATCTACTCCAACACATATTTAGATCGAGGTGGGTACAAGTATACAACTAAATAAACACCCATTTTCCAAATTCCTCGACGGCTGGTGCATCTTCCTCAGCCGGGAGGCCAAGGTAGTCTTGTATCTGGTGGCTGGTGCATCTTCCCTTGTTCCTCTACATTGAGGTACAATCACATAAACGCTAAACCCTAAACCCTAGCCACTTGTTCCTCTGCATTGAGGTAGAATCGCATACCTCCATGTTAGGCATTGCGTGGATTTTGTCGCATTCACCTCAAGCTATATGTGTTGCAGTAGAATGTGGTGGATGTTAGTTCAAGTTCCACTCGATCCAATCTACTCCACTCATGTGGATTAATGCGAATTTAACTACATATACAAACAAGACCTTAATTGACTCCATGCATGGTAGTTTTTTTAGATTACACGGTATAACGCAGACGCCCAACACACACGCACACTCACCCCAACACATGTATGAAAACCCTACTCCTATGAGCACTTCTGAAGGACTGAGCTGTCAGATCTGGAGATTCCCGAAGTTACCACTGACACCTCGTTATCGACAGAAACGTCGCTTACCACTTACTCCTTCCCTATTTAAAAGTTGTTTTAGCATGCACCTTGATACATAGATTCTCAGCTCATTCAGGTTTTAGCATGCACCGTCACTTACCACTTACTCCCTCTGTCCCTATTTAAAAGTCGTTTTAGCATGCACCTTGGTACATGCAAGATTCTCAGCTCATACAGAAGTCGTTTTAGCATGCACCTCAGAAGCTCATCCCGGTGCATGCATGCAGCTTTGAATGAGGAAAAATCGAAAATCCTAAAATAAATCTAGGAAAAAGCGAGCATAAATGCCAAATCGAGAACTTGATCCCTGATGGGTAGGTTCCATCACAAGGAATCCAACCAGCTGATCTATCATCAGTTCGCTCCATGCCTGGTAGGTTAGGTTTCATGGAAATACAGTTTTCCACGCAGAATCCGCTCCCGCAGACTCCAGTCAATCCATCTAACATGCATGTACTGCCTTAATTGACAGTGGTTGAGCATGACTGCATGAGCCGCTGAAGCTTGACATATCAAATTTTGTTTTGATTTTTTCTTCTGAACAATAGACTGCAGCAGGAACAGATAAATAACAACCCTACACGTCGGCAGCCGGCAAGATCATCACCATCTCGATCCTTTCTCGGTGTCGGTGGTCCATTTTCTGATGGATGTCCCCTTGTCGGTGGTCAACACAAAAGCGATGACATCTCTCTCACTGTGTGTGGTTAGTTACAGTAGAGAGATGCCAAACTAAATTTGGCATCTAATTTGGCCAAAATTGAACTTCATATCAGTTCCTAGCTTTATGATTGGACTCGCACGCTTGCGCATTGAGATATGATTGCACCTACAGTCCAGTTTAGTTCCCCAAGAATTTTATAAAAATTTTCACATTCCCCGTCACATCGAATCTTTGGACGCATGCATGAAGCATTAAATATAAATAAAAAATAAAACTAATTACACAGTTTAGACAAAATCAACGAGACGAATCTTTTAAGCCTAATTAGACTATGATTGGACAATAATTGCCAAATAACAACGAAAACGCTACAATATCCATTTTATCAAATTTTTTACATCTAAACAGGCCCTACGTTGAGTATCCTTTGTCGGTGTCGATGGTCCATTTTTCCGATCGACACCCCCTTGTCCTTGTCGGTGATCAACACAAAAGCGATGACTTCTCTCTCAAATAGACTATGTGTGGCTAGTAACTGTAGATGCCAAATTAAATTTTGGTTACTTTGATCAAAATTGGACTTCACATACGAAAAGCTAAAGTGATTTATGGGCATCGAATCCAATATGTTAAAACGCAAATATATCCATTTGTTTGTATCTCAACATTAACTATTGTCCTGTGTATTTGTCTCTACACGACGACTTGAGGCACTATGTAGACTACATATCCTAAAATAAACCCAGTTGCCTCTTACGAAAAGTGGTCTCTCGGTGGGCTCATGCGTGTGATTGATCTCTCGACGTACATAAGATTTATGCACTCCATTATATCCTTAAAATCGGATGTGACAAACATGGAAGATATTGAGTGGCCAGTTGGTGCCTCAATTAGACCATCGCATATGGAATCCATTTAAGAGACTTAGAAATGATTTAATTTATATACCATCAATGATAATTAACATCAGAAATACAGAAAAATAACCATCCGGACTAAAATAAAACAATACTGCTACAAAATCATATAAAACAAATAAAAAGCCAGAAGTTCAACAATTTTGAGTGCCTTTCCTGTGTTTTCCTGCCTGCTACAAAAGAGTAGTCACTACATTGCTGCAAAAGAGTAGTCACTACAAATAACAGGTGAGTTGGGTAATTTCACTTTTAACGTACTACACTGTGGCCAAGCACATGGTGTCCTTTTTATTCTTAGAAAAGAAGATCTAGTATCGACGGTACAGCGATGCTATGCACAATCTTATAGCTTGAAAAATACGTTGCACACACGTTGTGCTTGCCCTGACATGCACATGAACAAACAACCCGTCAAATATGATCTTATTATTGGTACCAAGTACATCCAAACCGACATAGCACAATGGAAGCACCAAGAGTGCTCTAGTACAATTCAAAACAGAAGCTACATGGATCTCGAGCTAATAAGTTGACTAGGCAAGCTGCTCTACATCCCTGAGAATCTGCATTGGAAATAAGGCACCCCATTTATTTTACATTATCCTCACACGACATCATCCAACAAATACTGAACCACACATTTATTAGCATATTGATCAATATTTATTTAGAGGTGCAGTCTTATGGGTAGACTTCAATAACACCACGAGCTCCTATTTTCTTAACAACTTTATAGTCGGAGAAACCAGCTTTAGTGAAGATCTGGCGCCAGTCATTTTCACTACGCTGCCTACCTCTGGTATTCACCATCATGATCATGTCCATCAGGAGTTGGGCTTCGTACATTATTGGCCCCATGTACGGCCCAAGAAGTATTTCTATGATGATGACCTTCCCTCCCTCCTCTCTCGAAGGAATTGCCTTCTTGCATTGCTCTAGGATCTTCACACAATCCTCATCGCTCCAAAAGTGCATTACAAGCTACAGAACATGATGCCATATACAAGTTAAACAATTCATAATAATTGGATCTATCAATTTCAACGTTGTAAACATGGGGCTATGATATATAGCGACATCATCTATCTATGCATAATATTAAAGAGGCAAAATTTGTTTCGATTTTTTTTTGTACACCTCCCCATAACTACCTAGGTAGTGGAGAGTTTCATCTATCCCGCCTTTTGTACTTCACAAACTACTCTCACACCCTGACCCGGGCATATGACCCATACTATACGAGTTAAAACAAGTCACATATAGAGATGATGAATATAGAATCCGATAGTAATTCATATTGGGTCACATGCTCTATGTATCTCATACGTGTGACCCGGGCTCTCAAGACCCGTGCTCATATGAGTTTGAACAACTTGCATCCAGCGATGTTTGATTCTTTCACGTATCCTACGATTTATCAATTAAGTAGAGAACATGATGAGTAGAAATAGTAGGGAACGAATATTTGCCATGATTGCGATGCACACTGCTAAAATATTTCGTGGATAAGCATGATGCCGATATTTGGAGAGGCTAAAGTATAATTAACAGTAATAGTGGGATAATTGGCAACATTGTTCTTGTAAAAAATTAGAAGGCAAAAATCATTAGTGGAACAATAGGAGGGCTACAGCGGGGTATTTATGGCTTTTATCAATTTGTATGCAAAAGATAAGTCTTTATGCCACGGACAAAATTCTTCTTCAATTTTATTTATCTGTATTGAAGCAAGTGTGTGTGAGAGAATTCTACGATATTTTTGTTGCGGAATTTAATCCATACCTTGAGCATCACAGCCTGAGCAGGCGGGATGGTGTGGAACAAATCACCCATGACGTTACTAACAGCATCATCACCTGGTGCTGCAGTTGTCGTCGTCTCAACCACCCTTGGAAGGTTCAACACAGTGCATTTGATCTCAGGGAACGCCATGATGATCGCCTTGGCACTGGTGTTTCCCTGTCTACCACAACAATAGGTCAGCGAGTGAAGGCCATTGAAAACATCACCGCACTCCCGTATTATGGTTCCAATCGCCAGATTGTCGTGTGCCGCGGTTCCTTCTTCCGCGATCCTGGCAAACTCTTCGTCGAGGAGCTTTGTGCTCTCATGGACGGGGTGCACACCGTGCAAATACTCGAATGGCGACGGCAGCGGCTCAGGCAGATCCTTCCTGAACCAGTCGGCCAGAGAAAGGCCAGCCTCAACGGTGTGCCTGGAGATGGTTCCGAGCACGAAGTACTTCTGGTAGGTGTGGTCCTCTGACTCCACACCATCTACCAGGAGCCAGGAGAGTGGGTTGAGGCGGTACACGGCCTCTGCTCCATCGCCATTGTTCCCGTCGGAAGCGAAGATACCTGACGTGACCAGCAGCCGCATCACGCGGCTGAGGAATGGAAGCTTGTTCTGGGGAAGGGACAGCGCGGTCACCAGGTCTGGCAGAGTGGTAGCCCCTCCTAGGTCATGTATGGCAGTTGGGATGTGGAGCTCGACTGCGCACTTGAGCGCCATGGATGTGAGGTAGTATAGGCTGTGGCGCCATAGGTCGGCTTGCGCCTGCAGCAGCTCTGCATCCGTGGGGACTATGGCCTGACAAGACGCGGCCATTGATCTATCCGTGTGGACTTGTTGCCGTCTGTGTTTGTGTGTGTGTGTGTGTTGGTTTGCAATGCTCTATGGTTTGTTCCATACCAGGGTTTAAATAGAAAGTCAGCTAACAAGCTTCTGATAGGTTTGGTCTTGGTGCAGGTATATCACAGAAACAAAAACCCCATTAATTTAAGCAACGAGTGGGGGGCAATTATTTTGGCTTTGTGATTGATTGATATCGCACAAAATTAGTATAATATGGAACTGAAGGAAGGCAAGTGGATGGTGCTATAAACTGATGGGAAGACAATAAATGAAATGGTTGTTATAGATAAATTAAGTGGATGGCTAGTGCATGGAAAGCTACATTTCAGAATGAAATAAGTTGTTGACTTTTATAGTGTTGTTTATCAGCAATCAAAAAAGGCGCTATCAATCATGTCCACAATTTAATTTTCTACATTTTGCCATCTTATCACAAAAGATACTCTGATCTTCTGGATTGATATCATGCATCATCAGATGGGATGACGTACATCACCATTCCACGGTTGCAGATTATCCAAACATTTATTTAGGCAATGCGTGGGGGGCAATTATTTTGTATCGGAGGCCAAGCCGAGGGGGGCACGTGGCAGCCCTGGGCAGTGGCCCGGGGGCGGCGGTGTGGTGGCGGGTGGCGGCACATGGAGTGGTGGCGGGTGGCGGCGCGCGCAGGGTGGGGAAGAGAGAGAAGGCTTGAGAGTTGGAGAGCAGGGTAAAGGGTTATGTTGGTGGGAGCGAAAGTCGTTGCCACCCCCCCCAACGCCAACAGCGAGGCAGCTTTCGCTTGTGGGTGGTCACAGCGCCACGGAAATGACGAAGGGCCCGGATGCTCCTTAGGACCAATTGAGTAACTTTCGCTGGTTACGGCGGAAGTTATGGAGTCCCAGGTGAATTGAGCAACTTTCGTTGGTTACAGCGAAAGTCGTGGAGTCCCGGGAGATGTAGCTGGCGCGCCCGAGTCCGACACAACTCTTTGTCCTCCGCGAATTGCGCGGAAGCACGGCGAGTCAGCGGTCGAAGATATGCGAAAGTGCCGCGGTCGGTTGTGCGGAAGTCCGGCTGTCACAGCATCTCCAACAGGAGCTCCTATTTGACCCCCTACTTTAGATTTAGGTAGTGGAGGTCAAAAAACCAACTCCAACAGGCCCCCTACTAAACCCCCCACATTTGTTGGCCTCTTACTTTTTTCCCTCCACTCTCTACTTCTGTTGGCCCCCTACTCTCTACCGTGCAAAATCTGGATGAGAGAGATGACAAAAGAACCCCACATGTCATTGACTACTAAAACGAATTTGAGTAGTATGGTTTAGGTAGTATTGCTGGAGTTGGAAGTAAAATATGAGTAGTTTCAAAATAGGTGGCTTCCTAAATAGAGAAGTAGGGGGTGTGTACTCGCCGAGCAAGGGCGCCTTCCGCCTCGGCTTGGTGGCCCGAGCTAATCCGTGTCTGTTTTTGCCACAGTGACCCTTACAGGTGGACCTCGGATCCCAGCGTCTGCCGCGCGCGTGTGAACCCAAGGGACCGGCCAGCGCCGGTCGGCAGAGACGGGTCAAAGTTGCCATGCAACTTTGTGGCTGGCGATGAATGGACCAGAGTAACCTTGGCGCGTGGAGAATATTGAGAGAATTTCCTATTTGGCTCCGAAAATAATGCTCATTTTCTATTTGACACCGAAAATAAAAAACTTTCCTTTATGTCCTCAACTCAAGTTTTTGTTTCCTATTTGACACTTCCGTTAGTTTGGGTGCCTAACAGTGTTAAGTCCTATGTGAAAAGTCCGTTTTACCCCTGGAGACTTATTAGCAACACTGACATTCCATTGTTGATATCGTTGGAGATTTTTGTACCCCTAGAGTACATGAATGATAAGATTGTCAAAAAAAAGTATATGGTTTGACAACAAGAAAAAAAGGAAAGGTCTTATACAGAATGACAATAATCCATGATCACAATAAGAGATCTCTCACAATAAATAGGTCTCCAACACATTTTCACATGCACAGAAACTCTATTTTCACAGGTTCACATACATAGAAACATTTTGTCACATTTTCTCAAGTTCAGAGGTTCACATGCACAAGAACATTTTCACATATTCATAGGTTCACAACCAACACATTTATTTTGGGCACCTGCAAGTTCAAGATAAATGGAACTTATGCTACCAGGACAAGAACAAGAACGTACAGGTTCACATAGATCACAAGTCCGCATGCACCATGAGTACTAGGATGAGACACCATGAGTTGGAATGTAAATACAGAAATCCTTATAATTCGACAGATCAGAGTCCACAACCATCTCAAAACTAAAAAATTTGCAATCTTTTCTAGCCTTTTTATGATTCCCAAGCAAATAAATTTTCAAGAGAAAATTAGTATCTGAATCCATCCTGTGAGAGCACAATAACAACGAGATGTATAATACAGTAAGTATTCCTTCAAGATATGTGTGATGAAGTATATAGGAAAACAAAAATATGTGTGCAGTAATAATGCATCAAAATTCTCATATCCTATGGTGAAATTTCTATACCACAAAAATAGGTGTGATGAAGTATATAGAAAAACAAATGGTAATTTTTTGTACTGTAAATTGACACTATGAATCTCATTGCTATTTTTTTTTGGCAAACAGGTCTTAGAGGGGCCATGGCTTTTGCACTTGCTCTGCGGTCTGTGCATGAACTTCCTGAACGACATGGAAAAACGATATTCACCACTACCACAGCCATTGTTGTTTTGACGGTAATTACTTAGTTTTGACACTTCGTTTTGGCCACAGCACACCTCACATAAAACAGAGTGCCATATGTGATTAAACGCACCAGTGTCTTTGTTACAGCTTGGTAACATACATGTAGATTGCAGTTCCATGAGATAATGCAGTAGGGTTGTAATTCAGTTACAATTACAATTGTCACAGTGCTTGTAGTTTGGTGCACTCGTAGCATTTGCTGGTTGCCTATTGCAAAGCTAAAATGTAAATTCTGTGAAGTCATATATATTAAATTTAGTAGCATGCACATTCTGCTTCTGTCAAGCAAACATGTTTTCTTTGTAAAAGGTTGAAATTATAGGCTTTCTGAAATGCCATATGTTATGGCCTCACCATCTGTGAATATGGTGGTCAGGACGGTAACCGAAGAAAGTACCGTCTGGTGTGCTGCTGGGCCAGGGATCTCAGGAACTTGGTTGTGGGACAAGCGTGGTTTCCCTCCCTGGTTTAGATTGTATTATTGCTCACCTATCTTCTACCTGTGGCATGATTTTTCTAATTAACTAGTATGTGTGGGCATGTTGCTTTCATATTTTTATTCCTTCTTTAATAAAATGACACTCTACTCTCCTGCATGTTCAAAGAAAAAAAGTGCTATATGTTGGAATGATACACAACATAACCATTATATCATACCAATTAGTAGTGATTGAATTCCTTCTATGGTTCCACATGACAAACCAGTACGAATATAACCTACATGTCCAATCGAACTAGTTACTCACACTGGGAGATGCTTCTCTAGAGTGTCCCCAGGCTGACCAAAGGCAGAGAAAAAGAGAGCACCATCAGAGGACATGGAGACAAGAACATGTTACTCACACTGCGGCGCCTTCTCTATTCCTGGGTGCGCCGCCTCTGCTTGCGCACGCCTGGGCCGCGCTGGCCGCCCGGCCTGAGGCCGCGGTGCTGTCGTCGGCCGCCCCTGAGGCCGTGCAGGCCGTGTCCGTGACCGCGGCACCCTCCGCCGAGATGGCTCGGACAGCGCCGGTGGCCGCGTGGGCCGGCTTGGTGGCCGCGCCGCGCTGCACCTCCATGGCCGCGCGGGCCGGCTTGGTGGCCACGCCGCGCTACACCTCCATGGCCTCACGGGCCAGCTTCTTGGGCGCGCGCGCCGCCTGCTTGCGCGCGCGGGCGGCCGCCGTGGCCTCGACGCCATCAGCCGGAGTCGCGCCACCCTCCCCCGAAGCCGCGCCGCCTTCCACTGAATCCGCGCCGCCATCCGCCTCCATGCCTCCGCCACCCTCGATCTAGGGTTAGGGGAGGGAAACGGGAGGGGAAGGAGATGGGAGATGGCATGCACGACGTGACTCGGACGAAATGAACGGCCGCGACTCGACTTCGTTTTTCTCTGCTGAAGGGCATTACGGTATTTTCGCATTGCCCCAGTTGGACAACTCACGGTGTTGGCTCACAGATCTGACGGAAGTGTCAAATAGGAAAGGAAAACTCGAGTTTAGGACATACAGGAAAGATTTATAGTTTCGATGTCAAAAAAGGAAAGGAGCATTAATTTTGAGGTCAAATAGGAAATTTTCTCGAGAATATTCCATGGGTGATCCGTAGTTAGAAGGGCATTCTCGCCATGTAAAAGTCTACGGACTACTATAAATAGACCCTCAGGGGTACTGTACAAAGGAGGAGAACTCCGGAGTTGAATGGAGATTTTTCTAGTCGGCTCCGCTCGTCTCTCATTGTAAGCTACTTTCGTTAAGTTGTTTTCGCTGATTACTGGTTATCCTTTCCCTGGTATTCGATAGTTGGCCAGAAAACCAACAGGTTAGGCCCTTAAGTCCTTTCTTGATTGAAACGAGTGGCTCATATTTATAGCCCTGGCAAAACTTAGCCTCTAAGCAGCCGGAGATCCTACGGATCCTCTGCTTCCTATTTTATTTATTTCTATTTTCCTAATTTGCCTAGACGATGTGGCGATCTTCGTAGACGACGGCGGCGGCGGCGAGCAGCGCCCCCGGCTTTCTCACGGCGTGCGCCCTGGGCGCCATTGGGCCGCGTGCGACGGCTGTGGCAGCGCTACTCCTCTCCTGGGCCCAGGTTGGCCCAACTTCTTCCCTAATTTGTAGAGCCTTCGTTGTGTGTGTTATAGCACTCTCCCTTCCCTGATCGGCACGTCCTCGGGACGAAATTGGAGCCAGTCGATGATGTTGTTGAGGGAAGCGCTCCTGGCATGGTGGCCACCAGGTGGTTGGTCATGCAACTGCCGATGGGGTCATCGAGGATGATGTGAAGCTGTACGGCGTCGAAGTTGTCATTGATGTAGCCGTTCACGTGGTAGAGGTAGTCGATAATGTGGAGGAATGCATCTCCATTGTTGGTGTCAATGTAGAGATGGTACATGGTCGTTAGTGTAGTGTAGTGATGTTGTGTAGACGGTTGTTGAGGATGTAGCACGTGGGGTAGTTGTTCATGGTTGATGATGCTATAGAAAAATTGAGTGAGTCGCCTAGAGGAAACTCACTATTGATGAAGGTGTTCAGCCAAATGCGAGGCTTGTCCAGGTGCCCAAATAATATAGCCCATAGAGATGTCATAAAGCTGTGTTGGAGAAGGTGCATCTCCTATTTCAGCTGCAATGTGAACGTCTAGCTTCCATGGATATTCATGTACTGGCTATAGTTGTTGCTGCCCATTGAAGAAGAAGTGGACTTGGTGTAGGTTGTATGAACAAAAGTATTCCATGTCCATTGCCTCTTTGTTTGTTGTCAGGTGTATGTACTTGAGTATTTTTATTGAATAAGATATTTCATACCCGGTTGTTGAGTACGCAGAGCTGGCTAGCCATACTGATAAATATTTTGTGTTCTTGGTCATGGCGAAAAGTAGCTGTGATGTATGTAATTTTACATCCGCTGAATTGGGTATGGCCCAATTTGCATCTTCGAAATATGACAGTAAATGTGGCTATGTTGCTAGTGGAGCTATGAATAAATTATGAGGCAGTATCTCTAGTATTGCAGCTACGTGTATTGTTGAATTTGCTGTTGTAGGACAATGCAAAAATATATTTGAAATTTAGGTGTTACCTCTCGTCCTGGTTGACTGATCTGGCTGATTTGATTGGTATTGGTGATTTCCTTGGAATTTTTATTGCTGTCTGGAGCGCACTCACGTTGGCTGCCGGGGGGGGGGGGACGTCCGAACATACATGAACAGTTGTTACACGTCGTTTATGGGATACTAGCAGGGAGCCCGTGCAAAGCACGGGTGTTTTGTTTTGTTTTTTAAGTGGATGCGTATTGGTAATGGAATTCGTTACTATTGCTTAAGGGTTCGAATGAGTTTGGACTGTTTGTTAGCGGGTATGCACTGTTTATAGCGGGGTAGGTTCGTTGGTTGATTACGGGTTCGCATGGCTGTTCATGCAAAACCGCTACTGTCGATAACGGGTTTAGACTGTTTATTAACGGATATGTACTGTTCATAGCGGGTAGATACTGTTTATTAACGGGTATGACTGTTCACGTGCGTACTGTTCATTACGGGTAGATACTGTTTGCGTGAACCGGCACTGTACTTAGAACAGTGCGCTACAGTGGAATGTGAGGGGTGCCGGTGCCACCGGTTTTTATAGATATGGTTAGATTAGCAGGGGATGGGGAGAACAACAAAGCCCAGGCATGGGCGACATGTCTATCTGATGGGGGCAACCTACATGCCCAAAGCTTGGCATCTTCGCGACACCCTGCGAAGAGGCGAGTGTAGCAAGGAGGCAAGGAACGGAACAACAAAAATCCTGGCTACTCATAAAAAATTGGGAAAAATTTACATTTCTTATAGTGTGGCATGAATACACAAACCCCGGTTGTCTTTTCCTCTGGCAATCATACTTTTGTGATAAAAAAACACAAGTGGAGAATGGGATCATGAAATGCGTTATCTCTGAAGGGTCATGACTGATCCCCATACAAAATGAAAATGCTCCACAGCAGTGGAGTAGAGCATGAGAATTGGAAATGTTACGTAAATGAAAACACATTTAGGGCTTGTTTAGTCCATCCATGATCCAAAGGGATTGAATGAGATTAAATAAATGGAATTGATGAGGATTTTGATTTGTAGGGAATAAAATTTCTCTCAATCCCCTTTAAATCCCTTGGATTGGGGATTAACGACATCATTTAGCATGTTCAGTCTCTTGAAAAAAATGTCATGGGAGAAGCTGACTCTGATTGTCCAGAGAAATACGTTTTTCTAGTTTATAGAATCCAGTAGAATCCGGCTATATACGTTTTGTTGATTCCGATTCCGACTCTAAATTGTTTGTTATAGATTCTAACGTTTCTTTCAAGAAGAAATGGATTTTGTTTGGCAGCAGACGAGTTCGCTCTACCTTGCCAGTGTTAGCTTGCTCGGGCTAGCAAGGGGTACAACTTTTAAACCTTATCCTGACAAAAGTTTGCTGAACATCCAACCATTTACCATTTTGTTCCTTTTTTAACATCTCTCTTTTGTAGAGGCGCAAGCCCCTACGGTCTTCTAAAAGCCCTCTATATCCAGCTAGGCAAAGTGGCACAGGACCGAGCCTTGAAAATAAGAACGGCCTATTATGCTTCTCAAGATAAACGGTCAGGACCTGTTTGGAACATGAGAATTTTTCATGTTCCTGTGTTTTTCCTGTGAAAATGAACTGATTCCTGTAAAATTGCTGTGTAATTCCTATGAAATTTCTGCGTTCAAAACAGACCCGATCAAACAGGCACGTAATCTCCGGGTTTTCCGAATGACAATTCGATGAGTCCGTCTGACCGTCTCCACAACTTTTGAAACCATTCATTTGATCTCCCTGGCCCGGTTATAGGTGATTTTTAAAGATGATTTGTCTTTTTCTTTTTATTTATTTTGACTAAATTTTTGAAAAATCATAATAAATCATAAAAAATTATAAAATAAAAAATTTAATTTTGTTGGACTCCATATGGGTAGATCTACACAGTGAGTATATAATATTGTATGTTTTAGTATAAAGTTTTTGTTGTAGCTTTAGAACTATGTTTTTCTATAATTAATTCATAGCTGCAGTTTTTGTGATCCAACTGTAGTGAAATTTTTATGGTGGTATAATTATTGTATGCTTTAACTGTAGTAAAATTTTCATACTTGTTTCTATTTTTACACTCTTTTTCCAATTCACAATCAACGCAAATGAATCGTAGTAGAATGGGCCAAACTGAGCCGTGACCCGAATTTGGATGGGCCAAAGTGGTTTGGGCCGGCACAGTGGCACTAGTCATCTGAGCCGACACAACAGGAAACTCAGGCGGCCGTCATTGTCAAACTGATTGTGAATTGCAGCGCCGGGCGCCGGCAAGCAATCGGCTCTCCCTATCCTTGTCCCCAAGCCCGAACGCCGCGGCGATAGCAACCATGACCACGCCTCCTCCGCCGAAACGCCTGTGCGGCCGCTCGCTGCTGGATCTGCCCGACGACCTCATCCCTGAGATCCTCCTCCGCCTCCCGCCGCACGACCCTAGGCGCCTCGTTCGCTGCTCGGCCGTCTGCAAGCCCTGGCGCCGCCTCCTCACCGACCCCGCCTTCCTTCGCCGCTACCGCGCGTTCCACGGGGTGCCTCCCATGCTGGGCCTCCTCTTCCACCTGGAACTCCCCAGCAATCGTTTCCTCGCGCGGTTCGTCCCCACCACCTCCTTCCGCCCTCGCACCCTCGACCACGCCGGCTGCTACGTGCGCGACGCCCGC
Organism: Saccharum hybrid cultivar R570; assembly: GCA_038087645.1. Lineage (NCBI taxonomy): Eukaryota > Viridiplantae > Streptophyta > Magnoliopsida > Poales > Poaceae > Saccharum > Saccharum hybrid cultivar. The sequence continues at coordinate 27,873,946 of JAQSUU010000015.1, read as the reverse complement.
CACGGCCGCATCCTCTTCAGAAACGTCACCGGCGAGGAGAATGACCATGACCTCTTCGTATGGTGCCCCGTCACGGATGAGGTGTGGGGGCTGTACATGCCGTGCCCGTTCTACTATTGGAACGTGGCGGTGCTCTGCGCTGCGGCCGCGCGCGAAGGGGGCTGCGACTGCGACCACCTCGACTGCCACGGCGGGCCCTTCCTCGTCGTATTCGTGGACACCGACGACGATGGGATGACGTACGCCCGCGTCTACTCCTCGGAGACCGGCGCCTGGAGCGACGCGACCTACGCTCAACACCCCAATGGCCTCGCGGACATGGACATGCTGGAACCCATCGCGCTTGTGGGAAATAGGATCTACTTCCCCGCTGCACAGAGCAAGACCATCGTGGAGTACGACTTGGGTCGCCGGAAACTCGCATTTGTCGACCCGCCGTTAGCGCACCAAGGTCACGGTATCCTAATGCCGGCAATGGGCGGTGGTCTGGGGTTCGCCAGCGTGCTGGGGTCCCGCCTCTACCTGTGGTCGAGAGAGACCGGTTCTGACAGAACTGCGGCGGCATGGACGCAGAGCACGGTCTTGGAACTCAACACACTGCCCGATCGCGAGACTCGTGTCCCCTTGAACCAACCAACTGCGCTTGGCTTCACGGAGATCTTGATGGAGGAAGATGTGACTGCGGTTGGCTTTGCGGAGGGCCTCGGCGTCATCTTCGTCAGGACAAGTGCTGGCGTCTTCGCAATTAACCTGGAGTCAGGCCAAGTCAAGAAGATCTCAAGCAGAAGGCCCGAGCTCGACATTGTCATTCCTTACATGAGCTTCTATACTCCAGGTAATTTTAGTAGCCCTGTACATCATTCTTGCTTAGTTGTGATTTTCAGCAATTTGTCAAAAAAAAAAACTGTGCATGACTGGGTACTCAAGAGAATCGAGGTTATGAATGCAGAATGCTATCAAATCTAATAAGTCAGTCTCTAACTTATATAGTTCTTGAAACTGGCTAGATACTGTTGATCCAATTTTTCCTGTACAACTGTACTCTCCTCTATGGCCAATCCCAAGCACACGCCAGTCACATTAATTTTTGAAATATCACGACTCAGTTTTTGTTGGAATCTGAGCTATGGCATGGTTATGAGTTTATCAATTGTCTCTTTTCAGATCATGCTACGGGCTGACCACCAGTACCATGATGAGGACACTGGGATCCATTCATTCCACGATGGAGAACCTTCTGTTGGTGCATTGGCTTGACAGACATGATGCTTTAAGTGCTTTGGTTTTAGTTGACTATAAACAAGCAATGGGTTGGAGTGATCGTGGTCAATTACTTGTCTCCATTCCTGTTGAATCCTTAGGATCGTGGACTGAAATCTGTGTCAGGTTAACATTCCAGTTTTCCAAATTCTTTGCATATGCTTGGTAAGGGAACTTGTGGAACTGATAGATGAATCCACCCTTTTTCCTGCAGTGAACATCTGCCGTTTGCTATACAATCATGAATGATGCTATGGGAATGTATCCATCGTGACTTGACTGATGTTTCGTGATCACACAACTTGTTGTATCTGCATTTGTCAAGTTATCAAGCACATGTGCAGCTTACTTCCTAAAACTTATATATATCCTCCAGCATACATCCCATATATATATATATATATATATATATATATATATATATATATATATATATATATATATATATATATATATATATATATATATATATATATATATATATATATATATATATATATATATATATATATATATATATATATATATATATATATATATATATATACTACCCTATAGCTGGCTACAGAATAACTTATTCTGTAGCCACTTTGAGTTACGATAATTGCTATGCTAATTTACGAGATTATAGTAACTCCTTACTATGTGATTTACTATAACATTATGGTAAATATCCCTATGTGTTATAGTAATTCAACTATCGTAAATATATAATGACATTATCGTAAATTAGTATACAAAATTATCGTAAATGGAGGTGGCTACAGAATAACTTATTCTGTAGCCAGTTATAGAGTATACTATATATATGTGTGTGTATGTATAGGTGTCATTCATGAAACTGGCTTTACCTAGCCAGTTTCATGAATGACACCTATACAGGAAAAATCGTTACTGAATATGTTACTGATATTGTTAAAGAAAACTTATATATATTACTGGAAATACATCAGCAACATTTGAAGAAGACTCGTGACTTATGCTGAGTCTTCTTCAGTAAGTGGCTGATATGTACCCATCGCGAATTTATGACGGCTTCTGGTCAGTTTATTAAATAGATATGTATTTCCAGCTGGAGGGAGGTACAGTACATTGCTACATTCTGCATTGCTGCCAAACAAGCACGCCCTTCTGGTATACTCGTATGCTGTTGGCATGGCCTTTGATTCTAAATTCAGAAAATGAGTAAAAGGATATATACTTTCATACGTTTTGTAGCATATATACACGTCTGAAATAACCCAGTTTGAATATAGGTCAACTTGGACAGGGCTTTGCCTCTGAAAATAAACTCACATATACGGTGCTGATGAATCAATATGCTCATATATGATATAATGATATATATGAAGTGGATATAACACATACAGTTAAGCCATCCATATAGATAAAAATGCATTCATTCATTCATACCAATATATAATGAGCGTACTATGGGGAAACTCATGGACCATAAAACACATAGCAGTTGTTAGGCAGGCCGAAACGTAGGATGTCTTATTTCCTTGTTCGATTTATATATGACTGAAAATTGTCATAACTAAGAACAATTCTAATAGACTCTATATTCTTACTAATGGTTAGAGCAACTCCAACTGAACTCTTAACTAAAGCCCTATTCTATTTTGAGACACCAAAACACAAAATTTGCTCTCCAACCGAACTCCTATCGCCCCCAGATGGATGAGAGCTCTCATTTCTCTCTCGTGAACCCCCAAATGTAGGAGGATCTTATTCCCTCTTATTCCTCATTTCTCACTTCCCACAAAGCTGGCAAGTAGGGCCGATGAGTAGGGCCATGACAAAATATAGTGTAAAGTATAATTGATTGATTTTTTTCTTTTGAATTGACACCACATGGCATCCCTTCGTTGATGCATAGGAGTACTACCTATGTTTGACTAAGTTTATAGAAAATATTAGTAACATTTGTATCTCCAAATAAGTTCATTATGAAAATAGATTGATCTATCCAATGATCCTAATTATGTATTATGAATTTTAGTATTTTTCTTGTATATATTTGATCAAAGTTGATGATATTTGACTTCTCGAAAAGTGAGAATGACAGTTAAAAAAGACGGAGGGAGTACATTATAGATCAACTTTTTGTTCATATGTGCCTATAGTCTTTTCAGGAGAATATTTCTTTACCCGATGCTAGGATATTCCTCTCTTGATGCTCAACTTGTGACATTTGGGCAGTTGCCTAGCTAACATATACCTAGCCTATTAATTAACTGGACCTATTTGGATCCATTAAACTAACTGTTCGTAGCTTATTAGTTGGGGAGTCCAAACACCGACCATATACTGTCTTTTTATTATTTGTTATATTTGGATCTATTAAACTGAGCTGGGGAGTCCAAAACACCAACCATATACTCTTAGGATGCTTATGCGCTGTAATTATAAAGCTATTTGAAACGCATGAATTTTATAGGAACTATACAAAATTTTTTATAGGAATCAATTCAATTTTATATAGAAAAAATGTACGACTGGAGAAATTTCCCCACGTTCCCCTTTGGAGTTGGGCTCAATTTTAGTCCGAAAATTCTCCTCTTACTGGGCCATCCAAAACATAACCCAGCGGCCTGATGCTCAAAATGGGCTACACTGATCCATGGCAGGGGCACCCTACCATTTCCCGTGGCCCACCCAGGCGGCCCAACCCCTGGCTAGGGTTCCCCTCTCCTCCCTCCTATAAACGCAATCCGGGCGAAGGACACAGCGAACCTCTTCAGCGCCGCACGGCCACCCCGCGGCGTCGCGCCTATGCAGATCGGGGTGTTGTAGGATGTCTTCGTGGGTTCATGTCTCTGATGAGATCACCTGTTCGGTTATTTTCCTTTCGATTCCACCCGCTGCCGATTCTCTCTTTTGTTCGGTTATTTTCCTTTCGATTCCACCCGCTGCCGATTCTGTCTTTTGTGTCTCGTTGTTTTTGCTGCGTCCGTGCTGCCTTTTGCATCGGATCGATATCATCTCGATGGAGGAGAGAACATCAACGAGCAACGATTCAGGCAGCCCCTTTGACCGATTTCAATGGCAATGGAGGTGTTGCGTTGCTCGGAGAACAAATCTTCTGCTCTTCAGATCGGCTGAGCGGGGAGGTCGACTCCCCTCGTTGAGGCTGGTCTAGTAAGTCTTAAGAACATCCGTTTCTTGTATCCGAATCCTTGTGCAGAAAATTAAGACCCGTTTGGCTATTCAAATTTAAATGATTTGCTCGTTCTCACGAGACATTTTGACATCTTAACCGCAGTAAAGATTTGAACGGTAAAAGAAAATAATAGCTCAGCTAAATACTGAAATTTCGAAAGCAGGACGATTTGAAGATCGCACGATCTATATTACTGATAAAAGAGTGAACACTGATTAAAAGAGTCATCACTGTTGAACAATCGAAAGATCGAGCATTGGTTACAAAATACTGAAACTGTGAATGCAAAAAAAAAACAAATCTTGATCGAGTACTGAAATCTAATGATGAAATGGTGGTGGTGGATATGGTCGTGGCCGACGAAGACCGTGCTGCTGGAGCGGCGGGCGGTGTAGCCGTGGTGGTGCTGGATATGGCTGTGGCCGATGGAGCGGCGGTGGCGGCGGGTGGTGTAGTCGTGGTGGGCGATGGTGCTGGATGGGGCCAGATTTCGGCGTTGGGGGCGCCCTGGCCAGCCTACCCCCCAGCACAGCAACGGGCCATGTCGCGGTGAACAGAGCAGCCAGGGTGAAGGCAGCGAAGAGCTTGACCAGTCTCATGGTGGTGGCCGCAAACGTTTGCTCTTGAGTGATCTGGTTAGCTGAATTTATACTAAAACTTTGGGTTAGTGACCCAGGGTTCTGTCCGAGAAACCTCAAGCAGAGGTCCCTTGAGATCCGAACGAACACATGCCATCATCAGTGAGCTATTTTCTCGGCTTGGGCAGGTCCATGGCATGCTAGATTAATGAAATGGCAAGGATGGTAAAAAGGAAGCTGTAAAGAAAATAACAGATCGGCGTAAAGAATTTGAACGGGAACATTAATCTAGCATGGCAAGAACGGGAACATTAAACCGCAGTAAAGAATTTGAACGGGAAAAGAAAATAACAGATCGGCGTAACATTCTTGCTGAGCCAAATACTGAAACTGCGAAAGCAGTATCTTTACAAGACGAAACCAGCGGACAAGCTCCGGCCGGAGAACATGCCACGTCGCCCTCCCTTCCCGGCCGTCCGATCGGGCGCGCGGACGGTCCAGATCGCACCGTCCTCGGTCTTTTTACAAAAAAGTCCTCGTACTTTATGTAAATCAACCCGCAGTCCAACCTCCTCTCACACAGTTTGTCATTTTGCAAAAAAGTCCTCGTAATTTCTCAAAATCAACCCGCCGTCCAACATCCTCTCACAGTTTCATTTGCAGAAAAGACCTCAAACTTTGTCAAAAACAACCCGCAGTCCAGGCCTTTTAATGGGCCACGCTGCCACTCACTAGCTGGGCCTTAGTGGGCCGAATTCAGCCCGAAGATGTTTTCACTTATACATTAATCTTTTTCTTTTACAAATAAATTGGCTCAAACTTTGAAATTGTGTAGCAAATCACGGAAAAAAGGTAAAATATAAAATCAAATTGTTTCAAAAAACTCATGAATAGATCTATGCAGTAGATCCAAAATACAACATATTTTACTACAAAGTTTTAACTATACATTTTAACCCTATGTTTTTGATGGGTAAATATGAAAACCAAATACAAAATACAAAATGAAAAAAGGTTTAATTCGAACTCTGATTTCCCACCTAAACAAAAAAGTTACTACCACTCTTTACCCACAACAAACATAGCCAAAAAAAGAAAATACATATATCTCATTTTTTTAAAAAAAACTTTGGTAAATTATAATTTCGAATTACCACGACAAACACCATTAATGTATTATATAAAGAACAATTCAGTTACCATTATTCGTACTCATCTATCTAACTACAAAGAAAAAAAATGATTGACATGCGCGGCAACGCCGCGCAATTTTTCTAGTATGTTTTGAAGACCACACGATTTATGTTACTGGATAAAAGAGTGAACACTGATTTATGTTACTGATAAAAGAGTGACGCTGAATTATGTTACTGGGATTAAAGAGTGAACACTGTTTGTTGGAACAATAGAAAGATCTAAGTGACGCTGAAGTAGATCAACAAGAGCTGATTCAGGAGGCTTGATCTTCAGATCAGCTGAAAGGAGAACTCGCCTTTCTCACTCAGGCAATTACTTTGCCCTTGAATCTCTTAGTACTTTCAATTATTTTGAAGGCAAGATAATTTGAAAACCCAGTGCAATTATCAATTTCATTGCTAGTACAAAAGCTAATTTCTTATGGCATCCGTCACTTTACGACCTGACCTTTGTATCTTCACGACCTTGCTAGATTGATCGAATACTAAAATATACACAAAAACTCTATATTGCTCGATCTGTGAATGCAGTACACAAACTAAACTCGAATACTGAAAATTGTGAAACTCTGGCTGATAGCATGAAACGAATATTGAAAATGTGATTGCAGTACACAAAAACTATCTTGCTCGATCGAATACTGAAACTGTGAAACTCTAGCTCAACATTCAACAGGGATCTAATGAACTGTGAGACTCTGGCTCAACATTCAACAGCGATCTAATGATGACACGGTGGTGGTGCTGGATATGGTTGTGGCTGACCAAGACCAAGCTGCCGATGGCGTGGCGGTGGCGGTGGCGGCGGGCGCTGTAGCAATGGTGGAAGCGGCTGAACTTGTTTCCTGGGGGGGCCAGGTCTCGGCGTTGGGGGCCCCCTGCCCAGCCTCCGCCCCAGCACAGCAACGGGCCATGTCACGGCGAACAGAGCAGCCAGCATGGTGAAGACAACAAAGAGCTTGACGGCTCTCATGGTGGTGGCCGCGAACGTTTGCTCTTGAGTGATCTTGTTAGCTGAATTTATACTAAAACTTTGGGTCGGTGACCCAGGGTTCTCGCCCCGTTCGTCGGTGACCCAGGGTTCTCGCCCCGTTCGGCTGTGCTGATAAGTCAGCTGAAAAACACTGTTGTCTGATTTGTTGGGAGAGAAAAACGCCGTTTCGACTGAAAAAATATGTGGCATGCATGCTAGAATAATAAAATGGAAAGGATGGTAAGCAGGCAACAAGTATAACGTTGGTCGTTGCCAATGGAGCATTTGTTTCGTTCTTCCTTTCTCTGAACTACGCTTGGACATTGTTTAGATACCCTCTAAATTCCAAATTTTTTCACTTTCTCTATCACATCGAATTTTGAACATATGCATGAAGCATTAAATATAGATAAAAAAATAACTAACTGTACAGTTTGGTTGTAAATCACGAGACGAATCTTTTGAGCCTAATTAGTTTATGATTGGACACTAATTGCCAAATACAAACGAAAGTGCTACAGTAGCCAGAGTTGAAAAAATTTGCCATCTAAACAAGACTTTGTTTACATTTTGTCTTGTGCTAACTCCGAGACTCTTGAACTTAGAGCCTGTTTAGTTTCTAAAAATAAACCTAAAAAGTACTACAGTACCTATCACATCGAATCTTACGGCATATATATGGAATACTAAATGTAGACGAAAGAAAAAACTAATTACACAGTTTAGTTGTAAATCACGAGAAATTTTTTTTGAATCTAATTAGTCCATGATTGGACACAAATTGCCAAATAAAACGAAAAGTGCTACAGTAGCCAAACCCAAATATTTTCATCAAGAGCCTGTTTAGTTCCCAAAAAGGGAACCCAAAAAGTGCTACAATACCTGTCACATCAAATCTTGCGGCACATGCATGGAGTACTAAATGTAGATGAAAGAAAAAACTAATTACACAGTTTAGTTGTAAATCACGAGACAAATCTTTTGAGCCTAATTAGTCCATAATTAGATACAAATTGCCAAATAAAACAAAAAATGCTACAGTAGCCGAACCCAAACTTTTTCACCAACTAAACAAGCCCTTGGGTGGTTGACTTGTTTGGAGGTCACGCATGGATGCAATCAATGAGTTCTTTAGATGGGCTTGCGCAGGCCAATGCATCCAGGGTCTTGTTTAGATTCCAAATTTTGGAGGCAAAGTTTGTATAGTAAGTGTTCCGTCACACTGTAGCAATTTTGTTTTTATTTGGTAATAATTGTCCAAACATTGATTAATTAGGCTTAAAATATTCGTCTCGCAAAGTACAACAAAACTGTGCAATTAGTTTTTGATTTCATCTACATTTAGTACTCCATATATGTGCTGACATTTTGATGTGATGGGGAATCTTCTTTTTGCATAGTAGAATTTAGGGATGGCCTTGTTCAGTTTCCCAATTCTCTCCCCAAATTCCACTATGCAAAAAGAAGATTCCCCGTCACATCAAAATGTCGGCAAATGCATGGAATACTAAATGTTGATGAAATCAAAAACTAATTGTACAGTTTTGTTGTACTTTGCGAGATGAACATTTTAAGCCTAGTTAATCAAAATTTGGATAATTTTTACCAAATACAAACAAAATGCTACAGGAATTCTGATACAGTGTTTTTCTCCCCAATTCTCCCATCTAAACAAGGCCGATGAATTTGATATCTAAATTAGGCCCAGCATGTGTTCGGTCAACGGTGATTCCGAGGTCTTCCTGTGATGAATTGGCCAAGAAATGGTCTAGCAGTACCCTGGAAATTTCCTCCTGACGCCAGCTATGCTAAGCCTCGTTTAGTTCCAAAATATTTTATGAAAAAACAGTAGATTTTTTATCACATTGAATCTTTGATACATATATGGAGCATTGTTTAGTTCCAAAATATTTCGCGAAAAATAGTAGATTTCCCGTCACATCGAATCTTTAGACACATGATAGAGCATTAAATATAGATAAAAAAATAAAACTAATTACACAGTTTAAGTCTAATTAGATCATGATTGGACACTAATTACCAAATAACAACGAAAAATGCTACAGTAGCATTTCGCAAAATATTTTAGATAGAATGGCAGAGATGCAAAGCAGTCCAGAAGCACATCATTTGCCGATTTGAAACTCCATAATGATCAATGCTCAATCAACAGCGGCGGGGTAAAGATGCATCCACAAATCACGATCCAATCTTGCAAAGCTTGATGCCAAGCCTATCCCAACAATTACTTGGACCTGTTCGGCAGGGTTTCAGCTCCGATTCCTGCGGCAGTACACAAAGGAGCCGATGAAGCTAGTTCATTTTGAAAAGACATAGAAAAACGACTCTATGCTACTGCACAACAAAATGTCAAAATCTGAACCGTTGAGAGGAGAAACAATCCCAAACCGGACCTTTGGCATTGCAGTTCCACACCAAGGCCTGCAACAAAATAACCTGCAGGCTGATAAGGTGCCCTGTTTTTCAACAGTATTTTTTTAATGAATAAATAGTATTTTTCTCTTATAATAAATCAACATCAGCGGCAGTTAAATTTCAGCGGAACCAACCGGGGCAAAGACCAGCTGAATTAGCTCTGGTACAGTAAAGTAACATGCGCATTGTTGCGGGCACCGTCCAGCAAGTCCAAAGTCCAACGTCCAAACTCACAACGGTTCACTCGTGAGCCCCTTCGAGGTCACGTCATACCCGACCACCACCAGTGGCCGTGCTGGTGAATTTCAACCCAGACGCAGGCCACTACTATGGGATAAAATAGGCCTGGCTTAGATAAAAACTTTTCGTCTAAAACTATCGCATCGAATCTTACAGCATATGCATAGAGTATTAAATGTAGAAGAAAAAAACTAATTACACAATTTGGTTGGAAATCGCGAGATGAACGTTTTGAGCCTAATTAGTCCGTGATTTGACACTAAAGTGCTACAGTAACAAATGTGCTAATGACAGATTAATTAGGTTTAATAAATTCGTCTCGCGGTTTCTAGGCAAGCTATGTAATTAGTTTTTTTTTTTATCCGAAAACCCCTTCCAACATCGCACGGAACATCCAATGTGACATTTTCGCTAAAAAATGTTTACATCTAAACAAGACCGTAGTGTTAAAACACAGTGTCCAAACAGTATTGAACAGTAGTAGAAGCGCTGCAAAGCCTTGAATTCTGCGCAGTTATAAATTCAACAAAAGCCCCTGTTTAGTTGCCCGGAATCGGCGCCGCCGGATTCACTGTGCGGCACTGCAGCTTACTGTAGCATTCGTTTGTATTTGGTAAAAATTGTTCAAACATTGATTAATTAGGTTCAAAACGTTCGTCTCGCAAAGTACAACATAACTGTGCAATTAGTTTTTGATTTTATTTATATTTAGTACTCCATTCATATGCCCATATTTTGAGGTGATAAGAATCTTCTTTTTATATAGTGTCAAATTCTGAATTCTGGATGTAACTAAACAAGGCCAAAGTATAGAACGTGTTCTGGTCATCTGGCCTGGTGATTCGGGTGAGCAAGTTCATGCCAACAAAGGAATGGCACAGAAATGTTGAGCAGACAAGAAGGAAATATTAATCAGCAGACGGTGGTGTTTGGTGCTGAAACCGCCCAAATACCTGACTGAATCCATGACCGATAGAGCTTACACAGTTACACAGTTGGTTGAAAACTCCCAAAGAACACTACAACAGGCTTACATGAAATGGGAAGCCAACGCCAACAAACCATTTTTCTTTTTCTCGATCGGCCATATAGCCCACTTTTCACTAAAAGGAAGTAGAGGTTGTTAAAAAGTTACAACAATAGACATCCCGGTAATCCCAAGGTTACGAGACCCCAAGCACCCGATATAAGAAAACAAGAAAACAAGTAAGAAGGGCGGAAGGGAGAGGACCCTTCGCTGTAGACCTAACCCACTGAACCTGCAGAAAAAATTCAACGCAAAGGCTGTCCACTCAAAAGACGAAGCCACGGTGGCAAAGCATCCACCGAAAGAACCAAGATAACGGCGACAGCAACGATCAGGTAGTCGCTATGATCAACCGAACGACTGCATCGGCAACTCCAACAGCGACCAGGTAGCCGCTGTGAACCGAGTGACTGCAGCGGCAACATCAACAGGGACTAGGTAGCTGCTGTGAACCGCGCGACTGTGGCTTTAACATCAACAGCGACCAGATAGCCAGCTGTGACCAGCCGAGCGACTGCAGCGGCAACATCAACTGAGGCAGGCCAAACCGATGTGAAGAGTAGAATGAGGCACACACAGGCACAGTACAGTAAGGAGCGACTTCCGGCGAACGGCGTGGGAGGAGCAGGCGGAGTGCAACAACGAAGCCTTCAACAAGGGAATGACATTCGCGGACGCCAACTTCGTTGGGAGAGGCACCCGAGAGGGACTTTTGTCCCCAAACTTGCCCCAGCAACCCCAACAACGAGCAGAAATTGACGATGCCTCCAAGAAGGTGATGACACTGGCGCGCCATCGTCGTCGGCCCAAGGCAAGAAGCTTGGTGAGATTTTCATCCCAAGACTGCTCGCCTGCCACGGCAGGCCAGACCGATGGACGCCCGTCACTCATAGCGCAGCCTAGCCGCCGCAGCCGTGGACGCCGACATGGCCAAGGTGGGCGCGGCCTGGCCGCCGCGGCGACGTTGCCTGTCCGCCGGTGCTGAGCGCACGTAGGCACGGTTAGGCAGCCGCAACCCTGGCCGCCAGCCGCAGGCGAGCTGCCTGGCAACCGAGGTCACCGAACATCGGGCCAGTCGCCGCATCCCTACCGGCCGCCACGGATCTGTGGCAGGAGAGGCCAGAACTGGCCCTGACCCCCCTGATCTGCCCCGTCGGCCACCGAAACCGCTGGATCCGCCGAAGAAGGTAGCTGTGGTGACGACACTCGCGCCACAGCGAGCGACGCCCCTTCCACCTCGCAGACCACAGATCCGGCAAGGGGCAGCCCAGATCCGGGTCGCCGGCCGACCAACTCGCCGTAGTTGCCGTGGAGGTTGTAAAGGAGAGATGGAGCGGGGGAGGGAGGGAGGGAGGAAAAGGTCTGCGATGGGGTCCTTTTTTCGGGCCACCACCATCGCACGCTGGAGGACGGCGGTGGCCAAAGAGGAAGCGGGAGGAGACCGCTGGAGCTGCGGAGGCTGGCCGCCCCGAGTCGCTCGGGGGGAGAGGGTGCTGTATTTGAATGTCTGATACAAACCATTTTTCTCACGTCTCTAGAGCTAGACTAGAGGCCTAGCTAGAGGTACAGCCTACAACTACGAGCATGGCGGCGGCGGCGGCGGTGACGGATGATGATATGGCCTTATACTCGCCCGTGGAGTTGCCGACCTCGGCGGGGGCGGAGCCGCCACCGGTGTCCTCAAGCCAAGGCCTCAACAGCGGCACCGGAGCTCCCGACGTCTGATCATCAGGGGCGGATGCACAGTAGGTGCATGGGGGGTACAGCTGTACCCCCAAATTTTCTGCAAAAATACTAAGTACATATACCCTTTAATCCAATATATATGTATAATATATTGTTAAGTAGCAAGCCCAATTGCTAGTTTTTTTAATAATGCCCAATTGCTAGTTCATTCGACAGGGAAAAGAAAGTCTCAGACAGAGCTTCTTGTTTGCATTGTTGCGTTTAAATCTAGTGTTTTTCTTTGCTTTTTATGACAATGAAAAACTTATTTAACTTGCAAAGTTTTATCCTTAAGATTTCACGAGTATAAATCTGGTGCAACTTTCTTTGTGGCTTAATATATTTATTGTTGATGTGTGTAACAACACAAGGTTCCGATAAGCAAAGAATCCTAGTGAGCTCACTCTCAGACTTGTTGAGACAAACAAGCACAATTGCTTTGAAACAAGATGGGTGATCAATACTTGAATTATCTTTTGATCATATTTATTGATCTCATGAATTTTCCCGATGTGTAAGCGATGTAGATGTCATTAAACACTTCCAAGAATCATGGAATGGCATGTGAAGATTTAGTTCCCATTATAATAATTTATAAGATTTAGTTGTAAATTTGTAATGAAAACACGTAACTTGTTCCATTTATATATCGTTACAACTCTTTTATTATTTTTAGTGATCGAATTACATCATTTCAATATCAATGAACTACATCACTTTAGGCCATACCCCCATGATCAAAATCCTAGATCCGCCACTATTGATCATGAGCTGAGCCCATCGCGTTGGCACTAGCAGTGCGCCCGGTGCTCCTCTCGTCTGCGCTGGAAGAGTGCAGAGCTAATGCCAGGACCAGGAGAACGCCGGCAACCAGGCGAGATGAGTGTCATGTTGGTTGCTCGACCTGAACTCGTTATGTTCTCTCTAGCTGCATAAATAATATCCCGTTGAAGTCTACTACAGTACCAGAAAAGGAAAGAGTTGCTGATGTCCGGGGATCAGACATTCAGACTGGCATGGACCGAGTCCGGGGAGTGCGACAAATCTGGCGTGTCCCCTTCTTCACTCGGGGGTGTTCAGTCAGTGAAAAGTGGGCGAAAAGTTACTGTAGCATCTTTCGTTGTTATTTGATAAAATTTGTCTGACCATGGACTAACTAGGCTCAAAAGATTCGTCTCGACATTTACAGACAAACTATGCAATTAGTTATCTTTTTTACCTACATTTAATGCTCCATGCATGTGTTTAAAGATTCGATGTGATAGGTGAAAGAGGAAATATTTTGGGTTTGCATGGGAAGTGAACACACGCTCGGTGTCACTGGGATGCTCTCTGCTCCGAACGAGCTGATGTGCCATGATCTCGGGATGCGTGGGACTGTGGATGGTTTTTGAATATTTTGTGCTAATTTTGATAGCCAAAGCCAATATCTGCAGATTGGCTGAAATACCAAATTTAGGTACTCTCTTCGTTACAAATTATAAGATGATTTGTCTTTTCTGAATATATTGCTCATGTATCTAGACATAATATATATCTAAATACATTAAAAAACTATATATCTAGAAAGTCAAAACATCTTAACTATTCAATACTTTCAACAGTATATTGTTGTAACATTGTGAACCAAATTATAATTCAGAAAAGAAAATGCTTAGGGTTTATTTGATAGTTCAACTCTTTGATTTTAGCTCTAGCTCCTTGAATTTGTGATGGAGGGATTCTAGGCCATGTTTAGTTCCTAAAAATTTTCAAGATTCCCCGTCATATCGAATGTTTAGACACATGCATAGAGCATTAAATGTAGACAAAAAAAACTAATTACACAGTTTGGTAGAAAACCACGAGACGAATCTTTTAAGCTTAATTAGTCTATGATTGGACACTAATTGACAAATACAAATAAAAGTGCTACAGTAGCCAAAGCCAAAAAATTTCGCGAACTAAACACACCCCTAGTTGATTTTAGAGTGGTCAGATCTAAAGCTATTTTAGTGGTGATTGAACAGCAGGTGGTGCGGGGTATAGAGAAATGATTTATATATATGTTTCTAACTAAAATCTGTGCGAGATTTTGCTGTTGGCTTGAAGAGGAGTAATTCTTCCGAAGAATCTTAAGTGGATGTGACCAAGCAGGTGCATCAGGGAGTATTAGTTGCTGAATATGGATGAACAACTGTGGCACTAGGATAAAAGAATGCATGCATACTAGGATAAAAGAATAGTAATGATGTAACGTGGGTCTGAGTCCGTCCGAACGCGACCGCAAGCGCCATTGGAGGGCGGGTCGTCGTTTTGCCGCCGCTGCAACTAATACCCAAACGGCCTTAAAAAGGGAGGGGCCTGGGGGTGGTGGAGATGGTTTGACCGGCTGAAAGGATCAAGATGTCCAAGAGGGGGGGTGAATTGGGCTTTTCTAAAAATTAATTGCAAGAATTAAATCCTACAAGCCGGAATTCACCCCTAGTGCCTACTTGTGTTCCTAGAGATTCTACCGGTAAAAAGTTTTGCACCCTAGTTTCCAATCCTAGTCTAGCATGGCAATTCTAGGAAAGTAAATCAAGCAAAGAATGTAAATACGAGAATGTAAATGCTTGAAAGTAAGGGCAAGGAACACGGCGGTGTTTTTCCGAGGTATCGGAGAGTCGCCACTCCCCACTAGTCCTCGTTGGAGCACCCGCGCAAGGGTGTAGCTCCCCCTTGATCCGCTCAAGGATCAAGTGCTCTCTACGGGCTGATTCTTCGACACTCCGTCGCGGTGAATCGCCCAAAACCGCTCACAAGATGAGTTGAGTCATCCACAAGCTCCACCGGATGATCACCAAACTCCCAATCACCACCAAGCCGTCTAGGTGATGGCGATCACCAAGAGTAACAAGCTAGAACTCTCACTTGACCACAACGAGCCCAATGAGAAGGAGGATGCACACTTGCTACTCTCTAATCACTAGTGAGGAACTCTCAAGCTTTGATTCTCAAAACACACTCATCACTAGAGCTCTTGCACTCTCTTGCACTCCAAAGGTGTTTCTCAGCTGAACAAATGAGCAAGAGACCTCTAAAAGAGGTGGTGGGGATGTATTTATACACCCCACAGTCGAAACGAACCGTTACCTGCCAACTCAGCAAAATACGGGGTGACCGGACGCGCCGGTCGAAGTGACCGGACGCGCTGGTCGCTCGTAACGGTCGAAATTCTGAAATTTCGGCTGAGTGACCGGACGCGCCGGTCAGGGGTGACCGGACGCGTCCAATCGTGCAGGGAGCTTACTGTAACGAGACCGGACACGCGACCGCGTCCGATCGGTGATGATCGGACGCGTCCGGTCGTTGCAGGACCTTATTGGAACGTGACCGGACGCGCCGATCACACCCAGGTCGCGTCCGATCGGATGGTTTCCCTCAAGTGACACGTGTCGGCCTGACCACCGCGTCCGGTCCTCGCAAGAGCCGCGTCCGGTCGTCAGCGCCGAAACGCAGTCGCGGTTTTGAACTGACCGGACGCGTCCGGTCAAGCCGAGAACCGCGTCCAGTCCAGGGAAAAACCCTCTAAACTCTCTGAAACGCGACGCAACTTGAACCAAGTTGCTTCCAACTGAACTTTGAGCTATTCTAGAGCTGCCTAGTGCTAAGTTTAACAAGTGTGCACCACACCTAAACATAAGACTCACCTAGGTCAAGCTACCTGCTCATGCTCCCCTTTATAGTACGGCCAAAAGAGAAAACGAAGATCCTAACGACTATTCCGAATGTAACTCAACACCTCGACATCCGGAACTAACCGTCCTCAATCTTGACGTCACTCCTTTGAAAACCGAAATGATTTCCATCAAGGGGCATGAATACCATAGTGCCCAAAATAGTTATCACCTCCATGACCTAACTTACCAAGGTTTCTGCAAAACACATGCTAGTCATGGTAATAAAGCATTGTCATCAATTGCCGAAACCAACTCTCGGGGCCTAGATGCTTTTAATCTCCTCCTTTTTGGTGATTGATGACAACACTAAGATTCAAAAGATAGGAGTTGAGGTTTTCGAACATGCTTGGTTCACATAAGCAAAAAAGCAATAAGCACAAGGGGTTAGGAATTGCTTATGTGCCCCAAGCCAAAAGAGTGTACTCATAAGATAAGACATTAAAGCATTAGTACACATAAAGATATAGCTCAAAAGAAATCGGAGTAAGGCACGAAAGCACAACCTTAGAGCTATAACCAAACAAGTGACATGATTTAAAACAGTGACTAGATAAACCATATAGACTCAAAGTATCTCACACGACCACATGTCACACGAATGCAATTACTGAAAAGTAAACATGATGCAAGAATATAGCACACAAATAAAAGCGAAAACCCTCTATCAAAACTCCCCCTGAATCTACTCTCTCTCCCCCTTTGGCATCAACCGCCAAAAACTAATCTAGAGATCTGACGGGGGAACAGACGGAGTCGAGTCGGG
Organism: Saccharum hybrid cultivar R570; assembly: GCA_038087645.1. Taxonomy (NCBI): domain Eukaryota; kingdom Viridiplantae; phylum Streptophyta; class Magnoliopsida; order Poales; family Poaceae; genus Saccharum; species Saccharum hybrid cultivar. The sequence continues at coordinate 27,856,881 of JAQSUU010000015.1, read as the reverse complement.
TGCCGAGGTGCGCGGAGTAATCACGAACTGCAGAGTGTCTTCCTCGGACTCGGAGCTATCTGGCTGACCCTCTGAAGAAGCACGCGGCTGTGAAGCGGTCTGGGTCTAAGCAATAGGAACAGGTACTGACGAAGTAGCAACAAGTGGAGCAGTCTCTGTGACCTGAGCCTGTAGTGAGCCAATAGCTGGGAGATCGGTCGAGGCAACTGACGAAGGAACTGTCTCTGTAGTGCCCGTCCCTATCACAGGAGGAACAGCTACCTCTGAAGCTGACAACCCTGAAGAAGTAGCAAAAGTAGTGTGCGAGGGCGTCGGCTGACCAGTCAACTCGCTGTACGTGGCACTGAAATCAACGAATGGTGTGTCTGTCAGTAGGTGAGGGCGAGGCTGGTCTGAAGGAGTAAACCCCGTCTGAATAGGCGTGTAGCTCGGGGACTGGAACGACTGAGGGACCTGCTGCTGTGGAGAAGTAAACTAAAAGCTCGGCTGTCCCTGACTCGACGGACCACTAGACTGTAAAGCTGGAGTCAGGACAGAAGCAGGTGGAGGAACCCCAACTGTGACTAGGTGACGCAGAAGGTCCAAGTACTGCTGCTGGCTAGCTGCACTCTGTCGCTGCATCTCATACTGCTGACGCTGCATCTTGACTTGCTGACGCTGTATCTCTAGCTGCTGTCTCTGGAACTCATCCTGTCGAGCCTATATCTGTGCAAACGCGGCAGCTGTGTCCTGAGCCTGTCTCTGTATCTGAAGCTCCTGTCGCTCCTGTGCCTGGGTCAGCCTCTCAAGAATAGCCACCATGGCTGGATCTGAGCGGGAGGCTGAACTAGAGCCACCGGCCTCGTGGTCGTAAGGCCGAGGAGACCGATACCTAGGGATGGGCTGATAATCCTCGTCGGTACTGTCAGAGGCCTCATCCTCAGCTAGATTAGCAGGCTGAGCATCTAGATCTGCAAGTTCTGCCTCAGCAAGCCCCTCAACGGTGGCATCCTGCTCAGCTGCTGTCTCAGGGACCTCAGGTCTCTCGCGCTGTCCTGGCACAGGGGCCCGCTCTCTCGTAACTAAAGCCCATAGCTGATGGATATCATACTCAGGAAAAAGCAGTGGTAGTATCAGATATCTCAGCTCTAATCTCTGCAGGAAGCTCAAGTGCAGATCTGATGATGAAGCAAATCCAGTGAGCATAGGGCAGCTGACGATGTCCCTTGAAGCCCTCTGCCAGGGTGTCCTCCATCTCACTAAGCATAAGATCCAAAATATCAAAAGGTGTCTGTGAGAGGAGGTGGTGAACAACCCATAGCTGCATCCTGATCAATCCTTCTCTGTAACCAAGCCTGGGAAGAAGAGTGCGCCTGACAATAGCATCCAGGACTCGGGCAAGCGGTGTCAGCCTGGCAGGAGTACGACGAGACCCTTCGCCAAAAGGCTCACGGAAGCAGGGTCGAATCAAATCTGTAGGGGGCACTGTCCCGCCATGAGGGCGTCTGGGTGGAGGAGTCTGACCAAAGCAGAGCTGATGAATCTTCGTGTCTGAAGCTGGTGAAAGTCCCTAGTTTGGTTTTGGCTAATTGATGAAACCTAGGACTAACCTTTGTATCTAAGTGGATGATTTAGATAAAGGTGGTCATTGAATATGAGACATGACATTGACTCATGTGACCAAGATGGTGAAGACTAAGATGAGGCTTGGCTCGATGGACCAGTTGTGAAGGTGAAGGGCAAGTCGAGGCTTCGAAGCGAAGGACCATGCGATGGTGAAGCTTGAGCAAGACTTGGCGCCGACGGACCAATGCAACGGTGAAGAGCAAGTGAAGTCAAGGTCGATGGATCGAGACGGTCATGTGATGATATGAAGTGGATCATATCCTTTGGAGAAACAAAATGGGCTCAAGGCAAAGGTATAACCATAGGGCCATTTTGTTTCACACTCAAGACACCATAGAGGGTGTGAGTGGTTTAGGATCGATAGCCGAACTATTAAGAGGGGAAGTCTTATCGGTTATTCGACGCATGGGTGCCACTAGGTGAATTCATGAAGTGCATTGCATGTAGGGCCTAGTGAGCTAACTGGAAAACCTTTGAAAATGATTGAGAAAAAGCTAACACACAAGCACATGGAGATGTACACTTGATGGTGTTGGCACATTTGCAAAGGTGGCGTTGGTCGCGCTGTCGTTTGCGGGTAGAGAGGGGGGTTTGGTTCCTCTCTCCCTCCCGCCGAGCGTGCGAGCGCGGGATTCAGGCGATTTCGGGGAAGTGAAATGCCTATTTTCCATTGCGCCGGAAGTCGGAAAAGAAACGGAGGCGAACACGGTCACAGAGGTGACCGGACGCTGCACCGGACACGGTCACACACGATCGGACGCGTCCGGTCGTCCAGGGAGCTTACTGGACTCCCACCGGACGCGGGTACTGTGGCGTCCGGTCGTTGCGAGGAGCGCGTCCGGTCGTTGCTTCGCGGGCGCGGGTGCTGTGCGCACCGGCGCGTCCGGTCGTTTGCAGCAGCGCATCCGGTCGCTCGTTTGACCGTTGGTGCGCAGTGACCGTTGGAGGATCTAACGGACGAATTTGAAATTGGAGGACACGTGGACGTCGCAGGGCGACCGGACGCGGTTGAGCGCGTCCGGTCAGTTACGACCGGCGCGTCCGGTCGTCCCGCGAAAAACGGTCAGTGGAGTTGTAACGGCTCTATTTGTTTGGGATGCTTATAAATACTTGTTGGCCGGCCCTTGGGGAGGTCTCTTGGCATTTCTAACACTCTTGTGCATCCTTTGAGCTAGAGCTACTCCTCCCACTCATCTCTCTTGCTTGATTGCAAATCAAAAGTGAGATTGAGTGATCCCAAAGTGCATTGCATAGCTTGAGGGCATCTAGTGGCACTTGTGGGTGGTTTAGCCGGTGGATTTCTTGTTACTCTTGGAGAGTACCGCTCCTAGCCGGCTTGGAGATCGTTGGAGGCGTTGGCAAGAGAAGATGATTGTTCTTGGCCACCTTCGGTTGATTGTGAGAGGTTCTTGTGCTTTCCTCGGCGGGACGCCAAAAGCAACTCTAGTGGATTCCGCGTGTCATTGAGTTACCTCACTTGAGAGTGGTGTCTTGCGGTGCCTTGCGGGGTGTGCCTTGAGGGGCAAGTGACTTGAGGGTCACACCGGGGAACCATCTAGGTGTTGGTCGACACAACCGGTGACGTAGCTTGTCGGTGCACAAGTGAACACCGGGTGAACAAATATTGTGTCTCTTGTTTCCCGGTGATTGGTCTTCATTTTGTGTTGTTGTCAATATTGATTGATTGTATATCATCTTGGTGATTGGCAACATCTTCACTTCACCGTCGGTATAATAATCTCAATCCTCTCTCTTGCTTTTACATTCACTAGTTTATCTTGTGTAGCTCTAGTAGTAGCTTTGCTAGTAGTGTTAGCTTGTTCTCTAGTGTAACCTTAGTGACATAGCTCTTGTGTGAACTAGAGATCTTAATCTACTAGACTTGTGGATAGGAGGCTTGCATCACAACCTTTGGCTAAGCAAAACTCGCTTTACGCCGTTTGTTATTCTAACAAGTTTGCTTAGTGGTATTTGTAGAATTTTTATAGGCTATTCACCCCCCCTCTAGCCATCTAGGACCTTACAAGTGGTATCGGAGCCGTGGTCACCATTTTAATCAAGGCTTAACATCCTTCGGTGTGAAAAATGGCTCAAATTGTGTTCAATCATGTTGGGGGCAAGCCACCGTTCTTTGATGGTGTTAGTTCTTTTGCTCATTGGAAGAGAAAGATGACAATATACCTTGGTTCTATTCATGAGAGAGTATTGCAAGTCACCGAGAATGATTTTGCTATCATTGATCCCGATCATCTCACCGATGAAGATAGAGCAAATAGAACATGCAATAGAATGGCTCTCAATACACTTTACAATGGCATTGACACAAAAGTATTTGAGGGCATCAAGGATTTAGATTTGGCAAATGAAGTGTGGACAAGGTTGAGTGAAACATATGAGGGCACTAAGGTTGTGAAGAGTGCCAAGCTATATGGGCTCAAGAGTGAGTTTGAGAACTTCAAGAAAAAGGATGATGAAACAATCATTGAAATGTTTCATAGATTGCAAGTGATAGTCAATGATCTCAAGAGCTTAGGGCACAAGACTCAAGATCAAGATTTTTGTCACAAGTTCTTATTGAGCTTACCTAGAAGATTCAAAATGTTGATCATGATGTTGCAAAGAGATGGGCTTGAAGCAATGAAACCTAATGATTTGCTTGGTGAAGTATTGACCTATGACAAATATGATCAAGATGTTGATGACAAAGAAAAGGTGGAAGATGAGAAGAGGAAGAAGACCGTGGTATTCAAAGCCACCTCCTCCAAGGGCAAAGCTACCATCATTGAAGAAGAAGAAGACAACAATGAAGATGGGGAATTTGAAATTGATGATGAGGCACTTGCTCTTGTAGTCAAGAAGATGGGTCACATGTTCATCAAGAGAAGAGGCTTTAAGAAGAGAAATGACAACTTCAAAAGAAATGAGCAACAAAGAAAGTGCTTCAATTGTGATAGCACCGAGCACCTTCAAGCAGAATGTCCTTATGATAAGAAGAAGAACAAAAAGGACAAGTTTGAGAAGAAGAAGAGAGAGGCCAAGATGACATTCAAGAAAGGTAAAAATGGTGCCTATGTGATCACTTGGGAAAGTGAAGATAATGAAGAAGAAGAAGAAGAATCATCCAACAAGGCTTTTGCTTCCATTGCTATCAACAAGAAGCCATCATTATTTGATTCATCCTCTTCATGCTTCATGGCTAAAGAAGCTAAGGTATTATATGATGAGAGTGATGATGAAAGTGAAATGGAATATGCTCATGATAGTGATAATGATAATGATAATGAAAATGATGATGATGAACCAACTAAAGAACAACTATATGACTTGATGCATCAAACTAGAGACATAGCTATTGCCAAGGACAAAGAGTGTAAGAAGCTTTCAATGAAAGTAGCAATACTTGAGAAAGTCCTTAGTGAGCTTAAGACCACTCATGAGAGTCTAGTGGAAGACCATGAGGATCTTGATAAGGCTCATTCCAAGCTTGAAAAAGCTCACTCATTGCTACTTGAGCAACAAGCAAAGAAGGAGGTTGTTGTATCATGTGATATAGGTGTTACATGTGATATAATTGATGAATCCTTTAATGAACCTATCATCATGTCAAATACTAACCCTTCTTGTAGCTCTTCATCCACCACCACTAACTCTACCTCCACTACTAGTGATGGTTTCACTTGTGATGCCTCACTAATGGTTGAGAATGAGACTCTCAAGAGAGAGGTGGATGAGCTCACTCACGCCCTAGGCAAGGCCTATGGTGGTGAGGCCCGCTTGCTTAAGTGCTTGGGTAGCCAAAGATTCTCTCTTAACAAAGAGGGATTGGGCTACACCCCCAAGAAAGGCAAGTCGGCCTTTGCAACTCCAAAGCCTAGCTTTGTGAAGGGCAATGGTCGGTTTTGCAATAGATGCAAGCAAGTTGGGCACCTAGAGCATAATTGCAATAAAAGGAACCAAAGCAAGAACCTTGTTAATGCTATACCTTTTGATTCTTGCTATGTGCTTACCAAGGGTGTGAAGGGTGTGCAAGCTAAGTTTGTTGGTACACCAATTGTGGGCCCAAAGAAGAAGGCTATTTGGGTACCAAAGAGCTTAGTTACTAACCTACAAGGACCCAAACAAAAGTGGGTACCTAAACTTCATTGATTTGCTTGTAGGTCAATTACAAAGCCGGAGAAAGGCATTGGATTATTGATAGTGGGTGCACTCAACACATGACCGGTACATCAAGAATGTTTGATTCAATCAATGACAATGATAGTGGTGTTGATTCTATCACATTTGGCAATAACAAGAAAGGCAAGGTTATTGGCTTGGGAAAGATTGCAATATCAAATGACATGAGTATCTCCAATGTGTTGCTAGTTGAAAGTTTGGATTTCAATCTTCTATCCGTGGCACAAATATGTGATCTAGGCTACAAATGCATCTTCGGGGTTGATGATGTGGAAGTTATTAGAGTGGATGGTTCAAATGTGGCATTCAAAGGCTTTAGATATGAGAATCTCTACCTAGTTGACTTCAATGCTAGAGAAACTTCGTTGACAACTTGTTTAGTCTCCAAATCAAGCATGGGTTGGCTTTGGCATAGAAGGCTTGGTCATGTTGGCATGAAACAATTGAAGAAGCTTACAACTCACAATCTTGTCAATGGTTTGAAAGATGTTGAATTTGAGAAGAATAAGCTTTGTAGTGCATGTCAAGCCGGGAAGCAAGTTGAAAGCTCACATCCAAAGAAGAGTACAATGAGCACATGCAAAGCATTTGAGTTGATGCACATGGATCTTTTTGGACCAACAACATATACAAGCATAGGCGGCAACAAGTATGGATTTGTCATAGTGGATGACTTCACAAGATTCACATGGGTATTCTTTCTTAGTGACAAAAGTGAAGTGTTTGACACCTTCAAGACATTTCTCACTAGAGTTCACAATGAGTTTGAGATTAGAATCAAGAAAGTGAGAAGTGACAATGGAAGTGAGTTCAAGAATACAAGAATTGAAGAACTTTGTGATCATTATGGTATTGGACATCAATTCTCGGCCAAGTACACTCCACAATCAAATGGTCTAGTTGAGAGGAAGAATAGAACATTGCTTGATATGGCTAGATCAATGCTCCATGAGTACAATGTGAGTCAATCATTTTGGGATGAAGCAATCAATACCGCTTGCTACTACATCAATAGACTATATTGTCATCCATTGCTAGAGAAGACCCCATATGAGCTACTTCATGGAAGAAAGCCCAATATTTCTTATTTTAGGGTTTTTGGTTGCAAATGCTATATCTTGAAGAAAGGCACTAGATTGGGGAAGTTTGACAAGAGATGTGATGAGGGGTTCCTACTTGGTTATTCAACTACAAGCAAAGCTTATAGAGTTTGGAACAATTCAAGTGGCATTCTAGAAGAAGTCCATGATGTGCAATTTGATGAAACCAATGGGTCACAAGATGAAGAAGAAAATCTAGATGATATTAGTGGAACTCTATTAGTGGAAGCAATGAAAAACATGGACATTGGAGACATTAGAGCAAAGCAAGTAATTGATATTCAAGATGATGATAAAGATCAAGTGCTCAATTCACCATTCAAGCAAGTTAGTGACTCTCAAGTGCAAGATCAAGGTGCTAGTTCTTCTCATCAAGATACATCAAGTGATCAACCAAGCCCAAGCAATCAAATGCAAGTACTCCAACCACAACATATTGCAAGAGATCACCCAATTGATAGTGTTATTGGTGATATTAGAAGTGGTGTGCAAACAAGATCAAGATTGGCTATGTTTTGTGAGCATGCATCATTTGTGTCAACCATAGAACCAAAGAAGATAGAAGAAGCTTTGAGGGATGCCGATTGGATCATGGCTATGCAAGAAGAGCTTAATAATTTCACAAGAAATGATGTTTGGGAGTTGGTACAAAGACCAAATGACTACAATGTGATTGGAACCAAGTGGGTGTTCAAAAACAAGCAAGATCAAGATGGCATTGTAGTGAGAAACAAAGCAAGGCTAGTTGCTCAAGGTTACACTCAAGTAGAAGGTCTTGACTATGATGAAACATATGCTCCCGTGGCAAGATTGGAGGCAATAAGGATTCTATTGGCTTATGCTTGTGCACACAACATCAAACTATATCAAATGGATGTCAAAAGTGCATTTCTCAATGGGATCATCAATGAGTTAGTCTTCGTTGAGCAACCGCCCGGATTTGAAGATGACAAGAAACCCAACCATGTGTACAAGTTGAAGAAGGCTTTATATGGCTTAAAGCAAGCACCTAGAGCATGGTATGAGAGACTAAGGGATTTCCTTCTCTCTAAGGGATTCAAGATGGGCAAGGTTGATACAACTCTATTCACCAAGAAGATTGGAAATGATCTATTCATAGTGCAAATATATGTTGATGACATCATCTTTGGATCAACCAATCAAGCTTATTGTGAAGAATTTGGTGCTATGATGGCCAAAGAGTTTGAAATGTCTATGATTGGTGAACTTAGCTACTTCCTTGGTCTTCAAGTAAAGCAATTGAAGAATGGGACATTTGTGAGTCAAGGGAAATACATAAGGGACATGTTGAAGAAGTTTGGAATGCAAGATGCAAAGCCAATTTCAACTCCAATGGGTACAAATGGCAATTTGGATAGTGATCTTGATGGCAATATGGTGAATCAAAAGGAATATCGGTCTTTGATTGGAAGTCTACTCTATGTCACCGCATCAAGGCCGGATGTCATGTTTAGTGTTTGCATGTGTGCTAGATATCAAGCCTCACCTAGAGAGAGTCATCTCACGGCCGCAAAGAGAATATTGAGGTACTTAAAGCAAACAAGAGATGTTGGACTATGGTATCCCAAGGGGTCAAAGTTTGAATTGATTGGATATTCGGACTCCGACTATGGGGGTTGCAAGATCAATAGAAAGAGCACAAGTGGCACATGTCAATTACTTAGAAGATCACTTGTGTCATGGTCCTCAAAGAAACAAAATAGTGTGGCAATCTCTACCGCCGAAGCCGAATATGTGAGTGCGGGGAGTTGTTGTGCACAATTGCTATGGATGAAATCAACTTTGAAGGATTATGGCCTCAACTTCAAGAATGTGCCATTGCTATGTGATAATGAGAATGCAATCAAGATGATACAAAACCCGGTTCAACATGGAAGAACAAAGCATATTGACATAAGACATCATTTCATTAGAGATCATCAACAAAAGGGAGATATTGCCATTGAAAGTGTTGGCACCGATGATCAACTTGCCGATATTCTCACTAAGCCACTTGATGAAAAGAGGTTTTGCAAGCTAAGGAATGAATTGAACATCCTTGATTTCTCAAACATGAGTTGAATGCACCCCACTCACTTATTGACATGCCTCTCCTTCGACATTGCAAGGTAAAAGTTGATTGACATGTCATTCATTCTATGCTAAGGACTTGCTAGAGCATGTAGACATAATAAGTGGTATGCATGAGCATTCATGATAAAATCAAATGAATTTGATGGATATATGTTACCACTATTGCCTCTATGTTTGATTTGATCTAGTGGTGGCATATGACATGTTTGTGAGCTTGCAAGCCTAGTGTTGAATCTAGAAGATTTGCTATAAGTGTTTAATTCAACATAGGCAAGATAACCCTTATTAGGAGGTGTGAAGAAGCTTGTCTTTGGTTCAAATCGAATTAAATATCTTTGGCAAGTGTTCTAGGTTGAACCAAAATTGGTGAATTTTAACCTACTCCATCGAACATTTTTCTTCTCTCCACAATTTGATCCCATTTTTGGGTAAGTTGTTGACAAAGGGGGAGAGAAAAAGATGATTCAACATGATAAAGGGGTAAATAAAACTTTTGATGCACACAAGTAGGGGGAGCAAGCTCATAAACAAAGTTGTTGCATTTGTTTGTGCATTTTCATATGACTTGCTCATTGCACATGTATTTAGATTCAATATACATGCTTGTGTGGTGCAATGCTAGTATAGAACTTGGATGATGAAATGATCTACTAGCATGCATAGGAATAGTTTTACATGTGGTATCTAGACTTGCCTAAAGTTTTTACAAGTGGTCCAAGAACCTTTACATATAATGTTGATCTCACGGGGTTCTTGAGTTTTGTTGGATGTCTAGTTACTTCATGATGCTAAGGATGGTGTAAAAGGCAACTCCGATTGGTATCACGCTTCAAAGGTCTATTTCTTACACCTTAGCATCATTTTGGTAGAATTACTCTCCCAAAGGTTACTTCATGATGCTAAGAATGCACTTTTCACATCCATTTGATATAGTTTCATATCATGATGTGATGCATATACAAGGAGGATACGAATGGCTTCAAGTCTTGCAACGGGTGCAAAGGTCTCTCTAAAATCAAGGCCTTCAATTTGAGAGAACCCCTTTGCAACTAGTCTTGCCTTGTTCCTCACTACTATGCCTTGGTCATCTTGCTTGTTGCGGAACACCCACTTGGTTCCAATGACTCTTGTACCTTTAGGATGCTCTTCAAGTGTCCACACTTAATTGCGGGTGAAGTTGTTCAATTCTTCATGCATAGCATTCACCCAATCCGGATCTTGAAGAGCTTCTTCTATATTCTTAGGTTCAACACAAGAGACAAAAGAGTGATGTTCAACAAAAGAAGCAAGCTTTTGAGATCGAGTCATTACTCCCTTAGAAGGACTCCCTATGATGAGATCTTGTGGATGTGCTTGAAGTAGAGGAGAGTTTCTTCTATCAACCACTTGAGGAGGTGGACGGGGAGCATCAACATCTTGAGCTTATGCCTCGGCTTGTTCATGAGAGACATAAGTGTCTTCATTTTCAACTCTCTCATTCTTGTCATCATCTTGAGGCACATGTGATGAAGATGGTGGATCAATAATTTATACATCGTCTTCATCATATTTTGGCTTGATGTCTCCCACCGGCATGTTCTTCATTGCCTCCCTCAAGGGTTCATCACCTACATCATCACAATTCTCAATTGCTCCTTGGGAGCCGTTAGATTCATCAAATTCCACATCATATGTTTCTTCAACCAAACCGGTGGCATGGTTAAATACTCTATATGCTTTTGACTTTGATGAGTAACCAACAAGAAAACCAATATCACAACGTCTTTGAAACTTCCCTAGGTGTTGACGCTTCTTGTAGATGTAGCATTTGCAACCAAACACCCGGAAGAATGAGACGTCCGACTTCTTCCCATTAAGCAACTCATAGGGGGTCTTGCCAAGAAACTTTTGTAGGAAGAGGCGATTTGAAACATAACATGCGGTATTGATTGCCTCGGCCCACAACTTTTCCAGAGTGTTGTACTCATCTAGCATTGTTCTTACAAGGGTGATTAAGGTCTGGTTCTTTCTCTCAACTACACCATTTTGTTGAGGAGTATAGGTTGAAGAGACTTCATGCTTGATTCCAATTTCATCACAATAAGCTTCAATGTTTGTGTTGTCAAACTCTTTGCCATTGTCACTTCTAATCTTCTTTATCTTGACTTCAAATTCATTTTGAGCTCTCTTTGTAAACTTCTTGAAACAATTGGCCACTTCGGATTTGTCATGAAGGAAGAAGGTCCATGTATACCTTGAGTAGTCATCCACTATCACAAGACAATAGAGATTACCACCTAAGCTCTTGTAGGTTGTAGGCCCAAACAAATCCATGTGTAGAAGTTCTAGCACTCTTGAAGTTGGCATGAAAGCTTTGGTTGGATGAGTGTTTGCAACTTGTTTGCCCGCTTGACATGCACTACAAGGTTTGTCCTTTTCAAACTTTACATCCTTCAATCCTCTCACTAGTTCTTTCTTCAATAGCTTGTTGAGAGTGTTCATTCCAACATGAGCAAGCCTCCTATGCCAAAGCCAACCAAGTGAGGTCTTGGTGAACAAACATGTCATCAAGTTTGCATCTTCGGAGGTGAAGTCAACAAGATAAAGATTGTTGTATCTAAAGCCTTTGAATATCACTTGCTTGTCATCTATCTTTGAAACTACCACTTCATTTGGTGTGAACAAGCATTGAAAGCCAAGGTCACAAAGTTGCCCAACGAATAATAAGTTGAAACTCAATGAAGCAACATAGAGCACATTTAAGAGTGAGTGATCATTTGATATTGCAATCTTACCTATACCCTTGACTTTGCTCTTTGAATTATCCCCAAATGTGATCTTCTCTTGACATATCCCATTCTCTTCAATGGAGGTGAACATACGAGGATCACCGGTCATATGTTGAGTGCAACCACTATTAATAACCCAATGAGATCCACCAGTCTTGTAGTTCACCTACACATAAGAGATCAAGCTTTTTTGTTTAGGGACCCAAACTTGAGAGGGACCCTTGACTTTCTCAACTAGTGACTTGGCAACCCATATTTTCTTTGGCCTATTCTTGTTTGGGGGACCCAAGAACATAACATTTATCTTTCCATTTGAATCTTTTCTTAGCATGTAATGAGCATTGAAGGCAAAGGGTCTAGCATGCTTGGACAAGGGTTGTGGTGGTGGAGTTTTGCACTCATGAGCAAAATGACCTTCTTGTCCACACTCAACACATCTCTTTGGCTTGGGCTTTGACTTGCTATGTTGTTGTTGAGCTTTTACCTTCTTCTCTTGATTTGCCAAGTACCCAATACCACTTCTATCCATCTTCATTACGGTGTTCATGAGTAGCTCACTTTGCAAATATTGACCTCTTGTGAACTTGCTTAGGCCGGTCTTGAGATGCTCTTTCTCTTGCTTGAGCTTTTTGTTTTCTTCAATGAGTGACTCATTTGTTGTTTGCTTCTCAAGAGCCATCAAACCTTTTAGCTTCTTGTTCTCATTTGCAAGCTTCTCATTTTCACTCTTGATCTTGGCATAATCATCATAGTTGCTTGACTCAACCACACTCTTGCCTTTGCTACTAGAACCTTGCTCAATGCTTTCAATGTTCAAGTCCTCACATGATGTAGCTATATCACACTTAACAACTTTGTTAGTAGCATCATGTGTCTCAAGAGCAAGTTCATTAGCAACCACAAGACTATCATAGTCAATTTTCAATGTGGTGTATTTGTCTTTTAGAGAGTTGTGTCTAGTGATGAGCTCATCATGCTTCTTCTCAAGTTTATCATGTTGATCTCTAAGCTCTTTATTTGAAGTTTTGAGCTCCTTGAGAGTTGAAGACATAACTTCATTTTAATCTTTAAGCTCACCACTAGCCTTTTGAGCACTTTCAAGCTTAGATGAGAGTGATTCATTTTTATTTTGAAGTTCATCATTTTCATTTCTTGTCCTTCTTATGACTTTAGTGTATTTGTTCAATAATTTTACAAGTTCATCATAAGAAGGTGCATCATATTCATCATCACTATCACTATCATCATCATCATCATCACTATCATGGTTTTGTACCTTTCGTTCACCCTTGGCCATAAGGCATAGGTGAGTAGTGGACGATGATGGTGAAGGAGGCGGTGAAGGTGGTGATGAAGATGTCGGTGAAGATGATGGCCCCATCACAAATGCGGCAACCTTCTCTTTCTCATCGTTGCTTTCATCTTCGGAGGACTCATAAGATGATTCAATATCGGTGAGCCAATCACCAACAATGTATGCCTTTCCTCCCTTCTTCTTCTTGTGGAACTCCTTCTTCTTGTCATCCTTCTTTTTGTATGGCTTGTTTTTCTTCCTCTCTTCTTCTTCATCACTTGAATCATTTTTCTTGCCCTTGTTCTTGTACTTGTCTTTTGGAGGTCTAGGGCATTGATGAGCTAAGTGGCCAAGTTCACCACAATTGTAGCAATCCATCTCCGAGATTGGCTTCCTTTTGCTACTTGTGAAGAATTTCTTTTTCTTGCCATCGAACTTGATGCCACTCTTGTTGAGCTTCTTTAGCATTTTGGTGGTCTTTCTCACCATAAGTGCAAGTGATTCATCATCAACATCACTTTCACTTGAGCTCTCTTGCACCATCATGGCTTGGCCCTTCTTCTTCTTGTCATGACTAGCTTTGAAGGCTAAGTCTTTCTTCTTGGAAGATGATGAGCCCTCTTCCGGAGTGATATGCATGTACATCTCATGAGCATTGATCTTCCCCAATACTTGTGTCGGTGTTGCGGTGGAAAGATCACTTTGGTGAAGCACGGTGACAATGTGACCATACTTCTCAACGGGAAGAACACTCAAGATCTTCCTTGCAACATCCGATTGACTCATTTGAGTGAGACCAAGAGCATTGAGGTCCTATACAAGAACATTCAAATGAGTTTACATATCATTAGCACTTTCTTTGGGAAGCATCTCAAAAGAATTGATTTTCTTTAAAGCAATGTGATAGCGTTCCTCACGCTCACTCTTAGTTCCCTCATGGAGAGCACAAAGGTTTTTCCATAATTCATGAGCGTTCTTTGCATTACGCACACGATTGAAGATATCCTTGCCTAAGCCCTGGTAGAGTGCATTTTTTGCCTTTGCATTCCACCGGTCGTACTTCTCCTCGTCACCACTTGGGTTAGCGGGATCCCTAATGGCGGGAAGCCCTTGGGTTGCGGCTCTAAGACACCCAACATCTATGGCTTCGAGGTACACCTCTATTCGGATTTTCTAATATGGAAAATCATCCCCCTCAAAGGTGGGAGGTGGTCCTTTCCCGTTAGACATCTTGCTCTAGGCGGTAAAGCCTAAATTAGGAGCAACTCGGCTCCGATACCAATTGAAAGGATCAAGATGTCCAAGAGGGGGGGTGAATTGGGCTTTTTTAAAAATTAATTGCAAGAATTAAATCCTACAAGCCGAAATTCACCCCTAGTGCCTACTTGTGTTCCTAGAGATTCTACCGGTAAAAAGTTTTGCACCCTAGTTTCCAATCCTAGTCTAGCATGGCAATTCTAGGAAAGTAAATCAAGCAAAGAATGTAAATACGAGAATGTAAATACTTGAAAGTAAGGGCAAGGAACACAGCAATGTTTTTCTGAGGTATCGGAGAGTCGCCACTCCCCACTAGTCCTCGTTGGAGCACCCGCGCAAGGGTGTAGCTCCCCCTTGATCCGCGCAAGGATCAAGTGCTCTCTACGGGCTGATTCTTCGACACTCCGTTGTGGTGAATCGCCCAAAACCGCTCACAAGATGAGTTGGGTCATTCACAAGCTCCGCCGGATGATCACCAAACTCCCAATCACCACCAAGCCGTCTAGGTGATGGCGATCACCAAGAGTAACAAGCTAGAACTCTCACTTGACCACAACGAGCCCAATGAGAAGGAGGATGCACACTTGCTACTCTCTAATCACTAGTGAGGAACTCTCAAGCTTTGATTCTCAAAACACACTCCTCACTAGAGCTCTTGCACTCTCTTGCACTCCAAAGGTGTTTCTCAGCTGAACAAATGAGCAAGAGACCTCTAAAAGAGGTGGTGGGGATGTATTTATACACCCCACAGTCGAAACGAACCGTTACCTGCCAACTCAGCAAAATACGGGGTGACCGGACGCGCCAGTCGAAGTGACCGGACGCGCCGGTCGCTCGTAACGGTCGAAATTCTGAAATTTTGGCTGAGTGACCGGACGTGTCCGATCGTGCAGGGAGCTTACTGTAATGAGACCGGACGCGCGACCGCGTCCGATCGGTGATGACCGGACGCGTCCGGTCGTCGCAGGACCTTACTGGAACGTGACCGGACGCGCCGATCACACCCAGGTCGCGTCCGATCGGATGGTTTCCCTCAAGTGACACGTGTCGGCCTGACCACCGCATCCGGTCCTCGCAAGAGCCACGTTCGGTCGTCAGCGCTGAAACGCAGTCGCGGTTTTGAACTGACCGGACACGTCCGGTCAAGCCGAGAACTGCGTCCGGTCAAGGGAAAAACCCTCTAAACTCTCCGAAACGCGACGCAACTTGAACCAAGTTGCTTCCAACTGAACTTTGAGCTATTCTAGAGCTGCCTAGTGCTAAGTTTAACAAGTGTGCACCACACCTAAACATAAGACTCACCTAGGTCAAGCTACCCGCTCATGCTCCCCTTTATAGTACGGCCAAAAGAGAAAACGAAGATCCTAACGACTATTCCGAATGTAACTCAACACCTCGACATCCGGAACTAACCGTCCTCAATCTTGACGTCACTCCTTTGAAAACCGAAACGATTTCCATCAAGGGGCATGAATACCATAGTGCCCAAAACAGTTATCACCTCCATGACCTAACTTACCAAGGTTTCTGCAAAACACATGTTAGTCATGGTAATAAAGCGTTGTCATCAATTGCCGAAACCAACTCTCGGGGCCTAGATGCTTTCACTGGCGGCGGGGCGATGCCAAGTGGACGGGGGAAGACAATCGGTGGACCGGCGGGGGCGATAACAAACTTAGGTCACCAGCAGATTGGGATTATGGAAGGGTGGGGAAGGAGCGGCAGGGGTGGGCGGCTAGTAGTGACGTTGCCGGCGAGGTAGCCGGCGACCAGGGCGATGTCCGAGGTGGCGACGGGTAGGGAAGAGGAGGTAGGTCGCAGGCGGACTGGGATTAGGGAAGGATAGAGAAGGAGCGATGAGGGTGGGCGGTCGACGGTGAGGTCGTCGGCCCCTACTAGAATTTATTGAAAATTAAGACATTGAATTACAAGTAGCATTTAGCGTTTGGCGAAAGAAAATAAATTAAGAAACAAAGAAAGAGTTGAAAAAATGAGCCAAGCTAATGAGATCAGACTCTGTTTAACCATAATTCAATTGAGGGAAAGTACTTTCTTTTGGCGCGCAAAATCAGCCGCGCAAACTCTTCTTTGAATTCTCTCTTGGACTCTTGAATCGAAGGTTGATTTTTTTTTCAAACTGGAGGCATCCTCCATTTCCATTAGAGTTAACAGAAATACATAGTTTTTTAGACTGTTTCGGGCAGTAAAGAAACACAAACATGCCAGGATTGGCAGACTCACAACCACCGACTAGTTTTAACCGACCTAGAGCAAAGAAAGATATATGCCAAACATCGCCACGGCAGATGCCAGGCCAACTAACCGGACTTAGGCCGCCTTCAAAATTCCAAATTTTTACTTTTTTCTATCACATCGAATCTTTGAATACATGCTTGGAGCATTAAATATAGATAAAAAAATAACTAATTGTAAAGTTTGATTGTAAATCACGAGACGAATCTTTTGAGCCAAATTAGTCCATGATTAGACACTAATTGCCAAATACAAACGAAAGTGTTACAGTAAGTTTTTGCATCTAAACACCCCCTTAACATAGCGCCGGCAGACATTACAACGATAACCAAAAGAAAGGTTCCAGAAACGGATTTCAGATCAGCTCCCATCCTTTCTGCCCACAGCCTGTTCGTTTCGCTGGTTTATTGTAGCTAAAAGTACTGTTCGCTGGTTTGTTGTGAGAGAAAAATACTGCTGGATGGCTGCTGATTCCGCTGAATAGCTCAAACGAACAGGCATTCCTGTGCATTGTCATCAGGTCTGTCTTCCAAGAGAAGACTTCCATCATTGCGCATCTTCTTCCCGAGCAGCCTGGCGGCGATCTACAGCATGGTATTTAGGCCATGTTTAAATCCTAAATTTGGGAATCAAATTTTGCATAGTAAATGTCCCGTCACACTGTAGTAATTTTGTTTTTATTTGGTAATAATTGTCTAAATATTGATTAATTAGGTTTAAAATATTCGTCTCGCAAAATATAATAAAACTGTGCAATTAGTTTTTGATTTCATCTACATTTAGTACTCCATATATATACCGACATTTTGATGTGATGGGGAATTTTCTTTTTGCATAGTAGAATTTGGGAGTGAATTTGAGCATCTAAACAAGGCCTTATCCTAGCTTCCAGTGCTTCTTTGTCCATCTCTAGAAATAAACCTGTCCAGTAACCCATGAGCGCACATGCATAACAATGATTTCTGCAGGATGTCTGAGAAATTTTCCATCAAAACAAGCTCTGTTTCTTGTCTTCCAAATTGGCCAGCAAATGGCTGCAATGCCAACAGTATGAAATTGTTTACCAAATGGGAGCCACTTTTCACACCACAGCCAGCATTGGCCAAAAGACTTAGGTACATTGTTGGTGCCAATACGTCGGGCAACAATTGCTCAGACAGCCTTGGCTGTGCTGCACTGAAAAAGAGATGAGAAACATTTTCCTCCTGATTGAAGAAAAAACATATTGGGCTACCAACCTATTTTCTTCTCAGTATGTTATCCTTCGTTAAGATAGCATTGTTCATTAACAGCCACAGAAAATTTTTAATTTTCGCAGGAACCTTACCTTTCCCGATCTTTTTAATGCATTATAATCTGATTTCACGCCCATTCCTTGCCTTCCATATTGTCCAACACATAATTATGATAATTTCTGTGAAGGATGGCTACCTGAAGTTGTTTTCTGAGCAATTCTAGATTCTACAGGAAGTCCATTTGCTGATTAACCTCAAATTGTAACCAGTTCCAACATGATGTTGCAAAAGGGCAACGTACAAGAAGGTGAGGTCGCCGGCGAGGTTGCCGATGGCCATCACGGCATCCGGGGTGGCGGTGGGCAGGGAGGAGGAGGAGGAGGAGGAGGAGAAGAAGAGTGTCTGGACGCTGACGCTCGTCCAAACGTCCGGGTGCTACCACAACCAATGAAAAGAATGGCATTGAAATGTTGAGCAGCCAAGAAGGAAATAAAGTCAGAGAACGGTAATTTGTGCTTAAAGCACCGAAGTAATCCATGACCAAATACGATGGAGGTTACACGGTTGGTTGAAAACTCCAACTGAAGAACACTACAACGGGCAAACAGGAAATGGGACGCCAAGAAACCATTCTCCCGCGTCGCTAGAGCTACAGCTACAGCTGCGGTGGCGGCGGCGGCGACGGCGACGGACGATACCGACTCCCTCGTGGAGTTGCCGACCTCGGCGGGGGCGGAGCCGCCACCGGTGTCCTCAAGCCAAGAGGCCTCAACGGTAGCACCGGAGCTTCCGACGTCTGATCATGAGCCGAGCCCATCGCCTTGGCAGCGCGCCCGGCGCTCCTCTCCACTGCGCCGGAAGAGAGCAGAGCTAATGCCAGGACCAGGACAACGCCGGCAACCAGGCGAGATGAGAGTGTCATGTCGGTTGCGCTGCTCGTCCTCAACTCGTTAACGGCTCTCTGTCTCTAGCTGCATAAATATCTCGAGGAGAAGCAGAAGCAGACTGACCTGGAGTCCAGGGAGTGCGACAAATCAGACGTGTCCCTTTCTTCACTCACGGCTCACGGGGGTGCTCTCTGCTTGAGCGAACTGCTCGAGTGCCATGACCATGACCTCGGGAGGTGTGGAACTGTGGACTGTTGAGAGCGGTATCCTAATTCTGTGTACGAGCAGAATTCTCATGCAGATTAATTTGCACTGTTGAGATTGCCACGGGCTCGAACTTCGGCTCGAAAATCAATCAATGGATCGTTGGCTTTTTGGCAGACCAAATGGCAAATGCATCGAGCACTACTATTTCATACACAAATCCGAGGTTTGTGTGCGTTGAAATAAATGGTCATCCAGCGACCGTGTAAACAAACACATCGTAGCCAGCGCACACAAAGAAATTCAGTCAAATGCGTTCTGCAGATTCTTGGGGTCGGATAAACAAGATCATGTCCTGACTGCTTTCTTCTAGTAATAAAAATAAAATAGTGGAATGGTAGGGAGATGTCAAGCAGGCAAGACGAAAGAAATATTGACATACTCGTACACGGATTGCTTCAGACGGTGTGCATCGTGCAAGAGATGGGCAAGAATCCTACCATCTGCTTGAAGGACTGAAGGACAGCTACGAGCATGGCGGCGGCGGCGGCGGTGGTGGTGGCGGCGGCGGCGACGGATGAAACGGCTCTCTACGACTACGACCCCGTGGAGTTGACGAGCGGGGCGGCGGCGGAGCTGCCACAGGTGTCCTCAGGCCAAGGAGTCTCAGCGGCGGCACCGGAGCTTCTCGGCGGTGACCGTGGCGACCAGAACCTGGCGGCAGTGGTTGCTGTGCCTGTGCCTGTGGCAGCACAGGTGATGTGTGGCAAGCCGGAGCCAGCCCCTGCCTGGTCACCAGAGCGAGCGCTAGGATCACCAGAGCTCGGGCAACAAGACGATACGAGTGTGTCATCTCTGCGACGTGATGTATTGAACTTCTCATGGCCTCACTAGCAATATCCATATCCTGAACTTACCAGAGGAGACCCTCAGCTCAAATTGGTTTTGGGCCTTGTTTAGATCACCTCTAAAAGGTAGAATTTTTTTATTCTCTTTATCACATTAATTTTTGGACACA
Source organism: Saccharum hybrid cultivar R570 (assembly GCA_038087645.1). Classification (NCBI taxonomy): domain Eukaryota; kingdom Viridiplantae; phylum Streptophyta; class Magnoliopsida; order Poales; family Poaceae; genus Saccharum; species Saccharum hybrid cultivar. The sequence goes on along the minus strand of JAQSUU010000015.1, from coordinate 27,836,990 downwards.
TACATACAACATTAAATGTAGGTAAAAAAATAATTAATTGTACAATTTAATTGTAAATCACGAAACGAATCTTTTAAACCTAGTTAACCCATAATTAGATAATATTTGTCAAATACAAATGAAATATTACAGTTCTAAATTTTTCTAACATCTTCGATCTAAACAGGCCTTGGATTATGAAAAATGTGACCCACCCACGATGGTGCTCTGAATGAGGCGTTTAATAACTCGTACGGCCACGACGACGTGCATCATGACTGTTCATGTCCTCGTGTTGTCGGTGGCCCCGTGCCTGTCGTGCTACCCACCGTGGCTGTGTTCAGTTAAAAAAAACACTATGCAAAAAAAAAAATTCCCGTTACATCAAACTTGCGATACATGCATGAAGTACTAAATGTAGATGAAATCAAAAACTAATTGTACGGCTTGGTTGTACTTGGTGAGACGAACGTTTTGAACCTAATTAGTCAACAGTTGGACACTATTTATCAAATAAAGCCAAAACGTGCTACAATATTTTTTTTATACTTTTTTACACATCTAAACACAGCCCGTGAAGTGAATGCATGCACTCACCGTTTCACGCAGCTGTATTAGGGCCTCGTTTCACACAAAAGTTACAATTTTTTCATTTCTGTCACATCAATTTTTAGCCGCTTGCATGGAGTATTAAATATAGGTAAAAAAAATAATTAATTACATAGTTTAATTAGAAATCACGAGATAATCTTTTGAGCCTAGTCGGTCCACGATTGGACAATATTTATCAAATAAGACGAAATTGATACTATTTATCGGGTTGAATTTTTTTTGCAATCTAAACGTGGCGAGCATTGGCACGTTTGTTTTTTGAAATCACAGGTGGTACAGCAAAACCCGCAAAACCATACTCTACGTACTTGTTTATTTGTCAAATCTCAGGCAGAGCCCTCGCATGAGATTGACACACAACACATGGAATTCGGCCTTGCGCTGCTTGCGTCGAAAATTGAAACGGTCACCACCCACAAAGTAGAGCAAGCCAACACACGCCGACAAACACCAGCACCTCCGCTATGACCTATGACTATGAGCAAGGCGGCGGTGGCGGCAATGGCGCCCCATAATTCACCAGACGCGCGGGCCGTGGCGAGGGCGGAGCCGGTGCGGTTCTCTGCAAACCAAGATATCTCGGCACCGGGGCTTCTCTACGCTGATCTTGGTGACCAGCAGGGCATGGCGGCGGGGGCGGCGGCGATACGAACGGAGGCGACACCTGGCATGGTGGAGCCTGTCCCTGAAGCTGACCTGAGCCCATCGTGTCGGCGACAAAGTCGCGACTGGGGCTCCGTTGCTCGGCGTCTGAACGGGCCAGAGCTACTGCTGCCAGGATCACTAGGGGGCGTATGGTTGCCTGCATCTGCTCTCGGTCAGGCTCTCCGCATACGAGAACGGCAGTCTGTTTGGTTGACGTATCTGTTGGACCAGGCTCCCTTCATGCAAGATTCCTCTTGCAGCCAGGCTCCAAAGAAACATAGAAATCGAGCATATCTGTTGGGCCAGGCCAGCGCGATGCAGGCTGGGCGTGCAAGCTGCATGAGATGAGAGAGCAGCGGTACAAGGCCAGCTCCTGCGTCTAGGCAACCAATCAGCTTCTTTGCTCAGCCATGATGCACTCACCCAGGCAACCAAACGCCGAGCAATTGCATGGCAGCAGCCTGGCCATGGAGGGCCTGTCTCAGCCTGTGCGATGCAGGTTGGGACATGCAGGCAACCAAATGGCCCGAGCTCCGGCGACCAGCGGGTGAGCCGAAAGTGCCATTGGTGATGCTTTGAAGTTTGAACTTCTCACGGGGATGGCTGATGGCCTCAATGCGCTCTGAACTTACACCCTGTTCGTTTCGCTGGTTCAACCAAATCAGCAGCCATCCAACAGTGTTTTTCTCTCATAATAAACCAGCGAACAATACTTTCAGGCTGTTACATGGAAGAAGTAAAACCAGACTTCCCGGACAAAAGGTGGAGACCATACTGGCTCGCACTCTGCAAAGTGTGGCAAAATTCGGTGAATTACCTGCCCGCTGGTACGGCATTGACGTGTAACTACTGTCTTGTGGTGGTGCATGAATCTGGTTCAGTGATTCTGCTTGCCATCCTGCTGCTGTGTCTGGTGTGCCAACTAAGTGAATCCATTGCCCTACCGTGGGGAAAGGGGCATTCCATATGCATGGCACTCTATTTTTAATTTCGAGATACCAATCTGCAAGACATTTTGCTATAAAAGAACACCCCTCCATCATACATGCATTAAGCCAATTATGTCCATTCTGCCAACATGTTAATCAAAGTTAGATACTTCTAAACCTCAATATTTTTTTACAGCTTTCACAAAAAAAATCAACAATCAAACTATTAAGCATTCTCATTGAGTTTTCATCATTCCCAATAATCTTCAAGTCTTTTAGAACTTTGTACTTGGCAAGGTGGGCACTTCGACGAACCAACTACTTGTCATAAGATTTGTGCTGGCATTTCGTCGCTGATGTCATTGATGGTAGGGATGTATGGAGGGCCTACACAGCCTTGATCTTCATGCCGATGTTGTCTGGAACATCACCTTTATTAGCAGATCATTTGGTGGCTTGGGCTCTTCTGCCCTGACCTCATTAGTATCTACCACACGAGCCCATGACTTGGTCCACTTGGACGACGGACGCCATACGGCCCCAAGATAAGTTGTGTGGAGGGTGATCCTCCGGACCTCCGCACAGCGCTACGGGGCACCAAAGGCCTGAAGCGACAAATTTTGCTATGTAAAGAATGTCTCAGAAGCTGGTGCAGGGTGCTAGTAAAATGATATTCTATTTTATTTATCCTGTGATCATGGATGCCTAAAAATAATTAAACCACGGAGCATTACATGACGTAGAGTTGGAGGGTACAAAACATCGAGCACACGCACCAACGAACAGCTACAAACTGACTCTAAGTCACTGGTGCTTTGGTTTCTTAGGGCGTCCTCAGAGGAACCAGCTACTTTGCTAGCTGAGAGTCTGATATAGTGATACGGCCTGGGAAAGAACCAAAAAGAAAAAAAAAAACGGACATGGCTACGAGTGAATGTAAGTGGGCCTGAACAGCAGAGACCGTGGATTTTCTGAAAGCCGTGCCAGCCCTGCGACGAAATAGTAGTTAGCAACGAGATTTCTTTTTTCCCCCTTAAAAAACGAGTTTTTTTTTTTTGCTGCTCTATCTCTCCACGTCGGATCACACGTGATATGAGCCAGCGACTTCGCTAGCCTGTTGTTGGGCACGCCCTTAGCGCTCGATCACTCAGACTGGGCACTTTTAAACCGGAAACCGAAAACCGAGCCGAACCAAACCGAACCGTGTCATAATCTCGGTTTTTTCGGTTTTCGGTTTCGATTTCGGTTTCAGGATACGAGAACTTCGGGTGTCGGCTTCGGCTTCGGTTTCAGGTCCGAACCGAACCGAACAGGCAAACAAACCGATCCTAGCAGCGAGAAATACCAGTCTGTAGTCCGCAGGCAAAGCCACTAGCAGCCCAATAGCCCAACTACGAGATGGCCCAAGAGCCGAAGCCCAAGCACTCCACTCACTCGTTGGACTCTGTCCTTTGGCTCCTGTGTCTGAGGCCGTGACCCGTCGCTCCATCTCGCGAGACGCGACCTTGGCGGCGGACACGGACCTCGCGAGTTGCGACGACGCGACCTCCCGGCGGCCGGTGCAGCATTTCTCCCGGCGGCGGACGCGGACCTCGCGAGTCGCAACGACGCGACCTCCCGACGGCCGGCGCGAGGTGGATCTGCGGATGCAGGGCGACGCGTCTCCTCTGCAGCAGCGCGGCTCCTGGAGACCTCGACGCGGCGACCTTTGCGGCGGCTCGTCGGCCGTGGCGGCGAGGTGGATGCAGAGGCTGCGGTGACCGGCGAGGCCCTTGGCATCTGCAAGCAAGGCGTTGAGTTCGTTCTTCTCTTGTCTCTTGTCTGTGCAGTTTCGGTGGAACCGAAAAACCGAGCCGATGAAACCGAAGCCGATTTCGTCGGTTCTTGTTTCTACTAGTAACCGATCGGTTTCGGATTTTTGGAAACCGAAGTTTACGTAAACCGAAGAAACCGAGCCGAAGTTTCGGTTAAAACCGAATGCCCACGCCGCTCGACGACACTGAACATCGATCTGGGCCCCACATGCTTGACTCCCGAACCTGCCGGTGCCGCCGCCGGCCAGCCGTCGCTGTTCATTGTGTCGATCGTGACTCGTGACTTCCTGTGAGGGACCACCTCGATCCTAGCTGCCGGCCACCTCTTCGATGAGGCTACCACGCACGCTGACGCCGCCGGCCGCGCCCGTGGTAGCGTTGTCACGGCAACTCGAGCAGGCCAGGCAGTACCGGACGCGCCACGGCCACCGCGGGTGTGAGGCGCGCGCTCGGGCTCCGAGCCAGCCGCGGCCACCCGTGCGAAACGGAACCGAGGCTGAGCCGCAGGGGACCGGGCCGGTTACCTTGGTCGCGGCCTCGCGGGATACTGGCGTGCACGTGCATACCTCGGCAAGTGCAAATCGGTTCGGGTTCGGCACAAAATTGGGGGAAAAAAAAACTTCGCATAGATAAACTTGCGCGGGACACATGCAGGGCCCAGCCTACAGCCGGCTATTTTACGTACATCCGCTAACGCACGCACATTGTACCACTGTCTACTTGACCCCTTTGGCTTCTCGATCGGCTTACGGCAAGGTCGTCACGCCGCGCCTCCTTGTTCTGCAGCGCCGTCACCGGCTGCCGACGGCCGAGCTGGCGGCGGCGGTCGGAAACGCCGCCTGTCATGAACCTTCACGTTCGGTTTTGGCCGCCCGACCCCGGAGCCTCCAGCGCCGTGCTGCCCCCGCGGCCGGCCGTGCGGTTTCTCGTGGCCAACGACGACCAACTCGTCAGCACTGTGGTTGCCGTGGAAGCCGCCGGAGCTGGTGAGTGGTGACGGCGCCTGTGGCAGCCTCGCGGCCCAAGCCCAAGTGAGCCAGACGGTAGACGATGAGCGCCGCGAGCCCCGCGGCCACCGCGAGGGCGAGGAGCGTGCGAGGTCGGAGCCCCGTTCCTCTCTTCATTTCTTTCCGCCTGCCTTTTTCTTATGCTTCAGGCTTCTTCAAATCTGCGTGCTGCACTGTGTTTCTGTAAGAAAGATGAACGCTCAATTCATTCAGTATGCAGTGTACAGGTACATATACAATGTGCCGATCAATGCTAGCCAAGCAACGCTAACAGACTCCTAGATGCTTGGATCAGCTGAAGACCAGGGCGCTAGCACTATACGTTTGAGTTACAACGAGTCAAATGCTAACTAACTGAACCCTGTAGAATCGGTCGCTGACACCCCCCACAGTTGGAGCTTCGTGTGATCGAATGCACAAACTGTCCCTGAACTCATTGAACAATGGCGTCGGTAGTCCTTTGGTCATGATATCTGCAAATTGGTACCGTGTGGGTATCTGCAGAACTTTGAATTCCCCTAGAGCCACCTTCTCTCGTACAAAATGTATGTCAAGATCTACATGCTTGGTCCGCCGATGGTGAACTGGATTTTCAGAGAGATATACCGCAGACACGTTATCACAGTAGATCACCGTGGCTTTGTCGATGACAACATGGAGCTCTCGAAGTAGATTGCGCAGCCAGCAACATTCCGCAGCGGCGTTGGCTACCGCTTTATATTCAGCTTCGGCGCTCGATCGTGAGACCATGGTCTGTCGCTTGGACGACCAGGACATGGGAGAGTCACTGAGGAATACACAGTAGCCGGACGTCGACCGTCGAGTGTCTGGGCAGCCAGTCCAATCAGCGTCGGAGTAGACCTTCAGTGTTGTCGATGGAGTGGCCGAGATGGTGATGCCGTGGTTGATGGTGCCGCGGAGGTATCGTAGTATTCGCTTGACAAGGTTCCAGTGGACGTCGCGTGGTGCATGCATATGAAGGCATGCCTGGTTCACGCCATAAGCGATGTCCGGGCGTGAGAGAGTAAGGTACTGGAGTGCGCCGGTGATGCTGCGGTAGAACGTGCCGTCGGTCGCAGCCTCTCCGTCGGTGGCTGACAGCTTGGGCTTGACTTCAACTGGAGTGGTGGCCGGCTTACAGTTAGCCATGCTTGCCCGTTCCAGAATGTCTTCTGTGTACTGGGCCTGGTTGAGGTGGAAGCCAGCAGCATCACGTCGTACTTGGACGCCGAGGAAGAAATGAAGGTCGCCGAGATCCTTGATGGCGAAGGCCTGACGGAGCTGGTCGACGACGCGGCACAGTAGTGCAGCTGACGACGCGGTCAGGATGATGTCGTCAACGTACACAAGGAGGTACGCCATGTGCTCCCCATTCTTGTAAATGAAGAGGGAGCTGTCAGATCTTGATGCGATGAAGCCCATGCCGAGGAGGTGGTTGCCCAGGCGAAGGAACCACGCCCATGGTGTCTGCTTGAGTCCGTATAGGGACTTGACAAGGAGGCACACGTGATCGGGTGAGTCTTGTCAACGAAGCCTGCAGGCTGATGGCAGTAGACTCGTTCGGCGAGATCTCCATGCAAGAAGGCGTTCTTGACATCGAGTTGGTGCACCGGCCAGCGTCATGTAGCTGCCAGGTGAAGAACAGTCCTGATTGTCGCCGGCTTGACCACTGGTGAAAATGTCTGGTGGAAGTCGACGCCAGGGCGTTGTGAAAACCCCCTTACGACCCACCGAGCTTTGCGACGTTCCAAACTGCCATCTGGGTGCAGCTTGTTCTTGAACAACCATTTGCCGGTGATGATGTTGGCATGGTGAGGTCGGGGCACGAGCGTCCAGGTGCCGTTGCTCTTCAACGCGTCGAATTCAGCCTGCATCGCGGCCTGCCACTCCGGGTCACGAAGCGCGGCGCGAACAGTTGTTGGCGGCGGTGATGGTGCAGATGTGGTGGCGACGTGCGCGTACTTGGGGTTGGGCATGCGGATGCCATCTCGTACACGCGTGACCATCGGATGCCGATGCAGGTCCACAACCTGGGGCGCCGTGGGAGCGGGGCTCGACGTCGCGGTGGTAGCCGGCGGTGTTGGTGCGATCTCATGTTCTGCGTCTGGTGGTGGAGTTGTAGCCGCAGGTGGCGCATCGGGGTCAGGTGGCGCCGTGCTGCTCGCTGGCGTGTGCGACGGGACCTCAGTCGATTGAGGGCTCGTGCTCGCGCGGCGAGGCGCCGTGTCGTCGACGTGTGTGGGTGCTGGCGCACGACGTCGTGGTTGACGCGGTTCAGCGGGGATCAGAACCTCATCAGCCAAGCACGGTGAGCAAGGAGGGCCCGACGGCGGTGGTGCTGCATCAACCTGCGCAAACGAAAAACAAGTCTCGTCGAAATAGACGTGACGTGAGATGATGACTCGTTTGGACTGGGGATCATAGCACTTGTACCCCTTTTGGTCAAGGGGATAGCCAAGAAAGATGCACCGCACAGATCGTGGTGCCAGTTTGTGTGGGGCTGTGGATGTGAGGTTGGGGTAACAAACACATCCAAAAACCCGGAGATGGTTGTAATCTGGTGGTACACCGAAGAGGAGTTCAAACGGAGTCGTGTTGGCACGAGGTCGGCAGGGGCGCCGATTCAGCAGATACGTGGACGCCGCGAGAGCGTCGGGCCAGAAGCTAAGAGGAATGGAAGCCTGAATCAGCAATGTGCGAATGCCATCATTGATGGTGCGGAGGACGCGTTCGGCGTGACCGTTCTGCTGTGACATGTAGGGACAGGTGAGACGAAGAGCAATGTCGTGCGTGGCGAAGAACGCACATGACGCCGAGTTATCAAACTCTTTGCCATTATCAGTTTGGAAGCACATAATTGGCACCTGAAATTGTGTCTGTATGAACGCATGAAAGGAGATGAGTGTGGGTAGAAGGTCTGATTTATGACGTAATGGAAAAGTCCAGGCGTAGTGTGAAAAATCATCCAGGATGACAAGGTAAAATTTGAAACCGGAATTGCTCATTATGGGTGAGGTCCATACATCACAATGCAGAAGCTGAAAAGGAAATGAAGAAATTTTATTGGACTCACTAAAGGGCAACCGTACATGTTTGCCACGACAACAAGCATCACAAGTGTGCCGACTAGACTTGGAACATGAGAACCCAATGGAACGGGACAGTCACTGCAGCGTTGCATGACCTGGGTGGCCGAGGCGTGCATGCCAGAGGTTGTTGTCCTGAGATGCAAGGAGTGCAGTCGGAGGCGGTGCTGTTGTGGTGGAGGCCTGGCGAAGAGGATATAGTTCCCCAGACGAATCACATCGGAACAGTGCCGTCCTGGTGCGAAGGTCCTTGATGGAGAAGCCCCAAGGATCAAATTCAACAGAAACGGAATTATCACGAGTTAGGGCACTAACGGAAATCAGATTTTTAACAAGTTTAGGAGCAATGAGAATATTTCGAAGATGCAAAGGAGAGGAGGAGGTGGGGATGGAAGCATTGCTAGTGCCATGTGCGGGAAGGAACTGACCATTGCCGACAACAATGTGACGATTAACAGTAGAAGGGGGAGAAGTAAGGATACAAGGATTGGAGGTCATGTGTGTTGTGGCTCCCGTATCGAGGAACCAATCGTTGCCGCCGCCGGAGGTGTTGATGGACATGCCGTTGAGGGCGGAGTAGAGCCCGGCCGGCAGCGAGCCCGGGGTGCCAGCGTAGAAGGCAGCATCGGTCGCGGGTGACGGCGCCGAGAGCGTCGGCATGGCTGATGGAGGGTGGACGCCGGGTCTTGATCCGAGAACGCTGGGGCGCCAGGCGTTCATGGGCCACGCCTGGATGACTCCTTGCCACGGGTTGTGGGGGAATGCCCACTGCGCCAGGTGGTTGCCGGTGGGATGCACCGGAGGGCCGCCGCCTGGAGCACCGTGACCGCCGGAGTTGTTCTGGCGATTGCGGCCGTCAGAAGCCTTGCGCTTCTTGCGATGGTCGTTTGTGCCGCTGCTGGGCACCTGGGACGTTGGTGGAGTGGGGGCGACGGGCCTAGACGCAGTGGTGGTGTGGCCGCCGCAAGGAGAGCCGTCTGCGTCTCCATCTTGTGTGAATGCAGCATGCGGTGTTCCTCCTGCAGGATATAGGATTTGGTGTATAGGAAGGTGGGTGGGGAAGACATGGTGGAGAGGACAGCAATCGCCTGGCTGAATTTGTTGTTCAGGCCACGCAAGGTGTTGATGACGAGGGCGGGATCGGAGACGGCGGCGCCGCAGTCGTAGAGCGTGTCGGCGAGGCGCTTGAGTTTGCCGCAGTACTCGGTGATGCCCATGTCGCCCTGAAACAGGCTATGGAACTCCTGTTGGGCATACACCGCGCGCTGAAGGCTGTTGTCGAGGAACTGGCCGGTGATCGCGGTCCAGACGGCGTAGGCAGTGGCGTTGGGGCGGTTGACATCGTTCCAAATCTCCTTGGAGATGGTGGTGTAGAGCTAGGAAATAATGCAGGCGTCGACCTGAAGCCATTCGGCGTCGCCGAACATGGCGGCGGCATCCACCGAGCCGTCGATGTGATCGAGGAGGCCAAATTTTTTGATTGTGACCTCGATGAACGAGCGCCATTGCCGAAAGTTGTCCTCGTCGGAGGAGAGCACGACGGGGACATGGCTACGTATGTTGAGCATTACGAGGGTGGAGGCAGAGGGTGGAGCGGGATCAGCGAAAGGGTTGGTGCCCGAGGAGGATCCGGATGGGCTCGCCATGGGTTGGAGTAGCGGAAGCAGAGGGTAGGGATCGATAGAAGGCTGATACCATGTAAGAAAGATGAACGCTCAATTCATTCAGTATGCAGTGTACAGGTACATATACAATGTGCCGATCAATGCTAGCCAAGCAACGCTAACAGACTCCTAGATGCTTGGATCAGCTGAAGACCAGGGCGCTAGCACTTTACGTTTGAGTTACAACGAGTCAAATGCTCACTAACTGAACCCTGTAGAATCGGTCGCTGACAGTTTCTGTCCATGCCACTTCTCTGATGCTTATGTACATGAGTTGACGGTCGCGTGGTCTTGCTAAATTCTACGCGTGACCGACGTGATATAATGCACCCGGCCGGCGTCGTCTTGGCTTTCTTCCGGCACATATGATTCGTTCAACTTTTTGAAACTTGTTCCGGCAGGCTGGTGCGGCCCAAGCGACAAGCCCGTTTTACCCGGTTCCTCCGGGAAATGGACTCGCAGCCGTGTGGGATTCCAGCTTGCCGAGGGCAGCCTGCCTGCAGAACTGGGCCGCGCACCCTGATCCTCTGCATAAATGTGCTTTGGTCACTTCTGGCCCTTGCTCTGGAAAGCAACAGGTGAATTTTTCCGTGAATTTTCGGCTGTGTTTAGATTTAAATTTTGGAGTGCCAAAATATACTGTAGCATTTCGTTTGTATTTGGTAATAATTGTCCAACCATTGACTAATTAGGCTTAAAACGTTCGTCTCGCAAAGTACAACCAAACTGTGCAATTAGTTTTTGATTTTATCCACATTTAGTACTCCATACATGTATCGCAAATTTGATGTGACGGGAAATTTTTTTTGCATAGTGCACTTTTTAATGGATCTAAACACAGCCTTCAGCGAAAAGAAAAAGGTGACTTCTGCAGTTCTGCAGACAGACACTGACGGAAGGTGGACTGGCGAGGCGTGGAGGGCATAGTTGTGAATTCCATTCCGGTACCGGCCGGAATGGCCGGAATGCCCCGTACCGGCCCCTAAACCGGTATAGAAGAGCCTCAATCCCGTACCGGGTCAAATACCGGTCAATACCGGTCAACGCCGGTCAATACCGGTCAAATACCGGTCAATACCGGCCAATACCGGCCAATACCGGTCAAAAACCGGTCAATACCGGCCGTAGCTATATTGATTATATTTTTCCATGTATGAACTTTGGAGTTTAAATTTTGAAATAAGATCTTATAAACTTGTTGAATGATATCTTAGTTTGGTAAAAATGTTGATTACGCCATAAGTTAAGTCAAAATATATTTATATGTACATTTATGTATAAGTTTATTCACATATTATTATTATTATAAAGTCCGGAATGGTACACCGGTATGGGCCGGTACCGGAATGTTCCATTCCAATAGCCAAAACGGAATGGGCTCCGGAATGGAATTTACAAGTTAGGTGGAGGGGGCTGAGCGAAGCAAGCAGGTCAGCAGGTGCCGTAGAACGACGGCGAGAAATGTTGGCACGGTGGAGGCGTTGCCGTAAAGCTACCAAAACGAAGCCGAAAAAGACGGTCCGGAAAAGGCCGCCGCCCACGGTCCATCTTTTGCCCTATTCCGTGGCTGGCCCCGCCGTGACACCGTCCCCTCCGGCCCTCCCATGGCCGGCTGGCCGGGCCCCCTCCACTTTCGTGTCATGTGCTCATTTTTTCTCCTCTTCCAATCCTACTGTCAAGTACCAACCAAAGCACTGAAGGACGAAAACGAAACAAGGAAATGGTGCGAAAAGGTATGCAATATACGCGATGGGTGATATGGACTCCTTGACAACGGCAGCTGGCTTTGGGCTTTGCCAACAAAGCAAAAAAAATTGTTATAGGTGTATGGAGATTTAGGGTGCCAATTGCTCAATACGGTAACTTTGTTTCTGAATAATTAATTAATAAAGAAGCTCTTTTTTGAAAAAAAAAGGGCCAACGGGTTGAATGGACTGATGCCACAATTCGGAAAATAAAAAATCATCAAGATTACATAGAGTCACGATTGTTCCATGCATTGATGCTAATACATGCAAACCATTTTCTAAAATCGTATAACAACCCTAATAGGATAATATCAAATGGAGTAAATTACTTAGAACGGAGTAGTTTACTTATTATTAATCAAATGGCTTTTCTCTTGTCTGGTTGTAACTCTGCTGTACAAATTGTTGTATATGAAGCATTTTCCTTCAAATTAGTAGCAAGAAGTGAGTAATGACTGATACAAGCTTTTGTTGTCCTTTCTTTTTTTAAAGTAATATTTTAATATCGATATTTCCAAAGAAATTAATATTTGTGATTCAATAATCAACATCCTTAGAAAACATAGGAATTTTAGAGGATTGAAACCTACGAAGTTCCTTAGGACTGCCATGAAATGCATGAAAACATAGGAATTTTGGAGGAAAACTAATATGAGGTTGAACCTCATGAAAAATTTCCTCTGTGTTTATCTCTCTTTTGGTTCTTGTATTTTTCATGTATTCATCCAAATGCTATATTAGAAATTTTTCTGCATTATAGATTCCTATAGGATTGCAAGTTTCGTACAACCCTAATTCTATGTGTTTTTTTATTCCTGTGTTTTGAGAATCCTGCTTTCCAAAGGAGCCTAAAGAACACGTTAAAAATCCATTCTTACTATTTTTAATCACAATATAAATACAAACACTCATACATTAACACACTTACTACTTGGATAATATACATTAATTTTGCTTTTATAAGGTTATTAATCTCCTGGAATCTTGTGGACAACTTTGATTCGTGACATGTGGATTTGTGCTGCCACGATGGGTAAAAATATTCCAACCTTATGGAAGGTGACCTTATCTAAAGAAGAAGCAGCAAAATTTTGAGTTAAAGAAAATACGGACGGACTTACAGCTCCTCTGCCTTCTCTCGATGGATACATGGAAAATGAAATCGCAACAAAACAAAGGAAAACATGATACATCAATGACAATCTGAGGCCATGTTTAAATCCCAAAGTTTGCCACTAAATTCCACTATAAAAAAGAAGATTCTCATCACATCAAAATATCGGCACATGCATGAAGTACTAAATGTAGATGAAATCAAAAATTATTGTTATACTTTGCGAGACGAATATTTTGAACCTAATTAATCAATGTTTGGACAATTATTAACAAATAAAAACAAAAATGCTACAGTGTTATACAGTGCAGCACACTGATTCGGGATGCCCCCGAATCGGGCATCTAAACAAGGCCCGAAAGAGAAAAGGAAGGGATGCCTCCGAATCGGGCATCTAAACAAGGCCCGAAAGAGAAAAGGAAATGAAATGTGATTCTCTATGCTGTGCCCCAGGCCAGGGCCATATTTAAATTGCAAATTTTTTCACTCTCTATCCGTCACATCGAATCTAGGGATACGTGTATGGAACATTAAATGTAGATAAAAAATAACTAATTATACAGTTTGATTGTAAATTAAATTACGAGACGAATCTTTTAAGTCTAGTTAATTTATGATTAGATAATAATTGTCAAATACAAACGAAACGAAAGTGCGACGGTGTCAAATTTTACTCTTTGGGCTGGTTCGGCAGGTAGAAAAGTCGGCAGATTTTGGCTGATTCAATAGTAATATGTGAGAGAGAATAAGTTGAAATAAGCTGAAACAAAGACCTTTCTCTTCCGTCTGAACAAGGCGCAGGTGGGCAAATTATTCCGCGTTGGCACACGGCCGCCCTCCCCCAGCTTTCCAGTGCGGCACCGGCCTCCTTTACACCTCATTTCCACCGCCACCACCTCCACCTCCACCTCCACCGTTGCCACCCCAGCACGCTCTCGCCGTCGCCACGCACTATATCTGGCGCCTCTCGCCTTCCACTCTTTCTCCACCCGCCCGCTCGCCTCCCTGCTACGCTTCGTGCCGCCGCCGCAACCTCTTTCTTCCAGTTCCAGGTGAGCGAATCGAGGGACCCTTGCCGTACTGCTTTAATGCTGCTGTTTCTTGTTGCTCTAGAGGACTGGAGGCTGGGTGATAGGATGCACTGGGGTCTGGGGGTTCGCTGGTTGTATTAGGTTCTGGTTGACTGTTAGATGCTGGATCCGTAGTATGAGTAAGGTTCGCCGAAGTTTCTGAGACTTTGTTGGTGACCTGTGGGGGGTTGTGGATGCTTCGATCCTGTGTTTATGTTAAGGTGGCTAGTATTACACTAGATCTCTTTGTAATTTTTCGGTATTAATATTAGCCTGTGGTAATGGATCCATAGTTCTTCTGTGCAAGCGAAGCGAGCTCTACAAGGCTCTTTGTGATTAGAATTTATAGAAAAAGAATTTTGTGATTTTCATGTTTAAAGTCGTTTAATGACCACGAAACTGTATTGGTCCTCATTTGAAACTTCCGAAACTATGGCCTTATTTTTTTTATTGGTTTTATAGTTCCATCTGGCTGTTAAAATTTTGGCGAATTTTGTGCTTCTGCGGAGCAGTTTAGGCTTATAGCCAAATGTTACTTCAAGATTTCTTAAATGTTTGAAAATGTTATATGACTCATGTCTACAAATCATCGACATGGAATTCTTTTCACCCAAAAGGGGAAGGGTCATGAAGTTTGTGTATTGGACATAGATGCGCATGTGCTGGATTCCTTGAGCTGTCTGCTGTCAGATGCATCAAATGCCTTCTGATCAGAAAATGCTAAATTCTTCAGATGGTCAGTTGTGACTTTGTGAGGAATCATAACTGGCCGCGATTGGAAGTCCTGGCTGCAGCAGCACTACTCAGTAAAACCTGTAGAAATCAAGCAGCATCAGCCACCACAGCTGTGGTAGAAAATGCTAAATCCTTTAGATCGTCAGTTGTGAGGAATCATAACTTTGGAAAATTATAAATTAGTTATTTAATTGCACAAAGGGTTTTATTATTTCAAGATTATGGTTTCTGATTACACTTAATTTGTTTTTGCTTGATTTCTCACAGTTACCATTACTTGTGTTTTTGGTTTCGTGTTTGATAAATATTAGTACTCAATGGGAATATATTAGCCTCTTTTTCTGAGTCAATATATAATATTAGTACTCATCTTCTGTTGGGAGTAGGCACATCAGCCTTTTCTCTCTTACTGTAGTAATTAGCACATATTTGTCTACAGTCTTGGTAAATGCTTCTCCTGATAAATTGTTTTCATTCATGCAGATTGCAGGTCATTAAACATAAATGGCTGACGCAGAGGATATTCAGCCCCTAGTCTGTGACAATGGAACTGGAATGGTCAAGGTAATTGTGGTCACTTGGCATCATATTCTCTGCTGATCCTTTTTTTTTTCTCCAGACAGCTTTTATAATTTGATTTTCAGTCAAAGTTAAGTATTTTTTTTCATCTCTTATAGGCTGGCTTTGCTGGAGATGATGCTCCCCGTGCTGTTTTCCCAAGTATAGTTGGTCGTCCACGCCACACTGGTGTCATGGTTGGGATGGGACAGAAGGATGCTTATGTTGGTGATGAGGCCCAATCCAAGAGGGGTATCCTGACTTTGAAGTACCCCATTGAGCATGGAATTGTAAGCAACTGGGATGACATGGAAAAGATCTGGCATCACACCTTCTACAATGAGCTTCGTGTAGCACCAGAAGAGCATCCAGTTCTTCTTACAGAGGCTCCTCTTAACCCTAAGGCTAACAGGGAAAAGATGACACAAATCATGTTTGAAACCTTCAGTGTTCCTGCTATGTATGTTGCTATTCAAGCTGTCCTTTCCCTATATGCTAGTGGCCGTACCACTGGTAAGTGATCAAATAATCAGCATTTTATTCGTGTGCATTCATCTTGCTGCTCTGGAATCTTAGTCTAGTGGGAACAAATTGACCAATGGCGAAATGTGATATTTGCGGACCACAAATAGCTGAAACTAAATCTGATTGAATAGAATCTTCTTCAAAAGAACACCTGAACCAAAATTTTTTTACCATTGCTGCATAAATGATATGGGGATACAACTGGATAGAAATATTTTTCTTTTTGTTTCATTCAGTTGCTCAATGCACATTGGGATTTTGTTTTGGTTGACAGGTATCGTCCTGGATTCTGGAGATGGTGTCAGTCACACTGTCCCAATCTATGAAGGCTACGCCCTCCCACATGCCATTCTTCGTCTCGATCTTGCTGGTAGGGACCTCACTGATTCCCTCATGAAGATCCTGACTGAGAGGGGCTACTCTTTCACAACCACTGCTGAGCGGGAAATTGTCCGTGACATCAAGGAAAAGCTTGCATATGTCGCGCTCGACTATGAACAAGAACTCGAGACCGCCAAGAGCAGCTCATCAGTCGAGAAGAGCTATGAGCTGCCTGATGGGCAAGTGATCACCATAGGCGCAGAGCGCTTCAGATGCCCAGAGGTGCTCTTCCAGCCATCCTTCATTGGTATGGAAGCTCCAGGAATCCACGAGACGACCTACAACTCCATCATGAAGTGCGACGTCGATATCAGAAAGGACCTGTACGGCAACATCGTCCTCAGTGGTGGATCCACCATGTTCCCTGGCATCGCCGACCGCATGAGCAAGGAGATCACCGCGCTCGCGCCAAGCAGCATGAAGATCAAGGTCGTTGCTCCGCCAGAGAGGAAGTACAGCGTCTGGATTGGAGGATCGATCCTTGCATCCCTGAGCACATTCCAACAGGTAACACCAAGTTTTCCGACGGCTATTCTATATCCACTATCTAAGTTTATTTGTGAAGTTCTGACATAAGTTCTTTTCCCTGTGCAGATGTGGATCTCAAGGGCTGAGTATGAAGAGTCTGGTCCAGCTATTGTCCACAGGAAGTGCTTCTAGACGTCACCTAGCCAATTCTCCTCGTGAAAATATTTTGTTTGATGACAATCTATGGGTGGTTGCTCTGCTATAGCTCGCAGTTTTTGTGTATGCCATATATATATCCATGTCCGGTAACGTTGTGGAGTCAGCCGAGCACTGTATGAAGTATGTAGTTTGGTTTGATATATATTGATTGGATTATTACTCGATTCTATCATGGGTTCTTGGATGTCTGGAATGTGCATGATTCTTTTGATTTTTTTAACATTGTGTACCCCGTACCAAGGTTGGCGCTTGCAACATCGTTTCTCTTACTGTAGATTTTTGATTCTCTGACAGTCAGTCAGGCTTGGGCACCGGCGTGTTGCTTCTCCAATTCTTCTTGTCGTGATTATGTTCGCAGGCCCACAGGCATGGAAGAAAGAACAGGGAGAGAAGTCCGTCCCCCTTGCGTACCTGGGGATCTCGCAGCCAGCGTCCAGCGAGGGATCGCCGTAGCCCGTAGCTGATTAGGTGGGCACTGGGCATCTCAGATGCATCCCGCCGTGCTGTGCGACTCGTGCGTCAGTTGTTCCTCATCTTCTCTAGCTCCGGCAGAAATGTCGGAAACTGGAATACTGCAGCCGTAGGCCCTACCTGCAGTTCAGCCTCGTTTACGCTATGGCCAACCACCGTAGAATTGTGATGCCGAAGCCTGAAAGGAATAGATGGCTGACGCAGCTCTGAAAGTTAAGCAGATGGGATGGGATTAGCACTTTAGCAGCGCCACTCATCTAAAACCACATTTATGACTCATCAGCAGTTTTCACACGAGTCTTCGCGCGAATCTACCTCGTCTTCCAGCGGATCGGCAGCTGATCGACCTTGGAGAAAACTCGACCAGCTGCTCTGATGCGCTTAGATCAAGAGGATTCGAACGTCGCTGCAATCACAGCCGCCTTGACGATGTACTAAACTACTGCAATCATCAGCCGCCTGTTCGTCTCTCCCGTTATTCTCATTTCTATGATCCAATCCATCGTATTCATCGTTTCGTCCTCGATCTTTCTTTTACGAGTTGATTCTTGCATGCAGGAGGGCTAGCTCGGGAGGGAAGATCTACTGATTCTCCACTCCCCCAACAGATCTTTACTTCTTTAGCATGTCAAAGCCAACCTCACCCTCCTGCTGGCCTATGTGCCACACCAACGACTCGCGTGGTTGACTCCTTTCTCGCAAAGCAGGGCAAGCAAAACAATGGGTTTGCTTCCAATCCACAGAATCATCTTGCTGTGTTTCTTTTCGTCTACCTTACTGCCTCCTCCTGTATCATCAGACAGCCGTCTTCTTCCCAACAAGCCGCTCACTGTTGGAAGCACACTCATCTCCGACGATGGCACTTTTGCCCTGGGCTTCTTCTCCCCGTCCAACTCGACCCAAAAACACCACTACTACGTTGGTATATGGTACAACAACATCCCCAAGGACAACGTCGTGTGGGTTGCCAATCGCGCAACGCCAGTCACCGATCCTTCCTCTGCAACACTTGCCCTGACAAATACATCCAATCTTGTTCTGTCCAGTATTAACGGCCAGATGCTTTGGACGGCAAACATCAGCTCTGCATCGGAGACCACCGCTGGAGAAGCCACGCTTGACAACACTGGAAATTTCATCCTTCGGACATCAGAGGGCGTCGTCTTATGGCAAAGCTTCGATTACCCGGCCGACACTCTTCTCCCTGGCATGAAACTTAGAGTCACCCACAATAGACATGCACTGCAATGGCTGGTTTCTTGGAAGGGCCCCCAAGACCCAGCCCCGGGCAGCTTCTCCTTCGGTGCAGATCCTGATGAGTTCCTGCAGCGCTTTGTCTGGAATGGATCGAGACCATACTGGAGAGGTCTGGTGTGGTATAACTACTTGGTAGTTGAGCCATATATGGGAAGTATAAAATCTACTATCTACTTCACAATAAGCAATGACGATGGTGAGATCTATATGTCCTTTGGCATACCCGGTGGCTCCTCATCGTCAACTGCCATCAAGCTCAAAATGGACTACTCAGGAAAGATAGAAATCCTAATCTGGAATAGCACCATTTTGGAGTGGGATGTCCTGGTGGCAGGGCCTAACCATGAATGCACTACATATGGATATTGTGGTCCGTTTGGGTACTGTGATAACACAGAGCCTAATGCGACGTGCAAGTGTCTCGACAGTTTCAAGCCAATAAGCAACAATGGCAGGAGCAATGGAAGGTTTCCGGAAGGATGCCGCCGCAAGGAGACACTAAGATGTGGTGAAGAAAATACTAGTTTCCTAACTTTGACGACCATGAAGATTCCCGACAAGTTCGTCTATGTCAAGAATAGAAGCTTTGACGAATGCACAGCGGAATGCGCTAGCAACTGCTCCTGCACAGGTTACGCTTATGCCAATATGGGCACCACGTCTATCGACGGGGATGACACACGGTGCCTATTATGGATGGGTGATTTGATTGACACAGAGAAGCGCATTGGAGGAGAAAATCTTTACATTCGAGTAAACAGATCAAGTGGTACTGCTTCTCTTTCTTTCTCTGCAGGTCCAGAAAGGACCAATCATATGCTCGTACTGCTCCACACACATCACCAGCATGAATAAGCTCTAAATAATAATTAGTGGCAGCAAAAGAAAACAGAGTTGACCAATACCTGGTATATACGAGTTTAAAGAGTATAAAAGGTGCATTCATTTTGACCATATTGTCTGCTTAAAAAATATAAAAAAGTACTCAAGGTAGCTTGTTTAAGAAAAGGTCGGTGAAAATTATGTTTGTTGATTGCCATCATTAAGGTGACCAGTTCTGACAAAACACCGCAATTCCACAAGTGCCTATATTAACTTCATGTTCTGAGTATTGAAATCACATCACCCCTAACTAGGTTCACAAATTTATAGGAGAATATGTAGTGTAAATATTAGAGCGCTTTTGTAATATAGTTTCTAAGGTCACAATTTATAGGTTGCATGGAGTCGGCTTAAGTTGAAGTAAATTACAGTCTTATAAGGGCACCTTCATGTGTTGGCTTATGTTGTTTCCGCCTTTGTTTATATTGTACATAATGATGAGCAAACTATATGATAACAAAATCAACACTTGTGATAAAAGAAATTTAAGGTATTTTAAACATCAAGCAAAAAATTCCTTGCCTGCCCAATGCTAATACAATGCCAGACTAAGTAATGTGATTGTTCATGTGGTTTTGCACGTACATTCATACCTGTGAGAAATATTTGGTTTGCTGTCTAATTAAGCACAGTTTATTATCCCCTTTATGTGTCAATTTTGGACAGATAAAAAGAGGAGAAGCAATATCCTGAAAATTACTCTGCCAGTTGTATCAAGTTTGCTCATACTCGTATTCATGTGGCTTGTTTGGATCTGTAACTCACGAGGTACAAGTTCCCTACGATCGTTGTGTATTTTCCCCAGGAATGTTTGCATATGTTATCTATTTCATATGCAGTCTTCTTTTATTAGCTTTAACATAGTATCATTATTCCTTTCAGTCAAACAAAGAAATAAGAAAACATGTAAGAAGATAATATCAGGAGTTTTGAGCATTTCTGATGAACTCAGGGATGGGAAGCTTCCCTCTATTAGCTTCAGAGAAATTGTACTAGCAACAAATAATTTTTCTAGCTCCAATATGCTTGGACACAGAGGTTTTGGACATGTTTATAAGGTAGTGATCAATATTTTCTTACAGTAGAAACCACTGTATTTCCTATCTGGTTTGGTCTAATAAATATGCAAATATGCGATTGTGCAGGGAACATTAGAATGTGGTAAAACAATTGCTGTGAAAAGGCTTAGTAAGGGTTCTGGCCAGGGGGTATTGGAGTTCAGAAATGAAGTAATTCTCATCGCCAAGTTGCAGCACAGAAACCTAGTTAAACTTCTTGGTTTCTGCATTCATGGAGATGAGAAACTATTGATATATGAATACTTATCAAACAAAAGTTTGGATGCCTTTCTTTTCAGTATGTTCTACCTTTTATTGATTTTCAGTAATTATTAATTAAATCAACAAGCATGACTGATGTTATCCCTCAATTTGTGCTACTGCTTGCAGATTCCACAAGAAAACCATCGCTTGATTGGTCAACAAGATTCAATATAATCTTAGGGATAGCTAGAGGACTTCTTTATCTTCATCAAGATTCAAGGCTGAAGATAATCCACAGGGATCTCAAAGCAAGCAACATATTATTGGATGATGAAATGAGCCCCAAGATATCTGATTTTGGTATGGCAAGAATTTTTTATGGCAACCAGCAACAAGGAAACACCAACCGCGTTGTTGGCACATAGTGAGTGATATATATTACATTAATGAGCTTTACGATATTGTTCTTGTGCATGAACCAAAATAAGTTTGGTTTTAATAATGGGGCGATATTTCAAACAGTGGTTACATGTCGCCTGAATATGCTTTGGAAGGTGTGTTTTCTGTCAAGTCTGATGTGTATAGCTTTGGAGTTTTAGTTCTAGAGATTGTGAACGGATCAAAGATCAGCTCTATGCACATGACAGAAGATTACCCCAACCTTATAGCCTGTGTAAGTATTACGAAATACTGAAATAACTGCAATTTATTGTAGATTTGTATCTTGATGGATAGGATATGATCGATGCAGGCTTGGAGCTTATGGAAGGATGGGAACGCAAAAGAATTTGTTGATCCATCCATTGTGGACAGTTGTTCACTTGATGAGACTTCACAGTGCATCCATATCGGGCTCTTGTGTGTTCAAGACAACCCAAATGCTCGGCCACTCATGTCATCAATTGTGTCGATTCTGGAGAATGGAGATACGTCACTTCCACCTCCAAAGCAGCCAATATATTTTGCAGAAAGGAATTATGGAACTGACGGAGCACCAGAAGCTATTGTGAATTCTGCAAATACTATAACTGTTACAGCCTTGGAGGGACGCTAGAAGTATAATTCCTGCAAATACCAATGCAACATATGAGAAAGCAGCATTTCAATCTACATAATGAGCAGTAGCTTAGATAGTGCATTTCTGCCTCAATAGCTTTCATATCAAATGGGGGAAGTGTAGAAGGAACAGAATTAGTGGAAATGGTAGATTATATTGCTGAGCCCCGGATCCTGATTATGTAGGAGTACATTGCTCGTAAGGTAAGCCAGGATTACACGGTGTTAATCCTCCTTATTTGGAGATGTGTAATGTGGGATTCTTGCCTAGTTCTCATGAAATTCATGTCTTCCAGATGGGGCCTTAGAGTTTACTACCTGTATCACAGTATCAAGTGCCAATAAATCCATAGTAGTACTGAGTACTTTTCAGCTAGGCCGTTTCTGGTTTGACATAGTAGGCATTTCTTTAACCAACAAAAAAAGCAAAACTGCACAATCTTAGTAAAACGTTTATGTATATGCTTTCAGTTTTTCTTTGAAAAATGAACATTAAATTCTGAACAGGCAATTGTTAGTTGTGTGTCGCAGAACATGATGAATGTTGGGTAGTACTACTAGAAGTAGCTCGTACAACTCATACAGCGAGGCAGGCAGGCAGGCAGCAAGTCGGAGCTGTGCTTCAGTGCTTGTGCCTCAGGCTGGCCAGCCCATGATGGCGCGGTGGGCAAACGGCAGCTTTGCGTCGAACCAGATGGGGGCGAGAGAACGGCACAGCTGACCTGCTGCCGGGTGCAGCTGCCTCGTCCCTCGGCCCTCTCCCCTCCGGTCTCTCCATCGCTGCGGCTCTGCTGGAACCCATCTCACAGACCTGTCTCGCTGGCTTGCGCGCACAGAGCCGCCGGACGACAAGCATCGCGGTCCATTGTTTATTCGCCAAAGCTGGCCACTCGGCAAATCCTGCCTTCGGGCAGCAGCCAGCAGATGGTGGCTGACCAGGTTTCTGGTTTGAGAAAGCCCGGCGGTTTGGCCGCAGTCCTCCTCCAAACCAAAACAGAGGCCCCGACCCCGAGCCCCCGGCATACCGGAACTGGAACGAGGTTGTTTGACAGTTCACTCGCGCCTTATCCGAAATCCCAACCTCGCACGACCAATCCCGTCAGCGCTGCACTGCGCCAACCTCTCGTTGACAAGAAGAATATGTCCCCCATAGGCAGAGCTGTCCCCTACTGAACTCTTTGTCGTACGCCACGGGTCAACTGCATGGTACCCCTGCCGCTACTGGACAGTGGACACTGGCTGGGTCTCCACTTGTTTTGCTCGCATGCCGGGATGCCCAAAACAGCAGCGCGGCCGGCGCCAACCCGCCCGCCTGTGAATCCGACCATTTCTTTGCCGCAACTTGCAACCACCGCCTCCGCCTCCGCCTCCGCCCCCGGCCGTCCAATATATGCTCCCGTCCTTGTCCCGGACGTTCCACTCCCGATAACAATCACATCAGGAAAGCAAGCACCCAACCCGGAAGTCAGAATGCACTTGACGCTCAGCCCTGCGAGGACGACGATGAGGAAGGCGGTGGCGCCGACCGTGGCGGCGCACGCGCGGTCCGCGAGCGAGCCGTGCCACCCGGCGCTCGCGCGCCTCGACGGCACCGTCCGCGAGCTCAGGGCGTGGTCCAGGTCCAGCTGCGGCGCCGGCGGAGCCTCTTCCTCCTCCGGGTCCGGGCACGGCCTCGCGCTCCTGGAGGCCGTCCTGGCCGCGCTCGGCGACCTGCTCGCCACGCCGCGGGCCGCGGCGGCCCTCCACGCCGCCGCCGCCGCCGACGACCAGGTCCTGGACGGCCTCCTCGTGCTCGCGGACGCGTACGGCACGTTCGAGTCGGCGCTGCTCGCGGTGAAGCAGACCCTGGCGGACGCGCAGGCCGGCGCCCGCCGCCGGGACGGCGCGGTGGTCGCCGCGTCGGCGCGCGCGCACAGGCGGACCGAGAAGGAACTGCACCGCCTCGCCGCCGCGATGCGGCACGCCTCGAGGCGCGCGGCGCCGGTGCGCAGCTCGGCCGACACCACGGACGCTGAAGTGGTCGGCGCGGTGGCGGAGGCGGCCGTGGCCGCGGCGGAGGCCTCGGCGGTCGTCTTCTCCGGGTGCGCGGCCATGTCGCCGGACGTGTCGGCCATGGTAGGAACGGCGTCTTCGGCTTCGCACAGGTGGCTGGCGAAGCTGGGCGTCGCTTCAGGGGCCAGGAAAGTAGCGCCAGAGATGGCGCCAGCGGCATTGCAAAGGCTGGAGTGTTAGTTGATCTCCTCCTGACTCGGTCCAACGACCAAGTCAGGGCCTTGATCGTACCCTGATCGGGGGTATCCAGCCGTTCAACGGGCTGGTGGGCCCCCGTCGCGCAGCACATTATAAGAGAGAAGTGGGGGCCAGTGGCTTAGATAACGAGGTTCACTGCCACTGCCGTCACCCACCGTCCTAACCCTAGCCGATCCAGAGGGAGTGCTGTAAGCGACGGGAAGCCGCCACCAGTGCCTCCACTGCATCACCGTCTCTCCTCTACCGACGCAGATGGTCAGGTATCTCTACCCCTTTCTCCCTTCTTGTCTCCTTTCCCTCCTGTAAGTCTTTGGTTCCCCTCATGTTTTATACACTGGCAAAGGTAACTACCCGCTAGATCTACCACTGGCCGTTCCTAAAGTATTCAACATTGGTACCGGAGCTAGTTTTCTAGTGTGTAGATCTAGTCTGGGGCAGAAAAGGTAAAAGAAATGAAAAGAGATATACCCGATTTCGAATCGGGAAAAGGATCCCAACCCTAACCCTAAAGTACACTGCCCAACTGATGAGAAAAGGAGAAAGTGGATTCGAATTCGATTCGGATTACTCAAACCCTAACAGGAAAAGGGAGGACTCCCTTCTTGGGGCCCTTCTCGCCGCCGACCTCGCTGGCCGTCAATCGGTGCCGCGCGGGAACGACGACCCGAGCCAGGAAGGTCACGCCATGCTCGGTGTAAAGGGCAACGTCGCGAGGCCGCTCGACGGCGACGCGCTCAGCCTCCGGCGAGCGCGCTCGCCGACGAGGGGCCCAGCGGCGGCGCCACCACCACTTCTCGGGACCGCCACGGGCGGCCATCTCTGGTGCTCTGCTGTAGGGCTAAGGGAGAGAAGAGAGTGGGAAGGGAAAGATAAGAGAAAGAAATGGTCTAGGTTTTCCAAGGGGAGGCCGTTGGGTGCTTGCTCCGGCGGCCGCACAGAGCTGTCCGGCTGAGGCAGTAGAGAAGGGGAAGAGAAACAAGAAGAGGCCGGGGGAAGCCGCTGCGGCTCCGGCGGGGCCACCACCTCGCCGCCGCCGGTGACTTCCACTGCCGCCGCCGGTGCTAGGCAAGAGGAAAGGCGGGCGGGGAGCCGCCGGAGCAGGCCACCGCCATTTGCTGCCACTGCGGCGTGCGGCGAGAGGAAGGCGGAGGATAGAACAGAAATGGATAGGGTTTCAAGGGAGGCCCGACCGCGGGGGCGGCGCTCTCCTCACCGACGGCGGGTTCTCCTGAGCCGATTCGGTCGGCAGAGAGAGAAAGAAAGAATGCAAATCAACTAGGGTTTTTCCAAGGGAGAGCCGGCGGCCACTGGTTTTGTCTCGGCGAGATTGATGGATGACCGTCGGATGAAATCGGATGGCTCCGGATCACCGGGCCAAGTTTCGGCCCAGGCGGGTTGGTGAAAATCCGGCCCAAGCCCAGGTTGCGGCCTGGGCGCGGAACGCGCCGCGTGCGTGAGGGCCATGGGCCATGTTTACCACCCGTGGGCCTTTCTGCTCTCGCTGCTGGGCCGCAAAAGGACAGAACGCGAACTGGAAAAATGCGCTGCTGTTGCTGGACCACGGCACTGCTGGCGAATGGGCTTTTGGCCATTTTTTTCTTTTCTTTTTTTTCACAGCTGAATAAAAGGAAAAGGTGGGCCACGAGAGCAGCGCGGGACAGCTGGGCCTTCGGCCCGGAATGGCAAAAATGAACAGTGATGCTCTTGAAATTGTTCTACTAATTTTTCAGAAGTGATCATTAAAGAAATTTTGTAAAGTTTTGAAGTTTCTATCTCTGTAAAATTTTGAACCAAGGAGATAAATTTTCGGAGAGTAGAAGAGACAGAAAAATACTTTTGAGAAGTAGATAAGTTAAAGTTAATGCTTCTGAATATTACTTTGAGATTTTATTCTCAAGTTTCCGCTGCAAAGAAAAGATTTATTGTCTTCTCATTAGATCCAAACTAACGGAAGGATTTAATTTAAAGAGCAGTTAAGTTATTTAATAAATGATGAAAAGTTTATCCTCCAGTTAAAATTGGAACCAACGGAAAATTTTTAATTGGAGGAATGATTGGTTTATAGTTAAAATAAATTATAATATTGTTATTTTCTGACCAACGTTGATGATAACAATATTATAAGTTTATTTAAGAGTTTATGTTTAAAGAAAATTATGATATTGTTATTTTCTGACCAACGTTGATGATAACAATATTATGATTCTATGAGTTTTATGTTTAAAGTTTAAATCTCTGATGAATTTTGCATCAAAGTGAACAATTTTTCACAGAATAGATGAGAGACAAAAGATGCTCCAAGAGCGAGCAGAATGTAATGTATTTTCATGTTTCCGCTGCAATGATGATGACGATCTTCATAATTAAATTCGAACCAACGGAAGAATTTAATTTTGAAGAGGGTTATAAAATAATTGAGTTTTCATATGTTAATTCCATTTCTGCCCAACGGTGCTGTGGAATTAATGTAGAGGAATGTTGTTTTATTCTATTTCTGTCCAACGGTGATATAGAATAGAACATAAAGATTTAAAAGTTTAATGTACATGTCTTTAACCAGACCAATGTAGGGTTATTTTCATGCTTATTATTGTTGATTATTGATTAATGTTTTCAGACAAGAACTTCATGCCTTTATTCTTGAAGGGTGAAAAGGAAATGAGCTGGGTACTTGTGACTCAGAAGATAAAAGTGCAATTTTTGCAGAAAGAAGACCATTGTGTAAGGGACTACGGTCTCTTTAAAGAATGACTTCAAAAGAAAGAATTCCAGGATATTGATCCAAGAAAGAAATAGAGCAATAAGAGCTTAGTTTAAGAGATGTCTTTTATGTACTCTTTAAAATAATAATAATAAGTAATATAATTTTAGTCTTAATCATCATGTTTGAAATGTAATAAGTGACATGCATATTTAATTTGACCAACGTCGGATTAAGCATGTGTGTTAAAGAGTTTTTGGATTTACTTCTAAATTTGTTGATCGAATATGAGACAATATTGACATTTATGTCCCTTCAAGAAAATTATCTCGCATGGCGGAAAAAGTTTGTGACAGTACCCGCATGACGGGAAAAGTTTGAGAAAATACCCGCATGGCGGGAGAAATTTGACATAGTATTTATCCTGCATGGTGGGAGAAAGTTGTGATGACTCATGTGCTTTGAGTGTATCCCGTACAGGGAGAAAGATTAGGGTAGCTCTTATGCTATCCTAGTATAAGTTTAAGGAGAACAGAGAGTTACAGACGAACCTCAAGATAAGAATGACATGCAAGTGTGACTTGCGAAAGTATTAATGATAAAAGACTCTGTTGAGTTCTTGAAGTGAAATGAGGAAAAAGTACTCCCAATGAATTAAGAAATAATTTCATTTGCATGATGTAATCATGTGGATGAAGAAAGTAATCAAAGTTTCCTCATTCATAAGAGTTCTGAATAGTTTTGAGTTCTGAATAGTTTTCGAAATTGTGGTAGAAAAGTTCGTACCACATTTCGAGGGGGAGAAAGGTGAGATCAATTAAGAAAGTTTTAAGAAAGATATTTCCCCATAATTCAGACAATGTGATGCATACTAAAGTGATCTATAAAAGATGAATGTGATCGTCGGGGGAGTAAGACGGTCATAATAACGATACCCCTAAAGTAAAGATATAGCTAAATTCATGGACCTTTTAAAGTTTCAACAGAAAGATAGCATAGTCAGCCAGTATTTATACTGGACGCGTTCAGAGTTATTAAGGCGGTGCTAAATGTGCCATATGAGTTTTAGCAGATTAAACCCAAAATGAGAAAGTTTAAAGATGGGACAATCTGGGGGAGCATGGTACAAAGAGACCTAACTCCGCAAGGAGGATGAATAATGTAAACAAGGATCTTGTTACACAGGACCTTATAGAATCAATTGTCTTTTGACAATAAAGGTCAAGAAATGATAGTAGCTAAGGCCCCAGAAAGTCTCAAAGAATAAGAAAGTCAGATATTTCTGATGATTATAAAGTCTATATTGGTGAAATTCAAATGGAGGGTAATCCCACCTAATTTGAAGAAGCCATGAGAGACGTTCACTCGTCCAAGTGGCAAGAAACGAAGAAAGATGAAATGGAATCGATAATGCCAATAATATTTTGGGATCTAAAATAAATTCCTAAGGAGCCAAGACAGTAGGCTGTGATGGGTCTACAAGACAAAATGTGACTCCAAAGAAAATATATAAAGATGTGGAGCGCGACTTGAATCAAAAGATTCTGCGCGAAGCGAGTGAATAGATTACAATGAGTGCTAGTGGCACATCATGATCTGATTTACATCAGATGAAAGTAAAGACAACATTTCTCAATGGGATTTGTATGAAAATAATTATGTGGCACAACCCAGAGGTTTTGTCATGAAAAGAAAAGAATGTAAGGGATGCCACCTGTAGAAATCTCTTATGGACTGGAGCAAATCTCTAGACAGTGGCATTTAAAGTTGAAGAGTCAATTAGAAATTTTGGGTTAAAGAGAATGAGAGGACAATTGCGTTTGTACAAAGTTATAAAAAGGGAAATTCATTTCCTAATCCTGTGTGGATGACACCCTAATTGTTAGTAGTGATGTCAATCTACTGCATGAAAAGAAGTTCTTGTCCTCAAGGTTGAATAAGAAAACTCTCGGTGAAATGTATCTCGTTAAAAGAATTGAAATTCACCGAGATAGAAGAAAAAGGGTATTATGTCTATCGCATAGGCATGTTAAGAAAAGTTTCTAAAGAAATAAAGTACCTATGCGGGTAAACCTACGCCTGTTCTTATGGTCAGGGTAATAGTTTTGAGAACTTTGATGTTCCAAAAGCAATGTAAGATTGTTATAGATGGACGTCCTATATGCTTCAGCTGTTGGAAGCTTAATGAGTACAAAGATAAGACCTTGCCCTGACACAGTTTACGTATCCGGGTTGTTTTGGCAAAAGTCCAGTCCAGATATAGATCACTGGAATGGAGTTAAGAATATCGGCCTCATGCTAAGAAAGAAAGTACAAGTACTCTCAAGTAGTTGTGGGTACAAATGTTATATTTTGGCGAGATGTTTAGTGAAACCCACATAGTAGCTAACACTCGCAGTTGGAGTTTTATTGTGGAAAAGCTCCAAAAGAAACAGTTCTAGTATTATCAGTGATGTAAAGTTATAATATAGCATGATATGAGGCTGAGGGACAGGCAAAATGGTTAAGGAACTTAAACCCGGAATTGATAATGGTTGTCAACAGCAATAACCATTTAAGTAGTTTGCTCCTATGACAATGAGTCAAGTGTGCTGCCAAACACATTGACATTAAAGTTATACGTTGTTAAGGAGAAAGTCCGGAATCATACCAAAAGGGTATTGAACATACAAGTAATAAGAAAGTGCTTGCGGATCCGCTTACCAAGGTTTACCGCCCAGTGTGTTAAGAGAACACACAGTCGACATGGGTTTATGGTATAGCCTATGATTTCCGGACAATAAAGGGCCCAAAGTTGAAGAATCTGTTTCAGATCAGAGATGTGTATTGTAGCTGTTAAATCTATCGGCGACTGACCGTGACGATGAGACATGCTCTATACATTGATTTGTGATGGAACAAATAAAAGTGAAAGTAATCAAAGTCAAAGTTTAAAGTTAAAATATAAAATAAGATCAAGGGGGAGAATGTTAGTTGATCTCCTCCTGACTCGGTCCAACGACCAAGTCAGGGCCTTGATCGTACCCTGATCGGGGGTATCCAGCCGTTCAACGGGCTGGTGGGCCCCCGTCGCGCAGCACATTATAAGAGAGAAGTGGGGGCCAGTGGCTCAGATAACGAGGTTCACTGCCACTGCCGCCACCCACCGTCCTAACCCTAGCCGATCCAGAGGGAGTGCTGTAAGCGACGGAAAGCCGCCACCAGTGCCTCCACTGCATCACCGTCTCTCCTCTACCGACGCAGATGGTCAGGTATCTCTACCCCTTTCTCCCTTCTTGTCTCCTTTCCCTCCTGTAAGTCTTTGGTTCCCCTCATGTTTTATACACTGGTAAAGATAACTACCCGCTAGATCTACCACTGGCCGTTCCTAAAGTATTCAACATGGAGGAGGACCGCATTGCCGGGCTGGAGAGCGAGAGCGAGAAGGTGTTCAGGAGGCTGCTGCAGGCTAGAGTTCTGCTCCTGAACATACATAATCCCTTGTAATTACTGGACTGTGTTGCAGTCAAGATTTCAGAGGATCAAACTAGGAAATGTGCAGATTAGTATCAGTTGGGCAAATATGTCACTCTTGGCTTCTTGCGCATAACAGAATCCTTCCGCTCAATTGGTATTAACTTCGATCAACGAACAAAACTTGGTTCTCCCTCCATTTCAAATTTTAGGCGCAGTATAACACTAAGACCCATGCGCATCTTACAAAAAGAACGGGAATGAGTATGAGGGTACTGGTAAATCTGGAGTCAATCTCCAAAGATAATAGGCTGATAACAGGAAGAACATAAACTATTTTTAAGTTATTACAACAATGGTTCTTAATTATAACCAGATTTTTGTCCTCCAAATGGAACAATCAGAACCAATTACAGGGAACAAAAGACACAACTGAAGTGATGTGTTCAAGATACAATACAACTGCAGCGAGGCAGACGGTAACCACCAATCTTCAGCACAGAGATTGGCTGGTAAATTTGCTAGCCACAAAATTGTTAGCTACAGCTAGCAACACTGCAGCACCTTTTATATCAGCATTACACTACCCCTATTGGCCTATTAGAAGGTGCCAGAGCTAGAGCCGGACTGTCTCTCCGTTGGCGATAATATAGGGTTATTGAACAATCATCTCTTCTTGATATTTGAAGAGCAGGCACTAGTTTTGTGATGACAACCAGCAGAAAACCTTGTGATTCATAGGCGTTCAATTTTCCCACATCAGAGTAGGCTTAAAAAGAATAAACTTATATCGCACAAATAAGGAACTCAAAGCTGAACTGGCAATGTAGGTGCCTGAAGTCGTCCAACAACATGAAGCATGTTTGCACATCTTACTGGCACTGTTGAAGCTAAGAATGTTGCAAAAACGATCAGAGTTGCAAAAATTGCTGAAGAATGCCTGGCTCTTCAATTCAGGCAACGCTTTATTCGGATAATAAAATTCAGCCACTGCCACCAACAAGGCACCGTCATTGGTGTACTTCAATCGATAGCCATAACCTAAAGTATCTCTGCCAGACCAAAGTGAAGAACTAGAGCGAGCAAACTCATGAATCCTAACATATTACCTGGAATTAAGCAACCTTTGCAGAATGATTTTGCCAGGAAACAGAATCTGAGCAGAGAACTAAGGGAATGGAATTTGAAAGGTTCAACCTTTCCTCATGAATCTTGAACTACCAACAGGATAGCGCAGACAGTTGAAACATGACTTTTGGGTTCCAAGCATCAAATGCCACAACTATGTCCATACCACTACCTCTATCAACCATGTCATACCACTCTGAAATCCGTGCACCTTGGTTATCTCCAGCACACAACCTCCTGCCCATGGCACCATTAATCCATTCTCCATCAGAAGTGTGCCAAGCACAGTTGAACATGCTTACTGACATGATTTCCCATGAAGTTGAGAACATCCTTCTACTGTTACTTCTCCAATTCATCCAACAAGCAATCCTCATGCTCAACAAAATCATCACCACTCTCTCTGGCATCAGCAGTGGCACCTGAAGCCATGTTGGCACTTGAATTGGCATTCCCAAGACCCCGTCGACGCAGGAGCATGAGCTCAACGACTTTGGTCCTTGCCTCAGAGACATCATTCGACTCAACAAGCTTTCCACGATCATACATCTCCCTCAAAAACACCATGTGCCGTTTTCCTTTCGCCGAGAGGTAGAATATCCCGGGATGATCCAAGAACACGTCCCGGACATTGACCTCGATCCCAAACCACTTCCTGAACTGACTGAACTTCTCCACCTCCACCATCTTCTCCACTGTCAGGCTCAGGAACTCGTGCGCAATCCCTACCGCCCTCTTCTCCATCTTCCTCCTCGCCAACTTCGACACCCTCTTGCTCCCTCCAGCCCTCGGACTGACGGCCTGATACGGGCCAGTGTAAGGCAGCAGCTGCCACTCTTTCACCTTTTTCCGATACTCCTTGGTCAGCCTGAACCCCGGCGGAAACTGCAGCTTGAAGGCGTACCTGTCCGGCCGGGTCTTCTCCACCGCGGGGGTGAAGTCCTCGGTCGCCGGATCGGCGACGAGGTGGAGAATGTGGGTGTTGGGCTCGTCCGGGTTGGGGGCGAGGCGGAAGAGGTGCGGGTGCCCCTCGACGACGGAGTCCTCGAAGTCGTCGGGGAGGGCGAGCTCACGCCAGACGCGGAACACGGCGCGGAGGGGCAGGGAGCGGG
This sequence comes from Saccharum hybrid cultivar R570, assembly GCA_038087645.1. Lineage (NCBI taxonomy): Eukaryota > Viridiplantae > Streptophyta > Magnoliopsida > Poales > Poaceae > Saccharum > Saccharum hybrid cultivar. The sequence goes on along the minus strand of JAQSUU010000015.1, from coordinate 27,804,864 downwards.
TGACCGACATCGCGAGGAGGCGGTGGAGCGTCCGCGCCGCGTCGGCAGGGGAGCTGGCGACGGCGAGGAGGCCCGCGGAGGCGGGGGTCAGGGAAAGGGAGAGCGGGAGCGGGGCGCGGAGGTGGAACACGCGCGGGAAGAGGCGGAGGAAGTGGAGCGGACCGCGGCGGTGGAGGCGGAGCGGGAGGCGGCGCGCGAGGTTCGGCAGCGCGAGCGGCTCGGGGGAGGCCCGCAGCGCGTCGATCAGCGGCGACGCCGCAACAAGGGGCAGGTGCGCCGCCGCGAGCCGCTCGAAGGTGTGGTCCAGGTGCCGCGCCGCCACGTGCTGCGCCGCGGTGGTCTTGCCTCGCGCCAGCAGCAGCCGCGCCGCCGGCACCCGCAGCGGCAACGGCATGGGGACGCCCCGCGTCGGCGCGTCCGGCTCCGGCCGGGACCGCGGGCCACTGCCGGGTCGTGGGCTGATGGGCCGATCTGCAGGTACGATCTGGGCCGTTGATCTGAATGGTCTCAGGATGTGGAGATGCAGCGGCCTGCCAGGTGTAAGGGTTTCGGTGCGGAGTCCACCATATTTTCCGCCGAGGTAGATTCGCCGTCAACGAAATTTCAAACGATCCCCGGAGACTGGTTTTTCTACCGGCGCCGGAAACGTCTCGGCTGCTGTTGCGTGGATCATCTGCTCCGGTCTCCTCTTCGAGTTCTGCAGTTGAGCACCTAATCAGGTGAGAGCTGCATACGCGGTTGATTTTCAGTTTATTTTATTTATGTTGTCCCTACTGTTCTGTTGCGGAAACTGGAATTGCGCTTCGCATTGCGTGGGACGTGGGTTGAAGATCGGTGACCGAGGAACTCCGATCCCGTTCCTTCTTTCGTTTTGAAACGAGAGACTCCTGTTCTTGGATCCTGTGAAAGAGGGGGGCTAGTGCTCGAGGAACCCTCATCAGGAAGGAACACTGATGCGGATTCCAAAAGGAGTGATGCGGCATTGCGTGTGTTCACTTTACCCGCTTTTTCTGGATTCCATCCATGGCATTCTCGTTCCTTTCCTTTCCGTGGTTTCTTATTTCGTTGATAAAGAAAAGATTTGTTTCTACCATGCTTAAAAAACATTGTCTACATAGAAAGAACCAGGATATGCCGTACCGTGTTCTGCAGATTTTCTAACTGTGTCATCAAATGTGAAATAATGCACCTCTGAATGTCTATCAGCTTTGCTAGTATAGTTAATTATTTTCTTGATAAACTATAGAAACAAAATTGAATTCAGAAAAACTGTGACCATTCTAGCAGGAAATATACCTTTTTTTCACCAAGAAGAAAATACACCCAAATTTGAGTTAGGGAGGGCTAGGTTGAAGAGGCTCAAACCTTAGTGGTTGCTCCCACCCAACTAGGCTCACTTTCTAAATTGAATTCAGGAATTAGGTGTATATAGACAAGGATCCAAGGTACCATATCATTCATTATTTGCCGGTGAAATCCCTTGCGAAATATCAGGCCAAATAGGTAGGCCACGCCATGAACATGAACCATCAGAGGGTTGCAGCAGTCATGGCCTGTGGTCCCTGCATTTTATTGCACCGACACTGTCCAAGCTTGCCATCAGCCCATCACAAAACTGCAATATTTTTCCCCCTTCCACATGAGGTTTTCTATTTTTCAAGTCAAAAGGAAAAGCAGAAAATGCTGGGAGCAAATGGAGGCCCTACAATCTCTCCCCATAACCCTCTGTGGTGCCCTTTCGCCATTGACCAAATCCTGTCCACCCTCCAATTCTCCATGCAGGCAAAGAACAAGGGGGGCGAACATCCCCTGCGCCAGTGCGTGACGAGGAGATAAAAAAGGGCAACAGCTCAAAAGGAGAGCCTTTTGGTTTTACCCTGCTTCTACTGCAAACAACCATCATGGGCGGGCAAAGCTGCCCAGATCAATGATAGAGTGGGCGACAGTCAGAGAGGGCACAGCAAATTTGCTACGGTGAGAAGGGAATACTGGGACATATATACGGAGTACATCGTTATAAGGTGGGTAATTCCAAGATTTACTGCAGCTCTTGCGTGGCTAATTTCGTTATGTTCATGTTTTTATTAATTCTTGGAATTGTGTTAAGGCTTTCTGTCTGCCATTGAAAATTGTTTTGTCCCCTTCCAATGTAGTCGGTTAAAAGATTATTGGTGACATTGTCTTGAAAAGAGAGATCCTTTTTCTAATCCTAATGATGTAGATACAATGTCCTAAACAAGTTGTTCGGCATTGTGCTCTTGGAGCAAAGCACCAAAAATCCTCTGCATGGAAATGGCAGCTGATTGGTGTTTGTTGCCTAAAGGTCCAAACAAAAAATAAGGCAGTGTTTACTTCCTTCAAAATTCCAAAAATTTTACAAGATTTCCCGTCACATCGAATCTTTGGACGCATGCATGGAGTATTAAATGTAGGTAAAAAAATAACTAATTGTACAATTTGTCTGTAAATGTCGAGACGAATCTTTTGAGCCTAGTTAGTCCATGATTGGATAAATTTTACCAAATAACAACGAAAAGTGCTACAAGAACTTTACACCAACTTTTACACCATCTAAACACTACCTAAATAAAAGTAGGCGCTTGAAACGTCAAAAGATTGTTCAGAAACCAATAGTCCAGACATTTTGTTCAGAAACCAGTATGCCAGAAATCTAGAGCACATTTCTCGTCATGGTCCATGCATACGCAGTCCAAGGATAGAAACGTCACATTCGTGCTAGAGGCCTAATTCCAAGGAGCGAAGACTATTTCTTCTTCGTAATCATCTTCCTCCGAGGATCCACTGCGCTCGCTGGGGGGTCTCCATGGGCAGGCCACACGTGAGCAAGGACAGGCCTTGCCGTCGGTGGCTGCCCGCTTTTTCCTTGATGTCGGCCTCATCTCTCCGGGTGTGGCCTCCATTCACACCCGCTTTCTTCATTTATGAAAGGGGGGACAGGGTTTGCTGGGGGCGCTGCTGACATGTGGGCGTGTTCGGCATCACGCCACCACTTCACTCCCCCCTCACCACTGGCTCTTCTCAGTGCCTGCCTCACTAACCTCACCATTGCTGAAGTGCAGAGCTCGCATAAATAGGCAGGACCCGTGGTGCTCCTCTCCTGTGCCCCTTCCGGCCTTTTCCCCCTCTGGAGCTTGGGGGTACTCCGCCTCTTCTTCGTCGTCTTGGCTTCCTCCAGTACTCTGCCTTCCTGAGCTGGCTTCTTGTTCGCAGGTCAGGTTCCTCCGCTGATTTCGTTTCGTGCGCTTTGTTTCTTGGAGGGGATGGATCCATTAGGAAATGCAACGGCTTCCGCTGAGGGGCATTGATGGGGTCTGCTTCCCATGTCGTTAAATTTTTTGATTCATGGGCATGGGCTGGTGCTTAGCTGCCATTGTCGTGTGGCTTCTGATTTGCCTTTTGCTGGGAATCTGTACTGTTTAGCCTCCTTTGCCCTTTATGCTAGAAGGACATACTTGCCTTCAGCAAGAAGCATAAGTCTGCCATTTTATTTGAGGCGTGCATACGATTCTGCACAGTTTTCTCATCCCGGGGCGAAGCAAAACCTTTTGGAGATTTTATCACGATCTGAGGTTCTTATTGTTAATCTTTTCCTCTGGCTGCTTCTTCTAACTCGTTTTTATGGGTTAGGTTGGTAATTGGTGCCTCTTCAATTTTGGGCAAACATAAATTCAGGTGTTGTTTTAAAATCAGATCAAGCAAATCTGCTATCTCCATCTCCTTCCACTTTCTGAATTTTGTTGTTCTAAGTTCTAAAGTCGTAGCTAGCCACAGAAATTTACTGCCAGTGTTCAAACTAGTTAGTTTTGATCTCACCAAATGGTACAGTATTGTGCCCAAAAACCTCACTGAAGCATGGTAAATTACTAAATTTCAAATATTGATACTTTCTTAGATTTCTTTCACTGCTTATGGTAAAATGAGTTTATCTGGCAGTGCAAACCCTATGCCTTCATCTTCAGTGTTCAGCTCAATTGCTCAAATCAAAGATGTGTAGCCTAAATTTGTCAGTTTAACCCCTCTACTCTGAACTCCGTGAGCTGTTCCTAAATTTGGTGCCTTTCTCCATTAGATCAAATTAAATTCTGTTGACACCTCACTGGTTGTTGGAACTACAGGAGCCATGGCAAAGGACTACCCAGCTTCTCCCAAAGCCCAGCAGCTGCAGGAATCCAAGAAGCAGCGCCTGACATACATCCTCGTTGTAAGCGCGCTCTGCATCGCCTTCTACGTCCTCGGTGCATGGCAGAACACCACGCTTCCAAAGCCCATAGGCAACTCGGCGATCACCCGGGTTGGCTGCGATCCCACTGTCGCCACGGCACAGTCCTCTGGCTCTGTGCCATCGTTTGGGCCAGGCTCCGGCGAGATGCTTGACTTTGACGCACACCACCAGCTCACCATCAACAACACGGACGGCGATGGGGAACTGCAGCAATTCCCGGCATGCCCTCTCAACTTCAGTGAGTACACGCCGTGTGAGGACCGTACGCGCGGGCGCCGGTTCGACCGCGCCATGCTAGTGTACCGGGAGCGCCATTGTCCTGGCAAGGACGAGCAGGTCCGATGCCTCATCCCAGCACCGCCTGGATACAGGACCCCCTTCAAGTGGCCTCATAGCAGGGACTATGCCTATTTCAACAACATCCCCCACAAGGAGCTCAGCATTGAGAAAGCAGTGCAGAACTGGATCCAGGTTGAGGGCGATAAGTTCAAGTTCCCTGGTGGTGGCACTATGTTCCCGCGTGGTGCTGATGCTTACATAGATGATATCGATAAGCTAATCTCATTATCAGATGGAAAGATCAGGACGGCTGTTGACACGGGTTGTGGGGTAAGTGGAAGAATGCCTTGGGTTTAAGTTCTAGTTGTGTGTTGTGATAGTGCTGATGCTTTTGTTGTTGAAGGTTGCTAGTTGGGGAGCTTACTTGCTGAAGAGGAACATCATTGCCATGTCATTTGCGCCAAGAGACACGCACGAAGCTCAGGTGCAATTCGCACTAGAAAGAGGTGTCCCTGCCATCATCGGTGTGATGGGGAAGCACCGGTTGCCTTACCCATCTAGGGCATTTGATATGGCACATTGCTCTCGCTGTCTGATTCCTTGGCATGCACATGGTGAGTACTTCATACCTGTGCCATTTGATCCACTGTGTATCTTTTCTACTTTTCAAGTTGTCCTTGGGTAGAAAATGAACTGACTTAGTGGATGTTCTCTAATTTCCTTTAGATGGACTATACCTTGCTGAAGTCGATAGGATTCTAAGGCCAGGAGGATATTGGATTCTCTCGGGTCCTCCAATCAACTGGAAGACGCACCATGCGGGGTGGGAGAGGACAAAGGAGGACCTCAAGCAAGAGCAAGACAAGATTGAGGATGTCGCGAGGAGCCTTTGCTGGAACAAGGTGGTTGAGAAGAGGGATCTCTCCATCTGGCAGAAGCCTAAGAACCACCTTGAGTGTTCCAACATTAAGAAGACATATAAGACACCCCATATCTGCAAGAGTGACAATCCTGATGCTGCTTGGTATAAAACCGCTTAACCAATAAAAATAGGTGTGATGATCTAATTAGTTGTCTATTACTTATTCCTTTTCCGTTCCATATACAGGTACAGACAGATGGAAGCCTGTGTTACTCCATTGCCTGAAGTAAGCAACCAGGGAGAAGTGGCGGGAGGAGCAGTGGAGAAATGGCCAGAGAGGGCATTCTTAGTTCCCCCCAGGATAAAAAGGGGCATGATTCCAGGATTGGATGCAAAGAAGTTTGATGAGGACAAGAAGTTGTGGGAGAAGAGGGTGGCATACTACAAGCGCACCATACCCATAGCAGAGAATAGATACAGAAATGTGATGGACATGAACGCAAACATGGGTGGGTTCGCTGCTTCTTTAGTAAAGTACCCTGTGTGGGTGATGAATGTCGTCCCTGTTAACTCTGACCGGGACACCCTTGGGGCAATATACGAGCGAGGGTTCATTGGCACATACCAGGATTGGTGTGAAGCTTTCTCAACGTATCCAAGAACCTATGACCTCTTGCATGCTGACAATTTGTTTAGCATCTACCAAGACAGGTAAGGAAATTCTGCACCTCACTCTTTATTTTAGCCATGTTCATGACATTACTGTTTGCTGTCTTCTTGTTACCTTTGTTTTGTTTGGCCATCATTTTGTCAGCCTTGAAAATCATAATCAATTGATAGTTTGCCTTAACCTTTTAAGGAAGACATCACTTACTTTTATCAAAATAATTTTTTAGTGGTTTATGATTATGAGAAGATATTTGAGTTTTGTTCGGCACCTTATCATTTTTCTCGACACCAAGTAATTGTGGAGGTTATGCTAGGCATCTCAGTGCAACATGTTCAACTCTAATTAAATGTGAGATAGCCTTCAGCCTTGCCCAGTCGATGACTGCATGTCCTGCAGTACAATTTACTGTTAATATTGCATTTAACACAGGACTCTAGTTTTAACTGTTATCCTGGCATGTTTTTCTGACATATTTGTTATACTTCTACCACTGCCCCTACGCTCATGTCTTGTGAAACTGACCTTGGTTATTCACATGAGCTCCTCTGTTAGCAAGTGTGGGAGCATTGTTTCAGCTCTGAAATATCCATAATATATGGCATTTTTTTTACAATACACAGGCCCTCATGATATGCTTTCTACTAAACTTTTCAGGTGTGATATAACCGACATCCTCTTGGAGATGGATAGGATATTAAGGCCCGAGGGCACAGCTATCATCCGTGACACAGTTGACGTGCTCACGAAAGTCCAGGCAATAACCAAGCGGATGCGGTGGGAAAGCCGCATCATGGACCACGAGGATGGCCCCTTCAACCCAGAGAAGGTCCTCATGGCAGTTAAGACGTACTGGACTGCCAAAGCAGAGGAGGAGAATTAGCACACAGGCGACACAGCTCACTGAAAGCCTGAACCAGGCTTATTCTACCAGTCGGCGAGGATGGCATCAGGGTTTTGCCATCTCAGCGTAGTATGAGACTGCTTGGTCACATGTTCCTTTCACCTTTCTCTAATTCTTTGTAGCTACAATCAGACGAGAAGTTGAGGGTGGGTTCTGAGGGGTGATTGGACCTCTAGTTGATGCAGGAAACGGTTTTGTAGCAGGGTAAGATTCACTGGTCTTGCGTAGATTCCTGGCCCTGTTCCACGAGGGGTTGAGCTAGGTTTTAGTTTGTAATATGATGGCACCGAGCAGACAGTGTTACCGTATATTGGAGTAACACTAATAGCAATAGGTATTTATTTAGTTTTCCTCTGAACACTGAAGTGCTTGAAAATTGAAATTGAAGGTTCATTTGTCATGCAACCAGATTCTGGTTGTTCAGGCATGATAGTAGCAGTCGATGGTCGCTACTGTGGCTTTCACTTGACAGATTGAGGCCTTGTTTAGATACACTCTAGATTCCAAATTTTTTCACTCTCTCTTCATCACATCAATCTTTGCACGCACACATGAAGCATTAAATATAGATTAAAAAATAACTAATTATACAGTTTAGTTATAAATCACGAGACGAATCTTTTGAGCCTAGTTAGTCCATGATTGGACACTAATTGTCAAATACAAATGAAAGTACTATAGTTAGAAAAATTCTAACTTTTCACGATCTAAACGAGGCCTGAAAGTTGTTCATTTTATGATCTTCTAGCCTGAAGTCTGAACCCCCACAGCAGAAAGAAGACAACAATACGGGTACTAGCTTTATTGCTTCCCTGTCTTGGCCCATGAACACGTTCAGTTGGGTCTCCTTTGTAGAATTTCGCCCACACTACAGAATTCGTCAACAGGCAACAGCCCAAGAGGATTGACGAAATGGCAGGCGCTACGTATTTTCAGTGTCACGGTAATTAACTAAATAATGTAACAATGCATGTGTATATAACTAAAGCATGTATGTATACCTATATGTATATATGACTTAACAAATTCATAGATAAATAAGAAAGGAGCAACATATATATATATGACGTATGTATTTCAAGCAAAGGAAATTAACTAGCATATAATTGGGAAAGGATGACAAATTAACCATGTATATGTATATATGCATTATCTCATTTGTAAATAAATAAGTAGATGATGCATTTCTAGTAATAATAAAGAAATGTCAAAACATAAAGTATACAAACTCGATCACTTGACTCGTCTCGTGCCTCCAACTCGTCAATGCTTTCGGCGCACCACGAGAGCAATTGAACATCTAATTTAGAGTATAATGACCTGCCTTCTTTAATTAAAAAACACAATGATTCTTTGTCCTTTTATTTTTCTTTTCTTTTCTTTTGGCTTAGGGCATGTTTAGTTCAGGGCTGTAAAGTTTTCGGGGATACTGTAGCACATGTGTAACTATAGTAATTAGTATCCACTCATGGACTAATTAGGCTTAAAAGATTCGTCTCGCAAAATACATGCAAACTGTACAATTAGTTATTTTTTAATCTATATTTAATGCTCTATGCATGTGTCCAAACATTCGATGGGATGGACTGTGAAATTTTTGGGTGAGAACTAAACAGAGCCTTAGTGTGCTTGCATGCGTCTTTATTCTTCATCCGCTTTACTAAAACTCTGGCTTTGCTAATCGTGAAATTTCTTATGCCAAAGCTAAAAGCTAATGCTTGTCATTATGCCTCGCCGTCCGCTCTTGAAAGATACGGCTAACAGACCCAACTTGTTTGCCTTTGTTGCCTAATTTCATGCCCAAAAGTCAAAAAAGAAATTGCCAAAATTCTGCAGTGTTTTTAGCAGTCTACTGCCGAGTAAGGCAGTATGAGCTTTCATGCAAAAACAACATGTAGAATCTATATGCCTCCTAACATACTCCGTAGACAACTATTTGGAGTTTCAGACGAACAAAGGGTCGCACGCGTGATGCAACCTTCTTAATAGCAGGTATATTGATTTAATAGGAAACTCATAATACCACAATTCTTTAATTTGTGGATAAAAAAATATAATTAGTGAGTGCACAACCTAAAGATGATTTCATGGACAACTCATATAACACCAAAATTCCTCAATTTGTAGATTACAAATATGAATCAGTGTGCTATCCCTCCGTCCTAAAAAGAGTGCATGTCTTGTTTTCAAGGAGTCAATCAATTTTAAATTTAACTAATTTATAGAAAATAGAATAAACATTTTGAAATAAGTTTACTCTAAAAATATATTGCATGATTAGTTTAGTGATACTTATTCAGTTTCATAACTATTAGTACCTTTTATATGTATTTGATTGATTAAACTCGGGATTTGTTAGCTCCCACTTTTTAGAACATATATGGAGTTTAAATTTGTCTCATAGTATAAAATTTTAGCATATGAGATGGTTGCTTTTCGAAACAGCAGTCTCTTTCTCCTTCACATCATAAAAGATGCTACATAGAACCGTTCAAAAAAAAAAGATGCTACATAGCACATAATGAAATGACCTATACGAGACCTCAAGTACATAAGTGTACTCGCCCTAAAATACCATGCTTGGGTTTGGGCAGGTGAGGATTAGGTTGAGTCCTTTTCTTTGTCCGAGAAATGAATTTCGGATCCAATTCCAATTAGTGGGAAAAGGTTTTGTCAGGTTCTGTGCACTCATTGCGTGCTGGCACTTTAGTTTGCAGCGAGATTTCCGGACATCTTCTCCTAACACCCAGGTGGACTTGGACTTTCGACTCCACCACGCCAGTCGCCAGCTGCAGTTGATTCAAGACGGAGCTGGTAGGCGTGTGTGGAACTAAAATTATTTTTTGATCAACCCGATGCTTCCAATGACCTCATGCGTACGTCAAACGTCAACCACCGCAACCATCCATCAATAAACGTGCGCGAGGACTTCCGAAGCTAATAGCATGGCATGGCAGATTTGGCCCGAACCAATTTTCTTTTCTTTTCTTTTCGTTTCGTTTCTTTTCTTTTTATTTAAGGTTGGTTTGTTTGGTAGGTAGTTCTTGCTTGGTTGAAGGTCATCACTCATCAGAAGGTTAGGAAGGGGAAGGAACCAACGCTGGGCATTCGGGTTACCTGAAAAATTCGGGTCAGGTAATTCGGGTAGTTGGAAATTCAGGTATTAAAAATTACTGCCCGATTTTTGCCCTGAAAAAGCATTACCTAAAATTTCGGGTACCCGATAATTCGGGTTCGGGTTTTACCCGATATACCCGAAATTGACAAAACAAACCAGTTTGGAAGAATTCAAGTACCATTTTAAAGCAAAAAACAATAGTCCTATAAATCACATCATGTCTTCATATCAATTACCAACAAATCAATTATCAAGTTAGCATAAATCTACATTAATTCATACCAAATAATATATTTGTATGGCATTAAAATACTTCGTGTCTTCATATTAGGAATAGAAGAGCAAATATTTGAGATATTTTGGGTAATTTAGGTAGTTCGGGTACCGGGAAACATTACCCGAATTACCCAAGCTAATTTCAGGTTTTTACAATCACTATCCGAAATTGTGATCGGGTATTTCTGATTTAGATACTTCAAGTCTGGGTTCGGGTAATTCGGGTTCGGGAATTGGGTATCGAGTATTTTGCCCACCCTTAGAAGGAACATTTGTGGAGCTGCTCTTTTTTGTTGAGAAATTTGTGGAGTGTTTTCATTCAGTAGTTGGGCCTTTGAATTTAAGGGATCGTTTTGGCATGCTTATCCAACCCTGGCTAGATCAAGCTGTACAAACCCTAGTTAGATCAAGCACTACAAAAGTCATTTGTATTGCCTTTTTTTATCATCAATCATCTGCGTAGTCTAATTCTAGTTGAACGTATTGTAATGGGAAGAAGAATCCAAGTCTTGCAACACATTTTTTCCTTGTTCTTCACTCAGTTGACTTTTTTTTTGGGATTAGATAGAGAAATAAAATATCTTGTCAATGTTTTCAAGTACAAAAAAATGATAGATAAGGTGATTGAAAAAAAATGCTTCCATTATGTGCTCATTTTTCGCTCAACTATGCAAGTTCGACACGGACATAAGAATGTGTACATGCTCCGGATATTACAGTGGAATATGCTCAAAAGCCAGTTGTCCCTTGCACTCGGAATTTTCCATTAATGTAAACTACTTGCGGATCTTTTGCTAATTATTATGTGGGCCTTGGCAGTTGGCACGTTAATTGCTCACGAATTTCCTCTGACAATATCAGATATCCCTCGAAAGCTTGATGGGAAAGCGAGTCTCGGCTGGCTAGCTCAGCGCGAATCAGATGCGTTAGCGTTAACGCGCTTGTGATGGCCATAGTTTACACTTGATAACAATTAATCGTTATATAGTATATTGCAAAAAGAAAGAAGGTAATTTACAGGAACAAAACTACTATATAGGAGTAGTACTTTTGCAGAGATAGGAGATAGTTGTATTAGCAAAGTATATATTGACGTACAAGGAAAGGAAAAGAAAAGCTAAGGTTAAAGATGAACATCATCCTCTCTAGATCTTTACACTTGAGATCGACCATCATCACAAATTTTTCGTCATCATCGTCAACACCTAGCTACATGCATCGTCCTCCCATCCATGTCTCTCGCCACAAAGCTTCAAACCAATCGTATTCTATCGATGAACCCTCACACACAAAGCAACGCGAGAGGGAGGGAGGACGAGCCAAACCAAAAGCTAATTAAAGCAACCGCCTCGACGGTCCGTCGTCTCGTCAGGCGCGGAAGCAGCCGACGAAGCGCGGGAGGTGCAGGTGGATGTGGTGGTGGTGCGCGGGTCCTCCTCCGACGTTTGCCAGGGAGCCGCCGTCGAGGTCGACGAGGTGCTGGGCGCAGGAGGAGGTGCCGTGGAGGTCCTGGCCGATGAGGTGCTCGACCTGGACGAAGCGGTCGACGCGGCAGGGGATGGCGATGGCGCCCTGGTGGCGGAAGCCGTACTCGCGCTCGGCCTCCTCCAGCAGCGCGCCGAAGAGCGGGTGCTTGAGGTGGCCCAGCGGGACCGCGAACCGGCGCTGCTCCTCCCCCTCCAGGCCCACGCGCACCCCTTGGGCGCCGCCATCTGCTGCTGGTGCTTGCCGTGCATGATCGTCGCCAGGCAGGCCAGATCGACCGACCGACCAAGGAGCGAGCTCGGTGTTCCTAGCTTGGTTGGTTGCTCGATCAGGAAGAAATTAAACTCGGGGGCTGGTGGTTAGAGGGAGGAAGAGAAGGGCCAGGGATCGGAGCTGGAGATGGCGAGGCGGAAGACGGTGAGGGAGGAGTCGCGGAGGGAGGTGGGCACGTTGGACATGGCCTACTCCTCCACTTTTGTCTCTTCTCAACGACGACGACGGCGGGCGATTCGGGTCTGCCTCTGCGTGGCTTGTTTGCGAGGCGAGCAGCGAGGGAGGTTGGGAGGCGGAGGGCCGCGGCTTTTATAGCCCCCGCGCACGCCGCCAGGTGGGGTTGGTGTTGGTGTTGGGTTCTCACGCACCGGGTCTCCGTGCGTGTTTGTGTCTCCGATTCCGAGCCGGGTCCCCTGGAGCTGGAGACGTGCGCGTCGCGGCCCGCGCGGCTGGACTTTAGCCTCTGTCGTCTGCCTGCGACCGCGGAAGCGGAAGCGGAGGCGGTGCTATTGGAAGGTGCCATATGCGTGTCAGCGTGTGCGTTTCTTTTCTTTGGGGATAAGGAAGGTTGCGAGCGCGCGGGGTGGACGTGGATCAAGGCTTCAGGGGACCGGCCGGCCGCCGTGCAGCTTCCGGGTCTTGCCGGGAGCAGCAGGATTAGCAGCGCACCCGCCTAAATTAATAGTGACGCGCGTGTACCCGTAGACTGAGCAGCGCACGTACGTATTCTGACATACTTTCTTCTTTCTTTCTTATGTCTAGCTTTTCACTATCCACTTTTCACTTTTCACTGTCCAGTTTTTCTCCCATCTAGATTCTACGATCTTTTTTTTTTCTCCTTCAGGATAGCGGGTTTGTGGAAGATGAAAAGGGCGGGGAGATGGTTTGACATCGGAAGTGAAAGTATTATTTTTAAAAATTCATATACCTTATATTCATTAATACTTTATACAGGATTAATAATTCAACCGATACAGAAAAATGAAAATTGGTTATCATAAAAAAAGAGAAAAAAAAGTACATCTTATTTGTCAACATACAAATAGCTAATATAAAGCACATGCGGCTTCCGTTTTCTTCAATACCAAAATAGTTGTCATTAATATCTAAAAAAACAATACAAGGTAAACAAATTAAAAAACGCATGAAGTTATATAAACTTCGTACTAAGTTCAAAATTTTGTACTGCAAGATTAAAAAATTTAAACTATCACATTATATAACTTTGCACTGCTAGGTTTAAAACTTTACACTCAGAATTTATAAAACTTTGAAATTTAATATTGCAAACTTTATACTTCTAGCTACAAAACATTAAACTATGACATTTTAAAATTTGTGCTGCCATGTTTAAAACTTTACACTAAGAATTTATAAATTTTCAACTATGACACAACAAACTTTGTACTGTTAGATTCAAAACTTTACATTTAAAATTCATAAACTTTGAACCATCATATTATAAACCTTGTAATGCTAGGTTAAAAACTTTGAACCATCATATTATAAACTTTGTAATGAGGTTCAAAAACTTTACAATCATAATTTATAAACTTTGAACTATCACATTACAAACTTTATAATGTTAGGTTCAAAACTGTACACTTAAAATTTATAAACTTTGAACTATGACATTACAAACTTTATACTGCTAGGTTCAAAACTTCGAACAATCATATTATAAACTTTATGCTGCTAGATTCAGAAATTTACACTTAGAGTTTACAAACTTTAAACTCTGACATTACAAACTTTGTAGTGGTAGGTTCAAAACTTTAAACTAACACATTGTAAACTTTTGTTCTAATGTAAGGTTCAAAACTTTATAATTCTAAAATTTACATTTTAAATTCAAAAACATTATACTAGCATCTTTAAAAACTTTGTACTTTAAGAATTAAAAATTTATATTTTAAACTTTGTTTTTAAAATTGAGGAACTTTATACTAGCACATTTAAAACTTTGTATTTCAAACTTAAAAACTCTGTAATTTTAAACTTTATATTAGCATATTTAAAAATTTGTAATTCAAAGATTTAAAACTTTATAATTTTAAACTTTATTTTATACTGACTCATTTGAAACTTTGTACTGAGATGCTATGAACTTTGTACACCTAAAATGGAACTTTGTAATTTAAAACTTTGCACCAAATTTTTAAAAACTTTTTACTACCACATTCGAAACTTTATATACCTGAGTGCAAACTTTATGAACATGTAAATTATCTTGAAACATATCCAATATGGGTCTAGTTTTACAGTTCTCGTTGTAACGAACGTACTAGTGCAAACGGAATTATAAAAGAATGCTTCATAAGAAAGTTATCACATTTTAAAATTTGTATACCATTTGTAAATAAAAAAACAGCTCTGACACAGAACCCACGTGACCCTCTCCCTTCACACGCTCATCGCTCGGTCCTGGCTTCCGCTTGCGCCACGCGTCTGCACTTCCACTGTTTACTCTCCACGCTCGTACCTTGTCTCCGCTTTTCTTGAGGCCACACGTCTGTGCGCTGGTACATGGCGCAGCACACGCGCGCCAAATAGTGATTGGGGGGTCTTGCGGACTTGCGGTTGCGGGTTGCGGCGGGGAGGGCCGCGTTGGGTTCAGATGGATGGCGGTCAGGCTTGGCTTCGGGGGCGCGCGGCCTTGACGTAGCCTTGACGATCTCTCCTGGTGCAGTATTGGACTCGTTTTGGCTTTTCTTCTGTATATATCATTTGGTGGACCGGGACACGGCACGATCGATGAGTTTCAAGGTTCATTCAATCATAGGTGATTTGGCGCTTGGACGAAATTGTTTTCTCGTTTGGAAACAGTATGGCGGCGACAACGAAAAGGTTGACGATCGCGGCTGCCCAACGCCCCAACGCGCACATGTTGTTGCCGCCCTTCGTTGATCCGTTCGCTGGGACGTTTCGGAGTGGACTGAGATGGGGAGGTTCCTTATTTGCTGATGATGCCACCCATAACAAACTAGCCAAATGCATGGCTCACTTTCAAATTCGCACTTTAGTCAATGCTGCTCTCTCTAGAAGTCTAGAGCCTCGCTATACACGACGATGATCAGTTCACCGGCACCATGGTTTTACACTGTTGCCTGCAGGCTGCAGGTCGGTGGACACATGAATGCCTGGCGTACACGTTTGGCATAGCTGTTGGATTATAGTAGTATCAATTAATTAGTATTCCTTCGCTCATAATGTCGATGTACTATATATACGACTCCTATGTTTTTGTCTAACGTTTTATGTAAAAGAATTGCGCAAGACACAGAAACAACTACACACGTCGCATGCATGCCGCTGAGACGGGCCGACGGCCGACATACGGGTTCAGTGGCCAAGCCGTCACCTCAACGAGGCTTGCTAAGAAGCATGTATATACACCTCAATTTATATGTGTCGGAACGAAATAGAATGAAATTTAGTTCAATTCCATTTCAATCCACTTCAGATCTTGTTTGGATGCATATGTATCCACTTCAATCCAAATGTATTGGAGTGAAATGAAATGGAATTTAGTTCAATTCCACTCATTTTCACTTCAACACATATTACTTAAAGAATACGTACGCATCCAAATGAGACCTTAATACATATGAATTGAGATGAATACATACACGTCAACAAGCCCTTCGCCTTATGATTATCCTCTCCTCTGCGAGGAAAGACGATGTTTCGTCCGGTTCCGCGCACCTTCACCTGACGTCTGTACTCGGGGGCCTGCCGACCGATCGGAAGCGTCACGCACTGCCTCGGGCCCTCGTCACGAAGCTCCTGCAGATTCTGGTGCTGCTGCTGCCCGCTGTTGCTGGGCGACGGGCGTGGGCGTGGGCGGTCGCGAGATCTTTCGTCCAGGATCCGGCCATCCAACCGGGAAGAGAGGGCTCCGGCGTGCGCCACATGCATGCTTGTGTGGCTAGCTGCAACAACTGCAACTCACGGTCACCCGGTACGTGCGGCCGCGTGCGTTCGTTCCACAATAAATTCTACACTACAGTAGACGAGACGCATACATGCATCGCCCTCACGCATAAATGTCGATCGACACGCCGGTTAATTTGGATTCTCGTCTTGTCCCGTCAGTCCGTCACAGGTGCGGTGCGTGGTGACGATTATTCGGCCATGTATCAGCAGTGACGTTATTCCAAGCTTATCGAGCAAGCCCGATCGATAGGGCTCCTCTGTCCACGGTCACGAACCTGGATGATGACGAGTAGTCGAGCTGTGTGTGCATGGCGGATGCCGAGAGGGTGGTGGGTGGTTGATGGCGCCGCCAATCCACATCCACCTGCTAGCTAGCTACTGCCCGTGTTTAAAATGTTCATTCTGGCCATCATTCTGGCCACCTCGGTCATACGGCACGACTGACCGCGGCAACCTTTGGCATCTTGCACACACGCTGATACATCCACAAGGCTGCGTAGCGCAGCCACACGGGGCTTAGCTTTTGTCATCCCACCATCTCAAGCCGAGCGGCCTAGCCAATTACGCTGCAGGCTAGCTGGCTGACTCTAGAGTTTGGTGGGAGTGGACCTGGCACAAGACCAGTAAAGAAAAACCGATGCTACGAAGTTGCTTGTAAAATTGCTATAGATCGAGACATGCAGAGAGGAGATTTTATTGTTGGCGATCATGTAGAGAGGATTTTGTACTGCTACTAGTTTCGTGGTGACCGGAAAAATGAGATGGATGTGCAGACTGCGCCTAGTGTCCACCTGTCAGGAAACGTGTGTTAAAAATCACCTGTCAGGAGTACATACAAACTATTAATTAGCCACGTCCCCCCGCTAATCACGACGCATCGACATCGTTGCTGTCACATAATTAAGTGGCCAATTAACGTCGGACTTGACCCGTTGACTTGAACCGCATCAATCCCATCCCACTGGACCGCACCGCACCACAATGGAACCACGCGTGTCCTTTCCAGCGGTCGTGTAGCCCCAACGCCATCGATCAAGATCAACTAACCCCACATGAAACACGGCCAGCGATCAAGACAAACCGGTAAACCCCACACGAAACACGCCCAATCACTATTTGGCGCGCGTGCGCTGCACCATACAGGAGCGCACGGACACGTGGCGCAAAGAAAGTGGAGACCGAGTGATGAACGTGGAGGGTGGACAACAATGTATGAACGCGTGACGCAAGTGGAAGCAGGAACCGAGCGACGAGCGTGTGAAAGGGAGAGGGTCACGTGGGTTGTGTGTCAGAGCTGTGCTTTTGGATTTACAAATAATATACAAACTTTAAAATATGATAACTTTCTTGTAAAGCATCATTTTGTAATTCTGTTTACACCAGTACGTTCATTATAACGAGATCTATAAAACTAGACCCATATTGGATATGTTTCAAGATAATTTACGTGTTCATAAAGTTTTACACTCAGGTGTACAAAGTTTCGAATAGGGTAGTAAAAAGTTTTCAAAAATTTGGTGTAAAGTTTTAAATTACAAAGCTCCATTTTAGGTGTACAAAGTTCATAGCATGTCAGTACAAAGTTTCAAATGAGTCAGTATAAAATTTCTGAATTTAGGTGTAGAGTTTTGAAATCCCAAAGTTTTAAACCTATGAGTATAGAGTTTATAATATTTTAAATGTGTTGGTATAAAGTTCTGAATACAAAATGTAAAGTTTTAAACTATAAAGTTTTAAACCTTGAAATAAAAAGTTCTAAATATGTTAGTATAATGTTTTTAAATTTTAAAAATAAAGTTTAAAATTATAAAGTTTTAAATCTTGAAATACAAATTTTTAAATATGCTAATATAAAGTTTAAAATTACAAAGTTTTTAAGCTTGAAATACAAAGTTTTAAATGTGTTAGTATAAAGTTCCTCAATTTTAAAAACAATGTTTAAAATATAAATTTTTAATTCTTAAAGTACAAAGTTTTTAAAGGTGCTAGTATAAAGTTCCTGAATTTAAAAATATAAATTTTAGAATTACATAGTTTTGAACCTTTGCATTAGAATGAAAGTTTATAATGTGTTAGTTTAAAGTTTTGAACCTACCACTACAAAGTTTGTAATATCAGAGTTTAAAGTTTATAAACTCTGAGTGTAAAGTTCTGAATCTAGCAGCATAAAGTTTATAATATGATAGTTCAAAGTTTTGAACCTATTAGTAAAGTTTATAATATCATAGTTTAAAGTTTATAAATTTTAAGTGTACAGTTTTGAACCTAGCAGTATAAAGTTTGTAATGCGCTAGTTCAAAGTTTATAAATTATGATTGTAAAGTTTTTGAATCTCATTACAAAGTTTGTAGCGTGATAGTTCAAATTTTTTAATTTAGCATTACAAAGTTTATAATGTGATGGTTCAAAGTTTATGAATTTTAAATGTAAAGTTTTGAATCTAGCAGTACAAAATTTGTTGTGTCATAGTTGAAAATTTATAAATTCTTAGTGTAAAGTTTTAAACATGGCAGCACAAATTTTAAAATGCATAGTTTAATGTTTTGTAGCTAGAAGTATAAAGTTTGCAATATCAAAGTTTAAAGTTTTATAAATTATGAGTGTAAAGTTTTAAACCTAACAGTATAAAGTTTTATAATGTGATAGTTTAAAATTTTGAATCTAGCGGTACAAAAATTTGAACTTAGTACGAAGTTTATAAATCTTCATGCATTTTTTATTTTTGTTTACCTTGTATTGTTTTTTCCAGGGTATGAATGACAACTATTTTAGTATTGAAGAAAACGGAAGCCACATGTGCTTTATATTAGCTATTTGTATGTTGACAAACAAGATGTAACTTTGTTTCCTAGTTTTTTTTCATGATAACCAATTTTATTTTTTTATATCGGTTGAATTATCAATCATGTATAAAGTATTATGGAACATAAGGTATATGAATTTTTAAAAATACTACTTCCACTTCCATATGGATGTCAAACCATCTCCCTACTATTTTTATCTCCCACAAACCCGCTATTCCGAAAGAGAAAAAATAGTTCATAAAATCCAAATGGGACCATTGGCCCAGAATTTAGACAGGAGAAAACTGAACTCCAAAAGCTAAATTGGTCTTAAACTGGACTCCAAAATCTAGACGGGAGAAAACTGAACAGTAGAAAGCGGAAAGTGAACGGTAAAAAAGTGAAAACCGCACTGTTACAAAGAAAGAAGAAAAACACGCGCTGCTATTACTTCCTACGCCCGTGCGCCGAGAACGTTCAGAGCGCACACGCGCCGAGGAGTAGTCCCGCGAAACACGGCCACCTGGGAATAATCAACCGTGCGCACCCAAGGACGGCCACGACCCCGCGTCGCATTGACATGGCCTGCCCCGCACCCGTGCGCTGTGGAAGGCAAGCGCCTCTCTCGCGACGACGTGATGGGGGAGAGGCCGGCTGGCGCACAGCACAGCTGTTAGCCGCAGGCGTGAAATTCTCTGGAAGTGGAGTGTGAGGTTGGCTGCGCACTACCACGCCAGACGGCCAGACGGATGGAAGCTGGCTAGGTGGGTACGGTGTCGCACGGTGCGCGGGCCGCGGAAGAATCGGTCCATCTCCCGGCGTCTCGGCACCGGACGCGCGGGGGGGAGGCGGTGCCTGCGCCACGCGCCGACCAACGCCGCCTTCTGGGCCGCTCGATGCGTCACGAGCCCTTGGAGGAGGCTTTCAACTCCTGGAAGCTGAGGGGATGAGAAAGTCTGGGTCCCGCCTGCTACCTGCCCTGCGCGTTCTTGGACCCGGGCTACGCGCGTGTGCGTGCACCTGTACCGCCCGGGTGCCCGGGTGGGGTCGGGCGAGTCAGATATGGCAGTTGGAGTGGTAAAATCCCCCTTGCGGGATTTGGAAGCCGACTGCACGCCGAGTTCGTGCCCGCGCACCCATTCCAGATGATCCTGATTCACAGATGGCAAGGAGACTCGTGCGGTGCACGTAACAGTAAAAGGTTGCCAACTTGCCATCGTCCGATTCACCCGATGATTGGGATTCGACTTTCACCCTTACTGTATGACTTTGTACAGTACGAATTTTCCATCATCGCGTGTCCTGACGGCGGGACAATCTGGGGAAGGTAGTTGACGCGCCGAGGGCGGTCTCGCTCCCGGCGATGCGTGGACACGTCGCCTGGGGCCCAAGTTCGGTGGCGTCGGTCGTACCTCGTACGCATGGGCATGGCAGGAGCTAGCGGCAGGTCTGCTTGCTTGCAGGCCACCTGACGGGGTGCTACTGCGACGTCGGGTTGTGGCGTGAGGGTGGGCCCTGCGCGCGCCTAGCTCGCCCGCCTTGAAACATGATGGCGCTTGCTGCGTGCGTCGGCAAACTCGGCACCGGCAGGCGTATTGATTTCGTGTGGGACGCGGGGACGGCGGACGGGGGGAGGGGGGATCGGGGGGAGGCACTAGGCAGGCACGGCCGCAGAACCGGCGCTTGCGTTGCGTGCCGCCCGGGTGGTGTGTGCCGTTTGGGGCTGCTCGATCTGTTGTCTTGTACTAGCGCACGTCTATACATTGCGTGAGGCGGTGAGCTGAGGCCGCCCGGCGAAGTGACAAGTTTACATTTTGCAAATATTTCAAGACAAGCAAATATAAACCTTAATTATTATTACGTGGTGTGAGGCGCCCACACCCAATTGAGCTCGAGTCTTCGATTAAACTCGGTTTCGTCGATTATCTTTAACAGATTCTATCGAAGTTACGTAATAAGGAGTATATGAGTAATTGAGCATTGTATGTCCAATATTCCGTAAAAGAAAAGTTTAAGCTAATAAAAATGGCAATTATTCTGTTAGTATACACAGGCGTAGTATACTACAAGACATTGTGGTTTTATATGCATGCTTCTTTATTACATCATCATGTCTTTTGTAACGCTTGCTCCTCCCAAAGTCACATGGTGCATGCGTGGTTGATGTGATTGCTAATTGCGATCGAGTTCTGCTGATCGTCATTCCGTGTTTTTTGGAGGTCTGCAGGACTGCAGACTGCAGCTGCAAGGGATAGGACTAAGCTGTCTCATACCTACTGAACACGCAGATTTTCTAGAATATTATATACGTATATATCAACTGACATGAAAAACGCATAACTTGCACAGGCAGGCAGGCAGGTAGGCCGGCTTGATTCGTGACGCTTTTTTTTTTTTTTGCGATGGATTCGTGACGCATTAGTCACGAGACATGCGCTGTAGTACAAGTCAAAACACAGCGATTTGTCTATGCTCCGTTGCGGTGCTTACCAGCGGTGGTTGGCAAGCTTTGCGCTGGTACGCGCATATGCCACCCTTGCACCGCATCTGCATGGAGAGAACAGAAAATTCAGTTTTCTCTGAAGTTCGCCCAATCCAATCATGCAGTTCACAGCTGCCAGGAGAGCGAGAACAAGTGTTATTTTTAAAGGGCGACTGACACCGTCGTATATATGATTTTATAACCAAATGGTGCAGGATTAGAATACTACACACTACACCACATCGAAGAGAGGATTTTATATAAGATGAAGACTAGCTAAACGTCAACTGAGACGGGCCTTATCTTAGCTCACATCAAAGGCGGCGTAGCTGTTGCCGGCAATTGGCCAGAACGAAGCGTTGACACTTCGAGATGATCAAACTTGAGGGATCTGTATGTATGTATCATTATTAAACTACGCACGGCAGCCACACAATTGCAGTTTAGGTGGCGATGCAGTTGCAACGGCATGCAGGGTCTCGCGTATGGTCCGATCAGTTCGGAACGGTTCGTGTTCTGGGGCGCTAGCTTTTCTAGACTAGAGATCCACCGGATAGGCGCTGTTGTATGACTGTTTTATTTTCCTTTCATCCATAGTTATGGATTCCATTCCGGTACCGGCCGGAATGACCGGTATATCCCGTTCCAACAGTCAAACCGAGATGCAGATAACTCAATCCCGTACCGGCCAAATTACCGGCCATTCCGGCCGTTCCTCTCTGTACCGGCCGGAATTTAATTTCCGGCTGTATCGGTACCGGATGCAAAGGCTATGGATTTGAGTGATCCAGTGCTCTCTGCCAACGCACACTGCCCAACGCTGCATAGAGTGCTCAGTCTCTCACCTCTCAAGTCTCTGCACTATACAGTGAAGCTACAGAAGTAGGAGTACTCCGTAGTACTGTCTTTTGCTTTCACTGCATGTGACCACGGTTAATGATTGGTAATTTTGGTGCAAAGTATCGTGCATGTATAAAGGCATAAATTAATAAATATACCACCATATGCTTAAATCTTAATATAAAAATAAATATATACAAGTAGATAAATATATTTAAATTTATTTATTACACTCCGAAATGGTATACCGGTATTATCCGGTACCGAAACATTTCGTACCAATAGCCAAACCGGAATGACATCCGGAATGGTATTTATAAGTATGCTTTCATCTCCTGTTTTTGGCTTAGGCCTTTAACTCTGCTATGTGCTATACTATTTTTTTAGATTAACTCTGTTATATATCCTACTATAAAAGAGCGAGTAATTTGTAGGAGGCTCTCCCTCCGTAATTACCGTTGGATCTATACGTTGTGCTATATGAGCCATCCGTCGTCTGAGATCTTATATCTTACTCTCCCTCATTAATAACCCTTTGATCCAGACGACATGCAATATGAGCCTTCCGTTGTCCTGAGATCTTAGATTACTGGCAGCTTGGTTTTTGTGGCCCGGCGTGTGCGCTTGTTTAGGACTTTACATGACATACTATAGGAGTTCAAGATTGATACGTGTAGGTCGAGGTATATGGAAGGCATCAGGTCTGAGATCTCGGCAGGTGATTTGGAGATTGGATTAATTCTGAGTCTGATACAAACTCAAGAAGTAGAAAATTAAAGATCGAAACATGTGGAACCCAAATTAAATATAGCAAATATGATTACCCAGACAGCAACAAGCACGGCGGCGATGACGCTGCTCGGGCGGTAGGGCGAACTCCTGGAGCTGCTCACCTTGCCGTCGTCTCCGCCGGCTAATAATCTGAGTCCGCCGTCAGATCGTGCTAGAGCCTCCTCATCGTACGTGGTGGCCGAGGTCCGCCGAAAGGAGGTCGTACGTGGTGGGGGACGACGTGTTCCGCCTGGCAGCGGTACCCACGCCTCGGCGCGACGCTCGCCATGGGCCAGTGCCGGAAGGAGGCGAATGTGGTGGACAGCCCACCCGCATCCGGTTCGCCACAAACATCGTCAGATCCGATCCGGCGCAGCATAACGACACAGCAACCTGCTCGGACCTGTCCTGGCGCTACCCATTCAGGCAGTCGTGCCTTGCAAAATGGCCACAACGCTAATCGCAGAATCATATCATCCGATCTGATCGTCGGCTAACTAGGTCATTGTTCAGACTTCGACGTCAACTGAGGTCATGCAGGACTCAAAACGCCAGGTTCAGGTATTTACAATGAGTTTCAAATGATGCCTTGTATTAGCTACGTGCTTCTAATTCCTTCGTGTTATTTTAGGATAGTTTCAAAATTTTATGTTCTACGACTATACTTGACACCATCCACTAATAATATGTTTATATATACATAAAAAATCTATATGGTCTCCGAGCTACTACCGGTTAATCATATGGAAAATAATATTATGCATGCATCATTGGAATATAAAGACTAACACTACTAATGCTGCAAAAAAATTAAAGCATCCTAATATGGATGCACCGCCGCCTACCGCGGATCGTTCGGAAAAAGAAAAAATAATACACGTCAAGATGCATGCATGCAACTAATAAATAGATTAATTGAAAAAAGGAAAATATAGATGCATGCAACTATAATAAATAAATTAATTGAGAAAAGTAGAATAATATGAAGGCACCTCAGTACGGATGTATGCATGCGTATTTATTAGCAATTAAAAAGAAAATAATAAAAAACTGAACAAACATGATTTTGTTTGTTATGACAAACAAGAAAAAACTAGCAAACGCAAATTGTCAATAAACAACAACTGCAACGTGGAGATGGAAATAAAATCAAGAAACGTCCAATACAAACACGTGCGTGTCAATTCAATTAACATTTCCATTGCATTATTCAAATAGATTTTAGAAACACGTGTGTGTCGCACGTGCATATTTGCTAGTTAATACAAATGCGCAATGCGGCATGTTTCATGCCAGTTAACTGTTATGTTAAAAAGAATTAGAAACGGCTTGTTAGCTGCTGTGCTGCTGCAGAATCAACGGCAGCTGGCTAATAATTAAGGTTCGACTGGAAACGACCTATGTTTTAAATCTGTGCAAAGGGCAGCGACCGATTTGCCCCATTTGGCAATACTGAACAAATCTGTGCACCGTATTAGCCCCATTTGGCAATACTGAACTGATCTTCTCTCCAAAGACCACAGATATACGCACAGGTTTTTTTATTTCATTTTTCGATTCACGTATAGAAAATAGAAAAATCTAGCATTCGTGGGAACACAAAGGGCAGCGATTGATTTGGCCCTTGTTTATTCCAAAGTTTGCCTCCCAAATTCACTATGCAGAATTCCTATTCCTCGTCACATCAAAATACCGGCACATATATGGAGTACTAAATATAGATGAAATCAAAAACTAATTACACAGTTTTGTTGTACTTTGCGAGACGAACATTTTAAGTCTAATTAATCAATATTTGGACAATTATTACCAAATAAAAACAAAATTGCTACAGTATGACGGGACACTTACTATGCAAAGTTTGCCTCCAAACTTTGCCCTTGTTCAGATCCCGATTCGGGGACCCCCGATTCGCTACAGTAAGCTACAGTGCGCATTAAGTGCGCACTGTAGCAATTTGTTTGTATTTGGTAAAAATTGTCCAAATTTTGACTAATTAGGCTCAAAATGTTCGTCTCGCAAAGTACAATAAAACTGTGCAATTAGTTTTAAATTTCATCTACATTTAATACTCCATGCATGTGCCGGTATTTTGATGTGATGGGAATCTTCTTTTTGCATAGTGAATTTTGGGTTGGATTTGGGAACTAAACAAGGGCTTTGTCATCTAAACAAGGCCTTGCTACCGGTGTGCCAGTGCCTCACTCTGGTCAAAGATCCACGCCATGTCGCCGTGTGAAATTAAATGTAAGCGAAGGTGGAACAGGAATTACACCAGTTGACCGAGCAAGCAAACTGCGCATCGAAGTGGAACACGAATCCTTCGCCGGATGTGGTCGTCGATGGCGAGTTGGCGCCAATGGTTGCCCCTGCATGCCTCGTGGACTGTAGTAGACTGGTTCCTCCGTCATTGCTTCGTACCCCGTATTTTTTTGGGCTCAGCATAGCAATCGGGTTCGAAGTTCTAAGGAAACTTAAACTCTAGGGGGTTTTTTAGACTTAAATCTGATAAAAACACCGTATTTTTATCTGGTGTTGAAGTTCTAAGAGGAAACTTAAACTCCATTGATAGTTTAGGATTGATAGTTCAGGATGGAAAAGGACTTTGTGCAAACCCAAGTGTTGCTGCGATCCATTAGCGCGTGATGGGCTCATGATCTCCTGAAGAAAATACAAAAAAGGGCCCTCGTACGGGCTCAAAAGCGAAGCAGTTCCTGCTAACTATGGGCCTTTACCTTAGCAATTGTAGGCTGTGAAGGTTCGAATGAGTTCGACCCATACCTTTTGGGCTTCATTTCGCGTTAGTCAAGCGGCCAGTCTACTGGAAGCATTTTCATGTTTCAAAAAGAAAAAAAAGGAAGCATTTTCATTTTCGGAGTGTCGGAAGTCGCACACTGCATTTCTCATTGTATACCCTGCCTGAATAAAGTGCCGCCGCCTCTTGTTACATCCTGTCGGAAATATAATTACATATAGATTTGCCCTAGGTATTTTTAGCTTTGACCCTTCCAAAGTTTTACATACATATACTGTTAAGCCGGTATCCCCAGCGTACTTGTTTGTAAGAACTCACTTGCTTTCTAAAAGCAGAGATATCCCTCCTTTCAAAAAGAAGCATACATATACTGGCAGAATTTCATAATATATAAAGATTTATATATAAGATAATACTTCCTCCATTTTAAATTATAGATAATTCGATTTTCTTGGAGAATCAAAGTATCTCAAGTTTAACCATTATAGAGAGAACTATAAATATTTATGACATCAAATAGATATGCTATGAAAATATAATTAATGAAGTACTTAGTTGGTATCATAAATATTATTATTTTACTTTATAAATTTGATCAAACTTAAGATGTTTTGATCCTCTAAAAAAGTTAGAATGAATTATAATTTGAGATGGAGAAAGCATGAGACATTACTGGAGTGTTTAGTTTAGTCTCTGTCACATCAAACATTCGAATGCTAATTAGAAAGACTAAACATGAGATAATTATGAAACTAATTACACAAATGGAGACTAATTTGTGACAGGTTAATATGCCTGGCGATGCAATTGGATACCAACAGGTTAATTTGTGGAAAACCGGACTGGAAGGGGAGGGGAGGAGCGGTAGCGGCGGTGCTAGCCTGCTAGGAGGCGGAGGCGGCGCCAGTTGCGGGACGCCGCGGAGGGTTGGAGGCGCCAGAGATCGAGCGAAGCGGGCGCTGTATGTGCGAGGCTGCTGCGCGGGAGGAAGGAGGGGATAGCGGAGAGGACCTGGGCGGCGGAGAGGACGGCAGCGGCGGTGTCGATGCGGGTCTGGAGGCGGCCCCCCGCAAGAGCTGCGCGAGGATAGAGGGAGGCGTCGTTTTTTGTTTGGGCCAGGTGAAGAGGCTTCGGGAAGCAGGAGAGGTGGCGAGGTGGTGGCCGCTGATGCGAGATCCGACAGACAGGAAAAGAGGCCGACGCGGGAGAAGAGAAAATCAAGTATAAGAATAAGGGCAATGGTAGATTTAACATAAATTTCTCAATAATGATAAAATAATCATGTTATAGTCTATAGACGGAGCCCAACTTTGGACCCTTTTTTTGTAAGGACCTGGGTACGACACTCGTGTGTTGATCATGATGAATTGTTCAGATTGAGAGGGTGCATGTCTAATCTCTTTGAATTGAAAGGAAAAACAAACCGATTTCCATGTCAATCCAGAGATCAAAGTGTCCAAACTCAAACAAGTTCTAAGTGGGCTCCCACAGACCAGTCCCCCGGATAAGACCCTTTTACTCACCGATGAGCTGAGTGCGTTTGCTAAGCACCTTTTGTACTTGGTCGCATTTGTTAATTGTCCTCAAAACCATTAAAATGCGCCGTACAAGTGTCCGGAAAAAGCAAGGCATGATAGTTTCTGCTGCCCCCTTTTGCATTAAGATAGCTTTGTTTTGCCATATGATAGCAACATGCTGGCTAACAAAAAAAAAAGATCCACTGTTTTGCCCCCTTTTTTGTTTCTTTCTTTGTTTCTTAGACTTCTCTCTCACTCCCCCCTGTTCTCTTTATTTGTAAACTTTGTTTCGTTTTTTCTTAATAAATCACTGTAGGGGCCTCCAGATTCTTCAAAAAAACATGCTGGCTAACCACAGCGCCATCTCAGGAATTAAGATGACCACATGGCCTCAACAGTTTCACCAAAATCGCTGCACCATTCCTGTTGGGTGTTGCGACCAGCAACTGAGCAACCAAGTTCGGCCATAGGCCAAAGAGCATCATGTAGCATGGGCCCACTGACAACTGTACAATGCCCATTCATAGCTTAAAACGAACAATGTACCAGAACCAAGGCGCAAAACATGCCCTTTTTCTTCTACAACTCAATTTTGAGCTATCACTTTCCGTTTCTTTTTTCCCTTTTCCCTTTCTCTCTACAAGCATTCTACAAGAAGCTAAGGCAACAAAAGAAGAGAGACAAAACACCATCTCTCCAATTCCCCATCAACAAAACCAATGGAACCAATTCAGGCAACTACCGGGGCAGCGAGAATCAATGGTGCCGCCTTGCATTGCCGCTTCGCATCGTCAGTCCATGCAAAAACTTGGTGTAGCCTAGAAAAGTAAGCTTGCCGTCGGATGGACTAATCCAGTCACGGACGATGGAATACGCTGCTGCGGAAAGATTCATCTCCTGTATACCAGAAGGGATATAGCTAGATCAACATCTAAGTGAGATCAAATATTTATCCATCACTCAGTTCAGTATATATGTTTCGTACCTGAGCAAGCTCCTCGATTGTGATAGCACGGTTGCCTTCCTGCTCAAAGTACTCGAATGCAGTACTGGCGATTTCTTCCCACCGCGGCACAGCCTCAAGCTGGTAAGGGCTTATTGTAGCTGCGCAGAACTCCTCAAAGTCCATTCTCCTATATGCGAGTGGCTCCAGCTGAAGGTGATTACACAGGCAAAATGAAACTTTGAACCAAACTATATTACGTACAAAAAGGGAGTAGATAAGGTTGGCTATATAGTCCATATCGCATACCGCATTCAAGATCTCAAGTGTTCTAGATTCTTTCATAGCATCAGTACAGTTCTGTAAAAGAGCCTGCATATTTAAAGGGAAGAAAAGGAAAAACTGAGTTCAGTGTGCCAAACATGGAAAGAATTTCAGTGCATCATAACACATGTATAAAAAAAGAATACGGACAAGCAAATGGTAAACTATTATTTTTAAGTGCTTACCGTCCTGAAGTTATCGATACATATTCGACCATCTCCACTGTCTGGTTCTAACAAGTTGTATTGTGCCCTGATGTAGATAAGCTCATCTTCTGTTATTGCTCTTGACAAGGCCTGTCAAATGAACATCGAAAATAAAATTAACATGACTACAAATTGGGTAATGTGATTTCAGCAAGACCAATGCAATGAGAGGCCTCAACTGCCTTCATCTAGTCTACTAACCTAACCAGCTAGTTTTGCAAGGTAGAAGATGGTCTAGTTCAAATGGAAGCCATGTAAAAACATAGCTGTAAGCATGTAAGTAATATTCAAAAGAAATTTTAATTCCTCTAAATCATGAACAATCAATGGACTGACACATCGAATGGTTTAGATGCATGGCTATACTTGAGTTGCACACAAAATGGTCATACACAAAGCATTTCCCATAGTTAAATGGACAGAGGAACTAAAATATCAACCTTCAATGCCGCCCGTTTGAGAGGCGTTGAACGAAGGTATGCTTTAACCAACTTGAATATTAGCATATCCAGAGGTATTTGTTGGTGCTGATCTCGCAACCAGGGGTGAGCTGCATCATGCAAACGACACGTAAGAAAAGTTCTGTCCTTAAAAAATGAAATTTCAAAAAGAAGTGTTGAATACAGTTGATATACAGACATTGTAAGTGAAAAAAGGAATTGTCAGTGAGACTGTGAGAGTACTTACAGAGTGCCTGTGCAGCAGTCATTCTTTTTCTGTAATCCTTGTTAAGAAGTCTTTTGACAAAATCTTTAGCTTCAGGAGATACTGATTGCCATGGTGTGTCATCAAAGTTAGGGTCAGCTCTCAGCACTGAGCGGAAAATACCTGATTCAGTTCGTGCCCAGAATGGCCTGCTACCACACAGCAATATATAAGTGATAACACCAATACTCCACATGTCTGCTTCTGTGCTATACGACCTATGCAAGACTTCTGGAGCAACATAGTATGCGCTTCCAACAATGTCATTAAGCCTTTCATCTGTAAAGGGGGGAAAAAGCATCAGGAGCATCAGGCTTTAGAACATTTTCTGGAGGAAGGTCATATCATGTTTCATTTTATGTCAATGGACTTCTAACATATTTGTAAAACAGAACTCCTTTACAATTGGGGGATCCTTGTGTGGAGGTATGTAATACCTGGTCGTATAAAATCTGAGAGACCAAAATCAATTATCTTCATAGGAGAACGCTCTTCCCTAGTGCTAAATAGGAAATTCTGTTAAAAAACATCCAAGGGTGGATTTATCAGAAGGAATATACCACAGTTTTTTCAACAAGACAAATCACATTCCGTTACACACTTATACTTAACAGAGTCTACAGACCTCTGGCTTCAGATCACGGTGAACAACACCCTGAAGATGGCAAAAGGCAACTACTTTTAATATCTGTTCAACAATAATTTTTGCATCCCCTTCATTGTATCTTCCACCTCTGCAAAAAGCAGACAGTACTGTAACAAAGCTACACCTTGTAGCGGTGTTCGCAAAACATTTCTCAAGCAAATGTAATACCTGGACAAGATTCTATCCAATAATTCTCCACCTTCACAAAGCCTGATCAATAGAGGTGAAGAAAACATCAGTTATCATGTAACTTCCCATTAACCTAGCTAGAAAGAAAAGGCCTATAGTAACAGTTAGCAAGTCCTTTCATATATAATGTTATGTGCTGCAAGAGAACATCAACCCTAAGGTAGATAATGTGACTTTTGAGCACTATCATACATACTGTTTCAAGATAAACAGCACATGCAATATTCACAGTTTTTACATAGATCAATATTATGCAAAGGCAAGGAGGGAAAACATACTCCATGATTATGTAGACATTAAGAGCGTCCTCACAAGCATCGTAAAACTTGACAAGATTGGAATGTCCAGATAATGCCTTCAAAATTTTCACCTCTCTGCGCACATCCTCAATAGATATTGCCGTTGTCATCTGCAAGAGAAAACCAAAGGATTGAGGTGACTTTTGCCAACTAAAATATGAAATCCAAGAGATATTTTTTACCCTGGTGTAATGAGCTAGGAAAGCGAATTTAGCACTAACTGATGGGTTGTCTAAGAGAAACCTTAATCTAATTGAAAGGTTCCTTTGAGCATCTATTAGCTTCTAGCCTCAAAAAGTCTATACCATGTATGTATGTATGTATGTATGTATGTGGTAACAAGGAATAAATTGCATGCAATTCAAATAAAGAACTATACAGAAGGAAAAAAACACATTAGACTCAATAGATACATCTCCTGCTCAAATAATTTTAGTAGCACAAGCGAAAATTATAGAGTCATTAATTAATTCATGTCGTAACGCTCACAAAAACGACAATATACATGCATGAAAACATCAATGCAGCCATGCACGTAGAATTCTTCTGTGTCGCCTATCGTATACTAGGTTTTCTCGACAACTTGTTGCACAAACATTTTAGATGCCAAGTAAAACTGAGATCAAAATTAGATAATTCAACAATCAAAACAATGTCAGTGGAAAGCAGTCCCCAATATCAATATGTTCTCAGCTTTGGCACCAAGAATCTAAGAGACATTTGTTTAGTTCCTACACTTTTCCCTATCTTCTCTTCTACTTATGATCATATAATAAAATGATGCATAATGAACCAAGGGACTCCTGAACTCATGGCAGTGAACAACAATATGATGGAGATACTCGAGAAGTTCAGCTACACTGACAAGTTCTCTGAGGTCTCACAAAGAACTCTGTCACTGCCAAGCTAGTGATCTACCACTGCACAAACTACTATTTCATGATAGCTTAAAGAAAGAACAAAAAAGCAAGAAACAGGTGATAGATGGATGAACAGTTGAACACTCAGATCATAAAAACAGACAAAGCATTAAATGCGGCATTGCTGAAACAATCTCTACAATGTACTTCCAACCCTGCGGGGAAATGCCAATGCCAATACCATCGCAAAAAACCTGATCACCGTGCAAGGCAGCCAAGAAACAAATGATGAACTTATGATTGCAACATCTGTGCTAGTGGCACTGCAGAGATACTGAATTCAACCATGATCTACTAGTAAATGAGAGTTAAAAAGATCACAACAGGATGACAATTATGTCCCCCCACATAGTTGGTTCATGTTCCGCTGGAGGAACCGAGCCGATTGAAACAGGTAAGATCGTGCGTTCAGTGAAAGAGGAGTGTGAGATCACGAGTCGCAAGACCTTGGCTTTGGAGATGACCTTGACAGCCAGGACCTGGCCTCTCATGTCTCCCTTGCGGGCGCGCACAAGGCAGGTGTGGCCGAAATGGCCGCGGCCCACCTCCCTGCCCAGCTCGTACTTGGCGGCGAAGTGGAGGTCGTAGCCGAAGCTCTTGTCAAGCTCCCGCTCCACCTCCCCGGCGCCGCCGGCCCCGTGCTCCGGGATCGGGACCTCGACGGGCGGCCTGGGCACCTGCGACGCGGAGGCCGGCGAGCGGCGGCCGAGCCGGCGCGCGAGGGACTCCTTGATGTGCTTGGCCGGGGACGGCGGCGGGAACGGGCGGCGGAAGAACCGGCGCGGCGTGGACGCCGAGTTCGCCGGCGACGGCGCGATGCCGTCGGGGAGCCCGAAAGG
Source organism: Saccharum hybrid cultivar R570 (assembly GCA_038087645.1). Classification (NCBI taxonomy): domain Eukaryota; kingdom Viridiplantae; phylum Streptophyta; class Magnoliopsida; order Poales; family Poaceae; genus Saccharum; species Saccharum hybrid cultivar. The sequence goes on along the minus strand of JAQSUU010000015.1, from coordinate 27,772,602 downwards.
GCTCCCGGCCCAGGGGCTGCCGGCCGCCGACGACCGCGCCGGCGTCGCCCCGGCCCCGGCCCTGCCCCCGCGCGGCGTCCCCGCCGGCGACGGGCGCGCGCTCCGCCTCCCTCCTCCTCCTCCCCCACCCCCTACCGACGCCGCGTCCTCCGACCCGACCCTGAACCCCGCCGAGACCGTGATGGTGGTCGCCCCCACGCCGCCGCGGTCCTCCGCGTCGACGCCGTGCACGTTCCTCGCGTAGCACTGCCCCATGGCCGCCGGTCCGTCGGTCCCGGCGATCACCGGAGCTCGCGCACGGGAATGCGGGGTCCGGGAGCGGGGGGTGCCGAGATTTATAGCTCCGGAAGCGTGCGAGGCGAGGGGGGAACGGGGGCGGGCCGGGGAGTGGCAGTATTAATGCAGTGGACGAGGGGGGCGACGAGGTGGAAGGCAGGCTGTGGAGGGTGGTGTGACGAAACCAAACGGGAAAAGGGGAAAAAAATGAATTGCGGGCGCTGCAGACCCGGCACCGGCAGTGGCAACGTTACGCGTTGAGGGTGACGGACTGCGCCTGCCGCCTGCGTGTGTTGGGCAAGGCTGCGCGGCGGGGGTGCGGGCGGGGTGTGCGCTCGCGTGACGGAGACAAGGGAGAGGGACGAGGGGCAACCGGGCAAGGCAAACGGGGACGAGGGGTCGTCCCACGAAGTGCATGACGCGTGGAGCCACTTTCGGTTAGAGCGGAGTACGTCCCCACATGGCGGTGACTGAGGGCCTCAACGTTTTCTGTGTGCTGTGGTGGGTTGCCAGAGTTGATACGATACCGTGGAAATTTGAATTTGGCCGTGGTTGAGATATGGAAATACTCAGGCCTTGTTTAGTTCCCCTCAAAATTCCAAGTTTTTTCATTCTCTCTCCATTACATCAATTTTTAGTCGCTTACATGGAGTATTAAATATAGATAAAAAAATAACTAATTACACAGTTTAGTTGGAAATCACGAGATGAATCTTTTGAGCCTAGTTAGTCCACGATTGGACAATATTTGTCAAATAAGACGAAAATGGTACTATTAATCGGGCTGAAAAAACTTTCAATCTAAACAAGGCCTCACTCCTATGGGCAAAAGTTCTTTTTCACATTCCACTATTTGTCATTCTTTTTGTCCAAATGTGTACTTTTTTTTGGGAACGTCCAAATGTGTACTTTGATAACTTACCCTTGCATTTTGATTTAAGAATGTCGTGATCCTTTTATTTTGTTGGATTGATGCCGACAAGTCGTTATCCTTTTGTGTATCGACTATTACATGCTAATGTAGGCTTCATTTGTTATTTTGTCAGATTGATGCTGACAAATTGTTATCCTTATGTATCGACCATTACATGCTAATGTAGCCTTTGTTTTTTATTTTGTCGGATTGATGCCGACAAATCATTGTGTGTATCGACCGTTACATGCTAACGTAGGCTTCATTCTTTTTTATTCTGTTGAATTGATGCCAACAAATCGTTATCCTTTTTTTTGTATCGACCATTACATGCTAACGTAGGCTTCGTTCTTTTTTTTTTGTTTTGTCGGATTGATGCCAACATGCCGTTATCCTTTTGTGTATCGACCGTTACATGCTAACCTAGGTTTTCTTTATTTTGTCGGATTAGTGCCGACATCATTATCCTTTTGTGTATCAACCGTTACATGCTAACGTAGGGTTCATTCTTTTTTTCGCGGTCATGCTCGTGCGCACGTTTTTCATTAAGAGGATAGTAAACTTGCACGATACGAGACAAACATGTCGAGCAAACCCCTACCACTAGCACGTGGAAAAAGTGTAAGCGTTCGAAGAAAAATAGGGTATGGTACAGAGAAGAAAACAACTTAATCACCAGTGTAGGTAACATCGTCGACATTGCAAGTTGAGTTTTATGGTGCTTTAGCTAGCTTCACACTTTGGTGGATGTCGGTAGCTCCTCTACAAACCCTAACAGTAGCGAATACTAACACTCACTGCTTATGAATCTTAGAATAACCCAATTATGGCCCCGTTCGGCTGTGCTGATAAGCCGGCTGAAAAACACTGTTGGCTGATTTATTGTGAGAGAAAAATACTATTCCGGCTGAAAAAAAAACAAGCTGAAAAAGACGGATTATAAGCCAGATGAACAGGGTCATATGGTGTTCCATACCATATCATGCTCTAAACTAATTAAATTTAGCAATAGACTTTCCGTTTTTACGTTATTAGGGAGATCAATAATTCGGATATCAACTTCACAGCATCACCGTGAAAATCAGCTAGATCATAAAAGCAAGAGTGATGGCCATGGAATATTTATCACGGAGGAATTGGCTAGTATAGCTCCTTGCACCATCTCTTTCAAAACTTGGCATTGTCGTGGCCCTACTGCCGTGTAGAGCTACGAGTGTAGTCCAGCGCTCTAGTACGTTTCATGCCCTCTCAATCTCATTAATAAAGTGCAGTGCACCCTACGCAGAATGCCATTTGTGACGCATGGTATACACCTGTATACGAGCGTTGCCGTGTTGGACATATTATAATCAAAAAATTCTTTTTTATATATAAAATAGTCAAGAAAATCTTGTAAGCTCGATCTCTTCCCATATATATATATATATATATATATATATATATATATATATATATATATATATATATATATATATATATATATATATATTATGCAGGGCTGGGAAGAGATCGAGCTTACAAGATTTTCTTGACTATTTTATATATAAAAAAGAATATATATATATATATATATATATATCTAAGGATACTATATAATTTAGTAATGTAATATAATAATAAATCTGCAAGGTCACAGCAATATAATTAATTATCACATATCTAATTATATATTGAGATATCCATCCGTCCATGATCGGATATTCTTTTTAAGAATTTATGTTCTCGTTTAGTTTCCATGCTGCCTGTGGATTTCGATGGGAATTGGGTTCCACGCATTGATGCTCTTGCTTGAAACTGTCCTGCTCGTTTACAGGCAGGCATTGTCGTGGTCCCTCGCTGCAGTAGCGTCTCTTGCAAGTCTTTCTTCCGTGCGTGGCGCCAGTACGTGGCGCCTTTCTACGCTTTGCATCACACAGAAGAAAAGGTAGGAGATGACTGCAACAGCTACATTGGCTGACGTTTCCTAACCATAACCGGCCCTGGCCTCCGCCCAAATCTGATGACCAATTGCCGATTTTGACTGAACAATCACAACGTCCCGGCGGTGTGATCATTGATGCCACGCCAATCCTGGTTAATTTAGTGTTCTGGCTCGTGTTATACTGACATTTGCGTGCCGCCGGTCTGGTTATCTTTATGCTCCTACTTACATTGCTAAATTAATATTTGATAGTAGCAAATTACGCGATCCAGTCGCTAAGAAAGTCGAACGAGTGAATGTCTATGTAAAGGTGCTTTTTTTAAGCACAAGTTATCCGTCGTCCCTCGTCAGCAGACAGCCAAACAATGGCTACAAATCATCGTTACCAAAAGAGGGCAAAAAATGGCTAAGGGCGTTGTTTGTTTCAGTTTCGAATTATGAAAAGCTGCCTAAGAATTGTGGATTATGAAAAATCTAGATTATAAGAATCTTGATTGGAAAATACCACTCATGTTTGGCACCCTAGCTGCTAGACACCATCGTGATGGACTGCATGTTTCATTTTACCAGAAACACATGGATCTTCCAATCCCCTCCCACTAGTAACTGAACCCGGGGTAAACCGATCAGTGTCGAAGGTGGGTAATTTCACCCAAAAAAAAACTTATGAGCATTTTCGTCACTTGATGATCCACAATCTGGATCAAGCTGGTGAGATCGAGGTGGAATGCTGGGGGTTGGTGGTGCTCAAAAGATCTGTGTCTTCTACTGTGATACTTGTCCCTGGCCTCAGAAGAAAAAAGTTCCACAATACTCCTACCTGTCCATTGGAAAATATAAAGGGTGGTAGTTACTGCATTATTTCTACTCCTTAAATATAATTAAATTCTTCGACAGTAAAGACATGGTTGTATATAGAGGGGTATGAATTGTCATGTGTCATTTCACATTGTTGTTTTTAGGGAAAAGCCTTTTTTTTGCGAAACTATTATTACTTTTTTTGTTTGTGTTCTATGAACAAGTTTGCAGGAGATAAGAAATTTTTTTTGACAAAGGAGATAAGGATTTATAGATAGGTAGCAAAGTGGATTACGAGACGCTATCACCCTGTTCGCTTAATAAACTTATCAGTCATGGTACAGTGTTTTTCTCTCACAACAAATCAGCCAACAATACTTTCAGTCATGGCTTATCAGCCAAGCGAACATGACGATAATCATTTTGCAGATCTCTAATGACGATGAAGAATGCATGTAGTTAACCAACCACCGCTTGCTTCTTTGACCTGCTGCGCCCAAGCATGCGTGATGCATCTCGCTCGCCCGTCTAATAAAACAAAATACTCCTCTGATTAATTAACTTGTTGTTTATAAAATAATAATGCTCCCAGATACTCCTGCTCAACTATACGCTCCGCCGGTATAATACTAGCATAATAAAATATAGACCCCACGATCTCAGTGAGATTGTGATGAGCTTGTGCGCGCGTTCTGCCGAGAACAGAATAACCCTCAGATGGTGACTCTAGCCACGAGCACAGTTTTTTTTTTACCCAGAAACAGATCCGGGGACCCCAGCCCAAACGAGACGACTGAGAACTGCAGATCGAACACCATTTGTCCATTTCCATATGGGACGGTCACCGTCACCCCATGGCGGTGGTGACCGGTGAAGAACGAACGGGGGCCACCACGCAGGCAAGCCGCTGCCGGCCAGTAGTGTGGCCAAAAGTGTCCCAAGTCGTCGGGGGAGGGAGTTCGTCGTAGAATGGCACCGGTCGGTCCCTTGCTTTGTCCGATTCAGGCGCCGCGCGGGAGTCAGAGACGGCACGAGGAGAGTCCGGGGCTCGCTTGAAGCGACGGTTCGGGCGAACTAAAAAGGGGTCCGTGGATTGGCCGTGCACGGTGCCAACTGCCAAGCGCGCGCGAGCTGGATGGATTTGTTTGGACTCCCGGTGCGGTGGAGAATTTCTACGGACGACAAAAGAAGACGACGCGCTCGCCCGTCGTTGCTCGTGAATCCGGACTCCTGCTGCTTCATCCCCGCCCACGGCAAAAGGTCGAACGGACTTGGGTAGCCCCTGGACGTCTGGAGCGCTAGCGTACAGTGCGTCGAACTCGCGAGGGAGCGTACCAGTGGGTCCGTGCCACTGGCGGCTTCTCATGCGTATTCCATGTGCACCACCCGATCTATTTTTAAAACGTCTAGATGTAACCGTTGCAACATACAAAAAAAACAAATAAAACATTTGAAATAAGTGTTTGAAACACTTACGAAAACACCTGAAAAACATTTGAAAATCATTGCAAAGATATGTAACACCCAGATAAAACACTCGTAAACATACGTATGAAACACCTGAAAACACTTGAAACATACGCTTGCAACTTACATGCATATGCAACATCTAGACCTACTTTTGCAACATTCAGATAAAACACTTGCAACATTCGTCTGGAACAGATGAAACATTTGGAACATACACCTGAAACATACTTGTATAGCCATTACAACATGTGCAATATCCTGATCTACTTTTGCAACATTGATATACAACAATTGCAACATACCTCTAAAATATCTGAAACACTTAAAACATACTATTGCAACATGCGCTTTCAGCATAGCATCTGCTTGCTACTTGGACGAATGGAGGCTCGTTGACGCGGAGCTCGACGCCGGCGCGGAGCTCGATGTCGCGAAGTGGCGCAGAGGTCGTCGGTGTGGAGCTCGGCGGCGGCATGAACCTCAGTAAGGGCAGGGGTGGGCGGAGGGAGCATGGCCGTGACGGGAGGCACGAGTCCAGGCAGGGGTACGTGGCGCGAGCGGGGTTGACGCGACCGAGGGCGGGGTCCGTCCCGGAGCAGAGACGCGCAGCGCGCTGAGCGAGCAGGCGACACGGGCAAGGGCGGCGCGGACGACTTATACGGGATCGACATGTTTCTTTATCCGGTTCCGGCCTCCCTCTCCCTCCGGGCGTGGGCGTGGCATGACACGCATGTGTACGTCCGTGCGCGGCGCTGTGCCTGTGCGACCGAGAACGAGATGGTGCCGAAACAACGCGGCAAGCAGCCGTAGAACCCCCAGGGCCCAGAAATAGCACTATGCCCCATTCTCGTCAGGGTAAACCGAAGACCCCTATTGGAGATTCGGACGAGATGTGTAAAAAGATCTTTCGGGCTGTTCGGCTGATGGTTCAGATAAATTAGCTAATATTGTTTTATTATGAGAGAGAAACACTGTACCATAACTGATAAGCCGGTCTGACGAGTTCAAAGTGCGTTTATGTCCGGTTCAATTGAAGTTTCGGCAGGAGTATGTAAGAACATTTATATTATTGTCAAAAAAAAATCTATCAGGAGATCGAGCGAACTGGTCCCCGTTCGTTGTTCACTAGTAACTACCACATTCAACATGATGCAATAATATGTCGATGTCAGCAAAACGCAGAATGCGTGGACACGAAGTGCAATAATTACCTCGACGAGGCCAAGCCGTCAAGGTCAGACTACTCCAACCTGACCGGCAGATGCTGTGTGCAGCCAGTCATCACAGACAGTAAAACCACGAAGAATTCTCCGGTCTCGCTGTCGTGCAGTGCAGACCACAGGCCTTTGGGCGAGGTAGTTGTTAAATCAAACGAAAACTCATGTTCTGTTTGGTTAGAGGTGTTAAAGTTTAATAAATACTGTAGCACTTTCGTCTTATTTGACAAAAAGTTTCTAATTTTGGACTAATTAGACTTAATAGATTCGTCTCGTAAATTACTCCTAATCTGTGCCGACATGCATGCAATTAGTCTACATTTAGTACTTCATGCATTTGCCGTAACATTGATGTGACGAGAGTTAAACTAAATGATTCAGAAACTTAGCCAGCTAAAGTTTATAGCTAGCCAAAAATTTAGTTGTGAATGCTTGGATCCCCAATAAAAATATTCATACACACCTATTAGATAAATTAGCTGAGTTTGCCCATCTAAAGAACTTGTAGCTGTTATTTGGGGTCTATACTAAACATTATTCCATATATATATTTGAATAAACTAGGACTAATAGAATGGTTAGCGCTCTGCCCCACTGCTCCCACCAATGATCAATAAATGGAACTTAACAAAGACTTCGAAGAAACCTGTTATATTTCCATATGAGTCAAGAAACATATTTGTATGAATCTGCATTTTTTTGGTACAAACTAGTACTCTTATGTTCTTTTTTACATGTCATATTAAATTTGTCTTAAATCAAACATTTCTAGCTTTGATCATCAATTTACAAAGGTCTTCTTCTTAAGCACAATGCCCGGGGCTGTCTTATCTCCCGCGGGTCGAGTTTTTTTTAACAACATAAGATTTATGTTGTTTTTAGATTCATTGTGACAAATACTTTCATCTATGCTGTATAATTTATATGTTGTGAAACTATATGGATTTTTCAAAATTGATGGTCAATGATGAAAACGTTTTGACAAAACAAAACTAAATGACATGTAAAAAACAACGGAGAGAATATATTCAGACCGTAGGTTCCAATGAGCAAGTTAGCTTTTGGCCAAGGAGAACCCTAGATGGCCGCACATGTGACCACCAACCTTCTCTATAGGAACTTTTTATTCTACTTAGCTCCAATAGTGTTAAAATAGCAACTTCATAGTGTATTTTTATTTAAGTAAGAAAGAGAGAGAGTGATAAAAACCAACTTTTTTCGCGAGCATGCTTTTACAGTATGGGTGTGTTTAGTTGGGAAAAATTGGGTGAAAAGTTACTGTAGCACTTTTCGTTGTTATTTGGTAAAATTTGTCCAACCATGGATTAATTAGACTCAAAAGATTCGTCTCGAACTTTACAGACAAACTATGCAATTAGTTATTTTTTTACCTATATTTAATGCTCCATGCATGTGTTTAAAGATTCGATGTGATGGGTGGAAGAGGAAATATTTTGGGTTTGCATGGGAAGTAAACAGGGCCTATGTGTTTCATAAAAGGATTAGAAGTTTGAAGACAGACTTGGCAGGCGCAACGCAGGGAGCGTGAGAGGCAAGCCACAGACGACGGCCGCCGACCAAAATGCCTACGTACCACTCTAGGCCTGGTTTAGATGCACCTAAAAGTTAGAATTTTTTCACTCTATCTCCATCACATCAATTTTTAGCCACTTGCATGAAGTATTAAATGTAGGTAAAAAAATAATTAATTACACAGTTTAGTTGAAAATCACGAGATGAATCTTTTGAGCCTAGTTGGTCCACGATTGGACAATATTTACCAAATAAGACGAAAATGGTACTATTCATTGGGTTGAAAAAATTTGCAAACTAAACGTGGCCCTACTTGAGTTTACATAGTAACCTACATACCAAATCAACTAGATAGCTCTTCATGAAGAGCTAAGCTCGCACATTTTTTATGATTCATGTGTCTACGCTCACCTTTTTTTAATAGTAGCATGTTAGGCTATTCTATTTTTTTTATTTTTTTAACTTCATATGAGCCACCAAGTTTAATTTATTATTGATGATCTGAGACACGGGTGACGACCGATCCATTTGAATTTAGCGGCCATTCTGATTTAGACAATATAGCGACGCATCAGAGTATCAGACCTTCGGTTACTGTTCTTCTCTGTTCTGATTAACTCTCATTGGCTTCTACTTCCTCAGTTGTTGAAAAGAAGAAAAACTTGCTAAGCTTTCGTACGTAGCACCGTGACATGTCATGATCGCCGCACTAATGGACTTGACTTGGTTTGTCTAGGCCTCTTGGGCCCTTAATGCCGTGCGTAATCATGTGAAAATATCATCATAGGCTTCCGCTTCTCTCCTTCGGTACAGAGTACAGACGCAGGCACATCAGAAATTGTCGTCGTGAAAATCTTTCGTCTCTCCTAAATTGATTGTCCCTTCTTGACGCAAGAGAATTCTCTCATTAATTATGTTACTCTCACATCAACGTGGACGTGAGGAACAGAAACCGCTCGGGGACAGACCAAGACCAGAGTTTCAGCCACAAGAACATCTGAAGATTCCAGCTACAGCACATAGCAACAAGCTTCTGTAATCGCTTCACAGCCCGAGGAATCTCAACCGCTCTTGTCCCCATCTCCCCAGAGTTTCAGTTATTCACACAGTGTCGCGCAAAACACACTGCACGGTCCTTGCGCCCTACCTGCTCGTGGTTTCTTTTGATGCATGCCATGCTGTGCACTCCTTCCATCTCAAAAATAGTACCAGTACACTTTTATCTCTAGTTCAAATCAAACTATTTAAAAATTAGCTAAGTTTATAAAAACAGGTATAGACAATTATTTGATTCTAAATTGCTATGCTATGAAAATATATTGCACAATAAATCTAACAATGCTTATATTTATTTGATATTATAAATGTCTGTACAGCTTTGTAAAAAAAAACAAACTGAAGATCGTCACTAGTACTACGCGCCGGTTCTGCAAAAAGAAGGCGGGGGCAGCCGAGGCCTGAGGCAGGGAGTCAGGGACCGAAGGAGACAAGCCGGGGCCCCCCCTGAGCGTCCTGAGAATCGGCAGGCAGGCGGTGGCCGGTAGCGCCGCGTCTCAGCGCCTGCGCGCGCCGCAGGAGGGGCAGGACTCGACGGTTTGGTGTGCTTGTCGCGTCGGGGTCGGTGTCGGGGCGTGGCCGCGTGGGGGAAGGAGGAGCAGCAGCACGACCACCAGTCCACTGTCCACCACGAGAACGAGAAGCGCCTTCGCTCTCGTGGTCTGGCCGCTCGCGCAGTGTCCAAGCTTGAACTCGTCCGATACATACATTCGTTTCCCATGCATTTGCATCGCTGGATCTGAGAGGCGCAGGGTTTGGGGCGTCAGGAAGGAGAGTGGGTCTCAGGTGCATCGTGAGCTGTTTTCCTATGCTTTGCAGCCTCTGCGTCTGCGCGCGCCGCAGTCGTAGACGTCGCCACATCGATGAAGGGTGGGGGCTTTTGTCCATGTCCTGTGTGTGTTGGCAGGCGGTACTAAACCCGGTTCAGAGCTAGCTTCTGACGTGGCAGCCTGAAAAGGGAAAAGGAAAGGACCTGTCGACGCGCACAGTTAAGTATAGTGATCACTGATCATTGATCAAGAACATCGCTGCTAGCTACTGCCACGCCAGAACTGTAGAGATTCCACGCACTGCTATTCGAGGACAGGGGCACAGAGTGCGATTATTCGTTCTTTGTTGTTGTACCTTCCTACTACGAGTAGTTGTGTGTGTGGATTGTGGAACACGACCACAGCATACGTAGTTGTGCTCACTCACTCCATTGACAGAGATTCAGAGGGACGTACGTACGTTGTCTGCCCAATCAACGGCGAGGTTAGGCGCGACCAGTTTCGCTCCCCGCCTAAACATCCACCGGCCTACCATACCATTTCTGGTGGAACAGCCCCGCAATCTGCCGCCGTCGTAGAGCAACAACTAACAACAACACACACCCGGATTAGCACTAGATAAGCTCGTTCAACACACAACCCTTCTGACCGTCGAACAAGCCGGCCGCACCTACCACTACTCCCGTCACCCCATGTCCCATCTTCTAGGCGCCTCCGATCGGTGACGGTGACTCGGTGAGGCAGCAGCAGCAAGCGCGCGCAGGTGTAGGAGTAGGCGACTCGTACAACCTGCTACAACCATCTCTGCTGTGTCTGGAGCGACAAGGGCCGGGCCACCGGCTCCCCTCGGCGTCTTCTTCTGCTGTGCTGCGTGCGCGCGCCGAGACGCCGGCGGGCGCGCGGCGATGGCTGCCTCACGGCTGACGAGCAGGAGGCCCGGGGAGCGCGGGGAATATCGCCGTATCAGTAGTATCACACGTGGTAGGACACTCCGTAGGATAGGAGTAGTAGCTACCAACCGAAACACCGGTCACCTACTGCTACTCGCACGCCGCGCCCGCGCTCGCCTGCTGGGTCCGTGCCGGCCGGCCTGGCGGCCTGCTGGTCCCTCGCGCGCGGCAAGGCAGCGTGCGGCCCCTCTTCCCCCTCGTTGGCGTCGTTTTTGTCTGTTCTGCGGCGCGGGCCTGCGCGCACGTAGTACGCGCTTGGCAGTGGCCGGCTCGATCGCCTCGATCGTCGCCTCGCGCGCCCCGGCGCTTGCTTTTTAAATTTAACCGCAAGCGTTTAGCGCCGTGCGACGCCTGATGCTCCTCGCTGTCGTTTCAAGTACGCCGCCTAATAGCAGTGATATATTCGTGGCTTTATTGAAAGCGCTGGCGTTTTTTCTTTTCTTCGTTGGTTTCCGTCCTGAAGGGAGGGAGGGAGGAGGACTGTAGACTGTAGTCAGTGGGAGAGAAGTCGATGGAAACTTTGTGCGTAGCCCAAATGTTTGGATTTTGTCTTCGTTGGTTTCCGTCCTGATGTGACGAAGGCATTTTTGACCGATGTCTGCTAAACGCACACTCATGCTACTCTAAGCAGTGAAAACGTGTCGTTCGTATCATAACCCTGCATCGGAATTCAGAAGTGGAGTACTAGTAGCAAGCAAACGTAACGGGACTCGAAAAAAGAAATAGAGGAAAGGGTGACGCAAGAAACAAGAAATAGAGGAAAGGGTGACGCAAGAAACTAACACGGAGCAAAAGACCGACGGACTCCTCGAGCCCATGAACGGCCCAATCCTATAGAATGCGGCCTATTGGATCTCACTCAGCCTTAGCAACGAATGCCCCCCGCACTACAACAAGAAAGCCCAAGTGGATCGAACGTGCGATCCAATGCTACCCGCATCTACGTTAGTTCGTTACCCATGCTCCACGAAAAAAACAGAAGTTCCTTACCCATGCACGCGGTTACGAAATCCACTTTAACGAGCTACCAGTACTAGTATAATGCCCGTGGCACGCCACGGCTTCATTTCAGAGGTGTACTTAAAAAGAACCAAACAATGATATTTTTTTGATAGTTTAAGTCACACTCAATTGTATATAACCGTGTATATCTGGAAAATGCCAATGCATAACAAGATATAATAAAGTAATATCTCGCATACTACAGCTAATTTATTTGTTGAAGTAGATTTTGGAGTTCTCTAAAGATATTATCTATGCATTCATTTGCGCTACTCTTCAAAATGTCCACTATGAATTCCATCATCAATGAACGTGACCTATGTGAATGACAGACAATAAGTTAACTTATTTATTTGCTATATATACTACAAAACTTAAAGATAAAACTCAACGCCTGATAGTCATTCTGATGTATCTCTGGTGGAGCGAGCAATGTGTTGTGCATGAAGGGAAGAGGCCGAGAAGTTGTCGCACAGGTAGCACAAATGATCAGAACGTATACTGAAGAATGTTCAGTGTTTGAAAAATTCAGATCAGATCCTATTCCTCGTCCGACAAGACCGAAACGGAGTAAACCACCAGAAAGCTTTGCTAAACTTAATAGTATATTGCCCATGCTAACGCTACGGTGACATCTAGAAAAAAATAAATCATAAAACTACATTTAGATAGCAAGTCAGATATTCAGCTCCATGTTGCTTCTAAGTACTGGCATCTGTAAAGACTTGAATCTGTAAAGACTATTGTACTGATACTTCCAAAAGAAAACTATTGCCTAGAGCAGGAATCTGTAAAGACTTGAAAGCAACCAGCAAACACTAACTCCTTCAGATTGAAACCATGTACAGGAATGAGCCCCTTCACAAGCTTGTCACACACACATTGTATTCCAGACATTGACAAAACCGATGATTATTCTTCTGTAGAGCAGGAAGAATCAGCATAGCATCCAAGTTTGTGGAGTCATTTATATACAAGTTCTTTAAGAACTGAACGTCGATTCCAGATGAAGTGAGAAGAGAACACTCGCACAGATTTAGGGAACAACCCGATAGCTCTCAACTTGCAAATTTAGGGGCCAGCCTGATAGCTCTCTCTTTTGCTGTTTTTTTATGTGACTCCATAGAAGCAGAAACTGATCCTGAGTTGTGCTGAATCTCTTTGGAATCCACAGGATCGAAATCTGGCTCATCCTCACACCTATCAACAGTGCAAATGAAATTAAATTAAATTAAATAAAAGAAAAAGACGAAGGACAAAAAATAAAAATTTTGAGTAAGTATACCCACTGTTATCAACAATTTAGGACGTCTTTATAAACAATATTCTTGGTGGTGTTCCCTATGGAGTCCAATTCCTGATTTGGTTTAGCCAAAACTCTTGTTGTTGATCTTGACACACCCCTCGACAATGCAACGTAGAGTTGTCCATGTGAGAACACAGGCTCTGGAAGATAGATTCCAACATTTGGGATGGTTTGCCCTTGCGCTTTATTGATGGTCATTGCAAAACTCAACCGAATTGGGAATTGTTTCCTCTTTAACTTGAAAGGGAGCGAGATGTCATCTGATGGAGACATAGGGATCCTAGTTATGAACACCCTCTTTCCTTGATGTTGGCCACCAACGATTTCTGCGTCAATTGCATTGTCTTGGAAGGCTCTAACCATTAGTCTTGTTCCATTGCACAAGCCATTATTAGGATCAAGATTACGGAGTAGGATGACAGGGCAGTTGATTTTTACTATTAGCACATGTGGAGGGAGACCATTTGGAGTGATGGAATTCAGAAACTCAATTGGGTAGTTATTTCTTGAATCATCATCAACAGAGTCAAAGCTATGATAAACCTTTTCCTCACCTGGAAACATGGCAATCATCTTTGTGTTTAGTTGATCAACATGCTCATTTTTTGTTGAAAGGATGGCACGTGTGCTCATATACTCCGCAGATCTTGCATTTTCCTCAAGTGATGGGAAAACATGCTGAATGAGTGTGTTTATGGAATCTTCATTGTCATCTGTATAACCAATCACAATATCTTCTGGCAGGTGAACATAATCATTTCTGATGGTTTCTTCAGTTCCATTCCCAATTCTAAGGAGGTAACTTGAAAACCATGGGTCAGTTTGAGCCCTCATGTTACGTGTCAATCTTATCTTCCTTATATTGTCCCACAAATAAGATCTCTGCAATGACGCATCAGTTACCTGTGCTCTAGTTCCACGTGGAACCACAGGAAGCACCTGTCTAAAATCTCCTCCAAACACCATAACTTTACCCCCAAACGGCAATGAACAGTTCATAATATCTTGCAGAGACCTATCAAGACACTCAACCGCTTGACGCCTGGTCATAGCAGCCTCATCCCATATAATCAATGACGCCCTACGGAGTAACTCTGTCGTGCCGCTTTGCTTTCCGAAGCTACATGTGCTATTCTCAGCAAGTGTAATTGGGACTTTGAATCTTGAGTGTGCCGTGCGTCCTCCAGGCAATATTGATGCTGTTATGCCAGAAGTTGCAGTAGCAATTCCTATTAATCCCTCTGAGCGCACTCTAGCAAGAATTGCCTTGTATAGGAATGTCTTGCCTGTTCCTCCTGGACCATCAACAAAGAACACCCGGCTCTTGTTATTCAATACATGATGTATGATTTCATCAAATCCTGCTCGTTGTTCGTTGTTAAGAGATTTATATATATCCAAATGTTCTTGTTCTACTTGTATGGAAAGCTCTTCTCTGACCTCTCTCATCATGTCATTGGAAAATTGAACTATTTCACAGAAAATAATGAAATATCAATTTTCATGAATACAAAAATTTTAATCATGCTAGAAAAAATATTGAATAATTATTAAAAAATAAAAATTCGTTTGCATGAAACCTACCGGCATCATTAAGTTCAGGAAGATCATAATTTCTAATATCCTTCCCCATGGACTGAAGCATATCTCTAATGTCTGTCAGCACCATTTGCTCGACAACACTTGAGTTAGAATTGTCCCTTTTATAATCCTTGGACAATGAAACCTTGTGTTTCTCCCATAGCTCACGTACGTTGGTGGCCTCACAAAATACAAGAATAGTTACAAATAATCTTCGTAGTGCGGCTGGCATCTGAAAAGTTTCAGCATCAACCAAGGCGTCGTCAAGGGATTTATCTGTCTCAACGAGCCCTCTCTTTTCACATGTTTCTCTGAATGTAGAGTATGTGATGCCATCCACTGTTCTTAAATCCTCATATGAGGTTGAACCTCTTACATGGTTTAGAAGCACTCTTAAGAAATATCTCTCCCCCTCTGCTGGGTGCGCATATACAATCCTACCAATCTGTCCTGTCCTATTCTTTCTTCTCTGCCACACCTTGCGACCACTGATCCACCGGTAGTGTTCTGGGAACTCCCTATATAATAATGTCCTTGCAAAACTATCAGTACGATTCATATTGAAGTATTCTGTGAGTGTAGTCATAGTTGAAGATTTCTTATTGATAACATCTTGTAGATTTTGAGACTCATCAATAATGACAGACTGCATGTTTGGTAGATGTAACTGGAGTTGCAAAACAGAGGGATACACACCAAAAAGATGAAAGCCAAAAATCCTGTGCACGGCTTCAGGCGGTGATATATATCTAGCATCTCGGTATCGATGGATCTCATTGATAACTCCGGGAGTTTCAACTGAGAATTCAGCACGGTCGTGACCTTTGTATACATATTTAAACAGGTACTTACAGGCTTTGATGCTTGAGCATGCCTCCACGTTCATGTGGCAATTATACATCATAAGGAGTCCTGGATTGTATGGAACTACCCACCTATTGTCTAACTCAGCACCTCTTATTTTCACTCGCCGTCCATCATCTCTCCTCCTATACAAAGGATATGAATCTTTTCCCTGTTGTGTTGCCTCACAAAATTGTCGAGGATACTGAAACCGACAGGCTCCATCAACCATGCAAGGACACTTTCTATTTAAGACGCCACATGGTCCATGTAGCATATGCTTAATCACAAGTTCGTGCAACACAGGGTACTTGTCCTTGTCTGGTATCTCTGCACAAATATGCTTGTCATATGCATCAGGGTTTGTCAACTTACTTTTGAGTGCATAATCAATAGGATGTGTTCATGGGGCAAGCCCCTTTTTTGAAATTCTGTGACGTGCACATAGGCTGCAACATCTCCAAAGTACTTTTTCTTGACCAATAAATCCATCAATGATCGTAACTTGGCCCTATATACTCTTGAAACCAGGTCTGGTCGGTCTTGTGGTTACTGCCCAGGCTCTAGATTTTCTGTTATCTCCTGCCAGTGCGGATTGCATGTCATTGTGATGAAATAATCTGGTTTGCCAAAACGCTGCACAATGGCCATTGCATTAAGGTACCGTCGCATCATGTCACGATCACCACCGGGGAAAGACCGTGGCAACACAATTCTCTTGCCAACTTTAGAAGCTCTGGTCTCTCCGTTAGAAACTACATCAACCAGACCCTACATCAACCAGCGCAATAAACCCATTTTCAATCATTATTTAATAATGACATATATATTATATAATATATATACTAACTTAATTCTGCAAAGAACACATTTGCCTCACCTGATATAGTTCAGCACGTATGAGTTTCTGGTTTGCTGGGTTAGAATACCAATCAAGCCTCATAGACTCAATCTTGATATACATGTCGACAGCCCACTGCTGGAAAAGTCGTCCTCCGAATAACAAGATGTTAAAAAGACCCTTTCTAACTTGCATTAAGAAACAATAGTATTCTCGTGCTGTCACAAATTTTCCAGATTGATTTTCCTCGACAAGGCTACTTAAGTATTCACCTTGCTGTATGTCAGCGTCATTTTCAGCCTCATCTGTGTATAGTGAAAAATTATTAGAAAAATGAGTACCGAGTTAGATAGATTTGAATTTATATCTCTTCTAATAATATAAGGATATTAAACCTGTAGGCTCAACAGGAGTAGTAGTAGCTTGAACGGTAGATGATCCACTATATGGCATAAATTTATTCCAACCGGTTTCTCCCCTAGGTTTAAATAAAGGATATGACAATGGATCATAACAACCATGATATGCTTTGATATATAGTGGGCGATCTCCTCTTGCATACACCAGCACACTCCTATCAAAGCATCTCTGGGGGTCGTTTCCTTCGGTCCAGATAGCAGCAACCTGTGAGGATGTCGGTGCATTGTACCTTTGTAGTGTAGACATAGCGATAAGAGAAACAAGAACTAATTAGATCTATAAGCTAAGGTAGTAATTTAAAAAATTACAAAAAAAATCAGGTAGTGTGGTAGACAAGGTACCTCCGTTGGTCCGGTGTAATATTGGTGTTTAGTTCAATTACATAGTCATCAAGATTTGGTATGGCTCCAACCCTCTTGAAGGTGTGAACATAAGGGTTGTCCTCTAATATCCTGAGAACATTTCTTATGAGGTTGATATCAAGGTCAGGAGATCTCCGCACTCTATGTGTTAATGTGTCATCTCCTGTATCATAAAAGTAGAGCTGCATGTGCCGCGGCCCTTTGGAACCGGGCACCAAATGGTCGAGTCGGTGGTACAAGGAACCTTGCACTCGGAATGTATAGATACCAGTGCCTGCTGCGGTGGCAACTCGCTGATCCAAGGTAACACCAAGGGTCGTGAAAGAAAAATGAGAGTTGAAGTACCGTATGTGTTTTCTGAAATATTTTGCATCATTATCTACTTGACTGGTAAATAACCTTTTTAGATCAGCCGGCACTTCAGGAATATGCACATGAACCTTTCCATTTCTGCAACAAAATCCGGGTGGTTCATATTCGAACCGTATGGCCCCACAATGTCTGCAATTAGGTACTTTTTTTCAAAATATGGTGCTGATCTGGTAAATTATGGTAGACATAGTCATAAGGGTCATCGGCATCATTAGCACCAATGCCATTGGCATATATACGGTATGACTCGAATCCTTCTTCTGCATGAAAGATATGGAATTTCTCTGAATACATACAGTAAAATTAATTAAAATTTTAAAACACCACAATTCATGTGTGTGAAAGAGGTACCTTCCCCACGAAATTGCCTTGTTTCGTCGTCCTCACTCTGATCTTCCATGTCTTCCAGGTGATCTGTTACATGGTGCATGGCAGCATGGCATTGGCATTGGTAAAAAAAAACTAATTGATATATGAAGTAAAGGTATGTGACATTATAAATAAACCCACCTTCTTCTTCATCATATTCTTCTAATTCAGGGTGTGCAGGTTGGAACAAGCTAGCGTCATATTCATCTACCTGATCGATGGTCCCATTTAATGTCTGGAGAGGCGGTGATACATCTGCTGAAAAAAGGTGGGCTGTCACTATGCATCTGTGGGTTAAAAAAAAAGTGGCACAAGGGGAAAAACTATGAGGCAACCTGTGGGTTGTGCATTGCTGTTTGTAGTATGGTGCATAGCCTCATGTGCACTCATTCTCTTACCCCTTGCATAGTCCCTTTTTTTCTCCAATAATGTCTGCTTTTTTGAGGCTTCCATATTGTTGTACCTCTCTCTTCTCAATAGTTTGTTTGCAATTGAACTGGACACTGATGAGCAATTTGTTGTTACGGTTGCATATAAAATGAAAAAGATTCAACCATCGAGCAGTTAGTTATCGTAAAAATTTCACTAAATGGCACACACCTGGATCCTGAACTATTTCATCAGATTGCTGAAGTGCATTATCTCCATACACTTGATGCCTCATTCTTCTGACGTAGTTATCGTTTCGATGCAACCATTTTGGAGAATGACATGGGGTTTGATTTTCTTTGTCTTGAACCGAGGATGGCCCAGTAAAGATTTCAGAATACCCCGTCTGTGATGGTGATGCTTGTCCTACTCCGACCAAGGTTCCTACCATATTCATGTCAACACAGTTCATGTTTGGGGCTGAAATGCATCCCTCGCCCAATGGCTGCAGGACGACCGAGGAAGTTGTCCCATAAGTTGAATGGGTTCCTCCAACAGTCATAGTCTCTGTATATTCTGGCGCTATTGAAGTAAATAGTGCAAGGTCCATGAACAAAAATAAACACGTATTCTTATATAGCAAGGTTAGTGAAGACAGTGCACCTGGTTGATTCGGTGCATTTGAAAGTGCACTTGTTTCGGCTTTTCGGCGAGCACAGTACTCACACTGCCTCTTATTCCTCTCCTCCCGTTCCTCATTCATTTCTTGAGCCCTTTTTCTAGCACGGTACTCACGTTGTTTCCTATTCCTTTCCTCTCTCTTGCGTTGTTCTTCGCTGCAAGCTGTGGACATGGTGGTTTCTTATTTATGGCGTTGCATATATATCTCCTTGCAATATGTGTGTATGCATGTACCTGGAGTATGTATGTTTGTTACATCGCTGAGCGGAGTGCGTCCCTCTCCTGGCGTACCCATTTTTCTGTGTAGGGCTGGTAAGTAACAATCTAAAAATTCACATGTTACTTGTTTTGAGAATAGAGTCAGGAATGGCAACAAAACATCACTGAAAAAAGAATCATGCTGTGAGATACTAAGTAATATACAGGTGAATTTCTCTCACTATAAAGCATGGCAATATATCAGGTGAATTTCTCACTTTAAAGCATGGCAAAATAAATTGATTATTGACTTGTTTGTGACTAATTGAGTCGGTTTGATGAACTCTAAAATTTTGCAGTCACCCCGCAAACTTAGTAATTTGAGCCAATTTGTGACTGCAGGTTGATCTATTCCGTATTCTACTCTACATATATGGTCACTACACAGAGATTCAGAAATAACTTTTTTGAAAAACTTTGAGATTGCTCTGCTTCCTAACATTTAGAAATAACTTTTCTGTTTGCACCTTATGAGTAGCACTTCACTATATGTAAGCTGTAGTAAAAAAGAATAGAGTCAGGAATGGCAACAAAACATCACTGAAAAAAGAATCATGATCTGAGATAATAAGTAATATACAGGTGAATTTCTCACTATATAGCATGGCAATATATATAATAAAATTTGGATCCTATGCAGCCTGCATTTGAACACCCAATTCAATCATTCAGTCTATCAGTTTTTCATTCATTTTTCATTCAGTATGACAGTCCTTGCAATTGCCGGACCATGAACAGTATCAGGAGGGAAAACAAACTTCAATTGCCCCTTTTAACATGAACTGACAAGACACGGCTCCATCATTTTATTTGAACCTTGAAGAATCAAAATGCAAGGACAGACGCCCAAGCACAGACTTTTGAAGAACAGACGCATAAGCAATGCAAGAGATGAACAGGGGGGAGCACTGGAGGTAACAGACTTCTGAATCAAAATGCAAGAGATGTTCGTTGCGTTCAGACCCATCCTGTTCCGTCCTTCAGGACGGTGGCCTCTAGCCCTCTACTGCGAGCGCGAATGCGATGCGGACGATGCACCGGTGGCAATGCACAACGCCGAGCGGTCCTGGCGAGCAATCGATGTAAAGCATGCAGGTTCGATGTACCTGGTCGTCCGCTGGGTGATGGTGTCCGCTCGGCGACGATGTGGTGTCCGCTCGGTGATGGTGGGGCGCTCGGCGACGATGTGCAGTCCGCTCGGCGATGGTGTCCGATCGGCGAGCGTGATTAGCGGCGGATTGCGTCGGGCACAGCAGGAGCCCCTCGTCCTTCAAGACGACCACGACGATGATAGCTCCACGCGTGACCGCACGGCCGCCGCCGCGTCAGCCGCGACGAGGAGGAAACTGCTGCGCGGGAGCACGACGTTTGTTTGATTCTTGTTGAATCGAAATGCAAGGACCATGCAGATTTGTATATGGTAAAAGAAAATCTGAAGATTCGAATGCATGGACAAGGCAAAAAAAATTATCATACCAATGCAGTATTTCAGTCTATCAATGTTTCAGTTTTTCATTCATTTAGTTATTCAGTCTATCTTCCTGTGAAAGATATTGCAATTGCCGGAGCATGTCCAGTACACATGGAAATTCCTGTAGGCATTGGAGACCATGGTAAAGCAAGGAACAATTCACCCAGTCTAGCAGTGTAAAGTGGACACTATGAACTGAATGAAAGCAGCAGGTTGTCCATCACCAAACCTGCACGAAGAACCAAGGAGCGGCGTCCGCGGCAGAGATTGACCGCGCGGCGTCCGCGGCAGAGATCGAGGTGGCAGGGATGGACGAGCGATCCGCGGCAGAGATGGACGGGCGATCCACGGCGCAGGACCTGTTCACGGCAGCCCCGACGAGTTGTGGCTACCCCTTCGTGAAAACAACGTACTGGATCAGCCCCATCAGCGCCGCCGCCTGGAGCAATGTGGAGGCAAGTTCTGGTACTCGTTCTCCTCCTGCAAGGCCGGCCTGCTGCAGAACCTGGAAGCAGCGACAAAGGCGAAGCAGGAACGATGGGCGGCAGCGGCAGGGACGGACTGTGAGCAGGAGAGCAGGCGCGTGTGATTAGGGGTGGCTTGCCTTGCGCGCGGGCGTGTGCATGATTTGCGGCGATTTCACGTCGGGCGCGTACACGTGAGGCTGATGAGGAGGTTGGCACAAGGGATGTTGGCCTTTGGATTTGAGTGAGTAAGGAGAGAGATTGGTGAGACTAAATCTGGACACTTTATTTTGAAAGATGTTATTTTTGTGGGTATACTTTTGGGGTGGATATAGAGGTGGCTTCTCAGGAGGGGACATTTGTTTGTGTGGATGTAGAAAAGAAAATGTTGGTGCATTAGTAGGGTAGATTACGAAATTCACTTCCTCAAATAAAAAAAAGACTTGCCAACGTCCGGACGGTGCCCGCGCCGTCCCCTGCGCCGCCCGTGTCACCGGCTGCTTCCCACGCGTATCTTATGTGCAACACCTGATCTACTTTTGAAACATCTAGATACAACAGTTGCAACATGCAAAAGAAGATAGATGAAACACTTACGGAAACGTCTGAAAAAATTTGAAAAACCATTACAAATACATGTAACATCCAGATAAAATTCTTGCAAAACATGCGTACGAAACACCTGAAAACACTTGAAACATATGCTTGCAACATGCATGTATATATAATAATCAGATTTACTTTTGCAACATCTAGATAAAATCACTTGCAACATACGTCTGGAACAAATGAAACATTTGGAACATACACTTGAATCATACGTGTATAGCCATTACAACATGTGCAACATCCTGATCTATTTTTGCAACATCGATATACAACACTTGCAGCATACCTCTGAAACATACTCTTGCAACGTACGTTTTTCATCATTCTTCTTCTTCCGTATGATGCAACACAGAGCGAGGGAACGAGCGATTCCGGCAAGCCGATGACCGAGGGTGGTGGCGCGGCATAGCAGTGGCCAGCAGCGCCTGCGTGGACCTGGCCATCGACGGCCACCTCTTTTGGCTGCCTAGCCACACACAACGGCCAACGCCTGCGCGCCTGCGTGGCTACCGCTGGCGGGCATGAGCAGGCAGGGCTGCGAGAGAGGAAGAGGTGGCGATGAAAGGCAGTCAGCGGCGAAGGAGAAAGGCGAGCACGACGCCTGCCAGCCACAAACGTCCCGCCTCGGTGCCGCGTCGGGAAGACGAGTAGCGGTGTGGGAGAGAAATATGTCAGACTGTTGGGCTGTTTGTATCGGTTGTACGAGTTAGATGTAATTAAAATAGCGTTAGATAGGAAAAGCCATCCGAACATCCATCCGATAGAAAAAACCGTTCAGATGCCTCCTAAGAAGCATTTACGATAAAAAGAGAGAAAGACAGAAAGAAGTATACACTTCCTCTCACACTAAAAGTTCTTTATTGAGTGCCGTCCTAAAGAGGTGTACGTTTCCTCTCACACAAAAGTTTCTTGATATATATCAGAGCATCTCCGAGAGCTTTTCTAAATCCGACTCTCTAAATCATCATTTGGAGAGTTATTTGCATAGAAATTGTATTCTACATCTTTTGACTCTCTAACAGTTTTTCTATATCTTATATGCACTTTAGAGAGCTATTCTCATCTTCTATTTTTAGCTAGCAAAAAAAACTAGAATAGAATATAGTTATATTTAAATAGTCATTTAGAAAAGCTGTTGGAGGATAGTTTTTCATCAAAATCTATATTTCTAATATTTCAGAAGGATTTAGAGAGTCTATGGTAGACGCTCTAAGCAGACACGCTACTGAGCGTGTCTTCCTTAAAAAAGAGAGAGAATAAAAACCTGCACGCTTCCTCTCTCGGAAAAGGAAAAAGAACCGCGCACAATTCCCCTTCTCTCAGAAAAGAAAAAAAAAACGTGTACGGTTTCGCCCAGCGCCTCTTGGCATTTGCTTTGCTTGCTCGAGTCTTGCCCTGCTTGAGTGCTTGCCCATAGCTCTTACCTCCAAACGATCTCCACTTCCACCCCCATCCATCCCACCACCGGGACGCATCAAGCAGCCGGCGATGGGGTCCGCCTCCGCCCGCGTCGCCACCGCCACCGCGCACCTCGTTGCCGCCGCCGCCCTCCTCTTCATGCTCGCGCGAGGCGGCGAGTCCGTCAGTTTCTGGCTCCCGCCGCCGACCGCCGGAGGAGGGGGCTTCCTCGGCGGCGCGGACCGTTACCTGACTCGGGAGGAGCACTGGATGACCCAAACCCTCGACCACTTCAACCCGACGGTATCTCCTGCAAATCGACGTGTTCCCTCCGAATTTATGTTGACTTGAGGGTCGTTCTGTCGTTTGGGATCAATATAGCTTGGGTCCCCTGTCTAGGACTCTTGGTAGCAGAGCACGTACAAGCTGTGGTACGAGAACATTCCAAATTAACGAACCTTCAGAGATTTGCTGCTGGCACATCACGGTGTACAGCTTTGAATTACTCTGTTTATTTTCTCTGTAAATAGAAGATGCCAAAATTCTTCCTAGTTTTCGTGAATCATGCAAAGCTGGATGACTTCGATGAGACCATTTTGCTTGCTCACGTGCACGTCATGTAACCTAGAACTACAATGAAGAGAAACCAATGGCTCTTCCTGTATGTGATGTCTAGCAGCGCAATGTAGTACAATCATCATTCATCAAGTGTTGGATCAGATCATCGGATACCCAGTATTATTATTATTATTATTATTATTATTATTATTTACCTATTTCTTTTCTAAAGCATGACGTGGGGTCTCTGATCTGTGAAATTTGTGAGTGAGGTGGACTTGCTACGCCTACGCATATTGACTTTTCGCCCATCTTTCTTACCTATTTTGTATTTTTTATCCAATTGAAACTTTAATTACTGTGAGTTTCTAGTCGGCTGTAAAGCATGGGGTTGTTTTGTATTTCCCTGCCTCTTAGCTGATTCAATTTCAAGTCGCAATGTTGTGGAGCTTTGGTAGTAACCTGCTATTGTTATCTCAGTGGTATTATACTCCAGAAGAAAACAAAGACGTAGTTCATTGTATCCATGGTATGGACGAGGAATTTATATGCTCTTTTATATGCAGGACCATCGGCAATTCAAACAGCGTTACTACGAATTTCTCGACTACTACCGAGCTCCAAATGGCCCGATCTTCCTCTACATCTGTGGAGAAGCCTCGTGCAATGGGATTGGCAATAACTACTTAGCTGTGAGTTTAATGAGTATACAGACATGCAGCCACAGATTTTTTAGTTAAATGATTGGACATCCTATACTGCTTACTCTAGAAATGATTCGGAATTTAGTAATTTACTCATTCGTTTGTATGCAACAACTCCAGCTGTTAGATAACATATACATGTTGATGGATTATGTTATTAGGTGATGGCGAAGAAATTTGGTGCTGCATTGGTTTCTCCTGAGCATCGATACTATGGAAAGAGTTCTCCTTTTAACAGTTTGACGACAGAAAATCTACAGTTCTTGTCATCAAAGCAGGCTTTATTTGATCTTGCTGTTTTCCGCCAATATTATCAGGTATGTCATGTGCATATGTGATTATATTATTTGTCAGTGTCCAAATGTGTAGACCCTTGTTCTGAGCTTTGATTTCTGTCATTTGTAGGAAACCTTAAATGCTAAGTATAATCGCTCTGGGGCAGACAGTTCTTGGTTTGTTTTTGGAGGGTCATACGCTGGAGCACTTAGTGCTTGGTTCAGGTTGAAGTTTCCTCACTTGACATGTGGAAGCCTTGCAAGTTCAGGAGTCGTTCTTGCTGTATACAGCTTTACGGATTTTGACAAACAGGTTGGTGCAGGAGCAGATCTTGATTTATGCATTAAACATTAAAGCACTTCAGTCTGCACCTGAACTCCTGAAGTTCTACTTCTGTGTATGATTTACATCTTTGTAGATTGGGATCTCTGCTGGTCCTGAATGCAAGGCAGCACTTCAAGAAATAACAAGACTTGTTGATGGACAACTTCAGTCTGGCCACAACTCAGTTAAGGAGCTGTTTGGAGCACCAAAGGTATCCGTTTGTGATATGAAGTGTATTTTTTTAGTTAATACAGCTTTGCAATCATATTTTGTTTGCAACTACATGTTTTTAATTTCGTGTTGAATGATCTTACATATTGGGTTGATGGTTTTGGTATGCATGAAGAGGACAATACTAATTTGAAGAGAAATATAGTGGTGGTGCTTAAAAGAGAGTGCATTTACAATATAGATAGCAATATCTCCATCTCTTTTCTTCTTTATACTTCATATCATATAAGGGCTTGAAGTCTGAGCATTTCCACACTGTTGTTATTGGCTACTAGTGAACAGTCTGTAGAATAATTGTATGTTCATGCAAGCCAGACATCTCCTTTTCTGATGTGTCCAACTTATCGATCCTACCAATGCTTCTCTTTGGCCTAAGCTTTTCTTATATTAAAGTTTAAGCTATTTCTCATATATGGACCTGGAAAACATGCTTAAACTTATAGGTTTGCACCAATGACTGCTCTTAGGTTCATGCATTTATTTTGTATACTTGCAGTTAGAAAATGATGGTGACTTCCTCTACTTACTGGCGGATGCTGCTGCTATTGCGGTATGATTCATCAACATCTATTTTTGACCTCATTGTTTGTTGAAAGCAAGTGCTCATTGAGAGCCTATACCATTTGCAGTTCCAATATGGTAATCCTGATGTCTTGTGCTCCCCACTAGCTGAAGCAAAGAAGAATGGGACAGACTTGGTGGTAAGTAGTGTGTTATTTGAAAGCAGGATTAAAAGGGAAACATTTTTCAAGAATCATGTGATGACTAAGTTGCTAAAATTTCTGTTTTCTAAAGATGTTTATTCTTAGTAAGCACATGATAATTCCTTGTGGACCTTGATTTTTATTTCAGTTGTGCTACCTAAATTTCTAGTAAATCTAGTATGCTCTAACAACTGTTATTATGCAGGAAACGTTTGCTAGTTACGTGAAAGATTATTACATTGGAAAATTTGGGGCATCAGTAGCATCATATGATCAACAATATTTGAAGAACACAACCCCTTCTGAATCCTGTAAATGCCAACCCCGATATTCAATTTTACCAAATATCATGATTTAAGAGTTAGAATGAAACTATGTGCATGGCTATTGTTAATGTTATCTGAACATTGTTTCTATTTTATTGGCCATGCATTTGACTATTGATTCTATTTAGCATATAGGCTATGGTGGTACCAAGTTTGCAGTGAGGTTGCATATTTCCAGGTGGCACCAAAAAATGATAGTGTTCGTTCCCAAAAGATTGACACAAGGTTAGTAGGGATACTATGCTCAGTCACACCTTTTGTCTCAACCAAGTATCCTTTGCTTATCCTTTTTCTTATTTCTACTACAAAGCTGCACTAGCCACTATCAAATCTTAAGATGAGCACGCACTTGCACCATCGACTATGAAAGTTGTCTCTGTTTTTTTTTCTTTTTTTAAAGAAAAGTTATCTCAGTCTATCAACCAGGATCTTCTGTGATTTTAATGTTATTGCATTTCTAAACCTTGTATTCATTTGCATCCTTCTGTTTGCAATTGTTTCTAGGTACCATTTGGACTTGTGCAGAAATGTTTTTGGTGAAGGAGTCTTCCCTGATGTCTTCATGACAAACTTATACTATGGAGGCACAGGAATTGCAG
The DNA here is from genome assembly GCA_038087645.1 of Saccharum hybrid cultivar R570. NCBI lineage: Eukaryota > Viridiplantae > Streptophyta > Magnoliopsida > Poales > Poaceae > Saccharum > Saccharum hybrid cultivar. Next base: position 27,745,630 of record JAQSUU010000015.1, on the reverse strand, counting down.
GTATGGCCTTTGAATCCTCTGAATTGTTCGCTTCAGTCCTTGAGTTATCTCAACTTTATGTCATTTTGCTTTCCTTTACCTTGAAAATTTGAGTCATCTCTTCCTTTGGAAAAGTTTAAAATAATGAGGATTTATCATGATTTATTTTTGAGGTTTCCACTACTAATTGTTACGAGATAGTACTATCAGTGTGTCAGTAACATATCAGTTTTGTGAGGTCTGGGTGCTCCAGATGCACAACATGCTGATATGTGAGATCAGGATCAATAAACACTGGTAGAGGAACAACAAAAGAGTTGAGTGGCTTCATATCTGCAGTGCTAATGGCCATGCTTTTTTCTTGCCACGCTAGAAACTTTGCGTTGTATGATCTTTAAATCGAAATTGTGGATATCCAATTGTGTGCAATGGTGTGTGCACAATACTTCAGATTACAGTGCGACTGCCATAGTGTGTACCTACTGGTAAAAAATTCAAGTATTTGAAATTAATAAATCACATGCTGCAGGTTCTAAAATTGTTTTTGCAAATGGATCTCAAGACCCATGGCAACATGCTTCTAAGCAGAAATCGTCAGATGAATGTGAGCATTTTTAGTCCTACATGTCACTTCGTCACCATTTCCCCGTTTCATACATATACACATACACTATAATACTATATTTTTTATCCGATATAAAAGCGGTAAACGTTTCTTTTTCTGATGCTACTATATGCTTATGAAAGTTCTGCTATGCCTGCAGTGCCATCATACTTAATTGAGTGCAAGAACTGCGGACATTGCAGTGATCTCTCTGGATGCCCTCAAGCTCCTTCAAACATTGAAGGTAGATCCATCATTCAAACTTTTGCTGAAACTATGGTTGACATGATAGTGCAGGGGACCTTTGAATTTGCTATTTATAATTTCTGCTTTCATTGTATCAAGGATTAAGTTAACTTTAGTCCCCTAGATTGTATAATTTGCAAGTGACCCCCAATTTTGAGTTGTTTGTATTCTGCCCTCCAGGCGATTCATCCAAGTGCTCACCTCCTGAATCTCTGAACAAAGTAAGAAAGGAGATTGTCGATCACATCGACCTGTGGTTATCAGAATGCCAAGAGCAAGGTTAGTTTGGTCTATATGTCTGTTCTGCCACTGAATTATAATGGTTTTGAATTATCCTCGATATTTTCTATCTAATGCCTCTGTAACATTGGCTCTGATCTTTTTGCGCTATCGAAGGGTTGTGATGACCGCCAACTAGCCACCTCCAATTCAATCCAGTTTTGAACTAACATTGTTGCTCTATCTGCATTTCAGGACATGACAAGGAGCCATCACTGGGAAGCAGGTGGAGCATAGCTTCTATTTGATCAATCGGTGGAACTATAAGCATGTGCTGCTAGACCTAGGCAAATCTGTTATCTTTTCTTGCAGTACTGTGGTATATCGTTTCCGCAAACCATACAGGCTGTTGAGTAATCCACCAGTGGCAAATAAATAAAAGACGCAGTTCTCAGTCTCTCAGCATCCTGGGATGCTTGCTTGCGGTGCTCAGACGTGAGAAATGTCCACCGTCTTGGACTCGGATGCGTTGACCTGTAGAGACGATGCCATGGTTTGAAAATGTTTTGACGATCTGCACACTGACAAATTTGTCAATATATACTTGTATATACATCTGGCGCATACCCTTCAGCATGAGAAATGATTGCGATGTTTCCCCATGGTGGCTGTACTTGGCACATCGTATTCAACTGACACGATCACATGGTTCCTTGCCGCATCATTCGTGGCATAGAGCCCTTGTTTAGTTCCCAAATTCAACCTCAAATTCCACTATACAAAAAGAAGATTCTCATCACATCAAAATACCGGCACATGTATGGAGTACTAAATGTAGATGAAATTTAAAACTAATTGCACAGTTTTATTGTACTTTGTGAGACGAACATTTTGAGCCTAATTAGTCAAAATTTAGATAATTTTTACCAAATACAAACAAATTGCTATAGTGCATATTTAATGTGCACTGTAGCTTACTGTAGCAAAGCGAGCACCTCCGATTCGGGAACTGAACAAGGCCAAAACTTCCAAAGAGAAAAGGAGAACGTGTCCGTTCCGACGCGTCACAGAATGAGCAAAGGTCCTGCAGTGAGCAGCTGCAGTACTCTACCATTCATGGACGATGTCACGACGAAAGCTGACAGTTTTGGACTTTTGGGCCTCGTTTAGTTACCTTTCGAATTTCAAATTTTTAGGCTCTCCGTCACGTTAATCTTTTGACGCATACATGAAACACTAAATGTAGATAAAAAAATAACTAATTACACATTTATCTGTAATTTGCGAGATGAATTTTTTAAGTCAAATTAGTTTATGATTAGACACTAATTGCTAAATCCAAATAAAAGTGTTACAGTAGCTCAGATCGCAAAAAGTTACCATCTAAAAGGTCTTGCTGCCCACCTGCTAGCTCGCACAGTAAGGCAACGTGCAATCTGCGCCATCGGCAGGCCGCTGTCGGAGTGGCGGTCCCGTCAGGCCGTCACGCAGCACAAAAGCCCAGCCCAAAGGGTCACATAATGCCATGTTTAGTTTCAAAAATTTTCAAGATTTTCTGTCACATTTTAACATATATATATAGAGCATTAAATATAGATAAAAAAACTAATTACATAATTTGATAGAAAATCACGAGACGAATCTTTTGGGCCTAATTAATCTATAATTAGACACTAATTGACAACTAATTACATAATTTGATAGAAAATCACGAGATGAATCTTTTGAGCCTAATTAATCTATAATTAGACACTCATTGACAAATACAAGGAAACGGCTATAGTAGCTTCTCTAAACAACAGACATCGGAATAGGAGTGACTAGTGGGTGGAGTACTGTATATTACTGGACTGGAACGGAACGGGAGATTTTTAGCCGGGAGAGGCGGAGACCGATTATGGGGTCTCGCGCTCGCATCGTCTCCCTCCTCCTCGCCTTCCTCTTCGCGCGCGCCTCCGAGCCGATCGCCGCCGCCGCCGCACCCGCCGGCAGCAGGCACTCCCACTCTGGCAGCAGGCACTCCCACGAAGGATGAGCGGTGGATGAACCAGCGCCTCGACCACTTCTCCCCCACTGTGAGTCAACTCCCACTCTGGCTCCCTGGCCTGTCACGCACGGGCGCACGGCCTTCGCTCACGCCGGCCACCGGGCCACGGCTTTTCAGGACCACCGCCAATTCAAGCAGCGCTACTTCGAGTTCCTCGACTACCACCGCGCCCCCGGCGGCCCGGTCTTCCTACGCATCTGCGGCGAGTCCGCCTGCGACGGCATCCCCAACGACTACCTGGCCGTGAGTTGCAACTCGCATCGCACTTTCTCAGTGTCACACACACCTGGACAGTACGCCGTTTCGTGCTGAACCGCCTGGTCCATGTGCTCAGGTGCTTGCCAAGAAGTTCGGCGCCGCGGTGGTGACGCCGGAGCACCGGTACTACGGGAAGAGCTCTCCCTTCAAGCAGCTGACCACCGAGAACCTGAGGTTCCTGTCGTCGAAGCAGGCCCTGTTCGACTTGGCCGTCTTCCGGCAGTACTATCAGGTTGCATTGACATTTTGTTGCCTGATTCAGCATCCAGTGCTTCAAGTACTGTAATAATCGTGAGCCTTTTTCTGTTTTCCCTTTTTCTCTCTCTCTTTATAGGAATCTTTGAATGCCCGGTACAACCGATCAGGTGCTGACAATCCCTGGTTCGTCGTCGGGATCTCCTACTCCGGCGCTCTCAGCGCCTGGTTCAGGCTCAAGTTCCCCCATTTGACTTGTGGGAGCCTCGCTAGCTCAGGGGTGGTTCTTGCAGTGTACAACTACACCGACTTTGACAAGCAGGTTGATAGTACGGGCATAGGTGGAGATGGCACATATTAATTCTGTCTGCTTTATTTATGTACTTCTACCCAATTCAGGTCCCTTTTATTATGTAGGTTGGAGAGTCAGCTGGCCCTGAGTGCAAAGCTGTCCTTCAGGAAATAACTGAACTTGTTGATGAACAGCTCCGGTTGGACAGTCACTCGGTGAAGACTCTATTTGGAGCACAGACGGTAAATATTATTGTATATACGAAGTTGATGATGCCAATTTCACATACTTCAACTATTCTTTTTTTTTTTGTGAATCACATACTTCAACTATCTGATGATATATATTTTACTCTGCGCGCAGTTGAAAAATAATGGTGACTTCCTCTTCTTCCTGGCAGATGCCGCAGCTATAGCGGTATGCATAATATTTTTCTATGTTGCTTCTATTGAAAAGTATCTTTTTTTTTTTTGAGAGCCGATGCTATTTTGCAGTTCCAATATGGGAATCCAGATGCCTTGTGCCCTCAGCTAATAAAGGCAAAGAAGAACAGGAAAAACTTGGTGGTACATGTCCCTTCTTCTATAGTTGTACTTGAGATCTTCTGTAGTATCTTGCTGGAGTGAAAAGAAATAACTATATTAATCTTTTATATACAAATTGCCTTACTAGTTCAATGCCACCAATTGTGCCACAAGAAAATAAGAGGAATAGACAAAGTACTTTAATCTATGAAGATGGAAAACAGTTATATTATTCAGTGAAAATTCTGCAGGCAACATATCGATGGATGACCAAACACATTATATATTTTTTCCTATTATTTCTTCCCCCTTTAGAGCTTCCTTTTTTATCTTCCATTTACTGGTTTTGCAGGAAGCATATGCTCAGTTTGTGAAAGATTTTTACATTAAAAAAATGGAGACACCACCATCTTCGTATGATCGAGAATATTTGAAGGAAACCACTCCAGATGATTCTGGTAAATGATGTTCTACCTGTTTTCTCTAACAAAAATAGAAACTGTGCTTGCATCTAAGAGCGAGTGAACACCATGACAACTATTCTTTGGCATTCAAATTTACATACCTGCAGGTACTTATTCACGTTACAATTTCTTTTAGGTTCTAGGCTCTGGTGGTTCCAAGTTTGCAGTGAGGTTGCCTACTTTCAAGTGGCACCCAAAAATGATAGCGTTCGTTCTGCAAGGATCAATACGAAGTAATATCTCCTATACTTCCTCTGTGTGTTTTGACTTTTGACTTTTGACATATCTATCAAGTTTTACATGTTCTGGTATTCCAAACTGTGTTACAATATCTTTACGGTTTATATATTGGGTTGTAGTAGGACGACATACCTACTATGTACTTTTCTTTAGTCATCTCAATGCACTATACTATATAGACCACCTTACACGTTTTGAATTTCCAGGTACCATTTGGACCTATGCAGAAATGTTTTTGGGGAAGGCGTTTATCCTGATGTGTTCATGACGAACTTGTATTATGGAGGCACAGGAATTGCTGGTTCGTCTCTCTAGCTAGCTTTGATTGTCTGTTGTGTGACATCAAAGTGACCACAAGAAGCTCTTTCGACTTTCCAATCTACTTGTCTTTTCTCTGATGCTTTGTCAAATATGTACAGCTTCTAAAATTGTGTTTACAAATGGCTCCCAAGATCCATGGCGTCATGCCTCCAAGCAGAAATCATCGAAAGATAGTGAGTCCTCCAGAACTCTTTATGGTGTTCATTGTTCTGTATCCATTAGCCATACAAATCCGAACGACTTATTTCTCGCTGTGTAAGTACTTTTTCTTAGAATAGCTGGTTTTGTGTACTGATAGTTGTTCCATAACACATGCAGTGCCATCGTACCTAATGAAATGCAGAAATTGTGGACATGGAACTGATTTGAGGGGCTGTCCGCAATGGCCTTTCAGGACGGAAGGTAATTTGACAAAAAAAAACAAACGTTCCATGAAGCTTTGCTACAATTGCAATACAATACTGACCTCGATCACCAGGATAATAATACAATAATCTACTTTCTTTCTGTCTACTACAGTGTAGTAGTAATATAGTGTGTTAGTGTCGGCAGAGTAGTTTACATGAGTTTTACACTTAACCTCTTGATTCAATTCTTAAAAAAAAACCTCTTGATTTACCACCCAGTTTAGATGAGAATGCTCACTCGTTATTCACTGATCAGGGGACTCTTCAAATTGCTCATCTCCCGCAGCAGTCAATACAGTAAGAGAGAGGATCGCCAAGCACATTGACCTGTGGCTGTCGCAATGCAATAAACCATCAGTAGGGTACGGGTCTCTGCCTCTCTAGCTAAGCTACATTCTGGTGGGGGTGCAGTCCATCTTACTCAAACTTGGCAACTTGTGAATTCTGATCCTGTGCTGCTCTTTTCTATTGATGCAGGGCCTGGTAACCGTGGATTAGTGTTTGTTCCACTGGGAAAGATTGGAAAGAGATTTGGATGTCCTGGAGTAAGCTTGTGTTTTCTAGGAGGTGGAATAAAACAATAACGCAGCTTGGCAGCTTCGGTATCATGCATATGGCCGATTTTGGAATGCAGATGACAGGACATATAGGATCTACTAGTTCGTAGTTCGGACAAGTTTGGGTAGATCAGGGAATCAGCCACATGAACTGCAAAGGTCCGTTATGTGCTAAGCGACATGCCGACATGGTTAATGCCTACATCTCGCTCACTCTTTTAATATGAGACACGATGGGTGTATCCCATTGCATTTGTATATTCCATGAGGTGGTAAGTGAGCTGATTGGTACGGTTCACCTGCCGTTACGCTTGTTTGATAGCGCACAATTCCTTACCGTATGCTGTTCTTGACGCCATAGGCCCGTAGCGCACATTTCCACGAGAAAAATGAGCATGTAATCCTTATGTTTCCCTGTTGCACGCTGTGTATCATTGTATTAATAAGATTCAGTATGAACAGGAATGAACAGATCCTGGTCTAGAAGAATGAAATGGAGTTGGATGCCGTTTGCTTATTAATGCATAGCATGGACGGCGAGACATTTCGCTTTTATTTACCTTTGATGATATTATAGAACCCATATTTCCTTAGGCAGACAAAAAATGAAATTGGTTGATCTTTACTAGTCCATTAATCAGTGCTCTCACACATGCTAGAATCTTATGGGACATTATATGTTAATTTTGATATGTCAACTAATAAAAATTACTTATATTAATTTGTATGTTTTTTCTTTGTTTATTTTTAACTTAATAGGCATAAATACTTGTAATCTATATCTAGTTGTGATAAACTTATCACTTACTTCTTTACATATTTTTCATCCATCCATACTTTTCTTTTCCCTTGCATAACACCTTCATGTATCTTAGTATACATTTAGTTAAAACCTTAGTTTAAATATGATAACTAATGTGCTATGAATATTAGTATAGTCTTTTTTGAAAAAAAAAACATGTACCATACTTTACGGGTATTGAATTATTCGTAATAGATCATATTATAATTTAGAGGTAGATTTGAGTGATACTTTTGTTTATTTCTTACATTGAGCAATGTGAATAATTTAGATACAAATTAAAAGATATCATTATGTCATTTTTCATAATGACATATGTGGGTAATTTCAATGTAAACATAGGGGCTGCTTTGTATTATCTTTCATATGATATAGGTGGACAATGTATAAAAAAAATTATGAGGTTTTTTTTAAAATTCTCTTTCATACTAGTACATGAGGTTAATTTAGATACAAAATTATGGGTTATTTTAAATTATAATTTGTAATGGCATATGTGAGTGATTTAGATGCAAATCATGGGTTATTTTAAATTATCATTCATAATGACAGAGCTGGATAATTTATATACAAACTTAGGGGCTTATTCTGAATTATCTTTCATAATGTCATAGATGGGTAATTTAGATGCATGTTGAGGGGTTTATTTTAAATTATCTTTCATAATGAAAAACATGGTAATTTATATATTGAAATTTAGGGTGTTATTTTGCATTATCTTTCATAATGGTAGAGGTGAATAATTTAGATGCAAAATTAGGGGGTTCTTTAAGTCTTCATTATAACGGCAGAGGTGATTCTTTTTATAAAACATAAATGGTTATTATTGACGATGAGGTTATAGTCTATCAAATTAAATGCAAAATATTTCTGATTATTGTGAGAATTTCTATGATTTATCTTTTTTCTAGTGCGTCCAATGAAAATCAACGTAGAGGCTATGTTAAAGCCTCTAATTAGTAAATATACTCCCTCCGACCTAGTTTATAAGGCATTTCGGGTATGTAACACTCAAATTTTATAAAAAAATGATCAATAATTTGGCTAAGATTTTTTAACTATTATAATACAAAATTGATACTATTAGATTTATAATCAAATGTACTATCCAGTAATCACAGGACTATAACTATAAAAGATATAATATAACATAAGTGAATGGTCTAAATATAATTTAGGAGACCATGCCATTATCAAACTATGTCTTATAAACCGAACTAGAGGGAGCAGGAAGATAGCGTAGGGAGCAGCGAGATAGTGTTAGCAAAACAATTTATGTGAACTTCATATTTAACCTCTTGATTTAGGATCTCTTCGATACAAGAGCTAATTGCTAGCTACTAAAAATTAACTAAAATTAGTACTAATGTATTCAAACAAGAGAGCTAATAGGTGGACTAATTTTTTAACCAAGCCTTCGTATGTTTGACATTTATCAGGGGACTCCTCGAACATCTCAGTGGCTGTGAAAAATGTGAAGAACAGATCGCCAGGCACATTGACCTGTTGGTATCACAATGCCAATTGCCTAGCTCACCAAGAGCCATCATGGATCTCTAACCATTCTACAGGCACGATGAGCTTAGCCGCTTTAGGTCCAATGTCATGTAGTCCAGCTTCTGACACCGTGCCGTTCGTGTTTTCCTTGGGGCAGGGTGTGGTAACGGCGAGCTACAATTGCTCTCAGCTCAGGACTCGGGAGTAATGCAGATCTCTGCAGCTGCAGATCCTGGGGGTAAAGCGGCGCGGATTCGGAGAATCAGCTACATGGCCCGCGTCAAAAAAAAGATTTCAAGAACATGTTTAGCACGTGTTTCATTGAGAAGAAGTTAGAATATTTACGCGCCCAACATCACATCACGGCGAGGTGCTATGAGCGATGAGGTTAAACACGAACACAGGACACCGCAAGGCGGTGGAACAAACGTTGTTGTAACTAACTAAGAAACTAATGTGCGACCGACGGGATTGCGATGTTGAATGAACCCGTGCTCAAGGTGCCTGCGCCGCCGCCCGCCTCCCGCGAGCAGCAGCCATGGGGAAGAGCTCCTGCATTGCCTCGCGCTTAGAAGAAGACAATGACTCTCGGAACGTCTCGTGGAACCGAGTGACAATGGTCGCGTCAGATGTCGCTGGCGCTGACCGCATCAATTAATCATCATGCGGATCGCGGGAAACGCAGGACGTAGGCATGTGTTTGGTTCCCACGTAACTTTAGTCCAATCAAATCGAATGTTTAGTATAGAGTATTAACTTTAGACTATTTACGAAACTAAATACAGATTACGGCTAATTTGCGAGACGAATCTTTTAAACCTAATTAGTCAATGATTTGACAAAGTTGTGCTACAGTAACATATGCTGATGACGGATTGATTAGTCTCGTGGTTTACTGACGGAATCTGTAATTTGTTTTTTTATTAGTATCCGAACACCCCATGTAACATCCGATGTAACACAAACTAAACTTTAGTTCTTGTATCAAACACTCCCTTAATTTGATTCGTCGCAGAGACTTGCGATGGAGTTGCAGCTGTACTGCCGCTCGAGTTTAAACAGGAGCCGCCAGACCTGACTGGCCGTTTCAAATTATGTTGTTAGTTCATTTTGCTCTGTATTTAAATATATTATTTATCTAGATGCATAATAAAATAAAAAAAGTCAAAACGACTTTGATCAACAGACATAATACGTCGGTGCTAAACCTATTATCGTCTCTACTTTTTTTCTACGAGGTAGGCAGGTCGGTGACCTCGGTTTTTATAACATAAAAAGCAGGAGAGCCCGCGCAAAGCGTGGGCAGTAATCTGGCCCTTTTTTTTTGTTCTTTTTCCTGTTCTGTCGATATTTGTTAGCGGGTTGTTACTGTTTTTCGCGAATTTGATACTGTTTACTAATGGGTTGTACTGTTTGCTTAACGGTGTTACTGTTTTATAACGGGTTTTACTGTGTCTTAGCGGGGTTACTGTTTCTTAACGGGTTTGTACTGTTTATAGGATCCGGTGGGGAACAGTAACATGTGAGTGTGACAGACCCGGCCGGGAGCCTCGACTTTAAGAGTTATGTATAGATACGCTTGTTTTGGTTCGTAGCCCACGTGTTGCGGCAAATGCATGAGTTGTTGTCACGCCATAATAAAGTTAATTTTAGACAATCTTAGCCAAGGTAGATGCTTTGTAGAGCAAGTGGTTCACATATATGCACCCATTCGTATATTGTTTCGTTTCTCAAAAGCTATGGCAAGATTCCTTCTTTGCCATACCCCAAGTCTAGCACGGCAATGATTCTTCTTTAAACACGTCAAAAAAATTAATGTCTTAATTCAAAACAATGGACTAGATTATATGTCATATCTTAGTAATTACCTTTCTTGTTTCTGCAATGGCGTTGAGTATACATGCTACTCGGTGAAAATCCCGGCAAAAACTCCGCGGAAAACACACATTAGAGAAACGCATTTCGGTTCCGAGGCAAGATTTCAACGACAATTCATTTGACGTGAGGTAATAAGTGATTATCACGACACCGCTTGCGTCACGATACCGGGCAAGAATCCCGGCAAACGCTCGCGAAAAACACGCATTAGAGAACGCCTTTTAGTTCCGAGGCAAGATTTCAACGACAATTCATTTAACTTGAGGTAATCAGTTACTATCACGACATTGCTTGCGTCATGATACCGAGCGAGAATCCCGGCAAACGCTCGCGGAAAACACGCATTAGAGGAACGCCTTTCGATTCCGAGACAAGATTTCAACGACAACTCATTTGACGTGAGGTAATCAGTGACTATCATGACACCGCTTGCGTCATGATACCGGGAGAGACTCCCGGCAAACGGTCACAGAAAACACGCATTAGAGAAACGCCTTTCAGTTATAAGGCAAGATTTGAACAACAACTCATTTGACGTGAGATAAGTAGTGACTATCACGACACCGCTTGTGTCACGATACCGGGCGAGACTCCCGGTAAACGGTCACGGAAAACACGCATTAGAGAAACGCCTTTCAGTTATAAAGCAAGATTTCAACAACAACTCATTTGACGTGAGGTAAGTAGTGACTATCACGACACCGCTTGTGTCACGATACCGGGCAAGAATCCCGGCAAACACTCGCGGAAAACACGCATTAGAGAAACGTCTTTCGGTTCCGAGGCAAGCTTTCAACAACTTATTTGACGTGAGGTAATCAGTGACTATCACGACACCGCTTAAGTTAAAGTGTTGGTGAGTAACGCGCTCCACCAACCAAATGTACTAAGAACTAAACAAAATAGTCCAATATACTCTTCAACTAAACACTGTCTCTTCCAACCAAACGCTAGAGAATGGCTAAGGAACCTGTGAAGTGCTTCTCTTGAGAGCAAACCGAACCGCGGGCCAAACAGTAATGTTCAAACTCCTGTGTGATTCCTGTGCCAAACAAGGGAAAATTTCTCTATTCCTACATTTTTTTATGTGAAATTAAACTAATTTCTGTAAAATTCCTGCGTTCAAGCGGGCGAAACCTCTGCCCTGTTCTGTATACCTACTCCGTACCCCTACCCAGTCCCCAGTAGTACGTACAGTACGCAGCAGCAGGCTGAACGAACGGCCACGTTGTTGCGCCACTCGGGTACGTGATGCCAGGTGCCAGGGGTGCTGCTGCCCGCTGCGTCGTCGTCCTTGTCTGCGCTGCAAATGCTAGCCACTTATAGATCGATCGCTGTCCCGTGGGGAACGAGTCCGTGCGCAACAGCTGACTGACGTGTCACGACGTGTTTGGATGCGCGGCGCGCGCGTCAAACGTACCAGGTTTTGTGTCGTCGTCGTGCCCGCTGTGCCACACTTTGGCAAGATTCTTTCTTCGGTTCTTTGGCCGATGCTCCAAAGTCGAAACCACAATTTTCTTACGTCCCGGATTAACATCCGATTCCGATCAAGTACCATGTGCTTTTCCGACGTGTACTATATACGTATATTAGTGGCCTGTTTTACCAGTGCAGCTTTTAGAGAGGGTTACGTGGTCTTCTCTTCCTCATCCGATCCGTCCACATCGGCAAAGACCAAAGTAGCCTTCGCTATCTCCACTAGCTAAAAAGGCCGTAACGGCGTAGCCCCCCTCTGATCAGAAACCTGGTGCACGTCACCTTGTTTCCATTATTTTAAGCAGGCTGCTTAGCCAACTTTGCACTCAACTGTCCTCCATAAACACAGTAACATCCATTGGTTTCTCAAGGAGACCAAATGTACACATACAGTACTTGGTGCACTAATTGCCGGTGTACCGGACTGCTGGAGCATAGCAGTTGGAACGTGGGACGAGTCTAGTACACACAAGCACAGCGCCCAAAGCCAGCATGTTTAGAAAAGGCAGGCGGGTCAGATACGATGGCGAAGCATGTCGTGGCTGCAATGCGCGCAACCAATCGGGCTTCTGGCAATCACGTGCTGAACAAGATCTACAACGCTCGCCCCTGGCCGTGTCAGATAAAAACATGGACAGCCACACGTTGGAGCTACTACGTACCGCCACTGGCTCCAGAACTTGCTCGCCATGCTAGACCCACACCACGCTCCCGCGTTCCGAACCCCGCGCAGCTATCTTCGGCCGTCGTGGCCGTATCGCGCGCGCACGAAGCGAAGCGACACACAGCCGTCCCCGCCGGCTCGCCCCACGGCGCCCGCGTTCCGCAGAAACTGGAGAACGGGCGCCAGAAGTCGCCGGGAACCGCGGTGATATGATCAAAAGGTGCGTGGCGCACCCACGATGCCACGCACGGTACCGGCACGGCCACCGCCTCCTCGACCATCCACTTGTGGGAGCGGGGGTGAGCCCAACAATAACTGCAGCGACCAACCACGCCACACCGTCGTCTACAGGCAAGGCAACGCACGTCTCTGGCTCGTCTCCTTCGGGTCCTCCCCGTCCCCGCCCGCTCGTCCAATCACCGCGCCGAGCAGGAAAAGGCAGCCCCGCCGCGCCGAGGGACCAGCGCCGCGCCCTGCGCAGAAAAGAAGAGAACGCGGTCCCGCCACGCCTTTTTCTCTGTTCCGTGCCGGTGCGCCCCGCTCCCGTTCCCGGCCCGGCCGGACCCCAAAACCACCCAGACCGCCGCGATTTTTTTACTGGAAAGGCGCTTCCCCTGTTTACGCTAGCCTGCCAGCTCGCCCGTTTGCCCGCTGCCTTCCCATTTCGAGCTTCCGCCTCGCTGTGTCATCTCTTTCTCTCTGCCTGCCCACCGCTCGCAGTCGTACACCAACCACCTCATTTTCGGGGCCGTGAGGGAGAGGCCGCGCGCGGCGACGACGAGTAGGCCTCGAGCGAGGGGGGTGGAGGACGAGCTAGGGTTAGGGTTTTTGGGCTAAGCCTTGGGTGGGGCTGCTGATCCATGGACGGGGGGACGGGCCCCGGCGCCGAGGTGCTCTCCCCCGGCGAGGCCGAGTGGCCCCCAGAGCTCCGCCTCCCGCCGCTGCCTCCCGTGCCGGAGCCCCCGCCTCCGCCCGCCCGAAGGGCTGCGCCCCATCTGCACCTGCAGCCAACTCCTCCCGCGGCGGCGGCGGCGACGGCGACGAAGAAGGACCCGTCTCCGCCTCGCCACGGGGAGGGCTTTGATGACCAGCAGTTCCTCGGATCGATCATGGGGGCTGCTGCCCCGCCCCAGCAGCAGCAGCCGCCCGCCGCCGCGGTAGCACCGGTGAAGAGGAAGAGAGGGAGGCCGCCGAAGAACAGGGATGGTGCGGCGCCCGTGCCTGCGCCGGTGAAGCCCGTGAACAAGAAGGACGAGGAGGTGGTTTGCTTCATCTGCTTCGATGGGGGCAACCTCGTGGTTTGCGACCGGAGGTGTGTGTGTTTGTGCGCGCGCGCGGTTAGCTGTTGTGTTACGTACGGAACAGTAATGCAGCTTCCACTTGATTGCGCGTGCTGATAAGCTTCACTTTGCATTTAGGGGTTGCCCGAAGGTGTACCATCCTGCATGCATCAAGCGAGACGAATCCTTCTTCCGGTGTCGGGGCAAGTGGGATTGCGGTGAGCTATTCTCTTCTGGACTGCGCCTTCTCAGTGTTTAATGTCTACTCATTTCTTGAATAGATACTGAGTAGAGTACTACAAATATTAATGCTTAAGCAGATGTTATTATAGCACTTTGACATTGAGATAATGCAAGCCAAGAGCTGTTGAAGAAATAGGAAATGTATAAAATAAATAAGTATACATTCGAGCAGAAACAGATGGTAATTAATGCATATACTCCCATATTAAATGAGTTAGTCAGTTATGGTAATCTTGCCAGCTCATTTTACTCCAGCATGCAAATGGGAGCTGATTCAATCAATGTTACTACGTATATGTTGAAATCGTACAAGAGGACAAAATTTGCAGTATAGCTCTTGCAATGTGATTCTTTGTTGGAGATTTATGTTTAAAGACTGAGCCAAAAGGTATTTATTGTACTTGGATTGACATAGGAGAGAAGAATGTGTCCTTTGGCATTATATGGTATCTGGATAGGACAAAATTATCTTGTTGTGATGATTTATAGAAGTACAATGATGAATATGTGCATGTGTGAGTCATCGTTACAATTCAAATGTGATGGTTTCATATGCACTTATTTCTTGATGCCACACATATCAGGTTGGCACATCTGCAGCAGCTGCGAAAAGGCAGTACAGTACATGTGCTATACTTGTACGTACTCTGTCTGCAAAGGATGTGTCAAACAAGGCAAATTCTTTGGCGTTAGAGGGAACAAGGGCTTCTGTGACACATGTTATGGTACTATATTGTTGATAGAATCCAAAGACGATGGTGCAAAGGTACCCAACTTTTAACTCTTATTTGTGCTTTCCACTTCTTCAGCTAGAGAAGCATCTTTTACACACAGATATGTATAGAAAGAAAGTTTGGTCCTGCTCTCAGTGAAGAAGTAAAAATAATTGAATAAATATTGCTGTTGGTCCCAAGCTTTACTTAAGCTTCATTTGGTTACCTATACTTTTAAAATTTCTGATTAAGCCTTCAACCTTCAGGATATGATTAAATAAATACTTTCAGCCAGCAGGCTGACATGGCATCAAGAAGTCATAAATTGGCACCACAAGGCATGAGACAGCCAATCATAAGTTGTGCTAATGTCGGAAGACAAGTCTTGATAATTGATAAGGGATAATTTGGCATACACTGATTTAATTTCTTATTGATATTTTTCCACAACGAATTTCTCATCTTGCTACTGAACCATGGTTTTGTGTTAAGATCCCTTGTTATTGCATCTTTTACGCTATTTTCAATTGTCATATAAAATGCCATGCCTTTCCTGAGGTTTTTACATTAGTGTTTCAAAATTTGCTAAGGAATATTGTGCATATACTGTTGATACCTTTTTTTAGTTGATTTATCCAGTGTATTAGCTCTAAGTTTTTGGTATGAGTGGCCTTGGCTTCAATTTACTGTTCAAAAAATAGTTTTAGATTGAAGGAATGTTGGATAATGTACGTGGAGTAAAAAATACTGGCATCACCTTTAAAACTCAAAATGTCATAATATTTGTAGTAACTCATGCCTTAACCAAATAGACATTGATCCTGATGCATGACACAACTGTATTGGCTGGTCAATCTTGTAAGCTTTTGCTTTTTGCAAACACCTGCCTGAAACAAGCAGTACTACTTTGTTGAAGTACAAATACCTTGAGCAAGTAATGGTTCCATCCTAGGTCTGTTGGTGATCCTATTTTGCTCTTTCAGGTTGGTGTTGATTTTGATGATCAAAATAGCTGGGAGTATCTTTTCAAGTTATATTGGTTGGATCTGAAAGGGAAGCATTCACTAACGATTGAAGAGCTAAAAAGTGCCAAGACCCATTGGACTGTTCCTACTACTGCTGGTAGGAGAGAGAAAGAGGATTCATCTGATGAACTATATGATGCAAGCAATGACCAAGATGCTACTTTTGACATTTCCTCAAAGAAACGGAGACAGAATAACTCTTCAGGAAAAAGAGGACGAAAACGTAAAATAGACGGTGGCATTACTTCAAGGAAGTGTGGAATCTCAATTAACAGTGCTGGAAGCTTACCAAATGGATCAACAGGTGAAGGGATGTCCTTGTCAGGTGACACAAAATGGGCATCATCTGAGCTATTGGAATTCATTGGACACATGAGAAATGGTGATAGTTCTTATATTTCCCAGTTTGATGTCCAGGTTCTTTTGCTTGAATATATAAAGCAAAATAACCTCCGTGATTCTCGCAGAAAAAGTCAGATTATCTGTGATGCAAGGCTTAGCAGTTTGTTTAGAAAACCACGTGTCGGTCATGTTGAGATGCTAAAGCTTTTGGAAATGCATTATCTTGTGAAACAGGCTCCAACATTGAATGCAGATAGTCAGAGAGCAATTGATTCAGATTCCGCTCAAGTAAACAATGGAGGATATAATGAGTTGACCGATAAATTAGGTTCTGATAAGAGGAGGAAGGCTCATAAGAAGATTGAAAGAGAACTGACAATTAATCCAGAGGATTATGCAGCCATTGACATGCACAATATCAATCTAATTTACTTGCGTCGCAGCGTGATGGAGGATCTTATTGATGAGGTTGCTGCATTCTCTGACAAAATTGCTGGCGCTTTTGTGAGGATAAGAATTTCTGGTCTTGGCAACAAGCAAGATATGTACCGACTGGTGAAAGTTCTTGGTAAGATTACTAATACTACAGAGTATAGACCTGTGATGCTAAATACTTACTACCTGGGTTTAATTCTATATGTAGGTACACATAAAGTTGCAGAACGATACACTGTTGGTAAGAAGACAACAGATTATGCTCTTGAGATATCTAATTTAGAAAAAAAAGAGATTATCACAATGGATACGATCTCAAATCAGGATTTCACAGAGGTAATTAAATATAAGACAACAATTCTATGATGATGCATCCAAGGATATGTAGTGCAGACATTTAATTTTCGAGACCTAGTAGGCTAGTACTGTAGAATGAACCTTCCTGATTGTGATATATATTATATATCGGTTCCCCTTTGTTGTTTAATTAACTCACTATATACCTTTAGCACAAATCAGCATTATTACAAAAATATTATAGATTGTTTTACAGTTCAGTTTGTGATTTTTTTATAACACCAAAAATATCATACTTGGGTTTTCTGTTGGTAATGTTTTTTTAGCACTTATCTTTATTTTAATGTTCACTTCAATGAAAATCATTACTCCCAACATAGAATATACCTTGTTTTCTTCGCTAAAATTATGGTAAAGTCAATTTGGATCTTAAATCTTAATACAATTAAAATCACAAGAGTTCAGTGAGAGATTGGTGTTGAATGTCATCGTATACAGTTCATATGTTTTTCAAACACAGTTGTACAAAATCTGATCTCAGTTATTCCATTCGATCTGATAAAATGCAGTATGTTGCTTGTTTCCTTGGCCTCTTAATTTGTTCTTGTTTTTGGCTAAATACCTTTACGATGCGGTATACTGTTTACATTCTTGGAAGTTGCTGAGAATGTATAAATCGCCCCATAATATTGTCCCATGATAGATATATTGTACTTAAGGATGAAAACGGTTGGAAACGGCCGGAAAACTCCTCAACCATTTTCTACTTTTATATTTGAATACGAAAACGAAAGCGAAAACGGTAAAGCCGGACACAAAAACGAACACGAACTTACGGAATATTGAGAATTTCGAAAACGAACCTATTCGAGCGAAATTATGTCGAACACGGTCGGTATACGAAAATTCAATACAGAATACCGATCCACAATGCATAACAATTAACAAGTGTCATCGTGGCAAATTTCGAGTGCAAGAGAGCAGACTTATCAATTTGGTTTCTTTGACAAGAGAAAAAAGAAAAGAAAAAAAAGAAAAAAGAGGAAAATTTGAGATGCCATCGGTACTATACTAGAAAGGATAGCAACAACGCCTGACCCATCTAGCTCTCTCTCTTTTGGTCGGCCTAGTCACATGCAATGCAATTACAGCGCCGCGTGAAGCCAGATGCAGCCATGCAAGCATACAACACCGTGCGAGGTGATTAGTCCTACCTCGACGACTCAGGGAGGCGCGACGGGGGTAAGCTGCCTATATAATGCGGCCAATGAGCATCAGTGCTCCACACTTGCCTTTACCAAGTTGCCTGGACAGTAATGATTGACAACAAAATTCGGTTTAAACTGAATTTTGAATTCGGGATATTCCGAATTAAAAGTAGAAAAGTAGAAAATGGTCGGAAACGGTCGGAAAATGTCTAAACCGTTTTCTACTTTTACATTTGGAATACGAAAACGAAAGCGAAAACGGTAAAGTCGGACACAAAAATACGAATTCGATCGGATAAAATACAGAAAACGATGCGGTTCGGTTCGGAATATTTCCGTTCCGTTTTCATCCTTAATTGTACTCCCTCCGTCCCTTTTTATCTGTCGTTCTCACTTCACGAGAAGTCAAACGTATTCAACTTTGACCAAATATATACAAGAAAATATTAATATTTGGTAGATATCTAACATACAGGTTTTGGCTTGGCCCTCCAGGGGTACTCCGATATTGTTCCCATTTATGGTATATAATTAGTATCATTAGATAGATCATTGAATCTATTTTCATAATAAACTTATTTGGGGATACAAACGTTGCCAATGTTTTCTACAAACCTAGTCAAACTTAGGAAAGTTTGACCAGCAGGAATACCATAGCGACAAATAAAAAGAGACAGAGGGAGTATACATGTTGGACTGTTTTTTTCACCATTTTAATTTAGCTAGCTATTTAAATGCTTAGTTCTCATTATTGCCCATATTGAATCTATTATATACATGTTGGACTGTTTTTTCATCATTTTAATATAACTAGCTATTTACACTGTTCATTTGCATGCATTGTGTAGGAGGAATGCAAGCGCTTACGTCAGAGTATGAAGTTTGGTCTAACTGCCCGGTTAAAAGTGGTACTGCTATGATTCAATATATGATGACAGATCTGATTCCCAAGTCTATCGAATTTACATAGTCTGATATCTCCTATTTCCTTTTTAATTAATCAGGGAGATGTCTATGAGAAAGCTAAAATCTTTCAATCTCTGCGATTTAAAGACGTAAGCAAAATCTTTTAAAGGAACATTTGCCGCTTGCTGAGCCATGATTACTTTAGAATTCCTCTAGCTTTACTTATAACCTGACATGCTTTGCTAAATTCTTCTCCAGTGGTTAGAAAATGAGAAACAGAGGCTGAGCCATCTTCGTGATCGTGCTAGTGAAACTGGACGTCGAAAGGAATATCCTTTTTCTCTTAATAATGCGCTGCTCTTACATTTTCCTTGGTCCTGTGTGTTAGAGTATATTTGGTAGTTATATAATTGCCTCCAGGGAGGTGTCTTGCCCCCCAAATTTCTATTGCTTACACTGGACCATCAGTGGGCAGAGCTAGGATTTTCAAAGTTGGGTATTTCCAACATAAAAGACTTAAACACAAAATTATATGTGATAAGATAAATATGAGCGCAGATGATTCACATTCTAGATACCACCATAGAGATAATTCATGCTAATTGGTTTGTTATTCAATTTTTAAAACTCTATTAGGATCTACATGAAACTAAACATTTGTGTGCTGCATGGTTGACTAAACATTATAGGCCGTGTGTGGCCTTACAGCATGTTGGGTGCTAACACTACTTGCCGGTAGACCGCTCCATTGTTCACGAATCGGTTATTCTTATACTTTTGGCTGTTGCTTAGGCACTGCGCCGGTAGCAGGCCTAACCTAGGGTTTTGATTCGGTTATTCTTATACTCTTGGCTGTCGCTTGGGTGCTGCGCCGGTAGCAGGCCTAACCTAGGGTTTTGATTCAGACAAATAGTTAAGGAGATAGGGGCTAAAAATGGTGATGGGTGGCAAGACTCGAGAGATAGAAAGAGATTGAGGACACGTTTGGATGTTGCCGCCAGCTTGCACAACCAATTTGCGTCTATTTACTGGTGGCAGCGTGGTTGTTTGGATTGGCAACAAGTGCGCCCACACAAGACAAAAAAAAAAAGAAAAAAGAAAAAAGGAAACATTGGCACACAGCTAAACTTAGACAACTGAGTCCTTCGCCAATGCTTGGCCTGCCAACATGTTGGGTAAGTGGGCAATAGCTTCCAAACATGCCTAGAGTCATGTATTATATTATGACAAGGCTGTTGACATAGGTTACCTCATAAGCAGGAGGATGGCTACCTCGTAAGCAGGAGGATGGCCAACATACTAATGCAGGAGTGCGGTACTAGAAAGAGAGTAGCTAGAGTTTGATGGGCTGCTCAGGAACTCAAAAATCATTTTGGTCAAACACAAAACTATGTATATACATGCATATATTTTACATATACCTGGCCTTTTGCAAAATAAGTTGGGTATTCCTGGGAATACCCAGGAATCACGCTGCGTCTGCCTCTGCCCATGTGGACCATTTATTTGGATACATTATCACTTGGCTTTTTCTTACACCATGCCTAGTGTGTGCTCGATGGAGAGAACATTTTAATATCGTCATTAAAACTGTTATTTGGTATTTTGGTAAAGAATTAATTGATAAGGATATACTATTCAAGCAAAGTTGACATATGAATCTTCAATTGTCCCTATTAGAGGTTTTAAAGTTTCAGCGAAACCTGTGCTAGAAATACTTTATAGGTTCTCAAGGTACCTTATGTTAGAAGAGTCAAGGGCCTATTGGGCCTTAGCCCGTTAGGGTTAATTAGTCGCTTGCTTAGGAGTCAAGTAAGACCTATTCTCTATATAAGGAGAGGAGATGTATCAATCTAATCAAGCAAGAGATTAGAAGGAAAAACCTTCTCTCTTGCCGGCCGTGGGCGAAGCCCCGCGGCCGGCGTTCCCAGCGCCCCTCATAGCCCTGGCCGCCGGTCCTTCGCCTCTCTCACGTGAACAGTACCCGCGGGTACTGTAGCTGCACCGCCGCTTATCTCTTCCTCCTCAATCCTCTCGATCCCAACAGCCCACATAACAATATGGTATCGGAGATGCCAGGTTACGATGAGCCGCTGCCGGTCACTTCCTCACCGATGACGCCAGATCAGTTGACCGCGGCCATCACCGATCTCGCCCGTTCCGTCGCCGCCATCCAGTCCTACCTCGGCATACCGCCACTGCAACCAGCCAGCTGGCCGCTGTTGCAATCAGGCGTGGCCTCTCTGCCACCGGTTTTCCCCTACGGGATGCCAGGTTACGGCACGACGCTGCTGCCGTTCCAGGACGTGCAGCCAGCAGTGCAACCAACATTGGAGCAGATCGAGCAGGCGATGGACATTACGACGGAGCCGGTAGGGAAGATGCTTACTTGCAAGGTGTCTGCGGCGGTGCGGCTACAGGTTGCGACGCGCCGGTTGCTGCAGGAGATGCGCCAGCCTATGCACGAGGCGACCTTGGCGACGGTCGACTTCAGCTCAGCGGAGCGCGACCTCGCCCCGGGACGGCCACTAGCAACCGCGCCGACACGCTGCTGTCTTCAGATGCGAGCATGGTGTTTTTCCTGCGGGCAGCGACCTCCAACTCTGTGGCAGCGGCGGTAGGGAAGTCGCTCCCCTCGTCACCGGCGGGGACGCACTGCCTAGCGCCACCGCATTCCGCCGCCGGCCGCCGCGAGGACGTCTCCGCTGGTTGCTATCGCGACTAATTCCAGGTGGCTATACCCGTGCACCCCTCTCGTTCCGGTGGGCTCCATGGGATCCAGGTGGCTACACACGTGCAGGTCCATCACGCGGAGGGTGTCCGCCGTATCTTCAGGAGTCAAAAATAAAGAGTCGTAGTCTATTTCAGGTCAATAAAATAAGCCGAGATGTAAAAGGCTCATTTTTAGGTGTTAGATTTGTGTCTAGCGGAGTCATCGTTAGTGTCATCGTTGAGTTGCAGCTCGAGGACGAGCTGCATGTCTAGGTGGGGTGTAGTGTTAGAAGAGTCAAGGGCCTATTGGGCCTTAGCCCGTTAGGGTTAATTAGTCGCTTGCTTAGGAGTCAAGTAAGACCTCTTCTCTATATAAGAAGAGGAGATGTATCAATCTAATCAAGCAAGAGATTAGAAGGAAAAACCTTCTCTCTTGCCGGCCGTGGGCGAAGCCCCGCGGCCGGCGTTCCCAGCGCCCCTCATAGCCCTAGCCGCCGGTCCTCTGCCTCTCTCATGAATAGTACCCGCGCGGTACTATAGCACCGCGGGTACTGTAGCACGCCCGTCGCCGCCACTGCTCTCTTCCTCAATCCTCCTAATCCCAACAGCGTCCATAACACCTTAGGTTCCATATAAATTGTCTTTATTCTTTTGTTCACTTTTGTGCCTTTGGATTGGCCTTATTGATTTTTAATTTTTTGAAGAGCATAGAAATCTTGGCATCCTTGAATTCTGAGTGTTGAGAAATGAACTTTTGCACCTATTTTATTTTATTTTATTTTATTTTATTTTTACCTAGTGTTAAGAGAAGATTCTCTATCAAAGCAGCTTTTGACAAATATGACTCTTATTTTGTTGCATTTGATGTGACACATCTGTGAAAGCTCAAAGATTTATGCTATGGCCTTCTTTTTTATTACCATAATTTTGTGGTCTGAATCTTGCTAGAGAAAATTATTATCAGCAGGGGTTCCTTTCTTTGTTTATCTTCAAATTTATTGAATAGCCTCAGGTGTCTTAAAGGTCCCACTTTGCCTACGTCAATAATGATAATCAATATTTATGATCCTTAACTATATCATACATTGAGAGAGTGTGTAGAAAAGTTGCAGCTTCTGAACACTCCTGAAGAAAAAGAACGCATGATTAATGAAGTTCCAGAAGTACATGTTGATCCCCGGATGGATCCAAGTTATGAATCCGCTGAAGAACCAGATTATAAGAAAGCTGGTACTACATTTACCTGAACTGTTATTATTCTATAATGATGTGTTCAGTTATATTGAACTTCTGCGAACTTGCTTTCTGATTTGTATGCAGTTGATTGGACCATGCATCGGAATGGACCAGATCAATTATTTCCAGGAAGAAAAGGGACAGAACTGAATTCTGTGGAGAATCATACACAAAAGAGTCTGGATGCAAGCGGTCACATTAGCAGTCTACCTACAGAGGATGTGGAACATAGAGGTGCAGGAAGTAACATTAATTTAAACAACATGGCACCTGAGCCTGCATCACTTGGAGTTTTATCAAATGACACCGAGCCAGAAAAAGTTTGGCACTACAAGGACCCTAATGGAAATGTTCAGGGCCCATTTACTCTTTTGCAGTTATCCAGGTGGGCAAGTTTTTTCCCACGTGACCTGAGAATATGGCTTACATTTGAGAGTGAGGAGAACTCACTACTGTTGACTGAAGTGCTCCCGAAGCAGCAGAAAGATTTTATTCAGCCTTCAGCAGTTACTACCAGTGATAAATCAATATGGGCAGGCTCTGGTCAAGATAGAATTAACTCAAATGCAAATAACTCTTCCTCCCCTATGGGTTATAACATGGTCTGTTCTTCTGCATTATCTAGCTCGTCTGCTGAGTGTTATGATCCAACAAAAGATCTAAAGCCTCTGGGTGGAACTTTGCCATCAAGATCTCCGAAAGATGCTCATGCTTTGCATGAGGTCCAGAATCAGGTTAACAATTCATCCACAATTCTATCTTCAGCTGGTCCATATGTACCACCCGGTTCTCATGATGAAAGGGTCTCAAGAGACAGGGTTGGTGAATGGAACAGTAGTCAGGACAATGGTGGTATTTGGAGTCCAACCACCAATCATAGTCGGAAGAGTAATGCACAGCAGCATCCTGATGGTTGCACTGGGAAGCACCAACTGCAAACTGAATCTAAATGTAGTTCACATGTCTCAGTTCTTACTCCACAACAATCTGAGAGAGACCCTGCCACTTCCCTTAGTACTACAAGTCGTCCGGAGTTCAAAGTCATGTGCCAGCAGGAAGGTTCTTCATGGAGTTCAGCTACAAATGCTGGAACTCATGACCTTCAGTTATCTATTGCTTTAGCAAAGCCAGAGACTTGTTCTCCAACAAATCCTGTTGAAGACAGAGATTCGAGTTCTGCTTCTGCTGTGTCTTGTCAGTCAGGGGCTCCTGCCTGCATTCCCCAACCAGATCCAACATCTACATCTAATTCAAGGAAGATCGAGGCAAGCATGGATCAGCGTAAAACATGCCAGCCTGACACATCAAGTGAATCATTTGATCGGCTTCCTGAACCTAAAAGTGGCTCACTCTTTTCCTTGAAAACTCAACATCTTGAGTCCGAGTACCCTAGTCCTATACCAAAACTGGAGGGAAAGGAGACTTCCGTGAACCAGTCAGGATCAACATCAGTAGCACATGAGAATTTAGCTACAAAGACATGTGTCCGCGCACCTACTAGTAAAATTGATAGCTTGCAACCACTTAAGGAAAGATCATGTTCAACAGATAGGGACTCAACCAATCAATTAGAGCATCTGTTTGAAGAGAATGTGATAAAGAGAAATAACGAAGTGGTCGATCCTGTATCTGATGCTGAAGGCATTGCTGTATCAGATGTGTTGGAATCGTTAACAGAACAAGATTGTCCTTTACAAAATTTAGTGCCAGCTTCAGCTGAGGAAGAACAACCACAATGCTCTAGTCCTATTGCATTGTCCCCTTGGGGTGAACCAAGTTACTATCAGGGTGAAGCTGTTGATTCTGCTCTATGGGGCGTCCAAGATGACCCTGATAATGACATGTGGTCAATGCCTTCACCAACTCCTGGTATCCATACTTCATCAGGTTAAGATGCCTATCTTTTTCTGTCTTTGCTTCCTTACACAACTTTTAGTCTTACAAAATTCTTCTACAGGTCTTGGAGCTGATGGAAAAGACGCTTCATGCATCATAGAGGAGGCGAGAGCGGACCAAGGAGTTAGTGCTTTTGTTGAAACATTACCAACACAAGGGGAGAAAAAGATGGAACATGCAAACTCAAGTGCCTCAGGTTCTTTAGTGCCATAACAGGTAATAATAATCATATATCTAACTGGTGTAAGATTCCAACTTGATTCGTTTCTTGACTAGAGGAAAAAACTTAGTAACACAATGTTCTAGCTAATATATTGCTTCTGACACTTTTAGGTAAAACCAAAAGCAAGCACTGCATCAGGCCCATCTCTAGATGGGAGCACAAAAGCTTTGGGCTGGCAACCGCCAGGCTCATCTCTAGAGGGGAGTGCAAAAGCTTTGGGTTGGAAACCACCAGCCTTATCACTTGCAGGGATTGGTAATGCTGCAGGTTCACAAGCATCGTGTCCCTCTACGCAAGGGAGCACAAAATCTTCAGGTTGGCAGCAAAGTTCATCCCCGGATGGGAGCAGAAAAGCCTCAGCTTGGCAACGGTCAAGTACATCACCAGAGGGGAGCGGAAAAGCTCATGGCTGGCAACGATCAGGTTCTTTTACCCAGGGGGTTACAAAATCTGCAGGTTGGCAACCCTCTGGTTCTTCTACAGATCGGAGTGCAAAAGTTGATGGCTGGCAACGAACAAGTTCATCTCCAGAGGGAAGCAGAAAAGCTTCAGGTTGGCATTCATCAGGTCGTGAGAGCTCGAAGGTCACATCTGGTGCCAGCGAAAACCGTAAATTGTCTTCTAGTCACCAAGCGACGACACCAACAGGGAGGCACTCTTTGGCAAAGAAACAGGGAAGCAGCGACAAGGGTGCTGCTGGTTGGGAAGAGGCTCCAGGAAACTCTTTGGAAGCATCCAAGAGACAACAGGGAAACAGCGACAAGAATGCAGGCTGGGGAGAGGCTCTCGGAAGCAACAGGAGCTGGCATCCATCGTCTGGTAACCCCAGTCGGGGCAGCCAGGGGAATCACCAACATGACAGGCATTTTCACAGCAGTGATTTGCGGCGGGGTAGCTCAAACTACCCTAGGAGGTCTGACCATCGTCATGACCATGGCAGTGGTGGTTCGTCAAGACCCTCGTCGAGAGGGCAGTCCCAGAGGGGGGTATGTAAATACTACGAGAATGGCCACTGCTGGAAGGGTTCGAAATGCCAGTACCTGCACCGGTGATTGCCATTGCTGTGGAAGCGGAACGCCCGATTGCCTGGTCGCCCTCACATTTTTGTATAGCAGCATATGGTTTCGTCGTAGTCAGTATAGGAGAACGCTTATTAACCGTGTGGGCACCACTAAGCTTGTAGGAGTACATATCCTTCAGAGGAGGAGCATGGCTAAACTAGGATTTTATTACAGCCACTGATGGCATTGGGTAAAGATTATCCGCTTTTGGTGCAGGAATGCACCCCTTTTGTTCAGTTAAATGGAGCTGTGGGCATCTACAAACATGAATTTTCTCCCTAGGTTAGGGTGCTGTGCGAAGTAGAGCTGCACGTCCGAATGACTACGGAAGAGGGGCCTGCAATCGTCCGAATGCCTACAGAAGAGCGGCCACCGGCCGGCGGCAGGCATGTGAACGGAATGCCGTCCCTCGTGCTGACGCGGCACCGGCAGCCAAGCACTCCTGGCCGAGCTTTATACGGATGCTGCCTCGTCGTGTCGTGGTGTGCCACTGGACCCTCCACCTACGTAGGTAGGGAGGAGAATGTTTGGTTACGGCCCGCATCCTGCTACGCTCCATGTGCGGCGGTGCTGAAAACCAATCTCTCTCTCTCTCTCTCTCTCTCTCTCTCTCTCTCTCTCTCTCTCTTATCGTAGTTGTCTCAACTTTTTCATCAACCAAACGTGAGCAAGATTTTATGGCGTCGCCACATTCTGAGGCGTGGCAAACGGTAGCGTAAAACCAAACACCCTCTTGGGTTGCACGCCGTGCCCTCTGTCGCGTCGCCACATGCGCCATCGTTCGGCGCGCGTGCCAGCACGGTCATGCCCACGATGTGCCGCGGGCGCCGCCCGGTCACCTTGACCTCCAGCACGGCAGCGGCAGTCCACTGGCCATTCGGCCATTCCTGTGGAACGAACTGCCGCGGCCCCGGCGATGAAACGTCCATCCGCCTCCTGCGAAAGGCAGAGGCAGACTCTGCCCCTGCACGGCAAGTTTTCGCGACTATAAACCGTAACAGGCGAATAAGGTTTGTTTCTACAAATCGTAAAAAAAAAACACATTACACCACAGCAAATTCCAGAGGCACTTCAGCAGAACATCCCTTTATTTACTAGTCTATCGCTAAATTCAGGCTGTGTCTGTAGCTGCCGGCTGTGCAAGCTCTGAAACACAGTATGTCCCATGCATGGGCATTGCACGGCGCTCTTTATTTTGTGCAGGGATGGAACACAGGGTAGTAGGTGTTTAGCTCAAAATGGTCGAGGATTTTCTCGAGAAGCGACAAGTACGAAGAGTGCCCGACAACGAGCTCGGTGACATCAACCTGTGCGTTCAGCAGTGATTCAAAGTAGAACGGGTGCAGTTAGAGACAAACTTTGTTGATGTTACTGAACAGGTTGGACGCCAAGAGCACTTACGTTTTCTACTCCGGGGACATGTACGTCCTGGATGCCGGCCAAACCTTGTGTGAGCAGGCTGAGTCAGCGTATAACATTTTGTCAGTCACAGATACAGCACAAACTGCCGTAGGTGGCCATCTTGCAAGCTGGATCTCCGAAATACTGGGAGCATGGGTGGGTTGGGGGTGTACCTAGCGCGGAAAGTGACGCCGAGAATCCAGTCGTTCGTGGAGTAAACGTTCACAAACCTTCCGGCGACCATCTGCAATGAGGCAATGCCATGCGATTATGCTAACTGAGGTCGTCTGGAGAGATGTAAGAATACCACAAAAACTGTGGTTTCTTCAGGGAGGAACCATGCATCACTGTCTTGTTTGGTATCCAGATTTACATGAGAAGGAAGTTTGTCACAGTTGGTTCGGAAAAGAAGCTCAGATTCATCATACCTTCCTGGCAGGCTCCCACATCTCACCTTGAACTGAAACCGGCGCACCTATGAGCACGGCCCTCTCAACGATTCCCACTGTCAGTCACAAACATGTCAGCAGAATAAACAACTAGTACAAATTATCTTCCCAATGTGCAGACAGTTTACATGTACCATTGTTTCCCAATTGCGCTAACTCCTGCAGGCACTTGAAAACAACACGAGCTCCTAGCGAAAACCCGACCAGAGTGACAGGCCTGGAATCATTTTGGTGGTGCCGGGGCCAATATTAGCTCCACAGAGAAAGGAAGTTTACTGAAGAAATTACTGTACATTCTGGGAAGAAGAACCTGCTTCCTTGCAATCCCTTGAGCAGAACGTCAGCAAGCATTTTCCCAGCTTTATCTGACCTGGATGCATCTACCAAATTAATCAAGCCGAAGCATGCCCTAGATCTATCTACTGAACAGATTAGCCATTTCATTTAAATTTAAGAAAGAACTAAAATTTCATAGTGCTTAGCTGCTCATTGTAGAGCTCTTTAAGTTTCAATAGTGACATTCAGTTCTACATAGCTCAAAACAATTTACATCGTGTACAAAAGAAGAATACAAAATAATAACCAGAAAATGCTTGCTAACTGGAGTTTGTAGTGCTACCTGTCAATAGCAACAGACCATTTGCTATCGATAAAGTCTGCAGCAGACACCAAGGTAGCAGGCCATGCAAATGCTGAAATAATACCATTTAACACAGTCTGCATTGCACCTTCCCTCATCAACTCAATTGCTAATCCTACAGTTATAACCAGATTGTTTCAATTAATGATGGAATAATGCAATGCAAATTATGAGTTCAGGTTAGAATTACTTGAGGCTAGCCAATCCTGTATTGCTGTGCTGACGCCAATTACATGCTTAGACTCCCACTGCAGAACGTACCTGCAAATAACATATCAGTAAATTATTCAGCTATGCTCTAGTTAAGGCAATCTTCAAAACAATAATGCACTGCAAGCTGTTTTCCACACATATAATAACCTTGAGAAACTCACTTCTATCCATGTTATCTGAACTTTTTATTCAAGATGCATTATGTTTGATGATTATTTCTTTTTTTTTCTTTTCTTTTTATTTCTGTGATATGGAACTGCATAAGAAATGCAATGTTCACCATGCAACTGCTAAAGAAATAGGTACCTCTCTAAGTTAGTTTTCCATCCTTCCCAAGGCTTTGAATAATCATCCTCGGAAAAAGCAAATCCAGAAACAAAGATGCCAACTGCTAGGCGCTGAAAGAAAAAAAAATAGTAACAATAAATATCACTTGTATGTCGTATGTTTGTCCGGATTCCTGAAAGACAAGAACTTGCTCCGTGCCCTTTTAGACCATTTGAGCATCAAGCAAGTCACACTGCACATAGAAGGAGAACAAAAGACTCACACCCTGGCTATGGTTCTGGCCGATGGTCTTGAACTCAAATTCTTTCACATTTCCGATTCTTGTGGCCATTTTGGTCCCAGTCAACCCAGCTCCAGCAGCTGAGTTCAAAAGATAATGATTTAGTCTCTATGGACTCATGATCAGAGACTTCTGAATTTAGTGCCAGTTCATAGATGCATAAAAAAAAATCAGTAACACGTTTCCTGTTTCTTCACTCATTCTCAAATTCAACCGGTTCACTACTATTACTACTACGACGACGACGACGACGACTACTACTATATTTTCACCAACAATCAGTAAGTGGTACAAAATATAGGAATAAAAATCAACAAAAAATGATGTGAAATGAAGAAAGTGTCACCAGAGTAGAAATAGTCAGGCAACATTTTGTTAGGCTCACCTCCAAATGATGCTGCAACTGCTACAGAGCCAGCAGTGTGTCCAGCAGCAGTAGCTATGGCAGCAAAACCACTAGCACCTATAATAGGCACAAGTGTATGCAATGTTGGAACTAGAGCAGTGAACCCTGCAGCAATTGCCGGGGCTGCTAAGCCTGTCGGATTATTAAGGCCAAAAATTCAGCAAAGCTGACCAAATAGTGTACAAACTTGTCAAGATCTGACATTTCAAATGAACCCTGCTATGAATTCATGTGAATCCAATCCATACCCCCAGATATAGCCATCAGTGTTCCTCCTGTCAGCGCGGCTGCGCCGATGATCCCGCCACGCTTCCAGTTCTCCCATCTGCTATTCGGTGACGAATTCTCACGTGACTGTTCTTCCTCCTTTGCTGCAGCCATAGCAGAGCAAGCAACCATTATCTCGACAGCTTCCTACAATGCCAAGATACCCAATCACAAAACTATACTCGATACTCGACTGGATGCAATGCATTGGTGCAATGGATGACGAACCATCTTGTTCCAGGTGACGTCGAGCCAGGTGGCGAGCAGGCGGAGCGCGACGCGGTGGCGGGCGTCGTAGCCCTTGGTGACGCGCGGGGACCCCATGCCCTCCTCGGCCATGTTCACGTCCGCGACGCACGCGGAGAGGAGCATGTACAGCACCGCCATCTTCCGGTAGTCCTTGGTGCGCGTCGACTCCGCCAACGCCGGGTCGTCGTCGTCGTCGGAGACGTGGCTCTCCGGTTTGAGCGCCTCGGCCGCCGATCCGACGACGCCGCTCTCCAGGCCCATCGCCATCGCGTCCACGGCCTTGGCGAGCGCCAGCTCCTGATCGGATCGCTCGGACCGGGCCTTCTCGTCGTCGTCTTCGTCCTCGAACACTTTGCGAAGGAACTGCATCCACGGCAAGAGGACGCACACAGCAGTTCAAGATGAATTGTTTTGCCACTAATACAATCGAGGTGAAGTGAAGACGAAATCTTCGGTGCGTACGGCGCCAATGTGGTGCTTGGGATCAGAGGACGCGGCCGTCTTCTCCACCCCGACCCAGGCCTTGGGGTCGATCTCAAGAAACCTACAAGCACGGTGTCAAGAATGCCTGCACTGGGCCGGCCGGGGAATGGAGAGACCATGCGATGCGTGATCGATCGTCGTCACCTGAGGACGGGGCGGAGGAGGCCGCGGGACTCGTGTGTCCAGAGGTCGCGGGCGTCCGGTTCGACGGCGGTGGCCGCGTCGGGATGGGGCTTGTCGTCGAGGCCGTGGGAGCCAAGGAGGACGGTCTGGTGCGTCTGCGCCTGGCGGAGCGCGAGCGCCAGGAGCGCCCCCGCCGCGTACCGCTGCGTCTGGCCCAGCGTCGACGACGTAGCCATCGCCACAGCACAGCCTGGGAGCCCCCCGCGGCCTGATCGCCGGCCGGCGCGTGTGCGGTGGGAGGGCGTACGCGGGGGCGGGGGCCGGGGGTGCGGGAGTGATTGACTGGTGGCTCGGTTCGGCGAGGAGGAGGCGAGGCTCTGGGCGTCGTGGCGTCGTCGATCGCTGGTCGATCGATCGATCGATCGATCACAGGAACCGTCGCGGTTCTGCTCGCCGGCGGGCTGGCGCGGGCGCCGCGGCACGGTGCAGTGCGTTTCGGTCGGTACGGACTACGGACCGAGACGTGACATGGCTTGCGGTGAACTCGGTATTTTCTCGCGGGCCGATCGGTTGGGTTGGGTTGTGGGACGGGCTGGGAAGGCCAGATGCAGTGGGCTTTTTGCAGAGGCGCCGGCCGAGAGCGCCTGACTATCTTTGCGCTATACTCATCCCACGGTTGAATTGATCCATCATGCTTCCCTGTCCAGCCCAAATCCTCAACCCTGCTGCTATTGTTTATTTTTATATTTTGCAAAATATTAATTCCGGATGTCGACTTGTACGGACGATAAGTATGCAGCAGCGGTTGACTTATGGTAAGGCTATATCTGTACGCATGCGCGGGTGATTCAAATTAGACTTGAAAGTTTCAAACGGGTCACTTTCTCACCAACCGCAAGCTAGCCGCGACCGCGACCGCCCCGCCATCACCTACCACATCTCTCTGGCCTCTCGTGTGTCGGGCTTGTCCAGATGCGAAGATCCCAGATGGGTCGATCGCGAGTCGCGACACTCAAAAGAGTCAGAATCAGCAGTCAGCGGTCGACACCACCCATCATCAGCTGTGGCACAGAAAGACCGAAAACGTTGGAACTTGGAATTGGCCGGCCATGCTCTCCTGGAATGGAATTGAATTGATCGGACGACAGATTTCCAAAACATGCATGCACTAGCCACTACACGAAGTTGTGCACTGTCCTGTAGGTCTTCTATTAATACTAGTAAATGTTAAGGTATTAATGAGGCCCTGTTTGATCTCAAAATAAGAATCAGGCCGGGTTTATTTAGCTGAAGTCATATCCACCTTAATCCATGTATGTTGGAGTGAATTGAGGTAGATACGAGTGTAGTCAAAGAAGATGAAAATGGAAAAAATGAGAAGGAGATCCAAACACTATTAGATTCAAGAAACGAGATTTTAGAATCCAACTATCTATGCCAAACCTACTATTTGGAGGTTTTCACTATACAAAAACAATAATCACTATATAAGAATGAGATCCAAATATCCTCTTTTTTTTAATCCAGAATCCAGATTATACATTCACGTACACTATTTAGAATCAAGAACTCACTATGAGAATGAGATCTAAACAGTCATTAATTGTTCACCTTTTCCTAGCAGATTAAGTTTACTTTACTGTTCAACCATACTACGTTATGATTGAAGTGCCTTCTGATATGGTTGATTCCGTCTCTATATTGTTCGAGCTAGCTTCATGACTTCTTGGTCGGGGGAGCTCTTGTATTTTTGATAAGGAGTTGGACTTGCCACTAGACGCCGTTGTGCCGTGGCCTGTAGCCGTTTTATTGACAATGGAGAAAATAGATGGATTTTTTCCCATTCAAATAACCAACATCACTGGCGGGTTAGGTCATCGAAATGTATGGTGTCTAAACGTGGTAAAAGAAACTGCATATGACATTAAACACAGCGTATCATAGAATCATCAGTCGTCATGACCCATTCTTAGCGAAAAAACTCCATGGCCTGTTGGTCGGCCGCCCCGCCCGCCCGCCACCTCCCTCTTTGTAATATTTCTTCTCCCTAAAACTCCTGCACCCATGTCCTGTAGTACGTGTAGGGTAGAGAGAGTTAGGGCGCGTTTGGATCGCGACCACAATTTACCACACCGTGCCGCAATTTCCGTGCCGAAGTTTGTCGAGCGTTTGGTGCATGGCCAAACTTGCGGCATGCCACACCCCTTGCCATAACCGTGCAGTTCATTTTTGACGCCGTAGTTTGCCTAACATGCGACGGACGAATCAACCGCCAAACTTTTGGCACGGCCGCATGCGCGGCGTGGCGTGAGGAGGTCATCAACCAAACGCGCCCTTAGCTGTAGCAGGCCGCAGACCAGTGCATCGCGCAAACGCGCCATGCCGGCTCGCGCTTCTGGGTTTCGTTTCGTGTGCATGGCGGCGACGTGCAGCCCAACCGTCTGACAATCCCCTGCGAGCGCGTGCGTTCTCCCTTCATGGACCTGACCAGAAATACAATGCAGCATGTACGTGCTCAGCATCGCTTATCTGGACCGTTCAAATGTGCTTTGAGATTTGTGCTGCTGCACTTTTCTCCACTAATTCACACTTTTTCCCACTGTTTCACACTCCCTCCATTGTTTTCGCACATCTCGATGCATTGAAGGGTGTGGATAAGTAATGCCCAACATGTACTGTATTGCTTTAGCAGCAGCACCATGACACCATGCCAGAAGCCACCATGCCACCATCGCATCGTGGCCCGTACACCAAAAAAAAAAACTGATTCGTTCGGATGACCTGCATTGTAGGGAGGACATTTGTACTTGTACCTGCAAAAACTAGCAGGACTAAGCTTTCGTGTCGTCCTGTTCGTTGGGTGCCGGCGTGCCACCCTGTTCGTTTGAGCTATTCAGTCGAATCAGTAGTCATCTAACAGTGTTTTTCTCTCACAACAAACCAGCGAACAGTACTTTCAGCCACAATAAACCAGCGAAATAAACAGGCTGTGGACTTTCTGGGCCTGCGCCCTGCTGGGGCGGCCGCGTGATGACCTCGGCACTCGTACGTCTCGCGGTGTATTTCAATTTCAATGGCAGAGGGAAAATGGAGGCACAAGCTGTGACCTGGACGTACGGTCCCGATGCGCTTGCACATTTCGCACGCGCATCAGCTGTTGAGACCTACTCCTACTCCTACCAGTGGAACTCGTAGTCGTAGACGCGGCAGCACAGGGACCGTAAATTCTGCGAGAGCCAATGCCGGTCTGGAACGCCCTCGTAGCCGTAGAGATGACGGCATCCGGTGGATGTTTCACGTCTTTTTTTTTTTTCGTCCAGGCCTTTCCGACACTTCCTGCAGCTCGTGGCGCGGACCAAGCCTCTGTTCTTGGCCGCGAAAAGGACGGCTGCAAAAGTCTACTGGGCGTAGCGCTACCCATTTGTCCGGTGCCGGTTCCTGCCCCGCTGCGAGAGAGAATTGGCCAGTGTCGCGTCGGCGGCCACCGGCTGTTAAAATCATCAAAATCAGGGTTGGTGGCAACATGACCGGCCGGATCAATCAAATCAAATATTTAATGTTCGGACTTCGGAATACAGGAACAGTATGCCTCGATCGCTCTCGGTCCTTAAATAACTGTGCATCACGTTTTTCTTTAAAAATCAAACTTTTAAATTTGATTAAATATATTAATATTTATGATGCGTAGTAATAAGTATCATTAGATTAATAGTGAAATATAGTTTTTTATAAGTTCCTCCCTGTTAAATTAAATCAACTTCTAGAGATGTCTTAAGTCAAACTAATTCAAATTTGACCAACTTTATACAAAAGAATACTAATATTTATGGCACCAAATTAGGGACCTCTTGATATAACATTGAATTGCTAGCTAGCTAAAATTAGCTATAGCGCATCTAAATAAGAGAGCTAATAGGTTGACTATTTTTTTTATCAATCCTTCAACTAGTTGTTAGCCAACTAGCTAGCCAAGCTTAGCTATTTGAACTAATTTTTAGCCCAACTAGTAATCAGCCCTAGCTCATCCAAACATGCGCTTAATATATATATATATATATATATATATATATATATATATATATATATATATATATATATATATATATATCCTATAGCTGGCTACAAAATAACTTATTCTGTAGCCACTTTGAGTTACGATCATTGCTATGCTAATTTACGAGATTATAGTAACTCCTTACTATATGATTTACTATAACATTATGGTAAATATCCCCCCATGTGTTACAGTAATTCAACTATCGTATATATATATATATATATATATATATATATATATATATATATATATATATATATATATATATATATATATATACACACACACACACACACACATACATACTTATTTTGTGCTATGGGAGTTGTTACCATTTCTTATAAAGTTGATCAAACTTTAAATAGTTTGACTTAGAGTAATTCTAGGAGTTAACTTATTTGAGATAGAGGTAGTATTAAATATAGTAGAGATACAAGTATTAATAATATTCTTTATAAATTTAGTCTGCGTTAATGAGATGTGTTGTAGTTGTTTTGGTACAAAAGGAGTACCTCAGTTCATGGTGATTATAAAAAAAGATGTCTTCCTGTGTTCCAAGATGTACAGAAGGGCTAGCGTTTAGACGTCCGGTCACAGGACGTTCATCAGTTCATGGTGATTATAAAAAAGATGTCTTCCTGTGTTCCAAGATGTACGGAAGGGCTAGCGTTCAGACGTCCGGTCATAGGACGTTCATCAGTTCATGGTGATTATAAAAAAGATGTCTTCCTGTGTTCCAAGATGTACGGAAGGGCTAGCGTTCAGACGTCCGGTCACAGGACGCGTTCAGACGTCCGGTCACAGGACGCGTCCGGACCAGACGCTGCTCCAGAGCCCACGTCGCACTCATCCACACCCTCATCCCTCTTGCCCTAAAAAAGCCTCGTGCCTCGCTAGCCGATGTGGCCTATCCGCATCTGTAGACAATTCCCATCCGATTCGCAGGCCAACACTGGCCCCTGCTCCTCCACCGCTGCCCTATGCTCAACTTGAGCACTTGGAAGGGGAAAGACCCAGACGGCCGTGCCTGACCTCACTGGCGGCGCTAGAGGCAGAGGAGACACCATGGTGAGGCAACACCTGATTTACTTTTGAGACATCCAGATGCAACGCTTGCAACATATGTCTTAAGACTAATAAAACACTTGAAACATGCATCCGAAACAATTACAAAAACATCAAAAAAACACTCGAAACCATTGTAAACATACGCAACATTTAGATAAAACACTTGCAACATATGCGCGAAATATATGCAACATCCAGATGAACACACTTGCAACATATGTCTGAAAAAACAGATGAAACATTGGGAACAAAAGCTTGCAACACACGTGTACAACCATTGCAACATATGCAACATTCCGATCTAATTTTGCAACATCCATATGAAACATTTGTAAAGTACCTACGAAATACATTTATATAATAAATTATTTTGGAGCCATAAATGCGAATACAATTCGCTAGAAACTTAGTCAAACATGAATCATTTTAACTGGCATGCAATCCATAATTGTATTCTTTCTTGGACTTAGGGAGTACTCCCTCCGTCCATAAAAGAATGCAATTTTCATTTTTAGAGAAGTCAAATAGTTTAAATTTTGACTAAATTTATATAAAAAAGTACTAACATTCATGATACAAAATACGTATTATTGTATTCGTTATAGGATATATTTTCATAATAAATTTGTTTGGCAACATAAACATTAATATTATTTACTATAAACTTGGTCAAACTTGAACTAGTTTGACCGGCACGAATCCGATAGTTGCATATTTTTCCTAGATCAGGGGGAGTATTATGTAATATGGACAGATGAGTACAAGTCATTTCATGATCCGGACGTACAGGACATTTCATCATCCGGAGTACTGTGTTAACTTAGACAATGCCCAAGCTGTTCGTTTCCATCACAGCCGCAAGGTACTCGCGACTCGTTAGGTCTCGTGTCTCGCTGCTCGGAACGGCGGCGGCGCCGCTGCCGACCCCTTCTCCACCACCGCTGGTCCCCCTCCCTCCCCACTCCGGCATATCGCCGGAGACCGGAGGGAGTGGGGATCTATCGTTTTTAATAAGTTTTTTCAGTAGATCGAGTCCTCAGGGTTATGATCTCTTCATGCCAAGTTTCTCAGTTTTGGAGATTTGTCTCCTCCTCCTCTCCGGTGACGGCGAGAGGGCAGGGTGGAATCGTTTTCTCCATAGCGACTCTGTTGAAGATGAGGACGAAAACTACGACGTCAGCATCCTCACCAGTATAACATGGAGATTTTTATTTCCGGACGGCGGCATCGAGATAGAGATGGTGTCACCGCCATAAAATAATTTTCTCCGGTCTCTTCTTCATTTTATCGTGGTTAGATCTAGCCACAATGAAGGACTAGGGAGATTAAGTTTCAGATCAGTCTTTCCTATTCTTCGGTGGCAGAAAGGAAAAGGAAGACACCAGAAAGAAAAAGTTTCTTAACTCCACGTACATGAATGTTGGCCATCGTTCGTTGGACATCTGTTCTCAGGTCTTTTGTCGAGTGTTTGCCTGTGCGTCATCCATACTGCAAAGCGTCTTACCGGTTTGGTTTTTAGATCTGGAGCTATTCACAGCGTGTGCACATAGATGAAAATTAGTTTCCGGATATTTGTGTAATCCAGAGTGATTATAACGTGTTGATGTACAGAACTATTATCCAATATAATTCATGTCTCGTCGGAAAAAAAAGCTGTTCGTTTCCATCATTTTCAGAAATCTACGCTAAAAGCTTCCGGATCCAGCGTGTGACGTAGCGCATGCGGCAGCCACACGTACCGGTACGTTGGCGCACTGCACGAAGCGATAGCGCCGTCGACGGCGATCACTCGGGGGCCGGCCGACGAGCTGGACCCGAACGCCGCGGTCACATCGCGGCCGGTGACCAAACCAAACGGTATCTGTTACTCCTATATAGCAGACGAAGAATTAGCTAGCTACCTTACCGCGCCTCCCAGAACAATTGGCCTTCGCTTTCAGTTTCAGCCGGTAAATGTAGAGATCAGCTAATCTTCATCTGCGCCTTTTTGCCCTGCAATGAGCAGATATGTGTAACGTCTCTGTCCACTACATTGCTTATTGCCTTCTTGCTGGTGGAGTTAGGAACATCTAGCTACTAGGAGTACTGCCTGCTTAGAATCAGTAGGATATCATTTATGCACCATTTTTTTTTTGGTGAACATCCCAATCAAGATTCGAGAGCGATGCGCAAAGACAATAATGTGTTTCTTTTCAAAAAAATTTTGGCGTTGATGTTTAACCCATGATGAATTTGATCACCTCGAGCACTGGAATCTAGCAGTTTCCACCAATGCCGTGAAGCAGTCCTTATCACTAGTTTTATCACTAAAGCCAAAAGGCTCAAATATATCATGTTGCTGCTGACAACCAATTACTTCAATCTCTTCAATGCACACAGGGTATATTTTTTAAGGAGTAGAATGAGCATCGCCTTTCGTCAGGATTAGATCATGCTTTGGTCTCTTCTATATGCATGTGTGACGAATGATTGATGAAAGGGTTGAGAGATTGAGATCTTTCTGGTTGAGTTCATATTGTTGTACATATAGCAGTCTGTACGTAGTCACGTACATTTGGATGTGGTCGTGAGAGCAACTCCAAGAGATTATTATTATATTCTTCCTTATTGATATGAATAGTGATTTTGGTAAAAAAATCCTCTAACAATTTCTTCAATTAAATCTTCAAATATTATCATTTTGTATTTTGGATTTTATCGCTAGCCAAAGATGGAAAACGAGATTGGCTCTCCCGTGCGCACGAGATATAGAAAAAGCTGCTAGAGGTTAGAGGCTGAAAAGATACATAGAAAGAGATTTTTACTCAAAACTCTTCAAATAACGATCTTGAGAGAGTTCAAGAAAGACTCTAAGAACATTTCTAAGAGTCTCTCTTAAACTCAATCTCTAAACCATCATTTAGAAAGCTATTTGAATAGAAATCGTTTTCTATATCTTTTCACTCTATCAATTTGTCTATATCTTGTGCCACTCTAGAAAGCTAGCTCTGCTCTCAGAGTAAATGATGATTATATTTAATGATCTAATTAAAGAAACCGTTGATGAGTATTTTCTTTTTACCAAAATTTCTATTCCTATCAATTAGGATGGATATAAAGAGGCTTAGAGTCGCTCTAATCCTTCTGTAAGCCAAAAGATGCTAGATCGGCTGGTCAAGCACTCTAGTTGGCACTCTCGTGGCCTGAGTTTTAACCCCCACAGGGGCGAATTTGCAGCGCCAGAGGTGAAAAAAAACCCCCTCGCCTGCCCCACGTTCCCAAAGCACAGGTTTGTAGGCACTGGCCGGGTTTTTCGACCTACGTAAGAGGTCTCTACCTTAAGCCGAAAATCCTGGCGGCTTCTAGCCACTATGGGTCGAGTTTTTTCTAATCCATTTGTAATCCGGTAGACAACCTAAGAATATTGCGGGCCAGGAGATATAGACATGGTTGATGGATAGACTTAGGGTCCGTTTGGCAGAGCTTTGCTCCCTGATTCTCCAGCTGTGCTCCCTGATTCACTGGTGAAGTGATTTTGTGGCTGAAAGTGATTCTCTTTGATTGTTTAGCATAAACTCTCAAAATCATCATGGAGAATCACTTCACAGAATCAAGTGAAGCTACTTTTTTCAGCTCTGAGCCTCTTAGTTCATTTCAGATAATCACTTCACAGAATTAGCAGAGAATCACTTCTTGCTGAAAAATGCATTTGACAGCCAGGGAGCGATTCTCCGTGAGAATCTGCTCCACGGAGCGCTCCCAAACGGACCCTTAGTAGATGGATAAGTTGCTGTAACTAATCTAGATCTCCTGGCCGCTGCTTGGTTGTTGGATTATGCACGTAAAAGGCCACGCTGGAGCTATTATGTGCAAGTAGCATGAAGTTGTCCACTACCTAAGATAGGGAGACAACGTTACCTCTAATTTCTGCTCCTCTTATTTCTTTCACATATTTCTTATGTTTTTGCTTTATTCTATTGGCTAACTTTAGGTGTCATGTTGCGTAGTGTTGAGTACGTTGTGCAATATTCTGGGCTTACGGATGTACAGTTGGGTGGGCCGATGTGGTGGACAGGCAAAGGTCAAATGAGGAGTCCGTACACGATCAACCGAGAGCGGAGAAAGGCAAACAAGAAGACTCGCCTCGTCCCGTGGGAGATCGCGAAGAACAACTTTAGTGAAATGCTCGAGGCTAGTTGGAGTGCTCTTGGTTGATTAGATTCTT
Source organism: Saccharum hybrid cultivar R570 (assembly GCA_038087645.1). NCBI lineage: Eukaryota > Viridiplantae > Streptophyta > Magnoliopsida > Poales > Poaceae > Saccharum > Saccharum hybrid cultivar. The sequence continues at coordinate 27,705,255 of JAQSUU010000015.1, read as the reverse complement.
TCGGCATACAAGTTGAGGGTGAAACTTGAGAGGCTTGTTAACATGTGAACTGGTCACCCAAAAACTCACTCAATGAGGACGTAGGTTGCCAGAAAGCAACCGAACCTCAGGGATAAATCTTATGTCATCTCTTCCTCCGATGGTTTACAATTCTACACTTGTGCATTTCATTTGTGTACTTACCTTGTGTAGTTGTTGTCTTCTTGAGTAGCTTTCTAGTCGTAGTTGTAGCGCTCTTGTTTAGTAACATAGCTAGATTATTTCCTTTACTAGTTTAGCTCAACTAGAGTAGTTGCTAGCCTCTTGGTTGCTTGTCTGCACTAGTGGTAGAGTTAACTTGCCATTAGAATTATTTAGGAGGCTTGCTTTGAGGTGGTGTAGTTTAGGAAAAGCAGTGGCTATTAGGATTGTGTTTTAATGTAACCAGTTTGCTTTAGTGTTGTGTATTTGTAAAGACTTTTTAATAGATTATTCACCCCTCTATAGCCATCTAGACCCTTACAGACGTAGTCTACCATCACTTATCTGTTTAGTGAGAAAAATCTGAGGCTCCTATTCACCCCCTCTAGCTTGTTCTGGTCCTTTGTCGTACTCTATATAGTGAACTTTTTACCATTTCCACCTATTGGCGTCATTATTTATGCTATATATGGACAATCTTGGATAATGTTGGTCAAAAGTTATAATAAGTAGCAGGCAAAACGAAGATTCTTATAGCAAAACAATAACTAGCAGGCACAACCAAGCCGTCGGAGGGGGCTGCGCGTCCTGCAGGTTGCACCAGCGGCTTGGATCCGACAACGGCTGAAGGCTCTAGTTTGGTTTTGATGAATTGATGAAACCCTATGTACTAACCTATTTACTCTAGTGGTTATGAGATAGGTGGAACATTCCAAGTGGTGAAGCAAATGGTGAAGATCATGATGATGGTGTGACCATGGTGATGATCAAGTGCTTGGACTTGAAAAAGAAGAAAGAGAAAAAAAACTCAAGGCAAAGGTGAAACTTGATAGGAGCTTTTTGGTTTGGTGATCGAGACACTTAGCGAGTGTGATCACATTTAGGATCGATAGCCGTACTATTAAGACGGGTGAAACTCGTATCGAAATGCGGTTATCAAAGTGCCACTAGATGTTCCAACTCATTGCATATGCATTTAGATTCTAGTGAGTGCTAACACCCTTGAAAATATTTGTGAAAATATGCTAACACACGTGCACAAGATGATACACTTGGTGGTTGGCACATTTGAGCAAGGATGGAGAAGTTGGTAAAGTGAAGGAGTTGTTTTTCACTGTCTAACAGTGACCGGATGCTGGTGACGTGTTGACCGGACTCGGCTGTGCGACGTCCGGTCAATTATAAACGAAGGAGGCGCGCTCGGGCTCTGTCAGTAGAGTGACCGGACGCTGGGTCAACATGTGACCTGGCGCGACACTGGCGCATTCGGTCAGCATTGACGTATGGTGACGCAAGCACTAAGTGGAGGCACTAAGGACCTGACATGGTGGCGCGTCCGGTCATGGCGCATCTGACGCGTCTGATCTTCATTTGGGTGCTCTGGATCGTCTCTGGAAGTGACCTGACGCTGGGAGGCCGAATTGATCGGTGCGTCTAGTCGTTTGTTGGTGGAGTGCGGCGCTGTGTTGACCTGACGCTGCGCGGGTGCGTCAGATCGTTTGCCACTACGTCCGATCATCACTTGATCCATCGCGCGGGAGTTTTTGACCGTTGGAATCGCGTGGACGAGGTTGAGCCAAGGGGCCATGTGGCACGCATCGCGGGACCGGACGCTGGGTGGCGTGCATCCGGTTGATGCGTAGTTAGCTGCAGTGAGAAGCCCAACATCTCTTTTCGTAGGGGCTCTCTATTTAAGCTCCATGGCCGGCTCAAGCTCACTCTCTTGGCCATTTGCGTTGATATAGCAACCTTGTGAGCTTAGCTAAAGTCCTCCCACTCATCTCCATCATAGATACATCATCTTTGTGAGATTGGGAGTAAATCTAAGTACATTGCTTGAGTGATTGCATCTAGAGGCACTTGGTGATTGTGTTTCCCTGCGGGATTCGCTTGTTTCTCTTGGTTGTTGCTGCCACCTAGACGGCTTAGTGCAGTGAGGATCATCGAGCGGAGGTTGGTGATTGTCTCCAGCTCCGATTGTGGTGATTTTGAGGGGTTCTTGACCTTTCTCCGCGGAGAGCCAAAAGGTACTCTAGTGGATTGCTCATGGCTTATATGATCCCCATCTTATGTTGGTTGTGTGGCACCTGATTGCAGGTTTGGCGTGTGATGCCAATTAACACGTGAACCTCTAAGCGGGTGAATCGCCACAACGAGGACTAGCTTGCTAGCAAGCAAGTGAACCTCAGTAAAAAATCTTGTGTCATCTTGTCCTGAGGATTTCTTGGTATTCATTGTGATTGATTGCCATCATCTTGTGATTGGATCATTCCTCGACACGTCGGTATAACACACTATCCTTCTTGTGTATTTACATTCTTAGTGTAGCTAAGCTCTTTGGTGTAATTAGTTTTGAGAGCTAGCTTGTGTTGGGTCTAGTGGTTAGTGAGGCTCTTTAGTTAGTCTTTGAGAGCTTATTAACTTAGTGTAGTGACATAGCCTTTATGTGGATAGAGACTATAGAAACTAGAATTGTGATAGGTGACTTACTTTTCAGTAGGCTAGCGCAACATTCGCTTCGCCGTTTAATTGCCTAACATCTTTGCTAAAGTGTTGTTGTAGAAATTTTCAATAGGCTATTCACCTCCTCTAGCCATTAGGACCTTTCAATGGCGCACACGCCTGGCCGCACAAGAGGCGGATTTGGCAAGCGTGGCCCTCTCCAGCGATGGCGCATGCGTGGGGGCCACACCGGCGATGAATTATGCCAGCGTGGGCCCCTTTGGCGATGGCACATGCGCGGGGCCCTCTCTTAAGGCGACGCACGGGCAGATTCAGCGAGCGACGGTGGCGTTACGGCGTCGATGGGCTCGACTGGCTTTGTGGATGGGCTCAGCGGGCCCCATCCACGGGCTCACCATTTTTTATTTTTTAGTTTATTAACAGAGACAGACAAATGTTTGTCACTTGAAACCTAGATTTACACAGGCGATGTAGCGGAGGCGAACTTGCTGCCCGCCTCTGAAAATCAACTTTGCCCGCTTCAGAAAATCGCTTATGTGGTAGTGATGTCCAATGTTTTGAGGTTGATTGTTAGATTTGGCATAGGGACTGCACTATGGATTCATTGTTCCACAACGCAAACCATTAGGGAAGAAGACGATGAAAAAAATCTAGATAGAGTATTGCACATTTTTTATTTCAATTTTTCATGTGTTATTTAAGGTATACTATAGTATGTTTTAATATATATAACTCTCCCTTCCCTCCGTAAAAAATGTAACTAATGATATATATGGCATCGTGTCAGCATGGCTTTTCACACAATAATTGTCAACGTTTACTAGTAGTGCATATAATTTGGCTTGCTTATTGGTTGGTGGAGGCACACGGAGACGAGGGGCGAGTGGGTGGAGATAGCAGCCACAGCTGTCGTAGTTTTAACCTTGATAGCCTGCTATGGGGGTACCCAGGACAGTTGTTTGGGCTTTGGCGTATGCTTGGACTCGACGGTGAACGCAAAGACAGTCGATTTATACTGGTTCGGACCCTCGATCGTGATCAAGTAATAGCCTTTACGTCCAGTCGGCGTTAGCCTTTGCGTTGGATTGATTGGTATGTTGTCTTGTTACAGGGGTGTCCACAGCCTCTTTTTATATCGATAAAGAAGGCTATTGTGCGATTACAATCATAGTCAGATCGAAAGAAGGTATCCTGAACTAAATACAAAAGATACTTTTCATAGGAATCCGGTTAGTCTAGCCTATTCTACTCGAATCTGGAGTGGCAGACGCTGCACCTCTTCCTACCTCTGTCCATGGGCCAGGTCAGGGCCCATGGCCTGTAGTCACATTATTGGGGAACCCTATAGGTCCCGCATTAACAAGCTCCCGAACATTTTATGGTTGAACTCGAAGGCCTCCTCGTTTCCCTGGCTTTGCCTGGTGAATCAAGTTTGGTCCGGGTTCTTTCGATGTGAAGCCTTGAAGTGGTCCTGTTTTGAAGAAGTCTTTTGAGTTATGTGCTTTTTTTAAAGAAAAGGTGCACTCGCTGATTATAGCCCCTGAGCCTCTTGCTATTTGGAACAAAAAGTTGAAGGGTCTTGAATTTTTATCGTTGAAAAAAAACTAAATATCTCATCTGAGGATATGTACCCTGCAGCCCCCGAGTATATATCTGGGTTCATTTTATTCAAGAAGAAGTCAATCATGTTCTCAGGTAGCTTGCTTTCTGTCCGAGGAAGGTGGTAGGTGGCAGTTGAGGTGATTGAATGCTATGCAGCCACGAGTTGCACACTGTTAGCATATTCCTTTGGATGTTCTGTCTTTGAGTACTGTGTCTTCACATGTGGTAGCTTTTCCTTTACTGCTTTATGTTACTGCTCTAAATGCTTCATCAGGTTGGATTTGTTTGGTGCACTTGTTCTATGTACACCGCTCCTTGGCCTATAAATACCCCCCTGGCGAGCTGCTGTATACTGGCAAGGTCTTGGTGTAGTTCTTGAAGTCTTGTAGTTATGAATATGGTAGTTTGTGAAGTAGAGCAGCCTCCGGGCGCGAGTTGTAAGTCTTGTTAGATCTTGTAGCAGATGGAAGAAGTCTTGTGACCGAGATTAGAGGTAGACGAATCTCGCGGTGGCATTGTGCTGGGTAGTCCATCCTGGTAGGTGGAAGAAGTCTTATAATGTGGGATGCATTCCCTCATCCAGTAGTTCCAGATTGATCCTTTCACTTTGCCTTGCGACTGTCCGGTGCGGATCAGCATATGATCCAGGATCATATCAGGCTTGGGTAGACAGATGCTTGTGAGCCTCACCTGGTTTATGTTGTCATGCTGTGCTGCTAACACCAATGTTGGATGCACTGCGCTCCTCCTTTGAAGAAAACAGTGTAGCTGAGTAGGGTGTGTTCTGCCGAATAGCAATTAGGGGCACGTAGTCGTTTTCAGAGTCGTGTTCTTTCTGTGCTCCTTGTTGCTACCTTGTTCGTCATAGTTCCGAATTCGTTGGGTTTTGTGAGATCAGTAATCTTATATCTTTTGAAGATATTTGTAATAGAAAAAATCTTGCTTTCTGAGTTGTTGTCTCCTTTTTTGCTTGTATGAGTGCTATTGAGTATCATCCGGGTTGTTTCTAGAAAATCCGGGTTCTTATTGGTAGCGTTCTGAAATCTCTTCTGTATATCTTGCGAATGGCGAGTTCTTTCTGATTTTGTACGAGTTGTAACAATTTGGCAACGACATAGTGTGGACGGATAAGTCTGAAATCTGCTCGTTGTACTATTCTGTTGTGAAATGGCATGCAATCCATCATTTCAGCCATGTCAGTTATGGCAGGAAACAGACCGTTGCGTTCCCATGCCACGTTAAACGGGTCTGGTGGGCCGTGTTTTTACTGTTGTAAATCTATTTAAGGGCCTTTCTTATTCTTCCCCTTTCTTACTCTGTCTTTGCCTTCTAGTATTCAACCTCTGTAGAACCTAACCTCCCTTTAGAGCTCTGCTGCCACCGTCATCGCCGTTCGAACGCCTTCACTGCCCGTGCATTGCCACCATCCTCTCTTGTGAGACTAGAGCAATGTCCGTGCATGGGCAAGAAGAAGGCGTCGAGCTGTAAGTCTAAGAAAGTCTTGGTGGGTGAGGAGTTGCTCAAGGTGATCGAGAACCAGGAGTTCATCACCATGAGGACTGTTGAGAAGATCTAGCCTTCGCTAGCCACCACAGAGGACCAGTTGAGGGAGTTGGTTAGTGAAGGGCTGATCCAGGATCAGGGCTTTACTGACTGAAAGATGCCAGGTGAGCACCGGGTTCTTGCCCTCAACCCTGGTGAGATTGTTTTATTTGTCTCTTTCATCCACGCTGGTCTCTTCGTTCCAGCGTCTCCCTTCCTCCATCGCTTTCTTCAATATTTTAATATCTCCTTGAACCATCTGACCTCAAATGCTGTCCTCTATCTGTCAGTGTTCGTTCACCTCTATGAAACTTTTCTTGGAATAATTCCTTCAATTTCTTTGTTCCGGCACTTCTTTCATCTGAAACCATACCCCCAGAGTGACAACACTTCTCCTCTGGGTGGTTGTGGGATTCAATTCCGCTAGGGTAAAAAGGGTCTATTTTTCGATTATGACCTGATTGATTCTGTCAAGGAGTGGCGTTTCGAGTGGTTTTACACTAGGAACATGAGCCCTCCTCTTGTTGTTCATTCAAACTCCGGTCCAGTTGTTAATGACCGTTGGGAGAAGGCTCCTCTGACGGATGAGGAGCTCAGGAAGATCAAGCCACTGCTCAATAAAATCCATATTCTAAGCATCAAGGCCTAACCAGATTCGGGATCGTCACCAGTTTTCTTCGCCGCTGAGTTCAACCTCTGAAGGCGAGGGAAAATTATGGCTTCAAGTACTCTGGAGCCGAGGACCCATCTTAGATGGTTCCAGCTCAAGAATTAACCGAAGAAGAGGTGTTGAAGTGCCTCAAGAAGGTTCTGAAGGGGGTGACCGTCGTCCCCCACACAGTCCCTGAATACCGTACAGATCACCCGCCTCCTGCTGTAAGTTGCTTTTTTTATGCTTCATGAGTACTTTCTTCTGTTGTTTGTCCTTGTGCGAGTACTTTCTATCTTTGCTTCTTCTGCTTATCTTGTAGTTGTTAGTTGTTTGCAGGACTTGGGGCGGAATTTTGTCGATCCGATCCCTTCTAAGAGCAACCCAGTTGGGGTGAGGATCGGTGAGAACCCCACTGGATTGTCTTCAATTAGTAAGTCTCCAGTCGTCATAATTCTTCCTAGTGCTTCCTCCAGAGAACTTGTCCAATATGTTGAATATGTGCCGCGCCTAGTTCCTCGGGCTCCTCGTTCCACCAGCAAGAGGGCGTGGGCGGATGATGCTTCTACCAGCACGTCTGCTACCAAGAAGCCCCGTCCTCTGAGTATTCGTCTAGGTACTCAAGTCACAAGTATCATGCTCCTAGATGAGTGTATCAATGTTCCTTATTTTCCTGTTCGTATCTTTAATTGAGTACTTCTTTCTCTTTAGATGGCAGTGCGGTGGAGATTCTCAAGGATGAGGATGAGGATGATGATGCGGCCTTCGATACCCATCGGTGAGTTGTTATAACGTCCTCCTTATGTTATCTTGTATTGGTCCGAATTCTTCTTCTGATTTGTCTCGTCTTTGTTCCTTGTAGTAAACAGGGGTCGAGCCTGAGTTATGCTAGTGCTTAGGCACTAATCACATCATCCTTGGCTCAGGGTGGTGATGATATTCTTTCCACCACCATGCCCCCACCGAAGTTGTCTGTTCGGCTTGGGGGCATCAGTATGAAGAAGGCAGCCAAGTAAGTAAACTTCGACCGGCTTGTTTGTCTTTTTCTCTTTCTTGTTCATATCCTTATTATGAGTTCTTCATCATCTTTTAGGCTCATGCAAGGATCATGCAAGGCTTATCAGGTGGGCTAGCTTGACATATTTGCATCAAAGAGTTTAAGAGCATAAGTAACCAATTAAACTTAGCATCAAGTTCATCATCATTAACCTGTCAACTATATTAGCACCTGTACTAGAGCACTCACTTATTAGGAGCAAACAATAGTAACCAAAGTAGGTATAATAAGACCATCATCATATCATCAATCCTTTATTTAGTGCATCTACTTTGGAGATAAGCCCGTCAAGTTCTCACTAACCGGTGAGAGACGGTGACTCGACTCGAATTACAACTCAGCTGAGGGGGTATTCCTAACTCTCACCCTGGCATACTTTGCAAGGGTAGCTGTGGGTCACCTTTGGTACAACTCAGGAACCAACTTCGCAGGTTCAGTCAGTGCCAACACTCTTAGGGATTACCCTTCTACCAGGATGATCAGGACTTTTAAATACCTGCCCTTGGACTCATGCCTACGGTTCCCTTCCGAGGCGTACTTTATACTTGCCGAAGCCCGGCCTGAGTTGATGTTGATGCAAAAGTGAATCTGCAAACACAAAGGGCTAATACCCGAAATCGATATCCAAAGCGTGCCAGTCGATTTGACCTGTTAATCGACAAGGATGAAGATACGAGCACTTTGGTCCTGACAACAGCGATACGCCCGGAAGTCACGGCCAAGAGGTACTCACGCGGAACTCGAGGATCGACAAAGATTGCACTTAGAGTAATGCAACTCGCCGAATCAATGAGAACTCGTAAAAAGGAAAAAATATGCAAATTGACGAAGTCGCCGAAAAGTAGATGTAAATAAGAGTAAAAGCTGGTTTTTGATGTATTGATTGATTTTTTATTACATTGCCCTTCACTCTATATTTATACCCTGATCTATAGAAACATAACCAAATACGACTAGGACACTAAATCCAAATCTAAGGAAAAGAACATGACTTTGACACAACTCAGACTCTACTAATCGTAAACAAGGAAATCAACTCCTATTTTATTCCATAGTCCGCCTTAATCACGATGGTATTCTTATCGACCTCCTTTTCACCGGCACAACCCCTGTTCCATCGGCAGCAACCTTCGATCTCCTTCCATCGGTACATTCCCTGTCTCATCGGCTGCAGTCTTCATACCTGCCTTCATCGGTACATTCCCTTATCTCATCGGCAATAGTCTCCAAACCCCCTTCCATCGGCATCGGCAATAACACCCTTAACCTCATCGGCAACATTCCAAATTAAATTCATACACTGTCACCGCTTAAAAACAAACTTATTCTCCTTGGCTATCAATTTACACGGCAATCTTTCCCTTGCTGATTAGCCTTTCCTGATCATCTTGACACGTGCTAAAAACGATGTCAACACATGCCCCCCAATTTCGGAGTATAAGATACTGATGCTCCGAAATTTACTCCAACTGATGCTTGCTATTATCTATTTCTTTAACCCATTCTCCAAGCATAACATGATTTGTTACCAAATTCAATCAAATCTAGATCCAATCCATGTATCTCAATATATATCGCATATTTTCCAACCTTCTTTGCCTTAACTACGGTTGAGATACCAAAATAACAATCCATCAACAAGATCTTACCGCAACGCATCATTTTTAGAACTGAAAAATCTTGTATCAAGATATCCTTTAAGTCATGATTACTTGCCGTCAAATCTTCTGCACCATCCCTTGATTGTCGTGCGAACAGTTACCATATCCAACTGAACCACCTCGATCCATCCGCATACGGCATAGAGATAAGTCAAGAATACCCCTACTCCAAATAACCTATAAATAGATTCCTCCGGGCTGTTCATCTTCTACCTTCAAACTCCATCCTTTGACATTCTCACTCCAGCGGCAACCCTAACCAACGACCGCGCGTCCTCAACTCATCAGAGCCATCATCATCTTCAAGTTCCCAGCTCGTGCCCTCATCCGCTTGAAGCAATGGCTGTTAACTTCGACGTCCCTGCGGTTCGTTCTTCCTCTTTTTACTTTAATCCTTTTGGTTCCCTGCGAGTTCTTACAGTCGACATCTTTCTTTCTCTTTCATTTTCTTGGTCCTCCAAACCTAGGAACTTCGCAACACACTGGTGATTCCAACCCATCAAGCTCCCCTCCATTGCCTAGGTCCGATGGGTGACCTAGATCCAACTGACTTGATTAATGCAGAGGCAAATCGTATTCCATTCAAATCCCAAAATTTCTCTTTGAATCTGTGGAAAGACACGTTCCGTTCTTGGCCCAAACCCACCAAAGGGTGGAAAAACTGGTTCTTAAGGGTCAACAGATCAATGCAAGTGTTTTGGGCAGAACGGAAGATAGATCAGTGTATCAGGCTATCCATTGCCGATATGCAAAAGAATGAATCCATGATGATAGCTGCTGCTCAGTTTTGGTCTGATACCACCAACACCTTCATGTTTGGTCATGGCCCATGTGCCCCTACTCTTGCCGATGTATACATGCTCACGGGCTTGGACATCTCAACTGTCGATGAAGGCCATATTTTCGGCAGAAAAGCTGAATACAGAGTAACTACACGCAACATCGGCGGCTGGACAGGATATATCCAGGAGTATCAAAAAACTGGCACCGTCAATCAAAGGGAGCATGCCACATTCCTGAACATGTGGCTGGAAAAGTTTATTTTCTGCGGCCGATCGGTAGGACCAACTAACGCTTTCCTCCCAGCAGCAGAACTCTTGGCCAACGGTGTCAGATTCCCACTTGGCCGATATCTCCTGAGCTCAACCTACCACCTTCTCCACCAAGTATCTCAGAAGCTTATACTTGGCGAACCCATCGGCAATCTGGGAGGCCCATGGTGGTTTGTTAATATGTGGTTAAACGCTCACATGCACAAGCGTTTACAGTGGGATCTCTTTGCTCAGGAATTCCCACGAGAGATTCCTGAAGAGTACGTCCTTAGGGATGATGAATCGGCAACACGCCCCCCTCTCAACTTCGGTGAAGCAATCATCGTCCTTCCCGGAACAGAAGCCAATGAGGACCAAATCGGCAGATTTTTTCAAACTTTCTACCATGGCCTCCCTCGTGACCTCAGGGCTTGGGTGCCTTATATTGATGAGGATAACAAGTTCCCTCTCCTCTTCAATTTTGCCGATAGTGATCTGAACCAAGATAATGATCTCATGATGGCCATTATCACCCCCAGAGCAATCCCAGTCAACACATTTGGCAGCGGGAAAGCCTCCCACATTACTTATGAATTCTACAATCCATCGGCAGTATCTCGCCAGCTGGCCTTTGGGCAACTGCCCATCAAACTGTGCTATGCCGATGTGATTAAACCCAGAGAAATCATTACTGCTGGAACTGAATGGAGCAGGATAGTAAGACTTGCTCCCGATGCCGATATTTCAAATGTCGATCTCTCCGCCTGGTCACCAGCTTCTTTCATAACAGAGTCATATAAGCAATGGTGGCAGGAGTGGAAAGAACAGCTGTTTTCAACGTCTGTTCACACATATCGGCACCTGATCGACCCCGATTATGCTATTCCTGATAATGCAGTAAGTTCCTCTCAACTTTTGTCCTTTTCCTTCCTTTTATTATGTGTATCGGTAGCTAACCTTCCTTGAAACAGGCTGATGATCCAGTTCCATCGATAAGCAAAAGCGGAAAACCCTTCAACCTCCATCCAGCCTCTCCAATTTCAGCAATCGGTTACAACGCCCCCACCCTAGAAGCCTTGACCTTCCAAAGGGCTCGCACCAAAATCGGCACTTCCAGACCAAGACTGGGAACATCCAGGGCTTCTCCAAAGGCTGCTGCTTCAAGCCTGATCAAGGCTTTTAAGGTAACAATCTTGCTTACTCTCTTTTCTGCCGATACACTTCATATTAACATACAACTATCAGGGTGTACAAGCTGCAGCTGGATCATCATCGGCAACTTTACCAAGCACCGCAACTTCTACCCCTCCTTCAGAGGTATTCTCTTATTTTTTATTTTTCTCTATTAAACATCCAATCTTATACCTGTTTTTGCAGCAACAAATGGACACATCGGTAAGCACACCAAGCATGCAGGCTCCCCAACCAACAGATGTTGATGCCCCCCAGCCAGTTGTTGAAGCACAAACAAAGCGTAAAGCTTTGACCGATGCTGAGGCTCAACAGAAACGACAGAAACCTACACCAGCCCCTGCGTCTGCTCCAACACCCGTCGACCAGCCCTCTGAACAAACTGCTCCTGCCCAAGATACATCATCGGCAATTATACCTCAAGGGCCGACTACCGATGTGGTCATAGAAGACATTCCATCGGCATCTCCTGCCGATCCTTCGCATGACCCTTTACAAGCTGCTCCCTCAAGACAAGCTCAAGAAATCGCCCTGAAGCAGGTAAACCAATCAATTACTTGGTTTATTATATCCCCAAATATCATAAACAGGATTTCTAATTCTCTTTATTTCATAGGAACAAGACTCTCCCGATAGCTTATTCTCTTTTGCTATCGATGTTTCTGATGACGACGGAGAAGAAGCGAGTTTCTCCCTGGCGTTGGGAACAATATCATCAGACACCTATGGCAAGCTAGAAACCCTTCTAAATCTGCTGCAGCAAGACACTGCCCAATTGGTGATCGACTCGGATCCTGCGAGGTCCATCTTCAAAACGATCCGCGGCCAAGTCCCCGCTAATATTGAAGAAATCATCTTTCCAGCAGTCCATCTGGAGAGCAAACAGCTTCAATATCAAAGAGCCGTTCATCGTATTGCTGACAGAGCAGCTCAGTCTCAACTTAAAGAAGAAATGCTACAGCTGAAGCAGACTGCCGACGAGAAACACAAGAACATCAACAATTTGCAAGCCTCCAGTGCCGATATTAGACAGAAAATCTCAGATCTATCGGCAAAGAAAGCAGCCCTGCTAGCTGAACTGGAAAAGGTTGAGACAGCTCTGACTCAGGCTAAACAAGAAGAAGACCAGCTTCCCGACGCCATTAAAGCCCTTCAACAGGAACGAGATGCTCAAGCTCGCAAGGCCTTGGCCTTGAAAAAGAAAATCAAGCCTGTGGAAGGAAGTGCCGATGAAGATGCCAAAGAGTTAAAAGAAGCCGATGAAATTCGCCTGCGTGCGATATCAGCCATCCAGGCTTTGTTAAATTAGCGCATCGGCACAATTGATACTTTGTTTTAACTCCAGCCGATAGGATTGTTATCGGCAACTATACTCTTTATGCATCTATCCAGATACTAGGGTAATATTTCTTTAAATATTTTCCATTTAACGCTCTAGGAAATACAACTCCTTCGAGAGTTTCAAGAATATACGCATTACCAGGAACAGACTGATTTATCCGATATGGACCTTCCCAATTAGGAGACCATTTGCCAAACTTAGAACTTTTAGTCCCAATCGGTAAAATCAATTTCCAGACTAATTCACCATCGGCAAATTCCTTTACCTTCACTTTCTTGTCATACCACTTAGCTACCCTTTTCTTATTCTCCTCGATGTTAACCAAAGCTTTTAACCGATGACCTGCTACATCTTCCAATTCATCTTTCATAAGAATATCATAATCATCGGCTGTCAGTTGATCCTGAAAGCGCATTCGCCTAGATCCAATCTTAATCTCCCAAGGTAATACTGCATCGTGTCCATACACCAATTGATAAGGTGATACCTTGGTTGCACCATGACATGCCATCCGATATGACCACAAAGCTTCATTTAATATTGTATGCCACTTTTTAGGATATTCTTTGATCTTGCGCTTAATAAGTTTGATAATTCCCTTATTAGATGCTTCAGCCTGGCCATTAGCTTGGGCATAATATGGTGAAGAATTCAAAACTTTAATTCCCATACTTAAAGCAAACTCATCAAATTCACCTGATGTAAACATAGTGCCCTGATCGGTAGTGATGGTTTGAGGGATGCCAAATCGGTAAACAATATGCTCCTTCACAAAATCAACCATGTTAGCCGATGTCACCTTTTTCAAAGGTATTGCTTCAACCCACTTTGTGAAATAATCGGTAGCAACCAGAATAAACTTATGCCCTTTACTCGATGGTGGATAAATTTGACCGATGAGATCAATAGCCCAACCCCTAAACGGCCAGGGTTTAATTATGGGGTTCATAGCCGATGCGGGTGCTCTTTGAATATTACCGAATTTTTGACATTCCTGACATCCTTTAAAATATTTAAAACAATCCTCAAGAATAGCCGGCCAATAATATCCATTTCTTCTGATCATCCATTTCATCTTAAATGCTGACTGATGAGCCCCACATACTCCTTCATAAATTTCACTCATCAGGCTTTTTGATTCCTCTACACTAACACACCTGAGTAAAACTCCATCTATGGTACGGTAATATAATTCATCATCGAGGAGTACATACTTTGTCGCTTGGAACCTTATGCGTCTTTCAACCTTTTTAGATGGATTCTTTAAATAATCAATGATTTCCTTTCTCCAGTCATCGGCATCAACCACCGATGTCAATGCTTCTTGAACAGGTTGATATCCTGAAGCATGCTGAGCCAATCGGTTAGCCTCTTCATTATGCATCCGGGAAATATGCTTCAGATGAAAACTCCTAAACCCTTTTAACAATTCCAAACACTTTTCATGATATGAAATTAGAATTTCACTTCGGCATTCATAAACCCCAATCAACTGATTTATAACTAGCATAGAATCCCCAAAGACCTCAACAGCATCAGCCTGAATTTCTTTAAGCAATTCTAACCCTTTTATCAGGGCTTGGTACTCAGCTTGATTGTTTGTCGATGTAGCGACGATCGGCAATGAGAATTCATACTTCTTCCCCTGAGGGGAAATCAACACGATGCCGATGCCTGCCCCTTCACCACAAGTAGACCCATCAAAGAAAAGTGTCCATGGAGCAACTTCCAAAGAATCCACCGTGTTGCAATGTTGAGTAACAAAATCGGCCATAACTTGTCCTTTAACTGCCTTAGCCGATTCATAACGTAGGTCAAATTCTGATAACGCTAAAATTCATTTACCAATCCTACCATTTAATATCGGCATAGATAGCATATATTTGACTACGTCATCTTTGCATACGACAGTACATTCAGCCGATAGTAAATAATGCCTCAACTTACTACAGGAGAAATATAAACATAAGCATAATTTTTCAATAGCCGAATACCTGGTTTCAGCATCTATTAATCGTCTGCTCAAATAATAGATGACACGCTTCTTTCCTTCAAATTCTTGAATAAGAGCTGAACCGATAACAGTATCTTCAGTTGATAAATATAATCTGAAAGGTTTTCCATGCTGGGGTGGAACTAACACTGGAGGATTTGTTAAATAACTCTTAATCTGATCTAAAGCCAATTGCTGTTCATCCCCCCATTTAAACTCCTGATCGGCTTTCAATTTCAATAATGGACTGAAAGCCTTGATCTTGCCTGATAGATTGGATATAAACCTTCTGATGAAATTAATCTTACCGATCAAGGATTGTAATTCAGTCTTATCGGCAGGAGCAACAACCTTGTTGATTGCCTCAATAGATTTTCTACTAATTCCAATGCCCCTCTGATGCACCATAAAACCCAAGAATTGTCCTGCCGATACACCAAATGCACATTTATTGGGATTCATCTTTAATCCATGTTTTCTTGTGCACTCCAGTATCTTCCGTAGATCGGTTAGATGCTTTGTGATGTCTCCAGACTTAATCACTATGTCATCAATGTAGATTTCTACCAATGTGCCGATATATTCATGAAAAATAAAGTTCATAGCTCTTTGATAAGTAGCGCCGGCATTTTTCAAACCAAAGGTCATAACTATCCATTCAAATAATCCCACATGACCTGGACATCTAAAAGCAGTCTTGGAAATATCTTCTTCAGCCATGAATATTTGGTTATAACCCGCATTTCCATCCATGAAACTAATAATCTGATGCCCTGCTGCAGCATCAATCAACAAATCAGCAATCGGCATTGGATAAACATCCATCGGTGTGGCCTTATTAAGATTCTTGAAATCAATACAAACACGGAGTTTTCCATTTTTCTTATATACAGGAACCACATTAGAAATCCACTCTGCATATCGACACTGCCGAATAAACTTTGCCTCAATTAACTTGGTTATTTCGGCCTTAATATCAGGGAGTATATTAGGATTGCATCGGCGAGCCGGCTGCTGATGTGGCCAAAATCCAGATTTAATAGGCAACCGATGTTCAACTATAGATCGGTCTAATCCAGGCATTTCAGTATAATCCCAAGCAAAACAATCTTTATATTCCTTTAACAAATCAACTAGTTGCTGTTTACACTTGGAATTTAACTTAGAGCTAATAAAAGTGGGCCTTGGCCTATCGCCTTCACCAATATCTACTTCTATTAAATCATCTACCGATGTAAATCCTTGACCTAATTTTCCGTCATCGGCAAATCTATCCATTAAAACTCTTCTTCAGAACCGACTGCTTGGATCGGTAGAATTTCATAATCGGCAATCTTGAGGAACTCCTTTTCCCAGGCTTCTCCCGATATGCACTTGGTTCGCTCATAAGTATCTGATTCTGCCGATGCAATGATATAAGAAGAGTCACCAGGAACAACTTCAATCTTATCTCCAATCCATTGTACCAGACATTGATGCATTGTAGAAGGAACACAACAATTAGCATGAATCCAATCCATTCCCAAAAGTAGATTGTATGCACCCTTGCCATTAATAACAAAGAAAGTTGTCGGTAAAGTTTTACTGCCGATGGTCAACTCAACACACACTGCCCCTTTAGCTGGTGACACATTGCCTTCAAAATCCTTTAGCATCATATCGGTCTTAGTTAAGTCTTGATCTCCCTTACCAAGCTTCCGATACATCACATAAGGCATGATATTAATCGCAGCTCCTCCATCAATAAGTATCTTAGACACAGGCTGCCCATCAACTCTGCCTTTTACAAACAAAGCCTTGAGGTGTTGTCTCTCATCATCAGCAGGCTTCTCAAAAACAGCCATCATTGGATCTAACATTAATTGAGCTATCGGATCAGAGGAAACAACCTCTTCTTCGCTGTCAGACAGAGCCAAAAATTCCATCGGCAACATAAACACCATATTGACATCTGCCGATGGACCTTTATTCTTGTGCCTTATCTGCCACTGCTGGTTACCAGATCTCTCATTGGAGGGGCTTTCTTCTTGATATAAATCTTTTTGACGCTCTCGCTGCATTTTTCTCTTCTGTGTCTTTGTCAAACCTTCTGGACACCATTGAGGAAGCTTAGTTTTCCACACTGGCTGATAAGTCCTAGTTGTCTCCACACGACGTATATTAGGATCCCTGTAAAATATTTCTTCATCAGGAACTCTTGCATTTGCCATCTCTTCGAGTTCCTCTTGGTTTCTTGGAAAATATGCAACGCGTTTACCAAGCCTTTCGTGCACACTGAGCCTGCCCCCCAGCCGATCATGTACTGATGCTCTCCCTCTGATCGGCTCATTAATGAGCAAACCTTGATTACCAGATTGAAACCTTCTTGCAGGATGATTATCTCCATAATAGCCATTGCACTCTGGACAATTTTCAACAGTAGGTAACTTAATACCTTCTTCCCAACAATGAATAAAGAACGGACAATTCCAATGATCCTTATGCCGATTCCACTCTTCTTGACGCCTTTCCTCTTGTTGTCGTCGATACCGGTCCCTTCGCTGACGCCATCCTTCTTGTTGTCTTCGATGAGTAATCACGATGCCAGATCGAGGAGGCCTCCCAGAACCGCTACTTTCCGTCAATAGCCCCTTGCCTTTTGCATCATCGGTAGTTATCCGATGTTGGGGATCTACTGATGCATTCTTTTCAGCAGCTACCGATGTCAACACCTTAATTTTCCCTTCAGCATCCAACATATTTGCTGGAAAATGATGTTGATCAATTTTCATTGGCTTTTGAATCTTGGAATTGCCAAATTTTATCCTGCCAGACTCAATAGCTAACTGCAATTGCTGTCTAAACACCTTGCACTAATTGGTACTGTGTGAAGTTGCATTGTGCCACTTGCAATACAGCATATGCTTCAACTCTTCTGCCGATGGGATCACATGATTGGGTGACAATTTAATCTGGCCCTCCTGAAGCAAAAGATCGAATATTTTATCGGCTTTGGTGACATCAAAAGTAAACTTCTCTGGCTCTTTGTGACCAAAGGGACAAGATATCGGCTTTTTATTCTTAACCCATTCTGCCAAACCGATAACTGGTTCATTATCTGAATCAGAATCTTCCGCCTCTTCAACAAATGAAACTTTCTTGTTCCAATTTCTCTTAGGTTCAAAAACCCTAGTGTCTTGATCAGAAATCCTTTGCACTAAATGACTTAGGCTTTCGAACTCTTGAGAAGCATATCTGTCCTTAAGGTGTGGTAATAATCCCTGAAAGGCTAAATCGGCAAGCTGCCGATCATCCAATACCAGACTATAACATTTGTTCTTTACATCTCGTAGCCTTTGCACAAAGCCTTCTACCGATTCATCATTGCGCTGTTTCATCTTTACCAGATCGGTGAGCTTCTTTTCATGAATTCCAGCAAAGAAATACTTATGAAATTGCTTTTCCAGATCAGCCCAGGTGATAATAGAATTTGGCGGTAGTGAAATAAACCACGTAAATGCTGATCCGGATAGAGATGACGAGAACAGACGAACTCTCAATTCATCTCTACAAGCTGCCTCTCCATATTGAATAATAAAACGATTGACATGCTCCATGGTTGATGTATCGTCTTGCCCAGAGAATTTAGTGAAATCTGGTACTTTGTAATGATTTGGGAGAGGAATTAAATTATATGCCGGAGGATACGGAGTCCGATAAGAATAGGTATTAACCTTGGGCTTGATCCCAAATTGATCCCTCATAACTTCTGCTATCTTATCGGCCCAAAAAACATCGACATCTTGCTGATGATATGGTTGAATCTCTGCTGGAGGTATCTGTTGATACCCTTCTGCATACCTTTGTTGCCCACGATCTCCAGCAATTGGCATATTTGCTACTAACTGTGGTCCATTAACCTGCTGAAAAGGGTTCATCGGCTGAGCTGCCGATGCTTGACTCTGAAAACCAGCATGCATGTGACCTTGATGAACTCCTGTGGCTTGCTGATTTGGCTGAACTGTATGTTGAGTAGGAGACTGCCCTGACCAATTATTAGTATTCATCGGCACAAAGTTTGCCGATGGCTGGTAGCTTGTTGGCATTGCTGGATAATTACATCCAACTTGAGGCATAACCTGGACTCCAGGTTGACTGGTGATAGGAGCCTTCTGCTGCATCGGTAACAAATTTGCCGATGGACTTGAACTAGATGTTTGACCCAGAGACGCCTGAAAACCTCTTAGACTCGGTTGTACAGTAGTTGTAATATATTGAGGCGCTTGGGCTATCGGCAAACCAGCCGATGGAATAGGAGTTTTTCCCGCTGCGTCAAACACTTGAGATAATCCGTGATTGAAAGTAGATGGCTCCGGAGGCATACCATATCCCCACCAATTAGCAGGAGTTTGATTACTCTGTGGTATAGGACCTGATAAAGCTGATGCTGATAGATCTGTACCAAGCTGAACTCGTCCTGATAATGCTGAATCTGGACGCACCGGAGTAGACTGTGCATTAGATAATCCTGCTGATACTGGAGGAGAAGAAATCTCTATACCCGCAACGGCTGGAGGAGCCGATGGAGCAACAGCAGATGCTGCTTCTGGCTGATGATAAGCAGGCCCGACGTAATGATGTGACGCTTGCCCTTCTTTGAAAGTTCGAATCACAGCATTATGAACAGTATTGGACAGCACATTGGAGTGATTAATTAAAGCATGATTCACCGCAGAATTAACCATCTCTTGAAGTTTACCAGGATTAGGATCAAAGGTAACCTGCCGAGGCAACGGCAAGTCCTGCTTCTGGATGACTTGTCCACTTTTGTTCATGCTGAATGACTTCAAGCAAAGCTGTCTATATTCTTCAATAGCCCTCTCCATAGCCTGCTTCTGATCGTCCTTAAGATCTTCTTCTGTTACTGCGATGATATTCCCAGCATCGATCTCATGATTAGGCATCTTGACTAGATCTGTCCCACCGGGCGTGCCAAAAGATGTGTTGATGCAAAAGTGAATCTGCAAACACAAAGGGCTAATACCCGAAATCGATATCCAAAGCGTGCCAGTCGATTTGACCTGTTAATCGACAAGGATGAAGATACGAGCACTTTGGTCCTGACAACAGCGATACGCCCGGAAGTCACGGCTAAGAGGTACTCACGCGAAACTCGAGGATCGACAAAGATTGCACTTAGAGTAATGCAACTCGCCGAATCAATGAGAACTCGTAAAAAGGAAAAAATATGCAAATTGACGAAGTCGCCGAAAAGTAGATGTAAATAAGAGTAAAAGCTGGTTTTTGATGTATTGATTGATTTTTTATTACATTGCCCTTCACTCTATATTTATACCCTGATCTATAGAAACATAACCAAATACGACTAGGACACTAAATCCAAATCTAAGGAAAAGAACATGACTTTGACACAACTCAGACTCTACTAATCGTAAACAAGGAAATCAACTCCTATTTTATTCCATAGTCCGCCTTAATCACGATGGTATTCTTATCGACCTCCTTTTCACCGGCACAGCCCCTGTTCCATCGGCAGCAACCTTCGATCTCCTTCCATCGGTACATTCCCTGTTTCATCGGCTGCAGTCTTCATACCTGCCTTCATCGGTACATTCCCTTATCTCATCGGCAATAGTCTCCAAACCCCCTTCCATCGGCATCGGCAATAACACCCTTAACCTCATCGGCAACATTCCAAATTAAATTCATACACTGTCACCGCTTAAAAACAAACTTATTCTCCTTGGCTATCAATTTACACGGCAATCTTTCCCTTGCTGATTAGCCTTTCCTGATCATCTTGACACGTGCTAAAAACGATGTCAACAGTTGAGCTACTCAGATTCGTGGTCATGCACTCAGGCCTGACCAGCTAAGAGAGAGGCATGTGTTCAACATGACAAAGAAAGGCTCCAAGAATCGGTCCTTGATCGACACAGACGGAGTCACTGTAAACCGGTAAGCATCCGTCCGGTCTTTAATCAAATTAAACTAGGTTCTTTTTCACGATAGCAAATATAGCCAATCGTGCCATATATAGCCCTCTAGCTCGCAGGTGATAAGAAATCACCCAACTTCTATCGCTTAAAGCAGGGCTAAGCAACCTACTCGATCCTGAGCTACATAGGATTCAGGTAGTAATATCTAGGCAAGGATTGGATATCAATGCAACAAGTGTTTTCATCCAACACCTACCACTTAATGCAACAATATATATAATATAATACTTAATTGTATTTTAGAAATTAGATGTCTTATAATGCTCTGGGCTTGCCTTTCACGAAGTTACAAGGCGTGTGGTCTGGGCACTCCACCACGTCTCCTTCTGCTGCTACTTCGGGGGCCTGCACCTCTTGCTCTAATGGTTGCTCCTCCAGGTTCTTCTCGACTTCTAGAAGAGTGACTCCCTCCAAAACACCTATTGCATGTGCACAAGATAAATATTATGGATGCATAAGGAATGATATGATGCTCATGATGGATGAATAACAGTAGGTAAGAAATTAGAAGTACTATTAGACACTAGTTTACTGAGTACGAACAGCTCTATTCAAATCACTTTAGAACATGTATCTATATTTCTTCTAAGCAAGAATACCAACTCACCAAGCTCTAGAAATCTAAGATACAACTTTTCATCACCAGTTAAAGGTCTAGCACCTGCAGCTAGCAAACTGTTTACATTAGCCTAAGCATCTACAACATCCATACCAAGCTTAAGTAAATCAACCAAGTGCATCACCCATTTCACCAAACATAGACTACAGACAGCAGCTAAAAGATTAAAGCATAACTAGAGTTCTACAAATCTAATTGACTTGCAAGAGAATATTCTGGAAATCTTATGAAATTATCTACAAAACATTGATAAACATCAAAGCATGATTCCAAAGTTTACTAAGTCAAAATCAAGCAAACACAGAATCTATTCTGTGCAAACAGAGAGCACACAAAGTTGAGAGTCAACTTTGAACAGCCAAAACACCTAAACCATATGACCAAATGTCACCAAAATTTAACAATAGTTAGACCATGAAATTTACAACAACTTTGCTATAGACCACAAGACATGAAAACATCATTCACATGGAGTAACTACCAACATCTCAAAATCTGTTCATAATTGGCAGATTCACCAAGTTAATTATTTAATGATGTAATAAAAGCATATTTGAGCTAAACCAAGTTTACCAAATTATTTCTCATATCAAAAGAATACCAGAAAGTATGGTGCCAATATCTAAATCATTTCTTTAATGCCATTTATTAATTTATTTAGATAATTAGGTGAATAAAGGAACCTATATCAAAGCAACACAATTAATTCCATAAAAATTACAATGACTACCATATACATCCAGGAGGCTACCATAAAATTTTTAGAGTATTTTAGTAAGTATATTTCCCTATAACAAAATTAACAGACAAAAAGGCTGATTTTGGCATAAATAAGAAACCCTATTGAAAAATATCAAACAATAGATTTCATATTTTTTTGGGTTCCTCTTAACATGAGAATAATACTCACCAAATTTCATCCTTACTAGATCTACAGATAAATCATGAAAATTTCCACAAGATCCATCCAAGCAAACAAGATAATTATAAAACTTCACCATGCATTATCCAAAATTGATGAAATTTAAACTACAAGCTATTCAAGGCATAAACTGCACCACATAAAAATTTCAAATCATTTGGAGCTATACAATAGTAGATAAAATTTCCTCCTATTTCCTTAGGAATAAAAGAGATAATTTAAAGCTTCAAATTCTATAACAGAACATAGCCTATTTTATATTTTTAATAAAAACTAGACTTTACTAGGCACACCACAAAATTGGAACTACATCAGTTTGATCTACCGTTAGGGAGATAGGCAATTTTGAATATAGCATCAAATCTGTGGAAAAAGAATAAAACAAAACAATTTGAAACCCTAAACCATTTCATCCGGCTACTGGGCCGGCCTGCTAACCCGGCGCGGCCCACTAACACGCGCGTCTCGCTCGGCCTGCGTGGCCCACTCGACGCGTGCGGCCCACTCGGCCTCCCGCCTGCGCACGCTGACCGCGGCGACCCACGTGGCAGAGAAAGGGAGAACAGGGAAGGAGGGGCGACGGCGATAGCTCACCACCAGTGGCGACTCCGGTGAGGCCGAGGGCACCGACGCGTTCACCATGACTGTGCGCATCTAGGGGTACAACTAATTTGGACTATTGCAGTGGCTAGGGTGGGTGGCGACGGTAATGGCGGCTCACGGCCGTGGGCTTGCTGGCACCGGCGAACCAACGGCGGCTCGGCCCTAGTGGCCTACCTCGCGAGCATCAGCAACCCAAGGCGGTCATAGAGCACCAGAGAGGAGAGACGGTAAGAGGCCCGAGAGACATAGCCACGTGCGAGCTCGGCTTGGCGGCAACAATGGCGACGCGGTGGAGCCGCCATCTCGGTGAGCTCTACCTGAGGCAAAACAGGTTGCACGGTGAGGCCGAGGACGTGGAGGAGCTTCGGGTGGTGCTACGGCTAAGAGGAATTGAACAATGGTGCTCGGATTCGGTGGGTTTCTCGGTGGCGGCTGCTGCTCACCTCCGGTCGCCGCTCTCGCGCGGTGGAGAAGAACAGAGAAAGGGAATGGCGAGAGAGAGAGAGAGGGGAGTGCGGTGCCGACACGACCTTCACATATGAGCGCTCACCCGTGATGTGGAGTTTCTAGCATGGCATGAACGCCATACGGTGACCCGATTTTGAACCGGTCAGCCACGACGTTCGACTAAATGTTCAGAAACCGACTGAATCGGAGCTCCGGTGACCGACTGACAAAGCAAGTTCATTGCCTCATAACTCCTAATCTAGGCCGATTTGGTGTGAGCCATAGTTAGTAAAATTGTAGAGGGACATGAGATCTACAAGTTTGTCAATAGGAGCTCAAGCTGGTTCGGCACAATTTGAGAGTTACAATGCTCCCAAGGTGGGTACATGAAACTGTAACCGTCGTTTTCAGACTTAGGAAAATTTCTAAGTGTTGGGCAGCACTCTAACTGACTTGTGGGCCCTATTTGAGCATGTTCCAACCATTTTCATGAGATGACCCTAAAATAACTTTTGTTCCTTAACAAATGTGCTACAACTTTGTTTAAGGGTGCACATCCATGCAAGATCTCTAGGGTGGACTTTTTAAATGGTCAAACAAAGACACTCTATAGGTCATCACATGGTCAACTTCACCTAGAGGGCAAATTGGTCAATTTGTTCAACAT
Organism: Saccharum hybrid cultivar R570; assembly: GCA_038087645.1. NCBI lineage: Eukaryota > Viridiplantae > Streptophyta > Magnoliopsida > Poales > Poaceae > Saccharum > Saccharum hybrid cultivar. The sequence continues at coordinate 27,681,287 of JAQSUU010000015.1, read as the reverse complement.
GAACAGTGCTCCACTAATTACCCTAAGTATAGTTAAGGTGTATTAGGACATAATTAGCCACTCTACACATTTGTTCCACCAACCTCTAAGTATCACATGTGTTGAAACAAACAAAACAAACAAGTAACTTCCTTTGTTTCAAAACCATGTTGCACATGTTTCTAGACTTTGTTGCAAAGCTCAAGATTGTCATGTTACACTAACAATACTGCCATGTTTCAATGTATGGAAAACACATGTTGCACAACCCATATTTCATAAGCAAACAACTATGAAATATACGCAAGTGAGAATGTTGCATCCTCATGTTTCAAGCAACAAATGCATGATGAGATGAATGATGCTCATGCTTATGAAATAAAAATGCAATTAGTGGGAGCCAAACACCTGGGGTGTTACAGCCATGGCCACCATTTAGGAGGCTTCTGAGATCTAAAAAAAGAATGTGATGGTAATCTGGGTTCTTTTGTGCTTAATTGCTTCTTAATCTCGATTTTTCTATTCTAAATTTGCCTGATCATTTCTTATCGCCTTGATCAGTTCTCCATAGAGATAAGCAGAAGCTCTCGGAGAACATTGAGGAAATAAAGATACTTGTCCGCAATAACCACAACAGGGCTGAGGAGGTAATTACTCATACTGAAGAAGAACTTGCCCTTGCTAAGTTCATTAGGCGTGGAGCTAATAGGGATCTTGTGCAGGTCCAAAAAATTGTTGAGGATCTGAGCGGCAAACTGGCGATGGACATTGAGAACTAGAATGCCTTGTGGAAATCCTTTCGCTCGGTGGCTGACCTCCTTCGAACTCCGACGGATGACGATCAGTCTTGGGCTCAGTTTATCCTCCTGGTGCCAACTCATTTTCAGGAGTTCATGAAGAAGTGTGCCCAGCTCTGCACCAGGAACGTCTTGGCCTATGTTCGGGTTTTTGCTCCAGAGGTTCCTTTGTTAAAGATTGCAGAGAAAGCCAAGAGCCAAGAGTACTCGGATGCTGTCAAAAGAGTGAAGCCCAAAGTCGATGAGTTAGCCGGGAAGGTTGCTGAGAATCTAAATATCAACATTTCTTCTCCTGATGACGACGTTTGACTTACTTGTAATCAACTTTTGTACTCTAGCTTTTTATATAAAACAATATACTTTGCTGCCTTGTATGAAGATTTTTTATCTTTCAATGCAGCTTCCTTTTGATTTTTATGCGTGGATTGCTTTGTCCTTTTAGACGAATTATCCGAGTAGTCAATCTTAGATTTTGCTCATATTTGTATTACCGTATAAGATTTATGACTTGAGCTTTTAGCTTAGTAGCCTTATTATTCTTCATCCATTGTTGGAAACAACTCGGGGCAGGGAGGTCGAGTGTTGGCTTGTCAACCTTCTTACTCTCATCCAAGTCTGAAAAGGTATGAGATAGGGCGAGCTCAAGCATCTTTTCAGCTCTTTTCCTCTCATCTGGGTTGAATAGCTCTGGGATAGGGTGAGCGCTATCTAGCTCTTATCTAGGCTGTGAAAACAACCTAGGATAGGTCGAGTGTTGGCTTAGCGGCCTTTTACTCTCATCCAAGCCTAAAAAGACTTGGGATAGGGCGAGCTCAAGCATCTTTTCAGCTCTTATCCGGATTGAGTAGCTCTGGGATAGGGCGAGTGCTATCTGGCTCTCATCTAGGCCATAAAAACAACCCAGGATAGGTCGAGTGTTGGCTTAGTGGCCTTTTACTCTCATCCAAGCCTGAAAAAACTTCGGGTAGGCGAGCTCAAGCCTCTTTTTAGCTCTTTTGTTCTCATCCGGGTTGAATAACTCTGGGATAGGGTGAGCACTATTTGGCTCTCATCTAGGCTGTGAAAATAACCTAAGATAGGTCGAGTGTTGGCTTATCAGCCTTCTAACTCTCATCCAAACCTGAAAAGACTTAGGGTAGATGAGCTCAAGCGTCTTTTTAGCTTTTTTGCTCTCATCCGGGTTGAATAACTCTAGGATAGGGTGAGCGCTATCTGGCTCTCATCTAGGCCATGAAAACAATTCAGGATAGGTCAAGTGTTGGCTTATCAGCCTTCTTACTCTCATCCAAGCCTGAAAAAGACTTAGGATAGGCAAGCTCAAGCGTTTTTTTCCAGCTCTTTTGCTCTCATCCGAGTTGAACAACTTCGGGATAGGGTGAGGGCTATCTGGCTCTTATTCAAGCCATGAAAACAACCCAGGATAGGTTGAGTGTTGGCTTATCAGCCTTCTTACTCTCATCCAAGCCAAAAAAGACTTGGGGTAGGCGAGCTCAAGAGTCTTTTCAGTTCTTTTGCTCTTATCCGGGTTGAACAACTCCAGGATAGAGCGAGCACTATCTGGCTCTCATCCAAGCCATGGGATAGGTTGAGTGTTGGCTTATCAGCCTTCTTACTCTCATCTAAACCTGAAAAGACTTGGGGTAGTGAGCTCAATCGTCTTTTTAGCTCTTTTGCTCTCATCCGGGTTGAATAACTCCAGGATAGGTTTTATAGATCTTAGCAAATCTTAGCAAGACAATCATTGGTGAGGAACATTATTTTTATTGCTTTTGACTATCAATCTTGATTACATAGTATTTTCTTGGTACAGAAGAATCAGTCCTGTGCTTTTTAGGCGTAGAATCTTTGTAGTTGGCTGATGTGCCATGAATTTCTGACTTGTATCCCATGTTCAGTTATCAACTCCTATGTTCCTGGTCTAGTGACCTTGGCAATGATGAAAGGGCCTTCCCATGGACTAAGTAGTTTGTGATGTCCATCTGTTTTTTGTATTCTTCAAAGTACTAGATCCCCGACTTGGACGGAACATGGTTGGGTACTTCTGTTGTAGTGGCGTCTCAAACCTTGGAGGTAATGAGCTGACTGTAAGGTGGCGTTGACCCTGACTTCTTCTGTACTATCCAGTTCTAGTTTTTGGGTGTGTTCAACTTCTCCTTCCTCATATTGCTCGATTCTTGGAGATGTTCAGATCAGGTCGGCAGGTAATACAACTTTTGATCCGTAGACTAAGAAAAAAGGTGAGTATCCGGTGGCTCTGCTTACTTGAGTTTGTAGTCCCCATACTACTTTGGGCAACTCTTCAATCTGTAGTCCTCTAGTTCTTCATACAACCTGGGTTTTAATCTGGCTAGTATGAGCCCATTTGCTCTCTCTACTTGTCCGTTGGCCTCTGTGTGTGTGACTGATGCGTAATCTATGGTGATGCCACAATCCTGTGTCTAACTTTTGAATTCTATAACCGTGAAGGGGGAACCTAAATCTGTGATGACTCGATTAGGTATGCCGAAGCAGAGCATGATGTTCTGGATGAACTCTACTGCTTTGGCTGCGCTGTATTTTGTGAGTGGTTTGTACTTGATCCACTTGATGAACTTCTCAATAGCCACAAAAATATACTCAAAACCACCCTTGGCTTTCTTGAGAGGTCCTACTTGATCTAGCCCCTAGCAGGAGAACAGCCAAGCGAGTGGGATGCAGATGAGATTGTGTGTTGGGATATGGGCCTATCTTGCAAACATTTGACAACCCTTACATTTTCTGACGAGCTCTTATGCGTCTTTCAAAGCAGTTGGCTAGTAGAATCCAATGCGGAATGCTTTATCGACCAACGTTCTTGAAGCGACGTAATTTGCACAACAACCTAAATGGATTTCGTCTAAGATCTCTGTACCTTTTTCTGATGAGACACATTTGAGGAGTACTCCTGATGATGCGACTTTTTTGTATAGGTTGTCTCCCACAATGACATAGTTCTTGCTTCTTCGAATTATCCAAGTGGCTTCTTCTTTATTTGCCGGTAACTTATTTTATTTGATGTAATCGATGAAGTCTTGAGTCCACGACTGTGTGATTACCAAAATTTGAGTAGCTGGTGCTGGGAGTTCAGGGGTTATCTCACAAGGTTGTTTGATAGAGGGTGCTGACAACTCCTCTACGAACACACCGGGACCTTCACCCTGTTCGATCCTAGTTTTGCGAGGATGTCTGCTGCAACATTTGAGTTATGCAGAACATGTAGAATTTCTAACCCTTGAAAGTTTTTCTCTAGTTTGCGTACTTCGGCACAGTAAGCGTCCATGTTATCTTTGGTACAATACCAATCCTTGTTGACTTGATTGATAACTGCTGTTGAATCACCATAGACGAGAAGTCGCTTGATTCCAAGAGAGGTAGCTAGAGCCCATGAATGGGTGCTTTGTACGCTGCTTCATTGTTTGTAGCTTGCCATAATATCTAAAGGACATATTTGAGTTATTTTTTGTCTGGAGAGATAAAGAGAACACCTACGCCAGCTTCGCCTAGCTTGAGCGATCCATCAAAGTACATCTTCCAGTGGTTGAGGATGGCATCTAGTGTAGGCTCTTGAATTTTGGTCCACTCGGCAACAAAATCAGCAAGTGCTTGGGACTTGATTGCTCTACATGGGGTGAAATCAATGTTGAGAGCGCCGAGTTCTACTACCCACTTAGATAGGTGGCCGGTTGCGTCTATATTGTGTAGGATGTGTTCGAGTGGAAAGTCTATTATCACAGAATCTTGTGGCTTTCAAAGTAGTGATGTAGCTTGTGAGAGGTGATCAGGAGGGCGTAGAGTAGTTTTTGTACATGCGGGTACCAGATTTTAGAATCTGACAGTACCTCGCTGATGTAGTAAATGGGCCGCTGCACTTTGTATACATACCCTTTTTCTTCCCTCTCTACGATGATCGCTGTACTGATCACCGTAGAAGTCGCCGCGATGTACAACATCATTTCTTCATGCTTCTTTGGAGGCGTTAGTACCGGTGAGGAGGTGAGGTATGCCTTAAGGCTTTCAAAAGCCTCCTTAGCTTCCTCTGTCCACTCAAACTTACCTGTCTTCTTTAATAACTTGAAGAAGGGTAATCCCTTTTCGCCGAGTCAAGAAATAAAGCAATTGAGTGCTGCCATGCACCTTGTCAACTTGTGTACATCTTTAATGCTGTGTGGAGCACCCATCTCAGTTATGGCTTAAATTTGCTTGGAGCTTGCCTCAATTCCTCGATGGCTGACCAAAAATCCAAGTAGTTGTCCTAATGGTACTCCGAATACACACTTGTTTGAGTTCAATTTTCACTTCCACTTCTTCAAGTTTTTGAAGGTCTGTTTTAAGTCTTGGATAAGCATATCCGGGTGCTTCATCTTTACCATGATATCATCGACGTAGGCCTCTGTGTTGTCACCAATCTTCTCACCGAGACATGTTTGGATAGCTCTTTGGTAAGTAGCACCAACGTTCTTGAGTCCAAACGACATGGTTTTGTAGTAGTAAGCACCGAACAGAGTGATAAAAGATGTCTTGCTCTGGTCTTCTTCCTTTAATGCAATCTGATGATATCCTGAATAGCAATCAAGAAAAGATAGCAGGGCAAATCCTGCCGTTGAATCGACAATCTGATCAATCCACGATAACCCGAAAGGGTCCTTTGGGTAGTGCTTGTTGAGATCCGTGTAGTCGATGCATATGCGCTATTCTGCTATGTTCTTTTTCCGTACTAGAACAGGATTTGCTAGCTAGTATAGATGAAGAATTTCTCTTATAAATCTGGCTGCCATCAATTTTGCAATCTCTTTTTTAATTGCTGCCTTCTTATCTGGTGAAAATCTTCGTAGCCATTGTTTTAATGGTTTGGAGCCTTCATTGACATCAATTATGTGCTCAGCCAACTCTCTTAGCACACCTGGCATGTCGGCCGACTTCTAAGCGAAGATATCTTTGGTGTCCCGAATAAAGTTGGTAAGCGCGAGTTCCTATTTGATCGAGAGGTGAACACTGATGATCGACGTCTTCTTGGGATCACCAGTACCCAGGTCGATTTTGTTCACATCAGTTTCTTTTGGTGGTGCGCGGATGCAAGGCTTTTTAGCCAGAATCTCCAGCTCTTACAGGTTCATCTGTGCAGCAATGGTGGCTATTTCTTCTCTGCCATCGGCTGCCTGTGCTTTAGCTGCAATTTGGATTGCTTGTATGTCACAATCAAAAGTGCGCTTCAAGTCACCTCGAATGGAGAGTATTCCATGGGGTCTTGGCATCTTGAGTAGGAGATATGGGTAATGAGGTATAGCTATGAACTTGGCAAGTGCTGGTCTTCCAAGAATGGCATGACATGATGTCTCGAAGTCTGCTACTTCAAATTGAATAAACTATGTTCGGTAATTGGTTGGAGTTCTAAATGTAACTGGTAGGGTAATCGTCCAAGTGACATGGTTGCCTTGCCGGGTACTATTTCTTAGAAAGGTACTCCTGTTGGAGTAATCAACCTGGCTAGGTTTAGTTCCATCTTCCTTAGTGTTTTTGAAAATATGATATTGAGTCCCGTTCCTCCATCTATCAGAACCTTGGTGACTGTCATTTCCGCGATAGTTGGACCCAAAACAAGTGGATATAGGCCAGTGTTCCCAACACTGGTCTATTACTCTTCTCTAGAAAACTAGATTGGATACTGTGACCAATTAAGGTACCTAGGGACGACTGGTTCTGCTATCATGATGTTTTGGAGAGCCAACTTGTCCTGGTGCTTGCTTTTGGAGCCTAGAACTCCTGAAAAGATGACTGCGACTGTCCCTTTTGATTGCTAAAATCCTTTGTCTACAATACTATCTTCTCCTTTTTTCTGGTCGTCTTCTTTCTTATCTCCCTTGTTGCCATTTCTTGTATACCGATCAATAAAGATACGACAATCTCTAGTTGTATGATTTCCCTGCGGATGCCATATACAATGCATATTTTCAATGTCCTCAAATCTCTTGAATTTCGAGAACTTCTTTGATTTGCCGGCCATGGCTATAGTGTTGTCAGGCTCGAGCTTTCTGTCTTGATGCCCGTTGTTTCGATAATTTTGCCTATCCGAGTTGTCTCAGTTGTTATCTCGATTGTTCCTATCTAGAAATGTTTTCGCGTCTTCTCTTCTGCGGTGATCATCTTCTCTACTGTTTGTCTAAATTCTTCATTGTTTCTTGGACTCTCTTTGCAAAAGTCTTAAAATTACCACTTGGCCATGATTCCGTGAGAGAAAGCTTCGATTACTTCTCGCTCAGTGATGTCATGTACTTGAGCCCGTAGTTCGCCAAAACGACGGTAATAGTCCCTGAGACTTTCGCTGCCTTTTTGCTTGAGCCTTTTAATTCTACATGTTATTGGATGCGTGATGATGCCCGCAAAATTCTCGCAAAAAGCTTTCTGCAAGTCTTCCCATCCTCTGACGGATCGTGGGTTCAATTTGTCAAACCAATAGAGCGGCGTGGCCTCCAGTGCCATAGGAAAAAAGAGTGCCTTGATGCCATCGTCCCCTCCGGCTAATTCGATTGACTGAGAGTAGATTCTGAGCAACTGTCTGGGTTTAGTTTTGCCATCGTATTTTGAGTGATTTGAAGGCTTGAATTTGTGAGGTAAACGTATCGAAGCAAGTCGATTTGCAAAGCAAGGGAATCTATCATGTATTATGGTTTCTTTATATTCTGATTCAACCCCTCCCTCCTGCCAGCTATCGTTCTGACAAGAGTAGTTTCGAGGAGCTGTGTGGACGGGTACTCTGCTCCTGCTTTCCCTTGGTTGCTCAACCCGATCACTTTGACTATGGTCTCTTCTGCTTTCTCTGTCATGGCTTCTGCTTGACCCTAATCTTTTGAAAGCAGACCTCCTTTGACTTTGATTATCTGTCCTGTGAGAAGCCGACCTGACCGGTTGTCTTGAGTTAGGTCTTCCACCTTGTACTCGGAGAGCTGTTGATCGAAGGACCTCTCGGAGATGCTCTTGTTCTTCATTGGGGTGGGAAATAGCTTCGAGTTCTTCGGCTAATTCTCATATTCTATCATACGGCGAGCTGTTCGTCTTCCTAGTTGCGTGCCTTTCCTCAGCTTCTTGTTCTGACTTATTTCTATTATACTCAGCCAGGTCAGACTCGTATTTGGTCTAGGCTTCTTTGCACTGCCTTGCGCGGCGACCTTCTTTCAACTTATTCCTTCTCTCCCTGGCTTGTTTCTGGCCTTCAATCTCGCCATCGTACTCCAGAGCATTGGGTGATATGTTGAACTCTGACTCATCTGAGGATCTAACATCAGGTGCTCTTGGTGGGATCAATGGTGGTCACCGAATCATAAATACTTTTCGGGCGTGTATTGCCTATGTGTCTAGGATTGCCCCATCAGAGTTGCCAATGATTTCTGTAGAGTCGTTGATGTCGTGGAGCATCCTTCTTCCTTGGTAGGGTAGAACAGCTGCTACGTTGACTAGTCAGGTGTCGTTACTCCTAGGGACAGAACCCGGCCAGTGGACGAGACAATCTTGTGGAGTCATCGTCAGTACAAGGCCTTCTTGGGCTCATGTGAGTGGTATCCCTTGCACCAATCTGGCTGCTTCTTGTAGTAGAATCTGGCATGATTTCACTATGTTGTTAAGTCCAAATGGGAGGCGACCCATCTTCACGAGAGAGTTCTAAAGTAAGCTTGAATTGATCTCTTGATGGGTTGAAGCTGTGTTCCGAAGTCCCATCGAAAAAGAACCCAAATTGCTATGAAACGAACCTGGATTGGCTTCGGCGTATTCTACCAACAATAGCCTACCACGGGGGTACCCGGGATAGTTGTTCGAGCTTCGGCGTATGCTGGAACTCGACGGTGAACGCAGAGACAGTCGATTTATACTGGTTCGGGCCCTCAATCGTGAGTAATTGCCTTTACGTATAGTCGGCGTTAGCCTTTGTGTTGGATTGATTGGTATGTTGTCTTGTTACAGGGGTGCCCATAGCCTCTCTTTATATCGATAAAGAAGGCTGTGGTGCAATTACAATCTTAATCGGATTCAAAGAAGGTGTCCTGAACTAAATACAGAAAGTACTTCCATAGGAATCCGGCTAGTCTGGCCTATTCTACTCAGATCCGGAGTGGCAGATACTGCACCTCTTTCTGCCTCTGTCTGTGGGCCAGGCCAGGGCCCACTACTTGTAGTCACATTGCTGGGGAACCCTATGGGTCCCACATCGACAACAGTTTATACCGACTAAAATTTCTATTGTATATGTTTTTTCTCTATATGTCATTTGATGATTATGTAACCCAACTGAACAAAAACTAATATGGAGCATCACCCTGTTTGGATCCCTACCTCTAAAGTTTAGAGCTCTAAAAACTTTAGAGCACTTTAGATCACTTTTGAGGTCTAAAGCTCTAATGTGAGGTGGGCTAAAATTTAGAGCTAACTTTAGGCCACCTATTTAGAGCTTTAGCTCTAAAGTTTAGAGGTCTAAAGTATAGAGGGGAGAGGATCCAAACAGGTCCTAAGAAGCCTGAAGAGAAGGTGGTAGCCATTGACATTTTTTTAAAAGGCAGAAAATAAATTTCAACCAAGTAATGTCCTTCAGAGACATATCACTGGATGGCCACTGGAACTGCAAATCAGAAGAGAATCAATCCACTGGAACTGCAAATCAGAAGAGAATCAGACCAAGTTTACACATCTAGAAATTAGGACTTGCCAACTGAGTTACTTGATTCTACTCATACTCTGTATATTTGAACCATAATCACATGTCTATCTAAAGTAAACTGGTAAGTCTAGTAGCAGAAATATTTTAACATTATTACATATAATATATGCAAGATTATTTTAATATATGCAATACCACATTTTCATAGTTTTTTTTATCTTGCTAGATTATTTTAATATATTCAATTCCACATTTTTGTAGTTTAATTTATTATTATTTGTATTGGTTGTCTTGCTAGATTATTCTAATATATGCATTACCATATTATCATAGTTTTTTCTTGTCTTGCCAACCATAATGGTGTTTTCACGTAAATATTTGAAGGTGTTAGCCAGGCTAAATAAAAAAAAAGCTTCAATAAATATCACTTGAGCTTCTGTGGTGTGGTGGTAAGCCCGTGGTATTTGGAGGGTCGAAACCATGGTTCATATTCACGTCTCGCAGGTATTTTGTTTTTTTCCGTCCTGCGTAGGTTGGTTCGGCTGGTGTCGGCCGAACACGACGAAAAAGGCCCAGACTAAAAAGAGGGAGACATTTTGCCTCTTTTACTAGGTAGTACTCCCTCCGTTTCAAATTATAAGTTATTTTTACTTTTTTGGTTTATTCATTTTACTACGTATCTGGACATATTATTATACAGTGGCAGAGCTAGGAATTTTTGAGAGCCTGGGCGTGACAATACGCCAAGCTAACAGTGACAAGCAATGCACATGAATATATTATATAACATACATATAAAATTAGGAAACAATGATATATTCAAATTAAAATATTAAAATTATTTTTTAGTACACAAGTTCATGACTTAGATAATGAAACACAAAAGATAAACCTAAATGCTAATCGGTAAAAAGCAAAAAACGCATTTTCCCTAAATAAACCTAGATGTCTTTCAGATCTATTTTCTATCAACCAAAAAACGCCTCATCCCTAAATAAAAAATGTAAGAATATACGTTTATAAGGGCAAGGTCATAGGCCATCCATTGAATTTAACCTCTACATATTAGATAACTCTGAAATTAGTCAAATTACCTGGTTTGCTCAACCTCCTCCCCTCTGCCATTTGCAACTTTTGCTCAACATAGCAGGGCAGCAGGCGGCACCTCTCTGGATTCAGAGCTTCCTATTAGTTCCACGGCTGCCACCAGTCGCCGACTCTGCCTCATGCCCTCGCCGGACTCCAGCCACCAGCCACAGCATGCTTCGATTGGAGATTGGGGGATTAGGGATTGGAAAAGAGGCAGGACGGTAGGACAAAGATAATAAAGGGCTGAAGGAGGGTTGGGACTGACCTGGGATTTGATTCGGGTTGAGCTCGGCGCACAAAGCGTCGCTTCGGCCTCCCCGCCATGGAGTAATGGCCAGTCCAGTGGTAATGGCATCTCCTCGGTCTCTCATCCATCCAGCGGCGCGCCGCAACATCGAGCGCTCGCGCGCTCTTGTCTCCTATCGGAAGCCGCGGCGACGCCCCTCCTATCGGACTTGTAGGTCTGTACTGGGCCTTTGGGCCTAACCGCCTAAAGCACAAGTAGGCAGGGAGCCCGGCCAACGGCCCAGGGTGGCCGGGCCTTGGCTCCGCCGGTGTTATTATATTTACTCCGTAGTTTGTAGTTACAGACAGGAGATCAAGTAAAGATGCTCTAAATTAAAAAGAAACGGGGACATGTATAACTTGTGCATACAGTACAAAGGGGCCAAAGAAGTATATTTATTAAACTTCACATGAAAACTCACGGAATCTGTGACCGGCATATTTTATAAAAATTTGAGTTCTTGCAGCCACAACTTGGATCATTTTACTTCCTTGCCTAGGCATGCACAACTAGCATGAGAATACCCTTATTATTACCCGGCCCTACAGCATCGATCAGGCATGGTTTTAATGAAGGGTCCGGAAAATTATAACAAATAATAAACAAAAAAAAGACGACAGAGAAAGCCACCAAACTCCTAACTACTCCCCCACTCCACAGTCTCCAGGGATCGATGAACACCAAAGTCCAATCCAAACACATGCATGCATGCGTAATGACAGTCGTCGCGCACGCCGTCGATCAGGATCAGTACAAGGGGCAGTTGAGCCGGGGCGTGGGCACGGCGTAGAGCCTTGTGGCGCGTGGCGCGGTGAGGCCGAAGATGTCGCCCATGTCCAGCTCCGACGGCTTCATCCCGTCGGGCAGCGACCAGTTGAAGCCGTGCGCGAGCTGGGCGACGGCGAGCTCCAGCGCGTACAGGCCCAGCGCCGTGCCGGGGCAGGACCGGCGGCCGGAGCCGAAGGGCAGGAACTCGAAGCAGCCGCCCTTGAAGTCGAGCCCCGCGGCCTCGCCCTCGGGCGTGAACCTGGACGGCCGGAACACGTCGGCGTCCTTCCAGGACCCGCGGTGGCGGCCGATGGCCCACACGTTGATCATGACGCGGGAGCCCTTGGGCACGGAGTAGCCGCCCACGACGCAGTCGTCGGCGGTCTCGTGGAGGAGCAGCGGGATCGGCGGGTGCAGCCGGAGCGTCTCCTTGATGACGCACTTGAGGAAGGGGAGCTTGTCCAGGTCCGACTCGTTCACGTTCCGGTCCAGGCCCACGACGTCGGCGAGCTCCTGCTGCACGCGGCGGAGGTCGTCGGGGCTGTGCATCATCTCCGACATCGCCCACTCGATCGCCGACGCCACCGTCTCCGTCCCGCCAAACATCACGTCCTGCATGCGTCGTCGTCCATACATACATACATACATACGCATAGTCATTAGTTCTATATATCCAGCAAAACTAACAGAAAGAAAAACAATTAATTTGGATATATATTATGTATGAAACAGCTGCAGTAGAGTACTGTTTATGATGTTCTTTTCTAATGTAAATAATAAGGAGCGTCTATATGACGCCACCACATGATCAGCATGCACTCGTGCTAGTTGTGTCCTTGACGGAAGCTTTGATTATTACATGCATTCTAGGACGTACGACATGTATGTATTTAATTCATATAAACCAGAGACTGGCCGGATAATTGACAAGTGTGGGTACTTTACCAGTTCAAAAGTTAGGCCCTGTTTGGTTCATGTTAAAGTTTTACTCCCATCATATCAATATTATGGCAAATACATAGAGTATTAAATGTAGACTAATTGCATGCATGTCGGCATAGATTAGGAGTAATTTACGAGACGAATCTATTAAGCCTAATTAGTCCAAAATTGAAAACTTTTTGTCAAATAAGACGAAAGTGCTACAGTATTTGTTAAACTTTAACACCTCTAACCAAACAAGCCCTTAGTACAAAATCGTGATGGTTTTTACTAGTCTCATGATCTCATCACATATCCGTCATAGGTGGCCGTAAACATTACCAGTGTTATTTTACCTTGGGACTTACGAAAACAAAACGTTTGGTGCAAGATAGGGGAGCGGTTCTAGTCAGAAAATGATACATGCTGCCTTTTTTTTTATTTTACTTTGGAAGGTGACATGCACCAAGCCACCAAGGTGGACAGAGCTTATCGCCTAGTAGTACTCGTTTAACCCAATCTTAAAACAAAATGCACCAAAAAGTGACATGCATGCATGGTCTCCCCAATGGTTGGCTCGATCAAACTCGGAAGCTTTCATCACTACTTTCAACGTCAGCTGGAAAGAACTCATATAGAATACTATAATCATGGAGTATATATACGTTAAAGAATGATGCAGGGTAGTAGCCTACAGTAGTATATACATGCATGAGTTGGGTGCCATCCAAAACTTTGTACGACGACTTCCGTCATGCGCAAAATCGGACTAGCTAGACGACAAAAATTAGTGCGTGGTGATATATATGTATATATAGAAAAAAAAAACCATCAATGCAAAATATGTACAGTACTTTGTGGGACTCAAGCATGGCCACGTACTATAGTACATAAGTACATATCCGGTTTGAACCAAAAAGAGGAAACGTGTCTAATCATGCATAGCACCGAATTGCGGCGCTTAGGTAGGCCGTGTTTAGTTGGGCAGATTTTGGACGTCCAAAATCTGCAGCAGGATTTTGCACTGTAGTATTTCATTTGTATTTGTGAATTTTTGTCCAAATATTGACTAATTAGGCTTAAAAGATTCGTCTCGTAAAATACAACTAAACTGTGCAATTAGTTTTTGATTTTATCTACATTTAATACTTCATACATGTGCCGGCATTTTGATGTAATGAAGAATCTTCTTTTTACATAGTACTAGAATTTGGGAAAAAATCTGGTATCTAAACAAGACCGTAGTGGAGTAGCACGCCTAGCTAGTCAAATCACGAGTCTCCAGACACCAATGCAAGGAGGACATATGCCTACAAGTACACCTACCACCCGCGGGCCCGTTGAAAAGGGTGCATATATATATATCGACTGTACGTGAGTGTTTTTTTTATGTTGAATGTGCAAACTACTAGGGGACCGGTACAATAATGTATATATGTCAGAAAAATACGAGTTGTATATAGAGCTGTCCACGTACGTATATACGTCCATCGTGACAGTGGTTGGTGCCTGTCGGCCTGTCCACGTACGTATTTGTATATATAATAATATACTAGCTGCGTAGAGAAGCCGGAGTACGAATTCAAAAGAGGAAACCTATATACTCCCTCCACGTTAGTAAAAGAAGTTGTTTTAGATAACGACACGATCTCCAAAGCATAACTTTGACTTCATTTTTCTATAAAAATATTTATTCAAAAGTGATATATGTATACTTTTATAAAAGTATATTTCAAGACAAATCTATTCATATTGTTTTCACATTTCTAAACTCAACAAATTAAAAATTATTCATGATTTATATTCCCAATGTTTGACCTACACCTTGTCAAAACGACTTCTTTTACCAACATGGAGGGAGTACTGATGAAAGAGAAGGTGAAGAATATTTGGGTTACGCCTTACGCGCGGCCTGACGTACTCTAAGCTCGATCGTGAGCTCCGCCGCGGCGGGGGAAATTATATTTATATATATATTTACAATAGTTGAATTACTATAACACATGGGGATATTTACCCTAGCTGGCTACAGAATAACTTATTCTGTAGCTACTTGGAGTTGTGATTTACTATAATATTAGGGTAAATATCCCCATGCGACACTCTGTCACCAGCTAGCAGAGAAAGCACAAAGCACTTCTGATTTACCTAGAAGAAGAGTATGCTTGGTTCTACTACATACATATTATTATCTTTGTTTAGCTAGCATTAGTCAGGGCAAACGTGCCCGTTCTGTCAATTATTATTATTACTAGTACAGCAAGCGCTTGCCTGTGTGCATTGTACTAATCGTTACGTACATGCATCACATGTATACTGTATTTTGCATGCATGCATGGTCTGGCGATCATCGATCTACTATTCATACTAATTAATTGACTGATTTAATTCCCAGCCAAAACTACCCCCCTACCCAGCACCACCTGTACTAATTTAATGTATACTCCGCTGTCGATAGACCACCAAGTACTAGTGATATTTTTAGCAATATATACTGTATATCTTACCGAATCACACCTCCTCCGACGACACATGCATGCCATTTATAGAGACATATACTTATCTGTATCTCAGGATATACTATGTATTATATATACGAGTACATATCGAATCCTATCGCCTGCACACGCATGCATGTTAGCACTGTTCATTGTCATGCACATCTCGATTTATAAGCGCAAAAACGACGAGTCAAGGAACGGACGATTTTGGCCGGCCGACCGGCGTGATTAGCGTGACAGCAGGAGGTCAGAGGGATGACGTGTATACGTACCATGATGATGGCCTTGATGTTGTCGCGCGTGAGGCGGAGCGTGCTCTGCAGGTCGTCGCCGTTCGCGGCCGCGCCGCCGTTCACGGCGGCCGCCGGCTTGGCCTCGGCGAAGAAGGCGAGCATGTCGTCGACCATGTCGGCGTCGGCGTCGTCGGGGCTCTTCCCGCGCTTCACGTGCTCGTCGATGATCTTGTCGATGAACCGGTCCAGCGCGGACCGGGCGGCGCGGAGGCGGCGGTTGATCCCCTGCAGGTCCATCCACCCCAGCCACGGCAGGAAGTCGCCGATGTTGAAGGCGCCGAACAGCTTGGAGAACTCCTGCAGGATGGCGATGAACTCCTCCTGGTCCTCGCCGTCGCGGGTGCCGAACGCGGCCCGGAACGTCACGTTCTTGGTCAGGTTGAAGATGAGCTCGCCCAGGTTCACCGCCTTCTCGCCGCCGCCGGACGACACCGCCACGCCGCGGACCAGCGCCGCGCACTCGTCGCGCACGGCCACCCACGTCTCGGCGCGGCGCCGGCTGAAGAGCTTCATCACGCACAGCTTGCGCATCTGGCGCCAGAAGGGACCGTAGTGCGCGAACGCCATGTCCGCGCGGTCGTACGTCAGGTACGCGATGGCGATGGTGGCCGGGCGGTTCGAGAACACGCCGTCCTGCGTCTGCAGCACCTCGCGCGCGTACTCGGGCGTGGACACCGCGAACGCGTGCAGCCGGCCCAGGCGGAGGTGGAGCAGCCCGCCGTACTTCTCGGCCAGCGCCGCCAGGCCGCGGTGGGTCAGCTGGTCCATCAACGCCATGTTGCCCACGATCGGCAGCGGCTTCGGCCCAGGCGGCAGCGGCGCTTTGCCCCGCCGTCGCAGCTGCAGGAGCACCACGGCCAGCGTGACAAGGAACACGCAGCTCAGAGGGTCTTGGAGCCACTCCATGGCGATCTTGGCCACGGCCGCCATGGTCGATCGGCAGCACCTTTTTTTTCCTTCCTTCTTTTTGTCGTTTGCGTTTTAGATTGTGGACTTGTGGTGTGGTGGTAGAACGCTCTTCGAGTAGAGCTGAGGAGAAAGGGGGAGGAGCACGGGTTATATATAGCCGGAGGAGTAGGTAAGGACCGAGGACGAAGACTTATACAGATTGGGTCCAAAACTATGATCAGATAATTGTGGCTAATGGTGAGAGGAATAGGATCTCTTCTGATATACACATATACATTTTTATTTATTCTTTTTGTATTCGTTTCAAACTGGGTTATGGCTCGCCTGCTAGGTCATGAGAAAGGGATGGAGTAGGAATACTCACAGCAAGTCCAAGAATAAAGATTTTGGTAAAAAAAAACTTACAGATCTCTTTTAATACATTTTTATTTATTTATTTATTTTGCATTTGAAATTGGGTTATGGATTGTCTTCTAGGATCATGAGAAAGGGATAGAGTTGGAGTACTCGCACAGTTGACAGTGAGAACAAGGATATTAAATTAATCCTAGAAAATATTAATTTACTAGAGCACAACAGGTATTCCTTTTAACCCCTCAAGTTTTTTAGTGTATTATGCTATACTGCTATGCAGCAAGTTAATTAACGGATGGATTCGGTGGAATCCACACTAGGCACAAATAGAAAGGCTTAATTTACAAAATTTTATTTCTTTGAATGCTACTCTTTCGTATAGTAACCAGGAAAATGATCACAGAGACTCTACTTTAGCTATGAAAATTGTATAAAATATATTTGAAATATATAGCAAATTAAAAATATATCAAAACTAATTTTGATGAAAAATCTAGCCAGACTGTTTTCAAAAATATTTTGAACAATAATATTCATAGACATAGTGATGGTCAAGTTCAAGACGTGTTGACTGCAGACATCCAAAACAACAGTTGTTATGATTATTGGAAATATTACTGTACTACTAATTAAGTAGCCAACTAGACATCTTGTTTTTTTTCCAGCTATTAACTATACAAATATTGTTTTTCCAGGTATTAACTATACATATTGTTTTTTCCAGCTATTTATTCCAATCAGCTTGATTTATATATGAGCGTCAGCATATCTTCTTGGATTTTTATGCAGCTAATGTTGCATGCACTAGATGGGTCAAGGTCAAAGGTTTATTTGGGAGAATTCATGATTAGGTTAAGATAATTGGGGATAGGAGTAGGATCTCATTTTCTACATTTTGTTCTCTTATTTTCATTTGAAATCAGATTATGGTATGTCTTCCTTGATCATGAAAAAGTGAAGGAGTAGGAGTATTCATACAATTGACGCTTAGAAGAAGGATATTAATTGTAGCGAACTATGGATTCACTAGAGCATTGGTAGATTTTTCCTTAGGGTTTTTTGAACGCATGAACCTCACAAGGATCGTACATAAATCTTACATGAATCTATTCAATTTTATAGAACAAATGCAGGAATAGGAAAAAGTTCATGTGTTCCAAACACGGCCTTAACATCAACCTTTTCCTTTGAATTCTACTGAGTAAAATGCTAGTATTCATAAAATTAATGAAGGGATGGGCTCCTTATGTCTGAAAATTAAAGGGGTGGTAGGGTAGGGGTGGGGGATCATGTATTTGGACCGATAGCAATAAGCTTGTTTGTGCCAATGTGACTATTAGGTTCAAAACATGTAGCTCAGATGGAATCTAATAAGCACAAATATAAAGGATTAATTTAAGAAAACTGATTTCAAGGCTAGCTCTTTCCTATAACAAATAAAATATCATTTTTTTTGTGAATGAACAAATTATTGTTTTTGTTTTAGCCAACGAAACGACCATGAAGGCATTACATTGACTGTGAATATATTGTATGATATGTTTATAATATATAGCAATTTATACTATTTTGAACCTAATATCGATGAAAATCTAGCCATACCATTTTCAAAATGTCATTTGAAATTAATATTCATAGAAATATTGGTAGTCAAATTCCATACGTGTCGACTGCACAATTCCAAAACATCAGTTACTTGTTGTGATTGTTAGATGTACTGCTATACTATTAAATAGCCAACTATACATCTTGTTTTTGGCTATTTATTCCCACCAATTTGATTTGTGTAAGATCATCAGTGTATCTTGTTGGATTTTTGCTCAGATGGCTCAAAGGTTCATTTGGAAGAATTGAAGATTAGGTTGAGATAATTGGTGATAGGAATATAAGATCTCATTTTCTACATTTTATTCTATTATTTCCATTTCAAATTAGGTTATGGTATGCCTTCCCTGATCATGAGAAGTGATGGAGTAGTAATACTGATGTGTCTAATATTGACAAAAAGGATATTAATTGTAGCAAAATATGGATCTAGCATATATAACACCAAAATATGGACTCAGTAGAACGCTAGTAGGCTTTCCTCCAACGCCAACAAGTTCCCTTGGAATTTATTGTGTATAAACCGATTAAGGGATGGAACCTTGGCGTCTAAAAATTGAAGTGGTGGTGGGGGTGTGTGAATTGGAACTGGCAACAATAACCTTGTTTGTGTCAATGTGACTATTGGGTTCAAAATGCGTAGTTCATATGGAACCTACTAGGTACAAATTGAAAGGCTCAATTTAAGAAAATTGATTTAAAGGAATCCCACACCTTCTCGTAACAAACAAAAAGTTTTTTTTGTTTAGACTGCGAAATGATTAGGAAGACATTACTTTGACTATGGATAAGTTTGTATAAATATGTTTAAAATATGTAGAAAATTATCATATCTTGAAATTAATCTTTAGGCACACAATTTTCAAAACATCATTTGAAAATAATATTCATAAAGATATAGATGGTCAAATTCCAGACTATTTTTTATTGCACACGTCAATTGCATATAGCAGTTACTTGCTATGATTATTAGAAGTACTACTATATTATTAACTAGTCAACTATACATCTAATTTTCCTGGCTAATTATTCACACCAGCTTGATTTATTATTAGGATACTGTATCTGCTTGGTTTTTTATAATTATTAATTTTTGCATGTGCTAGATGGGTCAAAGGTTCATTTGGTAGGATTGAATATTATGTTTCGATAATTGGGACAGGAATAGGTTCTTGGTTTCTACATTTTTCTCATTTGAAATTGGGTTATGTTATGCCTTCTCTGATTATGAGTAAATGGAGTATTAATACCGATACAATTGATACTGAGAAGAAGGCGGCAAGGTTTTCTTTTGGCACAATCTTTTCCTTTGAAATTTAGTGTGTGTAATGTTAACAATTAGCAAATTAATTAAGGCATAAACTCCTGGTGTAGACTACTAGTATATTTAGACCATGTTTGGATTCATTAGCTAGTAATAGTTAGCTAGCTAATAGCTTACAGCTAATATGAGCTAACTAATTATTAGCTACTATTAGTTGGTTTTGATCCAACTAGTGAGATAGTTATTAGTTGGATATTCGGGTAACAATTAGCTAGACTATTAGTTGGACCCATTTTTGGATCCAAAAAAGCTACTCCCTCCATTTCAAATTTCAAGTCGTTTTGACTTTTGTAGATATATAGTTTTTACTATGTATCTAGACATAATGTTTATTTAGCTACATAGCAAAAGTTATGTACCTAGATAAGCTGGAACGACTTATAATTTAAAAATAGAGAGAGTAACTATAGCATCTAATCATTAGATCTGTAGATCAAAACAAGATCTTAGCTAGTATTGACTAGCCAGCTATACATCTTGTTCTTCCTGGCTATTTATTCTCACTAGCTTGATTTATATTTGAGCATAATTTTCTTGGATTTTTATGCGCTCAATGTTGCATGCTCTTCTTGGGCCGAAGGTTCAGTTGGTAGGTGCAACCTAGACACATCTGTGAACCAAACACTAAATCGTTTCCCAAAAAAAAAACCAGTACTTGAAATCTTGAATATAGATCGAGGTGTCAGCTCAATTGCCGCTTTGTAACGTTCTTTTTTTCCCCAGTGCTTATGGGTGCGTCGTGCGTAGGCTTTTCTCGCGTATACTCATCAGCAACTTTGTACTACACAGGTGTAAGTGTCATTTTTTTTCACGCCTTCCTTGATGGTAATCCCATTGAAATTACTTCCTCAATGGCTCATTGACGACTAGATCAAACGAGGAAGAAAGCTAGAGAGATCGCGCGCTTTTAGTAAGCGCATGGCCCCGGCCGGGGGCCGGCAAGATGACGCGGCGTGCCGGCGTGAACTAGTCCAACGATGAGCACACAAGGTCGTCTCCGACGATCATCCAAAAGAATAATAAACAAGCTACAGTTGAACTAAACACATTCATGCTCGTAGTTAACTAATCCAAGATAGTGAAAAGCTACCAGTTCAGTGGGCCTAGTACACACCAATACACACACACACATGTGAATGTGAGGAAGTACGTCTACTATATACTTGACGGCAATATACATAACTAATCCAAGATACTTGACGGCAATATGGATCATGAAAAGAAAGCGTCATATAATCATTTTGGTTTGTCCATATGGAATGGAGCGCTAGCCCGTTGGAAAATTTTGGTTTGTCCGGCCAGCACGCAGCGTGGCGGAGGCAGCCAAAGATCCAAGTGGTTTGTCCGGCCAGCACGCAGCGTGGTGGAGTACATTGTGGTATGTAACAGATGACACCAGGCTTGCCAAATTGTGATGACACCAGGCTTGCCAAATTGTGGTGGAGTATCTTATGTGCATGCAATGAATCTTTTTGCTGATAGAGTTCACATATATGCCAATTGTGATTCAATAATTAAGATTTTTTTTCTTAAAATAATGTTAACCGACAACAACCTGGTTGTCACCAATGGTATTTGCTCCAAAATTTCATCCAGACTGGTCAAAAAAATAGTTCAGTATTCCATTTAGGCTGTCAGATCTAGTCAGCAAATCAATGTTGTATTGTAGTGACATAATGTCTTTTAATAAGCAACATCTTGCTAGAGGCCAAGACAGTAACATCTTGATATATTACAAACCATTTAGTCCAAGTAAGATGCAGTAACTAGAGATGAAACCAACAAGAGCCTCATGAATTCACTCTAAAAAAATAAAGGAGAACAAAAATAAGAATAAAAAAGGGAAAGAAGATCTAAACGAACCAACATCTTGCTAGCCTACTTTCTTATAAAATTCATGTTGTCTGCATTTTGTTCATATTCATATGCTACAATAGTGATGTCTGATGTTTGTTAATCTTATTTACAGGTAGTCGTAGAAAGATGAAGTCACAAATTGTCCGTGCAAAGAAAGAAAGTTGTAGATTCAGTTTTGGCAGTTTTCTTATTAACTATAGCACAGATCGTACGTTTGTATAAGAAGTGTATAATTTGTAATTGACGTCATTGTTAGCCTTCATTTCAAAACATGTATAGCGCACTGCAGTGCAAATCTGCAATTGTCTGTCGGTAGTCTTGTTCACTGTTTCTGACACAATAACACAAAATTGTAAATAGATTGTTCAGAAAGAACACGTACGAGAGGCTGCATTTGTGCGTGTACCTGTTTTGCCATGTGGATATTTTAAATAAAAGATTTGATGAAATGTTGCATGACCGTTACTTATGTGCATTTATAAAAGCAGCACTTAGGGTTTGGGAGTATTTCACTCACTCTACCCTACTCTCTTGCCTCTCTATGCGGCGTGAGGTCTCTCTCTCTCTCTCTCTCGGCGCAGCCTCCTGGTGGTGGCGGTGGGCTGCTCCCCCGGTGCGGGTGGCCATGCACACAGGGGACCCTCCCGGTGGCGGCGGTGGCCCACCCCCCTCCACCACCTCCAGATGCGGCGGGAGAGGGTGCATGCGACGACGGGTGGCCGAATCCAGTGTTGGGCGGCAAGATCCGACGGCGGTGGGCCGCTCCCCTGGCACTGGTGGCTGCGTCGCAGTGGCGGTGGCGGTGGTCCACTCCCCCTCCACCAACTCCAGATGCGGCGGGAGAGGGCGCAATGGCTGTGGGCAGCCAGATCCAGCGGCGGGCGGATACTCCCCCGGCGCTGGTGGCTGTGCTTGCGGCGGCGGTGCCAGCGCCAGCGACACGTCTGGGGCCTGTAGGCCCAAAACTAGGCCCAGGCTCAGTCGATGGGCTTTTCTTTTTTTATTATTTTTTGATTTATTAACCAAGGCGGGTATTTGGCCGTCTAGGTTAATCCGTATTAACCAAGACCTTTGGTTGGAGGCGGTTGTGTTGCCCGCCTCTAAAAATAAAAAACACCCACCTCCAATAAAATTTCTGTAGAAGTGTATTTCCATGGTTGTATTATGTATTTGGCACTGAAACAAATCGATCAGTCTTCCTCATTTGGCACTCGAAAATTTGAACTTTCTTATCCAACATCAAGTTGAATTTTTTTCCTATTTGGCACCACATAGTTCTGCTACAAACATGGGCATTCATGTCATTTTGCCGGCCACTTGACACCGTTACAAGTTCAAATGGACGGTAGGAGCCGCCCCTACATGTTCTTTTTTCGTGATCATGCCGTGGCATATTTTTTCATTAAGCAGAAGAAGATTTGTTTGTTACAAACTGTCTCGGGTAGGATTACCAATGCCGGGATACGCATCAAGCACGAGGTTGTGATTGCACAATGATCAGTATTATTGAGAGAAGACGTCACAGAGTTCCATTAAGCTAGGAACACCTTACTTTGTCACTTTTTTTTAGAAAAAAAAGATACAGCTTTGTCACACTTTCGTCCCGTCTGATGAAAACAATAAAACAAGAGAGTACGCTAGTACAGTAGTACGTGAACCTAATAGATATGGTGGTGTTGGATGAACGGCCTTGATAGGCGATGCCCTTCCAACCAGTGGTGGAATTTGGACAATGCTTAATGCGTAGATGGTCAACTACTACTCAACTGCGTGGTGTGCGGTGTGCCATAGCATCCATCATGTGCAGTACTAGATCTTTTCTGCCAAAAGCATTTCGCGATACACGAGAGTATACTTTCTACTCTCAAACAAAAGATAGTAGCACTTTCGTTGCACTACCATACACCACGGTGGTTCGGTCGACCAAACATACAAAGTAGATAAATAAAGCAAGATGCATCTTCACGCATTTCCAAACCTGTGAAGATGAGCTACCAAACCTGGAATTCACTGTCCATTGGCCAGCAGCCATGGCTACCAAAGACCATGCATGCATGACGTGGCTACAGCCACTTTGTTACGAGATGCTGACGTTGCTACAGCACGGCAGGGCAGCTGGGATATGATCTGGTTCATCTCAGCCACCAGAAACGGACTTGATGTTTAGCTAGAACGGCCGTGTGAAAAAAACTGCTTGCTTGCTTCAGGTTCAGGGTTTGGGCTGTGCACTGATTTCTAGATGCTGGCCAAGTGGCCTTCTATCGATCATGCATTGTCATCCAGTCTGAGGTAATCAAAAGATAATTTATGGGCTGGAGAAAATGCTAACGCTTTGGCGACGCTGTCTCTGACTTTCTGAATTTGTTGCTTGTTGAATCGCACGTACGCCGTTTGGTTGTTCCTGGGGGCGTGTTACTTAGACATATGCCTAGAAAATTTGGTACTGTTTGTTTAATTGTTTACAAGCCAAAGTTTGGCCAACTCTAAAAAAAATTGGCAGGTGCTAATATCTACTAAACCACTTTTCAATTTTTCATTTGTTTTCACCAATGTACTTGTTATGATTTTTACAAACAAAACCCCACATAGTAAGAGATCGAATCTTCACTACACGTGAGGCACCCCTTGCTTGAACCAATATAAACCTGTGCCATGTGTGCTACCCACCTGGTACGCTGATCTTCGTCGTCGGAGTTCATACATCCGATACTGCTTTTGTGGTTTAGGATGAAGAACATATGCTCCAATTTGATTGGGCTTTTATGGAAATAAGAAGCTTATTAACAACTGTTCAAGGGACTACTGGCGGCCATCTAATCAATTGCATGTATCATGTTTGTGTTTTATAGTCATGTGCAGGGGCGGATCCAAAGGGGGGCTAGGGGGCTGCAGCCCCCCTTGAGCCTGATTTCTCCACTCAATTACTGTTAGCAAGCCTCAAATTCATCACTAATCTTTAGCTCTAGTCATAAACCTTCATTATTTAGCCCCCTCTTTGTCCTCATCCTGGATCCGTCACTGGTCATGTGCTACCAATTGATTGGAACCAAAGGTTGTCCGATCCATAGACTACGATATGCATGATACTAGTATACGACCTGTACGTACAGGACAAATTTACCAACCGATGATCTCGACTACTGCTAGAGTCTACGGAACGGGGGCGGGTGCATACCACCTACTGCGTACTGCCACGCCACTGATGCTTACCTCTTGTTCATTCAGTGGCCTTCTAGTCAAAGCATGCACTGTCAGAGTGAGGAAACGACGATCTATTATATGCATACCAGTCCAATGGTTGACTGCCCGATCGAGATTGAGAGGAATGGAGTGGACATGGGTGCTCGATCGGCAGAGGCCACTCACAAGTGAACCTGAGCGGGCTGCGTGCATATTCACACAGACCCAGACAAAGATGGCAATAGATACCCGAAACCCGACTACCCGATGGGTTTTACCCGATAAAGAGGCGGGTATGAGAAGAGTTCTTTACCCATAGGTATACTAATGGGTAAAAATCTCTACCCATCGGGTACACGGGTATGGGTACAGGGACATACTACCCACATCCGTGTACCCGCAGGTAATTTATACCCGCTTTAGCAACACATATGTATTCATTAATTACTATGAAATACACATATACCTAATATGTCTATGACTATTATACTACTAATTAGTGTAGTTTTGTTGCTATTTGACGATATATGATTCTAATAATATAATATATTCATGTTCTTTTGGTTTATAGCGGGTACGCATTCGGGTACGGGTTACTTGTCTGGTACTTTTACCCGCGCGGGTACGGGTATGGGTGAAGTCTTTTACTCATGCACGGGTACGGGTAATTTAACAGGTAAAATGGTATGGCTCGGGTACAGGTATGGGACAGCAATACCCCGCGAGAATATAGCCGTTGCATCTTTAGACCCAGACGCCAGTCCAGACTCCAGAGTGATTCCGATCAAGGTATACGCGAAAGCTAGAGCAGGGGCGCACCTTTTTTTTTCGCGAAACTTCACTGTCGCAGCTTGGTCTCAAGCTCGATCGAGCGGACCAAAACTCACGCCGTTGCTGCGGTCATAGAGTCAATAGAGGAACATTATCGGTAACACTAACTCCAAGTATTTTTCTTATATCTTAAAAAAAGAAATCTTGGTTGGGGAAGCTGCTCTGTTTGATCTATAGAGCTAATATTTAGCTGCTAATAATTACTCTTTCCGTTCCAAATTATAAATTATTTTGATTTTTCAGTATATAGAATTTGTTATTTATCGAGACATACATTATATCCAGGTGCATAGCAAATTGAATATACCAAAAAAGTCAAAGTGACTTATAATTTAGAATAAAGCGAATAGCTCGTTGGATCCAAACATGTTAAGCTAATAGTCTAGCTAATACCTAGCTAACAACTAGTAATAGTTAGCTAGCTAATATACCTAATAACAACTAATAGTTAGCTACTTAATATTAGCTAGCTAGTTAATATAGCTCACAGCTAATATTACCTAACTAACTATTAGTTGTTTTTAGATGGTGCCTTAAGTCGAACAAATAAGATAGCTTTTCTTTTTTGACAATAAATTAAATAAGATAGCTGTTAGTTGGATATTAGACTATTAGCTAACAATTTACTAGATTATTAATTGAATCCGTTTGAAGCTAAAAATAATAATTATTAGCAAGTAAACTATTAGTTCCACGGATCAAACCGAGCCAGCAAATAATGGATCCTAATACGACCTAAGCTAGTGCTCTAATCAGAGTAGCCTTTGGCCCCAGGCATCCTAGCAGGTGAGACAAATGAGCCTAAAGATACTCCCAGTGCCACCTTAATGAATGAGGATCGAGCTCACGATCATCTCTAATAGGAAAGCCTTTTTTAAAAAATAATACAGACTTGGTGTTCGTGGACGTAGCAAATGATGGAGGACACCCACAGCAGCTGGCATCGTCATTACCACGTAATCGTGGCATCAATTTCCAAAGACACAAAGGCTGAAGTTTAGTTTTCAGTTTGAAAACAGCTAAAACCGGACGTCATTCTACACTTACCTTGTTCACACCACAGATACTACTCATCATACATAGCAGTAGTAGTTTACTTCTCGTATTAGCTACGAACTGCTATGGGTCATCATATAGGTCTAAAAATTAGCCAGTCTTATGACAATAAGCTAAACATAGACTAATCATGGACTAATAAGAGAGCTAATATCAGGATTGTTGAAAAATAAGGCATTCGCATATTTATTTTAATCCATTTAATCCATAAAAATGACGCAATAAAAATAAGAGTGACTTCATGAATAAAATGACAGAAACAATTCATGACAAGTGTTAATATGATGATAGGGCAAATTATAGAACCGAAACACGTGTGAAATATTGTTTTACACAGTTGAAGCATCACAGACATGATCATAAATATAAAAGATGTGTTCTCAAATATCAAGATCATGATGATCACAAAATTAAAAGGAACCAGAAACACAGTACTAGCATAATCATCCAAATCAATCAAACAGAGCATGCTGAATATGAAAACAGTATTGCCTAGGAACATCATGATATCGATAATGAAACTCAGAAAAGGGTGAAGGAGATTATACCCTGCGGCGGAGCCGCTCGCACCAGGAAAGGCCATGGTGGTGCTTTGTTGCTGTAGCTGTCCCGCTCGATGCAGTGCAGAAAAGGACGCTGTGAAGACGCACCGCTACAGGTTTACCAGCGAGTAGTCGTGCCACCACCGACACTCCCCAAAAACGTAATCGTCCGTCTTCACCCGAGCAGGTGAAGCCCACGACGGAGACGCGTTCCGGAGGCCTACTCTTCCATCTCTGGTGCTCGCCGGAGGTGGAGCGGGAAGAACTTGCGCTTGCTGGAGAGTGGTGTACTTCGCCAAGGGGACTTAACCGAGAGAGGAGGATTTGTCTTATAGGCGGAGGCCAGAAGAGGAGAAGCCGGCAGCACCGAGGAGTCACATCTCCCCTTGCGGCGGGAGAGACGGAGACGAAGAGCCAAAAGTCACAGGAGTTAATAGAAACTCCTCCAATCAATTCGTCATGGGAGTTAACAGAAACTCCTCCAATCAATTCCATCAAAGGGAGACTGAGTGACAGAATAAAGGCACGTCCGCTCGCTCGTCGCCTGCCTCGCCACGCCCACGCCCACGGGCCCGGGCCGGGCGGCGGCAGCGGCGGCGCGCGCGTGGCATCCAGGTGATTCACCTTTACTTCTCAAATAGACCAGTCAATGATCAAGTATTTAAGTAGAGACGCCTCTCGATTAAATTCCCATATGGTATAAAAACCATTAATGCACATGTACGGACCATAGAGTTTAATAAAGATATTAAATAAATGGGTCAAGCCCATAATATCTAACAAGGATTCAGGATCAAACCATAAATTAGTCCCACTAGATTATATTAGCCTGTGTGTTTAGCTCTGCAACTTTTAAACCTGTCTATATATCCAAACGTCCCGTACGTCTCCCTCTCACTGTCTGTCACGCTTCTGCCAAAGCATCCGGTGAGCTAGGACTAGGAACAAATTGCTGAGGGGCATTGAAAGGCAAAAGCTTGCATAAACCGGATTACCTAGAATATTACGATGTCACATCGAGAGCAATCGTAGCACAACAATCCTTCCTTCACCAATGAGATGAGTTGACCGTACCCCTTTAGTTTGTAAAAATATCTGAAGAATCGCTAGTGGATGAGCTCATGAACTCCAGGCCCGGGGACAACCGATACTGCTTGGCTTGGCACAAGCATAGCAAATGCATTGGCCAAAAAGCTGCCCCTCACCTTTTCATCCAGTAATTTTTTTTCAGGCAGTACTGAAGATGATGGTCTGTCCTGATCACCAATTCATCATTCGCGCATTCACTATCACACATCAAGTCCAATGGGGTAGCTTCTTTTCAGTAATTTTTTTCTTTGTCTGTTTGATAGAGTTGTGCCATTGCGTGGCTCTGTATTAAGCATGACGCATGACTTCTGCACACACAAAAAAAAAACCAAACTCTACATCACTCTGCAATTATCCTAATTGTAGTCCATGGCACCTCAACACAACAGTGCAAAAGTTCCAGTTTAGGCCCCGTTCGGCTGTACTGATAAGCCGGCTGAAAACACTGTTGACTGATTTGTCGTGAGAGAAAAACACTATTCCGACTGAAAAAACAAGCTAAAAAGTACGGATTATAAGTCGGATGAACAGGACCTAAACAAGCTGATTAGTAGTTTACTAGTCAACCTCGTCATATTCGTACGGCGTTTAAAACTCTCTTGCTTGTTTTTTTTAAAATTGTTATTATAGACGACGAAGGTTCCTCTACCACTCCACCTATC
This sequence comes from Saccharum hybrid cultivar R570, assembly GCA_038087645.1. Lineage (NCBI taxonomy): Eukaryota > Viridiplantae > Streptophyta > Magnoliopsida > Poales > Poaceae > Saccharum > Saccharum hybrid cultivar. The sequence continues at coordinate 27,652,582 of JAQSUU010000015.1, read as the reverse complement.
TTCAAAATGTCATCAACTGCAAAACTTGTTCAACTGTGCCTGTCTGACTCCACGTTGATGATCTAACGAGGCTATTATCGTCGAGTTGTTGAAACCAATCCGATAATAGCTGGACCTTGTCGATGTCGTGTACAATTTCTCTTCTCCTTAATAAAATATGGGTACAGACCCGGTCGCGAAAAAAAAGAAACCAATCCTATCAAAAGGTTGAAATTAATTTCTTTTGATGTAAAAACTGGCATGTGACATGTCCGGTTCGTATTAATATAATATGTAAAGAGTTTAAGGTCTAGATCAAAACCAAGTGATGAAAAACCAAAACGGCTATAGAACAATGCCTATCTAGCGGATTTCTAGTCTAAATAAGCTAGCACTTGAAAACTCTCTTATTTCTAGCTTGAATCTTCATCCTTAACCTTTGCAACTAGCTCAATAGGCGAAACACTTTTCTTCTGGAAAATTTTTTGCTTTTCGTTCTTTACATATAACTCCTAAAAACCAATGATGATCGAGGACCATAGACTTTTAATTGGTGCATTTTGACGTGGAGCCCGCGTGTGTGTCTACCATTCGTTGGCCGTTGTGTACATTTTCCAGGGGAGGTAGCAAGTCAGCCGCAAGCCAAGACAAGTTGAGATCACAAATTCGTTTATTTGGAACGACGGCAATGTGCAAAGACGATATGTACTAAAGATGTTTCGTCTTGGATCCTGTTGGCAGTCCACAGGAAGTTTTAAGAGGCAAGCCAGGTGAAAAATTCATATTTGGGTGAAGCCCAAACGTGCCAGATATGCATGAGTGGTTTTATGTCGGTGGGTATGAACCCAATGAATTGATGAGCTAGGTAAGCTAAAAGTGATGTGTGTACTCACACCATGGTTTGTTTAACTTCCATACGATGGAGTCTAGTGTGCTAGGGCACATGATGCACCCCTTGTATTTTCCCCAGAGCTTGGTGAATTGCCCATCGAGCGAAGGGCCATGTGGCATCTCCACATTGTTTCGATCCGCAAAGAGGGAAACTGCTGAACTGTCGGTTGTTCATAGGGTCTGTCTGGTGCACCAGGGTTTTATTGGAAATGGTGTGATTATTTCTACAGGAATCTTCAGTCCTGACAGATTTCTATTTGCTTCATACAGAACCTTATAATACACTGATCAGTAGTCGCTGAAGGCGACGTTGAAAAGAGAGGGCGGCCCAGTCCTGGATGCAAAAGTTGACGTGAAACGAGATCCCATAAAATCGAGTGCTGACTGCCAGGGCAGGGTTTCCGTCCGAAAAACACACTTGATGGTTGTTGGTGAGAATTCTGCCATAAAGTCAAAGATAGCAGAATTCTCACCAACAACCAGTAAGACGTCAATAATAAGAGGGGAAACCCAAAACGCAAACAATCAGAAAGAGATCAAACTGATGATGAAATCAAATATCTGAATGTTTTATTTATGACTATCATGAGTGGATTCATGACATCAGTTTGTTGATTCTTTTTCGTGAACACGTATTTCATTAAGAGGAAAACATTACACGGCACTAGGCCTGACTTTGGTGAGGTACCTTGAGTAGGCAGTTTGTTGATTCGCCAAACCAAAAATGCTCCAATGTTCTTCGATGGTATGTCCGGTCCACAAGAAACAGAAATGCACATGTGCACACACATCCGTCTAGACTGCTTTGGAGCTGACCGGCTCAACTTCTTAGTAAGAAATTATATTAAAAATATAAAGTTGTCTTAGGAAAGTTCACTTTGTAGCTAAAAAGTTGCATATTTCTAGTAGTGCTCTTAGGACAATATGGATGTTAAGCACTGACTCTGCACCAGTCAGTCACAGTGAAACATCAACAAACACAACTGTTCAATGAAGTCGCAAAAAGCATGAACAGTCGAATGGATGGAAGAGGTATACGGAACATCGAAAGCCGTCCGTGTTCCTGTGCTAAGATTTGAGCCCCTTCCAGAATATGGAAGGAAGAGAAATATGATGTTGCACCAATCTTATTGGAGTAGGTCAGATGTATCCATCAATTAGGTTATTTCATGTTTAGTCTGTCACCAAATTGAACGTGGTGACAGATATTTTTTTTAATGGCATTGCTGAATTTGATTTGCATGAAAGAAAATAATCACACATAAAGTATCTTATGCCTATTTTCATTGTGCAGTTGAGTAGACCTGAAGCCGTAATTTACTGGTCAAAACTAGAACTAAACACTAGCATTGTATTCCAATTAGTTTGTCTAAAATTTTACATGATTACTCCAGGGTCCGGAGTCCAGATAACACGAAAAACAAGAATATAGCGTTTTATGCCACTGCTATCCTCGGCCATATGAAGACCCCTTGGATGCCATTGGTCTCCTCTTCTGTTGACCCCTAAATGTAGATCCAGATCCAACAAATCTTCGGCCTGAGCTGTTTCTAGGGCGTTCTTCAAATGATTCTTCAGATTTTACAAACCGCCTAGCATTTCCTTCTTCAGGTCTTGAAAATCTCCTAGCGTTTTCAGCAACTTGTTGCTTCTTTTTCATCTTGCTGGTGCTAGGCCTATACAGAATAACAGAGCGACCAATTTGGTCAACAGCAATGGATCCTGTTGACTCCTCAAGTTGAAGTATCACATCAGGTAGCTCCCCAGGGCAGTTCCCATGAATTTTTAGCTGTTATAGCGTAGGAATCTTGGTGAGAAAAACCTAACAGCTGTGAATGGAGTGCAGAAGGAAATGTAAACTAAAGCAATAAAGAGCCCAAGATACATTGAATCTTGCAGTCTTATTGTATTCTTGCACGTGAATTGGAACAGAACAAATTTCAACTTATCATAAGTGTCAGACTGTCAGGCACCAATAAGCACAGAGTTACCCGATTCCAAAAATGTGTTTTCCACACTTGGGCAAGCCAGAATACAGTATTTTTTTTATTAGACTGTATTATACCTATTTCATTTTCATGACAAACTTGAACGTTATGTCTAACTACATATAAGTAACAGATCATATTTCTTCACGAGGACCCTGCTTCTTGAAAGGTGTTGATACAAAGATTGATAATTGGGTGGAATCTCCGTACACAAACACAAATTAGCCCATCACATTATCACAACAATCCATGGCCCACAATGTTCAATTTATTGCCCATTCTTACCACTTAAGCAAAATAGAAGCCTCAACATTGGATAATTGGACTACCCTATTTAAGAAATTAGGGTTAGCAATACCAAGTCCTTAATCTAATATTGATGAATAATAATCAGCGGAGTCCTTAGTGAATTATAGAATCTTCTAGCATCATACTCATGAGTGTACATTGGTCATGAGCATCAACTCATGTTATCAAGTTTAGTGGGACCTAATGATATGGTTAAGTTGCTTCTCATTCCAACTAAACCGAGAACTTAATGAAGCTATACAAAAGAGAAGGGCTACGGGATTTTGACAGGAACACATAAAGGAATAAGGACTGATGCTTACTGCAACAATCAGTCTCACAGTTTCATACACAAGAGTGACCTCCAAGCCAGCTTCTTGGTCAACTAAATTGCCGAGTTGGAAGAAAAGCGAGTGCCAGGAAAGAGGAGGAAAGTAAAATGGAAGGTGATTGGCAGTCCCCTTAGAATTGCAGGGTTAGAGTTCATACTTGTTGCAACTCATGTGGATAAAAGTTTTGCCATTTTTTTATTTTTCGTTGGCAATTTAGCTTCTAAATTTGCGCCTTCTGCATTACATAATGACAAAGTGTATAAACAAAAACCCAACTAGTCACGCCTAAGTTTCACAGACCTTCCTTCTTCACCCAAACTCCCAGCCGACTTCAACTTGCCAGCTTAGCTGGATGCCTGGATCAGCAGCACAGTGGCGCCAGAACCCTCCATACGATACGACAGCCATGCTTGGAACTGGACTAAGTCCTTTGTCATGTGGCAACAATGAACTAAGAAGTCTTTGCATTGGTCTCACTTCCTTTTCTTTTCTTTTCCCGGTGTATATTTCAGGATGTGGGCAAATGGGGGCATACCTTTAGGAGCTCACTTCCTTTTCTTTTCTTTTCTTTTCCCGGTGTATATTTCAGGATGTGGGCAAATGGGGGCATACCTTTAGGAGCTCGTTGGACTCGAGGTTGTCACTATACTTGGCCATGCAGCCCGAGGTCCGGTGGCCCGACCCACAGCCCGGCGTTTTGGCCCGGCCCGAGCACGGCACGGCCCGGTGGCCACCGGGCCCGGGTTGGCCCGGCCCGAGGGACCAGGCCGTGCCTGGGCCGCCACCCAGGCACGTGGCACGGCACGAGCATGGCCCGGTCCAAGAGGCGGTCCGTTAAATTAATAACCATGTGAATATTTTGCATAACCTATTGCAATCCATGCATATATATAATATCTTCATCACTCCAAACCCTAACTTCCTCCCACTCCCACTCTCCCAGACGGCGCTGCTCTTCTCTTCCCCTCCCCATCCGTCGCGCCGCTCTTCCCTTCTTCGCGCGCTGCTCTCGGGCCGCCCGCGGCACGCAGGGCACGACGTGCTCTCGGGCCGGCCCGACGGCCCACGGGCCATGCCTTGGGCCGGAGGCCAGGCACGAGCACGCCACAGGCACGGCCCGTCAGGCACGGCGGCCCGTGGTGGCACGACGCGGGCCGGCACGGCACGTCACGTCGTCGGGCCGGGCCAGCACGGCACGGCCCGTTGGACATCTATAGTTGTCACTGAAGGCAGAGACAAGGTTGGGTGTGACGCCGCTCTTGCCGACCTGCTGCGACTTGAGCTTCTTGCCGAGGCCGTGCGCGTACGAGGCCAGCTCCTTCCGCTCCTTCACGCTCAGCTTCGGCCGCGGCAGCCGCGGGAGCACGAACGACCTGGGCGCCTCCGCCTCAGCCTCAGCCTCGGCCGCAGATTCCTCCTCTACCGACTCCTCCGCGTCCGGCACACTTATAACCTCGGCGACGGCCGCAGAAGCGGAGGCAGAGGCGGAGCCGTGGTCCAGGGAGGAGAAAAGGCGATGGGAGGTGAAGAAACGGAGGCGAGGGTGCGGGAGACGAGAGGAAGGTACGGCGCGGAGGTGGTAGGAGAGACGGGCGAGAGGAAGGCGGAGGAGGGTTACCGCCGCCGCCATGGTTGCTCGACGGGATGCCGCGGAGGCCGGGGAATAGGCGGATAGCAGGCTGCAACTAGGTGCAACAAGACGCAGAAGGGGATAAGAAGAGAATTAAGGACTCGGCCCACCAGTCAGTGACCAATAGGGTCTAAACCGATTACAATTCAAAACACAGCTGCCTCAAATATGTACAAGTAAACAGAAATTCCTATCCATACTGGAGTGAGCTTGCATTTAAACTGCTACCAAGAATTCGTAAAATTTCGTCCACGTTGTAGGATTGTAGCGCATTGTCTAGACAAATCTTGGCCATCTCCAGTGAACGTACCTGATAAATAATTGGTGCTTGATTTCTCGTTTTGTTGTATGCTTCAAACAAAAAAAGGGGGGGTATATATTGACAGGATAACTGAAGAATGAATACAAGCATTAATGTTCAGTTCCTGCCACATGAATTTGAACAATGCAGACGGCCAGGCAGGAACAAGCCATCCAACAGGCAGCTTTCAGCAAAATTACAGATCTTCTCTGAAGATATAACAAGCATAATACACATTGTACAACCCCGGGATATGTTATGGCTCAGTGGAAGTCTTAGAAAACTTGGGCGACTTTACTTGCAAGCACACGCTCTCGTTTCTCAATGTAGTCGTAGGGGAACCAGCCAGCTTTCCCCCTGCATTCACCTTCGGCCCATCCATTGTTCGACACCTGATTAGGAAAGTTTTTTTTATGAAAATTCAGTAATCAAGTTTGAGTACAATGTGATTGAGGCACTCATGAAATGAGCAACCAATCTTTGTGGAGCTGGCTGCAGCAGGTATGTAACATGAGCAATTAGTAAGTTTCTAAATGGCCCGTGCACCTGGGCTAAGCTAAGGAGTAAGGAGAAGTTCTATCGCGTATGAGAAAGCACTACCTTTCGGACCACTATGTAGTCACCAGCTGAAAGGTTGAGCTCGGTATCACTCTCTGCTTGATATGACTGGATTGCCTGCCAAAAAGTGGACAATACATATGTAGATTATTATGGGTAAAAATCAAGACTAAAGCCTAGCCAGCTACAAACTTGTGCAATGTTATGAAACAAATTACCTCAGCCAAGAAATACTCCACGGTCTCAACCAATTCTGCAACTGTATTCCTCATGAATATACCATTGACTTCTTCATATGCAGGTGGCGGAGGCATGGAACTCTCAACCACAGGAGGAGGTGCTCCTTCAATTCTTTGGCGCTCAGATACCATCTACAAAAATAAGAATGCTCAATCAGGATAACAGAACCAACTAGATTTTTCTCGAAGATGTAGAGTTTCTTTAGCACAGGCATGGAAAGGATGCAATGTGAAACCATCAGTACCTCTCTCTCAAGTTGATCAAGAATTTGTAGGACCTTTTGGTGGTAGTTTCTCTCTGATTCAACCTTGAATTAAGTCGAAAAGTGTCATGAAACACAATAGGCAATTTCAAGACAAACAAAAAAAAACAGTCAAGTGGCCCAAATCACCCAGCTAGACAAATATGTACCAATGCAATAAGACGCTGCAGTGTCAGTCTTTGCTGTTGGGCTTCAACAGCAGTCATTGCTGCAACAGCTTCTTTGCCCAAAACCCCCATATTTGATTTCAACTCCTGCAGCTTTGACTCAGCTGCTTCTAGCCTTGCAACCATATCACTATTTCCAGATGCTTCTCTTAGTTTCATTTGGCGTTTTGAAACTTCAATAGCCTGCAGGACTCAACGACCAACTTTCCCAATTTATTACAGGAACAAAAGAAAAGAACTATATAGTATGACTAAGTGACTTCAAGTTATAGAGCATTAACTAAAAAGCTTTGCAAACAAAATGGGAAACACAGGTGGCTGAGCAATAATTCTAGCACAAGTGCACCAAAAAAGAAAAGAAAGTGTGATGATGATGTGTCTGGATGGATAGAAATAGCTTCTCTTAATGGCTTATGTGACTTGACCTGAGTTTGAATTGCATAGGGTAGTGCCCAAAGTACCTCATAAAAAGCAATGAGACACTCATGCGTCAGGGATGGTACTAGTCAAATCCTAAAATTATATGCTTTGATTCTAAATGGTTTATCAGTTACTATGAGAAATGTAAGGTGTACTAAAATTTTTTTAATTATGCCAAATTACCATGTATATTTGAGTCAGTAAGAGTCATGTAAAAATGCAAAATACTGCTTGGTACCAGAAACATAAGTAACAATGGATGTGATCTCTATTGGTAAAGGGATACAAAGACAAAAGGTAAAGGTAAACTTATTATGACATAGTGTAATACATATTGAAATGACCTGCGCTTCAGCTTCTTGACGCATTCTGTCGTATCTTTGGGCGAGGTGGCGAGCATCCTCCAAAGGAGCTCCCATAACCATAGCCCTCAATGGTTCTGCAACCTGATGACAGTTTGCATTACTTATATCAAGTTTTGTCCGGGATTGATTTTAAGAAAAAATGAACAAAGTATGAAAGGATACTATGGCACTCGTGGTAAAATTTTGAACATAAGAACAAGAAATAAAGAAAGGCTCCTCAAACTGGCACTTCCAATCCACTTCAGTATTTAACCGTTGACTGGCAGTTTCAATCCAAGTACTTAATTGCTGCCAATTCTAGATACAGTTACATATAACATGAGTAATTTGCAAGCTATTTAGTTAGTACAAATCACCATAACATACATCACAGAGATACGAAAAAACAGATAAGCATTGCTATCCTATCAGTAGATGACGAAGATACAAAAAAGAGATGAGCCAACGGAAATGCTTGCGTTTTATTCTGTGTTAACTGATGATTAGTCCGACAAAAAACGCTATACATCAAAGCCTTGTCATTTCCCAGGTCTACTCTGTAATACATTTAGAATTATTTCCAAGCATAACGCGGAAAACATATATGGCTCATATTCCATAATCCAGTGCATTCATAAATTACGGATATAAATTAAACAATGGGAAATACCTGTGTGCCAAAGGCTTTCAGCAGGTTACCCCTTTCCTTTTCCATCATGGACCTTGCCTTAGCAAAACTTAATGCTGCCTTCGACAGTGTGCTTCCACTGGTACAAGTGTTCTCAGTGCCATACTTCTTGCCGTCCTCACATAACTTGTTCCCTATCAATACAAAGCACATTACATTAACAGTTCCGAAATTCAAATTCATGTGTTCACCGAAAGAGAAACGGGAGTTCAGCTGTCTACCAATCTCGACTTGCTTCGACCCCGTGACGATGTAGCCCTCGACGCCCCGAACTATATCCCTTTGGAAGTGCTGGGGAGGAACGACAAGGCGACATATTATGTAAGCAGATCCAGATCCTCGACGGAGTTTAAGTACCAAGCAACGACCGTGACGAAGGGATCATCCGCCATTTACCTTGGCGGCGCGCGTGGAGATGTAGAGCTTCTCGAGCTTGGAGTGCTGTTGCGCCTCGGCCTCGTCCGCGAACACGCCGTCTGCGCCGTACCCGCCCCCGAACTGCTTCATCACCGCCTGCGGAACAGGACACGGGCGGCCGCGAGTACGGAGGCGGCATCATCAGTGATCAATAACAACCTAGAGAACGACAACCGGATCTCGGAGGAGCCGCGTCAAAGGGAGGGAGGGAGGGTGGGCAGTGCGAGCCCGCGCCCGGGTCGCGGAGGAACGGATGGCGTAGATCTTGAGAAAGGGGCGGCGTGGCGCGCGCGCTCACCTGCTGCTGCCGAGCGACCTGCTCCCGGAGCTTCGAGGCCTGCTTCCGGATGGCCTCCATTGGCCGGCGGCGATCGAGGGGTCTGGTCGGTGAGAGACGCAGTTGGGGTGGGAATGGAGCGGGGGCCGATGAGAGATCTGAATCAGGGAGCGGCGTGCCTTTTATCTGGACCGGATCGGATAAGGTTGCGGGTGGCAAATGCAAGGTTGCATAGATCAACGTGTGCCGGCCCAAAGAGCTAGGAGGCCTGGGCATTGCGGACCTGCGACGGGCTGGTGTGGCGCTGCGGGTCAGATGGATTTGGCGGGACAGGAAGCGCGGCATCGTGCCGACCGCCTGCGAGCGCGTCGCGCTCCGGCTGTTCCAGGCTGCGACCACGTTTTCGGTGGGCAATGGTGAGTCCACTCTTTTCTGGACAGACCGGTGGCTTAATGGATCAAGCATCGTGCATCTGGCCCCTGCCGTGTTTGCCGCAGTTCGACCCAAGAAGAGGAGGGCGTCGGTTGCTGAGGCTCTGAACGGTAACGCTTGGGTACGTCATCTGTCTGGCGCATTTTTCATGACGATGCTTCTTGAGTTTGGGAAACTGTGTGATTTGCTGGAGAATGTTCAGCTCTCATCTGATCCAGACGTCCTTTCTTGGCACCTATCTGAGAGCGGGAACTACTCGGCCGCATCTGCTTACGGGGCCATGTTCCTTGGTTCTTCACCGATCAGAGGCGCGAAACAGCTGTGGAAGACGGCTGCGCCGCCCCGTGTCCGCTTCTTCTTTTGGCTGGCTTTGCAAGATAGATGCTGGACCGGCGAACGTCGTCACCGCCATGGCCTTCAGCCGTCGGACGCTTGCATCACCTGCGACCAAGAGCCAGAGACAATTGATCACATCTTACTGGGTTGTGCGTACAGCCGCGAGGTCTGGGCGACCTGGATGGACTGGCTTCACTTGCCTAGTGTGATTGTTCGCCCGCTGCCGTTCTTGGAGCGGTGGCTCTCCAATAGGAAGCGCGTCGACAAGCACTTCAGGCGTGGGTTTGACTCCATCGTGTTCTTGATCGGCTGGATGCTCTGGAAGCAAAGGAACGCCAGGACCTTCGATGGCATTCTGCGTACTGCGAGGGACCTCGCCTTGGACATTCGCCTTGTCGCGGAGGACTGGCGTTTGGCTGGGTACCGGCAGCTCGGCATCCTCCTTTCCGCACGCTGAGCGCCGTCCCGTCGAGTTTTTAGTTTGGTTCAGTCATGTAGCCTGCTGGGTTGACCGTTGCGTGCATGTGTGTTCGTCTTGGTAATCAGAGTATTACCGGGTTTGTTGTTTCGCTTAAACCATCTTTCTGCTTAATGAAATACGCGTCGTTAGGCGTCGTCTCAAAAAAGATCTGAATCAGGGAGGAGGAAGGAAGGAGAGATGGCGTCATGGACTCACGGTCGGACAGGCTCCCGCTCCGGCGTTCTTTCTCTTTCCCCTTTTTGTTTTTTTTTCTTTTTGATTTTTGAAGCAAGACGGCTGAGATGGCCGGAGGTCTTTGGTGACGGAGGTGGGTACTGTGCCAGATGCTGCCCGAGTGCCGGTTTACCTGTACCTCCGGCGTGTTTAGTTCAGACGATGTAAAGTTTTCGGTACCGTAGCACATGTGTAACTATAGCAATTAGTATTTAATTATAGATTAATTAGGTTTAAAAGATTTGTTTCGTAAAATACATACAAACTGTACAATTAGTTATTTTTTATCTATATTTAATGCTCCATACATGTCTCTAAACATTCGATGGGATGAGGTATAAAGTTTTTTTTAACTAAACACCCCCTTCGCAATGTGCAATGGTACTGCTGTTCCAGTGTTCCTGCACCTGCACACGGTATGGTGCACATCTTGCTCGTGTTCAGACTTCATTCTCGATAGCCGATGCCCGTGCGTTGCTATAGGTAAAAAAATTCTGTTAATTCAATTTGTTGCTCTAATAAGAAGGGTTTTGAAACGATGGTGATGCCAAAGTTAAGGCGACACATGACCTATTAATTTGCATCGCTGGTACAAGTGGAAATAAAATATTAATCAAACTATATAAGGCATGTGTATCAATAAAATATAGCATTGTCGAAATGTCCGTGCATTGCAATGGGAAAATGTAATGCCATGATAATATCAATATGAATGTGTGTTATGCTGTTATCGGAAAAAAATAATACTTAAAACGTGATGGTGCCCGGAAGTCTAGTGCTCAAGTGGCAATAATACAATATAACACATCACCGGTATCACAATGCTCAACTCAAGCAACAAGAACAGAGTGAACTAAGAGGGAATTATTGTAATTCAACACAAATGATGACGGTGCATGCAGTGAAAATCTCTTGGGTGATTGAGTCCTAACCCTTGCAAGCGGTAATACTCCCATGCAGTCTTCAAAGGATCGCTTGCCTTTATAATCCCACATCGATTATGTCACTACCCCGTAGTTTATCACCTGAATTGCAAATCCAACAAGCAAGTGACATGGTGTATTAGATAATGCGAAAGTTACAGAAAAAATAACGGCTCAAATTCTCATGAGCGTTAAAGGCAAGAAAACCTCCAACTGAAGCATATATCAAGATTTGGACATTTCAAAAGGAGAATAGTCTCTGCAGCAATAATATGTAAATTAAAACTTTGGTGCTAAACAAAATGATAGATTTTTAATGATTGTAGTCATTATATGATCTAAATATATTCCCAAATGGTCAAAAGAAAACTTGTCTACCAACATACTGATACTCTACAAATTGTATAATGCAGTGTCATTACCAAATTCAAAATTTTCAAGGATGTGCACAGGTATACAGCAAACTAAAAGCATTAAGATGTGTGAATAGACATCAATGTTCTAATAGCCACACAAACAGATCGTACAAGCAGAGTGGTACTTACAGAATCAGGAGTGTTGTATTGTTGCCCAAGAGTATCTTCTCCAGCGACCATCTGAACTCCAGGTGTGGCATGGAGCCATGGATAAACGTCGAGCTTAATGGTGTTACTGATCAAGACGCAGGATTTACTGATATAAATCCCATCACAAAGTCAGAATGTTGCTCAGCAACCTCTACAGCAGCAGCAGTGTAATCTCTATGAGCTAGGTTGCCAGCAAAGCTCATCTCAGCGAGCAAAAGTAGCCCTCTTCCTTCAGGAGTAATGCCTTCACATTTTCTTGGAGGGCTAACCTTTTTTGTCACAATAAGGTAAGAATGCAACCCAGTGAGACCACCAACAAAGAAGTACCGGATAAGCCTAGGAAGTTTTATAGGAATAGTTGTCAGGCTATAAAAGTTAAGAAAAATGAATCCATAACTTGTTTCCTCTGAGAAAATAAAAACATCAACATAACTGACCACTCCAATACATTGCCAACCCAAGGGCAGTGATGATCAAAGCACTGATTCCTTAACACATTTCATGAAATCAATGCAGAATTACAAGTATTATAGAAAGGCTGACATAAATCCTGATTCTACCTAAGGCATGACATATTGGCATAAGACTGAGAGGAAAGCAGAAAAGCATTGCAATATCCTACTTCTCAGTGGCTTGTCACTGTAAGTTGTTCACCCGCATCTTGCTTTTCAAAACACATGATATAACGTTCTTGCCATAGCTCTACAAATATATTCATAACTACTGAATTTTCTCAGTTTGTCATTGTTTCTCTCTAACTCCAGCTAATGCTAAACTACTAAAAATAGATAGAATTCATCCACGCATCTGCAAAGTTTCCACTTAATATAGATAGGATTCATCCACTAATTATGTGCAGAGAATAGTTCTTTTATCCACTGCATAGAAAGCCTGGCAACCTATAGCAGGGCAAAGTATATCAAGCAATTCATCAAAAATGAATGTAACATATGCAACCTGGTCCATTGTGAAAGCATCTAGGCCCCGAGAGTTGGTTTCGGCAATTGATGACAACGCATTATTACCATGACTAACGTGTGTTTTGCAGAAACTTTGATAAGTTAGGTCATGGGGTTGATAACTGCTTTGGGCACTATGGTATTCATGCCCCTTGATGAAAATCGTTTCGGTTTTCAAAGGATCAACGACAAGATTAAGGACGGTTGGTTCCGAATGTCAAGGTGTTGAGTTACTTCGGAATAGTCATTAGGATCTTCGCTTTTTTCCTTTGGCCGTACTATAAAGGGGGCATGAGCGAGTAGCTTGACTTAGGTGAGTCTTTTGTTTAGGTGTGGTGCACACTTGTCAAACTTAGCACTAGGTAGCTCAGAAAAAGCTCAAAGTTTAGTTGGAAGCAACTTGGTTCAAGTTATGTCGCGTTTCGAAGTCGTTCGAGCCGTTTTTCCTTGACCGGACGCGGTCTCTGTCTCGACCGGACGCGTCCGGTCAGTTCTAACAGTTACTGCGTTTCAACTCGGTTGACCGAACGCGGTTCTTGCGAGGACCGGACGCGGTGATCGTGCTGACACGTGTCTCAGAGGGTAAAACAACTAATCGGACGTGATTGGGAAGTGATCGGACGCGTCCGGTCACGTTCCAGTATGGTATTTTGCTGACCTGACGCGTCCGGTCATCACTGATCGGACGCGACCGAGCGTCAGGTCAAAGTACAGTAAGGACCTTGCTCGACCGGACGCGTCCGGTCACTCAGCGGTGTTGTTCAGTTTTTTGACTGCTACGTTCGACCGGCGCGTCCGGTCACGTCGACCGGCGCGTCCGATCAGTGCGTATTTTGCTGAGTTGGCAGGTAACGGTTGGATTTGACTGTGAGATGTATAAATACATCCCCTCCACCTCTTTTAGAGCCCTCTTGCTCATTTGTTCAGCTGAGAAACACCTTTTAAGTGCGAGGAAGTGCAAGAGCTCTAGTGAGGGTAGTGATTTGAGAATCAAAGTTTGAGAATCCCTCACTAATGACTAGGGAGTAGCAAGTGTGCATCCATCTTCTCATTAGGCTTGTTGTGGTTAAGTGAGAGTTCTAGCTTGTTACTCTTGGTGATCGCCATCACCTAGACGGCTTGGTGGTGATTGGGAGTTTGGTGATCATCCGGCGGAGCTTGTGGATGACCCAACTCATCTTGTGAGCGGTTTTGGGCGATTCACCGCGACGAAGTGTCGAAGAATCAGCCCGTAGAGAGCACTTGATCCTTGCACGGATCAAGGGGGAGCTACACCCTTGCGCGGGTGCTCCAACGAGGACTAGTGGGGAGTGGCAACTCTCCGATACCTCGGGAAAACATCGCCGTGTTCCTAACCCTTACTTTCAAGCATTTACTTTCTTGTATTACTTTCATTGCTTGGTTTACTTTCCTAGAATTGCCATGCTAGACTAGGATTGGAACTTAGGGTGCAAAACTTTTTACCGGTAGAATCACAAAGAACACAAGTAGGCACTAGGGGTGAACTTTGGCTTGTAGGATTTAATTCTTGCAATTAATTTTTAGAAAAGCTCAATTCACCCCCCCTCTTGGGCATCTTGATCTTTTCAATTGGTATCGGAGCCGAGTTGCTTCTAAATTAGGCTTCACCGCCTAAAGCAAGATGTCTAATGGGGAAGGACCATCTCTCACCTTTGAGGGAGATGATTTTCTATATTGGAAAATCCGCATGGAGGCGTACCTCAAAGCCATAGATGTTAGGTGTCTTAGAGCCGCCACCGAAGGGCTTCCCGCTATCAAGGATCCCGCCAACCCAAGTGGTGATGAAGAGAAGTACGACCGGTGAAATGCAAAGGCAAAAAATGCACTCTACCGGGGCCTAGGCAAGGATATCTTCAATCATGTGCGTAATGCAAAAAACGCTCATGAATTGTAGGAAAACCTTTGTGCTCTCATGAGGGAACTAAGAGTGAGCGTGAGGAACGCTATCACATTGCTTTGAAGAAAATAAACTCTTTTGAGATGCTTCCCAAAGAAAGTGCTAATGACATGTACACTCGATTGAATATTCTTGTAGAGGATCTCAATGCTCTTGGGCTCACTCAAATGAGTCAATCGGATGTTGCAAGGAGGATCTTGAGCGTTCTTCCCGTTGAGAAGTATGGTCACATTGTCACAGTGCTTCACCAAAGTGATCTCTCCACCGCAACACCGACACAAGTATTGGGAAAGATCAATGCACATGAGATGTACATGCACATCACTCCGGAAGAGGACTCATCATCTTCCAAGAAGAAGGACTTGGCCTTCAAAGCTAGCCATGACAAGAAAAAGAAGAAGGGCCAAGCCATGTTGGTGCAAGAAAGCTCAAGTGAAAGTGATATTGATGATGCATCACTTACACTCATGGTGAGGAAGACCACCAAGATGCTAAAGAAGCTCAACAAGAGTGGCATCAAGTTCGATGGCAAGAAGAAGAAGTTCTTCACAAGTAGCAAAAGGAAGCCTATATCCGAGATGGATTGCTACAATTGTGGTGAACTTGGCCACTTAGCTCATCAATGCCCTAAGCCTCCAAAAGACAAGTACAAGAATAAGAACAAGGCCAAGAAAAATGATTCAAGTGATGAAGAAGATGAGAAGAAGAGGAACAAGCCATACAAGAAGAAGGATGGCAAGAGGAAAGAGTTTCACAAGAAGAAGAAGGGAGGCAAAGCCTACATTATTGGTGATTGGCTCACCAACATTGAGTCATTATGTGAGTCCTCCGGTGATGAGAGCGACGATAAGAAAGAGAAGGTCGCCGCATTTGTGATTGGGCCATCTTCGTCTTCACCGACATCTTCATCACCACCTTCACCGTCACCTTCACCATCATCGTCCACTACTCACCTATGCCTTATGGCCAAGGGTGAACGAAAGGTACAAAACAATGAGAGTGATGATGATGATAGTGATAGTGATGATGAGTATGATGCACCTTCTTATGATGAACTTGTAAAATTGTTGAACAAATACTCTAAAGTCATAAGAAGAACTAGAAATGAAAATGATGAGCTCCAAAATGAAAATGACTCACTTTCATCTAAGCTTGAGAATGCACAAAAGACTAGTGATGAGCTCAAAGATCAAAATGAAATTATGTCTTCTACTCTCAAGGAGCTCAAAACTTCTAACAAAGAGCTTAGAGATGAACATGATAAACTTGAGAAGAAGCATGATGAGCTCAACACTAGGCACAACTTGCTAAAAGACAAATATACTACATTGAAAATCAATTATGATAGTCTTGTTGTTGCTAATGAGCTTTCTCTTGAGACACATGATGCTACTAACCAAGTTGTTAAGATTGATATAGCTACATCATGTGATGACTTGATCATTGAGAGCATTGAGCAAGGCTCTAGTGGCAAAGGCAAGAGTGTGGTTGAGTCCGACAACTATGATGATTATGTCAAGCTCAAGAGTGAAAATGAGATGCTTACAAATGATAACAAGAAGCTAAAAGGGTTGATGGCTCTTGAAAAGCAAACATCAAATGAGTCACTTATTAAAGAGAATAAAAAGCTCAAGCGAGAGAAAGAGCATCTCAAGACCGGCCTAAGCAAGTTCACAAGAGGACAATATTTGTAAAGTGAGCTACTCATGAACACCGTCATGAAGATGGATAGAAGTGGCATTGGTTACTTAGCTAATCAAGAGAAGAAGGCTAAAGCTCAACAACAACAAAGCAAGTCAAAAGCCCAAGCCAAAGAGATGTGTTGAGTGTGGACAAGAGGGCCATTTTGCTCATGAGTGCAAAACTCCACCACTACAACCCTTACCCAAGCATGCTAGACCCTTTGCTTTCAATGCTCATTACGTGCTTACAAAAGATTCAAGTGGAAAGATGAAAGTCATGTTCTTGGGTCCCCCAAACAAGAATAGGCCTAAGAAAATATGGGTTGCCAAGTCCCTCTCAAGTTTGGGTCCCTAAACAAAAAGCTTGATCTCTTGTGTGTAGGTGAACTACAAGACTGGTGGATCTCATTGGGTTATTGATAGTGGTTGCACTCAACATATGACCGATGACCCTCGTATGTTCACCTCACTTGGAGAGAATGGGGTATGTCAAGAGAAGATCACATTTGGAGATAATTCAAAGAGCAAAGTCAAGGGTATAGGCAAGATTGCAATATCAAATGATCACTCTCTTTCAAATATGCTCTATGTTGCTTCCTTGAGTTTCAACTTACTATCCGTTGGGTAACTTTGTGACCTTGGCTACTAATGCTTATTCACACCCAATGAAGTGGTAGTTTCAAAGATAGATGACAAGCAAATGATTTTCAAAGGCTTTAGATACAACAATCTCTATCTTGTTGATTTCACCTCCGAAGATGCAAACTTGATGACATGCTTGTTCACCAAAACTTCACTTGGGTGGCTTTGGCATAGGAGGCTTGCTCATGTTGGAATGAACACTCTCAACAAGCTATTGAAGAAAGAATTAGTGAGAGGCTTGAAGGATGTAAAGTTTGAGAAGGACAAACCTTGTAGTGCATGTCAAGCCGGCAAACAAGTTGCAAATACTCATCCAACCAAAGCTTACATATCAACATCAAGAGTGCTAGAACTTCTCCACATGGATTTGTTTGGTCCTACAACTTACAAGAGCTTAGGTGGAAATCTCTATTGTCTTGTGGTTGTGGATGACTACTCAAGATACACTTGGACTTTCTTTCTTCATGACAAATCCGAAGTGGCAAATTGCTTCAAGAATTTTGCAAAGAGAGCTCAAAATGAATTTAAAGTCAAGATAAAGAAGATTAGAAGTGACAATGGCAAAGAGTTTGACAACACAAACATTGAAGCTTATTGTGATGAGATTAGAATCAAGCATGAAGTTTCATCAACCTACACTCCTCAACAAAATGGTGTAGTTGAGAGGAAGAACCGAACATTGATCACCCTTACAAGAACAATGTTAGATGAGTACAACGCACCGGAGAAATTGTGGGCCGAGGCAATCAACACCGTATGCTATGCTTCAAATCGCCTCTTCCTACAAAAGTTTCTTGGCAAGACCCCCTATGAGTTGCTAAATGGGAAGAAGCCGGACATCTCATTCTTCCGGGTGTTTGGTTGCAAATGCTACATCTACAAGAAGCGTCAACACCTAGGGAAGTTTCAAAGACGTTGTGATATTGGCTTTCTTGTTGGTTACTCATCAAAGTCCAAAGCATATAGAGTATTTAACCATGCCACCGGTTTAGTTGAAGAAACATATGATGTGGAATTTGATGAATCTAACGGCTCCCAAGGAGCAATTGAGAATTGTGATGATATAGGTGATGAACCATTGAGAGAGGCAATGAAGAACATGTCAGTGGGAGACATCAAGGCTAAAGATGATGAAGACGATGTACAAATTATAAATCCACCATCTTCATCACATGTGCCTCAAGATGGTGATAAGAATGAGAGAGTTGAAAATAAAAACACTCATGTCTCTCATGAACAAGCCGAGGCACAAGCTCAAGATGTTGATGCTCCCCATCCCTCTCCTCAAGTGGTTGAAAGAAGAAACTCACCTCTACTTCAAGCACATCCACAAGATCTCATCATAGGGAGTCCTACTAAGGGTGTAATGACTCGATCTCAAAAGCTTGCTTCTTTTGTTGAACATCACTCTTTTGTCTCTTGTCTTGAACCTAAGAATGTAGAAGAAGCTCTTCAAGATCTGAATTGGGTGAATGCTATGCACGAAGAATTGAACAACTTCACCCACAATCAAGTTTGGACACTTGAAGAGCATCCAAAAGGTGCAAGAGTCATTGGAACCAAGTGGGTGTTCTGCAACAAGCAAGATGACCAAGGCGTAGTAGTGAGGAACAAGGCAAGACTAGTTGCAAAGGGGTTCTCTCAAGTTGAAGGTCTTGATTTTGGAGAGACCTTTGCACCCGTTGCAAGACTTGAAGCCATTCGTATCCTTCTTGCATATGCATCGCATCATGAAATGAAACTATATCAAATGGATGTGAAAAGTGCATTTTTAAATGGCTTCATAAATGAACTAGTCTATGTTGATCAACCTCCCAGGTTTGAAGACCCTAGATATCCTAATCATGTTTATAGGTTGTCCAAGGCGCTATATGGGCTCAAGCAAGCCCCTAGAGCGTGGTATGAGCACCTCCGGGACTTCCTCATTGAGAAGGGCTTTACTATTGGGAAGGTCGACACCACACTATTCACCAAGAAGCTTAATGGGGATATCTTTATTTATCAAGTCTATGTTGATGATATTATCTTCGGATCAACAAATGAAGATTATTGCAAGGAATTTGGTGAATTGATGTCGAAGGAGTTCGAGATGTCTATGATTGGTGAGCTTACATTCTTCCTTGGTTTTCAAGTCAAGCAAATGAGAGAAGGGATTTTCATCTCTCAAGAAAAGTATACCAAGGATCTTCTCAAGAGATTCAAGATGGAAGAGTGTAAGCCAATCAAGACCCCAATGCCATCTAATGGACATCTCGACCTAGATGAGGGAGGTAAACCGGTTGATCAAACTCTCTACCGTTCTATGATTGGTAGCTTGTTGTACCTTACCGCATCTAGGCCCGATATCATGTTTAGTGTGTGCATATGTGCTCGCTTTCAAGCTTGCCCTAAAGAACCTCACCTAAGTGCCGTAAAAAGAATTTTAAGATATCTTAAGCACACCCCAAGCATTGGTCTTTGGTATCCCAAAGGAGCTAGATTCCAACTAGTTGGCTATTCTGACTCGGATTATGCCGGTTGCAAAATTGATAGAAAAAGCACATCCAGAGGGTGCCATTTGCTTGGGAGGTCCTTAGTATCTTGGTCATCTAAAAAGCAAAATAGTGTGGCTTTGTCCACCGCTGAAGCGGAATACATTGCCGCGGGGGCTTGTTGTGCACAAATCTTATACATGAAATAAACCTTCCTAGACTATGGAGTTGTTCTTGATAAGGTGCCACTTTTATGTGACAATGAAAGTGCCGTTAAAATAGCTAATAATCCGGTACAACACTCACGCACCAAGCACATTGATATCCGCCACCACTTTCTAAGAGATCATGTTGCTAAAAATGATATATCACTAGAAGGTATAAGAAGTGAAAATCAATTAGCGGATATCTTCACTAAACCTTTGGATGAGGCTACCTTTTGTAGGTTAAGAAGTGAACTAAATATGCTTGATTCTAGTAATTTTAAAAAATGAGCTTGTGTTGTCCCTTGCATTGCATTGTATTATATGTCATGTTTAATTCTTCGCAATGCATCTAGGTCTTATCTAACACGGTTACGATAACCCTTCTTTGGAGGAGTGAAGAAGCCTAACCGTGGATCAAACTTGACAAGCAACCTAGTCTTTCTTTCTCGCTTTGCATTGCATATGCATGGTTGTTGCTTTGTCGTTTCTTTTTGGTTTGGCTTTGAGCAACCTCTGTGTTCGTCCATGAATAGAGAGAGCATTTGACGCTCCCAAGGGTTCATAAACTCTATTGCATGGCCATACGTTGCTCCTCGGGTGTTTATTGCATATTTTCCTAAAAATAATACTAGCCTAAGGCAAATTATTTTGAAAATCTTGATGGTTTGAGTGAGGTCACTCATATCAGGTTCCAATTGGTGTTTATTTGAGTCTCTTTAAATTAGAACTTGATTGGGAGAAGTCGCGTCGAAGATCGGATTGGAGAAAGGCGTTAAACTACGACCGGACGCTGGACCGGACGCGATGTTGTTTCACCATTGCATCCGGTCCCGGCGACCACCAGCGCATCCGGTCATCCCGAAGACAATCTCATGGATCTGTGACCGGACGTTGGCCGGACGCGTCGTTGTGACCACTACGTCCGGTCCTGGACCCCACCACCGCGTCCGGTCAAGCGTGTTGAGTTCCCCGGGTGATCTCTGACCGGACTCTGTCCGCGTCCGGTCATCCCTAACCGGACGCGTCCGGTCGCTCCAGGAGCTTACTGGACTCTGACCGGACGCTGCTCCACCACGTCCGGTCAGGCGACCACCGCGTCCGGTCATCGTGTTAAAAGCGGATCTGCCCCTTTCTTAACCGATTCAACCCGATCTGTTTTTCTACTTTTTTGTTTTCAATCCGTCCGCCGCCGCCTCCACCGTGCCCTAGCCCACTGCTTGCGCCTCCCGCGCCGCCGTGCCGCCGCCTCCTCCACTGCTCCGCCGCCGCGCCGCTGTTTCGCGCCGCGCCGCCGCCCTTGCTCCGCCGCGCCACCGTGCAGCCGCGTTGTCAAGCCGCTGCAGCCACGCCGCCGTAGCTCCTCCTCTACCGCGCGCGCCGCCACAGCTCATCCTCAGTCTCGCGCGCCGCCAGCCACTGCCGCACGCAGCGTTTTTAGCTGAGCCTCGCCACCCGAATCGCCTCCGATCGTCGCTTCCGTTGATTCTCCGATCGTCGAGGTTTCTTCGCGTCGCCTTGACCTAACTAGGGTTTGCCGATAACTTTCCATTGAAATTCTAATTCATCTTTTGCATGTATCGGCACTTCAGAGGTCATCCGGCGTTTTCCGTGGAACTCTCACGCGTCAAGATCCCTCATCTTTTCACCGGAATCTCTCCTATCAGAGGTAGCTATCGCAATCTATTCTTATCTTATCTCATATGCTTGCTTTCATAAGGACCTCACTTATCTATTAGTTAATATATATTGCTCATAGTAGCTCTATCTATTCTATCTTTACAGAGAGTCCTGTCGGTGCTTTGTGTGGCAGTTGATCAGATTTGAATCCGAGGCCAAGCCTGCGGATACGGATTGAGGCCAAGCCTCACGAGTGTCAGTTCATCATCTTTCACTGTCAGGGTTTTCTCAGTCACAGCAGTTTGTCAGTATGGTTCGCTGCAAGAATGCTGGTGGTGCACCTAGTGACGGGGACGAGAGTCCTCCCAGGCTGACAGTGGTTGCCAGTGGCAAGCGCAAGAAGACTTCCGCCAAGAATAGAAAGAGGACACTCACAGAGGCAGAGGTAGCTCAGGCAGTTGTAGATGCAGCAAAGCTAGCAGAGAGAGGTGGCAGAAGTAGTGGGATTCATATTGGTGAGCGTCGCTTTCACCTTGAAGGTCGACAGCTCGGTACTGAGGCCACAGAGGAGACAGAGGATGCACCTACAGAGCAGCCCATAGAGGATCCGGAGGAGACAGAGGAGCAGACAGTTCAGACTCCACCGCGTCGTCGCTCAGGACCTACGCGAGCTTAGGTGACTCCTAGGCCAGAGGGCCAGTGTCGTGGAGGCCGTCCACCTCCCAGGGGAGGTCAACCCCCAGTCGAGCACTTTGACTTGAGGGGAGCTACAGCACGCCAGGTGCAGGCCCTTCGGTTTGTCGAGGTTGGTCGGTGGTTCCCACCTCAATGGGACCCCGAGCTTCACAGGGCTTCTACACACCTCTGCACGAGGATTTCTACAGAGCCTATGTTGACAGCGGGATTGCATTCAGACCTCAGAGAGTTTGTCGTCTAGAGGCTTTAGTTGAGATTGTTGGTGAGCAGCTCCATCCACACTTGTCCTTTCTACCTGGCTTGTCAGACTTTCTGGGATGGACTGGAGCGTACTGCGGGACTTGGGTCAGAGAGTTCTACTCCTCACTTTGGATTGACCCTGCTCACGAGTTTATACACTTTGCATTCCGAGGCCGTGACCGTAGACTTTACAGCACCAGGGTACGGGAGATTCTCAGACTCCCTGCTTCAGAGACGAAGATTCACCAGCTGTGTTTTGGTCAGACTGCACCACCAAGATGTCCTCACAGAGGTACAGTGCCACCCACAGACATGATCAGACCTTGCTTCCGTGAGCCGTTTGGCGAGGGGTCCAGACGTACACCTGCCAGCTTGACACCCCTCGCTAGAGTGCTTGATGCTATTGTGAGGCGGACCCTTCTTCCGAGGCTGGGATACAGGGAGGGCCTGACTCGTATGCAGTTATGGGTTGTGCATCACCTCATCTCACAGACACCTTTTGATATTTAGGATCTGATGCTATGTGAGATGGAGGACACTTTGGCAGAGGGCTTCAAGGGTCACCGGCAGTTACCGTATGTGCACTGGATTTGCTTCATCATCCGATCTGCGTGTGACCTGCCAGCAGAGATTAGAGCTGAGATCTCAGATACCACTACTGCATTCCCAGAGTACGACATTCGCTAGTTACGGGCTTCTGTTACCACAGAGCAGGCACCTAGGCCGGGACAGCGTGAGAGGCCAGAGGTTCCAGGGACAGCAGCTGAGCAGGATGAGACCGTTGAGGGTCTTGCTGAGGCCGAGCTTGTAGATCTTGATGCTCAGCCAGCTGATCCAGTTGAGGATGATGCCACTGATAGCACAGACGAGGACTACCAGCCCATTCCCCGGTACCGCTCTCCTCGGTCTCACGACCATGAGGCCGATGGTTCAGGATCAGCCTCCCGCTCAGACCCAGCCATGATGGCTATTCTTGAGAGGTTGACCCAGGCCCAAGAGAGGCAGAAGGTTCAGATGCAGCGACAGACTCAGGACACAGCAGCTGCATTCGCTCAGATTCAGGCTCGTCAGGACGAGTTCCAGAGGCAGCAGCTGGAGCTTCAGAGGCAGCAATTTGAGATGCAGAGACAGCAGGCAGCCAACCAGTAGCAGTATCTTGAACTCCTGCGACACCTCGTCACTGTTGGGGTTCCTCCACCACCGTCTGTCCTTACTCCAGCACTACAGTCAAGTGGACCTCAGAGTCAGGGATAGCCGAGTTTTTAGTTTACCTCTCCCCAATAGCAGGTTCCCCAAACCTTTCAGTCGCTGAGCTACACTCCTATTCAGATGGGGTTCACTCCACCAGTTCAGCCCAGACCTCACCTTCTGACATGCACTCCTTTCACTGACTTGAGTGCCTCCTACAGCGAATTGACTGGTCAGCCGACACCCTCGCATACCACCGTTGTGACCTCTTCAGGGATGTTGGCTTCCGAGACTGTGGCTCCTCCAGTGACAGGGACTGGGACTACAGAGACAGTGCTATCGTCAGTTGCCTCGACAGATCCTCCCACAGTTGGTACTCTTCAGGCTCAGGTGATAGAGACTGCTCCTATTGTTGCTACGTCTTCATCAGTTCCTGCTCCTGCTCTACAGACCCAGACTGCTTCACTGCCATGTGTATCTACAGAGGGTCAGCCTGATAGCTCAGAGTCTGAGGAGGATACTTCACAGTTCGTGATCACTCCATGCTCATCGGCACCCGACACGACTGCTTCTGTTCCCCCGTCGGATCCTTAGTTTTGTTTTTGGCGTTTGATGCCAAAGGGGGAGAGAGAGTAGATTCAGGGGGAGTTTTGATAGAGGGTTTCATTTTTCTTTGTGTGCTACATTCTGCTACATTCATGCATCATGTTTACTTTCCCGCACTTGCATTTTGTGACATGTGTGTTTGTGAGATACTTGAGTCATATGTGGTCTATCTTGTCACTATTATATATCATGTCACTTAATTGGTTCTAGCTCATAAGGTTGTGCTTCCGTGCCTTACTCTGATTTCATATGAGCTATGTTTTATGTGTACTAACTCTTCATGTTTTATCTTGTGAGTACACCCTGTTGGCTTGGAACACATAAGCAATTCCTAACCTCTTATGCTTATTGCTTTTTGCTTATGTGAAACAAGCATGTTCGAAAACCTCAACTCTTATATCTTCTGAATCTAAGTGTTGTCATCAATCACCAAAAAGGGGGAGCTTGAAAGCATCTAGGCCCCGAGAGTTGGTTTTGGCAATTGATGATAACGCATTATTACCATGACTAACGTGTGTTTTGCAGAAACTTTGATAAGTTAGGTCATGGGGTTGATAACTGCTTTGGGCACTATGGTATTCATGCCCCTTGATGAAAATCGTTTCGGTTTTCAAAGGATCAACGACAAGATTAAGGACGGTTAGTTCCGGATGTCAAGGTGTTGAGTTATATTCGGAATAGTCGTTAGGATCTTCGCTTTTTTCCTTTGGCCGTACTATAAAGGGGGCATGAGCGAGTAGCTTGACCTAGGTGAGTCTTTTGTTTAGGTGTGGTGCACACTTGTCAAACTTAGCACTAGGTAGCTTAGGAAAAGCTCAAAGTTTAGTTGGAAGCAACTTGGTTCAAGTTGTGTCGCGTTTCGAAGTCATTCGAGCCGTTTTCCCTTGACCGGACGTGGTCTCTGTCTCGACCGGACGCGTCCGGTCAGTTCTAACAGTTACTGCATTTTAGCTCGGTTGATCGGACGCGGTTCTTGCGAGGACCGGATGCGGTGATCGTGCTGACACGTGTCTTAGAGGGTAAAACAACTAATCGGACGCGACTGAGAAGTGATTAGACGCGTCCGGTCACGTTTCAGTAAGGTACTTTGCTGACCTGACGCGTCCGATCATCACTGATCGGACGCGATCGAGCGTCAGGTCAAAGTACAGTAAGGACCTTGCTCGATCGGATGCGTCCGGTCACCCCTGATCGGCGCGTCCGGTCACTCAGCGGTGTTGTTCAGTTTTTCAACCGTTACGTTCGACCGGCGCGTCCAGTCACGTCGACCGGCGCGTCCGGTCAGAGCGTATTTTGCTGAGTTGGCAGGTAATGGTTGGATTTGACTATGGGGTGTATAAATACATCCCCTCCACCTCTTTTAGAGCCCTCTTGCTCATTTGTTCAGCTGAGAAACACCTTTCAAGTGCGAGGAAGTGCAAGAGCTCTAGTGAGGGTAGTGATTTGAGAATCAAAGTTTGAGAATCCCTCACTAGTGACTAGGGAGTAGCAAGTGTGCATCCATCTTCTCATTAGGCTTGTTGTGGTCAAGTGAGAGTTCTAGCTTGTTACTCTTGGTGATCGCCATTGAAAGCCCAAGTTTGGTTTTGGTAATTAATGACACCAAGTTGCTAATGCCATGTATTAAGTGTTTTGAATTAGGCATAAGCAACACATGTGATGAAGGTGTACGTGGCAAGGAGTGGTGGCCACAAGATCACAAAGATATGGTGCATGGACATGAAATGTCGATCATGGTGGAGATGCATATAATATGATGAACATGATGATCAAGTGGAAGAGAAGGATCTAAGAGCGCAAGGCAAAGGTATAACCATAGGATTTTCCTTTTGCCGGTCTAAGATGAGTAGAGAAGTGATTGACCGGGTTTAGGATACATAGCCGACTATCAAGAGGGGCAATCACGGTTAGCTCGGGAATCAAGTGCCACTAGATCAATGATTTGAGCATATGCATTAGGATCTAGTTGAGAGGTAACATAACGCCTTGGAAAATGTTTGTGAAATGCTAACACACATGCACATTATGGTGTACACTTGGTGGTGTTAGCACATTTGCGAAGGCGGTGGTGTTTGAACGGTAGTAAGGGGTTTGGGGGCGGGATTCAGGCGTTTTTGAGGAAATGAAATGCCTATTTTCTATTGCGCCGGAGGCAAGAAAAGGTGGCGAAAGTCCGAAATGATTATCACTGAAAATACAGTGACCGGACGCGGTGGTCGAAGTGACCGGACGCGGCTGGCGCGTCCGGTCAGTTTAACTCGGTGTTGTTTGCTAGGGTTTCTGACCGGACGCTGGTCTGGCCTGACCAGCGCGTCCGGTCAGTTCACCTGTGCGCAGAAGAAGGGCGCGCGACCGGCGCGTCCGGTCCCTCATGGAACCGGAGCGTCCGATCAGGCGTCCAGAGGAGCAGAGTGCAGCGGAGTGCTGATCGGACGCGCGGCGCGTCCGGTCACGTACGATCGGACGCGTCCGGTCTCGACGGGAGCTTACTGGAACGCGACCGGACGCTGGCACTGTCGCGTCCGGTCAAACGGTTGAGTGCGTCCGGTCAGGGCAACGGCTAGTTCTGACGTGCACTGTTTTTGCTTGTCGTGTAGTGACCGGACGCGTCCGGTCACCCTGACCGGAGCGTCCGGTCAGCACGATTTTCGCTGCGTCGTCCGTAACGGCTAGCTGCGTACCCCTTCGCTATAAATAGAGGATGTCCGGGGTTTGAGGGGATCTCTTGCACATTTTGAGACCTAGAGACATCCTTTGAGCTAGAGAACAACCCCTCCACTCATCTCTTTGCTTGGTTGCACATCTTGAGTGAGATTGAGTGAGATTCAAGTGCATTGCTTGAGAGTTGCATTCTAGAGGCACTTGATCTTCGAGTTGCTGCGGATTTCTTGTTACTCTTCCGTGTTTCCCGACACGGTAGACGGTTTGGAGCAGCGGAGGTGATTGAACTCACAATTAGAGATTGTTGGAGCCCTCACCAAGTGTTGTAAGGGGTTCTTGATCCTTCCCCGCGGGAGTTCGCAAATTAGATACTCTAGTGGAGCTCGTGGCTTGGAGGATCCCCATCTTGTGTGCGGTTGTGCGGCGCCCGCCGAAGGCTCGACTCTTGATAGTCGATTAGCTCGCGAACCGACAAGTGGGTGCATCGCCACAACGAGGAGTAGCTTGCCGGGAAGCAAGTGAACCTCGGTAAAAAATCTTGTGTCATCTCTTTGCCGAGGATTTCTCTTGTGGTTGATTATTGTGATTGATTCTTCAAGTGTATTACTTCTCTATATCGTTGGTATAAGAATCAAGTCACTTGCTCTTTACTTTCTTGTACTAGTCCTTGTGTAGTTTGCTTAGTGTAGCCTTTATCACATAGGAGTAAGTAGCTTAGTGACTTAGTCTTGTTGGTGTGTATTAGAGATCATAGCCTTGCTTCACTAGTATTGTATAGGTGGCTTGCATAGTATAGTTGAGCTAGTGCTAAAATTAGCTTAGCCATCTTTTATACTAATATGGTTGTTCAGTGAAGCTTGTAGATTTTTAAATAGGCTATTCACCCCCCCTCTAGCCATTTGGACCTTACAGCCATCACCTAGACGGCTTGATGGTGATTGAGAGTTTGGTGATCATCCGGCGGAGCTTGTGGATGACCCAACTCATCTTGTGAGCGGTTTTGGGCGATTCACCGCGACGAAGTGTCGAAGAATCAGCCCGTAGAGAGCACTTGATCCTTGCGCGGATCAAGGGGGAGCTACATCCTTGCGCGGGTGCTCCAACGAGGACTAGTGGGGAGTGGCGACTCTCCGATACCTCGGAAAAACATCGCCGTGTTCCTAGCCCTTACTTTCAAGCATTTACTTTCTTGTATTACTTTCATTGCTTGGTTTACTTTCCCAGAATTGCTATGCTAGACTAGGATTGGAACTTAGGGTGCAAAACTTTTTACCGGTAGAATCACAAGGAACACAAGTAGGCACTAGGGGTGAACTTTGGCTTGTAGGATTTAATTCTTGCAATTAATTTTTAGAAAAGCCCAATTCACCTCCCCTCTTGGGCATCTTGATCCTTTCACATTGATTAGCTATTACAGAGAACATGGTAGCACACACAGTAGGTGTGACTGCATGTGCATAAATATCATTCATAATTCACAGGAGTTATGACTGCATATGGGATAAAATACATCTTCACATGTGAGGTTTTTGTATTGGTCAATTTGTTGGGAATTTTCTAAAAAAACATGCACACCTTTTGTTTTAGGTCCGTCATATCAAATTGAACACCCCTGTCTGTTTGTCTGTCTGTCTTGAATCAAGCGACCGGAAAACACAATGACACAATGATGTAAGTACAAACTTTTGTAATCAACCTTCTGCCTCTGTTGTTGGACAGGTGATAGAGGGACAGAGAGTCCATATACTGGGTTAGGAAAACAACTGAACCCCTTGCCATTAGTTTTTATAACATTATTTCCTAACAAACAGATCCTCCAAATGAGCATTAAGAAATTTGCTTTTACCTCATGTGTATAGTTAGACAAGAGAATGAGTAGCCAGTCCGGCCCTGTCAGCCTGTCCATTTGTTATCATCCTCTGCAGGCAGAGTCAAGTACTTGAGCATTTCAAATCTGGGAGCAGCTGCATGTCCTCTGCAGTGTTTACTTAAAAAGAAAATATAGTAGAAAACTGAACACATGAAGCAATAAGAGCAGAGTCTGCATAAATCAAAATTGTATGTGCACGAATATGGGCGGAGGCTACACGCATAGTCTATCCAATAATATGGTTGAGTAGCTAATGGATGGTTTTTTTTAACATAGGTCGTTCTGCAGGTTCCAAAAATTCCAAAAAATCATTCAGTTGGGATCTGAGAATACGGCAAAAAGCTGCTCCTCCGCAGTGACAACTGACTCACCGAGTCCTCGTTGGTGATGGGGAGCGCCCTGAAGGCGTCGGGAGCTGCACGCAGGTGGCAGCGGCTTTGGAGCCTCACTAGCTGCAACAGCGCTCTCGGCCTCGAGCTCGTGGATGGAGCCGTAGCGCTTGGAGACGACGTTGAGCGTCTATAGGAAGTTGCGCACCGTGGTGTCACGCGTGCGCTGCGACGGAGCCATGAGAGACGGAATCAGCACCTCTGCGAAGGCCGTTCCTCGCCAGAGTTCCGTGCCGAGTTGAAGCGGAGTTGGGGTAGATGCAGTGGCGGCGAGGGCCCAAGGTGGCGAGGGCGGGTCGGTGCGGCGGCCATTCCACGCAGAGTTGCTGCGGCTGGGTGGACTCGGTGGCGGCGGCGGGTCGGAGTGGCGGCCATTCCGCGCCGAGTTGCTGCGTCCGGGTGGAATCGGTGGTGCAGTGAGAACCGAATAGGCGAGGGCGGGATTCGGTGGCAGTCCGCTTCTGCGTCAGGGGTGCTCGGCGGTGGCGACGGCGTCGGGGGCAAGGCGAAGGGCGCGGTTGAGGCCTCGTGGGAGTCGGTTGGGTGCTGGGTCTGGGAGTTAGGGGAGTCGGAGGCCAAACGATTTAGGTGTGAGCTTCTTGGAAAAACAGCATTACGAAAAGTGGGCTTCGGAGATATACCATCTCGTAAAGGCGCTTTGCCAGCTTGCGATCACAACACGTGACGCACCCGCTAAAATGCCATCCGATGCCTTTAGAATCCATTTATTCCTCTTTTGCCCTTTCCCTTTACCTTTTTCTTTGACCGAGCGCCGCTGGGATGGGGACGGAACGGAGGTACAAAACGGATCGAGCAGAGCATGGGCGCGCTCGGTCTTCTCCGACGCCGAGCTCCCGCACCCACGGCGAGCCCCCACAGCCAGCTCCCGCCCGCCGCCCGCCTCCCCACGCCACGGCCGCCTACTCCCCCACGCCCGCCCGCCTCCCCATGGCACACCTGCCCACTCCGCACACCCGCCCACCGAGCGTCGCCTGCGCGGCCCGCTCGCCCGCCATGGCCGACCCTAGCTCGTCGTGGCGCGACAGCAGCGCCTCCATGCCGGCGCTCCCAGCCATGGAGCACAACACCGCAGCGACGCCCTCAAGGCACAACAAGTATTCAATACCGAGAAGCCGAAGGATTTCAAACAATGAACTCCCTCTTGTTCATTGCGAGCACTGTAAGTGCCGGCTTCTCAAGATCCTTACAGCGAAGGCGTCCAAGAACTACGACCACCAGTTGTATGTTTGTCCAACTCGAACGGTGAGAACAAATAGCTGCAAATTTCTGTATGATTATGTGATTTGGTAACTTGATTGGTTTCTGTTTATTTTGGCGGCAGAGGGATGGTGGTGGATGTCCATTCTAGGAATGGGAAGAAGGATATGAGCAATACTTGCTTAACAATAAATTGGTGCCTCTAGATTATCAACCTGTTTTCAAGTCTACCAAGTTGCTGCAGTAAGTGCCAATTGTCGAAAACAAGCCGAACCGTGGAGAATTAAGACAGAAAGAACAAGTGAAGTTGCTTAGCGAGATAGTATTGCTGCTGAAATGTTTGCTTCTAGTTTGTGGACTTGTGTTAGTTAGCATTATGTATGCAATTGTCAAGAGTGGCTTAATCTTGTGTATTTGTTATCTAAATGTACCAGTTGTGGCAATGAATCAATGAATGAATGGAAATCCATTTGTAGTGTTTTATCTCTATTTGTGCCAAACTGCCTGTTCATTTTCAGTTGTTGGCGAGCTGTGAAATCCGCTTGTGAGTTATTTCACTCTATTTCACATTGAGGTCTGACAATTTGTCAGTTATTTCATTCTTTAATCCTGACACCAACTCCTAGTAATATAGGATGTGTTATGCATGTTTCACAGTAAAGAATAAAAACAAAATCATTCTCACATGTCATCCAGTATGCTAAAGGAATCTATGCATCAAATCTACCTAGGCTCCAAAGCAACAATGACAAATTGAGCAAAATACCAAAGGTATCAATTCAGGATGCTGCAAAGTAGTAGCTCTATAGGTCTAGGGCATTTTTCATCACAGCCTCGGAAGAATCCAAACAAGAAAGGAAGATCGACAGAACAAGTGACCAAAGGCCAATACAGGTTCACTAACTCAGGTTTACAAACATACAAGATACAGGTTCTGGGATGAGCAAAGTTAACAGAAAGTATCCATCATGCAAACCAAGGCCAATACAGGTTCACAAACATACAAGATACAGGTTCTCACAGTCATACAAGATATAGGTTCATAAACATAGGTTCAATGACACAGGTTCTCAGGTTTTTTTTCATTTTCCTTGGGACCAGCTTCTTCGGTGTCGTTCTCTTCTTTCTTGGTGTTCCTTGAGTGGTCCTGGACGAGTCTTCTCCTATCAAGAATGCCAAACAGTTGTGAAAAAACAATCAAAATTAAGTAAATAAATATAACTATTTCCAGGAAGTATAGATGGTTGTCATTAGTGTCTTTACCCTCTTGTTAGCCTAATTGGGTTGTCTTGCAAGATTATTTCCATGGTCGGTTTGGTGGGGCTGATTACTACAACTGAAATTTCTAGAGCAAATGGGACAATAGCAGTATCATTGTCAGCTTGCTCATCTTGCACTGCTTGCTCAGATTGCTCAACTTGCTTAGTACGATTCTGAGGCTCCTTATCTTGCTTCTTTGTCCTTTTTGTTGGGATTTTAGCATTTGGTCCATATTTAGTAGTATTTTTTCTAGGCTTCCTTTTCTTGCATGGAGGAAAACGGTAAACAAATACTTGAAATAACATGGTGCAATCAGTCCATAAATAAAATGAAAAACAAAAGATGGTACCTTTTCTTTGTCCCATTAAGCTTGCACTTGTAGCTAGTTTGCCCATGACCCAATTCACCGCACCCCTTGCACTTCCTTTTTCCCATAATTAGTTGCCTCTTTCCCTTAGCAGCTTCATCGGCTTCCAATTCTGCATCTTTATCGGCTTTGGCAGCATCCTTTGCATCTTTTTTGCCCATGTCACCTTTCCCCCCTCCAAACATCCTTTGATTCTCAGTTTTTGTGCTTTCCAGCAGGTCTTTTACCTAATGGTGCCTTAACAGGAAAGTCAAGCTCAACTTCAGGCCACTAGGTCTTATCTGGAAGAGGCTCTATGAGTCTTCTATAAGCATTCTTGAACCTCCATTGAGTAACAATCATAAACAAAGTCTTCCATCTTGATATTAATACTTTGTTGTGTTGTTATGAGGCACAAGGCATGCTGACAAGGTTTTCTAGTGTGCTGCCACCCAAGACATGTACATTCATGTAAATGTGACTTGACAACATGCCTATTATGTGTGCTGGTTGTGTCATGTATCTCTGCAGCAAAAGGACCTACCTTGACAACAGTTAGGTTTCCTAAACCCCTAGTCCTTTCTTTCAATTGTTGTAGTACTGTCGGTAGGATCCTACCATGAAGCCTCTCTGAAATTGCACGTCTCTTGTTCCATAGTGTCATTATCATCTCTCTAATCTTGTCAGCAAGCTCAACTATAGCAGGTATTTCCAATCTCTGATCCAATTATTGAAGCTCTCAGCAAGGTTGTTGGTAACATAATCACACTTGATATCAGGGTTAAAGGCACTTCTCATCCATAACAATTTGTGATGGTTTTCAAGCCATTCCAATATTTGAGGGCTAGTTGTAACAACTTGGTTGAAGAAATATTTGAAAACTCTAGGCCTATATGTTCTTGATGCAGGATACATCTTTGAATATGTATCTCCCCCAAAGCTTTTAATAAAATTCTGCATTAGATGCCTAAAGCATTCTCTATGTTCAGCTTGAGGAAACACATCTTTGACATCTTTTTCTAACTCTTTGCATGCATCAGTGCAAATAGTAAGTACTGGTAGGTGTCCTATGGCCTTATGCAGCTGAGTCATAAACCATGTCCAGTTATCTATTGTCTCACCATCTATGAAACCAAAAGCAAGTGGATACATCCAATTGTGACCATCTATAGCAGTAGCTACAGCCATATGCCCATTCCATCTATCATTAAGTGTTGTTTAGTCTATGCTAACATAAGGCCTACAACCCTCTAAAAAACCCTCAATGCAAGGACTTAATGCACAAAAAAATCTGTGGAAGTACAATTCCCCATCTAGCTGCTTGATGTCAATTTCAATGATACTTCTAGGTGATCGCTGCAGTACCTCTGCCCTCCAATTGAACAACATGTGGAAGCTCTGTCGCCAGCTACCAAACAACCCATCCATGGCCATTTGTCTTCCCTTCCATACGGTGTCATAGTGAATCTTACATTTGTGCTTATCTTCTAGCAGTTCCTTATTAGATAATTACAAACAAAATGGTGACATACAGTTAGCAAATAGTTATACACCTTCATGGTCGACCTATCAGGTTGTATTCGCCTGTTAATATGCCATGGGAAATTATCATCTTTGTAATCAGCAATGTACCTCTTCTTATCTGTTGCGACTAAGTGGTATTCAAACTCCTTATTTATGGCCAGTCTAAACTCCTTCATGTTTGAATACACGGTGTCAATATCCATACAAGGCTTGTTAGGATCGTAACCATAGAGTCCTTCCCCTGGTACATGATCATCAACTGGAATTGCAGCACCAGTTGTGTCAATATCAATGTCAGCAGTTCTATTTTTAGCTGTGTTGTCCCTCTCAGCAGCAGCCTGAACCTCAGCCTCACTAGACTTATCATGCCTTTGATCATCATCAGTTCTCAAACCCAAAAAACGGAACCATTGATCCTCATCAATTATATCTATCACACCCTCATCCTCTTCATCAACAGTACTTTCAATCTGTAGTCCGTCCCAATTAACAACTCGATAACACTCAACAGCTTGTGAACTAACAAGGAAATCACATGCTTCCTGTGAACTGCCAAGCACGTCACATGCTGCCTCTTCTACAGCCCATTCTACAGCCTTATCATTGCTACCAACATCTTCAATTTCTTCTACTGCATCTGTACTATCCTCAGGCTCCGAATTGAGTCTGGAGAAATTAGAAAATTTATAACGTGTTAGAAACCTATTGGTCGAGGTCACTGTTTTGGCTTCCCAAACTGAGTTAAAGAAATACAAACATCGAAAGAAAGAGGAATCATACCGATTAAGGTCACTCCATCTGCAGTCCATGGGAAGGTCACTGCATCGGCAGTCCACGGAGGTGTAGCTGCAGCCTGGAAGAGTAGCGGCAGCATGAGAAGGGATGGCACGGTGGGGGAGCTGACTCGGGGGGAGGGGGCGCTCTCTGGGGTGGGGTTGGGGGAGGGGAGGAGTGCTCGCCGGGTGGCTCACCGTGGGGGGCGCTCACCGTGCGCAGCAGCACCTATTCGCTCAATCCGTTCTGGGTGAAAGAAATTGTCGTCTCTGTTCCGTCCGAGCAGGGAGCGGTGGAAGAAAAGAGATGAGGCAGGGGCACAAGGGGAATCAAAGGCTCCAAAATCCATCCAATGGCATTCTAGCGGGTACGTCACGTTCCATGATGGCATACTGGCGAAGCCCCGTTGCGGGATGGTATATCTCCGAAGCCCACTTTTCATAATGTTGTTTTTCCAGAAAGGCTCTTTAGGTGTGGACAATCCTAGTTTCGTCTTAATAGGAGTAGAAGTAGAGATTTGAACTCAGAGTTCCAAAAATCATAAAGGATTCAGCTCATTCTTATAAGCTCCTACCAGAATTCTTTCCCACACAAGAAATATTACAAAGACTTGCTCGGCGGGCTGAACAGCAAACTAGCTACTACCCGATTTCTAGGGATGCATTCAATTTTTCTAAACATTAATCGCTTCTATAGTCCATTTGGATCTGTCTATAGCTCACCCGTGTGAGCCGACATGATTTTTTTCTCCTCACAAATAATGTTCATCCTCCTCCCTCGACGCCCATTGTCGCCCAGCACCCACCGCGCGGCAACGGAGCTTCGGCAAGACCCTACTGCGCCCGCGACGGCCTCTCTTCCCCTCCCCTCTCTCGTCGCCGCTTTCTTCTCTAACTCCGGTGGACGGTCACGACTCCCCCGCCCCGACCTAGCCCGGCCGCCTCCATCCCCACCACCTGGTCGCCCTGCCTTCCTCGAGCGGACTTAGAGAAGAAAGAGGGGGAGAGGCTGGATTTAGAGAAGAGAAAATTCGAGTGATAGATTCATCCAAATCACACGAGTGAGGGATACCGTTTACCTTCCATTCTGATCGTGCCTGAAAATTTTTATTTGTGTAGTAGTAGAAGCCACATTTTGCCTTGAATGCATCGAGGCCTCAATTTCGGTTTCGCTAATTGAGGAACACAATAGGTGTGTTTGCCAGGGATAATCGCATTGATCTAGTCACACACACAGACATACTCACACTATTGGCCACATGGTTATAATGGCCCTAGAATTCAGATTCTAAGTATGGTGTTAGAGGCACTTATAAGGATTCTATTGATCGTAACTGCAAACTTGGCGTTGGAGGCGCTTATAAGTAAAGGATCGAGACTGGTAACTTGACCTAATTTTTAGCCAACAATATTTGGAGATGAATACAAGTGAAAGCTAGAGCTAACTATCTCACAAGTGGCCCCGGAAGATAGAGAAATCATTCAGGATCTCAAATGAACCGGATTGGATGAGATCAAACTTCAACCGAATTAGGAATTCAAGTTTTAAGTTCATCAGAGCATGATCAAGTCCACAGGATCATTTAATGATGTTGTACTCATGCTCAAGGTATGATCCGATGATGAAGATTACGTACCAGCGTATGACTCAATGACACTATTGGAAGTGATCAAGTTACTCATGTTCACCATATAATCAAGTAATTCCTTATTGGCACATGATCAATCATCCGGTGACACCGTTGAAGACTCAAGTTGAAGTTAACGAAGCAATTGGTCATCATCGTAGGATCTAGTGATGCATGTGTGGCGTACAACGGATCATCTGGTGACATTGTGCTAAGTTAAATAGGTAATGTTATTGATGTTCACCGTATAATCCGGTGACTACTTTGTGACCCACGGAGGATCATCTGGTGAGTGACCATACTATAGCCATTAAAAAACTTTGAATTTTTCTTCAAAACCATATTATTTGGTGCTCGGCCTGAGTGGTCGACAGATCATCTGGTGATCACTACAAATGCAAAGTTTTGGCCAAGGGTAGTTGCTCTCCATGGGGTATTTCATTGATAATATGAACTCAGTGTATCATAAGGAAGATATAATCCATCATAGAGAGATAGGACAGGACTCAACCTAGCTTGTTGTATACTACAAGGAAAGGCTCTAGTTAGATTTGTCTTTAGATATGGGTTATCTTATTGTAATAGGACTAGCAAATTCTAATTGGAAAGGAAACCAACACATAATCCTCTCCCCCAGACTACAAGGAGGGCGGAGGTCCCTAGAGGTAGGAATTAAAATGTACAGGATTGGTCGGGATAAGCCCTCTCCTGTTTTCATATTTACATTTTATTACATAATTAAATGAAAATGAGAAGATCGAAAACAAGGAACCATGATGGGATTCACGGATATCAAATTTAAAAAATGAACTAATTCAAACGGAAACATGTCGATAAAATGGTTGGGATTCAAAGATACAAAACAAGAACAATAACACATAAAACCAAGAAACATGACTCCACATGCTGACCTAACTAACTCGATATGGCGACAGATACGCAATTCTGATTCATACCATAGTTTCTATAAGATGACAACAGTACACGAGTGTAAGACCATAAGTCTACAATATAGCAAGACAACAACTTGTCCACTATGGACCAAATTACTGTGGTATGGTGTGAGTGACTATTGTACTATTGGACTTTCTAAAATAGACTATTTTGTGTGGGTAAAAACAGGATGTCCCAGTGAAAAATGCAGAAAGCGAAAATGGTCAGAAAAATAACCATACCATTTTCATCATGTTTTCAAATTTGCCAAAGATGATAAAAGTGAAAATTCAGGAGGGACGAAATGAGATTTACCTCGACCATTTTCACCCCTACCAAGAGTGGGACATCTTACCAAGCCT
The DNA here is from genome assembly GCA_038087645.1 of Saccharum hybrid cultivar R570. Classification (NCBI taxonomy): domain Eukaryota; kingdom Viridiplantae; phylum Streptophyta; class Magnoliopsida; order Poales; family Poaceae; genus Saccharum; species Saccharum hybrid cultivar. Next base: position 27,615,660 of record JAQSUU010000015.1, on the reverse strand, counting down.
TGTCAGGCAACATTCTAGGGACACTTTGGGGGCCCATCCAGGTTAACAAACCTAAACCAAGTGTTATCCACTTAACCAACTTAGCTTCAGGTAATCAATCACATGAATCCCTAGAAATGCACCACCTACACTCCACTAGCACAAATATAGGATGATAGTTGTGAATAATACACAAATGAACATCAGAACTCAAAGTTAACTCAAAACACAAGAAGCACATATTTGTCAAAATAACTCAAGTATATCGAGCTTATATAACTCATGTGCTCCTTCACCACAGCAAGTTAACTGCAAAACTATTATTTAAGAACAAGAAGTAGCCCCAAGAACACACTCCTCAAGTTCTCCATTAAAAATCTGCTCTCCTATCTCTTATTTACAAAGGGCCTGTTTAGTTTGCAAAAATTTTTTGCAAAAAACCACTGTAGCAGACTGTAGCATTTTCGTTGTTATTTAGTCATTAGTGTCCAATCATGGACTAACTAGGCTTAAAAGATTCGTCTCGTGTAAGGGTGAGCAAAATACCCGATACCCAATTCTCGAACCCGAATTACCCGAACCCAGACCCGAAGTATCCGAACCCGAAATACCCGATCACAATTTTGGATAGTGATTGTAAAAACCCGAAATTAGTTTGGGTAATTCGGGTAATGTTTTCCGGTACCCGAACTACCCAAATTACCCGAAATATCTCAAATATTTGCTCTTCTATTCCTAATACGAAGACATGAAGTATTTCAATGCCATATAAATATATTATTTGGTATGAATTAATGTAGATTTATGCTAATTTGATAATTGATTTGTTGGTAATTGATATGAAGACATGATGTGATTTATACGACTATTGTTTATTGCTTTAAAATGGTACTTGAATTCTTCTAAAATGGTTGGTTGTGTCAATTTCGGGTATATCGGGTAAAACCCGAACCCGAATTATCGGGTACCCAAAATTTCGGGTAATGTTTTTTTAGGACAAAAATCGGGTAGCAATTTTTAATACCCAAATTTCCAACTACCCGAATTACCCGACCCGAATTTTTCGGGTAACCCGAATGCCCAGCCTTAGTCTCGTGATTTACAGCTAAACTGTGTAATTAGTTTTATTTTTTATCTACATTTAATATTTTATGCATGTGTCCAAAAATTGATGTGACGGGGAATCTGAAAATTTTTGGAAAAATTTTTGGGAACTAAACAGGCCCAAAGCAAGATAGGCATGTCCAACCTATCTCCTCTTATGCCACCACATGTTTGCTTGGGTAACCATCATGGACTCTGATGACTTACAAACAACTTATCGACAACATCATGAGTACAGGGTGTACTTGTAGAACTTATCCATATTTATTATATAATATGGTCGATGCAAGGTAATAGGTAAATAGGTTTGCTGAAAGCGAGTATAGCAATTTCCATGTACACTAATAAATGCAAAGAGAATATAATGGTATGAAAAGGCTGACACATCATGAGTTAAGCAACATGAGTTCATTTTTCGATGTCTTGCATGCTCTTGTTGTATAGCTTTGTAGTCACGTTTAATGTAATGCATTTATCTTTAAGTGTTGTATAGCATTGCATGACGTTACGTCACAAAGGAGAGTATCACAAATATGAGAAAGTTGATCACGGTCAAGTGTTATTGAAACAACTCATATGGTGATCAAAAGGAATTCAAACTGTGCTTCATGTCTAATTAGCTATCTTCTAGTGAACTTAAAGTTTCAATCTCTAAGTTCATGAGAGAATTAGCTCATACATTTCATTCCTTTACTAGTAATCTATGTGTGTGCACTGATAAGGGGAATTTCACAAACTCGGTCACGTTACTTTGCCCCTATATTGTATTGCCTTCTTTGGAAAGCTCAAATTTTGCTTCTTCCTTTTTTGAGTCAAAGGATTGTGCACAAGTTGGAGGAGCATGTCGACTACATGGGTCTTGGGTATCCTCATCAAAGCCAAAGCCTACACCCTCAACAGAGGGTGGACTGGGCCAACTGGTCTTAGGAGACGGTCTAGGGGTGCCTCACCTCACTTCTGCTTTTCTTCTTCCTCTTTTTGTTCTCCCTCTCCTTTTGCTTTTTCTTCTACTTCACCTTTGTTCAAAACATGTAGAGTGGGCTGGGGGGCCCCCTAAATTCGTCCTTACCCCATAAGATGTTCTATTGTGTATTTTAGGTTGTTCATATAGTATCTATGAAATATTCGACAATATATATCGATTGTTGCCACGGTATCATGTGATGTTCTTTTTAAATTTCTACTACAGAATACTTGACATGTTCTTTTTAAATTTCTACTATTTGACACGAATGCTATGGAATATTATTCCTTTGAATCCAAAATTTTATTATCCTAAATATTGAGCCCAAAACATTTTTTGTGAAGATGTGAACCTTGAATATTTCCCCTATTTAATAAAAAATATTCTTGCTTCATAAGAAAAACATTTTAAAAAAGGTAAATTATTTTTTAAACAAGTTATTGTAAAAACAAACACAGTTAGTATATCTGAAGTTTAATTCCAATGCAATTTTGTAAACTATGTTTTTTTAGTTTCATACAAAATCTTATCACAGATTTGCCCTTTTCCAATCACCCACACTCCTCATTTCATACATGATCAGAGGGCTACATGCCTCCAACTAATCGGATCATACATCTCAATCGAAATGACTACTCCCTCTGTCTAAAAAATAAATGCACTTCTGCAGATGGATGGGAATACCGAATATACAATCCTATGAAAAGGTGTTGAAGCATGTAATGATTACACTTTGAGAATAGAGAAAGTGGTAAAGCCTACTAAACTAGGTTGTCTCATACCTGATGGCAACTTATTTTGGAATAAATTTTAAATACTAGTGCCCTGTTCGTTTATCTTATAAGTCATACTTTTTCAGCACAACAAATCAGCGAATAACACTTACTCCCTCCGTCCTATTAAAAATGTTGTTTTTTACTTTTAGACTTCTTGTTTAACTGTTCGTCTTATTCAAATTTTTATGCAAATAATAAAATAAATAAATAGTTATTAAAGTATCAATAAAATAAGTCAACAAACTAAATAATATTTATACAAAAAATTAAATAAGACAAAATGGTCAAACAAGACGTCTAGATGTCAAAAACAACACTTTCAATGGGACGGAGAGTCGGTAAGAGCAGTAGGTAACTAGGAGCAGTATGCACACACGTCATCATGTCGTTCCCTGCTTTTCTTCAGGGAAGACAATCAAAATGTGTTACAGCGTCGAGTCGCATATCTATACATATTTGCAGAACGAGAAGTCATCATTTGTAACTCCTCGATACAACAAAGAACGTAAGGTGAAGCTATGTAGGAGAACCCAAAGAATGGCGATACAACACAGAAGGAACATAAAAGGCACCTTCTTTGCTAAGGAAAAAGAGAAACATATACCACTGGCGATTTTACAAGAGAATGCGTGCTTCAGAGTGACCTGGCAGAGATACACAGCACAGCGTTAGGAAATTTCATAGGGATAGCGTTGGCGTGAGACCAACATGCAAGCCACGAAGTGTTTGGCACCTGAAGCTAGCACGCAGTTCATGTGAAGGTGATTATCCTGTCTGCTATTCTTGTGCGGCACAGAGGGCACTCCGAACAGGCAAGCGAGCAAGGCTTGCACACTGAAAAGGAACACCGTCCGTTAGTGAAAAAATGCAGTATCAATGTTGAGCAAAAGTGGCACGTAAACACAGGTGAGTAGGCAGCTTACAGCAAAAATGCCGGCAAGGAAGCAATACTGCAGCAGTTGCAGATTCGAAGCAAACTTTGCAGACATGTGAGTTGCCATCTTTATCGCTCAGGGGATCAGTGTCCTTTTCCTTCATCTCCTGAATTTTAGCCTGCACACAGAAGAAGTTATTAGGTTCACAAATCACAAGTGACACGTAGGTTGTAGCTCTTGATATCAGCAATCCAGAAGCAACTGTCACTTAAGAGCTGGATTGCCACCACCAATTGAAACATAAAAGATGTCTACATCTGACTACAGATTACACTCAGGCTTTACAATTCAGCAACAAGACAGCTACTGAAATACGCATACTCTCTTCTGTACACCAAGTTATGTTAATATTAGTTACAAAGGTGCCACTGCAGCACCGACTGTTGGACCGATTGGATCTCAGATTCAGATCTGGAACTACCAGAGGGCAGCTTGGCCCTTGGCTGCTTGGATTGAATGGAAATGCAATGACTTGTTTTTTTACAATGACACTCCCTTACTCTTTATAGGCAAAGGGGACTCCCACTTGTTACAGCATATTCTAACCACTAAAGTGGATGTTGAGCATATTCCTAACACTAGGCTAGGAAGCCAAGGAAAGTAAAAGTGCAGGAAAAGTAAGATACAAGTGCTTTAGCACTAGGCTTATCTATCACCGACAATCTACTTTCAGATTTCCAGAGCCAGCTTTGCATGATGGACTTAAGTTATATGGAGTTGATAGCATACACTACTTCAAAAACTAGCAAAATATACATGTAAACCAAAAGAATGTATATACCTTCAGACGAACAAGAAGTGGTTCAAACTCCGGACTTCTATGTCCTTCTGTGCTCAGTGACTTAACAGAATCATCTGAAATTTGCTTCTCAACTAGAGCAAAATTCTTTTCACCTTTGTTTTCCTTTGTGCCATTAGTTATATCAGCTAGGTTAACAGTTCGATCATCAACATTCAAATCAGATATGCCTAAAGCCCCTTTTTTCAACTTAGCAACAAGAACCCACATGCCAGCTAGATCGTTTTCCAAAGATAGTTCCTTTTTCTTTGCCTCGTCAAACTTTTTCTTGTACTCCTCTTCGAGAAACTCCTTCTCTGCCAAAGCAGCTTCCAAAGCAGCCTCCCTCTGCCTTCTGGCCTGTAGCTCCATTTTCATGTCCTCTAAATCGAGGCTCCATGTCCCAACCTCATCCCTGCCCCTACTGGTTGTACGGCCCTTTCTACCATGAACCCTTGAATGTGCCATCTCCTGAGCAACTAATAACTCTTTTGCTTGCTTTGCATTTAGTACAGATAGCTTTGTAACTTCTTCAGCCAAATTCTTAAGTTCAACAGCAGCTGAAGATGCCAATTCTTTTGCATATGCAGCTTCCTCACTTAATTTATGGTTCTGATTGATCAAGTCACAATGTTCCTCAGTAATTTTCAGATGCTCGAATTTCAGCTTTTCGATTTCAGCTTCCTGCCAAAGTACATCAGCAAAGTTGGTTGACTTAAATGTCAACAAGGCAAGCATAAAACACAAATAGTTGCTTATAGCCATCTAAAGAACATGCATACTATTTCTATCAACTAGAAATTCACGAAGGATGTAGCAGAAACCATTAATATTCTATGTTCCAGAGTATGCCAAATTGTACAGGTAGGTAGGTAAGGGTCTCGAATACACAAAGTGAAAGAACAGGATTAGTAAAAGAACCTTGGACTGAAGTTTAGATTTCAAATCAATAGCCTCCTGCTGTGCACAATCAGTCTCCTGCTCAGGGAATATATCCACTTTTGCTGAGAGTTGTTGCTCAAGGCGAAAAACTTTTTCTTGTAAATCATTGATTTCCGCATTCTGCAATTAGTACAACTTTTTGGATCAAACTTTTGTCATCTTGAAGAATTTAAATTGAAAATAGAAGTGGGGAGAGAGAGGACCTTCTGCTGTAGCTGCTCCTGGAGAACACGATTATCAGCTGACTTTAACTGTCCCGAAAAAGCACAAACAATTGTTAAAACACCATTTCCAGGTATTTGAGTTTGATGGAATCACAGTAGAAGTTCAAGAAGATTACCTCTAACTCAAAAGCCTTCTCACCGCACTGAGCAGTTAGTTTTGTAATAGTCTGTTTTCACAAAACCAAACGCGTTAGTATTGAAGAGAGAAAAATTGCAGGAACCACTAAGAGGGGCATCCATATGCTGGACATATCACCTGCTGCATATCCACCATGGATGCATTAGCAACTGATGCCTCACCACTTTCCATGATTTGTTTTTCCAGGGCTCGCATATGTCTTCTCTTTTGCCGGATTTCACGCTCTAAATTCTCTATCTGTTATGAGGGCAGCTCCAACAGTGTTAAAACAACTAGCTCATAGAATATTTTTATTCATTAAAAAGAGAGAGAATGATAAGGTAGCTCTTCAAGAAGAGCTAAGCTCACACACTTATCTATGATTCATGAGTCCATGCTCACATGTTTTTCTATACTAGCATGTCAGGTTACTCCATTTTTATCTTTTTTTTAAGTTCATATGAGCTAGCAAGTTGGCTCTATTATTGAAGGTGTCCTAAGAACATATGCGAATATTATGAGCAACAGTTCAACACATGTTAAAATAGAGTGCAGAACCCAGTTATGTGGAATGTTATATTTTGCCTGCCATGAAATTGAACACAAAAGGCTTATTCTCATGCATGTCAGGAATGCATATAGCACTGTTAATCACTGGTTCCTCTTCAAATGGAATGAGATTGATACTGAGCAGAAGGTACATAAACCAATGTTTTAAAAAACGCAATTAAACTTCGTTTAATCTCGATTAAACGCTAAACGGAGGCCCAACGTCTCGTTTAGGGCCTAGGCGCCCAATTAAACTTTGGGCGTGCCAAGATGCTGCGTCTACGCGCTAGGCAGCGTGTAGGCGGCGCGGACGCGTGAAAAATCGGCGCTAGGCGTCGCTGGTCGGGTGGGCGGCGGCCGCGCGCGCGTGGAGAACGCGAGCGGGAGAGGGCACGCTCGCGCGGGAAAAAAGCGCAGGCTGTGGGCGGGCTGCACGCGGAAACAGAGCGGGCGGGAGGGATCAGATAGGTATGGAAACTACTCCTTTCCTTTCCTCACGCACGCGAGGCCGTGACCCGCCGCCACTCTTGCCGCTGGTAGCGAGCGGAGCCCCTGCTCGAGAAATCACACAGCCTGGAGAGGGATCGAGGCAGCACATCCAGGTGTTATTACTTAGTACTTACTACTAATCTTGCTCCCAGCAAGAGGTATGATCACTGTTATTACTTCTAGTTATGTTATTAGTACTAATTTTGCTCTCAGCATCACAAAAATAAAAAAACCAAAAACGTTTAATCAGGTTTAATCTACGTTTAAACTTCCTAAACTCTAAACCTTAGGCTAGCGCACGCCTAGCGTCTAGCGTTTTTTAAAACATTGACATAAACAAAAACAATACTGAAGTGTAAGGGGAATACTTGGTCCTTTGTTCCTTCAGGATCATCTATGGACTGTTCGATTAGTCTTTTCAGCGAACTGGTACCAAATGCGACCTCCCCAGCGAGCATCTTAATTTGCTCAATCAGTAGATCCATATGATCTGATGCCGTGAATCCCGCCTGATATTCCAAGCACAACAAGTTTTAACAAATAATAATTTATGAATTAGCATGCTCGCTGTACAATAAGATCCACTTTTTAACATGCATTGTTCTGTCCATTAATTGTCTTTCATAAAACCATATTCAGTAGGAAGTCACAACCAAATTTTAGAGGCTACTGAGTATAGCACTACAACAATAGAGAACACCTTACAAAAGGAAACAAATATTGCAAAATTTAGCAGAATGGGCAGGTTATATACCTGCATTGAATCTGCTGCAGAACCAGTAACTGAAGAATGTTCACCACTGCCAGATCTTAATTGATTGATCTCATCTAAGGAGTCTGGTAGGGGGTCTTTTGTGGTGCCCTCATTTTGGACAAGTGTAGAACTATCTTGTGAAGTGCTTAACTTCTGAAAATACAGATAATTCATATTTCCAAATGAAACAGAAGCATGAAGGAAGAATATATACAAATGTGTAATGGTAGGGCAAATGATACTTACATCTTGCTCGCTGACAGAATTGTGCCGCTGATGACCATCTGTCAAGGCAGGAATATTGTTTTTGGTGGAAACAAGTATCAACTTGGTCAAGCGTTGTATCCTGCTCATTAGAGCAGCTTTCGCTTCCTCTTCCTCCTCCAGACGAGACTGCATCTTGACCTGACCCTCCTCCAACTATAAAGATAAAAGAAAGAAAAGTACTTTTCAACCAGTTATCAACTTACCAATGCAAAAAATAATCGACAGTAAATTTTCAAGGAGCACATAACAACTTAATTACAGCTTTATTCTGCAGTTATAACAAACAAACAGAACATACCTGCTGACGTAAACTCATAATTTCTTCGTGGCTGGCACCACCAATCATTCCTCTCCTTAGCTGATCGAGTTCTTGCTTTAGAGAGGATATTTCTTTCTGATACTTCTTGATCAATGATTTCTCATCAATTATCTGGGCAGTCAAGATCATTATGTCTTTAGTTTCATTTTCTAGAATAGTGGTACAGGGAATCAGTTTTCTATGCCTAACTATTTACCCGATTGCGAGAGGCGTAAATTTCAACACGTTTTGCTCTGCTTGCAAATTTCAATGTATTATGGGTTTCTTCCATGTTACTTGATGCTGGGGTAATTGTGCAAATTAGCTGCATAAGAAAAATAATTGTATCAGCTGACTACTTCGGAAGATTTCAGTGTTTCACTTCAATGCTCAAACAGAACGGAATGAGTTCCAAAAGGAATGACTCCCAGAGAGGCAGTTGTAAAAGTTAATACTTACTGAGACATGACCATGGCCACTTAATGATGATTGTAGCAGACGGGTCAACTTAGAATCACGATAGGGTATATGTGTTGCCCTCCCTTCGCTGAGCTTGCCAATGACCTTTGAACCAAAAGAAATGAAGCTGCAAATGAGCACTTGTGTCCGACAATAGAATCAAGCTAATCTCACCACATATTCTACCAGCTATTTTCCATCCTAAGCTCAGCTTCAATTTTGAGACAAGTAATAATTAATTATACAATGGTCAATGTCTTCAAAGCTGCTGATAATAACCGGGAAACCAGCCATTGTCACAGGTGATTGCCAATGAGAACTTACTGTTCCAAGAGTTAAAAGGCTCTTGTTAATGTATGACCCTTCCCTTCTTCTTAACCCTGTAGTCTCTGTCTTCGAGCTCTCAGAGCCAGCTAGATCAATCAAATTCTAGAAAATGAAAAATGTGTAAAAATGATATTAGAAATCCAGGGGAAACTGGAAAGTGGAAACAGAATGTTTCTTGGACCAGAACAACGTACGAGCTGTGAATACATGACCCCATCATACTCATCACCACGGGCGCTGCTTTCAATCATCTAAAGAAGAACACAGATATGCTATGGGTCAGATAAAGAAATACAGCATATCACAAATGTGGGTTTTTTTTTCCTCAAACACGCAGGAGAGCGACATATCTTTGTATTAAGAAAAAGGGTGAGAGAAATATATCACAAATGTGGTAAATAAATATGACACGGTGAATCCTGGAACCCAGGAGCATTTGTGGCATAAGAAAAAAAACAAATGCAAAACATTTGCAGAACTTCAGTAATCACTAAATGCTGAAATAAATTATGAACTCACCAATGTGAAAATAGTATGACTTCGGCTGCTAAATAAGTTGAAGTTGTTAGAGCCAACATGCCGATGTTCTGTCATGTAACATAGTATTAGTTATGGTGTAAAACGAGGTCATGCCACTTTGTTGTACAACTGAAATTATGTCCTATGTTTCAGGAAAAGAAAACAGCATTCCAATAGTTAACATCAATGAAGCTCTGGATACTAAAAGAACTAGGTAACCAAATGAATAACGGCATGGAAAAGGATAAGTCATGGATGGTCAATTTAGTATAGTGGTACTTGAGAACCTTAGAAATCAGAGTATAAACAGGTATTATTTTAGTATATACTTATTATGGACGTCATTGGGATTGGGAGGAGAGAGTCGAGGGAAGCGGCGGCGGAGCTACAGTACCCGCGCGCTACAGTGCCGCGGGTACTGTTTACGTCGGCGAGAGGCAGAGGACCGGCGGCTAAGGCTGTGAGATGCGCTGGGAACGCCGGCCGCGGGGCTTCGCCCACGGCCGGCAAGAGAGAAGGTTTTTCCTTCTAATCTCTTGCTTGATTAGATTGATACATTTCCTCTCCTTATATAGAGAAGAGGTCTTACTTGACCCCTAAGCAAGCGACTAATTAACCCTAACGGGCTAAGGCCCAATAGGCCCTTGACTCTTCTAACACTACACCCCACCTAGACATGCAGCTCGTCCTCGAGCTGCAACCTAACTCGACTCTGCTAGACACAAACTTAACACCTAAAAACAAGTCTTTTACATCTCGGCTTATTTTATTGACCTTAAATAGACTACGACTCTTTATTTTTGACTCCTGAAGATACGGCGGACACCCTCCGCTTGATGAACCTGTACGTATGTAGCCACCTGGATCCCATGGAGCCCACCGGAACGAGAGGGGTGCACGGGTATAGCCACCAGGAATTAGTCGCGATAGCGACCAGCGGAGACGTCCTCGCGGCGGCCGGTGGCGGAGCACGGCAGCGCTAATTAAGGTCCGCCTATGGGTGGCCACACACCCGCGTCCCCAAACGCTGGCGCTGTAGACACCGAGTTCGCCACCCGAGGTGGCGATGCCACGCCCGATCTCCATGACGCAGCGGACGAGATCGGGACCCTCCATGTGGCGAAGCGCAGCCTGGTGGCGAAGCAAAGGGGCACGGGGCACAGGCACCAGCTGCAACCCACGCATCTCCCGCGCCTGCCGTCGCGCCAGGAGTCCACGTGCTGCAGCCTGTAACCGTACCGCCGCCAGGACCGCCTCCTGCATCTTCTGGCGCATCTCCTGCAGCCGCTGCCGTGCTCGGAGACCGCGCGCAGCAGCCTGCAGCCGCACCACAGCCGACACTTGGTGAATAAGCATCGGCTGCGCTGCGATGTCCTTTCGCTGCTTGATCTGCTGTGCGGTGTCTGCCTTCGCGCGGCGAAGCACAGCTTGGAGGAACTGCGACGGGGTGCGGGGCTGAATTAGCTGCAGATCGCACAGCCGTCGCACTCGCCGGCGCGCCAGGAGGCCACGCGCCGCCGCCTGCAGCCGCACCGCCGCCGACACCTGGCGCGCAAACGCCGCCTGACGGCTCTCCATGGCGGCCAACCATGCGTTGATGTCGGCCAGCGCCTTGGCGAGCTGATCCCACAGCGGCTCATCGAAACCTGGCATCTCCGATACCAGATTGTTATGGACGTCGTTGGGATTGGGAGGAGAGAGTCGAGGGAAGCGGCGGCGGAGCTACAGTACCCGCGCGCTACAGTGCCGCGGGTACTGTTCACGTCGGCGAGAGGCAGAGGACCGGCGGCTAGGGCTGTGAGATGCGCTGGGAACGCCGGCCGCGGGGCTTCGCCCACGGCCAGCAAGAGAGAAGGTTTTTCCTTCTAATCTCTTGCTTGATTAGATTGATACATCTCCTCTCCTTATATAGAGAAGAGGTCTTACTTGACGCCTAAGCAAGCGACTAATTAACCCTAACGGGCTAAGGCACAATAGGCCCTTGACTCTTCTAACAATACTTCCACAAAATCAATAAGATTTTAGGTTTTCAAAGTACAATAATTCTGTTTTTTTTCCAAGAAGTTTCACATTGTGTTTGAGAATAGTGGGAGTACTAGTCATAGTTGAGAATATTCAGACAAAGAGTCTATTAGCATATCAGTAAAGGATACTGTGCATTTGCATGAGTAGCTAGAACTTCGATTGGTAATATGGTATTTAAACAAAACCTAAGATTGTAAGGCAAGGACAAAGAACTTATAAGAGAAGAAAATCATATGGTTCACAACCAGACTAAAAATTTAGAGAAAGCAGAATAACTAGAAGCGTGTATCTCACTGAAACATGTTTCTGGAGTCTAACCAAACCAATTAGTTGACAGGCTGATAGAAATGTTGAAAGAAGCCGTAAATAAAGATGATACAGGAACTAAAAAACTATTTTATGAGATATTAATACACTATACTTACTGTCACCTCTAACGGCCACAGCAAGAAAAAAACTCGACCCGCGGAGGGTAAGACAGCCCCAGGGCATTGGATTAAGAAGAATACCTCACGCAGGTCAAGAAAACCTCTGAACCCTTGCCCCACTCATACACAGCGGCACCGTAACCCATGTGAGTATGTGACAACGACAGCGTGGGACAAACACAACGACCACGACCGGGGCTAGACCTTAGACCTGTGCTTTGGCGTAGGACAAATGAGGGAATTTTTTTAATCCTAATTCCTAACCTTAAAATTCGCTCCCACAGGGAGTCGAACCCAGGACATGAGGAGCACTACTCAAGCTACCTAACCAACTCCCCTGAAATCATTCGCTAGTAACATACTAGAAACTGAGAAAGATAATGCAATCACCTTCACCCGCTGCAATAAAAGAAAGAGCGTGTCCTGGAGACAGAACTACTTCTTCTTTTATTCCTTCTACATAGGTTCCCTAGAGAGAGAAAAAGGAAGCAATCAGATAAGCTCATAAACAAAATAGTAACTACAATTGATAAAGCTATGAGCTTTCTTTGCATACACTAAATTGAGCAATGTAAATCAACAAAAAAACAACATAGGAAGGTTACATATGAAAGACATTTTATGATATAATTCAGAAAAATAATATAATATCAAGCTAATCACTCTCAGAACCAAATAGCACTCAACTATAAACAATATCCATTTTGACTTCACAGATCACAAATTTGTACCAATGGAAGGTAACAAACTGCATAAGATAATAATTCTGATTAAAACACTAAGATTATTTTATCTAAGAACAACTCAGATCAGTTTTGATATATTGCAAGTTTGCAACTAAAACACTCAGTTAAAACTATTTGACAATTCACTATATCAGTATATCATGAGAATGCAACAAAAGATTCTAGAGATTAACCTGTGCATCCTCCCGCACACGCAAATTTTGGCCAGTAGGATCAAGTAGATCATTTATCACCTGCATTTAGATATCCAGATTGAATCTATCCATATGGTACAAGCTGAAAGGGCATAAGAATATAGATACCCTTGCAATAGAATATGGCATCAATATTTTGCTTAGTCCTCAGAGACTCAGTAGTAACAAATATGACCATAAAACAAATGCTTGGCCAGTATTTGTACAGCACAACCGCAGAACAAATATAAATTGCGCATAGCTCCCTTCGCAAAACAAAATTGTGCATAGCTCAAAATTTTGTAACCAAACAAACAAAAGGGATATATGACTAAGTGGAAGTGTATTCTGGATAGAACTATCAAAAAAGGACCCTTTTGTCAAGAACCAGGCCAATCGAGATTTCAAGATAAGAACAGATATGGTGAGTTGAGCAAAGGTCGTTGACTAATCAAATAAAGTAAGACCAAAGGTATGCCTTGCAAGAAATTTATGAAAATGATTTTTTTTTCTTTCAAACTGGCACAAGTAGAAGTAGCATACCTCATTATAGATTTCAAGGTACGACACACGGAGCAAAAATTCTCTTCCAGGACTCTGTTTATCAAGATAGTAAAAACAAAGGTTGCAGTCAAATAATAGCCAGAGTAGATGATGTGAATGTGATACAGGGTAGAATTGAGCACATGGTACATTTCAGAAAACATTAAGATTTACAAGAAAGTAGGATTTTTAAGAACGTATGTTATTGAGTCTGCTCATATGAAACTTTGTAACCACAACTTCCAAGTTGCATAAACACACTACACGCCTTGCTTGGGTAATACACAGTGTTCTAGCTTCTAAATGATACCATTCAGTATTATGGATATACACACAGGAATACACAAGCAATGAAGAAGACACCAGTGCAGATTTTGGAGGTATTCTTGTGTCAAAGTGTCCGTCCATTTAAACATTTACAGGAAACATGCTCATTTGAAATAAAGACATTATGACTTCTGAGCCCTGTTTTCAAGACGTCCGATTAATCGCGATTAATCGCGACTAATCGTCCTGGACGGTTTTAGCAACTCGACCAGGGCCTCCGACCAGGCCAGACCGTCCAGGAACCTGGTCGTCCGATTAATCGTCGTCCAGCCGCGATTAATCGTCCGTCCAGGCTGTTTGGTCGTCCAGCCTGAGAGTGGGCTGTATCTCAGAGTTGGGCTTAGTAGGATATGTTATGTTTTGGCCCAAGCCCATTAGGGTTTCTCTTAACACCCAACCCCTCACTCCCTCAGCCTCTCACTCAAGTCACAGACTCACAGGTCGACAGACCCCCTCACTCCTCTCACCTCTCACCTCTCCCATCCAGCTGCAGCAGCCAGCTGCCTCCATTGTTGTACTGCTGCACAGCTGCCCTCCCTCTCTTCCTTGCGGCTGCTGCTGCTGTGCTGCAGGCGCAGGCCTGCAAATCCAGTGAGTGTGCAGGTCCAATCGTGCAAGGGAGGAAAACTGCACGACGAAGATGAGCTCCTCCTCCTCAGGTCAGTGGCCAGGTAAGTGGCCAACTGACCTATCTAGACTCTAGAGCCTAGAACATGTAGTATATTAGTGTGTGTATAATGTATATATATATATATATATAGTTATATATATCAGTATAATATAGGGGACCATCGGGACGACTAGGGTACTCGTCCAGGGTCGATTAATCGTCCTGGACGACGACTAATCGTCCTGGACGTCCTGGACGGTCCCCAGGCGTCCAGACTCATCCAGCCGTCTTGAAAACAGGGCTTCTGAGTTAGGAAAATAATCATAAAGGATTACTAAGTATTATTCAACTAAAGCATTTACTGCCATACATCTTGGATCATGCCGAAGACATCCTTGATGGCTAGTGGGATTATTCCAGGACAATTCTGGTCACCCTGAAAAAAGATTAGGAAAAAAACGGGATCAGAAAAATAATGCTGCCTTAAAAAATCAGACAACTATATATTTACCAACATTATTCATGAAAATGAATATGTCAAAGTCGCATTCAGAAACCATATTTGCTATCGCTTGCAGTAGCAATTGTAGAAAATATCTTGAAAGTTGCAATGTGCTATAGAGAGGATTCAGGAGTCCGGATCCCAGCAGGAAACATGGACATACCAAAAAAAAAATCAATCCGCGGTGGCTAGATAGCCCCGGGTATTCTGGCTTAAGAAGAAGATCTTCTCACGTAGATCTGAGAAAACCCCCGAACTCCTGCCCCACCCATACACAGCAGCACCGCAGCTCCGTGAGATGAGCTAGCCACAGACCTATGCTTTGGATGTGGGGCAAACGAGGGAGTTTTTTTCCCCCTTGGTCGCTGCAGCCGAAGCCACAAATAAAGAGTGAGTCCCTTGGGAGTTGGGACTCGAACTCTGACCACCCCAAGGGGAAGGTAGTGAGCCTGCATTGACCACTCAGCCAGGCCGTTCCCAAGAAACATGGACATACAAACTACATGCTTGTATAGTTATGGCTTTTTGCTTTCCTATGAAACTAGCTTGGTAATTCTTTCAACAGATTTTGAATATGAGAACTTACATGCATTGTGTGGGTCTTCCCACTACTAGTTACGCCATAGGCAAAAACTGTCCCTACAAGTTGGTACAAAGTTGCATTTAGAAATGGCGCAGATGCATTGATAAGTTAACAGCTCATTATACAAGGTAAACATTAATTCTTAACAAATGCTGGTAAGAGTAAAATGAATAGTTAGGAAGAAAATGTGCACCATTAGTTCATAATGATAAGAGTAAAATTACATGTTTACATGTGAACATAGAATTCCCACAATATATGATACAGTATGGTATAAGTAAATGAAAAATCACGATAAGAAGTGCTTTCAGATTAATAAGGCATGGCAGCATACCATAAACTTAAGATGATCTAAATAAGACAAAATTAGCATACCATTTATGCCCTCCATAGCACCTTTTACAACAGGCCGGGCTGCAACATCATAGACAGCCTCAGTGGTTGTCGAAGGCCCAAAAACTCTATCTGAAAAAAATAAGTAAATAGTTAAATAGGCATTAATTACCAAGCGTCACCAAGTTGATATAGCAGATGAACACAACACGGACTATATGATAATTAATACACATGTCGAAGTTAAATACTGGATTCAGACAGATTAATTGACTGCGATTAAGTACATAAATTATAATGGACTGAAAACATCAGTGCAAATGTTTAGTAACAGCTATAGGGCATAGCCATTGGCTTATCAAAAATAAATGCTGCTACCATTTTTTTTCTCCTCTGTTCAGCTCATGCATCAACTTTCCATCTGTGACGATTGCACTTGAGCCTCAGCTCACTCAGCACCTCAGACCTATCCATCGTCTCCTGTTCATGTTACGGGATAATCAAAAGGGCCATAGAAGACCGCATAAAGCCTTGTTGATTCTGCCAAGTTTTAATGCATCTTGCCACCAGATCACAGTTTTTTTTGCAAATGGCACATCTGTAGCACCTTCGGACTCAGTGTTTAATGCTTCTAATGCCCAGCAGGTGATCATACCTAAAGACTATTGCAAATATCTCTGTATACTTCCTCAGAGAAATATTTCCATACTTGCAAACTCAGTGGTAACTTGAAAGTTTGAAAAGAAACCATGATGCAGCAAGCCAGCAATCAGTGTCTCGGAATTTCAATAAACTACAGGAATCTGATGTACCCACTTTGGCACAGCCACATCTCGGGGTCATGGGCTCATGCCCACACGCTCCAGTAATGGCATCCACTGGAAGGATCTGACCAACCCTACGCTGAGCTATGTGTAACAGTGAATAATGGCATCCACTGGATGCATTGTCTGGTTGTCGCACTGACTCATTTCATGCTGACCTGACATTGGACAAAGTATACTCCAGAGTCCGGACTGTTCACTGTACTCAACATGAGTTGAAGTATGTGCACATCCAGCATATTCCTTTGCAAGCAACAAAACGGGCAGAGTCCTAGTAGACCATGATAACAACTTGCATGCATCTCATCTGTGAACACAACTTTCAGACATGTCGTGGCACAACTTTCAAACATTTAAGAATCCAAAACAAATTGGGCTGGCCGCAGCTGAACCAATACTGCCAACATGAAGTTTGCTTGATCATCCCAGGCAGTCAGAATAACAAAAACTCATGGGATGCTGTATAATTAACCAATCAAGAACCAGCAGCAAGCACACCTCTACAACAAGCTTGAAAGGGCATGGGATGGTGCAAACCTCATAACAATGACTGTTTATTAACTACAGACTTCCACAGACAGGGGTGGATCTACAGGGTATGCCAGTTATGCAGCGGCATACCCTGCGATCCCAGGAATTCATACCGTATATATATATGTGCTTTTTTGGAGGAAAAAAAAACTGGCCGCTAGGCGCGGGCTCGCACACAACGCGTCAGCGCTCCCCAAGTGGAAGATCATAACCACATGATGGGAGGCCCACGTGGCCCACGAGGCCATGCAGCCATGCGGTCCACGTTCAGGTCTCGTCGTCTCGGCTTTTCAGGCCCGTTCGATCTTGCGTCCCAACTGCCACACGACCAAGCCACGTCGCCGCACCGCCTGACCGTCGTGAATTCGTGATGCCTAGGCTGATGATCTAGCAGTTTTCGGCTCCATCATCCATGCTATGTCATGGATAGATCAAGTGACGGACGGCCACAGGTGCACGGCCGCACAAGAGGTGGAGGCAGGGCAAGCGGCGAAAGCGCCACACGCTGGCACGGAACCTCGTCGTCTCGGTAGTCGCCAACTCGCCATATACTGTGTTGGATTGGTTTAGGTGAGATTCAATCTTTTCTATTCAGCATCTTCCGCTCTTCATCTTTTCATAGAAATTTTTTGTTTACTTAATTTCATTGCTTTTCGCTACCATCGTAAAATTATCCTCCATACAAGTACAGCAAGATCAGGGATTTGCCCTAACAAGCAGGGACATTGCATGGTAACGGCGGCGGCGGCGGCTGCTACTTCAAATCCTTTCTCTGAGTGTAAATCTCTTACTCTATTTTATGCCTATATTTTTGAATCACCGGTATGACGTTTGAATTATTTATATTGTATTTGTGGATGTTTTCAACTTAATTTTCGAATTTAGGATTTATCTAGTAATTTAGTGCATATATACCGAATCATGTTAAAAAAATTCAATTGTTACCGAACTGCCAAATGGTTTTACCGAATTGCATATGGAAACTTTTGGACGGCATACCCTGAGTTAAAAGCCTAGATCTGCCACTGTCCACAGAAACAGGCGCTGTTTATTAACTACAGACCTCCACAGAAACAGGTGCTTTCCAAAATTGCAGACCAGGACCTAAATTTGGTTTCATCATGACGCCCAATCAAAGGCCATGTGTACTAATTTCAGCTGTGCATTAATTGTTTGAATCCATAATAATTAATTTCGGAAACCCCAAATCAAAAAATGCTCAAGGATGAAATTCCAATGCCTAAATTATCCAAATCCCCAATCCCACCACCTGCATTGCCCAATTGAACGAAGGCGGAACTGAATGAAGGCTACTCACCATAAGCATAAGCCGTTGCCGGGTTGTACTCGCACCGCACAAGCCGATCCCCATCTGGATACCACGAGATCTCGTCGCCCCGCTGGAACTCGCGCTCGCTGCAGCCACACCAAATCCAGCTCAAAACCAGTTCAAGCACTCCCACAACCCTACTCACAACGCCTCGCATGCAGATCCGCGCATTCCTTCCGAGATCCCCACCTGAGCGGTCGGAAGCGGATGGTGACGGAGATGCTGTCGCCGGATCGGGAGGTGTCCTCGATGACGAGCTCGTCCGCGCTCGGGAACGGCACTGGCGCGAGCGCGGGGGGCGCCGGCGCCGGCGCTACAGATGAGCTGCGGCGGCTGGGGGTGGTGGACCTCGTGCTGCCCCCGCCCCCGCCGCCGTAGAAGCTGGAGTTGACGGAGGACGGGGACGAGCGCGGAATGAGGCGGCCGGAGCTGAAGTACGAGCTCGAAGAGGAGGAGGACGCAGTGGGCGGGCGGCGGTGCCCCGCAGAGAACGGCGAGCTGCTCCGCCGCGAGGACGACGTCGACGGCCGCGACGACATCGCGCACGGATCTCGCGGAAGCTTCGCGCCCCCGTGAGGCGAACGCCGCGCTGTCCTGCTGCAGCAGAACGGGAGGAAGGGGAAGGTATCGGGAGGTCAGAGGCTTCACATGGCCTGCTCCAAAAGAGGCGAGCGGCCACGGCGTCGCGGGATTTTAAAGCGAGACCGAGACGACAGGAGGTGGAAGGCGACACTGCGCTATAGCCTCTGCTCCTTCTGCTGCCGTAGTGCCGTAGGCGGAGGGGGGTTGCGCGGAGCCGGGGACCGCCGCATCCACCTGGCGGCCTCAGTCACACTGACATCTGAGCCCCGCTCCGTTGTGGGGCCCGCAAGCCTGGAGGGTCGGTGGGCTCGGTATTTTGAACCGGAGGGACGGGTGGGGAAGTGCGCGTCGTGGGCGGGAATAACTGCGGCGTGTCTTGTTTCTTGCGGAAAATTTTAAATTTGCTTGGGATAAGGGAAACGTAGGGTCCATTGGGCAGAGAAGCAGCCGGGGCGGCGGTTAAAAAAAAAAACGAAAAGGTAGAGAGGGGTGAACACTAGCGTTGGCAAGTGTGGCACCGGCAGTCTGGCACGGCACCCTGCGCCTTTTCAGGAGACGCAAGCGATCAGCGATCCGCCTCTGCGGCGTCACGGTGTGGCTGTGGCACCACTGGCCGTCCTCAAACAAGAGTCGTTCTCCGCTCGCTAAAAAGTCAACAATGTTTAAATTTAACTAAATATATTTAACAAAATATTAATATTAATATTTATGATACATAATTAGTATCATTGAACAGATCTTTAAATATAATTTTATAATAAACTAATTTGGAGATATAAATGTTGCACGTTTTTCTTTAAAGCTAGTTAAAGTTAAGAAAGTTTGATCAGCATGTATTCTATGGCAACACTTTTAAAGTGATGGAGGGAGTAGGCACCAGACACGGCCGCTCCCGGCGCTGTGGTGTGGCTAGGGGGGCGATATCAAGCTGGCTTTGGCTTGGAAAGTTTGGCTCGACTTGGCTTGTTTTTCAGCTCGAGCTGGCTTCGGTAGCTCGTGAGCTCAAATTAGACAAGCGGATATACCAAAATAAATTCCCATAACTCAAGATTACATAGAAATTGAACAATAATCAAGTACAAATCAAGCAATAATAGGCTATGAATCTCCAAATCTAACCGTAATCGAGCAAACAATTGAATCCAATTGTCCAAATATACCACAAATCAATAGTGTCACACAAACATATCACATATCAACCAGGCAAAAGATCAAATCACGCATAGCGAGGTTCGTAGGCCCTCTTGCGCATTGAGGTACAAGAGTTAGTGTTGATGCGGTCTCTTCATCGACTTTCTCGCCTCAATGCCTGGCATCGCCAGCGCTGGCACAAGCAGTAAGGCAATGGACGACACAGGGGAGGGGGCTACTCCGTGGATCTACATATGGTGTAGGAAGGTACATCCTCCGTCCCTAAATGTCTGTCTCTAGAAAACCGTGTTTCCCTCACAGACACGCTTCCCGAGCGACCAACATTAAGGGACGGAGTAGTAGTCAAGATAGTAGCCTAGGGTGTCATGCGCCCAATAAAAGAGATGTTGTGATGATAGGAGGCAGCGGGTAGAGATGGTCTCTTAGATCCTTGAGGGCACATTTGGAGGGGCTCCTCCTGGCTTCAGCTCCGGCACTATAGTAGTATTTGTAGAGGTACTGTAGCAGAGCTGGGAGAAGCCCCAAATCATTAGCTCCTCTGACTCCTCTCTTGTCCAGTTCATTTGCAGGTGGAGCCGGAGCCGTTTTCTATGCTGCTATAGTGATCTATAGTCCCAAACATTGCTCTACAGTACTCTGGGAGCAGGAACCAGAGCCCCTCTAAGTCGCACCAAACGGGGCCTGAGAGAGAGGATATTAGAGAGAGGGGAACACTAGAAATGGTTGGGTGAGGGATGAAGACCTGAAGATAAGTCAGCAACAGGCCTACTACACTCAGGCCTATGGTACTTAATTTTTTATGACCTACGGTGACATGCCTACTCAAATGGGAGGTCAGACTTTAGTTCCACCACCTCAAGACTACACCACAGCTCTAGCTACAGCTTCAGCCACACTCTCTACTCCGGAGACATACACTAAGGGCCGGTTTAGTTGGCAAAAATTTAGCAAAATAACATTGTAGCAAATTTTGTTGTTATTTGGTAATTAGTGCCCAATCATGATCTAATTAGGCTTAAAAGATTTGTCTCGTCCATTTCGTCTAAACTGTGTAATTAGTTTTATTTGTTATCTATATTTAATGCTTCATGCATGCGTCCAAATATTCGATGTGACGGGGAATGTTGAAAAATTTTGCAAAATTTTTTGCAGCTAAACAGGGCCTAAGTCAGCTATGGAGTCTATCTTTGGTAGCTTGTCCGGGATATCAAGTATCTTTGCTCCACCTCACTTTTTAGGTTCAACTTCTTATCCAGGATCGAGCTCTCAGTTTCAGCAGGGGCACGGGCACTACACATTGGGAAAATCCAACATCAGGTGGGGCAATGGTGGTGATTGGTGAGTGATCAGTTGTAAAAGCTCGATCAACACCTTTCTTCTCTTTTTTGGCTGAGTTGATGGCAAAGAGAGAGAAGAAAGATTAAAGCTTCAAGATTCGCATATATACTAGTTTGTGAGTTGTGAGAGTTGAGATGAGCTTTACTGTAATATCTTTCTGGGAGAATCTTGTAATATAATCTATCTTAGTTTTGTGGACTTGAGAACATTCATGTAATGAGTGTTATTGTGTGTGATGAACATTTCATTCGTGTAATGATGTTATCGTTAGTGTGATATGCATGTTTGCTTGGTGCAGTGTTTGTTTCTCATTTGTTGAGTGTATATCATGTCATATTACATCGCGTATTATCTCACCCCACAAATGCAATGATACAGGGGAAGGCTTTCATGTTTTAATATGTACAATTGACTTTTGAGGCCATTTCATGAATTTCATTCATATGCATGTATTAAGCGGGAGCCACACATATATCATTGAACCTTCATTTGCTAGATTCATGAAATTCTTGAGTACAGGTCAAGTGGTATTGATTATGTATCTTTAATTCTTGAGATAGATATGCCTAGACCTGAGTATTTTGCGGACCGGGCTTGGTTCGGGCTGGACCGAAAAAAGCTCTGTTATTTTGGGCCGAAATAATCCCACCCATGACCGTCCCAGTAGGTGAGTCAGGCCTATTTTTTCGGGTCGAGCCCAGGCCTGGGCGGGCCGCTCACGGAGTTTAGAGTGTAAAACAGCTAAAATAAAAATTTTGGGCTGGACTTGCTGGCTGGGCCTAATTTGCTCAGGTTTAGGTATATTGTACTATCAAGAGGAATGCAATGCTAAGTGCTAGATGTGGCCTAGAAGTGGTCAAAACTAATCCGAAGTGAAATATCCAGGTGATTCGCACATTTGAGAAAAAATGTTTGTGAGCAGGGCTGGCAAATTGGTTATTTGGCAGCCTTTCTAGCACAGCAGCTAGCTTGTTTGAAAAATCGGCTAAGCCAGTTTTTGTCAGACAGAGTGCAAATGGCTAATTTCTGTGGGAGGTCTATGTATACCCCCCACGGCATTGGCTGGTTTCTAAAGCTTTCCCACGTCCATATACACCAGCAAAGCCTCAAGAGAGAGCTCCCAATTCACTCTTTGTGGGACTTGAGTGCATTCAGCCAAATCCGTTGTATTGGAGAGCTAGGTGTCACTGACAAGCAACTGATGTTGTGGTGTGCTGCCGAAAAATTTTTGAGGGCTTGATCTTGCCTATGAAAAAAGGAAAAAGATCATCTTACTAAAATGTAGAAAGAGGTCGCTTTAGACCCAGCTAGAATAGACTTTGGTTGGGTCACTCCCAACTTCCACAAACGAAGACGTACGACTTATTTAGAGGCCCGAACTACAGCCAAACAAACCCCCGCGTCTCTTTGTTTGGTTTGCCTTAATCTCATATTTGCATTGCATAGTTTCACATTTATAGTGAGCTTCTACTTGTGGCTTACTCGGTTATGATTTGTTTGTGGGTGTAGGTTCAATTGAGCAAGTTATTGAACTCCCAAAAGAACCACCAAGCACCTTGGACTGGAGAGGGGAAGTGACGAGGACATAACACCTTCGAATACAATCATTGATTATAAGGTGAACTCATTCCTTCATTTGCATAATGATAAAACTAAGAATTGGTTTCTACCTAATATTGGTATTTCAAACGTACTTAGGAACAATGGTGATGAAGTGACACGGTTGATAAACAGAGGAATAGTGGTGCTAAGATTGCAGGGTTCGGGTCTTTTAATCTGAAGGCAGATCGATGTGTCGTGCTCCACCAAAACAATAGTTATCTTGAACCTGACGGAATATCAGGAATCCTGCCCCTATCAGGAAGGGTGGAAAGCCAAAGAGGTAGCTAACTATATTTGCTACATTTTGCCGTGTACTTAGTAGGAGTATTGAGAAACCGGCTAAGTTGTTTTTGCAGTAGTGTCCCTTTTGATCTTTGTTTTGTAGGATAATTTTTGTAAAAGCCTATTCACCCCCTTTAAGCATTGTTCAGGTCCTTTTAAATATGTATACATGAGTATATTATAATTGTGCATCGCCGTGTTTTTTCCCTCTCTTTACGTTACACATTTATATTTGTGGAATTACTTTGATGTCGTTATGTTCCTAGAATTGCCATAGGATTAGAACTAGGCTGCAAAAGTTTATGCGTAGGATACAAACACTATTAGGTACGAGGGGTAAAATGGGCCAAGTGATAGGTTTTAATTGTTGCGAGAAATTTTAGATTAGCCCAATTTACACTCTCTTTTGGGCATATTGATCTTTTCAGATGGTACAATAAACATAAGAGTTACAACTAACTTAAGAATATAAAATTTACAACAACTAATAATATACAAAATTAAAGATCATAATCTAGATTGATGAAGTCTTGACTCTCGAAACATGTGTTGCAAAAATACTCACCACAACTGTTAAGGTTTTAATTAAATGCACATTGAAAATATACATAGGTGCCATGCAAAAAGGGAGAACTATGAATATGATAAAAACACATATATCAATGAGACGATGATTAATAATTTCGTCATAACTAGATAGGGATTAGAGAGTATTTCTATAATTTATCTATTAGTTGTAGCTATTTAAATATGAACATCTTGTGCTTATATCTTCAACCTGTGTGAGAGCACGGGTTAATGGACTAGTTCCCATCAAATCAACTGTAAAATCTTGAGTGAATTCCGGTACAAGCATACACACGTGGGACGGGATGAAACGGGCATTAGAACTCGACACGCAACGTGGTTGTTGGCGAGTCGTCCTAATGCCAAGACTCAAGCTCTGTCTTTAGTCATAATTCTCAGAACCAGACATGGCCATATATCTGATATATGTGGGCTACACGCGAAGATGCCATCGCCAATCAGACGTGTGGACGTGTGGCCATTTCGTCACAACGTCCTCTAATCTGTTGTCACCTCACATTCTCACCGAACAAAAACTGTACCGTCATGTGTGCCCACTGAATTCACTGTAATAAAGAACCGAACATGACAATGTGCAGACATGAAGCTGAATTATGATAGTAGCGTAATTCTTGGCACTACGATTTCCACACTGGCGCTGGAAAAATTGGGAAAGAATAATGGATCTTGGGCACATGGTGCCAACCACTGGTTGGTCAAACTCTGCAATCCACCAATCCTCTACCGCTGAAAAAAAAAACTGCTGCAGCCTCTGATGGAGAGTTCCTTCCATAATCCACCTGCGTCACCCCATTTAAGTAACCTCAAGTATAACACTAATTTAACCTGGTAGGTAAGGACCTATGCAATATTGAATTATGCAGTAGACCAGGACAACTGCGTATCACAAATCATATGGGGCTGCTGATGAGATCGCTGCCAACTAGGCCAACACTAGCATCCAATTTTTTCAAACTGACACCGGAACAAAACCAGCAGAGTAATGACATGATCAGCAGGTTTTGTTTAATCACCCTGCAAGGGAGGAAGCATGCGGCAGTTTTGTCTCTGCACCCACTGAAAATTCCCGTCCACTGATAGAGGCATGTTTGTAGGGCGTATGTGTCTCATCTTCTTTTCCGTAAAAGTTCAAAACTGAACAGAGGCAACCGTCAAAAGGGACTAAACAAAGGAAAGGCATGGGTTGCTGTCAACAAAACTAGATTATCTCAAGAACACTGTTCCATGTAGGAATAAGATTCTTCGCTAGCGTTTGTTTGGCACTGGGCATGGGTATCCATCACTTCAGATTCAGTGGCCAGGAGAAGAACATGGGGAAAAAATAATTGAGTGCAGCGCAAGAGACGTGGTGGGCCTTTGAGACCTTGGCTTGGAGCCAGGTGAAAGTCCAAGTTTGGTTTTAATAACTAATGACATTAAGTTGATAATGCTATTGTATCAAGTGAAATGAGTTAGGCATAAGCAACATACGTGATGAAGGAGTATGTGGCATAAAGTGATGGCCACAAGATCACAAGAGGTGGAGATGCACATAAAATGATGATCATGGTGATCAAGCATGAGGAGATGGACATGGAACGAAGGATCTAAGAGCGTAAGGCAAAGGTATAACCATAGGATTTTCCTTTTGCCGGTCTAAGATGAGTAGAGAAGTGATTGACCGGGCTTAGGATACATAGCCGACTATCAAGAGGGGCAATCACGGTTAGCTCGGGAATCAAGTGTCACTAGATCAATGTCTTGAGCATTTGCATTAGGATCCAGTAGAGAGCTAACATAACGCCTTCAAAAATGTTTGTGAAATGCTAACACACATGCACGTGATGGTGTACACTTGGTGATGTTAGCACATTTACTAAGGCGGTGGAGTTTGAGCGGTAGAGAGGGGTTTGTGTTCGGCGGGATTCGGCGCTTTTTGAGGAAGTGAAACGCCTATTTTCTACTGCGCCGGAGGCGGAGAAACGAAGACGTAAGTCCGGTGTGTTTCTCACTGAAATACAGTGACCGGATGCTGGACCGGATGCGGTCCAGGGTAGACCTGTGCGTCCGGTCAGCTCAAGTCGAGGGCTGAGGCGCAGCGCGTCTGGGTTTGTGACCGAACGCTGGTCTGGCCTGACCAGCGTGTCCAGTCAGTTTACCTGGGCGCAGAGGAAAGGTGCGCGACCAGCGCGTCCGGTCCCTCACGGAACCGGAGCATCCGGTCGGGCACCCAGAGGGGTAGAGCGTGGCGAAGTGCTGATCGGACGCGTGGCGCGTCCGGTCGCGGTGGGAGCTCTCTGGACTCCGACCGGACGCCGGGTGCAGCGCGTCCGGTCAAACGCTGGAGCGCGTCCGGTCACGGCAACGGCTCCTTTTGACGCGCACTGTTGCTGCTTGTCCTGTGGTTATAACACCTCGGGTGTTATGGTTGCTAATTAACCTGCCATGTCATCATATTGCATCGCAAAGCATCCATGATTAGGTCAAACCTGTTATGAATTAACTAAAATGAGTTTACCTTTCTAGGTTGGATGTGCTTCTCAGTGGTGTGATTCGAATCGAAAACCCTAAATTTTGAATGCCACCGCAAAATGCTTAGTCCATGTCCTGCGTAATTTGAGGTGTGTGACTATGTTACACACTATGTCAAGTGTAGGGTATGAACTAAAATACAACACATAAAATGAAGCTCCAAGTTTGAGTTTGAATTGGAATCCAAAAACTTGTCACGAGTTTTCCGATTCGAATTTAAATTCACATTTGGAGAAATATTAAAAGATTTTCAAAAGTTAAATTGGTCAACCAAGAGTGGCATTTGGTCAACTATGATAATTGACTCAATGATGCACTTGGGTGATGGTTTGATCATTAAATAATCACCAATTAAGGTAGCAACAAATTTCAATTGGAAATTCCTCCGAAAACCCTAAAATTCAAAACTCTGGTTTTACCCCTTTTGAAATAATTTAAAATCTAAGCAAAATTTGAGAAAAAGTTTAAAACCAAGTTTGTAGAACTTTTCAAGGGCTACAAGTTTGGTGTTTTGAGTTTTCAAAGTTTTAGTGTAAAATGTGGAGCAATTTTGAAAATAAGCAAATTTCAAATTTGACCTCTTTTTATTCCCAAACCCAAATTTCAAAATGGAGGTAGAATTTGAAAATGGTTTGAATAGAAAAGTTGTAGGTCTTGGTTAGATGTACAACTTTGGTGTTTGGTGTTTTTGAAGTTTCAATACAAAATCCAACGTAATTTCTAAATTACTAAATTTTCAAAAAGTGTCCTCTTTTTATTTCAAACTCAAATTTCAAAATCCAGTTTGAATTTGAAAAAGTGTTCAATATAAAACTTGTAGAGCTTTAAATTCTGAAGATTTCATAATCTTGGGAATTTTTCAAGTTGCTACATGAATTTGGGAGTAATTTAATAAAACAGTTTGAATTTGAAAAATTGGGGGGGGGGAGTGCTACAGTGCCGTGACCAATGGCAGCCGGCCACCGGCCGGTATGGGCGCCGGCGCGCCACCATGGCCGTCCAGGCCCTTCCTGCGCACCCAAGATCGCCAGCGCGATGTCGTGAGCCTTCCAGTGCTGTCACCGTGGTCGTGCCCTATTTAAACCCGAGCTCGTCGTGGAGCTCTTTTCTTCTCTGTTTTGCCACCGCCGCTCGCCGCTGCCGCCGTTGAGCCGCCACCAGCCACGCAAACCGCACCGTCATGTTTGCCTCACCCTCACGCACCTCGTGGTCCAACTGCTCTAGCCCTTTTCCCGCCCAAATCGCCGCACCACCGTTTCTCGTTCCCAACTCCGGCGACCGAGCCGCCTCACGTGGCCAACACTCTCCACCGCCTCCCAGCGCCTCCTTGTGGCTTCGCTGCAACCGCTGTGAGCTCCTGTTGCTCCCCGTGCTTTCGTTTTAGATGCTACCGTAGTGGATCGCCGGGACGCCGGTCACCGTGACCACCGTTCCGCCATGGCCGTCGGGAAGGTCTTCCCGGAGCTGTAGCGTGGCCGTTAGGTGTTGAAATGGATTCGCGGTGAGGTGTAGTTGGTGTTGAGCAGCTTGGTTGGGCGACCGACGCCGTAATCGCCGGCCGATGGCCGTGCGGACATGGCCGGGTCACAGGAGAGAGCGAGAGAGACGGAGGAAGGAGATGACAGCTGGGACCGGGATGTTAGCGAGAGAGAGAGAGAGGCGAGCGCGCGGGCGTGGCTAGGTTGGGCCACGTTGCTGGGCCGCGCAGACGCGGGCGCGAGCACGCGGGCGAGCCGCGTGGCTGGGCCGAGCCAGAGAGAGAAGGAGTCGGCCCGAGATGAATTTTTGTTTTTCTTTTTCAAAAATATGAATAGTATGAGTATTTGTTTATTTCGTTAAAAATTCTATGGAGCTCCAAAAATAGTGAAAATTTTTGTGTAAGCTTTTCAAGGTATAAACTAATTAGGAAAAATGTTAAATGCTAAATTTGATTACTTTTTGCAAGTTATTTAATTAGTTCAATTAAATATTAAATGCAACTTCCATGAATTTAAGTAATTAAAATATTAATCCAAAATTCATGAAATTTGTTTTGATACTGTTTTAGGCCATGATTAATTCATAAAAAAAGTTTAAGCTCATTTAGATGAAGTTTGATCTAATATTAATTATGCCCTAATTAATTTAATGTTTAAATAAATGTTAAATTGGTAACTTTAAGTGTTGTGTGCCCTTTTGATTGAGTGATGACCTTGGATCACTAATTCTTGGTGATCTTTGGTGCCTTAATTTCATGATTGAGCTCATTAGTAGTATGTTCTTTAGAAGGTGGTAGTATCGCTTAAATTATCGCTATTAGTTAGTAGGTTTTACTGTTTTGCGACTGTACCACGAAGGAAAGTTGTACTCAAGTCATAAACCGTGGCATATCATCATCAAGCATCATGTTTATCATCGCATCATGTTGAAACATGTTATATGCTCGTGTAGTTCCCGCTTTCGAAGAAGTCGACGTTGGCGAGCAAGTCTCTGGAGAAGAGTTGTCTTCGGTGGGTTCCGGACCGGAAGTCGGAGTCTTTGAGCCTGAGTTAGCCGTCGCGTCAGAGCAAGGCAAGCCCCGGTGCATTTAAACTCTACCTTGAGTTTTACAAATCTTTATTATTTATACTATGGTTTACTACATTAAGTAATTAGGAGTTGAGTGATAACCCAATTGCTGCATTGTCATCCTTGATTATTGCGATATCAACCTTGATACCTGTTTTACTGAAAATGCGTAGTATGCTTCGCTATGCTTATGAGTTAAGCTTTTTAAATGAATGTTTACATGGCCATGACGACATACTTAATATTGAAATATGAGATTGAACTTGTAAGATCGGGCGGGTGGTTTGGCCACTGCTAACTTGCATTGGGAAAGGAGTCTCAATGTAGTGTTTCCGCCTTATCAGTTAAGGATCGTACGTTATTGGCCCTCGCGCCTTAGAGTTTTTATTAGTACTGGCCATGTACCCATGTCGGGTAAGCCTTACTTTGACTATTCCATTACGAGAACGTCTAACCTCGCACTGGGAGTGGAGAGATGGCGAGAGTAGCGTGTACCCTCGGGGCTAGAATTGGGCCAGGTTCGAGGAGTAATGTGCTCTCGGGTAGCGATGGACACGTTCTGGTTTTGGGTTACTCGGGAAAGAGTTGATATATGCAAGATTCGGTTCTACATATGTCGTGTGGTTAGGAATCCCCAGCTGGGTAAATGAAGCGGTTCGAATCGTCGTTGCTCCACGAGAAAGGAGTCTTGGCCTTGCACCAACATCGTAGTTAAGAACTGGAATTGAAAGAGAATGAGAAAGGTCTTGATGAGAATTACTTTGATCTAGATTAGGATCACTTAGAATTAGGTAATGAACCATCAAGGGTAAAAGTAAAATAACGAAGGTAAGAACTTACTTTAGTAAGTTTTTCTGCAAAAGAAATTTTGATTCTTAAATACCCGTACCTTAATTCCCTAAAGCTAGCATGCCCTTGTAGTCTTTTTCTTAGTCGGGTAAGTCTTGTTGAGTACTCTCGTACTTAGGGTTTGTTAAACCCCTTGTTGCAGGTGTGGTTCATGAACAAGTCTGCTTTGAGCCTTGTTGCATGACCGTTGTGGCTGAAGAAAGTGACGACAAGTAGACTGTGTGGCCTCTGGGCAAGGCATCTCGTTTGTGTGGTTGTAATAAAGTTACTACTGATACTTCTCTACTACCGGTTTGTAATAATGCTACATAAGATTTGAAGTTTGGAAACTGTGGTTTGTAAACTTAAGTTATTGTAAGACTTTCGCTACTTTACTCTGATGGCATTTTGAATAAACTGTTGTAATATTGTAATACTCCTGTGATTGGATCTTGTTCGGAGAAAAGCATGCCTTTTAAGTTATGAGGAACATAAGTACGGCTATCAGAGGTCATTATGACGATGACAGGTACATGTGGGCCATCATAATTAGGAGGTTCTGTGACAGTAGTGACGTCTGGTCATCTCGTTTTTAACTGCGTCGTCCGGTAACGGCTAGCTGCGTACCCCTTCGCTATAAATAGAAGTTGGCCGAGGTTTGGGGGTATCTCTTGCACATTTTGAGACCTTGAGACTTCCTTTGAGCTAGAGAACAACCCCTCCACTCATCTCTTTGCTTGGTTGCATATCTTGAGTGAGATTGAGTGAGATTCAAGTGCTTTACTTGAGAGTTGCATTCTAGAGGCACTTGATCTTCGAGTTGCTGCGGATTTCTTGTTACTCTTTCGTGTTTCCCGACGCGGTAGACGGCTTGGAGCAGCGGAGGTGATTGAGCTCGCAATTGTAGATTGTTGGAGCCCTCACCAAGTGTTGTAAGGGGTTCTTGATCCTTCCCCGCGGGAGTTCGTAAATTGGATACTCTAGTGGAGCTCGTGGCTTGGAGGATCCCCATCTTGTGTGCGGTTGTACGGCGCTCGCCGAGGGCTCGACTCTTGATAGTCGATTAGCTCGTGAACCGACAAGTGGGTGTATCGCCACAATGGGGAGTAGCTTGCCGGGAAGCAAGTGAACCTCGGGATAAAATCTTGTGTCATTCTCTTCCCGAGGATTTCTCTTGTGTGATTGATTGATTGGTACTTCTCATCTCTACACGGCACTCGAAGCTCTTCTCTCGCATTACTTCTTGTATCTAGCTTGTAGTTGTTGTTGTGTTTAGTGAATAGCCTTGTACTAGACTTGTGTAGGTGGCTTGCTTAGTTAGTTAGAGCTAGTGCATTTTGCTTTGCCACCTTTTTGTACTAACACGTGCGGTTAAGTAATTATTGTAGAAGTTTTAATTAGGCTATTCACCCCTCCCTTTAGCCTATTTGGACCTTACACCAGGTGAGGGAACGACGTGCTCTGGCCTCGAGTCTAGTGCATGGGGCACGGCCCATGGGCCCTGGGGCCAATTGAGACCAGTGGAACAGAGATGAGCTGAAGAAAAACCATGCGCGGCCTTCATCGTGAATTGGCGGCCTGATTGACAGAGATTCAGCACCGGAAAAAGTGAATATGGATCCAGGATTCACATAAGCTCCACCATGGATCTACAAGAATATGTTTGGCTAATGCTGCAGCTTCATATCCACGCAAGGGCATTTCAGTTGGAATTGCCTGTTTTGCCCTTGGAATAGGGCCCACCTGTCAATGTCTGAAAAAGCTTCTTCCCAGGCCCACCCGTCAGCTCTTTCTTCTACTTCCTACAGTTCAAAGCAGAGCAGAGCACGCGGCCATGGTGGGGATGAGGGCAGCGGCGGGGGGAGTGGCACGCATGGCCAGGGGCTCGCCGGATCTAGATTGATGGCAGCTGGGAAAGGAGGGCACAACACATGGAGAAGCCGGAGAGGATGTGGAGCTCGCCATGGACGCAGGCCTCGAGGGGCGTGCTGAGCGGACAGCCTCGGGGGTGCGCGACAGCCGCCCTCGGGCGGGCGCGCGGCCGGCCAGGGAGATCGTCCAGCCAGCCCAGAGGCTTGCGCGGCCGGCCTGGCGAGGGGCACGCGCATCCATCGGCATCGGGGGCACGACTAGCTGGCCGAAGCGACGAGGCAGATGGGGAGGCATGTGAGGGAGGTGCTCCTTGGCCATGGCGGGCTGGTGGAGAGAGAGGCTGAGGCCAGGGAAGAAGAGAAGCGTCGGACGAAGAAAGAAGGACGAAAAAATTTAGATCGAACTAGTGTATCTAGTGGCATAGGTGGGTAACGGTGTGTTTGGTCTGAGGAATGGGGTGGTCCATCATCTTCTCACTCCTCACTTTTTATATTTGGTTTGTGGAATAGAATGAGTTGATCCATCACCACACAATTCCTCACAAGCTAATAATTAGTATATGCACGAGGAATGAGTCTGTTCTACCAAAATTCATGGAATGAACTCATGATATATCACCTCATGATGCATGAGGTGACTCCACAAACCAAACACACCCTATTTTTTTCTTAACTCCACCAAACTTGAGTTGGTAGAGCACCTTTGAGGAGCTATAACATTTTGGTGGATCTAGACTGTTTCACAAATTTTTTATGAATTGGAGCTACAAAAAATAATGATTCTGGAGCTGCTGAATCCCTAGCAAACAAGCTCTAAATAACATGGTGTACCTTGCTGTGGTCATACATCTTGTTCGCTTGAGCTTATCAGTCAAATCAATCAGTCATTCAACAGTGTTTTTCTCTCACAATAAATCTACAAACAGTACTTTCAGCCATAGCTTATCAGCCAAGCGAACGTACCAATAAACTCATAAAGTCATAATGCACTACAAGAAATACCCTTATACGTGACGGTTTAGTTGTGACCTTTCAAGAAATTGTCGTAGAAGCCCCTCATCTGTGACGGTTTGAGTACGAGCCAGGACTGACTCATCTTGTATCCACTCCCCGAAGAGACCGACTCATCTGGCCCTCCCTTATCCGCTCCCGAGCTAACGCAGCCGCTCCTCTTCGTCCCCCACGCGACTGGCGGCCTCGGCGCAACTGCTCCGCCTCCGCGCGACCCCGTCCTCACATCGGCTTCCGCATCCGGTGGCCGGCGCCCTGGCCCCTGCGGGCTGCGGCTGTGCCCCCTGCCCCCGGTGGCACCGCATGGCCGCGCGGCTGCTCGGCCCCGCCGCCGTGGCCGCGGCTCCGCCCGCCGCCCGGTGACCCGGCCAGGTGGCCACCACCCCGGTCGCACCGGTGTCCCTGCCGCACCGGTCCCCTGCGCCCCAACCTCTGGATGTCTGGTAGGCGACAGCGGCAGCCGGCAGGTGAGATCCAGAACTCCAGATCCCTACTCCCTAATCCCATTCTTCCACTGCCTCAGATCTGAGTGTGAGTTGCTATGATAAAATGAAAAACATATGCTCTGTTTATTTGGCAGATGCATGCTTTTAAGATTTTTATTAATGTATTATTGAAGATGTTGGTGGCTAAACAATTGGGAACCACATATGATTCTATATACCGAAGGGGGTGAAATTGTAGAGACATAAATGATTGATAATTTGTTGTCAAAGGAAACCAGATTTTTTTGAGAGGATTCTTGATGATTTGCTATTTAACTTGACTTAATCCAGAAGCGGTGTACATCTTTGTTCAGATTTGGTGAATCCCCCTCCCCCTCACGCTCCACCACTCATCATGGACTCATTTAGGTGTGCATTCATCTGATAAATGCAGTGAGAACCCACCAAAACATTTTTTTTCGTTATGCTGATTTGGTTGCTGTTAATCTCTTAAGGTGAATATTACAGTAGCAAGTTGGTCTTCCAGTTTTTCATGCCGGTTCATGCCAAACGGAGACTGGTTGTCATTTTGAGGCCTCCTTGTCAAGCTACCTAAAAGCTCTGCTGCAGGTGCATTTTCATCATTTGAAGTGTTGAACTACTATAGGTTTTCAGTGCACAGTGTTGAACTTTAAGAACATTCAGTCTAGCAGAAGCATAGGCAATTTTCAATCAATGCAGATTTCAGCCCCTGTCATTTTCCAAATACCAGCCATAGCAAATCTGGCAATCACACTTTTTCCATGTTACTGCAGATGGGTCTGATTAATTATTTAAATTTACGGATTACCTTAGATACTCTTTGAACATATGGGATGTTGGAGGACAGAAGACGATCAGGTCTTACTGGAGAAATTACTTTGAGCAGACTGATGGGTTAGTTTGGGTTGTTGATAGTTCAGACATAAGGAGGCTTGATGATTGCCGTGCTGAACTCCACAATCTCTTGAAAGAAGAGGTATGATATTACCAGACCTCTAAGCTATGGTGATGAACTGGATATTTCATTGTAGTTCTATATCTGTTGTATTAAAAACATTTTGGTCCTTCAATGCCATGGGAATATTACTGATATTTACTGTTTGGTATTTGAATCGAAATGATAGAGGTCACTGTCGCCTGATCTGGTACAACCATATCATGGAAAAGATGGTTTTAACTTTTTTTCTTAGCCTAAGCTCTCTATGTTGATTATCATCTATTTTTGATGTGACTGCTATTGTTCACCTTAGCCATTATACTGATGCACTGAAATTGACTATTGTGTTCTGTTCATATATTATCTCTCCTTTTAGACTCCTGAAAAATGACTCCAGGAAGCTATCATATTTTGTTCTGTCCTTTCCATTTCCAAAGATCTTGCTGGTTTCCTATACGAACCTACTGATCCATTATCTATTTTTCAGTAATAAAGACCTACATCCACCATGCAGTATAAGTGGAAATTTCAAAGATCTTTGTGATGTACTTTCTTTGTTTTCTGCTGGGTGGACTATACTTTTGGCAATTTCTTGTTCAGGTTGGTCACTTGTTGGTTTTTCTACCATACGCTAGTATTGCAACCATCAGTTTTATTTGTTAGTACAGAGCTTGACTAGTGCATTCCTAGAACAATCCACTTTGATTGTTTCCTGATAAATAGATAGCATTTGTTTTTAGAATCTTTGCTCAGAACTAACTTATTTCATATTCACATTGATTTTCAGGTAGCTCCTGGAGATGCTTGGTACCACATCATGTGGACAACAAGCCAATTGAATTCTTAGAGATGAAATCTTAGTTCATATGTTTGTTTATTTTAGACTCCCTAGAGCTGAAATCTTAGTTCATATGTTTGTTTATTTTAGACTCCCTAGAGCTGAAACCTTAGTTTTATGTACTTGTTAGTTTGGCTGTGAATTGATTGTCCTCAAACTATAGGTGACAATAGTGGATATGCCAAGAAATGAAAAAAATCAATGTTTGTTTGTATGATTGGTGTATTATGAGATGTGTTGCATGTTAATGCAGTGATGATTTCACATTAATATGTGATGTTCTTTTTCGTCACTATGGTTTGGATCTGGGCTTGGACATGGGCTGAGTATAATAGATGGACAACTAATCCATGATGAACTCAAATGTCAATCTGTGATGGTTCATTGCATCACTATTGCCCTTTGATATTGTTGTGACCAGTTCATCCATGACGAACGAAAAAACCAATCTGTGACGATCCATTTCGCTCCAACAAATGTATGACGCGGAATACATGATGTTTTTCGCGATCGTCATCATGAGTTAATTGTGACGCATTTTCTCTTGTTTATGACGAAAATAAACCGTCATGTATAAGGAAATTTCTTGTAGTGATGCGTGCTTAGAGCATCTCCAACAGTACCCTAATCCCACCCCTCATCCCCATAAAACTGTCATATTGGGGGAGATTGGTCACTTTTTCTTCTCCAACAGTCCCCCAATAACCCTCCCTTTTTTTGGTGGCCACCAAAAAACACCCCATCTCCCCTCAAATAGAGGGGGAGTTGCATCTCCCCAATATAGTGGGCCCCACAAATAACTGTCTTTTCTTCTTCTCCTTGCCGCACACTGAGCCATAGCAGCACAAAGTTGGGAGTTTAGTGAAAGGTTACTGAACTTGCATTTGGCTATGTGTTATCCTCTAATTATTAGAACATAGTACTATCCTTGCTATATGAGACTTTATGTAGCAGTACTATCCTCCAAATATTGGTGAGACTGTATGGGTCTGCACTTCTTTTATTAGTGAAAACTGATCTGAAGTGATTTGTCCACTAAAGTGCTAGCAGTTAACATTAGTAGGTCCTGGATATGCAGCGTTGGTGATTCTGCACTTGGAAACAATGCCATGCCATCTCTTTTTATATCTTGTTTATGATATATCCTTGTGTGAGTATGTTTAATTCCATTTTCTTATTGTTGAACAAACTGTTATTGCATTTTCGATCTTTGGTCTTAAGTATGCGACAAACAAGACATCAGCAACTTATTTTGACGTGAAAAATATACATGGGTCAATTTGCTCCAACATAGGACATAATTTGCAATATGGGCCAAAATCACATATTGGAGATGAGATATTGGGGAACTGCAAAAGCATCTCTCCCAATAATGCAAAAAGTAAATATTGGGCTACCCCAATACCAAGTTATTGGGGGAGTTTTATTGGGAGACTGTTGGAGATGCTCTTACATGATCAGTAACTTATTCTTTTGTATCTGTGACTGTACGTAGGTACTCGTATTGTTTTCCATTGTTATATTGCAGTAAAATTATGTCGAGATTTGTCCATCCAGTGACCAGTATCAATGATCTGCACACACATTTTATTGCACTTGTAACTTCCCCGCTCTCTTGGTCCCGCCGTTAACTGTCTTGTACTCTCTGCTGGAATCAGTGCTAACCTGCTTCACCGCCGTCTTTGCCACTTGTCGCTCTCGCTCGCGGTGTCAGCGTTGCCTGATTGCGGTAGCGCCATGACCGCCGGGAGCCCCGAGAACGCTAGCTAATAACATCATCAGCCGTCAAGCAAAAGCAGCCACATGCCAGCATGCATCCCCAGCATACAGGAATCCTGAAGCAAGGAGGTGCCAAAGCTAGCGATGAAAACGGACGGAAACGGACGGAAAAACCCTATTTCTACTTCCGTTTCTATATTTTTTTGGCAGAAACGGGATCGGGTTCGGAAAATACGGGTTCGAAAATAGAATCGGAATATGCGGACATACGGAAACGAACAAATACGGACGGAGAGCCAGAAAATTAAATTAAGATCACATAATATAATATTCTCAAAGTATACATATATAAAGTCATGTAATAATATATACAAAGTTTAATATTCATTTACATGCTATGTACGTGAACATAACATGCATATTTGGTGATTCGTAGTTATATTAACATAACATAAGGACATGTAATTGTTGAACATGTTGAGCATAGATTGAAAACGGGATAAAAACGGAATAAATACGGGTCTATTCCATATTAAAACGGGATTACTCGGAAACGGACGGAAAACACCATTTTCTACTTCCGCAAATACAAAAACGGGATCTCGCAAATACGGAAACGGACGGAAAAATATAGAAAACGGAACGGGACAGTACGGGAAAAATTCCGTCCGTTTTCATCCCTAGCCAAAGCAGAATAAATGAATAACAGACAGGGACGAAGAAATAAAGACGACGAGGCCCAACGAACCGATCCACTGCTTCTCTGACCGGAAGCGTACGAAGCCATGAAGGCGTGGTCACGGGCGACACGGACGGCATTTCTCCTACGTGCAGTGCCCCGTCACTTTCCCGAGCCACTGCCGGACGTGGAAGAGAACAGCCGGAGCCTTTGGTAGGCAACAAAACCCGTCCTTCTCAACCACTCCGGCTGAAGAGGTCGGTCATAGATTCCCTTGTGTGCATAGCATTTGCCCGTTGCATACATGCTCCGATCCGGCCGTGCTTAATTAATCTGTTGAACGTCGTTGAGGCTGGTGGCTACCTCAAAACTCGATCCGTAGTGGCTAGACAGTCTCGGGTATTTCGGTTTAAGAAGACGATCTTCTTACACAGATTGAGAAAACTCTTGAATCCTGCCCCACTCTTACACAGCGGCACCGTAACTCTGTAAGATAAACTGACCACAGACTTGTGCATTGGATGTGGGACAGATGAAAGAGTTTTTTTCCTTCCTAGTCGCTGTGGCTAAAGCCACGAGAGTGAATCCCAGCTATCTAAACTGCAGGAATTTTTGCAACGATTTCGTATTGGCAATCTAAGCAATCGTGAAATTTCCGTGTTACAAACAGGGTTTTTGAAAAATCGCTAGGAGTGCGCCACTTCCAAGCCTTTGGATTGCAGAGCAAAAAAAATTATTAGCTCATCTGTTGATAATGGGTTAATCCAAAATACAGAAGTAGTACGTAGTAATTTTTAGCTGCATATTACCATATACTATCAAACTTTCCTTACACGTGAAGAGTACGAAAGAAAGATAGGGAAAGATGCTGGTGGACCGGAACTCTGGAAGGCGATGATGATCCAGTCAGAGTCAGTCCACCGTCCAGGACCGGCAGGGTACATATGTGCTGTAGGATTCGTTCTATTCTAAACCACCACTCACATTCGTCGAAACTCGGACGGCCTGGCAACGCTCACGTCGTCAAACAAGAGACTTCCGGTACGGCGGTGTCTGTCTTATCAGCCCAGTCACCAGTTTCCATGGCACGCACTAGTAGATGGGCTTCTTTCATGCTACCGGACCGAACGGCCCGCAAAACTGTATGTTCCGTGCAACGAAGGCCAGATCTTCCGTGCATTGTAGATTCAGGCCCATTAATTAAAACTTGATTCTAGCTTTCCGAGGGGAATGGATAGCGGATTAGCGGTGCAGCAGACGCTTGTTCACGCTGCACGGCCGCACGGGGCACCCAACCTGCTGGTGATGGGCTGCGAGCCTGCGAAAGGGAGCCAGAGCAGTCACTTAAGAATTTGTATACACAAAGTCATCTATGCATATATCCAAAATTTTAATATTTCAACGTTAAGGCGGTGTTTGTTTCCGGTTTTTAAATGCTTCTGCCGCCAAAAAGCAGGATACCAACCGAACATGTAGAACCAAAAGCTATTTCTAGAGAAACTATTGCTTTTGCGTGGTACAACTTCCATAGTGTCCGGTACCTACAGCTAGGGTACCCACCATCAACGATTAAGAAAAAACAAAACCGATACCCACAGACGGGACGAGCCGAAATAGCAAACGGGACGTCTCGACTACGTTCCGACTCGTACGAGGCCCGCTCGACGGAACGCCTCGACTACGTTCCGACTCGTACGAGGCCCACTCGACGGAACACCTCGACCGCGTTCCGACTCGTACGAGGCTCGCTCGACAAGGCACCTCGACTATCGGGAAATCTCCGACTCGCACGACCCCAGGTCGGACCGCTCGACCCACCTTATTTACCAACTCTGAGACAAAAGTCAGAGCATTTAATGCGACTACCCACTACTTCCTACCATCATGGCTACAACAGTAACCGGCGTGGAAGCAATGCCGGTGTCAAATCTCACTTTTTACTGCCCATCCCGGGATGGGAAGTGAAAATCTGTCACTATACGCACCATACCGTGCACTATTACGCCATTAATCACCCTCGAGGGAGGATACGACAAGGACCGTACCCCGCGATCCCGGGGACTCGGCCTTATCCGCTCGCCGTCGACTCGTCCTCGACCCGGCCTCGACCCATTGCCGGGCAACAAGGAAGAAAGACCGACGTGGCATAGGACTTGGAGTCTTTTCACCGTCTCGTCCTCCACGTCACCATGGTGTCCGGGGATGGCCGGCCATTCTCGGGGCATGTCGCTACAGCCACCTCTACAGGGATCGACAAAACTTCACCTCAAAGGTACCCCCGGCATCCCTGCCTCCTCTTACCCTATAAAAGGGCAGGCCGGGGCTCTACAAGGGAAAAAGGCAGAAGAACAACGAACAACAGACAACGAAACACTAGTTTCCATCCCTCCAAAGAAGATCAACATCTCAAGCAATCTCCTTTGTACTCTCACTTTTCCTTTGAGACCTGGGCTCGGTTCCCTCTCTCACAGCTTGTAACCCCTACGCAAGCACTTAGGTGCAAGGAAATACAATACTCTCTCCTCCCCGCTGGACGTAGGGCCTTCCTTTGTCCGAACCAGGATAAATCCCCGTGTATCCTCCTTGCATCACTATCCAGATTAGGGACACGCAGTATTTGATTCACTCGTTGGCTTAGGACCCCCGCGGGACCGAACGCTGACAGTTGGCGCGCCAGGTAGGGGACGCTGCGTGCCAACATCGTTTTCTCGCCATTTTTCTGGATGGCTGACCCCGAACGTCCGCTTCCGTTGGCCACGGTGATCTGGTTTGGGAGCTTGGAGTTCATGTCGCTTGGCCACGGCTACGACATGGTCCTCCTCCCGCCCAGGCACCCGACCGACGGGGACACGACCTCTCCCAACCTGGGGGAGCCCTACGCCGGTATCGTCGCTCTCGTTAGGCACGCGCCGCCAGGCGGCGGCGAGCCCAGCGCAACCGCCGTCATCGCCTTGCGGAGGGTGATGGTATTCCCTGACCCGACGCCTCTCAGCCAGACGCCGACACGGATTTCCTCACCGAGGATCTGTGTAGGATGAGCTTGGCTGAGGGTAAGATGCCGACAGAGAGTCCCATCGCTCTGCCGCCCGGCGCAACGCCGCCACCACCCAGTTCGATTACATCGGCACGAGGAACGACTGAAAGTCCTATGTTTGGTGTTGGTAATTAATGACAATGCCTAAGTACTAATCCTATGCCTAAGTTGTATGTAGCATATGAGGATTAGTACATTCCAAGGTTGGTGGCAAGATGGACATGGTGATCATGATGGCCACACTTGGATTTGGACGCAACCCTACGTGATCAAGGCAAAGGTATATGCTTAAGGGTTATGTTTTAGTAACCAAGACACCTAGTGGGTGTGGTTACATTATAGGATAGATAGCCGTACTATAAAGAGGGGAATGACGCGGCTATTGAACTCCTAAGTGCCTCTAGGTGTGCATTTCATATCATATGCATTTGGATAGAACTAATAACGCCTCGAAAAATGATTGTGAAAATGCTAACACACATGCACATGGTGATGATCACTTGGTGATGTTAGCACGTTTGCGAAGGCGGTGGAGTTTGAGCGGTAGAGAGGGTTTGGGGTCCTCTCTCCCTCCCGCCGAGCTTGCGAGGCGGGATTCAGGCGTTTTCAAGGAGATGAAACGACTATTTTCTACTACGCCGGAAGTCGGAAATCAAACGGAAATCAAACGGAAGCGAACGGAGGTCACAGTAGTGACCGGACGCTGGACCGGACGCGGTCACTATTTGACCGGACGCGTCCGGTCAGTGTCCAGTGTCTGCGCGTTTTTCAGTTGTTTGATCGGACGTGAGGCGCGTCCGGTCACAGGCGACCGGACGCGTCCGGTCGTCCAGGGAGCTTACTGGACTCCGACCGGACGCGGGCACTGTGGCGTCCGGTCGGTTCATCAGCGCGTCCGGTCGCTGGTTCGTTTTTGCGCGACTCAGTGTTGACCGGCGCGTCCGGTCAGTCACGGGACCGGCGCGTCCGGTCGTGACCAGCGCGTCCGGTCGTTGCGACCGGCGCGTCCGGTCGGCGTTTCGAAAAATAGCCGTTGCGTGACCGGCGCGTCCGGTCAGTTTGACCGGCGCGTCCGGTCAGCGCGATTTCAGCTGGATCTCGTTCCTAACGGCTATATTCGAAGGGGTACGTCTATATATACTCGTTGGCCGGCTCAAAGCTCTAACCCTTGGACATTTGACATACTTGTGAGCACTTTGAGCTAAGCAACTCCCCTCCCACTCATCTCTCTTGCTTCTTTGCATATTCGAAGTGAGATTGAGTGATCCAAGTGCATTTGCATTGTGAGATAGCATCTAGTTGGCACTTGGTGGTTGATTTGCTGTGGGATTCTTGTTTCTCTTGGTGGTTGCCGCCACCTAGACGGCTTGGAGCAGCTTGGAGGCGTTGGCAAGAGTTGGTGATTGTTCTTGGCCACCTTCGGTGATTGTGAGGGGTTTGTGCCTACCTCGGCGAAGCGCCAAAGGCAACATTAGTGAATTGCTCGTGTCATTTGCAACCTTTTGCCATTTGGTAGGTTCTTGTGGTGCCTTTTGAGAGGCTCGGTGTGAGACCGATTAGCCACCGAACCACGTGGTGAAAAGGGACACAACGGGGACTAGCGTGCCGGCAAGCACGTGAACCTCGGGATAAATCTTCGTGTCATCACTCTTATATTGTGATTGATTGACCCCGATGTTCGGTTGTCTTGGTATTCATTCTTGATCATATTGGTTGGCTCAATACTTCGCCCCTCGGTGATACCCTCCTATCTCTCACTTGTATTATTTTCTTAGTTACCTTTGCTAGCTAGTTAGCTTTGCTAGAGTAGCTCTTTTGTGTAGCTTGCTAGTAGTTGTTGTTGTTACCTTCTCGGTTTGACTTGTGCGGTTGAGTGCCATTACTAGAATTGTGAATTGGATAGGTGGCTTGCAAACACCCCGTAGGCTAAGCAAAACTCGCATCTCGCTATTTGTTGTATTGATAAACTTGTTTAGCTTGTCCTTGTAGAAAATTTTAAAAGGCTATTCACCCCCCCTCTAGCCATCAAGACCTTTCAACGACGCTTTCGTCAGCATTCCCATTTGGACTAGACCGGTTGCCCGGGCTTATGCTTCTTCTATAAGCACCAGCATGAGCGCTTACGAGGAACTCCTCGGACACCATCTATGCTCCACCCTCAACCTTGTTGCATCCACACCAGCTTTTGAGTACCCGGACTCCACGGAGACCCCAGAGACAGAGTTCCGTGCAACTGCTTCTCGACATCACGACCCTAGAGATGCACGACCTCAAATGCACCCGTTGTACTACTATTTTAGCGCTCCAGACTCTGACTCTGCCGATGACACCTACGACCCGACTCGCGAGTGCTTCAATATCGATGGAGCTACCACGTCGAATTCGTAGGATGAGGCAGCCGTTGAAGGAAGGAACACGCCACCTCAGGTCGAGCTCCCTGCCGAGCGGGATGAGGCTCAATTCCTTGCGGATCAAGGAATGCAGCTCGAGCAAATCCGTGAGTTACAGGATAGGCTCAACGAGGAACGAGAAAACTTACGCCTACTTCATCAAACCCTCGAGCAAGAGTGCGCGACACGCGCACATGGCGGAGGAGCTCGAGAGAGAGCTCGCGACGTTAATCGTCGCATCATCGAGGATCGGGCAGTCGAGTCCTTGGTTTTCGGTCGAGCCAGCCAGAACGTGGTCGCAGCCGCCATGCTCCTTCGTAACATGCCCGAGCCATCGAACCTCGAGGCCCGTCAGGCCCGTGATGAAATCTGAGGACTCCTCGAGACCGCTGCCATGCAGCAGGCCAAGAGTTCTGCCTCCAGGCGATGCGGGCTTGCCTCGGAGCAACCTGCGGAACCCTCTCGTCAGAAGAGAGAGGCCTCGGTTCATCCTGAGCACGCCCAACGGAACAAGGCGGCCTCTGTCCGTGAGCGCATCGTCGACAACCGTGAACCTCGAGATGCCCGTGACAACATCATCGAGCGCCGGAGGCGCAAACATGGTGACGGTGTAGCTCGAGGCTACCACGAGCACAGAGGCAGGCGCTATGATAGCTCGGAAGATCGAAGCCCTTCACCCGAGCCATCGGGTCCTCGGGTCTTTAGCAAGGCCATTCGCGA
This sequence comes from Saccharum hybrid cultivar R570, assembly GCA_038087645.1. Lineage (NCBI taxonomy): Eukaryota > Viridiplantae > Streptophyta > Magnoliopsida > Poales > Poaceae > Saccharum > Saccharum hybrid cultivar. The sequence continues at coordinate 27,572,127 of JAQSUU010000015.1, read as the reverse complement.
AACGATACTCCCGGCTCGGTTCCGCCCCCTATGACTCTTACCAAGTATAACGTCGAGACCAAACCCGAACTTTGGCTTGCTGACTTCCGCTTGGCTTGTCAGTTGGGTGGAGCCATCGACGACCGGGTCATCATTCGACAACTCCCCTTGTTCCTATCAGATACCGCTCGAGCCTGGCTCAAGGACCTCCCACCTCGACAAATCCACGACTGGAACAACCTCGTGAGAGTGTTCGAGGGGAACTTCAAGGGAACCTACATGCGCCCCGGCAACTCATGGGATCTTCGAAGCTGCAAACAGAAGCCGGGTGAATCCCTCTGGGATTACATCCGACGTTTCTCCAAGCAACGCACCGAGCTCCCCAACATCACTGACTCTGACGTCATCATGGCTTTCCTCTCTGGTACCACCTGCAAAGAGTTGGTCCGAGAGTTGGGCCGCAGCACTCCCATCACTGCCAACGGTTTGATGGACATTATCACCAACTACGCCGCTGGCGAGGAGGCAGTTGGTGCCATCTTTGGTAGCGATCAGGACAAGGGGAAGCACAAGGAAGAGGATCCCACGGGCCCCAGCCAGGGCTCGACGAAGAACAACAGGAAGAAGAAGAATCAGCAGGGCAAGCTCGAGGCCCCGACCGACGACCTTGTTGCTACTGCTGATCACAAGAAACCTCGAGGGCCCCCCTGGCGGGTGCATTTTTGACAAAATGCTCAAAGAGCCATGTCCCTACCACAAAGGGCCCACGAACCACAACCTTGAGGACTGCCACATGCTCCGGAGATATTTTGAAAGCATAGGCGTCAAGAAAGACGACAAGAAGGAAGATCCCAAGGGAGACGATAAGGACGAGGGGTTCCCCAAGATCCACGACTGCTTCATGATATATGGAGGACCCTCGACGCGCCTCTCGACATGGCAGCGCAAGCGGGAACGTCGAGAGGTCTTCTCCGTGCAACTCGCAACCCCCTCTTCCTTAACTGGTCCGAGGTGGCCATCACTTTCGACCGTGATGACCACCCATACTACGTCCCTAATCCTGGGGTCTACCCACTTGTTGTCGATCCTATTATCGCCAACACACGCCTCATCAAGGTGCTCATGGATGGCGGCATCAGTCTTAACATCATCTATGCCCAGACCCTCGACCTTCTGGGGATCACGAGGGCGCACCTCCAACCCAGCGTCGGGGGCTTCCATGGAGTCGTGCAAGGGAAGCGAGCAGAGCCCGTCGGGCGGGTCGACCTACCTGTCTGTTTCGGCACTTCCGCCAACTTCAGAAAGGAAACTCTCACTTTCGAAGTGGTCGGATTCCATGGAACATACCACGTCATCCTTGGGCGCCCATGCTATGCCCGGTTCATGGCGGTCCCCAATTACACCTACCTCAAGCTCAAAATGCCAGGCCCCAACGGTGTCATAACTGTCGGGCCCTCTTATGAGCAAGCCTACGAGTGCGACATGGAGTGCGTCGAGCACGGAGAAGCCATCTTGGAGTCGGCGACCTTGGCGGCGAGCCTCGACGGTTTGGCCAACGAGATCCCCGACCCCAAGCGCCACGCCGGCAACTTCGAGCCCGCGGAAGACGTCAAAGGGAAAGGCGTTGAGCATCAGCGCCACCCTCGATCCCAAATAGGAAACAGTGCTCGTCGACTTTCTCCACGCAAACATCGACATCTTTGCATGGAGTCCCTCGGATATGCCGAGCATACCCAAGGAAGTCACCGAGTACGCCATGGAGATCCGAGCCGGCTCCAAACCGGTGAAGCAAAGCTTGCACCGCTTCGACGAGGAAAAGCGCAAGGTCATCGGTGAGGAGATCCACAAGCTGTTGAAGGCCGTATTCATCAAGGAGGTTCATCATCCCGAGTGGCTAGCTAACCCTGTATTAGTTAAGAAAAAGAATGGGAAGTGGAGGATGTGTGTAGACTATACTAGTTTAAATAAAGCATGTCCAAAAGTTCATTTTCCTTTGCCACGCATTGATCAAATCATTGATTCAACCGCGGGATGTGAAACTCTATCGTTCTTAGATGCGTATTCCGGCTACCACCAGATCAAAATGAAGGAGTCCGGCTAGCTCATGACTTCGTTCATCACCCCATTCGGCATGTATTGCTATGTTACTATGCCCTTCGGTCCCCGGAACACAGGGGCTATGTACCAGCGATGCATGCAACACGTTTTTGGGGAACACATTGGACCAACCGTCGAGGCTTATGTAAGGTCCAAATGGCTAGAGGGGGGTGAATAGCCTATTTAAAAATCTACAATCTTCACTAAACAACCACGTTAGTATAAAAAAGGCTAAGCTAATTCTAGCACTAGCTCAACTACACTATGCAAGCCACCTATACAATTGTAGTGAAGCAAGGCTATGATCTCTAATACACACCAACAAGACTAAGTCACTAAGCTACTTACTCCTATGTGATAAAAGCTACATTAAGCAAACTACACTAGGACTAGTACAAGAAAGTAAAGAGCAAGTGACTTGATTCTTATACCAACGATGTAGAGAAGTAATGCATTTGAAGAATCAATCACAATGATCAACCACAAGAGAAATCCTCGGCAAAGAGATGACACAAGATTTTTACCGAGGTTCACTTGCTTCCTGGCAAGCTACTCCTCATTGTGGCGATGCACCCACTTGTTGGTTCGCGAGCTAATCGACTATCAAGAGTCGAGCCCTCGGTGGGCGCCGCACAACAGCACACAAGATGGGGATCCTCCAAGCCACGAGCTCTACTAGAGTATCTAATTCGCGAACTCCCGCGGGGAAGGATCAAGAACCTCTTACAACACTTGGTGAGGGCTCCAACAATCTTCAATTGTGAGCTCAATCACCTCCGTTGCTCCAAGCTGTCTACCGTGTCGGGAAACACGGAAGAGTAACAAGAAATCCACAGCAACTCGAAGATCAAGTGCCTCTAGAATGCAACTCTCAAGCAATGCACTTGAATCTCACTCAATCTCACTCAAGATGTGCAACCAAGCAAAGAGATGAGTGGAGGGGTTGTTCTCTAGCTCAAAGGATGTCTCTAGGTCTCAAAATGTGCAAGAGTTACCCTCAAACCCCGGACATCTTCTATTTATAGCGAAGGGGTACGCAACTAGCCGTTACCGGACGACGCAGTTAAAAACGAGCTGACCGTACGCGTCCGGTCACTATAGGACAAGCATGAACAGTGCGCGTCAGAAGTTACCATTGCCGTGACCGGACGCGCTGCACCTGGCGTCCGGTCGGAGTCCAGTAAGCTCCCACCGCGACCGGACGCGTCCGATCGCGCGTGACCAGACGCGCCACACGTCCGGTCGGCTCTACGACCAGCAATGTTCCTCTAGGTGCCTGACCGGACGCTCCGGTCCCGTGATGGACCGAACGCGCCGGTTGCAAACCCTAGCACCCGCACGCCTGACTGCTGCGAAGAACTGACCGGACGCGTCCGGTCAAACCGTGACCGCGTTCGGTGCAGCGTCCGGTCGCCCTGGTGGCCTCCGTTCGCCTCCGTTTCTTTTCCGACTTCCGGCGCAGTAGAAAATAGGCGTTTCACTTCCCCAGCGCCAAATCCCGCCTTGCAAGCTCGGCGGGAGGGAGAGAGGAACCCAAACCCCTCTATACCGCTTAAACTCCACCGCCTTCGCAAATGTGCTAACACCACCAAGTGTACACCACCATGTGGATGTGTGTTAGCATTTCACAAACATTTTCAAGGCGTTATGTTAGCTCTTTACTAGATCCTAATGCATATGCTCAAGACAATGATCTAGTGGCACTTGATTCCCGAGCTAACCGTGATTGCCCCTCTTAGTAGTCGGCTATGTATCCTAAATCCGGTCAATCACTTCTCTACTCATCTTAGACCGGCAAAAGGAAAACCCTATGATTATACCTTTGCCTTGCGCTCTTAGATCCTTCTCCTCCACTTGATCATCATGTCCATCATTTAATGTCCATGCACCATCTCTTTGTGATCTTGTGGCCACACTCCTTGCCACATACACCTTCATCACATGTGTTGCTTATGTCTAACTCAAAACACTTAACACATGGCATTAGCAACTTGGTGTCATTAATTACCAAAACCAAACTTGGGCTTTCAGCTTACGTCGATGATATCGTTGTCAAAACCAAAAAGGCCAGTGATTTGATAAACGATCTCGACGTTGCGTTCAAGTGCCTCCGGGCAAAGAACATTAAGCTCAACCCCAAGAAATGCGTTTTCGGCGTTCCTCGAGACATGCTCCTAGGGTTCATCGTTTCCGAACGTGGCATCGAGGCCAACCCGAAAAAAATCACCGTAATAACCAAAATGGGCCCTATCCGAGATCTGAAGGGCGTGCAGAGGGTCATGGGCTGCCTTGCGGCCCTCAGCCGCTTCATTTCGCACCTCAGCGAAAAAGCGCTCCCACTGTATCATCTCCTAAAGAAATCGGAACACTTCTCGTGGACCCTCGAGGCCGAGCAAGCCCTTGCAAAGCTCAAGGCTACGCTCTCCAACTCACCAATCCTCGTCCCTCTGACCTCAGGGGAACCTCTCCTACTTTATGTCGCCGCAACAACACAAGTAGTCTGTGCGGTCTTAGTTGTCGAGAGGGCAAAGGAAGGACATGCCCTGCTCGTCCAAAGACCAGTCTACTTCATCAGCGAGGTGCTCTCGGAAACTAAGGTTCGTTACCCGTAGATCCAGAAGCTGCTGTACGTCATCGTCTTAACGCGGCGCAAACTCCGTCACTACTTCGAGGGCCACCCGGTGACTGTGGTCTCATCTTTCCCTCTGGGAGAGATAGCCCAGAACCGGGAAGCCTCGGGTAGGATAGCCAAGTGGGCGGTCGAGCTCATGGGCAAAACCCTCTCTTATGCGCCACGCAAAGCCATCAAATCCTAGGTACTAGCAGATTTCCTGGCGGAGTGGACCGACACTCAACTTCCTCCGGTTCAGCTCCAGGCTGAGCTTTGGACCATGTATTTTGATGGGTCGCTGATGAAAACAGGAGCAGGCGCGGGTTTGCTCTTCATCTCACCCCTCGGAGTCCACATGCACTATATCATCCGGCTTCATTTTCCTGCCTCCAACAATGTCGCCGAATACGAGGCCCTCGTCACGGGCCTGCGAATCGCCGTCGAACTAGGGGTCCGACACCTCGATGTTCGAGGTGACTCTCAGCTCGTGATCGACCAGGTCATGAAGAGCTCAAGTTGCCGTGACACCAAGATGGAGGCCTACTGTGAGGAGGTACGGCGCCTTGAAGACAAGTTTCACGGCCTCGAGCTCAACCACATTGCACGCAGGTATAATGAGGCCACTGATGAACTCACAAAAATCGCTTCCAGTCGAACTACAGTTCCAGCTGATGTTTTCATGAAAGATCTCCATCAACCATCCTGTTGATGCAAAAGTGGATCTGCAAACACAAAGGGCTAATACCCGAAGTCGATATCCAAAGCGTGCCAGTCGATTTGACCTGTTAATCGACAAGAATGAAGATACGAGCACTTTGGTCCTGACAACAGCGATATGCCCGGAAGTCACGACCAAGAGGTACTCACGCGGAACTCGAGGATCATCGAAGGTCGCACTGAAGCGATGCAGCTTGCCGAATCGATGAGAACTCGTGAAAAAGGAAAAATATGCAAATTGACGAAGTCGCCGAAAAGTAAATAGATGCAAATAGGAGTAAAAGTTGGTTTTGATATTGATTGATATATCTCATTACATTGCCCTTCAATCTATATTTATACCCTGATCTACTGAAACATAACCAAATATGACTAGGACACCAAGTCCATATCTAAGGAAACACATGACTTTTATACAAATCAGACTCTAACAAACATAGAAAAGGAAATCAACTCCTATCTATTTCCTTGTCCGCCTTAATTACGATGGAATTCTCACCGACCTCCTTTCCATCGGCATACTTCCTGTTTCATCGGCAGCAGCCTTCAAGCCTCCCTTCATCGGCATCGGCAATAACATCTTCAACCTTAGCAACGCCTGAGTCTAAATCAACCTTTCCATCGGTCACCACCATTCATCGGCAACCTTCTTCACCAGCTGATTTTCATCGGCCGTCAGTATATACAGTAACTCTTCTCCTGCCGATTAGCCCACTCTAACCATCTTGACACGTGCCAAAAAACGGTGTCAACACATGCCCCCCAATTTCAGAGTATAAAACATTGATGCTCCGAAATTTACTCCAGATAATGCTTGCCTTCGCCCATTTATCTTAACCCATTCTCCAAGCATAACATAATTTGTTACTGAATCTAATCAAATCTAGTTCTGATTCACGCACCTCAGTAAATATCGCACAATTTCCAACCATTCTGGCCTCGATTATGGTTAAGATACCGAAACAATAACCCATCGGCAAGACCTTAACATAATAACACCGCCATTTTTAGAACTAAAATATCTTGTACCGAGATCTCTTCCAAGTCATGATTACTTGCCATCAAATCTTCTGTACAATCCCTTGATTATCGTGCGAACAGTTACCATATCCATCTGAACCACCTCGACCCACACGTGCGCAACATAGAAATAAGTCCAGAATACCCCTACTCCAAGCGGCATATAAATAGATTTCTCTGGAACGCTCGTCTTCTACCCTCAAACTCCAACCTTTGGCATTCTCTCTTTCCAGCGGCGACTCCGACGAACTAACACGCGACCTCAATCCAACAAGAACTCCTTCCAGCGTCAACCTCAAGTCCCCAGTCTGTGCCCTCATCCTTCTCAGAGCAATGGCGATCAACTTCGATATCCCTGCGGTTCGTTCCACTTCCGTTACTTTTACCTTGATTCCTTTGGTCTTTGCGAGTTCATATAATTGGTAATTTTTCCTCTTTTTTCTATTCTTTTGATCCTCCAAACTTAGGAACTACGCAACAAATTGGTTATTCCAACCGATCAACCACACTTCCAATGCCTAGGTCCAATGGGCAACCCAGATCCAACTGACTTAATCAACACAGAAGTTAATAGAATCCCCTTTAGAGCCCAGAACTTTTCTCCGAATATATGGAAAGACACATTCCGATCCTGGCCCAAAACCACCAAAGGGTGGAAAGATTGGTATCTGAGGGTAAATGGATCGATGCAGGTGTACTGGGCAGAACGGAAGATAGACCAATGCATTAGGCTATCTATTGCCGATATGCAGAAAAATGAGTCAATGATGATTGCTACTGCTTATTTCTGGTCAGACACAACAAACACCTTTATGTTTGGACATGGCCCAGCCACCCCCACTCTTGCCGATGTATACATGCTTACCGGCTTGGATATCTCAACTGCTGATGAGGGCTCCATCTATGGCAGAAAAGCTGAACATAGAGTGAATACCCGTAACATCGGCGGCTGGACAGGATATATTCAAGAATACCGAAGGACCGGGACAGTTAACCAGAGGGAACACGCCATATTCTTGAATATGTGGTTAGAAAAATTTATCTTCTGTGGTCGATCGGTAGGACCAACCAACGCCTTCCTCCCCGCGGCTGAACTCTTGGCCAATGGTGTAAGGTTCCCTCTTGGCCGATACCTTTTGAGCTCCACCTATCATCTCCTTCACCAAGTGTCTTAGAAACTTTTGCTTGGCGAACCCATCGGCAATTTAGGAGGCCCATGGTGGTTTATCAACATGCGGCTAAATGCCCATATGCATAAATGCCTGTAATGGGACTTCTTCGCCCAAGAGTTCCCACGAGAAATTGCCGAAGACTACGTCCTTGGGGATGAGGAATCGGCAACACGCCCACCTCTCAATTTTGGTGAAGCCATAATTGTCCTCCCTGGAACAGAAGCCAATGAAGATTAGACCGGCAGATTCTTCCAAAACTTCTATAATGGTCTTCCTCGTGACCATAGGGCTTGGGTACCCTATATTAATGAAGAAAACAAGTTCCCCCTTCTCTTCAACTTTACCGATGACGAGCTGAACCAGGATAATGAGCTCATGATGGCCATCATTACTCCTAGGGCAATCCCAGTGAACACATTTGGTAGCGGGAAAAATACCAATACCACTTATGAGTTTTACAATCCATCGGCAGTATCCCGTCAATTGGCTTTTGGGCAATTGCCAATCAAACTCTGCTTTGCCGATGTGATCAAACCTAGAGAAACAATCACCAGTGGAACAGAATGGAGCAGGGTAGTGAGACTTTCCCCCGATGCCGATATTACAGACGTCGATCTTTTCATCTGGTCACCAGCATCTTTCATCACTGAATCATATAAGCAATGGTGGCGAGAATGGAGGGAACAACTATTTGCAACATCCACCCACACATATCGGCACATGATCGACCCTGAATACGCCATTCCTGATGATGTAGTAAGTTTCTTTTAACTCCCTTCTGTTTTTTTCTTTCATATATCGGCAGCTAACTTTCTCGTGACAGGTCGACGACCCAGTACCATCTATGAGCAAGAGTGGGAGACCCTTCGACCTTCGACCTATTTCTCCAATATCACCGATCGGCTACAACGCCCCCACCCTAGCTGCTTTAACTCACCAGAGGACCCGTGCCAAGACTATCACCTCCAGATCAAAACTGGCTACAGCTAGGGCTACTCCATTGGCTGCTGCTACAAGCCTAATTAAGGCATTTAAGGTAATAACCTTGTTTATTTCTACTCATACCGATCACAAACTATACTAACATTAACCATCAGGGTGTAAGAGCCGCTGCTGGATCATCATCGGCAATTCCTCCAACATCGAGCACCACTACCTCCAGCCAGCCTTCAGAGGTATTCCTTTAACTTTACATTTTATCTGTTAAACATCAAATCTTATACTTGTTTTGCAGCAACAAATGAGTACATCGGCAAGCATACCAGGCGCTCAAGTTCTGCAATCAACAAGTGCCGATGCCCCCCAGCCAACCGTTGCTGAGACCCAAGCAAAGCGCAAAGCTTTAACAGATATCGAGGCTCAGCAAAAACGATAGAAGTCCATGCTAGTCCCCACATCTGCCCCATCATCTGCAAGCCAGCTAGTCGACGTAGCTAGGCAAGTTAACCCTCCTGTACAGAATATACCATCGGCCATCATACCCCAAGAGCCAACCACTGATGAAGTCACAGAAAATATCCCATCGGTAAGCTCTGCCGATCCTCCACACGGCACCCTCCAAGCCGCTCCTTCCAGCCAAGCACAGGAAATCGCCTTGAAGCAGGTAAGCCGATTGACCTAGTCGATTTATAATATTCATATCTATCCTTAACTGACTTCCTTCTTCCTAGGAATATGACTCTCCCAACAGCTTATTTTCCTTCGCTATCGATGTTTCCGATGATGATGGAGAAGAAGCAAGCTCTTCCCTGGCACTAGGAACAATATCGGCAGAGATCTACGCCAAGTTAGAAGCTCTCCTGGATTTGTTACAACAGGATACTGCTTAATTGGTGAATGATTCAGATCCTGCAAAGACCATTTTCAATATAATCCGTGGCCAAGTTCGTGTCGATATTGAAGAAACCCTCTTCCCAGCAGTCCATCTAGAGAGCCGACAATTGCAATATCAACGGGCTGCTCACCGTATTGCCGATAGAGCAGCTCAAGCCCAGCTCAAGGAAGAGATGCTGCAGCTAAAATAGATTGCCGATGAGAAGCACAAGAGTATCAGCAACTTGCAGACCTCGGGTGCCGATCTTAAGCAGAAAATTTTAGATCTATCGGCAAAGAGGACAGCTCTACTAGCTGAATTGGAGGAAGTTGAAACAGCCCTAACTCACGCCAGACAAGAAGAGAGCCAGCTTCCCGATGTCATCAAGGCCCTTCAGCAAGAAAGAAACGTCTAAGCTCGCAAAGCCTTGGCCATGAAGAAGAAACTTAAGCCTGTGAAAGGTGTTGCCGATGAAGACATCAAAGAAATGAAGGAAGCCGACCAGATTCGCCTGCGCACGATATCGGCTATCCAATCCTTATTAAACTTGTAAATCTTGTTTTCTACATCGGCAATTTATAAGACATCGACATCCCTGTATAATTCTAGCCGATAGGACTATTATCGGCACTTATACTTTTATGCATCCATCCAGATACTAGGGTAATATTTCTTTAAATATTTTCCATTTAATGCTCTAGGAAACACAACCCCTTCGAGGATTTTGAGAATATATGCGTTACCAGGAACAGATTGATTTATCCGATATGGACCCTCCCAATTAGGAGACCACTTTCTAAACTTTGAACTTTTAGTCCCAATCGGTAAAATCAACTTTCAGACCAGATCTCCATCGGCAAACTCCTTTATCTTCATTTTCTTGTCATACCATCTGGCTACTCTTTTCTTATTTTCTTTGATGCTAACTAAAGCCCTTAACCGATGACCTGCCACATCTTCCAACTCATCTTTCATAAGAGTATCATAATCATCGGCTGTCAGTTGATCTTGAGAATGTATTCGCCTAGATCCAATTTTAATCTCCCAAGGCAACACTGCGTCGTGTCCATATACTAACTGATAAGGCGTTATCTTGGTTGCACCATGACACGACATCCGATATGACCATAAGGCTTCATTTAATACTGTATGCCACCTTTTAGGATTTTCTTTAATTTTGCGCTTAATGAGCTTGATAATCCCTTTGTTAGAAGCTTCAGCCTGACCATTAGCTTGAGCATAATATGAAGAAGAATTTAAAACTTTAATTCCCATACTTACAGCAAACTCATCAAATTCTCCCGATGTAAACATAGTACCCTGATCGGTAGTGATAGTTTGAGGAATACCAAATCAGTAAACAATATGCTCTTACACAAAATCGATCATATTAGTCGATGTCACCTTTTTCAAAGGAATTGCCTGAACCCATTTTGTGAAATAATCGGTAGCAACCAGAATAAATTTATGTCCTTTACTCGATGGCGGATAAATCTGACCGATGAGATCAATAGCCCATCCCCGGAACGGCCAAGGTTTAATTATAGGGTTCATAGCCGATGCAGGCTCTCTTTGAATATTACCAAACTTTTGACACCCCTGACATCCTTTAAAATATTTAAAACAATCTTCAAGAATAGTCGTCCAATAGTATCCATTCCTTCTAATCATCCACTTCATCTTGAAAGCCGATTGATGTGCTCCACACACTCCTCCATGAATTTCACCCATCAAGCTTTTTGATTCATCACTGCTAACATATCTGAGTAAAACTCCATCTATGGTTCGATAATATAATTCATCATCAAGGAGCACATACTTGGTAGCTTGGAATCTTATACGTCTTTCAACCTTTTTAGATGGATGCTTTAAATAATCGACAATCCCCCTTCTCCAGTCATCGGTGTCAACTGCCGATGTTAGCACTTCTTGAATAGGCTGATACCCTGAAGCATGCTGAGCTAGTCGATTAGCCTCTTCATTATGCAATCGAGAAACATGTTCAAGACAAAAATCTCTAAACCCTTTCAACAATTGCAGACATCTCTCATAATATGAAATTAAAACCTCACTTCGGCATTCATAAATCTCAGCCAATTGATTTATAACTAGCATAGAATCGCCAAAGATTTCAACAGCATCGGTACGTATTTCCTTAAGCAATTCTAACCCTTTTATCAAAGCTTGGTATTCAGCCTAATTGTTTGTCGATGTAGCAATAATTGGCAATGAAAACTCATACTTCCTTCCTTGATGGAAAATCAACACAATGCCGATACCTGCTCCTTCACCACATGTAGACCCATCGAAGAAAAGTATCCAAGGAGCAACTTCCAAAGAGTCCACTGAATTACGATGCTGAGTGACAAAATCAGCCATAACCTGTCCCTTAACTGCTTTAGTCAATTCATAACGTAGGTCAAATTCTAATAATGCTAACATCCACTTGCCGATTCTACCACTTAAAATCGGCATTGACAGCATATACTTGACCACGTCGTCTTTGCATATGACCGTACATTCGACAGATAACAAATAATGTCTCAATTTGACACAAGAAAAGTATAATCACATACATAATTTTTCAATGGCCGAATACCTTATCTCAGCATCCACTAATCTTCTGCTCAAATAATAAATAACACGTTCTTTCCCTTCAAATTCTTGAACAAGAGCTGAACCGATAACAGTATCATCAGTTGACAAATACAATCTGAAAGGTTTCCCGTGTTGAGGTGGAACTACCACCGGAGGATTTGTTAAATATTTCTTAATTTCATCTAGAGCTAACTGCTGCTCATCTCCCCATCCAAATTCCTGATCGGCTTTCAATTTAAGTAATAGACTGAAAGCCTTGATCTTACCCGACAGATTAGATATGAATCTTCTAATGAAATTAATCTTATCGATCAAAGATTGCAATTCAGTTTTATTGGCAGGAGCAACCGCCTTGTTGATTGCATCAATAGACTTCCTACTGATTTCAATGCCCCGCTGATGCACCATAAAACCCAAGAATTGACCTGCTGATACACCAAATGCACATTTATTAGGATTCATCTTCAATCCATGCTTCCTTGTGCACTCCAGTATCTTTTGTAGATCGGCTAGATGTTTCGTGATATCTCCAAACTTAATCACTATGTCATCGGTATAGATCTCTACTAATGTGCCGATGTATTCATAAAAAATAAAGTTCATAGCTCTTTGATAAGTAGCGCCGGCATTTTTCAAACCAAACGTCATGACTATCCACTCAAACAATCCCACATGACCTGGACATCTGAAAGCAGTCTTTGGGAATATCTTCTTCAGCCATGAATATTTGATTGTAACCTGCATTACCATCCATGAAGCTGATAATTTGATGTCTAGCTGCAGCATCAATCAACAAATCAGCAATCGACATTGGATAACCATCTATCGGCGCGACTTTGTTGAGATTCCTAAAATCAATACAAACACTAAGTTTTCCATTTTTCTTATAAACAGGAACCACATTAGAAATCCACTCCGCATATCGACACTGCCGAATAAATTTTGCCTCAATTAATTTAGTTATTTCAGCCTTAATGTCAGGAAGTATATTAGGATTGCATCGGCGCGCTGGCTGCTGATGTGGCCGAAATCCAGACTTAATAGGTAACAGATGTTCAACTATCGATCGGTCTAATCCAGGTATTTCAGTATAATCCCAAGCAAAACAATCTTTATATTCTTTTAATAAATTGACTATTTGCTGTTTACACTTGGAATCTAACTTAGCACTAATAAAAGTAGGTCTTGGCCTATCACCATCACCAATATCTACTTCTACTAAATCATCAGCCGATGTGAACCCTTGACCTAATTTTCCATCATCGGCAAACCTATCCATTAAAATTCTTCTTCAGAACCGACTGCTTGGATCGGTGGAATTTCATAATCGGCAACTTTGAGGAATTCTTTTTCCTAAACTTCTCCTGATATGCATTTGGTTCGTTCATAAGTATCTGATTCTGCCGATGCGATGATATAAGAAGAATCACCAGGAACAACCTCAATTTTATCCCCAATCCATTGTATGAGGCATTGATGCATTGTAGAAGGAACACAACAATTAGCATGAATCCAGTCCCTACCTAGAAACAGATTATATGCACCCTTGCCATTAATAACAAAGAATGTTGTCGGTAAGGTTTTGCTGCCGATGGTCAACTCAACACATACTGCCCTTTTGGCCGGTGACACCGTGCCTTCAAAATCCTTTAGCATCATATCGGTTTTGGTTAAATCTTGATCGCCCTTACCAAGTTTCCGATACATCACATAAGGCATAATATTAATTGCAGCCCCTCCATCGATAAGTATCTTGGATACAGGCTGCCCATCAACTCTGCCTTTCACAAACAAAGCCTTAAGATGTTGTCTCTCGGCATCGGTAGGTTTCTCAAAAACAACCATCATTGGATCTAGTGTCAACTGAGCTACTTGATCAGAGAAAACAACTTCTTCCTCATTATCAGATAGTGTCAGAAACTTCATCGGCAACATAAATAACATATTAACATCTGCTGATGGGCCCTTATTTTTGTGTTTCACTTGTCACTGTTGATTGCCAGATCTCTCATTGGAGGAATTTTTCTCTCGGTATAGGTCCTCCTGACGCTCACGCTGCATCCTCCTTTTCTGTGTCCTTGTCAAACCCTCTAGGCACCATTGAGGGAGCTTAGTTTTCCAAACCGGCTGATAACAGGTCCCAGTTGATTCTATACGATGTATATTAGGATCCCTGTAAAATATTTCTTCATCGGAAACTCTTGCGTTTGTCATCCCTTCAAGCTCCTCTTGATTCCTTGGAAAGTATCCAGCGCGTTTACCAAGCCTCTCATGTACACTAAGTCTGCCCCTAGCCGATCATGTACTGATGCTCTACCTCCCTGATTGCCAGGTTGAAACCTTCTTTCTGACCGATTAACTCTATAATAACCATTTCACTCTGGGCAATTTTCAACAGTAGGTAATCAATGTTAGCCTAAACGTTAAACGGTGAACGGTCGGTCACCCATCGTTTAGCAAAAAATCGGTATACACGGCCGTTTAAACAGACTTTTAAACGGTCGAAACGGTTTTGCACGGCTTTACACGACTAATCAGCCTACACGGTTACCCATCGAGTAGCGTTTACACGCCGTGTAAACGGTCTACACGACTGTGTAGGCAAACAGTGTAGGTAATTTAATACCTTCTTCCCAACAATGGATGAAAAACGGACACCTCCAATGATCCTTATGCCGATACCACTCTTCTCGGCGTTTCTCTTCTTGCTGCTGTCAATATCGGTCCCTTCGCTGACGCCAACCCTCCTGTTGCCTTCGATGGGTAATCACAATGCCAGATCGAGGGGGTTTTCCGGAACTACTACTTTCTCCCAGTAGCCCCTTACTTTTTGCATCATCGGTAGTTATCCGATGTTGGGGATCCACTGATGCGTTTTTCTCAGCAGCTTCTGATGTCAATACCTTGGTCTTACCTTTGGCATCCAATATATTCGCTGGAAAAGGGTGTTGATCAATTTTCATCGGCTTCTGGGTCTTGGAATTACCAAACTTAATTCTCCCAGATTCAATAGCTAATTGTAACTGCTGCCTAAACACTTTGCACTCATTTGTACTATGTGAAGTTGCATTGTGCCATTTACAGTATAGAATTTTCTTCAACTCTTCTGCCGATGGGATCACATGATTAGGTGACAACTTAATCTGGCCCTCTTGAAGCAGAAGATCAAATATCTTGTCAGCCTTGGTGATATCAAAAGTAAACTTTTCTGGCTCTTTCTGACCAAAGGGACAAGATATCAGCTTTTTATTCTTAACCCACTCAGCTAAACCGATAACTGGTTCTTCATCTGAATCAGAATCTTCTACCTCTCAGACAAATGAAACCTTCTTGCTCCAATTCTTTTTAGGTTCAAAAACCCTAGTATCTTGATCAGAGATCCTTTGCACAAGATGACTCAGGCTTTCAAACTCCTGAGAAACATACCTGTCCTTAAGGTGTGGCAATAATCCTTGGAAAGCCAGATCGGCAAGCTGCCGATCATCCAGCACCAGGCTATAACACTTATTTTTTACATCTCGTAGCCTTTGCACAAAGCTTTCTACCGATTCATCATTACGCTGTCTCAATTTTACCAAATCGGTAAGCTTCTTTTCATGGATTCCAGCAAAGAAATATTTATGAAATTGCTTTTCTAGATCAGCCCAAGTAATAATAGAATTTGGCGGTAATGAAATAAACCATGTGAATGCTGATCTAGACAAAGATGATGAAAATAATCGAACTCTTAATTCATCTCTGCTAGCTGCCTCTCCACATTGAATAATAAAGCGATTAACATGTTCCATAGTTGATGTATCGTCTTGCCCAGAGAACTTAGTGAAATCTGGTACCTTGTACCGATTTGGGAGAGGAATTAAATCATATACCGGAGGGTATGGAGTCCGATAAGAATAAGTATTGACCTTGGGCTTTATTCCAAACTGATCCTTCATAATTTCTACTATCTTATCGGCCCAAAAAGCATCAGCCTCTTGTTGACGAGCTGGCTAAATTTCTACAGGAGGTACCTGCTGATATCCCTCTGTGAATCTTTGTGGCCTACGATCCCCAACAATCGGCATATTTGCTGTTACTTGTGGTCCATTAACCTGCTGGAAAGGATTCATCGGCTGAGCTGCCGATGCTTGATTCTGAAAATCAGCTTGCATATGACCTTGATGAATACCCGCAACCTGCTGATTTTGCTGAACTATATGTTGAACAGGCAACTGTCCTGACCAACCATTATTAGAATTCATCGGTGCAAAGTTTGCCGATGGATGGTAATTTGCTGATATTGTTGGATAATTATAACCAGCTTGAGGCATGAACTGGACTCCAGGTTGACTCATAGCAGGAGCCTTCTGCTGCATCGGCAGTAAGCTTACCGATGGACTTGAATTAGATGTTTGAACCAAAGGCATCTGGAAACCTCCTGGAGTTGGTTGCACAGTAGTTGATGTGGCATATTGAGGCACTTGAGCCATCAGCGAAACAGCCGATGGTATAGAAGCTTTTCCTGCTGCATCAAACACTTGAGGTAACCCAGGGTTAAAAGCAGATGACTCTGGAGGCATACCATATCCCCACCAATTAGTAGGAATCTGGCTATTCTGTGACACGAGACCTGACAAAGCTGATGCTGATAGATCTATATTAAGCTGAACTCGTCCTCCTGATAGTACCGAGTCTGATCGTATCGGTGTAGATTGCATACTAGGTAAGCCTGCTGATACTGGAGGGGAAGTAACTTCTGTACCCACAACGGTCGAGGGAGCCAATGAAGTATTGACAGATGCCGGCTCTGGTTGGTGATAGGCAAGCCCAACGTAATGTGGTGACGCTTGCCCTTCTTTGAGAGTTCGAACCACAGCATTATGAACAGTATTGGACAGCACATTGGAGTGATTAATCAAAGCATGATTTACTGCAGAATTAACCATCTCTTAAAGTTTACCCGGATTGGAGTCAAAGGTAACTTGCCGAGACAACGACAAATCTTGCTTCTGGATGACTTGTCCACTCTTGTTCAAGCTGAATGATTTCAGGCAAAGCTATCTGTATTCTTCTATAGCCTTTTCCATAGCCTGCTTCTGCTCTTCCTTAAGATCTTCTTCTGATACCGCGATGATGTTCCCCACATCGATCTCAGGATTGAACATATTGATCAGATGTGTCCCACCGAGCGTGCCAAAAGATGTGTTGATGCAAAAGTGGATCTGCAAAAACAAAGGGCTAATACCCGAAGTCGATATCCAAAGCGTGCCAGTTGATTTGACCTGTTAATCGACAAGGATGAAGATACGAGCACTTTGGTCCTGACAACAGTGATACGCCCGGAAGTCACGGCCAAGAGGTACTCATGCGGAACTCGAGGATCATCGAAGGTCGCACTGAAGTGATGCAGCTCGCCGAATCGATGAGAACTTGTGAAAAAAGAAAAATATGCAAATTGACGAAGTCGCCGAAAAGTAAATAGATGCAAATAGGAGTAAAAGTTGGTTTTGATATTGATTGATATATCTCATTACATTGCCCTTCAATCTATATTTATACCCTGATCTACTGAAACATAACCAAATACGACTCGGACACCAAGTCTATATCTAAGGAAACACATGACTTTTATACAAATTAGACTCTAACAAACATAGAAAAGGAAATCAACTCCTATCTATTTCCTTGTCCGCCTTAATTACGATGGAATTCTCACTGACCTCCTTTCCATCGGCATACTTCCTATTTCATCGGCAGCAGCCTTCAAGCCTCCCTTCATCGGCATCGGCAATAACATCTTCAACCTTAGCAACGCCTGAGTCTAAATCAACCTTTCCATCGGTCACCACCATTCATCGGCAACCTTCTTCACAAGCTGATTTTCATCGGCCGTCAGTATATACAGTAACTCTTCTCCTGCTGATTAGCCCACTCTAACCATCTTGACACGTGCCAAAAAACGGTGTCAACACATTCATCAACATTCGGGCAGACGGAGTGGTCGATGGGCCGTCACTCGATCCCCTACCTGAGGCAGAAGCCCCCTCGACCGGGGTTGAAGCCATGCAGGCGGAAGGCTCGACCCCGCCAGCCAACCCCGAGCCTGACTCGACGGATCGCTCGCCGGGCCAAATCCTTTGTGATATTTGGCGACAGCAGGGAGCTGTATCGACATAGCCCTACTGGCGTCCTCCAACGCTGTATCACAAATGAGGAAGGCAGAAACCTGCTTAATGATCTACACTCGGGGGCTTGTGGTCATCACGCGGCGCCTCGAACCCTCGTTGGAAACGCATTCTGACAAGGTTTCTATTGGCCAACCGCAGTCTCCGACATTGTCAAGCTAGTACGCTCCTGCAAAGGCTGCCAGTACTATGCAAGACAAACCCACCTCCCGGCTCACGCCCTGCAAACTATTCCCATCACATGGCCATTCGCTGTTTGGGGGCTCGACTTGGTTGGACCCCTGAAAAGGATAATTGGTGGCTTCACCCACTTGCTCGTCGCCATCGACAAATTTTCCAAGTGGATCGAGGCCCGTCCTATCACCAGCATCAGGTCTGAACAAGCTGTGCTATTTTTTATCGACATCGTCCACCGCTTTGGTGTTCCTAACTACATCATCACGGACAACGGCACCCAATTCACTGGTAAAAAGTTCCTATATTTCGGCGACAACCATCACATCCGTGTGCTCTGGTCGGCCATAGCTCATCCTAAAACAAATGGCCAAGTAGAACATGCCAACAGCATGGTCCTACAAGGCCTGAGACCAAGAATTTTTGACAAGTTAAACAAACACGGCAAAAAATGGGCCGCCGAGCTTCCCTCGGTCCTGTGGAGCCTAAGAACAACGCCGAGTCAAGCCACGGGGTTCACTCCGTTCTTCTTAGTCTACGGGTCCGAGGCTATGCTCCCAACTGATGTAGAATATGGATCCCCAAGGCTGAAAGCCTACAACGAAAAAAATAATGACGCCACAAGAGAGGACCCCCTCGACCAACTCGAGGAAGCCTGCGACATGGCTATGTTACACTCTGCCAGGTATCAGCAAAGTCTCCGATGCTACCACGACAGACACGTCCACAGACGGGACCTCAATGTTGGTGACCTGGTGCTACGGCGAAGCCAGAACAACAAGGGACGACACAAGCTTACGCCACCGTGGGAAGGGACATACATCATCGCGGAAGTATTGAAGCCCGACACCTACAAGCTATCGAACGAGAAAGGCAAAATCTTCACCAACGCTTAGAACATTGAACAGCTACGTCGCTTTTTTCCTTAAAGCCTCGAGGCTCTGTAAATTGTTTCACAATCTCATAAATAAAGAATACATCGATGTTCAGAAGCATTGTTTTCATAACAACCAGGAAGGATTGACCCTGTTCTCTCAGAGTCGACCCTCCCTCGGGGGCTGCAAGGGGGGAAACCCCCTGTCCCCAAAAAACTCACATTTTTTTGAGCTTCTTCAAAAACGAGAACTATCACATAAGTCGACAAGGCAGCAAGAGCCCCCTAAGGCTCAAGGGCCATCGAGCCACGAGATCACTTATGCCTCCGAGGCTACGGTACCTCCACTCACCCCCCATGCCAAGGTGTGCGACCGCGTGCTAAGTAGATCTAGTAACAGTTCACAACTTTGAAAAAGCTCACATTCCCGTTCGTTTTGAATCAAGTTCTTACACGATCTGCAAGGCCGCAAATGCACCCTAAGGCTCGAGGGCAGTCGAGCCACGAGATCACTTACGCATCCGAGGCTACGGTACCTCCACTCGCTCCCTTACGCCAAGGGGCGTAACCGCGCACTAAGTAAATCATGAGAGAACGTGGTTCAAGCGATAAGGGGAAGGAAAGACTCGAACAAAAATTAACGATTAATACAAGTTTACATCTAAAATGTTTCAGGGCCCCTGAGGCCATCACGACCAAAGTTACAGATACTAACTTATTACACGGGCCTTCATGCCCAGTTTCGGCTCACATGCCCTCGTCATCAGCAGGCGGAACCACCTCGACCTCGAAAAGCTTGGCAAGGCGACTCCCAGGCTCCTTAGCGGCCTCGATCAGGGTCAAGCAAGCGACTTCGTTCTCCTCGTCCGTCCGGTTTGGATCCATGATGAAGCCATCAGCGACAAGGTCCATGTCATACACGAACCTAGACCGAACGACCGCCAGGGCCCTCTTCACGCCGTGATGCAGCCCGCCTCGTATCCTCTCGCGGACAAGGCGGCCCAGCGCCACCATCCGACAGACAAAGGAGTTCACCGGGGCGTCCTCCTTGGTATCGGCATCAGGCTCGACCCCCAGGCCGTCACACACCGAGGTGATAGCGCCCTAGAGCAACTGAGTCCGCCCGGCCTTGGCCTCGAAGAGGTTCTGGAACGAGGTGGCCGTCGCCTGAGCCGCATGCTGCTGCTTCTCCAACTCTGAAACGTAAACATTGAGTTAGCATAAGCCAGGGATCTCTACGCCAAGGCCAGAACATAACGAGAGGTTTACCCTCAGAGTGGGTCTGCCAACCCACGATCTCATCACACAGCTCCCCGCATGTCTTCTCAGACGCTCGAAGAGCCTCGTCCTTGTCATGGACTGCCGCCTTCAGCACCTCAATTTCCCGACCGGCGCCCGAGAGAGCCTCGTCCCTCTCTCGAACCGTCTCCGTCAACATCACAACCTCGTCCTCCAAGGTTCTGACGCGAGCGGACGCCATCCCGACCTTGACGTTGAGGGCATCGCGCTGACCGCCGACTAAGGCGATATCCGCCTCGAGCTCCTTCACACGCGCCAGCAGTGGCGCGAGGTCCTCGCGAGCTTTAGCCGCCTCTTCCCGAGCCCTTGCCGCGTCTTCACGCGCCTTGGCCTCGGCTTCCCGGGCCTGCACCGCCTCCTCCCTAACCGCCGCGTGGGCAACGCGGAGCTCGCCCATCTCGGCGCTCTTCTGTGATAGCCGCTTGTTGGCTTCCTCGACCAGAGCCCGTTGACGGGCAAGCGCCGCCCACACACCGCTCTCATGACGAATAAAGAGCGACTTGCAGTGGGAACGCTCCTTGAACTCCTGACCATAGTTAAAACCCAAAAATCAGAACCAAGGAAAAGGGAAGGACAAAACGCAGGAAAAGACTAACGAACCTGACTTACCTAAAAAGCCTCCGACATACCCTGGACCAGGGTATCTGAGACCATGCGCTGGGACTGCAATGAGTGCTTTCAAAGTCCCTCAAGGTACTCCCAATGTTGCACCTCGTCCTTGTCGTCGAGCGCAAAGAAGGGCTCAGCGCTAGGGTTGGAAGCGTCCCTGAATTCAAGGGTCGACCGGCCCCAGCGCGGAAGCTCCTCCTCTGCCCGCACCAGCGCCAACCCGGCGTAGTCAGGCCACCTAGCCGACGCCTCAGCCAGGTCGTCCCCCAACGCCGCGGAGGTACCAGGCCGATCCGAGGCCTCGGCCGTCTCGACGTCCGCCTTATGCTTCCCTTTGTCAGAAGGGGAGCCGTCGACGGTGAGGTCGATCAAGGCCGGGGTCGACCCTTGTGGCGGGGCTGGCGTCTCGACGGCCGGCACCACCGCCTGTACGATGGGCGGCAGCACGACCGCCCCCCGTTCTGCCTCGACCACCGGCTCCGCTGGCTGGTCCTGCTGCGGCTGCGGCTCTTCCCGCGCCGGTTGCAAATCCGGCTGTGCCACCTCTTGCCCCGCCTCTGACGGGTCCTCCACCACCTCCTTCGACTTTTCAACATCCGCCCGCCCCACGTCCCGGACGGATGTTTCGGCCTCAGCGGCCTCGACGGTCGCCTGGGTCGTCGCGGTCGACCTAGGCTCTGACCCACCAGCGCCGGGCACCTCGAGCTCGGCATCAGCCGGGACCGCCTCAGCCGGCCCTGACTCCCGTGCGGCGGGACCAAAGCCGTTGACCTCAGGGCACTCGCCCCTGCCTTGGCAGCCGCCTCCCTCAGCCTGAGCCGCTCCGCCACAGCCTGGTACTTGGCAACCCAGGCGGCGTCATCGGCCGCCGTCCGCATCATCAGGGCGGCGCCCGACTTGAGCGCCTTGACGGGAGTCGAACCCGCGAGCTCCGCCTTACGCTTATGGCTGAGCGACAAACAAACACGTCAGAACAAAGAACGGGATCACCAATAACGGAAAAACAAGGCAAAAAACTTACCCGGATAGGGGAACCAGGGGCCTAGACCCCGGCAGGCCCAAGCCACCCGGCGCCACCTGCGATGGCCCTACCGTCGAGCCTCCTGTCGGCCGGGCGCTCCTCGGAGCCCGGGCTGACGGGGCGTCCAAGGATCTTTGCGCCGCCAAGGCTAGTTGGCCTCAGGTCCTCACGCCCGTCGACAGCGCCCTGGCTTCTGACGCCGACGCCGCGCTCCAACCGCCGGTTGAGCCCGAGGCGATCGGGCTCGCGGGAGCGGCGCCACCAACCCCTCTTGCGGGGCCCCAGACGAGGTGGCTCCTCTCGCTGAAGGACCCGCGCCGGCCCTTCTCTCCCCTGGCTCTCCCTCCCCCTCAACGGGCACCGAGGCTTCCCTCGACGCCTGGGAGGTCGACGCCGGAAACTCCCCACCATCCACCGCGCACGCCGGGCGACCTCATCGAGGGGGAGGGACTCATGCGACATCCGGCTCCCCTCCAAAGCCGCCTCTAGCGTCATCTTGTCGAGCCGGAGCCGGCGCTGCGTCAGCGGCAGCAATCTCCGACGGTGGAACGCCATGGCCTCCATCCCTGCCATCAACCCACGCTGACGGAGTCTCCTCAACGCGTCGAGGAGCGGCTCCAGCTTCGGCTTGTCGTCTTCAACAACGCCGTACGTCCAGTTCTCCTCGCGCGACATCAGCACCCGGCCAGAGAACTTCGGTAGCTGATCGCCGTCGTTGCACAAGTAGAACCAGCCGTCGTGCCAGCCGCTGTTCGATGAAATCAACTGCGCCGGGATGTATTGGTCGCCTCGACCCGACCAAACTTGGAGAGTGCAGCTCCCTGCATGCACTGCGCGCCGCACCCCACGCTCGCGCGCCTTCTTGGCGAAGTGTTCCGCCCTGAAGAGGTGGAGCCACAGATTCCACTATGGCTCCATCCCCAGGTATCCCTCACAGACCGCAGCAAAAATGGCAGCCTGCGAGATGGAGTTGGGGGTAAGGTGGTGCAGCTCCACTTTATAGTAGTGGAGGAGTGCCCGCATGAAGGGGTTGGCCGGCACGCCGAACCCCCTCTTGTGGAAGGCCATGAAGCTCACCACGTAACCTTCTAGAGGCGCCGATTCACTCTCCATTCCGGATGGGTCCGGCTTGCCCTTGGCCACAGAAGCCTGTTGCGTACCAACTCTTCCAGCTTCCTCTCTGTCACCGAGGAATGGGCCCAAGCGTCCGCAGGGAGGATCTGGCTCTTGCCTGCCATTGTTGTCAAAGAAACGGCGTGCGACAGGTGAAGGAACGACGGCAGCGCTGGACGGTGGCTAAAGGGCGCAAAGGAGGCAAAGGGGGCGAAGAAGGCAAGGAAGGCGAAAACGCAAAGGGCCTGTAGGGGTAAACAGAACCCCGGGTCTTGCTCTTATACCCCGATGGAAGGCCAACGGGCAGGCGAAAAGGTAGGAGCAATTTTCACATTCAATGACCTTACCTAACCGCTCCCTCAAAATCCGTAGATATGGGCACGTGTCCGCTATACACGCCGTAACCGTCGCACCACGCCACCCACTACCGCGCCGATCTCGCTTCCCCTCCTGAAAAGACACGCCCGAAACAGGTAGGAGAAGGATCCGCGGATGGATATTCCCAGACGCATGGGTAACGGGCTCTGAGCCCTATATAAACCTCGAGGGATCGAAAGCTGGCCCTCGACCAGGGTTCGACAGCTGCCCTCGAGTAGCGGAGTCAGGGACGACTAGGGACGCGCCCATACAAGCCCAGGGCTCGAGTCACGCTCTCGAGGCGCCCCAGACGTATTCGAGGCTAAAAGAGAGGTCGACGAAGGAATCCTCTCGGAGGGAGGCACGAGCCCTCAAATCCTATCGCAAGGAATCGAGATCCACACGACTACTCTTTGGCATTTTTGAGAGCGCCTCCGTGGCCGCCAGCCGACTCCTACTAAATGGAGCACGGGCTCACACTCGAATTCCCCGTTAACAGCTCGCCGGAGACCGTCGGAACTCGCCCAACGAGGGTAGTACGATGTTCCCCACCCCTCCTCCTTTTCCCTGAAAAAAGGGAGCATGAGGGTCGAACGATAAAAGATGGCCAAGACTCTGATCGACCTCATGCGCGTGAGGCTCGGGGGCTCGACCGCAGAAAGCCGAACCTCAAACGAAAGAAGACAGAACACGCCACGGTACGAGAGCAATCCTCAATAGAGCGTACAAAAGACCTCGGAGGAGTCAAAACACTCCACCGAGGCCTCGGGGGCTACACCCGGTGGGTGCGCTCGCACACACCCACCCACCGGAAAAGGTTATGACACTATGACTCCAGTTTATGAACCGCTGAACCTCTGTGAGAGTGACCCACACTCACCCAAAGGCTCGGGGGCTACTGTCAGGTACCTACAGCTAGGGGTACCCACCATCAACGATTAAGAAAAAACAAAACCGATATCCACAGACGAGACAAGCCGAAATAGCAAACGGGACGCCTCGACTACGTTCCGACTCGTACGAGGCCTGCTCGACGGAACGCCTCGACTACGTCCCGACTCGTATGAGGCCCACTCGACGGAACACCTTGACCGCGTTCCGACTCATACGAGGCTCGCTCGACAAGGCACCTTGACTATCGGGAAATCTCCGACTCGCACGACCCCGGGTCGGACCGCTCGACCCACCTTATTCACCAACTCTGAGACAAAAGTCAGAGCATTTAATGCGACTACCCACTACTTCCTACCATCATGGCTACAGCAGTAACCGGCGTGGAAGTAGTGCCGGTGTCAAATCTCACTTTTTACTGCCCATTCCGGGATGGAAAGTGAAAACCTGTCACTATACGCACCATAACGTGCACTATTACGCCATTGATCACCCTCGAGGGATGATACGACAAGGACCGTACCCCGCGATCCCGGGGACTCGGCCTTATCCGCTCGCCGTCGACCCGTCCTCGACCCGGCCTCGACCCATTGCCGGGCAACAAGGAAGAAAGGCCGACGTGGCACAGGACTTGGAGTCTTTTCACCGTCTCGTCCTCCACGTCACCATGGTGTCCGGGGATGGCCGGCCATTCTTGGGGCATGTCGCTACAGCCACCTCTACAGGGATCGATAAAACTTCACCTCAAAGGTACCCCCGGCATCCCTGCCTCCTCTTACCCTATAAAAGGGCAGGCCGGGGCTCTACAAGGGAAAAAGGCAGAAGAACAACGAACAACAGACAACGAAACACTAGTTTCCATCCCTCCAAAGAAGACCAACATCTCAAGCAATCTCCTTTGTACTCTCACTTTTCCTTTGAGACCTGGGCTCGGTTCCCTCTCTCACAGCTTGTAACCCCTACGCAAGCACTTAGGTGCAAGGAAATACAATACTCTCTCCTCCCCGCTGGACGTAGGGCCTTTCTTTGCCTGAACCAGGATAAATCCCCGTGTATCCTCCTTGCATCACCATCCAGATTAGGGACACGCAGCATTTGATTCACTCGTTGGCTTAGGACCCCCGCGGGACCGAACGCCGACACATAGCATCTTGGTTGGACTCTACTTTTGGTTTTCTACTTTTCTAAATAGGTGAAAATAATACGACGAGGTTTTGCAGATATTTCAAGAGAAGTAAAAGAAAGATAATAGCTTTTATAGTTGTATTAATCAAACATCTTACAATTTTTTCACATCATATAGCTCACAACAACGTTTCCTCAGCTCAAAGCTCATAACGGTCTTTTCACAACTCACAACTACATGGCACATCACCATACATGTTCCTTTTAGAAAGAAAATAAAAAGGTTGGGTTTTTAGATGTAGGGTTTTTGATGGGTTGTTACAGCTATGGGATCATCACGACCCTGGTCCATCCTTGGCCCTTTCGTTGCACCTTAGATCCCAACTCCTAGTTCTCGTGATGGGTTTCTTCCTATCACAGGTAATCTGAGTCGGAAGCTGGCTAAGCTCACTTTTCCTCAATTTAATGGTGTTATATACTTAAGCCGTGGTTGTCTAGATGTGTCAGTTATTTTGAAATATGGAACTACGATGAATAACTTAAAAATTTTATAAATCTAAATAAAACCATCTTTTTTGAAGTTAACGATGAATCTAACTGAAAACTCCGTATAAGGGCTTGTTCGATTCCTTAAAAATGGGGCCCTGGAATAATGCCTAGTTGAATTGTTTCACAAATTTATACTAATCTTGAGAAGATGGAATTGTTCCTAGTCCATTCAAGGAAACCGAACGGACTCTAAGTTAATGAACATTCCGTGCGTTTAACTCAGGGAAAAACTGCACGAGAGGCGAGAGGGCGCCAAGGACTCAAGAGTGACCCGGAAAGCAAAGCAAATCAATCCAGTCTTCACAAATCACACACATCCAGATGCCCGTCAGCCGGCGCATCGGCGTGGCTTTTATTCGGACACGACGATGGATCGCATCAGACCCGACACCCGAGACACTTGTTCAAAACACACGACTCTTTGACGACCCAGAATAATCCAACTCTCCACACAGAACGCACATAGCACTGGACGCCGCCGGCCGTTCTGGACGAAGCAAAACGGGGCTTATTGCTACACACAAGACACAATACGTACCGACTCGACACAGACACGATACACTTGACACGGTACGACACGGACCACGGACGCGGCGTGGCCGTGCGTTACGTACGCGGAGGAGGACGCGAGGGCGTGACATGGCCGGACAATATCTCGCCCGCGCGGCCCGTGCGCGCGGGTCAGCGGCGGAAGCTGCGCTGCGTGCGCGGCGTCTCGCCGTTCTCGTCCCTGAGCTTCACCACCGTGTACACGCCGGCCCCCGCCAACGCGCCCAGCGTCGGGGCCAGCAGGTAGATCCACAGCTGCCGGTAGTTCCCCGCCGCCACCGCTGGACCCAGCGTCCTCACCGGGTTCATGGACCCGCCCGTCGTCGGCCTGCCCAGATCGAGACACACACATACGCCGCCGCGCGCTCATCAGATCAGCTCAGCTCAGCCATGCATGCATGTTGAGCATGACCTCACGTCCTACTACTGCATATATAAGCAAGGAGACTTACCCGGCGACGAGGATGTTCAGCGTTACGGCCGCTCCCACTGCGATCCCGGCGAGTTCACCCACCTGCATGCAAGAACGGAGGACAGAACAATTCAGAGTTGAACCTGAATCGATGGTACTATATATACCAATGCAAGCATATCATGTAGCATATCCGAGAGCGCATGCAAGCGTACGTACGGCGCGTGTGTCGGTGGCGACGGCGGTGACGACGAAGAGGAGGTTGAAGGAGATGATGAACTCGGTGAAGAAGGCCTGGGCGGTGGAGATGGTGACGTCGGGCACGGTGACGCCGCCGGAGAGGAACGGGTGGAAGACGCCCTTGAGCGCGAAGCTGGCGCAGATGGAGCCCAGCACCTGGACGGCCACGTACGCGGGCACCTGCAGCCAGGGGAAGTGGCGCAGCGCCGCGAACGCGATGGTGAGCGACGGGTTGAGGTGCGCCCCGGAGATGTGCCCCGTCGACAGGATGATGATGGTCACCGCCAGCCCCGCGCACGCCGCGTTCCCGAAAGGGCTGATCGCGCCGCCGTACT
Organism: Saccharum hybrid cultivar R570; assembly: GCA_038087645.1. Classification (NCBI taxonomy): domain Eukaryota; kingdom Viridiplantae; phylum Streptophyta; class Magnoliopsida; order Poales; family Poaceae; genus Saccharum; species Saccharum hybrid cultivar. The sequence goes on along the minus strand of JAQSUU010000015.1, from coordinate 27,544,408 downwards.
TCTGGTTCACGATCGGCGCCGCCGTCGCGAAGAAGATGAGGATGAACGTGCCCACGAACTCGGCGCCGAGCTGTATGCGGCCACCACACGCGACATGCATGCCCATCAGATACAGATTTTATTTAAATTTTGTTCGTTCAAACTACATGCATAATCTAGCTATAATTGAGCAAAACAACATCCAAATGAACATACATTATTTTTTATGGTTTATTCAGCCGCAACTTTTCAGAAACTTCACTGATATTATAGGGGCGGGCCAATAATTCAGCGATCTTGTCAACCCATGGACAGATTGAGATTGGGATCGATGGACGTGACTGGCCCAAAACAACGCATGCAACCACTTCGGTCACGGACGCCTGGATCCATCGCCGGGTCAACTCGAGTTTGGGACATACTACTAGTATAGCCCCTTTTTTTTTTGACGTGTCACGTCCAAGAACCGTACCTTATCACGAAACAATTGGTGTTGCGGTACCATTTTCTTTGTTCCAAAAACACTGTACGTAGCTACTTATGGACAAGATAATTAGGCCCGTGTGTTTTCAATTCAAAGCTGAGGAACGTGACAGGCTACCCGAATTTGTACGCATGTACAATTCTTCCTCACGAGCTTTATTTTAGAAGTACATGGAGTAGACGCAGTTTATTGTCACGTTTCAGAACGTCACTTTTTGATAGTACACTCTATTTATTGCCTAAAAACAAGTACTCCCTTTGTCCTAGGCCTTGTTTAGTAACCAGACTCGGGGTGGCCGATTCGGCACAGTGCCACCCCGAGTACCGTAGCACTTTTGTTATTTTTTGGTAATAATTGTCTAAATTTTGATTAATTAGGCTTAAAATATTCGTCTTGTAAAGTACAACAAAACTGTGCAATTAGTTTTTGATTTCATTTACATTTAGTACTCCATATATGTGCCGGTATTTTGATGTGATGAGGAATCTTCTTTTTGCATAGTGAAATTTGGGGATGAATTCTGGAATCTAAACAAGACCCTATTTAAACGTTGTTTTTGGTCTGTGTCACAAGTTTGACTCGATTTGTAGAAAATACATACAACGTTTTTATCTTCAAATAAATTTATCAAAAAACTAGATTCAAAGATCTATCCAATGATACCAATTATGTACTATAAATATTAATATTTTTTAATATATATTTTATTAAAGTTGTTTCTCGGGAAGCGAAAGCGACAAATATTTAGGGACGAGGGGAGTACACCGTAGTAGTACTCCGGGGCTGTTTAGATGTAAAAAATTTAGAATTTTGTTACTGTACCACTTTCGTTTGTATTTGACAATTAGTGTCTAATCATGGACTAATTAGGCTTAAAATATTCGTCTCGTGATTCACAACCAAACTGTGTAATTAGTTATTTCTTTTACTTACATTAAGTGCTTCGTGTATGCGTGTAAAGATTGATGTAATGGAGAGAGAGTGTAAAAATTTGGAATTTGGAGGGGAAGTAAACCAGGGCTCAATTGTGGTGCTGCAACAATGATCGAAAGTTTAATGCATCCCTGCTAGATACCAAAGTAGTTTATAGGCCAAAACCATTTCCATTACTGAAAGAAATGTTTGGGGGGATAAGACCTTAGCTGTACGTACCTATCCATTAAAGCAGGGAGGAATTAAGTATGAAAGCAACATAGCCAAATACAGAAAATGATTACTTGTACCGGCCTACCGGGTCACTGACTTTTGACCAATTATTAATTGATTTGTTCTTTGGACTTCTCCCCGGGGATCAATCAAGGAACCCAAATCCAGCAAATAGAATTTCATCAACCCAATACAAAATTCAAACAAGCGTACAGTATCATTTCCCGGGAGTGGTTATACCTGGAGAGCACAGGAAACAAGCCGGATGGCGGTTGGTTAGGGGACACGATGGCGTGGCGTCGCACACGCGACACGCCTACCCCCGGCCCGTTTCGTACGTGTGGTCGCACAGGGTGGGCGCCGCCTAGCCAAGCCAAAAATTCCAGCCAGTTGGGGTGTACTTGCAGGCTCACAAGTCACAACAGCGATCGAGCGTGATGCAGGCTGCAGGCGGCGTGGAGATCGATCAGCCCCATCACACCCAGCTACTCCATGCTACTTCTTCTAGTTCTAGGTACAGTATTTGCTAGTGATTTTTAGTGGCGTTTTCTTCTCATGTCGCTGTTACCACTTACCAGCATGCAGCAAGGTGATCCGCAAAATTTGCTCGTACTAGAGTTGATAATGGTAAATGATTTCTTTTTTAGATTCATGTGTGCTTGTTGACGAAAGATTCCTATCTGCTAGATGCCTGAACAAGGCGTTCTTCCTGAGCGCCTGCATCAGATCCAACAACGTCCTCGTCGGTTTCTAGCCGCCGCTAATCCCAAAGTAAATTATTCTGGCTTGCAAAGCTACTGTGCTACCACTAGCAATTGGTAGATAGGAATCTTTCGCCAAAATACAAATTATTCTGGCTTGCAAAGCTACTGTACTACCACTACCAAAAGCAAATTATACAGTAGCTGATACTAGCTAGTACGTTCATAGTCAATTGGTACTCCTGCTATTTCAAATTGTAAATATAATCGTCCTAGATTTTCTATATACATAGTTTTATATCTATCTAGTGCACATATAAAACTATGCATCTAGAAAAAAAAGTAAAATAGTTTATAATTTGAAACAGAGGGAGAAGGTCGACCGCCATTCATCGCTACTTCCAGACGAAACTGCTGAAACCATGCATGTTAGTGTGATCGTGCTGTTTTGTCTCATACAGTTAGCCTGAGCACCTGTAGTCCTTAGTTTACAGGGCGTCAAATAAAGAACTACCTTTTTTTGCGAACAAAATAAAGAACTACCTTGTGCATGCCTAGAAAGAATCTGAATTGATTTGTCCTATAGAGCAACTGCTTCAAGTTCAAAGTCTCATCACTGATGAGTCATCAGCATGCAAAATCGAGAGATTTCAAGAACGATGTAAAGAGCCAAATTGAGCAATATATATAAGATCACAGAAAAGATCAGTGATCACCTAATGTAAGGGATCAATTTTCAACAGTCAACAACTTATGACATCGATCACGCCGACATTTTCTATATTTTTTTAATAAAAAAATACGAGTACTGTCAGGGATGTGTCATTACAGGCTTTCAGACACGTGACTGTTGCAAACGATAGTTTTGACCTACACAGTACAAAATATGAGGATGCATGTCTGTACCCCCTCAAGTAATAATAGCAGAATATACAAACACAAAAACAATGCCAAAAGATCAGACGTACCGCGCACTCAGAGAAAAAAATCACGGAGAGAACGAAATATGGCCCGTGGCCCTCTCAAGAACGAGAAGAAGAAAGAAGAAATGCGAGATCAAGAACGTGCATGTGGACGGTGGCGTACCTTGCGGGTGAGCGAGACGTCCGGCGCGGGGATCTCGACGACGCAGGTGTGCGTCGCAATGCCCCAGCCCTCCACCGCCGGCAGGCACTTGCACCGCGGCATCGACTTGCGCTCGTACGACAGCGAGTCCACCCGCGGCCCGCTGGAGAACAGCGGCGCCGGCGTACCGGGCGTCGCCGGCGCCGATCCGTTCGGGGGCGTCGACTCCGGCTCCGCCATTGCTGCTAGCTGTGCTTCCCTCTCTCTTGCTCTCTCACTCTCAAAGACAATCTTTTTTTTTTGGTTTTTTGGACTGCCGGCAGTGCAGCAGAAATAGGACACGGGAGTACTAATTACATGATTTGATGGTTTTTGCTGAGGTGATGCTACGATAATGGCCGGATGGGCTCCAGCAGGCCGATCGATAGACTACGACTGATGTATGGCTAGCGATGCATGCTGCTGGATTGTCTTGCTATTTTTTTGGGGTTTTTTTTTCAGTTGGGTGGCGAGCAAAGATGATGGCGAAACTTACATGATCCGGAGGCTTTTGTTGATTTTGTGCTAAGGAATTAGTGGGGACGTATCCAGCCTACCAACTTACGCCTCGCTTCGCAACGCCGATGCTTTTGGAGATCTTGGAAGTGGCTTTTTTGTGATTTTTTTGGGGTTTGGGTTTGAATTTTGGACAGGGACTGGACTTACATGCTCCACAGGTTTTTCTCCAGGTTTGGCTAAGGCGTAATGGGTGGGGAGATGGTGTCCAGCTCTCTTACAAGAACAGTCTCTCTCTGGCTTGCTAGGATTGGGAGAATGGAGAGAAACGCATGAGGAACAGATGCAAGCAATGGCGAATGCAAGAACGGTGGCGAGGTGACGAGAGGAGGAAGAAGCAAATGGAAATGGGCTTATGGGCAGGTGGGTGATGATGGGTTTGGAGGGCGAGATGGTGTGGTGTGGGTGCGTGGGGCTGTGTATATAGGGAGGCTGCGAACGCACATGAGGGGGATGGATCGAGGTCAATGGCATCCCTCCACTTGAGGCAGCATCTCCCTACTGCTCTCGATAATAATGCAAACTAAAAGATAGCAGTGGAAATGGAAGAGCATCACCTCAGTTAAGGACTGCTTCGAAGTAGCTTGTTTAAGCAAAGCTTGTGACAAAATAAACGGCGGATAAGCTAGCTGTCCGGAATATTTACAGTAGTACGCTCTGTGTGCGGGGTCGGATTTTTTTTTTCTTGAAAGCAGATGGCAGGAGGTCAGAATATTTTGAATAAGAATTCCGAATGAACTAATACTGAGAGCGCTGCGAAATCGTTCGCACCAATAAGGTGCCAATTTTTAATAGCATTGACAAGGTTTGCCACCTTATCAGATATTGTTCTCTTCTTGGAAAAAAAATAAAATGTCACAAAAACAAGGGAAAATATCTGAATGCTGTTAGTGTAAATTATTGATAGTGGGCTAGCTTCAGAGATATTTTCTTCTTCTTCTGAAGTCTTGCTTTCCCATGCAAACATGATACCCTATAACCCTACCTAGGAAAGAGTGGAAGAGGAGCCTAACTAGCAGAACGATTTGAATACGCCGATGCCTTATTTTCTTGACCGCATGAGCTCATCACTAATTCAGTATTCTATATTAGTTCAGGGACTAATCGCTACACACTCGTCAGTGATTTGGAGCCTGGGTCATCAGTGTCAGCGAAGAAGCCTTCGTTAGTATATATATTGGGCTCATGTGCAATAATGGAAGAAGATGCAAAGGATATATTTTTCTGGGAAAAAAATAATAGAAGATGATCTCATGGCATGGAAAGTCAGAACTAGGAACAAGCCCATCCGAAGATTCCGAACATCGGGGGGCGTGTTCTATATAGCAAGAACGTACTCCTTTCGTTTGTCAGGCTGTCGATCGGCATACACCTGACCGAGTAAACAAACCAGAGCTGCATGTATAGAAACAATAATTTTGGACTCTCAGGGCATCATAGGGCCCACGTGTCGGTGACCGATTGTTCGCAAGATCTTCGGAGGAATCGGACCTTCGGTGCCAGGACTTTGATGTTCCTCTCTGGCCTCTGCAATGAACCAGAGTGCTACTGTCATTTTGGTCCGTGCCGTTACGTCCACTGCCACTACTAGTGGCCTGTAGATTTCGAGCCCTACCTCCACTTGATCCTGACCCTTTTTTCCCCCTCTTTTGTTGCATCATTCTCTATCAAGTGTGGTGTGGTGGTCTTGCAGGAGTACTGTACCTGACCGTGCACTGATCCATGCTAGCCAGGAGTACTTGCTTTGCAATTTGTCCACATGTTCAGTGAGTCCGGCTCCGAGTCTCGATCCAAGCTTCCGAGCTAGAGATGGCAACGGGTACCCGAAACCCGAGTACCCGACGGGTACTACCCGATAAAGAGGCGGGTATGGAATGAATTTTCTACCCGTGGGTACGTTATTGGACAAAATCCTATACCCATCGGGTATGCGGGTACGGGTGCGGGTGTATACTACCCATACCCGCATACCCGCGGGTAAGACATACCCGCAAAAATAACTAGTCAACCTCAGTTATTTTAGCGCATATAAGTCATGAATTTGGCCTATTGAGACATCCACTATATTTCTAGTAGATTGTCTTTGTTGTAATGATGCTAATAATGTTTGTTAGCATGTTTGTAACTTGTTGGAAGCTTAGAATGATTTATTTTTGTATGTGACTATTTGATATTTTTAGGTAATTTTCGGGTATGCTATCGGGTACGGGTTACCCGTCGGGTGAGAATTACCCGGCGGGTACGGGTATGGAACTATTTTTTTACCCGTATGCGGGTACGGGTAACCCGACGGGTAAAATTTTGCGGGTGCGGGTACGGGTACGGGTGGGCACTACCCGTCGGGTACGTACCCGTTGCCATCTTGATTCCGAGCTGAGCACACCGATAAGGTCTTGAATTGAATTTAGCTAGGGCCCACCGATTCATGGAGATGCATGCTCAGCTTCTGGCTTGGCAAGCCGCGCGAGACTCGCCCTGTTCGGCAGGCTGTTTTTTTGGCTTATAAGCCGGCTGTGGCTGATTTGCTGTGAGAGAAAAACACTGTTCCACGGCTGATAAGCCGTGCTGATAAGCTCAGCCGAACAGGGGGACGAATGGCGCAGACGCATCCCTGTGTCTCTGTCTGAATTCTGAATGCAGAGAGCGGCCAGTTTGATCAGCAGTAGCCTGCTCCTATGCCAAAGCAAAGCAAACGCCACGTCTGACCTGATGTCTCCTTGCCAGCACCAATCACTCATCCATCCAGTGGTTACTCGCAAACTAAAAGCCTCTCGCTTATATATATTAAACCAAACCCTGCCAGAAAAGATCACCATGGCAGGAGAATCATCGATGCGTCGTAGAGTGTAGTTCGTAAAGCGGCCGACCTGATTCGCCACAGCTTGTCCTCGAGCCAGGCGTCATCAGCACAACTGCACCAACCTAGGTTAGCTGCTAACACTGCGATTAAAAAAGGTTATGCTCACAACGTGGCACAACAGTTTGCCCCACTGATGCATCCGTGCTTTACACTTAGCCGAGGAACCAAACGCCACCGGAAAGCTCCGTGAACCGAGCCGAGAGGCATCTTGCCTTGGCCGTGTGGGGTCCGTCTGCACCGGGGGAAAAAATGGCGGCAAAAAAAGTGCTTTCCGCGGCGCCCCTAGACGCCGCTAAACTGCCGCATCATATGCCACCGAGAGATCGTGAAATGCGATAGTACTAGGTAGTAAGTATAATTTTGTTCCGTCCAATCAAATATCTTGATCCTCGATCATGGCCGTGCCACTTAGTATTTGTTCGGTTGGAGAGGGTTCCACCCAGCTGATCAAAGTTTATATAAATTAGCCAAGCATTTCTGGTAGGAATCGTTCCGGGGGCATGTTCCCTGGGAACCGAACGATGCCTTAATCGTTCTTCTTCTTCCTGGCCTCTTCTATTTCACAACGGCGAGTCCGAGAGGATGCAGAGGCCTGCACCTGCTGCTAGTGTGAAGAGACAATGGTGGCGTACTGGTGTGGCACCTTGGGCTGTTGATGCCTTGCCTTCCTTGAGCAGCCTGAGCAGTAGCTACGACCTGCTTTGCTTTGAGACGGTAGGCAGCAACAGGATCGCCCACGTTGCAAAGTGACCCTGACTGACACACAGGTGTCACTGGTTACTGAAGAAGATGGGTAGACAGATTCTTGCCCCATGCGAGCTCTGACGATGTGTTTGCCGTGACGGTGAACAAAAGTTCAGCTACTACTCTCCCATTACACCTTACGTGCGCTCGTCTAAATACTACTACAGCTTTGCTACTTTTGCCACCTGCACTCGGGACTGTAGCACTGTAGCGCGGGGTGGACTGGACGGTGGACGGATTAAAGAAGCCACGCTCTTCTTGTGTCCAATCTGTTCCTGCAGCAGCTGCTGATGCTGATGCTGCCCAGCAGGCCTTTTGTTCTCGGCCATCAGTCCCACGCCGAAAAGGAGCGGAGAACCTCTAGGCTCCTCCGCTTTACCCCGTCGGTACGGTAGGTTTCATTTCACCGTTCAGCCCTCCTGTGGCCACTGGCCACTCATGAGTCATGACTCATTCCTTCATGCCTGATCGCCTGATGGACCCGATCGGTCACCAACTCACCCAGAGTCAACACACGTTGGAAAGCAATGCGAAGGCGCAGCGGCCAAGCAATCGCTGCCTCTGCCTCCCCTGGACTGGAGAACGAACGACCAACCCATCGGAGGGGTCCCGGCCCGGCCTCCCCGACGCCAAGTGTGTGGCGGGGAGGCGCGCGTTTCTTTCAGGCCGTCCGCTGGGCTGTGCCCGCATCCGCATGCATGCATGGAGGCCGCAGGGGAACGAGTGAAATGATGCGCCATCGATCAGCACTCCAGATGCCAAGCGAACAATCGAGCACGGAAGCGTTGGGGCCTGCTGGCCCTGTGTTCTGAGCAGTGAAAAGGCGCGGCCTTTTTCCCCGGTTGGCATTTCACATCGCGAGGGGATCGGCGGCCATGGAAAACGGACACGGCCACAGACACGGCTATCTACACGTAGCTTCTCTTTGTCGTGGCAATCATAGACTCGACGAGAGACCTATAATGGCGATGCGATCGCACTGTGAAATCTTGCTTTCAGGCCATGAAGCAAGGCCTAATTGTTCAATCTGTCGCGCCATCTTGTCTGCTTCGTTCGGCAGTTCAGGAGGACGCATCAGGATCAGGACAATAATTGATATGTCGCGCCCATTCTTCTTCACTTCTTCATTGTACTAACAGCAAGCATGTACTTAAATAAGAACCGAGGCAATTATGAAAAGAGCTGAGCTTGCTTTGGCCTTTATTATCACCCGTAAAATGTCCGATGGCGACGGACCTAGCAGGCCGGCTGACGAAAAGCGAGAGCGGGCCGGCGACGACGAAATGGCCGATGCCAGCCGCCCGAAAGTCGCCGACAAAGAGGAATAGCGAGAGGGTCTGGCCAATTTTCATCGGCAATCAATCTTCTTCCGCGGGACAATGATGCCCGTGGGGGAAAACAAGGGAAAAGGACGCGCGAGAATTTGTGCTCGCCGTGGGCGCCAGCCGCAGGGGTAGGGGCCAGATGCCCAGATGCTTGCTCGCTGCGGCGGTCAGGCGCAGGCAGGACCACCGCAGGAAATGTTGTACTACTCCTGGTGTTCCACCAGGAGGCTGGAGGCGCATGGAATGTGGTGCGGAGCTGGAATGATCATCGCTGTCAGTGTTGATGGTCGGAGCTGCAACATGATTGCTTGGTTTTAATTAAGACACTCATGTTGCAATTAGGCGCTAACTGATGATCAGGTTACGGAGAAGGGGGCTACATTGGCGAGGACAGCAGTACGTGTTCAGTCATTCTGATCTGATCCACATCCACTGAAGCGGACGTGTTTGGGTCTGCTGACGAGAAGGTTCATCGAACAGGACAGCACGGCGTACCGCACCGCCTGTAGCTTTTCTCACGGGAAAGCGTAGTCAGGCGACGGGGCGACACGCGACAGGCGACGAGAGACCACTGTGCGCGGAGACCTGGAGCGGGAGAGGCTAAAAACGCACGCACGGCGGCGTTTTCTTGAAGCCCGAAATAGTAAAGCACCAGCTTAGCTGTGGTGCCGGTGCGTGGCGTCGTCGTGGGCCATGAAGAGTCGATCGAAAGAGATGTAAAGAGGCATGGATGGTGGATCATCATCCAGCCGATCGAGCAGCAGGGAAAATTTTATCGGCGATAAAATTTCGATAAACCCGATAATCCCGTTTATCGCTGAGGTCCGATAAAATTTATTTATCGACGAGATTCCAATTTTCAGTATTCCACCTACATGAAAGTATGATACTCTATTATATCAATATTATTATGTGCTAGTTCTTGATGCTAAATGCTTTAGAGACAACTTACAGTGAAATTAGGTATTATTTTGTTTTATTTTTGACCGAGAAATTTTCCGATAAATCCGATAAACCCGTTTATCGGTGACCTCCGGTATTTTTTTTCTATCGATAAATTAAACCCTGTCGAGCAGCACCGAGCATCTGTTCTCGGCAGCTCGATCGGCTCCATCAGGCACATGTGCACTGTCGCACGCACGCACGCACGTCAGTTTGACACCGAGACGAAGCATGAGTACGCGACAGCGCAAAGCGGAAAACTTGAGGCCGGGGAATGAAGGCGGTGCCATCGCTTGGAGGTGAAAAAAAGGCTAGGTAGCTAGCTAGCTAGGCCCGGGTTTTGGAGCAAGCGAGCGACGCTGGCCTCTGGATTTCCCTTTTGCTCGCCATTGGTCGCCGGGTGCCGGGGCTTTTCGCTCTGTCCTTGGCATGCATGCGGTCGGCATGCGGCGGATATCTGATATGATCGTCGGGCAGTGGTAGTGGGAGACAGTGGGGCGAGGAGAGTACTGCACGGCTCCAGCGACAAGACTGCTGCTGTGCACTACCGGCGTTGTCTGGCAACTTCGCATGGAGACTGGGAGTCTAGTGCTCTCCTCGCTTGATTTACATGCGCACCATCAATTGAAGACTCCAACACGACGGCCATGCATTGCCTCGAACCGGCGCCATCGCGTGTCTCGCGACCTGCCCACAGGCGCCGTTGCCGGAGCCTCCGATCCGGTCGCGTTCGGGCCCCGGACCGCTCCGGCCGGCGCGGTCTGTGGATGGGGTTTTGGCCTTGAGGAGGTGAGGTCGGACCGTCGGATCAGTGGGCCAGTGAGGGGGGAGGCTGGCCATGGCCGGGCGTCGTCCCAAACCGCGGCGAGCGAGGATGCGGCAGCCCAACATTGCAAACTGAGATCCTTCCATGCCATTGATATAGCATGCCTTGATTAGCATCGATTTAGAGTTTTCCTTCCATTCTACTATGCCAGTACCTCTAATTTTCAGTAAAGTTAGAAGTCAAGGCCTTTGGATCATCATCTGATGGCACCAACTGTGACTGTTTTACCTTTCGCGCACCCATCATCATCATGCATTAACTTGAGCGTCGAAACCTGCCAACCTGGGCGGGTAAGATCGATCAGATCGCCGCTCTACAGTTGCCGCAGTCCGCCGGCAGGCGTGATCGAACAGGGCGAGAGCGCAAGATGCCGCGATCACGAAACGACGAGGCACCAGCACCACCAGGCCCCGGCCTAGCTAGCTAGCTCACCTGTGTGCAAGCGTCAGGGTCACCACTAGCTGGTACTGGTTCATTCGTCGCATAGCAGTTTGCTGTGTGCCTGTGTGTGTACGCACGCGTGGCGACCGGCCGGGCGACGTGACGGCGGGTCGAGTCTAGTGAGCCCGTGCCGGACGGCGAGCTGGAGCGTAGCGTAGCTAGCCCGGGTGAGGCAGCTAGCTGCTTTATTAGTCTACGACTCTACGTGATCGTGAAGCTTCGATCGATCAATCGCTCGGATTGGGATCGCCGGCCGCGCGGGCGGGGGTGATTTGATGCGAGCCACGAGATCTATTACCGGTTTGGCGATCGAACGGGGCTAACGGGATCATCATCATGCAGGTTTGAAAGCCAGTGAGTGCGGGTGCGTGTAGAACTCTCACTCTGCAGCGCTGGATTGCCGGCGATCAATTGGAATGTGTGCTGGTCGGACACTGTTCTCTGCGGTGATCATGGCGGTGAGCGGTGGACTTTGTAGTGGTCAAGTTGCTTGTCTCAAGTTCAGAGGCTACGCCAGCCACAAGGAGGGGATATAGGCTGATTGTGAAATCGAATTCTTCACTTTCTAGTTTCTACACCTGGCAACCAACACATGAGATCCGAACCTTTTTTTATTTCGGTAATGATATACACAGGGCGTCCGACTCGCGTCGGACGCCCCGCGTCCACTCGCTCGCTGCGGGCTGTGGTTCGGTCTTATCCACTCGCCCGCCGCTTCTTCTTTCCTCGCTTTCTCCGCCGCTCCAAGCTCGCACGCGCGCTTGCTCCTACGCCCGCGCGCCTCCTCCCTTCGCGCCGCCAGAGAGCCTTCCTCTCTCCCTCCCTTCCTCTCTTCCTCTCTCCCTCCCCTTTCCCCGCTGCGACTTGTACGCTCTCCTCTCCACTGGAGTGGGGGGCGACGGCGACGGCTTCCGGAGAGCCCGCGCGCCTCCCCTCCCTCCATGCTCTCTCGTGCTCGTGCGTCACGACCTCCATGCATCTAGAGACAAGGACGACGGCGCGGGCTTCGACGAGGTAGGTGGAGAAGGTTTTGGATCTGAGGCGCCCCTCCCCCTTCTCCCCTCCTCTGGATCTCGATCTGGTCCCTCCTCTTCCTCCCTCCTCCTCCTCCCCCCTCTGGATCTAAGGTTTTGATGGCGGCTAAGGTTTGTGGCGAGTCAGATCTAAGCTACATGCAACAAATGATGTGAAATATTTGCACGATTATCTGATGTTGCAGTAGTTTTTTTCTGAGATGTTTCAATAGTGTTTTTTTTCTTTGTTTTGCAGCAGTATCCCCCATGTTTCCCGACGTTTCATTAGTATCGCTTCTGATGCTGCAGTAGCTTCTCCTCCTTTGTTGCAGTAGCTTCTCCTCCTTGTTGCAGGAGCTTCTTCTCCTCTGTTGCAGCAGCTTCTTCTTCTTTGTTGCAGTAACTTTCTTCTCCTTGTTGCAGTAGCTTCTTTTTTTTGTTGCATTAGTTTTTTTTCGATGTTTCAATAGTTTTTTTTTGTTTGTTTCACCAATTTTTTTGTTTGTTTCATTATGTTTTTTCCGATGTTTCAATAGTTTTTTCCCGTTTGTTTCACCAGTTTCCTCCTATTTGTTTCATTAGGAGTCCTTCGTTGTTTGCAATAGCATATATTCCCCTTGCTACAGCTGGGAGGTGGAGTATGGTGGTGAGCTGGTGGCGGGGCGAATGTGCTGAGGTCGGGGAGGTTACGGCAGGGGGCAAATCCGTGCACGCTGGGGGCGCGGGTTTCTTCTCCATGCGAGGGCGGGGCGGGGGGTTCGCGGGTTCCCGTGCGTAGCGGGGCCGGGGATTCGTGGGTTCCCGTGCGTAGCGGGGCGGGGGTCGCATTTTTCTTTTTTTCGTTTTCATTTCCGTGGGGAGCGGGCGGGGCTGTTGCAGCGTTCGGCGCTAGCGCCCGGATCCGGACGTCCGGGCGCTAGCAGTTTCCTTTTTATTTTTGCAGATATAATGATGAACCAAACCAAATAAATGCGTCGTATAACGCCGTAGGTACTACTACACTACTTTTACTGTGCCGAATATGATTTCTATGTACGGTGGGCTGGACTCCGTAGTTAGATTTTCACGGGGCCGGCTACCTATCTTGTGATGGATAGGCCTGCTCAGCGTAAAAACATTTGACATGGCCCAACTAGTGAAAGAACAACTTTAGCCCAATCCAAATGTAATCAGCGACCCAACGCCAGTACGCCAGCGACAAACGTGAAGTGGGCCTGAGCTAATCTTAAACTCGGGTGCCCAACGGGCCAAACCCAAACGGTCCTGTATTACAACGGAAATCCTGTGCTGCCGACAAATGCAAAGTATCATCATCCATTACGAGTACGGAGATTCCAAGCTATAGCCACATTCTGTGTTAAATACTCTTGTCAGGAAGCATTTTTTTTAAATAAAGGTCGGCAGGAGATCCGTGGAACCTTTTTTTTTGAAAAGTGCGGAACATGTATTGATACATGACTACAAGGGAGAGTAGTGTCACGGTCCTCGTGAGGACCGGACAGATTCAGCGGTAATTACTCGGATAACTGAAGAACAGCACGAGAAATAGGAAGAACAGAGCAGCAGGAATAGCACAGCAAGAAGAGGAACAGCAGAGCGCGGAGGGAACTGAATTAGGATTTGGTTAGAGTTTAGTTATTTCCTGCCTCAACCTGGGACCTTTACAAGCGCTTTTATACTCAGCGCCAAGTTGACAATCCGAACCCATGTGCTAACCGACTTTGGTGCTAAACTACTTCCCGCGTGTTCTCTGATATGTTTACCCCACTGTCGGTGAGACTGTCCGCTCCCCTTCTATTGTCGGACGCCCAACAGGGCTGCTTGCCGCCTTCGCCTCAGACTTCTTCAGTGCTACACCCTTCTGTATAGCCCGCCGCCCTAAGGTCCTGACAAGTAGCTTGTCAAGAAGGGGCACCTTTATCTTTGTTGCTCTCCTTCGCAAAAGAATGTTTGGTGTCTACAACACTCCCCATGCTAAATCACTTACTGCATGTTTGGTGTCTGGTTTGTGGCACGAAGTGATCTAGAATCGATCGTCCGATTCTAAAACCGAAGGTGAGAATGTTGTTTGGTTCGTGACGTGGAGTCATTCTGTCCGTCATCAGATTGTTCTACTTAGGGCTTCCCCAATGGAGACATATACGAGCAGTGGTCTCAACAAAAAAACACCACACCACCTATGCACATAGAGGTTGAGGCTGTTAATCTCACATTGCAGGCAGCAGTTCTCACTTTTCTCCGATCATATCGGTATCTTTTGCTTTTGAAACATCACTCAACTTTTTGGTAGATGGAAATTATGAGGGCCATGGGCGGACCCAGGCCTAGGGCCAGTAGGGCCGTGGCCCTAGTCGTGGTTCATCGTGTACATGACCTGTGCCTGCTACGTCTGGCTGGAGCAAACAAGTTGTTTGACTTCAGGAGGGTGACCGTGAACTGGAAACACTACAGCACCCACTGTGGGAGCGGCAGATAGCAGAGAAGATCGGCTCAGCTGGACGTTCCAGCCTTTCAGGGAGGAAGATGCATGCACTGACTGTGACTGCAGTGCGTTCACGGATATACGTATTTGAATTCTCGAATAGATAGATGTATATTTTTCAATCCATATACTACACCATAGTATTGGTTGCTCTCTGCGCCTGGATTGGCTTCGATTCAAATATATATGTAGGGCTTGCTCGAACTTCACAATTATATTTCAGTTCTGGGGCCAATCATCTTCATCAAACCAGCCTATGTGTAGTATGTCAATCCCTCAAACAAAAGAAACCGGAAGCATTTATATCAGCTTTTATGTCTTTTCGCAATATTATTTATTGTTCATTTAGTTACGTATGAGCGATGTCCTCTTGTTTCTGAAAACACGACATAGAGGACTTAAGACATTTTATTTTTCTCGTGCTCATGTTGCACAATTCAATGAACTGATATGAGAGTTAATCTTTCAGACCCAACTTAATAGTTTTGCTACTAATTGCCCGTTCGCTTCGCTAAAAAGCCATAATTGAAAGTACTGTTCGTTGATTTGCTGTGAGAGAAAAATACTGTTCCGACTGAAAAGAAAACAAGCTGAAAAGTACGGATTATAAGACAAGCGAACATGACCTAAATTTTGGCCCTAGTCTTCGTCAAATCCTGGGTCCGCCACTGTGAGGGCAGTTGTTCTCTTGGCTCTACAACACGTCTGCAAAGGAAGCCCCAGCCTTTGTGTCAGCGAAACCACTACCCACGCTGATTTACAGCCTGTTCGTTTCGCTGGTTTGTTGTGGCTGAAAGTACTGTTCGCTGGTTTGTTATGAGAGAAAAGCACTGCTGGATGACTGCTGATTCTGCTGATATGCTTAAACGAATAAGGTGTTAGACGCTCGGCAACTACATGGACATTGAGACTTCCAGCCACGATGTAGCTTTGGGGAAGGTCTTAGCGTTAATTAAAGACGATCGTGGGGGACCAGGTCATTCCACAAAAAGGTATCGGACGAGTCTATTCCAAAGCAAATCATGTTGGATAGGATCAACCTCCAATCTAAACACGTTGTTAGTTATCACTGATTTTTTTTTTTCAAAAATTCTAATTCTGATGGGTTGGAGCTTCTAGAATACTCGCAGTGGTTCCACATTCAAAAAGCAAAAAAAAAAAGAAGAAGAAGAAATTACAATCGAGGTTCACAAAGTTACTTTGAAGGATGTTTTAAACATCATGTTATAGCATTTAGTGGAGAGTTACACTTAGCCACTATAGCATTGTTAGGGCACGTACAACGGTCGTTCCTTTCCCGTCACCTTGGT
Organism: Saccharum hybrid cultivar R570; assembly: GCA_038087645.1. Lineage (NCBI taxonomy): Eukaryota > Viridiplantae > Streptophyta > Magnoliopsida > Poales > Poaceae > Saccharum > Saccharum hybrid cultivar. Next base: position 27,528,535 of record JAQSUU010000015.1, on the reverse strand, counting down.
AATTTTGCGAAAAACTCCTCAGTTCCACCTGGAGACGGACTCCCCGTAGCCTCACGAGACGACGCGTGCTCCGAGGCCCAATCGACAGGGAGAGCTGCGTTGTACGACGGCGTCTTCTCGCGTCGACGCCATGCTCGGATCCCGCGTGGGGGCACTCGCAGATTGTGGTTTGCGCGCGGGATGGTGCTCCACTCCTCCTCATGTCGGCCGCGTTGCTCTTGCCGCGTCGAGCCAAGTGCCGCTACGCTCGTTGCCATCGGCTGCGATACGAGGAATGGCAAGGCCGCAGGACCCATTCGTCGTGGAAGCTGCTCGACCGCCATAGTCATCGGACGCAGACGCCCTCCAAGAGCTACTGCTGCATACTGCCCTGCCGTTTGGGTCCGGCGAGATGTTGAAGCACAGATCGTCCTCGTTGGCCATCCTCCGCCTTTGGCCCTTGCGGCATGGAATCCCTGGTCAGGTGTTCATGTGATTGCTTGTGGGTGTTGCTTTCATGATTTGCCTCTGATTGTGGTTGATACTTCGAGCTTCGTGTTCGTGTTGCGACTTGCTACGGCAGGTAGTTTAGGTGTTTGTTGAAATGTCCATTCAAACATCTAAAATACATACTTATTTTTTCAGTGAAGAATGCATCTAAAATACAGTTTATGCAATATGATGAAACCAACCAAACTTTTTTTTGGTTAATTTCTCAGTTCTCACCACCGATTTATTCAACAAGTTGTTGCTCACAGAGCAGTCTCCTTGCAAGTTCAAGCTATCTCAATCAGCCGGAAACTAATAGATGGAGCCAAGTTGGATAGGATTTGTGCAAATATAGGATCGGCAGGCAACATTATGGAAACAAAGGAAATTAGACAAAAGCTGTTGCAACAATATATAATATAATTATTATATTGATGCTTTTTTTAAAAAAATATTGTAATCATGTTCCTCTTATTTATCCTTGATACATTTTCTATCAAATAGCCACACGATGGTATGCAACAATTTATTTATAGTTGATCCTAACTAAATATAAAACATTAAACAGCTTAGAGACGGATCCTTGTCTGTGGGTTGTATGACTTATCTTGATATCTATCTGTACGATAAATTTGAGACGCTTAGAGATGGACACCCGTCTGTGGGTTGTACGTGCCCTTATACCCTCACCGTCATAGTCCGCCATTTAGTAGAATATTATTATAATAGTGGAGGATGACATTAAAAGTTATATCATCGTTATAACCCACTATTTATTATCCGTAGCGCTTGCCAGAAGATAACGAGAATGCCGAATGCAGCCTGTGAGTGTTTACCTTTCTGGCCTGGTCTCTTTGTGGATTTATGGATTGGCCCATTTGAGCCTTTTAGGCTCATGTGGAGATTGGCCACTAAAGGAGCCTAGGACGAGCATTCGCATGTACTACCTCCGTCTAAGAAAGAATATAATTATGGGTTGCGTGTCACGTAAAGTGATTCATATTTGACCAAGTTTTTAGTATATAGTATTCACATTTATGACTCCAAATTAATTTATTATAAAAATACATTTCGTAATTAATCTAATGATATTTATTTGATATTATAAATATTTATATTTTTTTATCTATAATTAGTCAAAGTTGATGTACTAACACGTGACATTGTCCAGAATTGCATTCTTTTAGGGACGGAGAGAGTACCGTTCATCTCTCTTTTGCCCGCAACTTTGACAAACAGTGCCACACAATCGTTCATCGAGACACTCAGGTGGCAATCCCAATGGTCGATGAGGGGGATCGTCGATGGTGAGGTCTAACAACTACTAAACCTCGCCATACTAGTGGATCCACTCCTAGTGGTGGTAGATGATTGTTATTGGTGTTTATACTATTAGTAGTTCTAAAAACTTCTAGAATAATACTACACTTGTTAACATGATAAATAATATATTTTATAGATGGGTCTGGTGAAGCTCCGGTTAGATCAGTTAAAAACCCTAACTTTTTGGTCAATTTGAACCTCGCATATACTTTGCATGCGCCCATCGAATTGATGCGTCGGTCAAGGTATTTCTTGGGGTTTTCTATATTGGGACAGGTAGAACAAATGAGGCCCATTGCAGGTTGAAAATCATGCCCTGCACCTATTAAATACTACTTGGGTCATGTTTTTGAAATTGATTGATGTGGCTCATAGTTAGATTTGCCGGCAGAGATGAGGCCAATCTCAATGGAGGTTTCATGGTCCAGTTTCTAATGCACTTATATTTTTTGAAACAGCGCAGAAGAGTTTCATCCCCATAAAACTCATTCTACTCCCATAAAACTTTCATCGGCAAGCCTAGCACTCAGACGTCCGGTCCTAGTCTTGCGTCCGGACGTGACTCCCGTTCGACACAACCTCTGTGCCCCTCACGTAGACTGCACCAGCACAACAGGAGAGCGCCCACCCGGCGCGCCCACATCACCACGCGCCTGTGCCCCTGCTCCCAAACTGTGACGTACGTAGCCCCCTCCGCCTAGCACCCATCTCGCTCCGGAGGTAGCGTCGTCCGTAGGGAGCTCCTTCGCTTGCGCCTGACGCACGTAGCTCCCTCGTCCTGCGCCCATTGCGTCCATCGCCCATCCCTCATTCGTATGGATGCCATGTCGGCTCCGGGAGAGACGATGCAGCAGAAGGTGGGAGGAGAAGAGATGCAACACCAGATCTACTTTTGAAACATCCGAATACAACAGTTATAACATACATCTAAAGGCAGTTGAAACACTTGAAACATGCTTATGAAACACTTAAAAAACACACCTGAAACACGCTTGAAAACCATTCCCATTCGCAACATCCGAATAAAACACATGCAACATATGTGTGAAACATATACAACATTTAGATAAACACAATTGCAATATGCGTCCGGAAAACACAGATGAAACATACCTCTGAAACATCTAAAATACTCAAAACATGCTACTGCACACATGTCTCTGAAAACAATTGCAACATGCGGAACATCCCGATCTATTTTGCAACATCCATATGATTCAACTGTAATATACCTCTGAAACGCTTGAAACAGTTGAAACATACAATTACAACATAGGAGGGGAGAGAGAGCCTGACGCGGGGAGCGCCATGGGCACTGGATCTGCAGGCATTGGGGGCTCCCGGTGCCGGAGCAGGGCCCCGCGCTCGCGCTAGATCTGCGCCCGCGCTGGGGTCACGCCCGTCCCCACACCGGAGTTGAGGCCGAGGGTGGCCACGTGGATCGAAAACGGGAACCAGCTGTCCCACTTCTTCTTCTCTAAGAAACAACCAGCCGTCCAGTTGCCGCCCAACCTGGATCCTGGTGGCCCCGCGGTGAAAAAAATCGAAGCCGGGTTGCTACCATCGGGGCCCAACTATATGTGGCCATGCAGCCCGCGGGCCGTGCCGGCCCGACCCGAGGTACCAGGCCATGCCTGGGCCGCCACCAGGCACGCGGCACGGCACGGGCACGGCCCGGTCCAACAGGCGGCCTGGTGCCGAAATGAGCCGTTGCAGGCCGCCAGGCAACTAGCCGTTGCAGGCCGGCCCACGAAGCCGCCCCCGCCGCTCATATATAAGCGGCCGCGATGCTGGCCGCTTGCACTCTCGCCGTCTCGCGCAAACCCTAAACCTAAATCCCCTCCTCTCGGCTCTCGCTCTCGCTCGCCTCTTGCTCTCGATCCACCGGCCGCCGCCCGACGCTCGACGCGACTCTGACTCCGTCCTTCGTCCCCTGCTCCGGTGACCTCGCCGCCGCTCCTCCACCTCACCTTGAGTTCGCTAACCCTCTCCTCCCTCCTTTCCCATCCTATCCCCTCCTCCTCCGGTGAAGCATGTGAGTGAGTTGTGTCTGTCAGTCCTTCCAACGCCACTCGCCATCGTTCTAATCGGTGTCTGTCTCCTCTCGCTGGCTCGTTGGCCTCTTCTTCTCTGGCACTAGGCTCCGGTGGCGCAGGTAACTCGTAACCCTAACCCTAACCCTAGATTTGTGCCTCTTCTTCTCTCTCTGTCACTGTCTCACTCCCCTGTTCTCTTCTTCTTCGCAGGTTGGTTGCTGATGCCGGGTCTTCCTCCTCTGGAGGCGCCATGGCAAGGCCGCCAAAGCGCCAGTGTCCACCGTTGAGGGACGGTGCTGGAGCTGGAGGTCGCTAGCCCGGGTGGTCCGGCCTTTCCACGGTCGAGGAAGCCGTGCCGGGGGAGGATTCCCTCCACGGCGACGGCGAGCACCCCGTGGAGGACCTGGAAATCGAGGACGATGACGACATCTGTGATGACGCAACCGGCTTGTTCGGTATCGACCTTGGTGACGGATCAAATCCGATCGATGTCTATGCTGACGATGGTGATGGAGTGACTAATGACCAAAGTTGCCCAATGTCATATACTCATATTCTGTTGAATTGATGAAAATGGTGAACTGCTTGAGCTGCTGTTGAAGTGTTGAACACTTGGTGAATTTTTTGAGGTGTTTTCAGGGTGACGTGCTATGGGCCGGCATGACACGTGAAAATGGCACGACACGGAAAACGGCCCACGGGCCGTGCCTTGGGCCGAAGGCCAGGCACGGAGCCCGCAGCGGCACGGTCCGCCAGGCATGACAGCCCGTGGCGGCATGATGAGCATCGGGCCGGCACGGCACGATGTCGGGCCGTGCCATGCTGTGCCGGCCCGTTGGCCATCTACAGGCCCAACCCAACCCAGCAAATATCTCCTCCCAACGGCCATCTCGAACTTTCCAGCGTTCACATTAGCTTTCCCCTTTTCTCTCTACCTTCACCAGCCTGTCCTCTCGCAAGTCGCACCCTCACCGAAAGGCGAAGGCTTCAAGCGCACACAGCCACGCAACCCCCCTCTTCATCAGCCTCGAATCGAGCCCGCGCGCGTCCCCGAATCGAGGTATGGGGATCCCTTTACTCATGCTGTCGCTTTAACTCTTGATCTGATGCTTGCTGGGGTCTTGGTGTCGATTTCGCCCAATTTTTTGGGGGTAAGTCGAGGCCTCCAGGGAAATCTGTGGGCAGTATGTTCGCAGTAGCTTCTAATTTGTTCGACTGCTGCGCTATCTCAATGGATTCTGCGGTTCTGATTCTGTCTATCGTCATGTGTTATAAGCGGCGTTTCTGATATTCCCCAATTTTTTTGCTAGTCTAGTGCGTTTAGGGTATGAACGCGGACGCGGTGCATCAGAACGCTGTATTCAACTTCCAGGAGTACCGCGCTTGATGATGTAGTGCGGTCCAGTGTGCTGGGAGGGTCACTACAGTATTGTTGCTTTTGAGTGAAGGCTTGTCCCTGAATTGAATCGAGAAGTATTCTTCCGGAAAAGATACGAAGCGTGGGCAGTTTTATCTCTGCGGAGTGCTCACGTGTAGTGCCTATTATCAATACCATATAGCACTCGTGTTATTTCCTACTGTAAGGATTTCCTTATGTCTGGTTGTGTTTGTGACGTGAATTCCTAATCTGTGCCCTTGCTTTGATTACAGAGGAGATGAGTCGCGCGCACGACGGCCACAGGTCCTTCTTTCCCGTGGGGAATCCCTTCAGGATGATTTTCCCAAGAGGAGCCCACCTGTCGCCGAAGCTCACCGAGCTCCTCGCTTCGTATGAGGATGGCCTGGCCTCGAGCTTGAGGAAGCTCAAGCCAGAGGCCACCTCAGAGGTGCTCACACTATCATGGATGAAGCTCGCAGTGGACTGCTTGTCGGAGCTGCACACCAATATAGCCACCCTGATTACTGAGCTTGAACTGCCCTTATCTGACTGGGACGAGAAGTGGGTGGACATTTACCTGAACAGCAGTGTGAAGCTGCTGGACATCTGCATTGCGCTGAGTTCAGAGCTCTCTCGGTTGGATCAAGGGCAGCTGCTTGTGCGATATCTCCTGAATGTCTTGGACTCTGGGAGCGACATGCCCTCCCAGGAGCAGCTCAAGAAAGCTGAGGTGTCGCTTAAGGAATGGATTGAGCGAGCAAGTGAAAGGTCTCTGAGGCTTGATAGCTGCTTGGCAGCGCTACAGGAGCTTTCTGGGAACCTTTGCCTGATGAAGGTTAAGCATTCTGCTAAGGGGAAAGTGCTCATGCGGGCATTGTATGGAATCGAGGCTGTTACAGTCTTAATCTGCAGCGTCCTTGTAGCCGTTCTGTCGGGTAGCTTCAAGCCACTGGTGGAGTTTGATGTCCCTGAGAAATTTGGTTGGTCTACGGCCTTCATTGATCTTCATAAGGCCATAAGTGGGGAACTTAGCAGTCAACTATCCAGAGGTAGTGTTCCAGCTGTAAAAGAGCTGGAGGATGTTGAGGTATGTGCTAGACAGCTGCATACATTGAGTTGTGCTGCTCAGCTTGAAGAGGAGAATGCCAGCCTGGCTCATGCTGTTAGTCATTCAAAGGAAGTGGTCCTGCCAGATACTACAGCCCAGGAAGGAGGCCATGTGGATAATCTTAAGATGGCTGAGGACACTAGCTGTCAGCATGAAGTGATCACGCTGCAAAGTATGACTATAGAAGGAGGAATGGATACAGCTGACATCAAGGAGGATGCCAAAACTTTGGGTCATACAAAAGAAGTGATGTTGCCTGAGAAAACAAGTGACAGAGGACACCGAGATGATAACACAAAGCAGGTCACTGGTGTTGGCACTGAGATCAATTGCTTGGAAAGGAGAGAGGAGCTGCTGAACTGCATCTCCAGCATGTCGAAAAGCGCTGAAAGGCTCCGGTTGGGGTTGGACTCGCTGTCGAAGCGGGTGGGTGACTTCTTCCAGATCTTGCTTACAGGGCGTGATGCACTACTTTGCAATCTCAGGATTTCAGATGGGGGCAAGGTTGCTGCAGAGGTCAGGTCTTAATACGCTATCTCATGTTTGTGCCATGTAATGCGTGTATAGACAGCTCAGCAGCCCATCCTTATGCGTGGTGCTTCTGACTTCTGGCCCCTGCTCAGCCCCACCAACACTAAGCTGGGCCCAGGTCTCAGAAGCATTGTGCATAATCATGTGCCCCTAGCTGTGCTGTGCAAAAGCTTATATAGCTTCCCTTTTTGGTAAGTAGGATCTAGAGTGTTGTTGAGTAAATAGTGTTGTTAAGTTGGTGTCGGTGGAAGTGGAATGTACAACATCTAGAGTAGAGCAACTGTATGTATGCTCATGTGTGCTGGTAATCGAGATGAAAATGAGTTGCAAAATGTTGATCCTTGTCTGTTTGTTGGATAACTTAAACTGCTATGCACAACTTTCTATGTACTTGTACATCATGTTGCCGTCTTGTTCGACCTAGAGTGTTGTCGGTAAGTAGGAACTAGCCTTTTTTTGTTAAGTAGGAACTAGAGTGTTGTTGAGTTGGTGTCAGTGGAATGTACAACATCTGGAGTAGAGCAACTGTATGTATGCTCGTGTGTGCTGGTAATGGAGATGAAAATGAGTTGCAAATTGTTGATCCTTGTCTGTCTGTTGGATAACCTAAACTGGTATGTACAACTTTCTATGTACTTGCACATCATGCTGCCGTCTTGTTTGACCTACTCCTACTTCCACGAATATGATGTGCTGGCTTTGTTCCTGTGGGAGGAGTTTGATTGCCCAGTTTCTCTCGCTCATGCTCTTCCTCTGTATGATATTCAACCAAACCCTGGACTGAACCGAGCTGTGCACCCTGTAAATTTTGGTGTGATCTGAGCTTGGACTGAGCCGAGCTGCACGCAACCTGTAAATTTTGGCGAGATCAGTGGCTGTGTGCGTTGTTTTGTGCAAATTTTGGTGACTAGTGACTTCAATGTTGAGTCATTAGTGTGTTGTGGAGTTCGGTATTGTTGGTGGAATGTACAACGGCGAGTACAGTAAACTGTGTGTTGTATGCTCATATCTCATGACTCCCGGACTCCCTGGCTCGGTGGCTCCCTGCCTTGTACTGATACTAGTAGGAATGGCGCGCACCTGCGCGCCGAGTGGAAACAATTTACAGGCTGGCCATGTTTAGTTCTGTACCAGTAGTCTTATACGTTACACACCACTGATGTATATAATTAGGGTATATTGATGGACATACACTTATAGGATGAATACATTACAGGTGGGTACGTATGTCATACAGATGCAGCGAGGGCAAGTGAAAGTCGTTAGGTCTGCACACGCAGGATCCATACACTACAAACACTGGCGCTGTACATACATAGAGTACCATTGTGGATACACACTTGGTCTATACATTACATATGGCTAGGTATATGATACATAGGCGGCCCGATTCTTTATGCCATCAGACAGTTTGTTTACGTCTGGGGTTGATGATCAAGTAAGGCGATGACGGAACCAGCAGTGCGCCAGCTGGAGAAATCTGTTTTCGAAACTATAGGATGTAAGCTGTTCGTGGGTAGGCAAACATAACTTCGGATGATGGGATAATAAGGTTGTACCTGTGTTTTGGTAGTCAATTAAGGAGACCATGGTTCCAGCCAGTCGATTCTGTTTATGTAGGATATAATGTTAGATGCATGCAAATAGCAACGAGGAATCTCATGTTTTTGTTAAGCTTGCAATGGTTTAATTTAAGAGGCAGTGTAGATACATAGCAAAAAATATACCTAGAGAAACCAAAAAGCACTTATAATGTAGAATGGAAGTAGTACGTACACACTTCAGAAGCATAGGATCAACTATGAGTAGATTACATGTCTTATATAGATGCGGCAGCTAATGCAATATAACATTATAGGTGAAGAGTCTATAACGCATACATCTTGCTTTCGGATGGCTGTCACCTGTATATGCCTGGTTTAGTTCAAGAGATAGTATGCACAGCAAAAAATATACTTAGAAAAGGCAAAAAGCACCTATAATGTGGAATGGAAGTAGCACCACACATTTCACAAACATAGGATTAACTATGAATAGATTGCATGTCATATAGATGCGGCAGGTAATGTAATATATATTATAGGTGAAGTTTGGAGTCTAAAATAACCTGGTTCTTAGTAAAGGTCGCTAAAGGAGAAGTTGCGAAAAAAAAAGAAACATCATGCCAATAGATGAGCCTACGAATAGATCATCGCAGTAGAGGCTCGAAATTGCAGGCAGAGCTATTAATGAGGTCAAGGATGTTCATATTTTTTGTCAGGTAACCTGACCATCTTTTTGTGAAGAATGAAGGTGATGATGAACTGTAAGAGGTGGACCTTACCCATGTCTGAAGGAAACAGAGCTGAGGCTAAAAAATCATCATTAATGAACTTAATAGCAACCTGTAGGTGAAAGCTGTAGAAAAGTTTAGATAAGGGTACTACTGAATAACAAAGCATAGTTCATCTAGGAAAAATATTGTTCAAAGAGGTATTCGCAGGAATATAAAAAGGCCAATTAAACTGAAGAGATGAAAACGGCTTGATTTTTTTTAGTTTGGTAAGGCCAGATTTAGCTTATACTACATGTATGGACAACTCTGAAATTTTTCAGTCTAAGCAAAAAACACTGCCACAAGAATGAAGACAAGCATTACACAAACTACAGCGTAGCAGAAAGCTGAGGCTGCATCAGAAAAAACCGCGATGCAAACACATGGTCTATAACAAATATAAAGAGGAGAAATAATTTACTCACCAATCTTCATGGATCATTCTCACCATCTGAATCCAAGGTTTCCACATCTATAAGGAGAATTAAACAGAGGTGGATAGTGTGAGCACATGAACACACGGATTATTGGAGGATGAGATGACATGAGCCACGAAAAATTAGACAAATATATGGCAAACGCAACACAGTTGTAAAGAGTTCATCCCCAAAACAGTTTTCCCGGAGGAGATTGAAACAACGTGTGACCGCATACCGATATGTGGTGTTTTCATCTATAATCGACCTCTTACTCTCTAGATCATTACATTCGAACAATGGTTTGTTAGAATTTCCAAATGTGCATTTCACCATATTTTACTATGTGTAATATATGCCGAGAAAAGGCATGCTGCTTTGGTACCTGAATAAATCATGTAGGAATAATTTTAGTACTTTGTAATAATCTATACACCCTATATTCATGTCATATCTGAGTCACGACGACTCTAAAATTTTACACCATGAAGAGGCCAATCCTATTGAATGACTGTTGTAGCTAGATGAGCTAAGTTGGGAGATAAACTACACATTAGCTATAGAAATTAAAGGAGGAACTACTGGAATGGCAAGAGTAGACAATGGGCCACACTAATCTGGCTGTATTGGGAATTTTGGAGAGCAGCTAAATAAATTTAGCATCAATTTTTGAAGGGGAGGCTATGTAAATCTAGCATCAACTTTGTCTGATCCCACCATTTTCATGATTCATGATACCGAAATTTTTTTTCAGAAGGTATTCATATTCAGTCTGTAGACAGACTAACTTTTTCTTTGCACCACATACTTTGAATAAGTTAGCAAAGCACATTTACATTCACAAAATGGCAACAACAAAATTTAGAAACATATTCATCAGTTCACATGTAGCTGTTCTTGAGAACCACTTACATTTGGTATCAATCTCAAATCTGCAGTGTCCATGGACTTAACATACAACAACCGGAAAATGGCCAAGCACCCAAACATTTGTCACCGCTGATCGCAGACTACAGGGTGGAAAGCAACTACATTAGACTGGAGTGAAATACAAGAGAAAAAGGAAAAGAGTAAGGACATCTGTCGAAAAAGGCAAAATCACTTTTGAAAGTAAAATCACAGCAGCAATCGACAATGCCAGCTATCGAATATGCATATTTTCATTTCCAATTTAGTTGAGTTCGTCCTGAAATACTATGTGCAAGGTATGTTGCATCTTTACCGCAACCTGGTGTGACAGCTAGCAAACACGAAAAACTACACTGGTTCCTTTCACATATGGCGACAAAGCTGCTAAATAACCAAGCGGGGATACATAAACATGTAAACATAGAAACTAAAGCTAGACGATGCTTGGTTTTACAAAGTAGAAATTCAGCAGCACAGCAGAAGCGGGATATAGCGGCCTATACTGAAACAATGCCTAGAAATTTTAGCTGATTCGTAGGAATGCATTGTTTTTTTAATTAGGGATTCCATACTGATCAATGGCAACGTACCCAGGTTAAGTATCATTAGTAATTTTATAGCCTGAACATTGATCCATTATCGTTTGATCCACTGAAAAACTTGAAGTGTATTAGGTTCACACATCAACCATCAATATAAACTGGCAAATGAATTAACAATAAAATATGGATACAATATATTTCTATTTTGTAATTGATATGCATCATGTATCTACGTGAAACTTCATGGCACACCTAATCTGTTGGAACAATTCAGAATCCGGCAGAGCAGAATAGTCTGTGTCGTAAAGAAAGCACCATATTCATTTATGAATTATGCATGATCTTGACACAACTGGAAATAAAACTGAACCCAAAAAATTAGATCCAGGACCAACGTAAGTTATTGAAAAGGAAGCAAAATGAAATTGTAAAGTGAACGGTTAATATTTCGAACCTTGCAAAGGAAGCAAAACGAAACTATAAAGTGAAGGTCAATAATTCAAACCTTGCAGATCCATCTCTGGCATTTCCCTTTTTGTGTTGCACCAATCAAACCGATGCTGAAAGGCACAACATTGCAAGGCACAGAAGCTTTATTCCCTGCAATCTAACAAACTTTTCAAATGGTTGCTATAATTGTAGTTGGCTAGCTAAAAGCAACTCTATGCAGGAACATATGCAGACTAAAAATTGATTAGAACAGAAAAATGTTGTTTTCATGTTGAGAACATGGGAGTTTTTTTTTCATGCTGAGAACACAAAGGGTACATGACAAATATTGAAGGAAACCACTAATCATTGAGAGAATTGCTTGCACCTTCTCAGTCATGAATTGGAACTCCTACTACCTGCTGCTTGGTAGTGTCACTGAGCACTGGGTTGTCAGAGCCTGCGGTGAGTGAGGGTAGCCTGCACACTTGGATGCCTCATGCAATATGTGCTCGGTGCTAGCATGGCACATGCCCACTGTCCACTTGGTTGTGCCGCGCCACCATCACACTTGCTGCCTGCGCTTGAACGCGTGCTGCAATATAGGCCTGGTGGTAGCACATCACACGCCCGTGGTACCATTGCAGGAGAGGCACGCTGAAGATAAATATGTTGTTCTGTTTTAGAAACACAGCCATCATGTATACATGAGTTTTGTGGGAGATTTGGACTATAAAAGTTTAGCCATTCTTGTGTACCAGCTTAGTAGGCAAAACAGTGCATATGTTAACAAAATAATTCAAAGATAATTACATCATGTAGGCATCTTCCTGAATAGGCGGAAAACAATTCAGCAAAGCATTCATACCATTCATAGACTGGTTGATGGATGGCACTGGTACAGAACATGTATTATGTAATATAGACGTTTCGAACATGTATTATGTACTACAATCTATATTTCAATCTACATATCCAACATGTTTTGCCATCTTCAAAAACTTCCATATGCCCACCGACGCGTGCAAGTGTCATGAAGCAATCCCATGTCGGAGACCAGATAAATCTGTCTGGCCATCTTATGTCTTAATTTGCTGAAATCGAAAATGGCACTAATGGGGCAGATAAAACCGTGCATCTATGTCTATAGCAGGTGCAAAATTACCAGGTAGTACATGAAACGCAAAAATCATAGAGGCAGCAAGTGGACAGTAGTAGATTTTGTAAAGCATGATAATGACATTAAAGTGAACTGGGATACCAGAAATCAGGAAACAGGGTAATGTAGTTGACACTCCTCTTTAAAACAAAGTCAGCCACGCAAGTAGCTATAGGTAGATCAAAAGAATTACGAACGCACTATATCTAAATTATAACCTAAAACAATTCAGATTCATGAGGAAACAATGCACGAATATGAACATAAAGAATAGAAGGCACCTACTAAAAACTATTGTTACGCAAACCGCATACCAGCACACCATGTAGAAAGCAGCTTTGGTGACTAAAGCAGGAAGGAGTACCACCTCATCACTGCAGGGAAATGTTTGGGAAAAAACCTGTAATACTAAGAGCACAAATGATGAACTATGACGAAGGAGGAGCATGGAGTGGCCCCCCGAAAACCAAAAAGAAACTAATTTTCGGTTGCGTGTAACAAGAAGATTTATATCTAAGGACAAAAGAAGAGGAACGAAGGACATTATCAGCTGCAGATAATATGCTGAGGAGACAGCACAATCAGGAGTTAAAGAGTGTTGGTGGCTACACCATTCCAGCTCACTCTTTATTATACCACATTGGAAATAAACTTAAGATCCAATGAACTTCGAAAGCAAGAAAACTTCCAAGTGTTCCACTTGAGTTGAAAGAATGGCAGGGCACATAATTATACTAAGAACTCATAGGAACAGGAGAACCAAAAGCTTGACCAATGTAATCAGTGGGAATAGGACATGTGCTCAGAAATAACAATATAATTTTACGTCAGCAGCAACGATGTCAGATAATGATCACAAAGCTAGAATGAACAAGAAATGATGATAAGCAAACACGAGCTCAGATTGCACGACTATGTGCCATCTGACATCACAGGCAATGATGATAAGCAAGTATGAGCGAGAACCGAAAGCCAATTATCATAGTAGACGAAGGAGGAAATCATCAGACGTCATCAGGAGCTAGGATTTCATAAGAGGTAATTGCAGCCGCATAGGGCGTGACTGTACCTGCAAACTACACATAATAGAATAGGTAGGAAGAGTTGGAAAAAAATAGGAACAACCAATTGACCCTCGTCTCAATTATCATGGAACAGGTCCAAAGAGATGAAAAAAAAATTACGTTGCTCATGATCATTGCCTCAGTCATCGACATAGCAGAGAGGTTTAAGACCAAAGGAAGAATCATCATAGCTCATGAGCATTGCCTCATCAGTCATGTAAAAGAACAAAGCGATGTGGACTGTACAAAGATAGCTCATGCTCATCGCATGAAACACTAAAACTTATTTATGATGTAATCATCACAGCAGTAGCCTATTCCCTCATCAAAGTAAAATGTAACAAGAAGAGAAGAGTGTATTCATCATTGCAGGTGACCAAAATGCAAACAACAAACCAGAAATCGTCAGTAGATGGCCTCTTTTTTTTTCCTACAGTCAGAAACGATGAAACAAATATCATTGAGATGGCCACATGCTCAGATGCATGGCACAATAATTGTGTGCTCTCAAGATCCAGCTGAACGGAGGAGGCCGCAACCTACAAAACGCAAAACAATCTGTAGTAACATATAGATTGGTAAGAAAAGGGGACAACCATAGATCTAGGGCGGAACTGACCTTGCCTTGTTCGTTTGCCTCCTTTCACGAAGATTCCCCCCCTCGAAATCTCACATGCAGTGAAAAGTGAAATCTCACATGCAATCAAAAATCATGCAAGGGAAGGAGAGGTAAGTAGAGAGAGAGGGGGAGTGGGAGCGAACCCGCGAGCAAACAACACGAACAAGCAGCTGAGCCGCGTGGAACACTTGTGGCAGGCCGCGCGGGGGGGGGGGGGGGGGGGGGGGGGGGGGTGTGAGGCGCAGACACCGGCGGTGCCCGCGCTTGGCCACCGGTGCCGTGCCGTGGTGGGGGGCCCCGACCGCCGGTCCGTGCACGCCGGTGCGCCGCATAGGGGGCTCCATCTCGAGGCCCGCGTTGCGCGGGCGGGGATTCGCCGGTGCACCGCCATGCCGGGATCGAAGGCGAGGGAGAGAGAGAGAGTTACGCGCGCCAGGGGGGGAGAGAATAGCAGCCGCCGGAGCCTGGTCGCGCCGGTGCAGAGGGCAGAGGGCACCGCAGCGGACGACGGAGCGGAGAGAACGAAGGCGGAGCGGAGAAGACGAGGACGGGACGAAGGCGCAGGCGGCGGTGAGAAAGCAAAAGAAGAGAGGAAGGACCGTGGACCGGATAAGGCCGCAACGCGTGAGGGGAGCCTAAGGCGCGACCGGAAACCGGGTTCACCAAAAAAAACGGACGAAGCGAAGCCGCGGTGGACGAATGGGAAGGGGCGGCGACCGACGTGGACACGCTCAGCGAATTTGGGGCGACGTGGCCGAAAAATCTGCACGGGCTCAGCCTCCGGCTTGTTGGGTTAAATGCCAGTACTTGTAGATCATATTACCGTCTTAGTTCCACCAAAATGATGTGTTGGATTTGTTCTTATGGGCTAGGAATTCTTGGGCCTTGTTTAGGTGACTTCTAAATTTTAAATTTTTACACTCTCTCCATCACATCGAATCTTTGGACACATGCATGAAACATTAAATATAGATAAAAAATTAACTAATTACACAGTTTCGTTATAAATTACGAGACGAATATTTTGAGCCAAATTAGTCCATGATTAGACAATAATTACCAAATACAAACGAAAGTGCTACAGTAGCCAAATTCTATTTTTTCCCCATCTAAACACCCCCTTGTTCCTGGACCAGGATAGTTTGCCCCGTTCTTGCAAATCTGCATTCAGAGTTTCAGACATGGAACCGAAAGTCTTCCACAATTGCTAGTGCCGTCCACGTGAAGACAACTTCTCCGTAATCTTGCCCTGGACTAGTCTTCAAAGACTACTATTGGCTGGGCAAAAAAAATTATGTGATAGGAGAATCATTTTCAGTACATTATTTTTAATCGAATCTGAAGTATCGAGGGAGTGATCGTCGCTATCTTTCCTTTTCATTGTAGCCACTGTTTGCAACAAGGTTACAAGGAGGAATGCGTATGATTTTTTTTTCAGGAATCGAACTGCCTTTAGTAGACACTTGCACTTGTGGTTGCTGCGAAATGTGATTAGCATGCTCTATACCAGTTGACTGACGAAAGTTCAGAGATCTCAGATTCTCAGCTTATGTCAAAGTTGCCTTTCATCTCCGCCCAAAATACTAGTAGTAGATTATTCCTGTGAGAGATTCTCCGGTGGGTACATGACGATCTGATCCGTGTTCTATGCATCGGACTTTTTTTTTTAATGGGGACTGCTCATTGTTCACATCATTCAGTAAACAACGCATCTTGTTTTGGTGCAGACTTCCGATCGTTGTCGTCTCCTCACCTCGTTCAAGAAAAAGATGCCAAAAGAATCAATTTCCATCAGCCATGACGTCGATAGGCATTTTGAGAGTGAGAGTGAGGTTTCCTTCCTCTCCAGCTCGGTACAGACGACAGATTAGACCGACGACCGACCAGGCAAAGCAGAGCAAGAAGACTTGGCCATGGCCACACAGCTCCTACTCCTCGCCGCCCTCCTCCTGCCCCTCGTCGCCGTCCTGCTTGGAAAGCTGCACGGGCCCCGCAAGGGCAAGAACGGCGCCCGGCTCCCGCCGGGCCCACCGGGTCTGCCGTTCATCGGCAACCTGCTGTTGCTGAGGCGCCACTCGTCCGACGTGGAGGCGCTGCTCCGGCGCCTCGTCGCGCGGTACGGCCCCGTCGTATCTCTGCGGGTAGGGTCGAACCTGACGATCTTCATCTCCGACCGCCGCATCGCGCACGCGGCGCTGGTCGAGAGCGGGGCCGCGCTCGCCGACCGCCCCGCGGTCACGCGCGCGCTCCTGGGGGAGAGCGACAACACCATCTCGCGGTCCAGCTACGGGCCCGTGTGGCGCCTCCTGCGCCGCAACCTCGTCGCCGAGACGCTGCACCCGTCGCGGGTGAAGCTGTTCGCGCCGGCGCGTGCGTGGGTGCGCCGCGTGCTCTCGGGGAAGCTCGGGCGGGAGAACGATGAGGCCCAGGCGCCGCCCCCCGTGATGGAGGCGTTCCGGTACGCCATGTTCTGTCTCCTGGTGCTCATGTGCTTCGGCGAGCGGCTGGATGAGCCCGCGGTGCGCGCCATCGCGTCCGCACAGTACGGCTGGATCATGTTCGTGGCCAAGAACACGAGCGTGTTCGCGTTCTGGCCGGCGCTGACCAGGATCCTTTTCCGCGGCCGCCTCCAGGAGGGGCTTGCCGCTCGACAGCGGCAGAAGGAGCTCTTCGTGCCATTGATCGATGCGCGCCGAGTGCGCAAGCAGCAGGTCAAGAACCAAGGTGGTGCCGCGGTGGCGCAAGAAGAGGAGACGACGACGTTCGAGCACTCGTACGTGGACACGCTGCTCGACATCAGGCTACCCGAAGAGGGGGACCGCGCGCTCACTGACGACGAGATGTCCAACCTCTGCTCCGAGTTCCTCACCGCCGGCACCGACACGACGTCCACCGCGCTACAGTGGATCATGACCGAGCTGGTCAAGAACCCGGACGCACAGGAGAAGCTCTACAGCGAGATCAAGGCGACGTGCGGCGACGAGCAAGGGGAGGTCAGCGAGGAGGACACGCACAAGATGCCGTACCTCAAGGCCGTCGTCCTCGAGGGACTGCGCCGGCACCCCCCTGCACACTTCGTGCTGTCGCACAAGGCGGCGGAGGACATGGAGGTCGGCGGGTACCTGATCCCCAAGGGCGCGACAGTGAACTTCACGGTGGCAGAGATGGGCTGGGACGACCGGGAGTGGGACAGTCCCATGGAGTTCGTGCCGGAGCGGTTCCTGGCAGGCGGTGACGGTGAGGGCGTGGACGTGACTGGCAGCAGGGAGATCAAGATGATGCCCTTCGGCGCCGGGCGGCGAATTTGCGCCGGGCTCGGCATCGCCATGCTTCACTTGGAGTACTTCGTGGCCAACTTGGTCAGGGAATTTGAATGGAAAGAGGTGCCCGGCGACGAGGTGGATTTCACCGAGGCACGCGAGTTCACCACCGTCATGAAGAAACCGCTCCGCGCGCAGCTGGTGCGCAGAACCACTTGTTTGAATGGCGATTGATGGCCCATCACCGTGAGGCCTTTTTGTTTCATCCCTAGATCAGGGCATTGGATCGAGGAGGATTTTGACTTGGATTTGATCCCTCCCAAAGTCTTTGGTTTTGAGACAAAATAAACAGGGCTAAAGTCTTTGGATTTGATATTCACTCCTTGGTTCACAGGCATTTTTTTTGCGGCGGAGCAGGCGTCCGACGTGATGTACCTCGATCTGCTCACATCTGTAGGCCTTGTTCGGCTGGCCAGTGCCAGCCAGCCAGCAGTGCTTTTCTCTCACACCAATTCAGTATCAGTCACCAGCCATCAGCCAGCCAGCACTATTTTTCTCTCACAATGAATCAGCCACCAGCCAGCCGAACGAGGCCGTACTCGCCGCACTGTTCATCTTCCACCTCGCGACCACACATGTGTACCCGCCGCTCCTCGCCCCGGCCGCTGCCCACCGCCACGCCACGGCGCGGTAGAGTCTCACCGAACCTCCGCCGCCAGGGCTACAGCCGCGGAGCTCCGGCGAGACCCTACCGCGCCCGCTACGGCCACCTCTATTTTTACTTCTCCTCCTATTGCTATCAGTATACCTATTGCTATCACTATACTAGTACATACGTGCGTCCCTTTTGTACCAACGTGTGCGCCATGCATGCCCCTCCGTGACCCTCACACCGCCCTTCTTGGTTTGTGTTGGATGTCATGCCTCTCGAGTGTGTCTGCATCGTTCAGAGTTGGGGATGATTGGGCTTGCCAGGACCAAGGTTCTGGGATTCGACCGAATTAGTCCGAATTACGGCGAAATTCGTCCATTTCGGTGAGGTCCGAAACGAATTTTATGCTTTACATTCCGAAATTTCACCGAATTGAGTCCGAAATTCATCCGAATTTTCCCGAAATTCGTCCAATTCGGTTGGGACCGAATTTTTTTTCCAGAACGAATCCCAAAACCTTGGCCAGGACACATCAGCGCAACAGATATACACGCCATGGCCGAGAGGGCCGATGTTGCAAGGAAGGCCTCCCTGGTTCGCTTGTGCTCTGGCCGTCCGACGTGCCCCCCCTCCCCCCCCCCCCCCCCTTTGCTTCATGAGTGCTTGTGCTGGCCCAATCGTTAGTGATGCTCGGCACCTCCTCGCAGCCCTGGATACACCACCGACGACTTGCAAGAAGACGCACTTCAACGGCCTCGCCTTCTCCCACAGTCCTGCTCCTCCCTGACTTGGCCTCACCCCCACACGCTCCTTCCTGGCTTTCTACCATGGGGAATAGAAGGTGGAAAAGAGTCTGTCTCAAGCTCCTCTGCCTCTCTGATAGGACATTTACATATTTGCCATCCTTACGCAAGACACTAAAACATGTGTCACTGACATGTGCAGCCACATGAGTCACTGACAGTGGTACGAGGCCTGCCACTCCCCTCGTAAGCATGGCAAAGATTTAACATCCCACGACAGGTGCTTCCTCGGCTACTATTCCGAAGCAAACAACCATCAACCCTCGACCCCTGTTAGAAATTTAGACAAATTCATGTTTAATTTAATCCATAAAAATGATTTAATCAAAATAATCATGATATCATATATGTGCTTGTTTAGATAAAACATCATACAAATCAATATAGTGTTAACCAGTAAGGTATTTATCATGATTTTGTTTGAGCAAAACATAGTTGAAAGAACAAGATTATACCCTGCGGCAGAGCCGGAAACACCCGAAAGCGACATGGTGCTTTGTCGTTGTAGCCGTCCCGATCGGTGTAGTGCAGAGAGGATGCCGTGAAGACCGTGTTGCTGGGAGGAAGACAATCGCCAACGCCGGGAACAGGGAGTGGATCAAGCAAGTAGTCGTGCCGTCTCTGCTGGACACTCCTTAAAAACATGATGGCCGCCCTTCACCCGAGCAGGTGAACTCGCTGGACGGAGACGTTCCGGAGGCCTACTCTTTCATGCCGTGTGCGCACAGAAGACGGAACGGGGAGAACTCGTGCTACTAGATTTATGGTGTGTCCAAGAGGTTCTAACTGTAGGAAAAGCTCTCCTGTTTATAGGAAAACAGAAGGAGAGAGGGAAAGAGCTGCGCCAGGAGATGAAGAGGCTAGCGGCTGGGAGAGAGAGGCCTTCCAGGAGAAACTCCCGTAATAAATACGAACTTAGTTAGAGAAACTCCCGTAATGAAGTTTCAACTCTAGCCATCATGGAAACTGAGTGGTAAAAATTTAAGCCTCGCCCGCCCGTTCGCCGCCTGCCTGCCACGCCAAGCCACGCCACGCCCACGCCCACGGCCCGGGCGGCGGCGGCGGCGGCGCACGCGCGTGTGGCAACCTGCTATCCTTGTCTCAACTTCTCAAAGTAATTGGTCAAAAATCAAACAATTAAGTTGAGTTAACCTTCAGCTAAAACACCATACGAGATTAAACCATTTAATGTGCATTATTCGGACCATAAAATTTTATTTGATTTATTAAATATTTAATGGGCCAAGCCCATGTTATATCTAACAACCCCTGGGATCATCGCCTTGCTCGATTCATGCACTCGGCATCCTGATTGTTGCTCTAGACCGCAGGATCCTTGCCGCTGTTCGATTCAACTGCGCACAAGCCAGATCGATGTTCCAGACTTCCGCCACAAGGTCAGCCATATGTTGTTAATTTACTATAGGATTCAGGGTGGTCTGATTTGTGTTATCATCTAGAGTTCTACCTGCTGAATTAGTTGTTCACTGTTTATCTGTCTGCTAAGGATTGCTTCAACCTCACACTGATCACATGGGCCCTGTTCGGCAGGCTGTTTTTTTGGCTTATAAGCCGACCGTGGCTGATTTGCTATGAGAGAAAAATACTGTTCCACGGCTGATAAGCCGTGCTGATAAGCTCAGCCGAACAGGGGGAAAAACATCCATGCTATTGGCAGTAAAGTACATATATGCAGCTCACCCAAGAAAAATGTGGGTTCAACTTACCTGCTAGGACCACTGCATGCCTTTGAAATTTAGAGCTTCCTACCAAATTGGGTTTAGTGTAGTAGATTGTTATAACAGTGTTGTCATCAGAACATCCTTAAAATAAATGACCAATAAATAAACAATTGTAATCAATATACTTGTATGCCTTATATTGTACTGGACTATCCTACTATTTTTAGCCAAAAAGTGACGACCTGTTCTTCCCATACAGCGTTGCCTATTAATACCTTAAAATGGTTCCTCTCTTGGCGCCTATGTTCTGCTCTCTGTTTTGTATGCTTAAAGCTTTACATCTAATAAATCCTAGGTACAGTGCCTGGTTTCCTTCTTAATATTAGGTCATGTGGTCCGTGGCAAATATTTCTGCAGCAACAAAAATATTCTTGCACAAGTTTACACCTTGTCAGCTTCTCTTTTTATTTTCTTAGACTAACAGTTCCATATTATCAATCACATTTTCGTGGCAAATACTTCCTTTCGAAACAAGCTAAGCCACTAGCTTTGATCGTTTCTTTTTTAAAAAACTTCTATTTAGTAATTCAAAACCACCACTACACTTTGATTCTTACTGCCGGGTGCTTGGCATGGTAAGCGAAGAGAGCATACCCTCCCACTAATGTTCAGGCATGACACATCTTCAGAATTTAGAATTTTAAAGTCCAGTTCTGCTTCTAGGCACCCTTTGTTGTAGCTAGCTGCAAACATTTGTTTTTTCTTCAACACCCATTTGAGGTGCGTATCAACTGTTTTATTAAGAAGAATAAAAAGGGTCTAAGAAGACTCAAACAAGCATATTAGAGCAGAGGTTACGCACAGAGACTCGCCAAATAAAATCAAAACAGCGACCAGCCAAGCTGCTGTCAGAGGTTGATACCAGGCCTATAATTCCTATTTATATCCTGTGCTTTTGATTGCATTGACTATTCATTGCTTTTGATTGCATTGACCATTCAGTGCTAAGTATTTGCCCTAAAGTGCCGATTATGGCCTATCAGTTTCTGTTAAGACCTCGTTCGCTTGAACTTATCAGCCATGAGACAGTATTTTTCTCTCATACCAAATCAGCTTCAGCCGGTTTATCGGCCACAGAAATCATCAGCCGAACAACTTTACTATAGAGGTACGATTAGAGGCAATGAAGAATACTATTTACTGCACAGTGGATCACAGGCCCAACAAGCCGTCTCCAACTGTCAATTGTCACCTGCTAGCCACGGATTGATACTACGATGATATGGTTTGCTAAATAGCCATGATATGCTCAAATTTAATAGAGCAACACATACCTTCATTTTTTATTAGTGACCGCTGAAACTAATATTGACCTGAATGAATTCATATTTCATTGTACTTCTTCTAAACAAAACTATATTGTTTTGTTCATGTCCATTTCTATAGGATGGCTCACCATCACGGGTGCTCAATTGCAATCGTAACCGACCTGTCACCGTCGTACTCCGCAAGGCAAATACTCAACTGCGCATGCAGCGAAGCGCGTGTATGGTGCTAGTATTCATGACAATTGCCACGAAACTCCACACACACGGGGTGAAGGCGATGCTTGGATTTTATTAAACGTGTTGACTGTTCTGTCTGTTCACATTCATATACGTAGTACGGAGTAGTATATTCGAATGAACCGACAGACCACCGAACAATTGTACAGCTAATCAGCTATGGAACCTTCTACTAGTCAGGGTGTGTTCACTTCCCGTGCAAACCCAAAATATTTCATCTTCTACCCATCACATCAAATATTTGGACACATGCATAGAGTATTAAATATAGGTAAAAAAATAACTAATTGCATAGTTTATCTGTAAATGTTGAGATGAATCTTTTAAGCCTAGTTACTTCATAGTTGGATAATATTTGTCAAAAAACAACGAAAAGTGCTACAAGAACTTTTCACCAACTAAACACACCCTCAATGCTATGGATTAGTATTTACCCTGTTCGCTTATGTTGAAATTTGGTTTATACTAATGCTTATGCTGAAATGTTATGAGAGGAAAAATATTGTTCCATCGTTCCTGACATCAACGAGGAGCATGTTCGCTTCGTTGAAAAGCCACGATTAAAAATACTGTTTGCTGATTTGTTATGAGAGAAAAATACTGTTCCATCTAAAAAATAAGCTGAAAACTATGGATTATAAGAGAAATGAATAGGGCCGATGCTTGATCCAAATGGCCCCAATTCTGTACTTGCAACTTGCTGATGAAGAAATGAGAATCCGCTGCCATTCCGCTCTCTTCGCTGACTAGTCCCTCCCAAACCCCAAGCACCGCTAATCACCCCCCACGTGGAACACTCCCCAATTCCCGTATAAATCGACACCTCCAATCCGACTCCATCCACCCACCCCCGTCTCCAGCGCCGGCCGCCAGTATACTCTGATCCGAATCAGACCAATGGACGCGACGCAACTGAACCGACCAATGGACGCCACGCGACTCTTCCTTGGCGCGCTCCTCCTCCTCCCCGCCGCGCTCCTCCTCCTGCTCCGCGCGCGGGTCCGGCGCCGCCTCCCCCCGGGACCGCCGTCGCTGCCGCTGCTCGGCAGCGTGGTGTGGCTCACCAACTCGCCCTCCGAGATCGAGCCCCTGCTTCGGCGCCTCTTCGAGCGCTACGGCCCCGTCGTGGCCCTCCGCATCGGGGCGCGCCTCTCCGTCTTCGTCGCCGACCGCCGCATCGCGCACGAGGCGCTCGTCGACCGCGGCGCGGCGCTGGCGGACCGCCCGGTTCTTGCGTCGGTCAAGTTCCTCGGCGAGAACGACAACTCCATCACCCGCGCCAGCTATGGGCCCGTGTGGCGCCTCCTGCGCCGCAACCTCGTCGCCGAGACGCTGCACCCGTCGCGGGTGAAGCTCTTCGCGCCGGCCCGCGCGTGGGTGCGCCGCTTGCTCCTCGAGAAGCTCGGGGAGACTGGGCCCGACGCCGCGCCGCCGCGCGTCGTGGAGACGTTCCAGTACGCCATGTTCTGCCTCCTCGTGATCATGTGCTTCGGCGAGCGGCTCGACGAGCCCGCGGTGCGCGCCATCGCTTCTGCGCAGCGGGAGGGACTCATCTACCGCTCCAAGAACATGCGGGTCTTCGCCTTCTTCCCGGCCGTCACCAAGCACCTCTTCCGCGCTCGGCTCGATAAAGCGCGGGCGCTGCGGCTGCGCGTCAAGGAGCTCTTTCTTCCGCTTATCAACGCGCGTCGGGAGTACAAGAAGCGGGCAGGCGAGCCGAAAGGGGAAACCACGTTCGAGCACTCGTACGTGGACACGCTGCTCGACATCAAGCTTCACGAGGACGGCGATCGCCCGCTGACCGACGATGAGATTTGCATCCTATGTTCTGAGTTCCTCGACGCCGGTACGGACACCACGTCCACCGGGCTGCAGTGGATCATGGCCGAGCTCGTCAAAAACCCAGCCATCCAGGAGAAGCTCTACAACGAGGTCAAGGCTGCCACCGAAGACGTCAAGGAAGGGGTCTCAGAGGAGGATGTCCACAAGATGCCATACCTCAAGGCGGTGATCCTCGAGGCCCTCCGGAAGCACCCGCCGGGCCACTTCGTGCTGCCGCACAAGGCGGCGGAAGACATGGAAATCGGCGGGTACCTGATCCCCAAGGGCACAACGGTGAACTTCATGGTGGCGGAGATGAGCCGGGACGAGCAGGAATGGAAGAACCCGATGGAGTTCTCGCCGGAGCGGTTCCTCCCCGGAGGCGATGGCGAGGGCGTGGACGTGACGGGCACCAAGGCGATCAGGATGATGCCGTTCGGCGTGGGCCGGAGGATCTGCGCTGGGCTTGGCATCGCCATGCTGCACCTGGAGTACTTCGTTGCCAACATGGTGCTGGAGTACGAGTGGAAGGAAGTGCCCGGCGACGAGGTGGACTTCGCCGAGAAGAATGAGTTCACTGTCGTCATGAAGAAGCCCCTACGCCCGCGCCTTGTGCCTAGGAGGTCTCACTTGAACTAGAACTACTTTACTGTTCTATTGTATGGTTTCTTGTTTTGTGATGTATATAAACATCAGTGTTCTATTCATAGCTGTAAATGATTACGGTTCTTCAATAATTAATCGGCAGAGATTGTAACGTTCATTGGGTAGTTTCGTCTTCGTGTTGATCGTGGATGGCTTGTGAATATGGAAAATCATTAGCAAAACTATGACAATTTTAAACAACAGAGCTGCTCTTCTGATAAACTGTTGGTGCATCTATCTTCAGATGCTCTTGATTTATTGTTGAGCCCTTCATTCAAAATTCTCGAGAAATAAGAAGTTTATGATGGCTTTGAAAGGATTGGTTAAACTTTTGGGTCATTGCTTAGTTCCATTAGCAGAGTGAGTCACAAGTCTATATATTACAATGTTTTCCTGCTTGGATTCATTTTGATGAAGACTATAGATGATTCGTTTTGTAAATGAATGAAATCACTAGCGCTGTAATTCCATTGGTACGAACAGAGTTGCTCCCAGATAAATGAGGTGTCGATGAATGTGTCTTGAGTCATTCCTGATTAGTTACTTTGTAATCGGCAAGTTCGCGATGAACATGTCTTTTTCCATGGTATTTTGTATTCCAAACTGACATTGAAAACTACTCACTCCATTCCAAATTATAAGTCATTTCATGAATCTTAGAGAGTCAAAGTATCTCAAGTTTGACCACATTTATATGATAAGATTAATATTTATGATATCAACTAAGCATCATTAGATTCTTCATTAACTATATTAGCATACCTATTTGATGTTATAAACTTTGTAATTTTCTTTATAATTTTGATCAAACTTAAGATATTTTGACTCTCCAAGATTCTTGGAATGACTTATAATTTGGAATAGAGGGTGTAGTTGCCTATAATTACAATCCATTAGAAGATTGTTCTGGTATTTCTTATCTAGGGCCTTGTTTAGATACACCCCAAAAGTTGAATTTTTTTCACTCTCTCTCCATCACATCAATCTTTGGACCCATGCATGAAGTAGTAAATGTAGGTAAAAAAAATAACTAATTATACAGTTTAGTTGGAAATCACGAGATGAATCTTTTGAGCCTAGTTGGTCCACGATTGGACAATATTTGTCAAATAAGACGAAAATAGTACTATTCATCGGGTTGAAATTTTTTTCAATCTAAACGAGGCCTAGGGATAGGGATGTGCTAGATGAGGTTCAGAATACTGTCGAGAGTTACAGTTGATCAGTCATCATCAATCACCTGTGAATGACGGAAATTGCTAGCTCTGCTAAGCCAGACAGAACAACAGAGGCCTCGTTTAGTTCACAGAATAGGGGAGAAAAACACTGTATCAGAATTCCTATAGCATTTCATTTGTATTTGATAAAAATTATCCAAATTTTGACTAACTAGGCTTAAAATGTTCGTCTCGCAAAGTACAACAAAACTGTGCAATTAGTTTTTGATTTCATCAACATTTAGTACTCCATGTATTTGCCGATATTTTGATGTGACGGGAAATCTTCTTTTTGTATAGTGGAATTTGGGAGAGAATTGGGGTACTAAACAAAAGGGGAGAGCTTATTGTGTATCTGAACCCTGCTTAGATCCGTCTTCAGTCAATCTCGATTTGCCATTGTCGAGTTGACGGTTTTGATGCTGTGAAGCTGTCGAAGTCCTGCACTAGTGTCAGGGTTTTTACGTGCAGCAAGCAGATTCTGTGGCTGTTTCGACTTTCGACACGGACTTGCGAAAGCTAAAGAAGCATGGGCTTGGGAGCTGCCGGCTGGAAGCTAGTCGACGGCGCTTTGGGGCAACCCCGAAAGTGTGAGAGGCTGAAACGGTGAAACCGGAAGGAAGACGCAGAAAAACTGAGACGTCTCTCTGGATTCACGTTGTCCGCAGGTGCTCCACTGCTCTAGAAGGAAACGGAAAGGAACGTGTACGCGTCCACACTGCTGAGAATGACCCATTCACGCAAAACGTGACAGCTAGGACATAAAAGAAACGATAACGATACAACGCCTCCCACCGCTCACTCCTGTATACGACGCTCACTACCGAAAAAAAATCTTATCCCTCGCATCGTCCTCTCCACCCTTATTTCTTTCGCGCTCGCGCCCTGCCCCACCCCGACGTGCGGCCATGGCTGCCTCTTTGACCGGCGGCGGCGCCCTCACCCACCCTGGCGTGCGCGCTCCCTCACCCTGGCGTCCTCCTTCTCCACCCCGGCGGCGCTCCTCTCCCACCCCGGCAAGATCCATGGAGCACGAGCGAGATCTTTGGAGGTGGCGCGACGGTGTTGCAGGAGAGTCGGCGGCTCTCCCCCACCATGGCGCGACGTCCTCTCTCACCCCAGCGACCGAGCTCCCCCACCCTGGCGGCCATGGCGCTCCCCGCCCCCATTCCCCACCGTCTCCGCCAAGCCAAGCCCAGTGCCGTTAGCGCTGGTGGTGGTGGTGCTTGCGCGCGCCACTAGTACTGGTGCTGGGTGGTGCTCGTGCGCAGCCATTCGCCGCTGGCTCCCACACCGTCAGCTGGAATCGACCGGCCCAGGCCTCTCTCCCCCTATGTTGCAAATGTACGTTTCATTTGTTTCAAACATTTCAGAGGCATGTTGCAATAATTTCATGTGGATGTTGCGAAAGTAGATCCGGAGATGTTGCACATGTTGCTTATGTTGCAAGTGTTTCGGAGGCATGTTACAAGGATTTGTTCAAACTATTTCATCTGTTTCCAGACATATGTTGCAAACGTTTCGATCTGGATGTTGCATATGTTTTCACACATATGAAGTGTTTTCAGGTATTTTTTGCAAGTGTTTCATACGCATGTTTCGAGTGTTTCAGCTGTTTCGTACATATGTTGCAAGTGTTTCATCTGGATGTTTCAAATGTAGATTTGGTGTTGCAGCTAGTGTTTTAGATGCATGTTTTATGTGTTTCATTTGCCTTCAGACGTATATTGCAAGTGTTGCACCGAATGTTTCAAAAGTGAATCGGGTGTTGCATTTTTGTCTTCGCTTTTCTACTGCCTCACCTTCGCCTCGGTGTCTCTTCCTCCTCGTCCCGGCATCGACTGGGCATCTGCCGCCCCCTCCCCTCTTCTAATGCTGGTGTAGCCATCTGCTGTAGTCACCTACTGCAGTTTGATGGCCGCGTGTATGCGCGTGAGAAGCGGCAGGGGCACGAGCGGGGACTCGCCACGTGCAGTCGGGCGGGTTGAGCAGTGCGGGCCCCGCGTAGGTGGGCGTGGGATGCAGGTGCGTAGGGGAGACGGAGTGCAGGCGCAGGCGTCCGTCCGGGCGCTAGCACTGCCGAGAAAGAAAACTTGTTAACGGATTGGAGTACTATTTTTCTAAAGGAATCGGATATGAGAGTTGTCGACATCTATATCTCTATCTCTTATAGTCCTAGTAAACTCCACTGGCTATTTATCTTAACATGCAAGCTATCCAACTAAATAATATACTATCACATCCAATTAAAATCCACTAGCACATGCAATTTTAACGTCCACGTCACCCATAAGCCATTGTCGACGTCATGACGCCACACAATCCACTAATCGCAATTCCCACAGCAACGCGCGGGATATGCTTTTAGTAGTAACCTATATAAATGGAACCCACTGAGTGTCACTGATGCTATTTCTCCGTTCCCTGGTGAAGCCACTTCATCAGTATTATTTTAGCCATTAGGTCTACTCTATTTCTTGTGATCTCACCGTCCAAACCTTTTGTCTTCACTAGCACTGCTCCTCTCTGAATTAACCCATCCATCCGCTACAAACTTCCAAACTCCTGCGCTGGGTGCCAGTTTGAAACTGCCCTCCGCAGCTCCACTACCTCGCTGTCTGCCTCACCATGTAATTCACTGGCCTCAGACTCACGGCCAAGCAACCAGTGTCTGCTCATCTCCCAAGCTAATAATCATCAAAGTCCTTTCTCCTTCCTATCCCACACTAGAAACGTACCAATATTGCTCTCCTATATATGTTGCTTCACGGCTAATGATTCTTCCTCCAGCACCATAGTGTTGCCACGAACGTCACCACGCAAGCATTCTCCAAATCCCGCATCAGACCAGCAGGTACTATTTGTACTAAACGACAGTTGAATTGAGGATTTTTAATTCCTTTCTATTACTTTTTTCAGGCAATTGGTTTTTTTTCCCGATACGAGGTTTCATCCCATTTCCATTGAAGAAACAACGGAAATACATCACAGGCAATTGGATTTAATCTCACGTTGATGGTTTTGATAGATTATTCTATTTCTATATCTAGCTGTGGTGTTGTCTTGTCAGATTCTTGAACAAATGCAGGTGAGCTGCGGCGGTGGCATCCCTGGTGCGCAATGGATGCTGCGCCACCAACGAACGCCGGGGGTTTGATCATCCAAGGGCCACAGAACCACTAACTGCAGTGGCGGAGCCAGATCTTGCAACAGGGTATTCCATGCAGAAAAAAATTACAATGCAAATATACACAAGTGCTATATTTCTCCGACAATACAATATGCTAGTGCTAGCACACTTGTTTTTCATGTACATTACAATTTACAAACAGAATGCAAAAAATAAAATTATTTCTAGAATTTCATCACGAAACTAAACAAAGTAGCACGCAATAGCATGGTCAAAAAAATTGTTTAAATTGCAGCAAACACATAGGCACATAGTGCTTTTCTCTAAATTTCGTCAATTAAGATTGTGATTCATTCTAACTTAGAGAAGAAAACGGAATCTTCACCGGTGCAAGGATCTTAAGGGGACTTGTGCTTGGCTGCCTTCAACGCTTGGTCGCTGGCCGCCGGCCAGAGTCGACCGCCAAGGGGGTTGAGTCAAAGGAGACGGCCACTGCAGTCCGTAATGCGTTGCTCGTCTGCTCAGCTGCTGCTGGCCACCGGCCGCTGCCGCCGTGGGGCAGAACTGCAGTCCGCAGCAGTATCCGCCCTTCCGCATGCAGATGCGCCGCCGCCGCGCCGCCGCTAGCTTGCGATGCAGTACGCGAGGTGCTGAACAAGCAGCAAAGAGAAGTAGAGAACAACGCTGGCTACTAGGGCTGTTTCTTGTGGCCTTGTGGGCTGCTCATCCGTGGGCTTCTGGTCCAACTAGCTAGACAGTGGGTTGTACATGTATAGTATGTATATTTTATTTTCGTTACTACCATAATCTTGGGTATTCCATGGAATACGGAGAACAACCCTGGTGCCGCCCATGACTATCTGTGTTATTAGCGCCAACAATCTTCTCATCTTCCTATTCGGTCCCGTGTGCCCCGATTTGCGAACAACTCAGTTATATCAGCATGGGTGGAACATCTTGGTGTGACGGCAATCTCAGTGGCGAGTTTCATTGTGTTGTTTTCCAAGACTGTCATATGAAATGAAATGAAACTTAGATGAAATACCCACTCTCAATGGAGAGTTTCATTCTATGGTTTCATAGACATTAATTTCAAGACTCGTAGAGAGTTCGTGCCAAGAGAGTTTAATATAGATGAACCTCATTTCTTCTCTCTCTTCACTGCCATGTCATCAAATATGTCTATGTGGCAACCTATTTAATGCAAATAAAACTCGCATGAAACTCCCACTGAGACTGGCCTAATATGTTGTTGTCGGTTGGCAACACTTCATTCAACGTAAAACCTTCAGTTTTTGCATTTTTAATCTCTCACAATCACAATCACAACTAATCATCACAACTCACAGCTAAAAAGAGTAAAAGGTGGACAACCTCTTCGTGCCACAAAAGCTTCACGTCGTTGGCCTGCCGTCCATGCGATCGGTCCTGGCAAGCGGGAGGGTGGGAAAAAAATAAAGAATAAGAAAGGGTTCCTGGTGTATATACAAGAGAGAATATATAAAAGTTATTAGGATAATTTAGAAATAGTATATGATTCCTGACGTAAAATTGTCTTCTGAAATAAAATTACAAAAAAGGGTGTCATGCAACAGAAAGAAAAGCTTATTTGATGTACATGATAAAATCTAGGAAATAAATTTGAGAAAAAAATAGTGTCACTATTGAAAAAATATTTTATACTTTATCAGACTACTCATGTGACGTGAAATTCATAGTGATTATTATGATCTCTGTCATCAGGAAACTCATCGATGACGATTCTACATGATCAACCCCAAGGAAAAGGAAGAAAACTTCATGGAAGGAAGTAAAGCAAATCTGCCCCCTTGCATGCGTGTGCATGTCCTCCCTGCATGCAGGGTGATTGTGCATTTGGTTTATCTTATTCAACCTCTCGGCAAATAAAAAGGAAAGGAAAGTGCCCGTGATTTGGTTAGAAAAACCGGGAGACGATGTGTGTGTGTGTGTTGGTGGTGGTGGGGGGGTGTTCTGAGAGGGAAAAATCGCAGGATGGTAGCCGGTTGCTCACCTTGGTAGCGCGAATGAAAAAATTAATTTAGCTTTTCGTGTAGCGCGAATTTCACTTGGCGCCAAGACTGGGAAGGATGCTTTCTTTTAGGGTGCTGATGAAGCCGAACGTCACCAAGTTGAAGAATTTGCTCATGACACTATGTTGCATCTAATGGAGATGTCATGATGCCTACTCACCGACGATTTAGAGAAATAAATAATATTGAGATTATTTACACGCTTTTACCGTGCACTTTTAATATATGATGGA
Source organism: Saccharum hybrid cultivar R570 (assembly GCA_038087645.1). Lineage (NCBI taxonomy): Eukaryota > Viridiplantae > Streptophyta > Magnoliopsida > Poales > Poaceae > Saccharum > Saccharum hybrid cultivar. Next base: position 27,497,180 of record JAQSUU010000015.1, on the reverse strand, counting down.
CAAGAATTTAGGTGGCGTTTGGGAAGTGGGAAATGAGGGGTGGGCACGAGATACATGGGGACTGATATGTTAGAGTTTGATCTCTCCTTCTATTGGACCCAACGGCCCATTAGGGACCTTGATCCGCACCTTGATCGGGGGAGCCCTACCCACCTATGGTTGGAGGGCCCCTGTCACATGCGGTACATAAATAGAGGTGGGAGGCCGGGGCACGGATCACTAAGTTCGACCGCCGCCCTTCTCCCACCGACAAAACCCTAGACCCTATTCCGATCAAAGGGACCGCACAAGTGACAGGAAGCCCTTCTCCGCCGCCACTGCGTCCCCTTCTCCGCCATGGCGGACTCTAGCTCCTCATCGCCGAAGACCGATGGTCGCTACTCATCCCTTAACTCCTTTTTACTTTCATGTATTACTAGATTATATATTAGGTCATGTTATGCAAGGATGAAATCGATCTCTTGAATTAGCATGGTCTCGATTAATCACACCGTTAGTGATCCTAATTGGGATCTATCAATGGTATCGGTAAAGCCACCTAACAGTGGATTAGATCGGGATCAGATCAGCGATAAGGAACCCTAATCTAGGGTTAGCCGCCGAGCGACATGTCACGAGCATCGTCCCGGGCTACTTAGAAATTAGAAGAAGGGGATTTTCAGTGCTCAAACCCTAACCCGTGTGACTCAGTGATAACAATCTAATCCGGATCGAAAAGGGAGGGGAAGAACAACCTACCTCACCGGAGCAGTAACCGCCATCGGCGGTAAGACATCCGGCTGGCGAACCTTCGGTCGCCGCTGGCTTATTTGAGCTGCACGCGGGTGCTAGGCACCGCCCGTGAAGCCGTTCGACGGCGGCGTGCTCAGCCGAGGGCGAGCACGCCCGCCGGCGAGGGGGCTCACGGCGGCGCCACCCTTCTCCACGTTGTCGTCGCCGTCGCGTTTTTTCGGCTGCTGCGGCTGCGCGTGAGAAAGGGAAAGGGGAAAGGAAGCTAGGGTTCACGTGAGGCCGGCTCGGACGTTTTGTTATCGCGAAAACGACGGTCAACCGTCCGATTCAAGCCGACGGCCGAGATCGGCCAAGTCAGCTGGAGGGGCCGGCGGGGCATGCGGCCCGTTACCGCTTTCCCGGCCCAGGCCCACGTTGCGGCCTGGGCCGTAGCAGGCCACATCAAGCCGCTTTAGCTGCTATTTTTTTAGTTTCCACCCACATCAGTTAGCAATGCTCTTAGTTTTTTTCCAGAAAAAATTTTTAGCATGTGTATTTTCATGATTTTGAATTTAGTCAAATTTTGATCAAATGTGATAATTTTAGTGACAATATTACAAATATTTCTGGAATTGAGAATTAGTTCACATTAGTCACGTTTTCCGCTGCTCAGTAAGTTTACTTGCTCCTTAATTAAACTCGAACCAACGAGAGATTTAGTTATGGGGCAAATTTAAGAAATTAGAAAATTCTTATAATATTGTTATTTTCTGACCAACGTTGATTATATCAATATTATAATTGCTTAGTCCATCCGTCAATGTGCATTATTTCTTGATTTTACCCAATGGTGATATAGATTTAATGTACAGAGGATTGTATGTATTAATACTGACCAACATTGTTTTAATACATGCAATTTTCAATTTCAGCTATTTTCTTAGACTAAGTTTACTCACAATTTTATATCTAAATTTCAGGTCTCACCAACTGGGTACAGATGGTCCCGAAGCTCAACGGGACCAACTATAAGATGTGGCGTGAGCAGTATGAATTAGCCCTTGTCATGACTGACAATGACTTAGCTCTCAATGAACCGTGCCCTCAGGAACCTGAGGAGCCGGTCATTGCACAGAATGAGACTGATGAAGCGTTTGCTACACGCAAGCGTGAGCATGCGTCAGTGAGGATGTCCTATGACCTTGCTAATAAAAATGGGACAACTCCAATAAGAAATGTCTGACATTGTCTAAGGCTACTATTTCAGAGCCCATCAGGGGATCACTGCCTGAGTGCACCACCATCACTGAGTATTTAGAAAAAGTCAAGACTCAGTTTCATGGTACAACTAAAACTCAAGCCAGTGTGCTTATTAGAGAGTTCATCAATAAGAAATACACTGGTGGTGGTGTCAGAGAGCACATACTGAGGATGAACACCTTGGCATCTAAGCTCGTATCTATGAAGATGGTTCTTCCAGATCCATTTGTCATTCATGTGATCATAGCTTCTTTGCCTAAGGAGTTTGAAGCCTTTGTTGTGCATTACAACATGGCACCTGAGGACTGAAACATTGAGAAGCTCCTTGGGCAAGCCACTCAAGAGGAGGAAAGACTTAAAGAATCACGGGGAGACTCTGCTCTCTTCGTGAAGCATAACAACAATAAGAAGTTCTACCATAAGAATACCAGACCACAAGGGAAACCAAAGTGGGATGGTAGCTCTTCCTCCAACGCTCAGGCACTAAACTCTCAGGGTAAAGTCCCTCAGAACCCTCAGACTCAGAATCCTCAGAACAATAATGGGGCTCAGGACCAAAACAGGCCACAGAACCCACTCCGCAAGAAGCCTTGGCTTGCACCAAATCAGTGCATGTTCTGTGAGAAAACAGGTCACATGCAAAAGGATTGTTTTGGTTTCTTGAAGTACCTCAACAAGAATGGTGAGGATTTAGTTACATTTGTAGATGAATCCTTGTATATTAGTTATGTAAAATCTACTTGGTGGATTGACTCAGGTACAACAATTCATGTTGCCAATTCTTTACAGGGATTCCATACGAGGAGAACCCTGCAAAGAGGCGAAAGAACAATTAAGGTGGCAAATGGAGTACAAGTCGACGTCGAAGCCACTGGCGATTTGACTTTAGCATTATTAGATGGTTTTGTACTTAAACTTTCTGATGTACTCTATGTTCCTTCTTTGCATCGAAACTTAATAAGTGTTAGTAAGTTAGATGATGATGGATTGGCTTGTCATTTTGGGAATGGCAGATGTAAGATACTTTTTAATGATAAGTGTGTTGGTCTTACCATCCGACAAGACAAACTTTATTTGTTATCAGTTTCTGAGAATGTTAATGCTATATCCATTGAGAATGAGGAAGTTCCCTCGTCTACGAATTTAAATAGAAAGCATAAGAAAGTTCAGATTGACTCTTCAAAATTATGGCATTGTAGATTAGGCCACATTTCGAGGGGAAGAATTGATAGATTAGTCAAGGCTGAAATTCTTCCGCCATTACAACTCTCAGAATTAGATCAGTGTGTAGATTGTATTAAGGGTAAGTATGTTAAGAAAGTTAAGAAAGATGCCAAACGAAGTGCAGGAAATTTAGAAATAATTCACGCATATATTTGTGGTCCATTTCCTGTTAAGAGTGTGGACGGTTATGATTTATTCATAACTTTCACTGATGATTATTCGCATTTTGGCTATATTTATCCAATAAAAGAAAGATCAGAAGCATTAGATAAGTTTAAGATATTCAAGGCAGAAGTAGAAAATCAGCATAATAAGAAGATTAAAATAGTAAGATCAGACCGTGGTGGGGAATATTATGGGCGACATACCCCGTATGGCCAAGTTCCAGGACCTTTTGCAAAGTTCCTTCAGGAAAATGACATAGTTGCCCAGTATTCCATGCCAGGAGATCCTCAGCAGAATGGAGTGGCTGAGAGAAGAAACCGTACCTTAATGGATATGGTAAGAAGCATGATTAGCTACTCCACCCTACCGAAAAGTTTGTGGATGGAGGCGTTGAAAACCGCCATTCACATTCTTAATCGTGTTCCAAGTAAGTCGGTGCCCAAAACACCGTACGAGCTATGGACAGGCAGAGTACCCTCACTTAAGCACTTAAGGGTGTGGGGCTGTCCTACTGAGGCTAAGATTTTTAACCCAAATTTAGGAAAATTAGATCCTAAGATAGTTAGTTGCCATTTTATTGGCTACCCAGATAGGTCAAAAGGTTACCACTTTTATTGCCCTGACAGGCATACTAAGTTTGTGGAAACCAGACATGCTGAGTTCTTAGAAGATAATTTGATAAGAGGGAGCAAGGTAGCACAGGAGATTAGTTTAGAGGAGAAAAGGGTTTATGCCCCTACTCCAATGCTTCAGGAACAATTCTTTGTGCTACCCATAGCTGCTGCACCAACAGTGTTAGACACTGTAGTGCCAGCACCAGTTGTTAGTTCTCCGTTGCCGACATCCAATGAAAATCTGGAACCTGTCCTTCAGGATCCATTAGAACCACACGTCGAGCATCATGAAGAACAACAACAACAACCCCAAATAGCGCCAAACAATCAGAATCTTAGAAGATCAGAAAGAGTTAGAAGATCAGCTATTTCAGATGATTATGAGGTTTATCAAACCGAAGAATTTCATATGGAGGATGATCCCACTACATATGAACAAGCCATGAGAAGTGAACACTCTGAGAAGTGGTTAGAAGCCATGAGAGATGAAATAAGGTCCATGGATTCCAATAAAGTTTGGGAACTGATGGAAATTCCTAAGGGAGCTAAGAAGGTTGGTTATAAATGGGTTTATAAAACTAAGTATGACTCCCAGGGGAATATTGAAAGACATAAGGCGTGACTCGTGGCAAAAGGTTTACTCAGAGAGAAGGAATTGATTACAATGAGACTTTCTCTCCGGTCTCATGTAAAGATTCTTTTAGAATTATAATGGTGCTAGTAGCACATTTTGATTTAGAATTGCATCAGATGGACGTTAAGACGACATTCCTAAATGGGGATCTTGAGGAAGATGTTTACATGGCACAACCGAAAGGTTTTGTCATGGAAGAAAAAGAGAACATGGGGTGCCGCCTAAGGAAGTCCATTTATGGACTAAAACAAGCTTCAAGACAGTGGTATTTGAAGTTTGATAATACAATAAGAAAGTTTGGGTTTAAGGCAAATGTAGAGGACAATTGCGTTTATGTAAAGTTTAAGAATTCTAAGTTCATCTTCTTAGTCCTATATGTGGATGATATTTTGCTAGCAAGCAACGATGTCACTCTACTAATGGAAACTAAGAAGTTCTTGTCCTCGCATTTTGACATGAAAGACCTCGGTGAAGCTTCTTTCGTTCTGGGGATTGAAATTCACCGTGATAGAAATAGAGAGGTATTAGGGCTGTCACAAAAGGCATACATAGAAAAGATTTTTAAGAAATATAGTATGCATAAGTACAGTCCATCACCTGCACCCATAGTCAAGGGCGATAAGTATGGAGAACACCAGTGTCCCAAGAATCAGATCGAGCTCGAGCAAATGAGATCAGTACCTTATGCTTCAGCCGTCGGAAGCTTACAATATGCTCAAATTTGTACTCGCCCTGACATAGCGTTTGTTACCGGGTTACTTGGCAGATATCAGAAAAATCCAGGTACAGAACACTGGAAGTTAGTTAAGAAAGTCTTGCGTTACTTGCAGGGCACTAAAGGCTTCATGCTAAGTTATAATAAGACTGACTCCCTTGAGATAGTGGGGTTCTCAGATTCAGATTATGTGGGGGATGAAAGGAAATCCACGTCAGGCTACATATTCACCCTCACAGGTGGAGCCATATCGTGAAAAAGCTCCAAACAGACTCTCGTCACGTCATCGACGATGTACGCTAAGTTTGTAGCATGTTATGAGGCCTCGGGGCAAGTGAGTTGGCTTAAGAAGTTCTTGCCCGGATTAAGAGTGGTAGACAACATTGAGAGACCACTTAAGTTATACTGCGATAATAATCCTGCAGTTGAATATGCTCACGACAATAGGTCAAGTGGTGCTGCCAAACACATTGACATCAAGTACTATGTTGTGAAAGAGAAAGTTCAGGATCATGTTATAAGTCTTGAGTATATTAAGACGGATAATATGTTAGCGGATCTGCTCACAAAAGGCCTACCACCCAATGTGTTTAGAAAACACCTAGCCGGCATAGGGTTAAGGGAAAGCCTATGATTCCTGAACACTTAGGGCCCTTTAGTTAGAACTTTGTTTCAAATTAGAGAGATGTACTGTAGCCGTCAAGTCCAATAGAGACTGTTTCTATGACGATGAGACGCGCTCTACGCATTTCTTTATAATGAGATGGAGTTAAGTGATAAGCATTTAAGTTAAGTATTTAAAATAAGAATAAGATAAGGTCAAGATAAGTTATTAGAAGAGATCAAGGGGGAGAATGTTAGAGTTTGATCTCTCCTTCTATTGGACCCAACGGCCCATTAGAGACCTTGATCCGCTCCTTGATCGGGGGAGCCCAACCCACCTATGGTTGGAGGGCCCCTGTCACATGCGGTACATAAATAGAGGTGGGAGGCCGAGGCACGGATCACTAAGTTCGACCGCCGCCCTTCTCCCACCGACAAAACCCTAGACCCTATTCCGATCAAAGGGACCGCACAAGTGACGGGAAGCCCTTCTCCGCCGCCACTGCGTCCCCTTCTCCGCCATGGCGGACTCCAGCTCCTCAGCGCCGAAGACCGATGGTCGCTACTCATCCCTTAACTCCTTTTTACTTTCATGTATTACTAGATTATATATTAGGTCATGTTATGCAAGGATGAAATCGATCTCTTGAATTAGCATGGTCTCGATTAATCACACCATTAGTGATCCTAATTGGGATCTATCATGTTAAACCGTAACCCATGTTTAGATAATGGGTAAGGCCGAGCATTGAGAATGGGATATGACTATATGAGAAGGTTATCTTATCTCGACGAGGAGGGTGGGTTACCTTGGGAAACGTCGGCGGCCGCGGTGCTGAGAAGCACGACTGCACGACGGAGACCATGGCAGTGGAGAGGCATGGATGGAGCTAGAGAAGATTTCCCATGCGTGGTAGCTGGGGGTGCAACGGAGCTGTGGCGGCTTGCCGGCTCATCAGATCCCCACACGCCTGCATGGGTCGGGCCCGCTGCTCGCCTCACCTCGCAGCGCATGCCCCCGGAGCCAGAGCCGCTGCTCGCCGTTGTCCTTGCATGTGATGCTACGAAGCAACGCTTGCTGCAGGGCCTCAGATGCGCTGGTTGCCAGAGCCTTGGTGCCTTGTAGCGCGGAAGTGTTGGGCGAGGGGATGTGAATGAGATAAGGCAGGCTGGTGGTTTGCTCCACGACCGAGCAGATGAGGACGTATGTGCCATTTATTTTTCTTATTTTTGTAGTCTCGTGGGACCCACCTAACCCATACCCAAACTCGGGTATAGCCAAACAATGGATTGGGTTAGAGTCTCAGATGTCTAACCCAAACCCAGTCTATCATAACCCAGCAAATTTCCCTATCCCAAACCCTCTAGCTATCCAAACGCTACCTTAGTTCAATAAGAGTCATTTTGTGCATTTTCATTGGTCAGAAAGATTCAAAATATGTAGACTGCGTAATGTTTGTAGACATATTTGGTTGCTCCATTTAGTTTGTAATAATCAAAGTATCTATACTATTTAATATTTCTACCACCAGCTTGATTGCTTGATTTAATTATATAATGATCAAATTATTCGAAGCAATGTTGTTGCTTTTTGATTCACTATTTTTCACAAATTATTAGTATAGTAAATATCTGTGAAAAACCTCAGGTCGTCGGCCTGCCCAACCATGCGACCCAGAGTCCAAATGCATGGCGTCGGATCCCCACGATCGCCACATTGTCACGTAATCACTCATAGCAGGAAACAACCTCATTATTGCGGCTCCTGTTGGCGGTCTTCATCGATCAAATCCGACCGCCAATTAAGTGACAAAAGGAGAAGAAATTAGCAAACTTAGTCACATATGCACTAACCAAGTTCCACATGTATTTGGAGATTATTATTTTGCAGGTCACAAACACAAATACATGGAGGATTTCACCAAAAGGCGCTTTCCAAACACCAATTTGCACAAAAGAATAAGGGAGACACCCACCAAAATATTTCAAATAGGGCGAAACACCACAGGGCACTGGTCCATGTCCAGCCTAGAGCCCACCACGCGAAGGCGGTGGCGAAGTGGCTCAGTCAGGGGCCGGCCGCTCCCCTGCCGGCGCCTCTCGGTCACTCCTTCCTCTGGCGGTGGTATGGACACATGCTGAGGCGGTGCATCACGTGTCTCCATGCCAAAGATAGCCAGAAGCACCGCCATAGCTCGTGTATAAATAGAGGGGCACACCCCCCTCTTAACACACACTTCTCTTGAGCATTGCCTCACACATCTCACTCTTTAGTTGTAGCTTTTACTTTCTTAGTTGTTTAGAGCAAGGCAAAGCTACCTTGGAGAGCATGGCTCCTTCGAAGAAGTGACTCTTGGGTATGAATTGAATTATGAGTTCTTCCAAAGCTATGCTCTCATATTATATTTATAGTCATACTTATGAATTAGAGTATGATTTTTGTGTTATGATCATGATATGTGAACTAGTGCAGAGTTTATGTATCATGAGAGTAGCACATTTAACTTTATGCTTAACCAATCATATAACTTGCATAACTGAAATTAGAGTAAAGTTGAGGTAGCGGTTCATCGTACCGTCAGGTGTGCCTAAGTTCTTTACCCGGGGGAATTTGGGCAGTTTCTGTATATGCAAGCGTGGTGCTTGGGTATAGAGAGACAGGTGATTGCATTGTCCCTTTCCATGATAGAGGGGTAGGCGGCAGGTGGTGATAGCCCTGCCCATCCCTTGTATTCCTCCATGTTCGACTGGAGTGTAGGAGTCTAAATTGTCACATGAGGTTGCTGGCAGATCAGTACTCGGTGGCCTTCCAACCTGCTTCACACTTAGCTCTAATACTAATTATATAATTTATATGATTATCAACTTATCTTTGTATGACTATACTAGATCATTGCTTGCTCAACTTAGGATCTGTTGACGGTAGTTATCTACCATATTAAACCGTTAACATAACTTGAATAAATGCTTGAAATGGATCACCAATAGAAACTTAGGGGTTTAAACTGATAATTTCCACAAGTTTTGGTGAATCTATATTTTCTACAGGGTATATCCAAAAAACCAGAAAGGGGGATCAAAATGTCAAAAGGAATTAAACTTAACTACGATGAAAACTATTCTAGAAGACTCCAGAGGACTCCAGGAGACAACCTCCTGAGGCGGAGTTCGAGAGGCCGCCAGGTGGGACTGGCCAGCCCCACCCTAGTGCCGCCTAGCCCTTGGCAGTGGCCCTTGCCTGTTAGCTTCTGGAATGTTCCTCCACCGCCTCCCTAGACTGCATCTACACCGTTCTTTAAGTCGGTTTGATCAAAGGGCTCACGTTGGACCCTCTGGGCTATATAAGGAGACCCTAGCCCCCTAAGACATCAAGTCATTTGAGATCAAATCATTCAGAGCCAAAAACCCTAATATCCTCAGAGCTCTTTTAGTTTCTAGGGCATATCTAGTTAGGCTAGGTCTAGAGGGAGGCAAGCAGATCATCACTTGGATTCTCGACATCGTCTACAGCTTGGTTCGGTATAATTCTTGTACCCGTCTCTCGTTGTATCTCTATTATTTTTATATTTTTTGTTACAATTGTCAAGACAATATAGTATTCATCTTATTCATGTTCGTGATTGCAATGTTCATTGTCTACTTTGATTATATGCTTAGTATGTATAGTTAGTTTATCATGTGTTTATGCATAAGTTCATATAGTATTTACCCTAATAAGGTACCATGGGTGGGTGGTAGAGATCATGTAAGCGTGGTGCTTATATGTTATTTACCTGTGAATACACTCTATATTCTGGGTCATGTGGTAGATCACGGATGTGACATCTCGTTGAGTCCTTTGTAGTCCACTCCCTGAGTATAGGTTGAGGAAGTAGGATCTGATTACGAAGGAAGGGAGATATTTCTGTACTCAAACTTCCCTAAGTAATGCCCCTTATGTGTAAATATAATGACGATCTTAGCCAGGATTACTAGGTGTAATTACACTAATCATTGTATGCTTTGACTTATAGTTAAGAATGACTTAGGAATTATTCCTCTAATATTCTAACTTGACCATGCTATTGCCATAGATAGGAGTGCTCTGAGTGATTTACTTATTATAATGCTTAATCAATGCTTATCATATATATATCTTATCTAGTGACTTACCCCTGTTATGAGTAGAGTGGTTTGTTATGTTTATCTCTTCATCAATCTTATAAGTTATCAATACATGTCCAAAGCTACACCTTTCCTGTGGTAAAATATAAATACGATACCTGGTATATTCTCGGGTGAAGTGCTATAATGGTATAATTATCTGTCCGCTTGCAGAATCCTTTTCATTCATATCTTTATATTCTTTCTAGTCACATAAAATGATAAACATCTATTTAGTATTATTCTTGTAGTAATGCTAGTTAGTACCAACAAACATTTCTGGCACCATCACTGGGGATGACAACCTAGTTTAGTAATGCTAGAGGTGTAGGTAATTAATAGGTGACTACTAAAACAAGTGAGAAGTTAATAAATACCAACATGACCATTATTTATTCTTTCTTTTCTATTTTATCCTTAAGGAATGTCAAGTGTGTGTCCACTATCTTGAATATATCATTCTTACCCATGTTATAAATAATTGGTGCACTTGCAAGCATTATTATTCAAGTTCATATCCATACTAGACTCTTAATCAATGTCTTTCTTTAGGAAAATATAAATGAACGATACCCGAATACTTCCGGGTGAAATGCTATAATAATAGCTCCATGCGCTTAAGGATAAATATCTAAAATTGTTAAGGAATTATTAAGGATGTTACTTAGTAACACTAGTTAATAGTGAAGTTGCTAAGTAAAACCAACAGTCATTTCTGGCACCGTTGCTAAGGATGGATTCAAACCCCATACTTAGTAGAGGTGCTAAGAAATGCCAACAACTCCTCTTCTGCATGTGATCCACCTGAAACTGGCTCGACAATAAAGCAACTCCCTTAGCCATATCATAAGTTGCTTAGCACCTTGAACTAGAGCACCAGCTAGGAACCGTCTTCCCGTGCCCCTAAGCCAGGTCTCATCGTCGGTGCCCCCAAGCGCCGCCAACGCTGCCACCGCCCGTCAACTCCATCCAACTCCCACCGGGGAAGGGAAGAGAGGTGATCGCTCACTACCTTCATTGTTCACATATCGAGAAAGGGGAGAGAGGCGATCGCTCGCGGTCACCAAGCCCCGCCGCCCGCTGTTGCGATCACGCAACCGCTGGAGCGTCACACATTGGTGCCGATGCACCGTCCCGCTCGCGTTGGCGCTCGCAGTCGTGGTCGTCGTCACCGAGCGCCCTAGCGGCCACCCCACCATTGCCCTTCCATCACTCGTAGTCGCGACCATCGTCGCCGAGCACCCTAGCGGCCGTCACACCATCGCCCTTCCATCGTTCGCAGTCTACGGAGATGACGCGTGAGCTTGAAGATAGGTGATGACATCACCATGACATATTTTCCTGTATAAAAATAAATGGTGAAATACATTATGTATATGTTTTCCTGTATAAAAATAAATGGTGAAATACATAAATATATGAGGGCACATGCTAGCACTTCGTTTAAAAAAACAGGTGTTCACGAATCATAATCAATAAGTAGATATAGAAACCAAAATCAATCGCGTGCATGCATAGGGTTCCTGACGTTTCCATCTTTAAAACCAAAACCAATCTCGCTCAATCAAGAGATACATAACCAAAAATAATATCGCTCAATCAAGAAGTACATAGATAGAAACCAAAACCAATCGTGCTCAATCACAAGCTAAAGTTTCCATTTTCTATCAAATTATAATTGCACCATCGCCAGCCCGAGACTCACATCTTCGCCTGCCCGCGCCAAGACCACCCCCACCGGCATTCAGCGCGTCACATGATCACGCGACCCCCGCCCCGCATCCTCGCCCGGCTGCAAAGGGCTCCTCAACTGCATATAATGGTGCCACCTATGAACCTCATCGAATTCTTCGCTACATAATAAACCTTCGCCCTCCCTCGCCCCCAGTATCAACGCGTGCATTGACTCCCCTCCCTCAGCAAGTGTACTGCTGCTCGCAACGTCTCCTGCTGGGGGGAGACGACTCCATTGCAGATGAGCCGAGCAACACAAAAGGAAAACGCCGGGCGGCTTGGAAGGAGAATGCCGTGCAACTCCATTTCACGAACTTTGCTTCTTACATCGTCACTTTAATATCGGTATTTAATTTCTCATTATTGTTATCTTATCGTGCGATCCTTGTGTTTTTAGTATAAAAGTTTAGTTGTCCTGTAGCAACGCACTAGCACGAACCTAGTAACTTAAAAAGAATAAAGTTCTTGACATGGAAGAGGGAAATTACATATAGTGAGGGGAAAGATGATGAGTTGGGTGATGGCTGGAAGTGCCATCAGTACGTGAGCCCCATACATAGTCAACTCCAACTGCGACGTCATGCGCCGAACTGTCTATTCCTTAATACAAAGACGTGCAAGTCTTTTGCGTGTTCGAGAACAAAACGTAGCGACGGTGCACCAGTATCAACAGTAACAAGCTTGTCGTGTATACGTATGTGATGACGTACGCGAGCAAATTCGCAGTTATTTGACTGTATGCAGAATATTCCACTTGGAACTGCAAGTGTGTTCCTATAATTATCCCATATCCATCCCCCTTGTCTGAGATGATGTACAAGCCGTTGGTACTGGCAAGTTGCAAACATGCATATGCATGTGGACATGGACGACGACCACGGCAGCATCACCGCAGTTAATATTAGTCAAGGATGAAGGATGGCAGCTGCTCTGGCCGGCATGTCGTGGGTCGGTTTCCGTGTAATTATATTTAACCGTCACGGAACCAAATCCCCAACGCTCCAAATTAAGTACTTAAAAATGGCCAGGTAACCAACATTATACCCGCAAGTAATGTACACGCTACTACTAGTAGAGTACATACAGTATATAGTAGTTCTAGCTAATCATCCACTTAAATTTATTTATCAGACTTTTACTCGTCTAGCTAATCATCCACTCACAATGCAGAAACTAAACTAACTATTATATATAAAACAAAAAAAACACTTATGTATTCCTTACTACCTGGCCATTTCAATTTCGGCAACACATCTTACTACATGCTCTCCAATCAAATAAGCCGATTCTTTTTTGTAGTTTGGCTTTTTATTCACGCAAGGTACTACAACCATTCGACAGACAGGGGATCCAAACCAAGCCTAGAAGATATGACAGCTCTTTGCATTTTTAAATTTAAAGCTAAAACACTAAAAGGTATTCCTATGCGTTTTGAGTTTCAGCAACACATCGTACTACATGTTCTCCAATAAAATAGGCTAAATCTTTTGTATTGTCTATTTAATTTTTTTTTCAATTTCTGCAGCAACGCGCGCGAAATTCAACTAGTTTGTTTAGATTTTTGCACCGGGGTTTGGCTCCTACTTTTATAGACTTATTCTAGTAGTAATTGACAATTTAACCATGCTCGTTATTTTTCCTATGGTAGACGATTGTGTTGGTCAACGGTGGGGCGCATTGACGGCTCATGAATCTGTAATCTACCATCTTAGTATTTTGGAAATACTCATACCCATGGTGAGCGACCATGTCTATTGACAACGGGGGCGCATGTGATGGCTCATCAATCTTGAAATCTAGCGGCTTAGTATTCTCAAAGTGCTCGTAGTGGAGTCGGATGTGTGTTTGTTCACATGAGTGAGTGTGCGTGTATGTATGTGAAAGTCTGTGTCTATAGTGCGATTTACAATAAAAAGAGATGATCACCGTATTGTTGTTGCGAGTTAAGTATGCATTCAGTAAAATATAAAAATATAATAAAACATAAGTGTTTTAGTAAATATAAAAAAAATCAACAAAAGTGTTCTAATATGGTAGACAAATAAATTTAGATAAATCAAAATAATTTATTCTAATTATGCTTTATGCGGTTTTGTTGCCTACATGGTATCAATAGACATATATGAAAAGATTTTATTTATTATATCATTTTAATAGAAACATAGGCCATTAAACTACATATTATGAAAAAAGTTTGTACTGTTGGGGGCACCCACCACCACCACCACCTTGGCTCCACCCCTGGTAGCACAAGCTTCGTCTGGCGAATACAGTCGGTGACACCATTTTCCCCACATCGACAAAACTGTGAAACAAACACAGGGAAAGAAAAAATCAGTTACATTGGAGTATTCTTTTTGTTTTCGATAGATGGAATAAACCAAATTAAACTATCTCGGTCTCTACAACTACATTTTTTGAGGGATATATCTAGGGCCATTAAGGGCTTTTCATGAACAAGAAACACATGCCCACCTGACTATAACAATCAATTGCTGCCCTTATATCTTTGTCTTTGAAGGCAGAGTCGCCACAGTTCCTTGCATCCAACATATCCCTCATCTGCTGTGTCCATCCTTGAAAAGATAGCTGCACAATGGAGAACGATGCCGGTTTCACAGATCCTACAAGACGGCAAAAAGATTGGAACTAGAATGCATGCACTCATTTATTTTACCTCATTGCTCCCTTCATCATCTCTGTAATGTATTGTAAATAAGATCTGATGGATGGCAGTTAGGTCCATTCTGGAACAGGCTTCTCCTATGGGACGAAGAGGGTGCTGTGGAGTAGGAGGTGTCAGTGGTTCTTCCACTGGCTTTGAAATTCCAAGCATCACATCGAACGGTACCTGTTCCATAATTTTCAAGGGAAACAACAGGAATCATCAGAGTTGTTTTGTTGTTATCCAAACACCAGTGTCCTAATTATTTAGCTGAGCTAGACACCCACACCCTTTTTGGATTCCATGTGATATTTGGCATGTCCCCTAAAGAGCTGCCGAATTGGACACTCGAGCCTGACCTGGACAAGTACAGACAGCCACACTTGTGGTATTGCAGTTGTTGTTGAATTAGCGTTGTGCAAGCTCTATAGTAAAATGTGTGTTTCTATGTTTTCAAAATCAATACCATTGCATTGTTACTTGGTAGAAACTGGTGCTAGCTATTTGAAATTGTTTGAAACACTTGTAGATAAGATCTTTGAGGAATTCGCTATAGATTGCTTATAATTGATATTTGCAACAGTATAAACATTATTTTCTATATGTGCTTCTAGCCTGTGTGAGTAAAAACTGAATTTTATCAATGTTTCAATCCAACCATTCTTTGACATGCAGGGTGAATGTTCCCAAATTCAATGAATTTGCTCCTGCAAAAGCTATGCTGACAGTTCCACAAGTAAACTGAGGTTTGTTTGTATGACAATTTCTTTACTGTTGGCTAAATCTACTATTTCTTAAAACACATTCAAAGACAACCAGCATGGTACAACATGTAAAAATGCATATAACATACTAAAAGGTATTAGGGGCGGAGGGAGGGGGCACGCGCCCCCTTATTCATGGCCTACTTTGTGGTGGAGGCCAACAGATAACGGGGGAGCGGCGGGGAACAATGATTCCCCAACACATGAAGCGAGAAATTATTTAACTATGCAGTTTGGTTCACTATCCTTTGATATAATGAAAAGAAATGTGGAGGGAAGAGTTATATCTACCAAGACATAATCCCTATTTGTACCCTGTGTTTTGATTGCATTGACCATTCGGTGCTAAGTATGTGCCCTGAAGTGCTGATTATGGCCTATCAGCTTCTGTTTTAGGTGCTATAGAGGTTCGATTAGAGGCAATGAAGAATACTAATTACTGCACAGTGGATCATAGGCCTAACAAGGTGTCTCCAACTGTCGATTGTCACCTACTAGCCACGGATTGATGTTAGGATGATATGGTTTGCTTCATACATTCGTGCAAATCGTGGTATCGGTCGTAGTACTATTTTGTTGTGATCAAGTTTAATGGAGCAACACCTAACTTCATTTTATTATGATTGTGGTATCATATCATGATCAAGTTTAATAGAGCAACGCCTAACTTCATTTTATTAGAGCATCTCTAACAGTTTGGTAAATTTTGTTTCTCAAATCTCGTTGTTTGCCAACTCCCAAAATAATATGAGGAGGAAAAAAGATCTCATCTCCAACAGTTTGGCAAATTTTATTTCAAAAAACCCAAAAAACCGCTAACGAAACGAAAAGACCCGCTAAGCGAACGAAGAGCTCCGTTAAGCGAACGAAGAGCCCCGCTAAGCATGAGAAAACTACGATGCGCGGCCGGTGCCCCGCGCGCATATATGCGCGCAATCGACTGAGATTTGCCAACTTGTCAAAGATGCCAAACCCAGATACCAAACTATTGGAGAAGTATTTTTCTCATTTTACCAAAAATTTTAAGATGCCAAACCTATATGCAAACTGTTGGAGATGCTCTTAGTGACTGCTGCTGAAACTAATATTAGTGACTTCTTAAACAAAACTATATTGTTTTGTTCATGTCCGTTTCTATAAGATGGCTCACCGTCACGGGTGCTCACTTCCAATTGACAATTGACAATTGCCACAAAACTCTCACACACACGGCGTGAAGGCGATGCTTGAATGAATTGTATTAAACGTGTTGACATTCATATGTTCAAATGAACCGACGATCCATCGAATAATTGTAGCTATGGAACCTTCTACCAGTCAATGGTACGGATTAAGGATTACTATGAAAAGTATTATGAATCCATCATTCCTGACGTCAGCGATGCTTGATCCAAATCCAAATGGCCCTCAATTCTGTACTTGCAACTTGCTGACGAAGAAATGAGAATCCGTTGCCGCTCCGATCTCTTCGCTGACTTTTCCCTCCCAAACCGCAAGCACCGCTAAAATCACCCCCCACGTGGAACACTCCCCAATTCCCGTATAAATCGACACCTCCAATCCTCCTCCATCCACCCGCCCCCGTCTCCAGCGCCGGCCGCCGGTACACTCTGATCCGACCAGTGGACGAGACGCGACTGAACCGACCAATGGACGCGACACGACTCTTCCTTGGCGCGCTCCTCCTCCTCCCCGCCGCGCTCCTCCTCCTGCTCCGCGCGCGGGGCCGGCGCCGCCTGCCCCCGGGCCCGCCGTCGCTGCCGCTGCTCGGCAGCGTGGTGTGGCTCACCAACTCGCCCGCCGAGATCGAGCCCCTGCTGCGGCGCCTCTTCGAGCGGTACGGCCCCGTCGTGGCGCTCCGCATCGGGGCGCGCCTCTCCGTCTTCGTCGCCGACCGCCGCATCGCGCACGAGGCGCTCGTCGACCGCGGCGCGGCGCTGGCGGACCGCCCGGCGCTCGCGTCGGTCAGGCTCCTCGGCGAGAACGACAACAGCATCACCCGCGCCAGCTATGGGCCCGTGTGGCGCCTCCTGCGCCGCAACCTCGTCGCCGAGACGCTGCACCCGTCGCGGGTGAAGCTCTTCGCGCCGGCGCGCGCATGGGTGCGCCGCGTGCTCGTCGAGAAGCTCGGGGAGCCCGGGACAGACGCCGCGCCGCCCCGCGTCGTGGAGACGTTCCAGTACGCCATGTTCTGCCTCCTCGTGCTCATGTGCTTCGGCGAGCGGCTCGACGAGCCCGCGGTGCGCGCGATCGCTTCTGCGCAGCGGGAGGGACTCATCTACCGCTCCAAGAACATGCAGGTCTTCGCCTTCTTCCCGGCCGTCACCAAGCACCTCTTCCGCGCTCGGCTCGATAAAGCGCGGGCGCTGCGGCTGCGCGTCAAGGAGCTCTTTCTTCCGCTTATTAACGCGCGTCGGGAGTACAAGAAGCGGGCAGGCGAGCCGAAAGGGGAAACCACGTTCGAGCACTCGTACGTGGACACGCTGCTCGACATCAAGCTTCACGAGGACGGCGATCGCCCGCTCACCGACGATGAGATTTGCATCCTATGTTCTGAGTTCCTCGACGCCGGTACGGACACCACGTCCACAGGGCTGCAGTGGATCATGGCCGAGCTCGTCAAAAACCCAGCCATCCAGGAGAAGCTCTACAACGAGGTCAAGGCTGCCACCGAAGACGTCAAGGAAGGGGTCTCAGAGGAGGATGTCCACAAGATGCCATACCTCAAGGCGGTGATCCTCGAGGCCCTCCGGAAGCACCCGCCGGGCCACTTCGTGCTGCCGCACAAGGCAGCGGAAGACATGGAAATCGGTGGGTACCTGATCCCCAAGGGCACAACGGTAAACTTCATGGTCGCTGAGATGGGCCGGGACGAGCAGGAATGGAAGAACCCGATGCAGTTCTCGCCGGAGCGGTTCCTCCCTGGCGGCGATGGCGAGGGCGTGGACGTGACGGGGACCAAGGGGATCAGGATGATGCCGTTTGGCGTGGGCCGGAGGATCTGCGCGGGGCTTGGCATCGCCATGCTGCACCTGGAGTACTTCGTTGCCAACATGGTGCTGGAGTACGAGTGGAAGGAGGTGCCCGGGAACGAGGTGGACTTCGCCGAGAAGAATGAGTTCACTGTCGTCATGAAGAAGCCCCTACGCCCGCGCCTTGTGCCTAGGAGGTCTCACTTGAACTAGAACTACTTTACT
This sequence comes from Saccharum hybrid cultivar R570, assembly GCA_038087645.1. NCBI lineage: Eukaryota > Viridiplantae > Streptophyta > Magnoliopsida > Poales > Poaceae > Saccharum > Saccharum hybrid cultivar. The sequence continues at coordinate 27,478,751 of JAQSUU010000015.1, read as the reverse complement.
GTTCTATTGTATGGTTTCTTGTTTTGTGATGTGTATAAACATCAGTGTACTATTCATAGCTGTAAAAAATTACGGTTCTTCAATAATTAATCGACAGAGATTGTAACGTTCATTGGGTAGTTTCATCTTCGTGTTGATCGTGGATGGCTTGTGAATATGGAAAATAATCATTAGCAAAACTCTGGCAATTTTAAACAATAGAGCTGCTCTTCTGATAACTTAAACGGGAAAACATATGTTATCGTACATATGTTATCGTGGAGGGCTTGTTTTATGACGTATACTAGGTAAATACCCGTGCATTGCAACGGAAAAACGTAATACCACGATAACATATGTACGAGCGTGTGTTATACTGATGCCTATAAAAAATATTATAATTGTAATGTTTCGAACATCAATAAGTCTTCATGAAGGATAGATAATTAAAAGGAAAAAGTCTACATGACCCCCTCAACTATCATACTTGGTCTACTTCACCCCCTCAACTATGAAACCGTCTGTTTTACCCCCTGAACTATCTAAAACCGTCTGATTTACCCCCTGGGGCGGTTTTCAGCGGCGGTTTTGCTACAGTAACACCGGATTTGCTACAATAACGACGGGTTGCTACAGTACCCGCGGTTTTGAATTTTCTTTTTTTTATTTATTTTCGGTGAATTTTTGAAAAATCATAGTAAATCATAGAAAAATCATAAAATGAAAAATCTAATTTTATTGGACTCCACATGAGTAGATCTACATAGTGAATATATAATATGGTATACTTTAGTACAAAATTTTTACTGTAGCCTTAGATTAATTGGAAAATCCAATTTTGTCTGTAATTAATTAGAATTTATCTATAACTAAGTTATACATAGTTCAATGAGTACGAAATTTTTACTATAGTTCAAGCATACAATAATTAGCGTACCATAAAAATTTCACCACAATTGGACCATAGAAGCTGCAGCTATGAATTATTCTAATTAATTACAGACAAAATTAGATTTTCCAATTAATCTAAGGCTACAGTAAAAAAATTTTGTACTAAAGTATACCGTATTATATATTCACTATGTAGATCAACTCATGTGGAGTCCAATAAAATTAGATTTTTCATTTTATGATTTTTCTATGATTTACTATGATTTTTCAAAAATTCACCGAAAATAAATAAAAAAAAAAGAAAATTCAAAACCGCGGGCACTGTAGCAACCCGCCGTCACTGTAGCAAATCCGCTGTTACTGTAGCAAAACCGCCGCTGAAAACCGCCCCAGGGGGTAAATCAGACGGTTTTAGATAGTTCAGGGGGTAAAACAGACGGTTTTATAGTTGAGGGGGTGAAGTAGACCAAGTATGATAGTTGAGGGGGTCAGATAGACTTTTTCCATAATTAAAATATAACTCTAAGTTTTGATGCGCAATTGAAACAATAATGTTCACTTCTTTAGCAATTGAATTTTTTCTAGAATTTTCTTTCTATGCCAATAGTTGATCACAATCAGTTCGTATCCTTTGGCCATCCTTTCAGCCAGCTTCAGCATGCTGTTCCACCCTTCGTGCTAGGCATCACTGCAGCAAATGATTCTTTCATAAGGATCTGAACTTTTTTGGGATCCAATTGGATAGAGAGCATATGGTTTACACTGTAATGCATGTTACAGACTACAAAGAGCTTACCACCGATGTCACTGATCAGAAAGTTGCTGGCCATGAAATTGGCAACAAGGTCCTCGCACAGGCGATCCAGCATTCCCACCCACCACCGAAGGCGAGCCCCTGCTCTCGAGAGCAGATTTAACTTTCTCCTGAGTTCACGCACAGTTTGTAGATGTTGTGCACCTCGACATGCTCTATCCAGGTCACCTGATATTTGGAGACATAGTACAAATCTCATTTTTTAGATGATATACAGTATAAATCTCATGATCTGTATCTGAACCATAATCTACTGAAAATTTGTGAAAACTAAAAAATTCAACCATGTACAGATTGCAGACCATTTCGCTCTTAATAGTAGTAGACAGAGATCTCTCACAATCTTGTCATGTTGGGAGGTTTGGAACGAAAGAAATGTGCAAGAAACAGGAAAGAAAAACCACTCCATAAATTAGTCTGTGTTTAGATTTCTTATTTTTGCTACTGTTGCGGTTACAGTTAGCCTGTACAGTATCTCTGAACTAATCAAAGGTATACCTCCTTATCTGTAAATTTCTAGCAACGGTGCATTTTTTGTTGCTTTTTTAGTTGTCTGTTTCCAGAAAATCTAGGACCTGATGCACCATCCACTGCCTGAGTTGATATATCAAAATCTGAACATCAAAATTGAGGACAAAAGTGCTTTCTAACGATCTCACACGGATGTCCTATGTCTGAATATATCAATAGATTAAACAAAAAAATGAGGGTCGCTCATATATTAAACCTGTAGCCATGGTGCACATATTTAAACAAAAATCGATCATATTAATTCTGAGAAGCAGAACACAACAAAACAGTTCAGTCACATGAATAGAGACGATGATTCTGTTTGCTTCATAGGTAATGTCAAATCACCACCACCAATCAAACGAACCAGCAAATCAAAGATCACATGAAATTTTGTTGGATGGTGAACCCTGGTAGACAAAGGCCTGAAACTGAAGTTACTCTGAAACACAAGACTGAACTGATCCTATATAGTTATAAGAATCAACAATGACAACTATCAGCATGCCAGGTCCAGGTTCTGAACATGTTGAATTATATTCAGATAAACAAGCAGTACGCACCTAACCCTGTTTTTTTAATTAATCATGGAGTTAAACCAGCTGCAAGATGAACTGAAAATGTATCTAATTGTCCACCGTCCGACACAAAGGAGCAGGAAGTAAGAAAGAAAGAGACAGCTCTTGTGTCCATTGATCTGCTGAATGACAAGAGTATACTGAAAGATTGGTGCTCAGTTTAATTTTAACAATGTCAATTGGCAGTTTCAATCATGGTACATGGAAGTTCAGAGAGTGAAAGCAAAAGAATAGCTCAGCCTCTCATACTTCCTGCGATGTTCCACTATCTTGTTTGCATTAGGCTCCAACTTCAACATCACCGAATACTGAATACTAAATGTGGGTTCAAAGAATTACACGAATTCCCGAGGAAAATTTGGGATATTATCAAGACCTCCCAGTCTTCAAACAAAATTTTCCTATGATGCATAAATCATTAATGTACGTCTGCACCTAGCAAAGCACATCAGTAGGGTTCTCTGGCAGCAGCTTAACCCAAAACTTCTGTGCACCAGCACTCTCATCATGCGTTTCAGCATTTGGAAGGGCCATTTCCTATCAGCCGATAGGTCCCACTCCATCCGACGACACCGCCACCACTACTCCACGGGCCACGGCTGCTCCTACCAAATCTCTCATCTGGGCCATAGTATGACAGAGAGGTTAAGGAATTTAGATCGAGCAGCAGGACATGGAGAAGGATGTTGCTTAGGGATTTCAAATCATTGATTCGGGACTCACCTTTGAAAGATCGCTGGAGCTTGCACCAACAACTGCATCGTCGCTGTCGCTGCCGCGTGCCCGCGCCTCTGTCCCGCCGTAGTTGATTCCAGCGCCGGCGGCTGCCCCGCACGGCCGCACTGAGGTGGGCCATACTGTACTTCCGCTTGGCCGTTGCCGGCAGCCTAGCATCCCGCGTCGTGGTCTCCCGCCGTGCCATGACCTCACCGGTGCCACCATGCCATGGCCTCCTCGCCGGCTTCCGTGCGGCGTCCGGTGGCGGCGCGGCGAGCTTGGGGTGAGGGTGACGATGGGGAGCGGCGGATGCAGACGACGGTGGCCGGCCGTGCGTGGAGCGAGGATGCGGGCGCCCGCGCGATGGCGATGATGGCCGCGCAAGGCCGGTGGTGTCGCGAAACTGCCGGGCGGCCGAATCACGGAGCGAGGTTTTCTTTTGTGTTTTTGTCGCAAGGGGATGGCGGGACCGGCATAGGAGCGCTGGGCCCCACCTATCGGGCGGAGAAGCGAGGTGGAACTGGGCGGTCTTTCACGAATCACGAGGGAGGCGGGGTGAAAGCGCCGGTGAACGATTCTCTTCCGTAATTCTTTCATAAAAAATAATTTTTAGTTGTATATATATAATTTTTTTAGTTGTATATAATATATATAGAGAGATAAAAATCAGTGTACTATTCATAGCTGTCAAAATTACGGTTCTTCAATAATTAATCGGCAGAGATTGTAACGTTCATTTGGTAGTTTCATCTTCGTGTCGACCGTGGATGGCTTGTGGATATGGAAAATCATTAGCAAAACTATGCCAATTATAAACAGCACAGCTGCTCTTCTGAAAAACTTAAACTATTGATGCGTGAAGTTTGTGACGGCTTTGAATGGATTGGTTGAACTTTTGGGTTATTGCTTAGTTCCATTAGCAGAGTGAGTCTATATATTACAATGTTTCCTGCTTGGTTTCATCTTGATGAAGATGAAGACTATAGATGGTTCGTTTTGTATTGAAATCACTAGCGCTGTAATTCCATTGGTACTAACAGAGCTACTCCCAGATAAATGAACTGTTGATGAGTGTGTCTTGAGTTTTTTTCCTGATTAGTTACTTTGTAATCGGCAAGTTCGCGATGAACATGTATGTCTTTTTCATAGTATTTTGTATTCCAAACTGACATTGACAACTAGTTGCCTATAATTACATTTGATAATGGTTCTGGTATTTCTTGTTTAGGGATGTACTAGATCAGGATCCAGCATACTGTAGAGTTACAGTTGATCAATCATCATCAGAGAGGCCGCCCAGGTTGTGGCTTCACCTGTGAATGGCCGAAATTGCTAGCACAGCTAAGCCCGTCAGAACAACAGAGCTTATTGTGTATCTGAACCCTGCTGAGTTCCGTCTTCAGTCAATCTCGATTTGCCATTGTCGTGTTGACAGTTTTGACGCAGTGAAGCTGTCGAAGTCCTGCACAAGTGTCCGGGTTTTTACGTGCAGCAAGCAGATTCTGTCCCCCAAGATATTTAGATTAGTTTCGACACGGACGTGCGAAGGCTACAGAAAAGCATGGGCTGGGGAGCTGCCGACTGGAAGCTAGTCGACGGCGCTTCGGGGGCAACCCCGAAAGTGTGCGTGGCTGAAACCGGAAGGAAGACGCAGAAAAACTGAGATGTCTCTCTCGATTCACGCTGTCCGCAGGCGCTCCACTGCTCTAGAAAGAAACGGAAAGGAACGTGTACGCGTCCACGCGACCACACCGCAGAGAACGACCCATTCACACTATAGCGTGACAGCTAGGAAATGAAAAACATGTTAATTGGAGTGGCCTGTAAACTCCATTTCTAAAATGATGTAAAGATCTGGTAAACAATATCGCATGCCGCGTGGGGCCAAATAAAATTCAGGTGGAAAAACATCCCCCGGTGACATAAAAAAAACCTTGTTAATATATCGGAGTACTATTTTTTTTCCTAAAGGAACCGGATAGGGAGCTGTCAATATTAATAAAAAAAGAGACCTTGGTTTGGAGGTGGTCGGAGGATGGAATGTACTCTACGCGATCTGCCTACATGGCGCTCCATTCGGCCTCTCACCTGGTACCTGACTGCAAGCACATTTGGGGTAGATGGGCACCTCTGCAGGTAAAGATCTTCCTCTAGCTCGCTGTCCGACGAAGGCATTGGACCGCAGACAGGAGGCGCAGACACGGATTGGACGCGGCCGAGCACTGCTTCCTGTGCAACCAGGAACTAGAGACCATCGATCACATAATAGCTTCTTGCTCGTTCTCCCGTCAGGTATTGTGGCACATCCTCGCACATCTTGGCGCGGACACTTTCAGTATTGGCGGAGACTCCACGCTATCATGGTGGACCTCCTGGTGCAGACGATGGATGGGTGACAAGAGGCGGGGAGCTGACTCCCTATTTGCACTTGTGGCATGGGAACTTTGGAAGGAGAGGAACGGGAGGTGCTTTCGCGACGGCTCATTATCGGTTCAGCAGTTGCTCGACACATCAAGTAATTGGTGGACCAGTGGATTGACGCCGGAGCACTCAAGTTGGGTTGCTTAATTTGTAAGTTGTTGCCTAACAGACTCTTTGCTAGGGTGGCATGAACTCATTATAATATTGTAAGGCCCCCTAGTGCGCTCGCCTTGCGGCGTGTCATTGTAAAAAAAAACAAATTACTTCTCGATATTAATACAAAAGATGCGCAAATCTTTTGCGTATTGGAGAAAAAATTAAAAGAAGACCTAAATTGAGCAAACAATAATTCCATATTACACAAGAAAACAACAAGAAATGGAAGAGCTAAGAACCCTAACGAAGATACCCTCGCGGGGTCCCCGAAAGGATGGGCGCAGAAGTGTCGTTGAGGACCCCGAGAAGGTCATTCGCAAAGCCAGCAAGGATACATTAGGAGACCTGGAGGGCTTCACACTCAAAGTCATGCAGCGAAGGACTGTTAACGTAGGAAGTCAAATACGACTTGCACTCTTGTACTGGTATACTACGAAAGGACCAAAATGCCCCTACGTGTTAGGAATGGTCTTAGAATCTAGTTTTAAAGTAGGACATTTTAGGTTCATCCATTGTAATCTAGGCAATATAAATAGCGTCCCACTCCCACAGGAATGAAGAGGACACAATATTCCATATTGCAAACAACAACTCCACCATGAAACCTTCACTTTCTATTTTGTTGACTAATTGTCTGAGACTTCGATTGAGGACAATATTTGGTACATCTCAACATTTATGAGTATATTCTAAATTATCGTCATAATATTCATGAGATGCTCCCATACAATATTCTAAATTATCATTATAATATCCTACTGACAATTTTACAGGCACGTAACTCATAAAATGTTGTTAGAACAGTCTTAGATAGTTCAAGTGAATATCACCCTAAGATCATGGATACAAAAAGGTATGAATTATGTAGAAAAATAAATGATAAAAATTAAATAGAAAATATAATCAATAAATAATAATAAAAATATTAAGGAAAGAGAAAAGAAAAAGGGAAAGAAAAAGAAAAAAGGGGGAAAAAGGGAAAGAGTGTTAAGCCAAGGGAAAAGGACGTGTTGTCCATTTGGTGGGCCATAAAATGTGCATATCACTTGAGCCGGATGTACTGGAATTGGAAATTTGGCGACGAAGGTGAGAGGGCTGCTCCGGTCCGACTAGTCGGCACTCGGAAGATTGGTACGCGGCAGCAGAGAAAAGGCCTGGGTAAGCCGCTTCCTGGTCCGGTTCTCGTGGATTTTGTACGCGTCGAGTTTTTTTTTTAGGTCCGTTCGGGTGGACGTGGACCCAGATCACGGCTCGAACATCATGCGCTCAACCCCTACACGTCTTTCTGATCTGGGCTGGGCCCGTCTGGTAGAACCTCAAACGATGGCCTTAGGGCCAACCAGCCTGGCAAACAGTTCTTACGCTGGGCTCGTAAACGTTGGTACAGACTTGCACTTGCCTTACAACCAACAGCCCATGCAATAATGTTGGGCTCAGGCTCTAGGACGCAGCCGGCCCAGCCGAGCACACGGCGGCTCCTCTTTTTTCTGTCTGATGACAATAAAACCTCGTGCGAGTGCGACTCCACCCAGCTCGTGCATGGCACGTGAAGCCTGCCAGTGCGCTGTGCGCTGTGCGCAGCACATCGAGGAGCCTGTCGTGCAGGTTGACCACCGGCACGACCGAGGAGAAAAGGGCTGCCACTGCCTGTGCCTGGAGTACTGTACTACTAGTACTAGTACTCCCTCCATACCTGTAAATCAAGTCGTTTAGGACATGACTGTGCATACTACCAAGGAGCGATTAATTAGAGTAGAGTTTTCCCTGTCTGCCCCTATTAAATATGGTTGCGGATGTATTCTATATGAGAAGTTACCCCAGCTGAAATGGCTAGTGCAACGAGACCTGAGTCCTGAGGTGCCGAGATCGATACTTGGCGGACGCAATTTTTTGTTGCCTCGCGGCACATTTTGCATGGCACGCGCGCTGAGCCGCTGAGGCTCGCTGCATGCGGTAGTTTTCGATTTTTTTCAGCCTGGCGCGGACTGGAGGAGGCTGCATGGCGCTGTGGTATTTCGTTGCATGCGCTCGATTTTTTCGGCCTGGTGCGGCGAGCCAGTGCGAGCACCGAACGGGTGGCGAGTGAAATGGAGAGGCGCGATTAATGCGGTGGCGAGAGTGTGCGCGATTACTGCGGACGGAACGGTAGCCGAAACGCAGGGCAGGGGCAAACGCGTCCAAGTCCTCCCCACCGAGCGTAGAACGACAAGCTTTGAGAAAACGCTCGCAGCGCCTAGAACGACTAGCTTTTCAGGTACGGAGGGAGTAGGAGTACACCGGATTGGGACGCTTCGAGTTTTGAGCTGCAGGCCTTGTTTAGATTCCAAAATTCACCCCCAAATTTCACTATGCAAAAAGAAGATTCCCCATCACATCAAAATGTCGGCATATATATGGAGTACTAAATGTAGATGAAATCAAAAACTAATTGCACAGTTTTGTTGTACTTTGCGAGACGAACATTTTAAGCCTAATTAATCCATATTTGGATAATTATTACCAAATAAAAACAAAATTGCTACAGTGTGATGTGACGTGTATCTAAACAAGGCGGCAGCCTTGCCTGTGCAGCGTTTCCGGCTCCCGAGGCAGGGTACGCTCTGGTGCTGGTGCAAGCGCAGCCAATGATTGCGCAACCAGACCCGGCCCTGGATCGCGACACGTGCCCCTCGCGTTGCGTACCCCGGAGGAAGCACAGGCGTGGAGTTCCGTGCCTGTAAAGATTGTCGGGCTAGGTTTAGTTTCTAAATTTGGGGTGCCAAAATTTACTATAGCGATACTGTAACATTTCGTTTGTATTTGGTAATAATTGTCCAACCGTTGACTAATTAAGCTCAAAACGTTCGTCTCGAAAAGTATAATAAAACTGTGCAATTAGTTTTTGATTTTATCCACATTTAGTACTCCATGCATGTATCACAAGTTTGATGTGACGAGAATTTTTTTTTGTGTAGTGTATTTTTCAATGTAACTAAACACATAAACAAGATCGAGCTTCTGAAAAAGTTGCCCCGCTCCTCACGTTGTAAAGCCTGACCATTTTCTTTTTGGCCTAGGGAAACATGCGCCGACATCGGCACTGCAGCTCAAAGTTTTTGGGTGTTTAGTTCAAGGGTGTGTGGCAAGGCTATTCGGTTACTAATTAAAAAATAAATTACATAATCTGTCAGTACTTCACGAGATGAATTTATTAAGCCTAAGTAACCCATCATTAGCATATGTTTATTGTAGCATTTTATTGTCAAATCATAGACTAATTAGGCTTAAAAGATTCGTCTCGCAAAATAGTCTCAATCTGTGTATTTAATTTCATAATAGTCTATATTTAATACTTTATGCATGTGTCAAACATTCGATGGAACAGCGGCTAAAGTTTAAAGCTTAGGAGGGGACTAAACACCCCCTTAGCTGCGCACCCCGTACGGCGCCACACTGATTGGCAGGAATAGGATTGCCCGCTCTGCCATATACTCTAGCTGAGCATCTCCAAAAGTTTGCCAAAATTCACTTGGCAAATATCGTGATTTGGTAACTTGCTAAAATATATGGCAAGTGAAAAAATAGACTCTCTCCAAGAGTTTGTCATTTGGACTTGGTAAAATAAGAAGAGGCCTGCTAAGCGAACGAAGAGCCCCGCTAAGAAACGAAGAGCCCCGCTAAGCGAACGAAGAGCTCCGCTAAGAAACGAAGAGCCCCGCTAAGCAAACGAAGAGCCCCGCTAAGAAACGAAGAGCCCCGCACGCGAAGCCGGATGCGCGCTCGCGCTCAGCGGGCAAATATGCGCGTAGAAGGGGGAGATTTGCCAAGTTGCTAAAATTTGCCAAGTTGGATGCCAAACTGTTGGAGCACAATTTTTCCTGTTTTGCCAAAAATAGATGGATGCCAAGTTGATTTGGCAAACTCTTGGAGATGCTCGGCACCCCCAACGGAGGCATACACGATTAACAGCCTCAACAAAAAGCTATGATACATGTAGGATTAGATGCAATGAAGCTAACATCTTTCCAACGCAGGTACATCTGCTCATTTTTTCTTGGCCCTACTGTCCTGCCATCTCTTGACCTTGCTATTTCTCTCTCTTCTGCACTTTCTAGGGTCATGTGCACTTTCTTGGGTATATGTGTGAGAGGTGCTGTACCACGAAGGCTGTGTTTAGATCCATCGAAAAGTGCACTATGCAAAATAAGATTCCCCGTCACATCAAACTTGCGATACATATATGGAGTACTAAATGTGGATAAAATCAAAAACTAATTGCACAGTTTGGTTGTACTTTGCGAAACGAACGTTTTGAGCCTAATTAGTCAATATTTGGACAATTTTTACCAAATACAAACAAAATGCTACAGTGTATTTTGGCACTCCAAAATTCGGATCTAAACACAGCCGAAGCTGACGTTGCTGTTGTGCCTCAACCTCACAACGCACGGCTCCATGGTTGCTTCTGCAGTTCGTCAGGCGGGGCGTCGGATGCTTCTGCAGGCTAATCTGATACCCTGCCGAGCCACCACTTCCTTGCTTTTTAGTTCCACCTGGCATCCGAACCTACGTGGTCTGACAAGACCACCAGCCACCCTGGAGCGTTGGGCACGCCCTAATAACGTTAATGACGTCATGCCCTGCCCCCTCAAAAAGAGACCGTGATGCACCAATCGATCTACGAGTAGGCATGCATCTACTGGCAGTTGTTGAACCCTATATCCAATAGGCAGTCGACACCAAGACCGACCTGAGAGAAAAGCAATAATCCAAAAACCCAGCGAGATCGGAGCAGATGCCAAAGGCGACCGAGGAGGCAGGCAGCGAGGTAAAGGTGGCGCCAAAGCGACGCAAAGCAAGGGCGGCGCCCTTTTGTTTGAGCTCGTGCAGCCTTGACGCCGTCGCTGTAAAGCGCGGCGCGGGCGGCCACATGGACATGGACGGACGGAGCGCGGGTGACCGCGGCATGCATCGTTGGCGGCCATGACTGGGCGAGATCCAGGACCCGGGAGGCCGGGACCGCCCGGGACTTGTCAGGCGTGAGCGTGACATGGCACGGGGATGGATGCATGCATGCGAGGACGGGCCCGGGCCCCCTTGCATTTGCTGTTGCACTTTCTCCCTTTGTTTGGGCATGCGTACGTTGTTTGTGCATTGTTTGTGCTCGTATTTCTGCTGGGCGTTTGGTGCTTGGACGCCTTTCGTACACCCATGACATTCTTGTCTTGCAGTACAGGAGGGAGACTAGCAGTACAGGCGGCAATTAATTTGTAAAACCGACCAAATCACCCCCTCGGGCGGTTTTGGGCGGTGGTTTTGCTACAGTGCCAGCGGTTTTGCTACAGTAACGGCGGTTTTGTCTTTTTCTTTTTATTTATTTCGTCTGAATCTTTGAAAAATCATAGTAAATCACAGAAAAATCATAAAATAGAAAATTCAATTTTGTTGGACTCCACATGAGTAGATCTACACAGTGAATATATAATATAGTATACTTTAGTACAAAGTTTTTGTTGTATGAATTATTCAAATTAATTACAGAAAAAAATAGATCAAAATTTACGCCCTATAGTTGGGGGGGTCAATTAGACTTTTTCCAATAGTTTTATCTTCGTCCTACCATTCTCATTCCTGTATTTTTGTTCCTGTGTTCCAAACAAGCCTAAGTTTTCTATTCCTATGTTTTCGAATCCCGTAGCTTTTCACTTTTCACTGTATTCGATTTCTGTGGTTTTTTTTTTCCATTCCTCTGTTTTCTGTTCCTGCATTCCAAATAGGCCCTTAAATGCGCCACACGAATTGAGAGGGTAGTTTGCGTTTGTGATGTGCAGTAGCCCTACGGTCTACAGTAGGAGTATGATATGGTGTCCATATTTGTATACTCCGCGCGCGCGTTATAGGGAGCTGTTAGTTGGATACTAGTAGTACGTGACAAGAATCATCGCTGTAGCTAGCTCCTTTGTACATTTTCTCCTACTCCGCCGTTGCAGCTGGATGCATTATACATGGATACCAGGATGATAATTAGTTCCAAGATCCAGCTAAGAAGTAGGGTCCGTGGAGTGACGTGCTAGCAGTAGCAGGAGTAGATAAGGAGCGAATGCGACGCACGTGACGGCTTGAGTGCGTGGCACATGCATGCGCGCCCGCCTCGGCTGGAGGCCCAAGGCTGCAGCTGGTGCCCGGTGAGGTGGATTGGCAGTGGCAGCGGATCCGGAGAGGGCACGGGCGCCAAAGTTCAAATTCCGGAGAGGTCACGGCACGCCGGCACGGGCACGGGCGGAGCGGACGTCAGCCGACATCGGAGATCCACAATCCCAGCTGACGGGAGCGGAGTGGCCAGGCTGGCGGTCCAACCCTGCGGCTGGTTGGGGCCCACCTGCCAGCCATGATGCGTGACGCCACCCGTGGAGTCAGAGCAGAGATCCAGCACCAGCAGAGGAGTGCACACTTTTTTTTTTGTACAGAGAGCCTGTTTAGTTTGAAAAAAACAAACCCAAAAAGTGCTACAGTACCTGTCACGTCAAATCTTACGGCATATGCATGGAGTACTAAGTATAGGCGAAAGAAAAAACTAATTACACAGTTTAGTTGTAAATCACGAGACAAATCTTTTGAGCCTAATTAGTCCATGATTGGACACAAATTGCCAAATAAAACGAAAAATGCTACAGTAGTCGAACCCAAATTTTTTCGCCAACTAAACAAGCCCAGAATCCAATCTCGGTCCTGCCCAACTGCTACTTGGGGTACTACTACTACGTACTCGTTGCTAAACCACCATCCAATTCCAAGCTGGGAGGGTAACAGTAACACTAGACTACTCAATTGGACACTTCTTGCTTCATCCGATCGCGTTCACTGAATCTCGTTCTCTGGCTGCAAACTAATGTACGTACAGTTGCTGCATTATAGGAGGAGGAGTATACATGCTTGCTAGGCTGATTCAAGGCTGTTTAAGGCATGCCAGACTGACACACGACTCGCTGTTCCACCAACTCACAGTACCCTCGCGGCCTCGCATCACTATTCACTAGCACGCGGCACGCCGCGAACAGGGACGAGATCGACGACTGTGTACAAGCAAAGCAACGAGGCCCTGCACCTGCATGCTACCGCTAATAACTGTGTTGCCTTCGTCTTGGCCATCACCCAGCAGCCAGACAGACAGGGAAGACGACGAGACGCATGCATATGCATTCAGCGTTCGCGTCGATCAGGATCAGGTTCATCAAGCATTGGCATGCAGGGCCATGCATGCATGGAACGACCCGACTCACATTCATGGATGGTCATGAGGCGTGTTTCTCTGCCTCCGGTCCATCGGCCGTCACCCCCCACATGACATGCGCCCCGGGGAACGTCAGCAACAGCGCTCGCTCCACTGGTCGATCCATGATGCAATAGTGTAGTGACCGCAGAATGTTTCTGCTGGTGCTGGAGGAATGGTAGGGGGACCACCGCCATTGCCTATGCTTCGTCGTTCTGGATCGATCATGACCTAGCACCGTGTGCAGTACGCGCCATGGATGGATAAGGGCATAATAAGGCTGCTGCTGCATGCGCTAAGGTGATCGATCGAGCCATCGAGGTGAGGCCAGACTCCGATCACTACAGGAAACTGGCTCTTTGCCGACTGCAATTTTCTTTGCCAACTGTTTTATTTCGACACTCGGCAAAGAGGTCCCTTTGCCAACTGGAATTGCCTGCAGTCGGCAAAGCAGGATTTGCCGACTGCCTGGCTTTGCCGACTGCTAGGCAGTTGGCAAAGAATTGCAGTCGGCAAAGGCAGGCCATGGTTGACGCCATCCACACCGTCACCTTTGCCGACTGCAACTCCGTCAGCAGTCAGCAAAGGTGCAGGCTTTGCCGACTGCCATCCTCTCTGGCAGTCGGCAAAGGCTCTTTGCCAACTGCCACTCATGGCAGTCGGCAAAGAATTAATTTTTTTTTTCGATTTTCGATCCCAGTTTTTTTGTGTTGCCTTGCTACAGTAAGTACATGATATATTCCAAGTTTGGGGTCATTTTGATTTATTTTGCTATATTCCATTGATTTTTGCTGTTTCTTTGATTTTTTCCGGCAGCTCTAGATTTGAACTGCAGGTACATGAAATAATGGAATCCGGCGATTTAGAAAATGATATTCATGATGTTTGGAGCATGTTGAGGCCGTGTGCGGGGCCTCGCGTGAAATTTCGACCGTGTTGGTGTCGGAACACGCCGAGGCACGCGCGTGAAAAGTGTTTTTAAATTTTATAAAATCGAAACGGAGTCCAAAAATGACGAAACTTGACGACGTGTCTTGCCATCACATGCGGAGGCTGTGGTAAAAATTTGAGAAAGTTTCGAGTAAGTGGCGACGTCGGGTGGCTAAAACCTGGACTAACGTCGGGTGGCTAACTTGTTATCACATGTGGAGATGTCTAGGTTTTAGCCACTCGACGTCGCCACTTACTCGAAACTTTCTCAAATTTTTACCACAGCCTCCGCATGCGATGACAAGACACGTCGTCAAGTTTCGTCATTTTCGGACTCCGTTTCGATTTTATAAAATTTAAAAACACTTTTCACGCGCGTGCCTCAGCGTGTTCCGACACCAACATGGTCGAAATTTCACGCGAGGCCCCGCACACGGCCTCAACATGCTCCAAACATCATGAATATCATTTTCTAAATCGCCGGATTCCATTATTTCATGTACCTGCAGTTCAAATCTAGAGCTGCCGGAAAAAAATCAAAGAAACAGAAAAAATCAAATGGAATATAGCAAAATAAATCAAAATGACCCCAAACTTGGAATATATCATGTACTTACTGTAGCAAGACAACACAAAAAAACTGGGATCGAAAATCAAAAAAAAAATTAATTCTTTGCCGACTGCCATCAGTGGCAGTTGGCGATGGCAGTCGGCAAAGAATTTCTGAGAAAAAAATAAAAAATAACCTTTGCCGACTGCCAGGGAGCATAGCAGTCGGCAAAGTATGTTTAAAAAAATAAAAAAAAATTATTTATTTATTGTTCTTAGTAACTAGCAAGTTAAATAAATCAAGTTTTATATAATATATAAATATTATTTATTGTTAATTGTTTGAAATAGTAGATAAATAAATATACACATGTATGTAGGAAAGAAAAATAATTAAATAAAAAAGAAACTCGAGATATTTATTGTTAATTTTTTCTTGGGTTTTATTTGCACATGGAAAAACTAGAAGAAAAAATTGTATTGATTCACCAAACTCTCCTGCCGGATGGACCGACCGTGGGCGGCAAATAGAAGGCCAATATTTCACCTCCCACGCGCGGGCTTAGTGCTCAGTCCAAAAAAGAGTCCAGCAGAACAAAACCACTAAAACAATCATCCAAGAAAAAAAATAAAAAAACATCTCTCCCCCAGCAGCCCACGCGTGTAGCATCGACTTACTCTGTTTCCATCTCGAAGGGTAAGCCTTGTTTCTTCTCTCCATATGTTGTGGTTAATTGGCCTGTTGAATAAATAAGATGTACAATATATGTGATCTGCACCATGTTTTGAGGCAGTGGCGGCCCCAGGATTTTTTTTAAGACTAGGCCCTAGTTGATATGCTGCTTGAACTACATGTTATCTTATTATTCTACTTTCAATTTTCAGTCCAGATGAATAGATACACTACAAGAAATCTTTTAATCCGTGACGGATTCTCAATGACAGATTGGAAGAACGTCAAAGATAGTACTCCATCACTAGCAACCTAACTTATCAATTCCATTCCGGTAGCCATTCCGGTTTTGTATTTAGAATGATACGTTTCGGTACCGGTCCCTTCCGGCGTACCATTCCGTTTTTTATTTATTTTATATATTTATTAATTTATTACTGATTTTGACATATATAAATATTTTTCAATGTGAGAAATAACACCACAGACAAATATTATTACTCATGCATCCGAGAAAAGACAAACGCATGACACATGCTAGGCCCGCCTGCTAGTTTTTATTGGGCCTTTGCCCTAGTCAATGCACGTACCTATCGTCACTATATTCAATATGATTAACCTGCGGCCACACGTCCACAACACACGCCGCCGCAAAACCAGCACGACCTCCCCATCCTCTTTCTCGAGCCCGGCACGGAGGCGGAGGCGGAGGCGACGGCACGACGGCGCCCCACGGCCGGCCCCCTCCTCCCCTCCACCTGCTCGCAGAAAGGAAAAAAAACTCTCCCCATCCTCATACTCTCATCTCTCCCGATGTGGCGGCGGGCGGGCCGGCGGCGCACCCCACGGCCCGAGCGACGCTTCCCCCGGCGAGCGGCGCAGCAGCGGCCTCCTCCCTCCTCCGCCCGGGCGGCCGACGGCGCCCCCCGCGGGAGGAGCGACGCTTCCACCGGCGAGAGGCGCAGCAGCGGCCTCCTCCCCCTCCGCCCGGGCGCAGCCGTGGGCCGGCGACCGCGATCCTTGCTGCTGCGTCTCCTCATCTCCAGGATCTCTCGCTTCCCTTCGCTGTGCACGCCGATTCATATGTGGATGAAGTGTGCGCCTGTGTTCGATGAAACCCTAGCTGGCTCAGTCGTCTCCTGCAGACCCCACACGCGAGGAGCAGCGTCATCACGGCGCGGGCAGCGGCATCGCCGTTGGTAAGCCGACGTATTCCCATTCCCCAAGCCCCTCCCTAGAACCCTCCTCTTCTTCCTTCTATTGTGTTGCATCGTATCTGAGTTTGATGGATTTTGCTATGGGTTCATCATAGCGAGCTTCCACGCGCCAGCTCCATCCTTTAGGTCTGGTTTTTGCTAGCCTGCCTAGGCCTACGGAGAACAAGCAGCCATGCCTACCGCACGATTCATGGACCAGGACTATCGGTGCCCCCTCTTCAAGGAAAAAATGAAATTTGGTAAGCCCCAAATATATTTTGGGTCCTCTAGATTTTGATTGGGTTTTGGATCTGCTGTGTTTGGGGCTAACCAAAATTGGCCACCTCGATTGTTAAAGAGGCATAATATGTTTACAGATGGCTCATTTGGAGACTAAAGCAAATTCAGGATCTGTCTTTTGAAAACCAAGATGATGGTGGAGGGTTTCCCAGTGGAGTAGAAATCCTAAATGAAAGGTGACTGTTTCTCACCATTTATTGCATTGGTAAGTTTGTCTTGTGCCTCTTGGTTAGTACACTTAATTATCTCAATAATAGATTGTGAAAGGTGCTTTGTCCCTTGTGCATTGATAAGAATAGACTGTGCCTCTTGGTTAGTATACCTGAAATCTTGGAAATATGAGCAAAAGCATTAATAGATAACTGACATAAGGTGCGCTGACATTAGAAGTGGATCAAATGACAGTATATATGCAGTTTTGAGATCCGAGGGACTGTAGTCTATCATACAAAGTTTTATCTGCTGAGACAAATATATGTACCTAGAGCATTAGCTGTGCACTCATTACAACCAATATGTTTGGGTCAGAGCTTCTTTTTAATGCTTTCCTTCCCACTCATACATTCTTGCCATTTAGTTCTGTTTGTGGAAATTTTATTTTTCTCATTACAAATTATCTGTTCCTCTACTTTCATACATCAAAGATCACAGCCATCCTGATATGTCCTGAATCAGTAAAGTTATTTTGGTTTGGTACTGTCACATTCCAAGCTGGAAACACTGATTGCTTTCCTCCTCCAGGTGCAGTGCCCGGTTGGTGTTTGGTAGTGACACAGCCAAGAAATTCTCCTTCTACAGGCCATTGCCTCTGGGTGAGTACATATTTTTTCCCTTTTTCTTTACCTTCCTATTCACGTGTTTCCTGTCTTTGGCATTCTAACGATACTATTTTGCTTATTAACAAAGTTTATCGCCTTTGCCAACAAACTGATTGATGGTATATTGCAGTGCTTACCACACCTTTGGCATGGAAATAGGAAATGCATAAAATCAATATGGAAAAAGCCTATAGGGTGATAGTAGTTGTGTCCGCTATGACGTCAACTCGATACATGAGTTACTATATACCATTTGTAGCGATCATTTAGATGTGAGGTTATTTTCCTGATTCGTCAACACTTCTTTCTTTGAAAACCCTTCTTATCCCTTGTTACAATGATAGCACATTGATTCTCTATTATTTCTTCATTATTTGTTCTAACAGGAACAATGCAAATTTATGGATTGCCCTAAGGTGTGCCTGAGCTGTGCAGCAGCTTGGCAGGCCTTACAAACAATTTCTTTATGTTGTGGGTGCGCCCACGATTTGTATACTTCTGATGTGCTCAGGGAGTAACCAATTTCTCCGGTGCGTGCTCTCTTTGCCAGTGCCGGGGCCGGGTACGTTTGTGGATCTGGCTCGCCAGCCTTCATCGCTGGAGGAGCCCCACACCGGCCCGTTGCACATGGCGTAGGTGCCCTCTCGCCCCTTCTCCCCCTTCCCTTCCCTCAGCTCCCTCTCCTCAATGCGAGGATCTTGGCCAGTCTCCCCTTGGAGGCCGTTTGCTCCTGCGCTTCTCTTGTTTTTAAATACGCAGATCATGTGCAGAACTGATATCCTTCATTGTACAATGATGGTTAGTTGTTTAATTCTGCATTTTATTTACTGAGGTTCTGGGGTTGTGGGATGATGAACATTTTTAGACTGAGACAATGGAATTGTGCAATGATGGTTCTTTCATTCTTCCATGATTCTTGCTATTTTCATTAGTTCGGTGATGACTATGTCATTGTATCTTAGCAATTCGCTTTTGCGTGTGTTATTTCGTTCTCATTCATTGCTATATTTTCTGCGCTCGTTGCTGACCATAGGTCCATTGTCAGTGATGTCTTTACTTCACATAATTGGTTGGTTGTTCTATTACTCACCGCACCTCAGTGCCAATGATGTATTTATTCCTATCCATCTCTGTCCACTTTCTTGCAAATCCACTTTCTTGTGGATCTGGAACATCTGGACCTAAGGTCCTATCGATCAGCTGCATTCGATCTTTGTACTGAATTGGTTATGCTTGTGATTTTTCAGTACATATATTAGTGCCGTTGCGGTGAATTTAAAAATGCTCCATACATGTGATCGGCTCCACTTCAATCTTTGCACTGAATTGGTCCTGCTTAGAGGCCTCCTGTTACCCTATTCATTATTGTTTTTCCGTTTTACTGCCCTTCTGTTTTTACAGCCCTTTGCACCGGTGTCAGTCGATCATCTAGATTTGATCTTTGCACTGAACTGGTTATGCCTGAGAGGTCTCCCAGATTTTGGCGTTGGTGCTGGACATATCACATATAACATGCCTTCGGTAATTACTCTGATGCTTGCTATTTGTTTACTAGGCTACAGGTACAGCCAAAACCATGAACCTAGCTGCTTTTAACCTTTTACTGTATGCTGCGAAAAAGTTTATCTTTCAGGGATTGATATAGGCTTTGACCGCCCCTCGGATCTGTGCTGCGCCGTTCGGCTCCAGAACCTGCTGTCCGTGCTTCAGTGCTTCTCTTAGTTTCTACGTTCATGATAATTTGCAGGTTTCCTGTCTCCCTTTGCTGGTTGCTAATGCTTATATTATGCAGGGTGGTCAAGGAAGACAAGGGGTTCTTTCTAGAAATCTGTTCGTGCAACCTAGCAAAACCCGAGGTGACCTGATCCTTTCTTTCGGTTGCTCTGTGTTCTTATTCTTTTAGATTTCCAATGTGGTATCTGCTGATGTGTGTCTTCCATCAGATTCCTTATAGTTGTTGGTCTTTATAGGTCTGAATTTTATTATCTCGATCTGAATTCCTGTGGATGCTTCACGCCCCCAGGGGCTCCAAGGATTGGTTAGTGACTTCATGTCTCCTGAAATATATGTTTAATACTAATTGTCGTGCCATTGTTAGTTTCCTCTTAATTAGCTACACATTTTTTTTACCCGACATGGTACCATTGTTAGCTTACTCTTAGATTAACTATGTATTCTGGTTTTATGTATAGGGAGAGCATGTGTTTTGTAAGATGGTTTCTCTTCTCTGTGCTTTCCAATTCATGCTTTGTTCATTTCAATCAAGGTCACAGACAGTTTATGATTCAAACCTAATCAAACCTCATGTTGACTGCGTCCATTACTCTGCTGATTCATTAGTGCTGCCTCCTCTACCCTGAATATTTAGACTAGGTTGCTCCCCTTGAACGATTGGTCAGTATAGGCTATTTTTGTTTCAGTGAATGTGTTGTTCATTTGCAGGTTGCAGCCTTGCAGCAAGCAAGGCAAGTGAGGGACATGGGAGCTTGGCACTTCATGACAGATTTTGGCCTTAAGACAATAGCTTGGCAATCCGAGTGCTACATGTATTTTGGCCTCAAGACCATATCTGTTACTATGCTGATTTGGAGGTATAATATTATATGTGTCGATATATGCTGTAACATGCAATGGATTGAGTTATTATATGTGCTGTGAAAATGGGCTTTATGTGTGAAAATAGGATGCCTATATGGGTTGTACGTCTATGTTGGGCCGTTAAAAGCTCTTGACTCATTGTGGGCACTATTGTATTCTCTATGCAGTTTGTTAGAAAACATAAGCAAAAAAAAAATCCAGCTTTGCCGCTGGGCCAAAAAACCCAGGACAGAGTCTTTGCCGACTGCAATGGGAGGCAGTCGGCAAAGAGGTCAAACCTTTGCCGACTGCAACTCCGAAAGCAGTCGGCAAAGAACATTTCAAAAAAAAAATATTTTTTTTCTTTGCCGACTGCCGAGCTGGTGGTCAGTCGGCAAACAATATTTGAAAAAAATTCTTTGCCGACTGCCGAGAAACCAGCAGTCGGCAAAGCCTGCCGTTAGGGCTGACGGCGCCACGTGGCTTTGCCGACTGCTGGCGTGGCAGTTGGCAAAGGCTTTGCCGACTGTGTGCCACGTGGTAGTCGGCAAATCCGCCTTTGCCGACCCAAGCTTTGCCGACTGCTCTTTGCCGACTGCCACGTGGCTTTGCGGTCGGCAAAGCCTTTGCCGACTGGGTTTATGCCTTTGCCGACCGGGGCAAGCAGTCGGCAAAGAGGCGTTTTCCTGTAGTGGATCCAGAGCGTCATATGATCGAGCTACACTACACGAGGACGCATAGGGATCGGAAATCGGATAGGCCATCATCCTTCGCCAAATAACGTACGCGATCCGTATGGCCGGGGCAGTACCACGCGTGTGTGCCCGTGAAGGATATCGATGCGTCTGCAGCTTTCCTTGTGCTTAGAGAAATGGGTACACGCATACGAGTATGCATGGGAGTCCCATTCAGTGATATAACCATGCATTATGGAGCACGTTAGCTAGGCCTGTGGCCTGTGCAGCTAGCTACCGTATTAGTATACATTTTCCAGCAATCATGCATGCATCGCCTGATCGCCTAAGCTATAGCTAGCTAGCTCTGGGAAAATCAGAAAAAATGCACGCAGTGCCTAGCTTATTGGCTGACCGGTATCTAGTATCCACTGCCAGCTCGATCTGATAGAGAATTGAACCTGCTATAGTTAGTAGTTAGTGGCAGCAGTACTACTCGACCATTATCGTTAGCAAAATGAATGATTAACTATAGCGTGCATTGCATCGTCGTCATTGTTGTTTAATCGGTGGTCCAGAGGTCTCTTGATACGGCTAATGTCTAGGATGAATGCAATATCTGAGAATTGCTGTTAATTCCATGCATATATATAATACTCCCTCTGTTGAAAATTATAAATGGTTCATCCATTTTACTATGCATTTAGACATATTATTTATCTAGATGCATAGCAAAATGGATGTAAAAAAATCGAAACGACTTATAATTTGGAAACAAAGGGAGTACAAGATTAGTTAATTGGCAACTTTCACATATTCTAGTGGCTAATTGGAATGTCCATGTATTCCTCATATGAGTACTACTAGGAGTAGTACTAGTACTCCTATGGATCAAGTGACCAGTACATGCAGATAGATATACTCGATGCAAGCAGCGGATGGAGGATGATGTTGCTATAGCTATTAGCTAGGTCCTCTCCTGTCCCCCATATGGCTGTCCACAACAAAACCATGGCATCCTCCAACAGTTTCACGCATGCCATTGCCCAACCACAGCGTTGCCCCGCATGCGAAGTGTTCCGCATGTGCCCTGCTCCCTCTGGGGCTCTGGCATTTCCATTATGCACGCACATATCGCGCTGTGCCTTGCTCTTGCATGTTAGGCCAAGGAAGATGGCAGCCTCTGATAGATATACGTGAAGAATTAACTAAGTTTGTTGATCAAAGGAGTTCCTTTATGGTTAGCTCCTACTCCTTTATTATGGCCACAGAAGCCTTTATATTTTTTATTTTTATTTCTTTTCGGTATATTACTTGTCGACACACATAATGGCGAAATTTATGACGTCAACAGAATCTGTTGTGGTTCGAAGGACACCAAACTCATCGGTTTAAATATGCCGAGTGAATCATGTGAATAATAGATGTGATTTTGCCGCAAAAAGAAAAAATCGCTCAATACGATTTTATCATCATGCTATAATGCATGGTGTTCTAGAGTCAAAATCACAATTTTGCAATGTACATCGGTATCAGGCACAATCGAAGAGTGAGGGCTTTTGTTTGTGTTTACGTCTGCTCCCTGCAGCTTCTTGGACTGTGCTACGGCTGTTTGTAGTAGTTTTTTGCTCTGCTAGCTAGAAGCTAAAACAAACATCCCAGCTGTTGAGCTGGATTTTGATTTTTGAAAAGCTAGCTTCTGAGGAAATGAAAAGCACACTAAAAGGAGTTTTTCGGACTATTGGTGTGATGAGAAGCTAAAAATTTATTAAGGTTGTGTTTAGTTCCCTATGAAATGCAAAATGTCAACTACTTTAGAATGATAAAATGCAAAATGCTAAAAATTTCATGGGTGTGTTTAGTTCCATCTAAAATGTCAAATTTTTCATGGGGTGGGTGAGGACTTTTTGGCTTTTTGCCTTTTTTTTTTGCCTCAAGAGGCCAAAATCCAAAATAGAGAATGGATACCTTTTTGCCAAAAAATTTGCATGGCGTTTAGTTCCATTTTGTAAAATGATGGACCAAAACCCAATTTTTTTTTTGGTGAAATGAGGAAGTAAACATACTCTAAAACAACAAATAGCAAAATGCTAACAGCCAGAAGCCAAAAGCCTAAACGCGGCTGCTTAAACAAATAGGTCCTGAATGTGTTTGAGACCACCACACCCTTTTTTTAGTGTCCTGCAGGTAAATTTATGATATAATACTTCACACGAGACTTATTTTCCTATGGAATGCAAAATGTCAACTACTTTAGAATGATAAAATGCAAAATGCTAAAAATTTCATGGGTGTGTTTAGTTCCATCCAAAATACCAAATTTTTCATAGGGTGGGTGACAGTTTTTTGGCTTTTTGGGTTTTTTTTTTGCCTCAAGAGGCCAAAATCCAAAATAGAGAATGGATACCTTTTTACCAAAATTTTTGCATGGTGTTTAGTTCCATTTTGCAAAATGATGGACCAAAACCTAAATTTTTTTTGGGTGAAATGAGGAACTAAACACACTCTAAAACAACAAATAGCAAAATGCTAACAGCCAGAAGCCAAAAGCCTAAACGCTGCTGCTTAAACAAATAGGTCCTGAATGTGTTTGAGACCACCATACCCTTTTTTTAGTGTCCTGCAGGCAAATTTCTGATATAATACTTCACACGAGAATTATGCTTTGCAAGTCTAGGAGTATCTGTTAGTTATGGGACTCTGGCCTTGTGTTATTATTGATGATGATGTAATGGTAGTTAAGTAGTTAACCTCTCTGCGGATGTCAACCTCCAAGCAGCATTTGGCATGTGCTAGTATGTTCTCGTTGGATGAATGACGCAAGCTATTTGGTAGATGTGACACACTGCAGTGGTTGATAAGCTCGTTGATTAACTAACAAATTGTTAGTTCTTTACAAGTGCATGCAAAAGGTCTCGTCCCTTTTCTTCTATGCCTGCAATCCGTGAACCGGTAGTACAATCTGGATTAGGCCGACGCATGGTTGGTGTTCCTGCAGCTGCTGCTTTTTTCTCCATGAACAACCTGTACTACTCTGTGTCTGGTATCGGCATGTTTGTCTGCATGTTCAGTGGTGATAGTTTCATCATGTCTTATTGGTAAGGTGTGTACTCCAGCAGCTAGTAGCCATGCATCACAGGACAGTTAACAGCTCAGAGATCTGATTCTGCAGGTAGTCCTCTTACAGATGAGGGGTTTCACTAAGGGCCGGTTCAGTTCAAAAAAAAATTGGCAAAATGACACTGTAGCGATTTTTGTTGTTATTTGGCAATTAGTGTCCAATCATGGTCTAATTAGGCTTAAAAGATTCGTCTCGTCCATTTCGTCTAAACTGTGTAATTAGTTTTATTTTTTATCTATATTTAATGCTTCATGCATGTGTCTAAAGATTCGATGTGACGGGGAATCTTGAAAAATTCTGCAAAATTTTTTGGAACTGAACAAGGCCTAACTTTACATTACAAAAGGCAGATATCTTTTGGCAACGTCAATAACAGCATCATAGGAGTAATGCTCTGGATTCTGATCTTGTACTAATAGCGATTAGTAATAATAACCTTGCAACAGCACGACCAACAGCATTGCAATTAAAGAGAGTAGCGGGTTAAGCTCTATCCGTTCCAATGCATGTGACGTGCTCCTCATTAGGGTATCAAAATCTGGAGGGATTCGTAAGCAACTTGCAAAGTAACA
The DNA here is from genome assembly GCA_038087645.1 of Saccharum hybrid cultivar R570. NCBI lineage: Eukaryota > Viridiplantae > Streptophyta > Magnoliopsida > Poales > Poaceae > Saccharum > Saccharum hybrid cultivar. The sequence continues at coordinate 27,454,026 of JAQSUU010000015.1, read as the reverse complement.
TTCTCTTCATTCTAAGAAAAGGTAGTTCTTGCATTGCTATCCACATTAGCTTAATAATTCTCCCATAAAAAGATATTCATCCAGTTGCTTTGGAATGATTTTCTTCTAAAAAATTAACTTCGTTGTAGAATCATGCGAAATTGATACTGCTAATCGATAAGAGAATAATTAATCACATCGGCCACGCATTGCTAGAGCATGTGGTTTTCTTTCTTTCTTTCTTTGTGTGTGAACCATTCAACCATAGTCCATTTGAGATTGCTCGTAACCAGGCAATCTTCCAGAAAAATTTCATTGGAGTGTGCACAAAAATAAAATCAGACGTATTATTATTTCTCCCTTTTATCATGCATGGCACAACCTAGATGATGGCATGTGATGCTGCTACCTTCCTTAGAAAACCATCATGCAGATATAATGGCATTAGAATAGAATAGGAGCGTAATCGCACTGGACGAGCTCGTCCGTTCGTGGCTGCAAATTATTGCAGCGAAGACGGAAGAAGTGAACGCTTCTTGGCGTGGCGCACGCATATCAGCATATGATCCAGCCAACATTCCAGCCAGGCGACTCTCAAGTCTTTTTCTTTTATCTGTTTCTTTTTTCTATGTTTTTGCCAAACTGGAGAAATCAGAGCAAATTTAGCTGTTATGGTATCCCGTATGATGATCTACTGTGTGTCCAACTGTCTCAACTGTTCCCTGCATAATTCGCACACGCACCTGGCACCTGCAGAATTATTCAGAGCTCGCCTGACCTGATCGCCTGATCGGCTGATCCTCGACGAGGCCTCGCTCTGAACTGAAAAGCTCGCCGACTGCCTGATCCATCGAACTTGTTAATTATATATACAGGGCCTCGGACCACGACAATTAACCTGTGCCATCGTTATCTTTCGGTGCCGTGGCAGAGTTTTTTTTTTAACAACGAGAACTTGGGGGCCGGGGTGGTGGGGTGTTAACTTGTATATTAATAAAATATAGTCCGTCTAAGATCTCAGAAATTACGAGGCCAGGGGCTTTCACAGTACCCCATAGTACTGCACAGTAGTACGCATAGGTATAGATCAAATCTACCCGTCAATGTATCTGATTTGGTGATTATTACAGTTCTACAAAGTTTACCATGTTTGCTCTTCAGCGGCAAACCACAAGATTATCAATTTATCATGGCTTAACATTGGGTTGTATGGTGAGATTATCCTAGCTTGCAATGGTGAAATGTGAAGACCTGTCCAGCACATGCCGCATCCATGGAAGGATCAGACACGAGCCTCTCGCTAAGCATGATGGCACAGCACGCATGCCGGACTAAGATCAGATCTGGACATGTTTCTATTCTATCAGGTGAGATAAGCTCCGGCTAATTGACATAGAGCGACCATAGCTTTGATGCGGTTCCCAACCCCTTTAGGTCTCGATTTTTAGTCCTGGTTCGTATAACCGGACTAGAGGTGTTTTTTGAGTGAAAAAAAGGTGTGGCTGTGGTGATTCAAACTCAAGACCTTTTAGTTTAACTCTTGCACGCGTTACCATCTCAGCTCCTACCACACGTCTCACTTAGATAAGATACACTTTCCTTTTAAATTCCCTCTAGAGGCACATTTAGTCCGGGTTTGAGACACAAACTGGGACTAAAGATACCTTTAGTCTGGGTTCATATCCCAAACCGGGATTAAAAGTCACACTTTTAGTCCGGGTTCGTGTCTCAAACTAGGATTAAAGCTTCTTGCTCTGACACGCTGTAAGGTCCTAGATGGCTAGAGGGGGGTGAATAGCCTATAAAAAAATCTATAAAAACCACTAAGCAAACTTGTTAGAAAAACAAACAGCGTAAAGCGAGTTTTGCTTAGCCAAAAGTTGTGATGCAAGCCTCCTATCCACAAGTCTAGTAGATTATGATCTCTAGTTCACACAAGAGCTAAGTCACTCATTTTACACTAGAGAACAAGTTAACAACACTACTAGCAAAACTACCACTAAAGCTACACAAGATAATCTAGTAAAAATAAGTGCAAGAGAGAGGATTGTGATTCTTATACCGACGGTGGAATGAAGATGTTGCCAGTCACCAAGATGATATACAATCAATCAATATTGACAACAACACAATATGAAGACCAATCACCGGGAGACAAGAGACACAATATTTTTGTTCACCCGGTGTTCACTTGTGCACCGACAAGCTACGTCACCGGTTGTGTCGACCAACACTTAGATGGTTTTCCGGTGTGACCCTCAAGTCACTTGCCCCTCAAGGCACGCCCCGCAAGGCACCGCAAGACACCACTCTCAAGTGAGGTAACTCAATGACACGCGCATTCCACTAGAGTTGCTTTTGGCGTCCCGCCGAGGAAAGTACAAGAACCTCTCACAATCAACCGGAGGTGGCCAAGAACAATCACCTTCTCTTGCCAACGCCTCCAACAATCTTCAAGCCGGCTAGGAGCGGTACTCTCCAAGAGTAACAAGAAATCCACCGGCTAAACCACCCACAAGTGCCACTAGATGCCCTCAAGCTATGCAATGCACTTTAGGATCACTCAATCTCACTTTTGATTTGCAATCAAGCAAGAGAGATGAGTGGGAGGAGATGCTTTAGCTCAAAGGATGCACAAGAGTGTTAGAAAAGCCAAGAGACCTCCCCAAGGGCCGGCTAACGAGTATTTATAAGCATCCCATACAAATTGACGACCGGACGCGCTTCACCGCGTCCGGTCATCCTACGCCATCCACGTGTCCCTCGAATTCAAACGCGGCTGCCAGATCTTCCAACGGTCACTGCGCGCCAACGGTCAAACGCGACGACCGGACGCGCAGCTCAAACGACCGGACGCGCCGATCGCACAGTGCCGCGCACCTGCGACTCAATGACCGGACGCGCTCCAAGCAACGACCGGACGCGACAGTGCCAGCGTCCGGTCAGAGTCCAGTAAGCTCCCTTCGCGACCGGACGCGTCCGATCGCGTGTGACCGGACGCGCCACGCGTCCGCTTAGCCCTTCGCCACGCACTGTTCCTCTGAGTGCCCGACCGGACGCTCCGGTCCCGCGAGTGATCGGACGCGCCGGTTGCAAACCCTAGCCCGCGCGCCTGACTGCTGCGCTGTACTGACCGGACGCATCCGGTCAAACCGCGACCACGTCCGGTGCAGCGTCCGGTCACCACTGTGACCTCCGTTCGCCTCCGTTTCTTTTCCGACTTCCGGCGTAGTGAAAAATAGGCATTTCATTTCCCCGAAATCGCTTGAATCCCGCGCTCGCAAGCTCGGCGGGAGGGAGAGAGGAACCCAAACCTCTCTCTACCCGCAAACCACAGCGCGACCAACGCCACCTTTGCAAATGTGCCAACACCATCAAATATACATCTCCATGTGCTTGTGTGTTAGCTTTTTCTCAATCATTTTCAAAGGTTTTCCAGTTAGCTCACTAGGCCCTACATGCAATGCACTTCATGAATTCATCTAGTAGCACCCGTGCGTTGAATAACCGATAAGACTTCCCCTCTTAATAGTTCGGCTATCGACCCTAAACCACTCACACCCTCTATGGTGTCTTGAGTGTAAAACAAAATGGCCCTATGCTTATACCTTTGCCTTGAGCCCATTTTATTTCTCCAAATGATATGATCCACTTCATATCATCACAAGACCGCTCGATCCATCAACCTTGACTTTACTTGCTCTTCACCGTTGCATCGGTCCGTCGGCGCCAAGTCTTGCTCAAGCTTCACCATCGCATGGTCCTTCGTTTCGAAGCCTTGACTTGCCCTTCACCTTCACAACCGGTCCACCGAGCCAAGCCTCATCTTGATCTTCACCATTTTGGTCATATGAGTCAATGTCATGTCTCATATTCAATGACCACCTTTATCTAAATCATCCACTTAGATACAAAGGTTAGTCCTAAATTTCATCAATTAGCCAAAACCAAACTAGGGACTTTCACACACCTCGGTAACCGTTACAACCGGGACTAAAGGGTGAAATTAGTTCTAGTTCATATTACAAACTGAGACTAAAGGTTCAGTCCTCCCTTTAGTTACGGTTGCAATTTTGAAACCGAGACTAAATACTTTTTGTCCATGGATGAAATGTTGTACTTCTACTGGTGTGTGCTGCAATTAATATGTCCTAGTAAAAGAAGGTAAACAGAGAGGACCATATAGATATATCTTGCCTCTGCCGCTTGCTTTATTTGCTAGCCTAGGCAAGAAAATTTGCGTTTGGTTTGTTTGCTCGGCCCCTCGATTTATGTGTTGTCAAGGACTTCTATCTCTAACTTGGGCGAGCTAGAACCACTCTCCGGTACTGGCAAGGCTAGCCTTACTGGTGAGGCGATGCCCTATAATTGGTTTAACATGGTCGATGTATTACTTGGGTCTGTGAAAGGAACGAGGATGTTGCCTAGGGGAGATGAATAGGTGTTTATGAAAATTACAACTTAAAAGTGAAAGTTAGATCAATACCAAGTTTTCTGATTGCTAATTGCTTAGAAAACTAAATCGGAGTTTAAACCCTCTACTAAGTCCACACTGCAAGCAGAGAATGTTAGCGAGGTTTATGGACTTAAACCTACAACACAAAGTGATTAAACCAAAAAATTTTGGAACACTTCAGTGAATACCAGAACGTTCGTTATTTGGTCGTGCTGAACCAGGTCCAAACTTCTCCCCTTTTGCTTGTACTTCACCCTTGATGTTGTAGTAGCTTCCTAGTGGATGTGCACTGAAGTTTACTACACAAACAAACACAACCAAAGTATATTGAAATATGCAATGTAAAGCACAAAGGAGAAAATGAATTGTTTCACCAAAGTTCGGGTTTCCATTTGAACCCTAATCTTCGTTAAGGAAACTGAGTAATAATCATTCATGATCAAGCCCTAGCTGGGTTGCTCTAAACCACTTTCCTCAATCCACTAGGTTGATCTTTTTCCTTGAGGAGGCAAAATCGAAGCCCTAAGAAACTTTCCATGACACTCTATTGTCTATAAAACCTTCGGTGCTTGCTGGCAACTCCTAACCGTCTACAGGAGACTTGATCTCCAAGAGTAACAAATGTTTCACGAGATATTTAACCTGCCACAAGTGCACAAGGATTATTTGGCTTGCTCTCTTTTTCTCACTAAATCAACCTCACTCAACCCAACGCTTGGATTTTGCAATTAGCACTCAATCTCACAAGGAGAGGGTAGATAGGCTCTCAAAGGTGTAGAAAGAATATATGGCTATCACTAGAATAAAAAACCCTCAAAGGAGAGGGATTGAGGGTGTAAACACCCCTTCCAACAAAAACCACCCATTACTATCCATCGGAGCCTGATAGTCCATACTGGACCGCCCGGTATGCTATACTGGACCCTCTATGAGCCCAACTAGCCATTACTAAGGTTTTACTCAAAGTTACTTGTAGTCCTCAGGAATCCTGATCCACATGGGAATTGCCAACCCAAGAAGATTAATTCTAACCGAGAGCCCTGATTGGAAATTTCATCAGATATTTTGAACCTTGAACAATGTCAGTTGTGCATAACGAACCATCCGGTATGGCATACCAAACCATTCGGTATGCACCCCCACAATGCACTTAAGACTAGATTTTGTTTGGGTCTATCTCACATGGGTTTTCTTGAGCACTTCATGTTGTATCCCTCTTAACAATACGACATACCTATCAACTCAAATTTCAATGAAAAACTGAAATCAAACTGCTTGAGCTTCAATTCTTCACATATGACATTTCTTCTCATTTCATCTTCACACGAGAGGCAATTAGCTTATCTTCATTATCTTGAGCAATGCCACCCTAATCATGTGACTTGAATCAGTTTCTCAACACATATGAAATCACTCTAAGGCTTCAAGTCGCTTCATCACATATTCAACAATGATTTTGATTCTCCTCAATATATGGATCCACATAGCTTGATTGGTGCCTTGACTAAATGCACGCACTCTCTTATTTACCTTAGCCATGGCGCCTCGACACTCAAGTCATCGCTTGCCCTTCACCTATGGTTAGTACCTCAGAGATCTTCCTTGCTATCTTCACTCTATCAAAGACATCCTTAAGTCACATCCTTTCTTGAATCAACAATAAGCATCCATTATTATCTTTAGCTTGAACTAGATTATTTCCATGAGCTTCCTTCTAAACAATGCTCATTTCGATTTTCTATTGCACAACTTCACCAAGCTTCATCTTAGAGACTTCATTTGATACTCATCAACAAACATGTCCCTTTTTTGAAATTTCCAACTTATGCTTGTCAATTTTCTTGGTCCAATGATCATATATATGTCCATGTCTCTTTTCTTTCACATACTTTGGCTTGCCATATGTTTCCCGTTAGTCACATATAACATACCATGTATGTTTGCCAATCAATTTGAACCTTGATTCCTAATGATTTATACAAAAGAGTACATTTCAAATGTATATGGCAATATCAATAACCTGCTCAATACTTAGCAAACATGTTAGACCTTTAGGCCTCATTTAGATTGCAAATTTTTCCAATTTTACTACTGTAGCACTTTCGTTTGTATTTGGCAATTAGTGTCCAATCATGGACTAATTAGGCTCAAAAGATTCGTCTCGTGTTTTACAACCAAACTGTGTAATTAGTTATTTCTTTTACCTACATTAAGTGCTCCATGCATGCGTCTAAAGATTAATGTGATGGAGAGAGAGTGTAAAAATTTGGAATTTGGAAGGGAAGTAAACAAGGCCTTAATCATATTGTTATTTAATTCACCAAAACCCACTAAAGGACTAGATGCACTTTTAGTCTCATAGATTGTTTATATGGTAATACATGGCTTGAAGAGAAAGGACCCTCTCCTACAGATAAGTATTGTTAACATGGCGTTACTATCATTCCTAAACTACTAGCACCCCCTCAATCACATGAGAGTTTTATACATGCTGTGAGATTGGATAAAAAAAAATCCAAAGATTGTAAGTTGATAAGCTAACATCCTCCTGCAGTCACAACGATCGAAACCTCATAGATGCTATGGATGAAGTGGAAGCTAACATCCTCATGCCATGTCAAGCTATAAATAACGCTATCTTCACTATTTATTTTTTTTAAAAAATAGTTATCTGACTTTTAGGGTCTATTAGGAATTAGGTGTTTGTCTTGGTCCATTGCATCTATGAGGGCCTATTATTAGGGAAAAAATTAGGTTTGTGTCTTCACAAATATGATTGTGAAAAAAGTAATGCTGGGAAGTGGGCGTTCGTCCGCCCGGATGCCGCTCGCCCCACTCCGCTTTGCGCGCTTCAGTGCTTCACGACTTCTAAAAAAACAGCGCCGCTCGCCTTCTCCACTGCAAGTGCCGCCTGCTGCGGCCTTCTCTAGTGCGGCGTTGTCGCACCAGCCCCCTTCCCACGCTGCTTCACGTGCCCACGCCGTGCCACCATCCAGCGTCGCGCCCCCATCCACCTCGCTCGTTGTGGAAGGGGAGGTAGGGGAGGCCTGCGCCTGCACCCCCATCCACACCTAGCACCGTCGGTGGGAATGAGAGGTCTGCGCCACCATAATTTCCCAACAGGTAGGCTGTGGCCACCGGCGAAGCTAAGTTTCAAGTGTTTCAAATGTTTTCAGACATGTTGCAAGCCTATGTTTCAAGTGTTTCAGTTGTTTTAGATGTATATTTCAAATGTACCATATTGCATAAGTAGATTGGAACGTTGCATATGTTGCAATGGTTATACACGTATGTTGCAAACGTCTATTCTCAATGTTTCATCTGTTTTTCAGACGTATATTGCAAGTGTGTTATCTGGATGTTGCATATGTTTCACACATATGTTGCAAGTGTTTTATCTGGATGTTGCGTATGTTTGCAATGATTTTCAAGTGTTTTCAGATGTTTTGGAAGTGTTGCGTTTCAGACGCATGTTTTAAGTGTTTTATATGTCTCCTTTTGTATGTTGCAAGTGTTGTATCTGAATGTTGTAAAAGTATATCATGCTATTACACTTGGGGTGTGCGTGGGAAGTAGGAGAGGGTGCGAGCAGTCCCCGCACACAGACACAGTCAGGTGGCGCGACCGACGCCAGGGGTGGTGCGGGCCCGCTGCTGAGGCACTCACTCACTCGCTGCGCGGGCACCGTTTAGCGATAGCGTTTTGATCAGACGTCGGGGTGCTATCAAGTCTGAAAAAACAATGGACGATGCAAGATAATCAACTAACCTCCTGCAAACAAAACAAACTTACTAAACCAACTCAGCTATCTCAGATGTCATAACCCGGTAACCCATCAGGCGGATGCTCGTCGCGTCAGCGGCTGCCCGAAACACGAAAAGAGATGGCGGGCCAATGTCCCCGGCGGTCCGGCTGCGCCATCACCGACGGAGACTCGCCACCGTCCAGTACGGCGCGGTGCACGCGCCGCTCTCCCCGTCTGCACGTGACCGCTTCCCGGCGACCGACGATGGCCCGCCATGTATGCCTGTGCAGCGCCGGCACGACCACGGCGACGTGAGGCTCCGGGCCGGCACGGCGTTTCCCGTGTGGGGATTACGGGTTGTCCTCGCACGTCGACGTCCAGTTCCGAGCTCTGCTTTTGTCGCGTTGGTCAAGCGAGGCCTGTGACAGTCCAAGCCAATAATAAATGCGTGCCAGTTCAGAGAAAAAAAAAACACTCTGCGCGCCTAGTTTGGGAGCACATGTGTCCCTTTCAACGGTTTTGTTAAAGTCAAGCTCTGCACTGGCTGGTTCGTCGTGCCGTGCTAAACACCATGTGTACTCCTAATGCCTAATCACTTATCCTGCATTATTAGGGCTTAAATGTTTTCTGTTTAAAGTTTACCAATATAGACAATTCACAGGAAATGAGCCTAACTAAACTGATTTGATGGAAGATGTGGTAATGCACGTAACCACCCAGTTCTATTTGATTTTTTTTGTGTTTCTTCTTCTTGTTGAAAAATCACAAAATTTACCATAGGTTGGTCATTTTTTTAGTATGAACAATTTAATGAATTTATCATTACACAAATGAGAACAATTTGTGTTAGCTACATGTTGGTTCTTTCATGCATTTTGCACTGCAATTAGGAAAGAGAATAAGAGAGAAAAGGATATAATTTTTTGACCAAGAATATACGGACTAGTATTTTCTAATGTCAACTGGTAGCAGGATATGGGTTGGTATTATACTCGGTCAGAGAGCAGCATGGGCTTGAGTTGTCACCAAGAAAGGAGAGGCGAATATGTGCGTTCAAAACTAGGGGTTTGAACGCGTTGATGCAAACACCCAATTATTATTCCGGCACGAGATCTGACAGCGGAATAAAGTCGTATCAACAACGCCCATTTATTTTTGAAACAAGGACTGTGCCGTTCTGCCATGGGCACATTTTCAAGACGCGATTTCATTTTTCATTCACACAGCTTTCACAAACCAAGCTCTCAACAAATTCAATACAAATCGAAATCTAGCTAAATTATAGGTACAAACAACGGCACGGAAGAAACACTCGAAATACTTTACATAATCAACAAAAGAAACTACTACTAATAAGAATCAACAAAATCTTGGAATCGTGTGCTGTACGATCCAATTTTTTGGGGCTCTCATGCCGCTTTGGCATAATATAATATATGATGGAAATCCCCCATCAGCACACAAATTAGCCCTGCCTTTTTTCTCCTCCAAATCTTTCCCCTAATCAACGCTTTTTCACCCAGCTTTTCTTCCCTTTTTTTGATTCGTCTCTTTTTGATATGCTCGCCCACTAATAACGCTTTGTTCTCCTAGCAACCAATAGCCTGGCGCCACGTGTGCGACGCGCGCACGTCAGCACCGTAAGTCAGATCTGAGCGCCTCGGAGGACGCGACGACTTCTCCCTTCGTGACTCACACCTTCCCGTGGCCGTCCGATCTCCTCCCCACGGCGGAGATGGATCCCTGCGCGCTCTGCTCCAGGGTGCGCACCACGTCGGCCATGGACGGCCGGAGGCTGGGGTTCTCGCCGACGCAGGCCGCCGCCAGCGCCGCCACCGCGGCGGCCTCGGCGGCGTCGTAGGCAGTGCCGAGCCTCTCGTCGACCATCCCGTGCGCGTCGCAGCTGGGCGGGTCGCCGCCGGCCCTGAGCCGCGGCGCGAGGACGGCGGTGAGCAGCCGACCTTCCTCCGCGCAGAAGGCCTCCATCCCCGTGAGGAGCTCCAGGAGCAGGACCCCGAAGCTGTACACGTCGCTCTTCTTGGTGACCACGCCCGAGCGGATGTAGTGCGGGTCGACGTAGCCCGGGGAGCCCATCATGGTGTGCGCGGACGACCGCGGGCGGACGGCGGCCGAGAACCCCATCCGCGCCGACCCGAAGTCGCAGAGCTTGGCGGACATGGACGCGTCCAGTAGCACGTTGGAGGCCTTCACGTCGCCGTGCACCACCTGCGGCTCGCAGCGGTCGTGCAGGTACTCGAGCGCGCGCGCCACCTGCAGCGCCACCGACACCCGCCGCGCCCACGGCATCGTCCCCGCGGCCTTGCCCCCGCCGTGGAGCCGCTCATGCAGGTTCCCGTTCGCCGCGAACTCCAGCACCAGCACGCCTTCCTCTGCGAATCGAAAAAAAGCCAGAACCTTCCATCATCAGCACCACAACGCGCACTAGCGGCAAACGCCGGAGGCGGCGGAGCGCGAGAAAGCGGAGCAGAGGAGAGGAGATGACCCACCTTGCTGGTCGCAGAAGGCGAGGAGGCGGACGATGTGCGGGTGCCGGACGCGCTGGAGCGCGTCGAGCTCCTGGCGGAACACGCGGTGGAGGCGCTCGCTGCTGCGGTGGACCTTGACGGCGGCGAGCGCGCCGGAGAGGCGCGCGAGGTACACGGTGCTGAACCCGCCCTCGCCGACGACGGCCGAGGTGAAGCCGCCCGTCATCGCCTCAACCTGCGCCCACGACAGGCCCCGCGGGCCGGCTTCGACCCCCTTCTCAGCTACCTTGTCGTCGAACACCCCGAAATCCCCATCGTCGTCGCCTTCCCGGTCGCCGGCCGCCGCATTGGCGCCGCACCCGCAGCAGAAGAACCTGTACCTCTGCACTCCCATCTTGTCCAAGGAAGTTTCTTGCACAAACCAGAGAGGAGACTAGGAGAGGAGAGATGACAGGAGAGGAGGACTTGTGAGGAGGCACCGAGGCTTGTGGGTGAAGGAGGGAGGGAGATGGAGATGGTGCCTCTGCCCTCTGCCTCTCTCTATTTGTGTATCTGTGTACTTGGGGGAAGGCTTATATACAGGTGGGTGTGGGGAATTCACATTTGGTAGAGGGTTTGAAGTGTGAAGTCCCAACTTTAGGACGTGAGCTGTGGTGGTGATGAGGTAAGCAAGGGAGAAATATTTTAATGCAGCAGTGGTAGGCATGAGGGGGGGTGCCTGACATGTGGGCCCACCTTACTCACAAGTCTCCAATGGTATTGTGCCTCACCAAATATGCTTCTGGGGCTCATCTAACGAACCATTTATTATTACTATTATTCATATATAATAATCTAGTCCTCCATTATCCGTGGAGTTCCATGGATTACAGCGAAATTATGCTCTTGTTTAGACGTATAATTGGACCAGTATACCAATATATGTGGGAGGGTGTGTTTAGTTCCCCATTTCACCTAAAAAATTTTGGTTTCTGGTCCATCATTTTGCAGAATGAAACTAAACACCATGCAAAATTTTTGGCAAAAAGGTATCCATTTTTCATTTTAGATTTTGACCTCAAGAGACAAAAAAAAGCAAAAAGCCAAAAAGTCCTCACCCACGCCATGAAAAAATTGACATTTTGGATGGAACACATCCATGCAAATTTTGACATTTTGTATTTCATCATTTTAAAGTAATTGACATTTTGCATTCCATGAGTAACTAACACAGCCTGACCAGTACACACCGATATATGGATGATCATATCAGTGAGTGAGTCTGTCCAGTAGGTGTGGAGCTTGCGCCGGATTAGGTTGCAGCTGAAGCTTAGCGGCACACATCATCTGCGAAAAGCCAAGGCGTGAACAGTAGATGTGGTTCCTTCACGATCCAGGATGTCTCGCACCCACCACTGATCGATGATCGACGCACTTGGCACGCCAGGGCAGGTTCTTGAGATGATGGCACGACGTACTGTACGTTCAGGGCTAGTAAGCCGGAAGCTTTCAGCCGCATGTCAGTCAGTTTGCCGCTGCCGAGCTCCGATCAGCTCAAATCAGAAAAAAAAAAAGGCCCTGATGACCGCTCACTCACCGCAGGCCGCGCGCAGCAGTGGAAAATTACTCCAATCAAAGATTTAACCAACCAGCATTACTTACTGGTTACTAGTAATACGATAGTTACGGCAACTGACCCAACTGTTTTAGGTGAAAACGGAGGCCTTAATTCTCCTGTAGTACGTATACGGCGTGCGTGAGACTGGAGAAGGAAGCGCGTCGTGCTCGCGCCAAGCGACGCGTCGGTTTGGTTCGGGATGGGTTCGGTGTGGTGGTGCCGTGGTCCGGGCAGGAGGGCGGAGGCGGATGGTCGAGGAGGAGGCCAGGGCCAGGCCGACGGCGATGGGCGGACAGGAAGGAGCTGTGCACTGTGGCCTGTGGGCGCAGCCGCAGCGCGCAGAGGGCGAGCCAGAGCGATGATGCGTGCTGCTGGTGCAGGGGCAGGGAGGAGGACGCAGCGCATTCGAGAGTCGTCGCGATAAATGCGTTTTGTTTGGTTGCTTCTGAATTCTGATGATGCAGATGCAATCTTGATTCCCGAACGAATTCCGCGTGGTGGGAGTTACGAGTATAGCATGCGTTCGTTCATGCATCCGGTTGGGTTGGTGTTCAGTCAAGCAGAATCCTGATTAATTCCCTTCACAAAATGCGAAAGCAAATCCTCGCAGTTTGGAATACGGGAACGCTTTCATAGTAAGTTCCACGGGAGTTCAGCTATACATACTTCACGCGGCGAAAACCCTATGCGCAACTTTGTACTACACGGGGTTCAGGTTTCTTCAGGACGTGGTCGCTTTTGAGCTGTCTGGTCGCCGATCGGATGAGCTTTGATCTGGGAGGGAGGGACCAAAAGGTTAAAAGCAGCAAAGCAAAGCAAACTTTCCACGCGTACGGGCATGATGAAGCACGAGCGCACACAGATCAGGAGACGCATCGGATTCCTGAACCTTCACAAGAACTCCGGCGCGCCGGCTCGCGTTCACTGAACTCAACAGGCCCGCATGGGCGCGCGTACGAGAGCGTTTTTAAAGGTGCCAGATTTATTGCGTCAAGCCAACCCTCCCTCCTCCCCTCCCCTCGCCGGCCGGCTTTTATGGGTCGATCGAAGATCTCTCTCTTCAATCTCCCTTGCCATGTACTCTGATCCAGTCCAACAAGCCAAGACACGGAGAAGGTGACAACTGACAAGTCGCTGGCGCCAAAGACTAACAGGTGGCTTCTACGCTTAACGCCTGCCCAAGTTGGCTCTGAATCTGAAAAGGACATTGCGGTTTTCAGACACATCTGATTTCTGAATACGGAAGCAGTGAAACTCTTGCAGCTGCAGATACATTTGCTATCTGAAGGGTGGATGGAGGTGCACACTGAGATGAGATGATCGGGCATCCATTCCATGGGGAGCAATCTGGCCCGGGGCCCTTGGAGGTTTGGCGGTGCGTCGGCGGCCGGCCGGACGGCGGCGCGAGCCTTCTCGGTGTGACGCGCCACCGGTCAGGTCCTGCATGCGTTTCATCGGCCATTTTGTTTTGTTTCTTCCAGGGAGGGAGGGCCGGAGGGGGGCGTACCGCGTACGGCCGCTTGCTGCTGATTGCTGAAATCAAGGCCGGCTCGTACGGGGAGCAAGCAAAAGGTCGCTGAGCCTATTGTCATCAGGCATAGGGATTGTAGGCCAAGATGCAATCATTTGGGCGCTGCTGATTCGGACGCCTCACTGGACACCACAAATAACTGTGTGAATAGAGCAATGTTCTTCAGGAACAGGACGCTCTAAGTAAGCCTGTACCCTGTAGTAGTAACTCGCATAGGCCTAGCTAAGCGGAGAGGTCCCAGTGGCTTACTAGTCTGAAACAGCTGGCTGGAAGAACAGTGCCACGGAGGACTCAAGTTACGGAGAACAGGGATCAGTGTCCTGTGCCACCGGAAAAGAGAGGCGATTACTGTTTATTGGGACATGTCAGTACGATTCAGTGCTTAATGTACTATATGTACTACTGCAAGCTATTGCGCAGTTACAGTACATCAGAACTTAAATCAGTCAGCCAATTAGCTTCTACTACTGCATTTCTTCAGCAGGCTTATTCAATTTTTATGCGCTTGCTTCTTTCTTCAGTGATTGATTTTCATGAGAATATTGCAATAAAATAAGGAAGGTGCCGAAAGAGGTGAGCACTGAAAACGAAAGCAAATGGTTGAAGGTGAAGCGAGCTTGCATGTCACAGTTTGGATCGGTGACTGCTGTGCTGAAGCCTAAGCTCGGCTCTGAATTGGCCGTGTGCAACACACGTCCGAAAACTGTCTTCACCTCCACTTCTCTACTGCTAGAGGCATTCATAAAGTTCATATTTCAGCATCAGCTTACGTCCATTTGGTTGCCGCTCGTGAAATATAATATACATGGCGACGCTACCATGCTAGTGACTGACGGACAGCGTTTGCCAACAACTTCAATGCGTGAAAGCTGAAGGATAACTTGTGACAGTGCACCGCAAAGCGCTCGATTTCTAAGGTTCCACGGTTAAGCAACTGAATAAACAACACTCGTTTTTAGTGAAAACTTGTGGAGACGAACAGACCAAAGTGATGGGCTCCGTGCATGGGGTCGACAAAAGTTCAGAGAACACCAATCTGTTGTCGCGGTTAGCATGTCGCCGAAACAAGAAATCTCAGCTCAAATATTGAAATCATCATATATTAGTCTTCAGAAAAGCAATGCAGAAATCATTCAGTCCTCAGAAAAAAGAATATTGAAGAAATCATTGCCCGGTCTTCGATCGGCAAGGAAAAAGAAAGAATATTGGAATCATTCAGTCTTCAGAAAACGACTATACAAACCATTGTATGTATGTATTATCTGAGAAATTAGTGTCCCGGGCCTGCAAGCAACTGAATCATTGGCTAATAGACAAACAGGCAGACACGATATCTGAATGGAAAAAGAACGCGAAGGCCTGTCTGTGTGTGTGCTACAGAACGTCCATCAGTTTTCAGACCTACAGAACGTATCACCGCACTGAATCACAAAGTTCACGTCAGCCGTCAGGATATGGATTGACGTCCATGGCGAGTACAGGTACAGCGGCCGGCCCGGTCCCAACGTAGAAGACGACGTCCTAACGTAATGACTCAAATGCCGTCTAATTTCTTCCATATAGAAATACTGCTAGAAAAGATTTCAAATTCCGTCAAGAAAGTTCTCCTGTCCTGTCCGACCTCGCAAGAGGATAGCATAGCGATCTCCTGCGGGGCCATCTGCTCCTAATTGCTGATGGGTGATGGCAGGGCAGGCTCCCAATTCCATCACATTTCTGAATTCTGAATGCACACCACCGCCGGCGCGAATCAACCAAATAATTGGGCGACGCAAATTAAAACCGATTGATCAGCCACTCGAAAATCACGCGAATTTATATCTCTGGAGGATCAAAGCGATAACGATGTGGCTGTATTTATTTCTGCGAAAGGAGGGACGTGAAGCAAGCGAGAAGCTTCACGAGGAGCGTTCGGACTTGCGACGTGTATCAGCATTCTGCAACAGGAGCGTGGAGGTGGAGCCCTAGTAGATAGAGAGAATTAGACAATCAGACATTCAGACAGGACCGACAATATTCTTCCTAACCCGTGCGTGCGGCTACTATCATATTATTAGTAAATAAATAAACAAATTTATTTAGGCGATGATTTAAATAGGAAACAGTGTCTTGCCTTGACATGCACCGAACGAGCTCAGGTTTGGTGCAATGGATATAGGCTGAAAAAAAGGAGAAGAAATAAATAAATTAGCCCAAATGAAATAAAAATGAGTGTGCAGTGTGCTTGGAAGCTACGTGCGAGGAGCAAACGACGTCGCAACTGAACAAGACCGGGTCGTAAGCTGCAACAGCGCTTTGTTGCAGCGATCTGTAGAACAAACAAACTAGTAGTACTTCAGATGGGTCCGATCTACGCTGATTGCAACATCAGCGTTGAAAGCTGCTTATTTATACATATCTATCATATATAAACAAACAAACTTTAGCTCGACAGGATTGGCAATTTTTTGCGAGTTTCGTGCCATCCCATTGACTGCGTGATTCGGCATGTAGGGGGGCACGGCGGAACAAGCGCCCGTGTGGAGGATCCCTTGCGAAAAATCCGCGTGCAGCAACCGAACACGGCCGGCGTTTGTTTGCTCCGGTGTCGGCTGGATCGCAGGTCGCCGCGGATTCGTGCTTCCGATCTTGCGCACGAATTTGTCCACGGAAAACTGCAAATTAAATTAAGCTGCGCAAAACGTGTGCGTCTTCTTGGGTGCAGCTGTACTACGCCTGTGCTCTTCTTTAATTTTTCTTTGATTTGAAGAGCACGACTCTTATATTTCTTATTATGCTAAGCCGAGCTCTTGTTTCTCATAAAAAATATAGGATTTGATAAAATTTAGGTGCCTGAATTTTAGTTTCCTTTCAGGCGACGATTATAGCATATAATTTATACTAAAATTATAGATTTCGTTTATTGCAATTTCTATAAACGCAATCTGCAATTTTCGGAATCGAGAATAAAAAACCCGTTACACAAAACTATAAACCCAACAAAATCCGATTTGTGATGGCACAAAGACAATTAACAATTATTTTCTATAGGAAAGATGAGGACAAAATTTACTATGTTACAACACAAAGACAAATAATAAATCACAAAAGTAATAATTTATTTATACATACTAGTTAGAGGTAGGAGAGTGTTGCCTAAAATTTAGGCATCTGAAATATAGAAGTGCAAGAATATATATAGCTGTATTGCATCGTGTCGTTCTTGTTCCTTGGCCAGGACAAACGTCTCGGTCTCCCCAAGCAATAGAGAAGTACGCAGAGGAAACTACGTCGTGCAAGCAGCGCGGAGTGTCGTACTGTACTGGGAACGTAATCTAATGCTTTGGTGCCTGGGCAGGTTAGTTAACCCACTCCTAATTGATTCTGTAGCTCGCTAATCCCATTTAACTTGCCTAATCCGACAATCCCTAGAAGGATCCGGTTGCCCGCGCGACACAAAAATACGGTGTCGCGGAGACGAGATGCCGGCGCAGTCTGCGGCTCTGCGCGGCGATCGGGAGGCAGAACTGCTGGAGGGATATACGTTAGTGTTCATCTGTCCTCAGAGTCTTTTTATCGGTGGCCTAATAAATCATCTCCTGTTACCCGTTTTGTCAGAGCCGACTGTGCGCCTCGTGCAAAAGCCGTACGTGCGTGCATGGCGTAACTTCAAATCATGGCACCTGCCACCTCCTTTCACCTTTGCTTGCATGATGAACGTTATGATTACTTTCTGGAACAAGGTGTAGCTTGCATTCGCAGTTATTCACAGCGATATATAATTACTTTAAAATGTTATACTACCACAAAAACGATTTTAGAAGACCTCTCTGTTTAACGAAGGTGGGCACATCAAGACCGCCACATCAAGACCGCCATAGTAAATGACCGTCATTGGTAGTGTAGCCTCCAGCTTCATAGCCACCGAAACCACTACCAAAGATGCCCTCCATCCAAGACTATCTCATCGACTGAACAAATCTCACTCTCATGTATAGGAGGCTTGAGGCACGAAGGGCTAGCTGACTACAGGAAGGAGCACCTAATAAATGAGGTTGAGTGGGAGCTGGCTAAGGCTCTCCAACAAAGTGAAAATCACCCTCCCTCTGGTATCTGTTTTGTGCCTGCTCATAAGTCTCTGGCTTGCTGGACATCTTCTTTAGGAGCTGGGGTCCTTTCGAAAAGCTGGTTAAAGCAACCATAAAATGGATACAAGCGGTGGAAACTCATGAATTCTACCTATCCTTCGGAACATCATCACCATCAAAGCCCATAAGAGAAGCAAACTGAAAGTAGTCAACAAAGTAACCTTGATAGCAAAAAAAAAAAAAAAGAACAAAGTAACCTTGCTCTTCTGTCATCCAATAATTCTCAAAATATAAAGTGGCATAGAATTGAGCTATCGCCCCAACATTCCAATCATGCTTTTTTTGTGCAAATTCCAATCATGCTTTTACTAGAAACGCGGGTGTGGCTTTGCCGCGCTTCCCTTCCAATTTGGCTAGTGGCAATACGAATATAGGTGTAGTGATGAGAAACTAAGCATTTTTTTTTTCATTTTATGATTTTTATGTATTTTCGAGACTTTATCATCGTGAAGGTATAATTTTATTTATATATTATTTTGGGTATTGAAATGGAACTATCATATCTTTTTGACTATATTTGTTGTGGAGAAAGAAGGGGTTAAATTATTTATTAACGAGTGAGGAGCATAAGTAGGCGGAAGGTTGATGTAATTGTGAAATGAGGAGAATTCGACCTTGAATTATGAAATTTGCCAATACATAGCCTTGATAGTAAGTAGTGTTGTAGAGCTAGTATGTAAAGATGTAGGAGAACATTGTTTTTTTATAGCAAAATATGATGTTAAGGTTGTGTTGGTATTTTCTTTATGGTAGTAGTTTTAGTATTTAAAATAACGCATTGCTGTAATAACTGTTGATATGATTTTAACCCTAAAAAGCATAGGTAAAAATTTTTATGAAAAAATTCCTATTAAGACATGTCATATTATGGATGCGCTGCATAGATCTACTCGTGTGGATTTTAGATTAACTTGTTTTTCTATTTTATGATTTTTCTGTGATTTACTACGCATTTTTAAACTTTCCGTCGATATGATTTTACCCCTAAAAAGTATAGGTAAAAATTTATATGAAAAAAATTCTTACTAAAATATGCCATATTATGGATGCACTGCATAGATCTACTCGTGAGAATTTAAGATCAACTTGTTCTAATTTACGTTTTTCTATGATTTACTATGCAATTTTAAAGTTTCAGCTATTTTTTTTAAAAGAGATATAATAAAAGGTGGACTGCGTGTTGATTTGAGAAAAATCTGAGGAGGTTTTCGCAAAATTTTTTGAGAGGGTCTCTGGAGCGCGGGTTGATTTTCGATAAAAAGAAGGTCTTGTTTGCAAAAAACCCGAAGCCCATTCGATCTGGACTGTGGGTTGGTTTCGCTGGCCGGCCAGCTTTTGGAGGCGGGATTCATATGGAAAAGATTATTTTTGTACAGTATAGAATGGATTTTTTTTAAAGGAAAACACAATTCCCACGTACCCGTCAGCCCATGACGGCGGGGCCTAATGCACGATGCGAGCAAGGGAAAATGGTTCGGGCCCAGATAACCAAACTTATTCGGCCTTCGTGGAACGGGCACGGGCTGGCTACACCTGAGCCCATCAGAGAGAGCTATTTGTCTTCGTCTCCGTCGGTCCGTCCACCTCAGCGATCTCATCAAATCCAATCCAAACACAAAAAGAATGGAAAAAAGAACACTCCCCTGCCCCATACTTCCGTGTCTTCCCGGCCTTCTTCTCCGGACGGCCAGACTCCAACTTCTCCAAAAATCCCAAAACACCTTGGGCTCCCGAGCAGGAGAGAGCAATGCAACGGGCCATCCGGAAAGCCGCGGCTGCGACAAGGCGAGCGCTGTCGGCGGCGGCGAGGGCATCGCCCGCTCCTCCCCGCGGCCCCCTCGCGCCTGGCTGGGGCGCCACTAGGTGGCTCTGCAGCGGGCGGGAGGCGCTGAGCTACGACGTGGTCATCGTGGGCGCCGGGCCCGCGGGGCTCGCCGCGGCGATCCGGCTGAAGCAGCTCTGCCGCGCCGCTGACGCCGACCTCTCTGTCTGCGTCCTGGAGAAGGGCTCCGAAGTCGGTGCGGCGCCTCGCATAACACGCTTCCCCTCATTTCTTCGGGAGCAACGATGTGCTCTGCGTCATCTGATTTGGGCAATTTTCTGGTTGCGCTGCAGGTGCTCACGTGCTGTCGGGGAATGTGTTTGAGCCCCGAGCCTTGGACGAGCTCATTCCCAAGTGGAGACAAGAGGACGTACGCATTTCTGTCTTCTGAACTGTGACGAGTTTGTTTATTTATTTATTTTTACTTAGAATAACCTCTCATGCATATACAGACCAAGCATTACCCATGCCTCTGTGAGCTCGTGGTTCATTCACTTCACACTTGACTTAGATTCATTCAACTGATCGTGACTATTTTTATCTAGTTTTCAACTCACGTATACAACACTTCCAATTGCTAGTCTCTATGGCTTTTCTTTTGATTTTATTAGAAATCTAAACCTTCTGAGAGTTTGAATTGCACAATGGAGTACATTTTGTTGGATACATCTGTCTTGCTGTATGCGCATTACTTGAATTATTTTCTTGTCAGGAATGCAGATTGGAAACCACGTAATGAGCTGTTTGTTGTAATGTGGTTATGTTGTGTTTGACAGTCTCCAATCAGAGTTCCTGTCTCATCTGACAAGTTCTGGCTGTTAACAAAGAACCAAGCATGGACACTGCCATCTCCATTTGACAACAAAGGAAATTACGTGATCAGGTGCCAACATTTTACTGTGTTCATAATGTAGATCCACGCCTTTTAAAGAAGTCTGGCTGGCATTCCTCCTGTTCTAGAGGGTCAAGCTTTGCTGAAAATTTTACTTGCGTCCAGCTTGAGCCAATTGGTGCGATGGATGGCCACAAAAGCTGAAGAGTTGGGTGTTGAAGTATATCCAGGTTTTGCTGCTAGTGAGGTACCATCATTCTTCATTTTAGAAACCCTTATGTGGAAGGACTAATATTTGTCTGAATTCTTCTCTAACAGATACTTTATGATGAAAATCAAATAGTTACAGGAGTCGCAACCAATGATGTTGGTATTGCTAAGGATGGTACCAAAAGGGAAACTTTCCAACCTGGTGTAGAACTAAGAGGCAAGTAACCTTTGCTCCTTTTATAGCAGGGATAATCATCTGTCTGGCACATAATGTGCTGAAATATCAAGTGCATATTGAGTTCGTCAGTGGTGTTTTTTTTTTCTTGTTTGGAATTTGGGTAGACGGGCAATACTCACACTTATATTTATACAAACTGATAACTTGCTTTTCCGTTCTATGTGTTCCACTCATGCATCTATTCTCATGGCCAGCTACTTTGAAAATACAGGGCGAATAACACTTCTTGCTGAGGGTTGCCGAGGTTCATTATCAGAGGTCAGCATATGGAATGCTAGTTTCATTTTTTTTTGTTATTTAACAATTTATTATTATTATTATGCTTGCAGTTTGATGCTAAGACCTAATCATATTTCAGAAAATAATAAGAAATCACAAGCTTAGAGAGAGAGGGCAAGAGCAACATCAGACATATGCTCTTGGAATTAAGGAGGTATTTTGATTTCCGTTATACCACTTCTGGTTTCCAAATGCCTTGTTCTCAGTTTTGATGGAAGCAACCTTATATCCCCCATAAAAACAGAAGATTGTGTCCCTGAATTATGTCAATTCATCTACATCATTATACAGACAATAAGCCATATATGCTGTAGGTCTGTTGTGTTAATATAGTTTTGATTATCTATGCTTCTGTTTCACACATCTGTGTTTGTTTTTGCTTTGTCAATGTTTCTGAGGAGTTTCACCATGCCCGTTATATATATTTTTTCATTCCGAACTATTCCCTTTCCCTTTGTATTTCAGTTTATTGAACTGTGACTCATGAGCTCTCTTTATAAACTTTTGCATCCTTAAACCTTTTCTCCTAAATATTTCTAGATGAGTTATTAATGCCACTCATATACTAAGTGCATTCTATTCTTTAGGTTTGGGAGATTGAAGAAGGAAAGCACAAGCCAGGTTCTGTTATTCATACTGTTGGATGGCCTTTGGACACTAAAACATATGGAGGATCATTCCTATACCACCTTGATGATAGACAGGTAACTGTTCTGTTAGAGATGCAAACTGGTATTCAAGTATTATGCATGAGCTCTGCCACATAAATAAAGATGTAGTATTCTATCCTTCAGTTTTGTTTTTCTGATAAAGGAGAAAGCACACTAAATATCAGATTGTAGGTTGCATTATACACAAACTAAGCAACATTAACTTTATTTTCCGCTGCTCTTGCTTAGCGAAGTTGGCTACTTAGCGCAATGTGGCAAAAGAAAAAAAAACTTTTGTTTAGTTTGTGCCCAAAAGAAGACTCAAACCACCAATTGATCACTTATCACAGGGCGTTTAGTTGCAGGCTGGATAGATATGAGTTTCTTTTCATAATCTAACTTCCTGCAATGTTTATTCATACGTTTAGATCACTGATGGCTAAGTAGTAAGTGGTTGCACTTAATGTGTTATCTCCTCTGATTTTTCAGTTAGCAATTGGTCTGGTTGTTGCGTTGAATTATCGAAATCCTTTCCTTAGTCCCTATGATGAATTCCAGGTATGTGGTTTTTCTTTGTCGATGCATTTTGATGGCAAGTACTCTGCTTGTCTTTCTTTAAGGGTAATAGGATGTTATGGAGATTTCAATAGAGGGGCCTTCCTGAAGTACCCCTACCTAGTTTAGTTTATGCTACCATTTAGAAGGCTCAGAGATCTTGCTCATTGCTAATTAAGATTAAGGATGGGTAGTTTAGAAGACGGACTGATTTACTGCGAAATAATAAATAGAATGGACCTATTTTTCTCTAAATGTTGTGCAATCATATTTCAGAAATTTAAGCAGCACCCTGCTGTCAGAAAACTTTTGGAAGGTGGAACAGCTATTCAGTATGGTGCACGTACTCTCAATGAAGGTGGTTTCCAGGTAAGATGACATTTCAATTTGGCAATTCTGTAGCAAATAGACACACATAAGCTTCTTTTATCCACACCAAGTTTCTTTTATTTCAATCATTGTACATGGGTGTCACTAATGTTTCACCTCATAACATGGTTAACTACACGATATGGCCTTTGTAAGCTGAAGTATAGCTTGGTCCTCATTTATTGTCCTATGTGAATTTCAGCACCTGTCTAAGTTTGCATTTTTGTTGTTGACAACTATTACTAAACTATGTCCAAGAGCTCCTGGTCAGGGATTTTACAGGAGGTGTGTATTCTTAGTTTCGGGGTTGTGTGTTCTTAGTTTCGGGGTAGCTGGTCGCCTTTTCTGCCTTTTTCTAGTTTTTCCTTATAGAGTTTTCGTGTTTTAGGTGTGTCTTCAGGTGAGAGGACTCCTCCTTTTCACTCCTGTTTTCTTCTCTTCTCTTGTATTAATGAAATGATACACAAATCTTTTGCGTGTTCGAAAAAAAAACTAATATGACAATGATGAGTTCATGTAAAATTTCAGTCAATACCATATCCAGTTTTCCCTGGAGGTGCAATTATTGGATGCTCTGCAGGATTTCTAAATGTTCCCAAAATAAAAGGAACCCATACAGCTATGAAATCAGGTATCTTTCTACTGAAATGTTAGTTTGTTTGGAATTTTACTAGAGCTTGTGGATAACTTAATTGTCAACTCTGTTGCTTAGCTCAGCTTCATGGTTGATGTTATATATCTCTGCCCATCACCGCTCTGTCTTTTGCTTGAAATCCTTTTTCAATGCTCATTCTTTTTTTCTGATTATATTTTGAAATTGCGTTAATTATTTTTGGTGGAATGCTAATTTTAGACTCCATCTTAGTCAACAGTAAATGGCGTTAGGAGACTGCTATAATTATCGTGTCCTAACATCATATATTGTTGACTGGAGGGAGTAGTTTATTGATAAGCCTGTACTAAAGGGATGGATGTGTAAAAAAGGTATGCTTGCGGCGGAAGCAACTTTCAAGTCCCTTGTTGAAGGATCTTCGATGGAACTGTACTGGGAGAACCTCAAGAAATCATGGATATGGGAAGAACTTCATAAAGCTAGGAATTATCGACCAGTATGTGGTTATTTTATGGTTGAGTTTTCCAAACAAACTTACCTTTGGTATCTGGTTAAATATCTAGTTCTGTAAGCTGAGGGGGAAAAGATGACAAATTCTGCTATTTTTTTTTCCGAACTTAGTAAGTTGATTGTGTATTTATTACTGTTCTTTTTCTTCCAGGCATTTGAATATGGATTTATTCCGGGCATGGCTTTGTCTGCACTGGAACGGTGAGGTCCCTATTAAGAAAATTACTTGGGCTTAGTGATTGAGATATTTCTATTCCATTCACTGAGTCATGTCTATATTTTGAACTTTTAGCTACATATTCAAAGGGAAGTCACCTTATACATTGAAGCACGGGAGACCCGATCATGAAGCAACAGACGTGAGTCTGCAGTGCTGCTGTTGCTTGTAGTGATAACTGCTTTGTTAAAAAAAAATTCAAATGCATGATATTGTCTATTGAGACTGACAAAAGACTTGTGCACAGACGGCCAATCTGCATGCGCCTATTCAATATCCTAAACCAGATGGACAAATAACATTTGATGTCCCAACGTCTTTATACAGGTAATGTTTGCAGCAAGAGACAACCTTCTTTTCTTTGTATGCACTCCATATTTGTGCTTGTTGACTATTACTTCGCCATTCATAGGGTAACTGGTAACAAGTATGCTATATGCTTTAGCTGTGTCTAACATGGCATTATTGGTATAGGGTTGAAAACCCAAATCTGCGACTCTGAGATTTGCCTAAATAATTTTTTTTTCTCTCGAACACGCAGGAGAGCTGGCGTATCATTGTATTAATAGAAGAAAAGGAGTCATACATAGACCCAAACACACACACCCACACCTCCGCACCTTCCCAGTTTTCTAAGTCTTAATCACCTATTTCTGGAAGTATAACGACCGAGCGGGCTAAAACGAAAAGCCCCTAGCAATGAGCAAGGATAGACCCTTTGCTCCTGCCATACACCACCAATGAGCTTCATCCCTAGCTAGACTCAAGACCGTGGCAATGCTTGGTGCAGCCCCATTGAAGACACAGTCATTCCGGTGAAGGATAATGATAGCGTTTAGGCCTTCTTTTGCTTCCCCAGCGTTAGTTGCTTCCACTTTTTCCCACCAGTCCTCCCAATCTGAATCAGTGGGCTGAGGCGTGAGTGAAGAGAGCCCAACGCGCTGCAAGAGAGAAAACCAGAACTGCCTAGCAAAAACGCATCCAATCAGGAGTTGTTGGATGCTTTCCTGTTCCTGGTCACACAGCAGACATTCGGCCTGGTGGGGAAGTCCTCGCCGAGCAAGCCTGTCAGCTGTCCAACACCGGTTATGAGCAACCAGCCACATGAAAAAGCGGCATTTGGGAGGAGCCCATGACTTCCATATTCTCCCATATGATCTGAAATAAATGGCACCCTGAAAGAACGCATCATATGCAGACTTTGCCGTGTATTGTCATGAAGCCGGAAGTCTCCAAATGTGCTTGTCCTGTATCCCTCCATGCAGCTCGACATCCGATATTATATCACATAATTCCAGAAATTCCATCAAGGTTTCTACAGATAGTTCGCCTTGGATATCCTCAATCCATTTCTCATCAGTCAGGGCCTCCATTACTGTACGCCTGCCTATTCTTCTTTTAGGGACCAAATAGAAAATCTTTGGTGCTAATTCCTGGATATTTTTTCCAGCAAGCCATCTATCCTTCCAGAACAAAGTGTTAGCTCCGTCTCCAACCTCAGTAAACACTGCCATAGAAAGGAGACCTTCCACCTCCTTGCTAACCTGACGTGGCAGACTTGCCAAGGTTTATTAGGCTCGGTTTTTTTCAGCCTTGGCCACCTTGCTTTGAGCGCATAGCCTAGTGATTTCAAGTCTGCAATTCCCAGTCTCCCAAAGTTCTTTAGAGCAACAGACTCTGGGCCAAGCGATGAGACAGTGTCCTCCATTTGCTTCTTTTCTGCCTCTCCAGACAAAAGCTCTTCCTATTTTATCAATTGCCTTAATAGCCCATGGCGGAAGTTCAATTGCCATGGCTAGGTATACTAACATTGCAGTCAGGACATGTTGCACCTGCACCACTCTTCCTGCCTTTGTCATCAGATCCGCTTTCCATCTTGGCAACTGGTTACTGGTCTGCTATTTTATCAATGATTGGCTGGATTTGATCTTTGGTCAGCTTCTTGGCGGAGAGAGGCAATCCAAGGTATTTGCGAGGAAATTCCTGGATCCCACAAGGTAACAGACTCTGAATCAGCGCCAAATTTTCTTCAGAGCACTGGATTGGGATCACATTACTTTTCTGCACATTTGTTCTGAGTCCAGAAGCTTCCCCAAAAAGCTGGAGCATTCTCAAAGTCAGTGTGATATCCGCTGCTGCTGGTTGGAGGAAGAGTGCTACATCATCAGCATATAAAGAAATTCTGTGTTGAAGTGGCCGTCTGGACAGAGGTTGCAAGAGTCCTTCCTCATCAGCCCTTGTGACCATCCAGTTCAACACATCCATCACCAATATGAAAAGCATTGGGGAAAGAGGATCTCCCTGACGGAGCCCTCGCCTATGTTGTATAGTCTCTCCAGGGGTGCCATTAAGGAGGACTTGAGTAGAAGATGTAAGCAGTCCACACAACAGATCACACCATCGAACACCAAACCCAAGCTTCCGAAGGACTTCCAAAAGGAAAGACCAATTTACTGAATCAAATGCCTTTGTGATATCCAATTTGAGGAGGATTCTTGGCTGCTTTTGGGAGTGCAAAAACCTCACTGTCTGCTGCACCAGCATGAAATCATAACCAAACAATTATTTTTTGATCTTACAATTACTTCAGCCTGTAAATTGTAGTCTTCCAAGGGGCTAAGTCGTTCCAGGTCATGTGTAATGTAACAAAAAGGCCCGTAAGTAATTTTGTGATCCTTTGGGTGTGTGGGTGTTGGTGTAACCAGGGTTCTTTACCCTTTTACCCTTCTTTAATATAATGATATGCAGCTCTCTAACTTGTTCGAGAAAAAAAATATATTGTAGTCTAGAAATGCACTTATGAGAATATGTTTTCAATGTGTATTTCTCTCCATCCTCATTCCTTTGGTACAGGAGCAATACAAACCATGAGCATGATCAGCCGCCTCATCTCCACTTGAGGGATCCTACAATACCCGAACGAGTAAATGTTCCACTGTATGCAGGGCCAGAATCACACTATTGCCCAGCCCGGGTTTACGAGTACGTAAAGTAGCCACACCTTGTTGAATTCCTGTTGGTCCCTTCATGCATCAGTGATGCTAAAATGCTTAGTGGCCAATAGTTTGCTGATCACTATTGGTTATGCCTGTTTTCGTGTAGATATGTCTCTGACGAAAAAGGTGACCCAAAGCTTCAAATAAATGCACAGAATTGTCTTCATTGCAAGGTAATTTATTTTGTTGTGGGTGAGAATTTTCAGTCACCTAGATATGTGCATGAAAATTTGTACCCTTAGTTTGTGTGTACAATGCATTTTGATCAAAGGTTTGCAATGGCTGGAAAGAATATTCGTCTCCATTCACTTTACTATATTTTGATATTGATAATTATACTATGCACGAATGGACACTGTCAATGCTAAGATATTCAGGAATCAGGATATGTTTTAATGTTGTTTCTTGATTGATTAATCACAACTGTTTCTTGTGATCTTGATGGTGACGAGTTTGAGCTTCTTAGGACTTGCTCTTCCTTTCTGGAGAAAATTTTCCTCTTTTAGCCTCTGCTGGGCCATCCAACCTAAGTTACTTGTCCACTGTATCTTCAGGCTTGCGACATCAAAGATCCAAAGCAGAACATCGAATGGACTGTTCCAGAAGGTGGAGGTGGCCCTGGTTACACAGTAATGTAGAACACTGAAAGGTAAAAACATGATGCCTTCAAAAATAATAACGGTTCATTCACCACCGGTGTCACACACACACACTGGACCAAATCCCCATCCAAACCTGGCTAATAGGGTTGGAAGTTGCATCGTGTATGTGGCAATAAGCAACTTCCCTAAGCAGTAGACAGGATGTCAGGATGTTCATAGAGCTAGGTACCGATCAGGATCAGTACAGTAAAAGAAGCAATTGGTCGAGTGGGTGTCGTGAATGTAAACTATTTGAGGATTCAATTTGTCGATCAATAACATGGGGTGTAACAGAGATCTGGCCGAGACGAAGGATCGTAAGAGGTGAAATCTGCAATCGCGGTAGCATGTGAGACATAACACGCGATCTGAACTCCTGCCTGCCAGAAGCAACATATCATGAAATTGAGTCCTCTCCAATCTCCATCCGGTGCAGGCGTCCATCCATCCTGTGGCTCCCAGCCGAGCCCGAGCAAAAACCGGACGGAGACAGTTTGGTAGGGCTCTTCGTCCATCCATCCTGTGGCTCAGCCGGAAAGAACGGACGGAGACCGTTTGGGAGGGCTCTTCGTCCATCCATCCTGTGGCTCCCAGCCGAGCCCGAGCAAAGAGCGGACGGACTGTTGGGTAGGGCTATTCTCCAGCTCTAGCTTCGGCTTTAGCGGAGGAGCTCAACAAACAGTCTAGGAGTCGTTTGGAGTTATTTTTTAGTAAAAAAAGGAGCCGAAGCTGCTTTGAAGAAGTCACGAGCCCTCGAGAAAGAGCCTTACCAACGGGAGGAATGGAGGATGCAGAAGCAGAATTGACTTAATCAGAGGATGCATAAGCAGAATTTGTATGTAGACATAGGTGTTTTTTTTTTCCTACGATAATGATATGACCCATGCGTTCGAACGGATGGACGCTCCTTTCCGAAATGCGCGTGTCGTCTGAGCGCCGTTGCCGTAGCCCCCACCTGTCCTCTGCGTCGTCGTTGTGCCCTACCCTGCCCTTTGCGCGCCGCCGCCTCTGCTCCCACCCATCCTCTGCATCGTCGTGCCCGCCCCATCCTGCCCTCTGCGTGCCGTCGCCTAGCTCTGTGCGATGTTGCCTTTTGTGCGCCATCGATCTCCGTGTTGTTGGTGAGCTCCATGTCGCCGAGATCCGTGTTGCCGGTGAGCTCCACGCCGCCAAGATTCGTGACACCGGCGAGCTCCACACACCTCTGTCGAGCACTGCGTGCCGATGAGCCTCTGTTCGCCCAAGCAGAAGGAGATATTGCTCCGAAAATCCTATGTTGCAAGCCTATGTTTCGAATGTTTCAGGTGTTTCGAGCGCATGTTGCAGGTGCTTCAGACGCATGTTGCAAGTGTTGTGTTGCAAGGAGATGTTCTTTTCTCAAAAAAGTTGCAAGGAGATGTTGCTCTGAAAGCCTATGTTGCAAGCGTATGTTTCAATTGTTTCAAGTGTTTAGCATGTTGAAGGTGCTTTAGACGCATGCTACAGGTGTTGTGTTTATGGATGTTGCAACAACGATATTATACATGTTTCAACAGTAATATAAACATGTTTCAGTAGTATATCGCTGATGTTGCAGCAGATATTGTATATGTTTCAATAGTAATTAGGGCATGTTTCATTAGTACGTTGCCAATGTTGCAGCGGTGGACCCTCAAGGCCATCCGTGCACAAGCCAACATCCTCTACGTGCCGTCGCCGCCGCCCCCACCCGTCCTCTGCATCATCGCCACATGCCCAACCCGCCTTCTACGCGTCACTGCCGCCCTCCCCCTCCTATTCTCTACGCCGTCGCCATGTCCCATCCCGCCCTCTGCGCATCGCTGCAGAGCTCCGCGTCGCCAATGAGCTCCACTTTGCCGCCGAGATCCGTGCCTGGATGCTCTACCTCGAAACACATGTGCTCTTGTCCTCTATGCACTACTAACGCGCCCCACCCATCCTCTGCATCGTCGCTGGTCCCAAGGGGAAACAGAGCAGCCGCGAGGCATCCGGACGCTGGTGTCCATCCGGATGTCCGAGCACCAGCCGTTCCATTTTTCTATTGATGAAACTAGGTAACAGCTCGTGCACCGCCACTGGCTCATATCAAGATCAAGTATGGTGGATCAAGATGAAACTAAATAAATGCCCCAGAATAAATAAATAAATAAATAAATTGGAGACAACTGTTGCATAACCAAAACACAAGAGATTATCTATAATTTTGTATTCGAGAACTAAGGGGTCTGCAACCAAAACTGAATCATCAAATTAAGCATACGTTGCTCTGGATGGGTGGTGGGGGTGGGGGTCGTGAGTACATCTAAAATATATGAATAGATCCTACAACAAATTATTAACCGATATCCACCGTCTTCTCACTCTTCATTTTTTTAATTTATGGAGTAAATGAGTTGATCCAGCATTATCTTATTCCTCACAAGCTAATAATGGATTCTACCAAAATTCATAAGATAAACTCATGATGCATCATCTCATGAAACATAGGGCGATTCTACAAACCAAATATACCTATGTTGGAGGATGTATATATAGGAGGAAGAGAAGTGGTTTTTTTATCTAATCCTAATACTAGTCAAAGTGGATTATTTTGTTGGTCATATTTTACTTATAATATTTTTGAGCAACTTATTTTCTGGTCCATGGTCTTTTTTTAGAGAAAAGATTTCCCTCGCTTTGTACATAACAAAGCGTAACAGACTGTGCAAGTTCAAGCATATTCTAGGCACACCCACCAATCAGAAATTGAAACATTTAACAGAACATAAGCCCATCTACAGTAGCATTCACACTACTCCTGAAGGTACTTGTAGCAGTAGAATCTCGCACCAAAAGCAGCAAACCTAACTGTCCCAAACTTGATTGTTGATGGGTCTCCGGAATCAAGATCCAATCGATCTGGATCGAGTGTCAGTAGTTTTATCATCATGTCCAGCTCTCCGCTAACTCCTCCACATGTGCTTGTAGTTCTTGCTTCAGCATTACCTTCCAGCGCCTCAATGTCCTAGCGACTTGAATTAGCACCTTCTTCTCCCCCGACCATCTAGATCCCTAAAAACAACATCATTATGGAGTTTCCATAAAGACCACACAACACACCAAAGCTAACCACATTAGTAACACTATTCTTCTTGTTTCTCAACAAGCGAACCACTAATTCAATATCTTGGCCTAGTTGTACACTTAGAATCTCTAAAACAGTCTTCTAGATATTTTTAGCTACATAGCACTCAAAGAATAAATGATTAATCGACTCAGATTCATTACAAAAACAAACAGGTTGGGTCGGTGACTTCCTTTGTTTTTGCAAGGTTATCTCAAGTAAAAACTTATTGTTTGTTAACAACCATAAAAAGATTTGAACACGAGAAGGGAAGGTATATTTTCAAAACAGCTGAAAGTCCCTAGTTTGGTTTTGGCTAATTGATGAAACCTAGGACTAACCTTTGTATCTAAGTGGATGATTTAGATAAAGGTGGTCATTGAATATGAGACATGACATTGACTCATATGACCAAGATGGTGAAGACCAAGATGAAGCTTGGCTCGATGGATCGGTTGTGAAGGTGAAGGGCTAGTCGAGGCTTCGAAGCGAAGGACCATGCGATGGTGAAGCTTGAGCAAGACTTGGCGCCGATGGACCGATGCAACGGTGAAGAGCAAGTGAAGTCAAGGTCGATGGATCGAGACGGTCATGTGATGCTATGAAGTGGATCATATCATCTGGAGAAACAAAATGGGCTCAAGGCAAAGGTATAACCATAGGGCCATTTTGTTTTACACTCAAGACACCATAGAGGGTGTGAGTGGTTTAGGATCGATAGCCGAACTATTAAGAGGGGAAGTCTTATCGGCTATTCGACGCATGGGTGCCACTAGGTGAATTCATGAAGTGCATTGCATGTAGGGCCTAGTGAGCTAACTGGAAAACCTTTGAAAATGTTTGAGAAAAAGCTAACACACAAGCACATGGAGTTGTACACTTGTTGGTGTTGGCACATTTGCAAAGGTGGCGTTGGTCGCGCTGTGGTTTGCGGGTAGAGAGGGGTTTGGGTTCCTCTCTCCCTCCCGCCGAGCGTGCGAGCGCGGGATTCAGGCGATTTCGGGGAAATGAAATGCCTATTTTCCACTACGCCGGAAGTCGGAAAAGAAACGGAGACGAACGGAGGTCACAGAGGTGACCGGACGCTGCACCGGACGCGGTCACGGTGTGACCAGACGCGTCCGGTCAGTACAGCGGGGCAGACAGGCGCGTGGGCTAGGGTTTGCAACCGGAGCGTCCGGTCACTCGCGGGACCGGCGCGTCCGGTCAGGCACCCTGAGGTTTTTGCAGTTTCGCAAGGACGATCGGACGCGGTGCGCGTCCGGTCACACACGATCGGACGCGTCCGGTCGTCAAAGGAGCTTACTGGACTCCGACCGGACGCGGTCACTGTCGTGTCCGGTCATTGCGAGGAGCGCGTTCGGTCGTTGCTTCGCGGGCGCGCGGTACTGTGCGACCGGCGCGTCCGGTCGGTTGAGGGGCGCGTCCGGTCATCGCGTTTGACCGTTAGCGTGCAGTAACCGTTGGAGGATCTAACGGTCGCGTTTGAATTCGGTGGACACGTGGATGGCGCAGGACGACCGGACGCGGTTGAGCGCGTCCGGTCAGTTTCGACCGGCGCGTCCGGTCGTCCCGAAAAAAACGGTCAGTGGAGTTGCAACGGCTCTATTTGTTTGGGATGCTTATAAATACTCGTTGGCCGGCCCTTGGGGAGGACTCTTGGCATTTCTAATACTCTTGTGCATCCTTTGAGCAAAAGCATCTCCTCCCACTCATCTCTCTTGCTTGATTGCAAATCAAAAGTGAGATTGAGTGATCCCAAAGTGCATTGCATAGCTTGAGGGCATCTAGTGGCACTTGTGGGTGGTTTAGCCGATGGATTTCTTGTTACTCTTGGAGAGTACCGCTCCTAGCCGGCTTGGAGATTGTTGGAGGCGTTGGCAAGAGAAGGTGATTGTTCTTGGCCATCTCCGGTTGATTGTGAGAGGTTCTTGTGCTTTCTTCGGCGGGACGCCAAAAGCAACTCTAGTGGAATCCGTGTGCCATTGAGTTACCTCACTTGAGAGTGGTGTCTTGCAGTGCCTTGCGGGGCGTGCCTTGAGGGGCAAGTGACTTGAGGGTCACACCGAGGAACCATCTAAGTGTCGGTCGACACAACCGGTGACGTAGCTTGTCGGTGCACAAGTGAACACCGGGTGAACAAAAATATTGTGTCTCTTGTCTCCCGGTGATTGGTCTTCATATTGTGTTATTGTCAATATTGATTGATTGTATATCATCTTGGTGATTGGCAACATCTTCACTCCACCGTCGGTATAAGAATCATAATCCTCTCTTGCACTTACTTTTACTAGTTATCTTGTGTAGCTCTAGTGGTAGCTTTGCTAGTAGTTTTGTTTAGCTTGTTCTCTAGTGTAAGATTAGTGACTTAGCTCTTGTGTGAACTAGAGATCATAATCTACTAGACTTGTGGATAGGAGGCTTGCATCACAACCTTTGGCTAAGCAAAACTCGCTTTACGCCGTTTGTTGTTCTAACAAGTTTGCTTAGTGGTACTTGTAGAATTTTTATTGGCTATTCACCCCCCCTCTAGCCATCTAGGACCTTACAAGTGGTATCGGAGCCGTGGTCACCGTTTTAATCAAGGCTTAACATCCTTCGGTGTGAAAAATGGCTCAAATTGTGTTCAACCATGTTGGGGGCAAGCCACCGTTCTTTGATGGTGTTAGTTCTTTTGCTCATTGGAAGAGAAAAATGACAATGTACCTTGGTTCTATTCATGAGAGAGTATTGCAAGTCACCGAGAATGATTTTGCTATCATTGATCCCGATCATCTCACCGATGAAGATAGAGCAAATAGAACATGCAATAGAATGGCTCTCAATACACTTTACAATGGTATTGACACAAAAGTATTTGAGGACATCAAGGATTTAGAATTGGCTAGTAAAGTATGGACAAGGTTGAGTGAGACATATGAAGGCACTAAGGTTGTGAAGAGTGCCAAGCTATATGGGCTCAAAAGTGAGTTTGAGAACTTCAAGAAAAAGGATGATGAAACAATCATTGAAATGTTTCATAGATTGCAAGTGATAGTCAATGATCTCAAGAGCTTAGGGCACAAGACTCAAGATCAAGATTTTTGTCACAAGTTCTTATTGAGCTTACCTAGAAGATTCAAGATGTTGATCATGATGTTGCAAAGAGATGGGCTTGAAGCAATGAAGCCAAATGATTTGCTTGGTGAAGTATTGACCTATGACAAATATGATCAAGATGTTGATGACAAGGAGAAGGTGGAAGATGAGAAGAAAAAGAAGACCGTAACATTTAATGCCACCTCCTCCAAGGGCAAAGCCATCATCATTGAAGAAGAAGAAGACAACAATGAAGATGGGGAATTTGAAATTGATGATGAGGCACTTGCTCTTGTAGTCAAGAAGATGGGTCACATGTTCATCAAGAG
Source organism: Saccharum hybrid cultivar R570 (assembly GCA_038087645.1). Lineage (NCBI taxonomy): Eukaryota > Viridiplantae > Streptophyta > Magnoliopsida > Poales > Poaceae > Saccharum > Saccharum hybrid cultivar. The sequence goes on along the minus strand of JAQSUU010000015.1, from coordinate 27,419,663 downwards.
AAGAGGCTTTAAGAAGAGAAATGACAACTTCAAAAGAAATGAGCAACAAAGAAAGTGCTTCAATTGTGATAGCACCGAGCACCTTCAAGCGGAATGTCCTTATGATAAGAAGAAGAACAAAAAGGACAAGTTTGAGAAGAAGAAGAGAGAGGCCAAGATGACATTCAAGAAAGGAAAAAATGGTGCCTATGTGATCACTTGGGAAAGTGAAGATAATGAAGAAGAAGAAGAATCATCCAACAAGGCTTTTGCTTCCATTGCTATCAACAAGAAGCCATCACTATTTGATTCATCCTCTTCATGCTTCATGGCTAAAGAAGCTAAGGTATTATATGATGAGAGTGATGATGAAAGTGAAATGGAATATGCTCATGATAGTGATAATGATAATGATAATGAAAATGATGATGATGAACCAACTAAAGAACAACTATATGACTTGATACAACAAACTAGAGACATAGCCATTGCCAAGGACAAAGAGTGTAAGAAGCTTTCAATGAAAGTAGCAATACTTGAGAAAGTCCTTAGTGAGCTTAAGACCACTCATGAGAGTCTAGTGGAAGACCATGAGGATCTTGATAAGGCTCATTCCAAGCTTGAAAAAACTCACTCATTGCTACTTGAGCAACAAGCAAAGAAGGAGGTTGTTGTATCATGTGATATAGGTGTTACATGTGATATAATTGATGAATCCTTTAATGAACCTATCATCATGTCAAATGATAACCCTTCTTGTAGCTCTTCATCCACCACCACTAACTCTACCTCCACTACTAGTGATGGTTTCACTTGTGATGCCTCACTAATGGTTGAGAATGAGACTCTCAAGAGAGAGGTGGATGAGCTCACTCATGCCCTAGGCAAGGCCTATGGTGGTGAGGCCCGCTTGCTTAAGTGCTTGGGTAGCCAAAGGTTCTCTCTTAACAAAGAGGGATTGGGCTACACCCCCAAGAAAGGCAAGTCGGCCTTTGCAACTCCAAAGCCTAGCTTTGTGAAGGGCAATGGTCGGTTTTGCAATAGATGCAAGCAAGTTGGGCACCTAGAGCATAATTGCAATAAAAAGAACCAAAGCAAGAACCTTGTTAATGCTATATCTTTTGATTCTTGCTATGTGCTTACCAAGGGTGTGAAGGGTGTGCAAGCTAAGTTTGTTGGTACACCAATTGTGGGCCCAAAGAAGAAGGCTATTTGGGTACCAAAGAGCTTAGTTACTAACCTACAAGGACCCAAGCAAAAATGGGTACCTAAACTTCATTGATTTGCTTGTAGGTCAATTACAAAGCCGGAGGAAGGCATTGGATTATTGATAGTGGGTGCACTCAACACATGACCGGTACATTAAGAATGTTTGACTCAATCAATGACAATGATAGTGGTGTTGATTCTATCACATTTGGCAATAACAAGAAAGGCAAGGTTATTGGTTTGGGCAAGATTGCAATATCAAATGACATGAGTATCTCTAATGTGTTGCTAGTTGAAAGCTTGGATTTTAATCTTCTATCCGTGGCACAAATATGTGATCTAGGCTACAAATGCATCTTTGGGGTTGATGATGTGGAAGTTATTAGTGTGGATGGTTCAAATGTGGCATTCAAGGGCTTTAGATATGAGAATCTCTACCTAGTTGACTTCAATGCTAGAGAAACTTCGTTGACAACTTGCTTAGTCTCAAAATCAAGCATGGGTTGGCTTTGGCATAGAAGACTTGGTCATGTTGGCATGAAACAATTGAAGAAGCTTACAACTCACAATCTTGTCAATGGTTTGAAAGATGTTGAATTTGAGAAGAATAAGCTTTGTAGTGCATGTCAAGCCGGGGAGCAAGTTGGAAGCTCACATCCAAAGAAGAGTACAATGAGCACATGCAAAGCATTTGAGTTGATGCACATGGATCTATTTGGACCAACAACATATACAAGCATAGGCGGCAACAAGTATGGCTTTGTCATAGTGGATGACTTCACAAGATTCACATGGGTATTCTTTCTTAGTGACAAAAGTGAAGTGTTTGACACTTTCAAGACATTTCTCACTAGAGTTCACAATGAGTTTGAGATTAGAATCAAGAAAGTGAGAAGTGACAATGGAAGTGAGTTCAAGAATACAAGAATTGAAGAACTTTGTGATCATTATGGTATTGGACATCAATTCTCGGCCAAATACACTCCACAATCAAATGGCCTAGTTGAGAGGAAGAATAGAACATTGCTTGATATGGCTAGATCAATGCTTCATGAGTACAATGTGAGTCAATCATTTTGGGATGAAGCAATCAATACCGCTTGCTACTACATCAATAGACTATATTGTCATCCATTGCTAGAGAAGACCCCATATGAGCTACTTCATGGAAGAAAGCCCAATATTTCTTATTTTAGGGTTTTTGGTTGCAAATGCTATATCTTGAAGAAAGGCACTAGATTGGGGAAGTTTGACAAGAGATGTGATGAAGGGTTTCTACTTGGTTATTCAACTACAAGCAAAGCTTATAGAGTTTGGAACAACTCAAGTGGCATTCTAGAAGAAGTCCATGATGTGCAATTTGATGAAACCAATGGGTCACAAGATGAAGAAGAAAATCTAGATGATATTGGTGGAACTCCATTAGTGGAAGCAATGAAGAACATGGACATTGGAGACATTAGAGCAAAGCAAGTAATTGATATTCAAGATGATGATAAAGATCAAGTGCTCAATTCACCATTCAAGCTAGTTAGTGACTCTCAAGTGCAAGATCATGGTGCTAGTTCTTCTCATCGAGATACATCAAGTGATCAACCAAGCTCAAGCAATCAAGTGCAAGTACTCCAACCACAACATGTTGCAAGAGATCATCCCATTGATAGTGTTATTGGTGATATTAGAAGTGGTGTGCAAACAAGATCAAGATTGGCTATGTTCTGTGAGCATGCATCATTTGTGTCAACCATAGAACCAAAGAAGATAGAAGAAGCTTTGAGGGATGCCGATAGGATCATGGCTATGCAAGAAGAGCTTAACAATTTCACAAGAAATGATGTTTGGGAGTTGGTGGAAAGGCCAAATGACTACAATGTGATTGGAACCAAGTGGGTGTTCAAAAACAAGCAAGATCAAGATGGCATTGTAGTGAGAAACAAAGCAAGACTAGTTGCTCAAGGTTACACTCAAGTGGAAGGTCTTGACTATGATGAGACATATGCTCCCGTGGCAAGATTGGAGGCAATAAGGATTCTATTGGCTTATGCTTGTGCACACAACATCAAACTATATCAAATGGATGTTAAAAGTGCATTTCTCAATGGGATTATCAATGAGTTAGTCTTTGTTGAGCAACCTCCCGGATTTGAAGATGACAAGAAATCCAACCATGTGTACAAGTTGAAGAAGGCTTTATATGGCTTAAAGCAAGCACCTAGAGCATGGTATGAGAGGCTAAGGGATTTCCTTCTCTCTAAGGGATTCAAGATGGGCAAGGTTGATACAACTCTATTCACCAAGAAGATTAGGAATGATCTATTCATAGTGCAAATATATGTTGATGACATCATCTTTGGATCAACCGATCAAGCTTATTGTGAAGAATTTGGTGCTATGATGGCCAAAGAATTTGAAATGTCTATGATTGGTGAACTTAGCTACTTTCTTGGTCTCCAAGTAAAGCAATTGAAGAATGGGACATTTGTGAGTCAAGGGAAATACATAAGGGACATGTTGAAAAAGTTTGGAATGCAAGATGCAAAGCCAATTTCAACTCCAATGGGTACAAATGGAAATTTGGATAGTGATCTTGATGGAAAAATGGTGAATCAAAAGGAATATCGGTCTTTGATTGGAAGTCTACTCTATGTCACCGCATCAAGGCCGGATGTCATGTTTAGTGTTTGCATGTGTGCTAGATATCAAGCCTCACCTAGAGAGAGTCATCTCACGGCCGCAAAGAGAATATTGAGGTACTTGAAGCAAACAAGAGATGTTGGACTATGGTATTCCAAGGGGTCAAAGTTTGAATTGATTGGATATTCGGACTCCGACTATGGGGGTTGCAAGATCAATAGAAAGAGCACAAGTGGCACATGTCAATTACTTGGAAGATCACTTGTGTCATGGTCCTCAAAGAAACAAAATAGTGTGGCAATCTCTACCGCCGAAGCCGAATATGTGAGTGCGGGGAGTTGTTGTGCACGATTACTATGGATGAAATCAACTTTGAAGGATTATGGCCTCAACTTCAAGAATGTGCCATTGCTATGTGATAATGAGAGTGCAATCAAGATGATACAAAACCCGGTTCAACATGGAAGAACAAAGCATATTGACATAAGACATCATTTCATTAGAGATCATCAACAAAAGGGAGATATTGCCATTGAAAGTGTTGGCACCGATGATCAACTTGCCGATATTCTAACTAAGCCACTTGATGAAAAGAGGTTTTGCAAGCTAAGGAATGAATTAAATATTCTTGATTTCTCAAACATGAGTTGAATGCACCCCACTCACTTATTGACATGCCTCTCCTTCGACATTGCAAGGTAAAGTTGATTGACATGTCATTCATCCTATGCTAAGGACTTGCTAGAGCATGTAGACATAATAAGCGGTATGCATGAGCATTCATGATAAATCAAATGAATTTGATGGATATATGTTACCACTATTGCCTCTATGTTTGATTTGATCTAGTGGTGGCATATGACATGTTTGTGAGCTTGCACACCTAGTGTTGAATCTAGAAGATTTGCTATAAGTGTTTAATTCAACATAGGCAAGATAACCCTTATTAGGAGGTGTGAAGAAGCTTGTCTTTGGTTCAAATCAAATTAAATATCTTTGGCAAGTGTTCTAGGTTGAACCAAATTTGATAAATTTTAACCTACTCCATCAAACTTTTTTCTTCTCTCCACAATTTGATCCCATTTTTGGGTAAGTTGTTGACAAAGGGGGAGAGAAAAAGATGATTCAACATGATAAATGGGTAAATAAAATTTTTGATGCACACAAGTAGGGGGAGCAAGCTCATAAACAAAGTTGTTGCATTTGTTTGTGCATTTTCATATGACTTGCTCATTGCACATGTATTTAAATTTAATATACATGCTTGTGTGGTGCATTGCTAGTATAGAACTTAGATGATGAAATGATCTACTAGCATGCATAGGAATAGTTTACTTGTGGTATCTAGACATGCCTAAAGTTTTTTTACAAGTGGTTCAAGAACCGTTACATATAATGTTGATCTCACGGGGTTCTTGAGTTTTGTTGGATGTCTAGTTACTTCGTGATGCTAAGGATGGTGTAAAAGGTAACTCCGATTGGTATCACGCTTCAAAGGTCCATTTCTTACACCTTAGCATCATTTTGGTAGAATTACTCTCCCAACACTTCTATCCATGCATATGTGCAAAGCTTTCAATCCAAACTCTATGCACATATGTAGGGGGAGCTAATGCTACCAAAACCGAGCTTGTGATAATTGTCCAAACTTTACTCATGAGCAAAATGATTGGACAAGTATGACAAGTTCAAAACTTTTATTATCAAAATCATCTTTGTGAGGGTTGTCATCAATTACCAAAAAGGGGGAGATTGAAAGTCCCTAGTTTGGTTTTGGCTAATTGATGAAACCTAGGACTAACCTTTGTATCTAAGTGGATGATTTAGATAAAGGTGGTCATTGAATATGAGACATGACATTGACTCATATGACCAAGATGGTGAAGACCAAGATGAAGCTTAGCTCGATGGATCGGTTGTGAAGGTGAAGGGCTAGTCGAGGCTTCGAAGCGAAGGACCATGCGATGGTGAAGCTTGAGCAAGACTTGGCGCCGATGGACCGATGCAACGGTGAAGAGCAAGTGAAGTCAAGGTCGATGGATCGAGACGGTCATGTGATGCTATGAAGTGGATCATATCATCTGGAGAAACAAAATGGGCTCAAGGCAAAGGTATAACCATAGGGCCATTTTGTTTTACACTCAAGACACCATAGAGGGTGTGAGTGGTTTAGGATCGATAGCCGAACTATTAAGAGGAGAAGTCTTATCGGCTATTCGACGCATGGGTGCCACTAGGTGAATTCATGAAGTGCATTGCATGTAGGGCCTAGTGAGCTAACTGGAAAACCTTTGAAAATGTTTGAGAAAAAGCTAACACACAAGCACATGAAGTTGTACACTTGTTGGTGTTGGCACATTTGCAAAGGTGGCGTTGGTCGCGCTGTGGTTTGCAGGTAGAGAGGGGTTTGGGTTCCTCTCTCCCTCCCGCCGAGCGTGCGAGCGCGGGATTCAGGCGATTTCGGGGAAATGAAATGTCTATTTTCCACTACGCCGGAAGTCGGAAAAGAAACGGAGACGAACGGAGGTCACAGAGGTGACCGGACGCTGCACCGGACGCAGTCACGGTGTGACCAGACGCGTCCGGTCAGTACAGCGGGGCAGACAGGCGCGTGGGCTAGGGTTTGCAACCGGAGCGTCCGGTCACTCGCGGGACCGGCGCGTCCGGTCAGGCACCCTGAGGTTTTTGCAGTTTCGCAAGGACGATCGGACGCGGTGCGCGTCCGGTCACACATGATCGGACGCGTCCGGTCGTCAAAGGAGCTTACTGGACTCCGACCGGACGCGGTCACTGTCGCGTCCGGTCGTTGCGAGGAGCGCGTTCGGTCGTTGCTTCGCGGGCGCGCGGTACTGTGCGACCGGCGCGTTCGGTCGGTTGAGGGGCGTGTCCGGTCATCGCGTTTGACCGTTAGCGTGCAGTAACCGTTGGAGGATCTAACGGTCGCGTTTGAATTCGGTGGACACGTGGATGGCGCAGGGCGACCGGACGCGGTTGAGCGCGTCCGGTCAGTTTCGACCGGCGCGTCCGGTCGTCCCGAAAAAAACGGTCAGTGGAGTTGCAACGGCTCTATTTGTTTGGGATGCTTATAAATACTCGTTGGCCGGCCCTTGGGGAGGACTCTTGGCATTTCTAATACTCTTGTGCATCCTTTGAGCAAAAGCATCTCCTCCCACTCATCTCTCTTGCTTGATTGCAAATCAAAAGTGAGATTGAGTGATCCCAAAGTGCATTGCATAGCTTGAGGGCATCTAGTGGCACTTGTGGGTGGTTTAACCGGTGGATTTCTTGTTACTCTTGGAGAGTACCGCTCCTAGCCGGCTTGGAGATTGTTGGAGGCGTTGGCAAGAGAAGGTGATTGTTCTTGGCCACCTCCGGTTGATTGTGAGAGGTTCTTGTGCTTTCTTCGGCGGGACGCCAAAAGCAACTCTAGTGGAATCCGCGTGTCATTGAGTTACCTCACTTGAGAGTGGTGTCTTGCGGTGCCTTGCGGGGCGTGCCTTTAGGGGCAAGTGACTTGAGGGTCACACCGAGGAACCATCTAAGTGTCGGTCGACACAACCGGTGACGTAGCTTGTCGGTGCACAAGTGAACACCGGATGAACAAAAATATTGTGTCTCTTGTCTCCCGGTGATTGGTCTTCATATTGTGTTGTTGTCAATATTGATTGATTGTATATCATCTTGGTGATTGGCAACATCTTCACTCCACCGTCGGTATAAGAATCATAATCCTCTCTTGCACTTACTTTTACTAGTTATCTTGTGTAGCTCTAGTGGTAGCTTTGCTAGTAGTTTTGTTTAGCTTGTTCTCTAGTGTAAGATTAGTGACTTAGCTCTTGTGTGAACTAGAGATCATAATCTACTAGACTTGTGGATAGTAGGCTTGCATCACAACCTTTGGCTAAGCAAAACTCGCTTTACGCCGTTTGTTGTTCTAACAAGTTTGCTTAGTGGTACTTGTAGAATTTTTATTGGCTATTCACCCCCCCTCTAGCCATCTAGGACCTTACAACAGCTTGAACGAAGATTGGAACTATACCCCTATGATTAATCATCGTGTATCGTGATTGCACTGAATATTTCCCACTTGAGCTGAAGCTCCAGATAATATGATAGAACAAGATATATGGTTCCAAAATATATTAGAACATATGACACATCATTGCATAAATCTCGCAAGTCATCTAAATGACCGTCAATAAGCTATACATTTTGTTGCAACACATAGGTAGGTTTCTAGTTAATAATAAAGATATAAGTAGGTAGTTCTCAAGGAGTTGTGGTTCCTACAAGGAAAAAGAAAAGAAGAAAGATAACACTAGTAAAAATTGAAACATTGTGGCCAAACAAACAAACAAAACAACAAGCCCCACACTCCAAATAGGAGGAAGCAGAAGCAAAATCACTAAGCGTACATGTTTCATGTTTTAGGTGTCATGCCAAGGACATGTGTAGGCTATGAATGTACGTCTTTGAGATGCAGGCGGGACCTGATTTGCCTTTTGGATATCAAGCCCACTAGATTCATGAAGTATGAGGTTCTTATGCACCCTAATATACTTTCATCTTAAGATTACATGGTGGATATCTACCCATGTCATGGATGGTGTGTGATTGTCAAGAAGAGATGATCTTGGCTAGATTAGTTTTAGTGTACTAACCAAGGTGTCATGTTGGTGTGTGTGATACAACATGTCTCTTGGCTTGTGAATGCGCAGATGTTGAGTCCATCAAAGTGGTCAATGATATTAGAGAAGGTCAAGTGAGGGGTTTGGGTTGAAGGAACATAGGTGGTGAAAACCAATCACGAAGGCTGGGACAAAGGGACCAAGAGAGTGGGGGAAACCTGTGCGTTGTGCTTATGTAATCCATATCAATATAAAACCCGTGCTACTTGTTATGAACTAATCTCTTGGGTTTTCAATTTAAAGTCCTCTTCCACTATCTGTAACCTAATGTTTACTGCTTGAGTTTCACAGGAAGCTATGAAAACTATGCAAGCAGAACCTGTTGCTGATGGGCACGAACCCATGACCAGTGCTGATGTTGTTTCCAAGGTCCTTTGCCTCTCCCAGGGCCAGGTCCACTCCCAAGTTAGCGGCAACACCCTTTTTTTAAGAATGTTGGTATCCCGATGAGTTTTGCTAGAATAGAGACATCGGCGGAGAGAATGCTTCGGGAACAACTTATTGTTGAACATGAAAGTTCCACAAACCTCATCGAACAAGTGGATGAACTGAAGAGGAAGGCAAAAAGACTCAAAGGGAGTTTGAGGAGTTCAAGATACATCAACAGAAGGAGTACAATAAGCTACGTGAGTGTGGAAGAACCGCCTAATCTAATGCCCTCCCAAGAGTACGTGTCTTCCATTAGACACTAAGTACCCAAGAGAGAGCACCAAACTATGCGATTCTGTCGAGCACACCCTAGGGGAGAACTCAAAAACCCACATTTTTCAACAGGATCATAAATGAAAGATAAAGCTTACAACATTCTTAACTAGTTCTTACATCACTTTTAGTACAACATCAGAGTAATTCATCATTTGATAACAACAGCGGAATATAAAATGTTATTCAGAGTTTCAGCGGAATGGAAATCATTTAATGACAAGTTAAACATTATCATGAAGAACATTTATTTACATGAAATGATAACAGGTTACAAGTCTTTCCTTTGAAAAACATTTTTGGTGGAAGTTTTAGATAAACTCTACGTCCGCAATGTAAAGGAAAATCCTCACTGAGCCCACCAGAAGGTTTCCTCACACATGGTCAGCTTTATCAACACCTGGCACCTGCAATAGGGTAAAATAAACCCTGAATACTCAATTGTACTCCGCAAGACTTACCCGTCAGGAGGAACGAAAAGACTCTAAGGAAATGCAAGGCTATCTGGCTTGTGGGTTTATTACATCTGCAGGAAGCATTATTAAAGGTGTATCCTTATATTCAATTTTTATTAGCAGTCATCATTAGTTCATTAACCAACTATTCTATGTAAGCACCTATGCTATTTTCTAGCATGGGTTGAGCAATCAGGACCATCTTACCATCTTCCATGTTCCAGTTCTTACTACGGTGGTAGACCATAGCCAAGTCGTACCGTCACGTAGAAACGACGATTCGTAAATCAATGTAGCCCAGTTGGGTACCCTAAAAACACACGCCTCGCTTGTATCCCAGGCACAAACAAGACCAACCTGTTCCACTCCTGTCAAGGGGTCCAGGTCCTCGTCCAAACTGGGACTCCAAGCCCCCAACACTGCAGGCCCGACCTCAGTGTAGTGCTTAGACCTCCTATCCAATAATCCACCATAACAGTCAGCCTGAAAAGAGCCGAAACCCATGACAAGAGAGTAACCAGTCTTCCCGCTCCCATAAGCAAGTATGTGCTCGGGATAATAAATCTATGACCTGACTAGTGTTCAATGCAACGGACGGTCCTCAATCGACACAGGCGGGACAAATGCAACCAGAGCCCCGCTCTATTGCCCAACCTAGTTCAAGTCCATCCAAGCCCAGTCCCACCTGGTCTCTAATTATTATTCATATATAGTCCATGTGATAGTAATATGATAATCATATCAAGAATAATATTTTTCCTATCTCTCGCGAGTGACAGGAAATCACTCGACTTCTACCGATATCCTATAGCATAGCAAGCTACATGATCCTGACATACTAGTAAGACTCATAGGATAATGATATATATATATATATATATATATATATATATATATATATATATATATATATATATATATATATATATGCAGGTGGGTTTCATTCAATTCCTTGAAACTTAAGGCACAAGCATAAAAACAAAGTGCAGAATAATAGGGGTTATGCACCGGGGCTTTCCTGGGTAAGATTTAACCAAAGTTAGCATTCCATTTTGTGACACGATTGTCAAAGCACCATTCTTCCCGCCATTTTGGTCAGCTCCACGATCCATCCTTGTTCCCTATATGATTTACATGGATGCAACGCAGAAACGTAAATAATCAATGACAAGCGCAACACTTAGAATACGATTGCGCCTCTCAAGCTAACGAGCTAGCTCTACGGCTAACACACTAAGCTATGTATCCACGTGGTCTAATACGATGTTATCTCCCAACAAGTATTTTAGTTATACAACCCAAGGTGGTGCTTTATTCATTTTATTGATTAAACACATATATTCGAATTAGGGTTCATTAGCTACCGTATCAAATTAATTATTATGGAGCTACAAAAATTACAATGAGTAGATATTAAAGTTAGGAATTTGCTGTAAAACTTTTAGAGTCAACACTATCACCACTTTCTCACAAAAATTCCCACAAGTTCACATTTTAACAATATTAAACACTTTAAAACAATTAGAGCAACCCTAGAAACATTTTGAAACTAGACGAACCAATTATACGAACAAATAGATCATGATTTTAGGAACCTAACAAAATTAGTTTCCCAATTTTTGGACTCCTACATATTTTTATATTGAATTTACAATTTGGCTTAGAAACTAAATTGGAAAAGACTTTAGAAAAGGAAAACGGCCGGTGGCAACCAATCTGACCCAACGGCCCAATGCAGCCCACGTGGAGGCAGCCGCACGCACAGCAGGCCGACCCACAAACAGCTCGCGACGAGGAGCCCACACGCACGTGACATTTTTGCAAAAGAGGGCTCCAACCTTAGGAAATCGAGTGACTCTATGAACTACTATTTTCATAGACTCGAACTTTGCACTGAAGTCCCTGGAACAAGTCACCTTCGCAACGGGGCAGTCCCTGACGTCGCCTGCGCACGACGGCGCGGCTCCGGCCCGTGCTGCATGGCCACGCCGGCCTACCGAGCGACGCCCTGGCCCGGCGAGCATGCCGACGAGCACCGTGGAGCCAAAAAGGAACCCTAGGCGGCGGTTGGCCGCACACGGTGACCCCTACTGTGCTGCCCATGCTAGCGACTAACCTCCATGCGGCGCGTCCATTCCGACGATCCTACGGGCCAACGAGGTGGTAGCGGTTGTGAGGGAGCAGCAATGGCTTACCACGAGGACAACCGTGCAACTGGTTGAGGCGGAGAAAGGCCGAGGAACTCCGGCCATGTGCGCCACACCACGCAGCGGCGCTCTGAGCCGGCATCCTCGTGTCACCTCATCACCGACGACTGGCCTGGTCAAGATAACGTGAGCATCGGAAGGAGGGGGGCGCGGTGAGTCCAAGGGCACAAGCAATCGAATTGCTATCGATCACACGAGCCATACCTCCCAACTTACCAACTTGGCAGCACACGTGACTGGCGGCGAGCCCAACACCAAATTAGCCGACCACACTGCTCGTCTGAGGCTTGGTGCGGGTTGGGCTGCTAGATAACCACCTAAGCTAATTGCTGAAGTGAGGAATCGGATGGTGAGGCCTCGAGCCAAGTGAATTGGAAGGGCGGGGAGCGTGGTGCCCCAGCTGTGGTCATGTCGCGGAGCAGCACACGGCGAGCAAAGCGGTTTAAGACGAGGCGAGGGCCGACCGATAGCAGCAGCATGTGCACCCGAGTATAGACGATGAGACCGGGAGACCTGGCATGACGTGCTGGATTGGAGCGGTCAACCCCGAGTAGTCCCTCCGGCGTCGGTTAGCAGGGACAAGCGAGGCAGGGGCATCCCATCGCCATTGATACAGGGCCCTCGACCAGCCGCGCGGCAGCAGCACATGCCCAAGGTCTGGACGTGGTTGCTGGGACAAGAGGCGGTGAAAACACCATGCCGACCACGCCACGGCAGCCACGGCCTCGGTTCGGTCCTACGCGCGGCGCAGCGGCCTGCCCCACGCGCGTGGCGTGCACGCAATGGCGGGAGCCTGGCCGCAGCTAGCCGGGGCCGGCCAACGCTAGGCCGAGGTGCAGCGCGGCACCTTTCGGATGCGCGAGCCGGCCAGCGGCAACCACCCTACCACGGCCTGTGCCGGCGACAGCGGTGCCCGGCTGCCTACGCGTGGTGACCGTGCCCCAGGGGCCAAGCGGCCGGAACGGTGACCAACACGGTTTTTAAAACGTCGACCAAAGCCAAACAAGCTCGGTTGAGACCAACCCAATTCGACAGGGCTCAAAAGGGTACTAAGGCCTATCACGAGGAGCCTCGAATGCAACCTTAGATGAATCATTGAGAGAGATACAGACACACTAAAATAGGTTCGTCAAGTAGTGCGCCTGTTCATGAACTAAGCCCAAGACAAGACCAGCAGCACGTTCTATAGAAGTTTGAGCAATTGTTAAAACACCAACCCAATTCCAAACTTGCCCGCGAACTAACCCATGGTAAGGTGTCCACTAAGGAGCAAATAATGATGCAGAAACATAAACCAAGTACTTAAGAAATTTAGTTAGAATTTAATTGCTAGAATGGCATTGCCAACACCTTTTTCAAACTTAAGAAAAATCTAGAGTTGAGCTTGGTTTGAATTTCAAATATACTATCTAACAATATTAATTCTCCAAAAACCCAAGTTGCATTTTTGCCTACCCAACTTGCTCAACAACTGTACTTAAGCACGACGCTCAAGCATCATTTTATTTTTGTTTATATAAATTGTTTTCCATGCTTAAACAAATAAAACCACCTATTCCCTTTGGTTGGTTAGTGTAACACCCTAAAATTTGAAGAGAAGAAAAATAGGAAAATGTGATTTTTATATTTATTTTTGTGAAGCATGCAAATTTAGAATAAGAATAACTTTTATAAATTTAAAATCAAATATAAGGGTAGAAACATGATTGAGCATTCATGCTGCTGCATTTGAAGTTTTGTATTGAGTGGTTTAAATCAAATTCAAATTTGATTTGAAAATCATTTGGAAAATGAATTTGAAAAAAAATTGGAAAAATGATTTCTTTTTCTCTCTCTGCTCTCGGGCCGGCTTTCTTCACGGTCCAGCGAGCGCGGCCCGTTCTTTTCTCTCTCCCGGCCGGCCTTCTCATCCTGGGCCGAGCCCGCGTCAGCAGCCGCGGCCCACTAAGCCAGCCGCCGCCCGTTTTTCTTCTGGGTCGCCGACATGTGGGTCCCGCCTGTCAGCGTCTCCTTCTACCTTCCTTTCTTCTTCCTCCGGCTCCGCACCGCCTTCCCTCTCTTCCCCGATCCGACTCGATCTTCCAATCCCTCTCTTTCCTTCTATAGCGGTGCTATTGGGGTATAAAAACGGAGCCCCCGCACTATTCCGCCCCGTCCTAACCCTTTTGGAGCAGCCAAAACCGCCTAGGGTCGCCACCGTGAGCACCACCGCCTCCACCGTCCGCCACCGCAAGCGCGCCGCCGTCTTCGTCCATCCCTTGCCCTCGTTCTTGTCCGGGGTGAGTTCGCCGTGCTCCAAGCTATCTTCCGGTGTATCCCTTTCGTCGAATGGTGCCCGGAGTAGTGTTTTCGCATGTTCCGACGATGGCGCTGCCGCGGGAAGCTCGCCGGCGGCCGGAGTCCGGCCGGAGCGCCGCCGGATTTTCCCAGATCCAATCTGGACCGTCCGATTCGAATCCAACGGGTGTAATTAGAAGATACCGTTTCGGCTGTCGTTTTTGTTAAAGAGCCCCTGATGTTTTCACAATTATAACCCACGGTCCAAAGCGTAATCTGGAAAATATGTTTTTATTAAATGAAAACGTAATTCGTTTCGGAAAAAGAAAAATACGCTTTCTGATATTTACAGTTTTGCCACTCAATTTGTTTTAGTCGTAGAATCTTCGTTTTAACTCCGATTTGATCCATTCAAATTGCGTTAGATTCATATTTGCGAGCTCTATGTAATGATACAACTGTACAGTAGGTTTGGATTAATTTATTTTCGAGTTTTAATTAAAGTATTTATTTTTCTATAGGAAATCTTTGGAAATTCATAACTTTGTCGTTTTAGCTCCGTTTTTCGTGATCTTCGCGTCTGTGTGATCCTAGCGAGTTGTAGATTCGTTTTAAAGACTTTTTATCTTATTTTCTTACTGTTGGTGTATTGTTCTAATTATAGCCTTGTTTGTTTATGCATGATTGCCTCTGGATGTGTGTTGTTGATATTGGTTGATCGAGTATAGACGGTGAGCAATTCGTTGGAGATCAAGAGCCTTACTACGAGCAAGATCTTCAGGACCAGTTTGAGCAAGGCAAGTATAGCATGGGATTATCCTTGTTGTCCTATTCACCTTATGCAATTAATATCATTATGCATTTATTCCTTGTTAAGGATGACTTAGCGATTGATCCTATACCTTGGTACCTATTGTGATGCATGGAGTAGTATGGCTAGTGCTTAAACATGGACTATGATCATGTAAATTGATTAGAGGAATATGCAATAAACATTAAAAGATAATTTTGATTAATGTTTAAAGAGGATTAGAGCATGTGGGTTACTTTTGATGCTCTAATTGCTCTCCATAAGGACTCATCTATAAGCGACAATCCGGGATTTACAGTACAACTGTGGGGGCTATATGGCTCTGGCTTTAGTCATATAGAAGGACCTTTTCTAGCTTGTTAGAGGTAACCTTTTTGGCGTAAGAATGGCTTGACGAATCGGGTATCGTGCGGCCTCTGTCCTTATGTGTATAGGCTACGGGTTATTGTGCCATTTGGAAGGGGGGCTCTACATCTGTTTGCCGAGTGAATCTAATGGCCCTAACTTGTTAGACGAACCTTCGAAAGACTTCATAGTGTTTACCCTGCCTGCTCACCTTGATAGTGTTTTGGGAGTAATTAACCCGGGCATTTGGGTAACACGACTCACAGTGAAAGTGTACAACCTCTGCAGAGTGTAAAACTGTTATAACAGCCGTGCTCACGGTCACGAGTGGCCTTGGACCCTTATGGAATAGTTGAATAATTGTTTATGATTATGTTTTTGCTATTCATTAATCATTTCACATGGATCATATGTTTATTGTTTACATTGAGACCTTTTGATGCTATTGATATGCTAAAATCATGTTAACTAAAAGCTACATGCTGATAAACCAATGATTATATCCTTTTGAGCCTCATGAACCCCATGTTACACTTGTTGAGTACGAGATGTACTTACGCTTGTTTATTTTTCTTATTTGGATAAAATCCCGGATGGGTAACAGATGGAGGTAATAGTGACTACTACGCCTACTTCCCTGAGGATTACTAGTCTTGCTGTCAACCAGTCAATGTACCTGTGACTGGAGCTACCACGAGAGATTTTTATTTATACTTCCGCTACATTTGTGTTAAGACTAAGTGTTTAAATATCGTGATGTAATGACATTTGCCATGATACTTCTGTTATAATTTGTGATCTTATGTGTGATTGATCTCTGGGCGCACATAAGGGTAAGCATTCCATTTGGTCGATAAATGGGTGTGACAAATTGGTATCAGAGCTCTTGTTGACTGTAGGACGCAAGCCTAGCTAGAAATGGTCGATTTAGTGTCATCTTTACACTATTTTTATGCTCACTATCTTGCTCTTGTTATTTGATAAATTTTTATGCTTCTTATGTCTTATTCTATTATGAAATTTTGCCTCTAATCTAACTTCATCTAAAAAAATTTTGTAGATGGCCCGTGACCGTAAGACTGCCCGCATCAGCTCTGGAGGATACTACCCACCTCGTGCCCTGCATGCAACTGAAGAGCCACAAGAGCCAGAACCTCAGGAACAGGAGCAGACCCCTGTAGCACCAGTCCAAGCACCAGCACCTCCCCAAGAAGAGCCTGAGCCTGAAGAAGATCCAGAAATCGTCGAGATTGAAGATGGTGAGGAGGAAGCTAATGAAGGAGTACAACCCCCGCCCCCACCACATGAAGCTCCTGAAGATATGCCACCTCCTCCAATGGGGTGGACTGTGAGGATCTACCACAGGAATGGAGGGGATGCTGTCTCTCATATTCGCCTAGTGGGGGTGCTCACTGCTTACTTCGCTGATTGGCATCCAGCCGTGGAGTACGTCTACTGGGAGTACACTCATCCACTGGAGGACACGTGCTGGAAGGCAAGGGCAAGCATCTTTACACATAAGCAAGACAAGGGGGCATATCAGCTGGACAGGATGTTCTCTCATGTGGGACATCGAGCTACTATAGAGGATAGCATTGAAGATGTTGCTTTTGAAGCATGTATGGGTCTCCGCTATCTTCGCTTTAACCTTATGAAGCATGACATTCATCGCTTCTTTCCTCGTGCACACCCCGAACTTGGATGGGCTATGACAGATCCAGTGCAGCTAGAGCCACTACCTCGGGTGATGGTGAACTTTGTCTATGATATGATGGACAGGAAGCTGCAGCTAGAAGAGATGGTGAGGGCACAAGGGAAGACTATCAAGAGGTGCCAAGCAACCATTGATGAGCTCCGAGCAAACCAAGGCATGCCCAAGATCTATGAGACATTAGAGCATGAGTCACTTCCTTAGGAAGTAGGAGTCCTTTATGTAATAAGAACGTTCTTAGTAACGTCAGTTGAGTCAGTTAAGTCTGTCGTGTGGTTTGAACCTTGGTGTGCTAGTTGCTTTATTATTATGCTTATGTGTGAGTTGGATTTTTGTTTGAGTGTTGGGACTTGTAGACATGTCTACAAGTTCCATTCTTAAGAATAATAAGTTTATTAGTCAAGGAATAATAGTTGGGTTTGATATTGTCTCGTTTCTGTCCTTGCTGTTTTCTGGAGCAGTCTCCAATGTTTCTGCTATAGTTTAAAAACGGTTCATGCAACATTTATGAAATTTTTATGAGAGAAACTAGACTCAAGCATCTTTCAAATGCCACTGGAATCACCTTTTTATCTAATCTGGTTCGAGAGATATAATTTTCACAGGTTAAAGTTTCTGCACAGTCTGGAATCTGGAATAGTTTCTGTTACGCCTTATTTTTCATAGACTTAACGACAGAATCTGGTCTTGAGGTCTGAATAGAAATTGTGGATAATTTCATAAGCTTTCCAACCATATAAAGCACGCCTCTTTTGGACTTCTGTAGCCCGAGATATGATTGAAATACTGAACTGTCAACATTGCTACTCGTCCAGGAAACTTTCAGATCTCATTTTTAATCTTATAAGTGGTTGATAACCTGGATTTCTTAAAGTTTGCATGTTTATGGGTGGCAGATGGCCAGAAGAGGAAGAGGCAGAGGTCGTGGAAACATTCCCCCAAATCCACCACCACCACCGCCACCAACTATCGAGCAGCTGCTGGCAGTACAGACGCAGTTGATGCAACAACTGGTGCAGAATCAGCAAAATCAGCCAGTTGCTGGGGTTCAACCACGTGATAAGCGTGGTGAATTTTTGAAGGGTCGTCCCCCAGTGTTCACACATGCTGCTGATCCTTTGGAGGCCGATGATTGGCTTCGTGCTGTGGAGAAACAACTCACTATTGTACAATGTGATGACCGACAAAAGGTGTTGTTCGCTTCTGGGCAACTTCAGGGAGAAGCTCAGGATTGGTGGGAGTCATATGAGTATGGTCGTCCTGCCAATGCTCCTGCAGTCACCTGGCAGGAGTTTAGAGAGAACTTCAGGGCTTACCATATACCTGAAGGAATGATAGAATTGAAGGCGGAGGAATTCAGGAACCTGACCCAAGGGTCAATGACTGTAGCTGAGTACCGTGACAAGTTTGCTCAATTGTCACGATATGCTCCACATGAGGTGGCCAATGACAATGATAAGCAGCGCCGCTTTTTGAAGGGATTATATGATGGACTACAGTTGCAGTTGATGTTCAATACCTATCCTAACTTTCAGACGCTTGTGAACCGCGCTATCGTGGTAGATAACAAGCGTAAAGAAATGGATGCAAAGAGGAAGAGGTTATAGGGACAAGCCTCCAATAGCAACACCCGTCCACGTACTGGCTTTCAACAGAATACTCAGCAGAGGCCTCCTTCTGGACAGTGGAATCGTGGTCAGGCCCCATTCCGTGGACAGTTCCCGCAACGTCCCCCATTTCAGCCACAGAGTAGCAACCAACGTCCACCACAGCAGAATGGGAATCAAGCGCAGCGTCAGGGTCCTTCCAACAACACTCCTGCAAAGACTAGTGCTCCCAATACTCCCAACAGGTGTTTCCGTTGTGGAAAAGAAGGTCACTTGTCTTACAATTGCCCGGAGAAGCCTAACCAGCAGACTCCCCAGAGACAGAGCAGCCACCAGAAGCCCGCACTTAACTCGGGAAGGGTGAATCACTTGTCCCAGGAAACTGCAGTGGAGGAGCCAGAAGTTATGCTTGGTACGTTCGATGTCCACTCTACTCCCGCCACTGTTCTTTTTGATTCTGGAGCATCACATTCTTTCATATCACAATCATTTGTTAGAATACATAGAATCTATTTGTGTGCCATGAAGAACCCTATCTTAGTAAACTCACCTGGTGGAAGCATGCCAGCATCTTATCGCTGTCTTCCAATTAGTCTCAACTTAAGGGGGGTAGAGTTTACAGTTAGTCCTATAGTATTGAGAACAGCTGGGATTGATCTTATATTGGGAATGGATTGGATGATGCAACAACAAGCAGAGATTCAGTGTAAGGATAAATCAGTTGTGCTGACAACACCAAAGGGTGATAGAATCAGGGTTGAAGTAAAAGTGCAAAAACAAGAGACCGCTACAGTGAACCAGCTCAATGATGGTGCCAACCAGGAAGATCCAGTTGTGGAGGAGTTCCCAGATGTGTTTCCGGAGGAATTGCCAGGTATGCCACCAGACCGTGACATTGAATTTATTATTGAATTATTACCTGGAACTGCACCTATAGCTAAGCGTCCATATAGAATGGGAGTAAATGAATTAGAAGAACTTAAGAAACAAATTAAGGAGTTGCAGGATAAGGGTTTTATTCGTCCTAGTTCTTCACCATGGGGAGCACCAGTGATTTTTGTGGATAAGAAAGATGGAACTCAGAGGATGTGTGTAGATTATCGGTCTCTTAATGAGGTTACTATTAAGAACAAGTACCCATTGCCTAGAATTGATGACCTGTTTGATCAGTTGAGAGGAGCTTGTGTATTCTCCAAGATTGATCTTCGCTCTGGATATCATCAATTGAAGATTCGTGCCAGGGATATACCCAAGACAGCATTTACCACACGGTATGGGTTATATGAGTATACTGTGATGTCCTTTGGTTTGACTAATGCTGCTGCATACTTCATGTATTTAATGAATAAGGTGTTCATGGAATATCTGGACAAGTTTGTAGTGGTATTCATTGATGATATACTAGTGTTTTCTAAGACGGAGGAAGAACATGCTGAACATTTGAGGTTGGTCTTGTAGAAGCTCAGAGAACACCAACTATATGCAAAAAGGAGTAAATATGAGTTTTGGCTGAAGGAAGTTTCTTTTCTGGGTCATATTGTTTCAAATGGAGGAATATCAGTAGATCCTGGCAAGGTGAAAGATGTATTGAACTGGAAACCACCTATCAATGCAAGTGAGATCCGTAGCTTTTTGGGATTGGCTGGTTATTATAGGAGATTTATAGAGGGATTTTCAAAACTTGCAAAACCAATGACTGCATTATTGGAGAAGAATGCCAAGTTTGTGTGGTCCGAGAAGTGTCAGGCTAATTTTGAGGAATTAAAGAAAAGATTGACTACTGCACCCGTCTTAGTTTTGCCAGATCTGAATAAACCTTTCTCTATCTATTGTGATGCATCTCGATTGGGTTTGGGATGTGTTCTGATGCAAGAAGGTAGAGTTGTGGCATATGCATCGAGGCAGTTGAGGAAGCATGAGTTAAATTACCCTACTCATGATTTGGAATTAGCTGCAGTAGTTCATGCATTAAAGATATGGAGACATTATTTGATTGGACACAAGAGTGATATATACACTGATCACAAGAGTCTAAGATATATCTTCACTCAAACGGATCTGAACTTGAGGCAGCGTAGATGGTTGGAGTTGATAAAAAACTATGATCTAGAGGTGCATTATCATCCCGGAAAGGCCAACGTTGTAGCGGATGCTCTTAGTAGGAAAAGTTATGCAAATAAAATACAAGTAATGCCTATGCCAAAAGAATTGTGTGCTGAGTGCAAGCATCTGAACTTGGGATTTACTACTAATGCAGTGGAACTAGTATTAGAGCCTACCCTGGAGCAAGAAATCCGTAAAGGTCAGCAGAAGGATGAAAAGTTGAGAGAGATAGCTGAAAACATAGCAAAAGGTAAATCTCCAGGATTTTGTAAGGATGAAAATGGTACGTTATGGTTTGGGAAAAGGCTGTGTGTGTCCGAAGATAAGGATATCCGAATGGCAATTCTGCGTGAAGCTCATGAGTCAGCTTATTCCATACATCCGGAGAGTACTAAGATGTACTTAGATCTGAAAGAGAAATATTGGTGGTATGGTTTAAAGAGAGACGTAGCTGAGTATGTTGCCTTGTGTGACACTTGTCAAAGGGTGAAAGCAGAACATCAGAGGCCTGCAGGATTGTTACAACCTATGCAGATACCCGAGTGGAAATGGGAAGAGGTCGGTATGGACTTTATAGTTGGGTTGCCACGGACTCAAAGAGGATATGATTCAATTTGGGTGATAGTGGATCGTCTGACTAAGGTTGCTCATTTTCTGCCTGTGAAGACTACATATAGCAGTGCGAAACTGGCAGAGTTGTATATGGAAAGAATAGTAAGTCTACATGAAGTTCCTAAAAAGATTGTGTCTGATCGAGGTACTCAGTTTACATCTCATTATTGGCAAAAGATACATGAATCATTGGGGACCAAACTAAATTTTAGTACAGCTTATCATTCCCAGACAGATAGTCAAACAGAGAGAATTAATCAGATATTGGAAGATATGTTGAGAGCTTGTGCTTTACAATATGGGACTAGCTGGGATAAGAGTTTGCCATACGCAGAGTTCTCTTATAACAATAGTTATCAGAAGAGTCTTCAAATGGCACCGTTTGAGGCTCTGTATGGACGAAAGTGTAGGACCCCGTTGTTCTGGAATCAGACAGGGGAGAGTCAAGTGTTTGGGCCTGATGTATTAAAGGATGCTGAAAAGAAAGTGAGAATGATTAGAGATAATCTAAAAATAGCACAGTCCAGACAGAAAAGTTATGCTGATACTCGCAGAAGGGAGTTGACTTTTGAGGTAGGGGATTATGTCTACTTGAAAGTGTCACCCATGAGAAGTGTGAAGAGATTTAACATGAAGGGTAAATTGGCACCAAGATATATTGGACCTTTTAAGATTATAGAGAGACGTGGTGAAGTGGCATATCAATTGGAATTACCCGAGAGCCTGGCATGAGTACATGATGTGTTCCATGTGTCCCAATTGAAGAAATGTTTACGAGTACCAGAAGAACAGATTCCGATAAAGGAACTCACTGTTAAGGAGGATCTTACATATGAGGAGTTTCCGATTAAAATTTTGGAGACTGCGGACAGAGTCACAAGAAGTAGAACAATCAAAATGTGTAAAGTACAGTGGAATCGGTATACCGCAGAAGAGGCTACTTGGGAACGAGAAGAGGATCTAAGAAAAACCTACCCGCAACTGTTTGAGTAAGCATCGGTCGAATCTCGGGACGAGATTCATTTTAAGGGGGTAGAATTGTAACACCCTAAAATTTGAAGAGAAGAAAAATAGGAAAATGTGATTTTTATATTTATTTTTGTGAAGCATGCAAATTTAGAATAAGAATAACTTTTATAAATTTAAAATCAAATATAAGGGTAGAAACATGATTGAGCATTCATGCTGCTGCATTTGAAGTTTTGTATTGAGTGGTTTAAATCAAATTCAAATTTGATTTGAAAATCATTTGGAAAATGAATTTGAAAAAAAATTGGAAAAAGGATTTCTTTTTCTCTCTCCGCTCTCGGGCCGGCTTTCTTCACGGTCCAGCGAGCGCGGCCCGTTCTTTTCTCTCTCCCGGCCGGCCTTCTCATCCTGGGCCGAGCCCGCGTCAGCAGCCGCGGCCCACTAAGCCAGCCGCCGCCCGTTTTTCTTCTGGGTCGCCGACATGTGGGTCCCGCCTGTCAGCATCTCCTTCTACCTTCCTTTCTTCTTCCTCCGGCTCCGCACCGCCTTCCCTCTCTTCCCCGATCCGACTCGATCTTCCAATCCCTCTCTTTCCTTCTATAGCGGTGCTATCGGGGTATAAAAACGGAGCCCCCACACTATTCCGCCCCGTCCTAACCCTTTTGGAGCAGCCAAAACCGCCTAGGGTCGCCACCGTGAGCACCACCGCCTCCACCGTCCGCCACCGCAAGCGCGCCGCCGTCTTCGTCCATCCCTTGCCCTCGTTCTTGTCCGGGGTGAGTTCGCCGTGCTCCAAGCTATCTTCCGGTGTATCCCTTTCGTCGAATGGTGCCCGGAGTAGTGTTTTCACATGTTCCGACGATGGCGCCGCCGTGGGAAGCTCGCCGGCGGCCGGAGTCCGGCCGGAGCGCCGCCGGATTTTCCCAGATCCAATCTGGACCGTCCGATTCGAATCCAACGGGTGTAATTAGAAGATACCGTTTCGGCTGTCATTTTTGTTAAAGAGCCCCTGATGTTTTCACAATTATAACCCGCGGTCCAAAGCGTAATCTGGAAAATACGTTTTTATTAAATGAAAACGTAATTCGTTCCGGAAAAAGAAAAATACGCTTTCTGATATTTACAGTTTTGCCACTCAATTTGTTTTAGTCGTAGAATCTTCGTTTTAACTCCGATTTGATCCATTCAAATTGCGTTAGATTTATATTTGCGAGCTCTATGTAATGATACAACTGTACAGTAGGTTTGGATTAATTTATTTTCGAGTTTTAATTAAAGTATTTATTTTTCTATAGGAAATCTTTGGAAATTCATAACTTTGTCGTTTTAGCTCCGTTTTTCGTGATTTTCGCGTCTGTGTGATCCTAGCGAGTTGTAGATTCGTTTTAAAGACTTTTTATCTTATTTTCTTACTGTTGGTGTATTATTCTAATTATAGCCTTGTTTGTTTATGCATGATTGCCTCTGGATGTGTGTTGTTGATATTGGTTGATCGAGTATAGACGGTGAGCAATTCGTTGGAGATCAAGAGCCTTACTACGAGCAAGATCTTCAGGACCAGTTTGAGCAAGGCAAGTATAGCATGGGATTATCCTTGTTGTCCTATTCACCTTATGCAATTAATATCATTATGCATTTATTCCTTGTTAAGGATGACTTAGCGATTGATCCTATACCTTGGTACCTATTGTGATGCATGGAGTAGTATGGCTAGTGCTTAAACATGGACTATGATCATGTAAATTGATTAGAGGAATATGCAATAAACATTAAAAGATAATTTTGATTAATGTTTAAAGAGGATTAGAGCATGTGGGTTACTTTTGATGCTCTAATTGCTCTCCATAAGGACTCATCTATAAGCGACAATCCGGGATTTACAGTACAACTGTGGGGGCTATATGGCTCTGGCTTTAGTCATATAGAAGGACCTTTTCTAGCTTGTTAGAGGTAACCTTTTTGGCGTAAGAATGGCTTGACGAATCGGGTATAGTGCGGCCTCTGTCCTTATGTGTATAGGCTACGGGTTATTGTGCCATTTGAAAGGGGGGCTCTACATCTGTTTGCCGAGTGAATCTAATGGCCCTAACTTGTTAGACGAACCTTCGAAAGACTTCATAGTGTTTACCCTGCCTGCTCACCTTGATAGTGTTTTGGGAGTAATTAACCCGGGCATTTGGGTAACACGACTCACAGTGAAAGTGTACAACCTCTGCAGAGTGTAAAACTGTTATAACAGCCGTGCTCACGGTCACGAGTGGCCTTGGACCCTTATGGAATAGTTGAATAATTGTTTATGGTTATGTTTTTGCTATTCATTAATCATTTCACATGGATCATATGTTTATTGTTTACATTGAGACCTTTTGATGCTATTGATATGCTAAAATCATGTTAACTAAAAGCTACATGCTGATAAATCAATGATTATATCCTTTTGAGCCTCATGAACCCCATGTTACACTTGTTGAGTACGAGATGTACTTACGCTTGTTTATTTTTCTTATTTGGATAAAATCCCGGATGGGTAACAGATGGAGGTAATAGTGACTACTACGCCTACTTCCCTGAGGATTACTAGTCTTGCTGTCAACCAGTCAATGTACCTGTGACTGGAGCTACCACGAGAGATTTTTATTTATACTTCCGCTACATTTGTGTTAAGACTAAGTGTTTAAATATCGTGATGTAATGACATTTGCCATGATACTTCTGTTATAATTTGTGATCTTATGTGTGATTGATCTCTGGGCGCACATAAGGGTAAGCATTCCATTTGGTCGATAAATGGGTGTGACAGTTAGAATTTCTATCAAGCATTTTTAAGCACTAAAGTAGATGGACTTGCTTATTTATTTGGTTCCTTTTAATCACAAAAGTGAGGCATATACGGTCCGCTTCGTCATTTCATGTGCAATTTAAATTTAAAAACCCAAGAAGCTTGTTACGAATATTTCTTAGGTCCTAATCCGGGTGCTAAGTGAGTTCGTAACACCAGAGGTGTTACAATAAGGATATCATGCGCTTCAGCTCTTTTTTCTGGTAACTCTCAGTCGTCAACTCTGTTGACTTGATGTAGTGAACAGTTATGGTTTGATGTGTGAACTCGTGTACCGTTTGATGTGGTGAAACTCTATTAGTGGCTTGCTGCTGATGTGTGAACTATAATTTGTTGTATTTGATTGCCATGCTGAATAATTATGTAGACATTCATTGAATAATTATGTCGTCAATCTGTGCAGTAGTGACGATCTCAATTTTTTTTCTGATTAAATGATTGTTGAGCATGTGATATGGACAGGTCACGTGATCAAGTAAAAATGCGACACGTGGACGAACCCGTGCATGGCATGTGAAATAGCCAGGGCACGACACGTGTGCCAATAAAAATCCGAGATGTGGAAGGAAGTCGCCAAACCACATGGCCGAATCAAAAAACAAAACATGGACGGACAACACCGCGACACGTAGTCAAATAAGAAAGGGCGACATAGACCAATAAAAATACGACACATGACCCAATGAAGAAGTGACATCTACTCCAACCGCAACACACGACACGTGTGCCAATAGAAAACTGACATGAGGAACAATAGGGACCTAACACGTGGTCCAGTAAGAACCTAAAACGTGTAAGAATCAGAGATGGCCATGTTATCCAATAACAAGGTGACACGTGACCCGAACCATCTCCAATGCAACCGGCTATAGCATGTACACGTGGAAAGCATCTCTAACGGAAGCACCCGCCAGCGTGGTTGCCCCTGCCACGTATGCCAAAACAGTTCTACGACGGTCAATTTTCCGTCACAGATCAAGCCACTTCTATGACGAATTTCTAGATTCGTCACAGAAGTTCAAGTATGATGCGCTTTCTATGATGAGCCGTTTTTTTGTCATAAATTCGTCATAAAACTAAAATTATGACGAATTTGACTTCTTCAGTGACGAAAGCTATTCATCGTGAAAGTGCAAATTCCTAGTAGTGGATGGACCAAGTATGGCTAGCAATTGGCATGGCAACGAGTTGAGCACATGCAAGATGGTGATGAAGAAGGCATTGACCAAAGTCAAGACTGGGGTTGGACCAAGTCAAGGCAAGGCGTCGCGAGCACTTTGTGGATTGATGGGTAGATGACATGGAAGACATGCATTAACATCGAATGGTTGCGTACCAGCTACACAACCTTGGAGGGCACACCATTCAAAATTTCTTTGTCCTACTATGGTGCACTGGGTCCAATGTGAGTAGGGTGGCTTAGCCATTCTTCATAATTGGAAAAACGGTCACCATGGAAGTATGTGCCACTCAACAAAAGAAAGATAATGGAGAGTTAGCCAAAATAAGCACTGAAGACTTTTCGAGAGATCCCCAAATCACCGATATGACTATTGAAATCATGAGCATCAACATGTAGGTTCTAGATCCAAGTGCTAGTATTGGGGCTCTTAGCTATTGTTCTTGAGAAATGCCCGACCCATTCCCTCAAAACCATAGGTGAAGTGATTTTCAAGTTTGAGCCACAAAACTTGGAGAAGGATCTTGAGGTGGCATGTGGAGTCATTAGAGAGCTCGCGTCGAGGCAAAGCAACTTCATGAAGGGCATGTGGTCATCTGATGCATGTAAGATCAACTTGGACCATTTTATCCCTGATGACTTTGTGGTTGATGTCTAAACCTAGACGTAATCTTAAAATATGTAATAGCCCTCTACAAATAAGAGGGAGTGCTTCCCAAGATAGTTAATCTTTCACCACTTGTTTATTTCTTAGGGTTAGCCAAGAGCTCTAAACATTAGAGGACTTAGGCTAGAGAGGTGTGATTCCCTATTAGGCTAGTTTTTCACCAAAGTGGGAGGATGTAGGGAGGTCAGATAATCTTATCTCCTGTGTCCCCTCCTTTTGAATCCTTTAGCTTTTCATTTTTGTGAATTTTTGACACCTTTTATTGGTGATTTTCGGAGAAGCGATTGATCTGAATTCTTGGAAGGTTTTGAGGTATGTCTTGGAGACTTTAGACATGGGTACATGATGAGATTAATCCTAGCACCAAACTCCCCATTACCGCCTTCCAAAATCCTTCCTTTTCTTCTTCAAAATCCTTTCTTTGGTGAAAAAATTCATGATTCCTTTGGGTTGGGTGATTTTAGTTATTCGTTATGTTTAATCTTGATGCTATGAAGTCTTGGTAACATATTTTGGTTGTCTTTAAATAGATTTCCCACAAGCACCTCCAATTTCTTATTTTGTGCTTTCTTGAGAAAACCCTAAATTGAGAGGGGAATTGTTCAATTCATGGTGAATCTCTAATACTATTGGAAAGATTATGTGGGACTACGTTCACAATGAGTTATTCAAGGTGTATACCAAGTTTTCATATTTTTTGGAACTCATTTGGATCGATTTAGATTTTTTCTTAGAGGGAAACTCATTGTTTTCTAGGTAATCCAGCCAAGTTGGTTTCTAAATCTGGCAAGGCCGGTTTTTGGCGACTTGGTTGGATTGAAAAGATTTTTATTAGAGTTGTTTTCTATTATTGGAGTTGTGAAGCCCTCGATAAAAAACATGAGTTTAGATCTTTTTATTGGGTTCTTGGTATTTTCTTCCGAAGTCATTTTTGGAAACTAGCTAGGCCGATTTTCAAGGTGTGAAACTTAGTTTTGCCTATATGTTTTTCTCTAAACGCTTCCTTATTTTTTTTGGCCTAGTTACTAGGATTTGTAGGTTCTTCGGTTGCCTAATAATATAGTCCGCTTTGTTATTATTATTCTTTAGAAAAGAAAATTTTTCAGCTCTCATTCTCCCTCTTGTTAGGGGCGGATCCAGCACCAGGCGCGGGGTGGGCTCGAGCCCCAACACTACCGCTGCTTGGACCATGAAGCCCCTCCTGAGCCTCCTACTACAAATTTACACCTATTCAAGCTTGGAAGGAGAGGCTAAAGGATGAAAGATTATGAGATAAGCCTCTTCTGGCTACTTTTCTAGATCCGCCACGGCCTCTTGTCATGGTTTTGGTTCTTCACTCTAGTTGTGGAGGTATTTTTTTTAAAAAAAAGATCAAAATAATGATTTGTTAAATCTATATCTATACCTAATATTTTTTTCCTCTAAATTTTCATCCATCGTCACACTCTCCTCACGTCAATGTGTCACTTCAACCTCCAGAGCATAAGAGTCCTAGCCAGTGTTACAAAGAGTAGTGTATGTGATGAATTGTATTGTCTTGTCTATGTCCCGAATTCACGAACTATACTTATGCAAGTTAGAATAGTCACGTCTAACCATAAGACGGTCTGAGTCTATTAGAACCAATGATGCAAAATGCAATTTTTTTTGCAGCCCTACGGCATGCTGGCTAGTTAATCAATATCTTAATTGTTACTACATGGTTATTTTTTTTGGAGCTATTTCATTTCCAATATTACCAGACTATTTCTTTTGCGATAATAATGTATCTTTTACTTTATATACTTTTTCTAAAGAAAAAAAGTGAAAATGAAAGTGCACACCGGCACCTTTCTGCCACGCGTTCCGACCATGCATTCTGTAGGCATCACGTGCATCTCGTGGCGTGGTTTACGCACGTCACTGTCGATCGGTCTGGTGCGATAGCCAGGCAGTGTCTCTGATGTGCCGGTGACGACGGACGATCCAGACGCAAATGGTGTCAAACAGTAGCGGCGGTGCAGGATTCTGATCCGCCCAAGAACATCTTTAGAGTGCCAAAATACAGTGCATTCTAACGTCCAGGCGTCCAGCTCAATCGCCAGCCAGCCGGCTAATGGCGTCCGTGCAGAGCGTTTGCATGAGCGGGGAAGGAGAGACGAGCTACGCCAAGAACTCCGCTATTCAGGTTGCCCCCCCCTCATGCCCTCCTCTTCCTCTTCCATCACGTTCACGCGGTCTCAGATCATTTGGGACGTGGCCATCTGGCCCTAGATCAGATCAGATCGATGATGTTCGATGTAACTTGTAAACCATAGCCCCCATAACCAATTTGCTTGCACTGTACTTGTGTGAGCTCAGAGTGGCGTGCGCCGTGCAGAGCAGAGTGAAGCCTCTGGTCGAGGAGGCCATCTCGAACCTGTGCGGAGAGGCGGTCCCCGGCTGCCTCCGGGTAGCAGACCTGGGGTGCTCGTCGGGGCCGAACGCGCTGGCGCTGGCGTCGGCCGCCGTTGGCGCCGTGCTGCGCCAGCCGCACTGGGCGGAGCGGTGCCGGGAGATCTGCGTGTACCTCAACGACCTCCCGGAGAACGACTTCAACACCGTGTTCAAGGACTTGCCGTCGTCCCTGCGGGGGCACGGGGGAGTGGACAGGGACAGCGGCCCGCTCGTCATGGTGTTCGGTGCCCCGGGGTCGTTCTACGGCCGGCTCTTCCCCGCCAAGACGCTGCACTTGGTCTGCTCCTCCTTCAGCCTCCACTGGCTCTCCTAGGTTAATTTGCATTGCCGCCCGGCCGAGAAACCGTCGCATGCCAATCAGTCAATGTCAGTCTAACACCATGCGGAAATCAGTAGTGTTTGTTTACTAGGAGTATGAAATTTGGCAGGTTCCGCAAGAACTGGTGGACGGAGTGCTGATAAACAAGGGCAGCGTGTCGGCGGGGAGAACGAGCACGCCGGCCGTCACCGCAGCCTACGCCCGGCAATTCGAGCAGGATTTCAAGCGCTTTCTGGCGTCACGGGCCGAAGAGATGGTGCCGGGCGGATGGATGGTGCTCTCCCTCTGCGGTAGACCTGCAAAGGATTTCTCCAGTCAAGACCGGTACCCGGAGTTCATCGCCGAGATCCTACAAGACTTGGCATCCCAGGTAGCTGGCTCGCTACAAAAGTATGCATGGTGATGGCAATTTGACTGCCTCGCTAACGGCAGATTGGCGTGGCGCGCGTGCGTGCAGGCCTGCAGGGGGTGATCGAAGCGGCGGAGGTGGACTCGTTCAACGAGCCGTTCTACAGCCCCTGCCACGAGGAGCTCCGCGGCGCCGTGGAGCAGGAGGGCTCCTTCGAGATCGTCGACCTGGAGAGCCACGATTTCCTGGAGAGAGGGCCCCGGGGCGACGCCGAGAAGAGCAAGGCTATGGCGAGGTTCCTGCGCGTGCTGGACGAGTGGCTGCTCGTCCGGCACTTCCGGGTCGACGGCATCGGTGACGCGTACGCCAGGGCGGCGGAGGAGCGGTACATGGGCCCGGCCGCGGAGGAGGACATGACGGGCATCGTCCTGATCCTCTCCCTCCGGAGGAGAAAATAGAATGCAAGTGCGACGCTATTGACAATCCTAGCAGTCACTACTGCACAGATCAGATCATCAAATCAAAGTAAAGCATGCCCTTTTTTGTTTTGCTTAATTCCGCGTGCGTACTTGTTATGCTTGTGGAAAGAATAAAGAAATTCCATAGGTATATTAGGCCGGTCTAGTTTTATATCACTGTTTTTAAGGCGAATGTATTAAAAACTGTGTAGACAAGTTTTATGTTCACAAGAGCAAATATAATAAGACCACCTAGGTGGATGAGAGAAACAAGAAGAGGGACGTGAGCGGGTGCTTGACTCATCGCCCGACTGTGCGCGTCATACGAGAGAAAAAAGGCTGCTCCTAGCCCACTGCGACCGGTAAGTTGGCGTTGTTGTTCCTAGCCCGCTGCCACCGGTAAATTGGCATTTTACTGCATCTCGGAGAAACCTATTTGCTGCGTGTGTGCTACATTAATGGCTCTACATGTACCTAAACCATGCAGATATAGCCACAAAATTATACTAGTGAAGGCTTTTACAGACGTGGCCCTACTCCCTCCGTTCCAGAAAGACCGTCGTTCTAAGATTTGAAAAAAGTCCCAAAAAGACCGTCGTTTCAGGGTCATATACTCCCTCCAGCCCACAGAGACCGTCACTGTAGGACCAGGCACATCTACCAAGACGAGAAGAGATGGTAAATTACAATATTGCCTCTGTAAAAATCCAACTGTATCCAATCTAGTCTGCCTCTTGAATCTTCTCCGTGCTGAACTATATTGGGTGCAGTTCGATTTTTACAAGGGTAATATTGTAATTTATCATCTTTTCTCGGTAGATGTGTCTAGTCATGTAACGACGATCTCTGTGGGACGAATGGAGCAGTAGGGAGTAGTATTTAGCTTGTTGTTGAGTGCGTTACAATACTACATGAACTTATTTTATCTATAAAACTTTAATAAAACCTCCATTGACATTTTTTTTCGAAAGGACGGCAAAAGTTTGCCGCGATTTCTATTAGACGAAGAAAAGAAAAAGAAGGCAAGTGCCCCGTCCAGTTCTTTGAATGGAAACTGGGCAAAAACCATACAACTGAGGAGAGCCCCGCTCATCCTACACAACTTGATACAACAATTCATCACTAACTTGTCGAATCGACCCCAGCTAAACAACTATCTCAACTCACGCCGCCACTTGCGGCTGGTCGACGTCCACTCAACTCGACTCTACTAGAACAAACTGTCCACCACTGGCACCACCCACGCAACACAACAGCGAAAAACGACGCACTAGCCCCGCCACGAGCCGTCCCGGCCGAGACAAATTCCACAACGACGCCTTCAAAAAGGTAACGACGTCCAAGCGCCGCCGTCGCTCGTCCAAGGCCGGACTGGGTTTTCACCCGTGGAGAGTGCTGTGGACGCGACGCCCTCAACGGGGGGAACGGCACCCGCAGGTGTCGCCGTCACCAGGCCTTCGCCCAAAGAAACCACAGCACAGTCGTCGGTCAAGATGCCGGGTCCCTGCCAGGCACCAAAGACGTCGCCGCCAGACCACCGGCCGAGGCCACTCCGAGGGGGTCGACGCGCCGGCCACGCAAGCAGCCGCAAAGCTGCGCCAGTACCCCCGCCGACCGGACCACATGCCGAAGAACCAGCCTTCCGCCGCCGTGTACGTCCACCTTGGGCACCGTCCCATGCCCTGAAGATCCCGGATCTGGGGCAAGGCCCCAGACCAGCACCCCCGAAGACGCCGAGGCCTCCGTCCTCGCTGCGACCGCCCCGCGCCGACAGCCAGGATCATGTGGGGAAGAACGGCAAAGACGGGCCGCCCCCCAACGCCGGCATGAAACCCAACCACCGCCACAAAATGGCCACCATCGAGAAGAAGGAGAGGGCGAGCAGAGAGGGAGGGAACCCCGCCGCTGCCCCCTGCGCCCGCACGGGCACACGCGTCGGCAAGCCCCAACAGGGAAGTGTGGCTTCCACCGGCCCCGGCAATGCCGGCAGCACCACCACGGCACCGCAGGCCTGCCACCGCCACGGCCGGCCACGCCACCACGGCATCGCCGAAGGAACCACACCGCCACCGTTGGATTGCCGCCCAGACGCCGAAGACGCCGCCCAGCCGAACCACCAAGCAACCGATCCACCTCCTTGACAAAAAACGCCGCCGGTGCCCAGCCGAACACCAGCGCCGGTAGTCACTACCACCGCAGGAGCACCAAATCCGGCCCACCAGATCCGGTAGCCGGAGCCGCCACCGCCGCCGCTGTTGCGCCCGCTGTAGACGCCGGCGAGGACCAAGACGGCGAGCAGCAGCCACCATCCCGCGCCCACTCCACCTCCGAGCGCAGCAGCAAGCTGCCGCGCCCCCTCCGCCACCTCTGCGCAGCCGAGCACCACCATGGCAGCCAACTCCGCCCCGCCCGGCCACGAGGCCCACCAGCGTAGATCCGGCATGGGAGCTGCCGGATCCACCCTCCACGGCGTCGGATCTGCCACCTCCGGCGAGGATGGGGTCGTCTCAGCCGCCGCCGTTGCTCGCAGCTGCTGGCGCCATCGCCTCGCGCCCACCAAACGGACGGGGAGGGGACGAAGAGCCCCGCCGCCACCGTCATTGCGACTTCACGGCGAACTGCCGGAGGGCTCGGGCGGCGGCGAGGATGAGGGCCGCGAGAGGGAGGTGTGCGGCGGCGCAGGCTTGGTCCGCCCGTGTCGCCCTTGGCGAGCGACGCGGGCGTCTGGGGCGATGGGATCTACTTACCTCCATTGACATTGATCTTAAAAAAATAAACATTCAAACAAAACCCACTTGTGGCTCTCCAGCTCTCCGGTCTTCTGCTACCAAGCAAAAGCCGACGTCCTGGCCCTTTGCCTCTTTCCCGGTCCGCTCAAACACGCGAAGCTGACGACTCGGACGGACACCCTTCTTGCCGGGCTGTCTGCAGTCCACCTCCTACCCGGACTCGGAACCCAGCACACGTCTATAAATCCAGAGACCCGCCCCCGCCTTATTCTTTCTTCCTCATCAATCAAGTCGGTGGAATCCAAGCCCTAGGCCGTTCGTACTCGAGCCCAACCAACTTAACCAAGGCCGCCGCACGCCCAAACATCTCTCGCCAAATAAAACCCACCCCCGTTCAAACCCACGCCTCCGTTCCGAGCTCCCAACGCCTGCGCCGCGCCGAGTCTCTCTCATGGCTTCCGCAGCGGGCGCGGATCCGACAGCGCTGGGTCTGGGGCTACGCAGCGGGAGCGGGGCGTGGGGCGGAGGAGGTGGACGAGCCGCGGCGCCGGCGATGAACGGCGCGCATGAGCCCGGGGTGGACGTGGACCTCACCAGGCACCCGTCCGGCTTCGTCCCCACCCTCCAGTGAGTCCCGAGCCCCCGACGCAGATTGCGCTGACGCGTGCGAGCTTTCATTGGGGATGGTGAAAACTTGGACGTGAGGGCATGAATTGGGTGGGACGTTTCGTGGACGATGGGGATTGGGGACGGGGTACGTGGTAATTTGGATGCGACCAGCCGACCAATTGCACCGGCTATTGGTTTGATCTGTTACGGTTTGCGCACCGGGAGGGCTTGAGGGTTGGCGTCTGTGTGGATTGGAATCAATTCGGGAGCGTTGCGCGTTGCGTCGGGGTTGATTCGCGTCTGATCCTGTCAGGGTTGTGAAAGGATTCGAAGTCTCGTGTTCCTTGCTCGAACATCTGAACCGATTGCAACTGAACGTTCTGCGCTGAATTTAGCCACCTCTTTACAAAGGTTCTAGTCAACTAGTACGAAATAGCAGTCCTTATCTCCGTGGGGTAGGGGAATTATGCATGACCGTACCTGATTGATCCTTAGCATGACATGAGGAGATTAAAGTGTGTTGAACTTGCATCAAAAGGAACTAGCATGCCATCATTGTTGATCTGGCTGTAAAAGAGTTGCTGTTTTTCCTTTCGAGGTAAAGAGTTGCTGTTGCTTTGTGATGGTTTTTTTTCTTGATTTAATTTCAAAAAAAAAGGGTTGATAGGTGATTGCTTCTTTAATTTGCTGCCTAGATTGAAATAATGGAGTCCTAACCAGCCTCCTGTTTGATGTGTCAGGAACATCGTATCAACAGTCAATTTGGACTGCCAGTTGGATCTGCAACAAATAGCCAACAGCGCTCGTAACGCAGAGTACAACCCAAAGGTACCATCAGTGCCGCTACTGCCTTTTCATTTACCATGGAACTATATATCACATTCGTTTATCAACTGCAGTACGTCTCACCGTAACCTTGATACTTGACAGCGTTTTGCTGCGGTTATCATGAGGATAAGGGATCCGAAGACAACAGCATTGGTATTTGCTTCAGGGAAGATGGTTTGCACTGGAGCAAAGACTGAAGACCATTCAAAGCTTGCTGCGAGGAAGGTAAAATCTTGTCATATTGTTTCGCCATGCAGGGATAAACTGTTGATGGATGCCAATTTTGGCTGTTTGCTGAATTTTTCCGTGTGACTAATATGTATATATATCGCGTTTATTAATGCTATATCCTCCATTGCAGTTTGCGCGCATTGTCCAAAAGCTCGGTTTCCCAGCTCAGTTCAAGGTAATGCTTTTGTCACTTTGATTCGTTCGTTCAGAAAGAAAAAAAGATACTTGATCTCTCACCTTGAGTCCTTGATTCAACGGGTTCTGGTGACATGCAGGATTTCAAGATCCAGAATCTAGTTGGGTCATGTGACGTCAAATTTCCTATTCGTCTGGAGGGCCTCGCTTTGGCAAGTGGCACATTTGCCAATGTAAGTTCATAACTCAATTCCTCGACTCTTTCTTCAGATCAAAACTTGTGTGCCTTGTCGTTGTTGATCCTCATTGTGACCTGAAGAACTTATTAACCTGTAGCTCTCCTGATGTTTGACAGTATGAGCCAGAGATCTTCCCTGGACTGGTCTACCGTATGGTGGAGCCCAAGATCGTGATCCTCGTCTTCGTCTCTGGAAAGATCGTCCTCACTGGAGCCAAGGTGCGGGAAGAGATATACACCGCCTTCGAGAACATATACCCGATGCTCGTGCAGTTCAGGAAACGGCTACAGGTAAAGCGTCCCACATCGCTTCTTGTTGGCATTCCAGTCCTTTTTCCCCTCTTTATATATATCTGACCCGAATTTCTACTGTGTGCCACCAGATAGGACGCGGTCCGTCTGGGAAAGGGCGCGAACACCTTTGATTGGCATATGCTTGATGCTTCAACCACTGTACAAGTGAACATAACACGACCTGGGTGCCAAACCCCAGAACTCTGGGCACGGACTGTTGGCACCAGTTTTTCTAATACTTAGTTTTTATTTTTGGACTTCTAGTAAATTGGGAGATATAGAATGAGAGGAATTTACACACTTTTCAACGAAAAGAGTTGTCGACTCGTTCAAAAGATTAAAGAAGAGGCGAGTGACGATTGGCTGGTGTAAAGTTTTTTACCTTGATTATGGGCGTTCAATTTCCTTTCCTGTGTGTACAGCTTATTTTGCGTATCGGCTTTGTCGGTCTCTTAGGGCCATCTGTTTGTAACTTTCTTCTATCTATGTTTAGTTCTCAATAGAATGCAAAATGCTAATTACTTTGGAAAGATGAAATGCAAAATGCCAAAATTTTCATGGGTATGTTTAGTTTCATCCAAAATGCTAAATTTTTCATGGGGTGGGTGAGGGCTTTTTGACTTTCTTTTTTTTTTTTTGCCTCTTGAGGCCAAAATCCAAAATGGAGAATAGATACTTTTTTGTCAAAAATTTTGCATGGTGTTTAGTTTCATTCTGCAAAAATGATGAGCCAAAACCTAAAATTTTTTGGATGAAATGAGAAACTAAACACACCCTATATTAGAAAATGGTGCACAATCACGTGTCTGTTCATTCAGAAAAACAAATGAACGAGGCAACTGAACTGAGAAAGAGCATGTAAACAATCTGAGCTTCACTCTTCAAAAAGGGAATCATGTAAAAGGTGTGATGTATCATGATGATTTACTTGCGAAGAATGCACCTTGATTCCTTGAATCATGTTGGTACTTGGTAGACCCAAATATGCTCCGCTAAAGCTCAGATGGGCTCTGTAAGACTGTTGTTAGATTTTATTTTGAGATTTGAGAGGAACCGACTCTTGGGAACGGAAACGTTTTCTCCAACGTTTTCTTGTGGGATCAAGCGAGCAGCCCAGAAACAACCAACGGACGGACGGCCTGCCATGCCGACACCACTGCGCAACCAACCAGGCCAGGCCTTTTCCGCCGAGCTGCGCGAGCCGTGAAAGCCCATCGTGCTTCACTCACGAACCGCTGCAAGCCTGCAAACATCGCCTCGTGCTCGTGTGCTGTGGTGCCGCCACCGGGCCACCCCCAAGCCCCAATCCAATCCCACGGCCGGCGAGCAGCGAGCTCCAACCCCCACCCACTCCTTCCCGCGGTTCGATACGGAGGGGCTGGCGAGGACAGGAGGAGGAGGAGGAGGAGGAGAGACTCCTCCCCCACACCCCCAACAACAACCCCCCACCCCCCCAATTAGCGGCCGCCGTCAGGGGCGGGACTGGTGCTCCCTCCTTGGATCCCTGGTGCGTTCCATTCCATCCCCTCCTCAGCTTTCGTCTCGGGCCGGGTGCGTCAAGCTTACAGTTCCCGATGATTGCGCGGCGCTGATCTTGTGACCGCATTGTGACATTCGTATCCGGCTGTGATTATATCGCCCACCTCTCGTCATCATGCGGTTCACCAGTAGTTGTGCTGATTGATGGATGGCTTTGGCTTAGCTTTGTTGTGGGCTCCGTGGTGGCTCGGCGCGTAACAACTGTTTTGTGTGCCTGTGCTAGTAATTGACCCTGAATTTTTACAACCAAATCAGTTTTTTTTTTTCGCGTCCGTGCCTAAGTGTATTTCATTAAGAGCCTGTTTGGATCCCATGAATTGAAACCAAAATCTAGAAAGTGTTTCTCATTTTATTATTAGATTATTTTCCAATTCCTCTCGGTTCATGGGAACCAAACAGGGCCTAAGAGGAATAGAAAGTTACAATGTATGGTCTTAGTCAGTGGCGGAGGACGGAAAGAAATTAAGATAGGGCGGAATCGATAATAAAGATAGATAGCAAAATAACATCTCTCGTTAAAATGCTTTATACTCAAGACGTTGTGACCCTCAAGCACAAATATATAAAAATTCAGCAACCAAATTTACTAACTTTGTGAGCACTTCGAACCAAATTACAACAAATTGATTATTTGAAGACAGTAAACAACTAAAAAGAAGAGTTTCAGGTTTGAGGCCTTGTGGCCGTGATACAGGAAGGAGCACGAAGTGCAGTAACCGTGCCAATCTAAGACAACCTGTTGCAACCTTGCTGGAGGAGCGGGAAGGAGCAGAAAGTGCCCGAACTAGAAAGTGCTGGACTATTGGCCTGTCGCCATTAACGCTTGATGCCTCCTTGATGGCCGCCGGTGCCCTCACGAGTCACGACCTCACCAGTCACCACATCGTCCGACGCCGTTGCCTCACGCTTTCGAGATGGAGAAGACAAAAGGGCGAGATCACGAATCGTCAGACTACAAGATTGAGGCCGGCAGCACCGCAGCAGGCCAATAACATCCTAAACTAATGAAAGCCCAGCGCACAGCCCAAGTAACGTTTCGTCTAATCGCTAAAAAAACTAACGTATGAACTGCTCATCTTCTACCTGCGGCTGCGTTCGTATTGAGACTCAGACGTTCGAACTTCCAAACCGCGCCATGGCTACTAGCAGCAGGAAGCGCTTAGGGGTAGGGATCCACGGTGGAGTGCCCTACCTCGCCCTACCGGGTCCTCCGCCCCTGGTCTTAGTAAGCCTAGGCTTACCAAGATCAATGCAATCCTTGCAAGACTAATCTCACAAGGATCAGCCAGAGTTCACAACTAAGTAATTGCATACAAACAATCCGCAACCGGACGACTATTAGCACTAAAAAGAAGCAGCCATCATAATGACACAATCAGCAGCTAAAGGAGACACCTCTAAGCAACCAAAACCTCCATGTAGCAATACAGCCATTTGAAGAAAACACATCTCCCTCTTTTTCCATTAGAGGTCCAAGACCAAGAGGTGGTGGTGGTGGTGGAGGTGGAGGGAGAAGTGCAGCAGCTGCACCATCAACCACTAAGAATCCGGGAGGCATTTTCTTATCCACACTAGTGGATCCATCAACCACAAGAGAGGCTCTGTCCATGGCAGTCGGTAACGGCGGGAAGGTGGACAACATTAGCGAGGGCTGAGAGGCTGAGAGCATCTCATCAACGAC
The DNA here is from genome assembly GCA_038087645.1 of Saccharum hybrid cultivar R570. NCBI lineage: Eukaryota > Viridiplantae > Streptophyta > Magnoliopsida > Poales > Poaceae > Saccharum > Saccharum hybrid cultivar. Next base: position 27,380,822 of record JAQSUU010000015.1, on the reverse strand, counting down.
ACCACGAACGACAATTGAGGGAGGGGCACGAAGTTGGCAATCAGAAGTGCCTTTAGAGGCAAGGCATGGAGCAACGACCAAAGGCGCCTCGGTCGCCACCTCAAAGCTGGGCAACAACGACATAAGATCATCATAAAGCACTTGTTCATCATCTGAGAGATTTCTCACCTCCTGTGCCAAGTCAAGATGAAACATCACCTCCACTGTTGGTTTACTCACCATACAGGGGCAGAAGGCTATCGGATTCGTTCAAGGTGTATTTCTATGGGAACTTGCAGGTTATGTACAACGGGACTACTGGAGTGTGCCAAGGTGAAGCACATTTTGTTTCTACATTGGGCCTTTGTAGGAAAATAATAGCTAAACGATTTGTTCAAACATAGTTCGTGTGGAAACATGCTTTGCCATCCAATATTTCTGCTTGGTTAGTTCGTTATTTTAGTTCACCTGCTAACTGTATTGTGAGCAAATTTATCATATTTGGTGCAATGTTTATCTCCTACTGCTAGTCATATGGAGTAGGGGCCTGACCAACCCGGCTTAACCTGCCAGTGCATCGGGTCAAGTTTGGGTCATGGTTTTCAACCCATGACCTGACCCAAAGTCGGAAAATCCAAAAAAAAAAAAAGAGAAATAGCCCGACGCGACCTGCCAGTGCGTTGGGTCAAGCTCGGTCCAAAGATTTTGACCCAACATTTTTTTCTCGCCACAACCCGAAACCGACCCATTCCGACATTTGATCAGGTGTAGGGCTAATCACTAGCTAACCGCTTCTTTTCTGTCACTTTGCCAATGATTCGCTGAACATTTTATTGTGTACAGCTACACTTGATAATTCATAGAAATGTATAATATCGAATTATCGATCACAAATAACTCGAATTATACTACTATTCATAAAGGTTGTAATTTTTGTTTCGGTGGTGTTAATTTCGTAATACCTTGCCATTGTGAAAGTTCTGCCTCTTTTTATTTGTTTCTTTTCCTGTTGTAATGAAAATTGTTTTGTTATTGACAAAGTGGGCTTTGATGAGTTTTGATAAATATGATGGATTTCTTAGAAACTCTTTTCTTCTTAATTGAAAGGCAGAGTTCCTGCCATTGCGTTAATAAAAATATAAATATGATGGATTTCATAGTTTTGTTTTGTTTTGTTTTTCTCAAACACACATGAGAGCTACATGCCATTATATTGAAGGTAGAAATGGTCTGTGTGCGCCTGTTACAAATCACAGCTGCCTAGGCCTAGTACTACTGCCGTAAAGCCCCCAACTCGTGTGCTCTAGCCAGCACCCAAAGGCCAAAGCCGATCTTGCTTGGTCACTTCTCTCTAATCTTTCTCTGTCAAAGATGCAGCAGTTACAGTGCTTCCTCACCGTCCAAGTAACATACAGCAACATTTGACCCAAATATCATGGTATTGATGCTCTCTGCAGTAGCTATGTAAGCTCTTTGTATACTCCATGCATGTTTACTGCTGGGGCAAGCATATGCCACCCAATATATGCTGGTAACCTGGAAGGGTTCTCGGATTTTCAGAAAAGGATTGTGGAGAACTAACTAAACCAAGTTAATACTTCAATCGATTTTGTCGTGCGGAACCAATTGTCCAACTAAGTTTTATTCACTCCTTTAGATGGGTGGTGAAGTACTCAAGTATACCTAGTGTTGGAATGCTGTTTCTCCTTAGTCTAACAAGCGTATGAGTTTGAGTAAATGATTTATCCATTCCATGGTTTTGTTTTCTGACACTTGAGTTCATGTCTTGTTCTGGTGTTTTTCAGCTTTCACTCAGTACATCTCAATACAACAATAACATAGCCTTTTGTCCCAAGCAAATTGGGGTAGGCTAGAGATGAAACCTAAAAGAGACGATAAACAGGAAGACACATAAAGGGACAAAAATGGCACAAGACATAAAGAGGTCACGGTTCAGGCACGTTGATTGCCAGTCTCCAAGCGCTCCTGTCCATAGCTAAATCCTTAGAGATATTCCACTCCTTAAGGTCTCTCTTAACGGACTCGTCCCAAGTTAGTTTAGGTCGACCTCTACCGCTCTTTACATTATCGGCCCGCTTTAGAACCACACTACGCACCGGCGCTTCAGGAGGCATCCGTTGAACATGTCCAAACCATCTCAACCGATGTTGAATCAATTTCTCCTCAATTGGTGCCACCTCAACCCTATCCCGAATATCGTCGTTCCGGACTCTATCCCTCCTTGTGTGCCCACAACACCAACGCAACATACGCATCTCTGCTACACTTAAATGCTGGACATGTCGCCTTTTTGTAGGCCAACACTCAACACTTAGTACATCTCAATAAACGATATAATTATCAGAAAAAGGTTTGTGCTTAACTCAGTATTTGTTAATAAAATAAAAGAACAAGGAAAATATGTCACTAGCTTATCTGAAGTAATATCCAGAAAGGGGTGTGAGTTCTATAGAGTTTAGGTAGATATATATCCAGTAGCGGACCCAGAGCTTTTCAGGAGCCCGAGCAGTTTAGTGGGCTATGCAGCTGAGTAGGGTCTAATCCCCTTTGTATATGGGCTGCACATTAATTAAATTTATTGTGTCCAACAGCGACGGGCGGAGGCCCAGGGTCGCCGGGCCCTGAGTCCGCCAGTGGATATATCATTGTTTTCAATGCTTTAGGTAGAACTGCAAATCAGTGGTAATATAATTAAGAATGCTGCTGAGTAATCCTAACATTTAGAACTCTTTCTGAGATGCTGATTAACGACATTGATGTGAGTGGATTATTATTCTATTATATTGAACAATCCTTCTGTCATCGTACGCAGCTTGCACCATATCACATCCAACATTATTTAGGTTGCTAGTCAGATTGTTATAGGACATGTATTGCTTCCTTCTTTTGTAAAGCAGCTTATGTAGTCTTTGGTACATAATGCAAGTTATGTCGGGTGAAGCAATGATAAATTATTTGAAGGATATATCCTTTTGACTATGATTGAAAGGGTGCGCTGTATTGTTTGATGTGACATGTGTATCACATAGGATAAGGAAGATGACTGAAACCTAAGTATAATAGTTTCTGGACTTCGATTCTTATCCAGCAAGTTGAGTGACTAGAGATCCTGTGCTTACTTGTGATCTCTTCAAGACATCCCTACTAATTTCATTAGAACCAATTGTACATTCACTCTAATATAATGGTGCTCCCTGCTTCCAGTATTCTGTTTCTGAATGCCAAGCATCTGGTACAAAATTTAGGAACACCCAACCTGTAAAGAATCAAGCCAGATAATAATGATCAGATGCAATTATTCTCTTCGATATGACGGCGTGTTTACTATGATTCGTTCATATTTCATATGGCATTCTGTTGTAAGGAAAAGAGCTTATACTTCAATGATTTCAATCCAAATGTTTATTTCAGGTGAAAAATCTTAAGACTGGCATCTGCTGTTTGAGAAATTGTTTGGCTCATATCAGAACTATGCTATATCGATCTGTTAGGCCCAACTTGGTGAGAATCTTCCAGTTCTGGGCTATGCAGTAATGATCAAAAGGTTTCCTTTAATGGATATATGTAAGCTCTACAATTTCTTATCTAGCTTCAAGTTTAAATTATGGCCACCAAAGTTGTGCAATTGTAAGTATGGCTTGTGAAAGTGACCCCTCAAAGGCCAACCCACTCGTATGGCTGGAAAGTTGCTAGAATTTATATGCTCATATGTTCCCATCAGCGAACAGTAGGTTGCTATATTTCTAGGGCATCAAGATTCATCATGCAGTTCCCACTGTGGTGTTCAATCCCCTTTTGAGCTCTAAGGCCAACCTGGAATTAGCTAATTAATCACCCAGCCCTCTAGTTCAAATATATTTTATCCATATAACTTACTAAATGATAGGATGACACATCCATGACCCGATAGTGAAAGATGGTGTAGATAGGCATCAAAGTAAAAATGATAAAACCTGTTGCTTTCTAGAGAACTGGGACTATACCAATATGGAATATTTATCTTCAACATCATCCCTGGACTTACTGAATTCAAGTCCTACACGTGGTACAGGATGCTGATTAAAGATTCCCTTATTGCAATTATTTGCCGCGTATGGTTTTGCTTTGAACTTTCATGTTCTGTAGTGAGATCCTGTTCATAACAAGGCTAGTTAGTGCAAGCAATAATTCATGTAAGCCGGATGCCTTCACTAATTTCGTTTACCGTAGTAGAGTGATTGCCGCACCATAGCGTTACTTAAAATAAAGCACTGTTTGAATACAGAAGTACAGGGTACAAAGGAACAGAGGAAGGAAGGTGGTGATAATTGTTCTGTATGGAAAGGGGGTCCCATGGAAATGTTAACTCTAGGAGGGGTGGAATGGTTGGTTACAGGGCCATGTGCAACGGGAGGGGCACAAGTGGGGAACAGGGGTTGCACGGGATAACATGGGAGCCATGTCTCTCCATGTTGCTAGTGTGTATTTGTGTATAGCTTTCACTATTGGCTGGACCCCTCTGGCAAGGGAATAACTGCCAACAACTCATAATTCCGCCACTTCAACTTTCGTCTCCTACCCTTTTCCTGCCTATATTAGCAACCACAAGAAAATGGAAGCTTTACAGTTTCCTCTTTTTTTTTTTCAATTTGACTTTTGCAGATCATGTTCTGATTGTCATTGTCGTGGCAGAGCGTAAGAGAATTCATTCTCCTGAGATGTGATACTTTGTTGAGTTTGGCTTTTTGACAAAGGGAATCAAACTTATTCCTCAAAAACTACCTTGTACTCAGCTTCGAGTTTCAGGTATTTGGACAACTTGCCGTTCTATTATTGTTTCCTATTTGCACCCAGCTTGGAGTTGCACGGGATGATTTGCGTGCTTTGGACGTGAAGAACAGATTGTACATGTTTCCAGCGACTGTTACTCATTGCTTAAAGTATCTGCACGATGTAACAAAATGGATATCTGGAAGAGTTCTAATGCCCTGCAGCTTTGGTTCGCTCACTGCATGCATGACTGACAACCAGAGTAGTGCACCAGAAATATTCACCTCACTCTACCAGTAACTAAGCAAATTTAGGTGAACCAGACTTCTGACTGGCACCATGACATTTTGGTCGCTTTGTTTTTGCTCTGTAAGGACAATCTCACTCAAGTGTGTGCTTTAGGTGATGGTACCTTTTGTGAAACCATGGGGAATCTTTGCAGTAAAACCATGATAACATTGAAGAATGGCACTTTTAACCCAAACCAGAAGGAAGCTCACAGCTCTGATGGTCACATGGGCAGGACACCCTCATTTGGATACGACCAAATTCTGTGAGTTTGAAACTTCAGAGGTGTCAAAGGCAGCATCCACTTGGAGATCAAAGCCGATCTTTGAGTTTGTTGAATTGCTTTGGTCCAGCTCAGATATACTTGTACGTCAGTGTCTGGTTAGTTCCCATGCCAACCATCAGCTCTGCAATTTGCTCACCGTCGCCTAGTGGCACCAATCCACAGCACCTTTCTGTGAAACGTTGGGTGAGGTACATCAACATTTCTATGCCAGATTGGTATGGCTGTGCTGCAACCACTGTGTCATCCTGGTTAGTGGTGCCAGATATTGTAGTGTAACTGTGTAAGCATCTACTACATATATTCTGATGGCATTAGGAGACCTGTATCATCGGGCGTACAACTCCGCACAGGGCCAGCCAAATTGGCTGGCTCACTTTCATTGTGGGCGTTGAAGCATTGCTGTCAACAGTTGGTCCTAACTTCACTTGCTGGATAGGTGCTGCTTCAAAAGGTTAATGTAGTGCACCATATAGCTTTGTACAACCACGCAAGGGCAAGGATTATGGAGGGCCCGACAGTTGGCAAAGGTTAACATGTGCGAGCCAATGACAGCTCCTGACTTGGACAAGAACAATCTTGGAGGTTTGCTGCAACAGAAATGGTCCTCCCAGGCACACAGCATAAAGCCGGTGCAGTACTGTTTTTTTCTTCCAAGAAAGAAGCTTCCTTTCCCCTAATAGCGCCAGCTTAATCTGTGATTAACTTTGCTGTTGGGCGAAGAGGAGGATGAAACGACAGGGAGGGATCCAGGCTCTGATTAGCTGGGATGCTATTCATCACTTCCTTCAGGGGCAAGCTCTAATTATTCGGCGAGCTTAGGAGTCACGTCTCGGCATGTGATTCGATATCGGAGATACACGAGGCTTGTGGCTAACCCTGGTGTGTGGTCCAGCGGCACAAGCCACAAGTTATGCTAGATTTTCGGTTTCATCTTGCAATCATGGATGATTCTGCTTGATTAGTTACTTGCAAGCTTGAAGAGGACAAAGCCACGAAAGGAAAATAAAGATATATGCTTAGATGGTCTCCAGCAACACGGGACCATATGTGTTTAGCTGGACCATCATCGATCACCGTGGCTCACCGGCACGCAGTAGGTGCTGCGATGGTGGACCATGCATAGTCGCAATTCTCTCCGGTCAGGTGTGTCAAAAATGTGTTGTTTTTAATTTTTGTGACGTGGCATGGTCTCTCTAGAGTTGAAATTGCTACTGATCTCTGTTAGAATATGAGGTTAAACCCTACCAACATGATTGAAGGTTTCCTGTTGACTTTCAAAAAATAATGGTTTCCTTTTTGGATAACGAATTTAATTGTTAACGTTGCTTTCACTCGATAATGTGAGTATACATAATTGTTAACGTTTATATATAATTGTATCGTTAGCGGATTGTATGGATTTTGCATTGTAGAATATCATGTGGCGCTGGCTACTGCGAATATAGGCTTTACTAAAGGGTAGTTAACGCAAGTGTAAATTCCTGGCCGGTGCGTTCTGATGCTGCCATGCACGCACGCACAAGTAATCTCAGCCTCATCAACACCATGCTGCTTTATTTGTGTGACGCTGACACCACAGAACACGACACGCATAGTCATAGCTAATTAGCTAGCTAGCTCCCGCTCCCGGCATCGGAGGGAGCTTTCTTCTTATTCTACGCCTGCACCGGCCCAGGCGGCTCCTTTATTTTTGCTTCCGCTCCATTCAGCCGTGCTGTTGCTGCAGGGAAAAGCTGCAACTTTTCCGGTGGGCTCTTGTTGTTTATATACATGCCGTGTGTCAGTGTAGTGTTAGAGTTCTCATATGTATATACTAGTATATAAATATATGAATATATAATATAATAGCAGATGAAAAGAAACTGGCACATCATGGTGTCGCTGTCAGGCGGCGTAACGCAAGCCATTAAGAAATTCAGTTTTGCACACTTGTACCGCCCCCATACTCTCGCTTTGATCCGATCTTATCATTTGCGTTGCGTCGCGACCCAATCATTTTAACATCACCTTTTCTTGCACAAGGGACGATGCCCTTTTCCTCTTTACCGGTTTGTCACCCTAGGACGCATGATGCGCTCTTGATGCCTCCCCACCCATTACTCGTACCCTACTCCTCGTTCGGGTGGTTAGCTTCGCGCCGACATGCATATGCTGATATGCATGCGTGCATGCCTAGTGTTAAGGGTATAGATTATATAGAGTATCTAGTTTGCTTAAGGCACTATATACGAGGGCTAATTGCTAGCTAGCCAAAATTAGCTCCAGTGAATCCAAACAGAATCGCTAATTTTTTAGCCAAGCCTTAACTAGCCCATATACTCCCTCCGTCCATCAAAACATGCAATCCTAGGATCCCAACACAAGACTAAGGAAGAGATAAAATGACGCATGTGCCCCTATAAAGACATTGCACTGCAACAGACACCGCTGCCATCGTAGACATAGAAATGATTGAATCCAACACCACAGTACACAATCAATACAATATTTTATTTGTTTTGCAAATGAACCATACAACAACAATATTTTTATTACACGATGCATGCATAGGCCATTTAAAGCATCCCTCATTGAAACTGCGTAATGCCAAAAAACTTACGACACCCAACAAATGAAAGCAATTTAACTTCAAAAACTCCGGAATCATTTCAGCTGGCGCCATTTTTAAGTTGCTCAAAGCAACCATTATGAATTTTTAGATGCCGCCCTTTACTCCTTCCTCTTATAAAAGCCTGGCAACCAGTGGCTCACCGTCTTCCTTCCCCATCTTTCTTCACCCCCTCCATTAAGCCATGGCTTATTTGAACAATCCACCACCTGACGAGGAGGAAGAGGCCTTACTAGACCTCAATGAGCAGCAGCCTGAAGATGAGGCCGATCTATACCAGATCCATGATGCACATCAAGATGATCTTGTTGGAGTTTGGATTCCTGGAGGGCAAAACCAAAGAATCAGCCCAGGTACTTGCCTCTTATCTAAGTTATTGGAGTACACGAACCTCACTCTTCATGAACACCTACTAGATGGGAGAGAAGATTGCACATGATGAAGAGCCTTTCCATGTTTTTGTTGTAGATGTTGACATCGCTACAAGGCAAGAAGGAATCAATGCAGATGGAAATGCCAACTTTCATGGTCATGCTGATCTTTTCGATCTCAACTTGCATCCTTTTCATCAACCAGACCTAGAACATTGTAAGTGTTTTTCTTCTAATTCTATTTTATTCCATAGTACAGTTACTAAATAAAAAGACTATATGACATTGTCCTGCAAGCTATAACGCATAATCAGATTGTACTAGACATAATTTACTTCATATTCAAGGTTTATTTCTTGATGAATTAGTGGTCAATGTGGCTGTTCTCTTAGCACCATGAACATACACAATATTACTGCATTTATTAGCAATTTAGCATTTCCAGTGAAGACTTTAGGAAGAAAATTACCAACACAGTACTTCGAACTAGTGCACACACTGCATGTAGTACCATGTACAGTACAGAATTTGCTACAAAATGTATGAGTAATTACATTTAGATATAAGTTCTTAATAAATTTCACGTTCCACAGATAATGCAGATAACATCAGTAGTGAACTAGGTACATCAGCTAATCAAAAGAATGTGGCATCAGTAATCACATATACTTTCAAATCAGAAATAGAAGCATAACAATAAATGGATGTATATTTGTTTAGTTCCAGATGACACAATCAACACCTATATTTTTTTTGTAGTACATGATGACTACATCCCAACCATGGAGGAAATGCATGAGTATGGCGTCTATTCCAATGAAGTGCACATCGTCTTTGATCAAGAAGAGTTATCTGACTCAAGTGATGAAGATTATGATCCAGGAAACAAAAATTTTAGGACAAGGTCAATGGATCCTATTGCAGCTCAAAGGCAACAGATATATGAAGCATTGCTAGAGAAAAGTAACCGAGGAAAACTAAAGAGAAACACTACAAATGAGGTTGCTCAATTGTTTAATGTCAATCGACATGCAGTGTGGCGTATTTGGCACCAAGCTAAACAGTGCCGCGCTAATGGAGTGCCAGTTGACATTAGTTCAAGAAAGGTCAAGAATAGTGGACACAAAAGGGCTAAATTGGACCTCTCCCAAGTAGAGACCATTCCATTGCACAGAAGGTGGTAAGGTCTCTAGCTCATGCTCTAGGTATGAAAAAAGCACAATACATAAGATGTTCAAAGATGGGTTCCTAAGACGGCACTCCAACTCATTGAAGCCATATTTAAGGGAAGAAAACAAAAACGAAAGACTGCGATGGTGTGTGTCAATGTTAGATGAGCATACATTGCAAATTCAGCCAAAGTTCAAAGAAATGAAGAACATCATCCACCAAGATGAGAAGTGGTTCAACGCCACTAGAAATTATGTGACCTACAACATGACTCATGATGAAGAGGACCCACACAGGACTGTGCGGAACAAGAATTATATTGAAAAGGTAATGTTCTTGTGTGCAGTAGTGAATCCTTAGTATGATGGAAGGGAACTGCACGTTTGATGGCAAGCTAGGCATATGGCCATTTATAAGAGAGGTACCTCAATGGCTCAACCTATGTGCTTTGTTTGCTTCAATTACTTTGAATGGTTTGCTTTTGAAGCTAACATGTAAGTTGTTGTAGAAACCAGCAAAAAGAAGAAGTGATAACAGACCAAGGAGGACACCAGTGAACAAGACAATGAAGGTCCATAGGATCACAATAAGGTCCTATATGATTTCTTATCTGCTACCAGCAATTAGAGATCATTGGCCACAAGATCAATGCCACCAAACTATTTGGACTCAGCAGGACAATGCTAGGACTCATATCCCAGTTAATGACGCAGAATTTGCACGAGCAGTAGCCCACACTAGGTTCGACATCCGCCTCATGAACCAGCCCCCTAACTCCTCTGATATGAATGTCTTAGATTTGGGGTTCTTTGCATCTCTACAGTCATTGACATACACAACGATCTCTAACAATATGAATGACTTAATTGCTAATGTTAAGAATGAATATGCAAACTATGATCCGCGATCTCTTCGAAATGTCTTCCTAACACTTCAAGGTTGCATGATTGAGGTAATCAAGGCTGGTGGAGGGAACAAATACAAGATCCCTCACATGAACAAAGATGGGCTGGACGCCCTAGGCATTCTTCCAAAGAGCCTAAATTGTGACCATGAACTATATCAGAGTGTGATGGAGTCCCTAGATGCCTAGTTGCTTAATGTTTAGAACTAGGTTATTTTGCTCAATGTAGTGCCGGGGTGTGTACATGTACAAATGTGTTTGCTGCTGGTACAAAGAACTCGGGTCATTTTGCTCAATGTAGTGCTAGTGTGCACAAAGGTGCTCGTTGCTAGTATGATGCTTGTACAAAGGTGTTTGCTGCTAGTGTCTTGGTTGTACAAAGGTGTTTGCTGCTAGTGTGTTGCATGTACAAAGGTGTTTGGTCCTGGTGTGATGACTATGTGATCCCTATGTGTATATATGTAGTAGTACTTCTATGTGTTCTCTAGTAACTTTACTCACGAAGAAGTTGTATTAGAGAAGAAAATGATGTATGCTTTACTTACTAATTTCACAAATACAACTAAGTGCACAATGCTGCTTACCACAAAGTAAAGCCAAGGCTGCTCATCACAAGAAAACGACCCCATCATAATTACAACTAAATCCACAAGGCTGGTTAGCACATACTAAAGCCAACATTAAGATCACTAGCATAATTCATACCCAAAAGCCAACACTTCCCAACAAGTTCAAACCAAACCGTACATCATATCATCATTGTCACACATGACCTACTGATTAACACAAAGCAGCACTTACTTCAACATCACATATATGCACATGACCAACAGATCAACACAAAAGTAGCACTTCATCATCACAGATATGCACATCTCACTAGGGTCGAAAGTATGTAGGCAAACAAATTTTAAGGAAGTTGAGATAGGTCTCATGGAAGATGGGTTCCATCCCGGCAAGATGTACCTTCAAGCGCTGAACAACCTCTGGGTGTGGTTCGTCGGCAATGGCAGCTCCCACAGGGACGTTGAAAGTCTCTAGTTTGGTTTTGGCTAATCGATGAAACCTAAGTACTAATCACATGTGTTTGAGTGTTGATAGCAAAAGGTGATTGGTACACTCCTAAGTTATGGCAAGATGCATGTTGATCATGATGACTTGGTACCATGCTTGGAGAAGAAGAGGAGATGGAGTGCAATCCTATGGAGCTCAAGGCAAAGGTATAGATAGGATTTGCTTTTGGTGATCAAGACATCATATAGGGTGTGATCACACTTAGGATCGATAGCCGTACTATAAAGAGAAGAATTTCTGAGGCTATTGATCACTTAAGTGCCACTAGATGAGGATTCATTTATATATGCATTTAGATCTAGTGGAGAGCTAACTTAACACCTCAAAAATGATTGTAAAAATACTAACACACATGCACATGGTGATGTACACTTGGTGATGTTAGCACTTTGTGAAGGCGGCAGAGTTTGAGCGGTAGAGATGGGTTTGGGGCCCTCTCTCCCTCTCATCGAGCTTGAGAGGCAGGATTTGGCGCTTTTTGTGGAAGTGAAACACCTATTTTCCACTACGCCGGAGACGGAGTTTATCTCTAAGTCATTGTGGATAGAAACGGAGGTCACTGGGGTGACCGGACGCTGTACCGGACGCGGTCTCGGCATGACCGAACGCATCCGGTCAGTTCTTCCTGCGTGCTGTGAACGCGCGCACCAACGTGTCCGGTCAGGCGCCAGAGGGACAGCAAACACAAATGGTCGATCAGACACGGTGGCGCGTCCGGTCACGATTGACCGGACGCGTCCGGTCGCGGTTGGGTGCTTACTGGAATCGACTGGACGCTGGTACTGTGGCGTCCGGTCAGTACAAGTGGCATGTTCGGTTAGCTTCTCAGCAGCGCGAGCTTCAGGTGACCGGACGCTAGGGCGCGTCCGATCAATTCTGATCGACGCGTCCAGTCACTTGTCTGCACGTGTGACTTCGTTTCTTGACCATTGGCGATCGTGCGGCTCTGTTTTTATATATGTACACGTGGCAGCGCGGCGTGACTGGACACGGACACGGTGTTTGGTCAGTTCAATCGGCGCGTCCGGTCAGCGCGACAGCAGCAGCAACTTGTGTCTAACGACTATTTCGTGTTGGGGACGCTTATAAATACTTGTTGGCCAGCCTTGGGGGATCTCTCTTGGATATTTTGACTCTCTAACATCCTCTTGAGCTGAGCACATCCCCTCTCACTCATCTCCCTTGCTTGATTGACAAATAAGAGTGAGTTTGAGTGATCTCAAGTGCATTTGCTTGTGAGTTTGCATCTAGTTGGCACTTGGATGAGCATTGGCTATGAGATTCTTGTTACTCTTGGTGGTTGCCACCACCTATATGGCTTGGAGGTAGCGGAGGAGTTGTGGCAAGAGTGGTGCTTGTTCTTGGCCACCTCCCGGTGATTTGTGAGGGGTGTTGTGCCTTCCCCGACAGAGCGCCAAAGGCAACTCTAGTAAATTGCTTGCGTCATTGAGTTACCTCACTTGCGGTAGGTTCTTGCGATGCTCTTGGGGAGCTTGGCTTTGGATTGCCAATTAGCCGCCAAACCATGAAGTGGTGGTCGACACAACGGGGACGTAGCTTCCCGGCAAGCACGTGAACCTCGGGAGAAAAATTGTGTGTCACCTTTGTGATTGATTTCTCGGATTTCTCCCGGTGATTGATCTTCATATTGTTGTGATTGGTTCATTCCTCGAGCGGCAGTATAAAGATCACATACCTCTCTTTTACATTCCGCAAACTAGTTGTAACAAGCTCTTCAGTATAATTAGTTTTGAGAGCTTGTTTTATCTTTGCTAGTGTAGCTTATCACCTAGTCGAACTCTTTAGTGTAGCTAGCATGTGAGAGCTCGTAGTGACTTAGCCTTTGTTTGTTATAGTGATCATAGTTACTAGAATTGTTTGATAGGTGGCTTGCAACCCTTGTAAAGCTAGAGCAATTCACATTTCGCTATTTGTTATACTAACATTTTGCTCTAGTGAGTTTGTAGAGGTTTTAATAGGCTATTCACCCCCCTCTAGCCATATTAGGACCTTTCAGACGTCCACAGCAGCCTGGACCGTGACCACCTTGCCAGCTGGATCCGCGACTGTGGCCACCTCCATGGCCGGATTTGCGACCATGGTCACCTCCTTGGCCACCTTGTTGGCCAGAGACGCCACCACCGCACGTCAACGGTTCTGGCCCCCAGCAACGTCACCTTCTCCAGGCAGCCTGGCACGTCGACGAAGCTGTTGACGCCCAGAGCCACAGCCACCTCCATCTTCCTCCTCCGAATCAAGAACGTAAAGCCCCGCCTCTGTGTCGGTGCCTTCATCTTTAGAGTCAAGCACGTACAACTAGCCGAGGTGATCGACACGCAGGCGACTATGGCAAATGTTGACAACGCGCTCCAGGCTTCCATCACTACCGCCGACCCCCAGCTTCACACATCAGATCAGATTGATGAATAAATGCAATATAGAAAAAAAGAGGAAAATGGCACAAATGCCAAAATAATTACTTTCGCAGTGCTATATCATGCCCTGCTCTATAAACTACGAGTATTCCCCATGGTTTAGTCGTAACCCTATATCCTCATTATGTAAAACTTGTATCTTCCTATAAATTAACATGTTTTTCTTTGGACGTCACCAGTTCATATAGCTACGCTTTGCTCATTGCAATTATTGGCGAGGGAACATAATATGGGCACACGAGATCTTAATCAGGCATATAATTGCAGATTGTATTAAAAATGTCTATATAGCAACTAAAACATATTATTATCATATAACAGAAGCATTAAAATTCTTGTTGTCGTGCATTGTACAACTCTTTACAAGTCAGAACACACAAAACATCGGTGCAAATTTTCACGCAATTAACAAAATATGATGAGGCACAGTACCGCCACAAGAGTGCAGTGAAATACGCCATACATCCAGAAATCAAGTGAATAATAGCATACCATCCACCACGCCCCGCCCCACCCCACCCAACGTCAACCCCCTTCCCCACCCCCAAAAACTTAAATTGTACAGCACAATCGTGATCTCATCTTCCAATCCACAGAAATCAGTACAAGCATCGAATGCGACAAAGCACAAAACGGGGGAATCGATCAACCTACCATCAGTGGTGTCCCGCGGGAGCCCTCCGACGAAGATTTTCCTGAAAACCCCAAACCAAAGGCCAACCAATCAGACCGCTTAATCGAGATCCAAGCCGTAAATTAGTGAAGAGAGAGGAGGCACCGAGAATTCATACCCCGGATTGCTGCTGCCGCCACCGCTGCCACCACCGCCGCCGCCGCCTCCACCGCCGCGCCCCCTTGACCTCACCTCCGCCTTCCCCATCGCCTCGCTAGGGTTGCTGGTTGCGCACGGGCTTCAGAGTTGGACGCCGCAGTTTCACTCGCACAACCGCCGGCCCCCAGCTTCACTGGTTGCTTGGGCCTTCCACCACCGTCGCGCATCTTGGGGATAGGTGCGGAGCTCATGCCGCCTTCCCCAATCTTCTCGCTGGATCTAGGGATTCGGCCGGCACCCCCAAACATAGGGACACAAATGGGACTCCCATCACCGCTGCCGCCCGCATCGCCATCGACGACCACCACCTTAACTGGGCGCTTGGGGCTCCATCGCTGCTGCTGGCCAGCTTTGCACCTCGATGCGTGGAGCGTCTAACTCGGTCGATCCAGCTCCCACGGGTGGGGAAACGGTGACTTCGAGAACCGGCCATCCCTGGATGGAGAAGGGGAAGAGGGAGATGAAGCGGAATATGGGGGAGGCGACGAGGTTGGATGGAGAAGGGGAAGAGGGAGATGCGGCGCGGTCATGGGGGAGGCCGCGCTCGCGCGGTAGATGGGAGAAGCGGGCGGTGGAGAGACCGAAAGAGTCCGTCGTGTGGATGAGGATGAGATGAGAGATGTGTGGTTGCGGTGAGGGAGGAGATTTTTCTAGATGGTGGGACCCACAGACACAGACGACAGCTCCACAGCTACTTGACTTTACACGTTCATAGACCTGTGACCCTAAAATTGCATGTTTTCGTGGACAACGGTTCCACCCTAGAATTTCATGTTTTGATGGACGGAGGGAGTATATCTAAAGAGGCCCTAATACATATGCCATACATTGGTCTCTATCATAATAATTGAACAATGTAATAGTAAAGTCTTGTATGAGAATAAACCAATAATGAAGTTTTAAAACAACAGAGTGTATATATATTACTGACACGTTAATACAAAGTTACAAATGAATAAGCATATGTGTAGACCAGATTATATATAGGGAGCATCGTTTAGTTTACATCATTTATATATGGATAATAATATTACACGACGGGGAGAAAAGTATGCACATGTAGTAGGCTCATACCTAAGATTTTGTGGCCCTAAAGCGAAACACAAAATGAGGTTTGATCTCCTATGTTTTGACAAACAAAATAGTTAAATACATTTGGATTTCATTATATTATGGCATACAGTTTTCAATAATAAGAATTACAATGTTTATTTGACTCTCTCCAGCATTCACCCAACCACTAGACAAGAACACACACTATTACCTAAATTGAGAAGTTAGACGAGAAGGAGATTGAGAAGGTATGTCAGTAGGGAATGAAAGTAAGATTAACAAGCAACAAGAGAAGAACTCATTTGTTGGCAGCCAGTAGGAACTTGTCGTGGCAATCGTTGCCTTGTCCCATCAACAGTCATGGTGTCACCTGCAGTGTTCGCTGAGTGATGGTAGGTGTTGATGCCAGGTGCACCAAATAGTTATTGGAAGGCGGGGTGGTCATGGTGGACTCCAAAGTCAGAAAGTCACAATGGAGACACATAGGGGATCGATGAGCGTACGCATGCACGATTGTTCATTGTTCCTATGGTTGCGTCAAGAAACTAAAAAACAACTGACACTTAAACAAATTAAGCTCAAAATAATTTAGACCAAATTCTACCTCACAAGCAGCTTTATTTAACAATATAGGCACCAAATCGTACAACTCAACAATCTAGCTCACACTAGCTTCGTCGAGCATATATTGTGAATCACTAAACAACCAAAATAAATACACATCAAAGTTTTGGAACATTACACACCTCTGCCACCGAACTAACTAGGCCCATGTTCCAGAGAGAGATAGGCTAGAAAGGTCCATGTGCTATCAATTATAAATGACACTACTATAGAAACTATTTTTTAGCAACAGAGGTATGTTTAGATAGAGGTGGCTCAATCAAAATCAGTCTCTAAAAATATTTTCCGAAACGAGTTGGCTATAGAAATATTTTTTAGAGGCGGCTAATATTTTCAACCTCCTCGTGTCCTTATATTTCTTTAGAGGTGGTTGCATCTAAAACCATCTTTAGAAACCAGTTCGTAGATGCGGCTAGATCCCAAACAAAGTCGGATGAAGACAAACTTTATATAAAAGTTGTATGTCTCGAAGGGATCTACCACTTGGTAGTTTACAACCTTTTCATTTGAATTTAAATCCCAAAAATTATGTTTGAAGTTCTCACATTTTTAAATTCATTTTTTTAAAAAATCAAACAACCTCGGATGGAGAAATGACCAAAACCAAAGTTATAGTACTCAAAAAGATCTACAAGAATTGTAGTTGATAATGTTTTCATTTGAAATAATCTATGGTACCAAAATGCAGTTTGAAGTCCTCACAATTTGAAATTCAAATTTTCTGAACGACCTTGGATGGAAAAACAACAAAATCCAAAGTTATAGATCTCAAAGATATATAAAAATTAATAGTTGACAACTTTTTCATTTGAAATCATTTATTCAAGGAAAATTTTGTTTGAATTTCTCACTTCATTAAAATTCAAAATTTTCAAACAGCCTTAGATGGAGAAACAATCCAAACCAAAGTTGTAGTGCTCGACAATATCTAAAACTTTGTAGCTGAGATTTTTTTCATTTGAAGTGGTTTAGGGCCTCAAATAGTCATTACAATATCTAGCAAAGTCAATACAAAAAAGGAAAATATTATTCATTCAGTCATAATTGACTTTGAGGTGGAGTGGTTATGGGAGTTACACGTAATGCCATAGGTCGCAAGTTTGAACTCCGTTGACCGCATGTGTGCGAAAAATCACATGATGATCGGACCTCCCTGGTGGAGACTTTCCCCATCTTTTTTACTATATTTTGGGCCTGATTCGTTATTTTTGGAAAACAATTTCTATTTTGCTATTTTTGACCGGATTTGTGATTTCTAGAAAATGATTCCTAGAGATGGTTAGATTTTGAGCCACCTCTAGAAATCGATTTGTAGAGGAGGCTCGTGAGCCATCTCTACAAATGGTTTTGTAGAGACAGATAAATAGAGGTGGCTGGGCTAGCCACCTTTTAAAATGCTTTAAGTAATATGTGAAAAATGCATTCCACCTTCCTCACAATCCAAGTTGTCAAATGAAACACGTGTAATTATACAATCGAGACTCTCATATTATCTAGATTTTCACAGACAGTCTTTAACGTAGCAATATGAAGTTGAAACAAAACATATCCTTAGACCAATCTCAGTGGAAGTTTCATGAGAGTTTCATTTGGATTTGATAGTTTGTCAATAGGCATTTTTGATGATATGACAATGTTTTTATGAAGACAGAAGAAGTGAGTTTCATGGGGATTAAATTCTCTTGGCATGATTGCCAACTCTATATAAGTCATAGAATTGAATGTCTATGAAACAATAGAATGAAACTATGCATTGAGAGTGGGATGTTTCATTTCATTCTATATGATATGGTAGCCTTGAAAACAAGGCTATAAAACTCTTCGCTGAGAATGGCCTTAAGACTTTGACATGATATGGTAGCCTTGAAAACAAGGCTATAAAACTCTTCGCTGAGAATGGCCTTAAGACTTTGACATGATGCTAGTTTAGCGTAGTGATAATATGTATGCAATGCATTCATATATGTGTGTCACTATCAGCTAATTAGCTATGCCTGAGGCATTTAAAGAAACGGGGGGTTCACTCGGCAATTAACTACAGATATCCATGGATTAACTAAACCATTGACTCCAATTAAACATCACCACCTAACCATTGACTCCAATTAAACCACTATTATCACGCACAAAGCAGGATTGAATTTTGCGAGTAAAATTTTAGACTTTTTTCCCAAACAATGTGTCAAAATAGCAGTAGATTGCTGTGCACCCAAAGCTAGCACTTGTACTAGTTTTTGTGCAACCTGTATTATAATAGATATATTTTAATTTCAATATTACTTTGCTCACTTTGAAGGCCAAAAAAATTCAAGCCTGCTTTTTTTGGGGGGGAGAGAGAGAGAGAGAGAGGAAAAACTCATCTGAAGATTAAAAACGCAGGGACTGAATTATGCATGGTTGGAGTTTTTTTTTGTTTCGTTTTTGAGAAAATTGTGCATTGGAGCTAAGATCGAGATCTAGCAAAAACGCAAAATTTACGTGCTGGTCACGTGATGGATCCTTTCAAGTGATAGATCAGGATCGACCCTTGTCCCATATGCATATATACTTTGCACTGTGGTAATTGGTAAATGTACAGCATGCAGCAGCTAGCCTCCTCACCTTGAGCAGATAGATCCAACAAGAGTTTGGTGTATACTGGCTAGTCATGTCGCGAGAGCGCATGGATGTTTGGGAAGCGCTCAAAGTCCGTGAGCGCGGGCAACCGTACTTTTCCCTGCCATACGCCCCTGCTCCCTCCCTCTCTGTGCCTGAATCTGGAGAGGGTACCCGGTACGATTCTGATGCTTGCAGTTGCAGTAGGTAGCTACTCCAGGTAACTGCTGGCGCAAGTATTTCTAGTTTTTGACAAGTTCGATCCTATTCTGGATCAGAAGCTTCTACAAAAATATGCAAGTCTAGCTACTGAGTAGCTGTCAAATTAAAAGACCATCGTATCGTTTGAACACGTTATTAAGCCATTTAGGAAATTGGAATTTTCATTTTCCATATTGAGCCTAGGCCCCATTTGGATAGGAGAAATGTTTTGGTTTCTTGTGTGAATCGCAAGAATCGGCACCAAATCATACTTTCAACTGGTGATTCGAATTAGAAACGTTTCAGCGTTTCTATGTGTACATGCGAAACTGTCATAGCTTGGTTTCGCACAGATTCTCCTCTCAGCGCTTCCTACTCCTATTTGATATTTTTTTGGATAATTCTTTTCTAATGCGATAAATTAAAATGGGTTGTATTTAAGTTGTTCTTTGTCCATAAAAACTTCATAATTTTTGAATCGTATTTTTATTTCTACATTTTTTAGAAAAAAAATATATTCTTATCAATCAAAATCTGGTCGACCAGCCAGACATTTTATAAAGTGACTCTGATTTATTATTTAAAACGCTTATTGAGAAAACCTGGATCCGAAACGTTTTTACAAGAATCCGAGTCCCTACCAAACGCACCGTATTAACAATTCACATGGGTAAACCTTGATATATATTGTACCACGCAAATCAAAAGCCACTGTTTGAATAGTAGTAACTAGCCTTGCAATAAATAAAATAAACAACAGAAATACTTCTTCTCAGTTGCCTGTTGCGTTGCTTATGCGTCAGTCGACGTGCCTGCGCCCACGCTATGCCTGATCGGCATCAGTCCCACGACCACGCCACCCGTGCCGTTGAGAAAATCTGCGATGCCTAGTGCCGCTCTGTTCGCCGACCTCCATACATTACGGGCGAGGACGCTTGGATGGACTGGGGCCCTACGCAGGACGCCACGTCCGACCGCGTCATGGCCGCCGTCCTCGACGTCGAGAACCCAGTAGGTCCCTTCCCTGCCTGCCAACGCTTGCTTCCTCCCTCCCATGAATCTGCAAAGCAAAGGCTGAAGCAAGCGCTTGCTTCCTCCCTCCCATGAATCTGCAAAGCAAAGGCTGAAGCAAGGCTGGGCGCCAGAGAGCAAGAAGAAATTGGGAGAGAAGATGGAGAAGATGGATTAGGGAGGTGACTGATGGTTAAGCAAACCATCAGTCACCTGGCACAGAGACACCCAACAAACAAACGTCGTGTGAATCACAGTACAGTACACTTGATAGCAGCTGAGTGAGTGAGACCTTGTTTAGTTCCAGGGGTGTAAAATTTTAGGGTGTCATATCAGATGTTTTATGGGACGTCAGAAGAGGTGTTCGGATACTAATAAAAACTAATTACAGAACTCGCCTGTAAACTGTGAGACGAATTTATTAAGACTAATTAATCTATCATTAGCATATGTTTACGGTAGCACGACATTGTCTAATCACGGACTAATTAGGCTCAAAAAATTTGTCTCGTAAAATACACACAATCTATGCAATTAGTTATTTTTTAGTTTACATTTAATACTCCATGCATGTGTCCTAACATCTGATATGATAGGGTATAAAGTTTTTGGGAGTAACTAAACAAGGCCAGACTGATCAGCATGATAAAAACCCCGTGTAGCGGCGCCGCGTTCGTGTAGCCAGGGCTCGTGGAGGCTTTACTAGCGCTGCCCCGCCCGCGACCTCGAGTAACAGCGCCTCGTGAAGCGTGGAGTCACCGCACATGCATGCTGCCGCGCAGTGAATTCGTACGCCGTGCGTTTTCACCCCTAGCTTTTCACCAGTCCTGTTTACCTAGTACGCATCTTTTACTACTGCCTGCGTACGCCGTCGTTCGTACGCGAACCTGCACTGCGCTGCTGGACGAGATAGAAGAAGAGAATCTTCTGCGCCGGCTGCCCGCCCTGCGTCTGCATGAGAGTTTGCCGTTGCCATGCACAGGAGCTCTCCCGCTCTGTCAGACTCACAGATGGAAGGAAGCGAGTGTGAGAAAAGAGGAAATTTTTACTGGGCCTTGTTTAGATTCTCTCAAAATTGTAAGTTTTTTATTTTCTTCGTCACATTAATTTTTAGACATGTATGGAGCATTAAATGTAGGAAAAAAATAACTAATTGCACAGTTTGGTTGTAAATCACGAAACGAATCTTTTGAGCCTAGTTAGTCCATGATTGGACAAAGTTTGTCAAATATAAACGAAACAAGCTATAGTGTCCAGATTGCAAGAATTTGCCATCTAAACCAGGCCTGGGCTCGGAATGTCCCTCGCTCCTCGGTTCTTGCATTGAGGTCTGTGGATGCCTTGTGCCTTCACCTCTTCTGGCCTCTGGGCTTCTGCCCCAGCTACCTTTTCTAATCATTAGAAAAGCTGCCGGTGTTCGAGTGAGTGGCACACGGTTGTTGTGTGGAGTGACGCGCTGCTGCTGCTGGCCTGCTGCTGCAGCCAGCCTACACTACTACTGCATGTTGTACAACAAAGAGCTACACTACGCTTGCATAGCTCATCATGAGTGGCATGTGCGAATTTACATTTTGCACGGATCAATGCAAGAGCGAGGTTGCATTATTGCCACTTTATCTCTCTCTTTTCCTTTAGAAATAAAAATGGGTGTGGGGAATTGGACTTGTCTAGCACTCTATAGCTAGCTAGCTGCTGGCCCCTACTGGTCACTGGATTGGAGACTTTTACCGTGACAAGAGCTAGGTTGCTAGCCAGGAGAGAAGTCAATTGAAGTGGTAAAAATGAAAAGAAGAGATAAAAGGGGGTGCAAAATGGGAAGCAGGGTGCATGCAACGTGGGCTCCGGTCCTCTGGACATGTCTGATCCCTACCATGGACCATGCCCCCGGCCGGCCCTTCTTTTTTTTTTACTACTCCTCCTCTACTACTACTACTACCTGTACCTTTCTCACCTCCCCATGTGCATCATTCAGACTGCGGCTACAAGAAAGTAGAGCCTTGTGCCCTCCCTTCTCATGCTAATTGCCCAAGCACAGAGAAGAGAGAGGGAGGGAGGCAAACTCTCCTGATTCCAGAATCCAGAGAGGGAGAGCGACGTATATAGACACAGTGTATTTGTTGGAGAGAAGAGAGAAAAGAGAGAGAGACGCTGTTGAAGCTGTGGGTTGTCATGAGCTGCTTCACGTACGTAGATGCAAGATGCACTGTAGCAAGACGAAGGTGCAGCAGCAGCAGTGTGCAGTGGGCACTTCTAGTAGACCAGTACTACATGTGTACGTGGTGGGCACTGGGCAGGCAGGCATCTCGATCAGTAGTACACGTCCTACGTGTAGTAGGTATCATGCTTGCTTGCTTGCAGAGTTTGCGGCCGGTTTGCGCCTGAAAGAAACCCTCTCTACTCCTCACTCGTCTACTAGCTACATATACACTCCAGCAACAAGCCAAGCCGATGGGTGATGTGACGAAGCAGCACGCGACGACGGCACCCGTCGTCTGTCCGTGTCCGTGGGGGTCTCCGGCTGGCCGCTGGCGCTGGGCTGGGGTGGCCAGCATGCAGTGGCCACTACTCCTACTGCAACTGCGACGCCTCCACGTTCCCCCACATAATTTTAACAGGGGGCGTCGATCCCACAGCGGGCGCCCCCGGCCATTTTTTTAACTTTTTATGGCAGACACGCCACCCCACGCTCCAACCGTTTCTATACGGATCCCCAGCCAAGCCGCTGCCCCTGCCCCTGATGACGACTGACCCCCAAACCAATTTTGTAAGCTTGCCCAGACGCCCTGGCGCCGACTCCGAGGCATCTCGAGGTAACAAGGACTATTTTGTTCGTTGATACAGTATTCGAGTACGTGACGTACTAGTGGTGTACTACTACTTCTAGTGTAGGAGCAAATCGATCAAATTAACAATAGTTTCAAGCGATTATTAATGCTAATCGATCATGAACCAACAAGCGTTTTTCTGTTTGTTGTCATATCCTATATTGACCTAGGTTTTCAAGTAGGGAGAGGAGGTGAGGAGATTTTTCAACAAGGCTACCTAGCTAATACCATGCATGTGATGAGTTGGCCTTATTGTTGGGAATGAATAAATTGCAACCAATAGTGGCAAATATGAATATAACTTATATATATCGTCCATTGTGATTTGTCCATGGAGGGGTTAGGTGTGTTGGCGACCGTCATATGTAAGAGATACTCCTATCTTGTTTTCTACATGGTAATTAATTAGTTTGTCAATTTTCTACATTGTGAACCCTAAATTTACGTAACTATCTTGTTTTTTTTGGGTAAACCATCCTACCTTCATTGTCAACTATAGTACGGATCAAACTTGAGCACATATATATGTTGTATAAACACCTCCCACACAATGAAGCATATATGTAATTTAAGGGCAATTGTACATAACGCTCATCAATTTTGTAGGAGTATCATCGTCACAACAAAACAATTCCTACAATACAAAGGAAATTTCTGCATTCCAAATCGGTCTCATCCTTTGTTTCATATAGAAGATTGTGTAAACAGGCTAATTTACAAGTTTTTTTTTAAAAAAATACGAGTGCTCCATGTCGTAATAACTACATTTTTTCAACTTATTGTGAATCTCCAATTTATAGCTTGCTTGATATTTTCTGACTCATAAGCTATTTCCATGGTTTGAATTAGCTTTGAGAAGCAACGTGTCTGATTTCAGAGATTCGATCCAATTGTTCAAAAAAAAAGGTGACTTCATGTGCATATATCATTCTGGGACCATGCGGCGGAATGCAATAATTTTGCTGTAAATGAATAAAATCATACAAGTTCGAGGAAATATCCACATTTTAGATAGGGCTTATCCTATGTTTCAACAAAGAAATTGTGTAAATATGCTAGTTATATTTGCTAGATAACATGGAGACTTCATATCCTAGAATAAACTTTAATAATTTGGTTTATTTTTCCTATTTGTAACTTGCCTAACATTTTGTTGAGTATCATCTATTTTTTTATGTCTATATTCATGAGCTTTAAGTTGCAGTATGCCCCATTATTTATTTGATTCCTTTTGGTTTAAAAATGTGTGACTTCACCTCCTTCATCATGGTATAATAATCTTGGCATGCATGTGAAGGCAATCTCTCAAAGGTATACCAATCTTGACATGTTAGTATTAATATTCAATATGAGATCCCTTGCTGGATTTAAACCCAAAAATTAAAATAAATGACAAATTGGATCCTACTACTAGAGTATATATATAATCAGAACTGAATGTATGCAATTTTATCATACTCAATGGACTTCATGCATTTTGATGAAAGGCACGCAGTTGACATATGAAATCCCACTTGAAATCAATTACGATACTATATATAAATAGCAATAATTTTAACATATAATATTTCTCAAGTATACACTGTAAATTTCGGTAACAACAGTTTGAGGAAGAAAGAAAGAAAAAACTTACGTAATACTTAATGGACAGTTTACTTGTTGCAGAACATAAAAGAAATGGTGAAAATGAAAAGGAAAAAAAACAAGGATAAAGAAAAAAAAATTCCCGCATGCATCAAACTGGCTATTCTTCATGCCACATGACGTGCAAGCTCTCTTTTTCCATTTTTTCACTGCTCCCTTTGCAACAAACTACCCTGTAGAGTAGTAGCCGCATGCACAAAAATTACCGGAGTAACAGTGCAAACACCCACTGCGTCACCTGCCCTTTTTTGTCACCTTGTCTCCTTGTTGTTCTCTTTAACCGCGCGATCGATCTCTTATTACCCTTCACGTGCCGTTTTCACCGCATCAATTCAACCTCTCTCCGTGAACACCCCAAGCTTGGGGATCTTATTAATTACCACAACAAATCAATAAATAACCACATCACCACCAATATTTTTTTTGTACTGTAACACCTAAGAGGCGACCACTGTAATTAACACAGCAACGAATCAAGAAATAGGAGGGTGGGCAGCAGCGACGACGACACGACATGGATCGAGGTGTTGCTACGTGCATGAGGAACGGAGAATTGCCGGAGCATGGAGGAGGGGATAGTTCTTGTGATTTTAGGTTTTGAGGTGCAGAGATATGGACGAGCATGGAGGCGATAGGTAGGTAGATACAAATGTCACAGGCGAGAGAAAAAAAAAGAAGCAATGGATGGAGAAGAGGAGGATGAGAGTCACCGGGGGAATAATGCTTGGGTGCGCGCGCGCGGATGGATCGATCACTGGACCATGCCCAAGAAAGATCCGGCTGTTGTTGTCGGGGCCGCAGCCGTGCTGGGAGCGGCGGTGCCGGGCGGGTTGCCACCGCCGGCGCCGGCGTTCGGCCTGACGGCGTTCGGATGCTGCTGCTGCTGCGGCTGGTGCTGTTGCTGGTGCTGGAACTGGATCTTGTACTGCATTTTGTTGCCGTCGACGTCTTCGTCGTCGACGTCATCATCGTCGTAGTCGTCCTCGTCGTCGTCCTCGTCCATGTTGTCGCTGTCCGCGCCGTCGATTCTGTTGTTGCTGCTGACCACCGCCTGCGCCTGCTGCTGCGGCTGCGGCTGCCTCTGCTCCATCATCTCCTTCATGATGTCCTCTGGCTTTAAATGTGCAGCGTTATGCAATCAGCATTGGATCACCAAAACGAACAGCAGGTACCACATGTACGGTGCAGTTTAGCTATGGCCACACCGAGAGCGCACATGCATGTTTGTATGTGAGGCTGACTCGCTTACCTTCTTCGCCGCCGGGGCCGCGCCGCCGCCTTGGCCGACGAACCTGCTGGCTGCAACGCTGCCGTTGCTCGTCTGCGTCTGCATGCCCCTGGAGCCGTGCTCGGACGCGCCGCCGCCGTTCCCGTTGTCGGTGCCGGTGCCAGCGGCGTTGCTGGCGGTGCCGCCGTTCTTGGCCGCGTGGTGGGACTGGGAAGGCTGTGTCGGAGGCGGTGGCGGCGTCTGTGAGATGGGCGCCGCGGCCGTGACGACCGTGACCGTCTCCTGCGGCGGTGCCGACGATGCGTTGGCGGCGTGCACAGCAGCTCCGGCGCCGGAGGAGGAGCTGAGCGCCGCCGCCTTGTTGCGGTAGAGGGCGTCGAGCTGGTGGAAGTAGGGGCACGTCTTGGAGTCCTCGGGGCGCTTCTTGTTGCTCTCCTTCACCTTCTTGAAGTACTTGTTGATGTTCTCCCACTTCTCCTTGCACCGCTTCGCGTTCCGGGTGTAGCCCATCCGCCGCATGCCGGCGGAGATCTCCTCCCAGAGGGCCCCCTTGGGCCCGGCCTCCTGGTACCGCGTGTCAAGGTTGCTCCGCAGCTGTATCAGCGCGTGAACCTCCGCCTTGGGCCACCGGGACGACGTCGCGCCGCCACTGGACCCCTCGTGCACCGGGGTGTCGGCACGCGGCGTCGTCTCGGCCGGCGTCATGACAATGTCCGTGCTTTGCTGTTGCGGCGCTGGCGCTTGTGGCGTCGAAGCCGGCATTGGCGGCTTCTGCTGCGGCGGCGCGGGCTGCTGCTGCTGCGGGGGCGGAGTCTGAGAGGCTTGTGGTTGCGGCGGCAGCGGAGCTGGCGAGGCGGAGGCAATGGGTGTGGGGTGCGGTTGAGGCGGCGGCGGCTTCGGATGCGACGGCGGCGGTGGCATGGCATTGATGGTGGGCGCGGCGATGGACGGCATCGGGATGGTCTGCCCGGTGATCTTCTGTATGAAGGAGAGGACGGCGGCGTCGCGGGAGGCGGCCATGGCGCGCTCCTGCGCCAGGATCTCCTGCTCGCGCGCGAGGCGAGTCATCTCCTGCCGCCGCCACGCCTCCTCGCGGATCATGCGGTCCTGCTCGCGCTTCTCGATGGCCTCCAAGAACCTCTGCTGCATCGCCTCCTGCCGTTCCATCACCTGCTTCATCAGGCCCTCGAAGAACCTCATCATCTTCCCGCTGCCTCCGCCGGCGGCCGAGGCGCCGCCCTCCGACACCCTCTTCCTCTTCCCGCGCTCGTCCGCGCCGCCGCCCACCAGCTCCTCGGTGCCCTCGTCGTCGGAGTCGTCCTCGTCCGTGTAGTCCTCCGTGTTGGACGTCGAGAAGCTCGGGTAGCCCACCGTCGTCGTCATCGGCATCCCCACGACGCCGCCGGCCGACACCGCAGGCGGCGGCTCGGCAGGCACGCGCACGGCCGACGGCCCCGCTGCGCCGGACACCCCGCCGGAGATCGCCGGGGGCACCTGCGACGCCACCGATGCGGGAGCCGCCCCGGTGCCGTGCAGCGCCTCCAGCTGCGTGAAGAATCGGTACGTCTTGCCGTCGTTCCGGCCGGCGCGGTTCTCCTTGGTGCGCTTGTAGTACTTGTGCACGTTCTCGAACTTCTCCTTGCACTTCTTGGCGCTCCGGTTGTACCCCTTCTCAGCCAGCTTCCTGCCAACCACCGCATCGATCAACATTTTAGCAACAAAAACAAGAAGCTTAATTGCCTTATCAATGGCGTGTCGCCGCCACCAATCACCACAAATTTCAACCATACATGCAACAACTGCAGCCCTCACACGAAAGTTGTGCATGCATGTAGTAGAATTTTACTCGATTTGGGCACCCATGGAAAAGATAAAGAAAGGCATATGCACACATACATCCATGCAGCACTAGCAGTGGTAAATCCCAAGAAGAATGCAAAGCACAGGAGGAAGAAACTGCGAATAAAAATTACCATCTTTTTGCGAGAAATTCAGAGGCCAAAGAGATAAAGTTTGGGATTGATGCCTTTGGATCTGTAGAATATTGCAGCTCGTGCCTACTGCTACCTATCGGAGAGACGAAGAGATCGGTAAAACACTAGAGCAGATTTTTTTTATGGAAAAGTGGGGAAGGAGCTCGATATCGAGCTATTTTAAAATGGAAAAGTCACTGTTCTCGTGAAGGATGGTTAAGGAAAAAGTAAAACAGAAGTGTTCTTTAGCCGGGTAAGTAATTAATTAACTGGGCTGCTAGCTAGCCAAATCGGCGCCAGGGGCCGGTCCCGGAGGCCGCCGAGATTTCATGCAGCATTCCGCCGACGAAAATTCCGTTGCGGCGGCGCGCCGGGACGACGGCGTGGCGAGTGATTCATGCGCAATTCAGCTATAGCTAGTTAATACTAGTTACGTACCTGGAGACCTGCTCCCAGAGGGGGCCCTTGAGGGTGGCATCCCGGAAGGCGGCGTCCATGTCCGACCGGATCTTGAGCAGCTCCAGCGTCTCCTGCCGCGGCCACCGGTTGCCCGCGGAGCCGCCGCTGGCGCCCTCCTCGCCAGCTGCGGCGGCGGCCAGGCCCTCGGCGTCGAAGCCCACGGCGCCGGCGCCGGACGCGCCGAGCTCGTCGTACTGCTGCGCCGGCGCCGGCGCCGGCGGCCGGCTGCTGATGGGCGACGGCGCCTCCGCCAGCGAGATCCGCTGCCCGGCGCCGCCGGCAGGCGAGAATGGCGGCGGCATCTCCACCTGCTGTGCGCCGAACTGATGCGCTGGGCCTCCACCGCTTGCTCCGCCGCCTCCTCCTCCTCCCCCGTGCTGCTGCTGCATGCTAACAGCTCCTGCTCCCGTGCACGCGCACTCGTGCACGTCGTCGCCCGGGGTTACCACTGGGGAATGGAGGTGATGAGACGATCAGTACATGAGGGGCAGGTGAAAAAGATGGGAGGCAAGGACAACTGGCTGGAAAGAGGAGAGACGGACCTCAGAGAGATAAGAGTGGAGAAGGGAAGGAGGCCGGAGAGGGGAAAACCGGAAAGAAAGGGAGAGGAGGAAGTCGCCAGAGAAGGCGAAGGGGGGAGGAAGCAGTAGTAGTACTACAGGAAACGCTGGCAAAAAAAAATGTACTCCTTCATGAGGAGGAAGAAGAGGAGGAAGAAGAGAGAAAAAAAGAATTAAGATACCATCTATAAGCAGCCTTCAATCACACCTTTAATAATAGGGAGGATGGAGGAGAGAGAAAGATGAGGAGAATATGATATCTGTGATGAAGGTAAGGAAGAAGATGGAGGGTGGAGTAGAGAGAAGATGAAAGTTGAGAAATGTTGAGTACTGCTGCAGGAGAGAGAAAGAGAGATAGAGAGATGGAGGGAGGTGTGCAGAAGATGATGAGGGGATGATGTGGGAGATAAAACAAACAAGATGCTGCGCTGTCAGAGGGGCTTTACCTCCCTGCCTAATACAACTTGTTTGTAAAACCAAAAGGACAGAGGGGAGAGGGAGAGGAGTGTGGGGCAAAAAATGGTAGGGAGAGAAGCATGTGAAGCAGGAGAGAAAGGGAGGGAGTGCTGGAAACTGTGGGATGAGTGAGAAAGGAGTGAGAGAGATGGAGGGAAGCTTGTAATAAAAGGGAGAGGGGCACAAATACCCCTCTAAAAAACTCCCCTACATCAATCCCCATGGAGGAATATGTTGGATTCTGTGATCATCTTAGTTATTTTCCTACATAATATCTAGTCATTTGTTATGCATAAGATTATTACCTGGGCTTGAAATACATGCAGTAAATTTTGGATGTGTTATCTTATGCCATGGTAACTAGTTGCTCTCCTTGGTGGCATATAATCCAAGGTGATTAGAGCAACAAGGGGCACAAAAAAAATTTACCTTGACCCAAGGTTAATTTTGTAGACGAAAATCCACGTAGATGAGATAAATAACAAATAAAACTATAACAATTATACATAAGAAAACAAAATGGAGGGAGAAATAAAGGCAGTAGGAGAGTGTGATGAGGCAGACAAGACCACATTACAACAGCTGTAATGTGGGCCCTCCCGGAGAGCGAAAGAGGTGCAGAACGTGCACGGCGATTAACGCGGACCCTCAATCCCCACACACCCCAATCAAACCCACCAAAGCGACCTGCACGAAGGCGCCACTGGCTTGTGGGGCCAGGGCATCCTCCGGGCCCATGAGTCATGTGGAAAGGGTGGGGTAAGATGCGTGCCCAATTGGAGCAGGGAGTATAAAAATGGCCATGCATTGGCATGTTGTGGTTAATCCCTCACTTTCCAGGTAATAAATGAGCATGTGGCCTTTCTTAATGATTAGGCATAAAAATCTGGGTGATTAGTTAAGTTAACCACCCCAATTATATCATTCCCCGCTTAAGTTAGTGTTAGCCATTTCATTTCACATGGGAATACATTTTGGTGCGGGGGTGCGTGTTGTGCCTTGAGGTGCATTGGGGCACCGCTATGGTCACTTGATAACCGTACCAGAATAGGCAAAGTGACTTGAAATGATCAACAACTTGCAAATATCATTTCAAGTCAACACCTTTAATATCTCTAGAATATCTTTGGCGAGCGTGTTGACTTGAAATGATCAACTACTTGCAAATATCACATATCTTTAAGCTATCAATTTCCTCTAGCTATATTCATGATTTAGGTTCACCATATATTTTGACCATGCATGTATTGGGGATTCGGCGTATCTTTGCAAAGATTTTGAATTGAAATGTTCAATAATAAATCATAGATATCTCCGTATATTTAAGCTATTAATTTTCTCTAGCTATATTGGTGATTTTAGGTTCGCCATATATTTGGTCAATGCCTGTATTGGGGACCTTGGGTGTGCTGACTTTAATTGCAGGGGTATCTTGGTTTGACATGTTGAACCAAAAAATTGATTGACACATAGATATCACTATATTTAATTTAATCATCAATTTTCTATATCTATCTCAATGCTTTTAGGTTCATTATATCTTTTCTCAAATGATGAATTTCATATTTGTACTTTTAGTCCCACCTCTAACTCCAACTATATGTTTGCCCAATGTATTGAATTGAAATAGTGTGCAACACTTATATATCACTATATATTTAACTT
Organism: Saccharum hybrid cultivar R570; assembly: GCA_038087645.1. Classification (NCBI taxonomy): domain Eukaryota; kingdom Viridiplantae; phylum Streptophyta; class Magnoliopsida; order Poales; family Poaceae; genus Saccharum; species Saccharum hybrid cultivar. Next base: position 27,349,811 of record JAQSUU010000015.1, on the reverse strand, counting down.
AGTACATTACTGGGTTACACCATTCTATCCAATGACATAAAATTTAGTGTGAGAACCAAGAAGACAGTGCCTCTAAGTCGAACTATTTCTCCTTATGCACATATGATGTGTACAACTACAAGGATACATGTATGATTTGCTATATTACACTATACCCAACAGTGGAAAGATACATGTAGAGTCCCTTTGTTTTCCATGTTGATAATTAAAAGATATTGCATGTATCATGAAGTACTCAAGGAATACTAAATTAGCTAACACTCCTAAATATATAGATATATACAAAGATAGCTCATCATTTCTCCATTTGAATCCACATTTGTTGCCCACTATTGTTTTTTCAATGCATGAATGTTATTTTAGATCAAAATTTTGAGGGCCGCCTCTAGTTTTAGCGTATTTGTACCATGTTGAATCGAGTAGCACACCTAGATATCACTATATCGTTTAACTTGTTTGTACATGATTTGTTACGTCACTTTTTCCAAACCATAAAATGTAGTGAGAGAAGACATGCCTCTAAGTTTGTTCTCTTTCTTCTTTTATAGAAACTCACATATTATGTATATATAACTAAAAAAAATACACATATGATTTATTTATTATTACTATTATTTATTTCACTGTACTCAATAGCAAAAAAATGTACATGCAGGATGACCCGTTGTTTTCTACAATGGTTATTAAAAAATATTGCATGCATCGTACAATACGACAAAAATACTAAAATAGTTGACTCTCTCCTATGTAAATATGCAAAGATACGGTCATCAATTTCTCCATCTGTATACGCTTTTTTCGGGTGTGAGATTCCTTTTTTAATGCTTTAATATAATTAAGTCAAAACTTTGACTACCGCCTCCAGTTTGAGCATATCCTCCAACCCGTTGAATCAAAATGCTTGAGTAGAACCTAGATATCACTATATCTTTAACTTGTTTGTACATGATTTCTTACGTCACTATATCCAGTGGTATAAATTTAATGTAGCAAGAGAACACCTCTAGAAAATGCACATATGATGTATAAAACTCTAAAAGGGTTGCAAGAGTGATTTGTTATGTTATATGGAATGTAGTAGCATGAATTGTATAGCTACATGTTAGTCATTGTGGTTTTACGCAGGTTAATCATGAAATGTATAGATACATGTTAGCACACACAATGAATTTTAGAGACTATGATGATTCCAATAGTTCGAAAATATACATAGTATGTGCACAATCTTTTGAAAAATGACATCTCCTTTGAGATGAAGTTTTGTGTAAGCCACAGGACCACCATTAGATCAAATAACACATTATGTTCCATTGCCACAATCGAAGAACTCGCACAATGAATGGGTGATATCTCTCAGTTTGAACATGTCCAAACTGCAAACTTATTATAACAAGCATAATTTAGCTTAGAGATAAAAAATTAAATCCTATGTACAATTTCATAATTATATATGATCTTGCACTATATATATATATATATATATATATATATATATATATATATATATATATATATATATATATATATATATATATATATATACCTTGTATACAACATGACATTTAATATAGGTAATGGATATGTTGGGTGCCACTAAGAATAGTAGAAACTAACTTGGGCAGGCGCGCCTAGATTTGTAGTATTTGTAGCACTAATGTTTACTGTGGTGACGACCGGGTGCGTACGTGTAGCACTGCACTAGTGCTGGCCATTGCTGAAATTAAGGGTAGAAGAAAGAGGAGGAATCTTTCCCTCCAGGTGGCTCACGATCCCACCTACATCACCCATGATCTGCCTGGCCGAGGATAATGATTGATGATGCCTTGAGGGGTGTAATAATAGGCAGCAGGCACCCTCCCTAATCACCCACATTAGCTACTACTAATGCCATCTTATTGTATTAAATAAACTACCATTCATAGACTTGTTAAGGTTCACTTTGGTGCATGACGTGACGTCGCCGCCGGGAGAACTTTCAGCAGCTAGCCGCCGGCGGACGATGGCAGGTCGACGTTCATGTGAACTCGATCAGATACAGTAGATCATATATGGTAAGTTGGTAACACACTAACACAGCTACAGGACACGTTGAAAGTTCAAGTATGATGGAGTTGGACCTTACTTATTAGCCGTCGGAGCAACAATTCAGGAGGTAAACTCTGTGCTCGCGTGGACAAATCCGCCTAGTAGACAACCATTGAACTCAGAAAGTCAGACTAAAGAAATTAAGGACATAGACAATATTCGACCTTTTTACCATTCTACTAGAGTACTAGTAGATTACAAATAGGAAAAAAAACTCTTGCTGGATACATTAATTATGTTTTCTTACTTACTATTTAGCAATAAATTAATGCAAAACTGGTAGGATGCACACAGGTAACTTTCTTTCATTATTCCTTGGTAACATTTCATATATATCATCCTCTTCTCCAATGCTAATATTATTTATTATATACCATCTAATCCCCCATTTTCATTAATCAGACGTGGGCCCCACACACCTACAAGTAGATGCCAACTTCCCTGACCACATTTGCGGCGCGTGTTAATCCACAACTGTTGTGACTTTAATTGGTTTTCTCTGGCTTTACCTCATCTCTTCTTCCAAACTCATCCACTTAGGTGTGCGTGTGTGATGCTAGCTGCAGCGTCGCTTTCTGATGGGATGCATGCACGTCAAAGAGGTTTTACCATAAAAACTCAGCTCGATCAGATCCAACAGACTATGAATGATAGTGGAAAACCCTGACGAGCTAGCTAAAAAGTGGGATTGGATACGGTAAATTCTCTCGGAATATTTCTACCCACAAAAAGTAATTTAAATTAGTTTTTGTTGCCGCATAAACCCCGGCCCACACCTAACTTGCATTGCGTCATCCATCTTCTCCATCGTTTTATATATATATATATATATATATATATATATATATATATATATATATATATATATATATATATATATATATGTTATCAGTCACCGCATATTCTGTTTCTTTTGTTTATCTCTAAATAAATATTTTTGTGGATGCGTCTAATTTTGGATGAGAAAATAAATAAATTATTGCCTCGTCATTTTCTAGCTCCCGAGTTTCTTTCAGTTCAGTTTCCGACGACCTGACGTTCTTAAAGAAAGCACTGAGGAGATGCTGATGTTGTGTACGTTCCTCTCAATTAAATTTGTTAAATCACAATCAAATTATTCCCTGAGTTAATTGGCTTACGTCGTCTCTCCGCTCCTTCCACGCTTCCAGCAAGCATAAGTCAGTTGATATATATACACAGTTCGTGCGTCCATTATTGCTACCGTGGTTCATGTATGACAAGGTTGGTTGGGAGAAATGACACAGGCTGTAGTGTCAAGTGTTTTTTTCCCTGGCCTTCGTGATGGTACGGGTAAGTGATGCTGAAGGGTTAGGTGCGTATCGCTTTGGTTTTTTTTATTGGTACCATTACAATTCTGCAACTTTGGAGAAATACTATTACTATTTATCTATTTTGAATCATATCATTACAATTCTTCTTTTTCCACAAGAATGCCATAAAATACGTATGGAGACGATTTAGGCCCAGCTGCAGGCGTATACGACGACGTGTATTCTCCTATGGACTCAAATGCCCTTGGCTACAAGTGGATAGGGTCCACGCCAACCCCTCACCGTGTCATTGACGTGTAGGCCCCACATGTCATCTCCTTCTTCCTATTCTTCTCATCCCCCGTTGCAGTCCTTGTGCTCGAAGTCCTCGGAGATAGGGGGAGAGGCACGACCGGGGTGTGGGGGCGTCATCGCCTTGGACTAGGGGCTGGGGCCATGGAGGCTGGGGGTGCCATCGCCTGGGGCTGGGGGCGCCCGGGCAGGGAGCCGCTGGCCGCAGGGGCCCGACCTGGGGGCGATGACACGCCTGGGGAGGAGCAGCCTGGGGGCGACGCGCAGGGGGCGGCGGTGCGCCTGGGGAGGAGTGGCCTGGCCTGGGGGCGGCGCTGTGGCGGCTAGCTTGTCGTGCTTCCACCCAGAGAGACGACATCTCCCATTCCATTCTCTAAGGACAGCATCTCCCAGAAGCGATCTCGGGCAGACGACATGGTTTCGGTAGGCGAGCGCGGCCACGATGTGGCGGCTCCGGCGGGCGAGTACGGTCACGATGCAGCGGCTCCGTCAGGCGAGCTTCGGCCGGCGTCGGCTTCTGCTTAGGGCAGGTGCGGCGCGGCTCCGGGCAAAGCTCCGGTGTGAGCTCAGGTTGGGGGCGGCGGCGAACTAGGCCCTGGCGGATAGGCACTGCATTGGCTGGAGGATGAAGGAGAAGCTGGCGTGTGGGGCCCACACATCAGCGAGTGGAGGGAGAGAGAAGTTGTAGGGGTATTTTGGGACATACGAGAATATAGTGGCCTTTAGTGACCTACGCGTAGGCCCAACGCTGTCGAATACATAGAAAATGGCACGATTCAAGCTGAAAAAGAATTATAATGGTATGTTTCCAAATAGGCGAATAATAATGGTATTTCTCAAAAATTGTAAAATTGTAATGGTACCGATCAAAAAAACCCATATTAACTATCGCTTTTGGCTACACCGCTGATATCCTATTGGACACACATTAACCTCCCTCTGTCCTAAAACCATGTCACTCTAAGATTCACACATTTTGTTCCACAAATACATGCCATTCAAGCTTCTAGACTAGAGGTGGAATTTGGACCGTGCCACCATGCTAGCCCGGCCTAGCCCTCTTGTACTTCGTGCCGCTTCAGGATGTGTCTTAGGCACGCGAGGCGAGGCGTATCGGGCCATGCTATGTCAGAATGACAAGCTTTGATCCGGCAAAAAAGCATGGCCCATTGCACACAGGCACGTCTTCATGTCGTACTGGGCCAAACACCGCCCATAAAATATCTTGTTTTCTCGGCTAGCTCATGACATAGAAAAATCAAATTTGAATGTACCATTTTTATAAAAGTTTCTATGATTTTCATAATGCACTAAAGAATTAAAGATGAGATAGTCGGCTAAACATGAGACAATTGCATTGTAGTGTTGTAAATATATGCTTACATGCCACTTTTAGCCGTGACAGTCCAAACACAATCTAAAATGTGGGATTGGACATATAGCCTATATCCGGAGATCCTAGGTACGACGTGACCCTCGTGTTCGTGACATGCCGATACAGCCCAAAATATATTGTCATGCCGTGCTTTGGATCGTGCTATAACCCGCCCTCAAACAACATGGCCCAAATCATCCATCTCTCTGTCATGGACATCTATTGGCTGGACAATTATATTAAGGTTAATTGGATTGAAACCATTACAATTTCCAGTTTTTGGAGATTTGCCATTACAATTCAAGTATTTTGAGATTTGCCACTACAATTACTAAAGTGCTTGAAACTTGCCATTGTCGACGTATCCGACGCCCTTGGGCCCACTTGCAGGTACATACCCCTACTGTATTCGCATATGGATAGTAGAGGCTGAAACCTTTGTTCCATTATCTAAAAAAATCGCGAATGGATAGATTTACCCCTATCGATGAGGTTCCTAGCCAAAGGTCCTCAAGTCGATTTGATTCGGCTGCATTCCTTACCAAACCTAGCTGAAGGGGCTTGCTGGCAGCGACGATGCAGGCGCAGCGGCCATGGCAGGCGGTCACGAGCGCAGGCTCAGGCGGGAGCGATAGGATCGGCGTGAGCGCAACTGCTATGTGCTTGGCAGATCATGTTCTTCATCAGTGCATCGTCGTGACCGGACCCTACGGGCAGCCGCCTCTGGTTGTCGGGCTCCCTCAGCTGCGCCCGTAGCGCTCGCCTGAACCTGTCTACATTGCAGCACCCGCCTGTGCCGAAGCGCTCGCCCGCACTGTGCCTGTCGCCCTGCCTGTAGAGCAGCCAAGGACACCGCCGTTGGCGAGGCCTGTCGCACTAGGGCTCATCGAGGGCCCGAATACATACGCGAATATAGTAGGGTACGCACCTGTAGGTAGGCCCAAGGGCACCGAATACGTCGACAATGGAAGTTTCAGGCACTTCAGTAATTATAGTGGCTAATCTCTAAATACTTGAAGTGTAATGGCAAATCTCCAAAAATTGAAAATTGTAATGGCTTCGATCCTATATTGTGTTAATCGATGCCAAATAAATTGATATCTGCATCTATAGTTAGCTGCCTAACTTTTAGCTGCTGCTAACAATTAGCCTTAGTCGATCTAAATATGTTCTAAATCTCATCATTTGGTGGAGGTTACGTGTGTTTCCATTAATAAGTGCAGCTAACAAACTGGAATGACTTCAGTGGCTTGAGGTAATCTAGGTAATTTTTTAGAGCACTAATCTATTGTAGTAGTAAAATTTATACAGTAGATAGAGTGGCATGCTTCTTTGGACAGAGCGACCATCTATCTACCACCCTACGTACCAGTAGTACTCCGTAGCAGACAGCACTAGCAGTGCAGCACCACCATGACGTACATGCTGTTGCAGAGAGAGCAGAGAGAACAGAGAGATTTATCAGCGGCACGGCGGCAGCAGCTGCAGCTTTGGCCGGTGCCTTTTGGGCCGAGACCGGGGAAGAAAAGGCTGCGGCCACCTAAATTATTCGCCTGCAGCAGGCATAGCGTCGCCGAGGACGCCGGATCCTCGTGTTTTCCCCTCAGCCAAAGAGGACTAGGGCTTACCCTAAATTTCACTATGCAAAAAGAAAATTCCCCGTCACATCAAAATACCGGCACATGTATGGAGTATTAAATATAGATGAAATAAAAAACTAATTACACAGTTTTGTTGTACTTTACGAGACGAACATTTTAAGTCTAATTAATCAATGTTTGGATAAAAATTTACAAATACAAACAAAATGCTACAGTGTAGAATCTTACACTATGCAAAATCGGCGCCTCCCAATTCAGCCGAACTAAACACGGCCTAGAGCACTGTGAAATCTCTGAACGGGGCGCCGGCCGGATGATCTGCGGTTCAGAAACGGCGCTCATGGGCTCAGCCCATGCCAGTTGCTACTATTACTATGTCAACTAAACCTTCCCACTGAGCTTTTGTTTGGATGTGCATGTATTTATCTCAATTCATATGTGTTGAAGTGGATTGGAGTGAAATTAAACTAAAGTCTATATCAATCCACTCCAACACACATGGGTTGAAGTATCGTGAGGCAAATGTTTATATGACTAAATAAATATGCAGACCTATGATAAACCAACCACTCTTATGCTTTAGCAGGGGTAAGTCAAGTAACAGATAAATAAATGATAAATGAATGTAACACAGAAACTCACTAAAAGTAGTATAACTAATCTCGGGATTCGGTTAGAGTAAAGAATTTCTAAGTTATTCCTAAACACTAAGTCTTGCTGCTCACTCTAGCATATATATCTTCATCTATTAGTAAAACTAAATCAGAGCAAAATTATAAGGAACATCTACTAGGAAGAATTGAAAACAGAATCTTCTTCTCCTTCGAGACCGGGCTCTACCATGTCATCTATATACGGGGGATGGACTACAAAGGACTCAACCAAGCTGTCACCTTAGCGATCTACCACATGTCCCGGCACATAGTCGGCATTCGCAGGGAATTTCATATCTAAGCACCACCCTTACATAATCAAAGCTATCTAACTCTCGGCGAACTAAATTAGGTACTCTACGAACATATGTAAATACAAATCATCAAATAATACTATATCCAATATATAACTAAAGCAAACTAAGAACATAATAAAGAGGAACATATTATTAAAATAGAACAAAGTCTTAAATGAGATACAAAGGAAAATTACCAATCTCCAGATGAATAGATCTGGAATCCTGAGCAATCGCCCAACTCTACTTGAACCTTACTAGAAAGCCTATACTAAGAAATTGAAGAACTAGAGCTCTCTCTATCTAATCTCTGAAAATCCTAATATTTGGACTACTCTTGACTTATGATCAGGTGCTTCAGGGGGGGTCAGGGCCTGTATTTATAGTCCTGAGGAAGAACAGTCAGCCCTTGGATCAAACTGACTTCACGTCCGGCGAAGATATATCCTAAGAGGCGGTGGAGGAATACTCTAGAAGGGCGTGGAAGAATCCCACAGGGGGGGCCAGGCGGCATGGTGGTGGGACCGGACGGCCCCACCTGGCAGCTGCTAGTCCTCCACTTCGGTCCTATGCCTTCTGGTGTCTTCTAGAGTCTTCTAGTGCATATTTTGTTGCAGTTAAGTTTCATGCCTTTTTGACAATTTAATCCTCATTTTTATTCTTTCTGGAATATCCCTACTGAAAATAATAATTCACCAAAACTTGTAGAAATTATCAGTAATAACCTCTAAGTTTCTACTGGTGACCATTTCTATATACAATGTTGATGGTTTATGATGGATGATAACTACCATCAACAAGCTCCCCCAAACTAAGTCTTTGCTAGTCCCTTAGCAAAGCAACTTAAGTGATGAAAATTAAGAGTACAAGGTTTCACAATTTTTGTACAACTCCTCAAAAGTACACCTGCATTTAGACAAGAATTCTTCTCTGGATTGCAATTCATTGATCCATCCTTCAAACTTACTCATATTTCTTTCAACCATGGAGCTTTTGAGCTTTTTACCTAATCTTGAGCAATTGAGAGATAGAACAATTAAGTAAGCACTATGTCTCATATTCTTCGTTCAACCTTCATTCCGGAGTTTTATAAGTTTTCAAAATAAAACTCAGAGATTCATTACATGACACACTCAAGTATCTCATATATGTGGTATTTTTAGATCTCACTAAGGCAACAAATGTTATGCCTTCATTCCTGCACTAAGGCTTATGTGGATTTCATAGGAATGACATTCTTATGAGAAAACATACTTACAAACATATATTGTAAAGTCAAACAATGGATCCAAAGAGAGTTGAGTCATACAATCAAATCAAGATGTGCAAGTGTATGGAATGAGGTGAATATTTATGGTGGCTAATCCTAATTCTACTATGCTCCTTAAAAACACCTCTCTTTTGAACTTGGAAATAAATGTAAGAGAACATGGGCTATCTTTTCTTCTTATTTCTTTCTTTCAGACAGGCATCAAAGTACCCATTGTTTTGATACTTTGGACACTTGTCCATTTTTTTCTTTTTTATTGATAATATTCTTTCTTTTACAAAGCCACATGCCTCTTTCATACAAAATATTTGAGAGATAATACAAAGGATTTAAAGCATTTATTTGAGGGAAACCTAAATGAAATACTTTTTTTATGTTTCCTCCCAGTGTAGGATAAAAATATTTTTTTGGTGGAACAAAATAAAGTGTGAATGGAATGTGTGTAGTGTGATCTTAATTTTAAAAGTATGACAAACCTCTCATAAGGCATATAACAAAGTTTGACTGAACTCAATGAAATTCAAATAGCATGAAAGTAGAAGTTTTTTTAGTCTAAATATATTCATTTTAGCTCTGGTAGGAATTCAAACTTTGTCATGTAGAATCTCATCATGTAAATTTTTAAATTTTAAAGATAAGTCTCCGGAAATCAAGTATCACTTAGAATAAGATAAATAGCAGCTCAAACTCTCTTATATCATATCCGTCAATTACTTAGATTTAGTTCAAGCATATGCTACCACATGTTTTAAGTTTTAGAGCAAATTCTCAAGTTAAATCAACTTCATTCAACACGTAAGAGAATTCAAATATGAAAACTAGGTACTTGAAAGGAATCATAACTTGAGCATTTTTTCATCTTTTTATTTGAGAGAGACTATCTTCAGATTCTACTTACTTATTTATTTAACTCTTAGAATAAGGAAACACACTAATTCAAACTTAAGCAAAATTAAAACTTACGTACACACTCTATTTTTGGTTTTTTAGTTATACATTTTTTTAACAGTAATTTAAACTAAAGAAAAAATAATACTGGTAGAATTTTACAAGAATGAGAAAAGAATACTTACCTCAACATGCGGAGGTCCTCCCCCAAGCTAGATCACTACGGTGGTGGCGGTGGTGGATTCTCGAAACCCATCCTACTGAATAGGTACTCAAAGGTCGCTTGTTGCTATCACCCATGTTGCTGTAACTCAACAAATCTGTGGGTCGTCTGCTGCTGCCATTCAACTTGTTGGTGAAGGGTGTTGCGTATCTCCTCCTGTCCTGCCTCGAGGGACGTGAGACGGTTGTCAATGTTCTGATAGAAACCGGGCTTATCATAGCCCATCAGAGGTGGTGGATGATAATGGTGATGCGGAGGTTGATGATGATGTTGCGGAGTAGGCTGGTAGTAGTCCTGAGGAGCATGGTACGGGAACGGTCCATGGAAGCTGTCATGGACATCCTGTGCGGAGAAAGACATGCGCCCTCTCTGTACGCGGCTCATGGTCTCCTCATAATCCTGCAGATGATAATGATCAAAATTACCTGGCCCCTACGTGCACCTGCAGATGTCTCTAACTCATAGGGAGTGTAATCCTCTTAGGCCTAGTGATGTGCATGAGACGGTCCCGGCTAATCAAATCCAAAGTAACTTGTGAAGGCTGGCTCTGGAGGAGTAGCATCTTCACCCTGGTACCTCGGGTTTTGGTTCCTGGTCATGCGAGCAGAGGGACTCCTTCCCACTCCCCGACCTGGTTTCTGCAATCCAAGAACAAAATTCTCCACGACATACAGACCGAGGCTCTGGTCTGGCAGCTCTATCTCATTGGTGTGTCATTTATACATCATGACTATTTTTCTATTCCTCATTTTAAGTATGTGAGCATGTTGAAAGAATGAATAATCAATGACTTGTCGTGGCATAGTGATATACACAATGTTTGCATTGTCTAAAAGTCCTAACCTATTGGCAAGGCATGTTACCCATGATGTTACTTCCCCTTTCTTTAATCTAGGAATGGTTAGCCAATAATGTGCCATTAATTTAACTGGTGAAACTTTTACTTTCTTTACCATGACATACATCAACGTAAGTTCTTCTACTCTTGCAATCCAAAAGTTCTCTCTAGGAAAAAGAGTAACTCCTAACCATTTATGTACGAACCTTAGAGTGGGGTTGTGAATTTCATTAGTGCAGGGTCTATGACAAACTGTTTATCTAGATATATCTTGCTAGAAACGGGTTCTATCAAATTCTTTTAAAGCATCATCAACATCAACATTGCATAATTCATGAAATCCTAAGATGTTGCTAAAGTTCTTCCAGATAGGTGAAAATGGTTTATTAAAAAGCCTAAATGAAACTTTCTATTCACCTAATTGCAGAGTGCTCAAAAATTCTATTGTAACTAGTCTACATCCATTCTCAATTATAGTCCAAGCATCCTCCCAACCAACATTTTAGAAAATAAGTTGAAATTCAGAGTCCATACCTATGGTGTGCAAGAGGTTCGGGTCAATGACGGGGGTTGATGTAAACTTCTTATCCTTCGGCAGCTTGTAGACTTCTTTCTCTCTGTCGTCTTAAAATTTGATATGGCTATCCCTAAGAAGGGTATAGACCTCAGCTTGCTGGCGCAATGATGATCCGCGAATAGCGGGAGATGGCGGGTCAACTTCCATCTCGGAGTCAGCCCGGGAAGAGCTTGCCCGAGATGAAGTACGGCTTCTCGTCGAACGGAAGGAGAGCATCGAAGTGAGTGCATTCTTCACCTTCTTTGCCTTGCTCATCCTTGCTATAACAAAAACACAAACAAAAAAAACTAGTGGAACAAGTGAGGGTTAGAAAATAAATATTAAGAGAGTTAGCCATCTAGAAAGTCAGTCGTTTAAGTTGGAATTTTTAATTCAACTTCTCCTAAACTCTTGATTAATTTGGACAGCACCTACCCTCTAATATTTAATTTCTCCACTAGATTTTCAACAACACTCCTTTACTTTTTCACTTAGTACCTTGCACTAAATCTCTCTTGCAACTACACTCCAATTCTATCCTCCCAATTTCTACTTAAAAGATGGAATTCTGTACTTCGAAATTTCAGAACTGAATCACGAGCTCAGGGATGAAGTTTGAGGCTTGTGTTGGTGTGTGTAGCATCTAGGAACAAGGATATTTAAAGAGGAGGAGGGGGTGGCCGATCGGCATGGGTGTGGGGCCGGCCGGCCCCGCCTAGTGGCCAATTGCTCTATGATTTGCACGACGTGTTCCTTGCCTCATCTCCATGACAAAATTCAGCTTGTGAGTGCTCCTTTCGTTGCATGACATGACAGGGTGAAATGGATGGTGATAATGTAAGTGGATGTGGAGGTGATAAGTGGTGGTTGAGTGGGCCCCACATGTCTCCCGTATTTATACCGTATAATCACACAAGTATGCAAAACAAAATTACTTTTATAAAACTACGAGAAATAAGAATTCTAATGATAGTTTTTTTTGCATTTTTTTCTCCATCACCATGGTAAATATTACTTACGGGGGATTTCACGCTCTGTAAATATTAATTACATAGTGCTTTAACTTTTACTATGCCATGATGAGAATTTTTATTTAATTTTCTAATGCATTCATTGAAAAAGTAAATATGCAAATGCAATGTGAAAAGTTAAACTATTGATAACTACCGAGTTAACTCCGGCGAAGTGTTCGGGAATTTAAAGTCCACCGAACTAGACTTCTCTAGTTGAATTCTTTAGGTGTATTCTCCGGTCCCAGAGATGATGACCTTGATTTTGTTCTTCATGAGACTCCAAAATTGAGCATTACTCTAGTCTTTGCTTGAATGTGAACCGCTCTTCTTTTCCATTAATGTTGAATTTAATCTCTCTAGTTCCGATATCAATGTGAGTATTTGTGGTACTCAAGAATGGTTTCCCAAGGATGAGAGGTGTCTTCATGTCTTCCTGCATGTCAATTACTACAAAATCTACAGGAACGAAAAAGTTTTAGATTTTTACCAGAATATTCTTAGCGATTCCTGCAGGGTAGCGGACCGACTGGTCGGCTAGTTGTAGACACATTGAAGTTGGTGTTAGCATAGAGTAGTTGAGCTTGTCGAAAACCTTCTTGGGCATGACATTGACGCTTGCTCCAAGATCACATAATGCATTCTCAAAATTTTGGCTTCCGATTGAACAATCAATAGTGGGACATCCTGGATCTTTCTTCTTGACAGGTGATGTGTTGAGGATGGCCGCACTACACTCCTCCGTTAGCTTGATCACTTCAGTAGAGGGCAGAGGTCTTTTGTTGTTGAGGATGTCTCAAAGATACTTCGTGTATGTAGGCACCTGGATGGCATCTAACAACGGAATACTGATATATAATTTTTAAATTATCTCTACAAACTTACCAAACTGCTCGTCCATTTTAGCCTTTCTATTTCTGCGCGGAAATGGTAGGAGAGTGGTGTCACAAAATCTTGCTGTAATTCATGTTCTTGTGGTAAGAGTTCATTGTCTTCCTTCTCTACTTCTGCCTGCACTGCCACCGGTGTCTTACCTGCTCCTTTTGGGTATGGTGGATCACGAGTAGACTTGCCATCTCTTGTGGTTATAGCTTTGACCTTCCCAAGGTTAGTGGCAACAGGCAGAGTAGAGGCTAACTGGGTTAATTGCAATTCTACCTTCTTATTGAAAATCATTTGTTCTTTAAAAGCAAAAGAAAAACTATTCATTTTAGCACTTATACTTTATAAGATCTTATCATTACATGCAAGCCTTTTAGCAATGTTGTCATTAATTCTAACTTGTTCTGAGATTAGATCTCTCAAGGATGGTTGTTTAAAATTAGAAGAATTATAATAATTATTACCTTGGTACTCAACCTTGGTTGGTGGACCGAGGTTGACTCCATCCTTGCTTCTGTTGTTGTGGAGTGGAGTTATTGATAATGGTATTGATATCTTCTGGCGACTCAGCAAATTCAACTCCTAAATATTCTCCACATCTGTTTTGAGCATTGAATGCATCTTGAATGGCTTGATGATCTCTCTTGTAATTATCTCACTGTTCTAGCCAATTTAACAGTACATCCATCTTGGTTGACAATGCACATACTTCTTCTGGAACTTCTTCAGTCTTATGGCATAATTGAGTATTACATGATGTCCAGCTCTGATTTACTGCTATCTTCTCCACAAGTACTTTAGCTTTTTCAGGAGTGAGTGACATAAAGGATCCTCCAGCAGTGGCATCAAGTTGTTCACGTGATTTCTGAATTAATCCATGATAGAACGTTTGCATGAGCAACCATTCTTCCGTTCCATGATGAGGACAATTTGAGATATATTCTTAAAAATGCTCCCATGCTTCTAGAATAGGTTCACCTTTTTTACTTACGGAAATCTGCAATCTTTCCTCTTAAGGTAGTAGTCTTGCCTACAGGACAAAACTTTTCTAGGAAAGCTTTGGAACATCTTGCCCATGTATTAATTTGATCTTTGTTGGTGTAGAACTACTGCTTCGCTCTTTCCTCCAGTGAGAATGGAAACAAATGAAGTAGTATGACATCTTGAGCAATGTCCTTGATGACGACGGTGCTACAAATCTTCAGAAAATTCTGCAAATGGGCACTAGCATCTTCATATGTCTTTCCACTAAATGTATTAACTTGCGCCATATTAATAAGGCTTGGCTTGAGTTCAAATTCACGATCATTGGTGTCGAGTGTTGGTCCAACGTGAATGTTCTCGGTGCTTGGAGCAGAGAATTCACGTAGAGTCTTCTGAGCCATAGCTCTCAATAACTGATGTTAGGCTTCTTCTCAATTTGGTTGATTCTGATTGATAAAGAATTGTGGATCACAACCAGTCCTGCACTTACCCTGCATAAAATACATAAACAAAAACAAACAAGGGTAAGGCTGCTAAAGCAAGTGTTATGGTTTATCTATAAGTATTTATTTCTATTGCCATATTACTCTTTCTTCCTCGGCAACGGTGCCAAGAATGCTTGTTAACATTTCTTACATCACTATGTACTAAGTTCTCATTCCTAGCATGACGCTCAAAATGCTGGTAATTATAACTACACTTGAAAACTATAAATAATATTAAACATAAGTATCTGTAAGCGCACAAATAAATCACCTATTGTAGCATTCTACCTAGAGTATTCCGAGTATCGTTATTTATTTTAATACCAAAGGAAGGACCGTGAGGCAAATGTTTATATGACTAAATAAATGTGCAGACCTATGATAAACCAACCACTCTTATGCTTTAGCAGGAATAAGTCAAGTAAAAGATAAATAAATGATAAATGAATGTAGTATGATAATAGTATTCCAGAGATAGAAAACAGAGACTCACTAAATGTAATATGACTAATCTCGGGATTCGGTTAGAGTAAAGAATCCCTAAGTTATTCCTAAACACTAAGTCTTGCTGCTCACTCTAGCATATATATCTTCATCTATTAGTAAAACTAAATCAGAGCAAAATTATAAGGAACATCTACTAGGGAGAATTGAAAACAGAATCTTCTTCTCCTTCGAGACCGGGCTCTACCATGTCATCTATATACGGGGGATGGACTACAAAGGACTCAACCAAGCTGTCACCTTAGCGATCTACCACACGTCCCGACACATAGTCGGCATTCGCAGGGAATTTCATATCTAAGCACTACGCTTACATAATCAAAGCTACCTAACTCTCGCGCAAACTGAATTAGGTACTCTACGAACATATGTAAATGCAAATAATCAAATAATATTATATCCAATATATAACTAGAGCAAACTAAGAACATAATAAAGAGAAACATTTTATTGAAATAGAACAAAGTCTTAAATAAGATACAAAGGCAAATTACTAATCTCCAGATGAACAGATATAGAATCTTGAGCAATCGCCTAACTCTACTTGAATCTTGCTAGAAAGCCTATACTAAGAAATTGAAGAACTAGAACTCTCTCTATCTAATCTCTGAAAACCCTAATATTTGAACTACTCTTGACTTATGATCAGGTGCTTCAGGGGGGATCAGGGCCTGTATTTATAGTCCTGAGGAAAAACCATCAGCCCATGGATCAAACTGACTTCACGTACGACGGAGATGCATCCTAAGAGGCGGTGGAGGAATACTCCAGAAGGGCGTGGAAGAATCCCACGGGGGGACGAGCGGCATGGTGGTGGGGCCAGCAGGCCCCACCTGGCAGCTGCTGGTCCTCCACTTCTAGTGTCTTCTGGAGTCTTCTGGTACATATTTTGTCGCAGTTAAGTTTCGTACATTTTTGACAATTCAATCCTCATTTTTATTCTTTCTGGAATATCCCTGCTAAAAATAATAATTGACCAAAACTTGTGGAAATTATCAGTAATAACCCCTAAGTTTCTATTGGTGACCATTTCTATACACAATGTTGACGGTTTATGATGGATAATAACTACCATCAACAATATACTATCAAAATATAATTAATAAAGAACCTAATAATACTTAGTTGGTATCATAGATGTTATTATCTTGTCATATAAATTTGATCAAACTTGAGATACTTTGACTCTCCGAGATTTTTTTGAATGACTTATAATTTGGAGGGAGTATATTAAACAGTGAACTAGTTTTTCCATCCGTCTTTTTTTACTTCTCAAAGTACCCTCGCGTCTTTCTAGATCCGTATTTCACCTAGACTTGTGCTCACGAGTAACAGTTAGAATCGTTCACATTTGTTATGAAGTATGATTTTAATATATATATTAGAATAGATAACATATCAGCTACATAAATCTTCAAGGCACAAGTCATATAGTTGATTATGCAACAAGGTGCAAGTTTCGTTCCAATGCACAAACACAAGTCATCTAAATATATAGGCACCCTAAGCCTGAACCAGTATAAGTCGGTATCCCATATGCTACCCCTTGATCTACTACGTGTGTGTGTATATCAATTACTAGTTGGATGATATCCATGTACTACCCCTCTAAAATACCGTGTGTAATAGATATAATTGTCAGATGTAAAAAAATAACAATTGGCGTGCTAGGCAGCGAGCATTGCGCGTAGAATCTGAAGGACCGAGCAGGCGATAAGAGGAGGGATGAATGTAAGCCGAATAAAAGTTCTCAAATGAGAAACTGGCCTATGTCCCCAGCAACCCACCGAAGCGCTCATAAACCGTAAAATCTCCGAGGTGAGTGCACACAAGCCAACCAGTGACTAGATGCACCCAAGAAGGTCCAAAGAATGCAGCAGAGGGCAACAAAAATGCGATGGTGCCCAGCAAAACCGGCCTAGGTAGTTCTACAGTTTCAGCAGCCTAAGAACCTCCCTACTAGGGATGAAAACGGGACATAAATATTCCGAATTGACCGTTTTCGTTTTCTATATTATGAACCGTTTTTTAACATGAAAAATTATCAGTTTTAATTGGTTTCACAACCATTTTCAACCATTTTTTGTACTCTTTAATTGCTAAATGTAGAAATATCCCGAACCGACCGCTTTCGTTTTTCTATATCGTAAGTCCGTTTTCAACCGTTTCCGACCGTTTTCATCCTTACTCCCTACAAAAGGTGATTTGATCAAGTCAACTTTGATTCGCACCAAATTTTGTAGAGATGTTTCTAAGGGTGTTGTGAAACTTATGCCAAAAGATCAACATCCAAAAACTACTAAATCAAAGCAGATTTCAAAAATCCATCTTGTTTTTTCCACCACAGACGAACCAAATTTCATGAATCAAGAGCAACGAAATTACAAGAGCTTTTAACCACGAGGTATCCCTATGACTATCGAAAACCTGCCCAGATGGTATGAACACACAGGGTTCATCCAACCGGTAAAAGCGCTCCTATGTAAGATCCACGGTCCTTACAACCAGCAGTTTCAACAAACCAACAAGCGTTATTACACGCCCAGACTGGCGATAGCTGCACACAGGCTAAATTTGGACCAAAAGATCACTCTCTAGCGTCCCAACACACGTCTAGCTCAAACGATCGCCGTTGTCTCTAGCGTTTAACCATCCTTGTTGATGAAAGAATAAGGCCGCCGACTTTAGAACTTCTGCTTCGTGCTCCATCTGCGTGGATACCATGTCCTTCTATAGGCCTGTCCAATATGTCAACAAAGAATAAATCATACATATATATTTTGTGGGGGCTTTAACTCTCTTTCCATTAAATAAAACATAATTTCTAGTCCTGCAAATGGCCCAACAGACTGGTACTAGGCCCACCCCATACATCTGTCAGCGCTTCAATAAGCACTGAGAAATCCAAATCCAGAACTGATCAAAAGATGAGGGTCTCACATTGACTCCAAAAATATATGCAAGGATGCTCCAAACATATTTACTCACAGGACAATCAAAAAACAAATGGGTAACCAATTCATATCCTGGCAAAAGGCACAAGAAGGGCCTCCTTTCCACTTTCTTTTCAAAAGGTTATCTTTTGTCAGAATTGCATTCTCTATAGTGTTAACCACATGAAGATTTTGATCTTTAAAGGACTTTTGGCTTTCCATAATTGCTTGTTGTAGTCACCATTACTGTTACGATATAAGTGTTTAAACATTGAAGCAACTGAGAACTTCCTAGATTTTCCCATTTCCAAATTGATAAGGAATCTCCTTGGGAGTGGCCCTATCTTCACGACAGTAGGTCACAAATCAAAGATAGCTTGCTGCGAACAGCGGGATAACTGGCTTTATACCTGACAAAGGTTGGATGCGACCAAGCGATAGGGAGAGAGGCACCAAAACCGCGAAGACTTCGACGATCTCCGAACGACCGCAGAACCACAATCCGAAACTAATCCACACAAAACAGTGCAGCCATACTAGAAACCGTATAGCACAAACTAGGGGAACCCAAAGGGATCTCTTCACAAGTTCAAGAAGAACAAGGAAGAACAAAGGTTTGAGTAAGGCACTCGGCAGCTCAGATGCAATATGAGGGGTTTATCAATTCATCAAAAGGTTTCTAATAGCTTAGAGGCATGGGATATTTATACTAGGAACAACCCTCCTAGTTGGGTGTAAAAACCAAATGGAGTTTATGAAGATAGGCAATGTGAAAGGACACCATGAGATGGATTCCCGAAGTGGTCTCGTGTGACTATTGATCTCCAGAGCAGTCTCCACTAATCTGGCCATAACTTCTTATTGGGAAGTCCAAATGACGAACTATTTGTTGGGTGTGAAAGTAGACTCGAAGAGCTTTCTAGCCATATGCAGCATGCACCACAAAACTTTGTAGATTGGTACAGTTTTGCATGGGAAGTTGTACCACATTCTACCCCTGGCAAACTATTGACCTTCTGCGTCACTTTTTCCTGGGTCCGGTCATCCGTCTATGCTACTTTCCATATGTGTTACTTTTTCCTAGGTCCGGTTGTCCATCCGTGTTACTTTTTCGACGGAGCTGCTTTATAGCACCGTGTCTTGATCCTTCGGCCATGTGCCTTCCACGTCTTCATGTGTAAACCTAAGCATCATCAAGATAAGACATTTAGGTAGTATAACATTCTCAGAAGTGTTAAGATTACAATCAGTTAGGAATGAATTGACCTACTCTTGTAGTTTCTTGGCACAACTTCTTGTAAGTGGCCTTTGATTTATATCTTTTGGACTTGAGCTAGCGTGCATGGTTGGGATGTCCTCATCATCCTCCCCCTCTTGAAAAAGAGTCATCGTCGACTCTTCCAATCCAAAGAATGGAGATAGATCAGCGACATTGAAACTTGTACTTACACCATAAGTACTTGGAAGATCAATTTCATGTGCGTTGTCATTGATCTTGCAAAGCACTTTGAATGGACCATCGGCTCGGGGCTGCAACTTCCTCTTGCGTTGTTCAGGAAAGCGATCCTTACACAAATGCACCCAAACCAAGTCTCCTGGTTCAAATAACATCTTCTTGCGACCCTTGTTGGCGCGCTTCTCATACATCTTGGTCACCTTTTCAATGTTTGCTCTAGCTTGATCATGAAGCTTCTTGACAAATTCAGCTCACTTGCTTGCATCAAATTTCATACGTTCCTGTATAGGCAAAGGCAAAAGATTGATGGGAGCAGTAGGTTTGAAACCATATGCAATTTCGAATGGACAAAATTTTGTGGTTGAGTGTACCGTCCTATTGTATGCAAATTTCACATGTGGCAAACTTTCTTCCCACAATTTTAGAGTCTTCTTTAGGACAGCTCACAACAATGTTGATAATGTACGGTTCACAACTTCAGTTGTTCTATCAGTTTGTGGATGACACGTTATGGAGAATAGCAGCCTTGTTCCAAGTTTTCCCCACAAGGTCTTCCAAAAATAGCTCAAGAACTTGGTATCACAACCTGAAACAATAGTTCAGGCATGCCATGTAGTCTCACAATTTCCTAAAAATAATTTAGTAATTTGTGAAGGATCATCGCTCTTATGGCATCATCGCTAAACCTCTCAACCACAACAAAGATGGAATCCCTCCCCTTCTTAGTTTGAGGTAAACCAAGAACAAAGTTCATAGAGAAATCTTCCCAGGGTACACTAGGAATAGGTAGAGGAATGTATGAACCATGAGGGTTCAAATGGGACTTAGCTTTGTGGCTGGTTTCACAGCGAAGAACTCCACATCTCTTCTCATCTTGGGCCAAAAAAGTGATCAGCAAGTACTTGCTCAGTTTTCTTGGCACCAAAATGGCCCATAAGTCCACTCACATGAGCTTCCTGCACAAGCAAAATGCGAACAGAACAATCTGGAATGCAGAATTTATTAGCTCGAAACAAAAACCCATCATGCAAATGGAATTTCTCCCATCCCTTCCCTTGCCACCACAACACTTGGAACATGGCTCAGCAAAATATGAATCAGTAGCATATAAATCTTTTATACTTTCCAAACCAAGAATTTTAGTACCAAGTTGTGAAAGCAAAGTATGACGTCGAGACAAAGCATCAGCTACAACATTATCCTTCCCTTTCTTGTACTTGACAATGTATGTAAAAGACTCAATGAATTCACTCTATTTTGCATGTCATCAGTTTAGTTTTAGTTGTCCTTTAAGGTGTTTCAAAGGTTCATGGTCTGAATGTATCACAAATTCTTTAGGCAAAAGGTAGTGTTGCTAAGTTTCCAAACTCCTAACAAGAGCATATAATTCTTTATCATAAACTAAATAATTTAAAGTTGGACCACTTAGCTTTTCACTGAAGTATGCAATCGGCCTCCTTTTTTGCATGAACACACCTCCAATCCCTACACCACTTGCATCACATTCAATCTCAACTGTCTTACCAAAATCTAGGAGTACAAGGAGTGGGGTTGTTGTTAACTTCATTTTCAGCTCTTCAAATGCCTTTTCTTGTGCTTCTCCCCATTTAAAAGGCACTTCTTTCTTTGTCAACTCATTGATTGGGGCAGCAATGGTGCTGAAATCTTTCACAAATCGCTGGTAGAAACCAGCAAGTCCGAGGAAGCTCTGTACTTGGCTCACATTTTGTGGAGGCACCCACTCATGAACAGCTTTGATCTATTCCTCATCCACCTCCACACCTTGGCCTGAAACAATAAAGCCAAGAAAGACCACCTTGTCGGTGCAAAATGTGCACTCATCAAGGTTAGCAAACAACTTTTGCTCACGTAGGACAGCAAGCACACTTTGGATATGCTCAACATGTTCATCAAGGGACTTGCTTTAAATTAATATATCATCAAAGTAAACCACAACAAACTTGCCAATGAAAGCTCTAAGCACATGATTCATCAATCTCGTGAAGGTACTTGGTGCATTAGTCAATCCAAAAGGCATTACCAACCATTCATACAACCCAAAATTAGTTTTAAAAGTTGTTTTCCACTCATCTCCTCGCATTCTTATTTGGTGATAACCACTTCTCAAGTCAATTTTTGTGAAAATTATAGCACCACAAAGGTCATAAAAAATGTCATCAAGTCTAGGAATGAGATGCCTATACCTTATTGTGATGTTATTGATTGCTCAACAATCAACACACATTCTCTATGAACCATCTTTCTTATGAACTAAAAGAACAGGAACAGCACAAGGTGAAAGACTTTCTTGCACATACCCTTTTTTGATCAATTCTTTCACTTGTTGCTGAATTTCTTTTGTTTCCTCTGGGTTGGCACGGTATGCAGCTCGGTTTGAAAGTGAAGCACCGGGAATAAGGTCAATTTGATGTTCGATCCCCCTCTTAGGTGGCAGCCCCGATTGTACTTTGTCTGGAAATACATTCTCATATTCCTGTAACACATTAAAAACAACACTTGGCAAGGTAGAGGATAAGTCGTTAGTGGAAAGAAAGTTTTCCTTGTACTAGAGTACAAAGAACATGGCATTGGGTTCACTTAATTCTTTTAAATCCCCCTTCCTAGCCATCATAACTAATCCCTCTTTTCTTGTGGTCTTGGTTGTATGCAGCTATGGGGTTTTATTTGGCTTTGGAAACACTCCCTCACTATATTTGTGGGTCACTCACAATTGGTTCTCGCTCTCTCGCTATTCTCTTTAGATCATCCTTCAAAATCTCCTCTAGTGTCAAAGGAAGCAAAAAAATTCGCTCTCCTTTGTACATGAAAGCCAGCTTTGTTGGTTCTTCCAAAGATCTGAACATCATGATCATGTAACCATGGTCTTCCTAGCCGCGGTTGACATGCTTGCATAGGCACCACATCACACTACACATGATCATTATACTTCCCAATAGAGAAAGGAAATGTCACAACTTGGTTCACACGCAGCGCACCACAATCATTAAGCCATTGCATCTTGTATGTATTAGGATGGCACCTCTATTTAAGCCCCATTCTATCAACCAAATCATGACTTGCAATATTGTTGCAGCTGCTATTATCGACAATTATTCAACACAACTTGTCTTTGATCATACCTCGAGTATGGAAGAGATTGTGTCACTGCCTATTCTCTCTTTCATAGTAGTAACACTAAGCACTCGAAGAGAAATAAAGCAATTATTATCACCTTCATCGGGTTGGATCTCATTCTCATCAATTTCAAGTTCTGCATCATGTCTTGGACCATCTTCCTCGGGGTCACTTTCAGATTCCCATTCACCATGCTGAAAGGTCCTTATTTGGTTTTGGTAATTGAGTGACAACCTTAGGTGGACTAATTGTGTTTAATGTGAGATACACAGGGATTAGTCCACAGGTAATGGTGTCATGAAGGAGCTCATTGCATATGAGACATGACATGGAGTCATGTGACCAAGGTGGCAAAGATCAAGATGAGGTTTGGCTCGATGGATCGGTTGCAAGTGTGAAGGGCAAGTCAGAGAGTTTGGAGCGATGGACCGTGAGGCGGTGAAGCTTGAGCAAGACTTGGTGCCGATGGACCGACGCAACGGTGAAGAGCAAGTGAGGTCAAGATCGATGGACCAAGGTCACATGATGATATGAAGTGGATCATATCATTTGTGATATGGTTGGTGCATGTGTTGCATCAACATTGGAGGAGATGGAGTGGAAAGCGCAAGGCAAAGGTATAACCTAGGGCATTTCCATTTCACCTGTCATAGGTGTGTAGAGAAGTTGATGACCGGGTTTAGGATAGATGGCCGTACTATTAAGAGGGGCAAACTTGTTTGCATATTGGTCATCTAGTGCCACTTGAGCAATCTAACTTTGCATACGTGCTAGGATCGAGTGGCGAGGCAAGTTGAGTGCCTAACCCCTTAGGAGAAAATATTTGTGAAATGCTAACACACGTGCACAAGGTAGTGATCACTTGTTGGTGTTGGCACATTTGCGAAGGCAGTGATGTTTGAGCGGTAGAGAGGGGTTTGGGTTCCTGTATAGGCATTTTCGAGGAGTTGAAATGACTATTTTCCTTTACGCCGATATTGAGAAGTGGAGGCATAGTAACGGAGGAGTTTCTTGAGCTAAAACATGTGCTTTAGTGTTACACATACTTGGAATAGCTCATATGTGAAAGGGTGGAACAAGTGGAGCAAGTAAAGGTGGAGTTTCGCATGAAATATAGGCGACAGACGCTGGCTCACAG
Source organism: Saccharum hybrid cultivar R570 (assembly GCA_038087645.1). Lineage (NCBI taxonomy): Eukaryota > Viridiplantae > Streptophyta > Magnoliopsida > Poales > Poaceae > Saccharum > Saccharum hybrid cultivar. Next base: position 27,325,916 of record JAQSUU010000015.1, on the reverse strand, counting down.
GGCGACAGACGTCGGGCCATGCGTCTGCCGGCTTACCCTAGCAGCGCAGTGCTGCTCGGTGATGGCGCGTGCGTCGGACGTGGCCATGCTCGAGCGACAGACGCTGATGTCAGTGTCTGGCGTGAGTGGCGTGTGCAGCGCTGCGAGCCTCGGCTTCGACGGACGCCAGGCCACGTTTGTCGCTGAGGCGACGGATGCGTCTGTCGCGTTCGGGCGAGCGGGCAGTGGCAATGACAGATGCTCAGCCGCGTCTATCAGTCGACCGACGCACGCGTCTGTCGCGTTCGAGCGTGGCGCGGAGCGTATTGGACTGCGTCTGTTGGTGCGACAGACGCACACCCGCGAAGCGCCGAACGTGTCTATTGCTGAGGAAGTCGACCGTTGAATTTCGGTCGCTGGGGCACGTGGCACGCGTAGGAGCAACGGACGCTACTGTGCAGCGTCTGTCGCCCCCGAAAAACACCCAGTGGGTTTCCAACGGCTCTATTTCGTTGTGGAGCTATAAATAGATGTTGTGGTCGGCCATGGCCGGCAGCTGAGCACCCTTAGGCCTTGGTGGCTTGTGTTGGTGTGCTTGGGAGCCCTCTAACTCACTTGAGCTTGATAGTGATCATCTGATCGAGTGAGAGAGCGATTCTCGTGCGTTGCATCATGAGGATTGCATCGAGTGGCACTAGGTGATCGAGTTGTAAGCCGGTGGTGCTTGTTACTCTTGGAGGTTGCCACCTTCTAGACGGCTTGGTGGCTTGCGACTCCGTTGAAGCACGCGTGGAGATTGTGCGTGGCTCCGGAGGAGGATTTGTGAGGGGGATTGTGCTCACCCCGCAGAGATCACGAAGAGCAACTCTAGTAAAGCTCGTGGCTTGGAGGATCCCCATCTTGAGAGTGGATGTGTGGCACCCGCTGAGGGTTTGACTCTTGATAGTCAATTAGCTCGTGATCCATCAAGTGGGTGTATCGCCACAACGGGCACTAGCTTGGTGGCAACCAAGTGAACCTCGGTGAAATACCGCCATGTCAACATTGTGTACATCTTCTCGGTGGTTTGCTTTCAATTCACAAGCTTGTATTTACATTCATATACTTGTGCTTGTGTAGTTGCTCTTTTAACTAGTTTGCTTGTGTAGTTTGCTAGTTACCTTCTTGCTTGTGTAGCATAGAAGTAGCTCCTGTTGCGTGGCTAATTAGGTTTGTGTAACCTTGTTAGTCATATTGCTTAGTTTGTATAGCTAAGTAATTTACGCTCTCTAGTTTGGCATTAGTTGCCTTGCTTTGAGCATTGCTAGTGAGCATAGGTGGCTTTGTGCTTTTGCTTACTAGAATTGTGTAGGAGCTCCCCGGCTTTGCTAAAGTACTAGTGCATAGGTTTGTGTGACCTTGCTCTAGAATTGTTTAGGAGAGCTCTTGCTAAGGAAAGCACCTTAGTTACATAATTAGGATCTTTGCGAGGTGCTTGTGAACTTAGATAGAGGGGTGTATTCTTGGCTAGACCGATAGTTTTACTTCCGCATTTGTTTCGGTTTGCCGACACGATTAATTTTAGAAAGGACTATTCACCCCCTCTAGTTTGCCATCTCGACCCTTCACATGCTCATTCACAATCATGGTCCTCCTACTTGGACATTGGGCAGCAACATGTCCACGACCATGGCACTTGTGGCACACAATTTCTCTACTACGTGCAGAGACAGTCGCGGCCAAAGCAACGGTTGGGGCTGCTGTACTTGCAGCAGGACGTTGATTTGCAAGAGATGATGTTGTAGAAACCGCCATCTTCGAAGGAGCAATGGATGGAGAAGACCTAGCTACAACACCTTAGGACTGACCCCCACCAAAAGAAGTACCAGACTGCTGCTTGTGCCATGGGGTTGCATTGGAATGGCTTGCAGAAAATCTTCCACGTGTCTCTTGCTGAATTTTTCTCTCAGTGCGCATAGCTTGATCAACAAGGTCTTGCAAAGTATGATATGGAAACATCTCAATAAAACCAGAAATTTCTTCATTGAGACCACCCAAAAATCATGCCATTTTTTACTCCGGATCCTCTCTAATTCCAGCCTGCACTAACAGCAACTCCATCTCCTTATAATAATCATCAACCAATCTTTTCCCTTGCTTCAACATTTGCAACCTATTGCGAAGGTCACGCTGATAGCTTGAGGGTACAAATCGCCTTCTCATCACTTGCTTCATCTCTTCCCATGTGTTGATATGTTCACGCCCCAACACAAGCTGATTCTCCTGTATCTGATTCCACCAAGTGAGAGCATAACAAGAAAACTCAACTGAAGCAAGATTGACACGCCTCTGATCAAAAAGATTATACACTCTAAAAATTTGATCACACTGCTCAGCCTACTCAAGATATGCATCTGCATCTTTTCTAGTAAATTTTGGGATACTCAACTTGACACAAGCAATGTTGCCCGGGTCATCCCTATTACGACGACCACGATGATGCTCCCTATCTTCATGATCAGCATGCCAGTGACGATCTCGGCACCACCCAAACAGCCCATCATTTGCAAAGGGATTCTCATTATCATCAAATCCCTCTTCATGATCAAAGCAACCAGATTCTTCATCTTCAAAACACACACGGTGGTCACGACCACGCCCGTGAGCTCGTCCTCCATCCCGGCCATGATGACCAGCCCGCTTGCCACCACCACGACCATCTCTGAAGAAGTGGTTGTTAGTGCAGGGCCCTAGGGGTACCTCATGAGGAAGAGAGAAGATCTAGTCCAACTAGGATTCTTCGCATGTAATTCTAGTAGCATTGTTATCCTGTAATCCAACTAGGACTCTTACATTATAACTAACTTGGAGACTTGCCTCCTAGGATATATAAAGGAGGGCAAGGCTCCCTAGATCGGCAAAAGGAACAGACCTCATGGTCTAAACCCTAAAGTGCAGGGCGTAATATTCTATTCACCCCAGACTGGATGTAGGATGCTATTCTAGTAGACCGAACCGGTATAAATTGTTGTCTCAGCGTTCACCATCGAGTTCTGCATACACCGAAGCCCACCAACCATCATCTTGGGTAACCCCGTGATGAGTTGCCGGTCATCAAACACCGACAGCGGTCATGTCCCGCATCAGAGTTTTCACCACCAGATTCATCATATTGATGGCGAGGAGCCCTTCGTCCATCTGCAGGCATGCGTGCATCGAGCAACCTCTCCATGGCCTCCAAAAGCGAGTCTGCAATTTGGCGCAACTCAGCCCTTGCAACAGGAGGTTCTTCTTCTCCATGACGACCACCATGAATACTTGAATTAGATCCTGCCATGTTAGCACTTATGCAAGAAAAGTGGAATAGGTAAATTTGTGGAATCACACAACCTCACCTCTTACTTACCAATGTCCTTGCTTGTTCTCAAGGACAATGAGTGTGCTAGTGTAGCAGTTCAACGGAAGTGATTGAGAGGTTGCAAGGATTACAAGTCAAACATCCTGGTTTCAAATTTTGATGGAGCAATAGGTGGCTAAATAAGGGAGGCTACGGTACTGCAACCCAAGTGGTTTGATGTGTTCAAAAGATATGAAGTTGCTGCTATGGAAATTACCACCAACTTGAATATGTAAACTAAAATTTGCAATTATACAACCCGCAACACAGCCCCTACTTTCAATTCTTTTCACTTCTCTTTTTTTAATCTTTCTTTCTTCTTTCTTCTCTTTTTTTAGATTTTTTATACTAACAGGGGCGCAGATGACAAATGAAACACAATGCAATATATATGAAGATGGTGACTAGCAACTTGATGAACAAAACAACACAAAGGTAGCAGTACAACCAAAAGGCTATAGGATTTTTGTGACTTTTTCAGTGGACTTTAGGAGATGAACAAAAACAGTAACATATGATGGATAAATCAAAAGTAGATATGTGGATGATGATAAGACCTACCGTGACAATGAAAGCTCTGATACCGGTTGATAATAAAGATGGCAACGGTGACCCGATCCTCGATTCCATGTAGGGAATTCCCCTAATCGGGGACGGGGATGGGGCCAAATATGTCCCATGAGGATTTAAATGGGAAAAAACATCCCCCATCAGTTCTGGCGGGGACAGGTCTGGGGGAGCATTCCCCGTCCCCGATACCCGCTTCCCCGCCCCCTTTACATACAGGCTTTGCAATCTTTCCTGATGGCCCAACCAGCCCATGAAGGCTCAATGTCATCGGAGTATATAATACCAATAACCCTAGTTCTTCAACTTCTCCACATGCATCTCATCTGTCCCAGCCGCTCCGCCACTGCCAGGTTCCTAGGCACTCGTCACCACTGTTGTACAATGACTCTAGCAAGTCCAAAGGTGTCCACGCGCGCACCTATAGCTCTGGCGATGACACATCCGCGCGCAGCGGCAGTGCATCCGTGCCTGGCTCTCCATCGGTAGCAGAGCATCCACGTGACCCATGGGTAGGAAGCTTCACCCTACGGCATGTCCGCGCGTGCTCCCAAGAGCAGCAAGCCAGCAACACATGTGCATGTGCTCCCTAACAGCAACAGTGCGTGGCAGGCGGCACCCATCGGCAACAATGCGTGCGTCCCCAAGGCTAGCTGTGTCTTCTTGTTCTTGAAGCAGGTAGGCATTGGAGCTTCAGATCAAGACTTGACCACCGTGGATTTTTCCTTCACGTCCCTGTTAAAGATCTTTGATGACCACGCCATGGATTATGCAGTTTGTGATGATTAATGTCCTATTTCTTGCTATTTAGCTATCTATTTTTGGATTGTGATTCGTGGTGTACTCTATTGTGTCGATGGACTTATGTGAATGGTGTTGAATTAACCTAAATGGCGATAAACTAATCCGGGGACGAGGATCCCCGACGGGGATTTTTCCCCTCACGGGGGCGGGGATAGGGGAGAAAGCATTCCAATGAGCATTGGCAGGGACGGGGATGGGGATTTTTCTCCCCGTGGGGATGGGGATGGGGATGGGGAGGCAACCCCTGATACGGAATTCCCCATTTCCATCTTTAGTTGATAAGGAACCTCCTTGGGGGTGGCCCGATCTTCACAACAGTAGGTCACGAATCAAAGATAACTTGCTGCGAACAACGGGATAACTAGCTTTATACCTGACAAAGGTTGGATGTGACCAAGCGATGGGGAGAGAGGCACCAAAAACATGAAGGCTTTGACTCGATCTCCAAATGACCGTAGAACCACAATCTAGAACTAATCCACACAAAACGGTACAGTCGTATTGAAAACCATAGAGCACGAACTAGGGGAACCTAGAGGGATCTCTTCACAAGTCCAAGAAGAACAAGGAAGAACAAAGGTTTGAGTAAGGCACTCGACAACTCGGCTGCAGTATGAGGGGTTTATCAATTCATCAAAAGGTTTCTAATAGCTTAGAGGCCGGGGATATTTATACTAAGAACAACCCTTCTAGTTGGGTGTGAAAACGAAAGAGTTTACGAAGATAGGCAATGTGAAAGGTCACCACGAGATGTATTCCCAAAGTGGTCTCGCGTGACTCTTGTCCTCTAGAGCATTCTCCACTAATCTAGCCATAACTCATTATTGGGAAGTCCAAATGATGAATTGTTTGTTGGGTGTGAAAGTAGACTCGAAGAGCTTTCCAGCCATATGCATCATGCACCAAGAAACTTTGTATATTGGTACTTTTTTGCATGGGAAGTTGTACCACATTCTAACCCTAGCAGACTATTGACCTTCTGTGTCACTTTTTCCTAGGTCCGATCGTCCATCTGTGCTACTTTCCATTCACGTTACTTTTTTTGGGTATGGTAGTCCGTCCGTGTTACTTTTCTGATGGAGCAGTTTTGTAGCACCGTGTCTTGATCCTTCGGCCATGTGCCTTCCATGTCTTCATGTGTAAACTTAAGCATCATCAAGATAGGACATTTAGGTAGCATAACGTTCTCATAAGTGTTAAAATTACAATCAGTTAGGAATGAATTTACCTGCTCTTGTAGTTTCTTGGCACAGCTTCTTGTATGTGGCCCTTGATTTGTATCCTTTGGACATGATCTAGCGTGCACGGTTGAGATGTCCTCATCACAAATTGCCACATCTTTGCTACCATGTGCCTTGCACCTAAACAACATATCACATAAGTTCCTGAGTTGATCTTGAAAGTCTTCACTCAACCACCTCATGAAACTTACTCTCCAGTTCTTTTCATTCATGATACTAACAATTCATTCTTGATCAAAACAAATTCTGAACAAATCAGTGAACCTATCCTTCAGAGATGTTGCCCCACACCATACATCATGCCAAAAATCAATACCATCACCAATTCCAAGTCTCATCATTCTTCCTCTAAGATACACATGCTTAATTTTTAATGAGATCGTTCCACATAGGGGAATTAGTAGGTCTTTGTGAAATTTGTTGCACACATTTAGCTCTCATTTATTTTTTTTCTTACAATTTCTTACCAAATTCCTTACTCATTTTCCAACTTCCACCACCACCTATACAACAGGCTAATGTTCATCTTCTTTAGGTCCTTAACACCTAGACAACCTTTCTCTTAAGGTTTATTTATGATTTTCCATTTGACTAAATGGTAATTTCTTTTTGTTCCTCCTTTCCAAAAAAATTTTCCTGACCTTGTCCATTTATTCAATTATAGTTGAGGGGAGAAGATACATGGACATGGCATAAGTTGGCATGCTACTAAGGCATGAGTTCAATAGGATTGTTCTCCCTCCTATAGATAGGGAGCTTCCTTGACATCCATCTATCCTTTTAAGCATCTTTTCAGTTTAAGGGATCCAATCAGCAATATGAGAGATCAAGATATAGGGACTACCATGTATTTGAGTGGCCATTGCCCAAAGAACATACATACTCTAAAGACTTATCCACATCTTGACTAACCATAATAGCTTCACCTTTAGAGAAATTGATTTTAAGCCTCGACATCGATTCATAGAGATATAAGAGGAATTTCATATTGGTAGCCTATTCCTTAGTGTCTTGAATACATATGATAGTATAATCCTAGTATTACAGGATAGCCACCCCATCCTTCACATATTCAGGTACTATACTTGTGATTAACTTATTCTTTTGGGCATTACATATCATCTTAGCGAAGGTACAATGTTGTTGAATAAGAAGGGAGACAAATAACCCATTTCTAGTTGTAAAATAAGGACCATAAGTATTATTCACTTTCACGCTAAGGGTGCAGAGCTAATAATAGTTTGGATCCATTTACACCATTTTCCATCAAAGCCTCTTTGCTCAATACAGGAGAAGAGAAAATCCCAATTAATCTTATCATAAGCTTTTTCAAAATCCAATTTTAGCACTAGATCATCTTTCCTTTTCACCTTAGTGTCATGCAAAATCTCATGCAAAGCCATAAACCCATCCATGATGTTTCTATTTTTAATAATATTGGATTGACACTTATTAATAATCTTACTTATAACCTTTTCCAATCTTAAGATAAGGGTTTTGGTAAAAAACTAAAAATGACATTCAATAGGCAAATAGGCTTGTACTGTTGAATTGTATTTGCATCTTTAGTTTTAGGCAATAAGGTGATAACACCATAATTAAACCTACTAATCTCCAGATTATTCTCATGGAGAAATCTTGGAAGAAATAGTACAAGTCAGTACAAATGTGTATTCTTTCCCATAGAGAATATTGCATCTTTGATTTCTTCCAAAGACAAGGGTTTAGTTAGTTCTACATTTTCCTCCTCAGTGATTGTTTACTCAAACCTCCAACATTGTGGGTCCATCTACACTGAAGGAATGCTACTTGGACCAAATACATTTTTATAGAATTGTGTAGTATGATCATAAATCTTATCATCTCTTCAATGTTACCATTCATCCCTTGTAAACAAAAGATAGTGTTTTCCTCTTTTGCTATTTGCTACTCCATGAAATAACTTAGTGTTATTATCACTTTTTACTAGCCAATTAGAATTAGATCCCCTATGCCAATAACTTTCTTCTTCAAGAAAAACTTAATAAGCTCTTGTTGAATAAAGGCATTTCTGTCAAGGTGGGTGGCAGATAAACTATTGTCCTCTTCTAAGCACATATTAGCCAATTTGCATAGGAATTGGTCCTTGCCAACCAGATCAAGTCCTTACAAGGTCTATCCTCCACCATTCATCCTCCCTCTTACATATGAGACAAATACAGATAGAGGTTCTCACTCTCTCGACTGCAGATTTTCTCTTAGCGTTACAAACTCTGGCTAGCCTATACCTAGAGACTGAGGAAGAAAAACAACCAGAAGAGATGACTGGCTTGGGGTAGCCCCTCCTCTTATTTATATGGCTATCACACATTTCCAAGCCTACCCTTAGATATTTCCTTGAACCACTTAACCTCCCAGGCAATAATGGTCCAAGTTGAGTTTTGACACCAGATGACCATGATCTCTTCATGAAGATGCTTTGCCTCGATGCAAGCTCTCTGATGATGCCACGTGCCACCCTGAAATCCACCCTTGGGGTTTTGAGGCCCAAAACTAGCAAACCTGTCGCCTGTGGTTTTGTGGCGAAAACCACCAAACCCAGCTAGAGTCATGTATCCACTAGGCTTCCTCCACAATCTTGATATGTGTCATCACTTTTCCTCAACCGCCCAATCACCAAGTCCCCGCACACCTGCTTTTGACTTGGTCAACCATCATCTTGACTTGGTCAACACCGTTTACATTGTCTCCACATGTACACTTGCTTGTCGTCATCGCTAAGTGCTAGTCATCCATGATCAGTCCTCTGGCCCTCAGTCCCTTGGTCCAAGCCTCCATGTCCATCCTTTGCCGCTCCTAGTCCACCGACACAAACTCACTTGACATTCTCCATTGCCATCGACCATCTCAATGCTCAACACCTACCCATCGCAAGACAAGAGACATGTTGCACACCCCAACTCACGCAATGGTTAGTATCACACACTAAACCAAAGCTCGTCATCCCTTGATACTCACTCATCACACATGGGCACATATCCACCATGTGTTCATGGTATCATCTGGGTGGGTCAAATGTATCATCTAGGTGGGTCAAATGAGTTTCTTCAACAATGATGTGTTGATGACTTTGCTCAAGTAGGGTCTCTAAGTATCCCATGGTAGCATGTGGTAGCTCGCCATGACACTCGACACTCCACGGCGACACGTGACAACCCGTTACTGATGGGAATAGGAGTGCCAATCTTTCATCAAATCCAGATAGCTGATGACTTTTGTGGATATCACACGCATGATCCAATTTCCGATCACAAATATCCAAACTTGGAATTGTAGAACCACGTCTTGTTTGGTTATCAACTATGCACTGCCTGATTGACTTGGCAACAAAGGCTAATCCCTACTTATGAATTGAAGGAACACAAGCAAGAATAAGAAAGAATGCAATCTAAAATGTGCAAATGAATGATTAAGCATTTAAAGTTGGGGTCTTACAAATCAATGAATGATGAATACTCAATGACACATAGATCTAAGTGAAACCAAAACCCTAAGTTAGGGGACGACTACTGAATACATAGTGTTAGGGTCGTCCAAGGATCCTGAAATGCATCCTAATGGACTTCAATATGATACATGACCCAATGGCCCAAAAGACAATGTCACACCACCTTGACATTCTAGACACACAATTGTTTCGACGATTCCCATTAAGTCTGATGGAATTTTGACATGAGGTCGGTTCCATTGGAAAGCTTATCTTCTTAGCTCTCTATGCATATCTGGAACATGGAAAACATCTATGTGCGACCTAGCAATGATTTTAGTGCAAGCTGCTCCTAGAGTCCAAGATGGACTCAAACTTGATATGGATTGGACCTCTGACTTGGCTTGGATGCCCACGCTAATGTTCCCCACCACCCTGCCTCTCTCCAAGTATACTTCTTGATCCTCTTCATATATTGGAAGTATAAATAATATCATTAGGTAGTAATCTATTCTCAAATTCATGACAAAGGATAGCTTAGGAACGAGCTCATTGTTGACATTAATTAACACAATCGCTAAATAGCAACGGCGCTAAAAATGCATGGTAATAAATTAACATGTCTCTAAATACTAGTCACCTTTTTATATTTACCTATACTTCTTAGCATGGAACTAGGTTGTCATCCCTAGTGAAATAAGCTTAGAAGTATATAAGTGGCACTATGATTTTATATGACTAGGCAAAAATATAAATGATATAAAGATATGATCAATTAAGAATAAGAACAATTAAGAACATCTGCAAGCGGACAGATAATTATACTATTGTAGCATTTTACCTAGAGTATTACCAGGTTGTCATTTATAATTTTACCACTGGGAAGGTCTAGCTAAACTTCTATCTAGAGTATTGATAAACTTTATATTCATGATAAAGAGAGTAAACCAATGTTATGCACTCTTACTCAATAACAGGGATAAGTCATATGATAAAAGATATATATATATATGATAAGTAATGATCAGTCCTCATAAATAAATAAGTAGATATACTCCGAGCTCCCTAACTATTACTAATAATGTAATCCAATCAGAATATTAGAGGAATAATTCATAAGTATTCAAGTTACATGTCAAGCTACTACAACTAATAATCATCGTCAAGTAATACTACCATATGTCCCAACCACAATGGAGCCATGAAAAGGAGAAGTTGAGTTCAAAAACCTCTGATATACGAATATATCCTTAATCAGACAATGTTGCTCTACCAATAATCCACTACACAGGGGGAGGACTATAGAGGACTCAATGGGCCTATAAAAGTCGCACCCATGATCTACCACACGACCTTAAACAACTGGAGGCATCCGCAGATATGCAAAGCATCTAAGCACCACGCTTGCATAATGCATACCACTCATCTTATGGCCAAATAGACGAGCGCTATACGAACATGTGATCGAACTAAATAGCAACCTAACTATACTGGAATTGAAGTAGACAATGAACGATGCATTCAAGAACGTAATAAAGATGAAGAATAATGTTGACATTGCAATAATTGTGCAAAGACAGAATTACAATAAAAGCGGAGAACTAGAACATTACCAAAACTCCACGCTCGCCAATGATCAGGAATCCAATCTAGGTTTTTTTTGAAGGAGCAGGAATCCAATCTAGGTTGACTCAGCTTGACTTCCTCTAGACCTGATCTAACTATACTAAAGCTATGAACTAGAGGAACTCTGATGATCTAAGGTTTCTAGCTCCGGATGAACTGATCTTCAAATGACTTGATGCCTTCAGGGGGGTCTACCCCTGTATTTATACCCCGGTGGGACGCACGCGAGCCATTGGATCAAACCGACTTCACGTAGAGCTAGGATTGATCCTCGAGGTCGGTAGAAGAATACTCCAGAAGCTAGTGGAAGGAGGGAGAAGGGGGTGGCCGCCCGGCCACCCCATGGCCGACCGGCCCCACCTGGCAGGCACTCGGCCTTCGCTTTGTTCCGATGTCTTCTAGGGTCTTCTATAATATACTAGTATTTATCTCACGGTGAAATTCCAAAAATTCTTTTAATAATTAGGTATCTCTCTCCACTTTTCTGCATAGCTCCTTGCAAACATTAAAATTCAACAAAGCTTGTGAAATTCGTCAGATAACACCCTAGTATTCTATGTTTTCATGTATTTTGAACATTCTCTCATGTTTATTTCACTATATATTGTTGACGTTAACGACCGTCAACACTCACCAAGAGTTTTAGTTGCCATTTTTTAGCTCTAGTAATTAGCTCTTGCATAGCTATGGGAGGAGTGTCATTTGTATCTGTAGGAGTGATGTCCTCATCCTATGGCTTGATGCGTCACTCGCCACCCTACGACGGCACATGGCGGCTCACTATGATCTATTGTGGCACTTGTCATCCCACGGCGCCATGTGGCAAAATCATGTATAGATCATTTTTTGGATAAAAATTATTATGACTAAATTTGCACTACTACAGAAAACTTAATGGAGGCAGTCGTTTTCGGTTTTTGGAGGTGGCATTGCAACCGCCACCATCAAAAGGTCTCAGTAAATGCTGATTAACGAAGGAGGTTGCTCTGCCCACCTCCAAAAATAAAATAAAATAAAATAAAATAAAATAAAATAAAATAAAATAAACAAAAAGGAAAAAAGCCCACAGCCCAAACCGGCCCTAGATCTAGGCCTCACGCTGCCGCCCCTGCACTATCGCTGCTACCTGGATCTAGGAGGAGCTGCTGCCCTTGCCAGATCCGCCGCCAACCCCTGCTGCAGCCACGCACGAGCCCCACCGGATTCGAGCTCCTCCTCACTGGATCCGCGCCCCCACTGCTGCTGGTCATCGGATCCACGCCCCTACCGCCTCCGGTGGATGGTTGGTGGCCGGATCCGCCGACAGTGGTCGGTTCGAGGCCGGATCCACGCCGAGAAAGGGAGAGGCGCCACCCTGCTTGCCGGTTGTGGAGAGAGAGAGAAGGAGAGGAGGAGCGCCGCACAGGGGAGAGAGGGCGCGCCGCGCAACGCACGAGGGTGAGGGAGGGGCGCCGCCCTGCCTACCAGCAGTGGAGAGGGACTGGGAGATGGACAGGAGAGGGAGCGCCTCACGGGAGGAGGAGCGCCACACGGGCTTGGGGGGAAATGAGGGAGGGTCGGGCGCTCGATTTAGACAGGGAGAGACTGAGAGAGAGAGATTGAGAGGAAACTCAAACTGTTGCTCTTATACAAGCCCGATAGAAGCTAGAGTTGGGCTCAGAGCTGGGCCAGTATTTTTCAGAGGCGGGCCTTTTAGTGTGCCCACCACTGAAATTGATTTATCGAGGCAGATGCCTTAAGACGGCCGCCTCCGAAAATAGACCATTTACAACTGCCTCCGTAAATCTATTTTTGGAGGCGGGCATTTTCCAACCTTTTCGGTAAATAAAATGACTGCCTCCGTAAATTGATTTTGCGAGGCGATCATTTTTTGGTGCCTCGGTAAATAAAACGATCACCTCGGTTAATCGTCGGGCATTTTCCAAGGCAGTTGGATTTTGTGACCACCTTTGGTTCATGTTGGGGCAGTGCCTCGTAATTTTTTTGTATTAGTGTTGTCTAAATATCCAAGAAATCAATTTTTAAAATCTATGTTTGAAGTATTTTGTTTTGTCTCATATTAACCGACGGAGGGAATATATATAAGTTTATATTAATATGGAAAAACGGTTTACACTAAATCTATCTTATTTGGTCCTAGAATATATAGATAAGTTTACATTAATTTGGAAAAAAGGTATACAATAAATTTATCTTATTTGGTCCGCCGCATGTTTCTTAGCCGTCCGATGGCGGACAATATACATGTAACTTCCTCGACTTTGGAACATGTATATGATCTCTTACGCGTTGACCGTTTGGTGATTGCATTTTTTATGTGATCACTTTGTCTTATGCCAAATACTGTTATTATTTAAGCGTTATTGTACACGTTAACCAAATTCGCAACAAAACAAAATACATGTTAACCGGTGCATTACTTGTTGAGTTCAGTTTGATCAATTCATAACTAAGCACACGTCCTTGTCCCCAAACCCTTCCAAATGGCGACCGTTGTTTAATTCGGTTAAACGACAGAACATTTCACATCAAAGGACGGAAGGCGCACTCAAACCAAGTCTCATCAATAAATTAATGCGCAACAGTGCAAGAATCATCCACCCGTCCGCGCCTCACCAGTCGTCTTTCCCAGTCCTTTCACATTAGGGCTTCGGAGACAGCTCCACACATTCTGTCGCTTACACAAAAAAATAAACTTTATACTCCCTCTGTCCATAAAAAAATACAATTATGGTATCTTGTCGGTTAAAGTAGCTTAAGTTTAACTAAATTTATAGCAAATAGTATTAATATTTATGTCTCCAAATAAATTTATTATGAAAATATGTTCTATGGCTAATCTAATGATACTAATTTTGCATCAGAAATATTAGTGTTTTTTATATAATTTTGGTAAAACTTTAAATTAATTGACTTTTCAGGAAGCGAGAATTATATTCTTTCGTAGACGGAGGGAGTAAACATAAACAATTAATTTCTCTTGTGTTCCGGCAGCAGGTTATACATGAGGGCGCCGGTGAAATTTTGTATGTGGCTGCTTGTCCAAGGTTTTGCAGCAGCCACCTGAACATGTTACAAATGGCAACGTACGTTAACTGCTGTATGGAGTACTTATTTTGGAATAACTCGGCACACCAGTCAGGGCACTCCCAATACAGAAACCACCATAGTTTCTATGGACATTAATTATTCTGTCACCTAAGCGTTTTACTGATGTGGCAAGGTAGTTATTGAAGAGAGAGAGCAAAAATCATAGAAACTAGATCTACTCCCTCCGTCCCAGAATAGATGACGTTATGGGATACGTGCAAGTCTAACTTTCTCAACTTTGATTAGATTTGTAGAAAATGCGTGCAACATTTATATCTCCAAATAAGTTTATTATGAAAGTATATTCAACGATCTATCTAATGATACTAATTATGTATTATAAATATTAATATTCTTTTATATATAATTGGTCAGACTTTAAAAAAGTTGACTTCTCAGAAAGCGAGAATGACTTCTATTTTGGGATAGAGGGAGTATGTTAGAAACCATGTCTACACGAGAACTAAGACATGAAGGGATGTAATTGGTAGAGAATGGAGAGAGAATATATGTGATTGGATAAAAAAATACTCTGTAGAAACTATCTATTGGGACCATGTAGAAACTATCTATTGGGACCATGGTTTCTATATGCAATCCCGATAAAAATTAATAGGTATAAAAAATACATATAGCTTATAGCATTAAGACTGCCCTCAGGTCACTTTTCAGTGTGCGAATTGTCCATGCCAGCGGCATGCTGCACAAGGCAGCGTATGGATCATACAATAATTGTGTGTACGTATCTGTTTACTTTTGCGGCCAGCTTTTGACTAACGTTGCAATGTTTCATCAAAACCGGCACAACCGCACAAGCGACGATAACAAGACAAGATCTGAGATTCCCTATCTGATGATTCCGGTGAATTAGCTCCGTCATGTTTTGGAGTTCGTGTCAGCACGTCACTAAACTAGTGCTATATTGGTTAGGTTCTTGGAACATGTATGCTCCTAGGTTTGAGTCCTATAGACTCATCACCGGCGCTCGCATTTTTTGGATATGTATTCATTCAATGGAAGTAATGTGCCCATCTTAATAGCCTCTACATATGGTGACATCGTCCATTCTTTCATGATGAGTTGGTGTGGTCTCTCGTTAGCGTTCATAGGTGTACGTGTGTGGTGCGGTGTGCTTATGAGCATGTGCCTATTGCTTTTTAAGAGAAATGGCATCATTGGCGCAAGAAATGACTACACCATACATGATTGGCAAGGAATGTTAGTATAATGAGCACTACAAGAAAATAGAATATCCATAGCAACTAATAACTTCCTTGAGGGAAAAATTGAACCCTCAAGAATATATCGTTAACTTGGTGGTGGTTGAAAACCTCCAAGGAAATGCATATATATTTCTTGAGTGCTATCCCAAACTTCCTGCCAAGGTAATTTCATATTTTCTCAAGTGTTATAAAAAATGGTTAAGGTAATTCCATGTTTCCTTGGGTGCCATTCGGAACCGCCATGGTAACTCCATATTTCCTTTGAGTGTTATTGCAAATCCTTGGGTGTTATTCTACACCACCAAGGAAAATGTAGATTTTATTTGGTATAATTGGAAACTGCCAAGGAAGTGCTAGTTTCCTTGGGTGCAAACCATCAAGTAAATTGTTGTAGCATCCAAGAAAAATATTCATTTTGTAGCTATTTCTCTTAACCAGCAATACAATGGACTCGTTGCTGGTTTGTTAGCTAGATATTGCATTTCATAGACACAAATGCTCATTTGACATGTTTGTGGAATCAAATATGTTTTTCTTGGTACATTAATCTACCAAAAGTTACAATTTTGAAATATGTTTTTTCTTGGTACATTAATCTAACAAAAGGTACAATTTTGAATTGTTATGCATTAGAGAATGTTTATTAACACTTAGCTTGAGATGTCTAGTTAGTTTTAAAGCTAGCATGGAACATACTAATATCAGATGAAGAAAACATTTATATCAAAGTTGCAGAGATTGGAGATATCTACAACTTTGCAGCTGATAACTTTTTTCATTTAAAATCATTTAGAGTTCTAAAGTTATATTTTAAGTTCTCGGAGTTTTGAAATTCTTTTTTTTTGGATTTTCAAATGACCTCATATGGAGATACAATCTAAATAAAGTTGTAGTACTTCAATCTTTTTTATTTAAAATCATTTAGGGACTCAAATATTCATTACAAGATTACTAAAGTGAATACAAAAGGAAAGAAACATTCATTAAGTGACAACTGACTTTAAGGTGTAGTGGTTTGTAACAAGGACGAATAGAAAATTTATCACAAAAATCATCAACATTAACATCAACCAAAAATGACATAGACCAGTGCACCAAAATGTTGTGACAAAATATTGTTGTCACTATATTTCAGTTAGCATATATGACATAGTTATATTATCATAAATTCTGGCATGGATAAAGCAAGCGTGGCCCATCTTTGTATAAAGGTCCCACATGTAAATATATATTTTCTACATTGTCCAAAAAATATATAAGATTAGTGTGCACTGATTTAGTATTCTGAATATGATAAAGCTAATGTTGCTTTCCCTCTATGAGCCGTTATTTGTGTTATGCACTTTGCCAACTAAATTGTAGCCCCATATGTAGGCTGTTAGCAGGGGGGTCCATGTAGTGTTGGTTCTGGAATAAGCCGTCATCAAGAACAAAGCTTATTGCACAAAACGTATGTCACGAAAGTACTTGTTCAGAAAACCATTTATTAAAGCAAAATTTAAGTTTACTACTTTCTCTGCCTGATGTTGTTCCCCTTTGTAAGTTATTTGTTGTGCTATACACTTTACTGACTAGATTGTATCTCCTATGCATAGGGTGTTAGTTATGGGCTATGATCCGTGTAGTGTGTAGGCCGTCATTGGGTACAAAGTTTTACACTTAGAATGATGTCAAGTACATACTTAAACTCGTTTTTGAGCGTCGTCGCTGGCCGCTCGCTGGAGAGCTACAGCGGCGGCGGCCGAGGAGAAGCAGGGAGGAGGGCTCTAGCAGCACCGGCAAGTCGCCCCCGAGCCACCCGTTGGGGCGCTCAGTGGAGTGCCAGACTACCACTGAACGTTAGGATTGGATTCTGAAGAATCATCCCGCACCTGATTATGAGAATTCGACTCACTTGGCGATTGCGAAGATGGATATGAAACACCAAATCATCTGTTCACAGGGCAGGAAGCTACTTCAAAAACAGTTATTATTACTAAAATTGTTCTTTTATATATATGCACTTTATTTAAAACAAGTGTAGATACATATAAAGCAAGAACACCTCTTGTCAATTTGCTCTAACTTCACCACAATAGATAACCCTGCATCTGTACATAGTGTTTGTTGCGTGCAATGACTGTCCATTTCTTGAAAGCTTAATCACGTTAGGTTATCTTGCTCGCACGCACTCCCTCCTTTTGAAAAAGAATGCACTTCTATTAAATATTTATAAAAAATAGTATCAACATTACGTGTGTTCATAGAGGTGAGCATGCGTACGTATTGAGCGTCTGCGTTTGTACTGTGTAATTCGCAAAAAAAACATTTATTATTCTAAAGATGTATAATATGAAATATATTTCATATAATAAATCTAGTGATTATTACTGTTTAATAATATCATAAATATTAGTATAACTTTATAAGAATTTAGTCGAACCGAAGATTGTTTGGCTTAGAAATGCAGTCAAAAGTGCACCTTTTTTAGATAGAAAAGGGTACACATACGCAACCACACGTGCGTGCTTGAAAAATTAAATAAATAAAAATAAATAAATAAATAAATAAATAAATAAATAAAAAGAAGTGCGCACCCGTGGCTCGCACGTGCGCCCTACTTCCACTGTATCTTATTGCGCATGGTTGAAAAAGGTCAGAGCATCCAAATACGCTTTCGAGACGCGAAGGCGTACACTTTCCACACCTGGGACGGGAGGCGGCTAGATAGTTGGGCTGATGGCGAAAACTCCTGCCCCAGTAACTCACCAGTTTGACCGACAGCGATCGGCCGGCCGATCGTACGTACGGCCGCGCCGGCCATCATTAGCGTCAGACGCTAACGAACGAAGCTACTAGTACTCCTGACTAGTATGAACGAGCTCGTGCATGCCTTTGAAGTCAAATTGCACTACTGTTCGTCCGATCCATTGCATGCCGGCGACCGAGCGGGTGGGTGACAGTTACCGCTGCCACTGCTAATGGCGACATCTAGCTTGTTTGTTTGGGCTGACAAGCGAACAGGCTGAACAACGCCTTGCCTTTTACGCGTAGGGAAGGAAAGCAAGGGAGAATTGGTCTTCTTTTACCATCGTTGAAGCGGTGAAGCCCGCAGCCGTCGCAGCATTAGAACATTCCATCGTCGGCTGTCAAACGTCAATCGGGATCGGCGGCAACTGGCAACAACAAGCGAGGCGAGATCGAGAGGCCGCCATGCATGTATGGTAGCTAGCTGGTGGTGGCTGGATGCTGTGAAAATGTGGACGGGATCATGCGGCCGGTGAAGAAGAAGAACACGGTTTCGCGTGCGTGCGTGCAGACAGAGCTAGCCTCGCGGTTGTTTCTTCATTTTTTCCGCAATGTTTGACCGGAGCGTACGCGCTGACCAGCTCCTATCATCGTTTTGATTTGACCTGGTTCTTGTCAGCTTCATTCCGATTTAAGATGTTGTGCGTTCTCCAGATAAGGATGTCTAGAATGTTTTTCCTACCTTGTCCCATGCATGTTCGTGTTCGATACTGGAGTTCGGCCGGCATAAATCTGAATAATTGCATTGCTCCGGTAGTCCGGTTTGCCGAGAACTAATGTGTGGTGTGGGTGCTTGCTTCATTACTAAGAAATTCGATGTAATTTTTTTTAGTTGGAAATTAAGCGCGCAAGTCAGTTTTATATATATATATATATATATATATATATATATATATATATATAGCTGACGACTAAGAATATTCCAGGAGTCGATCAAGTTGCGGCGCAAATTGGCCACCTTAAAGCGACACAATTTACCCTTTACAATGATGAGATGCAATACTGAACCCAACTAAGCAATTGCAAGCAGGTAAAGTAAAATGAAGCCAAGCTTGAAGGTCATGTTCCATGGTCGTGTTCGATACTGGAGTCTGGAATAATTCAGTATGAAATTTGATGAAGTTTTTGTTAGTATTCAGTTTTAGATCTTGTTTTTTTTTAAAAGGAGTTTTAGATCTTGTTAGTTGGAAATTAAGATCGCAAGTCAGTTTTCACACATGTATTTGCAGTAGACGAGAACACAATCCTAAAACTTGATCGATCGAGTTGACGACTAAAAGAAGATTCCAGGAGTCGATCAAGTTGCGGCGCAAATTGGCCACCTTAAAGCGACACAATTTACCCTTTACAATGATGAGATGCAATACTGTACCCAACTAAGCAATTGCAAGCAGGTAAAGTAAAAGCAAGCCAAGCTTGAAGGTCATGTTCCATGGTCGTGTTCGATACTGGAGTCTGGAATAATTCAGTATGAAATTTGATGAAGTTTTTGTTAGTATTCAGTTTTAGATCTTGTTTTTTTTTTGTTTTGAAAGGAGTTTTAGATCTTGTTAGTTGGAAATTAAGATCGCAAGTCAGTTTTCACACATGTATTTGCAGTAGACGAGAACACAATCCTAAAACTTGATCGATCGAGTTGACGACTAAAAGAAGATTCCAGGAGTCGATCAAGTTGCGGCGCAAATTGGCCACCTTAAAGCGACACAATTTACCCTTTATTTACAATGATGAGATGCAATACTGAACCCAACTAAGCAATTGCAAGCAGGTAAAGTAAAATGAAGCCAAGCTTGAAGGTCACAGTCACCCCGGCTCTTTTTAGCCCCAGCAAACGATCGATGCCTTCCTTGGAGGAGCATGCAACAAGCTAGGGCTAGCGAGCTGAAGTGAAAGCATCTCGCTGTCAGCGGCATGCTAGCTAGCTAGTGGCGTCACTGTTGGCCACCTCCACGGTAGCAGCGGCACGGCTACCAAATAAGTGGCTTGACCAGCCACACGCGTGTGACTGCGGCTGCGCCAGCCATCGGCATGCACGCGGTCACACGCATCATGAAAAGCCAAATAATTCCACATCTATCCATCTCATTCTCCTTCTCCCTCCAGATAGATACTAGCTATCGAGGTCGCCGGTCGTGAACGCAGCGGCCGGGGCCGGCCCGCCGGAACCAATTAAAGGCGCGGTGGAAAACAACGCGCGGCGTTTGCCGTCAAGGTGCAGACACGAGGCCCCCAGCGGATAGGGACTCCACCTTGTCATCGTCCCAGGCACGGGAATTGCATGCACCTGCACCGATGCCCGGTTCTTCAGAACTCAGTTCAGATTTCAGAAGAGCAAGCCAGGGCCAGGCTGCCAGGCCATGAAGGCCAAAGCTACTAGAGTACGACCGGCTGCTACAACACCAAACTCTGAACCCCTACGCATCCCAAATTCCCAATTACTCCTGCATACAGTACAAGCAGCAGCAAGTAGTACCCACCTGTAAAACTGTAGAGATTCTACGGCTGCATGCAACCCGTATCCTTTTTTTTTTTTTTTTGATAAAACCAGACTGTATTAAGACACCATACAAACTGGTACACATACGCAACAGGTACAGAGAACAGCTGTCCCACCCAAACTTACACAGGAGCCCCTAGAAGAAAAAGAAATTGCAAAGAAGCCCTTGGGGAACCCCCTGTTCGCCTGACTCGCCGGCGACCACCGCTGCCGGAAACCGGTGCCCTGGAAGATGACGCCGTGTCCAGCCAGAAGAAGAAACCAGCACCCAGAGACCAAAGAAAGCACCATCGCTTGAAAGCTTTGAAGGAGCCGTAGTAGACCGCCGTTGAAGACGAGAATGACCTCGCCGTTGAGGTCCATCAGCCGGGGACGCACCCCGTGCCTCCATGGTCTCAGATCTGAGCTTGCCACAGCAAGAACTCCCAGATCCATCAACCGCACCACCTCAGCACCGTCAGCCACTCCACCAGTCACGCAAAAAGCAGCCGCCGTGACCGCCAGACGAAGCGCCCGAGTCGACAGACGGTGGCGAACTCCTGTACAAGATTCACCGAGAACCGAAACCTCCACCAAGGCACCAGATCCGAACTAACCTTCACAGACCTCTCGCCGGCACCGGAGCTAGTGCCGCCAAGGCAGAGACGAGGCCTGAAAGACTTATTCCACGACGGCGCCGTCGTCTCCACCTCACCGCCGCCGTCCGGACACAACCTAGAAAGGACCTAAACTACCAAGCCGACCGGAAATCCACGGTCTTCCCCACCTCCAGACGCCATAACGGCCGTCGGGGGCGAGGAAGACCGCCGAATCCGCCGGCGGCAGTCGATGGACCTGAGCGCCCTCTTTTTCGCCTCTCAGTCCTGTAGCAAAGGGGAGTTATGATAGCAAGTTAAGCGAGAGAAGAAGTTGGTAGCGAGACGGATCATGCAACCCGTATCCTGCAAGGCTGCAAGCCTGCAGCAACCAATACCAACGCCTTGTTTAGTTACCAGAGTCGGGGGTGGCCGATTCGGCACAGTGCCACCCCCGACACTGTAGCACTTTTTGTATTTTAGTGGTAATAATTGTCTAAATTTTGATTAATTAGGCTCAAAATGTTCGTCTCGTAAAGTACAACAAAACTGTGCAATTAGTTTTTGATTTCATCTACATTTAGTACTCCATATATATGCCGACATTTTGATGTGATGGGGAATCTTCTTTTTGCATAGTGGAATTTGGGGGTGAATTTTGAAATCTAAACAAGGCCCAATAGATGCAGCTGACCTATCTGAAAGTTAACGGCTCTGAACACCGTACTACCATGCGACTCCATGGAACGATAGGTTCTGATCGATTTCTGAACACACAACGAAAAGCCATCCAGCCAGTCAGTCTTCTTGCTCCACATTTAACACCCAGCCCTTGTTTAGATGCCGAATCGGCACACCCTAATTGCTACAGTGCGTATTAAATGTTCACTGTAGCAATTCGTTTGTATTTGGTAAAAATTGTTCAAACTTTAACTAATTAGGCTCAAAATGTTCGTCTCGCAAAGTACAACAAAACTGTGCAATTAGTTTTTAATTTCATCTACATTTAGTACTCCATGCATGTGCCGGCATTTTGATGTGATAAAAATCTTCTTTTTGCATAGTAGAATTTGGAGGGAGAAGTTGGGAACTAAACAAGGCCCCAATGCAATCTGGCAATCTTTGCTCGAGCATCTGCATCTCCGGCCTTCACTCAGTAGCCTTCATTGCTCTCAGCGCGCACTTGGACTATAGCTCGCGCAATGTCCAGACGAAAGGCACCAGTAGTGCCTGTACATAACTCACACACGTGAAGTGAAGTCAGCGAGTCATTCAGATATCCAGCGCGATCGTCACCACGTACGGTACGACCTCGATCGCTCGCTCTGTTCACCTCCCAGCCGCTCCAGAGTTGTAACAGTGCCGCCGGGCCAAGGACACACGCACACGGCCACAAGGGGACCGCGTCCGCATCGGCGCCGGCGCCTGCACGTAACCGTCAGCGCCCGTCCGTAGTGCGCGCGCGGCTGCCGCTGTCAGACAGAGCTGCGTTCAGATTTCATTCTGATGGATCGATTCGCCTCAACTGAAATATGTTTCGGTTCTTCACGTAAGCGATCGAGGTGGCGTGGTGTGGTGGTCAGAGTTAGTTTTAACCGCAGTCCACAGTTGTTTGGGCCGGTGGGAAATACCGGCTGAGGGTTCAGACTTTGAGTCTCAAAGATGAACAGCTCCCCCTCTCTCTCACCAGTGTCGTGATTGTTACGAATAACTAATTTATGACCCGTGGTAGTTATAAGCTTTGAAATCATGGTTGGTATGCCACGTACACAAGCTATAGATATATTTGTACTCGTATACTATGTGTACAGTGGGCCGTACAATGAATGGCACACAATTATTGGACGACCAGATAATAAACTTTATTTGTCATTAAGAAAGCA
This sequence comes from Saccharum hybrid cultivar R570, assembly GCA_038087645.1. Classification (NCBI taxonomy): domain Eukaryota; kingdom Viridiplantae; phylum Streptophyta; class Magnoliopsida; order Poales; family Poaceae; genus Saccharum; species Saccharum hybrid cultivar. Next base: position 27,302,802 of record JAQSUU010000015.1, on the reverse strand, counting down.
ATTTGACAGCGGGCATGAACATGTTCTCGCCGCAGCAGGCTTGGCGATAATTTGACACCCCGATCGTGACCGTTAATTAGACGTGCGTGTAATAATCTTCCCTTACGATCGAAGTCGAACTGTCAATTTCGGCCCCCGTTCGTTTCGTGGTCGTTTCGTAAAGTACCACCTGTTACTATACCTCTCGAGAGTTCTGCAACCGACTGATCCGATCCGTTTCGCTGTCGCCGTCACGCTCGCGCATAGTATATCAGTGTGTTTCTTACCGTGTGGTCAGCTAGTTTGACAACCCACCACTAGCTAGCTAGGCGATAGATGCTTCAAGATAAAACCTGTAAATATTCTTCGGGCCACGCTGCACACGACTCTGATCTTGCAGGAGAACCGAACCGAACCGAAGGCAATGCATGCAGTTGGACGCTGCAACCGGTAATATCGATCCAAGCAGTCACTATCGATCGGAGCGCCAATAATCGTGCGCAGCGGCGCGTGGTCTTCAGTCTGCAGTGTCTGAACGGCACGGTATTAACACCTAACGAATTAATTCACAAAAGAAAAAAAAAGCTAACGAAATTTCGGCCGATCGCCGAGATATGAATTTGCATCCACTATAGTAAGTAGTACCACCAAGAGCTAGCGCATATATATCTTCTCCATGCCACGGGGCACGGGCACATTCATTCTCCCTGGATCTGCAGCGAGCAGCGTGGACGTGTGTTGAACTCTCCACTTTGATTGAAGATGATGAAGCTACCACCAGTACGTACGGCACTGCAACTGGAATGCACTGAACAGGGCCGGGAACGGTTGCTCCCGCGGTCCGGCGGTTTCAGCTTCACACGTCCGTGCAACTGCAAGGTCCACGGATTCGCGTCGCGTTCGCGTGCCGGGGCCCGGAGCCTGGCAGAACAGGAGAAACGAGACGAGGCGCCGGCCAGCGCACGGGCTTCTCCGTTGCGGCACGCACGCGTCTGGTCGGTGACTGCGTCTCTTCGCTGGCTGGCACTTCCGATTCCAATAACCGCCCTCTGTCTGTCTCCACGCAAAACTGCTTGTTGGGTTGGGCGACCCGCCACTGGACTCGATCACTGCCGGACGCTGTTCATCTGCCAGTCGTCTGGTCTGATCGTAAGCCAGGCATTGCTCATTTGCTGTTCCGCTATTCCGTTCCGTTAGTATACAGGATCTCAGGACAGCTTTATTCCTGCTCTAATTAAAGTGTTTGGTATGGCCAATCATCGATATCGCGTCGATCGCTTTACTTTATTGGGGTTTCCGGTTAGGTTTCCTACCAACTTCCACAGATGCAAGACCCTGAAAGTTAATTAGAACGGCACCATCAGTCAAAGACTCGTCGTGTGTCAAAACCAAATTCTACTACTGCTTGCCATCGCCGGCGTGGACGGCAACATCACCTAGTTCCCCGGCTGCACGCAACGCAAGATACCACCGTCGCCTGTCTTTTTTACACTGGAATAATAGGTTACCACCTACTGGGGCGAAATGGATACGGTGACGAGAGGACGGAGAGGTAGAGCAGAATACCTGTGTGTTAGTTAGGCAGAGAACTAACAAAACATGCAGTGTGGAATAAAGTTTACCGGACAATGGACAGCCTGCAAGGCACTGCAGGAAAAGGAAAGGAGTTTTTTCACACAGAAACTTCCGTGTCATGTTCATGTGGTCTTTCACTCTTTCTGATCCAGGATCAGATCGGTGTTGCTCGCAGCGAGGCCCACGCGCGAAAGGTGGGCAACCACGGGACACGGGGATTTTGGTAGTGGCCAAACCGAAGACTCCTTATGTTCTCCAGACCAGGAGAAGAAGCCCATGCACCAGTGGACAGTGGACCCAGCAGCAAGCTAAAAGAGGACATACCTGTTCTACTTCTATTCCATCCATACGAAACTCTTGCGTTTCAACCGGCGCCCTTACCTTACGTCAAACCCCAAGTACTGGCTGACATAGTATAAATGGACGAAAATGGAGCCCTATTTCCTTGCAACACTCCCGGGGTGAAACGCCCTAGTTACTCATATTTGCTACTGAGTTGTGGCTTCTATCCAAGCATTCCAACCATTCCCGAAATCTCAATTCCAGTCTGAAAGCCGTGCTGTGAGTTTCATTTCGATACTGCAATCAGGTTACACGAGGGTAGCCTTTTCAATAACAAAAAAAAAACAGCTATAGCCTTTCGAATGATATATGGAACCTGAGATGGATAACAAAACTCTGGACCTCGATGGGCCTGAAAGCATTCTACTAGGATGGGATTTTGGGGCCGTGGATACATCAGGCCCAGAGAACATGTTCATTTGTTCACTACTGAAAATAACACTGCACCAAAATTGCTGGTTAAGATTGCAGAGCATAAATATAAAGCATTGTTCGGAGGATAATTCGATGGAGTTTTATGTTTGACAATCAGCATTCCCACAATGACGAGAAACTGGAAGAAACCTGAGTCCTCACACAAACTGGATAGAGTAAATAGCAAGCAAACTAACAACTAGATCAAGGTATTGGAAAGGGAGTTAGGTCCATGTTCATTTAAACTCAAACATTAGACATACCCCAATAAAGTGACTTCAACACTAGATGAACTATTATAAAAAATACACTAGATGAAGTCGAACACAACTGAAAGGAAAGAGTAAACTTCAGGGCCTGTTCTGTTCAGCTCGTTGAAATTTCACCAGAAAATGAAGAAATGGTTCCATTCCCTTAGAAATCTGAAAACTTTACCCCTGAGTTCCAACAGGTGTCTCTGAATCTAGGACTAGATAAGTCCAAATTCTAAAAGTCAATTGCTTAAATATCACACTGGATCCTGACTAAAATCCCCAGCGACTCTTTGGTTAATGCTCCCTTCCACAGGAGAAGGCACAGGACGGGAAGGTTTTTGAAACCTCACAGGAAAGAATAGATTGAATGAGTTATCCCTCACGGCTGGCGTGCTTTACACTGTTTCACAACCTAACTAGGGTATGAACTATGAAGAAGGGTTACAGGATTACACACTTCATGGAGAATCCACGAAGGTGAGTAAACTGGTCTCGAGAATGAAACCAGACAGTTAGTTATCAGCCTACCGCAGCTTTAGTCTAAGGCCTCTTCACTAGGCCTCAGTCTCCAAGTAAGTCTCCAAGTATCAGACAGCAGCCACATAGAGATTCCAAAGCAAACATCTCCAGCATGTCTTTTCTGCAAAGTTTCTTCTGTCAGCAACTGCTACAAAAGGCAATTTCAGAAAGTTCAAGTCAATTTGGCAAATTGTACACTTCTAGCATATTTAGACTGATTTTTCCATTAAAATCAACAAAGACAACACACGACTTTGCTAACAGATTGGCATGTATGCAGGCACAGGATGAAGCACTGACTATGGCAAGCATTGCATGGAAACATGAAAAAAAAAGCATTTAAGAGAAACAGTTAGCACCAACACATGCAAACACAAATCTTGAAAGATCTTACAGAAGGGAAATAAGTTTCCAAATAATTAATCCCAATTATGTAACTAATGTTAATGCAGCATTTTGACTTTTCTTTTGAATTTTTTCGGCCTATGATGCAGACTTAATTGAAAAGATATTTATTTCTTTTACAAATTATAAGCTGTTTAAGATGGAAGTATTTGGAAAACCCAAAAATACAATAGGAAAACAAATCTTGACCTAGCAGTGCATATAAGATTTCTAAATAACTGCTCCTTTTATGATTCAGATTCCATGTACTGCTGTGACTGTGATCACTTTCCAGCAAGCACAGTATTTGAAAAAATATACCTGATAACAGAAAATTAACTTGCAATCTCCTAACCAAGGAACTAGCTCCATCTCCACCAATTGGGATTTTATGCTTTCGTCTCTAGCTGCTTCTATAGGTTTATAGTTTATAGTTGTTGAGCTCAAGAAAAGGAACCTTGTGGAACATATTCAACATTGAGGACATACACTAGAGAAGAAGATGAACTCCAGTGCTGCACTTTCAGGTTAAATCATTTTCCGCTAACAGGAATGTTTATGACCAAATGATTGAATTAATACAAGCATTTCCCCCGAATTCTGCCCAGGAAACTGGTTGATCATCAATATGACTGTTAACTAGACCAGTGATCAGCTTTGGAGGAGCACATGCATGGATTCAACTAGATCCATGCAAAGCAATCATTTACTCTATATCACAGTGACTCAGCCTCCTAACCTAGTTACACCAGAGGAATTATAAAAGTCACAGTTATTCTGTGGACAGAATGAATCCCTTGTCTCCAATCAGCAAGCATACTGTTATTTTCTGTTGCATTCCACTTTTTTAGCAACATGCACATCTATATATCCCTCTAGAATCCTATTCCGTGGAAAGGAAAAAATGAAGCTTGAACTACACTCCATGGTTTAAAACAAAGAAGTTTTATCCTTCTAAGTAAAAGGATGAATTAGTTTGTATAAACCCCCAAAGACCTTTGCTTCCTACAATAAAACAAGCAGACAAGTATCGCTGGCAAAGGAAAAGTCAAAGAAAATCAGCAAAGAATGGTCTACCCTGTTCATACCAAGAGCAAGAGTCAAGTTCAAGGATAGTTACAGTAACAATTGTACGAACAGGACATCTATGTGCAGAAACATTAAAAATATCAGCACCATCTTTCAGAATTCAGAAACTCAGCAAAATAGTAAAAAACTTTAGTTATTATGGCAATTTATTATAGGTGCCTGTTGGCATAACTAATATGAGAGAGGCATTCATTTTGTATCATCTTGAATTAGGCAACAGAAGGCAACTGTGTAAAGGTGTGTATAATTCTGAAAGCAAGGTATGAAAATAGAACATTAAGGACAACCATAGTCATTAAATTAATTATATGTGCACATGAAATTAGTTTGGAACTCCAGTAACGGTGCAGCACACAAGGCTTTTCCCAAGTAAAAATGAAATAGTTGTTAACTTTATCACATATCATTTTTTTTTTGAAAAAAAGGCAGGAGCTCTGCCGCTCAATTATTACATATCATTTCCATATCTCATTCATGTTGAACTTGAAGCTGTTAAAATTTTAGCCCACGAATGATGGCTCACTTAATCAGTTCTTGGCAGTAGATGCCCTGTAGGTAACAAGGTGGAAAGAAACAATAAAATGATTGCATCAAGCACATGGTCAACAATACTGGAACAGCAAACTGTATTAGGCTGAGAAGCCATCTTAATGCTTTATGCTATAAAGTGCCTTATAGGACACAGGTACTTCTCATTAACACTAACATGCTATTTTTAAATGTAATCCACTAAGAGGGGATACAGAAACTACCTTCAGTAACTACCAACTATAACAAGCAGTTGGCTACTGTCAAGCGTTTGAGGCAGAAAAAGGGCCCCAGTGATACTTGACTCAAAGAATGTAGGGGCAGTAACTACATCTTCCAGGTATCATCTGGACAGAAAATATACATCTCTGTTTCCCATCAGTCATAAGGAATCAGAAGCTGAGCCAAAAGTCCCACGTCCACATTGCCGAACAAACATAAAAAGAGTACCATCAATAGATCCTTTGAGTGCACTGCACAACCTTCTTGGTGCCTATATCAACAGAATGGTAACTTAGCACATGTAAATAATTAAGAGAGGCAATGAGGTACTGTCAAGAAATGATAGTACAAACCAGATGCCAGCGCTTGCTTAATGGAGACGAAGAAACTTGGATCTCATCTATGTCAGGTAAAGGGGGTGACCGGAAGCAAAACACCTTTCTTTTGAGGTCATCCCTAGCACTTGATCGTGCGTAAGATCCCCTAGTTTTGTTTCCATCCTTCCAGACATCCTTCAAGAAAAATAAGATTGGCTTCTTGCACAAAGACTTCTGAACATCTCTAGTGTCAAAATCAAATTCATTTCTCTGACTCATCCTATTATAAGCAATGTAAGTACGTTGCGATCGCTCCAAATCAGGAGGAAGAAGAACATTGGGGTATACTTCAACAACATAGCCCAACGAGATAGCAAATGTAAGCCTTTGGCTTTGATCATAACAAATTGAACGCTGCAGGAAGCTCATGGGTTCCATTTTCATAGCCTTCGTAAACAGCTCCAGACTCTCAAGAGAGTTCAATCCAGGGTATATGGGGTCCACAAGCTCCACATGGTGGATACTGATGAAAGGAGCAATTGGATGAGATGCCAATAACCCATGAGCATTGCCTCTGATATCCCACTGATATATGACAAGAAAAAAATGGAATTAGTAGGTTAGTATGGGTTTTATCAGCATATATACTCAGACTAACGAAGCTGAAAATCAATCTAATCTGATTTTTTATTACGATAGCAGAAAACAAAACATTTTTTAGTAATAAGCTATTATCATTCTCAGGCACATCCATATCCACTGCCGATTTTCAGATTGGCATTGAGAGACAGACAATACTGTAGAATAACCAAGCAAATCCTGGCAAAAGTGTCCAGGAAGAAAAGCGACCAAACAAAAGCAACCTTCAAGTCCTACCAAACTTTCCTTTCACTGTCATAACCACTCTGGCAACGCCCTACTTTTGTTGAAGCACAATCAACCAATGATAAAATTGACCAGCTCATATGGGGCAACAGTGGAAAGCATTACCTTCCTTTCTGCCCTAATGAAACAAGTATGACTGATGATATATGGTAAAGTTTGAAACATCAACAGAGGCATCCAGACCAACCTCTACATTGGGGAATGATTCATGAAGACTCCAAACAATTTTTGGTGTTTACACATAGAATGTGTAACTACTCGCGAATGGAAAAGAGGGATCAATCCACGAACGAATGTCAGTTGTGGCTGAGAACTAGTTTATGAGGAAGTCCCACATAGCACAATAGTAAAAGCAATACTAACTGTATCAGGCGATCAGAGTTGTAGGCACTAGCTTTACAATTCAATCACGGCAAATGTCGAAGGGTAAGCTAGATACCTGGTGGAATCCGTATTCGCGGGATAGGGGCACGCCGAGCTCCGTAATGCAGGCATGGAGGCGATCATCGCTTCCATACAGCTTGGGGTACCTCTCGATGCACACGTCGAGCGTCTGCGCGAGTGCAGCGGCGAGTGGGAAGCTGAGCGCGACGCCGCCACCTCCGAAAGCCATGCTATGGCTGATGTAGGTGTTGGCGGAGTGGCTCTCAGATGGCGCCCCGACGTACACCATCTCCCTCCAGTCGTACTTGCTGAGCACAGCGACGAGGTTGTCCGCGCACAGCACGGTGTCGTCGTCGACAAGCACGAGCCACCGCGCGCCCGCCCCTCCGCCAACGAGGCGTACGGCCTCAGCGGCGATGCGTGCGATCCGGAGCCCCGACGGGTGGCCCGTGGGGTTGGTGTACCTGAAGCGCGAGGTGTCCTCAGACACCCGGATCGGCGGGAGGGAGCCCTCCCAGGGGGCGCTAGGCCCCGGCGCGGCGGGCGCGCCCGCATCGAGCCAGACATTGCCGCGCATCGCGGCGGGGTCCCACCACAGGCGGACGTACTCGCGGCGGCGCGGCCAGAGATGCGCCGACCCCGCGATGCCGAAGACGATGTGGCCGAGCGAGAGAGGCGAGGCCGCGCCGGGGCCCGCGGCGCGCGCATCTGACAGCGCCGAGTGCTCAGATGCGGCGGCGGGGGGCGCCCCCTGGGACGGGGAGAGCACGAGGAGGAGCCAGAGCGCGGTGGCGAGCAGCAGCGAGAGCAGCGCCAGCAGGGACGCGGCAAGCGGGCACTGCCGCGGCGGGACGAGCGCGAGCGGGAGGAGCGGCGGCTGCTGCGGCGGCGGATGCGGAGGTGAGGAAGCGGCGTAATGGGGCTTGGGCATTGGACTCGGTGGTGGACGCCGCCGCCGCCGGTGGCCACGGACATTGGGGGGTGGCTCAGGCGGGACGTGGCGATGTTTTAGGGATGGACGGTGGGGACGGGTGGCTGCCTCTCCTTCCAGTTGTTCACACCACGCCATTCCATTTCAAATCTCACTTGCCTTTTTTTTCTTACAAAAACCAATTACTTCCCCCTCCCCCGCAAATTATAAATTTATTTACAATTAATTAATTTTGAATCTCTTCTTCTGATCGTGCCTTTAAATATTCATTCGACTGGTTTGAATTTTTGAATTCCAGATCATTGAGATTTTAAGGTTGCACGTGGAGGATGGTGACAGGATTGCGCACCGGTCACCGCTGATGATACGCACAGCTTTCTATTTAGCTTTTTATAAGAGCGAGGGAATAATGTAGGTTTCTGACTTGTAGCGTAGGTGAATGGTACTCCAAGCTTCAGAAAAGAATATCTTGGTTGTAGTGGGCTTCAAGCGAGTGCTGCAAGGCAATGCCATGTGTCTAGATTTCGTCTTCGCAAATAATTCTTTTATGGGGCCTGTAGAATATGTTCTCTCCTCTCATCAATCATTGTTGAGATGTTTGTGTAAAAAAGTTTGGTTACTGTGATGCGAGATACATACAGCTAGGTTAGGTCACAAGCTAGATACATACAGTAGTTGGCCTGGTTTAGTTCCCAACTTCTCTCCTAAATTTCACTATGCAAAAAGAAGATTCTCTGTCACATCGAAATATCGGCAAATGCATGGAGTACTAAATGTAGATGAAATTAAAAACTAATTACACAGTTTTGTTGTATTTTACGAGACGAACATTTTGAGCCTAATTAGTAAAAGCTTAGATAATTTTTACCAAATACAAATAAAAATGCTACAGTGCACTACTGTGCTGCAACATTATTTTTTATCCAGAGGTGCCCAAGTTGGGGAACTAAACACGGCCGTTGCTTGAATTATACGGAGTAACAGGAAGTAGTTGGGATGTGTGAGCTGAAAGTTGCATGTCAAGCAACTCATGCTGCAGCATCTAGATCAGTCTGCGGGTTGTCAGGAAAATAATTACTGTGCTGTATGTAGTACGCTAAGCCAGATTGTTTGCTAGCGTAAACTCTGAAGCAGATGAGCGAGCGTGTCCACGTGACCGAAAAAGGACCGGGGCATTGCAAGCTGCAAACATCTTTTGCTCAAAAAGATTGTGGAAATTCTGGTGCTCCATCGTTGTCCTCAATTCCTTATTCCGTTATTCGTGTTGAGATTGAACAGCATCCGTCCAATTCTTCCTCTTCCCCCTGTCTATTTTTTTGTGGATTTCCTATCTTTTGTTCGGGGTCCCTGGCATGTGGCATCCATATCTTGATAAAACTATGTGACACTATACCGGTACCACATACGCAGGCATCGTCTATGGCATTGCCGAAAACTAGGCGTATAAAGTCGGTTTGTGTTTGTTTTCATCGCTTTGCAAAGAGAAGAAAAATATGGACAAAAAGCTTGGCCATTGGTTATAGCTCTCCAAGACTCTACCTACAGTTACATCTTAGGTTTTCTCATATAGGGTCCACACTTAACATAAACCCATCCTAAATTGCTTTCTCCCACTGCAGTTCTCCTAAATCTCAACCTCCTATTTTTTAAGATAGGATGGACGGAGAGCGCGACTCAAATTTGAGGTAAGAAGAGGAGGATTTATGGTGACACTACAAAATTTTGTGTTCTTAGATCATCTCCAATACTACCAAAAATGCTCCCAAAAACCTTTTTTTGCATGATGTATAAATAACGGGAATCCAACAACGCCTAAACCTATGCCCAAACTTTCCCTCTTCAGCTCAAGATATATGCCAGCAGTTAGAGTGGCCAGTCCTCGATTTTGCACTAGCATCGCACCAAAACGCATCATCAAGTTGACCACCACTCGCACCAAAACGCATCATCCTCGATTTTGAGCAAAAGATGTTTTTAGACTTTGTGCCGTCTTGCTGGCTGTCGCCGGGGCTTGGAGTTCTTGCTAGTCGGCTGGTCGCTTTGGAGGGAGCGGAGCAAAAGACTTGTCGCTGCCCACGTTGTGTTGTTAGTCGTCTTAGCGGTTGGGGCTTTGCCCTCCGTGTCTATTTTGTTTCGGTTTTCTTCCTGTTTTTTCCTTGCTTCGATTCTAAGTAACACCTTTGGTTGCCTCAAGTTGAGTGGTTCATTGGTTCGGTGTTGTCTACTTCCTCTTAATGAAATACGTGCTACATGGCACGTTCGCCAATAAAAACTCTTCGGGCAAAAGAATTCAATTGCAACGGTTCCCATAGAGTAGCTGTAAGCACCTACATGTTGTCTACCTCAGCAATTCACTATAACACCAACAACATAACTTTTTGTCCCAAGCAAGTTGGGATAGGCTAGAGATGAAACCCAAAAGAGACGAGAAATAGGAAGACACATAAAAGGGCACAAAACAGATATAGGTCACGGTTCAGGCACGTTGATTGCCAGTCTCCAAGCGCTCCTGTCCATAGCTAAATCATTGGACATATTCCACTCTTTAAGGTCTCTCTTAACGGATTTGTTCCAAGTCAGTTTAGGTCAACCTCTACCGCTCTTTACATTATCGGCCCGCTTTAGAACCCCACTACGCACCAGCGCCTCAGGAGGCCTCCGTTGGACATGTCCAAACCATCTCAACCGATGTTGAATCAGTTTCTCCTTAATTGGTACCACCTCAACCCTATCCCGAATATCGTTGTTCCGGACTCTATCCCTCCTTGTGTGCCCACAAAACCAACGCAACATATGTATCTCTGCTACACTCAATTGCTGGACATGTCATCTTTTTGTAGGCCAACACTCAGCACCGTATAACATCGCCGGGCGAATCGCCGTCCTATAAAACTTACCTTTCAGCTTCCACCTCAGCAATTCACTAGCACATAAAATTATATTTCACTAGCACATACAAATATGATATCCACGTCAGTGAGACACGTCATCCACTGACATGTGTTTAGCTATCCACACTAGTGTGTCACATCATCCATCAACGCCAATTATAATAGTTTAATCCTATATAAGTAATTATATGTAGTCTAATTTTATTCTAAATCATCCGCAGTTTCCACAACAACGCATGGGGTACGCTCCTAGTATATTCAAATAAGAAAAGTCTTACAATAGAGGAAAGGTACAAGAACTATACTGGACTCCAGAGACTACTTCTGCATTCTAAGCAGAGCTTAACTCACTCTAAGAGCATCTCTAGTAGTCCCCTAATCCCATCCCTTATCTCTATAAGATTGTCATATTGGGGGAGATGACTCATTTTTTCTTCTCCAGCAGTCCTCCAATAGCTCTCCCGTTTTTCGTAGCCACAAAAAACACACCATCTCCCCTCAAATGAAGGGAGAGTTGCATCTCCCCCGATAGAGTGGGCATATTGTAGCTGTCACTTTTTCTTCCTCTCTGCATCCGCCGAGGAGTTGGAGCCGGCGACCATGGCTGAAGGCAAATGGGGCGGAGGCTAGAGGTCAACAGGCTAGGGAGGCAGGGATAGAGGGGGAGAAGGAGCGGCATGGCTGGGGTCAGAGGAGACCGAGGAGATCCATGGCTGTGGGTAGAGGGGGCCGAGGAGCTCAGGGACAGATGGGTGGAGGAGCACCATGGCCAAATTCGTGTGTGAGAATACAACGGCGACGACGAGAAGAAGTGAGGAAAAAAAATTTGGACCCTAGGTCCATAATTTCTCCAACGCAACCCCCCTTGCTGATGTTCAACACGTGGCTGTTTAACTGGATCGCACGTCCAGTAGGAAGCCGCACCAACTGCCTCCGTGACCGTGAGATACGAAGCCAACCTGTCCAGATTCCACTGCTCCTGTATGTTTGAATTTTTGGACATCACACGTGTGAAAGGTTTTGATGGCTAGAGGGGGGTGAATAGCCTTTTAAAAATTTCTACAAAGACAGGCTAAACAAGTTTATCAATACAACAAATAGCGAGATGCGAGTTTTGCTTAGCCTACGGGGTGTTTGCAAGCCACCTATTCAATTCACAATTCTAGTATTGGCACTCAACCGCACAAGTTAAACCAAGAAGGTAACTACAACTACAACTAACAAGCTACACAAAAGAGCTACTCTAGTAAAGCAAACTAGCTAGCAAATATAACTAAGAAAGTAATGCGGAGTTGAGTTAGGAGGGTTTCACCGAGGGGCGAAGTATTGAGCCAACCAATATGATCAACAATGAATACCAAAACAACCAAACACCGGGATCAATCAATCACAATATGAAAGTGATGACACGAAGATTTATCCCGAGGTTCACGTGCTTGCCGGCACGCTAGTCCCCGTTGTGTCCCTCTTCACCACGTGGTTCGGTGGCTAATCGGTCTCTCACCGAGCCTCTCAAAAGGCGCCACAAGAACCTACCAAATGGCAAAAGGTTGCAATGACACGAGCAATTTACTAATGTTGCCTTTGGCGCTTCGCCGAGGTAGGCACAAACCCCTCACAATCACCGGAGGTGGCCAAGAACAATCACCAACTCTTGCCAACGCCTCCAAGCTGCTCCAAGCCGTCTAGGTGGCGGCAACCACCAAGAGAAACAAGAATCCCGCAGCAAATCAACCACCAAGTACCAACTAGATGCTATCTCACAAATCAAATGCACTTGGATCACTCAATCTCACTTCGAATATGCAAACAAGCAAGAGAGATGAGTCGGAGGGGAGTTGCTTAGCTCAAAGTGCTCACAAGTATGTCAAAAGTCCAAGAGGGAGAGCCTTGAGCTGGCCAACAAGTATTTATAGACGTACCCCTTCGAATATAGCCGTTACACACTTGAAACAGCCGAAGTCGCGCTGACCGGACGCGCTGGTCGCGCGGACCGGACGCGCCGGTCACACAACGGCTCTTTTGCGAAACACCGACCGAACGCGCTGGTCGCAACGACCGGACGCGCTGGGCTCGACCGGACGCGCTGGTCCCATAACTGACCGGACGCGCTGGTCAACCCAGAGCAGTGCACAACGAAACAGCGACCGGACGCGCTGGAGAACTGACCGGACGCCACAGTGCCAGCGTCCGGTTAGAGTCCAGTAAGCTCCCTGATCGACCGGACGCGTCCGGTCGACAGTGACCGGACGCGCTGCGCGTCCGATCAAAACGCTGAGACACGCGCAAACGCTGAACACTGACCGGACGCGTCCGGTCAAACAGAGACCGCGTCCAGTCCAGCGTCCGGTCACCACTGTGACCTCCGTTCGCTTCCGTTCGATTTCCGACTTCCGGCGTAGTGGAAAATAGTCGTTTCAACTCCTCGAAAACGCCTGAATCCCGCCTCGCAAGCTCGGCGGGAGGGAGAGAGGACCCCAAACCCTCTCTACCGCTTAAACTCAACCGACTTCGCAAAAGTGCTAACATCACCGAGTGATCAACACCATGTGCATGTGTGCTAGCATTTTCACAATCATTTTTCGAGGCGTTATTAGTTCTATCCACATGCATATGATTATGAAATGCACACCTAGAGGCACTTAGGAGTTCAATAGTCGCGTCATTCCCCTCTTTATAGTACGGCTATCTATCCTATAATGTAACCACACCCACTAGGTGTCTTGGTTGCTAAAACACAACCCTTAAGCATATACCTTTGCCTTGATCACGTAGGGTTGCGTCCAAATCCAAGTGTGGCCATCATGATCACCATGTACATCTTGCCACCAACCTTGGAATGTACTAATCCTCATATGCTACATACAACTTAGGCATAGGATTAGTACTTAGGCATTGTCACTCATTACCAATACCAAACATAGGACTTTCAACGTGGCAGCCATGGAGAGGGGAGCTCATTGATGATGTTATGGACCTAGGCGGTGTTTGGATGGGGATGGGGATGGGGATGGAGATAGGGATAGGGATAGGGATAGGGATAGAAAATATTCAATCTTAGTCATCTGTTCTTACACCTCATTTAATCCTAACCATTCATTCATTTTTCTATCCCTATCCTACCCCCATATCTCAATATTCAAACGCCACCTTGGGGTCCACCAGATTTTTTCTATAAGAGACCGTGCAGGAGAGATGGAAATAAAAGAAAAAATATCCTAACAAGTAGGCCCATGTATTAGGGGAGATTATTGGGCTTCTGCTGCAGCATCTCTCCCAATAATAAAAAAAAGTAATATTGGGCTATCCCCATTATCACTGTATTGAAGGATGTAACACCCCGGTGTTACGTAGGCATTAGCATTGCAAATCATACGCATGACACGTCATTGCATTCATGATCACATGTGGATTAGAGTGCACCTTTAGTTAAAGCACTTGTGTGGGACAATTGTTGCATATAATGTTTATAATAGATTCACCCTAATTATGTTGGTTAGACTAATGAAACATGTGTAGCTATAATTTTTAAATCACCTAGAACTAATTAGTGCAATTTTTGGAGCAACTTGATAACCAAAGTTTTGTCAAAAATTTGCTTTTAAAAATATTATTAGAAAATGGTCAAAAACCCTCCCTATTTAGCTTTTATTCTCTAATTCAAAATCTGTGAGGATTTTAGAGTTGGCCCCTTAATAAAAGTTTAGAGAATTAAATTTTAAGCAACTTTCATTTTTAGGCCATTTTCAGAAAAAAGTCATCTTCTTGCTTAAAATGGAATTTTAGAACTGTGAATTGAATTTATTTGAAAAAAAATTCTGAAAAATAAAAATGAAAACAGTTTTCTAAGTTTGACGGTGCCTCACTTTCGGCCCGCAGCCGCAAGCCGGCCTGGCCCAGCTCGCGCTCGCGCCCGCGCGCGCCGGGGTCCACTGGACCAGGCTCACACCGCACGCCGCGCCCCGTCCCCGTGCTCTCGCCAACCAGCGTGCGCCTCGCCGCGTGGCCGCGCTGCACCGGCGGCCATGTGCGGTGGCTGGCCACCTGGTCGGAGCCCCCGCACCTGGATGGGAACGCGTCCAGGGTCGCTCCCGACCGCGCCTTAACCTCCGCGCCCGCTTCCTTCCTCCCCGCGCGCTCTTCATTTCTAAACGCGGCCCCCGATCCTCTGCCACCGCGCCCACCATCGCCGGAGCCGGTGTTCCGGCCGTCTCGTCTCACCGCGAGCCGCTCCATCTTGCCTCGAGCTTCCCCTCCCTCTGGCGCAGCCCGTGCACACCTCAGCCGTCCGTGGTAAGTTCTCCATCCACTGGAATCGCTCACCGGAGTTCCGGCCGAGCTCACCGGAGCTTTCCTCTCCGTGGACCACACCTCTCCGCTCCACCTCGTTCCCTTCTAGCGCGCGCATTTTGTTCGCCCTGGCTCACCGGTGCTCGAGCACCCTTCCATTGCCTGTTCCATGGTCGGAGTTGGCTGGCCGGCGGCCACCCGCGTCACCGTTCCGCCATGAACGGCAGTGACCAGTCCTCCGTGCTCCATTGGCCACCGCATGTGTACCATTCGGTTCGCAATCACGAGGTGGTTCGCGTGGTGTCTTTGGCCTGGCTGGAGTCCTCGCTGCCAGCGAACTGTGGACGCCGGTGTCTCCCTCCCTCTCCCTGTGACTGACGCGTGGGGTCACGGGCCCACCTGTCGGTCTCGTGTTTGTTCTTTGTGTTCAGATCGTGGGTGCATGTAGCATTGAGCGGTCGGATTTCAAAAGGATTTAAATAAAAATGTTTTCCAGAAAATGATAAAAGGGTTTCTAAAATCCATAATGTGCTCATTTTAGCTCCAAAATTTGTGAAATAAATTTTTATGGACTTCTTAGGACCAGATCTACAATCTAAAAATGTTGCATGTAAAGGTTGCAATACTTTTCTGTAGGGTTTTTATTTAATTTTTGAAATTGTTGTTTTCTTGATAAATAGGTAATAAATCATAGAAAACTCAGAAAAATATGGTTTCAATTTTATTAATCTTTTTGTGCAATGTACTTTCTAGAAAAAATATGTACCTTGCATGTTCTGTAGGAAAATTCTTATGTGTAGTACAAGTGCTTATTATTGTTAGAAATTGTTATTTTTGATAGAGAGAAAATTATAAATAAAACATGCATATACTAATTTTTGTATAGGGATTATTTAGTGTATAGAATGTAGGAAAATTGTTAAATCTGTTGTTTGATACTTTTTATAGTATAAAGTATTTTATGCTCATTTTTAGGCCCTAGATTGTTATTTTTGTGTAGGCAGTTCTAGTACTCTAAATGCAATGAAATTTTTGTGGAATGCTAAAGTAGATGATAGTAATCCACTGTAATTTTATTAGATTTTTCTATGCTATCAAAAGAAGTGTTGCTATTCAAACATAGTGTCAACTAGGGTTTAAATTAGCATTTTTAATGCAAAATTAGTTGATAAATTTTGCTTTGGTGTATCTTTGAAGCATCTTAGGGTGCTGGAGTGACTTTGCATGGTAGAGAATGTTTGTAGTAGTTTTATGAGTACATGTTCTTGGATGATGTAGACTACCTTGTAGAAGAGTTGTATTCCCACTTGATCCAAATAAAGTAAACCCGTTCATCTACATCTCATTCATCATTATCATCTCATGTCATCATCTCATGAGCACTTATACATCTGCATCATACAGGATCGCAGGAAGTAATTCCGGTAGCAGTTCACGAGGAGCCGGAAGAGCAGTCCGAGGTGCCAGAGCAGGAGGTGCCCGAAGCCGACGAGGAGGTCTGTGAGGATCTTCCAGAGTGCCCATACCACCGTCCGAGATCTTTCGAAAGAGGCATAGTGATGAAAACGGACGGAAACGGACGGAAAAACCCTATTTCTACTTCTGTTTCTATATTTTTTTGACGGAAACGGGATCGGGTTCGGAAAATACGGGTTCGAAAACGGAATCGGAATATGCGGACATACGGAAACGAACAAATACGGATGAAGAGCCGGAAAATTAAATTAAGATCACATAATATAATATTATCAAAGTATACATATATAAAGTCATGTAATAATATATACAAAGTTTAATATTCATTTACATGCTATGTACGTAAACATAATAGGCATATTTGGTGATTCGTAGTTATATTAACATAACATAAGGACATGTAATTGTTGAACATGTTGAGTATAGATTGAAAACGGGATAAAAACGGAATAAATACGGGTCTATTCCATATTAAAACGGGATTACTCGGAAACGGACGGAAAACACCATTTTCTACTTCCGCAAATACGAAAACGGAATCTCGCAAATACGGAAACGGACGGGAAAATATAGAAAACGGAACGGGACGGTACGGGAAAAATTCCGTCCGTTTTCATCCCTAAAGAGGCAAGCCCCGGAGCATTTCTCTTCCGGTTTGTAAATATTTTATTAAATGCTTACTTAAATTGATGCATTACGTTTAGGAGTTGTTTGCAACTGTTGCCGCATTATACCTTGTTTACCCTTGCTCTACCATACCCTTGTTACCTTGGTATTCACAGTCAAGAAATGCTTAACTTGCTTAGACCGATAGAAGTCGGGTGATTTCCTGTCACCTGCGAGCTATAGGTGGTTACCTAGACCTGTTTGGAAAAGTATGTCATATGGGAATAACTAAGTGTCAAATTGAAATTGAGACCGGACGGAGACTTGCAGGGTTTCGGACTGTAGTGTTTCCGTCTGTGTCGATTAAGGACCGACCGTTGTTGGGCCTCGAGTCATGTTGAACGCATGCCTCACATTTAGCTGGCCGAATAATGTACCTTTCGACCGCGAAGCTGGGAGATTATTCAGGCCGAGTGGATTGCCCGCAACGCACTGTACCGGAGCAGTAGTGGCAGGATACGGGGGCGCGATGATAAGGCCAAAGAGCAGTCGGGCGGCCCCCGGTATATGTGGTTCCTGGCAAACTCGCGACTTTACCTGAATAGTTGACTCAGTGACCAATACCTCACTTTAGTGGGTAAGTGAGGTTTGTGTGAGGAACAAATTACCAGCTGGTTAATAATCGATTCGAATCGCCATCGTTCACTGGATAGTAAACACTTGACTTGAGCTACTTCATCGTAGTAATATTGATGGAACACTTGGACAGTTATATGGAATATGACATGATGGAGGTTGTTGATGATCATTGGTTATCCTTACCTGTTTAATTACATGTTACTCTAGTACAGGTGCAAATATAGTTGACAGGTTAATAAAGATTTAACTTGATGCAAGCTTTTAGAAAAGATTCTTTATTACTAAGCATGTCTTTTTGCAAATGAGTCAGCTACCCTACCATAAAGCCTGTCATGATCCTTGGTGTCATTTTATTTTCAGTTATGTCGGGTAAGTCTAGCTGAGTACCTTCTCGTACTTAGAGCTTTGTTCCCACTTGTTGCAGATGGGCAGATGTATTACGGCTACTGTATCAACTGCCTTTATCCTGCGATGGGCGAAGCTTAGAACCATGGGCAGTGGTCATTCACTACGTCTCGTCTGATGCTTTTGTTGGAGATGATCATGAGCTGGCACCTTATTTCGAACTCTGTGTGAGTGTGTGTGGTTTGAACTAAATGCTTTCGCTACTTTTATTTGAACTCGGTTTGTAATAACTATGTTTAAACTCCGATGTATTTGCGATGAGAACTTTTATGTAACTTGTGATGGTGACCGCTAAACTTATTACGATCTTGGCTGGTATGTGAGTTGGTTTGAAATCCGTCGTGATTTCACGGACTACCGGGTTATACGGGCTTAAGTTTGCTAAATCGTCCACTTGTTGAATGATTTTCTTACTTAATTTCGTATAATTAGTCGGTTCTATTACAAATAAGTTGTATGGGGAGCTGCTGGAGATCGATGCTCTAACTCACAATACTAGCCTAACTACTAAAGAAGTAGACTACTAGCTTCTTCTTGCTTCCTTGGATGATCTTCTATGAGATGGTTACAAAGTGGTGTCAAACCCAGACTTAGTATATGAGTAGGGGGGTATTTGTAGCTTTTGTCAGAGAGACAGTGGTGTGTTGACGGTCGCTAAACCCCATTTTTGATAGTCATTATCTCTATAAAAGAGTGATGAACATAGTATCATCATGTCATTTTTTTCATGTAGAATCTTGTTTGCGTTTTTCTATTCCCTAGATATTTATCATGCCAAATATCCAGATTAGAGTATTCTATTGTCTAAGTATGATAATTATGTCTTATGCATACTCCACTTTTTTGGAAAGTTTGTCACATAGAAATTTCTTATTCCATAAGATACTAGGAAGGTAAATGGGTCAGACCCCTAATATTTTTTCTATTATGAGAATATTCTGTCCTCTTTATAAATTTTGTTTTTTCTACTCTAGAAGTCGTTTCTTACTCTGATAAAATATTTTACTACAAAAGGGTAAGTAAAAAATGTTCTACCCGTAGAAAGAAAACCATTTGTTCCATAAAGGGCTACTAGTGTAATTAAGGATGAAAGCGGTCGGAAACGGTATTACAATCTAGAAAACGAAAACAATCGGTTCAGGATATTTCTACATTTTAGCAATTAAAGAGTACAAAAAAATTGTTGAAAATGGTTGTGAAACCAGTTGAAATGACAAATTTTTATATTTGGCAAAATTTGAAAGCGGTATCATAATATAGAAAATGGTACCATAATATAAGAGTGGCAACATTACTAATTTATTAATTATGCATTATTGTTATTTGTACAATACTTTTTCTCGAATGCATAATTTTTTTATGGTCAAACTATTTCTATTCCTATCATGTCATGTCAAGCCTCCTTTTGCTCTTGCTCAATAACAATGTCTGTCTTTTCAACTTGTATATCTTTGTTTTCGATTGGAGTTTTTCTATGGACTTAACGCCACTATGTGCCTCTACGTTCTTTGTGGCTTACAGATAATAAACACTTGCTTAGCCAAAATTTTTTAAGGTCAATAAAGTGTGACTATTCTAACACACAAAAGTGTTGTGCAACCTAATCTTTAACCCTGTTGCACCATAAAAATCCTTAGATATTGAAGTGCTAGGAAGACTCAAATTTTTCATGAGATATTGAAGTGTTATACTCTTTATTAGTTCTTGTTGGAGCATGGAAATATAAGTCCATACCATTTTTTATCGATGATAGCAATGTTCTTAGTTCATGGGAATTTCTTTTCATGTTTTGCACAAAAATATTTAATATTCACTTGGGAAATTGTTAGAAAGAAAAAATTGTTTTTATTTTAGAAAAATGTTGTTATAGCTTCATGGTTTGTGAAATTGGTATATGTTCTTGTGAAAATGGCTTCTAACTTCAATAGGAAATATTCAACCTTAATAAAATATAAAAAGTTCCATTTACTTATTTACAAATGTACTATTTATTCATAAATATCATTATTATTTCTGCTATTATTTAAAACAAATGTTGTAGTAGCCATTGATAGTATTCAATCTCTACAACTAAAAGATAAAAAAGTATTCTGTCCACTGGCGACACTTCGCGTCACTCGCTCTAGGCCTCCCTGGGCGCGCCCGTGCCTCACCCTGCTTGGTGTCTCCCCAACATCCTCCATAATCTTTTCCTCCCGGCTTCCCCTTCCCAATCAGCGCGATGGCTCCACCAGCAAACTCCATGATTTTCGGCTCCCCCTCCCTAATCATCATCGGTCCCAACGTGTGCCGCCCTCGCTCTGCCGTCCCTCGACATTGCCCATTGCATGCTCTCGCCGACGCCGGCGCTGTCATGCCACCCCCGCTCGACCCTCGCCGCGGACTCCGACGCCGCCCACCCCACGCCCGACCATCGCTAGATCTGAGGACACCTTTGCCAACGACGCCTGCCGCCACCGATGTTTGTAGAAACCACTGATGCCTACCCTCCTCTTCACGCCCGACACCGGGAGGCCGTCGCAACCCACGGAGGGAGAGGCGAGGACGTTGTGATCCTCGCCCCGTGCACGCCCTCCTCTTCACGCCCGACGCCGAGAGTCCGCCACAACAGAGGGAGATGCAGACGAGAGTACTGATCGAAGATGGAACGACACTTCCTGACCCGGTGACGGAATTGAACACCACTGAGAGCTCCAAGGCCACCAAGCTCCGATCCAGGTCAAACATCTCCTCTCTCCATTCCCCTCTCTCCCGCTTGTGGCCCGTTAGTGAATTCGACCATTAGGTACCTTAATTAATTGCCCTCCTCAACTGCTATTTCATCTTACTTAGCTTGGTAATGTCTCCTTGTTTGCGATGAAATTCAATGGTGTAGGATGAGAAGGGATGGGTTCCTTTGGGTTTCAGTCGGTTCTGAGATTAAATAGACAATTCATCAAAGTGCAAAGTTATACAATTTCTAGTCCACATAAACTGCAAAAACAAATTTTTGGGCATGCTATTTGATTAAATGTCTCATCTAAAAGTGCGCTCACATGTTGTTCGATGAAATGTCTCACCTAAACAAATTTCATCAAACATATGACCTGAATGAAGTTTTTTTTTTCATTCTTTATCTGCCAAGGTTTCCTAATTCCTATTGTTTGTGACGAAGGAGTTCAATATGTTTTTTCTTCAAGAAATTCCTCGACAAAGGGTAAAATGCACTTGCATCCGAGAGGCTTGTCCAATCTCATTGTTAATTTGAAAGGAACTTTCTAATTTACAGTCACTGATCACACGGAGCAAATAGGCACAACATTGATAATCTTTCATACCTGGTGAGTTACCTGTTCATTAAATGCTTTTGACATTGTCTAGCGAGTGAGGATCACCCCAGTGGAATGCTATTGTGCTAATCATGGGAATAAAAAACCCAAAACAGCTATACACATGCTCCATTTTGTCTGTCTTCCTTTTGGACACTTGATCGTGCTGCTTTTACTGCTATCCATCTTCTTATGTTGCTATGATTCTAAATATTTATAGAGAATTATAATTTTTTTCTGTTCTAATTTGGGCAGCTCATTCAATTGACATCGCTCGCTCCTTGCCGGCCACTACCCCTCCGTGCTCGTCCCTGGATGGCTTTTGATCCAGCACAACAATCCTCGTGGCTGCTCGTCAATGTTCTTGTAACAGGTACTTGTAACAGGTACAGGTTCACGTAGAGAGTATTTCAGTCTTAATCATTCAAAAAGAAAACATTTTCTCTGTTGTCTATTTTTAAATGGGTACGTACATATCCTAATAATAATTGCGCTACATTTTAAAAAAAATATATGGAGTAATAGCTTCAATCTGCATGTGGGTTTCTTTTGACTTTACAGAGTTATAACAAAACTCAAAACCATTTCACAGGCTATGCAATGTTGTCTATGTTTTTTATTTCAGCTGTCTGTTATTCAAACTTTCTATTCTGAATAGCCTATGGAATGTACATCTCTATAACTAAAACATCTATAACTATTCCGTCCACTCTACGATCTGGTGTTGCGTGCTCCAGGCCCTGACCGGCAATTCCGCCATCGCGCTCGCTACCAGACCACACCCGGCAATTTTGCATGCATGCTCACTGATCACAATCTCTGGCAATCATGCTGTGGTGCTGCCTGTGCGCGATCGAGAAATAGGAAATGAACCGAGAAACAACACGAGACCGCCTCCTCCAATCACGTCCCCACACCATCGACGCTCATATCGCCGATCACGCCCTCTCCCCGGCCTGATCCCCTCGCTCGCCCACACCACAGCTCGTTCGTTCGCTCAATCCTCCGCAACGCCGCTGCCAACGCTCCTCGCTGATTGGAGGCCGCCGTGCTGGTCTACGGTCCCAAACTCCTAGCTCAAGCGTCGCCCGCCGCCGCTCAAGCCGACCGCGCCCGTTCTTCTTCAAGGAATCACCATCGCCCTGATCTCTATCATCAAGGTCTAGGACCTTGCATCGCTGGGGTGGTGTGAAGGCTGTCCGTCAGGAGTTCGTCGAGGACTGCCGCCGGGAAGCGCCGCGTGGGTGCGCATCTTCTCGTGCTAGAATCCTTCTCGTCTCTCGTGCGTGTTAGCAACACCCTCAGGCATGTGGCTACGTGTACCTGCAGATTTCTAGAAACAACTATCTACCATCCAGACTTCTAGAGTCAGCATATCTATTCTAAACTTTTGCTTATACAAACCACTCCATACATGTATATGGTTAATCCTACATTAGCCATTTTGTTTAATCCTTTTTTTACTCCGGTTGTTCTAAGTCAAAAGTCAACAAGTTCGATTCTTTGATGTCAGTTCATCCAAATGATAGAGCCCTTCAATACTTGAGTTTGTTTTATATAATCATAGACGTGAATTAATTTGTTTGTTTCATCCATATGCAAGAGCTGTAGTCCCCTTTTAGCTGATTGAATCAGCTATTAAATTCATAAGAGCATAAGTGCAGTTAAAAGGTTTATGTATTTATCACTGCCCAAATTAATCTATAACTTGTTCAGTGCCCTTCATTTCTAATTATGTTCTTTTGCTCAGTTAAGATTCAACATGGCATCTTCAAGTTTCAAGAGTTGATCCTAGAAAATTAATTCAGTTTTGATTGACGTCATGCTTGGGATAAAATTATGTTTACTGGAAAGTTTAACCAGATAGTTCTTTTTCTTGCAGAGCTTTTGAGAGCCGTGTGTTACATTGTTCTATAAGGATGAAGGTATAGGATTGGTGCTTGTGAGCATGGACATCAACGTAGCCTTTGTAACCCATCTTGCACTGAGACATCCACCATAGGTTTTGAGATTGCCGATTCTATAACCTCCATCGATGGATACTAATTATTATGTCTGTAACTTGCATGTCATGCTAATTCAATAGAGATCTAAGATCGTGCATCCTGGTTTTGATCATTACAAATCCGACAATGACTGTGTGCAAAAATGTTGATTGCACCTTAGATAAATCAACCTACGATTTTTTTATCTTGAGCACGACAACAGATTTTTGGATGGGTTTAGTATGTTTTGGGGCCATGTTAAATATTAAACAACATGGTTCAAATTATTTGAGTTCTTTGGGAATTTCATTGTATATGTGACATGCCATTTTTGGAGTGACTTGAGAATTTTGTCCTCTGAACCAACAACCTTTTTTAGCCAAACCAAATCTTAACCCAATAACTCTATCTATTTATGGATTTTGTCATCTGAACCAACAACTTTTCAGTGTTAAGGTTTATCAATCACATGAATGCCTATTTTTAGTAATGAATAGAATTTGAAAGATAGGACCTGAAACCTAAAATTAAGTGAAACCGAACAGTTCTCTTCTTTGTCAAATGAACCATATGCCTGTCCATACAAGTATGCAGCAGATATTACAACTTTGGAGCCCACATTCTGGAAAAATTAAAGGGCACAAATATTTTTAGCGAAAGCCAGTATTTACTCCTACAGAAGCGATATAAGTACAAGAATGAAAGTGAAATAGAGCAGTATGATGGGCAGCCTTCAGTATCATTGTCAAATACTGAAGATGCAGATTTACTGAATGCCAAATGGAGCTTTTCATGTCTACATTTCATTTTCTAGTTTGAATTTCTCTCTAGGTTCTCCATATTGTGGGACATATCTGCTATGTTAAAATTCAGTTGTAAGGTCAACAATTCTTCTGATAGATTGAGGTGTTGATCCCAATCTAAGGGAGTAGACTTCTTGAAATAATTCAGATAGAGAAACAATAGTACAACGGATAGTGAAGATCACCATCCTATTTGCATGCAGCATTGGGCTGACAAGGATGCCCCCAAATGAAGCTGATGTTGCATTGCTTAATGGGCACTGCTGGTTTTGCTTTAAATGGACATGATTATGGGAGTCCAGCTGATTGTGAATAGAAGACCGGCCGCTTCCCTTGCGCCTGCGCCTACCATTGCATCTATACCTCCTGCAGCACCGGTGCCTGAGGTTGAGCCTGCGTTTTGTCTGCCCTTGTGCGATGCTCGTCTCCGATTACTACAACACCATATTGTTCCTCTGGTATGCAACTCATTTTGATTTTTGTCTAGATACTTTGTGTATTGAAGGTACCACTCAAAACACTATGTTTGGAAGTGTTTGTGGTAGCGTAATAACCTCTCCTATATCATGATTGCAGCCCCATGAAAACAAATCATGGGAAATGACAACCAAATACAGTCACTAACTCTACTAAAGATGTCTTGGAAGCTGATGATAAAGCTTTCAAAAATGAATTTGCCATCAAGTTAGATCAGCTCGGTGATGATCCTGTTAATTTCCTTGCAAACATGCTTATCAAACTTATCCAGCATGATGATTATTGTTATGAGGATTCAAATGGCCCCACCGGTACATGTAAGCTGCTGCCACTCAAGGAAAACATTTTCAAGGAGATTGAAAAGACAAAACTTGAAATTGATTCATTGGAAGGTAAATTTAAATCTGTGAATATATATTTGAAGAAACCAACATTTCTTATCCAAAAAATTGTAGACATCTAACAGCCTGATCAATGGAGCCATGGATGTTGTTGACTATCAATAACTACTAAAATATACTGCCAACCAAGCATAGAAATGGACATAATTCAATACCAAACGTAGCGATAGGGTTTACACTAGCAGAATTCCATAAGTTTTGGTGAAACTGTGTTTCTGCAGGGGGTTATCAGGAAATACGCAAGGATGAACCCACACGTCGGATTAAAATTGATATTTATCTGTGGCACCGACTTAGGAAGACTATAGAAGATACAAGAAGACGCGTGGAAGAAGGCAGGACCCACCTGGCAGAGGGGGCAGGCGGCCTCCTGTGGGCCTGGTCGGCCGACCGTGGGACCACGGGTTAGCCTCCCCCTTCCTACATCGGTTCTCCACCGCCTTAGGGTTTGCATCTACACCGTTGCTTCAAGTCGGTTTGATCCGAGGGCTCCGGTGCATTCTATGGGGGCTATATAAGCAGAGCCTTCACCCCCTGGCATCAAATTCAAATCATTAGTCTCAAGCCTGATCAAGTCATTAGAGCTAGCAACCCTAGTCTCCTTAGAGCTCCACCATTATCTATAGCATAGCTACATAGGCTAGATCTAGAGGGAGACAAGCTTCGTCTTGGATTCTGGATCTATCTACGAGCGTGGCTTGGTAAAGCCTTTGTAACCTCTCTTTTGTATCTTTTTGTTTATATTCTGCTAGATACAATTGATATGACTTTTCTCTATAATATTATATTTGCAATTATATTGTTCTTTATATACTTTGATTATATGTCTAGCATAGTTAGATTGTCTTTATATTTAAACATAGGATCGCAAAGCTCTCGTCCTTTGATATCATGGGTGGGTGGTCAACATTGTGTAAGCATGATGCTTAGGCGTTGTTTACCTGCGGAAACACCCTATATTCCAGGCTTAGTGGTAGATCGTGAAGTAGTATTAGAATGCAAATGTGACACTTTCGTTGAGTCTTTTGTAGTCTACTCCTCGAATATAGGCTAAGTTGGACCCGGTTGCCAAGGTAGATTTATGCTATGTTCATAAACTACCTTATATAGTAATGTCCCTTATGTATAGATATAATGTCTTCTTGTTATGATTGCTAGATATAATTGCACTAATCATGGTATACATTGACATATAGTTAAGAATAACTTAGAAATATTTCTCTATACCTATCTAATCCATGCTAATGTTTAGATTGGAAATGCTCTAAGGTTGATTACTATTTATGACTTATCATATGCTTATCATTATTATTTTATCTTGTGACTTACCCCTGTCATGAGTAGATAGATTGAGTATAGTTGACTCTCTCCATCATTTATACATACAAGTGATATATTTCTTTATCCTTCCTTTTCTAGTGGTATAAATATAAATCGATAACCTAGTAATACTTTAGATAAAATGCTACAATGGTATATTCATCTGTGCGCTCGTGGATACATTTATTTTATCATATACATCTTTATAATTATTTTAGTCACATGAAATGATAGAAATGTCATTAAACACTTTTAGCTTCCAACGCTGGGAATGACAACCTGGTATAATAAAGTTAGAGATATAGATGATTAATATGTGACTGTCCAAAACAAGTGTTGAGTTAATAAATACCAACAGATGTTAGATTCGATAATCAATTTATTGTAAAACAGTGGTGTTACTTGGCAACAGTAGTCTGATTATGCGATTATCTTTAATCTAATGATTATCTATATTACATTTCTATTGTACCAATCAAGACTCAATGTTTCTGTCTGTTCACATTAAAACTTGAATTTTTATATTCTAACTGTTCATGCTAAGTGAGAACTCATTGATGATTAGCTATAAACAATGTTGCTCGCTTTTTTAATGATGCAACACATATTCAACTTGTGGTATAGTTTTTTCCCATTGTAACGCACGGACATAATCCTAAGAGAATAGATATGAAATCGACAAGAATAAAAAATTAAAAGGGAGAGAAAGAAAAATAAAAAAACTGAATTTTTCAAAGAAGCTGTGGAAAGAAAACGGCCCACAAGAAAGCCCGTGGGTCTCTTTTTTTTTTCCTCGCCGTCGATGACTTGCATGCATTCCCCTTCCGTCCGCTGCACCCTCTCCCCTCGTTCGTCTGTCCCTCTCCCTTCTCGCTCTCAGACGACTGGTGGGCCGCCGCCGCCCTAAGCCAGGTGCAGGTGCTGAGTCTTTCGTCGGTCCCTTCGCCGGCAACGAGCACCCACCAGGTATTCCCACCGCTTCTCCTCCCTTCCCTTATGCTGTGCGAAGCTGAGCACCGAAACCCTAACCTAAAGCTATTTAGCTATTTGATTTGACAAGCCTCCTAACTTCGAAGTTTTTGCAAAAATTATTGGGTGTACATGTGTACACCCATGTCCCTTTACTGGATTCTCCCCTGATTGGAGCAAGTTCATCTGTCTTGTAGTTGTACCTCTTCTAAAGCTTGGATGTGAGTGTTTGTTAGGAATTGCTTGGTACCTTCCAATATGAAACCCTTGCCTTCTGGTTTCTAATTTTAGGTAGAAGAATTGTTTCTCTTTCAATATTTTGAAAAAGCCAGCCTGTATTCTACCTAACATGTTTTCTCTAAGGCTGCTAAGTGATCTTTTTGTTAGTCACAGTCTATTGGTTAGAATCATAGAGATCCTTAGAAGCATTGCAAATCATTTTCTGAGTTTTGGTCTTCCCTTTCAAGAGTGGACCAGGCCATAGTCGATATGCCTCAAGCACTACCTGTATCTTATATTGTTTATGTAATGTGTATGATTTTTTTTTCATGACTTCTTAAACTGTATGACCTTAGAAATCTTTAACTTTCTGGGCTATCCAGATGGATGTACATCTAAGAGCATTCATTTTTATTTTTTAAAAATTATAATATTTTAGTCAGATTAGATTATATGTTTATAGCATTTGTTTAATTGTTTAATAATTTAGAACATCTTTTTGTCAAGCTGATGTCCAGTCACATTTTGCAGGTTCAGTGATTAGTGGGCTTCTCATGAGCTTCCCTAAGTGATGCTTCATATGTTTTCTAACATGTAATAGCATCCCCCGATGTTATCCATGTACTGGATATATCCTTAGAAGTCAGAGATGCAGAAGTCTGATCATCATGAACAGAAGCTAACTTCACCAAGAGGGTTAATCCATAAGATACTGCGTCGTACAAATAGCAGGCGTTCTCCCACTGCAGCTGATCAACAACCTTCTCCTGTATCTCCAGAAACAAGCAACTCATCAGTATTCTCAAAGCAAAAGGATGCTAATGATGCCATCAAGGATTCAGAAAAGCCGAGCACACATACTATCAGAATTGAAGATGAGAAATCTGATTTGCTAGGGTATGAAGTTTATTCTGGGAAGCTTACATTAGATAATAAAGCAAAAAATTCATCCAGTGAACAGTCTGGATCAGGGTCTAGTAGCAATTGCTTTGATGCTAGGCTCAGCACTGAAGCCCTTATATGGGGCTCTAACATCCTTAAGCTTGAGGATATTGTATCTGTAAGTTATCTCATTGACTTGCAAAACTCGCATCTATATTTTTCACTTGTACTGTGTGTCCACAACATTTGGAATCAATTTAATATATATCAAATGACCATGCAGGTATCATATAATTCTGGTCTCCGGCATTTCACCGTGCATGCGTGTCCTCTTGAAAAAAGATCCAGTGGACTCTCCTGCTTTATGAAGCCTAGAAGAACCCAAAAGGACTTGAAGTTCGTATCCACTTCTCCGCACGAGGCCTTTCGGTGGGTTAATAGTTTTGCAGACCAGCAATGCTACATAAACCTATTGCCTCACCCCATGGCATCTAGCAAGAAGCATTCTTCTGAACTCATTCAGTTTGATTCCATGTTTGATCCTTATGTTAAATGTCGGTCTCCACCAAAGATACTTGTCATCTTGAATCCTCGATCTGGACATGGTAGATCTAGCAAAGTTTTTCATGGAAAAGTGGAACCCATATTTAAGGTATGTCTAGCTGAGTAAAGGCATGCATCTTATCTCAATATTGTATCTGTACTGTCACTTCTACTAGGAAGATTAACGAAGAGAATCTAGTCAACTTATAGTCATGCTTCCCAAGATCATATTTAGTCAGGTGTTTCATACTCAAAGACGAATGTTAGGGCACTCTTCATTCAACTAAACTTCATGCTATGCTTGTGTTACATGTTTCTTGATTGTATTAAGATATCTGTTTTAACTGAAAAAACAACGAATTACAAAGTTCCCAGTCATACCAACATTATCTAGTCAAATACAAACGTTGACAGTGTATATTTATGGATAGGTAGGTGAAGAATTATGTATAATTCATTGGTCCAGCCTGCTTAGAGCATTTAGTGTGTATTTTTATAATAGACAATCTCAATTTTATGGTTTCATACTTTAATTATCTCACTGGGATATTCTTTATGTTAAATTCGAGCTGGGACTTATGCTGTGCTTTAGAAGCATCAGCATGCATCTAGTGGTTGTCAAAGAACCATGTTATCCATATCTTACCAGGACTCATTATAAAGGTTCTCTGGCTAAGTCATGTATAGTTGGCAAGGCATCTAGTTGCTTTTGTTCATATATTTTGGGAAAATGGTAATTGAAACTTTGGAAAGCTGCTCTGCTCCGTGCTCCTAAACATAGTTTTCGTCCAAGATTCTATTGGAAATGCAACCCTAGTAGACTAACTTGTTGAGGAAAGCATGGTGTCTAAATGAATCAATACTCTGATGCCATTATGTAGATGTCTGATTCAACTCTACTTAGCCCTTGACCCCTTGTTATATGTTCAGATAGTTTTGTCTCTGCTGCCTTACTGTCATTTTCTTGCTTCATGATCGTGCCTTTTAGGACTATTCTTGACCTGTGGTGCCAGTCATAGAATGCTGAAGTTATTAACCTTTTTTATATACAAAGAAATATATGTCATCATACTTTTATTGTTAATGCATTCTGCATTTTTTCAGTATGTTAGGAACTTTGGTATGGTTTAATAATAAGTGCTAGCCACAGCTTGCAGGTTTCAAGATGGAAGTGGTAAAAACTACACATGCTGGTCATGCAAAATCTCTTGTATCAACTATTGATTTTAGTACCTGTCCTGATGGTATATACAATTTCACATATTCGATGAGTGTTTTACATTCATCATCTGCCTCACTTTTTGCCTGTATTTGCTAGGTATTGTATGTGTGGGTGGTGATGGAATTGTAAATGAGGTTAGTACTTATTAGTTTCATCCATGCATATATTCCTTTTTGCTGATTTCGAGGTGTCTTTTCTTGCTACAGTGTTTTTTAACCTGCTAGAGAAAAGGTGATTGTAATGACAGGCTTACCATTCTCATTTCTGACATCCACACCTTGTGTGGATTTCACCATCAATAAACCAGAACAATTATCTAACTGGCCTAGTAGCTCCTCAACTTGACCTACTCTTTCGGGAACTACTTGCTCGCAATCTTATCTTTTAGGGATTCTAAAAAAAAATCTTATCTTCTAGGGTCTTGTCTGAACGGAGGTTATCAACATGTCTCAAGTTTAGTAATTGTGGGGTGATTGACTTGCATTGGGTTCTTAAACTGAGTCACACTAGCATATGATACCTCTTGGCCTGAACACTAACCTGGTCAACCCTTTTTCATGAAGCAAAGACACAAGTGTAAGCAGGTCACTGTGTGTTACCCACATGGGTCCTTGAGTGCATGTAGCATGTTAGTGTTTTCCTTCAGGGGATCTTATGTAGAAGACACGAGAAATTCTGTACATCATATTTGATTTTTCCCATGCCAAGTTTTTAGATTTTTTTAATCCATAGGAATTCTAAATCGTGTTCAGATGTATTACTCACCGTGGTTCTAAGTTTTGAGGGACCTATTTGTTTGCTACTACCATACCTCCTGAAGCACCATTTAGGTCCTTGTACATTTGCTAGTTCTCTGAAGCCACCCTTTCCTTGCATGTCACAGAAATAGTAATTTGTATGTCAACTACAGGTTCTGATGTAGTAATCAATCCATTGTGTAGGTTCTCAATGGTCTTCTATGCAGAGATGATCAAAATATGGCCGCCTCTGTTCCAATAGGTATAATACCTGCTGGGTCTGATAACTCACTTATTTGGACAGTCTTGGGTGTCAAGGATCCAATTTCTGCAGCATTGTCAATTGTCAGGGTAAAGAACACTTTGTTTTGTTTCAATTCTACTTCATCTTCTGTGTCTTTGTGCTTCTATTTGGTATTTGCATGTAATTGACAGCTGTGGCTATTCATTTCCCTGCTGTAAAATATTCTATTATGACTTATGAGCTAGGTTGAAGTGAACTACATGTTTTGTTTGTGATTAATGGTGATTTTGAATTACGAAGCGAAGAGATAAGCATATCTAATCTTGGATTTTTTTCTGCCCCTGTATTCCAACAATTGAAGGGCAGGCTTGGTGCAGTTGGTGAGAAGCTCACCCACTGAGCACCAGGTCCTGGGTTCGATGCCACCTCCCTGCATATT
This sequence comes from Saccharum hybrid cultivar R570, assembly GCA_038087645.1. Classification (NCBI taxonomy): domain Eukaryota; kingdom Viridiplantae; phylum Streptophyta; class Magnoliopsida; order Poales; family Poaceae; genus Saccharum; species Saccharum hybrid cultivar. The sequence goes on along the minus strand of JAQSUU010000015.1, from coordinate 27,271,123 downwards.
TGCGGGGGTAAAGGCTGGCCTCAGTTAAACCCTTCCCCAGAACCCCACTCAAGTGGGAGCCGCTTGGCACTGGGTCTGCCCTGTATTCCAACAATTGCCATCCTACAGTGTCACTTTGTTGCCCATGCAACCCGAATCTACCTGTCTTCATATCATCTCTTGTCTTCTCAGTATTTGTATGTTGAACAAGCTAACTTCTTTACATGTGCAATCTTCTGCGTGTCCAAGTTACCATCTCTCCTCTACATTTACTTGGCCATGTAATGTTACCCTGCTGTTGACACACTACACATCATGTTAAATGGCGCATTCCAGTGGCTGTGTATTGCCATCGTGCTGTTAGCACCACCCATGTTTCTCCATACTAGCTGCTCACTAATTGGGTTTGCCTGTGATCTTCTGTAGCTCTATCCTTGCTGGCTATGTTGTTTCTCCAGTGCTTTGAGGCATCCTAGAGAGTAGAGTGATTAAAACATTGTCGTCTCATGTAGAGTTTCAGTCACTCGGTGTCAGAAAGTCCTTTTAACCTTTCTAGTACTGAAACTGCAAGTCTGATGTATTCTGAATTGACTATAAGCCGCCATGACTCCTGTCATAATGTCTACTTGGAACAACTGTGCTTTTGAAATTATGTATTAGGAAAGGCAAAAAAGGGAAACATGCCTACATGAAATTTATAGTCTTATTATAATGCTGCCTGATTCATCCAACCCTCCTTCTCAAGCATGCTTTTTCTTTGTTAATAAGTACTCCGTATCTTAGAAGATTGAAAAATAGTTGATGAAGCAAGTTTAACTGTTGCAAGTTAAAGCTTTTCAATAGGTGAAAGTATGGTATGTGTCTACTGTTTATACATTTGATTGCATAATTTAATCAATAGATGTTCCTCAGTACTTTTTTAAGTTTTAGCTTGAACAGTTTGATCTGGATATGTATGGTTCTGTGTAAAAATTTATTGAACCACCTGTTGGTTGCAGGGAGGTCTTACACCTATTGATGTTTTTTCTGTTGAATGGATTCAAAGTGGGACTATGCATTATGGCACAACCGTATCATATTTTGGTTTTGTTAGTGATGGTAAATATTCAACACGTCAGACTTTTTACCTGTCTTGGTTCTCTAAAATTAGCCTTTGAGCTAGCCTTTGGTCACTCTTTACTTTTTCTGCAATTAAAAAAAGTGACGTTCCATCATCTCTTGCAGTTCTTGAGCTCTCAGAGAAATATCAGAAGCATTTTGGTCCTTTACGATACTTTGTAGCTGGTTTTCTCAAATTCCTGTGTTTGCCAAAGTACATTTTTGAATTGGAATATCTTCCAGTGTCAGATGTCAATGGCGCTGAGCATAAAATTTTGGTAGGACAAGAAAAGGTCGATGTATCTGATCTATATGATGATGTAGTTCGGAGATCAAGAGCAGAATGTTTACCACGTGCCTCAAGTTTATCTAGTATTGATTCAATAATGTCTACAGGCATTATGTCTGGGGCAGAGCTGGAGGTTTGTAGTCCTCGTGCAAATAATGAACCTTCTGAGGTTGTTCGTGCACTTGACCCGAAATCAAAGCGCTTATCATTAGGGAGAGGGAGTACATTTAAAGAACCAGAAGAAGTGCTTCATCCCCACTCCCATGGTACATCTACTCCCAACTGGCGTAGATCTAAGTCAAAATCAAGGACTGAAAAGGCAAGGCCAGGCTTGTCTGCTACAAATGATGCAAAATCCTCTAAGGTTAACGCAGACAAAGAGGACACGTCGTCCACAATTTCTGATCCTGGACCTGTGGCTGTATGGGATTCAGGACCAAAGTGGGACGATGAACCTAAATGGGATAATCAACCTAACTGGGAACCTGAGACTTCAATTGAGCTCCATAGTCCTCGCGAGGACATTGAGCTTGGTCTGACTAAGGAGCTGGTACCTAGCTTAGATGAAAGATGGACTGTTAGGAAAGGGCGCTATCTTGGTGTACTGGTGTGCAACCATTCATGCAAGACTGTGCAGAGTCTGAGCTCTCAGGTTGTTGCTCCCAAGGCTGAATATGATGATAATTGTTTGGACCTGCTGTTAGTTGGTGGAAGTGGAAGACTGAGATTACTGAGATTTTTGGTGCTTTTGCAGTTTGGAAAGCACATATCTCTTCCAAATGTAGAATATGTAAAGGTATGCTATGGCTGCTTCTCTTTGCCAAGTGTTGAATCTTACTTCCAGTACTCTATACATGATAATGTTGCTTTGATTTTGGCTTGATGAATGCCATGCTTTCTGTCATGCATGTTCTGGTATGATTTACTGTCATGGAATTTATTTCCATGGCATTTCATGCGAATGTCACAACCATTGGACATTGCCATGGTTAATGATTTATGTGTTTATGATTCTTTCAGAATTTTTCATGTGAAAGTTTTTTTAACTCTTCATTTTATTGCTGTGCTAAATTCAGGTGAAGTCTGTGAGGCTCAAGGCAGGCCCAAATACACATGATGGATGTGGTATTGATGGCGAACTACTCCATGTCAAGGGTCAAGTTCGCTGTAGTTTGTTGCCTCAACAATGCCAATTGATGGGCAGGCCAGTGAAAAACCCTGTACAGTAGCTGTAAATACACTACTCTGCGGACTGTCTGCAGCTCTGAGGTCAGCCCAGAATCTTGCATCTGTACAAGCGGCGAACCGTGGAATTTTGTCCGCATCCAAATATCAGTAATTATATTCATAAGTCAGAACAGCCTAGCTGACACTCAGCTCCAGAGATGTACAGTTGTGGTTGGTGAGCAGAATGTGCTGGGTGGGTGCTATTTATCCAGAAGATGTAAAGCCGAAGTTGCGCACCTCTTGCTTTTGCCTTTTTTTCTCGTCCGATAGATTACATCTACTATACAACCATCCTGATGAGTGTACTTGCTCCAGAACATAGTGTCCACCTCCACTCCCGGGTGTGTTTGGAGGTCCCTAATGCCGGCCACTTGATATACTCATTACCCCTATTATAGGGACAACACACCAGTGCCGCTGTGTCCTTGATCAGTTTGTTGTGTTTGCAAAGTGTGAATAAAACTAGGACTGTTGCATTCCCAGTACAGCGTAGGGTGTCAGCAGAAAGGGATGGACGATATTTTGTGGCGATGCTGCCTCTTTTTTCACGAGTGTAATTCTTGTTCTTTGTGATTTGTCAACTGTGATGATGTATGAGCTGTGTACTAATTTGTAAACATTGTCTGCCATACGAGTGGTTCTGAGATGTGGACATCATGTGGAGCTTCAAGGCGGGGTCCTAATTGTACAGCTTTTGTATGATGCCCTTCCAACGTGGATTCACGTAGAACATCCCGCCATCATACGAACATGGTATAAAGGAGAAATATTAGGCCCAAACTGTTCTTCCTCCTGGGTTCCCGTGGTTCCTATGCCGCCGCGTTTTCCGGTCCATTTCTTATTTTAGTGCTTCGACCCGAAGCGATAGCCCTTGACGCGTCTAAAGTGGATTAGATGGCAGCGCTCCAGCTCACTAAAGAATGGGACGGCAGTGGTCCGCCGGCAAGCTCGTTCTGATCTTGGACGAAGTACATTGGAATCCTGAAGCACCACCACGAACGCTACCGCGCGTGCGCCTGCAGTGTGGTAAGGCACCACCCTGTTGTGCCAGCAGCCAACTCCAGCGTGTCAGCTTAGTTATCCTCATCAAGCCACAACCTTGGTGTCTAGCTTCCCAACTGGTAGACGGTTCCCTTTCTTTCAAGTCCAAAGGATAGAGAAGAAATCCTCATGGTCACCAGAAGATTTTTCATCGAGGCAAAACCCTGCTAACGCTGTAGTATTGGAATATTGGGACTACTACTGCAAGCGGGAAAAAAAGAAAAATCTTCTGTCGACTAGAGTTTGATGTCGATTTATCCACACTTCCATGACTTCTAGAGGAATGATGTGCAATTGGAGGCACTTGTGCTAGTTGCTGCATCAAACTGGAACGATATCATTTATATTTCCATCTTCCTGCACTTGGTTGACAAACCCTGAAACCATAACACAGATTTCAATCTGCTCTTGGAAATCCTCGAAACCCATTCCATATCCAATCTTTGGACTACCACCCATATCTCCTGCTATCGACCCACCACTGGATAAAGTACTGCGAGGAGTTTTCAATTCATCTGCCCTGGCTGCCGTTGTGAGAAAGATTGCGGTAAGTGTTCATGTACCTGGCCTGCCTGGAGCCCTAGACCTTGCCTGGCCTGCCCGGGTTTGGCTCTCTCAAACATGCAAGGAAAAACTGGCGTGCACAAGGCCCAAGATAAAGACATTACAAACAAGCAGCATGCTTGATATCCTCGCTCGGTAAGGCTACACAGTGATAATGAGAGAACAGACATTCAGTAAGCCCTCTCCAGACAGATGAGGACTTTGGCAACAAATTGGTTGGACACTGAGCAAGGCGGCCGTTGTCAACTAAGAACTCTCCCGTACTGCTCGGCGTGATGGAAGCGCGGGTTAGTAGCATTCCTACGAAGGTCGCTGCTGCAGAGTTGCCTCTGTTTCCTTGGAACTGTTGCTGTGTGAAACAGTGTTCGCTGAGTGGCACTTCATGTAATATATAAGCTTATTCGCCATGATATATACTTTATTCGGAATGATAAACGTTTTGGCTTTTTTAGATGCATAATTTAATTTTTGTCATACACTTAGCAACTCAGGCTTGGAAGGACCAAGAGTTTATCTTTTTCTATGGGTGTTGGTACATTTATATAGGGAGGAGAATTCTCTATCTCAACATCAACTAGCGATATGGTATCAATTAATATTGCATGTTTCACCTCCACCCATGGGCTTTAAAGCCGTCCCTTATTAAAAGTCCATTAGTACTATACTAATGGATTATGTTTTACCCACATAACGGTCAAATTTTTTTTAGGTGTTCCTAGGGATAGTATGCGCCCATTCATAGGGGGTGTGTACGCTCAGACGTATGTGTTTGGTCTAAAGGAATATGCAAATATAGTAGATTCAATATATCTAGAAAAGGTAAAACGTATGTATTTTGGACGGAGAGAGTATTACACAGTCATCGCACTAGCAAATAACCAGTTCATGTTGATACTGCTTGGCACTGGCAGCAGCCGGAACATGCAACTTTTGCTAAAGAAAAGAACAACTGAATGCGCAGAACAAAACACATTGCGTGCTGTACCACAGCATCAGCAAACAGAGCTATAGATACGATTAGGTCACTGCTATCTGCACACCGTCATGCATGCGGATGCAGGCTTGTTATTCCCACAGCCCACAGGAAGGACATTGCGCCCCCCGACCGCCGCCCGCCGCCCGCCACGGTGGCGCGTGGCGGTCGGTCGGCAGGCGAGCTAGCACCTGCAATGGCATCCCTGCACTAGCGCGAGCCGCCCAGGGGACACGCACCGCCCACCTCGCCGGCCCCCGTAGTGGCACATGTCCCGGCACGCGGCGTTCGCCGCGGCGACCGCCGGGTCGCACTGCTCCACGGGGATGGTCACCCCGCACGGCACGCTCGACGGGTAGTCCGAGTCCACCCACGCCGCCCTCGCCGGAGGAGGCGCCGCCGCGAGGAGGAGGATCGCTGCATGCAAAGCCAGCGCGCGGATCAGATACTCGGATCGAAAGGATGAGTGAGTGAGTGCATGCATGCCGCCGCGCCACGCGAGACGGCACTGGCGCGCTGTCGCACGACGGGCTGCTTACCGGTGAGCGCGGCCACGAGGACGACGTCGACGAGGACGCGCTTCATGCGATCTCTGTTGATCCTCTGCTCCGATGTGTGGAACCTGGGACGCGGCTACGCGAGGCGGCGACAACGATGTCGTCTGGCTGGTGGCTCTGTGGCGCGCTACGAATATAGGGGTGGTGGTCACGGGTACCCGGTACCGCCGCCAAGGAGGATTGGTAATCGGAGCGGCGCAGGCATGGTGGGGACTGGGGGCGGGGCAAGTACACGTGACACGACGCGGGGTACTGTTCACTCGCAGGATATATATATATATATATATATATATATATATATATATATATATATATATATATATATATATCAATTAATTGGCTGGCTAATTAGGACGCCCGTATCACGGCCTGCTCTTTATTTTTTTTTTTGTATCATCGATTACTGACTGCTAGCATAAGGATACATACAGGGGCTCTTTTTCCTTTACTCACTGCCACCTGAGCTGTTAATAAAAATCAGAACAGCTGATAAATGGCTGAATTTATTATATTATTATTAAATGTAAATGTGAGCTGCACCACGTTAATTAAGTTCCATTTCCGGTGTAATGCATGTAATAGTCCTCAGCCCCGGAACACAGGGTACGGTATTTTAGACTATTCAAATCCTATCCATGTGTGATTGTCTTTTAAACCCCGTCCATACATGTCTTTTAAACATGATCTTGCCTAGAATGACTCAATGGAATTGGTAACCAAAATTAATGACATGCATATAATCTTTTTTAAATTATGTCTCACTAGGAAATTAAGCAAGTAAATCTTTTGGATACCTTGTATTTTAGGATAAGGGATGGTGTTAAATCTGTGATCTTTCTGTATAAGAGGTAGCCATATATGTTGCCTCTCTATATAGCAGTACCAGTATGTATGGCAAGTGTAAATATTTGTCTTCACTCTCCAGACTATGGCCTTTCAGGGGTGTAAAGTTTTAGATGTCATATCGGATGTTTTATGGAATGTCGGAAGGGGTGTTCGGATACTGATAAAAAAAACTAATTACAGAATTCGCCTGTATACTGTGAGACGAATTTATTAAGACTAATTAATCTGTAATTAGCATATGTTTACTGTAGCACGACATTGTCTAATTACGGACTAATTAGGCACAAAAAATTTGTCTCACAAAATACACGCAATCTATGCAATTAGTTGTTTTTTAGTCTACATTTAATACTCCATGCATGTGTCCAAACATCTGATGTGATAAGGTGTAAAGTTTTAGGAGAAGAACTAATCAAGGCCTATAGGTGTCGTCGAGCTAGGTAATACGGGTGGCCTTCAGAACTCGCCTCGGAAAACAGATATGATCGTGTCATCCTTGAAGTGGATTGCCGAGGTCGGAAGAACCTAATCGATGGCAAATCGAGTCCTTTGTCTTCGATAGGGGGTTTGTGTTTCGATATCACAGAGATAGGTAGGAGTTTTGGTGAGTTTCGTGTCGAGTGGGTGTGTCGAGAGGCTAATTCAGCGGCGCATTGTTGTGCTAGCATGGTCTCTGTCACTCATCGCTCTTATTTTTGGCTTGACTATTTCCTGAGTGGCTTGTGGGATTAGCGGCCGCTGATTGTAATCCTGTCATGATTTAATGAAGATCTGTGAGGCTCAAAAAAACATCAGAGAGCTTGTGGGGTCCATCCGGTTGCTGTTTGGAAGAAGAAGCTATCTGTCACAAGATTTTGAGAGGGTGTTTAGTTCCTCCTAAAATTTTTTCACCCCATCACATCGGATGTTTGACATATTCATGGAGGATTAAATGTGGACGAAAAAAATAACTAATTACACAGATTGTGATAAATTTACGAGACGAATTTTTAAGCCTAATGAATCCATGATTTGACAATATTGTGCTACAGTAAACATGTGCTAATGACAGATTAATTAGGCTTAATAAATTCATCTCGTGGTTTTGAGATGAGTTATGTAATTAGTTTTTTTATTAGTATCCGAACACTCCTTTCGATATCCCATGAAACATCCAATGTGACACCTCAAAATTTTTCACCCCAGGGACTAAACACCCCCTGACGTGCCAAGAGCTCAAGAACATCCTGCTAATGAAAGTACTCCCTCCGTCCCATAATACAAGACGTTGTAGGACTGGACACTAATACCAAGAATGATGGTAAAAGACCTGTATGCCCCTACTCCACTGCTTTCTCTGTTCGCGCACATTATCTCTTCTGCTCTCCTTTCCTGTTCCTCTTCCAGATCTAGACTTCTGCACGGACACCGCCGAGGAGCTGGAGTGGGCAAGCAGGCCTCTTCCCCGCCGGTGCGCAGGAGCAGGTCTGTGCTGCTGTAGGGGACGCTGTGCCTATGAGACGGGCTATGCCGCAGCCAGGGCCCACCATGCCCATGCATCTGGCCGCGTCGACGCCAGAGACCACGCGGCTGGGCAACCGCCGCGCCCGCAATCCGCCTGAGTCGAAGGTGCCGCCGGTGGGGAAGGTGCCGACACCGGGGACCACGCGGTGGTGAAGGTGTTGCGGCAGCCACCCGCCAGTGGGGGAAGTGGCTGCCGCTGCTGTTGGTGGGGAAGGGGCCACCTCCACCGCTGTTGTTGGTGGGGAAGGGGCCGTCGCCTCCAGGGCCACCATGCGTGCCGCGATCGCACCTGGGGTGGGGATGGAGGAGGCACCGTGGCCGCCGGGCAAGCAGGCCTCTTCCTAGCTGGCGCGCGGGCCGCTCCGCCCTCGGCAAGCTGGTGCGATGGAGGAAGACGCGATGGGAGGGGGAGATGCGGTGGATGCAGGATGGGGAACTCGCCGGCTGCCGCTCTCGGATGGGCAGGACCATGAGCTCCACGTGAATCACGAAGGTCGGAAGGATAAGCCTTCTCCTCCCACCGGCTGTTTTTTATTTTTTATTCGTGTGATTGTGGCCGACAAGGAGCCAGGGAGGTGATGGATGATAGATCGGTGTTGTACAGAGTATAGAGTGGGACCATGCCTACAAAGCTAAAACGACCTTCTTTCTGATACATTTTTTTGAATCCTAGAACGACATCTATTGGGGGGACGGAGGGAGTATTATTTAGAAACATCAACTCGATTGATCTGCGATAAGAGCAAGTATATTAGCAGACCGTGAGCCGACTGAATGTTGAGGTGGAGGAGAGAAGAGAAGCGGGTTGTAAGCTTGCAGCTGGCTTAGACACAAGAACCAAGAAACTTTATGAGAAAAAACAAGCGGGTCATGTATTAATAGTGAAGAGCTCACTACTATATACTCCCTCTGTCCTATGATATAGTGGATTCTAGGAATTTTAGGATAAATTAAGAGAGAACATAAAAGACGCATATACCTTTATTTTATTTCCTAATTAGATGCTATCATCAACGTGATTGATGGTGATTGGTTGATAAATAGAAAGTATTTAATCCAAAACTGGTTTTTGTCCTCTAGAACACATTATATTTGAGCACAAATTTTGAATACTACGGAAGGATTAGGTGCAGGGGCGGAGCTAGAGCAAATCTGAGGAGGTACGCTTGCCTTGTGGGTGCAAGGCTTTGTGATACGTGGATATAAATATGGTAAAAATTTAGCTCTTACTATTTTTTTTAATTTTTCTCTGAGTACGGCCGCACTCAGTCATTTGAGTATAGATCCACTCATAAGCAGGTGGGCAGAGAAGGTTGTAGTGATCCTTAGGCTATCCGCACTCATGGACCTCTATATTCATCCTCTATACATCCTAGTCATCAAGATTCTCTCCTCTATACTCAATTCTTCCGCATCCATCTATCCTCTATATCATCCTCTATCCACTATGGGACCCACTTGTCACTTTATCTAAATATATCTATGTGACATCTTGTTTTGAAGTATTTATTGAAACAAATTTAATGGTACAATCAAAATTTAATTTGGTTTTATGGTTTGTGAGTTATAATATTATTTTAGTGTTGAAAACGTAGGGCCCGCGCTGCATGTCTCACCTCTCTCTCCTGCGCGTGGTGGGCTGCTCGCGTATTGCCGTCCGCTATATTTCACTGTGCCTCCTATATTTACCGGACGAAGACACATAGCGGACTGGTTTAGAGGTCTCGGTGCAGCAGCTTCTATACGCTATGTTCCGACGTGGGCAGGTACCGGATCTATTTCACGGACGCGGTGCAGACAGCCTTACAACACTGCTACGCCTCAGCGCTCAACTAGCATCACCTTTTTTAAAAAAAAAATAAAAGAAAAGAGGCAGACAGGCAAGCGAGCGAGCGAAAAGCATCTGACGATTCTCTGTCTCCTCTGTTTGTCTACATCTCTCTTAAAACTCACTTGCAGCAGGCTGTGCACATCAACTAAAGGCAGAATAAGAACAAACAAAATTTACAAAAGAAAGTGATACTCAGCGTAACCGGCCCCGTCACCTACCATACCATACGACAAGTCGGCTAGTGTATAAAAGTGCACCACCAAATTCCCTCTGCCGCAGTGCCGCAGGCCGCTGCATGATCTGCTTGCCAACACAACAGCTCGATCGGCCAGCTAGCCTAGCACTTGCAGTGGCAGCCCCGGCCCCTGGCGAGCCCCAGCGACACGCACTGCCCGCCGCGCCGGCACCCGCCGTAGTGGCACATGTCCATGCACGCGCTGTTCGCCGCGGCGTCCCCGGGGTCGCACTGCTCCACGGGGATGGTCACCCCGCACGGCACCCCCGACGGGTAGTCCACCCACGCCGCCCGCGCCGTCGCCGGCAGAATAACCACCACCACTGCAAACAACCGCACGCGGATCATGATCAGCGTCCGTTTTTCCGAGCACACATGAACAGTAAGCTGCAGTAACAACTAGCAAGGATGCAAGCTCGCGTTCGCGTCGTCCTCTTGCCGTGTGCAGTATATATATGCATGCTTACAGGTAAAGGTGGTCGCGAGAACTAGCAGGACGCGAGAAGTGAGCGCCATGGAGACGGCGGTGCAGCACGCAGCTTCCCGAGCCATTCGAATCCGATCTCTCTCTCTCTCTCTCTGTTGTCTGTTCCTGTGGGATGGGAATTGAGACTGCGGCTCCGGTGCGCCGGCGGCCGTGTGGCTTGATATAGAAGTGAAAGTGATGACGAGCTGGCTGGCGGCATTACGGCTGTGGTGTGCGTTATATAGTGGTGGCGGTCGAGCTGCGGAAGGCCTTTTTCCAACTTTCGGACCAAATTTTACTACGTAAAAAGAAGATTTCTCGTCACATTAAAATGCCGGCATATGTATAGAGTACTAAATGTAGATGAAATCAAAAACTAATTGTACAGTTTTGTTGTACTTTACGAGACGAATATTTTAAGCCTAATTAATCAATGTTTGGATAATTATTATCAAACAAAAATAAAAATACTACAATACGCAACAATGATTTAGTCATCTCCAAATTGAGAACTAAACGAGGCCGAAGTTGGAAAGCTGGCGGAGCTAATATATAGCAGCAAAGCAGGCGAGGAGAGCGAGCGGAAGTACATTTGATGTGACGCTGAGACGGTTTGCTGGTATGGTGGAACAATAATACAATAATATAGCTGATCCAACTGCCAACTTGCATCACAAGCTAATGTTGAATAAATGGCTGGTTAATTAGGACATGTTGATCGTATCTTGCTAGAATGCTTTCGCAAAGATATTACTACTACTAGTAGCCGGTAATGCAAAGTAAAATTTGTCACTATATGATGATTGATGATGAGCACTAATATTATTGCGAACTGAACTTAGCTCAGCTCTTGTGGTGGAACCAGCCTAACTAGATTCAAGTTCTAGGCTTGGCACGAGTGCTCGTTAACGATATTATTATTTTAATGGTAGGTGACGTGTCGACAATGAGACATCTATAGCGACTTTGTCAATCTCGAGATCTGCCAGCTCAATCTTTCTAATGTACTCTTCAAGTTCTAGGCTTGGCACGAGTGCTCGTTAACGATATTATTATTTTAATGGTAGGTGACGTGTCGACAATGAGACATCTATAGCGACTTTGTCAATCTCGAGATCTGCCAGCTCAATCTTTCCAATATACTCTTCAAGTTCTAGGCTTGGCACGAGTGCTAGTTAACGATATTATTATTTTAATGGTAGGTGACGTGTCGACAATGAGACATCTATAGCGACTTTGTCAATCTCGAGATCTGCTAGTTCAATCTTTCCAATGTACTCATATGAGTTGGTTTTGCGCACATGTGTAGGACCGAGTGTGTGGGGCTGCACGCACAGTGTTATTTGAGAAAAAAAAGCACTAATACTGTTCCACTCAGAAAAAAAAAGTGAGAATATAAGCATCATCAATTAGTGCTTGACTTCTTTTCCGGTGAACATCTTAGGTCTTAAGACGAGCATCCACCAACAACGTGAATCAGGTGCCACCAGTTTACGACATGGACCCGGCCCTAATCAGACCCTAAACAACCTTATAGGGTCATATACATGTAAATAAAAATCCTTCATGCATGTGCTCAAGCACAACTATTTGCGTACAACTTTGCTGCAAGAAACTCTGTAACCAATCCGTCCGGACACTGAGAAGCCTTCTTTCCAATTAATCTCTCGACTATTCCTAGTAGCAATCCGATGAGGGCATGAGCTATCCGATCGACATGCCACGTATATTTACAAATCTGGGCGCAACAGAGACCCTGACAATCCCGTCAAAAGGGCAATCATGTATGTCCCCTCTCGATCAGTTTCCTTCCTTCGAAGTACACGCAGAGCTATCCAGTAATCCAGCCAGCTTTGTGATCTCGGCACTCTCGCCTGACGATGATCCAATCCTACAGCTGTGCATTATTTGCAGTGCGCGCATGCACGTCCTCGGTCGACAGGAGCCCGTCTGCGAACGCCACCACCGGTCTCATGCCCAGCTGGAGCCTGGAGCAGGCTGATCGATTAGCATAGTAGCTAGCGCGCGCATGCAGACGCCCATTCCATCGTGTCCCCGATGGAGCCGTCGCGTTCAGTAGCTGTCCACTCAGTTCGTTCGTGCCGCGGGAGCAGAAATACGAAACCACAACGGGTGGGCGTTATGTCCCAGCGTGCATTTCGCATTAAGATTCGTGCTGGAGTGCTGCAAAATCCGTGTCTCAGTGTTTTAAAATCAGTGTCCAAATATTTTTTTACCTGCACTTATCGCGAAACAAATTGAATGATGGAATAAGGGATGTGCGCCCACCCATTGTGGAAATTACAAGTTGGCCGCGGGAGTTGCAGATGAGCATCATCTTTCAGAGCGACCAGACCAATCGCGCGCTATAGCATACACTAGTGATGTTAATTTCTGTGCGCGGCTCGATCTGCTTTGCGGTCAGTGGCGGGAAGCGCAAGTAGCTATAGGCCTGATCATTATTGTCACATAAAGCTTGTCGACCGAATTATATAGTACGGTCGATCGTCCCATCACTCGTCGCCAGTGATCTGATCTGTATCATGCGGCCTTTCCACCACCTTTGTGGAAAAGTGAATGGGAGATTTGTAATTAAACAACTGCACTACGTACGACAAGAGGATCCCGCGTGCATCTCCAGTCCACAGACTGATGAACCAGCTGCACATATTTTGGAGCGATACGATCGATCTGCGGATCGGGTGCAGGTGCAGCACAAGAATATATATGCAGGGGGCACGCAGGAAGCATTTCGATCGCTTTGCGGAAAAGACGATCGAGGGAGCCGGATACGAATGTGGCGAGGCCCATTTTCTAATCCCAAGTGCGACGCTAGCTAGCTATCGTGTTCTATCTGATCCGCGCGCGCGGAAAAGAGGCGGGCGCATTCCAGGGGGGAGATAACGCGGAAGTGGTGGCTCTCCTTTTCGGTCTCGCGGTCAATGTCAGTTCCTCCTTTGCGATCGATCGATCGAGGAAGGATAAGCAGCAGCTTGGTAGCTGGCGGGCCAGGGCAGGGGCCGGGGACGGGGAGGGACATGAGGTGAAAGCATGCCGAGGCACGACCGGCGGGGATCATTGGCCAGCCGAGGCTGCCTGTGTGTGCGCGCGAGACTGGCTCTTGCAGTCTTGCTAAGCCTAGGGGCTAGCTAGGGTTACCTAGGGGCCGGCCGGGAAGGAGACAGTGATCGACCGCGCAGCTTTTGCAGCAGAGGCCGGCCGGCGGCTCGATCGGCAAGTGTGGCGACTAGTGGCCGGGAGGGAGTTGGCTAGGGCGTATCTTCGACGCACCATTGAGCTCTATAGGCACCTACAGATTTGGCGCTCCAGGTTTCCTCTCAAGCCTTTGAGCGACGCGGCATCATGCAATCGTAGAAAGCAGCAACGGATCAGCGTCTACATGGTCGGGGTACTATGCTAAATGACGAAGAAATTGCCGCAAATGTTTGTCCATTGGCGGACGACACTAGCGGACATGCTTGCCGTCTCTACATGTTTGTCTTTGGGAAAAGTTAAATATGCCCCTAAAGACATGTGCTCCAACCGCAAGCACATGCCCTTAAGGGTTTTTTTTTAAAAAAAACGCAAGTTAAATCTGCACCTATGGGCACATGCTCCCACTATAGTCTACTCCACCCTTCCATACATTGCCTATTGTACTGTACATCCTTATCGGCTTCAACAATAGCCCTAGCCACTCATTCCACTACTTTACCATATTGAAGAGAGGCTCCCAATGCCAAATAAAGAATAAAATACGTCATAATATCAGCCATACAATAACATGGTAGATGTGTTTAGATTAGTCTAACAACTTATAAATTGTTCAAATACGTGTAACACTTGGCAAATTGGCATGGTACAAATGTTGCTGGTGTGAGAAAATATAAGCTCACCTACGTACTTATCTAGGTCTCAATTTGGTGTTTCGGGATTTCGGTGATTGACAAGCAGAAGTGCTTGTAGACTACCATATGTTTTTATGGTGGATAATCACATTACTTAGTGTTTCAAGAATGGCCATAGTGTCTATAGCAAAGGATACTCATGCAGACTAAGGTTGTGTTTGGTTCAGCTTCTAGAAGTGCTTCTACCGCTGAAAAGTATAACACCAACTACACACGTAGAGCCAAAATCTCATTTTCTAAAAGCAGTTGTTTTCATGTATTGCAATTTCCGCAGCAGTTTGGACCTTGTTTTTGGCTTTCACACCTTCCTGTTTTTTTCAAATGGGTGGAAATAGAGAAATGTTCTACACCTATTTCAAATAAGATAAAGAGAGATGATTGGTTTCGTAGTTATTTTAACCAAACAGCTTACAACTCACATAGCTCGCAATAGCTTTTCCATAGTTCACAACTTACAATAATTTTTTCACAGCTCATAGCTGAACCAAATAGACTCTAAGGACTACATAGGGCGAATATTAACTTGGTGCTCGAAGACATTCACTGTCTGTAGAGTATATTTTAGGGCTTCCGTATTATTAAGGGGTCCCAAGGCATGCATCTTGAGAGAGTTTAAGTGGTATGCACAAGATAGAGTGGACCGTTTTCATGTATCTATAAAATCATTTACTTAATTTCAATTATTTAATATTATCTTGAGTTCCAAAGATATTTTTTAATGCTTCGAGCTGCTAGATGTAAGATATCCCATTAATTTATCAAGCTATTTAGTATTTATACTATATAAAAATAACATACATACGATTTTAATAACAAATCCTAAAACCATGTGGCATATTCTACTAGCGACACACATATATACGTTGCTACATATTCGTTGGTAGCATGCAATGCTTACATACACCTCTTACCAACACATATATGTGTTGCAATTGATCCTTGAAACGCTATGTGTTGGTATAGATCCTACGACCAACACTTATTTTAATATCCTTTTGTAGTGTTACTCTCATTCAAGACCAAGGCATAAGTGACTCTATTCATTACGTTTTAAGTCAACGATCTTAAAATAAAATCGAATCGGTCAAGATCAGACTTAAAATGGGCTTAGATTTTTAAAAAATGCATTGAAATGTGCACCGCACGATAATGGTGAATCATCTAGTGGCACTTTGCAGATGGCACCGGTAACTGAGTAGTCACCGTATGACCTGATGTGCCTTTGTGGCACCTGCTGGATCATCCGGTGAGGCTCTGTGGCCGCGGCCAAGTAACCATCCAATGTGCACCTACGATATGGTGAGACTTCTTGACTCCTGGTAGATTATCCAGTGGAAGTCCAACTTAGTGATAAGTTAGTCAGCTTACTAGAGTGCACCGATGATTTGGTGGAGGCTGAGTTACTCCTTGATTGATCGTCCGATGGGCCAACATTGACTTTGTTACAAGTTTAGCTAGTTAAAATTTTAAAGCTAAACTTTTGCAGAACTCAGTTAAACTTTAGTTGTTCTTTTAGTTGGACTGTTGGATCTCTAGTAGCTAAATTTAGCCGGCTAAAATTTAGTTAGTGGGTCCAGACAGACCTAAAATGCCATGATTTCTGGATTGACGAAACGCAGCAAAAAGAACCCCAGCGCCATAGGCACAGGTTTTGCGCCAAGTGAACGGCAGAAACCCACGCACTGCCTACGAAACACTAGCGTCGCACACCGCACACCCCCAGACCAAAAACTGGCTGGCAGTCACGAGGGAATGAATCAGCAGCATCAGCTGATCCTGCACGCGGCGCACAGAGTTCTGTCGCATGACAAGATCTACAACATGAACATATTACTGCGCCTTGCATGAAGCATCAAGCAAGGGACACAAAAAGACGGCAAGAAATGGGAAAGGTGTTTGGCAGGTTGGCAGCCTATGGGCAGCCCGGATCTGAATCGAGTGAAGAAAGGCCAACCAGGACGTACAAGAAGGCCCACGCATGTGCGACTGGGCTTTACTACGAATGCTTCCTGGCCGCCTCATTTGCTGTCCAGTCATCCGCCGGCTGTTTCTTGCATGTACTCTAGATGCACAATATTTGATTAAAGATTTCGCCGAGGGTTTCCCATGGTTAATGTTCTTATGTTTTTGAATTTTGGACAAGCCTTGACGGCAAAAAAAATTAGCCACAAATAATCTACAACTAACATTTCCTAAAACAATAATAAGTCGGTTAGTAAATAACTCTCACAAATTACTAAATGCGACAAATAACTGTTGACAATGTAAAAAAGTACTTGGGAAATCTTATAGGCGTTGTTTGGTTCACAAGTGTAAATGCAAACGGTAATGGATCCCAACTGCACCGGGAATGTAAACCGTGTATTAGGCCAGTCTCAGTGAAAAGTTTTATGACGCTACTTTCAAGACTGCCGTATCATATAGAATAAAATGAAATGAAATGAATTGAATAAAACAACCACTATCAATGCAAAATTTCATTCTATGGTTTCATAGACATTTAGTTCTGTGACTCATGCCAAGAGATTTGTATCTCCATGAAACTCATTTCTTCCAACCCTTCATTAAAACATTGCTATGTCATAAAAATACATATGTAGCATGCTATTAAATGCAAATAAAGTTCTCATAAAACTCCCACTGAGACCACCTTAGTTCAGTCTTAGTGGGGTTTTATTTGGGTTTGATTTGAGCTAGGCTGGTTATTACGTGATGCTTTTTTTAAATAGTTAGAGATTTATGAGATAATGTAAACGATGGACATACACCTTTAGGCCTTATTTGGATGCGCATGTATTCGCCTCAATCCACATGTGTTGAAGTGTATTGAAGTGGATTTAAACTAAATTTCATTCCATTCTCCACCAATACATGTGGATTGAAGTGGATACACATACATCCAAACAATGCCTTAGAGAAGTGGCAAGCTAAAAGTAGACGGCTTCGCCAATACTTAAGGGGGTGGGCTTATAATATTAGTGGCGCTTACAAAAAGAAGAAGAAACGTTTATTGAACAAACTTGATGAACTAGAAAAAAGGCAAAAAATAATTTAGGTTGACGGAAATGAGTTGAATATATAGCTTGTTTTCAATGAAAGACTAGCAGCGTTGCTACGAGAGGAAGAACTTAAATGGTACCAACAGGCAAAACTTAGAAGTCTACTGGAAAGTGATGCAAATCAAAGGTACTTTCAGTTAGTAGTTAGTGGCAAACATAGAAAAAGTCAAATTTTCAAGTTGGAAAAATAGGAAGGAGTAATTTGTGGTGATGCGAGGCTTAAAAGATATATCACCAGATATTACAAAAAAAAAATTGGTCCTCTAGACACCTCTTTGGTTTCAATGGATGAAACCATTGTAGAGGACATTCCTCATGTTTCGGAACAAGAAAATGAATTGTTAACTCATAATTTCTTCAAAGAAGAGGTCAAGGAAGCTATTTTTCAAATGAAACATAATACAACACCAGGCTCCGATGGTTTCCCACCAGAGTTTTATCAAGTCTTTTGGAATGTTATCAAAGGGGACTTGATGGCTTTGTTTGAGGACTTTCATCATGGGACATTAGCTCTTACTAGTCTAAACTTTGGGACAATCATTTTATTACCAAAAATCAATAAATCTAAACAAATTCAACAATATAGACCTATCTATTTGTTAAATGTTTGCTTTAAACTATTCACAAAGATAGTTACTAATAGTCACAAAAATAGCTGTGGGGGTATGACCCCCAGTACCCATAAGACAAGACATGGGCCGCACCATCAGAGGTGGCCTAGCCTACGAGATCAAGGCGTGCGGCGCACGGCACTTGTTGGCGTGCACCGCAAGGCTACAAGAAAACGTGATTTATTAGATAGTGTACCAAATAGGATGTTTTTCTTGTAACCCTACCCATCCAAAGTATATAAGGAGGGGCAGGGTCCCCTAGTCAACATCTAATCTCATACACGATCAATACAAAATAACATAACACATGACGTAGGGTTTTACGTCACACTGACGGCCTGAACCTGTATAAATCTTGTGTCATGTGTCTCTGTTACTATCTAGTTCGTATCTCCTCCACCGATTCATCTACTACTGTGGGCATATCCCTCGGTAGACTGCCGACCATATTTCGTCAATAATAGCCCAGAAGGCCATTATCCCCACACAAATAGCTTTTTTGCAAGGTCGAAATATTATGGAGGAGCGATTATTGTACATGAGACACTACATGAGTTGCTGAAAGCTCTAGTTTAGTTTTGGCTAATTGATGAAACCTATTTGGACTAGCCTTTGTCTAAGTGATGAATGAATTAGGGTGGTCCAAGTCCAAGTGGCGAAGCAAGGCTTCTGTGTGTACGATCTGCACGCCAAGCAGACATGCATGGTGATGAGATACAGGCCCGATCTTCCGAGAGGTAACCGGTAAGTTCGACTTGTGGAGATCTCGACGTCGGCGATCCGGCTTCAAATCAGACACGATTCGAACCCTGCAACCGTTACACCACTGCTCTGTTGGTTATCAACCAAGCACAACTTGATTGACCTCGCCAAGAAGGCTTTTCCTGCAAGCGAATCGAAGAACACAAGCAAGAAGGTAAAAACACGCAATCTGAAATTGCAAATATGAATGATGCGAATATCAATAGGGTTCAAGAACTCAGTTCCAAAGGACTAATCGACACAGTGGAGGAGATCAAGAACAGGGGCCCTGGATCACTGTAACCGATCTTCCGAGAGGTAACCGGTAAGTTCGACTTGTGGAGATCTCGACGTCGGCGATCCGGCTTCAAATCAGACACGATTCGAACCCTGCAACCGTTACACCACTGCTCCGTTGGTTATCAACCAAGCACAACTTGATTGACCTCGCCAAGAAGGCTTTTCCTGCAAGCGAATCGAAGAACACAAGCAAGAAGGTAAAAACACGCAATCTGAAATTGCAAATATGAATGATGCGAATATCAATAGGGTTCAAGAACTCAGTTCCAAAGGACTAATCGACACAGTGGAGGAGATCAAGAACAGGGGCCCTGGATCACTGTAAAAGGATTTGTCACCACAGTTACAATGAACGATTCAGTTTCTCGATGGAAAACTAAACTCTAAACAAAACCCAATTGTCTAACAGCGGCGGCGGCTGTGTTTATAGTCTAAGACTCGACCTAGGGTTGAGGACGGCCAGGGGTTGGGCGCCCACAACTTGGGCTTAAGGCCCGACACGATACATGGCCAAATTGGCCCAAATAGGTGACGCATCACCTTGTCGTGGTCACACAGAATGATCCACAGACCTTCTGGAGCTGGAACCAGATCCAAAACGATGGCGTCGTCGTCCCCTTTCCAACGCATCCAAGAACGCCCCGTTTCGATGTCGTATGCGAGAGTTATGACCAAAATAGTGACGACGTGTCTGCTGAATCCGAGGGTGACGTGGCAGCTAACCATAGCGTCGGTGTGTCCAGCGTGGCGATGTCCTCGTCACATGGCTTCGGGATCCGATTCCAAGAGATCGACATGCATAAAGTCATCTTCTTTGTTTTCAATTAAATATTCCCTGGTTCTTTATCTTCAAGCGTCTCAGTGAGTATCGTTGAAAACAATCTCGCGGCATGGCATGACCTTTGCGTCGTCTCAAGCGGCGGCCAGGTACCTGCGCCCTGATCGACTCGGCGGCAGGATGCAGAGGAACCATCTCGAAGCCCTCCCAAGATTTAGTTGTAACACGACATGTCAAGCCTGTGATCTACGGTAACATGCAAGGCTAATTTGCATGTACGGGCGTATACACTTACACAGCATATGCATGTACGAAGGATGCAAGCCCACACGCGCCAAGCAGCTTGACAACAAGCTAAGTCGTGTTTCTATTTTCAGATTAAGCATTCTGTTGCATGTATGTTTCTACATCTGCCTTCCTGATTATCTACAGCAACCGATCGGCCGTTTCGTGGAGCCGGCCGCATGCGGAGCTATCGGCGGCTCGGCGCGCGTGGACCTGCACCACCGAGGCCGGTGCCGACTCCCAGGCATCAACAAACACACCGAGCTGCATCCACACGGAAGTACGGGAATCCTGCTCTGACTCGCACCATGCAAGCCAAATAGATCTTGGCTTGTTGCATGTACACGTATCTACGGGAACATGCGTGCGCGTGTCTGTTTGTTCTACATCTACGACTTCGACATCAGCGCCTCGTACGGTACTCGGACGTGCATGGATGCATACCTGTTCGTCGACAAGCTACCAGCAAGCCATCCGATTGTGTCGGAAAAAGTCCACATCACCCCCTGAAGTATGAAACGGTCTAATTTATCTTCTAAATTTTTTTAAAACCGTCTACTTTACCCCCTGGGGCAGTTTTGGATGGCGGTTTGCTACGGTAACCATGATTTTGCTACAGTAACCGAATCTTTAAAAAATCATAGTAAATCATAGAAAAATCGTAAAATGGAAAATCTAATTTTGTTGGACTCCACGTGAGTAGATCTACACAATGAATATATAATATGGTGTGCTTTAGTACAAAATTTTTGCTGTAGCTTTAAATTTATTGGAAAATCCTAATAAATTTAAAGCTATAGCAAAAATTTTGTACTAAAACATACCATATTATAAGTTCATTGTGTAGATCTACTCACGTGGAGTTTAACAAAATTAGATTTTTTATTTTACGATTTTTCTGTGATTTACTATGATTTTTTAAAGATTCAGTTACTGTAGCAAAACCATGGTTACTGTAACAAACCGCTGTCAAAAACTGCCCCAGGGGGTAAAGTAGACGGTTTTGGAAAGTTCAGGGGATAAATTAGACCGTTTCATACTTGAGGGGGTAAATTAAACACCATCCCATACTTCAGGGGGTGCTGTAGACTTTTTCCGATTGTGTCGAGCCACCAGGCGAGCAGTCAAGCGAGCCATCCAAATCACATCTATCTACTCGGACATCATGACTCGTCGGCTCCTCTACTCCACTCGGCGTCGATCAAGCTAAGTCACACTTTAATATTCTTCTAAATATTCTCTAATCTTCATACGTCTCCGATGTCTCTCTATGTTGTTTTCTCCATAATTATTCTCCAAACAATTTTTTTTCCGCGTATACCATCTTAAAGATGATACACGCTTTCGACTCAATAAATCCCCGAATAGTCATGTTGACGCTCGGACACCTCTAGAGACAATCCTGTCTCTGGCTTCTCTCTGCACATGCACGAGCGTCCGCTCTCTGCGTCATGGGTGGTTGGCTGTGGCTCCTTGGTGACGCCTTGTTCTTCCTACACGCACACGGGCTTCGCGCTCCGCGCTATGGTTAACAGGCTAGCCAGGGCTAGAGACTTAGCTACAAACTAATTGTTCGCACGATTTATATTAAATATAAATACTTCATCCAAAAATGAACATAATGGTCATCTATAACTGATCGCCGAGCTACATAAGCTATTTCACCATTGCTGATTCTTCTCCGGAGTTCATATATTTTATTTTTACATCATGTACTACTCATTCTACGCATTTGTTTCGTAGGGTCACAGTTTGGTCAACGAGCTTACGCTCGGGAATTGGACAAGATGATCATCGTCCAGGTGGTCGGACCACGTATCAGACGGACTTCACCGCCAACCAACTGCTCGGACTGCTTGGCACTCACTCCTGCTCGGCGTTCACTTCGCCACCGACCTGTTGGTTGGACTGCTCATCGCATGGGCTTCATTGTCAGCTACGTTAGGGGCTCGCCAGCTACGTTGGGGACTCCTCGGCGTTCGGATTCTTCGTGTAAAAGTCGCCAGCTAAGCTGGGGACTCCTCGGCGTTCGGATTCTTCGTGCAAGCGTCGCCAACTAACGTAGGGACTCCTTGGTTTTCGAATTCTTCGCATTAGGGGCTCGCCAGCTACGCTGGGGACTCCTCGACGTTCGGATTCTTCGTGTAAAAGTCGCCAACTACGCTGGGGACTCCTCGACGTTCGGATCTTCGTGTAAAAGTCACCAACTAAGCTGGGGACTCCTTGGCGTTCGGATTCGTGCAAGCGTCGCCAACTAACGTAGGGACTCCTCGGTTTTCGAATTCTTGGTGCAAGTGTCACCAGCTAAGTCGAGGACTCCTTGGCGGTTAGATTTTGCATGTTGTTCAGATTAAAAATGGCAACAGGTACATACCCCGGGTATAAGACTCACCGCAGTGGGTACTCTAAAACGATACTCTAAAGCTTTAGAGTATGAATATAAAGTAAAAACTGTTACACTGGGTACTCTAAAACGATACTCTATTCTTTCTCTCACTCTATATTTAGAGTAATACAGTGCTTACTCTATACTCTATAGTGGCGAGCCCCACTACCTAAACAAAAGAAAAAATACCATAACTCACAAACCAAAAATCCAAATTAAATTAAATTTCGATTGCACCATTAAATTCGTCTCAATAAATCCTTCAAAACTATAACACACATGGCTATATTTAAATAAAGTGACAAGTGGGGATAGAGAGGATGGATAAGTGCAGAAAAATTAAGTATAGAGGAGAGAATCTTACTAACTAAAATGAATATAGAGGTACACATGGCTATATTTAAATAAAGTGACAAGTGGGGATAGAGAGGATGGATAAGTGCAGAAAAAATAAGTATAGAGGAGAGAATCTTACTAACTAAAATGAATATAGAGGTTCATAAGTGCAGGTAGTCTAAGTAACCCATACCCGTGCCCATGCCAAAGAAGAAATTTTGTGCCCCTTAAAAAAACCATACCCGCAGCCGGGTACAAATAGACGCCCATACCCAAGTAGGTAACAGGAACCCACGGGTTGTCCGTGCCCAACAAGCTGCGGCTTCTTTTGTGTGGAGCATGCTTCTGTTTGCCTTCCTTTTATAGAGTGTCCACAGCTTCAGCTACACATGACCCACGCCTTGTTTAGATGCACATGAAAAGTTGAAATTTTTTCACTCTCTCCATCACATCAATCTTTAGACCCATGCATGAAGTAGTAAATGTAGGTAAAAATAATAACTAATTACACAGTTTAGTTGAAAATCATGAGATGAATCTTTTGAGCCTAGTTGGTCCACAATTAGACAATATTTATCAAATAAGACGAAAGTGGTACTATTCATCGGGTTGAAATTTTTTCAGCATCTAAACGAGGCCCCAGTGAGGTGGTACTAATGTGCTTACTGCCTGTGAAGCACTAGCGCTAGAGCCTGAAGAGCAAACAATTGCAGCAGTTGGGCCCAAGAGGCCGAGCCGGCCCATAATAGGATCCGATGCTAAGAGCAGTTCGGCCTCCAAGCAAGATAAGAGGCGGGTTGTCCTTTTTATTGTCTTTCATTTTATAGTTGGTTTCTCTACATTATTAAATATTTCTCTATGCAAATATTTCTAAATATATTTAGTGAGCATATAAAATTATTTTCTAATACAATATCTAAAAATTAAAGGATTTTTTACATACGCATGCCTTTATAAAATCGTTTGGGATGGAAAAGCCGTTATTGGTGCCTCTAAATGGATTAATCTAGTTAAGAAATTTAGAATATTATAGGATGACTTGAGCTACTATTCTATGATAGAGCGGGTTTAAAAAACCCATGGGTTTGCGGGTTTGGGTACTGCCTGCCCAGACCCACGCCCCACAAACCCACTGGGTTTGGCTTTTTCTCCATTAACAAATTCATGGGTAGAGAAATTGACTTATACCCATGCTCTAATAGGATAAAAAACCCGTTGGGTTTTGGGTCTCGGGTACCCATTGCCATCTTTAGTTCAGATTAGAGTGCTAATCTTGGGCAGCATGTTTGGGGTCTTGATGAGTACATGGTAGATGACATTGGCAAGATTTTAAGGCTTTTCTTTGACCCTGCTACAAGATATCTTTAAAATCTTCTAGCAGACTCGGGGACTACGTGTATACACATCATCTCGCGATGACTGTTTATTTCTACACTGGTTTCCAGCAACACTAGGGACTGGGCCAGCACCTGAAGACTACTACTTTGGACCCTGGCACCACGTGACTAGTTCACCTACTGCCAGACTCAGGTACTGAGTGGGCACACTTCACCTCGCGGTAAATGTGCTTATTTTTCAACTTAATCTTTTACAAAGTGACTAAGTTCCTCCGCGCTGACTAAGTCAAGGACGCTAAGCGTCCAACTTCGACGCCCGGAACCTAAGTGGACATACTTCATCCAAGATGGAGGCTTCAAAAATTTTTTATCATGAGCCCCTTATATCCTTCTGGCAAACCTTAGCTTCGAGTAAGTCTGGGCTTGGTCACAGTTGAACTGCTCGGACGCTGTTCCCATTGCTCGGACAACAGTTCGGACGCATGTTCAACTGCTCGGATGCTTCTCTCAACAGCTCGGCTCCCAGTTAAAATAGTTGGAAGCCTGCTCCTAATGATCAGCAGCAAGTTGGACAGCTCGGACAAGCTCAAGATGGTGTTGCTCAGCGGATACAAGGCGCTCAGGGACTAACTGTGGGAGCATGACCCCCGGTACCCATAGGACAAGACATGGGCTGCACCATCAGAGGTGGCCCAGCCCATAAGATCAAGGCGTGTGGCGCACGGCACTTGTCTGCGTGCACCGCAACAAGAATGCATGATTTATTAGATATTGTACCAACTAGGATATTTTTCTTGTAACCCTACCCCTTCAAAGTATATAAGGAGGGGCAGGGGTCCCCTAGTCAGCATCCAATCTCATACACGATCAATACAAAATAACAGAACACAGGACGTAGGGTTTTACGTCACGCTGACGGCCTGAACCTGTATAAATCTTGTGTCTTGTGTCTCTGTTACCATCTAGTTCGTATCTCTTACACCTCCACCGATTCATCTACTACCGTGGGCATACCCCTCGGTAGACTGCCGACCATATTTCGTCGACAATAGCCCAAAAGGCCATTATCCCCAGACAAATAGCTTTTTTGCAAGGTCAAAATATTATGGAGGGAGCGATTATTGTACATGCGACACTCATGAGTTGCTTAAAGCCCTAGTTTGATTTTGGTTAATTGATGAAACTATTTGGACTAACCTTTTTTCTAAGTGATGGATGAATTAGGGTGGTCCAAGTCCAAGTGGCAAAACAAGATGAAGTCCATGGAGATGAAGATGGACAAGTGATGATGATCAAGCTCAAACTTGAAAAAGAAGAAAGAGAAACAAAAATCCAAGGTGATCAAGGCAAAGGTGTCAATAGGGTTTTTGTTTTCACCAATCAAGACCCCATAGAGGGTGTGATTGGGTTTAGAATAGATAGCCATATTATGAAGAGGGGATAATCATGGTTAAAACGGTTATCAAGTGCCACTAGGTGTTGTTGATCATGCATTTGCATTAGGACCTAGTGTGCTAACATTTAACTCTTGAAAATGCTTTGAAAATATGCTAACACACGTGCACAATGCTGAGACACTTTGTGGTTAGCAACTTGAAAGCAAGGGTGAAGTGGTTGAAGTGATAGAAGTTGATTTGGAGATGAAAACATGGACCGAACTTTGGAGATAGGGGGTCCGGACCAGATCGCACTTGTTTGGTACCTCACCCTAGCTTGTGCGCCGGCTCTGGACTCAGCTGTGAAGGACTGAAGGGGGTCCGGACTCTGCTGCACTAGTCCAGTTGAGGTGCTATAGGTGGCGTTGGACACGTGCCGGCATGGTGTTACTCGAAGAAGCTCCAGACTCTTCTGGCGAGTCCAGACAGAGAGAGCGGACTGGTTCGGAGGCTCTGGGAGCTCTCTGTGTAGATTTTGGCAGCACTAGACCTAGTGAATAGTGAGTCCGATCGCCTAGATTGGACTCGGTCCAGTCATGTTTGAGTGCTCTGGATGCTTACTGGAGTCGACCGGACTCCACTGTGCGTGAGTCCGGTCCCTACTGCGCGCGTCTGGTCTGGAGGGTGCACAGAAGCTATTGAAGGCATGCAATGGTCGACTGGTTTGAATAGATGGCGTGGCACAACGTGATTGGCCGAGAGAGGGTCCGAAGCCTGAGTTCGGTACCTCTTCGATAGACTAATGGCTAGTGATGTGATAGGGGTCTATAAATAGAGCTTGGCCGGCTCTAGCTCACTATCTTAGACATTTTGATCATCCATACATCCTTGTGAGCTAAGCCTAAGCCTTCCCACTCATTCTCTTGATTGATTCATCCTCCAACACTACAAGAAATTGGTTTATTCATGACGGTTCACGGTGACCTTCTAAGAAAACATTATAGAATTCTATTATTTGTGATGGTTTATTCCACAGGCGATTTATCTATCATGACTGACTTAGTTGCCATCATAGTTGGATGTCACCGAACATTTTTGCTTCCCTCTCCCTCCCAGAGGCCGACCCAGTAGCGACGAGGCCCAAAAAACCACTCCCATGGCCAGCTAATTTCTCCCTGGTTCTCAATTCCCCTCTCCAGTCCCCGCACCAACCTATTACCCATATGCACTCGGCCATTCTATTCTCCATCCCAAATTCCAAACCCTAAGCTTTCCTTCCTCACCCAGCAGCGGGCGAGTAGGCGGCGCGAGGCGATGCATCCTCAACCACACGTGCAGAGGGTGCGGGCGGCAGCGCGCACTAGCGAGGAGGAAACGACACGGCGCGGCGCATCTGCGACCGCGTGAGCAGGGGCTGCGGGCGGCAGCGCGCACCAGCTAGGAGGAGGCGGCGAGGAGCGAGCAGCGCGCGTGGCGGCAAGGAGGGAGCACCGCGCACGGCGGCCGCGTAGACAGGGAGCGCTAGAGCGGCACTCGCAGGCGGCCCTAGCGAGCGGGAGCGGCGCGATGGCAGCACCGCGACAGTGGTGAGCGGGGAGCGGCACGATGAATCCTCTCCACCAGCGTCAGATCCATTCTCCATGAGCTGTGGTACTTTAGGTCACACAAAATTAGTCAACCTTACAATTTTCCATAGCTATGCTCTATATCAAGACGCGTTCAAAGTATTTTTCTCCATTTGCCCTGATAGGTGAAAGCTTGAGCTGAGCTTCTCAATGCTTCTCGGTTGATTTTAGTGTGTGCGTTCATCTCTACAGCACCAATGCACCACACTTATGTGCTACTCTGAGTCCTATCTACATTTGCTTTCCTACCTTTATGTACATGCATGGTTACCTGAATGAATTAACATCCACAGATACTGCCAGGAGGCCTTCCCTGTGATTAACTTGTAGCAATAATTTAGTTTAATTTGTATTCGTTAAGCAATAATGCCAGGAGGCTTTCCCTGTGAAGTCTGAGAAATGAAATCATTAGTAAGAAAGAGGAACTGCAACCCCCATTCAATTGGTTCTGCATGTGCTTATTTGATTCTTAGCCTGGGATTTTCCTTGTACAGCCAATAGGAGCAAGGTTGATTAACATGTTTCTGAAGATTAATGCAAATATGAAGATTGGTTGCCATTGCCACGCTGAATCTATCTTGTCTGAAGGTATAGAAAATTCAGTCATTTACCCTTCAGCTCTACCTCAGTATTCTATATATATAGAATAACAATTTTTCAAGTGTATGTATAAGTTGGTACTGTACAGTCAAATAATTTTCTCTCTGTTTATACATTAGCTTTCCAATCCAACAAGGGATGATGCCGCGACCACCAATAGACACATATGCAAGTCAGCCAACACCTCAGTCCATTAATGTATAAGTCTATATATCAAATTTAATCTACAAGCTGAATTTACAAGGGCTAGATGTGTGGGTTGGACATATTGTAGCTCTACTTGTTTGCTCTCAAATTTAATCTACAAGCTGTTTCTATCATATTTAGATTCTCA
Organism: Saccharum hybrid cultivar R570; assembly: GCA_038087645.1. NCBI lineage: Eukaryota > Viridiplantae > Streptophyta > Magnoliopsida > Poales > Poaceae > Saccharum > Saccharum hybrid cultivar. Next base: position 27,242,838 of record JAQSUU010000015.1, on the reverse strand, counting down.
TGCTCTACTTGTTGGCCTCTTAAAAATATATGCATTGAACTAGTTAACTAGTTTCAAAGCTTCGTAATAAATAGATGACATTTCTTTTTAGAATCTTTGCTAGCAAAACTGACTTATATTCATTTGATTTTCAGGTAGCACATCTTATGGATAGCAAGCCAATTGAAGTGCTCGTGGATACTAAAGTTTAGTTATTTTAGACTCCCTAGAGATCAAATCTTTAAGTTCAAACTTAGTTGTTGTGATAGTCAAACTAAATGGTTGTGAGCTAGGCCAATTTGTAGTTTGATGTTCTGTGTGACTGTTGTGGACATGCTAATACATGAATGAATCAATGTTTGTTTTTATGATTGGTATATCTTATGAGCTGTGATGCATGTTAATGTAGTGATGATTTGGCACTAATTTGTGATGTTCCATTTCGTCACTATGGTTTGGATCTGGGCTTGGATATGGGCTGGTTATAGGAGACTGGCAACTAATCCATGACGACCATAAATACCAATTTGTGACGGCTCAATTTGGTCCAATAAATGTATGACGCGAGATACATGACGGTTTTTTCGATCGTCGTGGCAAGTTAACCGTGCCACATTTTTGACTGTCTGTGATCAAAGTAATCCGTCATGTATAACTACAATTCTTGTAGTAAGTGAGTTGGGAGTGATCCAAAGTGCATTACCTTGAGTGATTACATTTAGTGGAACTTGAGGATCATTCTAGCTATGGTTTTCTTGTTACTCTTGGTGTTTGCCGCCACCTAGACGGCTTGGAGTAGCTTGAGGAGGTTGGCATGTGTTGGTGATTGTTCGTGGCCATCTCCCAGTGGATTTGTGAGGGGTTCTTGGGATTATTCCTCGGCGGAGTGCTAAAAGCACCTCTAGTGGATTGCTCGTGACATTGAGCACCCTCATCTTGTGTAGGTTCTTGCAACGCCCTTGTGCATGGCTTGGCATGGTGTCAATTAGCTCACGAACCACTAGGTGAATTGTTGGTATATATTAATGCACACAGAATAATCCGCAAGCGCACGAATATTATACCGATGTAGCACTTTACCGAAAGTGTCCCAGTTTTATATCGAACTCAAGGAAACATGTGTGAGAATAACTAAATCTAACTTAACCTAACTTCGCAACAAGGCTTAGATAATAAGAGTATAAAGGAGATCGCAAAGGTCTTCTAGTTCTAACTTCGGTAAGCTCTGTCTTCCATTATTCAATTCTGGGGACATTACTAAAGAAAACATAGGTAGAGTATGTTTTCTATAGCAACAAGGTTCTACTAGGACTACCAACGGGAGGTGAACTATAAAGGATTCAACGAGGCTATAAGAGTCACCCTCGCGAGCTACTACCAATCTGGAAAGTAGGGTACATCCACGAGTAACCGAGTCTAAGCAACATGTTTACACTACGAATACTACTTTAACCCAGGAGCTACAAGGATTAAAGTACTCAAAAGAGAGTCACAAACCAGAAGAACAATATGAACAAGATGCTTGTTCGTATTTCTTAACGCATACAGAAATAATCCGCAAGTGCACGGAATTAAGTTGTAGCATTTCACTCGAAAGTATTCAGTGTATCGTATTTCCATGAGGAACGGAGGTGTAAGAGTCTCTTAAGCTAGTTCACCTAATGATAACAAGAAGAAGGATAGCTCGGGTAGCGAGGTTTTATAGGGATAGAGATCCTAAGTTAAGATAGCTTTGCCACTATATACTTGCTTCGGGCACCGGCTTATACTTGGTCTGCCAAGTACCTCCGGCTTCCAGCTCTACACCGAACCTAACATGGGGGATTACAAGGGATGGATAGGGATGTCACCACCTGTCGTCCACCCCTCAACCGTAGGGAACGAGGCAAACGAAGGTAGCCTCTAGCCTAGATTCGGAGTTCTAAGGATGGTGATAAGTGATAGAGGAACTCACTTCATGGACAAGAACTTTCACAATTATTTGGCAGAGCATGGGACTCGTCACAACATCACTGCTCCTTATCACCCTCAGACAAGTGGCCAGGTAGAGACATCGAATAAGCCAATCAAGAATATTCTGCAAAAGACGGTCAATGAGATAGGGACTGCATAGAAAGATCGACTACCCGATGCACTATGGGCTTATAGAATGACCTATAAGACACCATTGGGCAAGTCACCATATCAATTGGTCTATAGGAAGACCTATCATCTACCTGTAGAGCTAGAATTCAAAGCTCACTAGGCCATCAAGTGATGGAACATAGACTTTGAAGCCGTAGGAACCAAGAGGAAGATGCAACTCTCTAAGTTGGATGAATGGTGTGAAAAAGCATATCACAACTCTAAGTATATAAGGAGAGGACCAAGAGATGGCATGACAAGAGGATTAAGAAGAAGGAGTTTGCCCCCGAAGATAAGGTATTACTTTTTAATTCTAGGGTAAAATTATGCGGGCACAAAAAACTTCAAAGCAAATGGGAAGGACCGTTTAAGGTGATAAGCACTTCGTCACATGGAGCGGTAACACTTCAAAATGATGAAGGTACGTTATTCAAGATAAATGGCCACTGTCTCAAGATCTTTCTAGAAGCTAAAAAACCACCTGAGGATTTGGATGAGGTAGATTTCTTGATTTTACCATAATTTACACCATTGCCATCCTCCGTAATGTTTTGTAATGTAAGAATATACTTTTCGGGATTAGATAGGAGTTAGAAACCGCCGCGAGAGAAATCTCTACGTGACCCCAACATGTGAGGCTGGCCAGCCCCACCTAGAGGCTGCTCGGCCCACTGTCAGTCCCCCGCGCGCCCGCTCAACTCTTTTGTGTCTTCTAGATCCTTCCTCATCGCAATCCCGTAGTTTTTCGACGCATTCGCATATTCCTTCGTTACGAGACCTCCTTAGGGATCGATCTTGACCCCTGCTGCAAGTTGTTCCCCCCTATATAAACGAGCCCCTGCTTGCCTCAATAGCCATCCCATCAAAGCCTCCTTTCTCCAGCAGCAGCAAAGCTCTCCTTTCTAGATTCCAATGGCCAGCAAGGAGATCATCCCCTATGGAGCCGACCTTAGCAAGAAGCCCGACACCTTGGCGCTGACCGTCGTTCTGCCATGTGAGATAGCTCTAGTTTGTGCAAGCCAATCCTACTATGCTCAAGCCATCCGCCCACCACTGATCGCTCCGCCGTCGCCGCGTCTACGTCTTGAAGGGAAGCCTTTCCAACAAGAGCCGAAGCTTGATGCCCAGAAGCTATTCAAGGTGACAAAGGAGATCAACCTCCTTCCTCCTAAGGATCATGAGGTAGTGACCAGATTGAAGACCAACAATTTTGGAGATGTTACTTGTGCGAAGTACCGGTCGATCACCCCTCACACAATTGTAAAAGGAGTCCGGGCTAGGCCAGAACAGATCAAGGTTATTCCCCCGATAGAAAGGAAGAGGAAGGTGCCATCACCTGTCCCACAAGTTGAAGTGAAGCATCCATGGATGACCATTGCCCTCCTAGATAAGATGTATGGTGACCTCTCTGATGTTGTCTACACCCTAGAGCATAGGCTTGACGAGGAATGCGTCTACCGCAAGAGCCTCCAAGAAGATATCAATGCCCTAAATCATTTTGTAGCTAAAATGAAGAAGTGAGAGGATTAGGTAGTCATTTAATAAGGCATGAGTGTTAGGTCATGTGTGATCATGTGTTTAGGTTTGTTGCTTAGCTCAGTTGTTAGACCAGTTGAAAGTTTATGTCAGCTAGTTATAAGTTTGTGCTTAATTTGTGCTTGTGTAATAAAGTGCCTTATATTATTAATGGAGTCTTGTTATTATTACCTGCTCTCTATCTCTATTTTGGATATGTGTTTGTCTCCACATGTTCTGTAGAAAAAGATATACAGGAAAACAAATGTGGGGGAGACACACCATGACATCAAAATGGGATTCGATTGTGAAAATCATAAAATTCGGGAAGTAATGGATCAAGGACCACATATGATGAAGCGAGCCCCGAGCAGACCCTACAGTGGGCCACCCAGCCTCCTCTATGGGCCCCTGGCCCACCATAGCACCACCTAGCCTCGTCCTTCGTCCATAGTTAGGTTTGAGCCCAATACACTCTATTTTCACATGTTTTACTTTTCGTTCCGAACCAAATTGAAAATCACTTGATAAACAACTTAAAACATGAGGGAGGATTATTTCAGTCATGAATTAAGGATAGAATCACATAATACTTTCCTGGAAGTCTTGCTACTGTTGGGAATTTATTATTAGGGACCTCATGCTATTTAAGTTGTTGTGGAAAGAGATATAGTAGAAAAATGAGAACTTGATTCTTGATGTCTCGTTATTGGAGAATTTTATTTCAAAAAGTAAAATGAATAGCTACACCTCTCCTTTGTGGTAAAGCAATGCCCTACCAAAGCTATATATGATATGATATGGACTAGAGCAACCTTCTACATATACTACTTGTATTTGTATTGAGTTTGGTCAAACCTTGTGACCCTTATTGAGAAACTTATCATGCTCTCAAGATCAAGATCACGTACACTTCACATATATTTATTGCTCCTACAATGGGAGTATGCAACAACATGTTTTCCATCAACTCAAAAATGTTCTACTCCTACATTGGGAATAGACACAAAAATATGCTTGTTAGGAATAATTGCTCCAAGTTCTTAAATGTCTCTTTTGAAAAGTTTCAATTGCAGAAAGAGAGACATGGGCTATGCAAGAGTTATTCATAAAAGAAATAGAGTAAAAATGAACAAGTGTCTGAGATATCTAAAACAATGGGTACTCAGATACCCGCCATGAAAAAAGAGAGAAAAAAGAAGAAAGAGATGAATAAGATAGCCCATGTTTTCTTACAAAAAGTTTTTCAAGTTTCAAACAAGAGAGAAATTTTTAAGGAGCATAGTAGAATTAGGATAGCCACTATATACATATCCACACACATGCACATCTTGATCTAAGAGTATGACATTTTTCTCCTCGGATCCTTGTTTTGACTTTATAATATATGCAATGCAAGTATGATTTCATATTCATCCCTACCTGAACTCCACATAAGCTCTTAGAAGTAGGTAAAAAGAAGGCACAATCATCAATGCCTTGGTGAGGATCCAAAAATACCATATATATTGAGAGATTTGAGAGTACCACAAAAGAAGAAGGTAAGCTATGTTTTGTTTTTCAAAATCTTAAAATATTTCTCTAATTGACTTGACTGAAGGAAGATGGTGATCTGTTTCAAGCTGTTCCATTCGTCAACCGTCCAAAGTTTCATGGTAGACACTTTGAATTTTGCAAAGCATAAATGATTGGGAATGGTTTTATGTTGATGTTTTATTCTAAGGTTATGTCTTGAATAATCCATGCTTTTATCGAGGACGAGTAAAAGCCTAAGTGTGGGAGAACTTGTTGACGGTAGTTAACATATATCATAAACCATCAACATACCCTGCATAAATGACTAAAATGGATCACTAATGTCGACTTAGGGGTTTAAACTGAAAAATTCTATAAGTTTTGGTGAATCTGTGTTTTCAGCAGGATTTAATTAGAAAACTACCAAGGAGGAGCTATTCGTCAAAGGAAATTACAGAAATCCATTGCGTAACCGACGTGGAAAGACTCTAGAAGACTCCATGAGACTCTCCACTGAGGTGGGGCTCGACCCACTGACATGTGGGGGCAGTCGGCCCCACCTAGAGGCCACCCGGCCCCTCCGTTAGTCCCTCGTTGCTATGTTAGTTCTCCACAGCATCCTAGGATGCATCTACGCCGTTTATTCAGATCGGTTTGATCTAAAGGATCAGGATGATTCAATGGGGCTATATATACCTGCCTGCACCTCTCCCTAGAAACCCTAATTCATTACTATGTTCAGATCCTGAGAGCTGAGAAGCCAGAAACCCTAGTCCACATATCCACTAGGATCAGAGCTAGCAATAAAGAGAAGATTAGTCCTTCATAGGATCTAGTCTTGTATTAGAGATAGTGAGATAGAGTGAGAGGGAAGAGTGTTGGAGAAAGTATCGGCCTATCGGTGCTCTCTCTACGGCTTGTACCCTAGTGGAATCAAGTTTTTGAGCTTGCTTCTGAGATTTCTCCGGTAATCGACTTCTAATTTAAGTAAGCATCTTGATCATATTGTTCTTCAGGTTTGCGACTCTCTTTTGAGTACTTTAATCCTTGTAGCTCCTGGGTTAAAGTAGTATTCATAGTGTAAGCGTGGTGCTTAGACTCGGTTACTCGTTGATGTACCCTATTTTCCGGATCGGTGGTAGCTCACGAGGGTGACTCTTATAGCCTTATTGAATCCTCTGTGGTCCACCTCCCGTTAGTAGGCCTAGCAGGACTTTGTTACTATAGGAAACATACTCTGCATGTGTTTTCTCTAGTAATATCCCCAGAATTGAACAATAGAAGACAAAACTTACCGAAGTTAGAATTAGAAGACATTAGCAGTCTCCTCTACACTCCTATTCTCTAGCCTTGGTTGTGAAGTCGGGTTAAGTTAGATTTGGTTATTCTCACCTCCATTCCTTTAGGTTCGATATAAAACTGGGTTACTCTCGGTGAAGTGCTACAACGGTATAATATCTATGCGCTTGTGGATAATTCTGTGTGCATTAATATATACCAACACCAAGGCTTCTTTGGCTCCACGACACTGTCGCGGTCCACAGCGTGTCGCTGCAAGCCCATCCTAGACTCAAGTGCTTGTAGACCGCAGACTAATTCCCCCAAACTGCCATGTACCCGACCTATCTCGTGATATAAGGGATATGGTCAAACCTAGGGGGACGATCACTAGAAGACAGATCATTCCATTCCACTCCATCCTTTGGTCTTCACTCCGCACCATGAGCAAGGCAACCCAAAGAGGGGCACCGAGAGCTCCTCCACCACATCCCATCGTCTTCCTCCTCTCCGATGAGGGAAAGACTCCACCAACAATGAGGCAACCTTAGGATTAGCATTGAGCTAACCTCCTACCAAATCTCTCTATGACCCTGTTGTAACCCCCCGATTTTGGGTGCTTTTGAGTATAAGGATCGTTAGTTGTTGGATGTAGGGCATCGATTGTCCTGAACCAGGATAAACCGTTGTGTCCTCTCTGTGATTCTTGTGTTCTTGAGTCCACCCGAGCCACCGGAGACACGTACTCTAACACCGACTCAAACAGCAATACTTGCCGCGATTCTTACCCTGCGACAGGGTGTACCAAGGGGTGGACTTGGACATCTGCCACATATATGTGGTGAGTTGCCGAGGGCGTCAGCCCTTAAGGGGGTGAATGTAACACCCCAGCCCATTAGTAGCCTGTAGTAGTTGTGAAGTTGGCCCATGTGGCCCAAGTGGCTTATGTGTGGTTGTTGTTGGCTGGTTTAGTACCACCTTGGAAGTTTAGGAGGATGAGGGCCAGCTTATAAGCCTTGTCATTCCAAACGTAGCACCTCCAGGTTAACCATTTTCCATGAAGCGATGACGAAAGTGTAAGAGATGTGCTACGTGTATGCAGGCTCATTCCACGTGTGGAGCTAGGCCATATAAGCAAATTTTGAACACGGGGTGTTACAACTGTTAACATGAATCGACCGTCACAAATGAGAACATAGCTTGCCAGCAAGCAAGGAAACCTCAGGATAAATTGTGTGTCAATTGGCTCTTTGTTTTTCACTTGGTGATCATATATTGTCTCTTGCCACATTTGGTATAACATCATCTACCTCCTCTTGCATTTACTTTCATATTATCTTGTGTAGAGGCAACTTGAGTAGTTTGTTAGTGTAGCTAGTTTAGTTGTAGTTAGCTAATTAGTTGTTTAGCTAGCTCACTAGCTTAGGCAAGTAGAGACATAGCCTTCATTGTGTGCCTAGAGATTATAATCACTAGAATTACGGATAGGTGGCTTGCCATTTGATTAGATCTAGAGCAAAACACTATTTCTCCATTTAGATTATTAACCACTTGCTCTAGTGAATCTATAGAAATTTTTATAGGCTATTCACCCATTCTAGCCATTTAGGACCTTTTAGTTGCACACCAAAAAAATAAATGAAGTGTTATTTAAAATAGATTTTGAGAAAGGTTATGACAAGGTCAAATGGGATTTTTTACAACAAGCTTCTATAACATTGTCCGCAAGAAACATGCAACAGTTGCCCAAACTTTAAATTCACGTTACCCAAACTTGTATAACAATGTCCGCAAGAAATATGCAACAGTTGCCGAAGTCCTTAGCACAAGTCCACTAAGTATCTTATTTAGAAGAGCTTTGGTGGGCAATAAACTACATGAATTGCACAATCTTGTGGCAAACACATTGTGAATGTTAACTTACAAGTTGGTAGAGATACCGTAAGTTGGATGTTGAATAAAAGTGGTTTATTCACGGTGAAGTCCTTATATAGTGTTCTAGTCGGTAATGGTATATTAAAGTCGCACCGGAAATTTGGCACATAAAAATACCTTTAAAATTAAGGTCTTTTTTGTTCTTAAAAAGAGGGTCATTCTTACTAAAGATAACCTCGCTACAAGGAACTGGAATGGTAGCAAATTTTGTTGTTTCTATAGTAAATTAGAAACCATTCATCACCTCTTGTTTGAATGTTATTATTGTAACACCCCGACCCAGGAAGACGGCTAAGGCCTACTCTACACGTTGAAAGAACCACACCTGCTAATTAACTCTCTTGCGCTTTCGTCCTCGCTTCGCGCAACAGGATCGATCTGGAGTTAACAGCCTCCTAGGTTCAGACTTTAAACTTGGTTCAGCTCTTCTTCAACTTCCGATGTGGTACTAAACTTCAGTCACTACAATGCCACGCAAACTCGTCCCACCCACCCCCCTCCCATTTAGAAAATTGGACGTCCTCGTCGAACGCTGAACCAAGCTACCTAGCTGGATATCCAGGACCGACTCTCTTGGCCACGTTCGTATTTCCAGTTCCCCGGCCCAAGTGTCATGCCCTCACAGGAGCCATGCACAGCCTGTCCAGGCTTCCAGACTATACGCAACCGTGAAACCGCGAGAGTCGGCTCTAATTATCATTTGTAACGCTCCGACCCCGGAAAATGGCTAAGGCTCACTTTACACGTTAAATGAACCACACCTGCTAATTAACTCTCTTGCGCTTTCGTCCTCGCTTCGCGCAAAAGGATCGATCCGGAGTTAACAGCCTCCTAGGTCCAGGCTTTTAACTTGGTTCAGCTCTTCTTCAACTTCCGATGTGGCACTAAAGTTCAGTCACTACAGTGCCACACAAACTCGGCCCAGCCCATAGCCTGCCAGTGCTACATTACTGGGCCTCATTCCACTGGGTCTCACAATTATACTAAATTTTTTTGTGGTGTGTTGTTCATATTGTGTTTTGTGCTATGCCTCCATTGAGTGTGGAACATTTATTCAATAGATGGCATAAATAAGACGAGAATCAATATAATTCACTGTTACTTACTAGTGCAGCCGCTTTTTGTTAGTCTATATGGCTAACAAGAAACAACATAATTTTTTTATAAATATCAGCCTAAAACATATTTACATGTTCTATTCAGGGGATGCATTGGCTACACTTCTGGGCCCAATTATAACATCAGGATGAGAAAAAACACAACATTCTACAAGCGTGTCGTGACCTAGAGTCTACAATGATGGGTTTTTTTTTTTTTTTTTGCTTCTCATGGATGGCCCGTTACCTTTAGACTTAGTTTTAATCATTTTTTTGCCTTCTAAGCTGCGTGAGACCCTTTTGAGTGGTGAACTTTGTAATAATTGGGATCTAATTCCTCCTTTGAGAGGATGAAGCCAGATGATATTTTTCGTTATCTAAAAAAAATGTATGCAACTGTGTATAATAAGAGTGATCTAGTGCTTTTCATAGGCTGAGGAGTGGTTTTTGTTTCTGGCATGGTAAAGTGGTAAACATACAAAGTGGTTTAATTTACTGGTCTTGTGTCATTATTAATAATGTGAAGTATGATTGGTTAACAAGACTACGGTTCATCCTCTCGAAATGGATATAGTTCTGTGCTCATATGATAGTACATCTACATGTACAGCATGACTATGGTGATGACATGACAAGGCTGACCTCCTCTAACTCTGAATTATTAGGACAAAAAGTTAAGTACGACCGTGTCGACCCCATCTGAACCCAACTTGCAGACGCATGCCATGGGCGCGCGAGGGTTTGAATAGTTGTTGGACATGCACTGCAGTATTTTATCGGCTGTCTAATATAAGGTCTTGTTTAGTTCACAAAATTTTTTGGAAAATTTAGTGTCCAATCATGGTCTAATTAGGCTTAAAATATTCGTCTCGTGAATTTCGTCTAAACTGTGTAATTAGTTTTATTTTTTATCTATATTCAATGTTTCATATATACGTCTAAAGATTCGATGTGACGAGGAATCTTGAAAAATTTTATAAAATTTTGGGAACTAAACCGGCCCTAAATAAAGTTGTATTGTTGTGTCAGCGTGCGTATGACCACCCCTCACATATGCATACAACAAATCTAACACATGCATGATCAGAAAATTGCAAAAAAAAAAACCAACAGTGTCTTTGCACTGTTGTCAGTCTGTAATTCGCAGTAAACGAGGGTGCTCTGTTTGTATTAAGTTTTTAAAGATGAATAGAGAATCTGAAAGAAAAAAAAGGAGAGATGAAGCCAGCCTCGGCAACACAAATGCATACATACACGTATTGTTTATCCGGGCATATATTTGTATCTGCTGCAGATTTTGTACATTAGTGCCATAACAGGGGCATATATTTTTTTTTTTCTCGAGTACGCAAAAGATTTACGTATCATTATATTAAGAAGAAGAGTTTAAACATACAGACAACGCGTTTTTATCGAGCACCGAAGAAGACCGACCTAAAACAGCCGTAGCTGGACCATCCTAGCAAATGAACTCAAGTTTTGATGTTACATAATTGGAACCAACCAATACCGACGCACAGCGATGCAAGAGGTGGCCTCGCGTCTCCGCAGGTGCCTGACGAGGCTTCCCCGCCATTCACGAAGAACCAGGGGCATATATGGTCTTGCATTGCTCGTTGATGCAAAGACTATCAGAGACGACCACACATCTAATAGGACAATAATTTGCTGATAAATAAAATGTTTCGTTTCTACTAGCATGTCACGAGACACGACCATTATTCAAACATATCTAGAACGTATTAGAAAGAAAGGATCATCTTTTCTATTGCCGATTCAAAGCACTACAAGGTGAGATTTGTCAGCTGCACTGCATGCTCGCCACACTGAAGAATGCATATGCTCCGTGCGTTGTCGCTAGTGTTGCCCGCGTTGATTCGACACTGTTCAGAGTTAAAAACGCCTAATGCCCTTGGAACTCATATACTTTTAGCTAGGTGTCATTCAGAGTTAAAAACGCCACGTATATAGTACATGAATGGATTATTATAGTGCTTCTCCCAAGTCCCATCACATGTAACACAGTATTATATATAAGTTTGTCTAGATTTATTCTAAGTCAATTTTTTATCTTCCTATATCAATATTTTTAGTTTTATATATGTGATATGTCAGCAACACAAATAATATTACTGTATTCTTTATGAAGTGTGCTTTTTTATAATATATAAATATTTTTATGTAATGCAATATACTTTAGTACAAATTGTCATATTGGAGTATATTTCTAAACGGAAGAAGTGACATTCAGTGACTCAGTGCTAACTCTCTCGATCTCTCTGAGAGATTTTTTTCCCCCACTACTATTGTTGGGTGCTCCTAGCAATGAAGGTTGAATAATGCAGGAGGACACTAGGGGCATGTTTAGTTCCTAAAATTTTGCAAAATTTTTTAAGATTTCTCGTCACATCGAATCTTTGAACGTATGTATGAAGCATTAAATATAGATAAAAAAATAAAACTAATTACACAGTTTAGACAAAATTCACGAGACGAATCTTTTAAGCCTAATTAGACTATAATTAAACACTAATTACTAAATAATAACAAAAGTGTTAAAAAAATTCACAAACTAAACGAGGCCTAGGGCATACGCCAACACAAGAACAGGCAGACCAAATTCCAAATCTTGGGCCGCGCATTTCACTCAACCACTCCCCTGCCGGCTGCCCCCTCGTCACAGCTAGGGTTTCACCTCCTCCGCCCCCTGGCGTCCGTCATGATCGTGATGGACGGCTCCCATGCCTCCCCGCGTCTCCAACAGCGGCCACAGCTGTAGGTCCGGCTCTCTGCCGCCGTGTTCTTTGTCACCATTCATTCCGGCCTTTATGGTTGTTTAATGCCGTCTGTATTTTTGCCATGTGGTTCTGCCTGTGGCCGTTTCAATGCCTAGCTTTACGTGTCCAGTGTCATTGACATGCAGGCTCCAGTCTCAGTTGGCCCCGCCTGTAAGTGACTGGATATAGTACTGGTTTGATAAACGCATCGAATGTGCGAGCATCCTTTTTTTTATTATTGTTTTGGTGACTTCAAAATTTACCAGCAGTAATCATTTCACATATCATGACCATGCCCCTGGACCACGCCACCTGTGTGTTGCTTGCGTCTATATACATACCCATGCCCCTCACACACCTTGTGCAAAGAAAAGTAGAGATGAGAAGATGAGAGGGGCCGGAGAGGGACCTGAGAAGATGGGGGAAGATATGAAGCTATTTGCTTCTGAGTGGAATGTTGTCTGGTTCAAGGTCTCGCTTGCGATTTAAGGATGATTCATGCATGGCATGTGTAGTTTTTATTCCTTGAATCTGTGGGATCTCGGACCAGGCTTCATTCCCCTCAGCAATAGCTTCAAATGATGTCGCGGAGAGTTCGAAGCTAGTACTATATATATAAATTTGTTCTGGTTCTTTGATTTTGAAATACTTGTTGAAGTGTTCGTGAGATTCCTGGTTGTTCTTAGTGTGGTGTGGAGTACTGTACCCTCCAGCTGGATCTTATTACTCCACTGTGCCTTTTTGTTTGCTTGTTTGTTGCGAATTGAGGAGCAGCGAGATTGGTGTAATGATGGCCTGCTTTGACTCCTCTTTCCTCCGTGTATCTGGCAGGAGATGAAAGTTTTCATCATTACCTTTTGATTGGGAGAATCTTCGCTTTCTCTCTCCTCTCTCCGGTTTCTCTCTCTCGGCTTCTTCGTATTCTTTTATCTTCCTCTCCGTCTCTATATATGCTTCTTGCATATGGATTGCTCGTAAGGTGCTCAAATGGTTTTCTAGAACATGGTACTCACAAAGTTGGTGCAAACTTACTCCCATATCTGTATTGACTATTCTTGTTTTCAGATATCTATTACTTACGTATTTCTAGGTTATCTTTTCTATGTTTGAGGATAATTTTTGTGGTGCCCGACCTGCTTCAAAGGTTTGGAGAGCTTCCGGACAAGATCCAGTATATATATGCGTGTATTTTGTTCATGTTATGTTGGCCTCTGGAGGTTGATGTATACATATGTTTTCAAACAACAGGAGCTCCTGTATTTCTAGAGCCAATAACATGATAACATCGATGTATAAATACTCCAGTGTGTGTGTCTGTTCTTCTCATCAGGCGTTTCTGATATATGAGGTGTTGCCAATTGATACAGAGAGCAGTGTGAATCTCGTTTGACGATGTATTTCTGTATGGAGATTTCAATGGTTCGATTAGTCTTTTGCCTCCAACATTTTTGAAGTGATGAGGGTATGAATCTTCATATCCATAAGAAGTAACCAGATATGAGTTTTTATTTCTGCCTTATATTTTACTGTATAATCTTTGAGCTACCAAGCAAAATTATTTGATGTGCCTTGTAGTTCATTTGTTTGAGAAAAATAAAGGCAAATCGTATATATATACTTGTGTCGCATGAACACTACTTGTTGGTATTATTATCTGTGTGACTGTGTTAACAGTTCCATCTTCTACGTACTATTATTTTGTGCTGCAACTTGATCTTTCTAGATAGATAAAGTACGTAGGGGTTTTAGGCTTTTAGCTACGTATATGCTCTTGCTGCAGACAAGTCCTCCAGACTCTATTTCTGATTTTTATTTTCAATAATAATGCACGGCTAAGAGCAGGTACAATAATGAGCTTATAGTTAAGCTAGTCAGCATTTTTGTTGATGTGGAGGAGAGAGGAGAGGAAAGAGAAGAAATATTAGCTCTCATGCAAGCAACAAGCTGGGCACGGAACCATAGGCATCTGTGGGCCCAAACAAAAATATATGCGAGGAGGAATAGAAATGAGAAAGCAAGACATGGTACCATATAATAATAAAAAACTTTTCTAAAGTCAAATAGGAGACAACTATTGTATAGCTTGACTCTAATAACTTGACTTATAGCCAAACACTTGGCTCTATTATTAACCATGCTCTAGGTACGTACTGACTCTGCATCATTGTTCGATGTATTCATCTTTCAGCAGCTGGTCACATTTTCTTCAGGGCAGGTCCGCATTTCACAGCATATAGTAACTACGTCAAAAATATTACCATGCTTCTTCAGTTTCTAGAACATGTCAAGGTCAACATCATCGGTTCCTCATAATTTTGAACCAATCTCGGATCTGGATAAATTCAGTTCTGTATGAACTGCTGAATTTTTTGCTATGCAATGCATGCCAAGAAGTGCACAATTTTCGCTTTTCCTATATATAGGCTATAGCTCTTATGCGTCACCCAAAATGATCATCACCCAAAATGATCATGGGTTTTCTTTACTCCATGCATATACTACGCAGCAGCACTGAAGAAATTAAAATAGATGGAGAAAAAGCTCTCCAAGAGTATGAACTATATATGGAGTATGGACAAAAAGGCTTTGGTCTGTAGTAAAACAAAAAAACTAACGGCCTGTTCGGTTTGGGGAGTCAGGACCATTCTGGACGGGGTGGTGAGGTGCTTCTCTCTGAAATGAGTTGGTCTGGCAAAATGAACTGGACTGCAGTGTTAATTACAGAGAGAGGGCGGGATCCTGCCTCAATCCAAACAAAATCATATAGGCTCGGTTTTAGGATTGGTTCTGTTGAAATATATAAAGTCAGTTGCCCACTTTCCATCGGTTTAAACTTTTGAGTTGAATTGGTCGCTACATGCAACTTAGAGCCAGAGGTCTTGAGCGCAAATCCTAATTAACACAATTAAATAATATAATTGTTACCTGCTCCTATTCCATGTCTAAAGCTTGGAAAGCATGCATGTGAGGGGGACACCTTCCACATCAGACTTTGTGCTGCAATCCAAACATGATGTCAAGATCCCGACACTATCACACACAATTTTTAGAGATGAATAAAATTGATTTTTTATAGGTCATTTCTAAAAATGTAACTATGAACGACACTAATTGTAAAAATGAGGCATTTTAGAGAGGGACAAAATTGATTGTCATAGGTGTTTTTTTTGAAACAGTAACTACATCACTGATTGTAAAAATGAGGTATATTTAGTGTCTCTAAAATTTACTGGTTTTATTTATTACGTTAATTGTCCATGAAAATCAATTTTCAGGCCAATCACCGCTGATGATCGTTTTCAAATATTTTAAAATTCTTAAAAATGTATTAAACTACACCAAGAATTAGAAAAACTATATGTTTCTTGCACGTGGGGCTATTGCATGGTCGTAGTGTCGCAAGCCTCTATCTAATAGTTTTTTACACAAGTGTGTCAACGGAGATTCAAACACATGATCTAATCGGATTGTTTAATTCAGGGTTCGATCTTGAATATTGATGCAGGTATAATATGTGCGAGCGAGAATTGTTGGGGTGAGGGCGCCTGCGCCTACCCCTTTCCTTGTAAAAAAGCCCAAGACCCAATACATAAGGAGCATGGACCTCCATGTAATTTGTAACCCAAATAGGGTGGGAGGCAAGATTGTCTCCTACAACCTCCCCTATAAATACAACCAATGGGGCAAGAGATGGCGGATCCCCCACTCACTCTAGACCTAATTCTCTATTGTTTCCCCTCATTTTTTCTCCTGTGTCGGGCTAGTTACCTTAGCTTAACCGCGAAGGTGTATGTAAAGGTCTAAATCCTGAAAACAATGCTCTAATTATATTTTCAACCTCTATGTTCTAGTAATAAGTGACCTCACATCAGACTTTTCGGCACAATCCAAATTAAGTAGCAATATGTACTACGATCCAATGCAAGTAAATAAGAACGTCGCCTTTGCATGTGAATTTTTCTTCGGACGATTTGGCATACTCTTGTTGTCTTGTGTAGGCTTCAAGACTGCTAACCTTTGTCCTCATTTAAAATAAATGTAATAGTTTTGGTTGTGTGTTGTATTTTTAATGGCACCAAAGCAAAGCCTCAGGAAGGCGCTCATCACTGATGACAGCCTGGAACTTTTTTACCTTCCCATGTCTAGAACATCCCATGATGAATTTTTATGCTTTCAAGGCCTGATTATGAACCTATGCAGCAATGCTAATACTATAGATTCTTGGACTTTTATTTTGGGAAGTCCTTCTATACCTCTACAGCCTTCTACAAGCATCATTTTCAAGTAATAACTCCGCCAAAACCATTCTTCTGTCTCTGTAAATCAAAATGCATCCCATGAATCAAGTTCTTCATATGGCTTCTTCTGCAGTATAGACTCAACGCTTCCCATGAATCAAGTTCTTCGCGTGGCTTCTTCTGCAGGATAGACTTGGGGATCTAGTGCCTCTCGTAATTTCCTAGCCTCATACGCCGCTCCCGCCGGGCAGCGTTGGTTCCACCGCGAGTCACGTAGCTCTGAGCTCCCGAGTCGCTTGGACTCTAACCGGTCACCGCCGCTGCCCGATCAGTTAGCTATTTGGTGTATATTATGTCCTACGCCAAAGAAATAAATACTTAGAAGAAGGATACAACGAAGAATTTCATATACAAATTATGAATTAGTTAAATTCTTTGTAATTTTCATTTTCTCCCATCCTCTCCTTACCTTTGGGCTTTAGTTTTTGCTCTGTATACGTAAGTTCTCTCTTTGGGTTAGCTTTTGGCTACCCCTCTCCTTCTGTACTCCTGTCTTGGTTTCTTAATAAAAGCCCTGGGGAGCAAAGCTCCATAGTTTTCAGTCAAAAAATGTCATTTGGGCCAAGCAACATTGTGCTTCCACTATGTTTAAAGAGCTAATAACATCACTCTTGCATAAGTGATTTTAGAGAAATTTTAGGGTGCTTGGAAAAAAGACAATTGCTCATCCATCTAAATATGATGATAACAAACTTAAAGGAACCTAGAGGGAGGAGCTTAATTGTGGACCAGAACATAATATTAGTGGGCTAGGAACTTATTCCAAATTTAGTTAGAAGGATATAATGGTATTTTCATACGTTATAATAAGGTGGCTGCAGGACTGATCAGTTTGTGGGATATGCTTCTCTCTGACGCCGGAGATGCTGGCCTGTTATCTAGGACAACTGTCCTCACGACGAATCTCATCACTAAATGTTGCCCTCATCCCCCGTACGTGCCATTGCTGCACTCCCTTTTGGGTGAGTAAACCAAGGGACCTACTGACAAACCTATTCTAACTTGTTATGACTTGTGATAACTAAACTAAAACTTTATGAAGGTACCTGCTGATAGTGAGGAGGAAACCGAGGAAGAGGAGGAATCTGAATAGGAATCCGAAGAGTCAGAGTATAAATAGGACGGTGTCGACGATGGCTTGTGTGACGTCCATTGGAGGGTCATGCTAGAGAGGGATGGCATCAACAATCTCTTCAACAAGCACTGCTATGAGATGAAGCACCGAGCATAGAGGAGTTTCAACAAGATATACAACAACATTGCTGACGACTAGGAGGCAAACAACAAGCCGTGCAAGGACAAGAAGGCCCCTTGCAAGAAATGAAGTACGTGGTCTACTAGCTAGTATTGGTTCTTTTTGGAAACTAGTGTTAGTTCTTTTGGATGTATAGTGGTGGTTGCCCACGATGTAGTGGTGGCTGAGCGCATGATGTAGTAGTGTCGCCACATGATGTAGTTGTGGCAGATACTTGGTACTTGAAGAGGCTGCATGCATGAGAAAGATGCATGGTTGGAACAACTAGCCTTGTATAGATGACATCTATGTATATCTTGCTATCTATTATTAACTATTAATCTGAAAGTTCTAGATGGCTATCATGCCATCTATTAACTAGTTATATGTATGTTTATCTATGTGTATGTTTCTAGAATTGGACCTTTTGGTTGTGTGTATGTTTTGGAATAGACCAAGTTTCTATAATGAGAAAGAGCATATTAGTGGTATGTCGAAAATGAACAATAGAGGCGGTTGTAGAACAACAGCCACCTCTGTAAAAGGTATGTGCAGAGGTGGCTTTGGATTGCAGTCGCTTCTGCAAACAGATTTGTAGCTCACCCGCCTCTACAAATCTACGATTTGCAGAGGCAAAAAAGTACAGGTGTCTGGCAGAACTGCCTCTATATAGAAGCTTTCCAACCGCCTCTACTTTGAAAAACTGTAGCAGTGAATTATTCTAAACAAATCTAAGATTATAGCACTATGGTCTAACTAGGGATCAATACTACTACAACAAGTAAGTAGTGCTCAAGTGAAGTACCAAAGTAAGTAGAAAGGTAATATATTGATAACTCGAGAAATGTCTTACAAAAATAAAGATACAAGAGGAATACCAGACTCTTAAAGACTGCTTCTAAACCCTAGCATGGCTCGACTCGACTCCAACTCCCAATTAAGCTAACCTAAATTAAAGAGAGTAACTAGAGCGATTCCTTGTGGTGTGTTCTGAAATTGGTGCCAACACTTATATTTATAGTGAATTGAGCAAGGGGGTACTTGTAGTGAAAGGAGATGCAGTAACTATGCCTGGTGGGGTCAATATATTGACCCCCTATGGAGTCAGGTGACCGTGGAATCCATCACTCTTTGATCCTACGCTTGGTAGAGTTTCTCCAAATTGGTGGACAGGTATCCAAGGTGGTTATTCTGATAGAATGTGCTCCCTTGCATGGTTAGTGGGCCATTCAATCCTTGTAATGATCACTGTTCACCTAAACGGCCGTTTAGTCCGTTTAAACACCGTTTAAACGGTAAACAGAAGTCAGCTGTGTTGTTTAGGCCCGAAACGGTAAATTAAACGGTTGGGCCGTTTAAACCCGTTTAAACCGTTCAATCCCGTCTAAACGGTCTAAATAAAATCAGATTAAACGTGATTAAATGAGCTAAGCAACCATTTAATCCATAATTAAGTGAATTAAAGGACTACGTCTATCACAATCATCATGAAACTAATTAACATTGTAATTATATGAAGTGTTGTGGGATTTAGATTTCTTCCAACAAGATTATTTGGTAGAATATTTGATTTTTACATGTGTAAATATGTATGGTGTCTAGCAAATTTTATTTTTACCTACATAAATATGTATATTTTATTATTATTGTACAAAACCGTTTAGGCCGTTTAACTCCGTTTAAACACCGTTTAAACGGTCTAAACGCTAAACGAAGGGTGACCGACTGTTTACCGTTTAGTGTTTAGGAAAACACTGGTAATGATACTTGGCAGCCCTCAGATCAAATTGTCATGGAATCAATGTGCAAGATTGCTCAAATGTGTGTTTCCTAGCTTGTGCCATGGATTGAGCTTGTTTGGCACTAGAGCCAAGTTGGGCGCCCCTCTAGGTAGGCCCCCAATGCTCTCTTTTTGTTCGTGTGTTCCTGAAATGTCACACCTTCCAAATACAAGTGGAGCACATTATTGGAAAACAAAATATTACTATGATGTTGGTACCTTCACTTTTACGAATATGTTGTGTTAGACTGATCATTTAGTGAGCATCAACAAGCTCCCCCAAGCTTGTCCTTTGCTTGCGAGCAAAGATTAAGACTTATGATTAATAGATGAGGAGTTGCATCATGAGTATCTATGTACAATTTAACACTCTATCTTTCGAATTGAATAAGTTGGCATTTTTAATACTCACCCATTTTACCGTAGTCCTCATGGGGCTTATAGTTAGACATGCTGCTTGTTCTCCCATCATTTGTTTGGTATGATTCTCCAAGAGATTTTATGAATTTTGCAAATAAAGCTTAAGCTCCTATCTGTAAAGCTCATGCGGAGTTCATGGGTAAAGGATGATTGAGAGGCATACTTGCATTGCATATATTGTAAAATCAAACAATGGATCCATGGAGGAATATGTCATACAATCTATCAATCAAGATGTGCAAGTGTCTAGAACTTGGAATGTAAACTTGACTCCTTTTGAAGAGATCTCTCTCCACTTTTATATTTTAAGATCATGGCTATCTTTATTTTTCTCATCTTTCTTTTCTTTTCCTTTTTTAGCATCCTTTCTCATTTTTATTTAGTTTTCTTTTTCATCACATATTTTTGCATAGCCCTTGTCTCTTTTGAACTTTTATGGAGAGAGATCACTAAATATATAGTCTTTATTTAACTAGAAGATGGAAACACATGTTTTTGCTTACTCTCTGTATAAGAGTATAGCATATTTGGGTGGAGTAAGTGTGCATGATCTCCATTGTGAAAGCATGAAATTTCCCTTACTAGGGCACAAGGTTTGACAAAAACTCAATACAATAACAAGTAGCATATGTAGAAAGTTTTTGCATTATTGTAACAACATTTGGCTTTGGTAGGTATTTCTCACCATTTAGGAACTTATCAAACTTTTGTTCTTATGAAAACAAATACCCCAAGGACATAACTTTATTATGAACAAGATAAAAGCTCACTCTAGTCTTTCCTATATCTTACCCCCCCCCCCCCAATCACACCCCGCAACAACCTAGATTTGGCTCTAGCATTTGCATCCCACAAAGTTTAAGCTTCAAGGCAAGATCATTTTTCGCCAATAAACTCAACTAAGGAGAGTATCAAATTGTAAATTATTAGACACTTGTAAAAAAACAGCAGAGCAAGTATTCATCATCTCCAGAGTGAAAGATTATATCAACCTCATACCTAAAGTTGGGAGTTTAATTCTCCTTTTTAAAGATGCAATGAAATAAAGGAAATGAACTAATTGCCTATTGCACGTTGCCCATCTACGCCATCTACTAATTGCTTGTTGCCAGATTCAATTCTGGTAATGACCTATAGGGTTTAGACTCAACAGTGATCTATTGATTTGAGGTATTGTTTACTCGTACTATATTATATAATATAATGGATGGGCACTTTATTATATAATATAAGAGGCATCAGGACCGTCCTCGGCTCCCAGTCCCCGCCCACGCCCAGGCAGGCAGAGGGGCTCAGGTAAGAGCATGGCTAATGATTTAGCCGGCTGATGGCTGAATACACTTGCCATGTCATTTACGGTCAACAAAAACTGCCAGCACATATAATAGGTTGGCTTAAGAGGCTGACGGTAACAAAGCTGTAAGCATTTAATATTTGTATGTAGATTCCATCAGCTGTGATTAATATCTCTGTGGCCATCAATGAAACAACAATAATATGAAGGGGCGTGCAGAATAGCTAGCGCAGAAGATCAGGAGAAGGGGCGGCCCATGGAAAACGCCGACTGATGTGCTCGCTGTGGGCTGTAAGCCAGTGATTTCTTCCTCGGTTCCTGCATTCAGCCCGGCGCTTCACTGGCAGCCCGCTTTCTTCTCTCTCATCTTTTCTCTTTCCTCCAGCTCAGACTTTGTTGACGTGGAGGACCTCTCAGCCCGCTGACTGGACCTTATTATACTTGCTCTAAGACCAACTGCACTACGTCCGGTAAACTAATCTTGGAGGAGCATATGGCATAAAAAATAGCTGCAGCGCAGTTCGATATCGCATCCTGCACAGCCTCCCGTCCGCTATGTGTAGAGGAGGTAGCGGGCGTCCGGCACCGCACGCGTAGACTCCGATGCCGCTCGCGCGCCAGAGAGAGTGTCTCGAAGGGCGTGTCCAACTTTTTTCGTATAAAAAAATGTTATAACTCACAAACTAAAACACCAAATTAAATTTCGATCGCACCATTAAATTCGTTTCAATAAATTTTTCAAAACAAGATCTCACATGGATATATTTAGATAAAGTGATAAGTGGGCCTCATAGTGGATAGAGTATAATATAGATGATGGATAAGTGCGGAAGAATTAGGTATAGATGAGAGAATCTTGATAACTAAGATATATAGGTCCTGTTCGGCAGGCTGTTTTTTTGGCTTATAAGTCGGCTGTGGCTGATTTGCTGTGAGAGAAAAATACTGTTCCACGGCTGATAAGTCGTGCTGATAAGCTCAGCCGAACAGGGGGGATAGAGAATGAATTTAGAGTACAACTATGGCCTTGTTTAGATCCCAAATTTTGGATGCAAATTTTGCATAGTAAATGTTCCGTCACACTGTAGCAATTTTGTTTTTATTTGGTAATAATTGTCCAAATATTGATTAATTAGGCTTAAAATATTCGTCTCGCAAAGTACAACAAAACTGTGTAATTAGTTTTTTATTTCATCTACATTTAGTACTCCATATATGTGCCGATATTTTGATGTGATGGGGAATCTTTTTTTTGCATAGTGAAATTTAGGGTGAAATTTGGAGATCTAAACAAGGCTATGCGGATACCCTAATCGATTGCAAAATGATTCGGTCCGCCTGTGTCGGCGGCGGCGCGCGCTCGAGAGTCGAGCCGACCACTCCCGCGCCCGCCCCGCCCGTGTCCGCATGCGCGCGGCGGCCGTGCGACTGCCCACTGCCCACTGCCACCGCACGGAAGGCGACGCGAGGTCTCGCACACCAAGGCAGCCTGCCTGTCCGGCATCTACGGTAGCGTTTAGATGCAAATTTTTTTTTCGAAACGGCACTGTAGCTCTTTTCGTTGTTATTTGGCAAATATTGTCCAATCATGGTCTAATTAGGTTTAAAAGATTCGTCTCGTCCATTTCGTCTAAACTGTGTAATTAGTTTTATTTTTTATCTATATTTAATGCTTCATACATGTGTTCAAAGATTCGATGTGACGGGGAATCTGAAAAATTTTACAAAATTTTCTGAGAACTAAACGCTACCGTACGAGGAGGCCCTGCCCCTGCTGGATGACTTTTTCGCGGCCTCGAGATCCGAAGCATGCATGCAGCTTCGGCCTCCGGCCTCCGGGACGGACGATGTCATTAAACTCCCACCACAGCTCACGGGGCCGCTGCAGCTCCAGCACGGCACAGCGCAAGCTGCCGCCTGGCCTCTCTGCGTCGGCATCGATCGGCCCGATCAATCATCAATGCGTTCTTGGTTTTGCTTGTGCGTAAAAGCTGGAGTTACCACCCTCACCAACTAGTCAGACGGAGGCCGGAGCGGAGCCCATTGTAGGGAACTGTGCTGTGCTAGCAGTAGGAGATTCCTCGCTATCCGGTCGCACAGCGCCCACGTGTGCGCGCACGAACCGAAAGTCCCTGCCTCGCCCTCGCGTCCGCGTCGTCGCAGGCTCGCAGCACCGTTTGGTTGGGCCTGGGCCGCAACAACCACAGCCCAGGCTTGGTCTCCTACTGGGCCACGGCACTCCGTGGGGCCTAGGAGCAAAACCGGTCGGGTTTTTTATCGGCGGACGAACGGACGAGAGCGGGTGCGCCGCTCCCACCCGCGACCCACCTCCAGTCCTCCACCACCGATGGCTCTGCTTCCCGCCGCAGGGGCGGCGGCGCCGGCGATGACCTTCGCCGCCAAGCCGTGCGGCCTCCGGCGGCCGTCTGCTCCTCCTGCCGCGGCCCTGCGGCTCGGGCCGCTCTTCTGGCCGTGGGAAAAGGTCCAACAACCTGTTAGCAACTACAATACACTGGCTAACAGATAACTTGATTAAGTGGAAGTAAGTTCTAGAAGGTACTAGAAGGTAGAGAATCTGGGTACAGGAGAGGGAGACTTAAAGAGGAAGAAGGAAGAGTTGGAAAGAAGAACAGTAACTAGTAAAAGGTAATCTGTTGATGATCTCATTCCCGTCCACCGGCTATTGCTTTTGTAGTCGTAGTGTCTTCCTTGGGCCTCGGTGAGGAGCCTGCTGACCGGCCCATAAGCCCATGGCCATATCCTGACATTCCCCCCTTCTTTGATTTCGGCTTGCCCCCAAGCCGATATAGAAGCTTGAGCTTTGAACCACCGGGATCCAAGGGAATTGGATGAGCTCTTGTTCTGGGGGGTAGATCAACACACATCTCATGGATGGCATGTCCGGTGCAGACTCTCAAAAGTTCACCCAAGCAATTCTGGTTACACTTCGAATACAACTGCATATGAGTATAATCCCCAGAGTGAATCTCCAAGTGGAAGCCCAAAACATCATCGGAGCGTACTTGCGGCCACCACTTGTGCCAGAAAAGAGCATGGTGCAGATGTAGCCAACCAACAAACAGTGCCAAGGTTGCAGCAGTATGAGATCCAGGGGGTGGCCATGGTTGCAGTAGAACCCAATCCATACAATTGATGTAGAGAATAATATTGCAATGTTGGGGTATAGGTGCCATGATGTTACTGCAACCTGTCTCACTGTCATGGGCTTACTGTCATGATGTTGAAGTTCATGTAACATTCCTGCAAATCCAGGTAGCAGCCATGGTGATTGTAACTCCAAGACACCAACAGAATCCTCACCAATGGCGCTCACTTGAATATATATCTCCTTGTGTTTGTCTTTTGATGCAGCAGGATATAGTAAGAATGGATGCATGTGAAACATCTCAAGCTTACTAGCCCATAAACCAACACTGTTTTGCTGCTGCCGAACTGAAGGTAGATGAGGCCACTGAACAGCTACAACCCATGACAAGAAATGCAATGGACACTTTACTAGAAAGCACCAAGCATGGTGTAGACAATCTGAACTGCATGTATCCATAGAAGCATTCCTGTGGTGGACTCCATCACCAATGACCTCAAGCAAAATAGCACTGTGAGATGACAGAAATGAACCAATTGCTGACTCCCTGTTGAACTTGTCTCCTTGCCCTGCAGGTTTGAGTAATTCATGGCAATGCTGCCCACACTGGACCCCAAGCTCAATAACTTTCCCTTTAAAATTCTTGTGTGGCAAGGATTGCCATGTGAGCTGCCAAAATTGACTGAAACACAACTGGTGTGTATTCAGCAAGGGCCCCCCTGATAATGTGTTACTGAAATTCAACTCAAACACCCCCAAAAAATCAGCTGCACATGAGAAATGATGTAATGCCTTCCCAAACAGTTGGAACCACCTACTTTCTGTAACAAGGGCAAGCAGTATACTAGCACCATCATGGAAGAGAAGATTCATGTTACTTACGGCCCCACGAACACATGCAGGTAGTGGCCAATGGACCTTGAAGCAGATTCTGTCTCTGTTCAAAACCAGCATCCTGACTCTTCTAGCGATGAAAGATGGCCAGGGTGTTGGCCTAAGTTGAACTCCATTGCCCTGCATCCCAAACTGCTTTGGTGGCGGCCATGGTTGCCTATGCAGCACAGCATCCCAGCTGCAACTCTTCAGAATGCCGTCAAATCCCAATTCCTCAATACAAAGTGAAACCAGAGCATGCTCGACGTGGTTTGGACCAGGCGTCGAACACTTGGTATGCACGGCGATGGTGAGGTCGCTGGCTACCGCGTCACCACCGAGTGGTGCTGCTGCAGCAACGCCAGAGGCGGTGTTGGTCAGCTCGTCGATGTCCAGCTCGGCGAACGCGGCGCGGACGAGACGCGGGACCGAATCGCGTGGGTCGGAGGTGAGTATGACGGCGGGGAAGAAGCTCCTGGTGCGCTCCGTGACGATCTGGTACGGGTGGAGGAGTCGATGCGCCTCAGCGTGCACGGCGATGGCATAGGCGAGGAACGCGGGGGCCTCGGAGGCGGAGAGCTCGAGCCGAAACTTGGTGGCAGGAGCTGCGACCACGGCGGCTCCAGAGGACGCGTAGGCGAGCTGCTCCGTGCCCACGGCGATGAGCTCGGTGACGTCCTTGCCGTCCATGAGCGCGAAGAGCCGGTCGAGGCGGCCCTCCTCCACCTCGGCGCCGAGTCCGACGAAGCCCAGGATGCGGTGCACGTCGTCCTTGGTCGGCAGGAGCGCGGGGGCTGGGAGCGGGGCCGCTGCGCCCTCCTCGGTGGCGGCGAAGGCTTGTTCCGCACCTAGGCACACCAGCAGGTACGCGGCGGCGAACTTCATCTCGGACGAGCGAACGCGGTGAGTTCGCGCGAGAAATTTGGAGTGCGGTTGCGATTGGTGGCGTGGTGGGTAGTGGCTTTGGAAGCGCCGTAGACGAAGACGGCGGCGGCGGAGGCGATCTTGCGGTGCTCCATGAGATGGACGAGTACGGAGCCGCACGCGGGTTCGAAGTCGAGAGCGACGGACTCGAACCAGGAGTCGTGGAGGACGTCCACGTCGACGCGGAGCAGCTCGCCGCGGTCGGCGAAGCCGAGGCAGGCGCACGGTGGTGTACGCCACGGTCGTTGAAGCCGAGGCGGAGGAGGTCGCCGCAGTCGGTGGAGCGGAGGCGGGTGCCGCGGCTGGCGAAGCTGAGGCGGACGCGGAGCCGAGACGTCGCCCACGACGAACTCGCGAGCGGGCTGAGCGAGCGAATCGCGGTCCAGCGCGTCGATGGAGGCGCCCTTCCCCGTGGTACCGGAGAGCTCGAAGTCGAGGGCAGCGTCGGTCGCGGGCGCGAAGAGGGAGGCGAGGAGGCGGGGCGGCCTGGCGAGCGCCCGCTTCCCGGCCTCGCGCTTGGAGAGCGCCTCCTCGAGGGGCGCGACCTGCAGCTTCTCCTCGCTCTTCTCGATCTGGTGCGGGGACTCAACGAGAAGAGACTCCTCGGGCTTGATGTCCTTGAACACGGTGGTGAAGGTGGCGTCGGGCGCGGGGATCT
This sequence comes from Saccharum hybrid cultivar R570, assembly GCA_038087645.1. NCBI lineage: Eukaryota > Viridiplantae > Streptophyta > Magnoliopsida > Poales > Poaceae > Saccharum > Saccharum hybrid cultivar. The sequence continues at coordinate 27,216,031 of JAQSUU010000015.1, read as the reverse complement.
CGTTGAAGAGGCCGCCCCAGTTGTCAGCCACGACGGACTGCGTCGCGCCGAACTGCTCGGGGCTGCCGACGCGAAGCACGACGGCGTCGCCCCGCGGCTCCAGCGCGGCCAGGGTCCGCGAGAAGCACCGCTCCATCCGAGCGCAGGACTCGTCGAAGCGCCGATTCAGCTTGGCGATCTCGTCGAGGATGAGCTTGGCGTCGAGAGGACTCATGGTGGGATATCGAATCGAGGACCGGTGTCTCTGATACCAATTGTTAGCAACTACAATACACTGGCTAACAGATAACTTGATTAAGTGGAAGTAAGTTCTAGAAGGTACTAGAAGGTAGAGAATCTGGGTACAGGAGAGGGAGACTTAAAGAGGAAGAAGGAAGAGTTGGAAAGAAGAACAGTAACTAGTAAAAGGTAATCTGTTGATGATCTCTTTCCCGTCCACCGGCTATTGCTTTTGTAGTCGTAGTGTCTTCCTTGGGCCTCGGTGAGGAGCCTGCTGACCGGCCCATAAGCCTATGGCCATATCCTGACACAACCCTCTCTCTTTCAGTACTGTACAATTCACGCAGGCGCAGTAATCCTGATTGCATTTGGTACTCGCGTTGACACACGCCATTACTACCGTGCTGGAGCCCGGTGGGTGTTACTGATACTGTAGCGCTGACAGCTGAGAATTCAATACGCGTTACTACTACTAGTACTACTGTACTATAGTGCGGTGCAGCGTCTAGGACTTGCATGCTTTGCAGTTTTTTATGCAGTGCCAGTGCGCGATGCCGCGATTCAATACTCCTAGAACTGTGCATCGCTCAACGCTGTGTGAGTGTGAGTGTGACATGACGTGAGGTGAGGTGAATGCGCAGTGCCATTACAAACCAGGCAAACGAATGAGGACACCCACACAAACTTGATGTTCTGTCTGAATGTGCGCGGCTTTACTGAACCTTGATTTCCTGCCTCCCTAAGCACAAACCACAACGAGGATCCGGCGACCACAGGCGCCACTACCTATGGAGTTTGATTAGATTAGCAATAGTACCTTTTAGCGTCTAGCCATGGATCGACCGGCGGTGTACTATTTTAATTCTAATCTGCAGTAGACTATGGCTAGCATTCCTGCTATGTGCTGTTTTACAGTCTTACTGATGCTGGCGCTCTTCTTTACCGAAGTCCTGCACGGAAACCTAAATGTTCCACGTTGGGTGATTGCGGTTGGAAAGAACCTACCTAGATGAGATGGCGAAAGTTCACCATTGTTACCAGCTTGATTAACATATCATGGCCTGTTTGCTCTTTTCAATAATTATTAGATCATGAGAAAGCCATTCACTGCACACCACCAGTTATTGGAATTCAGGTTTTTTAGACAAGGCCTTCCTATTTGTATTCTACATCATTCGAAACCAATTCTATAACCAGCTTAGCAAAGCACAGAAAAGTAGATAGTAGAAGGGTACCCATAGTAGAAAATCCACCGCCCGCCCCGCCCCCCGCCCACCCCACAAACCAATTCTATAACCAGCTTAGCAAAGCACAGAAAAGTAGATAGTAGAAGGGTACCCATAGTAGAAAATCCACCGCCCGCCCCGCCATCCACCCACCCATCCACCCCAACCATTACTGAAATTCTGCTCTTACGCAAAGCGCTGAAGATGCTGGGCTTGTTTAGTTGCAAATTTTTTTGCAAAACGATACTATAGCAAGTTTCATTATTATTTGGTAATTAGTGTCCAATCATGGTCTAATTAGGCTTAAAAAATTCGTCTCGTCCATTTCGTTTAAACTATGTAATTACTCCCTCCGTCCGGTTGATTGTGCAATTATAAGAAACGTGTCGTTCAAACTATGTCAACTTTGACCAAATTTATAGCAAAAAGTATTAACATTTATGTCTCGAAATAAATTTATTATGAAAATATATCTCATAACCAATCTAACGGTACTTATTTTGTCTCATAAGAGTTAGTATTTTTTTATAAAATTTTAATCAAAATTTGCGATGGCTGATTTCTCGGGATGCGAGAATTGCACATTCATTGGGGGGCTGTTTAGTTCCCAAATTTTTTTGGGAAATGCCACTGTAGCAATTTCGTTGTTATTTGACAAATATTATCCAATCATAGACTAACTAGGTTTAAAAGATTCGTCTCATGAATTTCGTCTAAACTGTGTAATTAGTTTTATTTTTTATCTATATTTAATGTTTCATGCATGTGTTTAAAGATTCGATGTGACGGAAAATCTGAAAAATTTTGCAAAATTTTTTGGAACCAAACAAGGCCTGGGATGGAGGGAGTAGTTTTATTTTTATCTATATTTAATGTTTCATACATGTGTCCAAAGATTCGATGTGACAGGGAATCTGAAAAATTTTACAAAATTTTTTGGGAACTAAACAGGACTAAGCGTTGTATTTGTATTAGGTATTGACCCGTGCGTTGGTACGGACACAAAAAAATTGTATGATCCCGTACGTGCTAACTGGATACATGATTGTTATTTACACAAGAAATGAAATCAAATTTAAGATGGAGTTCTTGTTACTAGGTCACTCATCATTGAGCGTTAAACTCATAAATACTTCCCCAGCTTCTTTTGGATGCATTCAGGAAGCCAATATATAAGCTTACAAATTAAGGCCTTGTTTAGATCCCAAATTTGGGATCCAAATTTTGCATAGTAAATGTCCCATCACACTGTAGCAATTTTGTTTTTATTTGGTAATAATTGTCCAAATATTGATTAATTAGGCTTAAAATATTCGTCTCGCAAAGTATAACAAAACTGTGCAATTAGTTTTTGATTTCATACATTTAGTATTCCATATATGTACCGATATTTTAATGTGATGGAGAATCTTCTTTTTTATAGTGGAATTTGGGGTGAATTTAGATATTAAAAAAGGCCTAACACTCTAGAACATGCTAGCTGCTGAATCCACCATTTCCTCCTGTCACACCGTGCCACTGTAGCTTCTTGTCATGCGGTCATGCCACCACCGCACTGGCCCAGGCTAACAGGGAGTTGCTGTTGTGGCATGAGACGAACCGTACCGGTGAAGCTACACCGAGAACGGTAAAACGTACGCCACACTACGTCCGCCGAATCCAGAGGAACCGCTACCTGTATATGCGGGCCTGCCGCTGCTGCTGTCCGCGCGCGGACAGAGAGCAGGAGAGAGAGGAGTATCCAGCGCGGGCCCCACTTAAATGAATGATGAAAAAAATTTTATAATTCACAAATAAAAAGTCAAATTAAATTCTGATTGCACCATTAAATTCGTTTCAATAAATACTTCAAAATAAGATGTCACATGGATATATTTAGATAAAGTGACAAGTGGACCTCACAGTGGATAGAGGATAATATAGAGGATGGATGGATGCAGGAAACTGTATATTTTGTAATGACTAGGATGAAATATTCCTTTTAGATGATGAATATAGAGGTCCATGGGTGCGGATAGTCTGTAGCCAAACTAAACAATGGCCGTTGCTATGCCCCTCGACTGAGTGGAGGGATTTGATAGAAGAGAAAACTCCGTAGAAAAATCATTTCTATAGGAGATCCACAATGCCGTACCAACAATAAACTGCATCTGTCGAGGGACACTGCCTGAAGCGATTTTTGAACTTATACTGAAATATCCCCCACACATGCAGGTTCCCTCAGACCTCAGATTTTTTTTTAAGACAATGTGCACTATCATGTAACTTTTCTTTGATAATATGTCCGCTTGACAAATCAAAAAATTAGACATTGAACACAACAGTCAATTGTATGGATGATTTTCTCACAGTTCATGTTTCAGTTACACTGATTTTGATAAAATGTACTCCATTGAGAATGTCATCCTGCTTGAATGGAATATGACTGAAAAAAAAAAGACAAATTGTCAGGCCCAAAATAGCCGTACATTAAAATCAGAGTATTGAAGCAAAGCTACCTTTCATTCTACAGAAACCGACAATAACACCTCTGCTCCTTTTCCTCTAGTAACTCCGTCAGCATATTTTTTGTCAATACAGTAGTATGTAGCCATGCAAGTGGGTGAAGTTTGATTCAACCAGTAGCATACCCACACAACACATTAGGAAAATTATGGGTAGTCGTTAAAAAATCTGTTACCCAAGAACCATTGGGTTACCCAAATGAAATAATTACCACTCGAATTGAGGGCGGGTTGCTAAGGACAGGCACTGCTAAGTGCTAATAGACACCACATCGAACAAAAAAAAAGGTTCAGAGAAATGGAACGTCGCAGCTCTCAACATTAACCATGGAATAATGGGAGCAACATACATGTCATAGTCATAAATCATAAGCTCCCTACTCTGGTTGTCAGGTCACTACATCAGAAGCACTGTTTCTATGGAGAATCATTGCGGATTGTTAACCACTTCGGAGAATTGCTCCAGAACTTTGAATTTCTAGGTTTCTCGAACATGACAAAAGCAATATGATTCAGAGCTACTACCTTTTGTATAGTTATAACTGACAGCATTCATCAAACTGATCTAAATTTATTTTTTTTTTCCAAAAACCTACAGAAGTGCATGGTAAATATAGACTTGGATTTAAGAACTCATGCTGCCCAAAAATCTGCATAGTAGAAGCAGAAAGACCAAGGCATCTAAAAATGGTATTTCTGGGTTAGTCCACCATGGATCATCCATTGCTAATTCCAATTACAGGTTAGACCTGATATTGCTATTTTAATTGCTATTGCTATTGCTAAAAATGTCTCAGTGGGTGTTCGTAAGACCTGACACAACCTAGTTCGCTTTTGTACATGATTTGTAACTGAACAGACATAATTCAGTTGACGGCACCATACAATATATGCTGGCAAATCATGAAATCAGGCAGAGGATATTGACCTGAGCAAACCAAACTTTCAAGTTTTGTATTTGTATATGGTTTCTTATGGTCAAGTGAAGCTTTCAAAATTGGTCTCTTACAGTTTCAGGCTTCTATGAAGCTCGAATTACCACTGTTAAGCCCAAAAAGGAAGCCGTGTATCTTTTATGACCTCACATTTCTGTCTGAAGTCTAAACCACGACATACTACAGTATCTGCATAACTGGAAAGTGTTAGCGGATAATTCAACAGGTTGTCGATTCCTATTTCTTCACCTGAATCTCGTGATAGTACGTTATCGTTCACACATATAGGTGAAAGTTGGTCCCCTTTCTGTCTCCCCCATGGGTTTTGGAACATGGGCATGGGGAAACCAGCTACTTTGGGGCTATCAAGAAAGCATGGACAACGAACTTCAGGACTGCTTCAATCTGGCTCTAAGGAATGGCATAAACCTTTTTGACACTGCTGACTCTTATGGAACTGGAAGGCTGAATGGACAAAGCGAACGGCTACTCGGTAAATTCATCCTTGAGTTTGATGGTAAGATTGACACAGGGACTCAAAATGGTTTCAGGAATCCAAGAAGTAATGTTCTTTCTGTCAGTTTTTCAGTTACAGTACTGCTTTAATTTTGTTCCTTCGTACTATCCCAGGGACGATTAAATCTCCAGATGATGTGATCATTGCAACTAAGTTTGCTGCATATCCTTGGCGACTTACATCGGGGCAGTTTGTCAGCGCCTGCAAGTATTCTCCCAATTTGTTTGTTTCATGTACACCAACTAAATTTCACTCTGTTCAGTACAGATTTTCTTCAAAATATCTGTACTTGCAGAATAGCACAAATGCTTTGCGAATTATTAAGCAAAAACTGAGCATAACCTAGTTTGAGCGTTTATGTGATGTGACTCATGGAGTGCCTATTTTCAGGTCTTCTTTGGAAAGATTACAACTTGATCGGCTCGGAATAGGGCAGCTGCATTGGTCTACGGCTAACTATGCACCCTTGCAGGAGCGCGCGCTCTGGGATGGACTAGTTGAAATGTATGAAAAGGTCACTGAACTTTGAAACATCCACTTCAGATTATGAATTTATCATGCCATGTCATTGTTGAAATTACTGAACTCCACTCTGTGTGGTCAGTTAGGCACACATTCTGACTGCATGTTTTGCTTCTTAGGGTCTCGTAAGTGCTGTTGGCGTCAGCAATTACGGGCCAAAGCAGCTTCTGAAGATCCACAGCTATCTAGCTTCTAAAGGAGTTCCCTTGAGCTCAGCTCAGGTACTTGCAGGAAACTGTTAGCTCTGTATGTTTATATAACTCCCGGTTCAGTATTGCATCATCTGGATTCTGAAAGCACTTAGTCATACAGGTTCAGTTCTCACTACTGAGCATGGGTGACGATCAGATGGAACTGAAAACTGTCTGTGATTCATTGGGCATTCGTCTCATCGCATATAGTCCGCTCGGACTAGGGATGCTCACTGGGAAGTATGATGCTTCTAACCTCCCAAAAGGACCAAGGTGATCGGATTGGGATTGAGAGCCTTTGTGTTTTGTTTCTGAACTCTTGTTTTGATAGTTGATGAGTGCATGTTCTCAGGGTCTGTTTAACTGTATTCTGCCCTGCAGGTCAGTGCTGTTCCGACAAATTCTTCCTGGACTGGAGTCTTTGCTGTCTTGCCTGAGAAGGATTGCCGAAAAGAAGGGGAAAACCATGTCTCAGGTAAGTCCTTACCGAGTGCAGAACGGCTTGCTGAACGATCCTATGACCGTACACGCATGTCACAACTACACGACACTCGATCATCAAAGTGTGCCTTGTAATTCGAAGATGACACCATACTACAAACGCAGGTGGCCATCAACTGGTGCATCTGCAAAGGCACAATTCCTATACCAGGCGTCAAAACGGTCAGGCATGTCGAGGAGAACTTGGGCGCGCTCGGCTGGAGGCTGAGTTCTGCTGAGATCTCAGAGCTTGAGGCCGCGGCGATGGCAGCTCCGAAGAAGATGGTCCAGAATGTTTTCCAGACTGCCTGATCATGTGCAGGAATCTGAGTCTCAATGCCAAACACACAGGATGATTTTGAACCTGAATCTCAGTGCCAAACATGACAGACAACGGTGTCAGATGTAGACCCTGCTCAGATTTCCACTCGCACCAAACCCTGCTCACAGATTTTAAATAGTTTTGCAGTATGCAGATATCAAGAAGCTGCGTCTGCGTGTATGCATGTTTCTGCAACAATCATTCTGAAAGTCTGAAACAGGACAGCCGTGAACTTTCTTGTCGTAAGATTCAATGATTCACACGGTAGAGATTAAGGAGGAAACCGTTAAAGACGCATCCCATTTATTCAGGTCCACTCCCAAGTTCCCCAGAGATCAAGCCGCTTGCACTGGCATATCCATCTGAACCAGAGGGATCAGACGGTGCTGTTTAACCTTACTTCAATGGTACTACTAGTATATACACGAACGCGACACAGGTCCACAGTAAACATATCACCATGCATGCACACTCGGAAGTCGGAAGCGCAGGCGTCAGTGCTTGCGGTGGTTGTTGCTGGCGGCGTCGGTGCCGTCGCGGTCGGCGGCGCCCTTGAGGTTGAGGTGGTGCGTCGGCGGCTGCATGAGCGCGAGCGCTCGCTCGAACTGCGCCCAGCGCTGCTCCAGCGTGCCGTTGTATCCCACGGACATGCGGACGAGACCCGGGGAGATGCCCGCGCGCGCGCGGTCCTCGGGCGGCATCTCGCTGCTGGTGCTGCTCCCGGAGCAGGACATGAGCGTCTCGTAGTAGCCCAGGCTGACGGCCATGAGGCCGAACTGGGTGGTGTTCTGGAGGTGGTGCATCAGGCGGTTGGCGCGCTCCTCGGTGCCCATGTCGAGGCACAGCATGCCCCCCGACCCGTACCCGGGGTTGCCCAAGGCGGCCAGGCGCGCGTGGTGCGGGTGGTCGGGGAGGCCCGGGTACAGCACGCGCAGGCCCAGGCGCTGCATCCGCGTGGCGAACGCCAGCGCGCGGCGCGAGTGCTCCTGGATCCGCAGCGGCAGGTGCGGGAGGCGCTCCGACAGCTCGAACGCCACCTTGGCGTTCATCGTGGGGCCCAGCAGCATCAGCGCCCCGTCCTGCAGGTCCATCATCGCGTTCACCAGGCTCGCCGGCCCGCAGATCGCGCCTGCAAAGAGCGTACGTAGACCATTTAGCACATCAAGTCAAAGGTCAGATGAATGAACACACCATTTAGGTCTGGTTTATAAGTCCAAATTCATCCCCAAATTACACTATGTAAAAAGAATTTTTTCCATCACATCAAAATGTCGGCACATGTATGAAGTACTAAATGTAGATAAAATCAAAACTAATTGTATAATTTTGTTGTACTTTGTGAGACGAACATTTTAAGCCTAATTAATTAATGTTTAAATAATTATCACCAAATAAAAACAAAATTACTACATTATTGTAGAGTGTAGCACAGTGCATTCGAAATGCACCGAACGGGGCGTCTAAACATGGCCTTAGCACCAGATTCAAATTCAATTCGCTGCGTGGCAGGTTCGTTGTTCGTTGCGCTTGCGCTGACGGCTTGGCCTCGATCTCGTGCCCCTCAGACGGACCCCACGCACGCGGCAAGGCGTGATGGAGGCCTGGCCAGACGACAAAGCAGGCACGGTCAGGTCTTGGCGGCATGCCGTTTGTACGTGGCAGGGTCAGAGTCAGGACAAGAGCCACTCACGCCGTGCACTACTCCTGCTGTGGGTCGCACACCGATCGATGCATTATTATTGAAGGAGCGGGGGTGCAATGCAATGAATAAAAGTTGCAAGTTAAAGGTGCGGCACATAAAGGCTGTGTTTAGTTGTGAAATTTGGAATGCCAAAATTCACTGTAGCATTTCGTTTGTATTTGGTAATAATTGTCCAACCGTTGACTAATTAGGCTCAAAACGTTCGTCTTGCAAAGTACAACTAAACTGTGCAGTTAGTTTTTAATTTTATCCACATTTAGTACTCCATACATGTATCGCAAGTTTGATGTGACGGGGAATCTTTTTTTGCATAGTGCACTTTTCGACTGAACTAAACACAGCCAAAATGATTAGACACGAGGCGTCTGCGATCGGCTGCGAGGATATATGGATCGGCCATGCGGAGGCCCCGCCGCCCCGGCCGGCTTGCCCAGACCTGACGTGCCACACATGGAGCGTGCCAGGCACAGACGGAGGGGGTAGCTAGCTGCTAAGATGGGGTGGGTCACCACGTCACGTTCCGGCGGCAGGAGACTCTAGCTAGCTGACTACTCTCGTCGTCGTCGTCGTCGTCGCCACATGGTCGAGTGTAACGTTAGTGTTGTCATGCTCAAAGACAAGGGAGTGGCTGTACGTAGTTCCCCAAAAAAGAAAGACAAGGGAGTGGCTGGCTGCGACTGCGAGTGAGTGAAGTTAGTGTGTGTCACTGGCCGCTCTCATGCACGTCAACATTTTGTTTTGGTAGTTCAGTTAAAAGTAGAGGGTGAATTCTGCCTATATATTTGCGTGTAACAATATGTAGACTGTACACGTAACACAGGCCAGCCTGTTGCTACACAACCACTACTATTTGCGGATAAAAAAGGATTCAAATAAAAATACTGCAGCAGAATTTGGCCCTGTTCATTCGGCTTATAATCCGTCTTTTTTAACTTATTTTTTCAGCTGGAACAGTATTTTTTTCTTATAACAAATCAGTCAACAGTGTTTTTCAGCCGGCTTATCAGCACAGTCGAACGGCTCCTTTGACTAGGAGAGAGCTGAGCCCAGCAAAACCCTGACAAAGGAATTTTGGACTAAACAACTTAAAAGCGCACGTGCTTCCTCCGTTACCAAATTGATCCACGGCTGCTGGGGATAGAGATAGCGATGCAGAGTGATGGACTCATGTGTCATGTCGTAATCACAGATGTACGGTCTGCCGATTTGCAGCCTGTTCATTTCGCTGGTTTATTGTGGCTAAAAGTATTGTTCGCTGATTTATTGTGAGAGAAAAATACTGCTAGATGGCTGCTGATTTGGCTGAATAGCTGAAACGAACAGGGTGTTGTTCTGTTACCCCGGCACGGCGGCACTATGGTATAATCTGCTAGTCCGGTAATTTCTTTTGACATTTTTCCCATGTAGAATATCCCCCAGCCCCGGCCAGAGATTCCATGTGACCAAGGAGCAAGGACGGCCACGACTAGCTTTTGAGGCCCCAGCTTCACTGGAGCACACTCACGTATCCGTACAGGACAAATAAGACGGTCTACTCGTACGTATCTACTCGTAATCTCGTATGCAACAACGCATAAGGAGTTATTAATTTTCTAACTGCAATTTGAAAGTGCTGTAATCCTTCGTAAGTACTCCCTCCATCCCAAATTATAAGACGTTTGACTTTTTTGACACCAAATTTGACTACTCGTCTTATTCAAAAATTTGTGCAAAATATCAATTATTTTATCGTGGCTTGGTATATTGATAAAAGTTCCTCAAGAATGACTTAAATTTGACTATGTTTATACAAATTTTTTGAATAAGACGAGTGGTCAAACTTGGGATAAAAAGTTAAATGTCTTATAATTTGGGATGGAGGGAGTAGTAATAACCATGCATGCATCCCGCTAATGCAGCGCCAGCGCGTCGTAGAACGTCCGTTTCGCACGCAGCTAGGTAGGAGTAAATTCCAACCACAGACTATCAGCGAGGCGGCGTTTCTAATTTTGTCGTCGAATGCACACGCCAACGACGATGCGAAGAGGATCGGAGGCTAGGAGGACGTGTCCTTACCGGCGATGATGTCGGCGCCACCGCTGATGAACTTGGAGACGCTGTGGACGACGACGTCGGCGCCGAGGCGCGCGGGCGAGACCACCACGGGGGTGAAGGTGTTGTCCACCACGAGCTTGGCCCCCGCCTCGTGCGCCACCCGCGCCAGCATGGGGATGTCGGCGACGGCCAGCGTCGGGTTGGACATGGTCTCCACGTACACCACCCGCGTCTCCCCCGGGACCACCGCGGCGCGCACGGCGGCCTCGTCGTCGGCGTCCACGAAGGTGGCGCGCACCCCGGAGGTGCGCGGCAGGAACCGGGCCAGCAGCGCGTGGGTGCCGCCGTACAGGCACCGCGACGCCACCACGTGCCCCCCGGCGCCCACCAGCTGCATCAGCACGGCGGAGATGGCGGACATCCCGGACGCCGTGCAGTAGGCGGCCTCCGTGCCCTCCAGCGCCGCCATCTGCCGCCCCAGCGCCAGCACCGTCGGGTTGAAGTGCCGGCTGTAGATGTACATGTCGCCGCGGTCGGGGCCCAGCTCGCCCGCGAAGAGACGGCGCATGGTGTCCGGCTCCATCACCGTGAACGTCGCCGACGCCTCGATGGACATGTTCACGCCGCCGTGCTCGCCGAACTCGTGCCGCGCCGAGGCCAGCGCCGCCGCCGGATCCGCCTCCCGGCGCCGCGCCTTGGGCTTCTCGTCGGCGACGGTGCCGTTGCTGCCGCCGTCGCCGAACCCGTCGTTGCCGCCGAACGGGCGCTTCAGGGTGACCAACTCGGAGGTGGCGGCCATAGTCTGGGCCATTGGGATGGGAGCGGGTGGTGCGTGCGTTGCAGAGGAGCAGGAGATCGGGCTCGGGAATGGGTTCAACTTCAGAGCGGTGCGGGGAAGGGAACACACGGTGGTGAGCAATTTATAGGCGATGCCAGGATCTTCTGTGGCTCAGGGTACTCTCGGTGCCGTGGACGGCTGTGAGCCGCCGGCCGCGGGCGCGGAGGAACGGACGGTGGATGGAGTGGGGTATGAATCGGGCCCATTCCACGGTCAGGTGAGGAGGCTACAGTTTGTAACGTCGAGATGCTATCGTCATGCCAAGTGTACCGTGTTAGCGTTAATAATAGGCTGCAATTGATTTAGTTTTGAAAGCTTTAGGGCAGTCCCAATGGTGCATTGATGATGGTTTCTATCCTCATTAAATGACTTGCCACGAGGCAAAATGCTGACATGGCAACGTAATTAATGAAGAAAGAGAGCAAAAATCATATAAATGGTTTCTTCATGAAGAAATCAGGTCTACTCTTGACCCAATGCACCAAGAAACCATGAAATCATCATTAGGAAGAAACCACCAGTTTCTAGGGAGCTCGTGTCGCACTCCTATTGGAGAAAGAAGATAGAGTTGGGAAGAGAAAGAGAAAATAATTATTACTCATAGAAACTATGGGTTGGAAAGCAGTACTTTTTTGGTGCGGTATCCTATGTTATAGAAACTACTAGTTTCTTTCATTGGGACTGCCCTTAGATGGCAGTGGTAAAATCTATAGGCTGCAATTGATTTAGTTTTGAAAGCTTTAAATGCAGTGGTAAAATCAGGTTCTGATTATTGCAGTGTATCTCCAGCCAAATCTGATTAATGCAGTGTATCTCTAGCCAAATAAGGTTCAATTAAAATTAAATAAAGTCTAAGATCAAGATTAAATACTACTCCTTCCATCCCATCCCAAATATAATACGTTTTGAATTTTCTAAATTCAATAGTTTTGCTATGCACTTGAATATATACTATGTCTACATACATGGTAAAAATAATGTATCTAGAAAATCAAAAGCCTATTATAATTTGGAATGAAAGTCCCTCATTCCAAATTATAAGGCGTTTTGACTTTTCTAGATACATTTCGTTTACAATGTATCTAGACATAATGTATATCTAAGTGCATAATAAAAGTCATGTATCTAAACATGTCAAAACGTCTTAACGGAGGAAGTAGAGGTGCAAAGAGATTGTGTCATGCGATGTGGATGGACTCAGGCTAGACTGGACCACCATGACATAATGTCTGTTGGGCTGGTTTAGTTACTTTGGACTTATTAATGGCGACTTCATTGTGGCTGATGGTTGAATTTGTAACGGTCATTATTATAGCTGCAGCTAGCCAGCTACTGGTAACTCTTATGGTTATGGTTGTGGTTATTGGTAGCTGATGTAATGTCTAGGTTCATCCTTCACTCTTTGCCTTCCATCTCCTGTGCCTATAAGAGGGGTGCTCGCCTTCAGTCTTGTCGGTCTTCAATTGTTGTTGCTTTCTAGTTTCCCGTCCCAGCTCCTGCGTGCACAGGCGTTGGGACAGTAGGCCTCTGAATCGATGCCGGTTTGTGACACTTACTCGGGTGTACGGACAAATCAGGTTTTTAGGAGCGCATCACCGGGCGACTACTCACTTACCAACAACCGTCACCATATGTCTTCTTCTCGGTGACTAGCGGTAGATGTCTTCTTCTAACGGCGATCACTTAAACAACTACATCGTCTACTCCCAGCTAGTGGATGTTCGTGGGACTACACTGCGAACACTGTCTTCCATCGATTGAGTTTCACGACATTGAGCGGCTCGCTATGTCAACTAGTGACAAACGACGCATCTATCTCACTAGTCCTGCCCCTGTGTATATCTTTGTCTTTGCTAAATTTGTTATATTCGGCGCGATACTTATGTTCAGTATGATGTTCATCATGTTTCCTACTGCGAGTAGGCCACACAAACACATATACGATGTCACAGATCTTTTGTCAATATTCTGAATTAAATCTTGCCTAAATTTACATAAATATCTAGCATATTTCGACCAAAGATTCACTGATCGACCAATGGCTGGCACCTTGCCATGCTACTAACAGAGAGTCAGATACATAGATATCAGCATGTTTGTTTTCGTTCGTTCAGTACTCCACGACTAATATCTTTGGAGATATCAGATTTCGATCAAAGACACTGACTCGGAAAACCAATGCCTGGGCAGCAGGCTGTAGGCACCTTCTCTTGTCGTTGCCAAGTGGACTTCCCCTAAAATTAAACACATGCCAGTATGGTACTGCCATCACCCTCGAGTTCAGGACCTTTTCTGCCATCACACGGACGATGCATGAACCCAGATCGGTCCAATAAACACACACTTTTGGTCGCGGTGAAAACCCGGGCATGTTCAATGAACCGAAACTCGGCAACCCCGTCGACCGTGTGCTGGGACTTGAGCAGACCACGAAGCTGGGAGAGAAACGGAGGACTTTTTCCATGCCTAGTGTACATGCTGCTTCCAGATTAATTCCTGGTGGGTCGATGACACGGCAGGCCCCGAAAGATTGGATGAATCTGGCCGCGATCCTTTTCTGAATCAAATCAGGGAGCGAAAGCCGAAAGGGCCGGCGGCCGCGCGTCGGAAGGCAACCCGAAGTAGGATGCTGCAACGGCCTCGGGACTGACCACTTTTGTTTTTGTCGTCGTGTATACTGGGATACTGGCCATGATGAGCCCCATGACAAGCGTCTGACTAGGCCTAGCTAGCTCGTCGGCGTACGCCCGCCGTGGATGAACAAGGCACAGCCGTGCACTACTTCTTCTCCTTCCAAACATGTCGCGGCGCAGCAGTGGACTCGTGCTCACGTACGACGTACGTACTCCAGTCTCCAGCCACAAGCAGCTGAAAAGTTTGCCTTTTGCAGTTGCAGTACTAGCTTAGTTTAGGCCATGTACGCATGCAGGAATTTGTACGAAACTAGTAAACCTTAGCATGACGCGGTCGCGTGACTCGTACTTTAGCACGCATGACACGTCGAGCCTGATCCTAGTTCTGACTTGTGAGCCTCGCCACATGCCAGGGCGCGGGAAAAATGGGAGGGCCGAAATCAGAGTCAAACAAATAGCGGCTCGCATTTTGTTATTTGAATTGAATCCAACATGTTTCCAGCCGCACACTTGTTCGGAGGTGGTGACGTACGGATTGCTTCAGGAACTGTAAGGGTGTATTCAAATTTGCACTCTAGTATGAACGTTCCGGAAGTTCCACCACGTGAAACAGCCTAATGTACCAGAAGAAGAAAAGGACTCGTGATCGTGGCGTTCCAATCCGATCCGTCCGGCCTCGGTAATGGTTCGTTTCCGAGTTCCGCCGCACGCACGCATTTGCGTGACGCGGCGGAGAAACAGGGCAACTGGCGGGTGATTTCGGCTGGAACAGGAGAGCCGTGTGCGTGCGCGGTGACGACAGCCCCTGGGTCCTCGGAGCCCGGCAGGTAGCGCACCATGGATCGGGTGCGCGTCGCCTTCGGGGGGTCGGAGAGCAGAAGCCCGGTGGCCTCGTGGACCCGCCGCGCGCGCCATCTATCGTGTTGGAACTGGAGGCAATGCAATCGTCCGATCGAAACAAATCCGTCCAGACAACAACTTGTGCCTGCTCGCGCGACGGCCAAATCACCACCAACCCTCCTCACCTCGGGGCGTGGGCGCGTGGGGCGTGGCCCAGCCGCCGGCGCCCGGGCCCGGAGTTGCAGTGCTCGTGTGCTCGGTGCTCCACAGGTCCCGTGATAAGATATCGCGTAGTAGGCTTATCTCCGTCTCTTTTTCTCTGCTTGGCGTGTCCAGAGCGACCCCATGCAGCTTCAAAGGTGCGTCGAGGACCGCACGCAGTGCGGGTGGCGAGAGCCGGTGGGTGGCTGCTTGTCCGCCAGCGTTGGAAGCTCAGCTTCGACACCGATGTCTCACCGGAACGGTAGTTACCTAAAAATGAATAGTCTCTTTTCGGACGTGTTCCAAGCATCTGCCTCTTTCGCGTGAAGCCACAAAGAGATTGTGACATGTCCGTCGCCTACGAAATCTGAGGATTTCAGTGATCTCAAGAAGGACGCGGTCTTCAGATCTGAGTGTAGTTGTAGGTTTATTTATACACGAGTGGTGTGTAGTGTGTGTTGAGGGGACGTGCGTGTTTATGAACAGATGCTACAGTTGTACCCAAATGAGAGGCGTCAGAAAAAAAGATGTATCCACCGACGGTCGGGTTAGCATATACTATGTATATGCTCCTATATAGGTTGTGTTTAGTTCCTCATGGAATACAAAATGCCAACTACTTTGGAATGATGAAAATGCAAAATGCCAAAATTTTTATGAGTGTATTTAGTTCCATCAAAATGCCAAATTTTTCATGAGGTGGTTGAGGGATTTTTAGCTTTTTGACTTTTTTTTAGCCTTTTGAGGCCAAAATCCAAAATAGAGACTGGATTCCTTTCTGCTAAGAATTTTGCATGGTGTTTAGTTCTATTTTGCAAAATGATGGACCAAAACATAAAATTTTTTGGGTGAAATGGGAACTAAACACACCCATAATATGCATCACACTGACTGATATTATCATATTAAAAGATAAACAATTGAGCGTATGTGGAGTCAGAGCTCAGACGTGGCTCAGAGGCGCGCGCGTGGCATTTTCAGCCGACGTGGAATGGCCATATTCATCTCTACCGACTAGCGTACTACGCCCAGAGCCTCATTTTACCTTTAAATTACTGTACAATTAGCCTCAAATTACCATTAATCTATAGGTTTAGCCATAAGTCTTCGTTATGATCCGCCACTGCTTTCCTCGCCACTCGTCAGCTCAACTCCATTGCATTAGCGAGAGATACCGAGCGCGATGGTGTAGATGACACCCAAGCTGCTTTTTTGAGGCGACTGAAGCTGATGGATCCGTGCATGAATCATGCATGGCGATTTGCGCTGCTATGCTATGCGCGCATGCAGGCCCCCACCACGCGCGGCGGTCCATGCAACACCACAATCATAATACTCCCTCCGTATCTGATTTAGAGGTCGTTCTGGCCCTTTGATGCAATTGCGAAAAGAATGACGTTCTGCCGTTGCCATGGGTGCTGTGGACGCATACGCCCTGATGAGGACATGGCCTCCATACATATGACCATGTTTGGAGAATTATATGGAGGCCAAGGAGATCAGAAAGGGCATCTAAATCGAGAAGAAGGTCCAAAGCTTATCCGGTTCGAGTCACCAAGGTGGAGGCCCAAATCAAGTTCGAGTCCACCTCGGAATTCAGGACCAGTCTGCCTTGAACTGGTCACTCAGGACGCATCCGGACTCTGTTTTCGATGATTCATATATGGATGGAAAGTTTATTTGATAAGGAAGCCAACCCAAGTGGTTCCACGTCAAAAGCTATTCGGAATCAACGGGAATCGTCGAAACAAGTCACCGTCCAGAATCTGTCACGGCGTTGTGTCGCCGTCTTTTGGGCCGTTTGGGCCTTATAACGTGTCGGCACTCCTCAGGGACGCGAATAGTGGTCCTTGGACGTCCCTTAGGTTATGTAATAAGTAGTCGCCGCCTACATTAGGGTTGGGTTTTGCTTAGATTATTCTGTTGATAACAGTTTCGCCGCCGTCGTCGGTTTGTGAGACCCCAACTTTGTGAGATTAATCATTCATCTGCAATTTGGTTGCATTCCTTTGTGTTCTTGCGTGTGTTCTCGATTCGCAGGCAAGGACTTAGCCTTCTTGGCGAGGTCGACCGTGCAACGCCGGTCAATAACCAGAGGAGTCGTGGTGCTGCGATTGCAGGGTTCAGAGCCGAGTTGTTCGGAAGCCGGATCGAATTGTGTCGTGACTCCAAATCGAGAGTTATCAGAACCTTTCGAAAGATCAGGAACCCTAGTTCACATCACGCCCCTGCCTCATCGATCTCTGCATAGCATTAACGCTGCGAACCGTTCCGCCGATCTCCGCATAGCATTAACGCTGCGAACCGTTCCACCCTGCGTCTCGTTTTTCATCCGCGCCGCGGCCGTCGCTTCTCTTTCGTCGTCCTCGTCTGCTCTTCTGCCCGCCCGCCTCTCGCGCTCGACGCACGCCGCACGCCGATCGGGTCTCGCGCTCACCCCACGCCGCTGGCCGCACGCCGCTGGCCTCTCGCGCTCGCCGCTGGCCGCATGTCGTAGATGAACAAGCTAAGAAGAAGCAAGCAGGGTACAGGCGTACAGCAGCAGAGAAGGACAAGCGAGCACGGTATAGCCACGGGCGTTTTAAATAGATGACGCCAAGCACTCCAAGCTTCGGACCTACTGGGAGCCAAAAGAAGCAAGCCGTGCGCGCCGAGCCAGCACAGCGACAAATTACAGATTCAGTGCACACACACGCGAAGATTGAAAACTGGCGCCCAAACACGCGCACAAACGAGCGCCATGCAAACCAAAGCGAACAAACGATGTTGTCAAAAAAAAAAAGCGAACAAACGAGCGGCTCAACGCGCGCGCAACGCCATGCAATGTGCTAGCCATTTGAACTCTGGTTGTTTCTTGTATGAAATGCACTCGAAGCCATATTTAATAGAGGCAGACAAGGAAAAATACCTCATAATTAATGACTCCTTGGTAAGCACAATCATGTCCTAAACGACCTCTAAATCAGATACGGAGGGAGTATTCCCGATCGATGATGGCCAAGGGCGCGCTTTATCGATCGAGACCATATATGTATATGGTCATTATTGTATCGGATAGCCATCCAAGCCTCAAGGGATAGGATGGAGGTGCCCACGTAGCATCGAGTCAATGAGTCATAGCTTACGCTGTTCGCTTTCTGGCATGTTATCGTGTTTTTTTCTCGTAATAAATTAGTTTCAGCCAACTTAACCATAAAACCCATCACCCACCAACCGTGGACGGTGACCAATTAAAATTTCTCTCGTCTAGTCTCTACATGTGTATATAGTACGGGCCGACCTGACACCCCTCCTTTTTCCCCTAAAAAAATACCCCCTCGTTATTTCATCGCATGGACAAAATGACCCAATTATATTTTGACTTAGCTAGCTGGAATAACTAGAATAGGCGGACCAAAGGAGCAAACGGATTCCCCACATGATCTAATGTGCAAGTTTTTCTCTGACTGACTCCCTCTCTCTATAGTATAGTATAAGCTTCAGTTTTCATTGCACATACATGTTTGTATCTGCTATACATGTTTTCGAAAGATCCATACCATGTGAAGAAGGTACGACGGTGTCAATTTTCTTTCTTTTATCCTTCATAACTATAGAATCTTAGAGCACGTTTTGTATGTACCTATATACTCTGTATTTTGAAACAATAATCATACCATCTGAAGAAGTTACGTCGTGTATGTCATATTCGATCTGTACGAATGAAACATATCAAGGCCACAGTGTGATGCGCCTAATACTGATTGTGACTGCGGTTAACTTGTGATGTGCACAAAATATCACTTTCTTTTATATCATAGACGACATGCCGCAAAATGCAAACCAGCTAACCACTTAGCATACCCCCTTTGCCAAATAATGCAATCCTAGCATGGTACTACCTTGTTAAATCGTTGAGTTTGACCGAATATATATAAAATACTATCAAACAAGTATATCAGATTTGTCATGAAATATATTTGCATAATATATCTATTTTACTATTGAACATTTTTCTATAAATTTGGTCAAATTTTAGATAGTTTGGTTAAGGACATAATTAGAACCGTATCCTTTTCAGGATAAAGGTAGTATATTTCGCTCTCACTAGACCCTATGGTAGTTGGGGGAGAAAATATTCCCTAATGCTCACTCTTTTGCAAATAATATCTCTGTCCTTAAAAAAAATACAATTCTTCCTTAGTCAAACTTTCTAAAGTGTGACCAAATTTATTAAAAAATGTATCAACATTTATAATAGAAAATAATATGAAAAATATATTTATAGATTGATACTTCGGTATAATAAATATTGATATTTTGCATATATATTTGGTTAAATTTAAGATCATTTTAGCTCGGTATTATACGAAAATTATTATTTTTTATACATGTGCATGTGTAATCTTGCAGTTTTACACTTGACTAATGAGACATGCTAATGATGAACACACTGATTATCATATGGAAAAGGGAAAAGACCGGGGAGTGCTTTGAAGTAGGATCAATCCTGAAGGCACTGGCGACATTTTTTTTGCTTATTGTAGTGCAGAGAGGATGTCGTGTAAATGTTCCCTGAAGGAATTTACGCCATGTACTACCATGTTTATCGGGGAAACACGTCTTCTAATATCGAATCCGCAGGGAAGCTCTGGACAGACAGCATGGCCACGTCGCCGGCCGTTCCCGGCCGTCGGATCGGGCGCGTGGATGGCCGGGGGAGCTTCGTTCGTTTTGCAAAAAAGTCCTCGATATTTAACGGAATCAACTGGCATTCCGGACTCCTCTCTTAGAAATTTTTGCGAAAAAACCCAAAACTTTTCCCAAATCAACCCACAGTCCAACCTACATGGTTCAGGAAAATTTGCAAAGAAACCCTTTAGTTTTCATAAAATTAACCCGCCGTCCTAGTCCTCTCAGGATTTTTAGAAAAACCCTCGAATTTTAATTAAAACCAAACCACAACCTGTTCCATTCGTTTCTTTTACACGAGCAACATTATACGTACAATTTGAGCACCAAAACGCGTTCAAATCAAAAGTTGTTCAATATAAAATGTGATCAAAAATTCAAAAACTACAACTTTATTATAGAGCAAATTTTAAAATTCAAAACGCTTCCACAATGCGTTTGCATAAATGTTTACATGTGATCCGTTGTACCTACAATTTGGACACCGAAACGTTTTAAAAATAAAAAGTGTTCAATACAAAAGTTCTTCAGAATTTCAAAATCTACAGCTTTATTATAGAGTAAAATTCCAAATTCAAAGCGCTTTTACAATTCATCCGCATAAATGTTTCATAGGATCCATTGTACCTGCGATTCGGACACCGAAACGTCTTTACGCCAAAAAAGTTTTGAATACAAAAAATTCCTCAAAATTTCAAAACCTAAAGTTTTGCTATACATCAAAAAATTAAATTCAAAGCGTTTTATACTAGCGGGAATATTACAACAACTGCCGATGAAAATAAGTCTCCATTGGCACTTCACACTGATGCATTCCAATCGAATCCGCATGGAATCGAATACGCATAACACTATTTACCATATTTAAATTCGAATTCTAATATGAATACATATATTATCAGAAACGAATACAAAACAAATTTCTCTAATTTGGATATCTACTAGATTTTGACGATAACATATATCCATTTTCATATCAATAGTTTTAGTACAACGAAATCATTATGTATGCAAATAACATAATTATATAACCTCTGTAAATAACAAAACCTCATAAAATAACATATATAGTGGACATTCTTAAATATATTACAAGGCAATAAAACTAAATAATATTCAAAAAATCAATAGTTACCAAAATTTAAAACAATTTCATCAAAAATATGAATAATTAAAGTGAACCGTATTGTTTCAAGAAAAGCAGAGGAACATTACACAGCAACAAAGACTAGCCCGCTATATGTAGGGCGCGGCAAAGCCGTGCCAGCCTTTCTAGTGAGCTTTAGATTCAAGGAAGCAAATGATGCCCTCACCTCATCACGTCACACGCCACGACTCGGTGGTGGGACGTGCACGTGTGCACGTCTTCCATATGTTTCAACTTTACATTAAAAGAAAACTCATATTCCGGCTCTAGGACAAGCTCACGCAGATCAAGAAAACTCTTAAACTTTGCCCCACTCATACACAGCGGCACCTCATCTCTGTAAAGATGAGCTAGCCACAAACTTTGTTTTGTACATAGAGCAGACGAGGGACTTTTTTTTCTCCACCCCGTTCTTTCAACTTCATATAACAAATACACATAATAACAATCTGTTTAAATTGAGTCAACCTCTTGTCAATTCCCATAAGATTACACCTTTATCGCATACAGTATAGCATTTGTTTTGATAATGGAATTTATTTTGATTTTACTGAATGTATAATGAGCCATGTCCAACCAAATTCAACAAGCGATGGTGAGTTGGTGACAGCTTAATCGACTTAATGTTTGAGCAGTAAAGTAGGCAATGCCATATTTGCCTACATTTCTCTATTTGCAACGGTGTTTCCCGACGGAATATATTTGCCCGTCTCACCTATCCATCTCTTCTGAAGATTCCGGCCGGAACTGCACCAGGTCATTAATCTCTGCAAAAAATCACTTTCATGGCGATGATGCTCAAGCACTGGATGGAGAGATTCTGAGGTGAAAGCCAGAAAGGGGCGCACACATAGCACTAAAGCAGATGGCGACGACCATTGTTGTGCCGTATCCTTGCTCTATTCCTGTCTGTTGGGTCGAGGTTTTATCCCAAGTGGCCGTAACTTTGGTCCTGCCACTTGCCATGGAGATGAAAAGGATTTCAGGATATTTTTACACGCCAACTATGAGTCTATGACCATAGGAAGACAGGTGAACCAAAAAGAACGGTGTGTATTCCTTTTTCACATCATTCCTAAAAAAAGGCTTCTTGCTTCGATATTTATATGTTGGTTCATGGCAACTACCGCTACATAAAGTCATAAAGCAATAAAGCATAGATGATTGGCAACCGTAGTTTGAGATGCCTCTTTGACCCTTTGGCTTTATATTCTCTATATATGATTATGAGCCTTTTTTTTCTGAAAGCGATTTTGATCATGTTCGACTGCTCGGAGATACGCAGAAAGTGTAACACTTCAATACCTATTTTCATAAATTTTCATTGCATGTGAATGAGGATCACAGCGTGGCTTTACGGGAGAAACAAATTTATACAACGTGACAACAGCGTAGCTTTTCTGCTCTTTAAAAAAGAAGAGGAAAGAACACATTGCGTAACATCATGAGATGACAGCTGTGCCCAGCAAGCCTCAAAACGTTGCTAAAAGTCACAGTTGAGTTACCACCCTTAGTCACCAACAGTCAAAACATAGAGACAAATATACTTTCATGCATTAGCAGAACTCGCCAATGGTTTTCGCTGTGCGCGTGCATCGAGGCCAGAAGAAGGCGTCATATGCAACAAAAGCCATGACAATGTCGTGTGACCTCCATCACTGCAGGAGAAAACAAGAGGGGGCAAATCCAAAGATTATTACAACACAGGCTACATCTCATCTGACTATCTGTGTTCCCCAAAAAAAGAGTAGCTACTTCTAAACACGCCGCTACAATTCACTTCACCTTCCGCAGCCTCACTTCTTAACCTCCTCATACTCTGCCTCCGGCGCCTGGTCGCTGCCACCCTGAGGTCCAGATCCTGACTGCGAGCCGCCAGAGCCACCACCAGACATGTGCTGTCCAATCTTCGAGACAGCCTTGTTGGCAGCCTCAAGCTTGGCCTTGATCTTCTCGATGTCATCCGAGGCCATCTCCTGGCGGAGGTCAGCAATGGCCGCCTCGATCTCAGATGCAACCTCTGCCGGGATCTTGTCCCTGTACTCTCCCAGACTCTTCTCGATGCTGTAGATAGTGGTGTCGGCATTGTTCCTGATGTCAATGAGGGCTTTCCGTTCCTGATCCTTCTGGGCATGCAGCTCAGCTTCTTGCACCATCTTCTGGATGTCAGCCTCAGACAGCCCACCCGAGGATCGGATGGTGATGTTCTGCTCCTTCCCAGTAGCCTTATCTTTGGCTGAGACAGTCACGATTCCATTGGCATCGATGTCGAACGTAACCTCAATCTGAGGCAAGCCTCTTGGGGCAGGCGGAATGCCCACAAGATCAAATTCACCAAGAAGTTTGTTGTCTGCAGCCATTTCACGCTCACCTTGCAAGACACGGATACCCACTTGGGTCTGATTGTCAGCAGCAGTTGAGAACACCTGCAAAATTGAAGCCCAAGATCAGATCAAAGCAGCACCTCAGAAATAAGGCAGAGACCGCTAGTGCTACATGAATCAGATCAGATCAATCAAAGTAGAAAAAGAAGAAAAAAAAATCCTACATGAATACATTGGACCTTTCTAGGGAAACAATCACAAGAATAACAGAATGGCCAGTGATTGTAGAGATTAGCAAGAAAGCTCATAAAACACTTCACGTAAATGAACATGCAAGAAGCTTTTCATATGGGGCTGTATCAGAAACTCAACACACAATGAATGAGGCCAAACATTGCAACTTTGTGACCATATAACATATGTGAAATATGTGTCGTGTCAAGAAAAAAATACACTCATGCAAGTTAAGGGATAATCAAACAAGATGAAACTGCATCCTGAGAAAGAATAGAGGTATGACAACTCACCTGACTTTTCTTTGTAGGGATTGTAGTGTTTCTGTTGATCAATCTGGTGAAGATACCACCGAGGGTCTCAATACCCAGTGACAGGGGAGTAACATCAAGAAGAAGAAGCTCCTTAACATCTCCACGGAGAATGCCACCCTGAATGGCAGCACCCATGGCCACAGCTTCATCTGGGTTGACTCCTTTGCTTGGGCTCTTTCCAAAGATTTCAGAGACTACCTCCTGCACCTTTGGAACCCTAGTCATTCCACCAACAAGAAGTACTTCATCCACCTCTTTAGTAGATATTCCGGCATCCTTCAGGCAGTTCTTGCATGGCTCTCTAGTCCTCTCAATCAGATTGTGTACAAGAGATTCAAATTTCGACCTTGTCAGTGTGATGTTCAAATGTTTTGCCCCTGAAGCATCAGCTGTTATGAATGGCAGATTGATTTCTGTCTGAGAAGTCGATGAAAGTTCAACCTTAGCCTTCTCAGCAGCTTCACGAAGCCTTTGCAGGGCCAATCTATCCTTTGACAGATCAATGCCCTCAGCTTTCTTGAAATCACTCACCAAGAACTCCAGTAGTGTGTTGTCAAAATCTTCACCGCCCAAGAAAGTATCACCATTTGTTGCTTTTACCTGAGTGGCAATACATAGAATCAAATCAGAACAGAGTGTAATTCAGAAAATGCTTTTACCTGAGTTAGTCTTGAAGGTTAAGAAGAGATACCTCAAAAACTCCGTTTGAGATCTCCAGAATGGAGACATCAAAAGTTCCTCCTCCAAGATCAAATACCGCTATCAAGCCTTCCTTGTTGTTCATTCCATAGGACAGAGCGGCTGCTGTAGGTTCATTGATGATCCTTTCAACATCAAGGCCAGCAATTCGGCCAGCATCCTTTGTGGCCTGACGCTGAGCATCATTAAAATAAGCTGGAACAGTAATCACTGCCTTTGAGACAGACTTGCCAAGGTAAGATTCAGCTGTCTCCCTCATCTTGGTCAGCACAAATGCACCGATCTGACTTGGTGAGTACTGTTTCCCATCTGTTGTTTCAACCCAAGCATCACCATTTGGAGCCTTCACGATTTTGAATGGCACCATCTTCATCTCTTTCTGTGTCTGTGGATCATCAAAGCGTCGCCCGATCAACCTCTTTGTTCCAAAGAAAGTATTTTGGGGGTTGGTTACTGCCTGGCGCTTGGCTGGAGTTCCAACAAGTCTTTCACCCTTCTGAGTAAATGCGACAACAGATGGTGTTGTTCTCGCACCTTCAGCATTCTCAATAACTTTTGGGTTCTGCAGTCATTTAATATAATTACTTAATTTAGCAAAAAAAACAAATATGAGAGACAAAGATCATAAAGGGCAAAAATCCTTAGGAGTAAGCTCACCTTTCCCTCCATAACAGCAACACATGAGTTAGTTGTCCCCAAATCAATCCCAATAACCTCATTTCCAGCAGCTTTGGCACTGAAAGCAGTTGTCATGCAAATTAGCATTACTGAAGTCAGAAAAAAATGTTAAGAACTAAAGCAGGAGATAGTTATTACCTAAAAGGTCTTGCAAAATTTCCCCATTTTGAGCATACGTTGGCCGCACATGTTGACTGTAAGCTGGCGCCCAGCTGAAACAAGTACATTTAAAGACTTAGGCCCCGTTTGAATCCTAGAGGGGTTATAAGAATCTAGATAGTAGATAGAGATTTTGAGAATCTGAATTTTGGACAGAAATAATCTGATCTGATTGGATTCGCAGATAATACTCTTGATAGTGGATGAATTGTATATGATAAATGTCAAGATACCAGCTTTTTCTGGAGAAGATGATGACAGGATACCAGCTTTTTCCTGTCATCTCATCTCCAGAAAAAGCTGCCCCTGTTTGGATCCATTAGCACTAAAAATTAGCAGCTAAAATTAGTACTAGTGGATCCAAACATATCTGCTAATAAATCTGCTAATTATTAACTAGGGAGCTGCTAACTATTAGTTCCATTAGCTGGTTTGGAGTTGCTAATAGTGAGCAACTCCAACGGTTTTGCAAATGGGCTTTGCATTCCTGTTTTTGCAAAAAAAAAAAAGCCTACAAAACTCCTATCCACCGGTTTGGCAAATGGACTTTGCATTTTTGTTAACTTGGCAAAATCCTGGGATGAATTGGCATATATGCAAGCTCGCGATCGGCTTGGCATTCCATCTCACGCGCTACTCCCGCGTGCGCTCTTCCCTCCCACGCCGCCGGGTTTCTTTTTTTGGATTTTGGCAAGTCAATTTTGCCAAACCGTTGGACATAACCTTTTTTTCTTCTCCCCATATTGATTTGAGAGTTGGCAAACTCCATCTTTTGCCAAACAAAAAATGCAAAACCGTTGGAGTTGCTCTAATAGTTCATATACACCTTCAACTCACTATCCAACCACCTATCCACCTATTAGCAACAGGCCCTAAATAAATCAAAGTTCATATACACCTTCAACTCACTATCCAACCACCTATCCACCTATTAGCAACAGGCCTTAAATAAATCAAATAAAACTGAATACATCCACTGAAAACAAAAAAACTGACAGGCCATAGCACAATGACAATTTATTCATGGTTAACTCCACAACAGCATTGAAAATTTGAGATAACACCACTACTACTGCTAAGAAACCCTTGCACAGGTAAGCAACCCACAATTTGAGCGATAACACCATGTCCAAGGAAAACCATTCTATGTGCACAAGAACAGTTGCTCACAAATCGCGGCAGCCCATGGCTACTAAAGTTGTACCACAGCAGTAATCCAGTAACTACCCAGAACTGAACTAATCCATTAATACCCTCTAGTGCTTCGAATCTACAAGCGCTAAGCTATCCTCCTCCGCGCCAAATCCACGAGAACGTGAGATCCCATCTAATCTACAATCATTCGTCCCCACAAACAATTCCTCCTCCGGATCAACACTATAGCACTATATTACAAACGACGAAACTGCTAGCCGAACATGAATGGAAGGGAATCACGGAGATGGAGGAAGGTGAGATGAGGGGCCTTACGGATCCGAGAGGGGACGCGAGCTCCCTTCGGCGCACGGCGCGGAGGAGCAGCGACGCCGCCATAGATGGCTGGTCCCGGGCTCTAGCGTGCGGAAGCAAGGGCGGCTGCGGCTGCGGCGAGGGTTTTGGAAGGGGATGCTTCGGGAGACGGCTGGGGGAAGGGGGTTGCGGCTAGGTGGCTCTTTGACTCGTGGTGGGCTTTATGAGGTCGTGACCGCAGCGGCCGAATGGGTAACTGAGCAGTGGGCCGCCACGTCGGGCGGGTGCGATCGAGCGGCACCGCGCCGCGGCCACGGAAGGCTGTAGAAATTTCTCGACCGAGAACCAGGTTCTCCGAGGGTTTTCTCGCTTTTTTTCCAAGGCAGTGGCAGACTGGCAGGTTTCTCGAGAATGGGCCAAAGCATGGAGCTACTACTATTTTCCTATGTGCTGGGCTGCTGGCTGGCCATTTCACAGCCCAAGGCCCTAGCATTCTGTGACTTCTGTCATGCTGACCCAGATGGGCTAAGAAGTGGTTATTTTCCGGTTTCCAATTAGAAACAAATTAGGGAAAAAAAAAACAAATCTGTTTGACCTCATCAACTACTCTGCACAAGTTCGAGTTACCTCCCTCGACGAAAAAATCGATTTTCTACACTCCTCCGACTATTGAAACCATCCGATTTGCCTATCCGAGCGGTTTTGAGAGTAGTTTTGGCTGACGTGGCGCCATGTCAGTTGTCCTACAAACGGAGGTAAATTAGACTTTCACGGTAGTTTAGGAAGGTCAATTATACTTTAAAAAATTATAGAAATAGTTTTTCAAAAAATATCAAAATACTTTTATCTAATAAATATGCATTTAAAATACTAAAATTTGATTTAATTTAGAAAATTTGAAGAGATAATTTTTCAAAAAGTTATCAAATAACTTTCTACAATAAATATGGATTTAAAACTACCAAAAAATATTTAATATTGAAAAATCATACGAAAAAATTCCAACTCAAAAATATGAAACCAGATTCATATTTTATTTAAAAATCATGTTCTATATTTTTCTGAGCTAGGCACCATTATCTAAAGTGTAGGGATCCGTCATTAATTTACCTAAATCGGGTGTCATCCCCTTGACTGACCTAATTTAAACACATTAACTTTGGTGATCCCCGGAAGATGCCATCCACATCTGCACTGCTAAAAATCACAGACCTGCACCCACGAGAAATATTTTGTGATCGCGCCCACACCTACCACCCGCCACGGGCAGCACTATGTGCCTGCGCCCGTATCCGTGGGCATGCGGGCCCGCATACTCGCCAGCCTCAAAACAATGAGGCATAGGATTGTAGAAACACACACACATATACATCTCACATCAAACTCAAACATGTAGGGAAAAGAATAAAAGTAGAACCATAAATACACATACACAAACCACATCAAGTTGAAGCAATATTGAATTGTTCATAACACACACATAGAACATAAGTTCTGTCATCAATTCATCCCACATTCCACAATAACATGCAGGCCCTATGATACAAGAACACATTGTTCAACGGCAAATTCATCCAAGTGATGCAAATAGATAGGACATAGACAAGTCAATTAGTAAGAATCCACTCTAAGAGGCACGTTGGGAGCACTTAAAAAAGATAGTTTAAGGAACCAATGTATCATGTCTTGAGGTTGTTGTTGAGAATGGCCATAGAAAGAAGCATTTGCAAAAGGATTGATAGTATTGGAGTTAATGAAATACCAATGGGGTATGTTGTAGAGGCAATGGATAACCTAGGTGAAAACACCAACCTGAAAGATGGGCCCATTGAATCTTTGACATTGATGTACTCCTGTGGGCGTGTGAAAGTCCCTAGTTTGGTTTTGGCTAATTGATGAAACCTAGGACTAACCTTTGTATCTAAGTGGATGATTTAGATAAAGGTGGTCGTTGAATATGAGACATGACATTGACTCATGTGACCAAGATGGTGAAGACCAAGATGAGGCTTGGCTCGATGGACCGGTTGTGAAGGTGAAGGGCTAGTCGAGGCTTCGAAGCGAAGGACCATGCGATGGTGAAGCTTGAGCAAGACTTGGCGCCGATGGACCGATGCAACGGTGAAGAGCAAGTGAAGTCAAGGTCGATGGATCGAGACGGTCATGTGATGATATGAAGTGGATCATATCATTTGGAGAAACAAAATGGGCTCAAGGCAAAGGTATAACCATAGGGCCATTTTGTTTTACACTCAAGACACCATAGAGGGTGTGAGTGGTTTAGGGTCGATAGCCGAACTATTAAGAGGGGAAATCTTATCGGTTATTCGACGCATGGGTGCCACTAGGTGAATTCATGAAGTGCATTGCATGTAGGGCCTAGTGAGCTAACTGGAAAACCTTTGAAAATGATTGAGAAAAAGCTAACACACAAGCACATGGAGTTGTACACTTGTTGGTGTTGGCACATTTGCAAAGGTGGCGTTGGTCGCGCTGTGGTTTGCGGGTAGAGAGGGGTTTGGTTCCTTTCTCTCTCCCGCCGAGCGTGCGAGCGCAGGATTCAGGCGATTTCGGGGAAATGAAATGCCTATTTTCCATTGCGCCGGAAGTCGAAAAAGAAACGGAGGCGAACGCGGTCACAGAAGGCACCGGACGCAGCACCGGACGCTGCACCGGACGCGGTCTGTTTCGACCGGCGCGTCCGGTCAGTGCAGCGCGGCGCGCGGGCTAGGGTTTGACACCGGCGCGTCCGGTGACCCACGGGACCGGCGCGTCCGGTCTGGCGAACAGCGAGTCACGAAGTCTTCGGACGCGGTGCGCGTCCGGTCCCTCACCATCGGACGCGTCCGGTGGTCCAGGGAGCTTACTGGACTCGCACCGGACGCGGGTACTGTGGCGTCCGGTGGTTGCGAGGAGCGCGTCCGGTGTTGTCTTCGCGGGCGCGGGTGCTGTGCGCACCGGTGCGTCCGGTGATTCGCAACAGCGCGTCCGGTGGAGCGTTTGACCGTTGGCGCGCAGTGACCGTTGGAGGATCTAACGGACGAATTCGAAACTCAGAGGTCACGTGGACGTCGCAGAGGCACCGGACGCGGTTGAGCGCGTCCGGTCTGTTACCACCGGCGCGTCCGGTGGTCCCGCGAAAATCGTGAGTGGAGTTGTAACGGCTCTATTTGGATGGGATGCTTATAAATACTTGGTGGCCGGCCCTTGGGGAGGTCTCTTGGTATTTCTAACATACTTGTGCATCCTTTGAGCTAGAACAACTCCTCCCACTCATCTCTCTTGCTTGATTGCAAATCAAAAGTGAGATTGAGTGATCCCAAAGTGCATTGCATAGCTTGAGGGCATCTAGTGGCACTTGTGGGTGGTTTAGCCGGTGGATTTCTTGTTACTCTTGGAGAGTACCGCTCCTAGCCGGCTTGGAGATTGTTGGAGGCGTTGGCAAGAGAAGGTGATTGTTCTTGGCCACCTCCGGTTGATTGTAAGAGGTTCTTGTGCTTTCCTCGGCGGAGTGCCAAAAGCAACTCTATTACATTGCGCGTGTCATTGAGTTACCTCACTTGAGAGTGGTGTCTTGCGGTGCCTTGCGGGGCGTGCCTTGAGGGGCAAGTGACTTGAGGGTCACACCGGGGAACCATCTAGGTGTTGGTCGACACAACCGGTGACGTAGCTTGTCGGTGCACAAGTGAACACCGGGTGAACAAATATTGTGTCTCTTGTCTCCCGGTGATTGGTCTTCATATTGTGTTGTTGTCAATATTGATTGATTGTATATCATCTTGGTGATTGGCAACATCTCCACTCCACCGTCGGTATAATAATCACTATCCTCTCTCTTGCATTTACTTTCACTAGTTTTTATCTTGTGTAGCTCTAGTAGTAGCTTTGCTAGTAGTGTTAGCTTGTTCTCTAGTGTAACCTTAGTGACTTAGCTCTTGTGTGAACTAGAGATCTTAATCTACTAGACTTGTGGATAGGAGGCTTGCATCACAACCTTTGGCTAAGCAAAACTCGCTTTACGCCGTTTGTTATTCTAACAAGTTTGCTTAGTGGTTCTTGTAGAATTTTTTAATAGGCTATTCACCCCCCCTCTAGCCATCTAGGACCTTACAAGTGGTATCGGAGCCGTGGTCACCGTTTAAATCAAGGCTTAACATCCTTCGGTGTGAAAAATGGCTCAAATTGTGTTCAATCATGTTGGGGGCAAGCCACCGTTCTGTGATGGTGTTAGTTCTTTTGCTCATTGGAAGAGAAAGATGACAATGTACCTTGGTTCTATTCATGAGAGAGTATTGCAAGTCACCGAGAATGATTTTGCTATCATTGATCCCGATCATCTCACCGATGAAGATAGAGCAAATAGAACATGCAATAGAATGGCTCTCAATACACTTTACAATGGCATTGACACAAAAGTATTTGAGGGCATCAAGGATTTAGATTTGGCAAATGAAGTGTGGACAAGGTTGAGTGAAACATATGAGGGCACTAAGGTTGTGAAGAGTGCCAAGCTATATGGGCTCAAGAGTGAGTTTGAGAACTTCAAGAAAAAGGATGATGAAACAATCATTGAAATGTTTCATAGATTGCAAGTGATAGTCAATGATCTCAAGAGCTTAGGGCACAAGACACAAGACCAAGATTTTTGCCACAAGTTCTTGTTGAGCTTACCTAAAAGATTCAAGATGTTGATCATGATGCTACAAAGAGATGGGCTTGAAACAATAAAGCCCAATGATTTGCTTGGAGAGGTATTGACCTTTGACAAGTATGATCAAGATGTTGATGAGAAGGAGGAAGAAAAGAAGAAGAAGACCGTGGCATTCAAGGCCACCTCCTCAAAGGGCAAAGCTTCAATTCAAGAAGAAGATGACGATGAAGAAGATGAAGAATTGGAAGTTGATGATGAGGCACTTGCTCTAGTTGTCAAAAATATTGGCAAAATGTTTGTCAAAAGAAGAGGCTTCAAAAAGAGAAATGACAATTTCAAGAGCAATGAGCAACAAAGGAGATGCTTCAATTGTGATAGCACCGAACATCTTCAAGCCGAATGTCCCTATGACAAGAAGAAGAACAACAAAAGGGGAAAGTTTGAGAAGAAGAAAAGAGAGGCCAAGATGACATTCAAGAAAGGCAAAAATGGTGCCTATGTGATCACTTGGGAAAGTGAAGATAATGAAGAAGAAGAAGAAGAATCATCCAACAAGGCTTTTGCTTCCATTGCTATCAACAAGGAGCCATCATTATTTGATTCATCCTCTTCATGCTTCATGGCTAAAGAAGCTAAGGTATTATATGATGAGAGTGATGATGAAAGTGAAATGGAATATGCTCATGATAGTGATAATGATAATGATAATGAAAATGATGATGATGAACCAACTAAAGAACAACTATATGACTTGATGCAACAAACTAGAGACATAGCTATTGCCAAGCACAAAGAGTGTAAGAAGCTTTCAATGAAAGTAGCAATACTTGAGAAAGTCCTTAGTGAGCTTAAGACCACTCATGAGAGTCTAGTGGAAGACCATGAGGATCTTGATAAGGCTCATTCCAAGCTTGAAAAAGCTCACTCATTGCTACTTGAGCAACAAGCAAAGAAGGAGGTTGTTGTATCATGTGATATAGGTGTTACATGTGATATAATTGATGAATCCTCTAATGAACCTATCATCATGTCAAATGCTAACCCTTCTTGTAGCTCTTCATCCACCACCACTAACTCTACCTCCACTACTAGTGATGGTTTCACTTGTGATGCCTCACTAATGGTTGAGAATGATACTCTCAAGAGAGAGGTGGATGAGCTCACTCACGCCCTAGGCAAGGCCTATGGTGGTGAGGCCCGCTTGCTTAAGTGCTTGGGTAGCCAAAGGTTCTCTCTTAACAAAGAGGGATTGGGCTACACCCCCAAGAAAGGCAAGTCGGCCTTTGCAACTCCAAAGCCTAGTTTTGTGAAGGGCAATGGTTGGTTTTGCAATAGATGCAAGCAAGTTGGGCACCTAGAGCATAATTGCAATAAAAAGAACCAAAGCAAGAACCTTGTTAATGCTATACCTTTTGATTCTTGCTATGTGCTTACCAAGGGTGTGAAGGGTGTGCAAGCTAAGTTTGTTGGTACACCAATTGTGGGCCCAAAGAAGAAGGCTATTTGGGTACCAAAGAGCTTAGTTACTAACCTACAAGGACCCAAGCAAAAATGGGTACCTAAACTTCATTGATTTGCTTGTAGGTCAATTACAAAGCCGGAGGAAGGCATTGGATTGTTGATAGTGGGTGCACTCAACACATGACCGGTACATCAAGAATGTTTGACTCAATCAATGACAATGATAGTGGTGTTGATTCTATCACATTTGGCAATAACAAGAAAGGCAAGGTTATTGGTTTGGGCAAGATTGCAATATCAAATGACATGAGTATCTCCAATGTGTTACTAGTTGAAAGCTTGGATTTCAATCTTCTATCCGTGGCACAAATATGTGATCTAGGCTACAAATGCATCTTTGGGGTTGATGATGTGGAAGTTATTAGTGTGGATGGTTCAAATGTGGCATTCAAAGGCTTTAGATATGAGAATCTCTACCTAGTTGACTTCAATGCTAGAAAAACTTCTTTGACAACTTGCTTAGTCTCCAAATCAAGCATGGGTTGGCTTTGGCATAGAAGGCTTGGTCATGTTGGCATGAAACAATTGAAGAAGCTTACAACTCACAATCTTGTCAATGGTTTGAAAGATGTTGAATTTGAGAAGAATAAGCTTTGTAGTGCATGTCAAGCCGGGAAGCAAGTTGGAAGCTCACATCCAAAGAAGAGTACAATGAGCACATGCAAAGCATTTGAGTTGATGCACATGGATCTATTTGGACCAACAACATATACAAGCATAGGTGGTAACAAGTATGGCTTTGTCATAGTGGATGACTTCACAAGATTCACATGGGTATTCTTTCTTAGTGACAAAAGTGAAGTGTTTGACACCTTCAAGACATTTCTCACTAGAGTTCACAATGAGTTTGAGATTAGAATCAAGAAAGTGAGAAGTGACAATGGAAGTGAGTTCAAGAATACAAGAATTGAAGAACTTTGTGATCATTATGGTATTGGACATCAATTCTCGGCCAAGTACACTCCACAATCAAATGGTCTAGTTGAGAGGAAGAATAGAACATTGCTTGATATGGCTAGATCAATGCTTCATGAGTACAATGTGAGTCAATCCTTTTGGGATGAAGCAATCAATACCGCTTGCTACTACATCAATAGACTATATTGTCATCCATTGCTAGAGAAGACCCCATATGAGCTACTTCATGGAAGAAAGCCCAATATTTCTTACTTTAGAGTGTTTGGTTGCAAATGCTATATCTTAAAGAAAGGCACTAGATTGGGGAAGTTTGACAAGAGATGTGATGAGGGGTTCCTACTTGGTTATTCAACTACAAGCAAAGCCTATAGAGTTTGGAACAATTCAAGTGGCATTCTAGAAGAAGTCCATGATGTGCAATTTGATGAAACCAATGGGTCACAAGATGAAGAAGAAAATCTAGATGATATTGGTGGAACTCTATTAGTGGAAGCAATGAATAACATAGACATTGGGGACATTAGAGCAAAGCAAGTAATTGATATTCAAGATGATGATAAAGATCAAGTGCTCAATTCACCATTCAAGCTAGTTAGTGACTCTCAAGTGCAAGATCAAGGAGCTAGTTCTTCTCATCAAGATACATCAAGTGATCAACCAAGCTCAAGCAATCAAGTGCAAGTACTCCAACCACAACATGTTGCAAGAGATCACCCCATTGATAGTGTTATTGGTGATATTAGAAGTGGTGTGCAAACAAGATCAAGATTGGCTATGTTTTGTGAGCATGCGTCATTTGTGTCAACCATAGAACCAAAGAAGATAGAAGAAGCTTTGAGGGATGCCGATTGGATCATGGCTATGCAAGAAGAGCTTAACAATTTCACAAGAAATGATGTTTGGGAGTTGGTAGAAAGGCCAAATGACTACAATGTGATTGGAACCAAGTGGGTGTTTAAAAACAAGCAAGATCAAGATGGCATTGTAGTGAGAAACAAAGCAAGGCTAGTTGCTCAAGGTTACACTCAAGTAGAAGGTCTTGACTATGATGAAACATATGCTCCCGTGGCAAGATTGGAAGCAATAAGGATTCTATTGGCTTATGCTTGTACACACAACATCAAACTATATCAAATGGATGTCAAAAGTGCATTTCTCAATGGGATCATCAATGAGTTAGTCTTCGTTGAGCAACCGCCCGGATTTGAAGATGACAAGAAACCCAACCATGTGTACAAGTTGAAGAAGGCTTTATATGGCTTAAAGCAAGCACCTAGAGCATGGTATGAGAGGCTAAGGGATTTCCTTCTCTCTAAGGGATTCAAGATGGGCAAGGTTGATACAACTCTATTCACCAAGAAGATTGGAAATGATCTATTCATAGTGCAAATATATGTTGATGACATCATCTTTGGATCAACCAATCAAGCTTATTGTGAAGAATTTGGTGCTATGATGGCCAAAGAGTTTGAAATGTCTATGATTGGTGAACTTAGCTACTTCCTTGGTCTCCAAGTAAAGCAATTGAAGAATGGGACATTTGTGAGTCAAGGGAAATATATAAGGGACATGTTGAAGAAGTTTGGAATGCAAGATGCAAAGCCAATTTCAACTCCAATGGGTACAAGTGGCAATTTGGATAGTGATCTTGATGGCAATATGGTAAATCAAAAGGAATATCGGTCTTTGATTGGAAGTCTACTCTATGTCACCGCATCAAGGCCGGATGTCATGTTTAGTGTTTGCATGTGTGCTAGATATCAAGCCTCACCTAGAGAGAGTCATCTCACGGCCGCAAAGAGAATATTGAGGTACTTAAAGCAAACAAGAGATGTTGGACTATGGTATCCTAAGGGGTCAAAGTTTGAATTAATTGGATATTCGGACTCCGACTATGGGGGTTGCAAGATCAATAGAAAGAGCACAAGTGGCACATGTCAATTACTTGGAAGATCACTTGTGTCATGGTCCTCAAAGAAACAAAATAGTGTGGCAATCTCTACCGCCGAAGCCGAATATGTGAGTGCGGGGAGTTGTTGTGCACAATTGCTATGGATGAAATCAACTTTGAAGGATTATGGCCTCAACTTCAAGAATGTGCCATTGCTATGTGATAATGAGAGTGCAATCAAGATGATACAAAATCCGGTTCAACATGGAAGAACAAAGCACATTGACATAAGGCATCATTTCATTAGAGATCATCAACAAAAGGGAGATATTGCCGTTGAGAGTGTTGGCACCGATGATCAACTTGCCGATATTCTCACTAAGCCACTTAATGAAAAGAGGTTTTGCAAGCTAAGGAATGAATTGAATATTCTTGATTTCTCAAACATGAGTTGAATGCACCCCACTCACCTATTGACATGCCTCTCCTTCGACATTGCAAGGTAAAAGTTGATTGACATGTCATTCATTCTATGCTAAGGACTTGCTAGAGCATGTAGACATAATAAGTGGTATGCATGAGCATTCATGAAAAATCAAATGAATTTGATGGATATATGTTACCACTATTGCTTCTTTGATTGTTTTGATCTAGTGGTGGCATATGACGTGTTTGTGAGCTTGCAAACCTAGTGTTGAATCTAGAAGATTTGCTATAAGTGTTTAATTCAACATAGGCAAGATAACCCTTATTAGGAGGTGTGAAGAAGCTTGTCTTTGGTTCAAATCGAATTAAATATCTTTGGCAAGTGTTCTAGGTTGAACCAAATTTGATGAATTTTAACCTACTCCATCGAACATTTTTTTTTCTCTCCACAATTTGATCCCATTTTTGGGTAAGTTGTTGACAAAGGGGGAGAGAAAAAGATGATTCAACATGATAAAGGGGTAATAAAGGGGTAAATAAAATTTTTGATGCACACAAGTAGGGGGAGCAAGCTCATAAACAAAGTTGTTGCATTTGTTTGTGCATTTTCATATGACTTGCTCATTGCACATGTTTTTAGATTCAATATACATGCTTGTGTGGTGCAATGCTAGTATAGAACTTGGATGATGAAATGATCTACTAGCATGCATAGGAATAGTTTTTACATGTGGTATCTAGACTTACCTAAAGTTTTTACAAGTGGTCCAAGAACCTTTTTCATATAATGTTGATCTCACGGGGTTCTTGAGTTTTTGTTGGTTGTCTAGTTACTTCATGATGCTAAGGATGGTGTAAAAGGCAACTCCGATTGGTATCACGCTTCAAAGGTCCATTTCTTACACCTTAGCATCATTTTGGTAGAATTACTCTCCCAACACTTCTATCCATGCATATGTGCAAAGCTTTCAATCCAAACTCTATGCACATATGAAGGGGGAGCTAATGCTACCAAAACCGAGCTTGTGATAATTGTCCAAACTTTACTTATGAGCAAAATGATTGGACAAGTATGACAAGTTCAAAACTTTTATTATCAAAATCATCTTTGTGAGGGTTGTCATCAATTACCAAAAAGGGGGAGATTGAAAGTCCCTAGTTTGGTTTTGGCTAATTGATGAAACCTAGGACTAACCTTTGTATCTAAGTGGATGATTTAGATAAAGGTGGTCGTTGAATATGAGACATGACATTGACTCATGTGACCAAGATGGTGAAGACCAAGATGAGGCTTGGCTCGATGGACCGGTTGTGAAGGTGAAGGGCTAGTCGAGGCTTCGAAGCGAAGGACCATGCGATGGTGAAGCTTGAGCAAGACTTGGCGCCGATGGACCGATGCAACGGTGAAGAGCAAGTGAAGTCAAGGTCGATGGATCGAGACGGTCATGTGATGATATGAAGTGGATCATATCATTTGGAGAAACAAAATGGGCTCAAGGCAAAGGTATAACCATAGGGCCATTTTGTTTTACACTCAAGACACCATAGAGGGTGTGAGTGGTTTAGGGTCGATAGCCGAACTATTAAGAGGGGAAATCTTATCGGTTATTCGACGCATGGGTGCCACTAGGTGAATTCATGAAGTGCATTGCATGTAGGGCCTAGTGAGCTAACTGGAAAACCTTTGAAAATGATTGAGAAAAAGCTAACACACAAGCACATGGAGTTGTACACTTGTTGGTGTTGGCACATTTGCAAAGGTGGCGTTGGTCGCGCTGTGGTTTGCGGGTAGAGAGGGGTTTGGTTCCTTTCTCTCTCCCGCCGAGCGTGTGAGCGTAGGATTCAGGCGATTTCGGGGAAATGAAATGCCTATTTTCCATTGCGCCGGAAGTCGGAAAAGAAACGGAGGCGAACGCGGTCACAGAAGGCACCGGACGCAGCACCGGACGCTGCACCGGACGCGGTCTGTTTCGACCGGCGCGTCCGGTCAGTGCAGCGCGGCGCGCGGGCTAGGGTTTGACACCGGCGCGTCCGGTGACCCACGGGACCGGCGCGTCCGGTCTGGCGAACAGCGAGTCACGAAGTCTTCGGACGCGGTGCGCGTCCGGTCCCTCACCATCGGACGCGTCCGGTGGTCCAGGGAGCTTACTGGACTCGCACCGGACGCGGGTACTGTGGCGTCCGGTGGTTGCGAGGAGCGCGTCCGGTGTTGTCTTCGCGGGCGCGGGTGCTGTGCGCACCGGTGCGTCCGGTGATTCGCAACAGCGCGTCCGGTGGAGCGTTTGACCGTTGGCGCGCAGTGACCGTTGGAGGATCTAACGGACGAATTCGAAACTCAGAGGTCACGTGGACGTCGCAGAGGCACCGGACGCGGTTGAGCGCGTCCGGTCTGTTACCACCGGCGCGTCCGGTGGTCCCGCGAAAATCGTGAGTGGAGTTGTAACGGCTCTATTTGGATGGGATGCTTATAAATACTTGGTGGCCGGCCCTTGGGGAGGTCTCTTGGCATTTCTAACATACTTGTGCATCCTTTGAGCTAGAACAACTCCTCCCACTCATCTCTCTTGCTTGATTGCAAATCAAAAGTGAGATTGAGTGATCCCAAAGTGCATTGCATAGCTTGAGGGCATCTAGTGGCACTTGTGGGTGGTTTAGCCGGTGGATTTCTTGTTACTCTTGGAGAGTACCGCTCCTAGCCGGCTTGGAGATTGTTGGAGGCGTTGGCAAGAGAAGGTGATTGTTCTTGGCCACCTCCGGTTGATTGTAAGAGGTTCTTGTGCTTTCCTCGGCGGAGTGCCAAAAGCAACTCTATTACATTGCGCGTGTCATTGAGTTACCTCACTTGAGAGTGGTGTCTTGCGGTGCCTTGCGGGGCGTGCCTTGAGGGGCAAGTGACTTGAGGGTCACACCGGGGAACCATCTAGGTGTTGGTCGACACAACCGGTGACGTAGCTTGTCGGTGCACAAGTGAACACCGGGTGAACAAATATTGTGTCTCTTGTCTCCCGGTGATTGGTCTTCATATTGTGTTGTTGTCAATATTGATTGATTGTATATCATCTTGGTGATTGGCAACATCTCCACTCCACCGTCGGTATAATAATCACTATCCTCTCTCTTGCATTTACTTTCACTAGTTTTTATCTTGTGTAGCTCTAGTAGTAGCTTTGCTAGTAGTGTTAGCTTGTTCTCTAGTGTAACCTTAGTGACTTAGCTCTTGTGTGAACTAGAGATCTTAATCTACTAGACTTGTGGATAGGAGGCTTGCATCACAACCTTTGGCTAAGCAAAACTCGCTTTACGCCGTTTGTTATTCTAACAAGTTTGCTTAGTGGTTCTTGTAGAATTTTTTAATAGGCTATTCACCCCCCCTCTAGCCATCTAGGACCTTACAGCGTGGCAAATGTGGAAAAAGAAGACCTAGATGGCGATGATCATGACGAAGGAGGACATGATGAAAGAAGAGAAGGAGATGAAGGAGAAGATACTTCTAAACAAGAGGGTGATCATGGCGAAGGATGAGATGATGAAAGAAGAGGCGGAGATAAGTCAGAAGATTCATATGAACAAGAGGTGGCTAAGGATGGTGCATGAATGAGGTTAACTAAAACATGTGAGTTCATGTCACCATAGGTAATAAGATGAGGTTTTTAGGTCAGTTCATGTAGATGTTCTTAGTGTTCCCAACTATATGGACATTAGCATGACCGGTAAGGTTGTATGTGGTACCAGATTATTGTTAGCTAGGTCAATTTATGACCAAAGAATGAGATCATTAATAAAGGGATGGTATTCAATCCATTGAATGAGTTACGGTTCCTTTAGAAACTATGGGGGAAGCATGTGGCAGAACCGCCTAATCTAACATACTCACAAGAGTACTTGTCTTCCATTAGACACTAAGTACCTAAGAGAGTGCACTAAACTCTGTAGTTCTGTCGAGCCCACCACAAGAGAGAACTCGAAAATCCATATTTTTCAACAGGATCATAAATGAGAGATAAAGCTTATAAGATTCTTAGCCAGTTCTTACATCACTTATTTACAACATCAGAGTAATTCATTATTTGACTAAACAACGGAATATATAATGTTATCAGAGTTTTAGCGGAAATGATAATCATTTAATGACAAGTTAAACATTAACATGGTGAACATTGTATATATATGAAATAATAACAGGTTATAAGTTTTCTTTTGTAAATTATTTTTGTGGAACTTTAAATAAACTCTAGAGCCGCAACGTAAAGAAAATCCTCGCTGAACCCACTATGAGGTTTTCACACACAAGTGTCAGCTCTACCTATTCTTGTCACCTGCATCAGGGTAGAACAAACCCTGAGTACTCAATTGTACTCTGCAAGACTTACCCATCAGAAGGAAAGAAAAGACTCCAAGGATATACAAGGCTATTTGGTTTGTGGGTTATTGCAATTGCAGAAAGCATTACTAAAGGTGTATCCTTATATTCAATTTTTATTAGCAACCCTCATTAGTTCATTAACCAACCATTCTATGCAAACATCTATGCTATTTTCCAGCTAGGGGTTGAGCAATCAGAACCATTTTATGATCTTCCATGTTCTAGTTCTTAATACGGTGCTAGACCATAGCCAAGTCGTACCGTCACGTAGAAACGGCGATTCACGAATCAATGTAGTCCAGCTAGGTACCCCAAAAATACACGTCTCGCTTGTACCCCAGGCACAAGCAAGACTAACCTGTTTCACTCCTGTCAAGGGGTTCAGGTCCCCGTCCAAACTAAGACTCCAAGCCCCCAACACCTGAGGCATCGCCTCAATACGGTGCTTAGACCTCCTACCCAATAATCCACCCATAACAGTCGGTCCGAAAAAAGCCGAAACTCATGACAAGAGAGTAACAAGTCTTCCCGCTCCCATAAGCAAGTATGTGCTCGGGATAATAAGTATGTGACTTGACTAGTGTCCACAGCAATGGACGGTCCTCATCGATACAGGCGGGATAAATGCAACCAGAGCCCCGATCTGTTGCCTAACCAAGCTCAAGTCCATCCAAGCTCAGTCTCGCTCGGTCTCCCATTTATTATTCATAAATATTCCATGTGATCATAACATGATAATAGTAACAATAATATATTTCTTATCTCTCGCGAGTGACAAGTAATCACTCGACTTCTACTGGAATCCTATAGCATAGCAAGCTACACGATCCTATCATACTAGTAAGACTCATAGGATAAGGAGATATATGCAAATGGTTTTCGTTCAACTCCTTAAAACTTAATGCACAAGCATAAAATAAAGTACATAATAATAGGGGTTATATACCCGGGGCTTGCCTGGGTAAAATATAACCAAAAGTTAGCATTTCATCATGTGCCACGATCATTGAATCACCATCTTTTTAGCTACTCCAGATGACTTCGCGATCCATCGTTGTTCCTATTATGATATACGTGAATGCAATGCAGAGACATAAATAACCAACGACAACCGTAACTCATAAAATACGATTTACATCTCTCAAGCCAACAAACTAGTTCTAACGACGACCGTACTTAGGCTATGTATCCACGTTGTCGAACAAGACGTTTTTCTCAATAAGTGTTTTTGTTATACAGACCCAAGATGTTTCTTTATTCATTTTATTGATTAAACACATATATCCGAATTAGGGTTTATTAGCTACCCTAACAAATTAATCATTATGGAGCTACAAAAATTATAATGAGCAGATATTAATGTTAGGAATTTGCTGTAAAACTTTTAGAGTCACCACTATCACCATTTTCTCACAAAAATTCCAACAAGTTTACATTTTAATGATATTACGCATGTTAAAATATTTAAGGCAACCTAGAAATATCTTATAGCTATGTGAACCAGGTACACTAATAGCTAGATCATGATTTTAGAAATCTAACAAAT
This sequence comes from Saccharum hybrid cultivar R570, assembly GCA_038087645.1. Lineage (NCBI taxonomy): Eukaryota > Viridiplantae > Streptophyta > Magnoliopsida > Poales > Poaceae > Saccharum > Saccharum hybrid cultivar. The sequence continues at coordinate 27,173,876 of JAQSUU010000015.1, read as the reverse complement.
TTGGTTTCACCATTTTTGAAACTACACAAACTTCTATTGAATTTACAAGTTTATTTAGAAACCAAATTAGAAAATGCCTAAGGAAAAAGGGAAAACCAGCGGCGGCCAAATCGGCCCAGCAGCCCTTTGGTCCGCACGAGCGCGGCAGCGCACGTGGTAGGCCGGCCCAGCAGCGTGGCCCAACGTGGGCACAACCCGCGCGCCGACAACTTTTGCAAAAGGGACCTTACTCTTCTACGCAATAGCACAACACCTTAACCTACTATTCCCACAGTCGACCATTTTGCAATCAAGCCCTCAGACAGTTACGTCTTTACCACGTTGGGGTCCCTGGAATCCCCTGCGCTCGCCGGCGTGGCGGCCGACAGCATAACGCGGCCACGCCGGGCAAGCTAAGCTCGCTACGGTCGGAGTACGAGGCCGACCACCAACTACGGTCCAACGCGTGAGGGTGGGTGGCGGGTAAAGCTCAAAGGAGTACTACAGCCTAGCCGACCACGGTGGCGGCTGGAGCAGCACGGTTCGCGACGGTGGCGAGGCTGTTCCGACGAGTCAGCGCGGCGATAGGGGCAACGGGGAGGTGGGGGAGCAACAGGAGATTAGCACGAAGATAGCCACGTAGTCGGTTGAGACGGGGAAAGCCCGGGGAATCCTGGCCATGTGCGCGCACACCGCCCGTTCGTCGAGCACCCTGGCCAAAATAGCACGAGCACTGGATGGAGAGAGTCAAGGTGAACTTCGGGTTACGAGCAATCAAACTATTACCGCTCCTGCTTGCCTCACCTCCCACCCCACCGGTTTGGTGGCACCCATGGCCGACGGTGAGAAGAATGTGAAATGGGCGGCCGGTAATGCTTAGCGCCGAGCTTGAGGTGAACAGGCACCTAGCCCACTACCTATACCACCCACAGGCGCGACGAATCGCGCTGCGAAGCACGAACTGGTGATTAGGGAGGGGAGGGACAGTGGCGCTACACGGTGCGGTTGGGGGAGGTCACGCAGGCGAGTCGAGCAATTAAGGGGGGCGGCTCCGGCCGACAGCGGCAACGCAAGCACGCGCACAACTGACGCAACAACGGGGGCCTTGGCAGGACGCGCTTGCCTCGTCTAGTCAAGCCGAGGTGACCCCTCCATGCCAGATTCGGCGAGCGGGGTCGGCCGGTCGGGATGGCAGAGGAGGCGGGAACCAGGGCCCTTGGCTAGTCCACGCCTTGGCAGGACATGGCTGGCTGCGAGCGGCACAGCCCACGTGCGCATGCAGCGCCATTAAGGCGGCTGATGGCACCATGCGGGTAGGAAACCGCCCCATGTGCGCGCAGTGGTAGCGGCTTCGCAGGGCCGGCAGCGGCTGCAGCGCGGCTGCTGTACAAGTCCAGCGGCCCGTTGTGGCCGGCCATGCTAGGCCAGGGCAGGCTCGGCCAACCGGCTCCAACAACGCGCGCACACAGGCACGTGGCCAAGGGCGCGATATCAAGCCACGGGGAGGGGGTGACCACGGCACCGGCCTGACAGCCCGAGGCTGTGCTCGTGCACACATTTTGAAGCGCGCCAAAGCTATTGATCAACCCGACTAAAGTTCAACCAATACCACTAATCCAAAGCTAACCGCACCAGCTTTCTAACGAAGTAACCGCCACGACCAAAGAGCAACCGATGAGGGAGATACAGCGATGCCAACATGAGCTCGCCACTGACATCACCGGTTCACAACACGGCGTCAACGTCAGGGTTCCAGCACAAACTAACAATTTTGGACGATTTATGAGAGGGCATCGTGACCTCGCACACAACCTCAACCTATACCATGTTCAATTGCATACCCAGAAGCAATCAATAGTGTAAAACATGAAGCTATTATATAATTATTTTTGCTAGTATTTAAATACTAAAATAACATTGTCTAAGCCCTTTTAGACTTAAGGGTTTAGTTAGGGCTAACTGCCATTAGCACTTTTGTCATAATTTTTAAAAAGTCTATACCCTATTAATTTCAACCAACAAGTACCTCATGCAATAATCCATACTTTGTACTAAACCATGGGATCAAAATATTATAACACTATTTGATTATTTTGCTCACTATAATTCACCAAATATGATACCTTTGAACATAAGTTCAAGTGTTGCCGACTTAGCGAAAGAGTTTATCTTAATTTCCAATGGGGATTTTTGAGCTCCCAAAAATATTAGTTAGCCATATTTATTTTGACTTTTACACAATCGCAAAAGTGAAACGCATAAGATTTGTTTTTCATTTCCTGTGAGTTTTAAATCTAAATTCCGAAGAGCTCATTTTGCTATCGTTTCGCGGGCATTAACCTCAGTGCTAAGCAAACTCGTAACACTAGGGGTGTTACAAAGCACCATAGGTTGTATCGAATGAGTTAGAATACCAATCGAGACTAGTTACATCCATGCTACAATAATGATGTTATAATACATGAGCTTCAGTAATGCCACTCTAGTGCCTGTTTTGATAGGGTTCTAACCGTGCTACAATACTCAGGCCACAGTACCATTACTTGGTCCTAACGGGTTCTGATTGTACTGGTTGGGGCTGATTCTAAAGGTTATGATTCCTCTATCTTCCAAACTAGTAGTAGAAAGTTCATTGCATGTGATTTTTTTTCTTGGATCCACCACCGAGATCGACGGAGCAAGGCGATTCTCCATTTCTTCTTTTATTTTCAAAAGCGAGCAAGGAGATTCTCATTTACGATGTGTTTGTCGATCTCCCAATCTTTGATAGCGTGCATTGGCAACAGTACCAACGCATGGCATTTCCTTCCTCAAACCCCTCGGCTAAGGGAGGGCGGCGAATGCACGGGGCTACTAGGAGGCTGGCGTCGGGTGGAGTAGCACGACGAAGTGCTCATAGCCAGTCGCGGATAGTGAACGAGGCGAGAGGTGGCGGTGTAGATGGGCTTATGGTTAGGTTTTAAGCTTGGAGAAATATCCAATGTCCTCTAGCCCTAGAAGGATGGGAGGGGCAGGGGCTGGCCAAGTGGCGATGACAGTTTGAGGGTGGTGAGACATGGCAACGGTGGCACTGCCGATCGAGCAATGGAGGACAACTGGTGGGCGGGGACGGTAGTGGGGGCAACCGATTTTTGTTGCGTTAGTGAAGGGCGGGGTGGCAGCGGCAAAGAGGTGGGCCACGTGGTCGCAGCGGCCTGGGCAGCGGTGGAGGCCGGCGGCAAGAGGTGGGGGTTGGGGGGGAGAAGAAGCGAGGAGAAACGATGTGCTGCACGTCATAAATAAGTTATTTGTCGGTGTCGGTAGCTCTTTTCATTTTTATATCAATTGTGAGCAACATACTGAAATGAATCAAACTGTGAGCAATATATACTGAAATAAAAAGATGATAAGATGACACCGTAGAGATTTAGTTGGTTGTCTTGATTGCTCAACCACTCAAGTCCGACCAGCCATGCACACCCAACGGCTTTCTTCGTGTATAGCATTGGAATTGGAATGCAATCAATTGATGATAAGTGCAGTTCTGAAGAAGATCTGATAATTGATAACTACTATTGCTCTACAGCGTGACGGGTGTCTCTGAAATAATTTGGACTATGGAGGCTTCAATGCACGAAAGATCGGTAAATGAAATTGCCTCAACATCCTATACGTGCTCGATGCTTTTAGCAGGTGTATCTATTCACACAATATTTTTAGCCAATTTATTTATTATATTATATATGGCCACTCGATAATTAATTATTGTTTACTATTTTTCCAAAACACAGTATAACTATAACTCACATACACACACTTATTATTATAGACGCGCTCACACACAAACATCTCCGAGAGATAAGGCTGCTAGCGGGCCTGTCCAGGAATTCTGTGGCTTACTATCGAGCTAAGGCCGGTCCGTTCGGTAAAGATCTAGATTCTCGTACAAACATTTCATATCTGAATTATTTCAAGAAATGTTTCAAGTAATGAATCAGGATCACTTTTATGAAACCCTTTGGCTGGTAGGCTAGATTTTGATTCTAAAAATATATAATTAAAAATACTCTTAAAAAACCTCTACAACCTTTTGTGGATGAAGAATAATCTAAATACAACCGATTTTAATTTGTTACACTAGGATGAATTGGTTCACGGTTAATACATTTGGCAGCGTTTCTCTGGTTTCCATGTAGAATCGGAACCGATCCAACTAGCCAAACGGGGCCTAAAAATAGCGAGCAATTTAATACAAACATCATAGTATTAATCAATTTAAAGACAATAATATGTACATTAAAAATCCATCTCATCTCAAACACTTTCGAATGCAAATAAAAGGAATAAAGTAATGGATTGAGAAAATTACCAATCATTACATGCAAATCATAAAGATCTTATTTTCCTAATCCTTCATATATATTATGGTTGCGTGCTTGCATTGACAATCTCTCGTACCACGCTGGTATCTATATCTATACCTAATAATAAAGAGATAAAATTTCAGCTCATTTTTTAGTACCTTTTTTTATGGTTCCTCTAACTAACCCCGTAAATATGAAAATTGTTTCGTCTATCTACAACTCTCTTGTTTTATATATATAATAACATACGGTAGGCTCTCTTGAGCTAACTTGGATAGATACGAATCCAAATAGATCCTTTTTAAGTCCTGAGTAACCTGGGTAAGAATCCTAGATATAGATATAAATATTGATATATTTATTGTCGATCTCTACCTATTCGTCTGACAAAAGAACATAGATCAAGATTTTTTTGTAATTGCTATCAGAGACATGTATAGTCAAAGTGTGTCATTATGTCAAGTCATCATCAGAGACACATATAACCAAAATGTGTCACTATGTCAAGTCATTAGAGGTGCATTTTGGCTATACACGTACACATCTCCATTAAGTGACGTGTTTGGCTATACGCGTCTCTAATGACTTGACATCGTGACCTCACTATGTGTTCACATCAGAGACGTAATATAAGTGATACGTTTTCAGCGTCTCTGATGATTGTTTACCCGTATCACTAATCTACAGTCTGACATAGTGGAGGACCGGTAAGTGGCAATACGTCTCGGTGAGGGGATGCTACGGGCAGAGGTGACGAGACTAGCTTGACGAGGAATAGCTGGTATGTGTGTGGGCGATTGGGACAGCAGCAGTGTAGGACCTCGAGCAGAGGTGCCCGGAGAGACAGTCCATTTATCATCAATCTTTTATATTGCATCCATTCAAAATTATAAAATATTCTGGCATTTTTTAGATATATAGTTTTTGCCATACATTTAGATATACAATATAGCTAGATACATAGTATAAGCAATATATCTAAAATAGATAAAACTAAAATATCTTATAATTTACTTCCTAAGTTCTAAATTGTAAATTGTTATGATTTTTTTAAATTTATAGCTTTATGTCTAGATACATCGTAACAAAAAACTATATGTATTGAAAATGGACTTGGTGGGGCCCGGACGTCCGTCTGGAACAGTAGCGTTCGAACACTGCTGCACAGAGAGAGCAAACGAGCACATAGCGCGTCAGGCTCGCGAGGGAGCACAGCAGCAGTAGGCCTGCGCCGCCCCGAACGTCGCCCACGCCACCCCGAACGTCATCCTCTTCGCCGGCGTTCGCACATGCATCTCATGTGTGCAACACCCGATCTACTTTTGAAACATTTAGATGCAACAGTTGCAACGTACATAAGAAAGACAAATAAAACACTTAAAACAATTGTCTGAAACACTTGCGAAAACGCCTGAAAAACATTTGAAAAATATTACAAACATATGCAACATCCAGATGAAACACTCGCAAACATATCCTACTATAAAAGAGCGAGTTTTTTGAGGGGGCTCTCCTTCCGTAATAACCGTTAGATCTGGATTTCATGCTATATGAGCCCTTCGTCGTCCGAGATCTTACATCTTACTCTTCTTCTCTAACAACTGTTCGATCTACACATCGTCGTATATGAGTCGTCGGTCATCCATGATCTTATTTGTAAGATGTAAGACTTTCCAACAAACCAAGATCTTTCCAACATCAAACCGTATGCATGTCCGCCTCCGTTGCCGATTAGGAGATAGCCGGTCGCCCAAGATGGCGCGCACGAGGAGTCGGCGATGAACAACTCCAACCGCTCGTCCATGTCGGGACCCTCCATGTCGACGGACGACTGTCCCGGAGACAGGGACGACGACGAGACCAGGCGAGCCGCCTCGTCCTCGCGGATGCGCCGGAACGTCTCGACACGCCGCGCGCTGAGCAGCTTCGTCATGAGGATCCAGCGCAGCAGGCGCCAGTGGTCGCCGTAGGGCGCGAAGATGACTCCCTGCCCGTACCTCGACAACTCCTCGATGCCCGAGTTGCTCGGCCGCTCCGAGCAGGCGATGTCGTGGCCCTTGAACATCTCCCCGACGGCCTCAGCGGAGGAGACCACAATGGTCGTGCGCTCGCAGATCCTTAGCAGCATCAACGGACCGTGACGCAGGGACAGGTTGCGGAGGGTGTGGTACGGGAGCCCTGCACCAGGTGGTGGAGGCTGCCGATCACCAGCAACTGCCATGGGCCCGGAGGCAGACCAGCTGGTTTCCTGCCGCTGCCGCTGAGGACGACACGGGCGACAACGACTGCAAGCACGAGGAATAGATATGGGAGGATGACCTACTGAGTGGATAGGGATGGTTGTTAAACAAAAAAATGGCTTATCATGGTTAAGGAGAAATTGAAATGCAGTAATATGAGAGGCCTCGGGTCGACGACTCTGAGTATTCAATCACTAGACTCTTTAGAGACACCAGTCCTATGATTAGAATTTTTACACCTAGCCATTAATTTAAAGAGGCACTTTGGGCTGCCTGGCCATGAACCCAGATGATGTATTGTGCTTTAATTGGCCATTCAATTCTTATCCAACCCTTTAATTAAGCTCATGGACACACTATTGATCAATTAAGAAGTAAGGAATAGATGTTCATGGAGTAATCTAATTAAAGCTATTAATTGTGTAATGATGTTTTTTTATAAACACGTGTGTGCCGCACGTGCATATTTGCTAGTGTATGAAACACCTAAAAGAAACACATGCTTGCAACATGCATGTATATGCAACATCCAGAACTACTTTTGCAACATCCAGATAAAACACTTGCAACAAACGTCTAGAATAGATGAAACATACATTCGAAACATACATGTATAACCATTACAACATGGGCAATATCACGATCTACTTTTGCGACATCAATATACAACACTGCAACATACCTCAGAAACACTTGAAACATACTATTGCAACATGCACTTTTGCTTGGATGAATAGAGGCTTGTCGATGTGGAGCTTGATGCCGGCGTGGAGCTCAATGCCTCGGAGTGGTACGAAGGTCGCGGGTGTAGAGCTAGTCGGCGGTATGGACCTCGGCAGGGGCAGGGCAGGCGGATGGAGTGTGGCTGCGACGGGAGGTGCGAGTACGGGCGGGGGCACACGGTGAGGGCGGGTGGCGGGGCCGCGCAACGTGACGGGGGCAGTGCGGCCGAGGGCGGGATACGTCGCTGAGAAGAGATGCGCAGCGTGCAGACCGAGCAGGCGACATGGGTAGGAGCGAGGCGCAAAGCAAGCGGGCGACTTATATAGGTCCGTGCGGACGGACTGACGACCTATAACTCTATAAGCAGCATTACTGTATTGAAAAGCCAGACATGCAATTCGGAACGAAAAGAATAATTTTATATAGATATGTTAGGTCCGCAGCTGGTCGTTTGCTCAACTACTCTCAACTCCGGCACCCATGGAGGCCCTAACAATTCCTTTCGTGCGTAAACATCACAATTGCTCGATTATTCTTCCCGTGCGAATCAAACGCGGTAAACAGGCAACGACAGATACAAGCAATGATACGTTTTGAAAGAAAAAAAAAAGACAAGTAATACAAACTCGCAAAGAAAAACGATACATGCATCTTCACGCGTTGCGTCGCGCAATCGTGCGTGGTGCGTGCAAGCGCGCACAGAACTCGCACCGTACCGGCATGTAGGACGACGACACGCGCGCGCTCGCGTAGTCGCGTCTCACTTGCCGGCGGCATCGTCGGCGGCTGGCTTGTCGCCGTTCTCCTCCTTATTCTCCTTCTTCTCCTCCTCTTCCTTCTTCTTCGGCTCCGCTTCCTCGTCCTCGTCAGGGAAGGCGGAGGCGGGGAACGAGCGGCCGATCCCGACGTTGGACTTGAAGTAGATCTTGTCGCGCTTCTCGCCGTCGAGGCTCATCTCGACGATGGGCACCCAGAGCATGACCTGCTTGCTGCGCACCCCGGTCATGCGCTTCATCCGCCCGTCCTCCACGTACGCGGTGACCTCGGCGTCGTAGCGCACCCGCGTGCCCGTGCCGCGGAAGTAGTGCTCGTAGGGGGCCTTCTGCCGCATCCACACGAACCCGGTCTCGCGCACCCACCCGCACTCCTCCAGCCCGCGCAGCGGCATCACGCCGCCGGGGAAGCCCAGCGACTTGAGCATCTCCTTGGAGTGCGCGAAGCAGGCCTCCGCGCCCGTGATGATCTCCGCGCCCTCGCGCTGCTTGTTGTTGTTGCCGCCGGCCGCCGCGGTCGCCGTGGACACGGTGAGGGAAGCCATCGATCGCGTCGCGCTGGGCGCTGCTACTGCTAGCTAGCGGGTGATTCGAGGGACGACGGCTAGATCGCTGGACCGTGCGTGGGCTTTGCTTGGAGGAGTGTGTTTTGCGTGGTGCAAGTGAGTGTTGCCGGAGGGGTGTTTTATAGGGGAGAAGTACAGGATACGAGTGAAGAATACAGTAGGTGGTTGGCCGTTGAGCTACAGATACTGATCAGTCAGATCGTTGGGGGTTGCTCTGTTATTAGCTGACCAACAAAGAAGCGCAAGCTAGCAGACACGACGTTTGGCGCCGAATGGGTGCACCTAAACGCCTACCACATGGAAGTTGCCACGACGGCTGAGTCCTCTGTCCTCCACGAGGACATGCTCACCGGACCTGATGGTCTCCCCAGGGTAAGAGCTCTGCGTGCACGAGTTGCTGTTTTCTCTTTCGAGTTCGATTCGGCGCGTCATTATTCTTTTCTGAAACTGCACAATCACTACAATCCAGCAGAACATGACTTCCTGAAGATCAGACACCGTCTCCTCTACTTTCCTCAGTCGAAAAAAGAAGTTAGCGCCCGGACGTCCAGACAAAACCATGCGTCCGGACGCCTGCGCTGCGCTGCGCCCGCCGCTCACGAGAGTATTATCATTGCCCAACGCGTGCTTAGCGTAAAACGCGTGCTTGCCCTGCCTGCCGCGCCCGCATAATAGGAGGACAGTTACCTCGTCCGGACCATAACAAACAGCAGTGCGCGCCCCACGCCCGCCTCACCCTGCTTGCACATGTGCGCCGTGAGGTGTCTGTCGGCCTCAGGGGTCCGCACAGTGACCTACGGGCGGCGTCCCAGCAACAGTAGCAGGTGGCTATGGCAGGCCGTTGTCCGCCAGCCACTGGTGACCTAAGGGTATGAAATTGTTTAATGATAGCTTAATCAAACAAAAACTGGTCCCTAACTTGGGCGACAGCTGAATATACATTAGGGGTGGCCAAGACGCGTCCCTAATGGACTTTGACATGATACACGACCCACACTACCACATATAAATTTTTTTGAGTCGACCAGAACTGGTTTCTGGAGATGATGAAATGTCCTAATATGGTTAGAGGGGGTGAATAGCCTATTTAAAATCTCTACAAGGCACTAGAGCAATTGATTAGTACAACAAACGATGTAATGCAGTTTTGCTCAAGCTCTACAAAGGTTGCAAGCCACCTATCCCAACAATTCTAGTTGCTATGATCACTAGCACACACAACAAGCTATGTCACTACTCACTAAGTTAGTGTGCTCTCAAAGATTAAATAAAGAGCTACACTAACCAAGCTAACAAACTCTCAAAGGCTAACTACACTAAAGAGCTTGACAACTAGTTTACAAGGAATATAAAGGAGAGAGTAGGGTGATTATATCACCGCGTCAAGGAATGAACCAATCACAAGATGTAGACTATCCAATCTCCGGGAGAAATCCAATCACACAAGAGACACAAGATTTTTCTCCTAATGTTCACGTGCTTGCCGGCACGCTAATCCCCATTGTGTCGACCAACACTTGGTGGTTCGGTGGCTAAAAGGTGTTGCATAAACTTCGTCCACACAATTGGACACTGCAAGAACCAACCCACAAGTGAGGTAGCTCAATAACACGAGCAATTTACTAGAGTTGCCTTTGGCGCTCCGCCAGAGAAGACACAAGACCCCTCACAAGCAACCGATCGAGGCCAGAGACAATCACCAACTCTGCTCAACGATCCTCCAATCACTGGGCCATCTAGATGTCGGCAAACACCAAGAGTAACAAGCTCACAACCAGCCCAAATCACCCAACTAGTGCCACAAGATGATGCAACTCAATGCAATGCACTAGAGGCTCTCCAATCTCACTCAAGATGATGAAATCAAGTGAACAAGTGAGTGGAGTGTGTTGCTCAGCTTCCAAAGGGTGTGCACAAGTGTAAGAAGTTCCAAGAGAGTGGCTAAGGCCGGCCACACCCTCTATTTATAGCCACACAAGCAAATAGAGTCGTTACCCTTGGAGCTACTTTCTGCGAGGGCACCGGACAGGGTGGTGTTGTCACTGGACAAGGGGTGACGGTGCCCCCAACGGTTGAATTCCAACGGTCAACCAATGGCTACTTGGTCACCGGATAGGGTGATGGTGGCACCGGACATGGGGTGGGTGCCTGTAAGGTCCAAATAGGCTAGAGGGGGGGTGAATAGCCTAATTAAAACTTCTACAAGAATTACTTAACCACAAGTTAGTTCAAAAGGTGGCGGAGCAAAATGCACTAGCTCTAACTAATTAAGCAAGCCACCTACACAAGTCTAGTACAAGGCTATCCGCTAAACACAACAACAACAACAACAGGCTAGATACAAGATGTAATACGAGAGAAGAGCTTCGAGTGATTATACCGCCGTGTAGAGATGAGAAGTACCAATAAATCAATCACACAAGAGAAATCCTCGGGAAGAGAATGACACAAGAATTTATCCCGAGGTTCACTTGCTTCCCGGCAAGCTACTCCCCGTTGTGGCGATACACCCACTTGTCGGTTCGCGAGCTAATCGACTATCAAGAGTCGAGCCCTCGGCGGGCACCGCACAACCGCACACAAGATGGGGATCCTCCAAGCCACGAGCTCCACTAGAGTATCCAATTCGCGAACTCCCGCGGGGAAGGATCAAGAACCCCTTACAACACTTGGTGAGGGCTCCAACAATCTCCAATTGCGAGCTCAGTCACCTCCGCTGCTCCAAGCCGTCTACAGTGTCGGGAAACACGGAAGAGTAACCAGAAATCCGCAGCAACTCGAAGATCAAGTGCCTCTAGAATGCAACTCTCAAGCAATGCACTTGAATCTCACTCAATCTCACTCAAGATGTGCAACCATGCAAAGAGATGAGTGGAGGGGTTGTTCTCTAGCTCAAAGGATGTCTCTAGGTCTCAAAATGTGCAAGAGATGCCCTCAAACCCCGGCCAATGTCTATTTATAACGAAGGGGTACGCAGCTAGCCGTTACCGGATGATGCAGTTCAAATCGCGCTGACCGGACGCTCCAGTCAGGGTGACCGGACGCGTCCGGTCACTACGCGACAAACGGAAACAGTGCGCGTCAGAACTAGCCGTTGCCCTGACCGGACGCGCTCAACGGAGTGACCGGACGCTACAGTGCCAGCGTCCGGTCGCGTTCCAGTAAGCTCCAGCTGCGACCGGACGCGTCCGATCACACGTGACCGGACGCGCCCCGCGTCCGATCGGCACTATGCTGCGCTCGGCCTCTCTGGACGCTTGACCGGACGCTCCGGTTCCGTGAGGGACCGGACGCGCCGGTCGCGCGCTTTTCTTTTACGCCCAGTTGAACTGACCGGACGCGCCGGTCAGGCCAGACCAGCGTCCGGTCACAAACCCTAGCGCTCGCGCCGCGTTGAACTGACCGGACGCATCCGGTCAAACGTGACCGCGTCCGGTGCAGCGTCCGGTCAACGCAGTGACCTCCGTTCGCCTCCGTTTCTTTTCCGACTTTCGGCGTAGTAGAAAATAGGCGTTTCACTTCTCCAAAAAGCGCCGAATCCCGCCTCGCAAGCTCGGCGGGAGGGAGAGAGGAACCCAAACCCCCTCTCTACCGCTTAAACTCCACCGCCTTCGCAAATGTGCTAACACCACCAAGTGTACATCACCATGTGCATGTGTGTTAGCATTTCACAAACATTTTCCAAGGCGTTATGTTAGCTCTTTACTAGATCCTAAATGCATATGCTCAAGACATTGATCTAGTGGCACTTGATTCCCGAGCTAACCGTGATTTCCCCTCTTGATAGTCGGCTATGTATCCTAAACCCGGTCAATCACTTCTCTACTCAACTTAGACCGGCAAAAGGAAAACCCTATAGTTATACCTTTGCCTTGTGCTCTTAGATTATTCTCTTCCACTTGATCATCATGTCCATCATATTATGTGCATCTTCACCATGATCGTCATTTCATGTCCATGCACCATTTCGTTGTGATTTTGTGGCCACCACTCCTTGCCATGTACACCTTCATCACATGTGTTGCTTATGCCTAACTCAAAACACTTAACACATGGCATTAGCAACTTGGTGTCATTAATTACCAAAACCAAACTTGGGCTTTCAATCTCCCCCTTTTTGGTAATTGATGACAACCATCACAAAGATATGAAATGAAATCAATTTTCAATTTCGATAGTATTAGCTCCCCTACATATGTGCTACCATGAGTTTGGTTCAATTGTGCACATATATATGGATTTGAATTTTGGGAGAGTTACTACTATCAAATTGATGCTAAGGTATATAGAATGGACCTTTGAAGCGTGATACCAATCGGAGTTGCCTTTATATACCATCCTTAGCATCGATGTAGCTAGACACCACTTGTAATTCATCACTTGTTTAGATCACAAACACTAAAGTACCCCGTGAGATCAACATTATAAGCAAAAGGTGTCTAGGTACCACTTGTAAAGCTACTCACAACAAATCATCATTCAAGTTCTAATTCTAGCAATCACCATACAAGCATGAATATGAATTTAATCTTTGCAATGCAACAATACATCATGTTAATGCACAAACGAATGCAACAAATAATTCATGAGCTTGCTCCCCCTACTTGTGTGCTCAATTTTTAATTTCTCTCCCCTTACTATATCTTTCTCCCCCTTTGCAACTTAACTTTTTGCCTTTGTGACTTTTCTATCTTTGTGACTTTTCTCTCCCCCTTTGTCAACAATCACCAAAAAGGTGCCAATTTTAGTGAGAGATAAGTCAATTAATATGAGGGAGTCCAAATTATGGTTCAATCTAGATCACTTGCCTAGAATATGTAATTCGGTTTGATCCAAGGACAAGCTTCTTCACACCTCATAAAGTATAAGGGTTATCTTGACCATGTTGAATTACACATCATGAGCTCATTTTCTAGATTCAACACTAGGTTTGCAAGCTCATAAACATGTCATATGCTACCACTAGATCAATCAAACATAGAAGCAATAGTGGTACCATATATACATCAAAATCATTTGATTTTCATGAATGAGCCTATTTGTCATGCAAATATGTCTATATGTTCTAAACATGTCCTTAGCAAAGTATGAATGATATGCCAAACAACTTTACCTTGCTATGTCGGAGAAGAGGCATGTCATATAAGAATGTGGGGGTGCACTCATTTCAAGTTGGAGAAGTCAAGTATGTTCAATTCATTCTTCAACTTGTAAAATCTTTTCTCATCAAGTGGCTTTGTAAAGATATCGGCTAGTTGATCTTCGGTGCCAATACTCTCAATGCTAATATCACCCTTTTGTTGATGGTCTCTTATGAAGTGATGCCTTATGTCAATGTGCTTTGTTCTTGAATGTTGAACCGGATTTTGTGTCATCTTGATTGCACTTTCATTGTCACAAAACAACGGAACATTCTTGAATTTTATTCCAAAGTCATTCAAAGTGGCCTTCATCCAAAGCAATTGTGCACAACAACTACCGGCACTAATGTATTCGGCCTCGGCGGTAGATAATGCAACACTATTTTGTTTCTTTGATGACCATGAAACAAGAGACCTTCCAAGCAATTGACAAGTGCCACTTGTGCTCATTCTATCAATCTTGCATCCACCATAGTCGGAGTCCGAATATCCAATCAACTCAAAATTAGACCCCTTTGGAAACCATAATCCAACATCATGAGTGCCCTTAAGATATCTCAATATCCTCTTGGTTGCTTTCAAGTGACTTTCTCTAGGTGAAGCTTGATATCTTGCACACTTGCACACACTAAACATCACATCCGGCCTAGAAGCGGTGACATAGAGCAAACTTCCAATCATAGACCGGTATTGCTTTTGATCTACCATGTTGCCACTAGCATCAATACCCAATTGATCATTAGTGCCCATTGATGTACTCATTGGCTTAGCATCTTGCAATCCAAACTTCTTGATCATGTCCTTGATGTACTTGCCTTGATTTACAAAAGTGCCATTCTTCATTTGCTTGATTTGAAGTCCAAGGAAGTAACTAAGCTCTCCAATCATAGACATCTCAAACTCATTTGCCATCATTTTTCCAAACTCTTCACAAAAGTCTTGATTGGTTGATCCAAAAATGATATCATCCACATAGATTTGTAACACAAACAAGTCATTTCCAAGCTTCTTGGTGAAGAGAGTGGTGTCAACCTTTCCCATCTTGAACCCTTTAGAGAGAAGAAAGTCCCTTAATCTCTCATACCATGCTCTAGGTGCTTGCTTCAAACCATACAATGCCTTCTTGAGCTTGTAGACATGGTTGGGCTTCTTGTCATCTTCAAAACCGGGAGGTTGCTCAACATAAACTTCTTCATTGATGTAACCATTGAGAAATGCACTCTTGACATCCATTTGATAGAGCTTGATGTTGTGTGCATAAGCATATGCTAATAAGATTCTAATTGCCTCCAATCTTGCAACCGGTGCATATGTCTCTCCAAAGTCAAGACCCTCAACTTGAGTGTATCCTTGTGCTACTAATCTTGCTTTGTTTCTCACAACCATACCATCTTGATCTTGCTTGTTTCTAAAGACCCATTTGGTGCCAATTACATTGTAGTTCTTCGGCCTTTCAACAAGTTCCCAAACTTGATTTCTAGTGAAGTTGTTTAGTTCTTCATGCATGGCATTTACCCAATCGGAATCCTTCAAAGCATCTTCTATTTTCTTAGGTTCTTCAAGTGACACAAATGAGTAGTGCTCACAAAAGGATGCTAATCTTGATCTAGTTTGAACACCACTTTGAATTCCACCAATAATTTGATCCAATGGATGATCCCTTGCAATACTAGTAGGTTGGAGTATTGGGAGTTGATTGCTTCAACTTGCTTGACCTTGATCTTGAGCTTCATCATGAGTACCACTTGAGCTTGCTTGATTTGTATCAATTTGCACACTTTGGTTGATCACATGAATATCATCATCATCAACTTGCCTCGGCCTTATGTCACTAATATCCATGTTCTTCATTGCATTTGACAATTGATCTCCTCTCACATCATCAAGGTTTTGAGCTTCATTTTGAGACCCTTGGGTTTCATCAAACTCAACATCATGAACTTCTTCCAAGGTGCCATTTGTGAGATTCCAAACTCTATATGCTTTGCTTGTGGTAGAATAACCAAGTAAGAACCCTTCATCACATTTCTTTTCAAACTTGCTTAATCTAGTGCCTTTCTTGAGAATATAGCATTTGCAACCAAACACTCTGAAGTATGCAATGTTGGGCTTTCTTCCATTCAATAGCTCATATGGTGTCTTCCCAAGCTTCCCATGGCAATAAAGACGGTTGCTACAATAGCAAGCCGTGTTGATAGCTTCACTCCAAAATGAATGACTCACATTGTATTCACTAAGCATTGATCTAACCATGTCAATCAAAGTTCTATTCTTTCTTTCAACTACACCATTGGATTGAGGAGTGTAGGTTGGAGAGAATTGATGTCCAATACTAAGATCATCACATAAATCTTCAATTCTAGTGTTCTTGAACTCACTACCATTGTCACTTCTAATCTTCTTGATGGTAGTCTCAAACTCATTTTGCACTCTTTTGACAAAAGACTTGAATAGATCATAAACATCACTCTTGTCATAGAGAAAGAACACCCAAGTGTATCTTATGTAGTCGTCCACTATCATAAAACCATACTTATTGCCACCAATGCTAGTGTATGTTGTTGGCCCAAACAAGTCCATGTGCAATAACTCAAATGCCTTTGATGTGCTCATTTCACTCTTACTAGGATGTGTATTTCCAACTTGTTTGCCGGCTTGACAAGCACTACAAGGTTTATCCTTCTCAAAGGTGACATCCTTCAAGCCTCTAACTAAGTTATGCCTCAAAAGTTTGTTCAATTGTTTCATTCCAACATGACCAAGCCTTCTATGCCACAACCATCCCATACTAGATTTGCTAAGCAAGCATGATGTCAATTGTGTCTCACTATCATTGAAGTCAACCAAGTATAAACTACCATGTCTAAATCCTTTGAATATCAAATTTGATCCATCAACACTAATGACTTCAACATCATCACTACCAAATATGCACTTGAAGCCAAGATCACAAAGTTGTGCCACCGACAAAAGATTGAAGTCCAAGCTTTCAACTAGCAATACATTAGATATGCTCATGTCATTTGAGATAGCAATTTTACCAAGCCCCTTGACCTTGCCTTTCTTGTTGTTGCCGAAAGTGATAGCATCAAAACCACCATTTTGACTTGTATCAATAGATTTGAACATACAAGAATCCCCGGTCATATGTTGAGTGCACCCACTATCAAGCACCCAATGCCTTCCTCCGGCTTTGTAATTGACCTACAAGATGAGATCAATTCCTTTTAGGTACCCAAACTTGTTTGGGTCCTCCAAGGTTAGTGACCAAGCTCTTTGGTACCCAAATGGCTTTCTTCTTTGAGCCCATCCATGGTGTACCAATGAACTTAGCATGAACACCATTTGTACCCTTGGTAAGTATATAGAAAGAATCAAACTTAATTGAGGATACATTAGCATTGGATTTCTTGTTCATGCATTGTTGCTCTATGTGACCAACTTGCTTGCAACTTTTGCAATAGCTACCATTGTTCTTCACAAAACGAGTCTTGTGAGGAGCAAAAGCGGCCTTGCCTTTCTTGGGGTTATAGCCCAATCCCTCTTTGTAGAGAGAAGCTCTTTGGCTACCCAAGCACATAAGCAAGCGGTCCTCACCACCATAAGCCTTAGCTAAGGTGTGATTGAGCTCTTTTACCTCCTTCTTGAGATTTTCATTCTCAACTATTAGTGTGGAGTCACAAGTGAGACCGTCACTACTAGATGAGGATGATGTAGATGAGCTACATGAAGAGTTAGTGGGAGCAACAACAATAGGCTTATGACAAGATTCATCGATTATATCACAAGATATGCCTATGTTGCAAGTTTTAGCTTTCTCAACATTAGTTGGCATGTTTTCACATTTTTCAACTAGAGAGGAATGAGCTTCTTCAAGCTTAGTGTGAGACTTTTGAAGCTTCTTATGGTCTACCTTTAGACTCTCATAAGATGCCCTAAGCTCATCAAGTTCTTGCATAAGGTTTTTCTTTTTCTTAAGCAAGCTCTTGCACTCCTTTCTAGATTCTTTAAAATGTTGAGTGCAATCTTCTAGCATAGTGATTAGTTCATCTTTAGTGAATTCTTCTTCATCACTATCACTATCACTAGTATTATCATGATCACTCTCATCATCGGATGATACCTTAGCGGCCTTAGCCATGAAGCACGATGGAGTGTCGAAGAGGGAGACCTTCTCTTGAATAGCAATGCTAGTATGTCCCTTCTTCTTGCTCTTGTTGTCATCCTCATCATCACTTGAGGAATCATCACTATCTCATGTAGCAACATGAGAATCATTCTTCTTCTTATGAGAGCTCTCCTTCTTTTCTTACTTCTTCTTTTCCTTCTTCCTTTCCTTCTTGATAGCATCTTCATCATCACTATCATAAGGACACTTTGCAATGAGATGGTCTTTGCTATGGCATCTAAAGCATCTCATGGTATGCTCATTCTTCTTGGATGAGTTCTTTCTTCTTCTTGCACGAAAGCCTTTCTTCTTCATAAACTTGCCAAATTGCTTGACAAAGAGAACCATCTTCTCATCAATGTCATCACTATCACAAGAGCTTGAGTCTTCATCACTTGATGATTCAATCTTGGATTTGCCCTTGGATGTGGTGGCTTTGAATGCCACACTCCTCTTCTTCTCATCATCCTTCTTCTCATTTTCCTTCTTCTTCTTGACCAACTCATCCTTCTCATCATCTTCTCTATATGAATCATCGGTCATTACTTCTTGAAATATTTGTTGAGGAGTTGAATCCTTCAATGTAGTCCTCACTAGCACGGTGATCAATGTATCAAACCTCTTGGGCAAGCTTCTTAAGAACTTCATAGAGAATTGGTTGTCCTTGACCTCCTCACCAAGTGCCTTGAGCTCATTGACAATGACTTGCAATCGATGAAACATTTCCGGTACACTTTCATCATCTTGCATCTTGAAGCTTGAAAATTTTTCTTGCAAGATATATGCTTTAGCGGTCTTTGTGCCTTCGGTGCCCTCAAATGTTTCTTCAAGCTTGGCCCAAGCATCATGTGCAACTTCTATGTTCTTCACTTGCTCAAATGTCTTATCATCTAATGCCTCATGAAGAGCACTAATTGCAATGTCATTGTATTGGAGCTTCTTCTCTTCCACCGGTGTAGGTGCTTCCGGATTAGCAACCTCAAATTTTGTTTCGGTGACCTTCCACACTTCTCTATTGATTGACTTGAGGTGTGCAGTCATCTTAACCTTCCAATATGCATAATTTGTGCCATCAAAGTGAGGTGCCTTCTTGGTGTTGTTGATGTGCAAGCTTAATTGAGCCATTTCTTTTTCACCGTAGGTTGTTAAGCCTCAAATAAACGGTGCCTCGGCTCCGATACCACTTGTAAGGTCCAAATAGGCTAGAGGGGGGGTGAATAGCCTAATTAAAACTTCTACAAGAATTACTTAACCACAAGTTAGTTCAAAAGGTGGCAGAGCAAAATGCACTAGCTCTAACTAATTAAGCAAGCCACCTACACAAGTCTAGTACAAGGCTATCCACTAAACACAACAACAACAACAAGCTAGATACAAGATGTAATACGAGAGGAGAGCTTCGAGTGATTATACCACCGTGTAGAGATGAGAAGTACCAATAAATCAATCACACAAGAGAAATCCTCGGGAAGAGAATGACACAAGAATTTATCCCGAGGTTCACTTGCTTCCCGGCAAGCTACTCCCCGTTGTGGCGATACACCCACTTGTCGGTTCGCGAGCTAATCGACTATCAAGAGTCGAGCCCTCGGCGGGCACCGCACAACCGCACACAAGATGGGGATCCTCCAAGCCACGAGCTCCACTAGAGTATCCAATTCGCGAACTCCGGCGGGGAAGGATCAAGAACCCCTTACAACACTTGGTGAGGGCTCCAACAATCTCCAATTGCGAGCTCAGTCACCTCCGCTGCTCCAAGCCGTCTACCGTGTCGGGAAACACGGAAGAGTAACAAGAAATCCGCAGCAACTCGAAGATCAAGTGCCTCTAGAATGCAACTCTCAAGCAATGCACTTGAATCTCACTCAATCTCACTCAAGATGTGCAACCATGCAAAGAGATGAGTGGAGGGGTTGTTCTCTAGCTCAAAGGATGTCTCTAGGTCTCAAAATGTGCAAGAGATGCCCTCAAACCCCGGCCAATGTCTATTTATAACGAAGGGGTACGCAGCTAGCCGTTACCGGACGATGCAGTTCAAATCGCGCTGACCGGACGCTCCGGTCAGGGTGACCGGACGCGTCCGGTCACTACGCGACAAACGGAAACAGTGCGCGTCAGAACTAGCCGTTGCCCTGACCGGACGCGCTCAACTGAGTGACCGGACGCTACAGTGCCAGCGTCCGGTCGCGTTCCAGTAAGCTCCAGCTGCGACCGGACGCGTCCGATCACACGTGACCGGACGCGCCCCGCGTCCGATCGGCACTATGCTGCGCTCGGCCTCTCTGGACGCTTGACCGGACGCTCCGATTCCGTGAGGGACCGGACGCGCCGGTCGCGCGCTTTTCTTTTATGCCCAGTTGAACTGACCGGACGCGCCGGTCAGGCTAGACCAGCGTCCGGTCACAAACCCTAGCGCTCGCGCCGCGTTGAACTGACCGGACGCGTCCGGTCAAACCGTGACCGCGTCCGGTGCAGCGTCCGGTCAACGCAGTGACCTTCGTTCGCCTCCGTTTCTTTTCTGACTTTCGGCGTAGTAGAAAATAGGCGTTTCACTTCTCCAAAAAGCGCCGAATCCCACCTCGCAAGCTCGGCGGGAGGGAGAGAGGAACCCAAACCTCCTCTCTACCGCTTAAACTCCACCGCCTTCGCAAATGTGCTAACACCACCAAGTGTACATCACCATGTGCATGTGTGTTAGCATTTCACAAACATTTTCCAAGGCGTTATGTTAGCTCTTTACTAGATCCTAAATGCATATGCTCAAGACATTGATCTAGTGGCACTTGATTCCCGAGCTAACCGTGATTTCCCCTCTTGATAGTCGGCTATGTATCCTAAACCCGGTCAATCACTTCTCTACTCAACTTAGACCGGCAAAAGGAAAACCCTATAGTTATACCTTTGCCTTGTGCTCTTAGATCATTCTCTTCCACTTGATCATCATGTCCATCATATTATGTGCATCTTCACCATGATCGTCATTTCATGTCCATGCACCATTTCTTTGTGATTTTGTGGCCACCACTCCTTGCCATGTACACCTTCATCACATGTGTTGCTTATGCCTAACTCAAAACACTTAACACATGGCATTAGCAACTTGGTGTCATTAATTACCAAAACCAAACTTGGGCTTTCAGTGCCACCCTGGCCGAGCCCCGAAAACACCCCTCTCTAGAAAATTAGGGTGGTGCACCGCCACCCCACGGCCCAACTTCCAGCAACCCCAGCCTCGGGTGAAAAATGGCGGCGGCACTATACACCTAGTGGCGGTGACCGAGCGGTGCACCGCCGCGCCCAGGGCGGTGTACACCGGCATGTCCGGTGACCACCCCAAACCAGCCGCCTCGGCCCTTCTCTGTCAGGTCCAGGTGGGCACTGCCACAGGGGTGATGGTGCACCGGATAGGAGGTGGTGGTGCCACCGAGGCACCTCCACTAGCTCTCCGAGTTGCATGAAGTCCAACACCTAGTGGCACTAGATGACCGAATTGTCTAGTTAAGAAACCCTCTTAATAGTACAACCATCTACCCTAAACGTGATCATACTCTCTATATTGTCTTAATCACTGAAACAAAACCCCTATTTATACCTTTACCTTGAGCTCCATAGGGTTTTGTTTTTCTCTTTCTTCTTTTCCAAGTTGAGCACTTGATCATCAACACATGTGGCCATCTTCATCATTTCATGTGATCAACATCACCATTTGAGTGCCACAATGCTCCTCACTTGGATTGCACCAATCTAGCTCATATCATATCTCATGACAAAGATTAGTGCATAGGTTTCATCAATTATCCAAAACCAAACTAGGACTTTCAGACGGGCCACCATCACTATTGATTAGTATTTTTGGGGACGGTTAGTTGCCCGCCTACCAAAATAGATTAAAAAACAAAAAAAGCAAAAGCTCGTCACCGAGCCTGCTACCAGGTCCACCGACCACTAGGCCTCAATTTGGGCTGTGCGAAATCGATCCGTCCACCACTAATGTCGATCTGCAAGCTGATGTCATGGATCCGCACATCGTCACAAGATTTGCGAGAGTGAGAGAGGTTGAGAGAGCGTGCGAGTAGAGGTGCAAAAAAGAGGGAGAAGGAACGGTCATCGTTGATCTATCGCGGCGCTGCTGCTCTTGTGTGGGCCCCGGGAGAGGCCACCGTGCCACTACACCTACGCTGCACCGCCACCACAGCCGCCCCTAGGAAGCGTCTCCGTGACCCCATGATGGATCACCGCCGCCGTGCCTCGCTTCTTGGCGCGTTCGCCCTCTATACACTAGTGAAATGTAGAGAAAGAGAGGGAACCCTAAGTGCTGCTTTTATATGCGAGAGCAGCAATTGGCCCTCTTGGGCCTTGGGCTTGTTTAGTGAGGCGGGCCTCCTGTCGGTGTCTAGAGAACTGAGGGGTCTAAACAGAGCGACGGGTGAATTTGTATCTGCGCGTCTAGGCCCAGATGGTGTGCAAAGTAGACACAAGGATGTATACTAGTTCGAGCATGAATGGCCCTACGTCCAGTGATTTTTGCGGCTGCTCGTGTTGCCTTGCACCGGAGTGCTCGTAGTAGGGGGTTACAAGCTTTCGAGAGAGTGAGTGGATCCCAAATCTCTTTTGAGGGGTGGTGTGTGTGTTGTTGTCATAGCGAGATGAACTCTATTCAATCCGATTCAATGCCTCTAGATGTGTGACCCCTGCCTCCCCTTTTATAGTTTCTAAGGAGAGGGCTCGGGTTACATTTATGGTAAAGAGATGAAAATGGGAAAGAATGAAAGAGAAAAACAAAAAAGGTGGTCTCGGGCGTGGCCGTCTTCCTCCTTATCTGGTGGGAACAGTTTCCCCTATAGCGCAGAGATGCATCAGGCGTTGATCTTTTGGCCTCTCCATCCGCTGGTGCTACACGCTGTGGCCATGCTTCGCCCTATGCGCCTCTGTGCCATCGAGGACAGGCGGTGTGGGCGCCCAGATTTGCGCAGAGAAGGGGTTAGGTGGTATAGTGGTCGTTACCCCTGTTGTTTTAGAGGTATGGATGTCGTTGTGGTGAAATGACCGGGGTCATATTGGGTTAGGGCGTGGTTCTCGTGCTCCTGTTGATTTTGCACAGTCACGTCCGTCCCATTGGCAGGAGCGGATGCCGCAGTTGGGGGGCCCATGGCTCTTCGTCTTGCCAGAGGGTTTCGCATGTCCCTTGGGCGAGGTGGGAGTGAGCTGAGGGGGTCGGGCGCTTTGATGATGTCACGAGGGTTTGGGCGAGGTGGAAAAATGCCGCCTGAGGTGCCTATCTCGCCCGAGACCTTTCCGCAAGGCTCGGGTGGGATGGAGTTTGTCATTCGTGCCTCGAGCGACTGACACGGTGTTAGTGCCTTTGGCGAGTCGGTTTTGCTGGAGCCCCTACGATGGGGCTTTAGCGATCGTGCAGGGTGCCGTATTTTGCCGTCTGTTGGGTACCCTGGTATTTTGATATAGCGATCGTGCAGGGTGCCGTATTTTGCCGTCTGTTGAGTACTCTGGTATTTTGATACTCGACAGTTAATGGATTTTTTTGAGGTGGTCTTTTATTTGGTGCCTCCTAAAATGATTTGCCTGCCTCTGAAATCGCTGCATATTTTAGGAGACATGTAGACTTTGTGTGCGCCTCTATTAATCCAGAGGGTTTATTCCCAAAATGTTTTTAGTAGTAGTGCCAACGGCCCAAAAAATAATGACACAACATTTTAGTTTTGGTACACTCGCTCACTTATTTTAACAATTCCCATTGACGGTAGGGAATTAGGACGTGGAACCGTTGCCATGTCGAAAATGGAGTCAATATGCGACATGAGTGATGATTTTAGTGTGGGCTACTCTTGGAGTCAGAGGTAGACTTAAAGTTGATATGGATTGGGTCTTCAACTTGGCTTGAGCGTCTACAGTGGCTATCTAAAGATGTAGCCATGGGGAGGGCTTCCTTGGAGCATTCTCCACCTTGCTAAGGGCGTCATCCAACTTAGGCTAGGGTCCAAGGGTGATTAAAAGGTCCAAAAGCCGGTAAAACCATAAGAGTTGACGTAATACTTGGCAGAAACAATAACAATATGTCGTGATGATTTTGTGTCCTTGCCGATGAGATATTGAGGGGACACTAGATCTATTTGAAAGCATATCCGAATAACCTTTTTCCTTAAGTGTACTTATGAACCTCAATCGCACTCCAGGTGAAAAAGTTATGATCTTCCCATTGTAATACTGTCAAATTGCCGGCGAAGTGAATGTTGGGCTTCATCATTCCATGATCGGTCTTGCACATGGTGTATCCATGTCCTATATAAGTTGTAGGGGCTATAAAAAACATATTTCTAATGTGCACATCACCACCTTTATTCTTATAAGCACACTAAAAGGTACTGATATTAGGTGATTCTTACTAATATCGTTATGCAAACATATCAACAAACTCAGGTTGTACTTTATGGTTGTATCTGTATGTGTCATGTCCTTCTCACTGTGGACGTGCACCCCTGAAGGCCACAGAATAATTTTTTTGGCTTCATCACTAGCCTGGTTGTGATTGTTTATTTACGAGAGGTCATATTGCTATCTGGTCGTGACCTACTTTTGCCGCTGTAATCACTGCTGTGAGATGTACACCTATCTGTTGCTAAGTAGCTGCGCTTCCTGTCGTATCCTTATTGGGAGTCTTGGTAATAGGATATCAATTATTCCATGTACTGATTACTGCCGTACTGTATTGGGATTCTAGTTTTGCAGTTTCTGTTGCTACTGTGCGTTTCCGGGGGAGGGGGGGGGGGGGGGGGGGGGGGGGGGTTAAGATCTGCTACTGAATTCCAAGTGCTGATTATTTTCTAGCTGGCAAAAAAATAAATTCAGATTATATTGTCTTGAGATTTATACTGTGAAGATTTTGGGACAAAATATTTGGACATTCGCACTAAGGGGCCGTTTGGTTGGTCGAATCTGTTCTAATTCTTCTGAGAATCGCTTGGAACGGTGGCAAATGAATGAAGAACGACGTTTCACCTACTATGTCTGAGTTCCTGAATTGGCCGGAGAGTGGTTTCGCATCGATTCTCTTATGTTTCTCTTACCTCTCATATGTGTTATCAGAATATAGCCTACCAGCCAAACGATTTTACAAAGTGATTCTGATTTGTCTCCTATAATATTTATTGAGAGAATTTGAATCTAAAATATGTCCACAGGAATCTAGATCTCTACCAAACGCACCCTAAATCTGACTCCATGTGCACCATAGCAAGGGGACAGACATTGACGACCAAAAGCGGTCGAAGCATAAAAAGGACTTTGTGATAATGTTTCTCGTAATAAAACAATCACTGAAAATATATTGGATCATTGCATGTGAAGTCTAAAAGACGAAGAAAAAAAGACTGGCGTCCGGTCTACGGAACCGTAAACCGGACATGCCGGTTTCCTTGCGCCGCACTATGGCTGGCCACCCTCGGCCCAACAGAACCTGGGCTGGCCGATTTGGGACCCATCCAAGCCGGTCCCTGTAAGCCACAGCTCGGCTGCCTGTGCCGAGCCTGCGAAAACTACCCTAGTCTTAACTGATTTGTTTCAAAATTGGTTTTAGATCTATCTTGGCGTAGAAAATGTGGAGATTACGATTTGGACTTGTTTCACGGGGATAAGACTACCCCCTCTATATATCAGAGGATCACGGCCGATTGAGGGATCTAACATCCAATCGACTTTTTATGTCTATTACGCCTTTTTTCGATCTCTTGCTGATCGTTGCATCTCTCCACGAGATCTAGCGGCAAAAGACAACCTTTGCCGAACCTAGGACAACCTTTGCCGTGCTTCTCCCGGACGGGTCCTCTCGGAGGTGTTCTCGAGTTCTTGCAGCAAAAGACAAGCTTCAAATTGGCCTAACCAATCCTTTGACTGGTCTTGCTGGTTTTAGAGTCACTTGCTGCGTGTGATAGGCCGTGGGCGACCTCGGGGCGTGCTAGACTTTGCTGGTGTCTGATCCTAATTGACATCAACACCAGACAAAGTTGTGACAAATATAATATTATAGAACCCATAGACATACTCCCTCCGCCCATTATTAACTGCCGCTACGAGAAGCGTGTTGGTCAAACTTTCTTAAATCTAACTAGGTTTATAGAAATATTAGCAACATCTGTATCTCCATATAAAATTGTTATAAAAATAGATTCAATGATCTATCTAATGATAGTAATTATGTATTATAAATAATACTATTCTTGTATATATTTGATCAAAGTTAAATATGCTTTACTTTTTGAGAAGTGAGAATGATAGTAATTTAGGGACAGAGGGAGTATAAAACCATGCTTTAGAATGGAGTTTTTAATAAAACTTCAAAAAAAATATGGTTTCATTAATTCAAAACTATAAATTTGTTACATCCAAATACTTTATATATAGCGCTTAAAACTAAAGATTTTACAATCCATGGTGCTTCTTTAATAGAAGTCCAAACATTTTTGTATGACTAACCGGTTGGCCAATCACGTCACGGAGACCGCAAGCGAGCATTCCTGGTGAGTTGTGGTGGCCTGGTGGCGCCCAACCGAGCCAGAACCCAGAAGACCACGACGTGTCGCAACTGACCGGCCCGTCGACGTTAGCCCGTGAAGGCCACGAACGCGGCCCGTCGGTGACGCACGGCACGCAGCCACGCACCACTTCCTGGAAATCTCCGTGATGCCACCCGACAGCAGAAAGGAAAAAGTAACAGGGAGGCCGGAATCTTTCGATCGAGGGCACCACCGGCGGCGGGGGTAGTAGCACAGGGGGGAGCCGTGGAGCGATCCGGCGGGCATCTGCGCCCGATGTGGGCGTGGGGCTGCGTCGAGCGCGTGGCCGCGGGCCTCCTCGGCGGCCCCCTCGCCGGCGGCGGCCGCTGGAACACCGCCGTCGCCGTCGGGGTCACGGCCGCCGCGGGCCTCGCGCTCGTCGCCATAGTTGTCTCTTCCCGCAGGTCGGTCGGTCCCCGCGCCCCCACACCTTTTGGAATCGCTTATGCTTCTACTTACGCCTGCCTCAACGCGTGCTTCGATGCAGAGGCGGGCTCAAGTCTCCGTGGTGGCGGCGGCGGAAGAAGGCCCCGCTTACGGCCCAGGAGTGGCGCGACCTGTTCACGCCGGAGGGGAAGCTTCAGGACGGCGGAGTGAAGCTTCTGAAGCAAGTTCGGAGCGGAGTAAGTTGCGTAACTCATGAATGATGCTGTTATCCAGCCTTTGAAGCTGTGATGCTGATTCATGTGCTTCTCTGACAGGGGATTGAACCGAGTATCAGAGCGCAAGTCTGGCCGTTCCTTCTTGGAGTGTAAGTAATCTGGAGTGTTGATCACAGAACTGTTGTTGTCATGCTTGGAGATGTACATTTAGATCCACAAGATACTTTGGAACAAGATATGTGCATGCTAATATCCTTTACTTATAGGAAGAGATATTCTATTGTAATTGTAATAACATTGACCATGGTCCATGGAGATGGATGAGCCTGCATTTTAGGAAGACCTGTAGTCTATATCATCAAACTGAACTTAAGCAGTTATGGAATGTTCAATGGGCTAAATGGGCATGACAAAATTCGTGAATTTGCTTGCTAGCTGTACAAACGAACAAGTAATATTAGTTCTTTTTCTTTATTTTGCCACATCTCAACCAGATTTACAGTTATAGTAGGAAATAACGTGCGGTCAGATTTCATAAGCACTGTAGAATGCATATGTGTGTATTCAGTATGATAGACTTAACTAATCTGGATTTGAACTCTCATACAGTTATAGCCTTGACAGTTCTGAAGCACAAAGAGATGTGGTTAAGGCCCAGAACAGGTACAATCTTCAGCATGTATATTTTATCTCTTTATCGTACATCTGTTCTTCCTGTCTGAAAATGACTGATTGAAGTTGATCAAAACATGTTTCCCATGGTCTTTACACCGATTATATACGGCGGTGTATGTTTTTCTTATTTAGTGCAGGAATGTTGCCTGTTAAAGGACACTGAATTTTAGATGTTGTTTGTCCTGATTGGCTTAAGATTATGACACTCAGTGGCATATTTTCTGTAGGAAGGGATATCTGTTATTGAGGAAGCATTGCCTGCGTAAATCAGCATACAGCATGGAAGAGAGCAAGCAGTCAACTAAAACAGCTGAAGTCAACCATGAAGGGAGCAATAGTTCTGAAAAAAGGTGATGAATCTGGTTGTGTTAGTCCTGTTAAATCTGAAGAGGTTCCTGAAAGTCCTAGCATGGAAGAGGCTATAACTGAGGATGAGGAAGGAAACCCAAGTCTCAGTGCAGAACAAGAAGTGCAGGATGACACTTCTGAAACAAAGCCAGAGCAGATGAAAGAAAATCAGTCTTCATCTAGTTCCTCCGATGAGGAAGGGAGTGAAAAAAGTGCTGTGACTCATGTAGAAGCATCTCATAAGAACTTGGCCTCAGTTTGTGAGTCCTCATTTGAGGATGAACAAGAAAGTATCCCGAGATATTCGAACACAGGAGGAGATATGGATGATGTTGTGTTATCTAAGGCTGCCCGCCCTGTGAAGTCTGCACGGGCAATCGAGGATTTTGAGACCTGGCAACGGATTATTCGTTTGGATGCAGTCCGTGCTAACGATGAATGGGTTTCCTACTCTCCATCCCAAGCTTCAGTTTCCAAGGAGAGGGCAATTGAATCTGCTAAAGCTGTTTTTCTCAAAGATTATGACCACTTAGAACCATATCGGATCCACCATGCGTCACGCCTTGTTGCTGTTCTTGAGGCATATGCAATCTATGACCAAGAAATTGGATATTGCCAGGGAATGAGTGACCTGCTTGCACCTCTCCTTGCTGTTCTAGAGGAAGATGACGAAGCCTTCTGGTGCTTTGCTGGTTTTATGAGGAAAGCCCGCCACAATTTTAGACTTGATGAAGTGGGTATACGCCGGCAACTCAATATGGTGGCTAGGATAATCAAATACAAGGACTTCCATCTCTACAGACATTTGGAGATGCTCCAAGCCGAAGACTGCTTTTTTGTTTACAGAATGGTAGTTGTGATGTTCCGGAGGGAGCTCACCTTCGAGCAGACCCTATGTCTCTGGGAGGTGATGTGGGCTGATCAGGCAGCAAACCGCGCTGAGATTGCAAAATCATCCTGGCGAAAATTGCAGTTGGGAGCACCTCCAACAGATGACCTGTTACTGTATGCAATTGCTGCTAGTGTGTTGCAGAAGCGGAAACTGATAATAGAAAGCTACAGCAGCATGGATGAGATCATAAGGGAGTGTAACAGCATGGCTGGGCAGCTGGACATTTGGAAGCTCCTGGACGACGCGCACGATCTAGTGGTGACCCTTCACAATAGGATTGAGTAGCTGTGGTCTTTGTTGCTTGCGCTATTTGTCACATTACCATACTTTCATTATACCCAATCTCTTTGTATGTTAAGTACGTACCGACAGTGAATAGAAGCGCGTTGATGGAGTTAGCTAGGTAGCAATGCTAGCAATTTTTTTGAACTGAGCATGCATACTGGACGTGGGCAAAGAGCCCCTTGAATCATATCGTTGTCTACCATTCTGATGTATTGCAACCTGTTTTGTTTCTGTTGTACCATCATTACATACTGCACTTTTATGTGGATGTTATGTGACGGGGGTTCGGTGCAAATTGGTGGACTGGTCTTCTTGGCTGTGTATTCTCCAGAGCCTTTCGGCTATCGCTATCTGTATCTGGACTACGTACACGCAAAAAATCAATACTTATCTGCTTTTGATCCCAGGTCCAAAACCAGAGTCCACAGCAATGATACCTATCGCTATCTGTATCTGGACTACGTACACGCAAAAAATCATACTTATCTGCTTTTGATCCCAGGTCCAAAACCAGAGTCCACAGCAATGATACCATCCATGGCTGTATTGATCATCGAAGTTTGTTTTGTTATATGGGGTGAAAACAGAATTATTTGCCAATTTTTTGGTAAAAAAGTACACCGTACGATAGAAGAAGGTTTATGATCTGGTTCTGCTTATTGCACCGTCCAAGCACGCGCACACAAAACAAACACAACTGCAATAATCTGATATCAACTATCATGACGAGTTAGAATCCATCTTATATGCCTCAGTTCATGGTGTCATGGGGAAAAGAGCACATTTCGGCAACACATGGATGCCCATAATACAGAGTAGCATATGACCAATGAGATAACATCCACCTGACAAATACACTATAAGCAATTATTTAACTGTTTTCATCCCAACCATGACCATAAAACACACTCCAAAGGCAAGTATCTAAGAATAGTATATACTACTCTGATTTGGTGTACTGCCGTATACCAAATGCAAGGCCCAGGATCATAATGGGCACAAGGAACTGCAGGATCTTGATGAGGAGGTCATTATCCTTGTCTGCGTGGCTGGGCGCTTGCTGGGGATGCACATAAGTACGCTTTGCTGGGATTGTTGAAGCATCTATCTGCCCGATGTGGTACTTCTCCATCATGTCCCTTGCGGAATCACTGTGGCCAATATCTTCAAAATCAGCAGTAGCATCTTTCCCTGGTTACATTCAAGAGTAGAGATCAGCTCAATATTTAAACGTCATGGTTCAAGGCCGCAATTATGAAGTACACTTGATGTATGGCTTACCAGTTACAGCTAGCAAAACCTCATCTCCACCAGGATGCTCGTCCATAAACGGAGTGACGTCATACACCTGAAATGTTAATAGAAAGAGATGAGCTGTTCCAGTCAAACACATATTGGGAAATAGATGACAGAAAATTTCAATGATTTATTCCATTATTATGAGATTAATAAAAGAAACAAGGAACATTACAGACAGCAGAAGCATAGGTTTCGATGTTTCAACATCTTAGACCACCACATCTACTTATAGTTTACCAATCTTAATTTATGGAAAAGTTGAAGAAATAAGCCAGCACAGTTCGTTAACTTATGTCAGGAAGCTCTGTGATAACACTACGAGGGCGAGAATAGTGGTTGACTTCAAAGTAAACTTAGGGACAAAAATCCTACTTCCAAAAATAGCATGGCCATTAAGCATTAGCTACACCGAGAACAACAAAACATTTGTCACAAACAAATGAAAGGCAAGCTACTATTTTCTTTTTTTTAATAAAAATAATCATCTTCAGTGGAATTAGCACATGGTACGCATTTTTCCAGCAGAATGTTTGATGATGATAATAATAGCTTAAAGGATTTGTATATAGAAGAAAATAGGAAAAATGTTAGAAAATTTCTGAATGGAAAACATAGGATCTAAGAAAATATACTAATTCTAGATGAACAACTTCTTATTTTTGAGGTGCAGTGGAAACCTATATAATATATAATATATGGGCATACTAGTACATCCAAGGGCATATAATAGAAAACAAAAAAAAAATAATGACCACATGTCGTAAGCACGCCATATATTTGACTGGATATGAAAGTATCAACCATGAATCACCATTTATGTAATTTATGTTTCAGTCTTTTTTGAGGAATTATATATTTACCGAATCATTTTATTCTGTCATGGACCAAAAAAAAGCAGGATAAAAACAAACCATATTTTTGTCTGTTTTGTCATACATACATTGTCATTTCAAGATACAGAAAGGTGCTCAGTTTAGAACACTATCCTTGTGGTAAATTCTGAACATGCGATGCGAGTGGACTGTAATAAGCTTTTGTCCTATAATCATCCAAGCATACAGAGCAACATGAAGTTGATCTAAAGGCAGTTGCTGGTCCTCGATCGGATCAACCCAAATGATCATTGAACATGGAGTAGATCTAAAAGGTGGTTTCGGGACCTGGATTGAATCACCCACTGATGAATAACTACAACTGCTATTTGACAATCAAAAACATCTTTAGTAGTATGCCAGTTTAGTTTCAGCAAATGAGCAAAATCTGATTCGAGATCAATCCCAGCACAACTGATTCAATTCTGCTGCTGCAAGACACCGAGCCTACCATCAATTATTGTCCATAAAACCTTATCATCGAACAGATAGCGTCGTGAGCTCCTTTGCAATCGAAGAGGCAACGAAAGGAATTACCATTCCATCAACAAGAACACCAAACAATTTCACAAAACCATATCCTACGAAACCACCAGAGGCATGTTCCACCAACAAGAACACCAAACAATGTCACAAAACCATATCCTATGAAACCACCAGAGGCATGCCACCAGCCATCCAAAATCCTATGCCACCACAAAGGGGAGCCGAGGATGGGAGGGGAGCAGAAAAACCGCACCTTGCCGGCGATGATGATCCAGCAGTCCTTGGTGACGTTATGCTTAGCGACTTCCTCGAACCCAAAGACCTTATTCTCGCCGGCCATGGCAGACTCCTACGCACCTGAGACAAAATTCCCCTCCGAAAGAGTAAGCCCTTCGCAGCAAAAATTCCGAAACCGCACTGAATCGAGCCATGGAGCGTTGAAGCGAAAGCAGTTGGATTACTAGTGGTTGGCCGATGGGCTTTTACCTCACCTGCGCTTCGCCTCAAGACGGAGGTGGAGGCCGTGGGGTAGGTCAGCGTGTGTCGCGCTCGCGAACGGGGCGCGAAATCACGCGATCTGGACAGCTTCCGCCCTCGGTGGCGCCGGCATGGCGGCATTTGAGCCCGGTGCACCCCATCCCATTCCCCTAGACCCCACCACACGCCGCAGCCGGTGGCGTTCCCAAAATGCCCCTCGAGAGCCAGCTGTTTTTTTTTGAGCAATCGGCTGTCTTCATAGAGTTTACTATTCATTTGGCCGATCTGGGTTGCCAATATAGTTTGTTATAATGCTTGAAGCTCTTGCAGCACCAAGGCTTGGTGATTATGCATTACTGGACTTTTTTTTTCTATAAAATTTCTGCCAAGTGAGATCCTGATTTGGTCAAAATTCTGTGCTTATTGCTCTAGGCCGAATCTTTTTTTTTTGAAACTATTGTGGCCGAATCTGGTATATCATAGTTGATACTTCATTTTTTTGAGCAGATCATTGTTGATACTCCCTCTGTCCCGGATTATGTGTCGTTTTGGGTTTCCGTGCCACAAGTTTAACTCGATTCGTAGAAAATACGTACAATATTTGCATCTCCAAATAAATTTATTAAAAAACTAGATTCAAAGATCTTTCCGATGATACTAGTTTTATACCATAAATATTAATATTTTTTAATATATATTTTATCTAAGTTATTTCTCAGAAGTGAAAACAACTTATATTTTGAGACGGAGGGAGTACTTCAGAGGGGGTCGGCTGTAGGATCCATACATTCTATGACTTAGCCAGCTGTTTTTTTTTTTTTTGAGGAACGCTTAGCCAGCTGCTGGACAGGGCCTTTTTTTTCCATCCCGTGTTGGACCTCTAGGCCCAGCTCGGCCCATAGTACCATGAAAGGCTGTTACTGCGCTGACACGTAAGCTTTCCCCCTTCCCTCCGCTGACGCGACGCCCACCTCGGCCCCCGCTGGTTTCCGTTCGCGCAGTGACTGACCACGCGGCCGTGCGGGCGCGAGACGGGACCAGTGACCACCACGCGCTCGCGGCTCCCGGCTCCGCTCCCAGATCCCGCCGCGCGCGCGAGCGAGCCCCGAGGAGTGACCATGGAGGAGCCCACGGAGACCAGGCCAGCCGGTGCGGAGGATCTCGCGAATGGCGCGCGAGAGCCGGAGGTTGAGGAGGAGGAAGTGGAGGAGGAGCCGCCGCGATCGGCGACGGCGAAGCAGGAGGAGGCGAAGGCGGCGCTGGGGTCGGAGGGGTCCCGCCCGTTCACCATGCGGGAGCTCCTCGGCGAGCTCAAGGAGGACGGCGAGACGGCGGCCGGCGGCAGCAGCGCGAGATCTGCGTTCGGCGATGCGAACGGGGTCGGATCCGCTGATGCCGAGGGTTCATCCTACAGGTTTGTGCTTATTCGCGTCATTTAGATCTCACTGCATGTACTGGATCACTGTGGCTTGGTTAGGTTTGTGGCATTGCGTTTTTTAGCCGTGCACTTTGGACTTCGCGTCGGATCTGCGTTGGCTACGTGAATTTTGCGTTGGCTACGTGAATTAAGCAGCTGCTGCTTACTTTTGGTGGTTTAGCTGCTGCCATAGTGGAGTTGTATTGTCATATTTGAGCTGCGAATGCTGGTTGCATTAGAGTGCTTATGTGCAAGCACAATTGTTACCATGGATTGTGGTATTTTGGTTCTTCAACAAAGCAAAATTGGTGTTAATGCGAACCTACTACCGCTCATCTTCTGGTAGGGTAGGATTGTTATATTATTAGGTATATGGATATGGAAGCACCTTTCTTATGAAAAGCTGTGAACAATTTCTCCTTTCGTTATAACGAATAATGGGTATCAGATGGTTGTTACCTTTTAGTAAATGCATTAATCATTATATCTGCTTAAATTCTGTAATTTTGTATACGATTAGTTCACAGCTGCTGCAACGATACTAGTCCACATTTGTTTGTATTGGCTTATGCACAAATTCCTAATGAAATGGTTCAAACAGTAAGTTTTATTGATTTCTTCAATTTATTTCAGCCAAGATAGCACACAACAGTTTTCATCCCACCATGATGTAGCGATGGACTTGATAAATAGTGTAACTGGAGTTGACGAGGAAGGACGTTCTCGCCAAAGGATTCTTTCTTTTGCTGCCAAAAGGTTTGCTTAGCTTGCCTGATTAAACTTTGTTTTTTATTGCTACAATTAGCTTGCATCTTTTGTAGTTCTCTCTGTAATTACTTGTTGCTGCCAAGTTTAAAGTTCTGTTATGCAGGTATGTAAATGCAATTGAAAGAAATCCTGATGACCCTGATGCATATTATAATTGGGCTCTTGTCCTTCAGGTACACATCTACATTCCTTTTATACCTCCCTTTTTTTTGTGATGGTCTTTTATACGTGTTAATATATAGTGAACGCATAGCTGTGATCAATGCATAATTGAATGCTGTTGTTTATAGCATGGATGTTACATATGCGCTGCAAAATTGTTATTTATATTTTAGGCAAGTTTGTATCTTACTCTTTTGAAATATTATTTCAGGAGAGTGCAGACAATGTGGATCCCAATTCTAGTTCCTCTAAAGATGCATTGCTTGAGGAGGCTTGCAAAAAGTATGCTGAAGCTACCCGACTTTGTCCAACTCTTTATGATGTAAGTTCCTCACTTCTTATGTTTGATCAGAATAGTTCAAATTTACAGAAGTTTTTTCAGTGTTTTTTGGCCTTTTCGGAAAAAAAAGAATAAAAAGCATCATAATCACACTTTTCAAGTAGTCTACGAAAAGCATCACATCTAAGAATGTGACTTCATGGTTCTTATGTATAGTGCTCAATGTTGATCATTCTAATTGTCTCAGATATCTTGATGCTCCTTTGCACATTCTCTTTTTTTAGGCATATTATAACTGGGCTATTGCTATTGCTGATCGGGCTAAAATGCGAGGTCGGACAAAAGAAGCCGAAGAACTCTGGAAGCAGGTTTAGTGAGATGTCTCACATACATCTATAAGCTTGTTTTTGTTGAACACCAAATTATTATTATGCGAGTAATGCAAGTAAATCAGGTTTAGTCAAATATTGAATCTTGTTTTGGTTTCCATGTGGTGCCTGTTCTCTGCAGGCCATCAATTATGTTATTTATATGATAAAAAACTGTGCCATTTTTCACCCAAATTGTGGGTTTGTGATTTTTTTTTGAATAAACATGAGCTGGCAATATATGTTGCACACATTAAGTTGTTCTTGTCCTATCTATTAAGATATATAATACTTCACTGTCTCTTTTGTGAATTTGGATGGATAAATAAGAGCTCACAAGTTATCCAATAGCAAATCAGGTAGCAAACAGCATGTTTCGTCACTGTTTTTTTTTTCTTCAAAAAATTCCCTGACAGCTGGTGAACTTTTTGTGCTATGTGATGACACTATTTCTTATCTTTTCTTGAAAACCTTGGTACATCCAACTCTGCTCAATGTTTGGTTTCATCAAGAATTTCAAATTTTAACCTTAGCATTTGGGGGAACAATAAATCCCAAGGGGTTTGAACAATCCACACATCTCCGTTCCTTGCCATTAAGCTGAAAAGTTACCATGTTTTCTTGCCAAACATACTGATATTGTTTTAAGTTTATGATTAGATTTGATTGCATCTGTTATTTACACTTTTCTTTCTTTGACAGGCAATACTGAATTATGAGAAGGCTGTCCAGCTTAATTGGAATAGCCCACAGGTTAGGTTAAATCCTTATATTTATCTCGAGTTCTTGAGTGCAGATTATATGATAAAATAAAAAAGATAAAAGGCTCCAATTTGAGTTAAGTGGACGATTGATGTGTGCATATAACTGATATGAAGACCATCATGGTTCAGTAGAGTTTCGTTTAGTAATGTTGCACACATGATTAAACAATAAGAATGCCATCCTTATGTAGTGATAGCTGTTTTTTTTTGTTCTAATTTATCAATTAAAGAAAGGAAAAAATTGTTGCTGGTCAAGAAACCAGAGCTTGCCATGGCTTATCCTTATTGTTTAAATTCCTGTGATCTTTTGTTACCGAAATCCTTTATAAACTAATCTAAAGAAATATTTTTTATGGAAGGATCTTGTTTTTTTGGGTCCATTTCTCTCCACCAGCATTTGACCAAATCCATGAAATGAGATGTTCTTTTTTTTGCGAGGATGAAATGAGATGTTCTGATATCATTTCAACTTGAAACTTCTAATCTTGAATTTTTAATAGCCAGTGTTGCTGCTTTCTTAATTGCCTTTCTTTTCGATTGCAGGCTCTCAATAACTGGGGTCTTGGGCTACAGGTACATCTCATCAATTTTATTTTCTTAGCCTTCTTCCCTGAAGTTTGGTTAACTATCTGCTCTTGAGTTGCACTGCCTATGTTAGTAGTTTATTGAGTATGAATTTGCAATGCAGGAGCTGAGTGCAATTGTACCTGCCAGGGATAAACAGACCATCATAAAAACAGCTATAAGCAAGGTAGATACACTAACCCATTACTGTGCCTAGGAATTATTTTTTATGGTATTGCTTATTAAAAATTATCTCTTTTATGAACTACTGACACCCGTTTCTACTGTATTCATAGTTCCGTGCTGCAATTCAGCTGCAATTTGATTTCCATCGGGCGATATACAACCTCGGAACTGTCTTGGTGTGCCTCCTGCCTCATAACTCACCTGTTGAATGATATATACTTTTCTTAGACTAAAATAATGAGTTTGTTTTAGTATATTATGTATAAAATTCTAATAGATTTTGTAACTTCCACAGTTTAAGTTTCATGACAATGACACACATTTTCTTTTATAATGCTGCAGTACGGTTTAGCTGAGGATACCATGAGATCTGGGCAGCCAGATGTCTCCCCTAATGAGCTTTACAGTCAGTCTGCTATCTATGTTGCAGCTGCTCATGCTCTGAAGCCAAATTACTCGGTAGCTATATATGCATCTGTTACTTTATCTACCATATGCCTTGGACCTTTCTCAATTTTTTTACTGCAAACTTCCTTGGCTGACAGTGTGATCTTTTGTCAAATGCAGGTCTATCGCAGTGCTTTGCGATTAGTCCGCTCAATGGTATCATTCGTTTTTTCTGTTTCTAATGAACTGTGTTAGTTTATTCTTTTTGATATTGTTACCTAATAGTATTGAACCTTATTGAGTTATTGTTGAAAGCTACCTAGTAATAATTAAAAGTTCATGTAGCTGGGATATGATAGCTGCTTTTCAGCTCAGTTATCCGTGTGTATGTTGAACTCTTTGCAACCCATATTCTAGAGGGAAAAGGACTGACAACCCTCAAGGTCTTCAAACCTTATTAATTTGGTTTCTCTGAATGATACTGTGTGCTGGTCTTCTTTTTAACACATTTTTCTGTTCTTTAGATGTTCTCTTGTCTAATTCTTCATTATGTCAGTGTTCTTCTGTTCTTATTGCATCTTATACCATGCAGTTACCTCTTCCATATCTCAAAGTGGGGTATTTGACTGCTCCTCCAGCTAACAATGCCATTGCACCACACAAAGACTGGGAGAGATCACAGTTCATTTTGAATCATGAGGGACTCCAGCAGGTATTTTGCCAATTACTCATTTTCATATTGCATACTTATCTCCATTGATACTCTGTTTAGATTGAAGTTACTGGTGTTTCCAATTTCTTTTGTCATGGCCTTATACAACTGACTAGTGTTGTGCTGTGAATTATAGGCTGATGCTTCTGACCAGCCTCCATCACAATCCCCTGGGCATTTGGACAGGGGCAGAAAGCCTGTCAGAATAAACGTTGCAGATATTGTTTCAGTGTCTGCATGTGCTGATTTAACTTTACCAAGTGGTGCTGGCCTCTGTATAGAAACTATTCATGGTCCTACATTCTTGGTATGTACCTGCCAGTTTATTGTTACAGCTCGTTTGTTCATCTTTTTGGATATTATTTTGTTCCATTGGAATGGATAACATTTGTTCTTCAGTATCTAGACATAGGTTACACTTTTAAATCTGCTTGTTCTTCAATAAATTGACTGAACAGTCAACCCTTTTGAAGTTAATGGGCAGCAAACGTGGTGCAATGCCCTATATAGCCAATTTGACTACTGCTAGCGAAAATAAATGGTGTGGAGTACATAATTCAACCCATTCCTTCTCTCTCCCCTGACAGGTTGCCGATAGTTGGGAGGCTCTTGACGGTTGGCTAGACGCCATACGCCTTGTCTACACTATTTTTGCAAGAGGAAAGAGCGATGTACTTGCCGGTATTATTACTGGTTAAACAGCTTGCTGCAAATGCAAAACTGTCACTGGAGAGGCGCAAAGTTTTGGAGATTCTGCAGCAACCCTATCAGTTAAATGCCCCCTTTGATTTATTACGTCTCCCATCTGTGATGTCAGTTTTCCTAGATGTAGGGTATATCATATATATTCATTTGTAACTCGTACTTTCCACTGATTGGTGATAGGTCCATTTTCCTTTGTAAAAGTGGCCGTGTTACTATATTGTGCATTCACAGCAGATGTATCGGACATTCTTAAGTTTGTGATTTTATATTCTCTGTAACAATGTATCAAGGCACGATGGTCTATGCTTAAATTTACTACTGGGAGGCTCTGGCCCTGCTGTGCAGGGCTGCAGGCCCTCCAATATGTATCAAGCCGACAGATCTGGAGATGCTATCGAATCGGGTGAAGCTACCGTCGGTGCATGGAGCTGGAGAATGTCGAGGTGAAGGAAGTCAGGAACAAAGAAATACTCCCACCAATTCAAATTATAAAGATGTTTTAGCTTTTCTAGGTATGTAGTTTTTGTTGTACACTAGATATACATCATGGCATTATGTCTAAAATATATAATAGAAGCAATGTATCTAGAAAAGCTAAAACCTCTTACAATTTAGAACGGAAGGAAAACTCAGCCATCACACAAAGCCTACCAACGAATCTAATGTGTGACGCTTAGATATACATCATGTCAGCTCATTTGGGGCATATTGAGAGACTTTGTGAAGGTACTGAGGACATTAAGTCAAGAGGAGGGCTTAAGAGTGATCTTTTTGTGCGTCCATTTGCTCTTGACTTGGATTTGATCAAGTGGCCGTTGAAGACTTACCACTTTTGCTAGCACGTAGACGACTTGGTGGAGGACTAGGTGACCTTTCCGGTGTAGTTGTTGGGAGGCTCCTAGAGAGTGGAGAATAGGTACTGCTAGTGGAACTTGAGCCCAACCGAAGCAAAAGAGCATAGCCATTAGTTGGTGCTCCAATGTGGATTAGGGCCAGTGGTGGTGGTTTAAGCGACAAGCAAGGAAGCGAGGAATATGTGATGGGCAAGGTCAGTGTCGTGGGGCAAAGGATCACCTCATTTTCCTTCTCCGATTCGGGTTAGGGAGAGTAAGGGGTGGAGTGGCAGGGGTGGGCGACGCGGCTGGCCAGCAGGCGCTGCTAGCCGAGGGCGGTGGGCAAGGCCAACTATTGCGGGATGGTGGGGACAAAGAGTCACCTCGGCCCTTCCCGAAAATTTTGCAAAATTTTTCAGGTTCTCCGTCACATCGAATCTTTGGACACATGCATGAAGCATTAAATATAGATAAAAAATAAAACTAATTACACAGTTTAGACGAAATGGACGAGACGAATCTTTTAAGCCTAATTAGACCATGATTGGACACTATTTGTCAAATAACAACGAAAAACGTTGGACACATGCATGAAGCATTAAATATAGATAAAAAATAAAACTAATTACACAGTTTAGACGAAATGGACGAGACGAATCTTTTAAGCCTAATTAGACCATGATTGGACAATATTTGTCAAATAACAACGAAAAACGCTACAGTGTCATTTTGCCAAATTTTTCGGAACTAAACCGGCCCCTAGCCTTTTCCCTCTAATTTGGATTAGTGGAGGACAAGAATAGAGCAACGGGACGCCACAGGCCGGTGGCGGTGGGCATGGTCAGTGGTGGCGGGGCAGCACAGTGAGAAGAAGGCACGAAGAAAAGGAGATATTCACACCACGCGAATTAATGAGCCCGTGCCTATATACGTCGAGCAAGCTGAATCAGAATCGGATAGCCCACTTTATGCCCTGTTCATTTGATCTTGAGATGTGAGGAATTGAAGGGGGGTAGAGGAGGATTTTGACTCGTAGGGGATTGAATCCCTCTCAATCCGTTCCAACCCCTGGGGTTTGGGATGGAATGAAAGAGTTGTACTCGGCTGACAACAAACCTTTGCAAATGTGCATGTGGTAGCCCATTAGCTTATCCTAGCTGCGAATGATTGTCCGGCCCATGTTGCCGTTCGCTCAGGATCTGTGGCCTTGTCGTCTGTACAAGGCAGCACGGAATTGCGATATACCGGTGTG
The DNA here is from genome assembly GCA_038087645.1 of Saccharum hybrid cultivar R570. Lineage (NCBI taxonomy): Eukaryota > Viridiplantae > Streptophyta > Magnoliopsida > Poales > Poaceae > Saccharum > Saccharum hybrid cultivar. The sequence goes on along the minus strand of JAQSUU010000015.1, from coordinate 27,133,042 downwards.
GATGCTAACGAACCATGAAAGCGGTCGATCCAATGACGGCACGGCATATTCAATGCATTCGTCATCATCGATTCAGTCATGCACATTATCCATACATATGGTAATCCTTATGCACCGTTACGAGGCCAGGTTAACAGTTTTACAGGTTCCACCGTTGCAATGTGGATATGGTTATTGTTGCCGAAGTCGTACGTTGATCGATGAGACCTAATCGGAGCTTCCCATCAATCGATGACAGTTTTATTATTTTAGAGCAAGCATAATAACAGGCTATAAGTTGACTAAATGCTGAGACGGAGGAAAGAGGGGAAAAGAGAAAGAAGAAGCGAGCCATAAGCTTACGGCCGGCTTGGGCACAAGAACCAAAAAAAACTCTGTGAGAAAGATAAATAAGCTATGTATTAATATTGAAGAGCTAATTACTATACAGATAGGCTAAGAGAAGGCTGCAAGAAACCTTATGGACAGCGAGCTGGCTATATATATTATTACCCTCGCTCTTATAAAGTACGTAAGAATGGAAGTCAGACTGACTATGGACGCTTGATAACGACGTAAAGCGAAGTCCGTATATATCCAGAGCAGTAGCTGTAGGATGGAGAGATATACTAGCATACAAAATTCAGAAGAATACTAGCTACTACTGGTAGCAGCTGCCTAGCGCGTTGTGTCATTGTGTGGAAGGACTAATAACAAGCTGGCTGACCGCGGTGTGGATTGATCGAGGAACCCTCTCTGTTGCAAGTAGTGCATGCAAAGACGAAGGAAGCTAGGCAGCCAACCAAAAGCTCTCGAGGGGTCTGCCTTTATTTTTCAACTAAAGACTAGACTAGTGCCAAATCTTCCAACAATTCATTTGCGTGTCAAAAATGCTCACCACCAGGTATGCGTGCATGAATATATGCTAGCAGTCGTAAGCAGCCACTTTCACTGTAGACGAGATGTTGATATTGCCCATCGATATTTAACTTTCTGTGCCTCTCTGATGATTATCATCGACGATGACACGATCACATAGACGCGTGGGAAGTCACGCAATGCATGCGAGGGCGTGACGCCGGGACGTCCATGTTCTCCATGTGACTTGTGAGACAGGACAGGGCACGAATGTCCATGCATATTCTCTTCCCGGTCATAAGAACCATGCTGAACAAACGAGCCGCAGCCGCTGCATGCTTCCAAATCTCAGCGATCTTTCACACACAAGCTCTCCTCCTGTTTGTCCAGCTTGCATTGGTCACCCATTTTTTTTCCCCAACTGTTATCGCGACGACAGTGATGTAATGCGTGTTAATGCACGCTATCATCGTCATTATCATCAACATCGTCACGAAAGTGATAACGCGAGACGTCAGTTCATGCGTCTGCAATGTAATGTCACATAGTGGCGGCGCGCGCGAAAGCATCGATGTGACCCGAACAAGGCAGTTTTCATGCATTTTGGTTCGTTCGGAGACAAAAAAACACACACTTTGTTTTACACTCCGCTGGATCCCGCGCTGAACGTACTTGTTTGGTGCGCCTATTTTTAGCTATATCTTTGAGATCGAAGGATAGGAGTAGCTAGTACTGACGAGCGATACGACGAAGTACTAGTCGACTACCCTAGGTGCTTATCCTAGATGTATATATGGATATAAATCGACATTGTTGATGGCAGCCATATAGGAGTATATTTCTGTGCTAGCAAGGTACTCAGATTTGAATGCAAAATGTTGCTTTCACTTCATCTTCTCCTAGGTACAAACAGTTAGCACAGTTTAGGGCAGCCAGTCACCACGTAATGATCATCACGAAAGCAACAGGCAAAATTAGGGGAAGACTGGATTGTCTGCATCTACGTCCCAATCCTCCTACTTCCTCTAAAAAAAATATATATGATTTCAATTATTTATTGGTTGTCAAAATAATAAGGTTTAACCAATGGCGATTATCATGAATGGATTCATATTTAAGAGCTTAGGTTGGTACATTTAAAAGCTAATTTGGTAAAATTATACAGTAGGGTAGCTATAGCGGATATGATAATAGGTAAAATTATTTCTCTGGTCGCTCTCCTAAATGAATTGGGACCTGATGAAGTTACACATAAATTTTTTTTTTTTGCTCCATGGGCTCTCAGTCTCAGGAGCTGTTGCCTTCAATGGACAAAATGTGGATAGAACTGTAGCAGTGGCCGGAAGCTGTGTAAGGCCTTGTTTGGAGAATCCTTAAAACACGTGAACGTGTGTAGTAATACTAGTATAATGCACGAATTGTTTGACCTTTATTTTTTTCGAACTGACGGCTCAACCGTGTACATATCTGCTGCTTTCTACTGAATTCTTTTGGTGAAATTTCGGCGGTACCAAAAGAACGACCGCATCTTTGACGTTTGGTGAAATGTCCAGCTGGCTAACTTAAAAAGCAAAAATGATAACAGTATTGACCAGCAGACTCCGAAGCGACGACATGCATGTCCCACCGGTCATCTATACTCCCTCAGCCAAAAAAAAATGCAACTCTCATTTTATGAGAAGTCAAACAGTTTAAACTTTGACTAAACTATATAAAAAATACTAATATTTGTGATATAAAATAAATATCATTAGATTAGTTATAGAAAATATTTTCATAATAAAATTATTTAGAGACATAAATACTAATACTATTTACTATAAAGTTGGTCATACATGAGTTTTCTTGACTGACACAATTCTCATAATTATATTCTTTCGTGGATAGAGGTAGTATCACTCAACTTACAAAACTTCTTTCAAGGATGTGCGTTCGAAGGAAAAGGAAAAGAAAAAGGAAAAGGAGTGAGGAAAAGAAAAAGGGAAAGGAGCACGTCCTCCGTGGTTTTGTACAAAATTCTTATTATGCTGCGCTGTGATAAACCATACCCGTGTACTCATTTCACATTCCCTTCGCTTAAACGAAACGCATGTGTGATTCTGTTCCGATTTCCCGGCACCTCTCGATTCCACATCTGCCGTTGGATGAAACGAAAGCCCCCACATCTGCGGGTCAATCCCACCAACCAGCCCACTGGGCACCGGCCGGCTCCCTTCCGCACACCCCATGTAGACTTGAGACGGAGCCAGCCTAGGCAATTATTCCCCGCACCCACGCAGAGGCCCCCCTGCCCGCACATGGGCGCGCTCCCCTCCACGGGAACAGGTAGTGGGGGGAGCCCATCGCCGGCGAGCGGCGACCCCACGCCACACGGACGGGCCCCCGTCCCGTCATCCCGGGTAGCCCTGTTCATCGGTTTGCTTAACCCGTATACCGACCCGTACCCAATCCATATAAGACCGGACAACTGTTTTTTATACGGGCTGGGTTGGTTTCCATCGGAACAGGCCTCTTGGCAGAGCAGTTCTACCTGGTCACGGGTTGAACCCACGTAACCCAGGCAACCCGAGCATGGCGGCGGGCACGCTGACGAGAAGCACGACGGCGGCCCAGGCGGGGGCACGCTGACCCGCTGTGCCCCACCCGAGTTAGCCGAGCTTCACCTGCACCACGACGAAGCCCTGCTGCCGCCGCCGGCGGCGACGGCGGGAGGGCACTGCGGCACCAGCACGTCATCTACGTACGCCGAACGGGCGATCGAGTCCATGAACATCTGCCACGCACACCTTTGCAACTCGTGTCCGCCATCGAACAGTAGGTGCAGGAGCTCTCACACTTTGGCGAGGAACACATGGGCAGCTTCGCTAGCCCGACATCGGCGCCTGTGTGGGGAGCAGCGGCAGGCGGCGGCAGCACGTAGAAGTTAGAACCGGCGGCCGGTGACGGACCCCACAGTTAGCGATCTGCGCCCACGCAGGAGCAGGACGCAGGGATGCCGCCGCGGCAGGGGAAGGTGCAGACCAGCTGCTGGAGGCCGACAGGGATGGAGAAGATGAAGCACACGAAGGTGAGCGCGTGGAAGGAGACAAGGTCGGGCTCGGCGTGGTCCCCTTGGCACCGAGGTCGCCTGTGCGGTGACGCCGATGAGTGCCATCGGAGGAGGACCACACCACGCCAGGTCAAGAAGCCGGCGAGGGTGAAGATGGAGTTCACAAGTTTGCGATGCCGTACAGCGCGCTCCGGCTGGCAGCCTGCCACCGGCCATCGCCACCAGCTGCAATATCGTCCTGCTTCGTGCGGGAACCCGTGGAAACCACTTAACCAACCCAACCCAGAGATTCGTGGAACCAGCTCTGAAGCCGTCGGAAACCAACCCAGGCCGCCCCGTACGCTATACACACGGGTTGGTTCCAAAACTAACCGTAACCCGGAAAACCCGGACCATGAACAGGCTGAATCCCGGGGGCCGCATGCCCGCGCCACACCGCGACCGTCCGCGTGCACGCCCAGCGGCGCCGAAAGGCTCGTTTGGTTCCGGGGGCCCCCGGGCCAGGGGAGCGGGCACGAGCGCGGTTCGGCAGCGGGGGCACCGCGACCACCGAGCGGGCACGAGGGCGTCGCGACGTGCGAGACCCGCCCGCCTCGGCTGGCTCCGTCCGGCTCGTGTTCGTTCGTACGCGCGTACGTCCTCGACCGTGGTACCCGGCCGCCCGGCGCCCGCGGCTTATCTAGCCGCGGCCGCTTGGCAGCTTGCAGAAACGCGCGCCCGCGGGGCCCGGGGCTGCTGCCCGCCTGCGCGTGCAGATTCTCTCTGCCAGATGGGTGAGCGCGGCCGTGTCTCTGTTGACCCGGTGGAATGGTGGATGGATGGCTACATGTTGCAGGCTTGCAGCTGTATGGTCCTGGGAGTATAGTTTAGGTGAAGCGTCTCTAGCGATCGTACGTACGTACGTGTGTGTAACTGGTTTTGTCTCTTCTTTTTTGAGAAAGTGCGTAGCTGTTTTATACAGGACGTTCCTGTTTGTTCATTGACGTTGGAGTACTAAAATATTCCATAAAAAAGGAGCCAGGTTCTCCTCAGCGATGGTTACTTGCCACTCCGCTATTTCAAAAATTAACCAATTTAGATTTGGCTGAAATTAAGGTTGCCTTATTTTGACTAAGCTTGTGGGAAAATACGTGAACATGTACAATACTAGGTAATTGTCACATCATGATAATGAAAATTTGCATCTATTTACAAGAAATAGCTCTTATATATAGCATAAAGAAAGAGAAAAATTGGAAATGGTGTACTCTCTTGGTCCTAAAAATAATTATCTATGTACTCTCTCAGTCTAAAAAATAATGTACCTCTCGTTTTACAAGTGGCAAACCTTTAATATTTATGATGTATAATAAGTGTTATTAGATTAACTATAGAATATGTTCTTATAATATATCTATTTACGGTCATAAATGTTAATTTATTTTAATAAATTTAATTGAATCTGTTTTTAATCTAAATCTACATTTTTTGTACGGAGGTAATATCTCGAAATTCTTGTTTATAAAGAAAAACATTCGCTTCCCAAATTGACAAGTAAACGCTGACAAGTCGTACAACTGCTTTCCGCAGACAATCCCGTGCTATGACCAGCATCGGGAGGCGGAGATCTACCGGGAAGTCGTCGACACGCGCCTCCCTCGAAGTGTCACCCGCCTTGTGCCCCGCTGCTAACGGGACCCAGCAGTACGAGGCCCCACTTGTCATTGTGCCATACTTTCTGTACCAGCACATCGCCGCAGGTCGGTCCCGCACCGCACCTCTCCCCTCGCCCCCGCCACGTCACCGCCGAAATAATTAATTTCAGCCCTTTACGACCTCGTTTCCCAAGCGTCCTTCCGTTCGCTATCTCCTCTTCTTCCTCCCTCCTCCCCTCCCCTCTCCCCCTCCTCTCTCTCTCTCTCTCTCGCCGTCCACGCCCGACTACGCGAGACACTGGTCAACGCACGGGTGGCAGGCGGCTCCGGTGTGGGGGTGTGAGTCTAGCTCCATCGGTTGCGCCGGAAGAACGCGCGGGCTGCTGCCTCCGGCCCTCGGGTTCCATCATGGGGAGGAACGGTAGCGTGAAGCGCGCGGCGTCTTCGGGCGCCGCGGGGCCGCCGTCCTTCTCTGTGAATCCCGCCGACTACCGGTTGATGGAGGAGGTGGGGTACGGCGCGCACGCCGTCGTGTACCGCGCGATCTTCCTGCCGACCAAGGGTGTTGTGGCGGTCAAGTGCCTGGATCTCGATCAGCTCAATAACAACATCGTGAGCTCCTGTGACACACCTTGTCCCTCATGCGATTCGCTGGGTTTCCCTCGGTGCTCTGGCTGCGGGTGCCATCTGCTGTTTGATCTAGTGAGAGATCCGTTGGTCGATTGCAGTGGATTTTACTATTGATTTGGTGGCTTGGAAATCGGGGCTGAATTTGGAAGCTGTGTAAGGCCTTGTTTGGAGAATCCTTAAAACACGTGAACGTGTGTAGTAATACTAGTAATGCACGAATTGTTTGACCTTTATTTTTTTCAAACTGACGGCTCAACCGTGTACCTGTATATCTGCTGCTTTCTACTGAATTCTTTTGGTGAAATTTCGGCGGTACCAAAAGAACGACCGCATCTTTGACGTTTGGTGAAATGTCCAGCTGGCTAACTTCAAAAGCAAAATGATAACAGTATTGACTAGCAGACTCCCGGCGGAAGCGACGACATGCATGTCCCACCGGTCATCTATACTCCCTCTTTCAAAAAAAAAAATGCAACTCTCGCTTTACGAGAAGTCAAACAGTTTAAACTTTAACTAAACTTATATAAAAAATACTAACATTTGTGATATATAAAATAAATATCATTAGATTAGTTATAGAAAATATTTTCATAATAAAATTACTTAGAGACATAAATACTAATACTATTTACTATAAAGTTGATCATACATGAGTTTTCTTGATTGGCACGGTTCTCATAATTACATTCTTTCGTGGATAGAGGTAGTATCACTCAACTTACAAAACTTCATTCAAGGCTGTGCGTTCGAAGGAAAAGGAAAAGAAAAAGGAAAAGGAGTGAGGAAGAGAAAAAGGAAAATGAGCACGTCCTCCGTGGTTTTGTACAAAATTCTTATTATGCTGCGCTATGATAAACCATACCCGTGTACTCATTTCACATTCCCTTCGCTTAAACGAAACGCATGTGTGATTCTGTTCCGATTTCCCGGCACCTCTCGATTCCACATCTGCCGTTGGATGAAACGAAAGCCCCCACATCTGCGGGTCAATCCCACCAACCAGCCCACTGGCCACCGGCCGGCTCCCTTGCGCACACCCCACGTTTGAGACGGAGCCAGCCTAGGCAATTATTCCCCGCACCCACGCAGAGGGCCCCCTCCCCGCACATGGGCGCGCTCCCCTCCACGGGAACAGGTAGGGGGGGAGCCCATCGCCGGCGAGCGGCGACCCCACGCCACACGGACGGGGCCCCCGTCCCGTCATCCCGGGGGCCGCATGCCCGCGCCACACCGCGACCGTCCGCGTGCACGCCCAGCGGCGCCGAAAGGGTCGTTTGGTTCCGGGGGCCCCGGGCCAGGGGAGCGGGCACGAGTGCGGTTCGGCAGCGGGGGCACCGCGACCACCGAGCGGGCACGAGGGTGTCGCGACGTGCGAGACCCGCCCGCCTCGGCTGTCGGCTGGCTCCGTCCGGCTCGTGTTCGTTCGTACGCGTACGTCCTCGACCGTGGTACCCGGCCGCCCGGCGCCCGCGGCTTATCTAGCCGCGGCCGCTTGGCAGCTTGCAGAAACGCGCGCCCGCGGGGCCCGGGGCTGCTGCCCGCCTGCGCGTGCAGATTCTCTCTGCCAGATGGGTGAGCGCGGCGGTGTCTCTGTTGACCCGGTGGATGGGTGGATGGATGGCTACATGTTGCAGGCTTGCAGCTGTACAAGCATACTGCTGGTCCTGTTAGGGTATAGTTTAGGTGAAGCGTCTCTAGCGATCGTACGTACGTACGTGTGTGTAACTGGTTTTGTTTATTCTTTTTTTTGAGAAAGTGCGTACTAGTAGCTGTTTTAGACAAGACGTTCCTGTTTGTTCATTGACGTTGGAGTACTAAAATATTCCATAAAAAAGGAGCCAGGTTCTCCTCAGCGATGGTTACTTGCCACTCCGCTATTTCAAAAATTAACCAATTTAGATTTGGCTGAAATTAAGGTTGCCTTATTTTGACTAAGCTTGTGGGAAAATACGTGAACATGTATAATACTAGGTAATTGTCACATCATGATAATGAAAATCTGCATCTATTTACAAGAAATAGCTCTTATATATAGCATAAAGAAAGAGAAAAATTAGGAATGGTGTACTCTCTTGGTCCTAAAAATAATTATCTATGTACTCTCTCAGTCCTAAAAAAATAATGTACCTCTCGTTTTACAAGTGGCAAACCTTTAATATTTATGATGTATAATAAGTGTTATTAGATTAACTATAGAATATGTTCTTATAATATATCTATTTACGGTCAAAAATGTTAATTTATTTTAATAAATTTAATTGAATCTGTTTTTAATCTAAATCTACATTTTTTGTACGGGGGTAATATCCCGAAATTCTTGTTTATAAAGAAAAACATTCGCTTCCCAAATTGACAAGTAAACGCTGACAAGTCGTACAACTGCTTTCCGCAGACAATCCCGTGCTATGACCAGCATCGGGAGGCGGAGATCTACCGGGCAGTCGGCGACACGCGCCTCCCTCGAAGTGTCACCCGCCTTGTGCCCCGCTGCTAACGGGACCCAGCAGTACGGGGGCCCACTTGTCATTGTGCCATACTTTCTGTACCAGCGCATCGCCGCAGGTCGGTCCCGCACCGCACCTCTCCGCTGGCCCCCGCCACGTCACCGCCGAAATAATTAATTTCAGCCCTTTTACGACCTCGTTTCCCAAGACCCAAGCGTCCTTCCGTTCGCTATCTCCTCTTCTTCCTCCCTCCTCCCCTCCCCTCTCCCCCTCCTCTCTCTCTCTCTCTCGCGCCGTCCACGCCCGACTACGCGAGACACTGGTCAACGCACGGGTGGCAGGCGGCTCCGGTGTGGGGGTGTGAGTCTAGCTCCGTCGGCTGCGCCGGAAGAACGCGCGGGCTGCTGCCTCCGGCCCTCGGGTTCCATCATGGGGAGGAACGGTAGCGTGAAGCGCGCGGCGTCTTCGGGCGCCGCGGGTGCTGCCGCGGGGCCGCCGTCCTTCTCTGTGAATCCCGCCGACTACCGGTTGATGGAGGAGGTGGGGTACGGCGCGCACGCCGTCGTGTACCGCGCGATCTTCCTGCCGACCAAGGGTGTTGTGGCGGTCAAGTGCCTGGATCTCGATCAGCTCAATAACAACATCGTGAGCTCCTGTCACACACCTTGTCCCTCATGCGATTCGCTGGGTTTCCCTCGGTGCTCTGGCTGCGGGTGCCATCTGCTGTTTGATCTAGTGAGAGATCCGTTGGTCGATTGCAGTGGATTTTACTATTGATTTGGTGGCTTGGAAATCGGGGCTGAATTTTGATCCGTGTAACGCCTTACCAGATCAATTCGGACCTTTGCTTTGACATCAAGTAGATACAGCATCGCATTTACTTGGTCTGCTAATAGTCGTTGCTTAGTCTAAGGCTCAGTTGAAAAGACCAACTGAGGCATGTACCTGCATTTTAGCTTTTTTTGGGACGGCAATTTTTTTTTGAAAGTAATGGGGCAGTAATTTTGCATTGGTATATTGTGGGCGTGGGTGGTTGAGATGGAGGGTTCAAATATTTTCTCGTGACTCTTTTACTTATTGTGGTTGTCACCTTGGGAGTTTTTCAACTAAAAACTGCTAAAGAGTTCCATGCCAGTTTAGCAGTCTTTTACTCAGTGTGGTTGTCACCTTGGGAGTTTTTCAACTAAAAACTGCTAAAGAGTTCCATGCCAGTTTAGCAGTCCTATATAGATAGACCAAGACCACATAGAACTTCAGTTTTTTTTAAAAAAAAATTGATAAACAACCATTTTTGCAGAGGTGATTTGCCATTTGTTTTTTTAATCGTTCTACTAGATTGTTTCTTTAATTTCTGGTATTCCACATGGCATCATTTTCTGCACTGCACATTGGACTCAGGCAAATTTAAGACTGTATATTTGGACAGTGATTCTATTATCTTTTGACCGTCTCAGGAAAATTTAAGACTGTATATTTGGACAGTGATTCTATTATCTTTTGACCGTGTACATTTTATTGATACGATGAACTGTTGATGATAAGCTAGCATGATATCAGGTATAGATTGTTCTACTTGATACCTTGGATCAGTGCTCATTGTTGAGGCTGTGTCTCTAAGTACTAGTTGGATGCTTGTTTAAGCACAGACTTTCTAGTTTTGTTCCATCCAAAGCTTTCATATTTTGGGTTTGTAGCAGATCACATTGGTTCAACTCATCCTAAATAGAATGAGAGTACTGTACATTTGGGGCTCAATATACGTCTAGTAACTTAATTTCAAAATCCAAAACTTGTAAAATGTCCGTCTAAAAGCACCTTTTTATGCTATCGCCTTCTATTTTTAGCTATTAGTTCACTGGAATATTGGATGGACTTGTTCCTTTTACTAATACTGACCGTGCTTTCTTCTCAACACTCCATTCATTGGTGGGCTGGCAGGCAATTGCTCCTTTGCCAATGGAAGCCAGTCACTTCATGGTCACACGTAGATCATCATCTGCCAATAATGTGTCACAATTCTCCTTGTTATCCATCTTTTGTGGGGTAGTTCATTTTTGGCATTTTTGCATTTGTTTTTGAAACTTCCGCTGTGGTAATGTAATTGTAACATAGCTTTGAAGTGGCATCCTCCCTGCCCTCTAATCCACTGTAAAGCAGAAACACTATCACCTAGGTTTTGGAATGCCAAAGTTGTGAAAACTTTTCTAAGGCTGAATGATTGACATGTCTTCACTGCTTGGTGTCAATTGACTCTTTTTTTTTTCCTTATGAAAGGCATAAATGGATTTTGTTCTTACCACTGTTACATTTTTTGTAGGATGAAATACAAAGGGAGGCTCAAATAATGAGCTTGATAGATCATCCTAATGTCATCAGGGCTTACTGCTCATTTGTTGTGGAGCACAGCCTTTGGGTGATAATGCCATTCATGACAGAGGGTTCTTGTTTACACTTAATGAAGATCTCATACCAGGAAGGTTTTGATGAGCCGATCATTGGCTCCATTCTAAAGGAAACTCTTAAGGCTCTGGATTACCTTCACCGGCAGGGTCAAATACATCGTGATGTCAAGGTTAGCATTAGTAGAATATTTTTGGGTAGAAACTGTAGTCATTTGATGTATTTATTAGTCATTGTTGTTTATTTTTGCTCGATTCGGCACTATACAGGCTGGTAATATCCTTATCGATGGTGCTGGGGTAGTGAAGCTCGGAGACTTTGGTGTTTCGGCTTGTATGTTTGATAGAGGTGATAGGCAAAGATCTAGGAATACATTTGTAGGAACACCATGCTGGTAACTTAACCAAATTTCTATAAATATTTGTATTTGTATAATATTTGTATAACTAGATCATTTTTTTACATGTTTTTCTTTTTTGAATTTTCTATGTAGGATGGCTCCAGAAGTGCTCCAACCTGGCACTGGATATAATTTCAAGTATGTTAACTGTATATATCTGTAATTTATTTCCACGTAAGACATGCGGGATTTATCCTAGGAATCGAAATTTATGCCTGTGTATTGCTTTATATATAGCGGCCTTCCTGTTGCATCTAAACAGATTTTGTGTTATCTTTTTTCATGGCTGTTTGTTTGGCCTTTTGTATGTCAATCGGTAGACAGTATTAATTCACACCCATTCTCATTTCTGCACAGAGCTGACATATGGTCATTTGGAATCACTGCTCTTGAACTAGCACATGGCCATGCTCCATTTTCAAAATACCCCCCTATGAAGGTAATGCTTTGGCCTGCGCATTTGGTTCTGATTTTTTATTGTTGTGCTAATAGCTGTTGTAATAAATATCCCAAATACCCCGCGACATGTAGCAAATTGCAGTGAGTCTTCAAATATTACCACTTAACTGTTACCCTGTATGACCCAAGCCCATAATCTAACTGGTGGTAGATGGTCTCATGGGATCATCTAGTGATTCCCTACCTAACAACACAGGCAACCCTATATATTAAACTTGTACTTTGGTTGTAGGTTCTTCTTATGACCCTCCAGAATGCACCACCTGGTCTTGATTATGAACGTGACAGAAGATTCTCAAAGGTAGTACCTATCCTTTCAGTTGATTATTAGTTATGAACCATTTATGTGGTTAGCTACAGTAGGTTGTGTTCTAGTGTTTACCTATCTAAGTAGGCATTTTCAGTTGTGACCAGTCATTTAAAGAGATGGTTGCAATGTGCTTGGTCAAAGATCAAACAAAGAGACCAACAGCTGAGAAGTTGCTAAAGCATTCATTTTTCAAAAATGCAAAGCCTCCAGAGTTGACTATTAAGAGTATCTTATCTGGTTTACCTCCTCTCTGGGACCGTGTAAAGGCTCTCCAGGTATGCTGCCTTAATGTTATCGTGAAATACCCTCCCTGATCATGGAAAATGTAGCTGAATTTTCCGTGTACCTCCAGCTTAAAGATGCAGCACAATTGGCATTGAAGAAAATGCCTTCTTCTGAACAGGAGGCTCTCTCCCTGGTTTGTGACATACCCTTCCTCATTTTTATGTTATGTTTGGTACTGTTCTTGATATTCCGAGTTCCTTTTCTATTTTTAATTATCATCATTACAGTACTGCTCTGGCTAGATTAGAGTTACGAGTTGAAAGTTCTCCTTTATTTAGTGTGCATGCGTTTTTTTGGTAAACAGGATTCATCATTTCTGCATTGTTAACATACCATGTGAAGTCAGATCTTGCATGAAGTTAATTGTATACATGGCACCTTTCGACTGTGATAGTTTTGGTTGAACATGTATTATGATTAATTGGTAATGTTTATGAAAAGTTATTAACTGTATGATAGACAGCAATAGTCCAACAATTTCAGTACCATATAACAAAATATTTGCTCATATACTACCTGTCTATGATATGCTTCCAAATTATTGGTTAACAAATTGACTGTTAAGCGTTGAAAAGGCTAACAACATGAGAATAATACATGTATGTCATGTCTAAATGGTAGGCATGCTCTGTGCTAGGAACATTGGGGTATGGATACATCTCAGAAACCTTTTGAAGTTCCTTTTCTCATTTATTGTTCACATATCTGGTTCAGTCTCCATACAAATGAGTAATGCTGAGTATTTGCCCCTACATGCTATTATGTAAATAGTCATGTGTCACATATATTAGCAGCATTCCTTTTGTTGTAGAATTTGGGTAAATTCCACAGCTATTTTAATAGCCTTCTTATCATAAAACTGCATGGATTCATAGAGTGAATATCAACGCGGTGTTAGTGCATGGAACTTCGATATCGAGGATCTCAAGGCTCAAGCATCATTGGTAATACTTCTACACTGGTTCCCTTTTCCAATATAGACCTCACCTTCCATCCATTCACAATTACCATTAAACTGGCTAAATTTACAGATTCATGACGATGAGCCACCAGAAATAAAAGAAGATGAGGACATTGCAAGAAACTTTGAGGTTGAAAAGGTCTAGTAGATTATTATTTTTTTCTATGGAAGTTATTTGATTATTATCTTTAGAAAGCTTGAACATTATTTCCAAAAGAAATATTTGCAAAATATGTTGCAGAGTTGGCATGTGCTCATCTTTGCAATAGAACTCTTGAGTTTCTTAATGTTGATTACTTACCTTGTTTCAAAGTCGTAATTTTGTTAGGTTGAAGCAAAATGCAATTGAATATCTGTATATAACTGTCACTTTTTGGTCCTTTAACAGGATTTATCTTCACGGAACCATTTGGGAAAGTCATCTGCAAATGAATGCAACTCCAGGTAAAGCCAATAGTTTTTAGCATCTTCTAGTGATTGACAATTTAATAGCTCTAGAAGTTCAGCTTCTATCCTGTGGATTTAAGTAGGATGCTATGCTATCGATATGAAATGATCAGTATTCTTGACAGTTGTTATTATATTGTTTTAAATTATAGTGTTTGTGGTGAAATGTATTGTTTTGATATATTATTTCAGGCAGCGAGCCTTTGCCAGCACTTTAAATTCGGATGGAAACAGCCCCACCACAAACGAAGCTTTTGATTTTGATTTTGATTTTAGCGATGCTGACACTACAAGAAGGGCTGATGGATATGAAAGCAACATAAGAGAGAATGATTCATTGCCCTCTACATCAAAGCGAGATCCAGAGTCGAATCATTGGACAAATGACGTTGGGCAGAGACAACTGACTTCTGGTGGGAGCAATAGCTCAGCAGCTGAAAGGGGCTATGGTTTTGAGAGGTGCGTACTATCTATTCAACTTTTTTGTTTTTATAAGAGCGTTTTAGGTTTCTTTTTTTGTTCTGCAGCGCATGATCTGCAGTGATTGAATGGAGTGGCTTTTAAAGGAAAATGCTTCGCGAGTTTATTTAGTTCTGATTTGTCATTATTGTTCTATTATAATGTATATTCTTTTAGGCAAATTCTAGTATATTTTGTAAATTTAGCCTATAATTTTATGAATGTGCATCAAATAAAGTGGAGAATCCCAGTTAATTTGTTTACATTCTCACTAATTATTGCTGCCAGAATTTCCTGAATTAACTGTTTATCTTGGTGTAGCAGTTCCTTTTTTATTAAGTCTTGCTATGGTAGTACAAGTGCTTATTTGTAGACCAGGCATGTGCTTCTTAATGTATATAATGGTATTATTGCATTTTTTATTTCCAAAGACAAACTTTGGGCATGGTTAATGGACTGTCATTGTTTAGTTATGCTGATTGCTTATTACTGTTTGGTGTATGACAGGGATGCAGCTGCACAAATGATATCTGACAAACAAAGAAGTGAGATGAGAAAAACAGCAAGCCTTAGTGGTCCACTTTCACTGCCAACTCGTGCTTCTGCAAATAGTTTATCAGCTCCTATTCGATCTTCAGGAGGTATGAGTGTCCACCTAATTATCACTGCAATGTTCATTGGTTTAACTACTACTGTACATAGAATATATACGCTGGCAGTCTGGCACTGCTAGGGCAGGCACAACATTCATTTGTGGTATCGCATGGTACAGTTCATAGCAACCCTAGGATATGCTTTGTTGGTTAGAAACAAGATAAATTTGAATTGTTTGCTTAATTCTATATATTAATTCTTAAGTCTAGTTTCCCCTTTATATATGAGGACAGGATTGTTTCTTTTTTAACTAATAAGCAATAAATAGATTTAGAGTTCCTACCTCCGTGCCCATGTGGTCACCTGCTTTGGTACTAAATTATGCCCATGGCAATATATCCGCTGTTTGTATTTGTTGTGCCGTTTGGACATTAACCTTCTTTTGCTCATTCTAGGTTATGTAGATTCATCAGGTGACAAGTCCAAGCGAAGTGTAGTAGAGATTAAAGGCCGCTTTTCAGTAACATCTGAGAATGTCGATCTTGCAAAGGTAAGTGAACTGGGTGGATATACAATTGAACTTAACATTACTCTTTACTTAAATTGAGTAGAAAATTTTCAGGCGTCAATTTTATAAATCTATACTTTGCAGGTTCAGGAAGGTCCACTTAGT
Organism: Saccharum hybrid cultivar R570; assembly: GCA_038087645.1. Classification (NCBI taxonomy): domain Eukaryota; kingdom Viridiplantae; phylum Streptophyta; class Magnoliopsida; order Poales; family Poaceae; genus Saccharum; species Saccharum hybrid cultivar. Next base: position 27,117,460 of record JAQSUU010000015.1, on the reverse strand, counting down.
AGTCTCTCCCGGAAATCACCAGAGGTGAGGTTGCTGCCATTTAGATCATGGTTATCGTTCACAAGGTTACAGTCATGAACTCGTGGTTAACTCTTGGTTTTCTCAGGGTTCACTGCTGAGAAAATCTGCCAGCACTGGTGATTGTTTGGTTAATCCTAAGCTGATGGTATAACCTTCTCTTTCCCATGATTGTGTTTGTTCTAATTTCCCCAGAAAATTGCAGTAAAATAATTTACTTTTTGTGGAGAAGAGAAAATTGCATACATCCATTGCAGCATTTGAGTTTTTGAGATAGGAAACGTGCCCTAAAAATATCAATATTGAAGACATTAAATTTTTCAGATCTACTAATTATTTCCCTTCGACCACTTCTTTAGATCAATTTGCGAATAGATTATTGCTCAATAGTACCTCATATTAATTGATGGATACTTGAAGGGCATTTGCTGGTACTAAGACATCTGATGGGAAACTTCCCATCAGAAGCTCCAACCTGTTCGTCGCAACATGGATCGACAATTACTGCAATATCGGAAAATATATTCTGCGACATTAGAAAATTGTAATGAAAATACACAAAAATTATCAATACCCTATAAAGAATTAAACTGATTAATATCACCTGCTGTCTATGGGCTAAAAGTCATGAGTTTGGGACCTAGCATGTTTCAGAAGTAACGAAGGCTAAGATGAATCATCTTTCCACGTTAGAACACAAACATTTGGTAGTAGCAGTTGCAATGTAACAAAACCAAAGTTGCAACATATAAAAAACATAAAAAATAGATTCTGTTGCAACATAAGAACACATCGCACACAAAAAATGGATCTATGGTCGTCAATGATGATTTGGAAACTTTTTAGACAAAATAATGATGTTGCAACTGTTGTTCACAATTGTCACAGAGTCTGAATGTTGCAAAAAGAATTTTCTACCACAACATCTGAAAGATACAATCCCAACATCTCAAGTGACGCCGTCACAAAAAATCAGAAAATTGTGTAAAAAAAAATCTATCATATAGCGTCCTCAACATACCAGGAATGATCCTCCATTGATACCTCACAGGCACAGCTGATGGGCGCTGTTACACGCCGATCAAGCTCATGCTGGAACAGATTGCTCCGTCGTTCACCCTATATGATGTTCAGGCAGTGGCTGGGATTAGGGAGGCACTTGCATCACCATTTTCATGGTGGGGGCGGAGGGAACTGGGAGTAATCAATGAAGAGCGTGGGGGATGTTGAAGGAGGCTGATAGCAGCCAAGGCGAGGCTGAAAGGCATGGTCAGATGAGACCAGCAATGGATCGATCTTTGCCTTGGCGCAGATATAGAGAGAGGGAGATTGAGGGAGGGAGCACATGTTACTGCAGCAGGTATTGGACCAATTTATTGAATAAGAGATGGTTGACTGGCCAGGAGAAAACGAAGGGGAATAATGTGTCATCCAGATGGACCTGACCAAAGAAATAGAATGAAATCAAAGAAAAAACATAAAAAAGAAAGAGTACGGCACAGTATTTACATCACAGCTGTCACTTTCCCGTTTCATCGTAGCTGACACAACTAATGAGAAACCTGACACGGTGAAATAGATAAGGATGGAGAGACCAATTTTTTTGAAACCAGTGTGGGTGTAGGAAGCGTCTGTTATTTTATTGGCATAGGATGCTCAGGTTGCAGCATTTCCGATACTTAAGTGTTGAGTCACTTCACTCTATATTAACTGTTATTTTATTGCTTTCATCGGAAACTGTTTGTTCCTTATGTTTTATAAGCCAATAAACTGTTTACTAACCGTTCAGATGCATGAGATCTGTGGTTTTTTTTCGTGGGATATTTGTGAATACAGCATGTTGACCATACATTAAATAAGAGTCTGCATATTTTCTATGAATTTGTCGAACTCAATATGACATGATCAATTTTTACAACAAAAAATGCTTTGATATTGCAGTGTAACGCTAATCAGCTGAAGGAACTCTGCAATAGTTCAGTATCATCTTCAGTATTAATTCCCCACCTTAACAACCTTGTGCAACAGACCATGTTTCAGCAGGTCTGGAGGGATCTTTTGATGTCATCCTTCATTTCTGTTTTATAAGAATTAAATCATTTGAAAAAAATTTGATTAACAATTGTCTCTCTTTACTTTAGGATCTAATCATGAACCTACTTAGTAACTTGCAACAGAATGAGAAAGTTGATGGTGAGTGTTTTTTCCCTTGTTGAAGTTGGAGTTGTTTGTTTCATTGCCTGTTAGATAAAACTCTCTTTCCTTCAGGAACACAGCCTGGAATATCTTCCCAAGTTCGAACGATGGAGAATGATAAAGTGGTAAGCATCAACCTAGCTTATGATTTCAAGTGTTGACGAATGAGTTTCCAGTCATCAGTCAGTGATTCCTTCAATCAATATTTTGTTCACTATTGTTCACTGTCAATTAAAAGGTGTTTTTTTACAGGCTGATACAGCTAACTCCGAAAAGGAACGGTCATTACTTGTTAATATTTCAGAATTACAGTCTAGGTATGCCCACTTATGCACAAGTGATGTTACATAAAATTCCAATGGTAAATATCGCAGGAACAGTTATGGCAATTTTACAACCCCGTATCGCATTTAATTTGTTGTTATGGCACCACTTCTATGTTGTTTTGGCAACCGCAGATCTTAGGAACATAATTTCACTATCAAATTGAATCAATTCTGTTAGTATGTTATTTTGAACATGCAAACTGTTTGCAAAGACCACTTGTATTTATTGCTAGAATCGCCAAAAAGTATTTACCTCTTTTTTTGTTTTTCCTCTGCAGGATGATAACACTGACTGATGAACTAATTGCAGCTAAGCTAAAACGTGTTCAGGTCAGTACCATTGTCTCATTTTACTGAAATTTGTTACTCCCTCCGTCCCCGAATAAATCAATTCCTAGAATCCGTGTCAGTCAAATATTTTTAAGTTTGACTAACTTTATAGAAAAGAGTACCAACATCTATGAGACAAAATGAGCACCTTATGAAAATATATTCTATGGTAAATCAATGATACTAATTTGATATCATAAATCTTAACATTTTATTCTAGAAATTCGGTCAAAGTTTAAAAATTTTGAATCAACTCTAGGAATCTATTTATTCAGGGACAGAGGGAGTATATCATTCATTACCAAAAAAAAAATGGTGACTTGGTGCCATTTGGATTCTGATTCTTGTTTCCTCATGGTATTTTCAGTTGCAGCAAGAGCTAAATGCATTGTACTGCCGAGAAGAAATTGAGGATATTAGGGATGAGGATAACGAAGAAACATAATTGAGGATCCATGCCGTATAAATTACCTGCCTCTCCCTTGAGGGAGAACAAGAGAAGGAAAGCGGCAGGGAGAACAAGAGAAGGAAAGTGGTAGCGCCGCCGCAAGCCGCAAATATTTGCTGGATCTGGAGACTGGCTGCGGCTCTATGGAATTTGTTGTCGTGCCCCTGGCCTGCTGCCATCAGTGTGTATAACCGTCTTTCTTTTAGTTACTTTTTTTCATTAGTTCGAGGGTTTTTTTTTTGTGACCACAAGATTGAGGCGTGGTCATGCTGCTATTTCGGCCATACCTATCATTGGAAGTAGCTGTGATTATGTAGTCCGTAGGCTACCGGGTGGTTATCTATGCAGAATTGCAGAAGACTGCATAATAAATTGTATTTTATCTAGCAATAGGATGTATATTAAATATTGGCGCATTCGTTGATATGTATCGTATAGGGTTATTCGCAAACATCCAAACAGAGTTGTTTACATATATCAAATAAAGTATGCATTTACTCCATTTGTCGCTGTCACGTACTAAGTGATTATTTTAACGGCATTACGACCTGTTACATGCTCTGGGTAAATCTTCTCTATAATTAGATCTGCAGTATTTGTTGTAGCAATGGAAATCGAGCACATGAGGTGATCTTTTTTTTATTTTTTCTTTTCTTTTTTCTATTCTTTTTAGAACTCAAGCATGTACTATTTTTTTGAAACCGAGTACAGAGATCAAATTTCAATTGCAACAATCCTTAGAACAATATGAGTATTTTTATACAAGGACATTTTTTTCGTGAAGATAGTACGTTTTGTTTCTATTAAGCAGGATAAGGTTATAGGTTAATGAGAGAATTGTTCTGGTTAGCTGGTCTGATCTCGAGGTCGAAGAAGGCGGCCATTGGCACCATGAATACTGAAGGGCACTCGCGAGGACAGAGTTAGGGAGCGCCTACCAACTTCTACTTGGGGAGTCGAGAAGAAGATGGCGGGCTAGTCGGCTAGGTTTGGGGAACATCTAATAATTACTATATGACCACACCTGTATAAAATTTTTCATAATTGCTACATGAGTGCATCACCCAACATTAAAAAATATTTTTGAGTTCACATTTTCACCAAGGGTTTTAAGTGTGGAATGATATAGGCCCTGTTCATCCGGCTTATAATCCGTATTTTTCAGCTTGTTTTTTAGTTGGAACAGTGTTTTTATCTCACAACAAATCAGCCAACAGTGTTTTTCAGCCGGCTTATCAGCACAGCCGAACGGGGCCATACATGGAGTCATGGAGATCATGGTTTGCCTTGCCGGTGCGGTGTCGTAGGGTTACTGGTCATAGCAGTGGCAAGAACCTCTGTGAGAGCATCTCCAACGGTTTGATAGGTCTACTTCCATTTTTTTTTTTGGTACGGTGAAAAAAAACTCCATTTGAATAACTTTTTATCCTAACTCCTAATCTATCTATACTTAGAAAAACGGAGGCATCCAAGTGCAAACTTACCCGCATGACCGATACTCCCTATTGGTATTGGGGCCATTCTTTTTGGCGCTCCCTGTTTGCCCTGACCGCCGCCTCCATCTCCGTCTAAAGGTTCACCAGAAATTGGATCACCGAACACTATTTTGAGATTTAAGAATATTAAAAAAGGTAGAGCAAGCATTGAAGATTCTGTTTTGGAGGTTCTAAGTGTGATTTATGGTGATGGGATGGCCAGCCAAGATCCCATTGCTGCCGTCTAGGAGGTTCACTGGAATTATATCTCCGGCCATTATTTTAGACATGAGACTACTGAGAAGTTGATCAGGTAACGAAGATTCCGTTCTGAAAGTTCTAGGTGTGTGAGCTAGGGTACCGAGGATGGCAGTCATGATGTCAAGTTATTTCGTCCATGATCGGTGGTTCGGTATAAATTATGACATGTTTTTAGGAAAGAAAAAAAGGAAACTGTTGGTAGAATGTTATAAAACTAGATTTTCAAGACTCAATTTTTTAGATATTGTTAGGGCTTAAATTTTTAGGTATCGTTGATGATGCTCTGACCCCTCTTCAGCCTAGAAAAACACATATGACGCGAGTAGCTGCCTAGCACGCCGCGGGAAATGCTGGTGCCGCACGCGCAAATCGGCGGCCTAATCACTTCGGCAAGGGTTCGGCAAGTCCGCGGCGTTCGGCTCGTGAAGGGCAGACGGATCACGATCCGTGGTAGCTGCGTGCCTTGCATTCATTTTGCACTTTTGCATCGCTTTGTCATTTCTTCTCACAAGAGGAGGCAAAAAGGACTTTGTTACGTGCTAGAACATTTTCCATGCTTCTGAGGGTCAACAGTTACAAGAGGGGACCATACATCGAAAATTTTCTTCAAGTACAACAACAACAAGCACTTAAGAGGAAGGCACGAACTAGCATTTCTCCAGTACCGTTAACATCCTACTGCTAATCTAGTCTCTCGCACTGTCAGCTTCCATGGTTGAGCTGCTAGTACCTTCACCAGCCTCGTTTGCTGCATCGCGGCCCTGGCTGCGGATCTTCTCTGAGTACTTGGCAAAGGCAGCGGTAAGGGCTGACCTTACATCAGAGCCTTTCTTCTTCTTCGACACATCTGGCTTTTCCACCGCATCTTGCAAACTGTCATCAGTAGATGAAGGTTGACCTTTTGCTTTCTCTCGGTCTGGGGTATCGGGTACTACAAGGTTTGGTCGGGCAGAAACCCGTTTGAACGGCTCATGGAAGCTATCATAGAGTCGTTTTACCTACAACAGTTGAACAAATTATATACACACAAATTAAGCCAGGGAAACAGGGTTCGGCAGCGAAAAACTCAAAATAGGGAGTTTGCAGTTTCTGTGGATAACCAATGTGTGCACGTTGTAGTACCTTCCGCTCACCAATTCCTGGGCATCGAGCCAGCTCCTCCATAGAAGCATTCATGATTTGTGAGAGTGACTGCAAATACATGAAGAACAATAACATTTATATGATGCGTATTTATTTGCTGGATTTCTTGTGTTAATGCTACTGCCATATTGAAGTGCCAAAACAGAACATATTGTCAGACAAGTATACTAATGGAGGAAGTTGTAAGGCTTACAGGTCAGGGTGATTCTTTGTCCAACTTACCCCAAAAGATGAACCAAGTGTGACAACATCTGTTTTATTAACATGCCGAATGGATGTAAGCGCGTGCGTCAACTGCAATTATCCAAAACCATACATAAAAACATAATCAAGGCACTGAGACTTTAATAATTGATAAAGTATTTCACTACATCAACCTAAAAGGGCAGAACAGAGAGAGCTGTATTGAAACCACTCGTAATGCCAATGCTAGAAACATGGTTTGAAATAGAGGGCGCGCCACAGGGATACATTTCTTGCAAATCATAATAGCGCTATTTAATACCAGTTTTCCTGATCAACCAATGACATAGATCATTAAACTATCTTGTTCCTGAAAGGGTTCCCAGGAAGCATATATACCCGTGATAGATAGTCGTTATCCATGTGCTCACGAATAATGTCAGCTGGCTTGTTTTCATATACTTTAATAGTCTCCAAGTACCGACCACATTCCTCCAGGCTACAAGAGAGAACAGTTTGTTCAGACAACTGACTCTTGAATCTTCATAACCATATTTACATCATCAATTCATCATGAAATTGTTACGGAACTTCTCCGATTTGTGTGATGGAGGACCCATTTAATTCTTTTCTAGAAACACAAAGACAAATATGTGCAATTATTTTAGTTGAATATTGAGATGATAAATAGATTTGTTTGGACGCAATAAAAAAAAGACCCAGCACAAGGTGATCCCAGAATTATATTCATATTATGTAGAACTGATATGACAATACAGGACGGTTCACAAAGAACAGGACCAAAAAAAAATTACTGAATCCAAGCACATTAGAGTTACTATGGGAAAATACCTCCAACCGCACAAGAGGGTGCAGTCATGAAGCAGTGCTGTTCTTGTAATTTCATGCAAAGGCTTGATTACATCTTCCTATGAACAGTAAAATGCTAGATTTTTAAGTTGAGATGCTTCAAAGTGAATATACTATGGCAAAGCAAGTACGTTGGTCAAGTGACTGAAACTTACAACATCAACATGGCACAAGATGACACGCAGCCTGAAATTCTTCTGCAGCTCTCTTATCCGATAGTACAAGTAGTCTGGATGTAGAAGATGGTACCTGATACTGCATCCATAACAATAGAAACTGAACAGTAAAAATCACAGAACAACAGCACCTCAACGAACACACTCTGTGGCACCATTTTGTCCTAATACTAATCAACATTGAAAATCGCTACAACACAGTACAGCACAGCACAGAGAAGTAAATCTAGAGATTTTTTTTTTCTCACAACAAAAGAATGCCTCATGGCACTGTCTAATAATATACAGGCAGGAAAATGATGCCTCCTGATAGATGCACATTCAACTAATCTACATAAATCCAATTCAGAATGAAGACACGATAAGACGCAGAGAGTGCTAACCTCAAGTACAAGGCACATGACGATTGCCCAAGCACATAGTCCGGCACGACTTCTGCGAACGTCCACCTAGCATTCCTGATGTGCTTCAGCAGAGGGTTCCCTCTCTGCCGAACAAGATTGAACAGAAGACACGAAATTTGCTATACAATAAGGGGACAGGAACCTCAAAACAAGAAGTCAAAAGTGTCATGGTGCTAGAAATCACGCCCCAGTACCTGCCTATGACTGACGAGAATGGCGTTCTTGCTCTGGGACGTCGGCGCTGAGGGGCTAGCCTGAGGCGGCCTGCGCCAGGAAACCCAACTCCAACTCGTCAGAGTCGAGGCCGCCGGCGTCGCGGGTATTGAGAAGAGGAAGAGAAGGAGGACAGTATAAGGTACCTCGGGGTGGTGGTGGTGGGCTGGGGAGGCGGCGGCGGAGGGGAGTAGAACTCGGAGGACTTGAGGAAGGAGAAAGCCTGCGAGAATGATCCCGAGGACGACGACGAGGATGAAGCGGCGGCGGCGGCGCCGGAGCTGGCTAGAGGAGGGTTGTAGGAGGCCGGCTTCGAGGAAGAGGAGGCGGCGCCGGTGCCGAAGACCTCCTGATAGGACGGGATCTTGATGAGGTTCTTACCGGGCTGCGCCTCCGGCGGCGCCTGCTGCTCTCTTCCCTCGTCCATGGTAGCGCGGGAGAGGGGAGACCGAGAGGCGGGGCCGCGGGACCGCCGGACGGGGAGTAGCGACCCGCGAGTCTGACCGTCGCTGCACCTGCACGGAACCCGTGTGGGCCGGGCCAGTTGCGGAGGCTTTGCTGGCTCTGTCATTTGGGCCGGAACCATGGGCTTCATTTGGACCAACTATGATGGATCAGCGAATCGTCGTAGCGTCTGTGATTTGGCCCTGGTCCGTCCATTCTTTTTTTTTTTTGAGATTATGGTCCGTCCATTCATGTGATGTGAGTACAGCCTTTATACGCTCTTGTGATTTTGCCTCCAATTGCATGGAAGTCACACACGCATGGACCAAAGCTTCTGTAGGCGCTACGATTTCAGCATGTGGTTTTGATGAGGGCTGCAATTTGTGTGATTGGATAATCGTTCAACCCGATGGGATTGCAATCGAGTAATTGGATTTCTTTTGCAAAGACTTGTGGGATTTGAAAATGAAATTTGCTGGATTATATTTGCAATCAAGTAATTGGTCATTTCAGTCTATTTGAAGAAGATACAGTTATGATGTTGTATCTGTCCTTCACATTTTTGAATCAATCGTTTTTGCCATATTATGGCAACTATTTATTTTTGTGCGTCATGCTTTTGTACCTTTATTATTGTTTCTGGGTGGAATTTAGGCTAGACTTGGTTCGGGCGAGAATTTACCCTGTGTTCTTGATGTCCCGCCTAGCTCTGCTGCTGCATTTAGCATGGGGCAGACGAGAGCAGGAGCATGATTCTTAGAGCAGCCAAAAACTGGTGAAAGCATTTTAGGTCCTAAATTTCAGATGGAGGTTTTTTTACCACTTGTTAGATTTCCCTATAGCATCAAGTATTTAAACAACTTACCGTCAAAATCTGATGACTCTGGAGCTGCAAATTTCACTATTAATGTTTGTTTTATGTAACTTTAATGTGCAAATGAATCATGGGCAGTGTTTCACTATTAAGCTGCAAACTTCAGTGCTTCTAAATGCGTAAGTTCTTACATGCACCTTGTAATTTCAGATAAAAAAAACATGCACCTTGTAAGAGGTCGATTTTCTTGCAAGATTGGGATCAACATGACCATGAGCGAGGTGCAGCTCGAGCACCTACACTCCTGCAGGCAGACGAGCACCACCAACACGCCCAAGGAGGTTGCCAATGGACTGCAATCTGGTCAAGGGTCACGACTCACGACCGATAGTACCTATTTGAAGATCCGACCGACATTTTCCCCTTCCCCAATGTGAGTGATTAAGGTGTTGGTTTGATCTCCACCATGCTTGGCCCAACGGCCATTGTGTGGGCCCTTGATGCGTCCTGATCGGGGACGCCCAGCCCAATGAAGTGGCTGGTGGGCCCCCGTCGCGCAGTGCAATAAATAGGGAGTGGGGGCTAGTGGTTAGGGTTACGAGGTTCACCACCCAGCCGGCCACCTCACTCCAAAAACCCTAGTCGATCTAGAGGATAGCACTGCCAGCGATGGGAAGACCCACTGGTGTCGCCACTGCGTCCTCCACCGACACCATGCGAGTTGCTTCAACTGCGTTGATCGGTAACATCGTTCCTCTCCATCTCCATCTCCTTTTTCTCTGATTCGTGCACCATGACAACATTGTTTATACCAAATAGAAAAGAACCTACCTCTGATCTGCACCTAAACGATCCTAAGTATCTAACATTGGTATCGGAGCCATGATTGCTGGTGTTGATTTAGATCAGGTAGAGATTCAAAGAAAGAAATTCAGATTCGGATGAACACCCTAACCCTAACTACCCGATGTTGGATCGGGCGGTGAGAGGAAAGAACAGTAGAAAGGAAAATAAAGAAGTAAACTGCCGGATTGATTTCGACTCGGCAGAGAAACGCTAACCCTAACCAACCCGTGCCTAGCAAGGGCTCGGACGCGGGCGGTAAGCGCTACCACCGAGCGGCTCAACCACTGAGCTTGGAGAAAAGAAAAGAAAAGAATTGAATCAATTTTCAAATTGAAAAAGAAACCCTAAGAAGAAGTTGGAAAAACAAGCACGCCGTTGGCGCATCTCGCACGACGTGCGTAGCAACCCTAAGATAAACTCGCCATCGTTGGAGATGTCGGCGAGGAAGAAGAAAGGCGCCACCACCAGGCTGCTCGACGGAGTTGCGCGCGGACTCCGCTGCACGCGAGCTCCGGCGAGAGGCCCGGCAGCGGCGCAGATAAGCCAGGATCCCCACATCCGACTCCCACGGGTAGCTTCCTGACGCTCGGTGCGGGGCTACAAACAAGAAAGAAGGAAAGGGAACCGCTGGCTAGAGCTCCGACGAGGGTGCAACCTCACCGCCACCGGCGACCGTCGCCGCTGCTCCCAGTGCCGCGGCTGCGCTAGCGAGAAAGGCAGAGAAGAGGATAGAAAGCAAATGAAGTTAGGGTTACATGGAGCGGCGGCCTGGGGTTTTGATGTCCCGAGATTAGCTCCCAGCCGTCAGATTAGATCTAACGCGTGAGATCGAAAGGGCCAGAAGTGGCCCAGGCGGGATGCCTCTTTCCCGGCCCAGGCCCAGGTTGCGGCCTGGGCACGGGCGCGCACTGTGTGAGCGGCTGGGCCGCTGGCTGCTCTCGCTGCTGGGCCATCAAGAGCGGGCCCGTGAGTTTTGGCCACGGGCTGAAGCACAAGCCCGCGTGAGCTGGGCCGCTAGCAAAGTGTTGCTGCTGGGCCGCGAAAGGAGAGCCCTGCTGGGCCAAACTAGCTGGGCTGCGGGCCTCAGTTTACAGAATACACAGTAAAGTATTGAGTTTATTCTTTTCAGAAGCAAATTTTTGAAGAATTTTGTTTCGTTTTTCATCTCTATCCAATTTGAACCAACGAGATAATTGCTTAGAGGATGGATATGTACAAAACGATGATTCTGAATAAGAATTATTTTAAGAATTTTGATTAATGTTTCCGCTGCAAAGAAAAGAACATTATCTTCTCATTAAATCCGAACCAACGGGAGGATTTAATTTGAAGAGCAGTTATAGTTGTTCAGAAAATGATGAAAGGCTTATCCTCTAATTAAAATTAGAACCAACAAGAAAAATTTAATTAGAGGGATATTCACATTACGATTTAAGTGAAATTATGATGTTGTTATTTTCTGACCAACGTTGATGATAACAATATTATAAGCTTATTTATGAGTTTGAGGTTGAAATTTAAATCTCTGATATATTATGCATCAAAGTGATCAATTTTTCAGAGAATAGATAAAGATCAAGAAATGCTCATGAAATAGAAAGATGATTTTCCGCTGCAATAATGATAATTATGATCTTCTAATTAAATTTGAACCAACGGGAGAATTTAATTATGAAGAGGGTTAATAATAATTGAATTGTTCCATATGTTAATTCCATTTATGCCCAACGGTGATGTGGAATTAATGAACAAGAATATTATATTCATGATGTTGCTAATTTTAGCAAATGTTTTGATAGAGAATTGTATGAGTTTTATATGAGTTTTATGCATTTATTCTATTTCTGCCCAACGGTGATATAGAATTAATGTAGAAGAAAGTTGTTTTGTTCTATATCTGCCCAATGGTGATATAGAATAGAACCTAAAGAAATCAGAGTTTAATGTTAATAACTATTGTTGAATAATTTTCAGACAAAGATCTTCATGCTTTCGTTCTTGAAGGCAGAAAAGAAAGAGAAAAGAAAAACACTGGGTACTTGTGACTCAGATGATGAAAAGCCTGAGAACAAATTGTGTATATGAAAGGAGGCCATTGTATGAGAGACTATGTCCTCTTCAAGAGTGGCTTGAAAAGAAATGTTTTTCAAAGGTTTCAGGGATATTGATCCAAGAAAGAAATAGAACAATAAGAGTTTAGTTTGAGAAATTGTCTTTTATGTACTCTTTATGAAAAATAATTTAATTTTTTAGTTTTTATCATCATAATATGAATTGTAATGAGTGACATGCATGTTTGATTTGACCAACGTCGGATGAAGCATGTGTGTTAAAGAATAACAGATTTATTCCTGAATTTAATAATTGAATATGAGCCAATCCTGGCATTTATGTCCCTTCAAGGGAATTGCCTCGCATGGCGGAATAAAATTTAAGAAAATACCCGCGTTGTGGGGTAAAGTTGGTATAATACTTGTCCTGCATGGCAGGAGAAAGTAAGATGACGATGTGTATCCCGCACAGGGAGAGAAGTTTAGGGTAGCTTTTGTGCTATCCTAGTATGAGTTTAAGAACAAAAGGAATTTGAAAACGAACCTCATGATAAGAATGACATGCAAGCATGACTTGCAGAAGTACTGATGAAAATGACTCTGTTGAGTTCTTGAAGTGAAATGAGGAAAAGAATACATACTTCCATACGAATTAAGAAATAATTTCATCTTCCATGATGTAATCATGTGGATGAAGTAATAAAAGTATCCTCATTCACAAGAGTTATGAATGTTTCGAAATTGTGGCAGAAAAGTTTGTGCCACATTTCGAGGGGGAGGATTGTGACATGAATTGAGAAAGATAGAGAGACAATGATGCTTTGCATTTAGAGAAAAGTGATCTATAAAAGATGAAGGTGATCGTTGAGGGAGTACAACGGTCATAATAAAGATACCCCTAAGTATAGAAATGGCTAAATTCCTGAACCTTTTACAGTTCAACAGGAAGATAGCAATGAGACTAAGAAATACGAAGACGGTGCTCAAAGCACCAAATGAGATAGATTTTAATAGAATAAACCCAAAATAAGAAAGATTGAAGATACGCTATCCTTACACGAGATGGATTAATCTGGGGGAGCATGGTATGAAAAGATCTATGACTTGAAGAGAAGTGAGACCAGTGCCTACTCCAATGACTCAAGATCAACAAATGCTCAACACCATGTTGATGTTGTATGACTCATACAACACATGTTGTTAGCCCTTTAAGAAGATGAAAAAGAAAACAATGATCTAGTTATCCTATAGAATCGATCGATGATGAAAGAGCAACAACAACCCCATGTGAAAGAAGTGTCATGCCATTAGCTACAGACCTGAAGGTCTCAAAGAATAAGAGAATCAGATATTATTTATAACTATAAGTTATATATATTAATGAAGAAATTCAAATAGAGCGTGATCCCACCTCATTTGAAGAAACCATGAGAGGCGTTAACACGTCTAAATGGCAAGAAGCTAAGGAAATTGAAATGAAATCGTTGAATACCAACGAAGTTTGAGAAACAGAAGAAGTTCCTAATGGAGCCAAAACAGTAGGCTGTAAAGGGTCTACAAGACGAAACGTGACTCCAAAGGGAACATAAGGTATAAAGCACGACTTGAATCGAAAGATTTTACACAAAAAGAATGAATAGATTACAATGAGTGCTAGTGGCACATCATGATCTGAGATGAAAGTAAAGACAACATTTCCTAATGGGATTTGTAAAAGAACGAATGAATGAGATGCCACATGTTAAAATCTTTTATGAACTAGAGCAAGTCTCTAAACAGTGGCATTTCAAGTTGAAAGGTCAACTAGAAATTTTAGGTTAAAGAGAATGAGAGGACAATTGCATATGTACAAAGTTATAGAATGGAAAATTTATTTCCTAATCCTGTATATGTGGATGACACCTTACTTGCTAGTAGTGATGTCAATCTACTATATGTGAAGCAGTTCTTGTCCTCGAGACTCAATAAGAATGTTCTCGGTGAAATGACTCTCGTTATAAGAATTAAAATTCACCGAGACAGATGAAAGGGGTATTAGGATTATCACGAAGGCATGCTTAGAAAAGATTGTAAAGAAACAAAGTATGCATGCAAGTGAACCTACGCCTGTTCATATAGTCAAGGGTAATAATTTTGAGAATTTTAGCGTTACAAGAACCAAAATGAGATTGATCAAATGAATATGGATCCATATGCTTCAGCTGTTGGAAGCTTAATGAGTGCACAACTATGATATTACAGTTAATGAGTGCACAAGTATGATATTACCCTAACATATTTTCATTTATCCGGGATGTTTTGGCAGAAAGTCCAGTCCAGACATAGATCACTGGAATGGAGATTGAGAATGTCTTGTAATTGTGCAAAGATTTAATAAGCCTCATGATGACTAAGAAAGAACAAGTACTCTCAAATGGTTGTGGGTACAAGAATGTTGAATTTCGGCGAGATGTTTAGTGAAACCCACATAGTAGCTAACTCTCGCAGTTGGAGTTTTATTGTGGAAAAGCTCCAAAGAAATAGTTGTGGTGTCATCAATGATGCATACCTATAGTACAACTTATTATGAGGCTTATAGGACAGGCGAAATGGTTAACTTATACCCGGAATTGATAATGGTACACAACAGCAATTACCATTTAAAGTGATTGACTCCTATGACAACGGGTCAAGTGTGCTGCTAAACACATTGACATGAAGTTAGACGTTGTGAAGGAGAAAGTCCGGAATCTTTAAAAGCTTTTGAATGTATAAGTAAAAAGCAAGTACTTGCAGATCAGCTTATAAAGGCTTACCACCCAGTGTGTTCAGAGAACGCACAGTTGACATGGGTTTATGGTATAGCCTATGATTTCCGGACAACAAAGGACCCATAGAAAGTATCATTTCAAAATGGAGAAGTGTATTGTGGCTGTTAGTCTAGCGGCACTAATTGCTGTGATGATGGGACAGTTCTATACACTAATCTATGATGAAATAGGAAAGAAGGAAGAAAATATGAATTAAAATTTTGAGTAAGAAATTAAAGAACGAAGAAAGTGATGAGAGATCAAGGGGGGAGAATGTTGGTTTGATCTCTACCATGCTTGGCCCAACGGCCATTGTGTGAGCCCTTGTTGCGTCTGAAAGGATCAAGATGCCCAAGAGGGGGGTGAATTGGGCTTTTCTAAACATTAATTGCAAGAATTAAATCCTACAAGCCGGAATTCACCCCTAGTGCCTACTTGTGTTCCTAGAGAGTCTACCGATAAAAGTTTTGCACCCTAGTTTCCAATCCTAGTCTAGCATGGCAATTCTAGGAATGTAAATCAAGCAATGAAAGTAAATACGAGAATGTAAATGCTTGAATGTAAAGGGCAAGGAACACGGCGATGTTTTTCTGAGGTATCGAAGAGTCGCCACTCCCCACTAGTCCTTGTTGGAGCACCCGCGCAAGGGTGTAGCTCCCCCTTGATCCGCGCAAGGATCAAGTGCTCTCTACGGGTTGATTCTTCGACACTCCGTCGCGGTGAATCACCCAAAACCGCTCACAAGATGAGTTGGGTCATCCACAAATTCCGCCGGATGATCACCAAACTCCCAATCACCACCAAGCCGTCTAGGTGATGGCGATCACCAAGAGTAACAAGCTAGAACTCTCACTTGACCACAACGAGCCCAAATGAGAAGGTGGATGCACACTTGCTACTCTCTAATCACTAGTGAGGAACTTTCAAGCTTTGATTCTCAAATCTCTATCCTCACTAGAGCTCTTGCACTCCCTTGCACTCTAAAGGGTTTTCTCAGCTGATCAAGTGAGCAAGAGACCTCTAAAAGAGGTGGAGGGGATGTATTTATACACCCCTCAAACAAAACGAACCGTTACATTCTGACACGGGCTGACCGGACGCGCCGGTCGCCTGTAACGGTCGAAAACCGATTTTTCAACTGAGTGACCGGACGCGCCGGTCAGGGGTGACCGGACGCGTCCGATCGTGCAAGGAGCTTACTGTAAGTGCACCGGACGCGAGGTCGCGTCCGATCGGTGATGACCGGACATCTGGACCTTACTGGACTGTGACCGGACGCGCCGATCACACCCAAGTCGTGTCCGATCGGGTGAATCCCTCAAGTGACACGTGTCAGCCTCTGACCACCGCGTCCGGTCCTTGCGAGGACCGCGTCCGGTCGTCAGAGGCAAACCCTAGTCGCAGTAACGTACTGACCGGACGCGTCCGGTCATGCCGAAGACCGCGTCCGGTCAGGGGAAAACAGCCCGAAACTTTCCGAAACGCGTCGCAACTTGAACCAAGTTGCTTCCAACTGAACTTTGAGCTATTCTAGAGCTGCCTAGCACCAAGTTTAACAAGTGTGCACCACACCTAAACATAGGACTCGCCTAGGTCAAGCTACCCGCTCATGCCCCCCTTTATAGTACGGCCAAAAGAGAAAAACGAAGATCCTAACGACTATTCCGAATGTATCTCAACACCTCGACATCCGGAACTAACCGTCCTTAATCTTGACGTCACTCTTTTGAAAACCGAAACGATTTCCATCAAGGGACATGAATACCATGGTGCCCAAAGCAGTTATAACCTCCATGACCCAACTTACCACAGTTTCTGCAAAACACACGTTAGTCATGGTAATAAAGCGTTGTCATCAATTGCCGAAACCAAACCTTGGGGCCTAGATGCTTTCAGCGTCCTGATCGGGGACGCCCAGCCCAATGAAGTGGCTGGTGGGCCCCCGTCGCGCAGTGCAATAAATAGGG
The DNA here is from genome assembly GCA_038087645.1 of Saccharum hybrid cultivar R570. NCBI lineage: Eukaryota > Viridiplantae > Streptophyta > Magnoliopsida > Poales > Poaceae > Saccharum > Saccharum hybrid cultivar. The sequence continues at coordinate 27,100,506 of JAQSUU010000015.1, read as the reverse complement.
AGTGGGAGCTAGTGGTTAGGGTTACGAGGTTCACCACCTAGCCGGCCACCTCACTCCAAAAACCCTAGCCGATCTAGAGGATAGCACTGCCAGCGATGGGAAGACCCACTGGTGTCGCCACTGCGTCCTCCACCGACACCATGCGAGTTGCTTCAACTGCGTTGATCGGTAACATCGTTCCTCTCCATCTCCATCTCCTTTTTCTCTGATTCGTGCACCATGACAACATTGTTTATACCAAATAGAAAAGAACCTACCTCTGATCTGCACCTAAACGATCCTAAGTATCTAACATAAGGTGCAGTGGCATTATTTTGTCATATTTAAAACCTTGGATGCCTAGATGACGAAGTAAACAACATTACATTGCCCTGTTGTCTGTATTTATTTGTGGTATGGCTCAAGCACCCCATGATTTCTCCTTTATGCCTCTCCCCCTATCTCCTATCTTTGCTCCCTGTGAACAAAGTATGTCGTACATCAACAGTTTTAGTGTTCCATTCCGAATTAAGAGGATTTAAGTCCTTGTCATGATTACTTGCTGGGAGAAATTGTGGTTGGGCTCACTGTATTGTTGGTATTGATCTATTTCTATATGGTAATTGAAATATCCATCATTCTTTCAATCTTTCATAGGTCAAGCTGTTAAGGCCTGCTAGCAGACCAATAAAGAATAGAGCCATTTCTATTTCCCCAATTTTAATTGAAAACCTCCCATTTTCTGAAAGATCTATACATTTCTTTGCCATGAATAAGCCTTATTGTTTTTATTAGGGTGAAAAGAATTCACTGATTGAACTTAGCCGACATATTGTGCCTATCCATGATAAATATGCTATTTGTATATCCAACTTATGTCATTTTAGGCCAACAATGCAAATACAACTTCAGTTTGCCATTTTCTTCATAAATGCTATTACTCAACACCTGCTTTGGTGCTTCTGCGTTTGCCTCCTGTTATATGAAACGATACATGCATGTACTGCTACTATTTGATTAATTTATGACTGATTTTGAGTCCACCCTCACCATGCATGCTTCAGAACTATGATTTTTCCCGCTACTGTTTTTTAGGCATTTTTTTTCATGTGCCCATTATTGATAACTATATGCTTCATACAGCCCCAACAACTACAATGGTTTTGTTGGCAGGAGATCTCACAAAACTGAGCAAAGGCCATGGCCATCACTAAATTCTTCCCGTTTGGAGTGACTGAACCACAACGGAGCATGATAGATAAAATGCTCCAAAGGAAATGCTCATCAATGACAAGCATCTCCGGGTACCATGCCCTTTGCTCCTCCCTTGATCTGGTTATTTGGCATGTGCTCCAGACACAGTGGTTTGGCCAAACTACTGCTGTATGAAATAGAATGCCAAAGGATAACTGAGTCGAAATTCGGATTTTGTTGATCCAAACATAGCGGGATCACTGAAATCATTCTACATGCTGGTCACGGTAGGTTCACTAAAATGGTTCTCTTTTGCGTACCATTATTAGTTTTTTGCTATTTGGTGTATAACATATGTGCTATCTAACGTGCATTACTACCTCCAGTTCTGATATACGGATTTCTATGCATTCTACTACTCCATCCCAAATTTGGAGTCATCTCTCCTGACTGATATAATAGCTACTATGCAGAGGCGTCAGTCATCGGCTCATCGCAATATCTCTCGCACTGTTTCACCGACAACAGGCTGTAGCGTAACAGCAAAGGCTAGCCGTATGGAGTACAGTCTTAATGGTCAATGCTTAACAGCCCAGTGTTAATTAGGCTGAAAAAGGTCTGAACGCACTTGGGTGAATGAGAAACCCCAAATGTCCGGGAGGAGAGACGAGACAGGGCATGACGACAAACGCGAGATCGATCCCGTCCCGAGGGCACAAAACACTCGCCGTTGTGTACCCTAGCCGCAAGCCAGGTGAAGACATTTGGCGAGCGAGGGACGGCTAGCGCCAGCGCGACTCGACCGAGATCGATGGACGATGGATGCCCGCCCATACGACGACATTAACGTGCGTGCTCGCCAGGGTTCGGCCGGCGCGGTGCCAGGGCCGCAAACGCAATTGGGCGAGGGCGAAACTCGTGTCGGCATGGCACACGCGCGCTCGCGGACGTCCGTGCATGTACTTGTCGCAACGTTGTCACGGCACACACACACGTAGTACACCGGGTGGTTAATGCTAGCTTGCGCGTTATTGTATGGTATAATATGGTAAATAAATACAGTAAGTAATAACGAAACACCAGAAATCCCATATCTTAGTCTCTGTTGGCGTCTTGCGTTGCCCACAGTCCACGGGATCGTCGTCGGCGGATGCGGTGTCCTGTCAGCTGTCTCCACCAGCGCGACGCCGTCCGTATCACTTGAGAAGTTGAGAGACGAGACCCATGCCGAAGGCCCAAGGAGCCATGCTTCCACGCGTTTCGGGTTTCCTCAAGTGCCTCGAGGGGGAGGATCATCCACCTGGCCGAGCCGAGCCGACTAGTAGAGCCCACCCAAGGCGGTTCCGTTCCCGTTCCGGCAGCGGCAGCTGAGCTCTGCGCCAGGGAAGGGAAATCATCGATATACGCGACGCATCTGTCGCATCACGCCACGCCAGGCCCAGGGTACGCGTATCTCTGCAGCGCAATCATTATCCATCACAGGCTCTGCCGCTCTGCCCTGCTGGCTGCTGCATGGCAATTGCAAGCCATATACGTGACGCATCTGTCGCATCACGCCACGCAATTGCAATTGCAATTGCCCTCACAGGTTGGAGAAAAAATTTTATGGTATCTGTGTCAGAAAAGATGTTGGAGGAGTTTTTAGATACTAATAAAAAAAACTTACAGAATTCATCAGAAAAACTGCGAGATGAATCTAATGGTACTAATTAATTTGTCATTAGCACATATGGGTTGTTGTAGCATTTAAGGCTTTTCATACACTAATTAGGTTTAAAAGATTTATTTAGCGATTTCCCCGAGAACTATACAATTATTTTTTTGTCTGTATTTAATACTTCATGTGTCAAACATACTCTTTTACCGTAGAAGACAAAAATTATTAGAACTAAACAAGGCCGATAAGCAGCCAGGGCCCTGACCCTGAAAGTTCATACCAACTCACGACGGGAGTACAGCGCTATACTGCTCCTACCCCCAGTAAAATTACCCCCAGTAGTCGATTGTAGTGTGGCTCCGCACCTGCATTCTTCTCGTCTCGTGGATGGATATGCACCGGAACTGTTTTTGTTACAATCCAATGCCGAAGTTTAATTGTCCTCATGAATGGCCAACCACTTTGGAAAAAAAAAGACTCAAGCTTAACAATTGTTCCTCCCTCCCTCCCCTATTGGCTTGTTTCCGGGAGAGCTCTGCCTCACCATGGCAAGCGGTCTCGGTGGCTTTGAGATGGCCTCGATGCCCCGCCCTAATTCCCTCTGCCGGGCTGCCCTCTGTTTTCGATTGGGGAACACGATGATGACGATTTGGCAAGCTAAGGCGTGTTGTTTGGTTGTCTCCCAAGCTTTGGCTGCCACAGGCTTTTTCTCTGTCGTTTTGTTCCTGTTGCTCGTCGTGTAGCGCATGGAGATGGTGACGAGTATGGCGCAGTTTCTGGCCGCCGCCACACCGTGGCGTGGCGAACGATGGCCAGCAACCAAGCATGCCCTAAGATTCAGGGTCGGGGGGGGGGGGGGGGGGGGGTTGGCGGGCAAGAAAACCAATCACGCTGTCGGGCTGCTAATTAGGCCGCGCACGCTGGACCATTTTGTGCTGGGGACGATATGATGGGATCTGAGCTTCAGCTTCACACGGAGGCCAGGCCTTTTGTCTTGTCTCTTGTCTGCACATCATGGCAACGGGTTCCCTTAAAGGTCTTGTTTAGATTCCAGAATTCACCCCTAAATTCTACTATGCAAAAAGAAGATTCCCAATCACATCAAAATGTCGGCACATATATGGAGTACTAAATGTAGATGAAATCAAAAACTAATTACACAGTTTTGTTGTACTTTACGAGACGAATATTTTAAACCTAATTAATCAAGATTTGGACAATTATTACCACAAGAAAACAAAACTGCTACAGTACTCGAGGATGGCACTGTGCCGAATTGTCCACCGCCGAGTTGGGGAACTAAACAAGGCGAAAGTCTAGCACTGAGAGTCCCTTTCCTTCCGTGCTCACAAAAACTTTCGGACAGGACAGGAGGACGTCGGCCTAGAATTGCTTCCGTTTCACGGCACAGACTTGCCGGGCCCGTGTCCGTCCTTGACACACACGACCGTGGCTGTGACTGTGGCTTTGCTGTGCGTTCAGGTGTGAGGTGTGGTGCCGGAAATTATGAATTCCGATATGAATTCGTAGCCTGTTCGCTTGGGCTGATTTGACTGGCTGAAAGTATTGCTGGCTGGTTTTTTTTAAAAAAAAACATTGCTGTCTGGCTGACTGATTTGGCCGATAATCTCAAGCGAATAGGCTGTTGATAGGAGTAAATGCGACCGCACCGATTGAAGGACGATGAGCAGGCAGCCAGGCACCCATCCTGTGAAAGCAGAGGCCATGCCCACTGTCCTCCAACCCGGGGCGTCCAGTTCATCCTGCAAAGCTGGAACAGTGATATGCCATCTGTGCTGTGTGGCTGTGCCTGGCCAGCGGCGGCAGCGGCGGCTGATCCTTGCTCACACACCTTGGAACTAGCTGTGCTAACTGCTGCTAAGTGCCAACTGCACGATCTTGTGAACCAAAAATAAAGTGAGCATTCCTCCAAACGGCATAAATAAGCTGTACGAGTACGTGCAACAACAATAACAATAGCAGCAAACAAGTGCCTGGCAGGCACATCATTAGCTCGCGGAACCATGCCCCTAATCATCATCACCAGCCGCTAAGCGCACACGCTTTTTTTTTAAATAATAATGGATGTCTTTGCTCCATCGCGTTGTTTAGCACCTCGTAATCGCGCGTGTTGCGCTATATTTTAAGCGCGAACCAGAATCGAAGCAGACGCGGGCTAACACCTGAAAGCTGCGTGATGGCGAGGTCGCAACCGCAGCCAGCCAGCCCGGTGGTGCTTAATCAAATCGCAGTGGAGAATTTGGAGGGTGGCAAACTGGCAAAAGGAATCGGCGGTCGGCGCCGATTGCCCCGAAGCTGCCGGCGTCCGCGCGCCGGCCGGCCGGCCGGCGAGGGGGCCGGGACGGACCAGCGGCGGCGGTCCAGGTTAATGCGAGATTGCGAGCTTGGTGACAGACATTGGTACAAGGTGCAAATCACGATGTTTGGAAACTAATGGTGGATTGGGAGTTCCACACCAGCGAACAGAGCACTTGGTACTGCCCGCTTGTCGTCGTTTGGTCCAACCATATCACAGTTGACACTTGCCACGACTATGGTCTATGGGCTAACACTTGTCGTCTGGTACGGTGTTTTATAGAACAGTCAATTGTTTATATTAGTCAGTTCAAAGTTAATCCAGGTCTCTGTTCTTTTGTGGAGGGAAAACACAAGATCTTTGACTTTGTAACAAAATACTTTTAACTTCAATCAATCTAACAAATATACTGTCCTGGTTGTTAGTCGTTGTTGAGAATTTGCTATTCTATTGCACCTGAGTATTCCGTAAGATGCCACCAAAATGTCGATTGGACTCATGCCCGCAATTCAGATGTCACGCATGCGAAATTGCGAATATGCCGTTACCTTTGAACATTGCGTGAGCTTGTTTACTGCCGCACAATTGGATGCGTTTCAGATGAACACGGTTTCTGGAGTAACAAAGAAAGCCCCTACTGCTACAAGATTACTTACAATGTACAGCCCCCCAAGTTTCGAATAAACAAGAAATTTGTAATTAGAAAACATCATCAAAAGTGAAAACGGAAAAAGAAAAAAGAACAAGGCCCAGAATAACTAATCACCGGTCCTTCTCGGTGCTAGCGTCGCTGCCCCGCCCGTTCGGCGACGCCGCGCTGTCGTCCACCGGCACGACGCCGGCGTCCTTGCGGCTCCTGTACTTGATCAGACCGTAGAGCTTCTTGATCTCCCTGATCGGCGCGTCCTTGGCGAAACCTCCCCCGCCCCCGGCCCGCGGCGACTGTTCCGCCGCGCTGGCCTCCTCCGACGCCGCAGCGCTCGCCCCGTCGAGGTGCCCGGACCATCTCGAGCTCAGCCTCGGCGGCCGCGCCGCGGTGGTGCTGGTCCGCTGCGGCTGCGCTGACGACGGTGACGGCGCCACGTGCTGCAGCGTGCTGATGACGGTGCGGAGCGCGCGGCTCGGGGAACCGCGGTTGGCGAGCATGATCTCGCCGAGCTCGGCGGGGCTGAGGCGGGCGCCGGCGTGGAACCCCTCCTCCACCTGCGGGTACAGCTTGTGGTCCTTGAGCCCCAGGTAGTTGCTTGCCAGCGCCTTGAATCCCTCAAAGTCGCACATGGTGAAGTGGATGTGGACGTCAAGCCGGCCCGGCCGCAGCACGGCCGGGTCCACGCCGTCCTTTCCTCCGCTCATGGTGAACACCATCACGCGCTCCTCGCCACAGGAGGAGGAGAGCCCGTCCATGAAGCTGAGCACACGCGCGGTCCTCGCCGCCGCCGTCTCGCCGTCGCCGTTGCCGCCGCGCAGGTAGCGGTCGAGGTCCTCCACGAGGATGAGCGACCGCGGGGTGGTGTCCAGAAGCAGGGCGCGGAGGTCGTCGCAGCCGCCGCGGGAGAGGTCGATGTCGTAGACGTCGTATCCCAGGAGCCTCGCCATCGCGGCGGCGAACGTGGACTTGCCCGTGCCGGGAGCGCCGTAGAGCAGGTAGCTCCTGCGCCAGACGCGGCCGAGGCGGTGGTAGTACGCGCGGCCCTTGAGGAAGCTCTCCAGGTCGGCGCGGACGCGGGTCTTGAGGTCCGGGTCCATCGCCACCATGTCGAGCGTGGCCGGGTGGGTGAAGGGCGCGGACGTCCACCGCGGGGCGCAATCGCCGGTGGCGTTGGCGTAGAGCCGCAGCTCGCGGCGGCGCGCCTCCATCTCGTCGGCGACGGACTCGATGTGCTGCAGGTAGGGCCGCAGCACGCGTGTGCGGTCGTGGCGGCGCACGCGCAGCACGAGGCGGCCGTCCCCGGCGTTGGTCCACGCGAGGCGCGCGCCCAGGAAGGCGTCCCGCGCGGTGTGGCCGGGCCCCAGCTGCAGCGCGAAGTCGTTGCTCTTGGCCGCCGACGACAGCACGCAGGCGGCGTCCGCGTCCTCCAGCGACGGCAGCGACGCCACGTACGCCGCCGCCTTCCGGAACAGCGGGTTCTCCGCGCCGCCGCCGTCCCCGGCGAGGCGCGGCACCTCGTAGTACTGGTACGCCTGCGCCCACTCGTCCGCCCACCGCCACGCCCGCCGCAGCGCCAGCACCGCGAGCGCCCCGTAGACCAGGGCCCCGATCACCCCTCCGACGACGCCGACGCCGCCGTCCGGCCCCATCGCGGCGCCGGCCTTCCCTTCCCTACTCCGTAGCGAACGGAACCCGCCGTTGGCAGTTGCTGCCTCCCGTTTTTGATCCGGTCACGTCGGTTCGTCTGTTTCGGCGGGCAAGAGTAGAGGAGAGAGGAGATCGGAATGTTGGAGGGGGTTGGGTTTTAAGGGCGCCCAGCCCCGAGACGGCGGCTCTCGAGAGAGGGGAAAAGGGGAACTCGTCGTGCGGTCGCGGATCGGGTGCGGCGTGGCGTGCGCGGGGTCAAAGAAGACGGGTCGTGCAGGTGCAGCGGAAGGCCGCGACGCAGGGAAGAGGCGGGCGTAGTAGGCGTAGCCGGGGTGGATTCGTGTGGTTTCGTCGGTCGGCATCGCCACGGCTTTCCAGTGGTTTGGAATCGTTTGGACTCGTCGATCCGGCCGGCGCGAGTTCGTGTCCGGGTGCACCGGTGCAGGAGTGGTGGAGGCGTTCGGTGGTTGGACCAGCCGAAAGGAAAGGTCACAACTCACTGGTTGTTGACGAGTTCCTCAACTTGCTACGTGAGGGGCGGATCCAAAGGGGCCTGGAGGGGCTCTGGCCCGCTGGTGCATCAATGGAAATATGGGAAAGGTGAGGGAGAAGAAGAAGTGGAGGAAAGAAGAAAAATGGAGAGGGACCGGTCCCTTCGATCCTGTTCTGCATCCGCCACTATACGTGCCAATTGCCACAAAAAATCTCCAGTGCCTTGCCTTGCCGTCAATTTTTAGGACAGCGTTTGTGTGCAAGTAATTCGAGTTTATCTGCTCATGGGATCGGCGGTATATTCTGATCTGCAACTTTGGTACGAACTCGACTGGACGTGCCGTGTGGTTTACAACTTGCTAGTGAAACGTGTCGTCTGCCATACATTGATACATACAGCCACATACGGCGGAGCCAGCTGTTACCGGAGATTTGCCAGTAAGAGCTGGGATACCAAATCATCGTTTGGAGGAGTAATGGTTGTTGCTTCGGCCTGATTTGATGCGATACGATTCTAGCTAATTCTATCAGCAACCGAATGGAAAAGCTCCGCACTTGCCCCCTAACCGTCCTTTTGGAACGGCGTTTAAAGAAGATACGTACTTACTCCCACTGAATATACTGATTAGGACGCGTACCGTAATGCCATGACCTGTTTGTTCGTTTTTACCATCGAAACAAAGATGCTTCAGCCTTCTGGCTCTGGCCAATTTTCTAAGGGTGTGTTTGGTTCGAGAACACGGGTGATGGAATATGACCATCTATGTTCTCTGTTTAGTTGGATGATGGGACGAGCCGTTTTTTTTTTATTTGGTTGGATAGATGAAAGTCGGAGCTGCTCCTCATTTGAGCTTGGCAACGATAACCGCCTCGGCCTCCTGCTTCGGGTTGACAGTCTTACTTTAGTTGGGTTGTCCGTGAGCTGCCGCGGGAAGTTGAAGCTGCTGATTGCTTTACAACCATGCTCGGCAACGATGACTTGCGGTAGTGTGCACTCTGTCGTGTCTGCGTGGGTGGGCTTCGCCTCTCGTGGTGCTTGTCACCAAGATTGGCTGCCTTGTACATACAATTTGCTCTCTACTTATTAATGAAAGCCGGTAAAACGGATCTTTCGAAAAAAAGAAATTGGATGGGATAAGAATACTTGTTAATAACAACTAATTATACACTAATAAATATGCACCGACACTAATCTTGTCATTATAATCATTAATTAAAAACAAAATATGTTAATTAGCACTATACTACTCTAATTGTCACACAAAACATGCACTACGCTCATCCGCCAGGTTTCTGAGGACCATGATATCCAGCATCTACCCATAATGTTCCCTATTGTGGATATCAAGTTCAGTTTATCCATCCAACCAAACACCCTATATCCATGTCCCATCCATGGATATCCATGAACCAAACATACCCTAAGCATATTGTGCTACACGAGCTCGGAACAACACCGCACCAGTTGTAGATAAATTGTAAATTTGTAATCTCCAATGATTAGGTAGTGTTATCCACGTCCCTCTTCTTCAATCTCTTTGCAACCCTGAAGAGGTATACCATCTCTGACTTTGATCCGCCCAATTTTTTTATTAATATAAAAAAAGGTGAAAGAAACAGTCACGTACTTTGATTTCCGAAGTCTCCGTTTTAAGCATCCTAGGATGCATGGATCATTCTTCAGAAATATGCTACGTAGACCCGGTAAAAAAAACAAACTACACCATAATTTACTCCTACGTTAATGCCATCGGCTGGATACTGCAAATAATATAATGGACATCAAAACAGACGTCAACACCTCCCGTCAAAAAACAATCTTCGATCAAGTTTGCTTCCTCAACTGCCAGTTTTCTGATTCCCCCGCCTGGTTTTCTTTGTGATGATCACGTCGTCGTTCCCTCCACTGGGCTCACGTACTATATATAGCGTGTATTATATTTGCAAAAAAAAAAGTTTCGTCAAAAGGATGAAAAAGTTTGATAAAATTAATCTCGGCGTCAAACTGCATATGTACTCGTTACTTTAGGAACAAATTTTGTGCGAGAACCCTGACTTAAGTGCATTTTTATGGCAAACTAATAGCAGCCATGGCATTAAGAAAAAGGAAGCGTTGTTTGAACTATTTCCTCGCCCAGCCATCAGGGTCTTCCATTGCGCGCCACCTGAACCCTATCGCTGTCTTGATTAGACCGTGGTAATAGTCACAGTACATCGGCTATAAATATCAAAAAGAAATGCATAGCAGGTTTCCTTTGAACATTTTTACTTTTTATTTATCTCTACTCCTAAAAAGAGGAAACTAGACTCGTTCACCAAACCGTGGTGAAGCCCCTCACAAATGCCCCTCCGTAACTCCCTTCCGCTTCTTCACCCCGTGCCAACACCAACATGTGGACCCAACTCCAAACAACCCGATGCTAGCAGGTAGCAGCATCCTACCACCGCGGCCCTCCCACCCACCCTGACCAGTATTCCAGTCCCGCTCCACCCACGCCGCCGCCGCGGAGCCCCAGGACTTCGGGTCCAAGTGGAGGAGTGGGCCCTCACGCCGTCTCCATCCACCTCTTCGCCTGAAACCTAGGCCGAAGCCGCCACCGCCACCACCCCTTACATCGAGAATCCTCCGCCACCGATGACTTCCCCCATCTCGCTTGCGTAGCGGGATGTCGTGCGCTCCTTGGTTGAGTTCTTATCCAACCGCGACTCTACCCCGATGACGACGAGAAGGGATCTGAGTAGGAAGACGAGGAGGAGTCGGCGGAGTTCTTCATCGACTGATGGCTCCTGGGTGGAGTTCTTATCCAGCATGCGCGGTACAGGAGGGCCGGGTGCTTGTGCAGGCACTTCCCCCTGGTCTCCAGCTCTAGCATCTCTGTCGTCAGGTCATGTCCGGTCGCTGCTTCCTCTTCCTCCCATTTCCCCCTATGACTCCGCCTCCTCCGTGCTGCCATCTCAAGTCCCCACCCTCGGGCCAGCTCCACTCCTACGGCGCGGCTCTCGTGGTTGTGGGGAGCTTCGAGGAGCTCGGCCTTGGCCCTTGGGGAGGAGGTGATGTCCGCACTGGAAGAGGTGGGCATGTCCAAGCTCACGGAGATCCAGTGTGTTAGCACGATGCTGGTGCTGGCCGAAACTAGCTCCATGCTCGGCTCCCAGCCTCCCACATTGGCTCTAGGAAGACGCTTATCTACTTGCTCAGGTGCTTACGTAGTACATTTGTTTCCGCTAGAAGGGAAGACATTTCACTTGATACATTAGGAAAGATTTATTGGTGCTGTGCTCCATTAATTCCAAGGGATGGCCGCTTGCTACTCTAGGCTATTGTAGAAAAAAATAAATAATTTATGTCATATTTTCTAACCCAGTTTCCGCTTTTACAAACTATTAAGAACTTCTTGTTACAGGCTTGATTATGGCATGGATGCAACCCGATTGTCGTTGAACCAAGCAATTTTTTTCTTTGACCAACTAGAAATTAGGAATTCTTTCCATGGATTATGCTTGTGAATCAGGATAAGGTTGACTAATCAAGCAATATGCTGCTCTTCAGTTTTTTTAGATGATTGCCTTAGAAGTTTCCTCTCTATTGCATTTGTCTTTATTATACTGTACCCCTCCAATACTGTTTTGGTGCTCTATTGCTTTGATTCACGGTTGCTAGCTTTCACTATAACTGGGTTTTCATCAGAAGCTGTTTTATCATATAGAAAGAGCAGAAATTGAGATAACGAATTGTAATGAGTAGTGACGATTTTTATAGTACCAAGAAAATAAATGTCAGTAGGTTGAAAGTCCTATGTTTGGTGTTGGTAATTAGTGACAATGCCTAAGTACTAATCCTATGCCTAAGTTGTATATAGCATATGAGGATTAGTACATTCCAAGGTTGGTGGCAAGATGGACATGGTGATCATGAGTGGCCATGTAACACCCCGGGTGTTATAGTGCTAATTAATCTGCCATGTCATCATAATGCATTGCTAATCATACCTATTAGGTTAACCTTGTTATGCATCAAACAAAAACAAGTTTACTTCATTAGGTTGAATGTGTTTCTCTGTGGTGTGCTCCGAAACCGAAAACCCTAATTTCGAATACCACCGCAAATGCTTAGTACATGCCCTGCGTAATTTGAAGTGCGCGACTGTGTTGCACACTAGTGTCAAGTGTAGGGTATGAGCTTAAGTACAACATCTAAAATGAAGCTCCAAAATTGAGTTTGAATTGGAATCCCAAAACTTGTCGCGAGTTTTCCGATTCGAATTCGAATTCAAATTTGGGGAAAATGCAAAAGAATTTCAAAAGTAAATTGGTCAACCAAGAGTGACATTTGGTCAACCATGTCATGTTGGTCCAAATGATGCCCTTGGGTGAGGTTTTGATCACTAAGTAATCACAAATCAAGGTAGAAACAAATTCCAATTTGAAATCCCTCCAAAAACCCTAAATTTCAAAATCATGGTTTACCCCTTTTGAAATAATTCAAAATCTAAGCAAAATTTGGGAAAAAGTTCAAAACCAAGTTTGTAGAACTTTTCAAGGGCTACAACTTTGATGTTTTGAGTTTTCAAAGTTTTAGTGTAAAATGTGGAGTAATTTTGAAAATAAGCAAATTTCAGTTTTAAATCATTTTTGTCCCCAAACTAAGATTTTAAAATGGAGGCTGAATTTGAAAAAGTTTTGAACAGCAAAGTTGTAGATCTGGTCAAGATAAACAACTTTGATGTTTGGAGATTTTGAAGTTTCAATATAAAATCAAAAGTAATTTCTAAATTACCAAATCTGAAAAATGTGTCCCTTTTTGAATTTAAACTCAAATTTCAAAATCCAAGCAGAATTTGAAAAAGTGTTCAATACCAAATTTGTAGAGCTTGAAATTCTGAAGATTTCATACATTGGAAGATTTTCAAGTTGTTATACAAATTTGAAAGTAATTTGAGAAAACAGTTTGAATTTCAAAATTTGGGGGGGGGAACAGCTACAGTGCGCCGGCGTATCACCGACGACCACCGCGCGGTATGGGCGCCGGCGAAACGCCGGACGGCTTCGACAGGCTTCCAGGAGCTCCAGCGCGACGCCGCGAGCAGTGCGGTGCTGTAGCCGCAGCCGTTGCCTATATATATCACCGCGTCCCGTGTTTTGATTTTCCTCCTCCCTGTTTTTCGCCACCGCCGCCGCGAAGCTTCGCCGCTCGCCGCTGCTGCCACCAAGCCGCCTCCGGCCGCGCAAACCGCACCACTAGCTCCGCCTCGGCCTCGCGCATCTTGTGGACCACTTGTGTTCACCGTTTTCGCACCCGAGCTCTCGCACCGCTTGTTCCCGTGCCCAACTCCGGCGCACCACCGCCACCAACGCCTTCCCATGGCCAGGCCGCTCCAGCTGCTCCCCGTCGCCACCAAGGGCTTCACTGCAACCGTGGTGAGCCACTGATACTTCCCGACCATTCAATTTGGCCTTTACCGCTTTGTGTCGTCGGCTAGCCGGACACCGTGGTTGCCGAGCCGCCACCGTCGTCGGTGATGGGTCACCGGAGCTCGAACCGTAGCGCTATCGAGCAAAATGGAGTCGTGGGGAGGTGTAGTTAGCGTTGGTAGAGTCGGTTTGTGGTTTGGGTCATCAGTCGTCGGCCGGCCACCGCGAGCAAGCGCGCGAGCACGCGGGAACGAAGCCGTCGAGCGGGAGGTAAGGGATGACAGGTGGGGGCGAGTTGTCAGCGAGAGAGAGAGGCCGTCGCGCGCGCGGGCGGGCGAAGCCGGGCTGGGCCGCGGCTGGGCCGTCACGTGCGGGCGCGGGCGCGAGTAAACGGGCCGCCGAGTTGGGCCGGACCGCGGGGAAAAAGAAAAGCCGGCCCGAGTTCGTTTTGTTTTCGTTTTTGTTTTTCTTTTTCAAATAAATGAATAGTGTTGTTATTTGTTTATTTGTTTAAAAATTGTGTAGAATTCCAAAATTCATGAAAATTTTTGTGTAAGCTTCCCAATGTATAAATTATCTAGGAAAAATATTAAATCATGAATTTGAATACTTTGTGCAGTAGAAATAATTAGTTCCAATAAAGATTAAATGCAACTTCCAGTAATTTTAATAATTAATTTATTTATCCAAAAATTATGAAATTTAGTATGGCACTGTTATAAATCATTGTTAACCCATAGAAAAAGTTTGAGCTTGTTTAGATAAAATTTGATCAACTTCTAATTATGCCCTATTTAGTTAAAAAGAAAATAAATGTTAATTTGGGAACTTTAAGTGTTGTGTGCCTTTTGATTGAGTGATGTCCTTAGGTCACTACCCTTTTGTGATCTCTGGCACTTTAATTTCATGATTGAGCTCGTTAGTAACTTGTTAGGTTAAAAGCTGGTATCGCGGGAACTCGTCGCTGCTAGTTAGTAGGTTTTCTGTTTACGACTGTACCGTGAAAGGAAGTTGTACTCGAATCGTAACCGTGGCATGTTATCATCAAGCATCATGTTTATCTTTGAGCATCATGTTAAAGCATGTTACGAATTCGTGTAGTCACCGCTTTCGAAGAAGCCGAAGTCGTCGAGCAGGCCTCCGGAGAAGAGCGATCGTCGGCAGATCCCGGACCCGACGGAGGAGTTCACGAGTCTGAGTCAGTCGTCGTGTCAGAGCAAGGCAAGCCCCGGTGCATTTAAACCCTACCTTGTTATTTTACAAATGTTTTAATATTTATTATTATGGTTTATTGCATTAAGTAATTAGGAGTTGAGTGATAACCTAATTGCTGCATTACCATCCTTGATTATTACGATATTAACCTTGATAACTGTTTTACGGAAAATACGTAGTATGCTTCGCTATGCTTAGAAGTTAAGCTTTTAAATGAAATGTTTACATAGCCATGACGGCATACTTAATGAATATTGAAACATGAGAATGAACTTGAAAGATCGGGCGGGTGGTTTGGCCACTGCTAACATGCATTGGGAAAGGAGTCTCAATGTAGTGTTTCCGCCTTGTCAGTTAAGGACTGTTCGTTGTAAGCCTGTTGTGTTCGAGACTTTGCAACTAGCCTCATGCCTTGGGTAAGCCCAAAATGTTGGTGATTCCATTACGAGAACGTCTAACCTCGCACTGGGAGTGGAGAGATGGCGAGAGTGTCGTGTACCCTCGGGGCTAGAATCGGGCCGGGTTCGAGGAGTACTGTACTCTCGGGTGGCGATGGACACGTTCTGGTTTTGGGAGATCTAAATGAGGGTTGATATATGCAAGATTCGGTTCTACATATATCGTGATGTTAGAGATCCCCAGCTGGGTATAATCGGTTCGAATCGTCGTTGCTCCTCGGTTATGGAGACTTGATCACCTGACTTGCATCGTAGTTAAGAACTAGAATGAAAGAAAGAATGAAAAAGGTTTGGATGACAATTACTTTGATCTAGATTAGGATCACCTAGATTTGGTTAATGAACCATCAATGGTAAAAGTAAAATGTTGAAGATAAGGACTTACTTTAGTAAGCTTTTCTGCAAAAGAAAATGTTGACTCTGGATTACCCGTACCTTGATTCCCAAAAGCCAGCATGCCCTTGGAGTCTTTGTCTTAGTCGGGTAAGTCTTGTTGAGTACCTTTGTACTCAGGGTTTGTTGAACCCCTTGTTGCAGGTGCGGTTCATGAACAAGTTTGCTTCGAGCCTTGTTGCATGACCGTCGTGGTTGAAGAAAGCGACGACGAGTAGAATGTGTGGCCTTTGGGCAGGGCATCTCGCTTGTGTGATGTAATAAAGTTACTACCGATACTTCTCTACTAATGGTTTGTAATAGTGTTACATAAGGTTTGAAGTTTGAAAACTGGTTTGTAAACCTATGTTATTGTAAGACTTCCGCTACTTTACTCTGTTGAATATTTTGAATAAACTGTTGTAATATTGCAATACTCCTGTGATTGGATCCTGTTCGGAGGAAAGCAGGCCTTTTAAGTTATGGTGAACATAAGTACGACGGTCAGAGGTCATTATGACAATAATGTGTACTTGTGGGCCATCATAATTAGGAGGTTCTGTGACAGGCCACACTTGGATTTGGACGCAACCCTACGTGATCAAGGCAAAGGTATATGCTTAAGGGTTGTGTTTTAGTAACCAAGACACCTAGTGGGTGTGGTTACATTATAGGATAGATAGCCGTACTATAAAGAGGGGAATGACGCGGCTATTGAACTCCTAAGTGCCTCTAGGTGTGCATTTCATAATCATATGCATTTGGATAGAACTAATAACGCCTCGAAAAATGATTGTGAAAATGCTAACACACATGCACATGGTGATGATCACTTTGTGATGTTAGCACGTTTGCGAAGGCGGTGGAGTTTGAGCGGTAGAGAGGGTTTGGGGCTCTCTCTCCCTCCCGCCGAGCTTGCGAGGCGGGATTCAGGCGTTTTCGAGAAGTTGAAACGCCTATTTTCCACTACGCCGGAAGTCGGAAAAAGAAACAGAGGCGAACGGAGGTCACAGTGGTGACCGGACGCTGGACCGAACGCGGTCACTGTTTGACCGGACGCGTCCGGTCAGCGTTCAGCGTCTGCGTGTTTTTTAGTTGGTTGATCGGACGCGCAGCGCGTCCGGTCACAGTCGACCGGACGCGTCCGGTCGATCAGGGAGCTTACTGGACTCCGACCGGACGCTGGCACTGTGGCGTCCGGTCAGTTCTCTAGCGCGTCCGGTCACTGTTTCGGTGTGCGCTGCTCTGGCTTGACCAGCGCGTCCGGTCAGTCACGGGACCGGCGCGTCCGGTCGTGACCAGCGCGTCCGGTCGTTGCGACCAGCGCGTCCGGTCAGTGTTTCGAAAAAGAGCCGTTGCGTGACCGGCGCGTCCGGTCAGTTGGACCAGCGCGTCCGGTCAGCGCGACTACTGCTGAATCAAGTTTCTAACGGCTATATTCGAAGGGGTACGTCTATAAATACTCGTTGGCCGGCTCAAGGCTCTCTCTCTCGGACATTTGACATACTTGTGAGCACTTTGAGCTAAGCAACTCCCCTCCCACTCATCTCTCTTGCTTCTTTGCATATTCGAAGTGAGATTGAGTGATCCAAGTGCATTTGCATTGTGAGATAGCATCTAGTTGGCACTTGGTGGTTGATTTGCTGCGGGATTCTTGTTTCTCTTGGTGGTTGCCGCCAC
Source organism: Saccharum hybrid cultivar R570 (assembly GCA_038087645.1). Lineage (NCBI taxonomy): Eukaryota > Viridiplantae > Streptophyta > Magnoliopsida > Poales > Poaceae > Saccharum > Saccharum hybrid cultivar. The sequence continues at coordinate 27,083,434 of JAQSUU010000015.1, read as the reverse complement.
CTAGACGGCTTGGAGCAGCTTAGAGGCGTTGGCAAGAGTTGGTGATTGTTCTTGGCCACCTCCGGTGATTGTGAGGGGTTTGTGCCTACCTCGGCGAAGTGCCAAAGGCAACATTAGTAAATTGCTCGTGTCATTGCAACCTTTTGCCATTTGGTAGGTTCTTGTGGCGCCTTTTGAGAGGCTCGGTGTGAGACCGATTAGCCACCGAACCACGTGGTGAAGAGGGACACAACGGGGACTAGCGTGCCGGCAAGCACGTGAACCTCGGGATAAATCTTCGTGTCATCACTTTCATATTGTGATTGATTGATCCCGGTGTTCGGTTGTTTTGGTATTCATTGTTGATCATATTGGTTGGCTCAATACTTCGCCCCTCGGTGAAACCCTCCTAACTCAACTCCGCATTACTTTCTTAGTTATCTTTGCTAGCTAGTTTGCTTTGCTAGAGTAGCTCTTTTGTATAGCTTGCTAGTTGTAGTTGTAGTTACCTTCTCGGTTTATCTTGTGCGGTTGAGTGCCAATACTAGAATTGTGAATTGAATAGGTGGCTTGCAAACACCCCGTAGGCTAAGCAAAACTCGCATCTCGCTATTTGTTGTATTGATAAACTTGTTTAGCTTGTCTTTGTAGAAATTTTTAAAGGGCTATTCACCCCCCTCTAGCCATCAAGACTTTTCATAGGTGCCGACATTTTGAAGCGCTTATTTAAACTGATGACACTAAAAATGTTACTACTATCGGTAGTTAGGAGTTTAGGATGGAGGAAAGCTCAACAAAACTACCAATACGAAAGTCAGCTGATCATATTCATGGTGTGAACTTATAAAGTTTGATAGTTTTCTTCAATGTGAATGAAAAAAAATGATGGAGATGTGGCCACTTGTGGTGACACCAGATGTGAATTATGTTAGCTGGTAATCAGTTATGTTTTTTGTTGCTCTTGAGGAAATAAAACTTGATCTTCTCTCCCCAGATCTGCTTGCTTGGTTATTGTTGAATGTAGTCATGCAATTGAACCATAAATTCTTATAGCAGTGCAAAACATGATGGCTAATTCTTATCAGTCTTCCTATAATTTCTACAAATATTTAATGGCTTCTCTGCAGGACATGCTTAAGACTTCATCTCTCAAGTTTGATTTAAGACTTATCTTGGTGTCACTAATCATTTTGCAGCCATCCATTGTTGTGCATAGGCTTTGGCTCTGATACCACGGTGGTAACCTTGAAGATATATCATAGCATGACATATGTGGCTTTCTGGTTTCGTTGCCTCAAAAGAATATAATAACCCCTGCTGTAGAGTTAGAGTTATGTGCTGATTTTTTTAATCGCTTCTTTTTTACAATTCACATCAGATGGGAAAAGAATAGTCATAGGATGAAGTTGCTGCAGGATCTTGTGCTGGGTTGCACCAAGGTAACAGTAGAAGGCGCTCATAATTGGTATCACAAGCTCTTGTTGTCACTCTAGAGTTTAGTGTTATCAGATTTGAAATTGGGAAATGTATACTCCTTTCATGCTTGATGTGAGCATAAGCTACCTGCAGTCCTTGCAAAGGAAAATTCTCGTATATTTCCACTGTCAACAACCGCACAGAGGACCTTAATTATCGGCGGCTTAGGGCGGCTAATTCAGAGGTGAACAACCAAGTAACTACACCTACACCTTTCTTTCTTCATGTTGTCTTTGCTTTCTCCTCTAGTATTTAGGTCTTTGAGTGATCATGTTTTCAAGCATTCTAGTTGCTTTCTACTAGCCTAAAAGTGTAGTATGAATATTCTAAATTTTCTCAATTCTAAATGTCTATTTGGACAGTCAGTATCAATAAATTGATTTAAGGATTATTTTTCTCCTTTTACAGTTTGCAGATGAATAAAAAAGCTCATATTGTGAGTACCTTTGGGCTTTCCAAAACAATTTTGTTTAGATTATTATCAATCACATTGTGCGAACGGTACTTGAGGCCAAGTACATGATGATATCACTTTTTTACGGTTTATGTTCTATTGTGTTTAGACAATTGATGATCAGGAACTGGTTTGTGTACTCTGAAATATTTACATTGAGCATGAATATTTAAGACAAACGTATGGCTTTATTATTGCTACATTTTTACTAATATTGGCTATGTTGAATATTGATGCTCAGAGATTTTGTTTTGGCCTTAGCAGCGCACGGGCATAGACTATATCTCAAAATATTGATTCTCAAAGTCTCCATGTGTTATTCATTATGTGTTTTAGTGTACTTTTAGAGCTCTCGAAAAGTCAAAAGTCATTGTTTATGTCCACAATATGGCTGGCTCAATATGGCTGGCTCGCATGGGCATTGGCTAGTATATAAAAAAAGAAAACTACTAGCTCAACGAGCCCACACCCAAGATCGGTAGCTGAGCTCTGGTAACCCAACAACAGTACCAGTCTTTCTTACCACCCATCCACTACGCCCAACTCGGAAGCCCCGAAAAGCAACGTGGTCAATATCCGTTGCATGCCATCTCAAACTGAAAAAGTCGCCGACGTGTTTCTTCCAAGCTTGTTTCGGAGGAGACACAGCACGCTACGCTATGAAAGCGGTCACGCCTAACTAGTGGTAGGTGTATATATGCAGGCGTGTTAATGCCTGGTCTCCGTGGCTTCGATAAACCCGAGCCATGACATGGCACAGCGTTATCCGGCCGGTTGCTGTAGCACGTCAGGTCGCTGTCACCTTAAGCACCCAGATGACCACCTGCATCGATGTAATCTCGCACACTCTTGGTCAAGCGTGCGCGGGCCAGGACAGGAGGAAGCAGCTGCGTAAACGCGAGGCGCGCACGAGCCCTGGCGCGGCCCTGCGTGGTGGCCTCTGCCTGGTGCGTGCTGGTCCGGAGAAGTGGGGGAAGCGCGCGCGCGTCTTCGCTTGGTTGGCGCGGGCACCGGGGGAGGCTCTGGGTTGGTGAATGCGGCGGCTGCGTGGCAGCGCGGGGGGTTTCGCCTGCCCCGATTCGGGATACGGACGGCGCGGCGCGGGCGAAGCCAAGGCCCGAAACGTGGTCCGAGCCGGCGGATGGGAATGGGATCCCGCGTCGCGTCCGCGTCCGCGTCCGGGCTCGCTGTCGTTGCCTGCGCGCTGCTGCGGCACCACGGCGGCCTGCCACGTCGGGGGGTTCCCCGGTTGCTTTCCGCCCCGCTCCCGGGCGAATTTTCGCCGCCAGAGCGAGAGGGACCGGGGCAGGACGGCCGAATCGTCGCGGGACATGTTCTCGAGCCAGCGGTATGGTCTCTGATTCTGGATGGCCGTCCTGTCCTGGTCGATCAACAGCCGGCGTAGCTGTTCGGTCGTTTCCACTGTTCGTTCCTTTGTATACTCCTCTCCGGCTGGCTCTCTGGCATGTTTAGTCCCTCTTTTAAAACTTTACACCCTGTCATATTAGATATTTGGACATATGTATGGAGTATTAAATGTACATTAAAAAAATAACTAATTGCATAGATTGCGTGTATTTTACGAGATGAATTTTTTAGCCTAATTAGTCCGTGATTATACAATGTTGTGCTAAAGTAAACATGTGCTAATGATGGATTAATTAGTCTTAATAAATTCGTCTCACAGTTTACAGACGAGTTCTGTAATTAGTTTTTTTATTAGTATCCGAACACCCCTTCCGATATTATGTGAAACATCTGATATGACACCTTAAAACTTTATACCCTGAAACTAAACAAGGCCGTGTACCACTCAAAAGCTGCTTGTGGGGACTAGGCGTCCAGTGTACCACTCAAAAGCTGCTTGTGGGGACTAGGCGTCCAGTACGAAGCTAAGCACTATATATATACCAGTACAATATTAGAAAGTTCCATGCGGTCAATACGAACCTACAAATGCTGAAATGCATGCCGCGTGTTTATCATCAGTCAACACGAATAATGCATGCCAAATTTCTCCAAGATGCCGCGGCGAATGAAACACACCCACCAACTCAAACGATTCGCACGCGCATATACTTAGGGCTGGTTCGGTTGGTGGAAAAGCCGGCTGATATCGACAGATTTAATAGTGTTCTGTGAGAAAGAATAAGCTGAAACAAGCTGAAACAAGCCGAAACATGACCAGCAGAACAGGACATTAGACTTGTGGGAGCCAAACAAATCATCCAAGTTTCCTTTTTCTGACCTTTTTTTTCGCGAGCGTGTTCTTGCGACACGTATTTCATTAAGCACAAGTAGAGTTTGACTGGTTTCCGTCAAAGGAGGGAAGCCTTTGAAAGAAAATTTGGCCTTGTTTGCTTAGCCTTGTAAATTATGCCCACAAGAATCAGGAGCTGCTAACGACCTAACGTAAGTCTCCCGTTTCTTTGACCATGCATGGCCCATGTGCAAGGAAGACCATATTTTCTCTCATTTCATTACGGAGAAGGATATGCAAAACTAGCTAGGCTTCCCGTGGCTTGCATCCTTCGAGCAAACTCTCCATGGCTATTGTTAGAAGCTCACGTCGCCATCCGATAGCGAAGGTACGGTATGGAAGAGGTGGTATCTAACCTGCAACGATACTTGTGGAATAATCTGCTTTGCCCAAAGATCCAGCCGCGGCGTCGACGTCGCAGGTTTTAGTACGAAAAATGGTCAACAGTTCTCGATACCTATCGAGCTGAGCAAACGATCGGTTTCAGAATTTAGGCAGGATGGCACGCAAGTTCTTATCGAGCCGTCGAGGACAAGAATATTCTCGTGCCTTGATTCTGATGTGCTTATGCATTATATCTAGCGATGCGGCGCCGGTCGTTTACCAGCACATACATTTTCCCTCAAGAATACATATTTTTTTTGGTCGGCGGTGTGTGCGTTTAATCGATCGATCACCTCTGTTCCTGGGCTAGGGCCACACAGGAAAAATGCTAGATGCTGATAATAATCGACAGAAAAAAAATGTGTGCACGAACGAAATAATATATATGCTTATTACACACCGAAAGGTGTAGTTGTTGGCGAATATGTTCTGTATGTTTTGTGCCATGAATTATTTTTTTTGCAACCTTGCAAATTCAGCAAAACATTAGATGCCATTTCCGTTCATATTAGCCAGACATTATGTCATTTCTTGCCATTGTATTTTTTAGAAGGGACGGGAAAAGTTTTGCCGTAATTTTTATTAGACAAAGAAAATAAAAATAGGTTGTGTTCACTTCTCACCTAAACCCAAAATATTTCATCTTCTACCCATCACATCGAATCTTTGGACGCATGCATGGGGTATTACATGTAGGTAAAAAAGATAACTAATTGCATAGTTTGTCTGTAAATGTCGAGACGAATCTTTTGATCTAGTTAGTCTATGGTTGGACAAATTTTGCCAAATAACAACGAAAAATGCTACAGTAACTTTTTACCCACTTTTCACCAACTGAACACACCCATACAAGGGTTGGCCCAGTTTTTGGGTGGACCATTGTATTTTGTTATACTAGTATACCACTGCGCGGATTTTGATCTGAAAGCAATTCCGTGTCTTTCTGTTCCCCCTTGTTTAGTTCTCCTAATTCTTCCCCAAATTTCATTATGCAAAAAGAAGATTCCCCATCACATCAAAATGTCGGCAAATACATAAAGTACTAAATGTTGATGAAATCAAAAACTATTTGTACAGTTTTGTTGTATTTTACGAGACGAACATTTTAAACCTAGTTAGTTAAAATTTGGATAATTTTTATCAAATACAAACAAAATGCTACAGAAATTCTGATGCAATGTTTTTCTCCCCAATTCTCTAAACTAAATGAGGCCTTCATGTGAATCCTGCACTGAATTTTTGGAAAAGACAATACTACTAGCATCGATTCCATTAGCACTAATTGGGGCAGGACGCCAGGACCACACGTCATGTAGCTTTCGGCAGGTTTCTCCAGCAAAACAGAGCAAGCTTTGCAGCTGGAACTGCATTTGGACACACAGGAAAGTGTCAGCTCTCACCTGAACCCATGCTTTTTGTAACCTGAGATTTTTTGCTCAACAGCTGTTTACGAGCAAATCTCAGGTTATGAATGAAAACCTTCTAAAAAAAGGTTATGAATGAAAACCTATGCACGCTGCTAACAGCTGAACGCACAGAGTAGCGTAAAAGGGAAGGGACACGCTTGGCAGCTGGAACTGAAAACCGGAATGGATGACTACTGACGAGCTTTATTTTAGAAAGATCGATCGCATTAGGCACGCCCATAAGCTTTGCTAAGAGAAGAATATATTCACATTAGGAAACCTAGAAACCGCCATTTCGATTGGATTATCATGACCTGTGGAGAACCGTCAATTCTTGCACAGTAAATGTTCACTGGAGAAACCGTAGTGGGTAATGTCTCTGCAAGTCAGAAGCGAACCTTTGCTTTAGAGGTTAAGAAATCGGCAAATTTGTCATCAGGAGAGATTTTTTTTATTTTTAACACTTTTTAAAAACTATTTTTACTTTTAGCACCGAAAATATTTTTTTTTATATCTAACACTTTTGGCCGCTCCCCACGCGAGGGAGCGGCATTTGTACTTTGCCGCTCCCCACGTGGAGGAGCGGCAATGGTGATGACTTGGCATGACTCGCCACGCGGACTGGGGCTGCCGCTCCCCAGATCAGAGAGCGGCAAGCCTGCCGCTCCTCCAGGGGGGAGCGGCAGCCCCAGTCCACGTGCCAGCGATGCCAGGTTAGCACAATTGCCGCTCCTCAGATCAAGGAACGGAAGGCGCATGACTCCTTATATTCTCTTCTCCTCTTGAGGTGTTGTCATTCGTCGTTTCGGCGCCGCCCCCCCCCCTCTCCCCCCTCACGGCCATCACACGGCCGTAGTTCAAATGTTGGGCGGAAGTTCGTCGAGCAGAGGTAGAGGAAAGGGAGTGAGGAAGGGACAGCCGATTGTGTGGGAGGGTTCTCTGGGTCCTGATTTTTTTGAGGAACCTATAGAACAATTTCCTTTGGAGAGCAAGAGTGACTTCACCCGCGAGAGACCTCTTAGATCATACGACAACCGCACGGAAGATTGGCCAAAATGTCGCCACGGTGAGGATTGCGTCGTGCAGATGTACAATGACTGTGACGGTGGAGGCCGTCGTTTCTTCAGATGCCCGCGAGGATTTGTATTTCCTTTTAACTCTCATTTTTTCTGATTTGCATTTGGTTTGTAGAAGTACTTATTGGTAGATGCATTTTCAGGATTCAAGCTGCCCAGAAAACTGTGGGTTCACTCGATGGGTCGATCCTCCTCCTATTTATCCCCATCAACAATACATCACATATCTACAGGGACGCATCTTTGATCTAGAGTATGGCCCTGGAAGTGGTAATAGGGACATGTCGGAGGACGACAGCATCAACGATGCAGAGGAGCCAGTATGCAATAATCCATACTGTCAGTGCCCGTACCATAAGAAGCACGGGCCTCCTTCTCCGCCGCCACCGCCACCGCCACCGGCGCCGTCAATAGGAGGTTACTATGGGGAAGGTGCAACTCAGTTCAATATGTGGTACCATTATTAGGCATGTTAGGTTTAGTTTGCAACATGTCATTGTTTAGTTCGTTAATATCAGTGTTTGAGTTTGAACTATGTTTATGTTGGAGCAAGTGGTAGTGCAACTATTGAACCTTGTAATAAGTGTGTACCATGTGCCTACTGTTTTCCTCGATCGTGTAAGTATTTTATTTCCAACATGTGACTTTCCAACATGACCTAGTATTATAAACAAGTACATGTGGTCGAGGTTACCGATTAAAGCACATTATAAGTTCATTGGAACACATAAAACATCATATTACAAGCTCAAATCCATTAGTTCGAAATACATGTAGTTGCAAATTATTTCGACACACTACTAGGACACATAAGTTCAACAAATGACTTGGATACATAAATGGCGACATAGAGTGCAACAAACGGTCTCCAACTTCATCCTGCAATGAAAATGACCAAGTCTACATGCACTCTATGTCCCAGGAGTGTAAGGCTCCCTCGGCCACCTCCATCTCTTCGGATTGGTAGGCACCACGTTGGGGGTGTAGCCAACGTCCGTGTGGTCTCGATGACGGTGCTGCCGTCCTTGCCCCTGCGCGTGGCTGGTCCCCTGTACATAGGTCGGCCCCTGCTAAGATAAAAGACAAATCGGTGTTAGATTGTGGTATTCTTACGTAACATGGGTTAGGAAAATAAGAAAATTTGCTTATTTAGTTTTACCTGTTTGTCTCCTTGGGTTCCAAACGGGGCATCAAAGAGCTGCGACATACCAATCTCCTGGTGCTGTGCAGGATCCACCGGGGTGTGCTGGTACGGGGTGTGCTGGTACGGGCTGGGCTGGTATGGGCTATGCTGGTAGGGGCTTTGCTGGAAAGGTACGTTCTGAAAGTTGCCCTGCTGGAAAGGACCGAGGTGGATAGAGCCATGCTGGTACGGGACTGGCTGGGAAAAGCCCTGCTGCATAGGACCCTGCTGGAAAGGACCGAGGTGGGAAGGGCCCTGCTGCGTAGGGTGGCTGTGCTGGGGTATGCCGAAGCCCGGTGCCTCGTCCTCGTCAGACGAGTCTAAGTCGTCGTCCTCATAGTCCTCTACCTCAACTAGGGCCTTGTCGGGCCGGTGTGGTGGTGTACATGCGTCGGAGGTAGACCCCGTGACGGGGTCCGAAGAGCCTGCAGGAGTCCTCAGAGAAGCCGAAGTTGTGCTCTGGGAACGCGGAGGGTTTGCTGGTGGCTCCCACGGAGTGTCCATGCAGCTCAACTTCTGGGCTAGCTTCCTCAAACTCCTGCTTATTTTCTGCAAACACATGTGTGGACTCATATTATTTGGGACAACCTTAGGAACCTATAGAACATTATAGGATATTTTGAACATGTTGCTTACGTGCACAAATGTCTCAAGTTTGCCTCGCCCTTTGTTTCTGCAATCGTGTAGTTGAAACGCTGCTTCGTTGGACATCATTGACAATTGTCTGGCCTGCATACATAAACGAGATTTCACCTTGACGTTATAATTTACTAAAACTGGAATATACCCCACCCAAAGTGCACGGATCCAGGATCTTACCACGTATCTCTGAAGGGGGGGCTCTCTGTGGCTGCGTCTCGCGCATAGTCGCCTCTTTGTATTCGTCGGCGACGATGTCATCCTCGGAGTCCGCAGGAAGTTCTCCCCCTTGTACGGCTGCCTCACGTGCACACGGGTCGACCTGTGAAGCCACCGTAGGTACTCGTTGAAGGCATGTTGGTCATGTGGAGGGCCATCCTGTAGCGGCTGCTTCTCCCTTCTCTCCCATTTCTCGATGTATTTTGCGTGTATCTCACGCCAGTCCTTCTGCTTCATCCTAAGCCTGCGGTCCACACTGCAACAAGTACAGAGGGTGTTAGTGCACATAAATACAATGACGTACGTATGCCAAATTAGTTGATGCAAAAATATGATTTTCCTAACCAACCTGTGCAGCTCCTTGCTCGTGGAGTAAAGAGGTGGTGGCACGCCCGTACGTTTGCCAAACTGCCTGCAAACCCTGATGGGATAGTGCATCTCAACCACGTGAAAGAAAATGAGCGGGACGTCGGACCGAAACTCGTCGTTCTCTTGCCAACACTTCGGAGTCAAGTGGGCCCGTAGCTAGGGATCGTCGTACGGTTGCCAATACACCTAGCAAATGGCAATTCAGTTAGTCTTTAACATTGACAAGATAATCTATTACCATACACATGAAAGACTCCAACGTACCTGCATGTGTGTTAGCACATCAAGCAAGTCGGTGTACTCCCTGTACTTGCGCTCTGCATTCCCTGTGACCTGCTCTGCCCTGCTCCAAACCCACAAGGCTGTAGGCATTGTATCCTCGGGCTCCCAATCCTGCTTTGTACACAAAAATGAATTATTCATTTCTTAAAAAAAGTTTCGCACGAAATGCTAATGTAATTAGTTTCATTGTACATTACTTACAGGCAAAGCGTCCATTCTGGGCCGCCCGACAAGCCACCGGTACCAGATCTAGATCTGCAGCAGGTACGAGCAACCACCAAGCGACGGGTAGCCCGATCCGCGACGGCAAGCAGCGCACAACTGCCTGTACGTCCACGCTAGGACCGCGCTTGTAACACCCCGGGTGTTATAGTGCTAATTAATCTGCCATGTCATCATAATGCATCGCAAAGCATCCCTGTTAGGTTAACATTGTTATGCATCAACTAAAATGAGTTTACTTAATTAGGTTGAATGTGTTTCTCTGTGGTGTGCTCCAAAATCGAAAACCCTAATTTCGAATACCACTGCAAATACTTAGTCCACGCCCTGCGTAATTTGAGGTGCGCGACTGTGTTGCACACTAGTGTCAAATGTAGGGTATGAGCTTAAGTACAACATCTAAAATGAAGCTCCAAAATTGAGTTTGAATTGGAGTCCCAAAACTTGTCGCGAGTTTTCCGATTCGAATTCGAATTCAAATCTGGGGAGAAATGTAAAAGAATTTCAAAAGTAAATTGGTCAACCAAGGGTGACATTTGGTCAACCATGTCATGTTGGTCCAAATGATGCCTTTGGGTGAGGTTTTGATCACTAAGTAATCACAAATCAAAGTAGAAACAAATTCCAATTTGAAATCCCTCCGAAAACTCTAAATTTCAAAACCCTGTTTTACCCCTTTTGAAATAATTCAAAATCTAAGCAAAATTTGGGAAAAAGTTCAAAACCAAGTTTGTAGAACTTTTCAAGGGCTACAACTTTGGTGTTTTGAGTTTTCAAAGTTTTAGTGTAAAATGTGGAGCAATTTTGAAAATAAACAAATTTCAGTTTTAATTCATTTTTGTCCCCAAACTAAGATTTCAAAATGGAGGCTGAATTTGAAAAAGTGTTGAACAGCAAAGTTGTAGGTCTGGTCAAGATACACAACTTTGATGTTTGGAGATTTTGAAGTTTCAATATGAAATCAAAAGTAATTTCTAAATTACCAAATCTGAAAAATGTGTCCCTTTTTGAATTTAAACTCAAATTTCAAAATCCAAGCAGAATTTGAAAAAGTGTTCAATATCAAACTTGTAGAGCTTGAAAATCTGAAGATTTCATACATTGGAATATTTTCAAGTTGTTATATAAATTTGAGAGTAATTTGAAAAACCAGTTTGAATTTCAGAATTTGGGGGGGGGAGCTACAGTGTCAGGCCGGTATGGGCGCCGGCCGATCGCCGCCGTGGCCTTCCACGGCCTTCGCGCGCGGTCGGGGACGCCAGCGCGACGACGCGAGCAGTGCAGCGCTGTAGCCGCGACCGCTGCCTACATATATCGCCGCGTCCAGTGAATCGTTTTCCTTCTCCCTGTTTTCGCCATCGCCGCCGCGCCGCTGCCGCCACCAAGCCGCCTCCGGTCACGCAAGCTGCACCAATCGAATCGCCTCATCCTCGCGCACCTCGTGGACCACCGGAGTTCACCGTTTTCGCACCCAAACCTCCGCACCGCCTGCTCCCGTGCCCAACTCCGACAACCCACCGCCATCATCGCCTTCCCGTGGCCAGGCCACTCCAGCCGCTCCCCGTCGCCACCAAGAACTCCACTGCAACCGCGGTGAGCCACTGATGCTTCCCGACCCTTCAATTTAGTCTCTACCGCTTTGTAGTCGCCGGCGTGCTGCTTCCGTGGCCACCGTGCCGCCATCGCCGTCGCTCGCGGGTCACTAGGGCTCGAACCATGGCGCAACTTAGCAAAACGGGTTCGCTAGGTTGTGTAGATGATGTTGGTCAGCTCGGTTTGTCGACCGAAGCGCCGGTCACCGGCCGGCCACCCCGGGGAAGCGAGCGAGCGCGCGGGAGAGCGAGAGCGAGCGGGAGGAAGGAGATGACAGGTGGGGTCACACTGTCAGCGAGAGAGAGAGGGAGGCCGACGCGCGCGGGCGAGCGAGTGGGCTGGGCCGCGACTGGGCCGGTCGCGAGCGCGCGTGCGGACGCGTGAGCGGGCCGTCTGGTTGGGCCGGACCGCGGGAAAAATAAGAATCGGCCCGATTTCGTTTTTGTTTTTCTTTTTCAAATAAATGAATAGTGTTATTATTTGTTTATTTCATTAAAAATTGTGTAGAGTTCCAAAATTTATGAAAATTTTTGTGTAAACTTCTCAATGTATAAACTATCTAGGAAAAATATTAAATCATGAATTTGAATACTGTATGCAGTAGAATTAATTGGTTCCAATAAAGATTAAATGCAACTTCCAGTAATTTTAATAATTAATTTATTTATCCAAAAATTATGAAATTTATTATGGCACTGTTATAAATCATTCCTAACCCATAGAAAAAGTTTGAACTTGTTTAGATAAAGTTTGATCAACTTCTAATTATGCCCTAATTGTTTAATAATAAATAAATGTTAATTTGAGAACTTTAAGTGTTGTGTGCCTTTTGATTGAGTGATGTCCTTAGGTCGCTACCCTTTTGTGATCTCTGGCACCTTAATTTTATGACTGAGCTCGTTAGTAACTTGTTAGGTTAAAAGCTGGTATCGCGGGAACTCGTCGCTGCTAGTTAGTAGGTTTTCTGTTTACGACTGTACCGTGAAGGGAAGTTGTACTCGAATCGTAACCGTGGCATGTTACCATCAAGCATCATGTTTATCATTGAGCATCATGTTAAAGCATGTTATGTATTCGTGTAGTCACCGCTTTCGAGGAAGCCGAAGTCGTCGAGCAAGCTTCCGGAGAAGAGCGATCGTCAGTGGGTTCCGGACCAGACGTTGGAGTCTCCGAGTCTGAGTCAGTCGTCGTGTTCGAGCAAGGCAAGCCCCGGTGTATTTAAACCCTACCTTGAATTTTACAAATGTTTTATTATTATATTATTATGGTTTATTGCATTAAGTAATTAGGAGTTGAGTGATAACCTAATTGCTGCATTGTCATCCTTGATTATTGCAATATTACCCTTGATACCTGTTTTACGGAAAATGCGTAGTATGCTTCGCTATGCTTAGAAGTTAAGCTTTTAAATGAAATGTTTACATAGCCATGACGGCATCCTTAATGAATATTGAAATATATGAATGAACTTGTAAGATCGGGCGGGTGGTTTGGCCACTGCTAACGTGCATTGGGAGAGGAGTCCCAATGTATTGTTTCCGCCTTATCAGTTAAGGACCGTACGTTGTTGGCCCTCGCGTCATGGAGTTTTTATTAGTACTAGCCATGTGCCCATGTCGGGTAAGCCTTACTTTGGTTAGTCCATTACGAGAACGTCTAACCTCACACTGGGAGTGGAGAGATGGCGAGAGTAACGTGTACCCTCGGGGCTAGAATTGGGCCGGGTTCGAGGAGTACTGTGCTCTCGGGTGGCGATGGACACGTTCTGGTTTTGGGTTATTCGGGTAAGAGTTGATATATGCTAGATTCGGTTCTACATATGTCGGGTGGTTAGGAATCCCCAGCTGGGTAAATGAAGCGGTTCGAATCGTCGTTGCTCTACGAGAAAGGAGTCTTGGCCTTGCACCAACATCGTAGTTAAGAACTGGAATTGAAAGAAAGAATGAGAAAGGTTTTGATGATAATTACCTTGATCTAGATTAGGATCACCTAGATTTGGTTAATGAACCATCAATGGTAAAAGTAAAATGTTGAAGATAAGGACTTACCTTAGTAAGCTTTTCTGCAAAAGAAAATCTTGATTCTGATTTACCCGTACCTTGATTCCCTAAAGCTAGCATGCCCTTGGAGTCTTTGTCTTAGTCGGATAAGTCTTGTTGAGTACTCTCGTACTCAGGGTTTGTTGAACCCCTTATTGCAGGTGCGGTTCATGAACAAGTCTGCTTCGAGCCTTGTTGCATGACCGTCGTGGTTGAAGAAAGCGACGACGAGTAGACTGTGTGGCCTTTGGGCAAGGCATCTCGTTTGGGTGTTGTAATAAAGTTACTACCGATACTTCTCTACTAATGGTTTGTAATAATATTACTTAAGGTTTGAAGTTTGAAAACTGGTTTGTAAACCTATGTTATTGTAAGACTTCCGCTACTTTACTCTGTTGAATATTTTGAATAAACTATTGTAATATTGCAATACTCCTGTGATTGGATCCTGTTCGGAGGAAAGCAGGCCTTTTAAGTTATGGTGAACATAAGTACGACTGTCAGAGGTCATTATGGCAATGACATGTACTTGTGGGCCATCATAATTAGGAGGTTCTGTGACAGCGCTGCCCCAACTGAACAGGGCGATGTTCTCCCACGGCTGACGTAGTATGTCCAGGAAGATCCAGCTGACGACGTTGCCCGACGCGTCGGGGAACAAGAACGTACCAAGGAAGTGCCATAGCCAGACCCGAGCGTACGTCTCGACGGTACCCGGCCCAGCATCTGGGTCCAGGTTATCGAAGCGCCCAATAAGCCACTGTGACGTGACACCGAAAGTTTTCCTGAAATTTTAAATAATAATTAGAGGCCATCGATTTGAAACAAAGGCTGCAATGAAAGCAACGCGAACCAATTAAGTAGCTTACTTATGCTTCTTAGTTTCCTCGTTGTCATCTGGGTATTGGCCACAGAACTCGTACACCTTCTGCCTCCAACCGTCGTTGTCCACGACGCTAGTCACACAACTGCCACCAATGCGAAGGCAAAGTATTGCCTTCACATCCTCCAGGGTCACTGTCATCTCGCCGCAAGGAAGGTGGAAAGTGTGGGTCTCCGGCCTCCACCTGTGTTAGGGAAAAATGGTTATATAGTTTAAATATCATTCTACAACTGTGTTAGGGAGAAAATTAAGTTACCTGTCCACAGCTGCAGTAAGAAGTGCGGGGTTTAGGGACGGAAGACCTTCCCGGACCACGCAGACAAGCTCGAGAAAACCGGCACGCCGTATGTACGGCGCGTAACGCTCATCCCACCTGAGCTACCGGGTGTGTGTGCGCGGCTTCAGAAGGGGCAGCTGCTCGTCCATAGGCCCGTACTCCATGTGAGCCCCCCTGCGCTCCTTGTCGTAGTCATAGTCAAGGAGGGGGTATAGCGGATGCCACCTCGGAGGATGAGCTTCCTCCATCCTGTTTCAGATTAAAAAAAGAGTTAGTGCAAATAATATTAATAACTGAACATTGCAACATACAATTAGACAACAGGAATAACAACTTATGTTACAACAAAACATAATGATACAAATAAGACCAAATATACTAGGTTATCTTAACAAACTAATATGGACAGACCTGTTGTCCAGGTCTTCTATGCCTGCTAGCCTTGTGACCCGGTTGCTTGCAAACCGAGCACAAATTCAGGCCACGTGTCTCGTTGAAGTCTCCCCCTCCGTACATGTCATCCCCGTACCCTTTCATAGCATCCATATCCCCCTTCAGACGTTTCTTCTTCCTTCTGCCCTTGCTCAACTTCTGCAGGGCCGGATTGGGCGCATAGTCAGGTCCATGATATGAGGGCCACTGTGACGGGTCGAGGTAAGGCTCGAAGCTCTTCTCCCATACCCGAACGGTGTTCGAACGGAGGTACAAAGGAGACATATATGGCAAAGCCAAGTAGTTATATCCACGCATCCTACAGGCCGTGATCATGTGAGAGCAAGGGGCATGCATGATCTGAGGGACGTTACAACTGCACTCAACTTTGTCTAAATCGACACGGTAGTTCCTGCCACCGTAACGCTCCCCGCCCATGCTTGTGCCACCCAACCCCCGTACACTGTAGATATGCCTGTGAGGTCCGTATGGCTCACCAATCTGCTGCTTGGCCAATTCCTTTCCCTCCTTAATAAAATGAGTGGCTGTCTTTCCCCACACCCCTGCCTCCCTTATATTCCTCTGCGCGAGCTCCCACCTCTTCACAAAATATTCGTTGCACTTCATGAAAGATAACTCAACAATCCCAGACACTGGCAACGAGCGCACTCCGGTGAACACACGGTTGAAAGACTCAGATGAGTTGGTGGTCATGATGCCGTACCTGAATCCACCCTCGTCGTATGCTAGTGCCCACTTTTCCTTATGTTCCATCTGGTCCTGTAACCAAGTCTTGGCGGCTTGGTTCAGCACTTTGTCTAGTTCTCTCATTTTCTCTTTGAACTGGTACTCTGTACGCACACAACATAGAGCCTTAACCATGTCACTAACCTCCTTCTTCCTCTGACGCCGCCAGAAATTAGCTGTAAAATGATGCATGCACCATCTATGCACCAAAGACGGGAACCCTTCGATATCTTCACTGGCGGCATGGAGAATCCCTGCGTGCTGATCCGAAATCAAACATATAGTGCGTGATGCCCCAATCACTTGGGTACGTAGAAGCCGCATGAACCATGACCACGACGAATTGTTCTCTCCCTCTGCCAAAGCAAAAGCCATTGGTACTATCTGGTCCTCCGGATCAACCGCAACAGCCATCATCAAAGTGCCCCTGTACTTTCCCGTCAAGAAAGTGCCATCAACAAGGACCACTGGCCTACAGAACTGGAAAGCATGCTCCGTCTGAGCAAACGACCAGAAAACACGATGTAGCACATGCCTCCCCGAGTTCTGCAAAAACATCCCACCGGTGTCCACAAACCATTTCATGCCATGGTTGTAGTAATTCATTGCAGACAGTATTCGGGAAACTCGGTTGTACGCCTCCTCCCAACTACCCCATCGGATCGCCAGTGCAATTTGCTTTGCACGCCAAGCCTTGCCATACTTCACATGATACTTTACAAGCTCATATATGGACTGCTGTAAATAAGACACCGAGACATCATTATCCTTGTCAACGAGCCCCAATATACGACGGGCAAGGTAACGTGCAGTGAGCTGCGGATGATATTCTTTACCCTTGTTATCCAAGCATAAATGGGGTTGGACCAATTTACTTATCCTCCATTTGCCATCACTCGCTTTCTTCCTTGCAGTAAGCCTCCACTGGCATGGATAGCCTGCTTTGCAGGTAATGTGGTACCTCAAGTTCTTGTCGAAATGAGTCACCAAGTATGGCCTATGGTGGTACACAGCGTAATTCTGAAGAAAGAGCTTCATCTCTGACATTGTATTGAATATCATGCCCTTCTGAAGGATTACATGCTCATGGTTATACAGAGATTCTGCACACATCTGCAGACCTGTGTCACAAACTGCCATATGTACCATGCTGATATCCCTGTAGTTCGGACCACTACTTAAAGGTACACCGCCCTGACTCAGTTGCATGAGTTCTGCCTCTGTGTAAGGGGGCGGTGCAACATAATGCTGTGCTTCGCTGATCCTACCCCACGAATCAAAATACGGCGCACCACCCTCTGGTAAATCATGGACCAGCCTGCCCTAAGTCGGCATGCCATGAAGCACCGAAACTGAAACATCGGACGTTGTAGCAAGAACCGGCGTCGCATGGGCAGCTCTATCATCATCGTCGTCGTCGTCGTCGTCATCATCGTCGTCGTCATCGTCATGGTGGTCGTCATGACCGAACCAGTTCTCTTCCGTCTGCTCCTGCTCTTCACGTTCGAACTCCCTCACATCAAAGTCGTTATTTATACAACCCGCTGGATGTGAATGCAACTGCTCCTGCGTCAACTGACCATCCATATACAACTGACTGGATGTGAATGGAACTGCTCCTTCGTCACCTCCATCATCGTCATGATGATCATCCCCCAACCTGTACCCATTCTCCACAACCACCTCAGCAATGGGTGAGTTCGAGCCTGCGAGGACCCTAGTGTAGCGGGACCAATGAGCAGGGTCGCGCAAAGGCATCAGGACATATTTTGCCCGAGTCTTCCCACTGTCAAATCTCCCCTTGATTATGAAATCATCGCCAAACTTTGCGTTCAAACGCGCACAAAGGTCATTGAAACTCGGCGGTTCATCGAACCATTCCAACTCCTCTTCCATATCCTCAAATTCACCATCTTCCTTCCTAACAATTCCTCCGAAATAAACTCGGACACAACAATCCATCTGAAAACCATTCGAGAAAACTTCATCAAATCGTCTAAACTAACTAACTATACTAAGTTTATTAACTACACTATACTAACTAAACTAACTAAAGTAACTATTTATATCACCTATACTAACTTCACTAATCTAAACTAAACAAACTATTCTAACTATTTATAAAACCTAAGTAACTATTTGTATCTCCTATATTAACTTCACTAATGTAAACTAAACATACTAATTATTTATAATACATATACTAACTTTACTAATCATACTAACTAAAATAATTATTTATAATATTTATACTAACTATGCTAGCTTTACTAATAATACGAACTAAACAATTAAACTAACTACTTATACTAACAATGTTAAATAAACTAATCTAACTAACAATTATAATACATAAAAAAATGAAATTACCGCTCGCGGGGGGTGCTGCCGGCTGCTCGGGGGGGGGGGGGGGGGGGGGGGGGGGGGGGGGCTGCCTCCGGCAGCGCGGGGGGGAGGGGGCGCTGCTGCCTCCTGCGGCCGCGCAGGGGGGGCGCCTGTGCCGCGCGGGGGGGCTGCTGCCGCTGCCGCACCGGGGGGAGGGGCGCGCCTGTGCTGCGCGCGGGGGAGGGGCCGGGCGCTGTCGCCGCGCAGGGGGGGGGGGCGCTGCTGCTGGCTGCTCGCGCGGGGGGTCGCCGGGCGCTGCTGCCGCCTGCTCGCGCGGGGGGCGCGCTGCTGATTGCTCGCGCGGTGGGGGGCGAGTCGGTGTGTGTGTTTGTGACTTCCTCAGCCGAACCGAAACTAAACGACCGCGCGAACCCCCTGCTGCCGCTCCTTGATCTGGGGAGCGGCATCCGCGTGGCGAGCCATGCCAAGTCATCACCATTGCCGCTCCTCCACGTGGGGAGCGGCAAAGTACAAATGCCGCTCCCTCGCGTGGGGAGCGGCCAAAAGTGTTAGATATAAAAAAATATTTTTGGTGCTAAAATTTAAAATAGTTTTTAAAAAGTGTTAAAAATAAAATAAAAATCTCAGGAGAACGGAAGAGCAGGCTAAACTGAATAAGATATTGGCCATGTTGACTGATACGATTGGTAGAAGTCCTCAATTAGAAAGCTCGCAGAGTTGCCTTTCTACTTGAAGAATCAAAACGAGTGATCAGTCACTGAAGGAAATGTGACCACGCATACAGAATAGGCAGAATATTGGGTCACATGTACCTTTATTATCGTAGCAGTGGCTGATAGTAGATGCCATGCCACAGACTATACAAACAAGGCCGCTGATTAGCTGCAAATGTAGTACTAGTATAAGAAGCCATGTAAGTGAATGGCTTCAGGCAAAAGCAAAGGATATTAATTAGAGGCAAAGTTGCAAAAGCCTCAGCCTCAGCCATCTAAATGAATGGGTTCATTCTCATCCATCCAAAGAATGGCTTCACCGCTAGGAACAGAACGGTGATGGTGATGCCACATGGGCAGATAGCAACAGCAGGTAAAAAGCGCTCCCTCCAATCCATCAGAGCCAAGCGTGCTAATTGTCATAAGCTATTCTGGATAAAGACCCCGTAGAATTTGCTCATGCGTTGGCATCGCGTAATCGCATGTGCTAATTGGGATCAGCTGAGATCAGACCTAACTGCACAAACGCCCGCCGCGCCGCTCAACAATATTGGTGAGTGAGGTGACGCTGATGCAATTGCAACCAAAGGGCCGTCATTACTGGCTTGTAAAGGCAGCTCTCTGCGTTGGCGTTGGCCAATCTCACGTCGCTGCCTCCTAGTCTTTATCCGGACGTGCTCACCTGAATGGGACGTCCGGGAATTCCAACACTGGACGGCCGGCCGGTCAGTGCGAGAGCCGAGAGGGAATTGGAGCCCTCTCGGTGCTCAAAATCTTGTTTCCGGCTGATTATACCTAACGTGAACTCGTGAAGTCTCCGGGACCAGGAGCAAAAATCCAAATGAGATTCTTGTGCTGTGCTTTTTTTTATTATTGTTTGGTTAGTCCAAAAGCAGAGTTCCTGTGTTCTCACTCTGGCTGTGTTTAGATCTAAATTTTGGAGTGCCAAAATCCACTGTAGTATTTCGTTTGTATTTGGTAATAATTGTCCAACCATTGACTAATTAGGCTCAAAACATTCGTCTCGCAAAGTACAACCAAATTGTACAATTAGTTTTTGATTTTATCCATATTTAGTACTCCATACATGTATCACAAGTTTGATGTGACAGGGAATCTTTTTTTGCATAGTACACTTTTCAAGTGATCTAAACACAGCCTCTGTTGTTTGGTTAGTCCAAAAGCAGAGTTCCTGTGCTCTCTTCTTTTGGTCTCCTGAATGGAACTCTGTTGTTATTGGGTCCATTACTGATGCAGACTTTTCGGCTTCTCTTAGTTGTTTGCCTTTTATATTTTTGAGGAAATCTTTTAGTTTTTTTTATTTGACAACAAACGAAATATTATTTCAACAGCATCTAGCTGTGAGCACAGTTACAGAGTCGGTAGATACAGACTGCAGCGCAACACTTAATGTGCACTGATTGACATGAGCTGCGTTTGAGCAAACACAAGAAAAGGTTGCAGGAGACGACACTATTTCCCGAAGCGCCTGTCTTGCTGAGAGTATCAGCAGTTTGATTTTGGCTCCTACTTATCTTGAACGTCCTTGTGCTTCTTTGGTGTGTCCAGTTGAAGAATTGTTGAGTAAGGTGCTTGATTCTTCAATTAGGAGGGTTGGAGCTTCACATGTAAACCCAAAATATTTCCTCTTTCACCCATCACATCGAATCTTTAGATATATGCATGGAGCATTAAATGTAGGTAAAAAAGATAACTAATTGCATAGTTTGTCTGTAAATGTCGAGACGAATCTTTTGAGCCTAGTTAGTTCATGGTTGGACAAATTTTGTCAAATAACAACAAAAGATGCTACAGTAACTTTTCACTCACTTTTCACCAACTGAACACACCCTAGCAGGGTCGGAGCGATCAGAGTTGTTGAAGAAAGAAACAAGCTCTTGACTGTCAGATAGGAAGTTTGTGTGCTGCAATTGCAACTGAGCTGTCACAGCTGCAGCAAGGGCCAATAGTTGTTTGCCTGCCCAACGCATTCTTTTCTGATTTCTGGAGATCCAGTCCAGATATCTGTAGCCCAAATCGACGAGCCAAGCCTAGACAGTTGCATAGGAAAGGCGAAAACGGAGGCCCAACCTCATGGGCTGACATTCCTTTTTTTGATGCGTGTTGGATGTCTCTATTCTTGACAAGGCCCATTGCAGAGGATAAATGTTTCTTCTGCAAAGCAGTGAGCACTGACCTCCATGAAAAAGCGATGTAACAAATGGTCTAGTGTAAGCTGCACTTTAGAAACACCAATAGGTTTCAAGTTGATCCAATACACCTTCCTATATATCATCCTAATCTAAAACATCATCCATCCTCTCTCCTTGCATACTGTCGGCCGTTGTGGTTCTGGGCTTTTGGCACCAACCTAAACTAAGGGGAATGATTTTGAGCAAACATGTTTCTACAGGACTAGCAAACATGTGCGTTGTAATGGGATGTATAATTTGATTTATGGTACTTGTGCCAATATTAATGAGCTATGTCACTATTTTTGTTAGCTTGAATTTAATTGGGCTTAGCTCAATCTTATAAAATCAATAAATTTCAAGGTCTATAATAAATGCTAGTGCAATAAAAGATTAATTCAGTTATGAGAAGTTAATATGAGATTGTGTGCACATATTGTGAATTTTAAGAAAGATAAAATATGGCGCACTCGTGACACGATCAGGTTCAGGCGAATTACTCAAGCCAAGAGCTGCATGGTGCGACGTCAATAAAAGTTTTAGCTAGATGGGTGGGGGTGAGACATGAGAGAGAGCAAGAAACAGTAAATAAACATAGATAAGATTAACATTTTCTTTTGGTAATCAAATTGTTCTTTTAATTCGTCTCAGTCACGCTACACCGGTAGACGGAATAAAAATACAAGTGGAACTGGAACAGGCAAAACGCCAAGGCCTTGTTTAGTTCCCAAAATATTTCCCAAAATATTTCAGATTCCCGTCACATCGAATCTTTGGACACATGCATGAAGCATTAAATATAGATAAAAAATAAAACTAATTACACAGTTTAGACGAAATAGACGAGACGAATCTTTTAAGCCTAGTTAGGTCATGATCGGACAATAATTATCAAATAACAATGAAAGTGCTATAGTAGCGCTACAGTTATGTTTTCCAAAATATTTCGCGAACTAAACAATGCCCAAATGAACATTTTGAAATGGGTGAAATTGAGCCAGCACCGGCACGCAGGCACGAGCCACCTGGCCTAGTGCGGCCCAGCCAACCGTTCGGCACGCCGCACGCGCACACGGCACAGCGCGGTCAGACCACCAGAGACGACAGACGACGACCAAAATCCCGTCGGGAGTCGGGACGACGAAGAAGCCAAGCCGGTGCGCCGTATAAATCCAAACCAATCGCCACCCCCAAATCCCACCACCCTTTCCCCCTTCCACCCCTCGCGATCTCTCCGGCCCGCCATCGCCATGGAGATGTTCTACTACCTCGTGTTCGGCGCGCTCGCCGCCATCGTGGCGGCGCTGGAGCTCGGCAAGTCCGGCAAGGACCGCGTCGCCACCTCCCCGGCCTTCAACTCCTTCAAGAACAACTACATCCTCGTCTACTCCCTCATGATGTGTACGCCTCCCCCCTCCTGATTCCTGGTTCCTCCCTCCCTCGCCCTTCCTCGAACCCCCATCGCGTCGCGGCACTGCGTCCTCCAGATCTGGACTGGGGGGCGCAATGCCGGTGGTGTTTGGTGGTCTCTCTGACGTTTTTGCGCTCCGGCGGATGGATGGTGCAGCTGGGGACTGGCTGCAGGGGCCCTACGTGTACTACCTCTACAGCCAGTACGGCTTCGACAAGGGCGACATCGGCCGCCTCTTCATCGCCGGCTTCGGTTCCTCCATGCTCTTCGGCACCATCGTCGGATCCCTCGCGGATAAGCAGTGCGTGCGCGCCCCCTCCGCCTTGGGTGAATTCAGTCGATTTCGTTCTGTTTTGGTGGGTATGGCGACGAGGCTGATGGATTTTGGGTGGTCAGGGGGCGGAAGAGGGCGTGCGTCACCTACTGCATCACCTACATCCTCAGCTGCTTCACCAAGCACTCTCCCCAGTACAGAATCCTTATGATTGGCCGCGTCCTTGGAGGCATTGCCACTTCGCTGCTCTTCTCAGCCTTTGAGTCGTGGCTCGTCGCAGAGCACAACAAGGTAGTTGCCCAGATCCCTCTCTCCACAGTGATTCCTAATCAGCTCTTCGTTTTCCCCTTGAAAACAGCTACTATTAGTTACATTTTGGACTTGTTTTGCTTTTGGTTTTGTCTACATTTGTTGCCAGTAGTCGGTATATAGGTTGACTGAAGCTAACAAAAGATAAAATACTTGGGAGGTTTGACTTCTAGAGTATAAAATGACTTTTCAGGTATAGAAAATTGAACTTACCTGAATTAAAATACAATTATGGTAATAATTTTTTTGGAGGATGGTTGCATTGCAGAACACAGTGCATCAAGATCACTTGCCAGCAGTCCATTTATTTTCTCTTTTGTTTGATTTGAAGCCCTTGTCAGCAGATCTGGACTATCTGGTGTTCACATGCTTGATCAGAACAAGCCAGCAACTAAAACTGTGACCCAGTCCAATTAGATATTTCAGGATGTTGGACGCCCCGCTGATAATTAGTACATTTCTGTGCCGAAATGTACAAGTGTCATGAGAAGCCCATTGCTCGAATATCAATGCACCGCACTGTTCTTTTTGTCTATAATCAACGTTGCTCTTTTATTCTTCTAATGATAAGCCATTGATGGCATTGTTTTGTCAATTCCTACAGTTTCCCTTTTGTTCTTGCTGACAATGGGCAAATTTACACTGTTATTGTACAGAAAGGATTTGATCCGCAATGGTTGTCGATAACATTCTCCAAGGCTATATTTCTTGGCAATGGTCTAGTGGCCATTGTTGCTGGGCTATTTGCAAATTTTCTTGCTGATAACATGGGTTTTGGTCCTGTGGCTCCATTTGATGCCGCTGCTTGCTTCCTAGCAATAGGAATGGCAATTATCTTATCATCATGGGGTGAGAACTATGGAGATTCATCTGACAGCAAGGACTTGATAACCCAGTTCAGGGGTGCAGCTAAAGCCATTGCTTCAGGTAGATTTTACCTGTCTTAGCTTAGGAAAATGGCTTGATAAATTTAGTGAGTTTAAAATTGACATGGAAGGAACTCTCTTGAAATTTCAGACGAGAAGATTGCATTGCTTGGAGCCATACAGTCATTGTTTGAGGGATCAATGTATACTTTCGTTTTCCTGTGGACTCCTGCTCTGAGCCCAAAGGATGAGGAAATTCCTCACGGCTTCATATTTGCTACTTTCATGCTTTCCTCGATGCTGGGTAGTTCAATTGCTTCTCGTTTGTTAGCTCGGAAGCTGAAGGTTGAAGGTTATATGCAAATCGTGTTTTCTGTATCAGCCTTTACTCTTTTCCTCCCCGTTGTCACTAATGTAAGTCGGTTGATCACATCGTGCACTCTCTCTCTCTCTCTCTCTCTCCCTCTCTAACGCTAACATTGCCTGTTTATGTTTTACAGTTCCTAGTACCTCCCTCTGGGGAGAAAGGCGGTAGCATTTCGTTAGGAGGCTGCTTACAGCTTCTTAGTTTCTGTACCTTTGAGTCATGTGTTGGTATATTTTGGCCATCAATCATGAAGATGAGATCTCAATATATTCCTGAGGAGGCAAGAAGCACAATCATGAATTTCTTCCGTATACCACTCAACCTGTTTGTTTGCGTGGTGCTATACAATGTGAGCAACCAAAAAAACTTGAGAGAAACTCCTATTTCCAGAATCATGTTTTTTTTTTAAAAAAAAAAATACTAACAATGAAGGAACTCAAGGAATCCATAAAGCTGTTCAGCTGAAACATGTGGATAAATAAAAGTTACTCTAAAATTTGGTCTATATATTAGGACGTCTTGTCTCAATTATTCTTATTTTCTTACAAATGTTGTCGTGCAGGTGAATGCATTCCCAATAACTGTCATGTTCGGCATGTGCTCCATTTTCCTTTTCATGGCAGCAATCTTGCAGAGGCGCTTAATGGTTGTCTCTGATCTTCACAGATCAACAAGTATGTTCACATTGCTCTATGCTAATACCTGAAAGACCATTTTTTCCACCTTCGAATCAGATGCTGATCTTCTCGGTTTCTAACTGTTATAATTTTCCTGCAGAAGCAGCAGAGATGACTGCGGAAGATGAGCCTCTGAACCCTTAGAAAACACCAAGAACATATAAGTGAATCAGAAGTCAAAATGGCCCCAATCTTTGATTTATTCCCATGGGGTTGCTGAATAAGATCGATATCCGAAGGCTGTAACGGCTGTAACAGAATGCAGTTTAGTGTGTTATAGGATTGGTGCTAGTGCAGTTTCCAGTTTTGTCATGATAGAGAACATGATGTCGCAAGTCCTGACAATTGTGCCACAGGGCAGAGTAGAGCTCGGCATAGCCTCCCCACGCTTTCTCCATCTTTTCTTCCCGTGTTTTCTGATAGGTTTGATATTTGTATTCAAATGCCGAAAGTAGCCTGCATCGTCCATTTTGGATGCAAACGCCGAGTAAAGTGAGGAAGGCCACATTGGCGACTGACTTTTTTTGTCTAACGGATCATCTAGATCTTTTTTAACTGTTAATCTCATCAACAATTTAAAAGTAAAACGTTATTGGGAATGCATTCACCTGCACGACAACATTTGTAAGAAAAAAAATGTTTTGTTGTTGTCACACTTCGCAATGGAGGTGTCGGTTGATAATGGAATTTTGCTGATGTCATTAGGCCCTGTGGGTAAAAAAAATGTTTGTCCTACTGCCCAATCTGTAATTTCTATGACAGCACAGTTTGGTTGGACGGAATTGTTAGAAGGGAATGAGAGTTAAGAGATGTGTGATTAAGGGGGTGTTTAGTTCCAAAAATTTTTCAAGATTCTCCGTCACATCGAATGTTTGGACACATGCATGGAGTATTAAATATAGACGAAAAAAACTAATTACACAATTTGGTAGAAAATCATGAGACGAATCTTTTGAGCTTAATTAGTCTATGATTGGACATTAATTGATAAATAAAAACGAAAGTGCTATAGTAGCCAAAGCCAAAAATTTTCGCAAACTAAACACACCCTAAAATTCCTTTGGTTGGTTGGTGGGCGTTGAAGTTCTCATGGAAAGGGGAAGAGAAATTCGAGGGCCTCAACTCTCACCCTTTAAATCTAGGGAGAGTAGTGGGAATTGAGTGGAAATTCCTTATCAACGTAAGACGAGCGTATCTCCACCGTTAATAATAACAATAATAACTTAAGTTATGATTTTCCATTCCCAAACCCACCAACCAAACAAAGTCAAAAGAAACTACCTCTTGAACTCTCTCTTAATTTCAAGCACATGCCAAACAAGAGATTAGGAGTATAAATCAAGCTCCCACATCAATTCCCTCCACTAACTCCCACCACCAATTCCTGTGCCCTTTCTCTGAACTTGCCAAACACACCGTGAAGGCTTCGTTGCGAAGCTCTTGCCTTTCCAATCTGTAATTTCATCTTTTGTCTTTCCAATCTGTAATTTCTATGAAGGCTTGGTTGCAAATTTTTTAATTTCACAATGGTATGAAATGAGGATAATGGTGCAGACGCCAATTAGAACAAATCACAGCAGAAAATCAGATGTCAGCTCTCATCTCTGAGCAAATATTGATTGCTAATCTCACAGGCACTAAACTTAAGGGCGCAGTGTCCAACTTCAGAAAATTCCACTCCACACAGCACCACAACACACATCCATTCCAACGCATCCACTACGAATGAGATTAGGATTTCCATCTATGATCTATCATTCTATCCTCAACATAATGTTGCATTGCACGATGTTGCATTGCAATGCAGCTCAAAATTTCCCATTCAGCTGGTTTAGAGCATCTCCAAGAGTTTGGCAATTTTCATTTGGCAAATCTTGTGTTTTGCCAAGTTGTAAAAAAATATGCCAAGTAAAAAAACAGTCTCTCTCCAGGAGTTTGGTATAATTCACTTGCCAAACCCAGATCTAACTTACATCAGGAACCCTGAGGGAGAAACAAAATTATGTTTATGCCCTTCCACCTCTTAAAAACTTACATCAGAAACCCTGAGAGAGAAACAAAATTATTTTTGTGCCCTTCCACCTCTCTCGTACATACGGATGCCAAGTCCGCTCCGCGCGCGCATATTTGCGCGTGCGAGGCCGGTGGATGGCAAGTTGCCAAGAATGCCAACCTCATTTGCCAAGCTGTTGGATCCTAAATTTTCTCATTTTGCCAAAATTAAAAAGATGCCAATCTCATTTGGCAAACTCTTGGAGATGCTCATGACTAACAAAGCACAGATTATCATTCAGAAAAGGTAAACCTCTTCCCTAATGGAGTACGTATCCTGAAGAGCACTGGACCATTTCGTTGTTCGCTCATGCGAACCATTGCTACCACAAAAACACGATCATATGACATTGACGTATCTCTTGGCTAGCTGCTTGCCCCCCATGGCGGCGGCGGCGAGGATCCCGCCGAGGGCGCCTGCGACGGCGGCGGATCGCGGCCCGTTGGCGGCGCGGAAGAGCGTGCCCGTGCCAAGGCCAGCGGCGACGCTGTTGATCCAGTCGTCGCGGTCGCGGGCCGCGACCATGGCGCTCTCGATCCCGGCGTACATGAGGCCGATGACGCCCAGCGTGTTCCCGACGCGGCGGCCGGAGCTGCCGCAGGCGTTGAGCACGCGGTTGGCGCGGATCTTGGCGGTCTCCCCGGGCTCGGCGCCCCTGGCGGCGTCGCGGAGGCCCAGGGCGGCGCCGCCGACGGCGCCCGAGAGGTAACCGACGCCCGTATAGAAAGTGAGGTTCTCACCCCACGAGCGCCGCTGCGCCTGGGCCTCCTCCTTGAAGAGGAACTCCGGCGTGGTGGGGAGGTCGTACAGCGTCCGGTAGCTGTAGGGCATGTTGAGGTCCTGGTACGGATTGTACAGCCGGCGTCCGGCGTCGGAGGCGTCGGTGCGGTCGTCGGAACCCGACGGGAACATCCGAGGGTCGGCCATGGCGGCGGTGGGAGTGGAGCTGCTAGGGTTTGCGGTGGTGTCGGCGGCGGGAGGCAGGAGCCGGGGAAGTGGGGAAGGGAAGGCAATGGAGCGTTTTGGTAGCCGCCTTTTGCGAAGAGACCCCTCGATGTTTTATTGGCAGAATCTGGAAACCCCAGCCGAGTTTTTTTTTCCCCTTTTTATTTATGGAGATGTTTTGAATGATTCACTGGATTTTCTTTCTTGGGGCTTGTTTAGATTCCAAATCTTTTCACTCTCTCTCCATCACATCAAATCTTTGGACACATGCATGAAGCAGTAAATGTTGGTAAAAAAAATAACTAATTGCACAGTTTAATTGTAAATCACGAGACGAATCTTTTAAACTTAATTAGTTCATAATTGGACACTAATTACCAAATACAAACGAAAGTGCTACAGTGCCCGGGGTTCAAAAGTTTTGCAATCTAAACAAGCCCTTGTGATCAAAGCAAGGGTCTGTCTGAATCAGCCAGTGTTTATTAATTGAGACTAAAAATCAGTTCAAATTAGGGTGTGTTTAGTTTCCCATTTTATTCAAATTTTTTTGGGTTTTGGTCCATCATTTTGCAAAATGGAACTAAACACCATGCAAAATTTTTGGCAAAAAGGTATCCATTCTCCATTTTAGATTTTGGCCTCAAGAGGCCAAAAAAGCCAAAAAGCCCTCACCCATCCTATGTAAAATTTGATATTTTGGATGGAACTAAACACACCCATGAAAATTTTAGCATTTTGCATTTCATCATTCCAAAGTAGTTGGCATTTTGCATTTTACATTTCATGAGGAACTAAACACAGCCTGTTATAGTATATAAAAAATAACCAGCTGAAAACTTGGCTAAAAATTAACTCGCCTACAATCCTCCTCTGTAGATGTACTAGACTTAATTTTAAATAATTTTTAGCAATTAACCCTAGGTATTCAAACATATCATAAGAACAGGTGTTTGTCCTGGTGTATATGAACATAGACGGTAGATAACATATATAACGCTGATCCTAACCAAAATGGAGAGAAAGAAACTAAAGTTTTAAACATCTTGCTTTTACGCACAACACACATTTACGCCAATGTCAATAACAGTTTCATCTGAATTTAGGCTAGATAACATAAGTATTTCTAATGACATGCCTTGGAACCGTGTTTCGTGAGCATATACATCTAGCCATTCCTCAACTTTTGTTTATATAACAATACGTTAATAAGTACTCCATTTGGATATGCAGCATATGCTGCCTCGCAATTAGCAACTCGGAGCAAATAAAAATCAGCGGAACCGGGCGATGACCGATAGTGGAGGGACAATTGCAGTTAGCACGCCGCTGTCGCCACGCGACTGTAAGAGCCCAAGCCAACGACGCCTGTTTACTCGCCGCACTAAGTGTGGTTTGTTGAAGAAAATCACGGGAAGATATCATCATCCACCGTGCATGATGGCCTGGGGCAGTTTTGTTCATGAAGATTTTGGATCCTCGTGTCCTCAAGGATCGTGACTTCGTTAGATGGTACACGGGTACGGTAGCACTTTCGTTTGTATTTATTAATTAATGTTTAATCATGCCAGTTTCAATGGAGTTTCATCAATGTTTCATGAGCATTAATTATACTGATGTGGCACCATATTAACGAAGAGTAGATAATAAGAGTTTTAAAGGAGTAGAGAGAGCTGTACTATTTTTAAAATATGGATTTGTTAGAAACAGTGACATGAAATCCCTACTTAGATTGACCTCATGAACTAATTAGATCAAAAAATTCGTCTTGTGGTTTTCTACCAAACTGTATAAATAATTTTTTTATCTATATTTAATACTCCGTATATATGTCCAGACATTCGATATAATGGAAAATCTTAAAAAATTTTGAAACAAACACGCCCTCATTCGTTACAGCGGCTCTGGTGCTTTTGTGTCCCCCACCAACACCAACCGGTCCTCCGGCCGGGTTGCCTTCATCGCCGGTCAAGGTCAATACCAACCAAACCGGCTCGTACACCACCCTACACCAAGACTGCTCGCACGCGCGTCAGTACGTCACCGTCCACGAGCCCATCATGTCG
The DNA here is from genome assembly GCA_038087645.1 of Saccharum hybrid cultivar R570. Lineage (NCBI taxonomy): Eukaryota > Viridiplantae > Streptophyta > Magnoliopsida > Poales > Poaceae > Saccharum > Saccharum hybrid cultivar. Next base: position 27,053,298 of record JAQSUU010000015.1, on the reverse strand, counting down.
TGTCAATTAGAGCTGGGATTTGGCCCGTGCGAGGTGGGTCATGGCACGATCTTTCAGTATAATCTAAAATACGACACAATATGAAATATTTTGGGTTGCGTCGACACGACACGAACACAAAGGTCGTGCCATGCCGAGATATGGCCCGGCCAGTATTTTGAGTCGTGCTTGAACCGGCATGGTACGAAAATGATACGTAGATATTTCTACAACTATAAAATACATTTTTTCTAGCATTTATTATACTATCACTCATCTAATTCTTAATAGATTGTGAAAATCATTAAAATTTTTATTAAAATAGAACACACAAGATATATATATAATATATATGTCGTATTACGAGTAGAAAAAGAAAACTAGTAGAGATATTTTAAGGATCGTTCGACCGACACGATATGAAGATGTGTCAGCGTATCACTGGCCGTGCATGATCGATGAAAAGATCCACAGTGCTATATTGGCATGGTACGACGTGACCTCTCGTATCTAGAGTGCAGGACCCGAGAAGCACGCCGTGCCAGCACGGCCCTGCCCAAATCACACCTTAGTGTCAACCGCCCCGGCTCCCCAGTCTCCGCCCGGCGCCCGCGCTCCAGAAAAAAGAACCCGTCAAAATCACCCAAAAAATCATATGCTCCGCGTCCGCGTGATCGTGAACCCCTCGAGACGGGGGACCTTCTGATTCGCATCACGCGCGCGTATGCCGCTATGCTCCGCGTGATCGCGTCCGCGTGATCGTGACGGAGGACCTTCTGATTCGCATCGAACTGGCTGGGACGGGCCACGGGCTGACGGCCATGCCCGCGCGGCGGCGCATCACTGCATCAGCCGCGCATGTTGACTTGCGTGGGCAGCCTGCCCCATTCTTTGCTTAAGTGGGCGGGCAAGCAGCGCCGTGAAAGAGACCGGCGCAGAGCCGCACACAGGCCAGTTTGTTCGTTAGCTAGCCTCTCAGCCGGGCCCGGGCATGGCGTGCGGCGGCAGGGGCGGCACGGGGTGGTCCTCGCTGCCGGCGGACCTGCTGCTCACAGTATTCGCCCTCCTCCCCTCCGACGCCGACCGCATCCGCTTCCGCGCCGTCTGCGCGGGCTGGGGCGCCGCCGCGGCGGCCTGGCGCCCGCGCCCCTGGCTCGTCGGATCCCGCACCGACCGCTCCGGCCGGGGCGCCGGCGCCATGTCGTCGTTTTGGCTCGCCCCCAGCAGCGGCCTCCTGCCCTTGGCCGCCAACGTGCCACCGGGGCTGGAGTACCTCTCCTCGTCCTCCCACGGCTACCTCGCGCTCTCGGACCCGAGGATTAGCCCCAAGGCCATCCTCCTCCTCAACCCCTTGACCGGCAGGCGCGTCCACCTCCCGCCCATCGGCTTCTTCAGCAACTGGCTCGACTTGACCACCGTCGTGCTGTCGGGCGACCCCGCCACGGCCGCCGAGTGGGCCGCGGTGGCCGTCGGCTTCCCGACCACCTGCCTCGCGTACTACAGCTCCGCCACCGGGGCGTGGTCGCGGCTCGACTTCCGCGTGCCCGGCTACGCCGGCGTCGAGCACTACGAGGGGCGGTTCTACGTGGCCTTCAAGTCCCGGATCTGCATCTGCGAGGTCGGCGGGGACGCGCCCGCGGTCATCCCGCTCGAGCACGTCGCCGACGCGGACGGCGACGCCTCGGACGACGACGACGACGACAAGCTCCCTGGCGTTGGGAGGCGCGCCGTCGACACGCACCTGGTGGAGTGCGGCGGCCAGCTGCTCCTCGTCTCGGTGCAGGACGACGTCGTGTACAACTCGGACGACGACGTCGTCGACATGGCGGGCCTCGCCGTGGACGACGGGGCCAACAAGGGCGGGGACGCGCGTGCGGTGGAGGTGCACAGGGTGGAGTGGCTCGGGGATGGGGCGGTGCGGCTGGTGCGCGTGGTGGACATCGGCTGGAACAATCTGTTCCTGGGGCGGAATCGCGCGTTCGCGCTCTCCGGGGCGGAGTTCCCCTGCTGCCGCGCCAACTGCATCTACCTCGTCGACCGGCAGGGCCACCCGGACGGGGTCGTCAGAGTGCTGGGCATGGACAGGCAGTGGGCGCGCCACGAGGAGATCATCTGGCCGGACGACGGCCGGCGAGGATGGGCTCGCCGTGGCTGGTTCTTCCCCAACTACTAGCCACGGTAGTCATCTTGTCTTTATGCTTTCTATAGTTATTAGTACTTAGCAGTAGTATAATTTTTGTTGGGGAATGGGGATTGATTACACAGTCACACAAACTATGAACTCCTAGTGCCTCCTTTTGTTAATCCTGAAGTATGTTTACTAAAAAATCGAACAGAGGTACTTTCTGACTGCCATGAGCCGATGATACGACTCAAGAGTCGGGGAGGGGAGGATGGGCAGCCATGGTTTATCTCGCAAGTAGGAGAGACGAAAGTTCATGGTTTATCTCGCAAGTAGGAGAGACGAAAGTTCAAGACGATCAATCGATGTTAGGATCTGGCTAGAAATGATCGCCTAATTTTTCTTTTCAACTCTTTGGTAGTGTTTAGATGGTGTAAAAGTGGGTGTAAAATTCCTGTAGCACTTTTCGTTGTTATTTGGTAAAATTTATCTAATCATGGACTAACTAGGCTTAAAAGATTCGTCTCGACATTTACAGACAAACTGTGCAATTAGTTATTTTTTTTACCTACATTTAATACTCCATATATACGTCTAAAGATTTGATGTGACGGGAAATCTTGTAAAATTTTTAGAATTTTGAGGGAACTAAACACTGCCTTTATCTTGTATCTATGCAAAAGTCCCATCCCTGCTCTGATATAACTCACAGAATTGAATGCAACTGTTTCTCACCATCTAGCAGCAACACTGAAATGTGCAAGTAGAGAAGCTGGCCTTGATAAGAGAATTGAGGGGGTGTTTGGTTTGAGGAGTTAAAGTTTAACAAACACGGTAGTATTTTCGTCTTATTTGATAAAAAGTTTTCAATTTTGGACTAATTAGGCTTAATAGATTCGTCTCGTAAATTACTCCTAATCTATGCCGACATGCATGCAATTAATCTACATTTAGTACTCCATGCATTTGAGAAAATATTGATGTGATGTGAGTTAAACTTTAACAAAATGAAACCAAACAGGCCCTGATTCAGAACAAAAATCAATTCAACTAACTAGTGACAATGGTGTACTTGATAACACTACTGGCCTTGTTTGCCAATAGAAACTGGCCAGGAAAAAACCGACTAATACCAATGTGGTAAAATAAATTTCGACTTAGAGCCTGTTTGATACATATAGTTAGATACTAAATGGGGCTAAAAATTAACCTAAATTAGCTAATATTGACTAGCTAGATGGTTAACAACTAGTTAAAAGCTTGGCTCAAAAAAACTAAGCCACCTATTAGCCCTCCTGTTTAGATACATTAGGGCTAATTTTGGCTAAATTTTAGTTAGCTAGCAATTAGTAAATCTTGCTTGTTGCTGATAATTTAGAGAGTAGCTAAGGCCAACTCCAGCATCAAATCGATCTTGGCGTGCCTGAGAGTTCAGGCTCTCTTTGGAAGGCGAGAATTTTTCTTGTTCTTTGTGTTTTTCCTTGCGAAAAATAAACTAATTCTTTTAAAATTTCTATGAAATTCACGCGTTCCAAAATTCTCTCTCATTATGGTAATGAGAAATGCAGTTAAAAAGTCATTTCTTTCTCTATTTGCACATCCTTAATACGGGGCGGGGCTTGTAATGTAGGCTTCAGCGAACATTAAGCTATGCACATTTTTAGAAAAAGTCAAAACATCTTATAATTTTGGAACAAATAAATTGTTGTTTTTTTAGTTCTTGAGGGAGAAAGAATTAGAAATTTTGTTTCTTGGACACCGTCAACTTCATAAGAGACAAAGTGTGTCATGAGATCGAGGGTCCGATACTTAGGTACGAACCAAATAACTCTGGCAAAGTCAAAATAAAAAAGAATAAGTGTTTATCTATTTCATTCAGTTTTATGGTATGCCTTGCACTCTCTCTGTTCCAAACTATAAGTCATTGTTACTTTATTAGAGAGTCAAAACATCTCAAATTTGACCAAAATTATAGAGAGAAATACAAAGATTTATGATATTAAATAGGTATACTATAAAATATAATTAATTGAGAATCTAATGATATTTATTTGGTATCATAAATGCTATTATTTTATTACATAAATTTGGTTAAATTTGAGATGTTTTGGCTCTCCAAAAAAGTTTGAAGTTTGACTCTCCAAAAACTTGAGATGCTCGAATGATAGAAAAGAACGTTTGAAGCCATTGATGGCCAGACTTGCACAATAGACACACCAATATATCATGCGAAAGGATCTCGTCAAACAGACTACACTAAATTCTACCCTCTTCGTCCCAAAATAAACGCACATCTCGCTACTGAAAAGTGAAACATTTTAAAGTTTAACCAAATATATATAAAAATATACTAATATTTATGATGTATAGTAAACATCATTAGATTAAGCATGAAATATACTTTTATTATAAACTTATTTGGAGATAAAAATGTTGATACTATTTTCGATATTTCTAATTAAACATAAAAAAGTTTGACTCGCAAAGAAGCAATATGTGTTTTTATTTTTGGATGGAGGGAGTAACAAAATGTGGCACTCACTTCGGACTTGCCACATCTCACGACTACTACGGTACTGCCACTCAGCCATTTAGGGCTTGTTTGGTTCATGCCTCTTCAGGCAGATCCTAGCCCAGACAGCCATCCCAAGCATTAGATTGGGGCTGGATGGTGTTGCCTCACTATGGCCCCTAGGCTAGGGTGGCAACAATATAGTCCCTTAGAGCCTATTTTGAACAAAGAAATAGAAAAAATAGAAAACACAGAATGAGAGATAACACAGGTATATGAAAGGAACAGTAGTTGCAAAACAGAAGAATGAAAAAATATAAGAGTTTTTCAAGATAGGTGTTCGTAATGCAGCAATGAAAAAGAGAATAGTAAACTCTGAAACTTGATTGCAATATTGACTTTTTGATACCAATCGAGTCCTTAAGAAAAATATAGACTGGTTCAGGACACAGCATATAAACTAGAGAGAGAAAGCCATACTACCTACTAAGCGCACAAAACTTTTCTTCCGTGTGCCATGGATGATGGATGCGAGCTGCAGGCTGAAGCAGGAAATGTCAATGTTGCCTCACTGTGAAGGCTAGATTAGCAATGTAAGCATGTTCAGAGAGCGAGCAAAGCTGAGCGACCGCCAAGAGTGAAAATGTTTGTCTGGCTCCTTGTGCAGGGACGTATCCAGTGCCGCAAAAACCTATTCAGAAAACGTCAGGACCTGTGAAGTTTGCACGCAAGGGGAGGAAAGTTCAGAGCACATCATCAGTGGTTGCGCCATTGCTATCTCTTTCTGGGCAGCCATGGGTGTGGATGTTCCGCCATCACGGCCAACCTCTGAAATTCATCAGACATCGCGCCCTGATCATATCCCATTCTCATTTTTTGTTTCCTGCAAAAGTAGATGCTTCTCCACCGTTCCTATGAAAAGTTCTTTGCCTATTCCTCCATACCAAACGCATAGTGTCATCAGCAAAACAGAGGTTTGGCATTCCTTTGAAATTCCTTTAAACTTCCTTCGTTCCAAACAAGGCCTTAGGAATTGAAAATGAATCGCCGAAGGAATCGAATAGGAATTATTGCACATGAATCATCGAAGGAATTACAAATGAATCACCAAAGGAATCGAAAAAACAAGGGTTCATTTGTGCACGAGCACGACAGTACATTGTCTCGAATAAAAGAGCACTAATTTTAAACGAAAGAAATGACTTCAAAGACGAAACTAGAGTAGCATTTTTAACAATTAATTGAAAAAAGGCAAAGCATTACGAAGGCCATGCATCGAGCACCTGCGCCTCCGCGGCGGCGGCGTCGTATCCAACACCGGGCGAGGGCAAAACCAAGATAGTATGTGCCAGTTTCCGGCGAGGGGCAGCTTCCGGACGAACTTATCGCGCCGCCTGGGATCCGCTTTGAGATCAATGACGACCATCCCTTGCACGCTCCTCGTATGGTTGACAGCAAAGAAGTAGACACAGCCTGCCCTGACGGCGGGGAAGCCGCTCGCCGGGAGCGCGAACGCGTGGCCCTGCGGCGCCACGAACACGGCGTAGTCCCCGGTGCTCGCCACCGCCTCCGACGCCACTGGCATGCCGCTGCCGTCCTCGTGGAACACGATCTTGAACACCTTGGCGGAGTAACGGATCTTGTGCCTCTCGAAGTAGTGGCTGCCGAGGCAGTACCCTGGGCAGTACCAGGGCGACGTATGCTCGACGCGCCGCGCCACCTGCACGACCAGGAGATCGCCGCCGCACTGCACCAGGCACTCCTGCCAGCCCCACTCCACAACCGATGGTGGAAATATCCTTACCGAGCTTAGCACGAGCCTCCGGGCTTCGACGTCGCAGACGGCGAGCCTGTTGGGTTTTCCGAGGAGCACGTAGGGTCGCCCCCCGAAGAACTCGAGCCCCCGGTAGAGCCGCGTCTGCTGGCACTCCTGGCCCTAACCGCCGTCGACCGGATCAACCCGCGCCCACTCGTCGTCGCCGGGGCGGCAGAAGGCGAGCACGTCTCCCGGGTTGTGGATATAGACGTCGTCCCACCTGAAAAAGGCAAACGCCGTCCAACTGCCGGGCGTGGCGAGAGGGTCGTCGGAGAGGAAAATGTCGAACAACTGGTAGTCGTTGTCGAAGGCGGGCAGCGGGACCTCGGCGCCGGAGATGGGATCCTTGAGGAGGAGGCGCTCGCCTTCGTCCACGGCGAGCCAGCCGCGCGACGTGCCCCTCACGCGGGCGGGGGACCATTCTCCAGTGACGGCGGCGGCGGCGTCAACGCGGACAGATCTGACACGGCCGCGGCGGCAATCCACGGGCCGCACCAAGGCATTAAAGGTATGAACAGGATCGTCGTCATCAGGAGGCTTCAAGACGAACCATGGCCGAGGCACAAGCACGCCGTCGCCCGCGGCGACGCGCCAGTGCTGGCACACGCGCCAAAAATGGATGGCGTCATCATCGCTCGAGAGGCGTATGAAAACGTCACGCAGCAGCCCTCTCTCAAGAGAGGCCCAGTCCCTCTCGCTCATGATGCAAACGCATGCCCTCGTAGTCCGGTCGGTTGCAACTCCTATATAATAGACGGCGGAAGGATAAGGTCGTTAATATTTTGGATGATGGGATCTAGTATCTACGTCATCGAATTTCACACATCTTTGCTCGGTAGTCAGTGCCCGGCAACCATTTTTTCGAGAGCCCGCCGGTAGTCGGTGCCCGGCAACCGTTTTTTCGGAGAGCCCGCCAAGACCCGGCGATACCTTTGCATGCCCACATGCAAAGCAATCTCTCCTGGGCGCGGTGCTCCAATCCTGATGGGTCCTTCCTCTGCTCGGTCGGCCCACATGCAAAGCAAATCAGCACCACATACAACCGAGATGACGATCACCCAAAAATCACACCGCTTCGATCTGCTTTGCTAGTTGAGGCGGCGCTGGTCGTAGACACGGTTCGCTGGTCGAGTTGTAGATGAAGGTGAACCCGTTCTCGTCAGCACCGGCGATGAGGCTCTTGGTCTCGCCGCGTCCAAACAAAGTGGAGAAGTCGAGGATCCGGATTCTCGGCGTCAGCATGCCACGTTTATGCGGCTTCAGTCCCGGTTCCCGCCGTGGAGCCAGGGGACAACCCTGTCGATCCATGCCTCGTCCGTGGACGAGTAGGGTGTGCATCGAGTCCATGGCGTGTAGCCGGAACTTGAGAAGGTAAGGTGGAACGGGTGTGGCGACGCCGCGACGTTGAAGAGAAGGTAGGTGAGCGCCATCCTCTGGGAGGAGCTGCAGGGGACCTATCCGGCCGGAGCCCGGCACGATCGCCCATCTCGCCGAGCGGGTTGCATTGCAGATGAGGTATTGTAGCACACCGGCGAGTGGAGTTCCGGGCCTCCATGGTGTCGTGCATCCGGGCATGGTGGACAAGGCCGTAACACGTTGCGGAACCCCTGGGCGTCGAAGTCTCGAGGAGACGTTGATGAACCGCCCGGTGATCTTTAGCTTTGACAGCATGGCGTGCGAGCACGTGCGCAGCCCGGCACAGGCGCCGCCTGCCCACGCAGGCCGCACCAGCAATTGGAGATACACTTGAAGTGGTGGAGGGACTTGGCGGGGTCGCGGGGAGGAGGCCGAACATCTCCAGGAGCTCGTCGTCTGGGACGCAGGGGCCGGGCGTCATGGCCACGCACAGCTTGTGGCCCGGGCTGCCCATGCGCCCACCCACGAGAAACGGATTGGCGGTAAGCAAGAGAGGAATCATAAGATTCATTGGATAAGTAAGGACATGTTGATGAAACCGAAGAAGGAGGGGTGGGGGCTTGGATTCTGCGACATATATGCTTTTAACTTGGCAATGTTGGCTAAGCAGTGTTGATGAATATGGGAGAACCTTGATTTGCTGTGTGATCGGATTTTGAAAGCAAAATACTTTGCTGACCCTACAATCCTCTATGCTAGGCCAAAAGGGGGCATGTCGTATATATGGCGAAGTGTCGTACGGGGCGTTGATCTGCTGAAGAAAGGTATTGTGTGGACAGTAGGAGATGGGGGGAACCTGAAAATTTGGTCAAATCCGTGGTTGCCGAGAGAAGACGCTAGGAAACCTGTCACGCCCAGAAGGGGCTGCATGCTAACTGATGTGGATGAGCTTACTGATCTAGGAACGGGTTGGTGGGACACTAATTTGGTAAAGGACATCTTCTCGGAGGATGACGCAAATCTGATCTTGGAGCTGCCGGTGCACAAAGGCCATTATAATGTGCATGCCTGGCACTACGATGCACATGGCTGATTAGTGTATGCTATAAATTAATTTTAGAAGGCAACTAATTTTATTAACACACATGATCACAAAATATACCTGTCTCCCAAAACACCTTATGAATTTCAGAGATGGTTATTTTGTTTACGCTTAAGAAGTACGCCAGCTGAGCCCGCCGCTACAAATATGTGTGGCCCATCTCAACCCACTCTGAGTCTCAGACTATATAAGCGGGCAAACCCTAACTCCCTCACTTCTCTCCCTCCCACTCGCAACTCCAACAACCGCCCCTCTCTCTCTCTCTCTCACCCACACGGACGCACCCTCTCTCTCTCTCTGTCCAGCGGCGGCGGCGACTAGTCCTCCAGGGCCAAATGCAGCGGGGGCAACACAAATACGGCAGGGGCGGGTTTGGTTCTGACAGCAGATCCAATGGCGAGGGCGGCACAGATGCTCCGGGATCCTGTGCGTGGTGTGCCCATCGCTCTGCCTCATTCACCTAGATCTGTGACGACACTCTCTCTTCCTTCTCTTAATTTTGCTCTCCTCTCTCCCTCAACTGTGGCAGCAGCATGGGCAAGGAGGTGGCTGGGAGGCAAGGGACGACCAACGATGGGCGATGGGGAAGGCAGAGGACGGTGTGGTGACAAGGAAGGAGAGGATGGCATGACTGCTACAAATTAATCCATGACGCGGTAGTGGACTGCGGATCGACGACGCCATGGTGACGCCCTAGTAGTGGCGTGCGGTTCAACATGGTGGCGACACTCTAGGGTCCTAGATTGAGGCATGGGCCCAGTTGGAAGCCTTGGTGAAAGCCCTATGTTTGGTTTTAGTAATTGAGACAACTAGTGAACTAACCTCTACTCTAAGTGATGTGATTAAGGTAGGTTAGGTCCACACCAAGGTTGAGCAAGGATGATACACACGGAGGAGATGATGGTGGCCAAATGGTGATTAAGTGCTCAATTCTTGGAAAAGAGAAAGAGAAAAACAAAATGCATGGGCTCAAGGCAAAGGTATAAGCTAGGGCATTTTGTTTTGCCGGTCAAGATGCAATAGAGTGCATGATCGGGTTTAGAATAGATAATTATACTATTAAGAGGGGAACTCCAAAGTTCAATGTGGTTATCTAACTGCCACTAGGTGGATCAATTCATTGCATGTGCATTAGACCTAGTGAGGACGTGAAAAACCCTTTGAAAAATGATTGTGAAAATGTTAACTCTCTTGCACAAGTGTTGGAATACATTTGGAGTTCGCACATATGAAAAAGGGTTGGAAAATCAAGCTAGAAATGGTCACTGAGGACCATCAGTTCGAGTAGAGGGCATTGGACTGGCCAGGCTGGCCAGTCCGATGGCTAACCCTAAGTGTGGGCACGCCAGGCCTCATTGGACCATGGCCATTGGTCCGATGGACAACACCTGGGCTGCATCAGACCATGCACTACCCTGGTTTGGATAGGTGGCCCCATAGGCTAGTGTGTGAGAAAATTCAGAGGGGTGCATCAGACCTTGGCTATTGGTCCGATGCCACCCACCGACCTAGTCCGATGGTGGTTAGAGCTCTCTGGAATGCATCGGACCAAGGGCTTCAATGGGTCGATGGCCATTGGACCAGGGCCATCATATTGTATGTTACAATAGTCGTTGCTGGCGCCAACGGCTAGTTCAAATAGTTGACTACCATATGCGTGTACACTAGGGCATCGGATCCATAGCCAATGGTCTGATGGGACCATAGGATGGTCTGGTGCCCCCCGAAATCTATGCAGTGAGCATCTCAATGTTTAGCTTGTGCAAACACCTCCCACTCATCTCTTTGCCTATTGCTTGTTCCAAATTGAGATTATGAGTGATTTAGTGCACTTGCATTGAGTTCTTGCATCTAGTGGCACTAGTGATCATGTGAGCTGTAGATTTCTTGATACTCTTGGTGGTTGCCATCACCTAGATGGCTTGGAGCAGCGGAGGATCATTGAACGACATCGATGATTATTGCCAGCTCTGATCAAGTGATTGTAAGGGGCTCTTGTGCTCATCCCCATGGGAGATCGTGAAGAGCAACTTTAGTGGAATTGTGGCTAGTTGGAGTGCACCATTTGAGTAGTTCTTGTGACACCCTTGTTGAGTCTAGCTTTTCATGCTAGTTAGCTTAAGAACCATCAAGGTGGGGACTCGCCACAACGAGGACGTAGATTGCTAGCAAGCAACTGAACCTTAGGGATATATCTTGTGTCATTTATTTCCTCGTGTGGTTTTCTCACTATCACACTCTTGTACTTACATTCTTATACTTGTTTGTGTGATAGTTGTTTGCCTAGCCTAGACTAGAAGTAGTGGTAGTTGTAACTAGTTGTAGTTGCTTTCTTAGTAGCTCTAGCTAGTTGTACCTCTCTAGTTTAGTTGATAGTTTGTTTGCTTGTGTGACATATACTAGATCGAAATACTACTATTGTTTAGGAGGGCTTGCCTTAGGCAGATTAGAGCTAGTACAAAGTAGAAGCTACTAGGGCCTCATATTGTTCTAATCACTTTGCTCTAGTGTTTGGGAATTTGTAAAGAAATTTTTATAGGCTATTCACCCCATCTAGCCATCTAGATCCCATCAAGTGGTATTAAAGTCAAGTCGCCACCAATTTCAAATCTTAACAATCTACGGTGTAACGATGACTACAACCAATCATTTTGGTAAGCCACCACACTTTGATGTGACAAACTATGATTATTGGAAAAAAGGATGTGTCTCCATCTCAAGGCAATGAATAGAAAGATTTGGGAGTTGTGAGGAGAAGTTTGTTGTGCTTGAAATGAAAGGCCCAACTCCAAGAGAAGAAGAAAAGCTCCAACTCAATGATCAAGCTCTCAATGTGTTGGCCCCTCATTTTGTGAGTCCAAAGTGCATCTGTACTTGCACCAGGATCATGCACAAGTACACACAAATTAATAGAAATGACACATAGATTTATAATAAAAGTTTTGAGCTTCATTGATATCTAAAAATAGGGTCTTACAACAGTAGCACGAAGGGCATAGCCATAGGCTTTACACATCTAGCGGAAGAGTACTATCGTGTTGTGGCATTTATTATGGCATGGTGGTCTCTAATACAATGGTAGTTTACAGCGTAGCGATATCTTATTCGATTGGCATGCTTGAGCGCGGTCAAAACCCTAGCTTCTAAGACTCCTTCCTACATTCGCAATCCTCGCATGACTCCTAATCCTCATGGTTCACCTCTTCATCATAGCCATGATCCTCCTTGGGGTCAAAGTCAGTGAGTCAACAATGGGTGAGTACATACGTACTCAGCAAGCCCTAACAATAGGGCCGAGTGGAGTGGAATGTGGAGGCAGATGAAGTAGTTATAAGTAAAGGTTGGGCCCTAGCAGAGTATTACCACTCTCACTGCTAGTTTTGGGTTAGTATTAAGGTTTCATAAAGTATATTAGCACAGTTTCATTGCACATAAAATAAATCTAATCATAGGTGATCTCATCCCAGCATCTGCCCATTCCAAAGACGTGGCAATCCCGTCCATGATCAGTGGACGGGATAGGCCTAACAAGACCCCGTATATGAATGTACACGACCTTAGACTTCCATATAATTCTACCACGGCTTCTCAGGGGTTGGAAAACATGCTAAGCTCGGGAGGATACAAAATCATCCCATCTCAATCATTTCGGATGATACCAAATCATCTAGTTTAATAATAATAAGTATGGGAGATCGAACGTGGCCAAAACTCAAGGGGCTTTTCATGGAGGATCACATAGCAACCATGCCAACCGGACCACGGAAGATCACATAGCATCCGTGTCTTCTCCTAATAACCCACTGCTAACACCGGCCTCCTAGTAGAAATTATACTTCTATATAAGGGGTGTCAGATCAAGTCTACTTATATAGTCATGTGGTTGTACGAAATATCTCACTAGGCGAGATGGCCTACGAACCATTTCTTATGCAACCAAGGCAAGTATCTTCCAACAGGAACCCTCTCTAGGTGATTCTGCCAAGGTAATTTATCCCACATAAACTACCCTCACTCGCCCCCTCTCATTGTTTGGTTTAGGTTTACCAGTTTTGAATTTCAATTTTATTATCCGTAGGTTCATTTATATCTTGGAGCTCATAACATATTGAGATAACCGTTTATCACAATCATCATTAATCACATTATAACTATCGAGATCATATTCTAGGATAATAATTCATCATCAATAAGGCAAGCTCATAATTAAATAAATCATGTTTATGTATTTATTGGCTGGATTTAGTAAGTAAAGCAAGGTGGAAGAAGGGTGGGGGAGTTAGGACTTGCCTTCATTGTTGTCTCCTTCCGGCACTTCTACGTAGTCCGGGTCCTCGTTCTCCTGGTAGTCACTGTCCTCTGTCGGGCGTAGCTTTCGTATAAGACTACTACCAAATGCAAAACAAAAGAATAAAAGCAAACATAGAACACTATGGTGCTACTAGGTAAAATAAATAGAGCTAGATTTTAGAAGAATTTTGGAGGTGGTTTGACGAGAAACAGAGTTAGGTTGGGAAAGTTATGATTTTTGGAAGTTTGATTATAGTTGGAAAACTAAATGGGATTTTATAGTCACATTTTAAAGTATGGAAAAAGTGTGAAAATAATATGGTTAAATTCCTTTTTACATTAGTTTATTTACAAATTTTATGGGAATTTTTCTAAGAAAAATAGATTTATAACCCTCCGTGTACACTGGTCAGGTAGCGTTTTCTAATGCGTACCTAGTGTGGGTGTGGTGTGTGTGTATGACGTGTGGGGGCCAGGGGTCAGCTGCGTAGGCCATTGACATGCGGGCCAGCCTGCCTCGTCAGCTGAGACAGAGGCGACACTGTCTCGGCTCGGCCCCATGTGATAGAGAGAGGAAGGAGGGGAGAAACATGACGGGCGGAGGGTAGATAATAACGACGACGACGTTATGGCCTGGTCCCATGCGTTAGTGAGAGAAGGAAGGGAAGAGGGGGAACGACTGATGGACAGGATCGTCGGTGCAGTGACGGAAATAGGGGAGAGGGTGTCGGGTTTGCCGGGGTTGAGTTCGCCGATGACGTCAGTCCTCGATGATGGTGGTGGAGTGCTGAACGGTGGATGGAAGGACACGCCACAGCTGGTGGTGGGATCGCCGGTGGCAGTAGGTGCCTGTGGTGAAGGTGGCGGCTTGCCGAAGTGGGTGTGGCGGCGCCGTGCAGTTGGAATGGTCGCATGGCTCTTGTTCTTATCAACTAACTACATGCGTGTGACTGCGAGTGGGTGGTGAGAGTGATGGAGGTGGCGTGGTGCCTGACCGAGCTCTGGTGGATGGTGGCCATCGGCCATGGCGGCTCGGCGGTGTGCGGTGCACGACGACAGCGTACTCAGGAGAGTAGAATGGAAAATAAAAGGAGGAGGAGATGGAGGAGGGGCTCTGGGACTCACCTGCCTCTCTAGTCGACCAAAGGCACAACAGGGAAGAGGAGAAAGGGAAGCGGCTCCAATGGCACCGGTGGCTCCCGAATTGGGGAAAGATGGTCTAGAGCACAATATAGAGAGGGAGAGGAGGAATGGAGGGGGAGATGGGGTGTTCTGGCCGCCCCAGGCGGAGCTAGCGGTGGAGAAGGTGAGGCCGGAGCATCATCGGCCGAGCCTATTTATAGGCTGGCAATGGCGGTTCCGCCGGCAAGATATTTTCTCGCCGCGAGCCTATCCACTTCCGGCGCACTCGTTTGAATTCGCTAAGGCGGTTCGCCATAGTGCGGGCTTATCCGTGTGCTTGTCCAGGGGCAAGGACTGGGAGCTTAGCTATGGCGGCAAGGGTTGGGTGAGCGCGTCTCACCATGAGGGTTGGGTGAGCGCTTCTCACCGCGTGGACATGGGAGTAACAGTGAGAGGGAGAGAGAGGAGGAGAGGAGCATTGGGGGGGCGAGAAGCTTCGGGAGAGCATCCCCGAGCTTATGCACTCAGCATAGGGGCGGAGCGGGGCACGGCAATGGCAGTGTGGCCGAGGAGGGCGCCGCGACACGGTATTCGCGTCATCTGGAGGTAGATGACGGCGCTGACGAGCAGGGCCCGCGGTGTCAGTGAACGGAAGAGAGGGGAAGGGAGAGAGCGAGCATGCGCGCAGGTTGGGCCGGGGCGGCGGCCCAGTGTGGGAGAGAGGAGGAGAGAGCAGGCTGCTGTGGGCCGAAAGTAGAGGGAGGGAGAGGAGGAGCTCGTGGCGCTTTTCCTATTTTTATTTCCTTTTCTTTTCCCAGATTTCATATACTAAGGTTTCGAATGATTTTGAATTCAAATTTGAAAATGTGGTATGCAAAGTGTACCACCATATGTTCAACAAGTCAAGCAAACAATGTCACACATGTAGTTTTATTCCTAAGTTGATCTATTTGAACTAAATTAATTCCTAAGTGAATTATATTTATTTGTTTTACGCAAAGTTTTAAAATGTTCAAATTTTTAGTGGTTTTTAAATTAGGGTAAAATTCAAGATGTTAGACAATGTGATCTATGAAGCTCTTGATCCAAAGGTGTTTGAGTCAATCAAGGACCTTGAGTTTGCATTCCAAGTGTGGAAGAGACTTGAGGATTCATATGAGAGCACATCGGCGGTGAAGGAGGCCAAGCTATACATCTTCAAGGATAATAAGTATGCAAATTTCAAGATTTTACACGATGAGAATGTGCCGGAGATGTTCCATAGGCTCAATGTCATTGTAAATGAGCTAAGGAATTTGGGGGACAAAGTTGATGATGAGGACTTCTCCCACCGATTCTTGAGATGGCTCCCACCAAGGTTTGACACATTGGTTACCATCATTATGAGAGGCGGCTTGAAGAGTGTAACCCCTACCCAAGTAATAGGTGACATGGTCACACAAGACACATACCATGTGGAAAGGGAAGGAGTAGACAATGAGGATGTCAAGAAGAAGAAGAGTGGCATTCAAAGCCACCACATCTAATTTTGTGCGGACATGGGGTAGAATTTGAAGTCAGCAAAATCCGTGAGACATTCTCCGCAAATTCTATGCGCATTATCTGATATTTTAAAAATAGGATACCCAATAATTTTTCTCTCTAAAATCAGAGTAATTCAACATTACTAGCTAATAACATATCGTTTGTGAGTGTGGATACCCTGTTAAGTATTAATGCCTGTGTGATATCCCCAACATGGAATGCAACACAAGATTATTGTCTACTGCTCACTATCGGCTCTTTAGTAAATTAATTCTTTGTAAGCATATAATTCTCTATGTATGTATATATATTATTACTTGACTATTTAAATTCATCTCCAATTTGATCCAGTTCCATCTCCATAACATTTCCGACATCTGTAAAAGTCTGCATCAACATCCGCATCCGTGTATTATATGCTCTGAATCTGATCTGATCCGATCCGTTTTTATCCCTAGGTGTCATAAGTTAGGAACCCCCATTAGTGGAGAAAGGCCTAATTAGTTAAGCCCTGAGGTTGTTCATGAGTGTTTAGGGCCTGTAGTTTTTAGGGATATATTTGTAATTATAAACCCCACCAGGAAAGAAATGAAAACATCCACTCTCACCTCCCCTATAAAAGACAATAGAGCCGGAAGGTGGAGAGGACCTTTGGCCCATCACTCATTGGTCATTGCCCTCTCTTATTTTCTCCACTCCCACATCTCTATTGTTTGGTCCGAGATCAACAATAATTGAATTTAGAATATTATTTCTATTAGTTATTGTATAGTGTTATTAGATTGTATTACCGAGATATTATGAAAGTTTATATAGGATCGTATGAAACTTTCACATACAATACACCGAGTTTGTTTGGCTCAAGCCATCCTTCCTCCCTCAAAAGAAATAGCAATAAAAATTATAAAACATCTCGACTTGTTGAAAAAGAGAAAAATGTTCCACCAAAGTAACATCGCTATCAGTCAGATACAATTGCTAGAAATAATCAAGATGGAGTTTTCAATTGGCATTAAGATTAGCACAACAGAAAAATAGCAAGGACTAATAGAAAAATAGTGGCCACAAATTATTTATCGTAGTTTAGCAACAACCCGCTACCATTACAAATGTACGTAGCAATACTACTAGTAGAATAGAACACGCGGCCGAAGTGGATGCTGTCAACGTCGATAGGGAGGCGAACAATGACACTACAAGCAACCCTCTCTCGAGCGACGTCCAATCCCTTTCCGTCATGGACGCAAAACGAGCACGGAACTCAGACTCTCGGCCAGTTGCATCTTCGCTGCGGCAGAATAGCATCGGTCCTCTATACAAGTTGCGGCAGCTGCAAAATAGCATAACTAACAACTCCTACAGACTCTGTGAAGCCTTCCGTGAGATTCTGTTTGGCGATTTTTTAGGATGAAACCACATCCAACAGATTCGGCAATACAATCTCCAAAATAACACGCATGCTATCCTTGGTTTCTCGATAGCCAAACTTTTCTGAGCCGTGCTCACTCGCATCCGCAGTGGGCCAAGCGATTCCTAGGCAAGTGCACATGCCAAGTGGACTCCTCTCCTGTGCTTCTCCCAGCGGCAACGAGTTTTTTTTATGGCCACGAGTTATTCCGGCAGTGGAAGATGTAGTCACTCAGGCACTCACCATCGCAACTACTCGCCTCAAAATGCTAGTTCCTGCTTCTCACTCCCCCGTGCGGCCATGCGCCGCCTGGGTTCCACTTCTAGTCTTAGGATGTCCAATAATTTTTCTCTCTAAAATTAGAGTAATTTAGAATTTAAAAACTTGTTAGTTGAGAACTCTTATTTTATGATGTGGTTGTTTTATATTCTAAATTCTAAATTGAGAATTTATTGGCTAATAACATATTATTTGTGAATGTGGATACCCTGTTAAGTATTAATGCCGGTGTGATAGCCACAACATGGAATGCAATGCAAGATTATTGTCTACTGCTTGCTATTGGCTCTTTAGTAATTAATTCTTTGTAAGCATATAATTCTCCATGTATATATTTCTTGAATATTTAAATTCATCTTTGATTTAATCCCGCTCCATCTTCACACCAATTTTGACATCCAGAAAAATCTACATCCGCATCCGTGTATTATCTGCTCCGAATCTAATCTGATCCAATCCGTTTCATCCCTAGGTGTATCATAAGTTAGGAACTCCCATTAGTGTAGAAAGGCCTAATTTGTTAAGCCCTGGGGTTATTCATGAGTGTATAGACCTGTAGTTTTTAGGATCTATTTGTGATTATAAAGCCCACCAGGAAAGAAATGAAAACGTCCCCTCTCACCTCCCCTATAAAAGATAATGGAGGCACATGGTAGAGAGGACCTTTGGCCCATCACTCATTGGTCATTGCCCTCTCTTACTTTCTCTACTCCCACATCTCATTGTTTGGTCCGAGATCAACAATAATTGGATTTAAAATATTGTTTCTATTAGTTATTGTATATAGTGTTGTTAGATTGTATTATCGAGATATTATATGAAATTTTATATAGGGTCGTATGAATCTTTCACGTATAATCAGGATACTATAAAATTGAGAATAGATAATAAGATTGGTATCATTTCAATTTGGCAGTATCTATTAGCAGAATAAGATTAGATTTTATGATACAAATTGAAGATATTGACAATATATACGCCGAGTTTGTTTGCCTCAAGCTGTCCTTCTACCCTCAAAAGAAATAGTAAAAATCAATTAAAATTATAAAACAACTACACTTGTTGAAAAAGAGAAAAATGTTCCACCAAAGTAACATCGCTACCGATCGGGTTTAACCGTTAGAAAATATCAAGATGACACACGCGGTGGAACTGGACGGCGTCGACGTCGCTTGAGAGGCGAACAAAGATGTCACGCAGCAGCCATACCTCAAGGTACACCCAATCCCTCTCTATGGATAAGGGCATACTCGTACGTTCATAGGGTCTCAGTTAGTTGCATCTAATAAGGCTGTGCCAAAATAGGGATGACCAAGCGAGATCTCAGAAAAAAAATTCACTGCACTCGTGCACGACCACAGGATGTCCACGTACCCTTCTGTGTGAATCTCGATGCATATCCTGGGAGCCTAAACCAGCGAGACGCGCATTCCTTCCGCGTCGAGCCACAAAACGCTCCTAACCGGCTCTGTTCGTTGAGCTGATTGAAGCCGCCCTACATCAAATTAGAGCCTCATGGCGTCCAATCAAGGCGCCACTCCCTCCTCGTCAAGTTTCATCAAGGCCCCGTCGGTTCCTCACGTCTGCGTGCGCTTTCCTCGAACACGACCTTCATCGACGGTCACAGACAGGTCTGTCTTGCCGCTGGTGAGGACAACAACAAGTGTTGTCGAGCGATGTCCAAAAGTGATCTAACAATGATCTCCTTGTTGGTACTGTTCATTCTAATTTCCCATTGCATCTGCTATTGGCAGCATCCATGGAGAACTTCAACTCCACACAATTAGATGCACACGAGGAGAACGTGGTTCATATAATATTCTGCCCCTGTCATCCAGCATGTCACGGATGCTTCCATGTCCTCAACTATGACGGTGATGCACCAAATTCAACCATGTTGGCCTCTGAGATTCTAGAAGACATGGCGCCTGAGGTTACGCCACTTGAGCCAACTGACCAGGTAACTGCAACAAATAGAGCCTTTACCTATTTTTCATACACTATATGGATCTCTTTTTAATTTTTGTCCCTTTTGTAATCTACAAATAGAGCCTTTACCTATTTTTCATACACTTTATGTATCTCGTTTTAACTTTTGTCCCTTTCATAATCTAGGTGGATAAAGAACATAATCAAGCAGTAAAAATGCCTGAAGTAGGAATGGCGTTTAAGTCTGAGAACGATGCATACAAGATGCACAACTCCTATGATCGGAATATTGGGTTTAGGTGTAGTATTAGAAAGAGCAACACAAGACAGAGAGGCATTAATGAACCAAGGACAACGAGGTAATCATTCATTATATGTCACTTTGAAAGAAAATGCTAAGCACAAGGACGCGTTGTGATGCTCATGTTCAATTTAGTGTTAGTCGAGAGGGAGTTTGGACAGTGCAAAAGGTTGTACTTGCTTATAATCACCTAGTCCAAATAAGGTACACAAGCTGAGGTCTCATCCACGCATCGAAGGAGCCGATAAACATATAATTAGTCAAATAAGAAAAGCTAGAATAAAGCAAGCTAAAGTATATGAATTTTTCAAACAGTGGTACGGAGGAGCAGAGAATATACTAGCATTGGATTGGATAGCAGTATATCCGGATATCAGATTTTATGAATATATATATATATATATATATATATATATATATATATATATATATATATATATATATATATATATATATATATATATTATAAATTTTGTAATAATTATGTCGGTGTGTCACGAAACCACCGGCTAGTAATTTGTGTGATTGCACGTTTAGGCTTGGATGACTGAGCTAAGGTGGGCACAAGAGGTTTATACTAGTTCGGCAGAACGTCCCTAGTCCAGTCGCGGTGCTCATGCTACCCGATCTTTGTTGAGTTTGCAGTAGGAATTACAAACGGGGGAGAAAAAGAGTGGGTTCCCAAGTGTCCGGGGTGTGTGCGTTTTCTGTTGTGTGCTGCGAACTGAGAAGTTCCCAGAGCCTCCTTTTAGAAGGGTCCCAAGGCCTCCCTTTTATAGATCAAGAGAAGAGCCTTGGGGTACACGGCAAAAGGAGGAAGGAAGAAGAGGGAAAGAAGTGTCAGGGAAGAGGCTTCTGTGGTGGTGCTGCTTCTTCTCCCACGGGCGGGCCCCTCTGGCCCGGTTGTCGAGGATGGGGGTGGCCCTTCATGTCGTCGCGCCGTTGTCGCAGCTGGCAATGACGGCACGCCGTCCCCCCGGCCATCACATCTTGTTCTGCCACAATGCGCAGCGTGGCGTGCGACGCCCTCCACGGCCCCCTTGTCTGGGGCCGTACCGAGCGCAGACGGTGCAGTGCTGGTCCGTCGGTCAATGTAGCGCGGGACGCCCTAAGAGTAACGCGACGTGGCTACGGCGGTCTTATGGGGTGCGACAATTTCAATGCCACGACGTGGCACCACAGCATTAATTGTTTGCTCGCCGAGACGAGAGGCGACAGACTGGGCCCTTCGCGGGCCTAGATGATTTCTTGCCCGACCCCTAAGTTCCCCCCGAGACGTCGGGCGAGGCGGAGACTTCCTTGGAAGGGTCGGGTGAGGTGAGATTGGCGTTTATTGGGCTGGCAGAACTAGAGCCTGTGCCTCAGCCATCGGGCTGGGCGGAACTCGCGCTCTCTCTCGCTCCGTGCCTCTAGGGGTCAGGCGAGGAGGAGCTCGTACCGCTGTCGTCGGACAGTCCCGGGCTGATGCCTGGACCGCCCAAGTGGAGCTGGGCCTTTTCCGCAAAGACCCATGATCAGGCTCCGGCTGCGCTCTGGATTGCTAAGTCGGTATGTGCACTAATGACGAGGCCCTCTAACCGGGTACCTTAGCACTGGTGCCCGACAATTTACTTCGTTCTAAATTACAAGTTGTTCTAAGTTTTCTAGATACATGGTCATCGTGTATATATAAATGCGTGACAAAAACTATATCTTGAGAATTTTGAGAACATTTTAAGCCTATAAATTGATTTAGGTTAATTTACTTGACTTTTGTATATGTAGGTGTATTTTTCAGAAATTATTTTTAATGCCCCTTAAATTAATGGTATTGTATCACAACTGAACCATTGGTTTTGGTTGATTTACTTGGCTTTTGTATATATATAAGTGTATTTTTCAGAATTTATTTTTAATGCCCCTTAAATTAAAAGGTATTGTATCACAACCGAACCCTTTAAAAAGTTATCTACCATAATATATAATATATAATCCTTATTTCTATATACCACAACTTCACCCTCAGCCGGCCACGTCCACGCTACTTTCTTGCCGTCCATTTGTTACTACGTACAAAGGGATGTTTATTTTCTTGACTGCACTCGTTAAGATCATTAAGGCTCCGTTCGGTTAGAGCGAATCATGCCAAGAAACTGTTCCGGCCACGGAAAGCTTATACAAATTTTAGTAACAAATCCGGCGGGAATCGTTCCTGGGGGTCATTCCCCATGAAATGAACGGGGTCTAAATGTGTAGACTCTTGTTATATGTTTAGGCAAATTTAGGCACGATTTATATGCATGGGTGATTTAACTACTACAGTAACAACCATGATGAACATACTGATCATAACAATAGCAGTGCTGAATTTCACAAACTCATGAAGAAAAGATGTATACCCAGGGGCAAGGACTAGTGCAGAATGCACCGGTGGCGCCGTCCTCACTGGTTGACATAGTGAGCTGCGTGAAATAGTGGACCGTAGATGATGCAAAAAGATATTCACAATGCAGTCTTGGGAACAATCACCGGGAATTAGGCTGTGTTTAGTTCTAACCTAAAATTTTTTTATCCCATCACATCGAATGTTTGGACACATGCAAATAGTACTAAATGTAGACGAAAAAAACTAATTGCACAGTTTGGTCGAAAACCACGAGACGAATCTTTTAAGCCTAATTAGTTCATGATTAACCTTAAGTGCTACAGTACACACGCATGTGCTAATGATGGCTTAATTATGCTTAATAAATTCGTCTCACGGTTTTCAGACGAGCTATGTATGTAATTAGTTTTTTAATTAGTATCCAAAAACTCCTTCTGACATCACATGAAACATCGATACTTAAATTTTTTTTTCATGAACTATACAAGCTTAGGCATGAGACGAAGCAGTGGTACTGGTCGTCGGGAAGAAGACAAACATGTGCAGTCATGCACAGTCTCATGCTCCCTAAAAAAATTGAATTGCTCGATACACCCAAGTCAGGTGTCGTAGATAGGTGGAAGTTTCGATGTTCTGCTCTTCCAACTCATGTGTGCATAGAACTGTAGAAGCCTGGAATAGAAACAACTCGAGAGCAGCAGGAACAAAGAATGGAGGTACGGTGGTTCTCTGTGTCGTACGCGTGAGGCCTCTGATGTCTGTGCCCTTGTATGCACGAGCAGATCAGAGGAGCAAGGTTTTTAATCTCCGGCTATAGCCTCCGCTATCTCCGTCTATAGCTGTTTGAGAAAGATTTAGTTAAGTTTTTTCATGTACAGGTTAGTCCTTAGCTGCCGCTATAGCCAGCTATAGCCATGTTTTAGACATAGAAAGCTAAGGGTGGCCAGCCGGTTCCGTGGGGCAACTCCTCTTGTTTGATTTTCAAGTAGCTAGTGAGCCAGGCCAGCTTAAGATCGTGTTTGATTTGTGCACAGATGGATTGGATGACCTTCGGACCAAGAACATGGTGAAGTTACCCTCCAGTTTCTCTTTTCGACATTCCGTCGAGCACTTGGTGGGCGCCAACCATGGTCGTGGCGAGCAGCAACACCTCTTGCCGTCGCCACCATGTGCCGCCTTCGCCTGCCTCCTCACGCTCGCAGCTCCGCCTCGCTCCGTCGAGCCTCCTCGCAGCCGCAGCCGTGCATGATGAGGCTGAATCGGTGGTGCTCCTCACACAGCAGGTCCCGGTCGCGGTAGCCGCCGCCGCGTGCGCACGGGTGCGGGGACGAGGCGTGGCCGCTGGCGCAGGGACGGGCGCTGCCACCGGCGTGGGGACGGGGCGCAGCCGCCGGCATGGCGCGGGGACGGGGCACGGCCGCCGGCGGGGGGACGGGGCGCGGCCGCCGGCGGGGGGACGGGGCGCGGCCGCCGGCGCAGGGACGGGCGCTGCCACCAGCGCGGGGACGGGGCGTGGCCGCGGACGCGCGGTCGGGGTGCGGCCGCCGGCGCAGGAATGGAGCGTGGCCGCCGGCGGGGGGACGGGACGCGGTGCCAGGACACGAGGACGAGAAGGCGGCGAAGAAGAAGAGAAGCGGTGAGAGTCTAGAGGTGACTTGAACGGGCTGAAGAGGCCGAAGCGGGCTTGGCTCCAGAAAAACACAATTCAGGAGCGTTTCCTGGGGGCCAAGAGAGAGAGTGTTTTTTTTGCATCCGGCGGGCCTGGCTCGCGAGTGGGCCCAAGAAATCAAACACGGAAGCCTGCACCTGGGGAGCTCGGGCCACCGGTTTTGGCCCAAATCAAACACGCCCTAAATGGCTTAACCGGCTATTTAGAACCTTGCAGAGGAGTCCGAGGATTGGGAGAATGGGCTTGGATGGACGACGTTACCAGACGGAGTAATCACAGAGAGAGAATAACGAACAGAAACTCCCGCAGCTATCACTCCGGTCGGTCGAGGCATAGCGCCTGAGAGTAAAATAATGTGGTAGCTACTGGCTAGCCAAGCCACGGTGGAAGACGACGGTACATTGTTCTTTATTTTATTTGCTCCAATATCTTACAAAGGATTGACAAGTAAATCCCATATATACATCGAACAACACAATGATACAAGTCTTTGCGGTACAATGGCTTACAAAGTCATATTGGTGTAGCCATAGCGCATAGAGGCACAGCCTTGATCAAAGTCAGGCCAAATTTTTCATCCATGCCAACTCCTTTTCCTTCAATCTCAGCTGGAAGCCTCCATGTGAATTGATTTAACAGCGATCCAAGAAGCAGATGCACCATCCTAATTGCCAACGGCATTCCAGGGCAGATCCGACGCCCTCCGCCAAATGGGATGAGATCAAAGTCCCCACCTCTTAGATCAACTGTCTTCCCCAAAAATCGCTCGGGCATGAACTTCTCAGGTTCAGGCCATGTTTCTTTGTCTCGACCAACTGCCCATACATTTATGAACATACGACAACCTTTAGGAATGGTGTACCCCATTATTTTTGTATCGACCGGAGCACGTCGTGGTAGCAATGGGACAGAAGGATGTAGTCTAAAAGTTTCTTTTACCACAGCTTGAAGATAGGGTAACTGACCAATATCAGATTCTTCAATGTTTTTCCTTGAGCCAATAACTGTAGCAAGCTCATCGCAAGCTTTGGCCATTGAATTTGGGTTTTGAAGCAACTCCGCCATTGCCCATTCCACTGTGCTAGAACTTGTGTCGCTCCCAGCAGAAAACAAATCCTAAAAATATAGAAGAAAAAATATTGATGAATCATTTGATATTTTACATACACTAAACAAGAAATGCATGCAATTCTATGAAATTCTTTAATCCATTGTCACGTCACGTACCTTTAAGATCGAACCGACATTTATGGTATTCTACAACCCTACATTTTTGTTTTTTTGACGAAAATACATTTTTGTTTTTTGTGAAGCCTACACTTTATATGGTGCCTATGCAATCTTATAGCTTAGACATCATTATGTATTATTCCGATTCCAAGTTTCAAGTTTGATGACAACCCTCATAGGGACCCTAGAACGCAACAAGATATCAACTAAAGGGCAAACATGGTCACAACTATTACAATGACCTTAAAAGACAACAAGCTACCAAACTAGGAGACAAGTGATCGTCAAAATCCTTGTAATGAAGCGGAAAAGAGTCGCTCTGCCAAGCACCCCACAGGGGCTCAGGGGGCACTTGCCGGCGCCGCTCGCCCCCTCCTTTTGAGCCACCTCTCCCGCCACCGTTGCTGCCCCTCCGGTGTGCGGCGACGGTGGTCCACGGCGAGCCCCTAAAAACGAAGTGTCGTTTGAAGTCATCCGCCCCCCTCCTTCCCCCCTGAGCTCCCCCTTTTCCTCTGCCCCATCTTCCTCTTCCCCGTCCGCACTGACGACTTTGGGCGACCGGCGGGCGAACCTAGGCCCTCGGGCCCGGATTTGCCGTATCCACCTCAGGTCTGCACGGTGTGGATGATTGGCGGGATCCACAGAGCGGCGCTCCGCGACACAACATGGATGCATGCTAGTGACCTCCCCTTGGCGCAACCTCCCTGTTGCGGTGCTCCCGAGCATGGGAGCCCCTGCACAGGTGTCTCTGCCCCTGGCCTACCGGCGCCCCTGGTCGGCAGGATCCCCAGTGTGGCGCTCCGTGACTAGACGTGGACATATGCTGGTGAGCTCCCCCTAGCGCGGCATCCCTGTTGAGGTGATCCCGGGCAAGGGAGGCCCTGCATGGGTGTCTGCTCGTCCGGCCAGGCACTTTGCCACCCCCATCGCTGGATACATGGCCTCAGGGTGACGTTTGGTTAAACTTGATATGTTTTGACTCTCCAAAAGTTGGAATGACTTATAATTTAGGACAGAGTAAAAGTCTAGTAACTAGGAAGCAAAACATAGTCACAACCCCTAAACATGAAATTGTCAAAATTATCATATCATCACCAAAACACAACAAGCTACCTAATCACCAAAGAATGAAAAGTGAATAAAAAATGAAAGTGAAATATAAAAATCAAATCCGTTGGCTAGCTCCCTCCGGGAGGGAAACTACCATTCAAGCCCCGAATTGGCCAAATCACCAAAGAACATCCTAAGCATGTAGTAGGCAAACCAAAACACAATCGAAAACATGGATTAAAGTGTTCAAAATTTGCATAAAATTATCTAAAACAGACAAACTAAACTCTAAACTTTAATCTTTCTTCGTTAGGGGTAAAATGGTCATTTTAACACTCACTTAACACCGTTAAGGTGCTAAAATGGACGGAACGTCATATAGGTAAGTCCAATTCGTTTTCGGGTCTTATATGTAACTTTAGAAGAAAAAGGGCCATACAAAAAGCCATAGTTTTTTTTGAGACCATCCAAGTAATTCTCTCATTGTGTATACTCAGATCGGGGGGCAAACTATGCACACTCCTTGCGAATCACTCGAGAATTGCAAGAAATCAATCATCAGCAAAATGTCACATTAGTGCCCCAAAATGCAAACCTAATAAAACAGGTAAGCAAGCAGAGAAAAGAAGGGAGATCAAGCGGGAATCAACGAAGAACAGGTTAAAGGGAGCAGAATCAACGAAACCCTATTACTCGCTGCTGTCAAAGGGGGAGACGAGAGGAAATGAAATGAGAGCAGACATGTGGGACAGCTTGTCAGCGACGACAACAACAACAACAAAAAAACACATGGCTAAATCGGTGGGGATCATACGGTCAACGACGGACAGACCTAGCGATCGGATGGTCAGAAAACCGCGTGCCGTGAGAGACAAAAACACACGAGATTTCCCAAATCCCAATGATTATGGACTTATAAAAATCTTTACGGTTTACCGTGAAGAGCGAACGGAGTGTGTCGCGATCCAGCTTCGCCGTGTTGTCGTCGTCCTCCGCGGCGTCGAGCAGCCGGTCGAGGAAGTCGTTCTTCTTGGGCTCACCAGCCTCGCGGCTACGCAGCCTCCCATCGATCCCTTTATCGAAGACCCGGTGCTGCTGCGCGAACAGCTTTGCCAAACGCCGCCGCCAGCCCTGCAGGTCGGCGGCCGCGAGCGGCGGGAAGAAGTCGGAGACGTTCGGACTGCCCACGGCCTCCATGATGTCCGTCACCACTTCCTGGAACTCCCTGGACGCGCCGTCGTCGTCGTCGAGGCTCGTCAGGTCGCGTGAGAACATGGTACGCGACAGGAGATTCAGGCTGGTGATGAACGCCACGCGGCCGACGTTCACGGCCTGCCCCCCGCGCGCCAGCCGCCCGACGTGGTCCACGAGTTCCTGGACCTTGCCGCGCCGGAGGTGCTGGAGCGCGTCCAGCCTGTGCGGCGCGAACAGCTCGGTGGCCATGATCTTCCGCAGCGCGCGCCAGCGTGGGTTGTTGGGTAACCAGATCATCGAGTTCTTGGCATGGTCGCCCAGAGCGTCTGGGATGGTCCTGTTGCTCAAGACGGCGTCGTGCCTCTGCATGAACTCCCTGGCGACGGCCGGGGAGGAGGCCACCACCGTGGTCACCGCGCCCAGGCGGAGCGACATGAGCGGGCCGTGGATCTTGGCGAGCCTGGCGAAGGAGCGGTGCGGCTGGTCGCCGAGCAGGTGGAGGCTGCCGATGACGGGCAGCGGGTGCGGTCCCGGCGGTAGGCCACGCCGACGGTCGTGCGCGAGGACGAGGAGGTAGGCGCCGACGAGGGCGACAAGCAGCCATGCAAACCATGGGAACAGCACAGCCATGGCTAAGCCCAAGTGACCAGCTGCGTCGTATTCGTGTCTGTGAATGTGCATGGAGCCTGAAGCGACCGATGCTTGTTGCCTTGTTTGGAGAGAAATTCACCAGCGGTCCCTGAAGTTGGCAGCACGTGTCACTTAGGTCCCCGAACTTTGAACAGTGTATTTCTAGGTCCCTGAACTTGGTTTCAGGTGTCATCTAGGTCCCTGAACTTGGCTTTAGGTGTCACTTAGGTCCCCGAACTTTGAACAGTGTATTCTGGGTCCCTGAACTTGGCTTTGGGTGTCATCTGGGTCCCTGAACTTGGCTTCAGGTGTCATCTAGGTCCCAATGCTGACGTGGCGCGGTCCTACATGTGGGGCCCACATGTCAGTCGGTTATATTTCTATTTCGGGGGTACTGTAGCTATAATTTCTAAAATATTCCAAAAATTGTATCTTTTTCATATGATCTCGGATGAAGATGATTTTTATATGAAAAATGTAGCTCTCGACGAGATCTACAACTTTCTAGTTTTGAGTTTTTTAATTTGAGATCATTAAAATGCTTAAAAAAATTAAACAAATTTTCAGCAGTATATTAATCGCGTACACGCGCTTGTCGCATTGGAAAAATCATATCTTTTTTATATGCTGTAAAATGGAGATAATTTCTATATGAAAGTTGTAGCTCTCGATGAGATCTGCGACTTTCTAGTTTTGAGTTTTTTAATTTGAGGTGGCTAAAATGCTCAAAAAAATTAAACCAATTTTCAGGAATTAATATACTGTTGAAAATTAGTTTGATTTTTTCAACAGATCTCAAATTGGTTTAATATGATCTCGGATGAAGATGATTTTTATATGAAAAATATAGCTCTCGACGAGGTCTACAACTTTCTAGTTTTGAGTTTTTTAATTTGAGGTCGCTAAAATGCTCAAAAAAATTAAACAAATTTTCAACAGTATATTAATTCCTGAAAATTGGTTTAATTTTTTTTGAGTATTTTAGCGACCTCAAATTAAAAAACTCAAAACTACAACTTTCATATAGAAACCATCTCCATTTGACAGCATATAAAAAAGATATGATTTTTCCAATGCGACAAGCGTTGGTATACGATTAATATACTGCTGAAAATTTGTTTAATTTTTTTAAAAATTTTAATGATCTCAAATTAAAAAAACTCAAAACTAGAAAGTTGTAGATCTCGTCGAGAGCTACATTTTTCATATAAAAATCATCTTCATCCGAGATCATATGAAAAAGATACAATTTTTGGAATATTTTAGAAATTATAGCTACAGTACCTTCGAAATAGAAATATAACCGACTGACATGTGGGCCCTACATGTAGGACCGCGCCACGTCAGCATTGGGACCTAGATGACACCCGAAGCCAAGTTTAGGGACCCAGATGACACCCAAAGCCAAGTTCAGGGACCCAGAATACACTGTTCAAAGTTCGGGGACCTAAGTGACACCTAAAGCCAAGTTCAGGGACCTAGATGACACCTGAAGCCAAGTTCAGGGACCTAGAAATACACTGTTCAAAGTTCGGGGACCTAAGTGACACCTGCTGCCAACTTCAGGGACCGCTGGTGAATTTCTCTCCCTTGTTTAAAATATATACCCACCCCGCTGACAATTTATTATTCGGTGGCATGGAGCACGTGTGATGTTGATGTGTTTTTTTTTTTTTTGGGAGCAAATGTGTGATGTTGATGTGAGTTGTGACTCGCAAGAGTCTGTGTGACTGTGTGCGCGCATAGGCCACAGGCCCACAGCCCACAGGGTGTGGACTGCGGAGAGAATACGCATGTGAGGTAGTAGGCAAATAGGCGGGGCACGGAATGGGAAATTTTTTTTTTGAACCGGACCGTTGCGACTTAAGCCCACAAAGAGAAACGGGCGCGCGGCCCAGATGCACTGCACTGAACGAACCCACATAACAGAGTCTGTTTCTATGAAGTACTACCTCCGTCCCAAAAAGAATGTAACCCTCGCTTCCCGAGGAGTCAAAGATTCTTAACTTTGACTAAATACAAATAAAAACATATTGATACTTATAATGTGTAATAAGTATAATTGAATTAGTTATGAAATATAGTTTCATAATAAACCTAATTAGAGATTAAAATGTAGATAATATCATCTATAAACTTGGTCAAATTTAAAGATTCTTTGACTCCTCGAGAACCGAGATTTACATGTTTTTTGGGACGGAGGGAGTAGAAGAAATAGTGAACGTTAGCAGAGAAACCGTGGAGCTCTGCTCCCCAGCGCAATTGTTAAATAAAAGGAGACAAGGTTACAGGAAGGTTAGCAGAGAGCTAACCAGAAGATTACATATTCACGAAGGCTACCAAAGCCATACCAGCCAGCATCAGCACACAGAAGAAAACAAAAACCAAAATTCAACATATATTGATACATCGACCAACAGAGGAACCAATAACCATAAAAACAGTTTTTTCCAACAGAGAATGCCTTGCTGACTCAAATTGTAGTAGCAATAGCACAAAGAGGCACAGCCTTGGTCAATGTCAAGCCAAAATTCTCAGCCATGTCAACTCCATCTCTTTCAACCTCAGCTGGAAGCCTCCATGTAAACTGATTTAACAGTGACGCAAGAAGCAGATGCACCATCCTGATCGCCAACGGCATTCCAGGGCAGATCCGCCGTCCTCCGCCGAAGGGGATCAGATCGAAGTCCCCGCCTCTGAGATCGACCGTCTTCCCTAGAAATCTCTCGGGCATGAACTTCTCAGGTTCAGGCCATGTCTCCTTGTCTCGGCCCATTGCCCATACATTTATGAACACACGAGAGCCTTTTGGAATCGTGTACCCAATTATTTTTACGTCCACCTGAGCATGCCGTGGTAGCAGCAGTGGAGCAGGAGGATGTAGTCTGAATGTTTCTTTTACCACGGCTTGAAGGTAGGGCAACCGGCCAATATCAGATTCCTCGATGCTTTCTCTTGGGCCAATAACCGTAGCAAGCTCATCGCAGACCTTAGCCATTGAAGCTGGACTTCGAAACAACTCCGTCATTGCCCATTCCACTGTGCTGGAGCTTGTGTCACTCCCAGCAGAAAACAAATCCTAAAACATAAACGAGATGTTATTTTTTTAACAAACTAGGGATGTTAATGGCACAAGAATGGATATTTTTGTATACACTAAACAAGAGGGCCATACAATTCAATGAAATTCTTAAACCCATTGTTCTGTATACCTTTACGATCCAAACTCACTTTTTTATACACTAAACAAGATCTTATATGTTGTTTTTTGGATTTTACTAATTATATTATAAAAGAGAATAGTGGTACGAAATACACATTGGACACCATGTCACATCCAAAACGTCATGTGTTTTTGACCAGTGGGTGCAATAGATAATGGACTTGCATAAGGTTAATAAGAAAGAAATTGAGGAACTATATTAAAGGGAAACATATGGTTCTGCAAACTATTAAGAAATGCAATGTCACAATTTGAACAATTATTAGTAACGTACTAATAATTAGAAAAGTAGGAAGGAATGAAGGTTGGTGTTTGTAATAATATTCATATTGGAACGTGTCCCAAAAAATTTTAATGAGTACTAAATGATAAAGAAAAAAATCTAAATTTATATAGTAGTAGTTATCTAGACTTATTTTCAAAATGATGAAAAATTGCATGTTTTTTGACAAGATATTAAATTCTTAAATGAATTCCTTTAGATTTAGTCCTTAAGATAAGATAATTCCTTTAGATTTAGTCCTTAAGATAACATATATTATATATGGAGCAAAAGGTAAGGCAGAAAGATGGGACGTCAAACGTTTAGACAATTTTTTTTGGGAGATCTTTTGTCGATAAGGTACTCTGTTCGTCTCAAATTATAAGATGTTTGACTTTTTTATCCTAAGTTTGACCACTTGTTTTATTCAAAAAAATTTATATAAATATAGTTAAATTTTAAGTCATTCTTGAAGAACTTTTATTAATATACCAAGTCACGATAAAAGAATTAATATTTTGTACAAATTTTTGAATAAGATGGGTGATCAAATTTAGGACGGAGGTGGTATAATATAGCGGCGCGGCTGGGACTGAGCATAAAAAAATGGCGGCGTACAGAAAAAGACAAACGTACTACTCAGTTTGTTCTTCCAATCCGATGTCCCTCACATGTACTTCGTCGGTTCGTCCCCAGCGGGATCTGGATCGGAAGCGGGCATCCCTATTGGACCGACCAACTTCTTTCGAGAACTTGACCAAAATATCATACGTTTTGTAGGAGACAATATTATCTTATCTGTCACGATAGAGCTGTTTGAAAACACCCCTCTACTCCTTCGTTCAATGCAGCAAGTTTCAAAATTTTCCATTCCCTCGACGTTTTGATTTTTGTAGACTCATATTTTTGCTACTCACCTAAATATATGTTTATATCCATATAATATATATAGTAAAAAACTATGTGATTTAGGAATGCTAAAACGTTTTATAGTTTAGAATGAAGAGACTAGACATGCACACACTTTGGTTTGTTGGTTACAGATGAAACTAAATTTATTTTTTGCATGTGTAACTCGCTATTTTTGTGTATCTGAAAACAAAAAAAAAACAAGATAGTGCTAAGTTAAATGATTTGAAGTTTGACATTATCTTTAGATTTATCATGAAATATATTTATATACTATGTTTATTTAGACTTAGATTAGACAAATTCAAATTTGTTTGATTTTAACCAGACATAAAATTGTATATGGTATTTATGATAGGAGAAGAAAGAGAGTTTTTTTTCATGGATTTGACAACAGGTCACGCCTCTCGAGAATCTTACGAAACGTCAATATCTCTCGAGTCTCGACAATATAACAAAACACCAATTTCGTACTGTAGTATATATACTGTAAAAGAGACGTTCCTTTGTGAGTTTAATGTGTCAAAGTTCACCTAGGATACCCATACCTTATCTCTTTCGTGAAAATGCCGCAACACTAAAGTCGCGGAGTATGGACAGAAATTCAGAAAATCCGGTTGACAAAACATGCGAACATGCTCCCCATGCCCTGCAGTGAATATACAGTAGTGGAAAAGTCTCTGCAGCTTACCGTGAAGAGTGAACGCAGTGTGTCGCGATCCAGGCCCGCCGTGTTGCCGTCGTCCTCGGCGGCGTCCAGCAGCAGGTCGAGGAAGTCGTTCTTCTTGGGCTCGCCAGCCTCGCGGCCACGCAGCCTCCCGTCGATCTCTTCGTCGAAGATCCGGTGCAGCCGCGCGAACAGCGCTGCCAACCGCCGCCGCCAGCCCTGCAGGTCGGCGGGCGCGAGCGCCGGGAAGAAGTCGGACACGTTGGGGCTGCCCACGGCCTCCATGATGTCCGTCACCACCTCCTGGAACTCCCTGGACCCGCCGTCGTCGTCGAGGCTGGTGAGGTCGCGGGAGAAGATGGTGCGCGAAACGAGGTTCAGGCTGGTGGTGAACGCCACGCGGCCGACGTTCACGGCCTCGCCGCCGCGCGCCAGCCGCCCGACGTGGTCCACGAGCTCCTGCACCTTCTCCCGCCGGAGGTGCTGGAGCGCGTCCAGCCTGTGCGGCGCGAACAGCTCGGCGCCCATGATCTTCCGCAGCGCGCGCCAGCGCGGCGCGTTGGGCAGCCAGACCGACGAGTTCTTGGCGTGCGCGCCGGGGGCGTCCGGCACGGACCTGTTGCTGAAGACGGCGTCGTGCCGCTGCAGGATCTCCCGGGCGGCGGCCGGGGAGGAGGCCACCACCGTGGTCACCGAGCCCAGGCGGAGGGACATGAGCGGGCCGTGGACCTTGGCGAGCCTGGCGAGGGAGCGGTGCGGCTGGTTACCGAGCAGGTGGAGGCTGCCGATGATGGGCAGCGGGTGGGGTCCCGGCGGTTGACCACGACGACGACGGCCGTGCACGAGATGGCCGAGGAGGTAGATGCCGGCGAGGGAGACGAGCAACCATGCCAGCCATGGGAACAGCGCACCGCCCATGACCATAATTGCTAAGCTTTGCTGTGGGTCGTATCAAACGAGATGAATAGATGACAAGAAGATGAGATGGGGCTGATGCTTGATTCGTCTTATATAAGGAGCGGAGCGGGTGCATCACTGCACCTGCATACCCGCCACGTTGACCAATTTACTGAATTTGTTGGCAATTTGGCATAGCCTGTTCGTTTCGCTGTCTTACTGTACCTGAAAGTACTGTTAGTTGGTTTGTTGTGAGAGAAAAATACTGTTGAGCGCACGCGCCGGTTGCCAAGAGAATACGCAAAGGCATGCCCACCTTTTGGAGGCTCCCCGTTTCAAGAAAAAAAATGGCGGCTTAGTCACCGCCTTTGACCACTTCGTTGAACTGCAACGGCAGCTGCTCCTGGAATATGGTAGAACAGTCGTAGCAAATAGAAACTCTAGTATACTGTATACTAGGCCCCGTACATGCCACGTTGATGATATAAGAAGAGAAAAACAATTGAAAGAAGACCTCATACAATTTACCATTGAGTTAACGGTAATGATATTGGCAAGACGTCCGATCCTCGTCGGACGCCCACGTTGCTGGAGCTCGTCCGCCCGGACGGCCCAACACTCCCCGTTTGCTTGGCCGAAAAGGTATGGCCCAAAGCACTGTTCGTTGATTTGTTGTGAGAGAAAAACGTTGTTCGTTGACTAAAAAAGTACGGCTTATAAGCCAAGCGAACATGGTGATATCAATCGCACGGTCGGTCGCGTTGCTAAAAAAATACAAAAAATCTCCGTTCACTTTCCTCTCGAATCGTCGTCATGACCGCACCTATTCTCGAATCACCGCTGCGCCCGCACTCTGCCTCGCTACTGCCGCCTTTTCCCGTCGCTCGCTCCCTCCCACGACGCGAGCACCCGCCCACGATGCTTGGCTCCCCATCCCTGGGCCGTGCTCCATCCTGCGCCGCGTCACGCGCCTCATCTCCTCCCCCACCCCCACACACACTACCGCGTTCGTCCCCCACCCCGTCGCAGCCTAGCCGGCTGGCTCTGATGGGGTACGTGTCGTCGGCAGTGGCTAGGGTGCTAGAGCAGCCCACGGCATCGGAGGTGGCCTAGGAGACGGCACTCCTCATGGGGGCCCTCTGGGCGGTAGCCCTCCTCGCCCCCCTGGTCGGCTGGGCCTTGCCATTGCCACTCTCCAGCGCCTCCGCCAAGGCGGCCTCCATCCGCTCCCTGTCCTCCTCGCCGATCTACCACAGTTCACTATCAGATAGGTCATGGTCACGCAATGATGTTGTGTTTCAAGTGTATCTGGACATTTTTTAATATGTTGCAAGCATATGTTTTAAGGGTTTTAGTTGTTTCATATGTATGTTTTAATTGTTTCATGTGGGTGTTGTAAAAGTAGACCGAGATATTGCATATGTTGCAATAGTTGTACACGTTTGTTGCAAAAGTCTATCCCTAATGTTTCATCTGTTTTGGTACACATATGTTGCAAGTGGTTTAGACGTACGTCAGTGTTTCATCTGTTTTCTTTTGTAGGTTGCATCTGGATGTTTCAAAAGTGGATCGGAATGTTACACATGTTGCAATGGTGTTTCAACTATATGTCCCAAATGTTTTATTTGTTTTAGACGTATGTTGCAAAGGTTTCATTTAGATGTTTCAAAAGTAAATCTGGTGTTTAAATGTTGTAATTGGACCCACTTACCACAGCCACCTCCTGCTTGCAGCTGCTGGGCCCTCGTGCATGCGTGTGGGAGCGAAGGGGAGCGAGCAGCAGGCGCGGGAAACGAGAGCGAGAGAAGATCGAGACGCGGCCGTGTGGACGCGTGCATGTGCAGGACACGGAGCGGCTTTGGCCCCCATGTGAACCAGGCGCAGCTGGCGCAAGCGTCCAGACATTAGCGCCCGAATCAGACATCCGGGCACTAACAATTTTGTTGATTTAAATGTCCTCGACCTAGACATATATATGTACTCTCTCTTTCAAAAAAAAAACCCTAGTTTTCGAATAAGTCAAATATTTTTTTAGTTTGGCCAAGTTTAAAGAAAAATATATCAATATTTATATCTTTAATTTTTTTCTAAAAATATATGTTATAACCAATGTGATGGTTTTAATCATAAATGTTACTCTTTTCATTACAACTTATAAGACGTTTTGAATTTTTTTTGATATATGCAGAGACATACAATATGTCTAAATAAACCATGTCTTATGTTCAGGAAATACGTGCAGCTGATGGTTGGTGCGTCTCACTATAGTTAGCAAATCATCTGTGCTTAATACATTATTGCACAATAAGAAGGTTCAAAATACAGTTGTGCCGACCTATTGGGGTGATCTCAAATTGGTGTAGCTATAGCGCAAAGTGGCACAGCCTTGATCAGTGTCACCCCAAATTTTTCTGCCATGCCAACTCCATTTCTTTCAACATCAGCTGGAAGCTTCCATTTGAATTGATTTAACAATGATCCAAGAACCAGATGCACCATCCTAATAGCCAATGGCATGCCAGGGCAAATCCGACGTCCTGCACCAAACGGGATGAGGTCAAAGTCTCCACCTTTGAAATCGACCGTCTTTGCCAAAAATCTTTCGGGCATGAACTTCTCTGGTTCAGACCATATATTTGCATCTCGACCCATTGCCCATATATTTATCAGTACACGAACATCTTTAGGTATTGTGTAACCGGTTACTTTTGTTGCTGTCTCAGCTTGACGTGGTAACAATAAGGGGCCAGGAGGATGGAGTCGAAAAGTTTCTTTTATCACAGCTTGAAGATACGGCAACTGGCCAATTTGTGATTCTTCAATATTTCTTCCAGAGCCAATAATTCCTGCAAGCTCATTGCAAACTTTAGACATTGGTACTGGATTTTGAAGCAACTCCGTCATTGCCCATTCCACTGTGCTAGAGCTTGTGTCACTTCCCGCAGCAAATAAATCCTAAGACATGATCATATTATGAAATTAACAGTCTCAACCATTACAGAATATCAGTGACGTCAAAGACTTCTATGTAGATATTCGAAATTGTTCAATAAAAGCAATATATGATTTTTCACAAGAAGCTGTTAGTGCAAATGCCTTGTGTGTTTGCACTTTGCACGATATATCAAATTGTAAACTCTCCCAAAGAAATAGTAGCAGCCTACCAACTTGTTTTTGCTCTTCACTTCCTTCAGCTAGCTACACAACAACTTGTGTTCTGCATTCTCATTTAGGTCAAAAACTCCTAATTGCAAATTCGGGGTCTTAAACCTGGCCTATATTTTCTGGTAGGTCCAACTGTTCCCTAGTTCCCTTGGTGGCAAGAGGCGGTTCGGAATCCATGTTGCTCCATTACCATGTTCATGGTTTTCTTAAATTTTGAAATAGAACTTTAGTTGAATAATAATCTAGTTAACTCTAGATAGTTTATGGTAAATATACAAATGACTAAAAAGATTCCAAAAGAATCTTAGAGACAAGTTAGGATACATGGATCTCAAATAAATGTCTAAATTTCAAGAAACAAGTTTTAGAAGTTTTAAACAAACCAACAACACAACCAAAAAATAAGAAGAAAATACCAAATTAACTATAGTTTAACTTAGTGACCTCAGGGGATAATCTAGTAGGCCAAGTTGGACTTAGTGATCAGTTGACCAAGTCTCTATGGCGGGACTGTGAGTGACCCACCAGCGTATCATACCACAAGGAATATTTCGGCATATTCCCATTTGGCTGTTAGAGGAATCAGCTAGCACAACACCATCGTTTGATTTGGGGTGGCATGTGGAGGCGGGTGGATCATCCGAGGATGACAACATATGTCAACTTTTTGCAATGGCTAGCACCCTCTTCACCCTCTATATAAGTGCTACACCTAGGTCATTTGGAGCCACCCTCACACCTCATTCTTGTTAGCGCCTATAGAGAAGATAGTAAAGCATTTGGACAGCCACCCAAACCAAGATATGAGATTTGA
Organism: Saccharum hybrid cultivar R570; assembly: GCA_038087645.1. Lineage (NCBI taxonomy): Eukaryota > Viridiplantae > Streptophyta > Magnoliopsida > Poales > Poaceae > Saccharum > Saccharum hybrid cultivar. The sequence continues at coordinate 27,015,483 of JAQSUU010000015.1, read as the reverse complement.
GTGTTAGCCTTGAGTGTTATCAGTCTTCTTGCTTGGATTCCTTGAGTTGGAGGCCTGAAGACTTGTTACTCTAGATGGTCTGGTGCAGGACTTGATGACCTTCCTCGGTGGAGTCATTTTGAGCAGGATCCAGAAGCTTGTCAAGCTATTGAAACATACTATGCCAAAGTGGTGAATGGGTATTCATTAGTGGAGTAGATTCTAACCAAGTCTTTGTGACTTAGGTGAACCAACGTGGAGTAGGGGGTTGTAGCAACAACCTGAGACCATGAGAAAAAAATTTGTTGTCTCTTTGCCTAGCTTTTTAACTTGCTCTATTTTCATTGCAAGTTCATTGTGTGACAACTAGAATTCATGCTAGTTTGCTTATCATAGGTTACATGACCTTATTCTTAGTGTGATCCTTGCTAAGGACTTGATTAGCATTGTTGGCCCTAAGGACTCACTAGAGTGCTTTTGTAGAACTTAGGAGGCAAGGTCATAAAGAAGGTTAGAATTTGCATAGGCTAAGGTTGACGCGCTTTAATTTAAATCTTTATAGAGCCCAATTCAAACCCCTCTTGGACCATTTGGTCCTTCAAAAAAGGTAGCATGGATCAATGTATCCCAAAAAGCATAGATCGCCATATTCCATCCAACTATGCCCTTAAACCAAACAAATCTTTATAGTTCAACATATGCTTACACCAAAATCACATGGTACAAGGTGAGAGGGAGGTTTTCTATGGTTGTGTCGATTTTATATGTAAAATGCCTATTTTTGATACTTTGAGTGCACATGCCTTGATGGTGCCTAGTATTATTCTTTCCATGTAATATTGTTGATGTTTTACAATGACAATTTGAGATAAAAAATAAGCTTTAACAACTTCATTCATAATGTGATATACAAAAGGATATATATTTTGATATAAATACCTTTTATGCAAGCTAAAATGTAGGTTTTAATATGTGTTAATAATAATGATAGAAGTTCAGAATTGTGGCGTGCACTGAAAATTAAAGAACCAAGTAAGGCAACATTTTTGAACCATTCAAATAGGTGAGAATTAGCGAGCACCCGAAGCCGCCCCCCACACCACCACCACCACCACCACACACACACGTTCCCCCACGTGACAACATGCATTATGTGATCACTAGAATGCAATCACAACGTGTGAAAAATGTCACAGTCTCGATGAGTGCATACCATCTTGGATGCACTACACAATCCTTATTTTCTATATACGTGGTGGATCATTTTCACAAAATCTCATGACAGCAGCCCAAAGGTAGCCCCACAGCATTGATTGAACATAGAACACAACCTAAATTACAAAAGTGTCACGCTCGATCTGGTTATTAGGTTACTATATGATTATCATGGCAATCTTTTGAAGGAAAATTGTTGGACGATTCTCAAGAATATCTAGAAACCATTTTTGTGGCGCTGACCATCCTTGCAAAAGTTTAACACACATTCGACACCGTGTATTATGTCCACAAGTAGTGCATGCAAGGCATATGAAATAGCCGATTTTCTACCATCCCTTGAACGGTATACGCCAAGGAATACCACTAAGGCCTTATTTGGATGCGCATGTATTCATCTCAATCCGCATGTGTTGAAGTAGGGATTGGAGTGTAATTAAACTAAATTTCATTCCATTCCACTCCAACACATGTGGATTGAGGTAGATACACATGCATCCGAACAAAGCTTAATTGTATATATCACTTTTATGAACTATATATAATTTTGTATTCCTTGAGTTCAACATATATAGAACATTTTTTTAATTAACATGATCAACAAATAAATAAAGTTTGAATTTGATCATCTTTTCATCGGACAGTATGCTATTTGTAGCTAGAGTTCTACTGTGGTGTAAAAGAACTATATATAAATGTGGTTTAGTTATACAATTTCTTTTTACAAAACCATATTAAATTATGATGGACCAAAATGTTTATGGAACTTCAATTTTCCAAAACATGCATGCCATACGAACATACATTATTGACCGGTGATCCAGAAGACCAAGTATTGTAGCACCTTAGAGCATCTGGAAGAGCCTTAATCTCACTCTCTAAATCATTATTTAGAGAGTTATTTGCATAAAAATCATTTTCTATATCTTTTGCACTCTAGAGAGCCATTTTCGTATTTTATTTTTCGCTAGCGAAAAATTCGAAATAGAAAATGACTACGTTTGGATAACCATTCACAAGTATATAGAGAGTTTGCTCTTACGTGGGTGTAAATAAAGACATAGTAAAAAGTAAAAAGATGGTGCTTACCGTAAACATCGACCGTAGCGTGTCACGATCAAGCCCCGCCGTGCCATTGTTGTCCATCTCGCTGTCCAGCAACAGGTCAAGGAAGTCGCCCTTTCGTGGTTGTCCAGCCTTGCGGTCGTGCACCCTCCGGTCGATCTCCACGTCGAACGCCCGGTGCAGCCGTGCAATCAACATGGCACAGCGCCGGCGACAGCCTTGCAGGTCGGCAGCCGCGAGCGCTGGGTAGAAGTCCGACATGTTCGGACTGGCCGCGACCTCCATGATCTCTGTTACCACTTCTTGGAACCCTTTGGACTCGCCATGGTCGTCCAGATTTGTCAGGTCGCAAGAAAACATAGTGCTCGAGAGGAGATTCAGCATCGTTGTGAACGCCACGCGGCCGACGTCCACCGCCACGCCCTCACGTGCTAACCGGCCGACGTGGTCGACTAGCAGCTGCACCTTCTCACGGCGGAGGTGCTGGAGCGCGTCCAGCCTGTGCGGCGCAAAAAGCTCCTTGCCCATAATCTTTCTGAGCGTGCGCCAGCGCGGCGAGTTGGGCAGCCAGACGACGGAGTTCTTGGCATGGTCGACAACGGCGTCTGGTACAAACCGCGTCGCGAAGACAGCGTCGTGCTTCTGCAAGAACTCGCGTGCGACTTCCGGGGAGGACACGACGACCGTGGTGACCGTGCCCAGGCGGAGGGACATGAGCGGGCCGTAGAGCTTCGCGAGGCCCGCAAGGGAGCGGTGCGGCTGGTCACCGAGGAGGTGGAGGTTGCCGACAAGGGGCAGAGGGCGAGGTCCCGGTGGGAGGCCGCGGCGCGGATGTGCAAGGAGATCAAGGAAGCAGACGGCAAGGAGGGAGGCGATAAGCCATGCCAACCACGAGAGCAGCTCAGCCATTAATTCTATCTGCGAACTGTACGTGTGGAAGAACAGGGCCTGTTGTGTATGCGTGATAAGCCTGCGCGCGGCGGCTCTTTATTGAATCCATAGTGCTGTCAAACTCAGATCTTCTCGATTCTTCCATGTGGTTCCTTTCATCCGTGCAACGGTGCAAAAATGTCTATTGGAATTTTGTTAAATTCTGGTAGGCTAGAGTAAAATACATGGTTAGTCCATTAACTTGCCAACCTATGTCGTTTTGGTCTATCAGTTTTGAAAGTGCATTTCTGGGTGAAGAAACTTGATTAGTGGTTCATTAATAGTTCATGATTTTAGTCTACTTGGATAGTCCACGGTGGCGGCTGAAGTGGTTTAGAGTGCACGTGCAGCGCACGTGACCACTTGCTCGTAGCTTTTTGTCAAATAGCCCCTGAAGTTTTTTTCTCATTCCCCACACCTCCAATCCCCTCACTCTGACCCTCTCTCTCTCCCGCATCGCGACGACGGTGGAGGCGACCAAGCGGTGCAACAACGAAGGAGGGGCGGTGAATCCACGGCCACGAGCGTAGGCGAGGTGGTGCTGGAGTCGAAAGGAGAGGGCAGCCACCTACGGTAGCCGCGGTGAACCTGCATGATGGCAGCCACCTTGCACCGGCAAACGAATAAGCCACCTAAGTATGGTGAGTCATTTGTTGTCCAAATCTCTAAATTTTTTTAGTTGTACACTACTACTGAATTAGTGCGGGCCTAAAACCGGCAATGATGGTGCCTGTCGGCCCATCACTACTGCTTGCCAGTTTGTGGCTAAAATCGGCAGTGATAGGACCAACTGTGTCGGTGTTTTGTCATCGACTAGTGAATTTATACGTGTGTCGCGCTGCTCTAGAAAGATGATGGTACCATTCAAAGACAAAAAGAAATTATACTGGTTTAGACCGAAGCCCTACATCCAGTCTCAGAGAGGGTTCGAGTTCGTGTTCCTCGGATGAATGCTCTGAAGTTCTTACAATGGGGTGTGTAAGCTAAGGGAAAGAGGTAGAAGAAGTGAGGTAAATGAATGCCCGAATGAAGTCTCGAGAGTACGTCCCCCAAGATGGGAGGCTTGGCCTCCCTTATATAGAGTCCGGGGGTCAGGTTACATACAGAGAGAGGGGTTCTCCTGACCGAGTGGTCGTGAGCCCAAGGGAGGGAGAAGCTAGTAAGCTTGGCTTGCAAGCAAGCCTGTCTTGTCTTGGCGTCAACGCACGTCCTGGTATGGTCTTCGTCGTGCCCTTGCTCCCACATCGCGACTTGGCGTGGCGTGATGCTACAGTGCCGGTCATGATGTCACTGTTGGCACGGTGGTGGTTCACCAACTGTCCTGCGTGACGTGATCTTGCCGTGACCTTCGTCATCGTCTCCTGTTCTCTCGGTGGCATCGTGGTGACAGTGCGGGAGCAGGTAGCTGCTCTCGGGTCATTGGTCGCCTTTGTTGGTTGTAGTGCTGGTGGGCTTGACCATGGGCTATGAGGTCGAGGTCCCTGGTGGCTTGGCCGGTCTTGAAAGTCAAGGCCGGGGTCGTGCGCCCCATCCCGTAGCGGGTGGGGTTGTACACCCGTCTTGTCAGGCTAGATTTGGACGGTGGGATGTTATACCGGTTGTTACCGCCTGGTGGTGTTGTCTTGTCCGCGTAGAAGTGCACAGGGATGGCATCTGCCCCTGATATGGTTGCCCTTTTAGTTCTGGCGGAGTGAGTGGAGCGTGTCTGTCCCTGTCGGGGCTAGCATACCTGACCGCACCCGATCTCTCCTTATCTCTCCTGAGATCGAGACGAAGAAGAGGTCGGGCGTAGCTGTGTAGCATGCGGTGGAAGGAGATGGTGGTGGACCGCCTATCCAGGCATGTGGCCCAGAGCCTTCTGTGGCTTAGGTGGGTGTAAGGTCCAAATAGGCTAGAGGGGGGTGAATAGCCTAATTAAAACTTCTACAAGAATTACTTAACCACACGTGTTAGTACAAAAGGTGGCAAGCAAAATGCACTAGCTCTAACTAATTAAGCAAGCCACCTACACAAGTCTAGTACAAGGCTATCCACTAAACACAACAACAACTACAAGCTAGATACAAGAAGTAATACGAGAGAAGAGCTTCGAGAGATTATACCGCCGTGTAGAGATGAGAAGTACCAATCAATCAATCACACAAGAGAAATTCTCGGGAAGAGAATGACACAAGAATTTATCCCGAGGTTCACTTGCTTCCCGCCAAGCTACTCCCCGTTGTGGCGATATGTCATAGAACCTCCTAATTATGATGGCCCACAAGTACACGTCATTGCCATAATGACCTCTGACAATCGTACTTATGTTCACCATAACTAAAAAGGCCTGCTTTCCTCCGAACAGGATCCAATCACAGGAGTATTGCAATATTACAACAGTTTATTCAAAATATTCAACAGAGTAAAGTAGCGGAAGTCTTACAATAACATAGGTTTACAAACCAGTTTTCAAACTTCAAACCTTATGTACATTATTACAAACCATTAGTAGAGAAGTATCGGTAGTAACTTTATTACATCACCCAAACGAGATGCCTTGCCCAAAGGCCACACAGTCTACTCGTCGTCGCTTTCTTCAACCACGACGGTCATGCAACAAGGCTCGAAGCAGACTTGTTCATGAACCGCACCTGCAACAAGGGGTTCAACAAACCCTGAGTACAAAGGTACTCAACAAGACTTACCAGACTAAGACAAAGACTCCAAGGGCATGCTAGCTTTAGGGAATCAAGGTACGGGTAAATCAGAATCAAGATTTTCTTTTGCAGAAAAGCTTACTAGAGTAAGTCCTTATCTTCAACATTTTACTTTTACCATTAATGGTTCATTAACCAAATTTAGGTGATCCTAATCTAGATCAAAGTAATTATCATCAAAACCTTTTTCATTCTTTCTTTCAATTACATTTCTTAACTACGATGTTGGTGCAAGGCCAAGACTCCTTTCTCGCAGAGTAACGACGATTCGAACCGCTTCATATACCCAGCTGGGGATTCCTAACCACACGACATATGTAGAACCGAATCTAACATATATCAACTCTTACCCGAATAACCCAAAACCAGAACGTGTCCATCGCCACCCGAGAGCACAGTACTCCTCGAACCCGGCCACATTCTAGCCCCGAGGGTACACGTTACTCTCGCCATCTCTCCACTCCCAGTGCGAGGTTAGACGTTCTCGTAATGGACTAACCAAAGTAAGGCTTACCCGACATGGGCACATGGCTAGTACTAATAAAAACTCCATGACACGAGGGCCAACAATGTACGGTCCTTAACTGATAAGGCGGAAACAATACATTGGGACTCCTCTCCCAATGCACGTTAGCAGTGGCCAAACCACCCGCCCGATCTTACAAGTTCATTCAGATATTTCATTATTCATTCAGAATGCCGTCATGGCTATGTAAACATTTCATTTAAAAGCTTAACTTCTAAGCATAGCGAAGCATACTACGGATTTTCTGTAAAACAGGTATCAAGGTAGTATTGCAATAATCAAGGATGATAATGCAGCAATTAGGTTATCACGCAACTCCTAATTACTTAATGCAGTAAACCATAATATAAATAATAAAACATTTGAAAATTCAAGGTAGGGTTTAAATGCACCGGGGCTTGCCTTGCTCGGACACAACGACTGACTCAGACTCGGAGACTCCAACGTCTGGTCCGGAACCCACTGACGATCGCTCTTCTCCGGGAGCTTGCTCGACGACTTCGGCTTCTTCGAAAGCGGTGACTACACGAATACATAACATGCTTTAACATGATGCTCAATGATAAACATGATGCTTGATGATAACATGCCACGTTTTATGATTCGAGTACAACTTCCCTTCACGGTACAGTCGTAAACAGAAAACCTACTAACTAGTAGCAACGATTTCCCGCGATACCAGCTTTTAACCTAACAAGTTACTAACGAGCTCAATCATGAAATTAAAGTGCCAGAGATCACAACAGGGTAGTGACCTAAGGACATCACGCAATCAAAAGGCACACAACACTTAAAGTTCTCAAATTAACATTTATTTTCTATTTAAATAATTAGGGCATAATTAGAAGTTGATCAAACTTTATCTAAACAAGCTCAAACTTTTTCTATGGGTTAACAATGATTTATAACAGTGCCATAATTAATTTCATAATTTTTGGATAAATAAATTAATTATTAAAAATACTGGAAGTTGCATTTAATCTTTATTGGAACCAATTAATTCTACTGCATAAAGTATTCAAATTCATGATTTAATATTTTTCCTAGATAGTTTATACATTGAGAAGCTTATACAAAAATTTTCATGAATTTTGGAACTCTACACAATTTTTAAACAAATAAACAAATAACAACACTATTCATTTATTTGAAAAAGAAAAACAAAAACAAAAACAAAACCGAACTCGGGCTGCTTCTCCTCTTCTCTCCAATTCGGCCCAGCCCAACCGGCCCGCTCACTCGTCCGCGCGCGCGCGACCGGCCCAACCAGACGGCCCAGCCCACGCTCGCCCGCGCCCGCGTCTGCCTCCCTCTCTCTCGCTGACAGCACGGTCCCACTTGTCATCCCTCACCTCCCGCTCGACGGCTCGCTCCCGCGTGCTCGCGCGCTTGCCCGCGGTGGCCGGCCGACGACCGGTGACCCAAACGACAAACCGACTTCACCAACACTAACTACACTATCCCACGGTTCTATTTTGCTCGGTAGCGCTACGGTTCGAGCTCCGGTGACCCATCACCGACGACGGTGGCGGCTCGGGGACCACGGTGACTGGCTAGCCGACGACACAAAGCGGTAAAGGTCAAATTGAAGGGTCGGGAAGTATCAGTGGCTCACCGCGGTTGCAGTGAAGCCCTCGGTGGCGACGGGGAGCGGCTGGAGTGGCCTGGCCACGGGAAGGCGATGATGGCGGTGGGTTGCCGGAGTTGGGCACGGGAGCAGGCGGTGCGGAGGTTAGGGTGCAAAAACGGTGAACTCCGGTGGTCCACAAGAGGCGCGAGGCCGAGGCAGAGCTAGTGGTGCAGTTGGCGTGGCAGGAGGCGGCTTGGTGGCGGCAGCGGCGAGCGGCGGAGCTGCGCGGCGGCGGTGGCGAAAACAGGGAGAAGAAAACGATTCACGGGACGCGGTGATATATGTAGGCAGCGGTCGCGGCTACAGCACTGCACTGCTCGCGGCGTCGCGCTGGCGTCCCCGACCGCGCGCGAAGGCCGTGGAAGGCCACGGCGGCGATCGGCCGGCGCCCATACCGGCCGGTGGCCGACGGTCATTGGCCTGACACTGTAGCTTCCCCCCCCCCCAACTTTGAATTTCAAACTGGTTTTTCAAATTACTCACAAATTTGTATAATAACTTGAAAATCTTCCAATGTATGAAATCTTCAGAATTGCAAGCTCTACAAATTTGGTATTGAACATTTTTTCAAATTCTGCTTGGATTTTGAAATTTGAGTTTAAATTCAAAAAGGGACACATTTTTTAGATTTGGTAATTTAGAAATTACTTTTGATTTTATATTGAAACTTCAAAATCTCTAAACATCAAAGTTGTTTATCTTGACCAGATCTACAACTTTGCTGTTCAAAACTTTTTCAAATTCAGCCTCCATTTTGAAATCTTAGTTTGGGGACAAAAATGAATTAAAACTGAAATTTGTTTATTTTCAAAATTACTCCACATTTTACACTAAAACTTTGAAAACTCAAAACACCAAAGTTGTAGCCCTTGAAAAGTTCTACAAACTTGGTTTTGAACTTTTTCCCAAATTTTGCTTAGATTTTGAATTATTTCAAAAGGGGTAAAACAGGGTTTTGAATTTTTGGGTTTTCGGAGGGATTTTAAATTGGAATTTGTTTCTACTTTGATTTTTGCTTACTTAGTGATCAAAACCTCACCAACATGACATGGTTGACCAAATGTCACTCTTGGTTGACCAATTTACTTTCGAAATTGTTTTACAGTTCTCCCCAGATTTGAATTCGAATTCGAATCGGAAAACTCGCGACAAGTTTTGGGACTCCAATTCAAACTCAAATTTGGAGCTTCATTTTAGATGTTGTACTTAAGCTCATACCCTACACTTGACACTAGTGTGCAACACAGTCGCGCACCTCAAATTACGCAGGGCATGTACTAAGTATTTGCGGTGGTATTCGAAATTAGGGTTTTCGGTTTCGGAGCACACCACAGAGAAACACATTCAACCTAATGAAGTAAACTCGTTTTAGTTGATGCATAACAATGTTAACCTAATAGGGATGCTTTGCAATGCATTATGATGACATGGCAGATTAATTAGCACTATAACACCCGGGGTGTTACAGCCCTTCCCCCTTAAAGAAATCTCGTCCCGAGATTTAAAGCCTTGAGTTAAGTAATGGAAAAGGAAACGTGCCAAGCAAACACGTCCAAGACTTGTCTACAAAACAGGTAGGGGTTTTCTGCATTACAAAGATTTTAAAAGGATAGGTTACAATTTAAAGAAGAAATTGCAACTTAGATAGAAGCAAAGAACTCCGGGAAATTCTCCAACAGATAATCTTCCGATTCCCAGGTGGCTTCCTCTTCTAAATGTTGGTCCCATTGTATCTTGTACCATTTAATTGTTTTACTCCGGGTAACACGATCCTTTCGATCCAAGACTCGGACAGGATATTCAGAATATGTCAAATCAGGCTCAAGTTCAACCCCCTCCACATCAACAACTTGATCAGGCATTTGCATACACTTCTTCATTTGTGATACATGAAACACATTGTGCACGGCTGACAGTTGTTCAGGCAGCTTTAATTTATATGCCACCTTCCCACATTTTTCAATGATCTGAAAAGGACCAATATAACGTGGTGCGAGCTTGCCTTTGACTCCAAATCTATTAACTCCTTTCATGGGTGACACTTTCAGATAAACATAATCTCCCACTTTAAACATCAAAGGTCTACGCCTTTTATCTGCATAACTCTTTTGTCGAGACTGAGCAACTTTTAAGTTCTTTTGTATCTGCCTAACCTTTTCTTCTGTTTTCTTCACTAGATCAACTCCATAAAACCATCTTTCTCCTAGTTCTGACCAGTTCAACGGAGTTCTGCACCTGCGGCCATACAATGCTTCGAACGGTGCCATTTTGATACTCTCTTGATAGCTATTGTTGTATGAGAATTCTGCTAATGGTAAACATTCATCCCATTGATCTTGATAGGTGAGAGCACAGGATCTCAACATATCTTCCAAAATTTGATTTACTCTTTCAGTCTGTCCCCCAGTTTGTGGATGATAGGCTGTACTATAAAAAAGTTTAGTACCTAACGACTTTTGAAACTGTCTCCAAAATTGCGAAACAAATTGAGTACCCCTGTCACTAACAATTGTTTTGGGTATTCCATGTAAACTCATGATTCGAGCAACATATATTTCTGCATATCTAGATGCTCTATAGTCAACCTTCACAGGTACAAAGTGAGCTGACTTAGTCAAACGGTCCACAATGACCCAAATCGAATCAAAGCCTCTTGAAGTCTTGGGTAACCCAGTAATGAAATCCATACTAATATCTTCCCATTTCCAGGATGGAATGGGCAAGGGTTGTAACATTCCTGCCGGCTTCAAATGTTCAACTTTCACTTTACGACAAGTATCACATCTGGCAACATACTTAGCAATCTCGATTTTCATTTTGGTCCACCAAAATCTCCGTTTCAAATCTTGATACATCTTGTTACTCCCTGGATGAATAGAAAACCTTGTACTATGTGCTTCATCAAGAATGAGCTGACGTAACTCTGAAATCTTTGGGACCACTAGCCGGTTCTTAAACTACAGCACACCTGCATCATCAATACTGAAATCTGTCTGTTGACCAGTTCTAACTCTTTCTTTGATATGAGCTATTCCAGAATTATTTCTCTGAGCAGATACAATCTGATCTTTGATTGTTGATTCTACTGTGACATTAGTCAACTGACCTTGTTGAATTATTTCAATATTCAACTTTTCCAATTCATAACACAAACTGTAATCCATTGGCTTCACAGTCATACAATTGCAATGGTTCTTTCTACTGAGTGCATCAGCAACCACATTTGCTTTACCAGGGTGATAGTGTACTTCCAAATCATAATCCTTTATCAATTCAAGCCACCTTCTTTGCCTCATATTCAATTCTGACTGAGTAAAGATATACTTTAAACTCTTGTGATCTGTATACATGTGGCAAGTATTGCCTAGCAAGTAATGACGCCAGATTTTCAATGCATGAACCACAGCTGCTAGTTCAAGATCATGTGTCGGATAATGTTCTTCATGGCGCTTCAACTGTCTCGAGGCATAAGCAATGACTCTGCCCTCTTGCATCAATACACAACCAAGGCCAATACCCGAGGCATCACAATATACATCAAATGGCTTTTCTATATCTGGTTGTGCCAAAACTGGAGCAGTTGTCAATGACTTCTTTAGAATTCTAAAAGCCTTCTCACATTCTGGAGACCATATGAACTTAGTTTGATTCTTCAAAAGCTCTGTGATTGGCTTGGCTACCTTTGAAAAGTCAGGTATGAATCGACGGTAATAACCCGCCATTCCTAGAAAACTTCGGACTTCATGAACTGAGATTGGTGGTTTCCAATTCAGAATATCTTTCACTTTGCCAGGATCTACTGCTACTCCTTCGGCTGACAACACGTGGCCTAAGAATTGCACTTCTCTTAACCAAAACTCACATTTACTGAACTTGGCATACAGTTGGTGATCTCTCAAACGATTCAGAACAACTCTGAGATGCTCAACATGCTCTTCTTTACTTTTGGAGTATACCAGAATATCATCAATAAATACAACCACAAACTTGTCAAGTTCCGGCATGAAAACTGAGTTCATCAGATACATGAAATGTGCCGGTGCATTGGTAAGACCAAAAGACATAACTAGGTATTCATACAGCCCATATATGGTGGTGAATGCAGTCTTTGGGATATCTTCAGGTCGAATCTTGATTTGATGGTACCCTGATCGAAGATCGATCTTTGAAAATACCTTTGCCCCCGCAAGCTGATCAAAGAGTAGATCAATGCGTGGCAACGGATATTTGTTCTTAATGGTTACTTCGTTCAGCGGTCGATAATCAACACACATTCTTAAAGTCTGATCTTTCTTCTTAACAAACAGAGCTGGACATCCCCATGGTGAGGAACTAGGTCTGATAAAACCTTTGTCACGTAACTCTTGCAACTGATCCTTGAGTTCTGCCAATTCATTGGGTGGCATTCTGTAAGCTCTCCGGGATATTGGGGCAGTATCCGATTTTAACTCAATCACAAACTCTACATCTCTGTCTGGTGGCAGACCTGGTAGATCATCTGGAAACACATCTGGAAATTCACAGACTACCGGTATATCACAAATCTCTTGTACTGAAGTTGCACATACCCTTTCAACGGTTCTCTTTGGGATAGGAAGTTGGATAAGAAGATGAGATTTATTATCTGGCAGGTTCAACCTTATAGTTCTGTGCAGTGCATCTATAAGGGCTCCTCTTTGGTACATCCAATTCATACCCAGGATTACATCTATATCCTGCTTCTGTAATATTATCATTGAGGTAGGGAATATATGCCCATCTAACTCTATAGGTACGTCACGTACCATCTCCTTAGTACACAGTCGTCCCCCGGGCGACTGGATAAAGAAATCTTCTGGCGTTCCCATAATTGGAATGTCATGCTTAACAACAAAGGTGCGATTTATGAATGTATGCGATGCACCTGAATCAAATAACAGTACTGCTGGATGATTAGCAACAGAGAACATACCCATCATAACAGGTTCTCCCTCTGGGATTGCACTTGCTTGAGTGTAGAACACACGTCTAGTCTTCTTCTTCTCACCCTTACCCTTCTGAACATTCAGATTATTGTTCTTGCTCTGAGGTTGTTGCTGTTGTGGCACAGGAGCTCTGGGATAGTTAGGATTGTACTGCCTTGGATACGGGCAGTCCTTTGAAAAGTGGCCTGGCTTTCCACAATTGTAGCAGGGAAAGTTATGGGTGGCTGGTGCTTGGTTTCGAATACCAGGGGCATTCGGCTGTTGGGTAAACTGCGGGGTTGCGGTAGGACGATAAAACGTCTGCGGCTGAGCTTGGTATTGCGGTGGACGATAGGTTGGGCGGAAATGATTCTGAGGGTGGTAAATAAACTTCTGGCGCTTCTTAATGCCGCCAGACGGGCTTGAAAACACTGGCTTCTTTTTCTTCGACTCTTTGTGCAGTCGGGACTTCTCTTCTGACGTAATAGCCACGTTGACTATCTCATGGTATGTAGCATTATAACAGGTGACCAATGCTTCTTGGATTCTGGTACTCAAACCTCTCATGAAACAACTCTTCTTCTTCGCATCGGTGTTCACATATTCCGCTGCATACTGGGACAAATGATTAAATTTACCCACGTACTGCAGAACTGTCTGGTTCCCTTGCTTCAGCGAGAGAAACTCCTCTAGCTTCATGGCCATGACACCATCTGGGATATAATGTGCTCTGAAGGCTTCACGAAACTCCTGCCAAGTGACACGGTGGCCAGCAGGCCGTGCGGCGACCAGATTCGCCCACCACGCCCCTGCGGCACCTCTAAGCTGCTGCGCTGCAAACACGGGCTTCTGGTGCTCCGTGCACTGTAACAGTTCAAACTTCTGCTCCATGGTACGGAGCCAGTCATCCGCCTCTAGCGGCTCATCTGCCTTTGAGAACACTGGTGGACGAGTATCGGTGAAATCCACATAGGTGGTCTCCCCTCCATTGTTACGGCCTCGACGACCCTGATTTCCATTCTGATTCTGATTCTGAGCCAACAGTGTAGTGGCATTAACCAAAGCGGCAATAGCCTCTGCCAAGGTGGGTGGAAACGGTGGGGGATTCGGAGTATTGTCCCCATCCTGGGAAGTTCCAGTACCGTCCATCTGTTGTACACAAACCATATTTATTTACATCGCTTTATTGAATTAAAAAGCAGTTAATACAGTACTTGTATACACATACAAACTTATCTTACATTATTTCATTACAAACTTGCTCGCAAGCAAGAAACTACCCACTAAGGTTCTTAGAAAGCAGGAAAGACTACTATATTACATAGCCATCCATGTCAACACTTCACTCCTCATCATCATCGCTGATCACGATCACTTCATCATCAACCTCTGGAACACTTGCACCAGTGACATGACTTGCATCATCCCCACTTTCCATCATGGGTTCATCTTCATTATTGTCCTCAACACCAGGAACAATCACGGCACCAACATCATCTTCCACTGCCAGGGGCTGATGATTGGGATTCATCAGATCATTTAGCCTATGGACCTCCTCATGCAGAACAGTATTGTACTGCTCCAGGTGTGTCACATAAAGCTCTAGCTCTCGAACACGAGCTCTGGCTTCTGTCTCCTTTTCCAGAGACTCGTTCTGGAACTGCTTCCAAAAACGCATATTGCGCTTCAGTCGCTCCACTTCTGATGTAAGCCTTGCAACCTCTGATTCCGAATCCGGGTTCGGATTACGGCTACTGCTTGCTCCATCAACTCTGGTGGCCAACTGATGACGCGGCACTCCTTGCGGACCCGTTTTCTTGCGAGGAGTTGTCTTCACACGTGCCATCCTAAAGCAAGATAGAATTAGGACGATGAGAACAGATAGGGGGATCTGAAGGTTAGCATGAATAGGATTGAACCTTACTTAACCCAAACCACTTTAAAAGGGAAGGTAACTTAAGCAGGTTAATTAAACATGATGCATGCATCGCACTTACGATCTAACAGAAAGATTAAGTAGCACATGCAAACTTTATAACATAGGGCACTATACAAGATACTTCACTACGAAGCTTTCAAATATGAGCTAAGGAAACTATAGAATAGATTAAGATAAGCAAAAGCAATTTGGACCCAAAATATCAATATTAAGTTTATTTGACCCAAAACATTTTGAAGTTTTGCAAAGTAATACTACAATAACTCGAGTGATTATGCTCTGGTACCAGCTGTCACAGAACCTCCTAATTATGATGGCCCACAAGTACACGTCATTGCCATAATGACCTCTGACAATCGTACTTATGTTCACCATAACTAAAAAGGCCTGCTTTCCTCCGAACAGGATCCAATCACAGGAGTATTGCAATATTACAACAGTTTATTCAAAATATTCAACAGAGTAAAGTAGCGGAAGTCTTACAATAACATAGGTTTACAAACCAGTTTTCAAACTTCAAACCTTATGTACATTATTACAAACCATTAGTAGAGAAGTATCGGTAGTAACTTTATTACATCACCCAAACGAGATGCCTTGCCCAAAGGCCACACAGTCTACTCGTCGTCGCTTTCTTCAACCACGATGGTCATGCAACAAGGCTCGAAGCAGACTTGTTCATGAACCGCACCTGCAACAAGGGGTTCAACAAACCCTGAGTACAAAGGTACTCAACAAGACTTACCCGACTAAGACAAAGACTCCAAGGGCATGCTAGCTTTAGGGAATCAAGGTACGGGTAAATCAGAATCAAGATTTTCTTTTGCAGAAAAGCTTACTAGAGTAAGTCCTTATCTTCAACATTTTACTTTTACCATTGATGGTTCATTAACCAAATCTAGGTGATCCTAATCTAGATCAAAGTAATTATCATCAAAACCTTTTTCATTCTTTCTTTCAATTACAGTTCTTAACTACGATGTTGGTGCAAGGCCAAGACTCCTTTCTCGCAGAATAACGACGATTCGAACCGCTTCATATACCCAGCTGGGGATTCCTAACCACACGACATATGTAGAACCGAATCTAACATATATCAACTCTTACCCGAATAACCCAAAACCAGAACGTGTCCATCGCCACCCGAGAGCACAGTACTCCTCGAACCCGGCCACATTCTAGCCCCGAGGGTACACGTTACTCTCGCCATCTCTCCACTCCCAGTGCGAGGTTAGACGTTCTCGTAATGGACTAACCAAAGTAAGGCTTACCCGACATGGGCACATGGCTAGTACTAATAAAAACTCCATGACACGAGGGCCAACAACGTACGGTCCTTAACTGATAAGGCGGAAACAATACATTGGGACTCCTCTCCCAATGCACGTTAGCAGTGGCCAAACCACCCGCCCGATCTTACAAGTTCATTCAGATATTTCATTATTCATTCAGAATGCCGTCATGGCTATGTAAACATTTCATTTAAAAGCTTAACTTCTAAGCATAGCGAAGCATACTACGCATTTTCTGTAAAACAGGTATCAAGGTAGTATTGCAATAATCAAGGATGATAATGCAGCAATTAGGTTATCACGCAACTCCTAATTACTTAATGCAGTAAACCATAATATAAATAATAAAACATTTGTAAAATTCAAGGTAGGGTTTAAATGCACCGGGGCTTGCCTTGCTCGGACACAACGACTGACTCAGACTCGGAGACTCCAACGTCTGGTCCGGAACCCACTGACGATCGCTCTTCTCCGGGAGCTTGCTCGACGACTTCGGCTTCTTCGAAAGCGGTGACTACACGAATACATAACATGCTTTAACATGATGCTCAATGATAAACATGATGCTTGATGATAACATGCCACGTTTTATGATTCGAGTACAACTTCCCTTCACGGTACAGTCGTAAACAGAAAACCTACTAACTAGTAGCAACGATTTCCCGCGATACCAGCTTTTAACCTAACAAGTTACTAACGAGCTCAATCATGAAATTAAAGTGCCAGAGATCACAACAGGGTAGTGACCTAAGGACATCACGCAATCAAAAGGCACACAACACTTAAAGTTCTCAAATTAACATTTATTTTCTATTTAAATAATTAGGGCATAATTAGAAGTTGATCAAACTTTATCTAAACAAGCTCAAACTTTTTCTATGGGTTAACAATGATTTATAACAGTGCCATAATTAATTTCATAATTTTTGGATAAATAAATTAATTATTAAAAATACTGGAAGTTGCATTTAATCTTTATTGGAACCAATTAATTCTACTGCATAAAGTATTCAAATTCATGATTTAATATTTTTCCTAGATAGTTTATACATTGAGAAGCTTATACAAAAATTTTCATGAATTTTGGAACTCTACACAATTTTTAAACAAATAAACAAATAACAACACTATTCATTTATTTGAAAAAGAAAAACAAAAACAAAAACAAAACCGAACTCGGGCTGCTTCTCCTCTTCTCTCCAATTCGGCCCAGCCCAACCGGCCCGCTCACTCGTCCGCGCGCGCGCGACCGGCCCAACCAGACGGCCCAGCCCACGCTCGCCCGCGCCCGCGTCTGCCTCCCTCTCTCTCGCTGACAGCACGGTCCCACTTGTCATCCCTCACCTCCCGCTCGACGGCTCGCTCCCGCGTGCTCGCGCGCTTGCCCGCGGTGGCCGGCCGACGACCGGTGACCCAAACGACAAACCGACTTCACCAACACTAACTACACTATCCCACGGTTCTATTTTGCTCGGTAGCGCTACGGTTCGAGCTCCGGTGACCCATCACCGACGACGGTGGCGGCTCGGGGACCACGGTGACTGGCTAGCCGACGACACAAAGCGGTAAAGGTCAAATTGAAGGGTCGGGAAGTATCAGTGGCTCACCGCGGTTGCAGTGAAGCCCTCGGTGGCGACGGGGAGCGGCTGGAGTGGCCTGGCCACGGGAAGGCGATGATGGCGGTGGGTTGCCGGAGTTGGGCACGGGAGCAGGCGGTGCGGAGGTTAGGGTGCAAAAACGGTGAACTCCGGTGGTCCACAAGAGGCGCGAGGCCGAGGCAGAGCTAGTGGTGCAGTTGGCGTGGCAGGAGGCGGCTTGGTGGCGGCAGCGGCGAGCGGCGGAGCTGCGCGGCGGCGGTGGCGAAAACAGGGAGAAGAAAACGATTCACGGGACGCGGTGATATATGTAGGCAGCGGTCGCGGCTACAGCACTGCACTGCTCGCGGCGTCGCGCTGGCGTCCCCGACCGCGCGCGAAGGCCGTGGAAGGCCACGGCGGCGATCGGCCGGCGCCCATACCGGCCGGTGGCCGACGGTCATTGGCCTGACACTGTAGCTTCCCCCCCCCAACTTTGAATTTCAAACTGGTTTTTCAAATTACTCACAAATTTGTATAATAACTTGAAAATCTTCCAATGTATGAAATCTTCAGAATTGCAAGCTCTACAAATTTGGTATTGAACATTTTTTCAAATTCTGCTTGGATTTTGAAATTTGAGTTTAAATTCAAAAAGGGACACATTTTTTAGATTTGGTAATTTAGAAATTACTTTTGATTTTATATTGAAACTTCAAAATCTCTAAACATCAAAGTTGTTTATCTTGACCAGATCTACAACTTTGCTGTTCAAAACTTTTTCAAATTCAGCCTCCATTTTGAAATCTTAGTTTGGGGACAAAAATGAATTAAAACTGAAATTTGTTTATTTTCAAAATTACTCCACATTTTACACTAAAACTTTGAAAACTCAAAACACCAAAGTTGTAGCCCTTGAAAAGTTCTACAAACTTGGTTTTGAACTTTTTCCCAAATTTTGCTTAGATTTTGAATTATTTCAAAAGGGGTAAAACAGGGTTTTGAATTTTTGGGTTTTCGGAGGGATTTTAAATTGGAATTTGTTTCTACTTTGATTTTTGCTTACTTAGTGATCAAAACCTCACCAACATGACATGGTTGACCAAATGTCACTCTTGGTTGACCAATTTACTTTCGAAATTGTTTTACAGTTCTCCCCAGATTTGAATTCGAATTCGAATCGGAAAACTCGCGACAAGTTTTGGGACTCCAATTCAAACTCAAATTTGGAGCTTCATTTTAGATGTTGTACTTAAGCTCATACCCTACACTTGACACTAGTGTGCAACACAGTCGCGCACCTCAAATTACGCAGGGCATGTACTAAGTATTTGCGGTGGTATTCGAAATTAGGGTTTTCGGTTTCGGAGCACACCACAGAGAAACACATTCAACCTAATGAAGTAAACTCGTTTTAGTTGATGCATAACAATGTTAACCTAATAGGGATGCTTTGCAATGCATTATGATGACATGGCAGATTAATTAGCACTATAACACCTGGGGTGTTACACGATACACCCACTTGTCAGTTCATGAGCTAATCGACTATCAAGAGTCGAGCCCTCGGCGGGCACCGCACAACCGCACACAAGATGGGGATCCTCCAAGCCACGAGCTTCACTAGAGTATCCAATTTATGAACTCCCACGGGGAAGGATCAGGAACCCCTTATAACACTTGATGAGGGCTCCAACAATCTTCAATTGCGAGCTCAATCACCTCCGCTGCTCCAAGCCGCCTACCGTGTCGGGAAACACGGAAGAGTAACAAGAAATCCGCAGCAACTCAAAGATTAAGTGCCTCTAAAATGCAACTCAAGCAATGCACTTGAATCTCACTCAATCTCACTCAAGATATGCAACCAAGCAAAGAGATGAGTGGAGGGGTTGTTCTCTAGCTCAAAGGATGTCTCAATATCTCAAAATATGCAAGAGTTGCCCCCAAACCCCGGCCAACTTCTATTTATAGCGAAGGGGTATGCAGCTAGCCGTTACCGGACGATGCGGTGAAAAACGTGATGACCGGACGCACCGGTCAGGGTGACCCGGTCACTACAGGACAAGCGAGAACAGTGCGCGTCAAAAGTAGCCGTTGCCATGAACGGACGCGCTTCAGCGTTTGACCAGACGCGCTGCACCCGGCGTCCGGTCGGAGTCTAGAGAGCTCCCACCGTGACCGGACGCGTCCGATTGCACGTGACCGGACGCACGTGACCGGACGCGTCCGATCGCACGTGACCGGATCACATCGGACGCAGGAGGCCGCGTCTGTTGCCCGAACATCAGACGCGTATGATGCTCCCGACTCAGCACTAACGACTAGTTGCTTATCCCTTCGCTATAAATAGTTGGTGGCCGGTTTTAGGGTTCTCTCTTGCACTTCTGAGATATTGAGACATCCTTTGAACTAGAGAACACCTCCTTCATTCATCTACTTGCTTGGTTGCTAATCATAGTGAGATTGAGTGAGATTCAAGTGCATTGCATTGAGAGTTGCATCTAGTGGCACTTGATTCTTGAGTTTGCTGCGGATTGCTTGTTACTCTTGGGTGTTTCTCGACACTCTAGACAGCTTAGAGCAGCAGTGGTGTTGAGCTCATGATTGGAGATTATTTCGAGCCTCACCAAGTGATTGTGAGAGATTCTTGAGCCTTCCTCGTGGGAGTTCGCAAATTAGCTACTCTAGTGGAGCTCGTGGCTTAGAGGATCCCCATCTTGTGAGTGGATGTGCGGCACCCGCTGAGGATTTGACTCTTGATAGTCAATTAGCTCGTGATCCATCAAGTGGGTGCGTCGCCACCAGAGGCGGAACCAAGAGGTTAGCAGGGGCCGTGCCCCCCCCTAAGCACAGTAGATTCATTTAAATATCTATATAAATATTTGTATTTATAGCACAAAAAATATTAATTTCACCTATTTTTTATTAAAATATGATGATTTTGGTTAGAAATGGTGTAGATTTTTTTGAAAATTTATTAAAACATATAATTATGTATATTTTATCACACTAAAAAATACGATCACATTTGTCCGGCCCCCCTTAATCAAAATCGCTGGTTTCGCTTCTGATCACCACAACGAGGAGTAGCTTGCCGGGAAGCAAATGAACCTCGGTAAAAAAATCTTGTGTCATCTCTTGCTGAGGATTCTCATTGTGATTGTGTGTGATTGATTCTTTGGATACATCTCATCTCTACACCGTCGATATAAGAATCAATTCAGTTCTCTTTTACATTCATGCACTATATTTTATCTAGTGTGCTTAGAGTAGTTTGTATCACCTAGGGGTAATTAGTTTAGAGACTTAGCTTTGTTGGTGTGAACTAAAGATCATAGCCTTGCACTAGAATTATATTTGTGGCTTGAATAAAAGTAGTTGAGCTAGTGCTAGAATTAGCTTCGCCTCTTATATACTAACTTTGTTATTTAGTGAAGCTTGTAGAAAATTTAAATAGGGTATTCACCCCCCTCTAGCCATTTGGACCTTACATAGGAGCAACGGACTTATCAGCTAACCCAGTGTTTCAAGCTAGGACTAAACACATCGATCATAGTGGCAAATCCACCCGACGGAATGACCTAGGGCGGACTTGTATGATATAATTTTGGCTACCAACAACAACATGCATGTTTTCGGCAAAAAAAATGTAGAACAACAAACAAAAATCAAGATGTTACCTTTTAATAATGTAATTAACAATATTCAATAATAGATGTTTCAATAGAGTAACGAAGTACAAAACCTGCTAATTTTAAGACAAGTCAATTTGAAAATTACATTAGTCATAAAAGTATTGAAGAATGTAAAAATGACATCTAGTTTCTAGACATACCTTTCCTAAAGTAGTAACAACATCTAGGCCGCTTTGAAGGTGGTAAACTCATCTTCTGATCTTTCATGGATTGGAAAGTCCTATTAATTTTCTCAGGAGGTCCTGTAAAAATATCCTTCTCAATGTAGCACAAAATCAAGTCATTAGGCCACTCGTCGCTCATTCTATTGCGCAAATCAGTCTTGATTATATTCATAGCTTCATCTCCTCCCCCAATCCACAATGGCTTCATCTGCTCCCCCATCCATCATCAAAATCCTAAAATTCCCAAATCAGAAATCACCAAATGAGTGAATAAGTGAATGACCAATTCCCAAAGCAGAGCAGCAGATGGGACTGGCTACCTGGCCAGCTGCCGGCGGGGGGCAGAGGCTGTGGTATCCTGGCGGCCTGGGAGCTGGCTGCTCATACTGCCGGCCGGCGTGGCGGCGCCGAGCGGCAGGCCGGCAGTGGCTTGGGGCTGGGGCAGGGTAGAGTCACTAGATGACTGGATCCACCGGCTGCGGAGCGGGCGAGCGGCCGCGCTGCGTCCAGCGGCAGCGAAGCGGCGACGGCAGGCCTGGAGGACAGAGCATGCAGAGGCAACGAGCGGGTCACAGGCTCACAGCAAGCAGCGACCGCGAGACCTAACTGGCTGAGTGGGGCGCCATCGAAATGTTGCTGGGCCTAATTTGGGCCAATACGACCGCGGCCAACGACGCCTCTCGCCTCGCCCTCACCGAAAAAAACAGCGCCGCACACCATGCCTCCGCCGTCTTGGCCCCTTCAGCTCAAACTCTAGTGTTCTCCGGTGGGTGGAGATATGGTGCGGGGCTAAGGGGACCTAGGGCGGCCGCCCTAGCTCGCCCTAGTGGTGGCTCCGCCCTTTTGTACGAGAACAGGTGGCTGCTAAACAACTTGATATTCGATTCATTAGCTCTGTCGATCAAGTTGCAAATGGCTTCACCAAAGTGCTTCCAATGCGGCAATTAAGTCAATTCAGAACAATCTCAACCTTGCAGCGGAGTTGTGATTCACGGGGGGAGTGTTAATAGATAAAGGTTTTCAGCTTTGTGTTACGTACTGGTATACGGGTTTGTTGTGATAGTGTAGATGTGTTTTTGCATTGTGTTGTTTTCTTGTACATGAAATCATGTTTGTTATCTTGCTGTTCCATTTATTTGTAACCCAAGTCTGAAATACCACGCTAGAGGCTGTTTCTAGCTTATTTAACACGAAGCCTTGAGCCTGAGAATGCATCACGTTACATCAAACTTTACAAGTTGAATGTATGAAATTTAGTGAAATGACTCCATCCACGTGCTTACACAAATTAGTAGCATGTATATACCAATTTCATTTCACAAATCAAATGAGAAACAAGGAAAAAGAATATGATGGTATGCCAAATTTCATTCCCCTATATATGGCACGTGTTTCCACTTCGGCGCTACATACAATTGATATGACAACTAGCAGGAACACTACTTTCAACAATATTATAGATTGTATGGTAGTATTTGAAACGGAGGTAGTGCCAATTTCTTTGTTTTCTCAAACTTATTATGAAAGTCGTCCTCGATCACGAACGAAGAGTTTATGTTGACTTGTGTGACTGTAATGACTGAAAAGGCAATATATCAAATCTAAATAGCGTTCATGCTATTTCATTGGCTTCAAGAACCTCGTTAACCACACGCCTGAGGGCAAAATCATCCGAGATGGTGCCAACGTGACTCGTGTTGTGAATCAGAATCGACTTGAAGTAATCCTGCCCCGGTTGAGCCCCGATCGCTGTGGCCAACGCCAACATGCTCGCTATGTTGATGCCCCCGTCGCCGTCGCCGTAAACCACTTGAGGCTTCGCACTGAAGTCGCCATCCCAGTACACCAGCCTCTCCACCACCGGCACGCCGATACCGTTGATGCAGGTCACCGGCACGCCTGGCGCACCGAAACTCAGCGTCACCGGCAGGACCCTCGTCACGTAGCGCATCACCTCGTCGTCAGAGAAACCATTAGCTTTAAGGTACTCCGGGATGTCGTAGGCGGAGTAGTTCTTGGCACGCGTGACCACCAGCGGCGCGTGGCCGAACACCTTGGGGGACGGCAGGACTGAGAACGCGGTTGCGAAGCTCAATCTGGTGTTGGCGAACGACAGCGGGTCCGTCGGCGGCGACGACGAATTCGAAGAACCGCCGAACTGCAGCGGGAACACGCCGCCGCCAGCACCGGTGGAGACCATGACGAAGTGCTTGACGTACCTCCGGCGCCACGCCAGGGGGCTCCGGCTGAGGAAGACGTTGGCGTTGATGCCGCCGAGGCTGTGCGTCACGAGGATGACCGGCATGTCCCCGTTCCTCTCGCTTGCCTGCTCCACGAGCATCCTGAGGTTCGAGAGGAAGCGGGAGAACTCCCTGGTCGCCTGGCCGGGCGGCGCCGGCGCGTATCGGAAGTCGTACGGCGCACCGAAGAGGTTCTCGCCTTCTCTGTATCCGACTCCTTCCAGTGCCTGAATGAGTTTTCCCATACAGATGTTCCTGACAAGCCTTTTGCTGTTCAGCCTGTTCTAACAACAAGAGGAAGTTTATAGGTGACCATATATGCCTTGCGGGGTTAAGTGCGCGCCTTCCGTAATCACTGAACTATCGTCCAAATGTCCTGCGCGGCTGCGGCAGAGAGATGGACCGGCGGCAGAGGGCTCCGGCGAGCTCTGCAGTGGCCTGCTGTTGGGTGGATCTGTTGTGGAGCCGCTACTGTTTTCTGGATCTGTTTTTTTTTTTTAACGCATTCTGGATCTGGTTGTGGAGGGCAATGGGGACCAGTCCGCGGACGGCGTACCCCCCGGCAGGTGGCTACACAAGCACGGACCCAGCTGATCCTGCCAAATGAGTTCTATATATAAAATATAATTTTCTCACTTCTCTTATACTATCTGCACTCATGGATCTCTATATTCATCCTCTATACGTCTTAGTCAGCAAAATTCTCTCCTCTATACTCAATTCTCCTGCACCCATCCATTCTTTATATCATCCTCTATCCACTCTATCTACTATAGGACCCACTTGTCACTTTATCTAAATATATCCATGTGTGATCTAGCTTTAAAGGATTTATTGAGACGAATTTAATGGTGCAATCGAAATTTTAATTTGGATTTTTGGTTTGTGAGTTATAGCATTTTTTCCCTTTGTTTAGCTAATGGGGTCCGCCACTATAGAGTATAGAGTAAGCACTGTACTACTCTAAATATAGAGTGAGAGAAAGGATAGAGTATCGTTTTAGAGTACCCAGTGCAGCAGTTTTTACTCTATATTCATACTCTAAAGCTTTAGAGTATCGTTTTAGAGTACCCATTGCGGATAGTCTTGTACCTTACTTCGTAGGTACTTGATTTTATTATTGTTGATAAGGCATAAGTAATTCTGTGCATGTTTGACTATAAAAAAATTTAAATTAGCTGTGAGTTGTTTTTAATTGTACTAGTTGTACTACAAGGTTATAGTTAGAAATCATCTTAAAATTTAGACACTTGATATATAGCAATTTCATATTTTTCTAGGTTATGGTCTTATGGATAGAGAAAAAACAAAGACATTTCAAGGGTCGTGTTTACACTAAAGTAAGAACTTGTTGTGCCGATGTAGACATGATTTAGCGTGTCTAAAATCACTATTCTGAACCGGTACAAAGCACGAGAAGATTATGTCATGCTAGACTAGAGGTGAAACTTAGGGTCCGTTTGGTAGAGCTTCGGCTCCGGTCCAAATAGATTCAGTTGTGGCTTCACCTGTAAAGCAGATTCACTCATGGAGCTGGAGCAGTTTTTTGAACCATTTGATAAAAATAGCTTCAACTCATGACTGAAAATAGTGAAATTCCCACAATACCCTTCTATTTTGTTTCTTTTACGCTTTTCTTTCTCTAATTATTTTCTCCGCCATTAATCCTTTTATATCTCAATCGCACCCTACGCCTGAGCCTTATTCTTTTATGTTCTTTTTTCCTACTACCTTATCCGTCGCTCGGTCTAACCACATCCGCACATGAGTTCGTGAACCTGCGTCTCATCTTCAACCTCGGGACGCCGCCCGCCCATCTCGCCGCCGCACGCAAGTATGCGACCTCGCGTCTCCTCTTCTACCTCCACGACCTCGCACCTGGGGCCGCTTCGGCCACGGGCTGCCAACGGTGCCGCTCCCTTGCAATCGTGGTTGCGCCTGCGGTTCGCCTCGCCGTCGCTGCTGGGCCCACAGTCTACCTCGTCGTCGCGGTCGTGGCGGCGGTTTGCCTCACCGTAGCTGCCGCGCTCGCGCTCCCTCCCGCTGTCTCACCGTCTCGAAGGGGCATTTCGGGTCTAGACCCACAGGGACGGAGGTTGGAGCCGGTGAAGCTCATTTTTTCAGCTCCATCTCATCGAAATGGCTCCGGTCAGCGCGATTTGCGGAGATCCATTGGTGGAGCAGTTTGCTCGGATGCGTTTGGTTGGTGGAGCAGCAAAACAGCTCCCGGAGCTGCCCCAGGAGCCATACCAAACGGCCTCTTAGACAGTGCCATGCCAGGCAGCCTAAGAATGTTTTTGGTTTACCACAAGTTGCCAAAACGTGTCACAGTTTTTGCGTCTAACTTGCAACGGCTGATTGGTTAGCTGCCGCACTTGTGGCCCGCCCCCAGCACAAAACTACTAGAAGTTTGGCGAGCAAATTCCGCATGTCAAGTCCCACCTCTAGTGAGTCACATATGCATGTTAGCTCTAAGTCACACCTCTAGTCTGACATAACACAGTCTAAATCCCACTTCTAGTGTGTCACTCTTTTTCTGTCTACTTGTGCATCCGCTCTCCTGAGTATATAGGTCATGGTTGGTTTTACTAAAAGCTATAATACATGATGAATCTATTACCTATATATAGAACTACTACCCTACAGATAGCTATAGAATAATTTATTTTGTAGCCACTTTAAGTTATGATAATTAATATGCTAATTTACGAGATTATAGTAACTTCTTACTAAGTGGTTTACTATAACGTTACGGAAAATTTCCCCATGTGTTAAGTAATCCAATTATCGTAAATATGTATTGACATTATTGTAAATTAGTATATAAAATTATCGTAAATGGAAGTGGCTACAAAATAACTTATTTTGTAGCTGGCTACTGAATATACTCTCCCTATATAATAATAATAATAATAATAATAATAATAATAATAATAATAATAATAATAATAATAATAATAATAATAATTTCAGCCCTTTTTTGTCCGTCCATTTTTTTTGTCTATCTCTCTCTGACTACTGGGCAATGGAGAGTTTCTTTCGTCCGGACTTATATATATAATCCGTGTTCATACAAATTAGAATATCTCTTGTCTAGCATGATACGGAGTTCGATTAGAAAAAACTTGATTTCCTATATCAAAACTGAAAAGTTATTTTCCTGTGGGAGTCAAACTCCATCTCTTCCTCTACTAAATACAAGATCGACAATCCTACTCCTAAAGAGGCAGGCCATGCTCTCTCCCTTGCGTGTTGCATACATCCTTTAATTCAAATAGGAATCTTAATCTAACTTTCCAAATACATCCCTCCAATCTGAATAGAAATCATAATCTTATTTTCCATAACATCTCTCCAATCTGAATAGTAATCCTAATCTTATTTTATCTTACCTTATATAATGTTAAAAATCACGAGTCGCTTTTTTATTTTTTTCGCATGTCATCCTTTTTCTACTCACGTGTCGTCCTTTGTCAGAGCGCGGAAAACTCATATAAGGTCGACCCTACCACAACAACTTCAGTGCACAGAAGCAAAGAAGAGGACATCCGTGTTTGAATTAGATGGAAGCAGCCATAGTCGACAACGGTGAGAAGGGAGCGGCAAGAACGGGTTGTCAAGTTGTGTGGCCTAGCGCGAGCATCCGCACGCGCGGCAAGCGACAACAGATCATCGAGCGCACGTCGAAGCATTGCTTAGCGATTTTGTTGCCGCGACCACGATTAGCGAATCAACCTAATGCGCCGTGAGCCCGCAATCAATCAGATCATGCATGGTATGGTGGACACAAGCTCGATCTGATTCTAACAGGGGAGATCCTACATGTTCGTTTATGCTGAAATTTAGTTTATGCCGATGCTTATATTGAAATGTTATGAGAGAAAAATATTATTCCATAGCTGAAAAAATTGCTCAAGCGACTTCATCGACTGGTCTGGATTTGAGAAGCGAACAATAGCCGGCTCAATAACCCGACCCTGTTGGGCTTCGCTTGTGGTGGGGTCAGACAGCCACGAGGACATGCATCGGGCAAAGGAGCCATGTCATGGCTCATGGCTGCCTCCGTAGCTCTCCACAACTGATTTATAGCAGATTGATTGGCTGCACAGCTGCATGCAAACTTAGGGGCTGTTTAGTTTCTGGGGTGAAAGTTTTTTGATGTGTCACATCGGATGTTTTATGAGATATCGGAAGAGGTGTTCAGATACTAATAAAAAAACTAATTATATAACTCATCTGGAAATCGCGAGACGAATTTATTAAGCCTAATTAATATATCATTAGCACATGTTTATTGTAGCACGACATTGTCAAATCATGGATTAATTAGGCTTAAAAAAATTGTCTCGCAAATTTATCGCAATCTGTGTCATTTTTTTTCGTCTACATTTAATACTCCGTGCATGTGTCCAAATATCGGATGTGACGGGATGAAATTTTTTTGAGAGGAACTAAACACCCCCATTACCCAGCAAAGGGCATCTTTTAGGCACGTCGTTGGATTGTAAAGGAAGACAAGTGGCTTGACTTGCATCAATGAAGGGCATCTTTTAGGCACCGTCGCATAATTTTGCCGGTCTCCTGTCCGTCAGCTAGCTGACTGGACATTCCATGTTTTGTGCACCTAATTGATGAACGGCCGACATTATGAGAGAACAGCTCGCGATTGAGTCCGTGAGCAGATAAGCCCGCATTTCTTTTTTTTTCTTCATTTTCCTCGATTTTTTTAGATACATTGTATCCTAAACTCCATCTAATGCCTCACCAAACAAGTGAATAGGACATGGAATTAAGGCTAATGAGAGACTATAATGTTTAGTGCCGAAAATAATGCAACCAATTGTGATAATTAGGCAATTCAATTATAATTAATTATGAAGTACTATGTTGGTTAACAGGCGGTAAAAGCTATCCAGTTTTGAGCTGTCTAGTGCGACAACCTAATGGACTATGAGCTTTTTAACAGCCAAAATATCGATCCACAATGTGCCTTATATGACCAAACTTATCACTTGTGCTCATACCAGTCATATGAGTTAGAACGAATCCCGTTTAGCAACGATACTAAATCTGATTCCAAGATGTATTAGATCTTGTAGACATACTAACACGAAATTTGATACTAAGATATATTGGATACCGTTGCAACACATTTGCTCGTTAAAGATAATAGTTCGACTTGTTTACCGTTTCGTCTGTGATCCGAACTCATAATCGTTGTCATATGAGTAAGATAGGATAGTGTGCACTTTGCCACGGTACATAATATGATTTTAAGATGTATTAGAAAATATGATAGAAGTTATACGTACTATTACGCACAGACATATTTACATTTGACTGTAAGGCCCGTTTGGATGGAACTTCTTAGGAAAATTATAGGAATTGAAAACGTAGGAAAGGAAGTCTGCGTGAGCGTTTGGAACGGAGGAAGGAAATAAAAACATCCAGCTCTGGTTTTCGCTTCCTTCGCGTGGGCCCGAGGCAGCAGAGCCTGTGTTGGAGAACGAGCGGCAGGTGACTCGCTCTGAGAAACGGTGAAGCTTTGTTGCCATCACAGTGAGAAGGTGGGACCCAGGTGTAGGGACAACATGACAGTGCCTAAAATATGTTATTTGTGAAACTGTGTGCTTGCTACGTTTTAACTATGTGCTTGCCTACGTTTTTTTATAAGTGAAAACATAACGGTGTTTAAATCTTGTTTCCTGCGGTTTTTTTTTTCTCGTATTCCAAACACCTCTGCCTACACTTTTCCTACGGCTTTCATTCGTCTGGGTACCTATTTTCCTTATATCCGAATCCTGCGTTTTATTTCGTTCCTCTATTTTGGATTCCGGTGTTCCAACATGCCCTAAACTCATCGTAGTCGAAAAACAACCAGATTTGTACTGGTGGCCGGTGGTGGGCTTGAGCCTAAAATTTGGGGGGCGGTGTCGGGTTCGGACTTCCGACGGTCGAAACCCAACCCAAACCTGACGCGACTTTGGATATTTGATCGTTTATAACTTTATATATTAATATTAATTACTGTATCTTACTTATAATTAAGATTAACGATCTGTTTTGGATTGCCTGAGGCCTAACCGCTAACCGGCTAACCGCCTGAGCACTGTCTTTCACCCCTGCGTGCTCTCTCTCCGCGTGCTCTCTCTCGAGGCGACGGCACTGCGGCCGCCGCCGCCGTTCGCCAGGTGCCCAGGATTTCTTCCCCCTTCGCCAGCGACGAGCACACCAGGTATGCCCACCCCGTCTCTTCTCTTCCTTCTGTGCGAAGTCGAGCACCCAAACCCTAACTTAAGCTGTTTGGTTATTTGTATTCGAATCTGATCTAACTACAGTCATACTCATATATATATTATGCCACTGCCTTCGATTTTGTTTGTAAATTTTTTCGGGTGTACATGTGCACACCCTTTGTCCTTTACTGGCCCCGCCCCTGCCGAGGACAACCTTGGAAAAATTATAAAGCTTTGACTTCGAGTTGAGTTGATGCTTTGTGGACTTCGAGTAAGCCTAGTTTACACTCTACAACTAGTGCACGATGCAGCAGGGGCTTAAACTTTCTATAATTGGGTCTTCGTTCCAGGACTAGAAAACAAATTCAGGGTTGTGATGGGCCTGTTCGCTGCAGCTTCAGCTGCTGCAGGTGCATCAGATTTTATTACAGCTGCAAAATGCTGTAGTTTGAGGTAGAATCGGTGCAACTGCTGCAGCTTTCAGCCGCGGCCACACATGCCTGATACCTACTTTTCTATCATTCCTAAATAGGACGCACAAAAGCATCGTTTTTGGTTAATTGAAATATTCATTTAGTTGTTGCTTTTTTTTGTATGGATAAGACTGGATGCTTTTCCTTTTTTGGTTGATGGACGGTAATTTCTTGTTGGATGTTTTAATCACAATGTCTGTTGCAATGTGCATGAATATGATGAATGAATCATTTAAAGAAAAAACTTTATCAACCAGGTGATCAGCAGTGGCATGGCAAGGAAGCCTTCAGCTTGTCTTGGGTTCTGTTTCCATATATGATGTCCTTCTTTCTGAAGGGCACAAATATTAAAAGATTATTCAAGTGGCCGTTGAGAAGAGAATCAACACTTTCAACACATCTGCTTGCTGAAATTCCACCTGAAGTAGAGTTATCGGACTACCGGAAACTGCCAAGCTCATATTGTGAGAGCCCAACAGGACTTCTCCATGGGGAGGACTTCAAGGTTGAGCTGATTCCTGATTTGGATATTTTCTTTGAGAGACTGTATGAATATTTCTGTGCAAAGGGTTTAAGATGCATTATCACCAAGTGGATAATCGAGATACTTAATGTTACATTTATGGTATGTGCTATTGGTTTCTTCTTCTTGTTTGTTGACTGGGATGCCCTTGGCCATTTGAAATGTGGAGTGGAAGCACTTGAGATGGGGGATAAACCATGTGACCTAATGAATGTCATCAAGAATGACCCATTAGTTCCGTTCACATATGTGAAGATTATCACTTTTGGATCAATGATTATATTGACGACATATGGAATTATTAACTTAATCAAGTTTTTTGTAAAATTGAGAAGCATACTCAATGTTCGTGACTTCTACTATAACAGGTGTTATTTCAATTTCATGTGTTCCACACATTGATAAACATTTCTTTGAGAGAAAAATGATGTATTATTTTGTTTCTGTCACTTCATTTTGCAGTCTTAAGGTCACAGATCTGGAGATTCAAACTATATCATGGCCCAAAGTAGTTGAAAAGGTTGTCCTCCTCCAGAAGTCACAACAACTTTGCGTTGTTAAGGATCTTTCAGAGCATGATATTATCATGAGATTAATGCGGAAACAGAACTACTTAATTGGGATGGTTAATAAAGGCATTATTGCATTTCCGGTTGCTTGTTGGCTGCCTGGAGTAGGACCAACTGTCAGTTCGCGTTTCCATGGAAGGAAAAGCTATCTGATGCTTCCAAAGACGCTAGAGTGGGCATTAAATTGGTGCATCTTTCATAGCATGTTTGATAGGTAAGGAAGTTTGTTCCTTTTTCTGGCTCCCTATATCTATAATTAGTAGGCTACGCTGCTAGTATTTTTTTTCAAACTTATTGGTTAAGCAGTGCGAGTTAGTTTTTTGAGAACAAGTAAGAGTTATGAAAGAAAAAGGAACTAATATGAAATGAAATGTGTATGTACAAGTGTCAAATTGATGATACTTTTACTGGTAATGTCAAAAATAGAATGCTGCCAGGTAGGTAGTCTATTCGAAACCAGTCCTAGTAGATTTTATTGATGGATACATTTTACTTTGTTGATAAATTGAGGTCTTTGTGTCACTTTAATGTCATCTGTGATATGTGATAATAGAATGTCTGTGAAGCCTTGCATGTGCT
Organism: Saccharum hybrid cultivar R570; assembly: GCA_038087645.1. Taxonomy (NCBI): domain Eukaryota; kingdom Viridiplantae; phylum Streptophyta; class Magnoliopsida; order Poales; family Poaceae; genus Saccharum; species Saccharum hybrid cultivar. Next base: position 26,983,215 of record JAQSUU010000015.1, on the reverse strand, counting down.
GCTCTCAGTTATGTGCAGTGCAGGGTTTGTAGGGTTTACCTGAAATTTTCAAGATGATTGATGAAGGAAACCGTGAAGCTCATTATTGTATATTCTAGTTGTTAACAATCTTTGAAACAACTATTGCTAGCTTGATATTATAATCTTCCATGATAAGCCTGGTCTTTCTGTTTATGTTCTTATTCATGAAGTGCTGTCGTCATAACTGCTCCTTTAAAATGTTCTCTTCCCATGTAGTTCTTACTCATTGTTTGTTGATCCTATTCCTTTGAACTACCATGTTACTCTTTTTAATGCAAACCTCATGTCATCTTCTTTTGCAGTAAATTTTGTGTCAGGAAAGACTTTCTAACAGGCCCATCTGTTTTGACAAAGCGACTTGTATTTATGGGCATTGCAATGCTTTTGCTGTCTCCCTGCCTTGTCATCTTCCCATTGGTATACATGTTTCTGAGACATGCTGAAGAATTCTACAATAATCCCAGTACAGCATCATCTCGAAGATGGTCGAATTTGTCAAGGTGGATTTTGCGGGAGTACAACGAGGTAGAAATAGGTTTTTTTGCTGCACTGCTAGAAAATGCCAAATGATTGTGTGGTCATTCTTTCCAGTTTCCTATTGTTTGGGGGAATTGGGGGACAGATCCCCAACAAAAGAACATGTAGATCATATGTACTTAATCTTGTTTATTTTCCATTTTGCCCTAAATGCCACTACTTTTAACTATTTCAGGTTGAACATTTCTTCAGACATAGGATGGACAATTGCACTCTTCACTCTTTAAATTATTTAAAGCAGTTTCCAACTCCGTTAATATCTATTGTTGCCAAATTTGTATCATTTGTATCTGGCGGCTTGGCTGGAATTCTTCTCATCCTTGGATTTCTTGGGGAATCTATTCTTGAGGGACATGTAAGCACCCCCCCACCCACCCACCCACCCACCCACCCACACACACACACCATCCTTAGTGTCACACAATGGATACCTTCCACCTTCAGAATCTCATGTCTTTTATGGCTTATGAAGGTTTTCGGCCGAAATCTTTTCTGGTATACTGTTGTTTTTGGAACCATAGCAACTGTAAGTCGTAAAGTTGTGGCAGATGAGCTTCAAGTGATTGACCCAGAAGGAGCCATGACCCTTGTTGTTCAACATACACATTACATGCCAAAAAGATGGCGTGGTAAAGAGAGCAGTGAAGTTGTGCGGAAAGAATTTGAAACTCTATTTCAGGTAGTAATTCCCTTCCCACAGTTTTTCTCTCAGATGATCAGATTCAGATCACACTTTTGGCAAAAAAATTATCTTAATAGTTTTAGATCACACACCTTTGACAAAAAAAATCTTAATTGTTTTGAAGTTGGGTATTACTAATTCTTAATCATGCAAATGCACTTATGATAACCGAAAGTGAGCTTACAGTAGGTGCAAAGACTCATTAAACCGAAAAATTCCCTCCAATGTGAGGTTATCAAGTGGGTGGGTGCCTGCAGCCACATATCATTGGCACATTAATGTTCTTCCAACATAATGAGTTAATGGATCTTTGCTGTGGTACTGAGAATACTTCATTTCAGTGGTACCAGTGTTTAACCATTTAGATATCTGGTGCGATTTATGCTTATAATGGAGAACTGAGCAGTAGTTTGGTTGGTAGAGAACTGGATGTCTCTTAAGAGAGGGGGTACCAAACCTACTTAAAGGGTTCAGTAATCTCTTAAGATGGCCGAGGGAATGTCTCTCCCCTTAGTTCTTTTTTCTTCTTGGTTTATAAAAGAACTCAGTAAATCACTGTCTACGTGCAACCCATGCTGTGCATTTTTTAGTAATGGGCTATTACTTATGTGGTCTATCTGAGATCCAATGTATAAGTTACAAATAAGCTTTTAGAAGAATAGCTGATTGTTGCAATTGCAGTATACCATAACGATGCTTTTGGAAGAGATGGCCTCGATTTTCATCACTCCTTACTTGCTAATATTTGTGCTTCCAAAGGTAATGTTTTTGACTTTTGAGCAACATCAACAGAAGTTTGTTCCTATATTATGCTGTATAATGGTTGAGTTTTCCCCATGTACAGCGCATCAATGATATTTTGTGCTTCATTTCCGAATTTACAATTCACGTAGATGGAGTGGGAGATGTTTGCAGGTTTGCCGTTGTATTGTGCTATTAATAACAATCTGCTAATTTTGCTACTTTGCAAGGTATTTAACTTCATTATGTTTGTCTCAATAGCTTAAGCTTGTTTGACCTCCGAAGACATGGAAATAGAAACTATGCTTCACCACTTGATTCAGTTAAAGATATGAGGAGCTCCCAAGGGAAAATGGAGAAATCATTATTAAGGTACACATATAAATGCTGTACTATTTTACCTGGTACTCCCTCCATTCCAAATTATAAGACGTTTTGGCTTTTCTAGATTCATTGTTTTTTCTATGCACTTAGATATACACTATGTCTAGATGCATAGTAAAAGCAATGTATTTAGAAAAATCAAAACGTCTTATAATTTGAAACGGAGGGAGTAGTTTGTTGTTTGGGTTATTATCCCAGATGACTTGTCAAAATACCAAGTATGTGAATAAATTGAATTTGGTGTTATTATTTTCTCAAAGAAATGAAATGAAAATATGAAACACATGTAGGTGGAATTACACGTTTCATTAAATTTGCCTGCCAACACTGCTTAAACTTGTCCGGCAGTGCCATTTAGGCTCTAATCTCACACATGAGTCTCTAAACTTGTTTAGTGTGCCACTTGAGATTGAAACCACTCTGCTCAGCTCAAATTGCCTATGTGGCTTGCGAATATGACACCTGATGCTGTATGCTAGATAGTGGGATCTCTTGGGCTCCATGCTACATGTTAATTAGGGTAATTTGGACCGCAAGTGACACCTAGTAAGTTACAGAACCTAGATGTGCATTTGAACAGTAAACGGACCTAGCTGACGGCACCATGAAGTTTAAGGGCCGCCTGTGCATTTTACTCTTTAATTAATAATAAAACAGGCTCAGTTTGTCTTGTGCATCCATATAGATATTCTGGAACTGAGGATACTTAACATCCACAAACCCATTCTGGTTGGTTTTATGAACCAAATCATACTGTGTCATCTTTAATAAAAATTCGAAGTGTAAGGGAGAACCCTGGGACACTTCAGTGATCAGCTTAATATCGTCCACAAGAGTTGTATGATTCCTTTATTACTGAGATGTGATATGTTCTTAAGTATAGTGATTAATTGTTTCCTTTGTGATTGAATCTAGTAGAGTATACAAATAAATTCCAATCCTCATAATAATCTCATTAACAGTGCTATGGAAAACTGGCATATGGAATCATTTCAAAGGGAAGGAATGTTGCATAAATTACTTTTGATAGATGTTGACCTAAAGTTGTTATGCCCTTTTATGTGGACAGTTTCCAAAGCACATATACATCATGGCAACCAAATCCAGATGGCAAGCAATTTTTGTGCAATCTCCAGAGATTCAAGGAAAAGCAAATCCGCAAATATACTTTTCAACAACCAATGGAAGATTCACAACTTTGGTCGAGTAGTAGAGGTCAAAGTGGCAACATTTTGCATCGGCTGCGCCCTAGAGATGTTTTTTCAGGCATTGGGATTATTTATAACTTAAATCCATTAGGACTGCTTGACACAGATCAAAGAGCTTATCCATATATCCTGGACTGGTATTACACATGCCACTCTGAACGTTCAGGCAGAGATTTGGATTCATATTCCCACCACGATGAAGCATCCCCTGAATCGGGGGAGGATATATGGCTGCCACCTATGAGCAAGCCACTAACTGAGATTGAAGAGGAGCAAATCTGGGATTCTAATTTGTATGAAAGAGCTCGAAGCCACTTGGAAGCATCAACAACGAGTGCGTTCTTTCAACATACCACTTTCAATCGCCAGGACAGGGAACATAATTCTACAAGCTGCCCTTGGTGGACCCAGGCCTCTGCACGCCAAAATGATCCACGAGACAGATTTTCTGAGCCTCCTTGCGACAGTTTTATTGAGCCTCCAGGCTTTGCAGACCACTACACATCTGCCCATTCTTCCAGCCAGCACAGCGATTGGGCACTGAATTATGCACACCTTACTGGTTCACAGGACAATTTCCATGAACCGCCGAACTTTGGAAATCATTATCATTCCAGCTATCACAGCAACAATGGGTCGGAGGAGGGAAACAGAGAGCGAGATCAAAGAGATAACAGAGCTAACGGTAGTTGGACAAGCCCACAGGCCATGTCCAAGACAAGGTTCATGGATGATGATCCCGACCTAGAGCACGGCCTGAGTTTCCATTTCGCTGATGTCCCTCCGAACAATGATGGAAATGAAGATGATGGCAACAGAGTAGGCAGTAACTGTAGCTCTATGCTAGCCAGCCTTCATGTACGGATTGTACCTAGGAGCAGTGACCCAGTTTAGTTGAAACAAACACACTTACACACCAAAAAAAAGTCATAGTTGTCCAGGGATGCTATCCCCAAATCACATAAGAATCAGAGGATGCATATTTTTAGTTTTGTACGAGCTGGCAAAGGCCGACATTCTTTTGTACGCATGAAGTGCACCTAATATAGTCAAGCCCTCCCCTTTGTGGAGGAGAGAGAGGCAACGATTCTTTTTTCCGTACCAAATCGAAGTGTTTAAATCATTGCACCTCTATAGACATGGTACCGAATCTCCATTAGTCGGGAGTTGTATTTCACACAAATGGTAGTCCGCTTGCATGGTCCAAAGTCAGTTCTGCAAGGGTTCTCACATCTTCTTCGACTGTTGACAGAGGAGCTTGGGATCAACTTCTTGTCACGGCGATAAATTAAAAGCAATCATGTAACCTGATGTTTTCTTTATCATACTATTGGATGTTTTCTTTATCATACTATTGCGTGGGGCTGGGAGAAGTAGGATTCACTTTATGGATTACTTATATTTCTTTGTTTATTAATAAGATAAATGGTCGCCGGTCTCTAAAATCGCCAAGTAGGTGAAATCTATGCATCTGACATGCAAAACGCTGCAATAGGCGTCTGCCGTTTGCGCTTAGGTTTCTTATGGTAAAAATCAGAGTTCAAATTTTACCTATCAACCCGAGTTTACATTTTAGACTCTGCATGTATATGCAAGTTTTATTTCTGGATTTATTTTATAGGAAGAAACAATGTGACTTTCTTGGTGGTAGGTTGAAAGGACGAAATGGTCCACGACGGAGGTTGAATTAGGTTCTAAGAAGATTGGAACTCCTGATCTCCTTCAGTTATTATTGTATTTTGATCTTATATGATCTTCTTCGGCTATTGTTATAGTTTGATTTACCCCCTCGAACTAGAAAATTGGATGTTTTGACCCCTACGATTATTGAAACCGATTGTTTTCATCCTGTGGTGCTTTTCAAAGCGGTTTAGTTCAATGTGGCGCCACGTCGTGTGTTCTGTATAGCACCACAATGGAGGTAAATTGTGCCAGGACCACCTAATTTAGGCCCTGTTTGTAGGGTTCCAGCTCCTCCTAAAAGGCTCTGGCTCTAGCACTTCATGTGGAGCAACTTTATGGTGGTTAGAGCCGTTTTGAAAAATGTTCGGCAAAAATGACTTTAGTGGTAGTTTTGTAATAATTTATAGTAGGTTTGTGAGGAGAAGCTAGGAGAAGACATTTTTTTCGGCTCCAGTCCTCTATAAAAAATGGCTCCGACTCCTTCAGACTTGGAAAATTTTGTTTTTATATTTGTTTTTATATGCTCGTTTGGCAGGGTTCCTTACAAGGATCTGCAAGAAGTCATGCCAAACGGGACCTTAATCAATCCTAGGCATACTCCAACCATTTAACACAAATTACGCAACAGACCAAGTTTTTTTCATCCAAAATCCACAAATAGTAAATAAAGCCTACATCATTAGGCATTTCATACAACATATGATTTTCAATGAATTCATTACAATATTGATTCATAATTTCATAGGAAGCAACAAGTTCGACAATTCGTGCACAGGACGAATGGCAAAATAAGAGTTATGCCTCTGCACGCAACCACAATCTCATAAGGTGACATAAAAATAAGCTACAAAAGGAATCTGATGTACCCATCCCAAAATGTGGCAATAGGCTCGAAATACAGTGAAGATTTTCTCACTTCTTATTTTTATCATCTGCAACATGGGTAATAAATCCTAATTACTCAACGCACCCTGCAAGACTTATTCGATTAGGTAGGAATAGTTTTCTGACTCTCAAGATATGGTAGGGGCTATTTGGCTAGCTTCCTTTGTTGGTTATACAAAAAAGCTTATTAGTAGTAGATCTTTATATTTCAAGTACAAAGCATGTGATAAGCAATTAGAATACATGATCCATTATTATCCTCGTATCCATCATGTTCTAATTGTTACTACGATAGCGACAAAAGGCCAAGTGGTATCCATATCAGAGGAGAGTGGCAGTTTTGGAATCGATGTACATCTAGCTAAGTAAATCCAAACATATGCCTGTATGTACCTAGTTGGGTTTGTATATGGCTACTGTTTCCGATCTTGCGTGCATAAGGCTTGAATCGACCTAGTCGACCTAGAGAACCCAACCCCATAGGCCATGTCCCACACAAGCTCTACCATGAGTTATTGTTGTGATTCTCCACCACCAACTACTACCCGAAGGGCCGGTGTAGCTATTGAGTAAACCACATGAACACCTTAGGGCAAGAAAGATACATTCAGATTTACACTTGGTAGTGAATTTGACCTTGACAGTGTTCAGGCCAACAAACTCAAACTCTTTTTTCACAGCATAATGCCTCATAACTTTTCTGAATGCTATGGCATCAGAAAACAACGCACCTTGATAAATATGGGAATTTTCATGATCAGGAAGCAAATTTATCTCCCGAGGATCTACGTCATTCACTTCTACCTCAAGAAGTACACATTATTCAACAAGAATAGGATCAAATTTTTCATCATCTTGATGTAAAGTGTCATTTGTGGTTGGTTGTGCAGGTGGTACTGGCATATAGATGTGCTCATAGTCAACTCTTCATTGTCAAATGTATTTGTCTCCCTGTTAGGCTCAAGATTTGGTCGCTTTGCTTCAGCTTCATTAGTGTGGGTTGTGTACTAGTACATTTAGGTTGATTTGTTTGTTGTGGGGTTCTCAGTACTAGCATTGGTAGGGAACTTGACATACCATTGTGTGTGGGTGGGTCTTGGCGTAGCACAAGAATACCATCAGGTGGAATAACAGACAAAGGCTCCAAATCATCATAGTTGTGCTCATTACAAACTGATTTGTTAAAGACTCTTGCTAAAAGGTGGCAACACATCTCAGCCTTATATATATTTCACACAAATCTAGTATCTGCCTATCATTAACTAATCTATATCTTCTTCCAAGATGTTGTCAAAGAACCACAATTTGATAGACTGGTTAGATGATCATTTCACCTCATTGCCCAAAACTTTCATCAACAAGTCTAGAGAAATAACATTTATCTTTACATCCCACTTAATTACAAATCCCTTTGTGAGCTTTCCTACCCAAAGAGTATGTGGTACACAAATCTTGCACTTTAATCTCTAGCCTCAACAAGTTGGGTTTAGCAGCAAGCATGCAAGTCAAAGGGGGGGGGACAATCCTACTACAAAAGGGTCCATCCTCAATTACTCTAGCCGTCACATAGTCAGAGCTAGTTGGATCTAGAAGATTACCTGGGCCTGCCCTTTCCTATCGTTACTCGCTAGCACACCATTCCCGAGTTTGCGGATACGATGATCATCTTCCTTAAGTTACGACCATGGCCTCCAATTGATGCCAAAAGCTCGAGGAAAGGGACCTTTTTCGCCACCACCATTTGCAGCTAGGAATTATTGTCACCGATGACTACATCTGTCTTTGCTAGCACCGCCTAGTCAGGGCTAAGGGTCATCAGGTGGGAGAGGATACGATAGAGAATGAGCGGATTGGACTCAACCTAGTCAACTGGCTCGATTTAGTGAGAGTAGATGAGGGGTAATACGGTCTATATGAAATAGGCGGCTACATACATACGTCTAATAGAGCCAAAAGATAGTATGACATGTAAAATAAAGTTTTATTATGTATGCAAATAATTATAGTGAAATGTTTAAATATCGTGAATACTAATAGCAGATTTTTAACCATCATTCCAATTCCAATTAAACCTAGTACTTTTTAAGCAGTATAGGACAGACTCGTTAGGCCGGTGCTTCCTCGTTTCTTCCTTTCTCCTCCCCGCATTCGCTGCCATACGACGGCGCCGGAGTTCCGGAGGGACCGGGCCATCCTTTCCCCTTCTCCCCAGTTCTGCATTTCCCTCTTCGCAGACATTCGAGTACTTGCGCCCGCCGCCAGTTCTTCAGATGGCCGGAGCGGGCGATGCGGCCAAGGAGTACGTCGCCGGATCCGCCGCCGGCGTCGCCCAGGTCGTAGTCGGCCACCCGTTCGACACGGTCAAGGTATTTCTTTCTCTCTTCTCTTCGTTTTTGCCTTCTTATGCTCCGTTCTCCGCAAATTTTCTCTGGATTCTTGGTTGGTCCTGTTTCAGCCATGTTATGTCCCAACGATACTAGATATTCGATGAAATGCTTGCGAGGTTTCATCAGCACATAGATATCCTACACTGCTTTACATAGCTTGGGTGGTCAGCAATGCTCTTCCAGTCTTCCTTCTATATATTCCCGTGCTTGTTCAGCTACAAATCGTCGGTGAACCTTGCTTGTCAGCTCATGGTCGCCTCTGTCCGCACTGTACCTTTTTACCTCTTGTGGTGGAAAAAGATGCAGTTGCAATTGTATATGTATAGTTGGTTTCTTTGGCATATATCTTATGATCTCACATGTGCATAAAGTTGCTTATAGGTGGGCTGAATGTAAATTCGATTGGACCATCAAGAGTTGCTCGAGTTATTAATGTCCAGACAGAAAATTATGCACAACAGTAGCCCACACATCATATAACCTAGGTCAAGAAAATTTCGAGTCTTCCCTGTTCACGCTAATGAATTCCCAAATTGTTCCATTTAATGCCTTATAGTGCAGTCCTATGTTTTATTTAATGCCTTATACTTGTCGGGTGTCGAAGGAACAATGTTTTTCTCTCACAGAAAATTAGCAAACAGTACTTTTCAGCTTGTCTGTTCAGCGAAGCAAACAGGGATAGTGCAGTCCTATGTTGTCATGACGGTGGGCTGGGTTGCGACGACCTTACATATGGCAGCCACCAAGTTTCTCCATGGTGCACCTAGGTTTTCACCATACTGCTGTATTCACCCCTGTTTTCAAGTGTGTGATTAAGCTAACTTCCAGCTAAATTTGTATGATGTGCACATTACGGTTAGTAGCACATTATAGAAAATGCATGTAATTCATAAGGACCCACGCAGATTGCGCACCTAGGAGAGCAGTAGCAGCACCTGCAATACTAGGTCAGTTGAGTAGGCTTAGGGATAGTTTAGGTTTCTTGGTTAGTAAGTCAATATCTTAAATTTATAATCTTAGGAGATGGTAAGTAGTATTATGTTTAGATGGGAACTTAGGTTAGATACTGTGCTTGTATGAACAGTGATGCCTAATAACCACTTAGGTTTGAGAAGTGGTATATGTACAAACCATTTACTAACAATTATGGGGAGCTCAGCATCTTAACACCATTAGAAGCTAATCAACCTGCAGTTAATGCTAGTCCAGTAATCCTGGTTAAACATTCATGGGTAACTGTTAGTACTTGATTGGTAAAAAGAATTAAGTATGTATACCATTTCCCCTTAAATTTAGCTAGAACATCGAGTCTTTCTCTATCAAAATTCAAAACTTATATTTATTCCGGTTTATGGTTTGTCCTCTATCCTAAACAGTCCTCTTTGCCCTTGCTGTATGGCCTCATTTAGATGGTGTTTTACCCTCGATGAAGGATTTGCCACCAAACTAGGCATCACTCTCATTGGACCCTGATGATCCACATTTCTAGGCGGCACTGTATGAGTCTATTAAACATAAGTCCATACTCCATAGTACATTGAGGAAGTCAGCTCTAAGTAATATTATGTGAAGTGATACTAACAAATTCTGCATCTGTCTGTAGATTCTGTTTGTTAGTTCTGGGTCTATTGAACGGTTACTTGGTATACAAGTGTACAAAATACACAAAACAGCCGGTTCTCTGGATGAAATGATCTTCAATCTGGACGAAATATATGGTTGTCATTGATATAGACTTGGTTCATGTGAATTTAAGATTTCTTTTTCATAGCTTTGGTCCATGCGAATTCAAGAGTTTTTTTTTTTTTTGCTTGCTGTTAGGTTAAACTGCAAGCTCATAATACCACGGCCCACGGAAAGGTGTACAAGAATGCATTCCACTGCACTAGTAGGATACTGCTTGAGGAAGGAGTAAGCCCCTTCTTTCATATTGCTCGGTGTCATTACCCTTCTATACTTAAAGAAGGGATCAAATTGCTGTGGCTGTTTTGCTTGCAGTTAATGCTTGGCCAAGTATTGGAACCTGCAGTAGTTAAATTTAAGATTGATATACACTATCATATCAACATTCTGAAAGCTCATTGCATTGCTATTTTCTCTTGCAGATTAGAGGGCTGTACAAAGGTGCGTCATCTTCATTTATTGGTATAGCTGTTGAAAGCTCCCTTTTCTTTGGCACATATTCCCAAGCCAAACAGTTATTACAGGTATTCAAATGATCTTTCCAACTAAAAGAACTAAGCATATAATTGTTGAACAGTAGCTAAGTAAGCAGGAAGATTGCAAATCTTGAGTCAATGCCTGGCTTTAGTTTAGTATAGTTTTCTAAAAAAATGTGTTTTCAGGGAAGCTATGAGGTTGGTAGGCCACATCTACAGGTAATTATCCCTTCTGCTGCATGCAGTGGAGCTCTGATTAGCTGCATCCTCACTCCAACTGAGCTCACCAAGGTACTGGCATTGGTGCTAAATTCCCACTTTTTTCTAATTAATTGATGTAAGGACTTAAGATGCATGATTCTAGTGACATTTAATGATGTGATGTCAAGACCTTTTACAGTGCAGAATGCAAGTTCAAGGGAAGGATGTAATCCATGGCGCTAGGTACTCCAGCCCTCTAGATTGTGCTGTGAAAACATTGGAAAGTGAAGGGGTGAGCTCAATTGGCCTTCTTTTTTTTTCCACAACAGTAAAAACCGAATTTCATTACCGAAGCAACGAAATTACAGAGAGTATCAGGTTTGAGCCATTACGAAGTTATCACGTTTGATAGACGTAACCTATTCCTACATACGATTGCAAAGGGAACATACGCAAGAATAACATACCACCATGTCTAAGATAGATGAAACTACCCAACTACAGCCTATAACGGCACATTACAAGACAAAACATCAGAACTACGCCAAGACTTCCAAAATGATCGCAGCACCCATGCACTGTCTGCCTTCAGACGATCTGCTTCATCCAGCGTACTGAACCAGTTGATATTCCTCCTGAGCACAACTCTGCACATTCTGCCTGTGAAAGAAGATGGCCGCCGTCTTCACAGCTTCAGCTCCTTGAACGACTTGATGCTACCATTCCTCCGTTAGCAGGCCTGCCCAGTATATGAGGAAAGAGCAAATCATGCACACAATCTCAGTAGCTCAACTGGCCTTCTACTTCTATTTAGTAGCTTAATAACTGTTACCAGACTAATGAGCTGTTTTGTGCTACAGCTTAAGGGTATATTCCGTGGTGGTTTGGCAACATTATTCAGAGAGGCGATTGGCAATGCTGTCTTCTTCTGCACTTATGAATACAGTCGATACTGGATGCACAACTATTTGGATTCTGCGAGATTTTCTGATAGCAGTCATTTCGTGCTGGCAAAAGATATTGGGATAGGGGTTATGAGTGGTGGCATTAGTGGAATGGCGGTAAGTATTTACAATTGTTTGAAGTCCTTTGCAGTGCACATTTTACACCCTCATTATGACAAGTGTGTTTTCTCACTGCAGTTCTGGACAGCTACCCTACCGCTGGATGTGGCAAAAACCATAATACAGACCGATCTGGACCCTCATGTGAGCCGAAACCCCTTGCAGATTTTGAGCATGGTAGTACTCTTACTGGACCTCATAATGTTGCATTTTAGTTAGCTACTATCTTGTCCTGATGGAGGCAGTCCACAATGCACATGGCTTGGAATGTGACAGGTTTATAAGAGAGCTGGGATGGGTGGCTGTTATGCTGGACTTGGACCAACTCTAGCAAGAGCATTCCCTGCCAATGCAGCAGCAATTGTTGCTTGGGAGTACAGCGCTAAGATTCTTGGTATAAAGCGAGGCTAGTATTAAGGTACTACTATATGAACATGGAATTACTTAATTAAAGATTTAACGTTCTTTTTGTTCTGCTCCGTTTTGGTTCATTGTCATATTTCGTGGAGATGTCATCTGATGGGCATCTGTTTGTGCCAGTAGACTAACAATATATTTTTTGGGGTTTTCTTGCTATTCCAGGCACTTTGCACTTATCCCGGAATTGGACTGGGAAATACACTGAATTTAATTTTTTTTTTGGTTTATTGCGTGGATGCCCCCCACCTAAGGGATGAAAATGGATCGGATACGGATGGATATCACCGATATTACATTTGTTTTCATATTTTTGTCCGGATTCGGATTCGAATACGGATGGTGTCAATCATGCCCATGCCGGATAGGATACGATTGGATACCAGTATCATAAATATGCGATTTGACTATTCCGATACGGATACGGTATCATATGTTAAATATCCGGACTTGGATACGGACAGATTTGACCCCTCTAAACGGATTCGGTCTTGAATATGATCGGAAAATATCCGTACCATTTTCACCCATACACCCACCCTACCCCAACGATGAAAAAGAAGAGGGCAATTCGAACATTGTATCTGTAAAAATGATGGCATCTTTATCAAGTCTCCATGGTCCACTTGTATCTTTGAGTTGCATTAAAAAACTTGCAAATGGTGGTGCATGTATTTTAAGCTGCGGCTGCTATTGTCCTGTACTGCATAAATGTATTATTGCTATTCACTGCAGAGCTACAACGCCGTGTTCGTTTGAGAGAAGCTAATTCTGCCTTATTTTTATAAAGTTGCTGTTTAGCAGCCTAACCTTTTTATTGTATTTGATGTGGATCAAATGTGTGTGTTTTTTAAAATTCCGTTATAGCTCTTCTGGTTGGTCATATATCACAAAAGTACACCGCAGAGCCAAATTATAAGAATTTGGGGCTAACCATGACGAAGCCAAAGCAAAAATGTGCTCAGGAGCCTTGTCAAATGGTAATGGCGTTGTCCGAACTCCGAAGGGACTAGCTTTCTTTGCGAAGCCACGAGCCCACAACAGCTAAGGGCCCTTGGGTGGGCTTTTTAACCTGTTTCGGTCCAAAGAGCCAAAAGCCAAAGAAAAGGTTGAATTATAATTTGGAACGGCGGAGGTATATTTTAAGATTAATGATTTTGAATTTATATTTTTGAATTACTCAAATAACCTCGGATGTAGAAATGATGGGCTCTTTAGGTTTTTTTTTCTAGAGGCGAATACGTCTATAGAAATCGTCGACCCACAGGTAGAGACGGCTGAAATAACCGTCTTTACAAATGGTTTTCAGTTGCCTCTAAAACGTTACTGTAGTAGTGAATGCTTGATATGTTAAGGGAGACTTTTTTCTTTAACTTTAGATTATCCAGATCTACTACCACGGCTACAGATCAACAGAAGACGCGTGTTGTGGACTATAATGGTTCATGATGATTACAGGAAATCTCTGCTGTGGATACATGATTCATTGATTCTCGAGGCATCAGCGTGATGCGAAAGGTACTGTTTTTCTGTATCTGAGTTCCGATTGTTTGTGCAAATGTCTATGCAATGCCATGAAATATGCTACACTACCAGATTATCCACTAGTTTCTGTTTCAAAGTTTATTTTACCTATAATGTTTACCCGCACTTGATTTTTTTTTAACTGATGCTACGTCACGGCACAGCAGCATCTAGTCTAGAGAGAAAAAAAAATGATACAGGGATGGAGGAGCAGTGTACTGACAAACTCAACGAACCAATTTAGACGCCACGGAGCAAAAAATAGCCATGCGGTTTCAATTCAGTTATCATCAGTTTTAAAATACCACTCCCGTAGGCCCGTGCGTGCAAACCAGCCAACCTCCTCGTTAAAACCCCCCCGTCCCTCCCCTGGCTTCCAAACGCATCGCAAATTTGCAATTCCATCCATCACTCGCTCCCGCGCCCATTCCGTTCAGCCCGGCCGGACGGTGCACGCGCGCCACGCCGCTGAGCGCCGCGTCCGTCCCGATGGACTCCGACGCCGCCGTGCTCCCCACGCACACCACGACGACCACTCCGCCGCCGCACTCCAAGAACCAAGCCGACTGCGAGCTCCGCTGCGTCTGCCTCCTCGTCTCCCTGGGCGCGGCCCTGCTCCTGGGCATCACCCTGCTGGTGCTCTTCCTCACCGTGCTTCGCGTCCGGGACCCCACCACGCGGCTCGTCTCGTCGCGGGTCATCGGCTTCGCGCCGGGGCCGGGCCCGGACTTCCAGTTCAACCTCACCATGCTCCTCACCGTGGGCGTGCACAACCCCAACCCGGCGTCCTTCTCGTACGCGTCAGGTGCCGCCCAGCTCTGGTACCGGGGCGTCCTGGTCGCCGTCGCCGGCATCGACCCCGGCCGCATCCCCAGCAAGGGGGACGGCACCATGGAGCTGGTGATGACCGTGCTGTCCAGCAGCTTCGGTGCGGAGCTGCCGCAGCTGGTCAAGGACATGGAGGCCGGCGCGGTGCCGCTGGACGCCAGCGCCAGGGTGCCCGGGAAGGTCGCCATCTTCAGCGTGCTCAAGCTGCCCGCGGTGGCCTACTCTGACTGCCACGTCATCTTCGGCGTGCCAGAGATGAAAGTCCGGAGCCAGGTGTGCCACGAGCACGCCAAGCTCTGATCGGATCCACTGCCGGGGTCTTCTGCTCGAGTTCACTTTGGCTTTGTCCTAAATTAAGTTTCTCTAATTTAAACAGTTTTTAAAAATATATATTAACGTCTACAAGTTGAAAAAATGTACAGTTAAAACATATTTTGTGGAGAATACCGTGAAATTGAATTGACGTTGTAGATGATGGTGTATTTTTCTATAAATTTGGTTAAAGTTAATTTGACTTAAGATAAAATCAAAATAAACTATAATTTGTAGCGAGTACGTAGCATTTAATCTAATAGTTTTTCACTATGTACACCGCAAGAAACATATTTACTTGTGCTACTTGTGTTTTAGAATATACAATGGTTAAGAATTTATCAAATTTCATCAACATTGAGCTCCTTTGGGAGGCTCCTCAAACGATTCTTTCATCGGCTCATACGGTAATACCAAATACCAAATGACCAAAAGTAAAAGTTTTCCGCACAAGTAAGAGTTATTTTTCTATTAGACACGGAGAGCTTAAAAAGGGCGGCTCAACTATGTAATTTTACTATTGTTATATTGTATGAACACTTAACATAATCATGTTACCACAAAGAAAATTACACATAGAACATAAATTTTCTATTTTTGCACACTTTTAACTATTTAATAAGCATAAATCTGAATAAGTCTATAACTCAATCATACATGATCCAATGAGCATGAAGTTTTACTGCATCTCAAGCATACAATGATTAATCCACCATAAAAATTTCATCACAATAGGACCACATAAATTACAGCTATGAATTAATGATAGAAAAGTATAGATCTAAAGCTAGAGAAACAATTTTGTACTAAAGCATACCATATCATATATTTATTGTGTAGTTTTACTCATGTAGAGTCCAATAAAACTGGATTTTCTATTTTATAATTTTTCTGTAATTTAATATGATTTTTCAAAGATTCAGCTAAAATAAATATAAAAGAAAAAACCATCTAGAAAAACAGCCAGAGAAGTAATATGTCCGGTTTCCAATTCAGGGAGGAACAACTGACTTTGAGATAGTTGAGAGAGCCGAAGTAGACTTTTTTTAAAAAATAATAATACATACTAGTATAATTTTTGGGCCAAATTAAGAGTAGCCCTGGGACTATACAGACTTAGGGTTTGTTTGGTTGGTGATCAGAACATGCCATGTCCCAGGTTAGTCATGCCACAGTTTTTCTGGCAGTTGTTTGGTTCGTTGCCACAACTACGGCGTGCCACACTTTCTTACCACCCTGTCCCACACGTCATAGATTCATTTTCTTGCCAAACTTTGCCACAAGTGTGGCTTCAATTTTCCTCACCGAACTTTCTTTGGCAGCCCTAGCTTGCCGAAGGTTAGACGCGC
The DNA here is from genome assembly GCA_038087645.1 of Saccharum hybrid cultivar R570. NCBI lineage: Eukaryota > Viridiplantae > Streptophyta > Magnoliopsida > Poales > Poaceae > Saccharum > Saccharum hybrid cultivar. The sequence continues at coordinate 26,966,833 of JAQSUU010000015.1, read as the reverse complement.
ACGTTCTGGTCACGAACCAAACAGACCCTTACTATCCATTGGGCCCGTCTTCCAGGCAACCAAATTGGGCACATAGCTAGGCAAATCGAACTTAGAGTCACCCAAATCGAGCCTGCAGTTAATTCTCCAAAAAAAAGAAAGAAAAAGAAAATTGAGCCTGCAGTTGACCAACCATACCCACATAAGCCGGCAGCTCAGAGGTGCTTAGTGTGCCTTCTCCGTAGCAGCGGCGGCGTCGACCACAACCTCAAATATATAGTGACTCAAATCCTACTTAGGCTAACTCAAAAGATGTGTGCTATCAGAATTTATAATTTTGTTAGGACTTGAATGTAGAATCCTATTAGAAATAGGACTCCTATTTGCATGTGTGACTTATGAGGACCTTAGAAGGACTATATAATTAAGTGATGAGGACCGAAGCATCAATCAAGCCAACACAAGGGTCACATTCAAAGCTTATAAGAAGCAGTTAAGAGCACTCAAAAGGACTAGACACTAGACTAATTAAATAATTTTATTGCACTATATTCTTATACTGGGCAACAATCACTGGATTCTAGAGGATCAAATAAGGTTATGAGAGAAACAATCACTTGTACACAGAAATTATGTATGTTTTTGTATATGGTTGAGCTTTTAGTTCTTAGAACCATAACCCGCCCTCTATTAGACATATCGGATTGAATTAGATGAGTCTGCCCTTGTTCACATGATAGTCCGTAGTACACCTGATTAACTCATTGATGATTAATCCACATGTGTCGTTCAAATATGGTTCATAAACTATTTATAGGCTTTGAATTGAATAGACAATGGACTGCTTATATATAGCCATTGAAACAGACCATTGCGTAAAAACTGTTTCTCAATATTAATTTTTATTTATCATACAGAAAGCTCTTGCAGTTCTAAATAGGAACGGATGCGTAGGATTGCTGAAGATTTGCATCCGAATCCAAACCCTTGGAGGGCATTCATTTCGAGCATTAAAGCAACCAAATACACGAGCATGACAGGATATTCATAACTCAAGTAGTTTGCGTCAAAAACCATTTCACACTAAGGCCATGTTTAGATCCCTCCAGCTTTTAAGAATCTGGTTTTTAAAAACCAGATGGGATCCAAACATGCTAGTTTTTGTTTAGTTTCTTGTGTCAGTTTTTGTCAGATTCTTAAAAACCAAAAAAGCTGTTGATACACAGCTTTTGCAAGTTTCTTGTGACCTGTGAGCAAAAAATGAAGCTAGATTCTTAAAAACTAGAGGATCCAAACACACCCACCAGTTTTTACTCAGAATCCAGATGTTAGAAACTAGTGGCAAAAACTGGTTTTTAAGAATATGAAACTCATCCAAACAGGCCCTAAGTCATTTTTTTCTATCGCTGCGCACGTCAAACGATCTAACCACTAAAGGTAAACTTAAAACAATAAATTAGATACGCACCAATATTAAAAATATTCACATTACAAAGAACAAAGTTACAGATAATGTACATAGGAATACATTTCGGTGACTAGCAATAGCAAGCCATCAGTTGAGATTTCATCTAGCTACAGCCATAGCCGAAAACGGAACACCGCCATACTCTAGGAACCTAGCAATAGACCCAGCATCAGATTTCACTCACAATAGCACCCCGAGTGGCGGCTACAACTGGCCGATGCGATCCTGTTAGCAATGCAAGAAAAGAAAATCTCAAATCAACAGGCATCACAGTTTGAGAATAAACGGTACACATACAATCAGTCCGATCCTCTGGGTGCCCAAATGCAGGTGTAATCAAACTCAGCATAATGAAGCTTCCAGCGGGTCGAAAATTAGAAGTGACTACTTGAACACAAGACTTTACCTGGAGCATTTGCATAAGTTTTGGATTCTGCTCTAAAAGTTGGCAGAGCTTCTCACGATCACTAAGTAGACTCTGATAGAAATAAAAGTTATGACTATTAGTCTCCTTGGCATTAAGTTCATCCCAAAATGTAGTTTCATAAAAATAAACTTAAATGTTACCTGAATGGCTTCTGGAGATGAAAAGAACTGGTTTAAGTTGATCCCTGAGTCTTGCTGCTGTTGTGAGAAACTATCAGCTTGCATACCCTGGTTCTGAAGCTGTGATTGTTCACCAACTTGCCTCAGTGTTTGCCCAGATTCCTGCTGGCTTTGATGATACAATTGTAGTTGAGGAATGGGTAGCTGGTTAGGAAACTGCAATGGAACTTGTGGCAAGATAGCACTCTGGGGATATGGCAGCTGCTGATCTTGGTGTGGTAATTGGAGAGCACCAAGTTGTTGTAGTGTCTGAGAAGGATGTGGCTGCTGTGGTGGTGGTGGGGGTGGAGGTGGCCGTGGTTGTACTGAGGAGACAGAAGGCTGAGGGTTAGAAATATTTTGTGGAAGACCAGATGAAAATTGAACTTGTTGAAGAGGCGTGCCAAAAAATGGAGTAGGCATTGAAGGCCTGCCCATCAGAAATTGTGGTGCAAATGATGGCAGCAGATTCGATGCGAGCATGCTGCCAGATGCGGAGTTCATGGCTAAATTTGAATCACTAATAATAGAAGCAGTTGGCGAAGGCTGGACAACACTCCCTTGGTTATACAGCGTTGCTGGAGAGCTAGAACTCATCGTAGCATGTTGAGTAGCAACAGCTGAATAAGGTGTATGGGGTGGCATCGGCCGAACAGATAAACCTGAGCTGAAGGTCTCCAGAGGGATCCTATTTACTGGAAATGTGTTCCATAGAAGCTTGGCCTCTGCATTGGGTAAATCATTCGCTGATGAACCGCCAACGCCTGCAAGCATATATTGAGTTTGGCCCTACAAAAGCAAGTTCACATTTCAAAAAGCTGAATTATAACAGATAAAAACAGAAAAGAAGCTGCATAACTAAAGCTTTCCTATGTTCAATTACCTGAAGGCCTGTGAAAGCACTAGGCACACTAGAGTCAAAAGATTGTGTAGGATAACCAGGACTAGGTGTTGGTCGATCTCTAGCACTAAAGGAAGATGACTGCCTATTAACTGAATCAGTATTTTGCATGGGCACCGATGAAATTGGTGGTGGCATTGGTGGCAGAGGTGGATGGTTATTGGAATGTCTATGCTCATGCCCATGGGATCCACTTGACAGAGAAGTCTCAGAAAATTTTTGTGGACTTCTCTTTTCATGTCTACGAGATAATTGTTGATGATCTGCTTGTACAGATGATCTCCCAGACACACCAATAGAAGGATAATTAGACTCTTCAGCATGATCACGAAAAGAATTCTTCCCTGGGCTAGAAACTGAATATTTCAGTTCCAAAGAATTGTTAACTTCTGAAAGCATTGCAGTCTGGGAAGAAATGTCAATGCCAGGACTTTCATCATCCTTTGGGAGTGATGTGGCCCTCTGGGAAAAGGGAATTCTTTCATTCTCCTGGTTTTCTGTCTCAATAACAGGACCAGGAGAATTTTCCCCAATAATGACAGGTGGTGATTGGAGACTATCATCTGGTTGAGGGAAAGGAAGTTTATCATCTGAACCTGATTCCTCATCAAAGACAATTTCAATTTCTTGGTCATCATCGAGATCAGTCTTGGGTTGACGCAAGTTCTCTGGCTTAGTACGAAGGCTGTCATCTAAACTTGTCATACTTTTAGCTTGAGGTGCATCTCCAGTTGGGGCTGGCACAGGATTTTGACGTTCTCTCTGCCTTGCCATAAATTCATCAACATGAATGGATGGAGGCCTTCCACTAAGCGTTCCCCGTGGAGTAGAATTCACAATATTTGACGCACTACTTGCACCATCTATGTTTCTCTCTCTTGCAACATAGTCATCTACATGCATTGAAGGTGGTCTACTTGTGTTAGGCTTCCGCTGGCGGAAAGTGTCTCTGCGTGTATGTCCTGAAGAAGCATTGGTTGTATTTAAACCTCGTGAGAACTGTCCAGTAGGTTCAGGCAGTTGATTATCCTTTACACGCCTACTTGCACTCTCTCCCAGTGCTAATTTCCTCCTGGCAGATTGGCCAGGTGTTAGTTGTTTATCAAGAGAAGAATCAGGCAACTCCCAAACTAGTCTCTTTGCAAATTCACCCTCTTGGCAGTCAAGAGGCTCTTCTGAATCAACAATAACCTTCCACACATTAGAGAAGAGAAAAGAAGATTCATCATTTACTGACACATTGGCTAGGGATGGCATCAGATGAGCTGTCATAACAACAGAGCGAGCAATTTCAGACAGTGAGTCAGTGCCTTCTTCAAGAACCATCTGGACTGAATCTGCGGATTGCCCAGAATTCTCAAGAATAGAGCGTAGTAATGCGATCGAATTCAATAGCTGTGAATTGACATCAATATTAGAAACAGGACAGTAGAGCAAAAATATTCTAACATAGTAATGAAGTTTTATACCTTGCGTAAAAGAGTCTTTCCAACAGCAGTCGTTGAATTTTCAAAGCTCTGGCATATCTTCTCTTCAGATGTCTTCATGAATAAAATCTCACTTGGACTCTCACCAGATGATTCCAAGGAACCACTAGGATCAGAAGGGAGCCCAAATAGATACCTCAATATTAACAGACCCTCGAGACTACAAGGAACAGCAAGACAATAATTGCAAGTCAATAAGATTTACTCTGATATGAACCCTAAATATACAAAAAGAAATAAATTGCAAGCCAACACAAATAGCACCGGAATCAGCTAATACCCAATCATGGTAAAAGTTAACTGTGAATACAACAAGTTTGTTTAAAGATCTCAAAACAAGTAAAAGTGTAGTGTTACTTCCTCTGCGAACAAATCACATGCAATTAAAATTAAAATAGGTATTACTTCTTCACTATCCTGTGTGCACATCACAGGAAATTGAACAGATCTCTGAGCTTTCCAGTGAACACAAATGCCAAAAAATTAAATCAAAGCAGACCACTAAAATGCAGACTAATGTACAATGGAATAGACGAACATCATGCATTTTTTTAGGAGGATTCACAATGAATTCAGGAGTGAGGGCATCAGATAGGATGGACCAGAAACAGCAACCACACTATGAAAATGATTTTAACTTTGAGAGCAGGATAAGTGGACAAATTGTACCAATAATGAGTACATGATTCAAGAAGAGAAATAAATGGAAAAATAAGAAATGAAGAAAATGAAATGGAAATGGAGAAGGCTGGGCCATGCATGCATGATGTGACAGCATGGAATCTGGCAACTCAGGATCCTACATGGATGGTCTTATACCCATATGTATATATAATAGGATCCTACATGGATTGTGGGTGTATGGAGATGGCTATCTCCCCAAACATGCATGACCCACAGACACGGCACAAGGTAAACACAATATACACAGTTCTGTAGAAACTAGCATATGTTGACTACCTCAACAAACAGAAAGAGAAAGCAAAAGGCAAGTGTGCTAAATAAAATGGCTTCACCCAATGAACACTGACAGCATGTAACTGCAAATAATACCTCTATACAATCTTATGTGGATTAAATGCTATTGAAACATTCAAAAGCAATAAGAGGAAGCAACACTTACTTTTCACCATACTGGCTGAGGGTGATAGCACCTAGTGTCAAGGAATAAATAGTTTCTACTAAATAATCCATTGGTTGATTAGAACCAATATATTTTACAAGCTTCTTCCAGCACTTGAACAATGAGGAAAAGCAATTCCAACCATCCAGAGTTGGCAAGTTATGGTTAGGGTCACTCTCATCTTTTTCAAGAACATCTTTGTTGGAAGTATGTATTTGTGACAATATCAAAGTTACTGCACTTCTACAGGTATAAGAAGAAGCCAATTCCTTGAACGCCAATGAACATGCTAACATTTCCCGGCCAACAGGCAAAACCTGGGGTATTTATATTATAACATGATAAACATTATAATGAATCACAAAAATAATATAAACTAAATTTGAACAAAGATATAAGAATGATAAATTTTTTAATAAAGATTATAACTTGTTAATGATTTCAAATTTAGAGTGGCATATTATACGATTCAGTTAAAACAGTGATGAATACATTAGGAAGTAGTACTTCAGGTGGAAACAAACTAACAAGTTTTCTAATATGCTCAAAGACATCTAAGCTACAGGCAAGATAATGTTCAGCATCCGTATGACACTCAAGAACAAATATAATCCCATCTGCTAGATACAAAAAAGAGAGAAGAAATGCAAGTGCAATAGTGCAAATCTACTGTTCAATGTTTACACTGTCACACCTATTACTTGTATTTTCTGCCTCATTTATAGCTTTAGTTTTTTTTAGACCTTTTTTAAAACTTCTACATACATAGTGTTTTATCAAAATGAGTATAATTTCCAATTGTTAACTTTTCCAACATACTATTACTTTCCCACAGCTGTTGGAGTATAGGCCCATTAGAGGCCCATGTATGGTACAATATACAGCCACCCTTAGGGTAGGCCCAAGTAATGTGAGATCACAATTCTAGCATGGTATCAAGCTAGGGTTTTCCTTCACCCTCCCCTCCCCTGCCCAGCCGCCTGGGCCGCCGCCGCCGCCAGCCAAGGCCGCCCAGCCTTCTCCTCCCCCTCCTACTTATCTCGGCGGTTTACTTCTTTCCTCCTCCCCTCCCCCGCTGCCACTGCCAGGAGCGCCACCTCCAGCTGACATGGCCAGCCGGTCTCCTCCCCTGCTCCCTCTTCCCGGCGCCTCAGCCGCCGCTGCCAGGCCGGTGTGCTGCCGCGCAGCCAGGCCGCCGCCCCAGCGCCGCCGTCGCCGGTCTAGGCCTGGCCGCGGGCCCGCGCGGCCCAGGCGCCACCGCCGCCCCCCAGCGTGGCCCCAGCGCCGCCGCCGGTCCAGGCCTGGCCGCGGGCGCGGGCGTGCGCGGCACCAGCGCCGGCGCGAACGCCGCTGCCCCTAGTGCCACGCGTCGGCGCCGTGTTGCGCGCAGGGCCTCGTCGGCTCCCTACCCTCCGCGATCTCCGCCGCCGCAGCCGGGCCATCTTCCTGGCGCCGCCACCACCATGGCCGCGAGTGCCGGGGCCGCTGGCGCGGGCGGCACAGCCGCCGCAGCCGCTGCCCTTCTGGCGTCGGGCGCGGCTGCCGAGGCCCGGGTCCGTGCGGCCGCCCTCACTTGGGAGCGCGAGCGCGATGCGGCCGATGCGCTGGCCCACCAACTCGCCGAGACGGAGCAACTCCTCCACCTCCCTGCCTCACAGTCGTCGGTGCCTCCACGGAGTGAACTTCGCCCGTCGGCGGCCATGGTCACTGGTGCTCCCCCGGGGTTTCACCCCACATCCCTGTGGGCTACACCTCCCGGTGCCTCGCCCGGGCTTGTCAGTTGGGACCCGGCTGCCTTGGCCTACTCCTTCAGCACCACCACCAGCCCTCCGCCCGCAGTTCCTCCTGCCGCAGGGCTGCGATCAGCCAGTCCTGATTGGATCGCCGACTCGGGAGCCACATTCCACACCACGCCCGATGCGAGTCTACTTTCTTCTCTTCGTCCTCCCCACCCTTTCTGTCCCTCTTCCATCATGGTCGCCAATGGCACTTGCATTCCTGTCTCCTCCGTGGGCACTGCCAGTTCCCACGGCTCCTTTCATATCCCTGATGTTCTTGTGGCTCCCGGTATGATTCACAACCTTATCTCCATTCGCCGTTTCACAACTGACAACTCTTGTTCGGTTGAGTTTGACCCATCTGGCCTCACCGTGCGGGATTTGGCCTCTCGGTGTCCTGGCTGAGCTTCACCGCCCTCTCGCCAGGAGCACGCTCGTCTACTGTGACAACGTCAGCGCGGTCTACCTCTCCACCAACCCCGCGCAGCACCAGCGGACCAAGCATGTGGAGATCGATCTACACTTCGTCCGCGACCGTGTGGCCATCGGCGACGTCCGAGTACTTCACGTCCCGACCACCTCACAGTTTGTGGACATCTTCACCAAAGGCCTCCCTTCCTCGACCTTCTCCGAGCTTCGCTCCAACCTCAACGTCTCCAGTGGCTAGTTGTGGCTGCGGGGGGGGGGGGGGGGGGGGGGGGGGGTCATGTGTGTGTTATGCACTTCTTGTTTTCTTTCTTGCCCAGTCTTGGACTCCGCTGCGCCAGTAGTCCAGACTGCGGGGGGTGTTGGAGTATAGGCCCACTAGAGGCCCATGTATGGTACAATATACAGCCACCCTTAGGTTAGGCCCAAGTAATGTGAGATCACAATTCTAGCAACAGCATTAAGGAAAATATGCAGTATGGTAAATAATTAAATTTCTAAAGTTCATCTCTCTTTCATCCAGGTATTTCTTATTCCAAATATACATAAGTTTGTACACCAAAAATGACTGCGTGTACTGGGATATCTTAAGATGATTGTATACATTACTTTAGACTCAAAGGGAATTACAGTTTCAATAATAAGGTCTGTAAAACCCTGGTAAAGAAGAAAAATAGAAAAGCAACAGTCAGCAGGTATCTAGAAAAATTTTCAGCATCCCAGGTCAACACCTTCACGGTTTCCTTCTGTTGTCTAAGAGCAACCATTTTGAATCTAAAGCTGATTTTTGAGGTTTTCCATGCCAAATGGATTAGTGTACCAAAATCCCAGCTCCTAGCCTCTTACAAGGCTACAAGTATTTACCATATAAACTAGGTGGACTCAAAACACAATTGAAAGCTCCAGAAGTTCTCACCATTATTACCATGTGGCCCAACATTACAAAATTTGATGATGTAATTTCATGTGGAACCAACAAGTGCCTAATTGTCTGTTCTTATTGCCAACTCTCGGGCCAAATCAAAACACACAGGGTCATCTCAAATCATATCTAATTCCTTTAGAGCAGGATAACTTAAGAACATGACAATACTGACATCATGAAGCGAAGCTTGGGGATCAAATAAATAAACAATATATTAGTGTTTCAATATGCATCAATACCCATGTTTCCACAAGAATAGACTAATGATAAACAAACTAAAAGAAATGTACCTGGCAGAACATCATGAGGTGATGCATGACAAGAGAGCATTCATGAACAGATTTCTCATTCAGGGACCTAGTTGAATGGAAAATCATTAGTTTTAGTACGTAAATAAGAAATATGTTTCTAAATAAATAACGGTGTGATTGTGTGTTTACTCTTCAATAACAGCCTTCTCATTATTAGACGGGTCGATACTAAAGATATATGCAATAGATTTAAATAAAGGGATCCTCCATTTGAGCATGAGGTCATTCGTAGAGGCCGCCATTCCAAAAGTCTGATTATCATCCGAAAAAGATGCTCGGCTACAATTCTGTAGTAACTTTCTAAGAATCCTTGTGAATCCCATCCTCCAAAGCAATACCTGAATTAAGAGAAATGAGAAGGGACCATGAGAGAAACAGCTTCCAAGAATCATAGACAGCAAAGAACCTCTCACCTTGCCAGTAGGATGCTCAGATAATTTTACAGTAAACTGAAGCAACTGATGCACCTGGAAAATGCATAAAGAACTTCAGGTTGCCAATGCTGTGTTTTTACCAAATAAATGATGACAGAACTGAATTTTAGGAACAAAAAAAAGAGGCTCCTTCAACCATTCTATGATGCCAAGAAAATAACCGTGTTACATGCTTCATTGTTAAATTGGCACACAAATAGAATTTTCTGAAGTTTGATGCTTGATCGATTTCCAAAGACGATTCAAGGCACAACTAGAAATGTGCCATACAGTTCAAAACAGAAACTTCTCAAAATGCTGGCAGGAGATTCATGCCAGAATCTAGCAAATTTTCAGGACACCCCAGTGTTGGAGTATGTCTGTGGCCCATGTGGCTAGGCCCATGAGGCCCATGTATGCTACACTATATAGCTACCCTTCTAGGGTTAGCCTAATCAATAGAGAATAGAATTACAACATGGTATCAGCAGCCTAACTTTTCCCCACCCCTCTCCTCTCCCGATCCTGATCCCGATCTGCATGGCCGCCGCCGCCGGCGCGCCGCCCGGCCATGGCTGGCCATGGCAGGCCCCCACCTCCTCCTTCCTTCCTCACCTTTCCTCCCCTACCCGGCTACAACACATGGGCCCAAGTCGCCGCCGCTTCCCCTACTGAGCTGGGCGCCGCCGTGACCTCTGCGGGGCTGTCCGCCGCCGCCGCGGACCGGCCTCCTGCCACGTCCAGCTCGTCCCTGCGGCCGGCACTGGCCCTCACAGCCGCCCCCATGGTGGAGCTTGCGGGCCCCCCAGTCGCGACTGCGAGGGACCAGACCGCGCCCAACGCAGCGCTCCCAGGCGCGGGTGCAGCCGCCCGCCCCTCCTGCGCCGGCGCCCCTCCTCCAGCGCTGACCGCTCCCAGGCGCGGGTGCGGCCGCCCGCCCCTCCTTCTGCGCCACTCGCACTGGGCGCGGCCATTGCACCAGCGCCCCTCCTCCTGCGCCGCCCGCACTGGGCACTGGGCGCGGCACCAGCGCCGCCCGCCCTCCTCCAGCGCCGCCCGCCCTGGGCACGGCCACTACGCCGCCCGGCCCCACCGGAGGGCCCCATGCGCTACTGCCCGCCATGGGCACCGCCCCCACTGGTGCGGCCCTTGGCCCGGGCTGGGCGCTGCCGCCAGCCCCATATGCCTCCGCGCCACTCTTCGCCGCAGCATGGGCGCAGCCGGCCCTCGCTCTCGCCATTGACAGTGCCCCCGCAGCCGCGGCTTTCCCGGCCCTGCCGCACTACAGTGCGCCGCCGGCGCCGTACGGGGCAGGAGGGCCAGCAGGGTACGGCGGCAGCCCGTCCTCGGCGTTCCCTGCCCCTCCACCGGCTGCCCCCCGGGTTCTCTGCTGCCGCTATCACTGCTGACTTGGGCATGCAACCACCGGACGCCGCGTTCCTGGCAGCCCTGCCACGCATGCCTGGGGCCGGCGCGAGTGCTACCCTCTTCCCTACCGCCACTCCGCGTCCGTCCGCTACGCCGCCGTCGTTTTTTCTGGGTTCTCCTCCCCCCGGGCCGAGCGGGGGTGGGGGGGACCGTGGCGGACGCCGTCGTCGCGGACGAGGACGTGGTGGGGGTTCTGGTTTCCACGACCCATCATGGCCCTTCCAGGCTCCCGGTGGTGAGCCTCGCCCGCCGGCCACCGCCATGCTCGCTGCTGCTTCTCCCGGGTTTCACCCAGCAGCATTCCAGTGGGCTACACCTTCCAGAGCCTCACCCGGTTGGGACTCGGCAGCCTTGGCACACTCCTTCAGTACGATGGGCCCGACAACTCCTGTCGGCCCACAGTGGATCGCTGATTCGGGTGCCACCTACCACACCACTCCTGAGCCCTCTATACTCTCTTCCGTTCAACCTCCTTCCTCTCACCCTTCGTCCATCATGGTCGCAAATGGGTCTTGCCTTCCTGTCACGTCCGTGGGTGCCGCCGGCGCTCATGGCTTCTTTCGTCTTCCTGATGTTCTTGTGGCACCTGCTATGTTCACAACCTTCTTTCTATTCGTCGGTTTACAGCTGACAATTCCTGTTCCGTGGAGTTTGACTCTTCCGGTCTCACTGTCAAAGATTTGGCTTCCGGGCGTCCTCTGCTTCGGTGTGACAGCTCGGGGCCCCTTTACACCCTTCGCTTCCCAGCGTCTCCTTCGTCTTCTTCGCCGACCCCTTTGTCAGCTGCTTTAGCCACCACTACTTCCTCCACCACTTGGCACCGGCGCCTCGGCCATCCTGGTCGTGATGCCCTGATGCAGCTCAGTCGCAGTTCCGACATTCGGTGTCCTCGGACTCCCGATGAGCATTTGTGCCATGCGTGTCAGCTGGGCCGTCATGTCCGTCTTCCTTTTCATAGTTCTTCCCAGGCGGCTCACATCTTTGATCTTATACATTGCGACCTCTAGACTTCTCCTGTCATCGGCGTTTCCGGCTACAAGTTCTATCTTGTGCTGCTTGATGATTTCTCTCATTACTCCTGGACTTTTCCGCTTCGTGCAAAGTCTGAAGCTTTCCCCGCCATTCTCCACTTCTTCGCTTGGGTGTCCACACAGTTCGGCCTCACCATCAAGGTCGTCCAGTGCGACAATGGTCGTGAGTTCGATAACTCCGCCTCCCGTGCCTTCTTTCTCTCACGGTGTCCAGTTGCGCATGTCTTGCCCGTACACATCCTCCCAGAACGGCAAGGCTGAGCGCATGATTCGCACCACCACCGAGACCATGCGCACCCTCTTGCTTCAGGCGTCACTCCCTGCGCGCTTCTAGGCTGAGAGCTTGCACACCTCCACCTATCTCCTTAACCGCCTTCCTTCCGCTGCCTGCCCAGCTCCCACGCCACACCACGCTCTTTTCGGTACCCCTCCTCGGTACGACCACCTTCGCGTCTTCGGGTGTGCGTGTTACCCTAACACCACAGCTACCGCTCCCCACAAGCTGGCACCTCGTTCGACTCTCTGTGTCTTCCTCGGGTACTCCCCGAATCACAAGGGGTACCGGTGCTATGATCTTACCTCTCGTCGGGTCCTCATCTCTCGCCATGTGGTGTTTGATGAGTCTGTCTTCCCCTTCTCCTCCACCCCCACTCCCACGTCCACCCCAGATCTTGACCTCTTCTCCTTGTTTCCCACTGACGCGGTGGTCGAGCCACCTTTTCGGTTGTCTACCACAGGTACTGCTCCACCGTGCCCTTCGCCGGGGTCGTGCCCTCACTCGCCGCCCGCCGGTGACACCCCCTGCCCGGGCCTAGCGGGATCCCCTCACGGGCCGGCCACCGTCACTACGCCTGACGCGGGTCCCGGGCCGTCGCCCCTGGCACCACCTGCGCGCTTCGCTCAGCCGACGCTCGTCTACCAGCGCCGTGCACCTTCCGGGTCGGCCCCCGTTACTACGCCTGACGCGGGGCCCGGGCCGTCGACTCCGGCACCACCTGCGCGCTTCGCCCAGCCGGTGCTCGTCTACCAGCGACGTGCACAACCGAAGCCACCGCCTACGTCTCCACCGGTGGCTCCTTCGTCGGGGTGCCCTCTACCACCGACTGCTTCTTCTCCGCCGGCGACACCGACACCGCCGCCGAGGTCCCCGGATGCCCGTGTCACAACGTCGGTGTACCACCCCCCGCTGCTTCACCGACACCCGCGTCATGTTCACCCTATGGTGACGCGACCGCGGCGGGGACCCTGCCGCCCCGGGCTCTTGCGGCGATGCCTGGTGACTTGCAGGTCTCTCCGGTACCCTCTTCCGTCCACGAGGCCTTGCTAGACCCTCACTGGCGCCGCGCAATGGAAGAAGAGTATGCGGCTCTCCACGCCAACCGGACCTGGGATCTGGTGCCACGTCCCCCAGGCTCCAACGTCGTCACCGGCAAGTGGATCTGGACACATAAGCGTCGGGCTGATGGCACTCTCGAGAGGTACAAGGCTCGTTGGGTTCTCCGGGGTTTCACTCAGCGGTCTGGTGTTGACTACGATGAGACTTTCAGTCCAGTGGTGAAGCCGGCTACAGTCCGCACGGTGCTCTCCCTCGTACTCACTCGGTCTTGGCCCGTGCATCAGCTGGATGTCAAGAATGCCTTCCTGCATGGTCTTCTCACTGAGACAGTTTACTGCAGTCAGCCGGCCGGGTTTGTTGACTCCTCGCGTCCTGACATGGTCTGCAGGCTCAACAGATCTCTCTACGGCCTCAAGCAGGCGCCCCGGGCATAGAACCATCGCTTTGCTGCCTTTCTGCGATCACTGGGGTTTGTGGAGGCCAAGTCCGATACGTCACTGTTCATCTTCCACCATGGAGCTGAGACTGCGTATCTACTGATCTATGTTGATGACATTGTCCTCACCGCCTCCAGTGAGTCACTCCTTCGCCGCATCATCACCTCTCTCCAGCAGGAATTTGCTACGAAGGATCTGGGTGTGCTCCACCACTTCCTTGGGGTCACTATTGCGCCTCATCCTGCTGGACTTCTTCTTCACCAGTAGCAGTACACTCTTGACATCGTTGAGCGAGCTGGGATGACCGAGTGCAACCCCTGCTCCACTCCAGTTGACACGCAGGGCAAGATGTCTGAGGCCGAGAGGAACCCGGTGTCTGATCCCACCGCGTACCGGAGTCTTGTTGGTGCTCTCCAGTACCTCACCTTCACTCGACCGGATATCATTTATGCGGCTCAGCAGTTGTGCCTTCATATGCATGATCCGCGGGAGCCCCACCTCACTGCCCTCAAGCGCCTCCTCCGCTACCTCTGAGGCACTGTGGGCTACGGCATGTTCCTTCACCGGCGGTCCTCCTCCACCGAGATGGTTGTCTACACTGACGCTGACTGGGCCGGGTGTCCGGACACTCGGCGCTCCACCTCATGCTACGCTGTCTTCTTGGGCGGCAACCTGGTGTCCTGGTCGTCCAAGCGTCAGCAGGTGGCCTCCCGCTCCAGTGCCGAGGCGGAGTACCGCGCCGTGGCCAATGGCGTGGCCGAGGCTTCATGGCTCCGACAGCTCCTGGCCGAGCTCCATAACCCTCTTCTCCGGAGCACGCTTGTCTACTGCGACAACGTCAGTGCAATCTACCTCTCCACCAACCCCGTGCAGCACCAGCGGACCAAGCATGTGGAGATCGACCTTCATTTCGTCCGTGATCGGGTTGCCATAGGCGAGGTGCGGGTCCTACATGTCCCTACGACGTCCCAGTTCGCAGACATCTTCACCAAGGGCCTCCCATCGTCCACCTTTACCGCCTTCCGCTCCAGCCTCAACATCACCTGTGGCTAGTTGCGTCTGTGGGGGGGCTCGTATGTATTTTCTTTTCCTGGTGTACAGTCTGACTCCGCTGCGTCGATAGCTCAGACTGCGGGGGGGTGTTGGAGTATATGTCTGTGGCCCATGTGGCTAGGCCCATGAGGCCCATGTATGCTACACTATATAGCTACCCTTCTAGGGTTAGCCTAATCAATAGAGAATAGAATTACAACACCCAGCACCACAGTGGCAAGCATCAAGGTCTTTTGTGGGTTATCCCAGCAGAACTGATTGTTTAGTATGTTCAAGCACATAAAGGGGGAAAAAAAAGCAAACCAATGCATCCAGACAAAAAGGAGAAACCAGAACAAGGCTTTTGGATTGATCCCTGTTCCAGGAACCTAACCAATTTAGGTGAAACTCAGAAGACTCCAATAGATAAGTGAGTTGCGCATAAAAGAAGTGCTTGCATCAGCATATAGACAAGCTCTAACATTCACCTTGCTAAAAAACAAAATAAAATGCAACAAAATCATACAATCATACAAAAAAATAGCTGACCTTCAAGAACTGGTCAAACAATGGATTGCATTTCTCATGAGGTAAATGCCCACCTAACTCCAAGAATTCCAACAGTAATGCATTTACAATCACCAAATTAAAGTGATAGCACATATATTATGCAAGCATAATCACTGCACATTCTCATACCTTAAAGATCTCTCTCTCTGACAGGGAAGTTTTGTCAACTTTATCGTCTAACCATACAAATATAGGGCGTAGAAGAACAACTGCACACTCAATCTTTTCTGAGGCAACACGAACAATGAAAACACGAAGCATGTCCTGTATCACCATCAAGGCCTGCAATATACGATGATTTATGTAAAAAGTGATAAAGAAAAGAAGCCATTTGCTTTGGAGTGATATGATAAGCAAAATAAATAAAGCCAGTACATACCGAAGTAGCAAAGTTATCAATGATACGAGCAAGTCTATCAAGTTGTGGCATCAGCCTCACAAGTAATATGGCCACATGTTCAGGATGCAGGTACCAATTCACCTCTTTCTCCACTTGAGGCCCAAGCACTGTTCCAGTACTCAAAGATCTAATGGCACTCAGAGAAGGAAGTTCAACTTTCCATAGCCATATGCCTTCATCTGGGAATAGATCACCCTACAATGCACACAAGATATGAGAACAGCAGTAGAAAAAAAAACTATAAAGATGGCATCAATACTACTTCCTCTGTTCCAAATCATAGTTCAGTTTAGCTTTCTCCTAAGTCAAATTTCTTTACCAATTTATAGAATGTATCAACATCTGTTAAATTAGTTTCATTAGATAGACTCCCTTTGAAATATATTTACTCGAACTTGGTAATGCATTTAATCGAACTTGTAGATGTTAATATATTTTTCCAAAAAATTGGTCAAAGTTAGAGAAGTTTGTCTTAGGACAAAGCTAAAGTGAACTATAATTTGGAACAGAGGGATAAGAAAAGGGAATTTATAGTCATCTCAAATTAGACATTAGGTTTGAGGACATGTGCCACAACCCACGATATTGGTTGAAGCTTACTAAGGATGATATGGTGATGGAGCAAATATTCTTCCACAAACCAAAACGTTAGCTTTAGGTCCTACTTAGGATTGGATGATCCATTCGTTCTCACATCCTCAGTCCCAGAGGTGCAAAAGTAGCCAAAATGCTTACCAGCAGACAAAGCAGACTAAAAGCAGCCTTTGGGCCCAATGGTACGGACGCATTAGTAGTCTCGATATTTTCAAGAAGGCAATGAAACAGACCAGGTGACCAATTATACAACGGCCAGCAAGCAAGTGCTGACGTGATAAGATGGCAAACAACACCAAAACCGATTGCAAAAGTAGGAAACATGAAGGACAAATCTGCAGCACAAGCTGCTAGCCTCGGGCTGCAAGAATAGAATTGCAGACATTGTTAGACAGAGAGATTGAGAGGGAAGGGTAGGAGGTATAAAATGGAACGTGATATGCACAACCTAACTTCTCGATGCAACTGCAGAAGAGAACTAAGAAGTTTTTTGTTGCGGTATTGTTCTTTTGTTTCCTGCAATGAAAAGATAACCCAAGACCACAAAATCAGCTTGAAACAATTGTTGTGCTCATACGCAGAAGATATATCCATATTGATCGTGTCACAGAGAATAGGAAGTGCAGCTTACACGTAATATATGAAGGAGATTTATCAACAAGACAAGTGAGGGAATCATGAGGTCAACAATAGCTTGCTCATGAGTTCGATCTAGAAGTAATTCCGTGGTAGAACTCAGTTCAGCCCCTTCATCAACAAGGTAATCTGCAGAATTATTTTGAAGTTTTAGGACAAAAAAGAGCACACAACGATTCATGAATACATACAAGAATCTAAAGATATACTGCTGTCACAAAGTCCATGTCACAGTAGAAAAATATAAAACATGTTGCACTCACCATAACTATTTGATAAACGCTCAAGCATAGACTTGCAGTTCCTCAGGACTATGTATATAACAGTTATGGCGCCTTCTTCAAAAAGGGATGACGCCACAGCCTTTGCAGATAACAAAAAGGTAAGCATGTCATCGTGAACTATAATCGCGAACTATAAGTCATAAATAAATGGGTTTTCCATGAGACCCATGAGCATGAGTTTCTTACCTTATCATCTGAAATAAATGCCAAGATACGGAAAGCGGTTGTTAATTGGACCACAGAAGTGCTGCATAGGGCAACTCCATCAAAATACTTATCCGCAACAAGTTTACCAAGAAGATTATCAATGACCTGACCATCTGAGCTACTATTTGAATCTGCAACTACATTTTCTACATCCATTGAATCTGACACAAGCACATTTCCGGAAGAAAGATGAGCATCTCCACCAGATGCGAGAATAGCAGAGTAACGAAGAAGCCCGCGAGCACCATTTCTCTGATAAACAACACCAGCATCAATCCATTCAAGCAACCTTGTTGGTGCATCTTTCCTGTTTGAACCAGGAGAAGATGAATGCAGAGCCTTGTGCAGATCAACAGCAAACCCAATCCATGATTTAAGTGATGAAGCAGTTGAATCCGCAACCAAAACTTCAAGAATTTCTGCAGCTGAATGGAAAATTGCAAGACCCAAAGGCGACCCTCCTGAGATCAGACAGACACAAAGATATGTCAGCTCATGAACACAGAACTAAATCAAATGGAAGGATCCAGAAGATTCTCAACCATTCTTAGCCATGACTGAATCAAGATCCTTATATGAAGAGAGAGATCTTAGTAGAACTGATATTGCCTGCAACAAAAATATTGACATCACTCAACAACCCAAATAACTTTTGAGAGAATTCCCCATGTGCCACTAAAAAAACTTGCTCACCCATAAGTAAAAAAGAAAAAAAAAACATCTTAACTCATGTGCCACTACTGTCAAGTTCTGCCTACTTCTCACCCATTAGGTCTACTTGTGCTGTTACTTTTTGCTTTAACAGACAATTTTGCCCTTGATTGAAGGAGATATAACCCTTCTCCTTGACTGGTGTTGACCCTGACCCCATGCCAAGATCATCCTCCTCGTTATAGTCATGGCCGCAGCGGCGAGCTGTCCTTCCGAGGCTGACATGCTATGTTTCCCTGGTCAACAGAGAGGCCAGAGCAGGCAAGGAAGCAGAGCCTCGCCACCAGGATCCTGGGCACAAGGCCCTTGCCGATGCATGTACCCACATCGTCGGCACCTAGCCTTGCAACATGTCTGTCGTCTCGCCAATGACAATCCCCGATGAGCACAGCAGCACATCACCGACAGACTGCATGCGGACACCTTGACTGCATCTACACCAAGGTGTGCCGGGCCCAAACAGCAATTTGGGCCTGCTGACGGACTATGCGGTACTGTTCGCATTCGAGCAATGAGCAGACACCAACGCCGACGCCGCAGAGCAAGTGCTGCAGTGGTGCATAGGTGCGTTCCTGAACAGCTCGAACGCCGTGGAGGGGGCAGGGGACGATGACCACATGCTGCTGTGCCTGTGCCCAGAGATCCCCGGGGGACATGAACAAGATGCGGCCAAAGCCTGTGGACCCCATGTGCATGATGTACCTCACCATTGCCTGTCACATCGTCCTCCCGCTGCAGGTCGTCTTCATCTGCTTCAGTGAGCATGCTCTTCTCCCCCTTCCATATACATATTTGCTCATCTGCTTTACTTGATCTGAGCCTGACCGACAATGATGACTTGCAGCAGGGCACTCATCCCCACAGGTGGTGAGCGCGTTCTCCCAAGTCTGGGATAACCCAAGCACTGCCATGGAATGGATGCTTCCACCAGTATGCGCTGTAGCTGTGTGATCTCTGTGCCAAGGAGCGCCCCCTAGCGTCTTTTTTTTTGTGTGTGTGTGTGTGTGTCTTTTTGGCTGTGTTATTTTGTCTGAATGGCATGGGGAACAAAAACAAGCAGCCTATTACTGAACTAAAGCGTAATACAATCTTTTCCACACACATGATTAACAATTACTCCCTCCGTCCTAAAAAACATGTATTTTCAGTTGCCCTAAGTCAAACAATTCTAAGTTTGGCCAAGTTTATAAAGAAGAGTATTAAAATATATCACATCAACGTTTTTTGTCAAAAAATCTATCACATCAAAGAGCTAAATTATGAAAACACATTTCATATTGTATCTAATGAAGCTCATTTGATATTGTATATGGTATTATTGTCCTTTTCTACAAACTTGATCAAACTTAGCATGGTTTGACCTAAGACAAGAGAAAAGCCCTTATATTTCAGGACGGAGGGAGTACGTAGGCAAAACTTGACAGTAGTGACACAGGGAAACAGAGAAACTTGATGCCATGGTACATCGGGGAGGAGGATTTTTCTGTAGTACATATGGGTGAACAAGGTTTTTTAGTGGCACATAGGTAATTCCCTCAATAACTTCCGTAAGAGAATAGTAGACGTAGACAAACAGAGTGTACCTCAGGAAAATACCCAAGAGCTAATAATGCTTGCCGACCAGAATCAGACCTGTATCACAATGTAAACCTATGTGGTGAACATCATATGGAGTCATTGAAAAGTCTACAAATAAAGATGTTGGCAACAAGAATCTTTCCCTTTCCAGAAGTGCAAACCTTTGTGTTGGGAATTTAACTAGGCATCTTCAATTTTAGATACAAGTCTTAGTTAAAATATAAAATTTGCAGGTATTTAACTAGAGCACTGAGAGGAAATCGATGCATCACTGGACATCCAGAAAATATTAGTGTGGTGTTCTATTATTGATTATTGTGGAGAAGATAATTTTTGTCAGGAAAAAAATCTGAGCAAGGTACTGGACACAAAATTGGATGATAATCTCTATTTGCAGCCTCTCGTTATTCTTTTACACAACTGTTCATATACACAAGTAAATGTAACGCTATCTTCAATACTGACCTTGAAATGGCACAAAGTTCCCAAAGAACCCACAAAAGTTCATCAGAATTTGGAGGAACTGAGGGTATCCTATTGGCAGCACTTGCCTATAGAGAAGAATATTATTATCATTAGAAATAAAAGACTATATACAGTTCAGATCTGATAAATTATTTGCGTGTAAATTATGTTCTACAAGTGATATGATATAACTAATGCTCCCTCCGTTCCAAATCATGACATTTTGGCATTTCTAGATACATAATTTTTACTATGTATCTAGTCATAACTTATATCTAGGTGCATAGCTAAAGCTATGAATCTAAAAAAGCCAAAACATCTTATAATTTGGAATGGAGGGAGTAGTATATGTAACCGCATTCATAGCGTGGACAAAATGATACATAGTATGATGAACTGAATGATTTCACAAAAACATGTGAAAACACACAGAGAACACTGGTTGTCTAGCCCAGGGCAGGAGATGGAGATGTGGAGAAGGGGAATACTAGAGATAATTTCTTTTTTATCCTTTCTTTCATGATATCCTTTATTCCATAATGGCATCCTCTTTAGAAAGAGTCCACATTCTTAAAATTGACTTGTATAATCTTATATATTTTAGTTTAATGGCAGCATAAAGCCAAGTTGCCAGCCCTTGACCAACAGTAGGCCAGTAGGGCATGCCCCACATGACACCCTTTCTTTCATCGACCTCTTCAGAGTGTTGAATATGTGTATGTGAAAAAGCTCTTATAAAACAATAGAAATTGAATAGGTGTGATGCAATGAGGCCTGCACAAACCACTTTAAGATGTAATTCTGTGATCATTCCAACTTCTTTTGGGCGGCAGAAGAACCCTTTCGATAAAAGAACAAAAGCCTGTCGAAGAGTTATGCATTCTGCTTTATTCATATTTTCTGCATCTTGAAGAGAAAGAACTATAAGCTCAGTTGCTTCAGGTTGACTGAGCAAGAATGATAACCCTGGGAATATAAAAGAATAAGCTGAGTCAGAATTTCAGGAAAATGGATATTAAGATGTTTCCAGTTTAAGAAAGGTAAAATGCTGATCAAAACCTGAACGACAAAAGAGGAGGGAGAGGATAATAGATTCAATTGATGACGCTATCCCCATCAAAATTTCGGCAGCAGGGCCACTGGCTAAATGCAATATAGGTGATGACAATAAGGCCGCTGACAGAGGAAAAAAACTTCTTTCCTGCATATAAGGAACACAGAAGTAAAGAAATTGTATCTCAAGTAACGAATTTAGCTGTAAGCTTATAAAACAAATGCATTTATGACGTCTATGAACACTGATAATCAACAGATTGTAGAATGCATTCCCATAAATCATTTCGTTTATGAAGCTTAAGTTAAAATATTTCTCATCTTGTGCTTTTAAGCAGTTAAAATTGATAATCAACAGATGGCCAATAAAATACTTTTCATCTTGTGCGATTTTGCAGTTGATCAATTTGCTTTATCCAGTTGCCCAATTAGGCAACACCACAGATCACATATTCTCCAAATCATTTTCTAGTTGCCAAACTCATTTACTCCCTCTGTTCCAATTTATTGGTCGTTTTGACTTTTCTAGATACAAACTTTTATTATGTATCTAGATATATTGTATATATCTAGGTGCATAACAAAATTTATGTACCTAGAAACTCCAAAACGACCTATAATTTGGGACAGAGGGTGGTACTATCTTAGCTTCAATTTGGCATCAGAATCAAAAGAACAGATATGCTTGCTCCTATGGTTGGGACTGTTGCCTGGATAGCTAGCCAAAGTTACTATTTTCAAGATAAAGAATGGTATGACCATCAGCTCATCATAATTTTTCATATCAGAATGCAAGGGATGGGTCAAACCCGTTCTGATTGGAAATTGTGGAATCCTAGAAAGGCCAATAATACAAGCTAACAGGAAAAGAACAAATGAGATACAATGGTTACAGCAGTTTATAGTTTAGCCTCAGTAGAATTGTAACAGCGAAATAGAATAGCATCACAAAATTTTCTCAAGTACATGAGAGAACTGTGTATCGTTGCATTAAGAATAAAGATCCAGTTATACCACCCAATCAGAGAAGTAGAAAGTCTGCAACAAACAGAAAAGAGAAACAAGGACTACTACAGGACTCAACTCAACCCAATGCAAGCTGTGTCAGACCTTGGCCCCAGACAGCACCATAATAGAGATGTTAAGACTTATAAGATCAAAGAGCTAGTAAGGTTTGGACCCTAATTCCTAGAAACAGACATGAAATGTTGAGAGCACAAAGCATTCATAGCCTGTCAAAACAGCAGTCAGAGCATATAGGTACAGAATACATGCAACTGTGTAATATAGGACAATGAAGTTATATAAAATAATAACATAAAAACAGAGGAGATAATGCAAATTGACACACGAGTATTAACCTAACTATGATCAAGCTCAGAACACATAAGTACAAAATATGTGTAGAAACAGCAACGCAAATTAACAGTATTACCTGGATAAGAGACAATAAGTATGGATCAGTATCATACTGCAAAAAACTGTATTTAGACGAAGTTATAAGATCAATTGTTGCTTTGTAAGAAAGCAAGCCTTCTAAATGTTCAGACTTAAATATTCTTCTAGCAGTAGCCACTGGTGACAGATCTTCAATAGGGCCACAGCAAATTATCAATTTCTGCATCAGCATTTGTCAACATAAAAGTCACAATGTAGCCCATCACTTTTGAGGATGACACTGTACACACAGCTGTAAAGAATGTTTGCCTGTAAAAGGACAAAGTGATAGTCTTACCAGCATTTCAGCAAGTTCAACACTAGCCGAAATAAGAAATGGAACTCCATCAGTAGAAAGTTTATCATCCTGAAGATTGGAAATCACTTTGACTACCGCAGACTGCAAAACAACCAAGAGCTTCACATCATCAACGTTATCATAAATAAAACTACAAAACAATGCATTAAGATTGAATACAAAGATCAGTCGGTAGGGGTTAGGAGGGGGGTACTTCGAACCTCGTATTTCGATAGTATCTCATAAAAACGCAAGCGTTGTAGAACATATGTAGCTAGAGAGGCAATATCATGTCTTTCCTTTTCCAGTAGAAGCTTCAGCAAAGAGCAATAGCCATCACTGCTGCCAACAGGTATACTGCTATGCTCAGTTTGCGGCCACCATCCCAGGAAAGCTTCACATCCAAAACCATTCCGAGTAGCATGCTCCACAATACCTAGGAGAAGCAATGTGGTAGCTGCAGATTTTGGTGTCTTCCAGCAAAGCAGATTAATGATTTGCTCCATCCCACCAGTATCAACAAAATAAAAGCAACTCTCCTTTGAGGAGCATAGCAGGAGAACCAAACTCAAAGACAGGACCAACCATTTGTTCTGAAATCGAATTGGCGTGAGATAAAAAAATGTTGAACATTAAATAGATGTGTAGCCAATCAAATAACATCACATAATATACCTGAGAACGACATTGTAGATCAAGTAAAGAAAAATTCTTGTAATATGGGAAACATTGGTTAAACAACTCAATTAGAATCTTGGTCGTGGGCAGGTCTTCATCTACTCCAATGGTAAAACCATTATCATTGAAAAGATTACTGTCAGTAACAGCATGGACATTTTTCCAAATTTCAGAGAGCTCATTACCAGCTTCAGCAAGAATTTTCTTAATTTCCTGAGAATCAAAATCACTCGTGGTGAACGCATTTGCTGAGTCTTGACTCGAAGTATATAGAATATGGTTTGTACTAGCAGTCACATATTTAGAAATAGCTGAGAGAACTGCGCTTCTTAGGTTAGGAATAAGATTTTCCACATCAGACATTTGGTACATTTTCAGAGCCAAATGTAAGACTTTCTTCGCTTCAATTGATAAGTCAACATCAGTGGCATGAAAACTCAATGGTTTAAATGATGATAATGATTCTTCAAATGACAATTTGGATGAATGTAGCGCTGGTGGGAGGTCTTCAAGCTTTCCCTCTGATGGAGAGCTAACAACATTCGCAAGAGAATGGTCCAGACCTAGTTCTATGTTGAATTGACCAAGGTCTTCGGCGGTATTGCCATATATTACAAGGGTGAGGCTGCGATAAGTTCCACGCAGAACTAAATGGTTCGTCACAATAGCCTGCAAATTAAGAAAAACAATGAAATTCGTGTGAAGCAAAAGAAGAATCATGCCCCACAATATCAGACAAGTAGATGTGACAAATACTACCAAGTCAATGACTGCCACATGATTTAGATAACAAGCAGAAAATCTAGAACAAGGCAGTCTACACTAAGTAAAGAGCAACAGAAGTCCTCAAACATGTTTGGCTGTATTTCCAGTGTCTATTAACTTGTAAATTGCCAGTGCCCAGTTAGAAAATCTGTTACTAGAGGGCTCAATAAGCATGATATCTGACACCAGTGACCTGTAAGTTAGTTCGAGTCAAGGTGTAATATTATCCATGACTACCAATTAGAAAGCATAGAACTGCTGCTGACTTATGGTTGCTTGGATATTCAGCTTTACAAAAAATGTCATTTGTCAAATAGAGTTTAAATACCACATTTTAATTGTTTTTTAATAAGGGCCACATTTTGTTTGTTAGGATAAAATAAGGATACTGAAAATCTGTTTTTTGAACACAAAATGATGAGCTTCATCATATCTTTTTCACAAAAGAAAATTAAAAAAAAGAACAAAGTAGTTGATACTATTACTCCCTCATTTCAAAATATATAGGGTGTAGTACGAAAATTCAAAAAAGTCAAACTTTGACATCATTAGTCAAAATATATGTATACTTATTATTTAGTGCACAAAATGTTGGAGTATATGTAGGCCCATGAGGCTAAGGCCCATGTGGCCCATGTATGGAACCTATATAGCTACCCTTCTAGGGTTAGCCCTAATCAATAGAGTCACTAATTCTAGCATGGTATCAGCAGCCTGTTTTCCTTCCCCTTCCAGCAGCCGCCGCCGCCTCCTCTGGTGAAGCCGCCGCCGGTGCCTTCTTGGCCGGCGGGCGCCACCATGGCCGGCCGCCGCTCTCCTCCCCCCTCCCCTTCCTACTTCCATTCCTTTCCCTCTCTCCCCACTCCCTCCTGGGCTCGGATTGTTGCCGCAGGGGGCCTGCCCGCCGGCCTGCCCGCCGCCGCAGGGGGGCAACCCGCCATCCCACCCGCCGCCGCAGGGGGCCTGCCCGCCGGCCTGCACGCCGCTGCAGGGGGGCCACCCGCCATCCCACCCGCCGCCGCTGGTGGGCCACCTGCCCTGCCCGCCCAGCCGGCCTTCCCTGCCGCTGCCCTTCCTCCTCTCCTTCCCGCCGTCGGCTTGCCTCTGGAGGGACGCCCTTCCCCTGCTCTTCTCCCTCTTCCCGGTACCTCCTCTCCCTCTGCTGCTGCCCTTACAGCCGCTGCTGCTGTTGGGGGCGCAGCCGGGGGCTCGGGCTCCTCCCCCCCCCCCCCCACTGCTCCGGCGGTTGGGGGGCATGGGGGGGCCCCTGCTGCAGCCCTTCCTGCAGGAGGTGCTGAGGATGGGGGGGTTGATGCCCTGACAGAGCGCCCCGCCGACGCCGTCCACCTTCCCGGCGCCGGGACGGACACCGGCAACCACCTTCCCGCCGGTGCCCAGACTTTCCCGGCCCCGACACCGCCACTCCTCTCCCAGATCTACGCCGGCTCTCAACCCTACGCCGGCCGTGACACCTCTTCTCTCGCCGCTGCTCTCGTCGCCGCGCGTGCCGCCGCCGCGGAGGGGCAGGCCCGGGTGCGGGCAGCCGCCCTCGTGTGGGAGCACGAGCGCGAAGCGGCCGACGCCCTGGCTCGTCAGATTGCCGAGGCGGAGCGGCTCCTCTCTCCCGTCTCTCCGGCTGGTGCCAACTCCTCTGCTTCGCCGGGTCACCGTGTGTCTCACACTGCTGTCCTCTGGCACGACCCGGCTGACCCGCTCGTGGCACAGCTTCACTACCAGGCCGGGGGGGTCCAGAACATTCGCCTCCTTGTGCCGGTCGTTCTCGAGCCGGAGTCACCCTCCTACGCTCGCTGGCGGGACCTCGTGGTTCTTACTCTTCGCCGCTACGCCCTCGACGACCACGTCCTCCTCGACGCTTCGGCCGCCATCCAGACCCCGTCGTGGCTTCGTCTGGACAGCATCGTCCTCTCCTGGATCCTGAGGACGATCTCTCTCGACCTCCACGACCTCGTCCGCACCTCTCCTGACGCGCGCCGGGCTTGGCTTGCCCTTGAGGGCCAGTTCCTGGGCAACGCCGAGGCCCGGGCTCTACGCCTCGACGCGAGCTTCCGGACTTTCGTCCAGGGTGACCTCTCCGTCGGTGAGTTCTGCCGCCGGATGAAGGGCATGGCCGACTCCCTGGGGGACCTTGGGTGGCCCGTGGAGGATCGCATCTTGGTCCTCAACGTCCTCCGGGGGCTCAGCGACCGCTACGCCCACCTCCGGACGTGGATCACCCGCCAGCGGCCCTTCCCCACCTTCCTGGAGGTCCGCGACGATCTCGTCATGGAGGAGCTCACGCAGGGCCTCCAGCCGGTCTCCACCACTCCTGCGGGGTCCTCGTCCTCCTCGACGGCCCTGGCTGCTACTTCTCCGCGCCCCCCTACTCCACCGCGGACCACTGCTCCACCACCGTCGTCTCTCCTGGGTCCTCCTCCCTCCGGGCCGAGCGGAGGCGGGGGGGTCGCGGCGGTCGCCGACGCCGCGGTGGGGGTCGCGGGGGTGGCCGGGGCGGCCACACCCAGGCTCCGGTTCCCGGTGGGTTACCGGGGGGGCACCATGGCCCTCCTTCCAGCACCCATGGGCAGGGCGCATCTCTATGTGGCCCTACCACACCACCGGGGCCGAGTCGCGCCCACCGGTGGCCTTGCTCACCGGCGCTCCTCCTGCTGGTACTCCACCCGGCACCTTCCCTGCTGCAGCGTGGACTCCACCGGGGGTCGCCGGCTGGGACCAGACGGCTCTGGCTCGCTCGTTCTCCACCATGGGTCTGACACCTCCGGTTGGACCCGAGTGGATCGCTGATTCAGGAGCCACCTACCACACCACTCCTGACCCCGGTATACTTTCGTCGCTCCACTCTCCTTCCTCCTCCCTTCCTTCGTCCATTATGGTCGCAAATGGCTCTTGTCTTCCTGTCACGTCTGTGGGTACAGCCGGTGCTCATGGCTCCTTTCGTCTTCCTGATGTTCTTGTTGCCCTTCTATGGTTCATAATCTCCTTTCTATTCGTCGGTTTACAGCTGACAATTCTTGTTCTGTGGAATTTGACTCTTCTGGTCTTACTGTAAAGGATTTGGCTTCCCGGCGTCCTCTGCTCCGATGTGACAGCACCGGGCCCCTTTACACCCTTCGCTTCCCGGCGGCGCATTCGTCTTCTTCGCCGTCCCTTTTGTCAGCTGCCTTCGCCGCTTCTACTTCCTCTACTACCTAGCACCGGCGCCTCGGCCATCCTGGACGTGATGCCCTGATACAGCTCAGTCGTAGCTCTGGTCTTCCATGTACTCGAGCTCATGATGAGCAACTGTGTCATGCGTGCCAATTGGGCCGACATGTTCGTCTTCCTTTTTCTAGTTCTTCGTCTCATGCGGCCCGCATTTTTGATCTTGTACATTGCGACCTATGGACCTCTCCTGTCATCAGTATTTCTGGTTATAAGTACTATCTTGTGGTTGTTGATGATTTTTCGCATTATTCATGGACTTTTCCCCTACGTGCGAAATCGGATACGTTTACCACGCTCCTTCACTTCTTTGCTTGGGTGTCTACTCAGTTCGGTCTCACCATCAAGGCCGTCCAGTGTGACAATGGTCGCGAGTTTGATAACTCCACCTCCCGAGCTTTCTTCCTCTCTCACGGTGTTCAGTTGCGCCTGTCTTGCCCATACACCTCTTCGCAGAATGGCAAGGCAGAGCGGATGATTCGCACCACCAACGACACCGTGCGGACTCTTCTGTTTCAGGCCTCTCTTCCTGCTCGCTTCTGGGCTGAGGGCCTGCACACCTCCACCTACCTTCTTAACCGCCTTCCTTCCGCTGCCTGTCCCGCTCCCACCCCTCACCACGCCCTCTTCGGTACCCCGCCTCGGTATGATCACCTCCGCGTGTTTGGGTGTGCTTGTTACCCCAACACTGCCGCCACCTCTTCTCACAAGCTGGACCCTCGATCCACGCTCTGTGTCTTCCTCGGTTACTCCCCAGATCACAAGGGGTACCGCTGCTTCGACCTTGCCTCCCGACGTGTTCTCATCTCGCGCCATGTGGTGTTCGATGAGTCCGTCTTTCCCTTTTCCGGCACCTCTACTCCTCCGGTCCCTGACCCACCCACCCTGTTTCCCACTGACCCGGTGGTCCAGCCACCTTTCTTGTGGTCTCCTGCAGGTACCGCTTCACCGCGCTCCGCGCCGGCCCCCGGTCCCGGCTCCCCTGCGAGTCCGGGCCCTCATCCTCCGGCGCGGCCCCGTCTCCTTCAGTTGGTGCAGACCCGGGGCCTTCGTCCCCCGCTTCTGCCCCGGGGGGGTCGTGCCGGTTGCCGACGCTGGATCCCGTCTCGGCACCCGCACCGGCGCCTCCGTCGAGGTTCGCCGCGCCGGTACGGGTCTACCAGCGCAGGCCGCGGCCTCCGCCGCTCGCGGTCCCTTCTCCACCGGGGACACCGACACCACCGCTACTGTCTCCACCGGCCCGTGGTACCCCGCCGGTCTACCACCCGCCGCTGCTTCACCGACACCCGCAGCATGTTCACCCGATGGTGACACGACACGCGGCTGGCACCTTGCCGCCTCGTGTCCTCGCGGCTTCGACCGACGACGCGGTGGTCTCTCCGGTACCCTCCTCCGTCCGCGACGCCCTGCTGGACCCTCACTGGCGCCGCGCGATGGAAGAGGAGTATGCCGCGCTACTCGCCAACCAGACGTGGGAGTTGGTGCCCCGGCCGCCGGGCGCCAATGTCGTCACCGGCAAGTGGATTTGGACTCACAAGCGCCGAGCAGACGGCTCTCTCGAGCGCTACAAGGCTCGATGGGTCCTCCGGGGTTTCACTCAGCGCCCTGGCGTCGACTACGATGAGACCTTCAGCCCGGTGGTCAAGCCGGCCACAGTCCGTACAGTGCTATCGCTGGCGCTTGCTCGGTCTTGGCCCGTCCACCAGCTGGATGTCAAGAACGCCTTCCTCCACGGCCTTCTTACCGAGATGGTGTACTGCAGTCAGCCGGCGGGGTTCGTCGACACCACCCGTCCTGACATGGTCTGCCGGCTCAATAGGTCCCTCTATGGCCTCAAGCAGGCACCTCGGGCGTGGAACCACCGGTTCGCTACTTTCTTGCTGACCCTGGGATTCGTGGAGGCCAAGTCTGATACGTCCCTGTTCGTCTACCACCATGGGGCCGACACTGCATACCTGTTGCTCTATGTTGATGACATTGTCCTCACCGCCTCCAGCGAGCCTCTTCTCCGGCGGATCATTGCAGCTCTCCAGCAGGAGTTTGCGATGAAAGACCTGGGTGAGCTCCACCACTTCCTCGGTGTCACTGTTGAGCACCGTCCTGCTGGGCTCCTTCTTCATCAGCAGCAGTACACTCGGGATATCCTAGAGCGGGCTGGGATGTCTGACTGCAAGCCCTGCTCCACTCCGGTCGACACTCAGGGCAAGCTGTCGGAGGCTGAGGGACCTCCGGTGGCCGACCCCACTGCGTACAGGAGTCTTGCCGGGGCCCTTCAGTACCTCACCTTCACCCGGCCGGACATCACCTATGCAGTTCAGCAGGTCTGCCTCCACATGCATGATCCCCGGGAGCCTCACCTCACTGCTCTCAAGCGTCTCCTCCGCTACCTCCGGGGCACACTCGACTACGGCCTCCTCCTACACCGGGCCTCCTCCACCGACCTCGTCGTCTACACCGACGCTGACTGGGCCGGGTGCCCGGATACTCGCCGCTCCACCTCCGGCTACGCCGTCTTCCTGGGCGGCAACCTGGTGTCTTGGTCGTCCAAGCGCCAGCCGGTGGTCTCCCGGTCCAGTGCCGAGGCGGAGTACCGCGCCGTGGCTAACGGCGTGGCGGAGGCCGCCTGGCTCCGGCAGCTGCTTGCTGAGTTGCACACTCCACCCTCCCGGAGCACACTGATCTACTGTGACAATGTCAGTGCGGTCTACCTCTCCACCAATCCCATTCAGCACCAGCGGACGAAGCATGTCGAGATCGACCTCCACTTTGTCCGTGATCGGGTGGCCATGGGCGAGGTGCGGGTCCTTCATGTTCCGACGACCTCCCAGTTCGCGGACATCTTCACCAAGGGCCTCCCGTCCTCGACCTTCGCCGAGTTTCGCTCCAGCCTCAACATCACCGGTGGCTAGTTGCGTCTGTGGGGGGTTGTGTGTGTTCTTTCTTTCTTTCTTGTTCAGCCTCGAACTCCGCTGCGACGGTAGTTCAGACTGCGGGGGGGTGTTGGAGTATATGTAGGCCCATGAGGCTAAGGCCCATGTGGCCCATGTATGGAACCTATATAGCTACCCTTCTAGGGTTAGCCCTAATCAATAGAGTCACTAATTCTAGCACAAAAGATGCATCAATTGATTTGTATTTCAAATGTATTTTAGTAAGACACTAGAAGCATACCCCGCACATTGCTGCGGGGAATGTGAATGAATTTTAGTGGATGGTGTGGTATGCTGATGTGGACAAATAAATGTATGTTAGTGGATGATGTGGCTTGTTGAGGTGGATAGCTTGCATGAATAGATAGGTGCCACAGTTCATGTGCTAGTGGGCTGCTGATGTGGATGGTTTGCATGTCGAGATAGAATTCTAGTAGGGTTTAGGATTATAGGATATATAGATAGAGATAGAGATTGGTATGTAGTAATTGGTAATATATTGTAAGACAAAGTACTATAGTCAAAGTATACTTCGAAAGATTTTTAAAATCCTAATATGGTTTATTGGAGGCAGAACTAAACAAGGATTGTACTATTAAATAGGACCTTAACTAACAACTTAAAACCATTTTATAAACACTCATTAAACAGTTCCCAAAGAATCTTTAAATAATTTTGCAGCTCTGAGTTCAAGGACTCAATGTCAGACTCTGGAAAGTTCAGGGTCTTACAATCACTTATTGCAATTTATAGATCTGAAATAAACAACTATTTGAAGTCCTAAACCCTATCCACTGTCCTATCTGTCATACACACATAAAATATCTTTAGATCTAGAAATTGCAGTTAAAACTTACTACTGATCATTAAACTGCAAAGATTCACATTTTCCAGATGGGTAAAAGAGTGAGCAGATAATCCCATCCTCAGTTGAGGGTGTTCTGCAGATTTTGTTCATACCACACTCTGGGACAAAAAGCCATAACAATGTTATATGTTAAGTCAGTGAGATTTTTTCACATTTCAGATCAATGATTTCTAATCCTGTTCAGCCAATAGTTTACCATAGCTGAAGAGAAAGTCTATCACATCGATACTGCTTAAAGAGAAATTACGTGGTTCTAATGGATTCTACCATATTCACCTTAAATGAATATCTGTGGATTGATTTGTGCATGCACCACATAGAATCCTCAAGTGAGGATGGGATTATTTGCCCACTCTTTTATTCATCTGAATAATGTGAATCTTTGCAGTTTAATGATCACAAGTTTTAACTGCAATTTCTAGATTTAAAGATATTTTTTGTGTACGACAGATAGGACAGTGCACAGGGTTTAGGACTTCAAATATGAAAAATCTCACTAACTTAACATGCAAGATGAAACGTTGTTATGGCTTTTAGGCCCCGAGTGTGGTATGAACAAAACCTGAAGTAGTGTTGCGATGGCTGCAGCCAAAATTAGA
Organism: Saccharum hybrid cultivar R570; assembly: GCA_038087645.1. Classification (NCBI taxonomy): domain Eukaryota; kingdom Viridiplantae; phylum Streptophyta; class Magnoliopsida; order Poales; family Poaceae; genus Saccharum; species Saccharum hybrid cultivar. The sequence continues at coordinate 26,934,881 of JAQSUU010000015.1, read as the reverse complement.
ACTAATTCATATCTTAAACAAGAATTCTTGTTTCTCTATAAGTGATAAATTAGCTTCTTATGATAAGATCAGTTACATGATATTTTAGCTGGCCAGAATATTATCTTGATGAGTTGAAATTTGAAAAGATTAGACAACACATTTTCAGAGGCTCTCTATCAATCATCTAAATAACCTTGAAATTCATAAGGAAATATACAAAATGTTCTTTTGGGTCAGCCTCTTTCTTCAACCGGCCAGATTCTTGGCAAGCTGCATAGGAGAAGAGTGTTACCTTCTGTGGAAGACTGAAGAGAAGTGTCTAAAGATGTGTAGAGGGCCTGCTGTGTGAGTGAGTATATACTAGGGGCCATATGGGCCAATATGGGCCTAGGCCTATATCTTGACACCCCCCTTCAAACTCAAGGCGGAGGTGGAGGATGTGAAGCATTGAGTTTGAGCATATGAAGCCGATGTTGCTCGCGAGTTTGTGCTTTGGTAAACAAATCAGCCACTTGCAGTTCTGATGGCACATACTGAAGAGCAATCGTCTTTTGATGACAATGAGACCGGGTGAAGAAGGCATCAACACCAATATGTTTTGTAAGCTCATGTTTCACAGGATCATTGGCAATCTGTATAGCTCCCGTATTATCACAAAGAAGAGGTGTTGGAGCATCACACGAAACACCAAAATCAGCTAGCAGCCATCGAAGCCATATAATCTCTGCGGTGGTAGTAGCAAGTGCTCGAAGTTCTGCCTCTGTACTGGATCGGGATACAGCTGATTGCTTCTTGGACTTCCATACAAGGGGAGAAGAACCAAGAAAAATGCAATAACCAGTGACAGAACAGCGATCTGTAGGATCACTCGCCCAAGTGGAGTCCGAGTAGGCATAAAGATGAAGTGGACTATCACGAGCATAGAACAAGCACTGAGATGATGTCCCCCTTAAGTATCTTAGCACACGGAGCAAATGCCCAAAGTGAACTGAAGTAGGAGCACTGACAAACTGGCTTAAGATATGAACTGCATGAGCAATGTCGGGTCTGGTAACGGTGAGATAAACAAGGCTACCCACAATATGTCTATATCGAGAGGGATCCTCCAGAGGAGTGCCATCAGTAGGACGAAGCTGCAAGTGAAGATCCATGGGTGTTGCAGCCGTCCGATTATCAGAAATGCCAGAGCGAGCAATAAGATCATGTATATACTTGGATTGAGAGAGATAATAACCTTTTGAAGAATGAAACACCTCAATCCCTAGAAAATAACCGAGAGGACCGAGATCAGACATCTGGAACTGCTTGCTAAGTTGTTCCTTCACATGAGAAATGTGGTCCATATCATCGCCCGTGATTAGCATATCATCAACATATAGAAGAAGCAAGGTACGCCCTCGCGGAGAGAGATGAATAAATAAGGCAGGATCATGATCACTCGGTGAAAAACCAGCATCCCGTATCACCGATACAAAACGCTCAAACCAAGCACGGGGAGCCTGTTTAAGACCATATAAGGCACGACGAAGACGGCAAACATGTCCTGAAGGAGCATCAACACCTGGTGGTGGCTGCATATAAACTTCCTCATGTAAATCACCATGAAGAAAAGCATTCTTAACATCCATCTGAGAGATATTCCAGGACTTAGAAGCAGCCACAGTAATCAAAGTACGAACCGTGGTCATGTGAGCAACAGGAGCAAATGTTTCATCATAATCACGGCCCTGAGTCTGTTGAAAACCTCTAGCAACTAGACGAGCTTTATATCTCTCAATAGAACCATCGGATTTGGTTTTAACTTTGAACACCCATTTACATGTGATAGGAACTGTATGAGGTGGTAATGAAACAATATCCCAAGTACCTGTGCGCTCAAGTGCAGCGAGCTCCTCAGACATAGCAGCCTGCCATTCCGGAATGAGAGAAGCCTCATGATAAGTGGATGGCTCATCAAGAATAGCACTTGCACGTGGAAATCCCAATTTATCAGGGGGCGCAATAGTGGTGCGATCACGCAAATTGTATCTCGGTCGAACCTGTGACTCATCAGAAGCATTAGAATCAACCAAAACAGGAGCATCAGGACTGGCCGAGGAAGAAGGATTAGATGGAGGCTCTATGGAATTGGTGGAACGACGAGTATAAACATGTGTGATGGGTGGTTTACATGATGGAGGCCTGGGTGGTGGAGACTGAGGAGCTAGGATTGGTGGGGGGTCATGAGAAGGAGATGATGTAGAACAGGGAACATCATCATTAGACAAAATAGGAGGAAGGTAAAGAAAAGACGTGGACTCTGTAGAAGAGGAGGATGATTGGGTAGATGGGTTATAAAAGAAAGGACGGTCCTCAACAAAGGTGACATCACGAGAGATACGCATGCGACGAGTGGAAGGATCATAACAACGATAACCCTTATGTTCAGGACTATATCCCAGAAAAACACATTCGACCGACTGAGCCGTCAACTTAGTTCGCTCACGAGGTGGAAGCAGAACATAGCAAGTACATCCAAAAACCCGAAGATGATCATAGTGAGGAGGTGTACCAAAAAGGACTTCACCAGGACACTTACCAGATAGTTTGGATGACGGTTGTCGATTGATAAGATAAACGGATGTTGAGACCGCTTCCCCCCAAAAGTGAGAGGGAACAAAGGAGGCAATTAAAAGGGTCCGAGCAGTTTCAATGATATGGCGATGTTTGCGTTCGGCTACGCCATTTTGTGAATGGGCACCAGGACATGAGAGCTGAGGAAGAGTTCCCTCAGAGGTCAAAAACTGGCGAAAACGATCAGACAAATATTCTCCACCAGAGTCAGAACGAAAAATTTTAATAGAGGTGGAAAATTGAGTATGAACCATGCGAGTAAAAGACTGATAAATGGAACACAACTGAGACCGGTGTTTCATAAAATAAAGCCAAGTGTATCGAGAATGATCATCAACAAAGATAACATAATATTTATGGCCACCTTTCGTAGCAAAAGGAGCAGGGCCCCAGACATCAGAGTGAATAAGATCAAAGGGTCTAGCTGCGTGAGATATACTAGAAGGATAGGGAAGTTGAATCTGTTTGCCAAGCTTACAACCCTTACAATTAAAGTTAGACTCGACAGATGTATGACCTAAATAGCCCTGATGTATTAATGTGGACAAACGAGACCCACAGAGGTGACCAAGTCGATGATGCCACTTGGCGAAGGATGACGTAGATGATGATGCAACAGTTGACACAAAAGCAGCGGAGGAAGGAAGACGCAAGGTGTCCAAAATGTAGAGGCTCGGAGAACCTCTACGGCGACGGCCAGTCCCAATCACAGTCCCGCTTTGACGATCCTGAATAAAACAAGATGAGTCATCAAACCCAATAAAGCAATTATGATCAGCAATTTGGCCCACTGAAAGAAGATTCATGGACAACTGAGGTACGAATGAAACATCAGGTACAGAAAAATTGGTACTACAAAGAGTACCCTGATGAGTGATATAGCAAGATGTACCATCGGCTGTCTGAATAGAAGCACCACCAGTGATTGGCTTGGAGGAGACCAATTGAGACTGATCAGATGTCACATGAAAGGAAGCCCCTGAATCCAGAACCCAAGCTGGCTGAGAGGCACCAATGGGTGAAGCAGCAGCAATAGAGATAGCTGGCTGAGAGGCACCAATGGGTGAAGCAGCAGCAGCAATAGAGACAGCTGGCTGAGAGGCACCAATGGGTGAAGCAGCAGCACCACCTCTAGCAATGGAAGAAGTACCACGGCCACGAGTAGCACGAGCTGCTCGGCGTGCACGATACTCGGCTAACTTCTCCGGATGAGCAGAAAAACAATTTTCTGATATGTGTGTAGTCTTGCCACAATGTTTACATGGCTCTGAAGAAGTACCTTTGGGTACAGTGTTCCGCTGAGAGGCTGCCAACACACTGTGAGACACTGTCATAGAAGAAAAGGAAGACAGAGACTTGAGACGTGTCTCTTCAGCAAGCAATTCAGCCAAGGCTTGGTCCATAGTTAGATTAGAAGCATTGTGAAGTAACCGTGTACGAATAGAATCAAATTCTGGCTTCACTCCCATGACAAAGCGATATGTCAGAAATTTTTCAATGAATTTGTGTGCTGGACAGTCATCAGCTGTGCACTCAGGCACCATGGAGGTCAATGAACCCATCAAACGATCATAAGCAGAATAATAATCATCAATAGACATATCAGCTTGCTCAATGTCATGAATTTGCTGCATGAGATTATGGAGAAGAGCACTACTGTCCTGAACATAGCGTTTCTTCAAATAACCCCACATGGGTTTGGCTTGCTTAAACTTACGAAGACTCATGATCATAGTTGGCTTAACACTATTGACCATGGCTGCCATCACCTTTCCATCATCAATTTCCCAGGTTTTAATGGCATCAGCATTACTACCATCAGACTTACGAGCAGGCGGATCATCAGTCAGATGAAAATAAAGACCACAGCCCCTTAAAGCAGTCTCAACAGAAAAAGCCCACTCAGGATAATTCTGACCATCTAAAGTGATGTTGATAACAATTGCATTGATCTGTGACGTGGACTTAGTGGTCGACATGGCTACTGACCAACAGGAAGAGGAAGGCAGAGATCAGTTACCACTGTTGCTGGATGACAGGGTCCTCTGGGTCCTCTGTTTCCTCTGCTCTGCTTCTCTGATCAGTCGGAGTGGAAGGTCGGAGTGGAAGGAGAGCAGTCTCGGACGAAGACCCAGGCGCAGACGACGGAGACGCGCCGGTGGTGACGAAGGTGAGGACTTCGACGGAATCCGCGCGACGACGACGGACGAGGACGGGACGGGCGAGCACAGAGCGACGACGGACGATGACGGGACGGTCGAGGACGCGGGGCCGCGTCGCCGCGACGGGCGGCGCGCGTGCGGAAGAACCGGGGCCGCGACGAGGCGGCGCGCGTGCGACAGGCCGCGCGCGACGGGCGAGGACGGGGCCGTGACGGGCGGCGCGTGTGCGGAAGACGCCGGCGCGCGTGCGACGGGCGGCGCGCGACGGGCGAGGACGGCGGACCAACGAGGCGGCGGACGAACGGGCGGGCGGCGAACCCTAACCCCAGTCCTGCTCTGGTACCATGTTACCTTCTGTGGAAGACTGAAGAGAAGTGTCTAAAGATGTGTAGAGGGCCTGCTGTGTGAGTGAGTATATACTAGGGGCCATATGGGCCAATATGGGCCTAGGCCTATATCTTGACAAAGAGCTCCTGACCAATCAACCAAGGACAGGCGTCCTACCCTCACACATTGGGATCCTTACCCAACCTGGACTACGACAATCCTTACCTCAGCAAGATATGGATACCAATAGCAACAAAATAAGAAGTGCCAGTTAAGAGAACAAGACAAACTAGAAACTATGAATTTATTCATACCTCAACTTCTAGCACATTGGATGAAGAATGTGAATATAAGAAAGGATGGCAAAGACGCCTAAATCGAGACTCCCCATCACAGTGAACAAATACTTCCAAAGCAAATGAAGGTGGCGATGTAGCACTGGATATAACAACAACAGTAGTAATCAGGGAACATGGCTCATCAATCAACATAAACAAAAGCAGTGTTGTTAATAAAAAAAATTTGCACATGCTCCTTGCACAGGTCAACAATTAGTACAACTATATTAGGAAATCCAAACTGAAGGAACTGGAATCTTACTCTAAAGAAACAAAAGCATCAATCATTACCAGCAAGTTGTATCAAATCTTAAAAGAAAAAAAAAGTGTTTTAAGAAGATTGTCTCAGGCTTAATGAACTGAATGGGTACTACAATTTAACATTACTACCACAAGAAACAACAAAACAAGAAGTCACGAATCATTGGCATCTGCATATAAAGTATTGCCACCAACATGACTACTACCAAGGATTATTGTCGATACACGTATTACCATAGTCCATAGGTCATTCCCTGTGGGGAAAAAAATGACTAACTAAAAACTTTGCAAACTGGCATGCCTTATATAGTTTACAAAGGTTCTTGAAAATTGTCAGCTGTAACGCATGGCCCATATACATGAAAAATTCAGATGTGTAATCACATTTGCAAGATTTAAAAAAAAAGATAAAACTGAGAGTGTTTGTTTGATCCTTACATGTTTTGAAATATTTTTACTATCTACCATTGTTATTATGATTGTAGTTAGGTTAAATGGCATAAGCAAACTTGTATGCAATCCAAGTTTGATGCAACCATTATTGTTTTCAGCATGCTTCAGAACTGTAAAAAAAAATCCTTAAGACATGTTCTAACCAAATAAAATCATTCCAAACATTTGGATCTTTTTCAACTTTTACTCATAGAGATATAAGCACTTGATAAATAATTGACCTTCTACAGTACAAAAGCAAAAGGAACACTCTCATCGAACATCTAAATAGTTGCCAAGGCATGGCATTAAACCTTCAAGGGTCAAAAGGGACAAATGAAGGTAATTAACATATTTACTATATGCAGAGTCACATAAGCAAATCCTATCACCAATATATCAAAACGGTCAAACATCAAGATCATCAGACGTTATAAAAGTGTTAGGTTTCATGCACCAACCAGATGGACCCAAAAGCTTAAGCGATTGGGAAGAGGTGGGCAATCCACTAATACTTCACAACAAAAAGTTATCCCCGTTTTCGATAAACTGCAATAGACAAATAAGTTCAACAGGGCACTCTTCTGCAGGACACATTCTGTCACAAGTAACCTTTACATCAGGATCATCTTTTTGCTGATTAGAAAAATATTGTAAATACAAGAGTGTCGTAAGCACAAAAAACAAGATTCAAAAGAAATGCTTCTTACCCAACAAGGGAAATGTTTGGCGTAGAAGGAGATGCGTTCTGCTCAAGAAACTCACAAGCAGTGATCACAACTGGTTCAGAAAATAGCACCTGCATGATGTAAGGTGCACTTATAAGGATAAGAAACATATATGAAGTTAAGACTTAAGAGAATGCCACTCCCTTTATTTCGACATTTGTTAGTTGCAATCATTGACAGCTAAAAATTAGATTCTTGGCTTAGAGGAAAACGTCCCAAGGTTGAGTACCAGCTGTGCAGATTTCGACTTATTCATATCCCAACATTACATTCATGTTAGTGGAAAATATATTAAGGATAGGTTCTAAGATACAGACGATCGTATCGAACAGGGTCTCATTAGCATTTAATCCATCCATGTATGATACAGTATGTTCAACTATGCTTCAATTAGGTGACACCAGCAATTTCACTGTACTGCAAAGGCAAATGCAGAGCGCATTAACAATAATAAAGGGGAGAAGAAAAGGGATTGGGAACCGCACCTCGTCGACGTACTCGTCCAACTGGGAGTGGAGGATCGTCTGAGCGAACAGCACGACAGGCTCCGGGCGGCCCATCGCCGCGAACTGTTAAGCCCAGACGGCCTGACTCGGTGTTGCCGTTAGCTCGCCTGCGCAGGGAAGTTAGTAGGCATCAATCAAAATAGCCAGATAGCTAATTTAGGGTTTGGGTGCTCGGTTTCGCATAGCAGGAAAGGAGGAGAAGGGGTAGGAATACCTCTGGTGGGTTCTCGTCGCCAGCGAAGAGACCGGCTAAGGCCTCGGCACCTGTCGTAGGGCGGCGGCGGCGGCGGTAGCCCACACAGCCGTCGCACAGAGAGAGGGGGAAGAGACAAGAGAGAGCACACGGGGTGAAGGTGAACAGGTGCGGCGTACGGCGGTAGCCCGGTCCGAGGCTGTTCGGCCCGGGAGCGCACCCGCACGGGCCTTTTCTGGGCCGTTGTTTTTCGCGTTGGGTGTTTCTTTTGCAATTTATTTTTTTCTTTCACTGTTTTTAATTTTTTATTATTCTTCTTATTTCATGTTTTTATTTCTTTATTATTTATACAGGACACTATCAATGGCTAGAGGAACATTGATTTCAATCAAGTGAAAAATAATGTTTTATTAGTATATCACAAATAAGTAAATGGAACATTTTTATATTTTATTAAGGTTGAACATCCTTTATCAATTGAAACTAGAAACCCCTTTCACTTGAATGTAAAGCTATCATGTTTTCCTTCTATATAAACAATTTTCTCTTCAATGTGTGACGATTTTCAACTAAATCTATAATATTTTTGTTCTAATAAACATAAACAGTTGTTTCACTAAACTAGAAACATTGTTACTTAATAAAAAAACTATATGAACTTATTGAGTTCTAGGTGCTCCAAAGAAGACAAATAAAGAGAACCTACACTTGGATATATCATGAAAAGATTGCATCTACGTAACCCTTTCTCTGCTTTCGCAATTTACTTTCTAAGAATTGTTATTATTATTATTTTTTATGATTTCTAAGAACTGTTATGTTAGAGTAGGATTAAAATTTAGGTCGCATAACTCTTTTGTTGTCAACCTTGGACATATGAGTGATTTTCGGCAAAGCAATATGTTTATATTATGCAAAACTTCTATAAAAGCCCAATTTAAACCACTACTCTTGTGTCTTGTACTTCCAAAGAAAGGAGAAAAGGAAAAGGAAGATAAAGATACCTAGTCGCATTAAACTGTTAAGTTGAGATGGTTGACTAGAGAGGCGCAAATAGTCATTTCTAAAACTAATCACTAATTGCTATCCAAAACAAATATGACATTAAATTAATCGTCTAGCGGGCGCTCCTTTACATACTTGGTCACAGGGGCAAGGCTTAGATGTGGAGGGCCGATTCTAGCCAACGGCCTACCTCATGGTGGCCTCCGGTGATGAAAAGATCTAGATGGCTAAAGGGGATGAATGGCTTATTAAAAAAATTTCTAAAAACACAACTCTTAAGCAAAGTGGTTAGAACAAAAGATGATCCTAATAGCAACTACTTTGTCTAGCCTAATTCACCACAAAGCAAGGCTCCTAAACAATTACATTAGGAATCTAAACACTACTACTAGTGCATAAAACCACACAAAGAGGCTAACAACTACTCTTAGTTGAGCTAAGCAAGAGGAGTAACTAAACTAGCTGCTCAACTACAACTAAAGTTACCAACTACTCTACATAAGCAACCACTACACAAACTTAAGAACAAGAATCTAAAACACAAGTGAAGTAATGGAAACCACAAAGGGAAGAGGAAGACAAAGATTTATCCACAAGGTTCGGTTGCTTGCCAGCAACCTACGTACTCGTTGAGACGAGTCTTTTGGTGCTCGTTTCACGTGTTAACAAGCTTCTCGAGCTTGACCCTCAACGTGGGTTCCGCAAAAAGCCAATCAACCAAGAGAACTCCAACTAGCCTCGCACATTCCACTAGAGCCGCCGTTCACGATCTCTCGCAAGGTGAGCATAAGAACCATCACAACAATTAACTCGATTAGAGCCACCCAACAACCACCAACATGGTGCTCGACAATCCACCGTAGCTCCAAGCCGTCTAGATGGCATCAACCACGAAGAGTAACTATAAATCCATAGCCCAAATGATAAACTAGTGTCACTACATCTCTCCTGATCTCACTTTTGATCAATCTCTAAGCAAGGGAGCGAGTGGGAAGTGTCCTTGAACTCTTCGAGGTGGTGTGTATTAGTTAGAATGCCAAGAGACCCATCAAGGGCTGACAACACCCCTATTTATAAGCTTTACTCGAGGACTAGATGCTTGGGTTGTGTTGGTGGGCTATCTATGTACCCATTAGAAAACTTCAATGAGCACCTAACAAGCACCACCGTAGAAAGGGCTAGTGAGATCTGATAGTTGAGATTTAATCTTCACGCCGTTAGAGGACCGCTTTTGTCATGACCCGACAGTCGTTCCAACTTGAAATTTTCAAAAACATCCCTTGAAGACCAACACTCTCACTAACCTCTTCCTGAACCCTGAGTTGAACCCTCGATCCACCTCATCACATGTTTGGATCACGGACTTTTATCGATTCTGACACTAAGCCATAGCCCTAGTTTAGCTCTTCTCAAATGATAGATGACCTTATTGTTTCAACAGGAACCTTTGATCTAGCTTCTCATGGACAATGACTCCAAATTTGCTTCTTAACTCTCATAATCTTCTCCAATCAACCCAAGTCAACCAGAGGCAACCTAGGTCAACTTGATGGTTGACTTAATGAAATTCTCCAAGTTATCACCTGAGAGAGGATCTTTAAACCTAGGATGATTTCTACCAACTCTATAAAGTGAATTAAAGACTCCAATATCGATCTCTCCTCTTCAAATTCAATATCTCAAAATCCAAATTTTATCGGACTTTATGACATCCTAATGGATTGTCCGCTAGATCACTTAGTCAGCTGTGGTAGAACCGCTGAAAGGTATTGATGGCTAGAGGGGGGTGAATAGCCTAATAAAACTTTCTACAAAAAGTGCTAGATAATTTAATTAGCAATAACAAATAGCGAGAAGCGAGTTTTGCCTAGCCTATGTAGTGTTGCAAGCCACCTATCCAAAAGACAATTCTAATATATATATATCACTCAACCGCACAAGTCAAACCGCAAGAGGAAAACTAGAAGGCTACTCTACTCAAGCTACTAAGCACTAGAGAAAACAACTAAGTACTTGAAATGTAATACAAGAGTAGGGTAAGAAATATTTCACCGATGGGCGATGAATTGAGCCAACCAATCAATAATTCCAAGTGATGGTATTCAAGATAACCAATCCACCGAGACAAATTAATCACAATCAATGAAGTGAAGACACAATGATTTATCCCGAGGTTCACGTGCTTGCCGGCACGCTAGTCCCCATTGTGTCCCCCTACACCATGTGGTTCGGTGGCTAATCGGTATCACACACTGAGCCTCTCAAAAGGAGCCACAAGAACCTACCAAATGGCGAGAAGTTCCGACACGAGCAATCCACTAGAGTTGGAATTCGGCGCTCCGCCGGGGAACCACAACCACTCCTCACAACAAGCTCACCGGAGCCGGCCATGAACATTCACCGACACGTGCCAGACCTCCACTACTGCTCCAAGCCGTATAGGTGGCGGCAACCACCAAGAGAAACAAGAATCCCGCAGCAAAAGAACACTCAAGTGCCAACTAGATGCAAACTCATAAGCAAATGCACTTGAGATCACTCAATCTCGCTTTGATTAGGCAAACAAGTAAGGGAGATGAGTGGGAGGGGATGTGCTTAGCTCAAAGGAGTGCTAGAATGATCAACAAGCCAAGATTGCCCCCAAAGAGCCGGCCAACGAGTATTTATAGACCTACCCCTTCGAATAGAGCCGTTAGGCACTTGATTCTGTTGCAATCGTGCTGACCGGACGCGCTGGTCGCACAGACCGGACGCGCTGGTCGCACACTACCCACGCGCGAAGCTCGACCGGACACGCTGGTCCCGTAACTAACCGGACGCGCTGGTCAAGCCTGAGCAGTGCTCCAATGAGTCAGCGACCGGACGCGCTGCTAGATGAACCGGACGCCACAGTGCCAGCGTCTGGTTAGAGTCCAGTAAGCACCCACCACGACCGGACGCGTCCGGTCGATCGTGACTGGACGCGCCACCGCGTCCGATCAGAAGACCGAGACGCGCGTAAACACAGAGCACTGACCGGACGCATCCGGTCAAACAGAGACCGCGTCCGGTTCAGCGTCCGGTCACCTCCGTTTGATTCACCCTTTCACATATGAGCTAGACTAAGTATGTGTGTCACTTTAGCACATGTTTTAGCTCGTGAAACAACATGTGACAACGCCTCCAAATCTCGACATTAGCATAAAGGAAAATAGGCGTTTCAATTTCTCGAAAACGCCTGAATCCCATCTCTCAAGCTCGGCGGGAGGGAGAGAGGACCCCAAACCCTCTTTACTGCTCAAACTCCAACGCCATCGTAAAAGTGCTAACACCACCAAGTGATCACGTCATGTGCGAGTTTGTTAGCATTTTCACAATCATTTAGAGGCGTTATTAGTTCTATCCAAATGCATATGATTATGAAATGCACACCTAGAGGCACTTAGGAGTTCAATAGCCGCGTCATTCCCCTCTTTATAGTACGGCTATCTATCCTATAATGTAACCACACCCACTAGGTGTCTTGATTACTAAAACACAACCCTTAAGCATATACCTTTGCCTTGATCACGTAGGGTTGCGTCCAAATCCAAGTGTGGCCATCATGATCACCATGTCCATCTTGCCACCAACCTTGGAATATACTAATCCTCATATGCTATATACAACTTAGGCATAGGATTAGTACTTAGGCATTGTCACTAATTACCAACACCAAACATAGAGCTTTCAACCGCCTAATCTAATATACTCTCAAGAGTACTTGTCTTCTATTAGACACTAAGTGTGGCAGAACCGCCTAATATAATGCCCTTCCAAGAGTACTTATCTTCCATTAGACACTAAGTACCCAAGAGAGTGCACTAAATTCTGCGATTCCGTCGAGCACACCCGAGGGAGAACTCGAAAATCCACATTTTTACCTCAGGATCATAAATGAGAGATAAAGCTTACAACATCTTTACCATTTCTTACGTCACTTTTAGTGCAACATCAGGGTAATCCATTGTTTAAATATAACAGCGGAAAATAAAATGTTATCAGAGTTCAACGGAAATGAAACCATTTAATGATGAGTTAAATATTATCATGATGAACATTTATATACAGGAAACGATAACAGGTGGTAAATCTTTCCCTTGTAAAATATTTTTGGTGAGAGTTATAAATCAACTCTACATCCGCAACGTAAAGGAAATCCTCACTAAGCCCACCAGGAGGTTTCCACACACAACAGTCATCAGCAAGAACACCTGTCACCTGCAACAGGGTAGAACAAACCCTGAGTACTCAATTGTATTCCGCAAGACTTATCCGTCAGAAGGAAAGAAAAGACTCCAAGGATATGCAAGGCTATCTGGCTTGTGGGTTATTGCAACTGCAGGAAGCATTACTAAAGGTGCATCCTTATATTTAATTTTTATTAGCAGTCATCAGTAGTTATTAACCAACCATTCTAGGTAAGCACCTGTTCTACTTTCAAGCAAAGGTTGAGCCATCAGAACCATTTTTCCATCTTTCATCTTTCATTTCTTACTACGGTGCCAGAGTGCAGTCAAGCCGTACCGTCACGTAGAAACGGCGATTCACGAATCAATGTGCCTAGCTGGGTACCCCGAAAAAACACACGCCTCGCTCGCACCCCAGGCACGAGTGAGACCAACATGTTCCACTCCTGTCACGGGTTCCAGGTCCCCGTCCAAACTTGGACTCCAAGCCCCACCCTTGAGGCCCGACCTCAAAGTGGTGCTTAGACCTCCACCTATCCCCGCCTCCAATCAGTCGGTCCGGAAAGAGCCGGAGCCCATGACAAGAGAGTAACAAGTCTTCCTAGCCCCCATCCGCTAGTATATGCTCGGGATAATAAATCTGTGACTTGACCGGGGATCCAGTGCAACGAACGGTCCTTAATCGACACAGGCGGGACAAATGCAACCAGAGCCTCGCTCGGATTGCCCAACCAAGTCCATATCCAATTCCAAGTACAGTCCCGCCCGGTCTTCAATTATTATCTATATATAATCCATGTGATAGCAACATGATAATAGTAACAATAATATATTTCCTATCTCTCGCGAGTGACAGGCAATCACTCGACTTCTATCGGAGTCCTGTAGCATAGCAATCTACACGATCTTGACATACTAGTAAGACTCATGGGATCAGGATATATATATGCAAGTGGGTTTCATTCAACTCCTTAAAACTTAATGCACAAGCATAAATAAAGTGCAGCATAATAGAGGTTATGCACCGGGGCTTGCCTAGGTAAAATATCATTATAACTAAGTTCCATCCGCGGGGTGTGGTCACTATCACGCCTTCTTTTGGTTACTCCAGTTAATCCACGATCGCACCTAAATGGTATACATCGTTGCATTATACTTGTCTAAGCGAAATATGCATAAACAAGATATTTAAAAGACGAAAGAGATAAGTTGAAGCTTAGCTAGGGCAGCAGGTTGGCAGAGACGGAGTCACGTGTGGGCGTCGCTATGTTGCGGGCGTGCGGAGGCAATCGGAGCGCGGTTGCGCCGATGTGCAGCGGTAGTAGCACGACGTGCCGTGGTGCATGGCATGGTTGCAGGCGAAGAAGAAATGGCCTAATGCAGCTTGCGTTGCTTGGTTGCTGGTGCTATAAAAATGCTGCTGGTGCGCTGGCTTTTATGTACGAACCCAAGACTAATTGGTCTCCTCTCCTCCGCGTAGTACTGGGACACTCCACCGTGCACGGCAGGAAGCAATTTGCATACGCCACTATCCTCTCCCTCTGCATGACTGCTGCATGCACTAGCACACGACGCCTGCATCATTTATCCCTCGTATTAACTCTCACTCTCTCTTTTTCTCACTCGATCAGTCAAAATTGGCTGCAGCATGCCAGGCGTGCATCCCTTCTCCCTCTCTCTCTATTGCTGAAATTTGCTTTCAGCTGCCGGCATGCATTCCACACGCATGTGCACTCTTCGTGTCCCTCTGAACACACACTGCTTTCTCTTTTCTTGTTTTGACTGCCCACATGCAGCAAGAAAATGTGAAAACGCATTAACTCCCTATTGGCCCTCTCGTCAAAAGTTTCGGCCAAGACAAGTCGCTGCCATAAAAAATTTTGGGGCAAGACAAGTAGCTCAGTCAGTCAAGGCTGTGAAAGAAACGTATAAAAAAAGCAAGAGACATCCAGCCCATGCAAGTGCAGTACATGCATGTCAGGCGTGCAAGTGGCTGGCGGCTTGTGTCAGAGCGTGTCACTCACGAGTAAATGATCTTTGCTCTAGCAGTCAGTAGCTATATCACATTGATGGATCATCACTTCAATTTTATTGGTGTAGCTGTTGATTACTAGTTACTACTAATTTGGCCCTTCCTTGACATCAAGGCACGCTCCACCACAGTCTACACGGCAGCAGCACCTGGTGCAACGTTCTAGCAGCTAGTGGTGCAATAAGTGTGTGAGTGTTGTTGGTCAACACTTGACCTGCTGTTACTTTGGCTTTTCAGGCATCCTAGCACTAGTACTGGTACAGAGTACAAGGCAGGTAGTTTTGGTCCTAAACTTTAGCCCTGGATTTAAACACCACCGATTATTGGCGCATGGAGCATGGAGCCCAGAGCACGCAAGCGACAATAACTGAAGTCACGACATTTGGTGCGCATAGGATCAAAGAGTCAAACTTCTCAGCTGACAAACCAAACACCAATTATCGACCTCGTCCATCAAGAGACAAGTATCACCACTCTGGTACTAGTACTAGTCAGTAAACAACTGCTCCTAGAGCCCCGTTCATGGGAAATTCTTTGGCCTGTTCCTAGTTGCACAAATTTCAGTAAAAGGCTATGTGAAGTGCTGCTCACGTATAAATGAGAAAAAAGGAAAAGATTAATAAGAGTATTAATTGATCTAGTGACTAACTAATTCCAAAGGTGATAATATATTTTCTATAAATCACAAGAAAACTAAAATAAGGACTAGTGAAGTATCTTGAGAGTAAAATAAGTTAATCGGTTCTTTATTTATAAAGCAAACCGTCCACTATACAAACAATTATATAGACATAGAAGGGAGATACAAATATATATGTATGTACCCAAAAAATACATTTTGGCACAACTTAAGTTTGTATATCTATTTAAATATCAGTTGTTAATATTTTTAGCTAAGCAGCTACAACAAGCTAAAACAAAGCACATGCATGATTAAGTTAATGCACCTAAAAGCATCGCATAAGGAACAACAAACAAGCGCATTAACTCCCGCAACGACAGAAATACAAAGCGCACATGACCATATTTAGCTGGGGCGCGGTACGTCCCCAAACCATGGCTTAAGGTTTATACATCAGGTGTTTGATAAATTAAACATTTTTATATACATGACCTTAAATAATTTTTAATAATCATTTAGTTTATCGTTTTCACAAAAATCAAGTTTGTTCTTTTCTACGCTAATGTTGTCATAATTAATTATTCACAAGTTAATAATTCTATGTTTAGTGCTAATGACCATACATAACACCAGGGGTGTTACAACCTTCCCCCCTTCAAAGAATCTCGTCCCGAGATTCAGAGCAAGCTAGAATCAAGAAGGGGAAACGCGATTACATTTCACAGATCTGAGCATACACGAGAGGTTACACGACTTCAACACCAAGCCATTCCGGGATCTAAAGATAACTCGGCTAAGAACAAATCTGATACAACTCACAACCTCTCTAGAAATCGACGAAGACGGGGACAATGAAAAAGTAGAAGGAAAACAATTATCCAGAACATGGCGTATGCCCAACAAAGCTAGAAATTGGAGACTGGTAAATAGATCATTGCGAAGCCTAAAACCTAACTAACCAGAGGTGAATCTTGAACTTCTTCGACGAAAACCAGATCCCTTCTTCTCGAGTTACACCATCACCTCTGACTAGCGACCCTGGATCTGCAAGCAACGACTGAATCTCGTAGCTCTGCCTCCAACCACTTTCTTCTTGACTGCTTCCCGAGCTTCTCCTACCTGAGCGCTGACGGAGGAAGTCGATACTATGAGCTCTACTCCAGATCTAGGGGTTGAATGGAGGAGGAGCAAGCAAGGTGGCATTATAAAAGCTTGGTGGACGGAGGTGGTGATGCAGTGCACCGGAAGCGGAGGAGATGGGAATCAGTGGGGGGTCACAAGGTGGGGAGAGCGTCGGCCATGGTGCGCTCCCTGTGCGAACTTGAGTGGGGCAAAGGAGAAAGGAGGGGATGGGGTTCGCTCGACCAGGCGGCGTGCGAGCAACGGGGCCCCAAAGGAAAAGAAAGAGGGGGGTCCAGTGCGGGAACGAGAGCGAAAATCGAGAGCCGACACGGGTGCCGGGATCAGAGGGGCGTACTGTGCGACAAGACGAGGCGAGTGCGGCACAACGCCGCGGCCGCACGGGAGCGGCACACGCGGTCCCACCACAGACAGCGTCCGCAGGGCACACAGTGACAGCGACCCGGCGTGCGTAGCGTGACCAAACCGGTCACAGGAACGACGTCGAGTCGGGCAATTCAATTCCTCTGACCTACGTGCGGCTAACTTTCCTGTTGCTTTTCTCTTTCTTCTTTTCCTTTCTTCAAAAACCTTGTTACCCCTGTTACTTTGACAGAGCACAATTCCATCAACCCGTTGTGGATTTCCCGTTTGAACACAAGGATATTTTTACCAAAGAGAATTTTTATAGCAAGAGCAGTACCGCGGTGTAACTCGGTAAAAGTACTTGGTCAACAACCTCGATACCAGCGCGCGCCGAGCAGCGTCACCATGTGGCAGCTGTTCCACAGGTGGCCCTCGGTTCCGTCGCGGCACCATAAGCTATTAACTAAGTAACTGTTACCAACTTACTCGCAGTAAAAACAACGGGTCATAGACCACAGAATCAAAGGAGTAAGGGAAAATTCAGGCAACACGGGTTCCTTTCAAAATCAAGAACAAGTAAAGTAAATCCCAAGGCGGATTTAAATCAAGTGAAGTCAAGTGTTCTGTTGGGACATCCACAATTAGTTGATACAGTGTCCTCTGTTATCCAATCATGGCTGATTTGCTGCATCTGAATAGTTGTTCCTCTTGTAACCTGCTTGTTGTCGTCTCAAGAACCCTAAGCAAATCGAACGAGGTCTAAGGAAAAACGATGTAATAAACACAATGGATAAAGCAAATACTCATTACCAACGGCCTTACACGGGTGCAACATACAGGCATTCACTCTCCCACACTCGACACATCACTTGCATCCTACAATCAGATGGTCTTAACAACGATGAACGAAAGACAACGGAAAGGTTACAACACTGGAGGACAGCGATGAAAAGCACTACTAGCAATGGCTACATCTCTCCTAGGACAACTAATCTACTTCATCGGCCCAAACGGCTTCATTCCTGGGCTCCTGGGGTTCTTCTGCCGCACTAGGTTGTGGATCTGCTCCTTCTTGTGGTGGTGGCTGGGTGAGGGGAAGCAATGACTCTACTTCTGAGGCTTCCGTGGGTGGAGGTGCTGCAAAACCAGTTCTCCTTCTCTCCAGTGGATGGACAGGGATTCCCTCCAAGATCAAGGGTTCCTGCCTTTCCGTGGCCATCGTCCTACGCTTGGCCCGGGTGACAAGATAGGCACCCTCCAGCTCTTGGACATGTCGCTCTTCATCCACCTTGAGTGCTTCCGCCATGGAAGTCTCTCGACTCTCTGCGGCTGCCACATTGGCGTTGGCTTTAGCAAGCTGCACTTCGAGCATCATGGAGAAGATCTCGGCTTCCTCAGCTCGGCGAAGACACTCTCTCAGCTCCGAGGCCTGCCGGTCGTACTGCTCATCCAGAGCGAGCAAGTACGTGGTCAGGTGCACCACGGTCGGGTTGTCCTCTTGCACGTCCTGACCCCGCAAGGCCTCCATACGAGATCTCCATACCCGCCGATTCTTATCCAAAGGTGGAAAGAACCGCATGGGGGTACGAGCAATGGGCTGCTCATAGATCTGGCACAGATGCCGCAAGGCTTTGCGGGCCACAACCTGGTAGGTGTCGCCGAAGCGAAACCCGGTTGCAGTCACATTCCAGGCTTCCGTGATGTCGGGGAACTCCTCACTCTTGCCAATGTAGACGGTGACCTGACATCGCTCAGTGCCATGCTTCATGTACTCACGGCCCTCATACTCGGGACGATCCTTGACTCCGAGCTTTTGCAGGGTGGCATACAGGATTTTGGGGAAACCCTCGGTGTTCAGGCAGTAGCTGCTAACCCAAACTCCTGCCATCCTAGGTGGGTGGGGGGGTTGCAAGGAAGGCTTGAGGAGAAGCTTGCTCAAGAGAAAAGGCTAAGCGAGCTGGAATGCACTAGGTGGTGACACCAAGTGGCTGGGCTTGCCCCCTTAAAAAGGCAGAGCAGCCAGGGGTCCTGACGCAGTGATGAGGACATGACACCAACAGATACGACCATTGATTATAAGGTGCACTCGTTCCTATATTTGCATAGTAATTTTGGGTACAATTCACTTGGTTCCACATGTACATGTCGTTATTTGAATGTAGGTACAAATGTGTCTCAAAGTACAAGTCCACCAAAGTTGAACTTTCGGTTCGTCGGCAGCCCGATAGTGCTTCACTAGGAAGGCCAGAACTCATCCATCCGAAGTGCGATTGAGGTCAATGAGCACTTGATGGAAAGCTTATTTGATAATCTTTCAAATAGATCTGGTCCCACTTTAATATCACATTGGCAATGCCTCAAAATCATTGAGACATTCCGCCGCTATTTCTGTCGGGTGTTACGGCGTCGTCATGGGCTTATTATTCACACTTGGGACCCAGACCCAAGTTGGAGCACGCCCCAAGAAGATGGAGAACACCTAAGAGATGCCCAAGGACGTCCTCCTCCTTAGCCACCACCTTAATAGGCCAGCAAGGACGTCCAAGCCAAGCCGGAGGCCTAGTCCAATTCGAGTTCGAGTCTGCTTCGGCCTTCTGGACCAGTCTGCAATAAAATGGACACCCAAGACGCATCCGGACTCCGTTTTCGATGATCCATATATGGATGGAAAGCTTATTTGATAAGGAAGCCAACCCAAGTGGTCCCACGTCAAAAGCTGATGAGGACATGACACCAACAGATACGACCATTGATTATAAGGTGCACTCGTTCCTATATTTGCATAGTAATTTTGGGTACAATTCACTTGGTTCCACATGTACATGTCGTTATTTGAATGTAGGTACAAATGTGTCTCAAAGTACAAGTCCATCAAAGTTGAACTTTTGGTTCGTCGGCAGCCCGATAGTGCTTCATTGGGAAGGCCAGAACTCATCCATCCGAAGTGTGATTGAGGTCAATGAGCACTTGATGGAAAGCTTATTTGATAATCTTTCAAATAGATCTGGTCCCACTTTAATATCACATTGGCAAGGCCTCGAAATCATTGAGACATTCCGCCGCTATTTCTGTCGGGTGTTACGGCATCGTCATGGGCTTGTTATTCACACTTGGGACCCAGACTCAAGTTGGAGCACGCCCCAAGAAGATGGAGAACACCTAAGAGATGCCCAAGGACGTCCTCCTCCTTGGCCACCACCTTAATAGGCCAGCAAAGACGTCCAAGCCAAGCCGGAGGCCTAGTCCAATTCGAGTTCGAGTCTGCTTCGGCCTTCTGGACCAGTCTGCAATAAAACGGACACCCAGGACGCGTCCGGACTCCGTTTTCGATGATCCATGGATGGAAAGCTTATTTGATAAGGAATCCAACCCAAGTGGTCCCATGTCAAAAGCTATTCGGAATCAACGGGAATCGTCGAAACAAGTCACCGTCCAGAATCTGTCAGGGCGCTGTGTCGCCGTCTTTTGGGCCGTTTGGGCCTTGTAACGTGTCGGCGCTCCCCAAAGACACGAATAGGGGTCCTTGGACACCCCTTAGGATTTATAATCAGTAGCCGCCGCCTACGTTAGGGTTTGGGTTTTGCTTAGATTATTCTGTTGATAACAGTTTCGCCGCCGCCGTCGGTTTGTGAGACCCCAACTTTGTGAGATTAATCATTCATCTGCAATTTGGTTGCATTCCTTTGTGTTCTTGCGTGTGTTCTCGATTCACAGGCAAGGACTTAGCCTTCTTGGCGAGGTCGACCGTGCAACGCCGGTCGATAACCAGAGGAGTCGTGGTGCTGCGATTGCGGGGTTCAGAGCCGAGTTGTTCGGAAGCCGGATCGAATTGTGTCGTGACTCCACCAAATCGAGAGTTATCAGAACCTTTCGGAAGACCGGGAACCCTAGTTGACATCAATTGGTATCAGAGCTTCAGGTATACCGTCAGGTTCAATTTTACCCTAGTTTAGTTTGATTTCACCTTCGTCCTAGAGTCCACAGAAAAGCCAAAAAAATAGTGTTAGGTTTTTCTCCTATCCCAGAAACCACGTTTAGCCTTTTGCATAATTCTTTTTAGATTCCGTCGTGTTGAGTTTGTGTCCTGATCAAGGGCTTGTTGCTGGTTTAGATTGTGTTCTTTTCTAGTTTGTGTTGATCCCTCCACCCACCGCCATCCCGTATCACCATCAGTTTGCATCTTGTGTCCATTGAAACCCGGATTCGAGCAGCTTTCTTAAAACAGTCATAACTTTTGTATCCGAACTCAAAACAAGGCAAATTTTATATCTACGGAGAATGCCAGAAAATTTTAGATCCGTTTTATCCTAGCAAAGCTAGGTTCGTAAAAATTAGATTTGTGAAATTCGATCAGGAAAATCGAGTTTCCAGGCCCACAAGTTTTGATATGCTTTTTGGAGCACAATCCTAATTTTCTATAGGCCACATCTTTTATCCAATTGATCTCAATTTTTTGGTGTTTATTATTGTGTGCTCCTTGCTGAGAAAAAAATATCAAAAGAGCAAAAGCAAGGAAAAAAATTTGGACCAAAAAAAAGAAAAGAAAAAAATAGCAAAAGAGAAGAGAAGAGATAAAAAAGGAGCACATAAGGAACACTCGATAGCTCTATTGTTTGTTGTGCCTTTTGCCTTGTCCGTATTTCCATTGCTATCCATCATACTTGTTTCTCTATTTTGTTATCACACATCTGGTATTTGGAACACGTTAGACCAGCAATGAGAGCAAGTATTTGGGACTATAATTCAGCATTACTTTCTGTTTTTGAATTGTGTTCCACTCACATATTTGGCCTGCTTGCCTTAACTCCACATACTTCTTCTGGACAGTATAAGTTTTGACCCCTGTAATCGCAGTGCTACGCCTTCCAGGTATCCTTGACCTTACTGGTAAGAACCTTGTAAGAGCTTGAGAAGGGGTCTCCTTTTGCTGTGATCTTGAGAGGCACTACTCCACCTACTTAGTAGATTATTAGGGATAACATTCACTGTTTGTTCCTGTTTGGTGTCTACAATGATAGGTTACAACACTCATCGATACGAGACATCAATGATGCATGAGCCACGCACTATTGCTGCTACACCTCCTTCTGCAGGTCGTTCTATTCTTTCTTCTCCACCTACTTATGATGGTATTGGTGCTGATGAGTACATTGAGTGGGAAAGTAAAATAGATAATATTTTTGCACACTGTCATATGTGTGAACGGAGGAAGATTAAGAATGCATCTAGTGTTTTGAGACATTTAGCATTAATTTGGTGGGAGTCTTTAAGTTCTTCAGATAAACCTCATACATGGAACGATATGAAAATTCTTATGAGAGAAACTTTTGTTAATCCATCTCTTGTAATTAATTCATATGATGAGGAACATCAACTAGACCAATCTCCTATTATTCCTCCTGCTGTGCCTAATCTTTTGCAGGACAATGCACAAAAGAGCGGGGCTGACATGACAGAAAATGAGGTGCTCCCAGTCTCATGTAAAAATTCAACACATGATACTTCTGCTGACAGTGAGAGCAAAGGTAATGCCAATGATGCTAATCTCACAGAAGATGAGAGTTCTCTTGTTGTAATGAATTTTCCCACCAATGATGCTAATAATTCTATACTAAAACCATCTATTGATTTACCTTTGTCACATGGCGAATGTTCTACTGATCTTTGTGATAAAGAAAAGTTGTGTGATAGTGATATGATTATTCATGAGCAGCAACCAGTGAATGAGAATGATTCTTTTGTTTTGGAACAAAATACTTGTGCTAAAAATAAACAATTGCTTCCAATTGCCACTGAACAAGATGAACTAAAATTGTTGACTTCTTTAAATACTTTGGGATATATTGAGTTTGAAACACTGTGTGCTCTGAGTAGTTTGGAGGAGAAATTTTTATGTGCTGAATTACCATGGTTGTCTACATGTATATATCAATTTATTGGCAAATATAATTATAAAGGAGAATACATGGTACACCGAGTTTATATTTGTTCAAATCTGAAATCTCCTTTTTCTGTGCATCAATATGACCAATCAAAGGGTTGCATTAGATATAATCATGTCATGTCAAGATCCTCAAGTTTTGTTATAAAGCAACAGGTTAAATTTCAAAAAGAGAAGTAATATTGGCTACAACCTACAATCTGTCCTCCAACTAAGCTCAAACCGAGGACGGTTTGTTGTCAAGAAGGGAAGGATGATGAGGACATGACACCAACAGATACGACCATTGATTATAAGGTGCACTCGTTCCTATATTTGCATAGTAATTTTGGGTACAATTCACTTGGTTCCACATGTACATGTCGTTATTTGAATGTAGGTACAAATGTGTCTCAAAGTACAAGTCCATCAAAGTTGAACTTTCGGTTCGTCGGCAGCCCGATAGTGCTTCATTGGGAAGGCCAGAACTCATCCATCCGAAGTGCGATTGAGGTCAATGAGCACTTGATGGAAAGCTTATTTGATAATCTTTCAAATAGATCTGGTCCCACTTTAATATCACATTGGCAAGGCCTCGAAATCATTGAGACATTCCGCCGCTATTTCTGTCGGGTGTTACGGCGTCGTCATGGACTTGTTATTCACACTTGAGACCCAGACCCAAGTTGGAGCACGCCCCAAGAAGATGGAGAACACCTAAGAGATGCCCAAGGACGTCCTCCTCCTTGGCCACCACCTTAATAGGCCAGCAAGGACGTCCAAGCCAAGCCGGAGGCCTAGTCCAATTCGAGTTCGAGTCTGCTTCGGTCTTCTGGACCAGTCTGCAATAAAACGGACACCCAGGACGCGTCCGGACTCCGTTTTTGATGATTCATATATGGATGGAAAGCTTATTTGATAAGGAATCCAACCCAAGTGGTCCCATGTCAAAAGCTATTCGGAATCAACGGGAATCATCGAAACAAGTCACCATCCAGAATCTGTCAGGGCGCTGTGTCGCCGTCTTTTGGGCCGTTTGGGCCTTGTAACGTGTCGGCGCTCCCCAAGGACGCGAATAGGGGTCTTTGGACACCCCTTAGGCTTTATAATCAGTAGCCGCCGCCTACGTTAGGGTTTGGGTTTTACTTAGATTATTCTGTTGATAACAGTTTCGCCGCCGTCGTCGGTTTGTGAGACCCCAACTTTGTGAGATTAATCATTCATCTGCAATTTGGTTGCATTCCTTTATGTTCTTGCGTGTGTTCTCGATTCGCAGGCAAGGACTTAGCCTTCTTGGCGAGGTCGACCGTGCAACGCCGGTCGATAACCAGAGGAGTCGTGGTGCTGCGATTGCGGGGTTCAGAGCCGAGTTGTTCGGAAGCCGGATCGAATTGTGTCATGACTCCACCAAATCGAGAGTTATCAGAACCTTTCGGAAGATCGGGAACCCTAGTTGACATCAAAAGCTATTCGGAATCAATGGGAATCGTCGAAACAAGTCACCGTCCAGAATCTGTCAGGGCGCTGTGTCGCCGTCTTTTGGGCCATTTGGGCCTTGTAACGTGTTGGCACTCCCCAGGGACGCGAATAGGGGTCCTTGGACGTCCCTTAGGCTATATAATAAGTAGTCGCTGCCTAAATTAGGGTTGGGTTTTGCTTAGATTATTCTGTTGATAACAGTTTCACCGCCGTCGTCGGTTTGTGAGACCCCAACTTTGTAAGATTAATCACTCATCTGCAATTTGGTTGCATTCCTTTGTGTTCTTGCTTGTGTTCTCGATTTGCAGGCAAGGACTTAGCCTTCTTGGCGAGGTCGACCGTGCAACGCCGGTCGATAACCAGAGGAGTCATGGTGCTGCGATTGCGGGGTTCAGAGCCAAGTTGTTCAGAAGCCGGATCGAATTGTGTCGTGACTCCACCAAATCGAGAGTTATTAGAACCTTTCGGAAGATCGGGATCCCTAGTTCACATCACGCAGACCACCCTCGAGCCATGCATGGGAACCAGTAAAAGTACAACAATAGGATTTTTACGCACACGAGGTGAGCGGTGTCCGAGGCCATAAAGACTAGCACGGTTGCAGGGCAGAGGTCCGACAAGGGCGCAGAAGGAGTGTCGAAAATGTAAGCCCCGACAGTCGCGAAGCACGAGCGAACGCGATACACGAAGCTACAGTGCAGTAGTAATTCCTGAACAAGGACGTGTGGTACCCACGAACAGGGCATCTGCAAGTAATAATGGCACGATGACTATAGCAGTAACAACGCATCTGACTTTAGGACCGCACGCTACGCACCAGTTAGTTCACCGGACGAAAGTCTACTTAAACTTATTCCGAATACTTAACTGTAGTAATAGGGCTACTTATATAACTTCGTATGCAAACGCCCTAACTTTTTGCAAAAATGTGTTGTCAAATTTTAATTTAGAAAAGGGTTTTGAAGCTTTATTTCCTCATTTATGCTCTGATACCATCTGTGGCAGAACCGCCTAATCTAATGCCCTTCCAAGAGTACTTGTCTTCCATTAGACACTAAGTACCCAAGAGAGTGCACTAAATTCTGCGATTCCGTCGAGCACACCCGAGGGGAACTCGAAAATCCACATTTTTACCTCAGGATCATAAATGAGAGATAAAGCTTACAACATCTTTACCATTTCTTACGTCACTTTTAGTGCAACATCAGGGTAATCCATTGTTTAAATATAACAGCGGAAAATAAAATGTTATCAGAGTTCAGCGGAAATGAAACCATTTAATGATGAGTTAAATATTATCATGATGAACATTTATATACAGGAAACGATAACAGGTGGTAAATCTTTCCCTTGTAAAATATTTTTGGTGAGAGTTATAAATCAACTCTACATCCGCAACGTAAAGGAAATCCTCACTGAGCCCACCAGGAGGTTTCCACACACAACAGTCATCAGCAAGAACACCTGTCACCTGCAACAGGGTAGAACAAACCCTGAGTACTCAATTGTATTCCGCAAGACTTATCCGTCAGAAGGAAAGAAAAGACTCCAAGGATATGCAAGGCTATCTGGCTTGTGGGTTATTGCAACTGCAGGAAGCATTACTAAAGGTGCATCCTTATATTTAATTTTTATTAGCAGTCATCAGTAGTTATTAACCAACCATTCTAGGTAAGCACCTGTTCTACTTTCAAGCAAAGGTTGAGCCATCAGAACCATTTTTCCATCTTTCATCTTTCATTTCTTACTACGGTGCCAGAGTGCAGTCAAGTCGTACCGTCACGTAGAAACGGCGATTCACGAATCAATGTGCCCAGCTGGGTACCCCGAAAAAACACACGCCTCGCTCGCACCCCAGGCACGAGTGAGACCAACCTGTTCCACTCCTGTCACGGGTTCCAGGTCCCCGTCCAAACTTGGACTCCAAGCCCCCACCCTTGAGGCCCGGCCTCAAAGTGGTGCTTAGACCTCCACCTATCCCCGCCTCCAATCAGTCGGTCCGGAAAGAGCCGGAGCCCATGACAAGAGAGTAACAAGTCTTCCTAGCCCCCATCCGCTAGTATATGCTCGGGATAATAAATCTGTGACTTGACCGGGGATCCAGTGCAACGAACGGTCCTTAATCGACACAGGCGGGACAAATGCAACCAGAGCCTCGCTCGGATTGCCCAACCAAGTCCATATCCAATTCCAAGTACAGTCCCGCCCGGTCTCCAATTATTATCTATATATAATCCATGTGATAGCAACATGATAATAGTAACAATAATATATTTCCTATCTCTCGCGAGTGACAGGCAATCACTCGACTTCTACCGGAGTCCTGTAGCATAGCAATCTACACGATCTTGACATACTAGTAAGACTCATGGGATCAGGATATATATATATGCAAGTGGGTTTCATTCAACTCCTTAAAACTTAATGCACAAGCATAAATAAAGTGCAGCATAATAGAGGTTATGCACCGGGGCTTGCCTGGGTAAAATATCATTATAACTAAGTTCCATCCGTGGGGTGTGGTCACTATCACGCCTTCTTTTGGTTACTCCAGTTAATCCACGATCGCACCTAAATGGTATACATCATTGCATTATACTTGTCTAAGCGAAATATGCATAAACAAGATATTTAAAAGACGAAAGAGATAAGTTGAAGCTTAGCTAGGGCAGCAGGTTGGCAGAGACGGAGTCACGTGTGGGCGTCGCTATGTTGCGGGCGTGCGGAGGCAACCGGAGCGCGGTTGCGCCGATGTGCAGCGGTAGTAGCACGACGTGCCGTGGTGCATGGCATGGTTGCAGGCGAAGAAGAAATGGCCTAATGCAGCTTGCGTTGCTTGGTTGCTGGTGCTATAAAAATGCTGCTGGTGCGCTGGCTTTCATGTACGAACCCAAGACTAATTGGTCTCCTCTCCTCCGCGTAGTACCGGGACACTCCACCGTGCACGGCAGGAAGCAATTTGCATACGCCACTATCCTCTCCCTCTGCATGACTGCTGCATGCACTAGCACACGACGCTTGCATCATTTATCCCTCGTATTAACTCTCACTCTCTCTTTTTCTCACTCGATCAGTCAAAATTGGCTGCAGCATGCCAGGCGTGCATCCCTTCTCCCTCTCTCTCTATTGCTGAAATTTGCTTTCAGCTGCCGGCATGCATTCCACACGCATGTGTGAAAGCTCTATGTTTGGTGTTGGTAATTAGTGACAATGCCTAAGTACTAATCCTATGCCTAAGTTGTATGTAGCATATGAGGATTAGTACATTCCAAGGTTGGTGGCAAGATGGACATGGTGATCATGATGGCCACACTTGGATTTGGATGCAACCCTACGTGATCAAGGCAAAGGTATATGCTTAAGGGTTGTGTTTTAGTAACCAAGACACCTAGTGGGTGTGGTTACATTATAGGATAGATAGCCGTACTATAAAGAGGAGAATGACGCGGCTATTGAACTCCTAAGTGCCTCTAGGTGTGCATTTCATAATCATATGCATTTGGATAGAACTAATAACGCCTCGAAAAATGATTGTGAAAATGTTAACACACTCACACATGATGTGATCACTTGGTGGTGTTGGCACATTTACAAAGGTGGCGTTGGTCGCGCTGTGGTTTGCGGGTAGAGAGGGGTTTGGGTAATGCCTATTTTCTACTACGCCAGAAGTCGGAAATCAATCGGAAATCAAACGGAAGCGAACGGAGGTCACAGTGGTGACCGGACGCTGGACCGGACGCAGTCACTGTTTGACCGGACGCGTCCGGTCAGCGTTCATCGTCTGCGCAAGTTTCAGTTTGTCGATCGGACGCGCAGTGCGTCCGGTCACAGTCGACCGGACGCGTCCGGTCGTCCAGGGAGCTTACTGGACTCCAACCGGACGCTGGCACTGTGGCGTCCGGTCAGTTCAACAACACGTCCGGTCGTCCAGGGAGCTTACTGGACTCCAACCGGACACTGGCACTGTGGCGTCCGGTCAGTTCAACAGCGCGTCCGGTCGCTGTTTCGTTGTGCGCGGCTCAGGGTTGACCAGCGCGTCTGGTCAGTTACGGGACCGGCGCGTCCGGTCGTGACCAGCGCGTCCGGTCGTTGCGACCGGCGCGTCCGGTCGGTGGTTCGCGAAATAGCCGTTGCGCGACCGGCGCGTCCGGTCAGTTTGACCGGCGCGTCCGGTCAGCGCGACTTCGGCTGTTTCAAGTTTCTAACGGCTATATTCGAAGGGGTACGTCTATAAATACTCGTTGGCCGGCTCAAGGCTCTCACTCTTGGACATTTGACATACTTGTGAGCACTTTGAGCTAAGCAACTCCCCTCCCACTCATCTCTCTCGCTTCTTTGCATATTCGAAGTGAGATTGAGTGATTCAAGTGCATTTGCATTGTGAGATTGCATCTAGTTGGCACTTGGTGGTTGATTTGCTGCGGGATTCTTGTTTCTCTTGGTGGTTGCCGCCACCTAGACGGCTTGGAGCAGCTCGGAGGCGTTGGCAAGAGTTGGTGATTGTTCTTGGCCACCTCCGGTGATTGTGAGGGGTTTGTGCCTACCTCGGCGAAGCGCCAAAGGCAACATTAGTGAATTGCTCGTGTCATTGCAACCTTTTGCCATTTGGTAGGTTCTTGTGGCGCCTTTTGAGAGGCTCGGTGTGAGACCGATTAGCCACCGAACCACGTGGTAAAGAGGGACACAACGGGGACTAGCGTGCCGGCAAGCACGTGAACCTCGGGATAAATCTTCGTGTCATCACTTTCATATTGTGATTGATTGATCCCGGTGTTCGGTTGTTTTGGTATTCATTGTTGATCATAATTGGTTGGCTCAATACTTCGCCCCTCGGTGAAACCCTCCTAACTCAACTCCGCATTACTTTCTTAGTTATCTTTGCTAGCTAGTTTGTTTTGCTAGAGTAGCTCTTTTGTGTAGCTTGCTAGTTGTAGTTGTAGTTACCTTCTCGGTTTAACTTGTGCGGTTGAGTGCCATTATACTAGAATTGTAAATTGGATAGGTGGCTTGCAAACACCCCGTAGGCTAAGCAAAACTCGCATCTCGCTATTTGTTGTATTGATAAACTTGTTTAGCTTGTCTTTGTAGAATTTTTTAAAAGGCTATTCACCCCCCTCTAGCCATCTAGACCTTTCAATGTGCACTCTTCGTGTCCCTCTGAACACACACTGCTCTCTCTTTTCTTGTTTTGACTGCCCACATGCAGCAAGAAAATGTGAAAACGCATTAACTCCCTATTGGCCCTCTCGTCAAAAGTTTCGGCCAAGACAAGTCGCTACCATAAAAAATTTTGGGGCAAGACAAGTAGCTCAGTCAGTCAAGGCTGTGAAAGAAACGTATAAAAAAAAGCAAGAGACATCCAGCCCATGCAAGTGCAGTACATGCATGTCAGGCGTGCAAGTGGCCGGTGGCTTGTGTCAGAGCGTGTCACTCACGAGTAAATGATCTTTGCTCTAGCAGTCAGTAGCTATATCACATTGATGGATCATCACTTCAATTTTATTGGTGTAGCTGTTGATTACTAGTTACTACTAATTTGGCCCTTCCTTGACATCAAGGCACGCTCCACCATAGTCTACACGGCAGCAGCACCTGGTGCAACGTTCTAGCAGCTAGTGGTGCAATAAGTGTGTGAGTGTTGTTGGTCAACACTTGACCTGCTGTTACTTTGGCTTTTCAGGCATCCTAGCACTAGTACTGGTACAGAGTACAAGGCAGGTAGTTTTGGTCCTAAACTTTAGCCCTGGATTTAAACACCACCGATTATTGGCGCATGGAGCATGGAGCCCAGAGCACGCAAGCGACAATAACTGAAGTCACGACATTTGGTGCGCATAGGATCAAAGAGTCAAACTTCTCAGCTGACAAACCAAACACCAATTATCGACCTCGTCCATCAAGAGACAAGTATCACCACTCTGGTACTAGTACTAGTCAGTAAACAACTGCTCCTAGAGCCCCGTTCATGGGAAATTCTTTGGCCTGTTCCTAGTTGCACAAATTTCAGTAAAAGGCTATGTGAAGTGCTGCTCACGTATAAATGAGAAAAAAGGAAAAGATTAATAAGAGTATTAATTGATCTAGTGACTAACTAATTCCAAAGGTGATAATATATTTTCTATAAATCACAAGAAAACTAAAATAAGGACTAGTGAAGTATCTTGAGAGTAAAATAAGTTAATCGGTTCTTTATTTATAAAGCAAACCGTCCACTATACAAACAATTATATAGACATAGAAGGGAGATACAAATATATATGTATGTACCCAAAAAATACATTTTGGCACAACTTAAGTTTGTATATCTATTTAAATATCAGTTGTTAATATTTTTAGCTAAGCAGCTACAACAAGCTAAAACAAAGCACATGCATGATTAAGTTAATGCACCTAAAAGCATCGCATAAGGAACAACAAACAAGCGCATTAACTCCCGCAACGACAGAAATACAAAGCGCACATGACCATATTTAGCCGGGGCGCGGTACGTCCCCAAACCATGGCTTAAGGTTTATACATCAGGTGTTTGATAAATTAAACATTTTTATATACATGACCTTAAATAATTTTTAATAATCATTTAGTTTATCGTTTTCACAAAAATCAAGTTTATTCTTTTCTACGCTAATGTTGTCATAATTAATTATTCACAAGTTAATAATTCTATGTTTAGTGCTAATGACCATACATAACACCAGGGGTGTTACACTAAGTACCCAAGAGAGTGCACTCAATTATGCAATTCTATCGACACACCCGAGGGAGAACTCGAAAAATCCACATTTTTACATCAGGATCATAAATGAGAGGTTAAAATTATAATATTTTTAGTCATTTCTAACATCACTTTTATTACAACATCAGTGTTTCACACCATTTGGTCATAACAGCGGGAAAATAATATATCAGAGTTTCAGCGAAATTAAAGTTTACTTGTAACTAGTGATTATTAAGCATAAGACATAACTATATACATGTGGGTAGCAGATTATAAGATTTGTTTTTGAAAACATTATTTTGGTGAAGGTTATAAACTAACTCTATGTTCGCAACGTAAGAAAAGCCTTGTTGAGCCCACCATGAGGTTTCCACATACAAGTGTTAACTCCATAAACACCTGTCACCTGCAACAGGGTAGAACAAATCTTGAGTACTCAATTGTACTTCGCAAGACTTATCCGTCAGGAGGGAATAAAAGACTCAAAGGATATGCAAGGCTATTTGGCTTGTGAGTTCATTGCATCTGCAGGAAGCATTACTAAAAGTGCATCCTTATGTTCAAGTTTTATTTAAGGTTAGAATTGGTTCATTAGCTAATCATTCTATGTAAGCACATATGCTACTTTAAAGCATGCGGTAAGTAATCAGAACTATTTTACCTCCTTCCAAGTCCCAGTTCTTACTACGGTGTTAGACCATAGCCAAGTGTAACACCCTTGATGTTATCGCGTAAACAACTCAGTAAATCACGTCATGAGCATCATGTTTATGTATTATTGCATGTGGCAAAATGAGAAATTAAATTTTGTTGCACTAATTCTCTAATTGAGCTCTAAATTATTCCTTGTCCAAATATTGTCCGCAGTCCAAATCTCTTTCATTCATCCTGATCCAACTCCAGCTCTCGCTATTCTTCTTCTCTTTAATTCCCCAAGCATGTACTTAGTGTTGGGAGTATGCCCTAGAGGTTATCATAGAGATGATTGTATTGCCTTGTATTCATGACATATAATGAGTCCAATGAATATCCATTAAAGACAACTTGTATCGATTAGCAATTATGTGAATTGTTTGTGAAACTCTTTTACTTGTATGGTTATTCTAGAATGGTCCCTGATCGGAGTTCATGTTAGGATGCACATGAATATTAGATCAGCACATTATTAGTTGATGACTATGTTTCACAAGTTATAGACATAAAGATGTTAAACTAATAATGTGGGCACATGTGTGACATGTAGGCTGGACTGACCCAACGTGAGATGTTGTTATTGTCTCGATTCACATCATGTACATTATGTCCTTAGACTTGAGATTGTTGTATGTACTTAAGATGTGAAATGACCTACTTAGAGACTATCAAACGCTACTCCGTAACTGGGTAGTTATAAAGGTGGTCTTCGGGTTTGTCAAGAAACATGCTGTGAGACATAGACAATCAAGATGGAATTTGCCCCTCTCTATGTGAGAGAGATATCAATGGAACACTCTAATGATTGGATCAACAAATGCATGGCCGTGCTTAGGTTAAGTGTTAACCTATGAGTTGGACCAAATATCGTGTGGCAAAAGGAATGACATGTATATGGTTTGTGGTGGTTCGTCTGATATGATCTTAGTGTACACATAGGAGTTGACACGTCTTGCTAGAGACCGCTATCAACTAATGGCTGAGTAGGAGTACTCGGGTCACGTCTATTTGTACATGAACCCATAGGGTCGCACGCTTAAGGGGTTGGAAGCCCAATTCGGGTTGGACCCGAATTTGACTAGGCTTAGGGTTTTCTAATTGGGCCTCTAGTTTAGGGCTGATTAGAGGCGCCTATATAAGAGAGGGAAGGGGGCGCGGCCAGGCATCACGTCATTAAGCAGCCACCGCCGTCACCCTCCCCACACTCACGCCTACTGTTCCTCGCGGATCTAGCAGTCCGGAGGCGCAACGCTTCCTCCCCGTACGTGTGGGATATCTTAGAGGTGCTGCATCTGGAGCACAAGGACGAACCGCACGAGAGGGATGATCCACGAGCGGAGGGTGGACATGACGGATGACCACGCAACTGCACGGCACTGCTATGACGCGTTCGACTACATCGAGTCGCTTCCGCTGCACCTGCGCGTCTAGTGGTAATCCCGTAACCTGTAACTAGCAGTAGTTCCTGGATTATGGGGTCGAAAAATTTTGTTTTCCGGCTAGCGTAGCATCCCCATATCCCTTCAATGGTATCGGAGCCGTAGCTGCTTCGTTATAGGTTCAGTTATATGCATATGGAGATATGCACGGTTGTAGATGAGTCTCTGATCATGGTTCGTGATCTTGCTGTGTTGGTCTTGTAACGATCTACTCGTACCGGTCGGAATTCCGCCATCCGAGTTAAGTGATACATGTAAACCCAGTTATGGCGAGATGGAGATCAATCAGATTGATCGAATCGAACCTAGGTCAAGTGCCGAGCGCATATGATGCGCGGCGGCTGTAGATTGGATCTACTGCCGGGGCCGGGGTACAGGAAAAGTGATGTTCGGTAAAACGGCCATAACTTTTGCATACGACCTCGGATTGAGACGAATTTTATATCAAAATTGATCTATAGAAAATTTTACATCCGATGGTCCCCGGCTTTGCCGGGTTCGCCGAAATTAGATTCGCGAAAAAAGGCCAGGAAGATGGTGTTCTGGACGTTTTAAGTTTAGACGTCGGAATCGGTTAACTCTGTTTTGCAGGAATTCATGACTGGTATAGACCTTATGTGTATGTGATGTATGTATGTAATTAATTCATGGCTTGCATGTCATGACTATGACAATATGGCTGGAGCCACATAGATATTGTCAACTTGATGTAATGGCCTGCGTGCCAAACTGTGATGATCCTATCTGCGACTGTGTAATATTACTTCATTGCCTTGCGTTAGTGATAGATAGTCTTGGTGGATTCATCACTGATGGACGGCGTACATGGATCATAGAGATGGAGATCATCATGATGTACAGATTGATGGAGATGGAGATCCCGAAAGTGACAATGGGCTATACCAAGTCATATATGTCATAATGTCGTTCTTATTATTATGTTCTACTTTCACGTGATAATGTTTTTGTCTACATACGTGATAGCGAAGTAGAACGATCCCTCAGCAATGTTTAAGTTATATGCTTCCCCAAACCTTGCACTGTCATGTGTCTTGTACAATCGGTGGTGGGTCTATGAAATTAGGGTGCCACTGGTTTTCCTTGACTAGGCAGGTTCGTATCGGATACTTACTGCAGAAGGGTTGGTTACTTGAACAAGGTCATCCTAATGGTTAGGGACCTTGGAGCATAAGGAGTTGGGCATCACAGCATAGAGATGCTACCCAACAACAAGAGTCATATGTGATATGATTAGCAAAGAGTTGCTTACCGATCTACCATGTCTTCTAGCGGTGATGCTAAAGCTCACTAGTAGACTTGTTAGGTGTGGGTCTTGAATCACTAAGTTTCAATTGAGGGATATTGATTTTAGTGGGAGTAGATTCTATTAAGATTTTAATATGATTTACTCTGTCTTGGATACTTTGTCTTAGTATTTTGCATTACTTTTGTTGTAGATAAATGGCGCCTAGCAATCAACCATTTACTTTGCGTTCAATTCTTGAGAAAGATAAGTTGAATGGAACAAACTATGCGGATTGGATCCGCAACCTGAGAATTGTTCTCAGGGCTGAGAAAAAGGAAGAAATTCTAGACACCCCATTACCTGAAGAGCCTGCTGACAATGCACCTGCTGCTGAGAAAAACGCTTATAAGAGAGCATGTGATGCTGATCTTGAAGTGAGTTGCCTTATGCTTGCTTGTATGGAACCAGATCTGCAGATGCAGTTCGACAACAACCATGCAGCGTACGATATGATCGTGGCGCTCAATGATATGTTCCAGACTCAAGCCAGGACTGAAAGGTTCAATGTCTCAAAGGCTTTTGCTGAAACAAAGCTAGCAGAGGGCGCAGCAGTTGGGACACATGTGATCAAAATGGTTGGTTACACTCAGAGGTTGGAGAAGCTAGGCTTCCCAATTGGCTAAGAGTTGGCTACTGATTTCATTCTCGCGTCTCTTCCGCCCAGCTATGGAAACTTCGTTTCGAACTACCATATGCATGGGGCGGAGAAGGGCTTGAATGAATTGTGTGGCATGCTCAAAACAGCAGAGGCTGACATCAAGAAAGGTGCTGGCACTAGCCATGTGATGGCGGTCCAAAACAAGCCTAACTTTAAGAAGAAGGG
The DNA here is from genome assembly GCA_038087645.1 of Saccharum hybrid cultivar R570. Classification (NCBI taxonomy): domain Eukaryota; kingdom Viridiplantae; phylum Streptophyta; class Magnoliopsida; order Poales; family Poaceae; genus Saccharum; species Saccharum hybrid cultivar. Next base: position 26,899,609 of record JAQSUU010000015.1, on the reverse strand, counting down.
CAATGCTTGGAGGAAGCAAAAGGGCAAGGGCAAGGGCATGGCCAAAGGTGAGACCTCTAAGCCAAACCCACCTGCGTTCAAGACTGGACCATCTGCTGATGAAGAGTGCTTTCATTGTAAGGGTAAAGGTCACTGGAAGAGGAACTGCAAGCTGTATTTGGAGTCCTTAAAGAAGGATGATGGTAAAGGTACTACCGTTGCTCATACACTTGTTGTTTATATTACGGACATTTTCCTCGCTAACTCTTATATTAATTCTTGGGTATTTGATACCGGATCAGTTGCTCATATTTGCAATACGATGCAGGGAATGATAAGAAGTAGAAGCGTGGGAAAAGGAGAAGTTGATCTCCGCGTGGGCAATAATGCAAGAGTTGCTGCGTTGAACGTCGGGATGATGCAACTCCACCTGCCGTCAGGATTTATTTTGGAATTAAATAATTGTTATTATGTTCCTAGTATAAGTCGAAACATTATGTCACCTTCATGTTTGATGAAGGATGGTTATTCATTTGCGAGTAAAGACAATGGTTGTGTGATCTCTAAGAATGGCATGTTTGTGGCTTTTGCATCCATTGTGAATGGGATATTTATTTTAAATCTTGATGATGCACCTGTCTATAATGTTAATGCTAAAAGGCCTCGGCTTAATGAGTTAAGTCCTACTTATATGTGGCATTGTCGTTTAGGTCATATAAGTGAGAATCGCATGAAGAGGCTTCATTCTGATGGGCTTCTAACTTCGTTTGATTTTAAATCATACGAGACGTGCGAGGCTTGCTTAATGGGAAAGATGACCAAGGCGCCTTTCACAGGTTTTCCTGAGAGGGTGGCAGACTTGTTGGAACTTGTACATACTGATGTATGTGGACCAATGAGCACGACAGCTAGAGGTGGATTTCAATACTTCATTACCTTCACTGATGATTTTAGTAGATATGGCTATGTCTACTTAATGAAACATAAGTCTGAGACTTTTGAAAAGTTCAAAGAATTTCAGAATGAAGTAGAGAATCAACGTGGCAAGAAAATTAAGGCCTTGCGATCCGATCATGGAGGCGAATATTTGAGCCACGAGTTTAGCAATCATCTAAAGAGTTGCGGAATTGTTCCACAGCTTACGCCACCTGGAACGCCTCAGAGAAACGACGTGTCCGAGCGACGTAATCGGACTTTGTTGGACATGGTTCGGTCTATGATGAGCCAGTCGGACCTTTCTTTATTGTTTTGGGGATACGCTCTAGAAACAGCCGCTTTCACACTGAATAGGGTACCGTCTAAGTCCGTAGTTAAGACACCATATGAGATGTGGACTGGTAAGAGTCCCAGTTTGTCTTTTCTAAAAATTTGGGGTTGTGAAGTTTATGTCAAACGACTTATATCAGATAAACTAACACCCAAGTCGGACAAGTGCTTTTTCGTGGGATATCCGAAGGAAACTTTAGAGTATTATTTCTACAACCGATCAGAGGGCAAAGTGTTTGTTGCTCGAAATGGTGTTTTCTTAGAGAAAGAGTTTCTCAAAAGAGAGAAAAGTGGACAGAAGGTGTATCTTAAAGAAGTTCAGGATGAGCCAATAGGGAATGATTCCACGAGTGATGCTAATGTAGCAGAACATGTTGACATACCTATGGCAATAGAGACACCGCCACAACCACGAAGGTCAGCTAGAATCCGTGCATTACGTGGTGATTTGTTATTGTTAGACGATGACGAACCTGCGACATATGCGGAAGCAATGATGGACCCAGATTCCGAGAAATGGCAAAGTTCCATGAGATCCGAGATAGATTCCATGAGTGAAAATCAAGTTTGGAACTTGGTTGATCCGCCTGATGGGGTTAGACCCATAGAGAGCAAATGGATCTATAAAAGGAAAATGGATATGGATGGAAACGTTCACGTCTATAGAGCTTGACTTGTTGCAAAGTGTTTTCGGCAAGTTCAAGGAATTGACTACGACGAGACTTTATCACCGGTAGCGATGCTTAAATCTATCCGGATCATTCTAGCAATAGCTGCTTATTTCGATTATAAGATTTGGCAAATGGATGTTAAAATAGCCTTTCTAAATGGAAATTTGGAAGAGGACGTGTATATGATACAGCCTGAAGGTTTTGTTGATCCTAACAATGCTAGAAAAATATGCAAGCTTAAGAAATCTATTTATGGGTTAAAGCAAGCATCTCGGAGTTGAAATATTCGTTTTGATGAGGCAGTCAAAGGGTTTGGCTTCCATCAGAATGATGAAGAACCTTGTGTTTACAAGAAGGAAAGTGGGGCGCGGCCAGGCATCACGTCATTGAGCAGCCGCCGCCGTCACCCTCCCCACACTCACGCCTACTGTTCCTCGCGGATCTAGCAGTCCGGAGGCGCAACGCTTCCTCCCCATACGTGTGGGATACCTTGGAGGTACTGCATCTGGAGCACAAGGACGAACCGCACGAGAGGGACGATCCACGAGCGGAGGGTGGACGTGACGGACGACCATGCAACTGCACGGCACTGCTACAACGCGTTCGACTACATCGAGTCGCTTCTGCTGCACCTGCGCGTCTAGTGGTAATCCCGTAACCTGTAACTAGCAGTAGTTCCTGGTTTATGGGGTCGAAAAATTTTGTTTTCCGGCTAGCCTAGCATCCCCATATCCCTTCACTCGGCACTCGCAACCCCGCGAAGCACGCTTCGGTACATTCCATTGGCAAGACACAGTGCTTTTATTTCGTTGTGTCAAGCAAGGCAAGTTTGGCCACAGATGACCGACCGACAGCAGCATCGCTCACTACTCGCAACGGCACGTTCATGCATCAGCAGTATAGCCCATGGCCTTGTGCATGCCAAAAAGTCCAACTAGCAACACCTGCACGTTTAGCCCATGATACACTCCTCAACTAGTCACGTGCATGCAAGTCCAAATGATTGATTAATCCAAATACTTTCCTTTCGCAAAAGAGGATTAGCATCCAATAATAAGACCACCAGTATCTCCAACCTCGCAACGCGTCGCTGTCCGCGTCTTTTATTTCGCATGCTAGCCATCGTGCTCTGCAAAATCAATGTTGCCCTGCCCACACGTCGCGCTGAGCAGCACACCAGAATTCAAACCAAAAGCACTGCAGCCGGCTGCTGTAGCATGCAGAAATCACTGTTCATCACAGAAAACGTTGTTCGCCCAAAGTAAAGGTTTTCATCTGCGCGCTGCCGGATTAATTAGCGCACGTCGCGCTGCCTCCGCTGAAGTGTGTCACGCACGCCGGTCGTCTTTCCTAGTGCGAGCTCCATCCCCGCGTCTCCTGCCTATACAGGATACACTGCGCGACCTCTATCGCAGTCGCGAGTTTGCTATGCCATCCCACTTCTGTGTCCACCTTTTTCCTCCCAAAGTCAAGCTTTCTCCGTTCTCCTATAGAACTCAGCCGTTCGGCCAACCCCCCACTTTTTTGAAGCACCAGTCGACTGCGGTGAGTATCCCGTGAGTCCCTCTAGTACTTCCTCTATCTCTCCCTGGCAGTGCCATCCTTTCTTCTTATTTGTATCGCACTTGCTCTGAGCTCCGGTCGCTAGCCTGCAAGAATTCCTTCATTCTCCTCTCCATTTATCTTGACCCTTCATTAATTGCTTGTATCAAAAACTCACTCAAGTCCAAGTCCATCACGAGAAATCCACCAGCCCACTTGACAAGTCGAAAGACCAAAGACCCTCATTCATGAGCAAGTCAGGGGAGAACAAGCCAAGAGCTAATTAATTTCTTTTAGTTTTCAAAATTAATTAAACAGCCACCTCATGCGATCATTATCTCCACCATACGATCTCCGATTCACTTGATTATTCTTCCTAAATTTATCTAAAATCAAGAACTATTCGTTTATGCCATTTTCTTCATCTCTAAAGCTCATTTGAATTTATTTATTTATCATAAAATGAATTTTATTACATTCCTAAATTTATGGTCTATCTGTTAGTGTATTTATTTCATACAGTTTAGTGTTAGCTTTAGAGTTAATTTATTATTTTGAAATACTTATTATTATTATTATTATTATTATTATTATTATTATTATTATTATTATTATTATTATTATTATTATTATTATTATTATTATTATTATTATTATTATTATGGTTATTTAGAGAATGACTTTTTGTGATGCATTGGTAGAAGTGCTAGCCCTGAAATTTTTACAGTAGGCTCTTGGTAATATTATGTACTTGATGTAATTTTTATAGCCCTAAACAATACTGTTAGGTATGTAGCTAAATATCTATTAACAATAAAAAGGAATAAGAGCATAGTATTGATTTATAAATAAAACACTTATATAGTAAGTTTGATCTTTGTTTGATGAGGATGATAGTTAGTGAGTAGCTTAGCCATTAGAGCTAGCTTGTTAGTGTAGTTTATGTGTTCTAATTTAAGAGTTGTTGCTGCCTAAATGTTTAATTGTTGCATCATCATCGCATGCATGTAGAGAAAGAGTTGGTGGAGTTCATCACCGTAGGAGATCAGGAGTACGAGGAGATCATCGAGGAGTACGAGGAGGAGATTCTCGTGCCGGAGGAAATCCCGTTGCCACCACGGACTGACTTTGCTGACACCCTGCCTGCCCAATGCTCAATGCTAGTCCCGGTGCATAACCCTTATTTTACAAATCACAATATATATATTTGTTGTGCATTTATGTTGCAGGAGTTTTATGATATATATATATATATATATATATATATATATATATATATATATATATATATACTAGTGCAGGACCGTGTAGCCGCTTTGCTTAGGTTTATCGGTAGCGTGAGTAACCTACCATTACTCATAGTAGGTGGTTATTATTATTATAACTCCCATGATAAAATGATGAAAAAGAAAATGGTGACCGGACAGGGATATGGTATAGGTATTGGTGGGTATTGCAGGTTGTGTCCCGCGGTCACGGGGCATAGCTTGGTTGCACTATTTTTCTTGTCCGTGTCGATTAAGGACCGTCCATTGCATGGACCCTGGTCAAGTCACAGATTTATTATTCCCGAGCTTATACTTGCTTATGGTAGCAGGAAGGCTTATTACTCTCTTGTCATGGGCTACAGCTCTTTCCGGACAGACTGATTGGAGACGGGGATAGGTGGAGGTCTAAGCACCACTTTGAGGCCGAGCCTCAAGTGTGGGAGCTTGGAGTCCAAGTTTAGACGGGACCTAGAACCCATGATAGGAGTGGAACGGGTTGGTCTCACTTGTGCCTGGAGTGCAAGCGAGGCGTATGTTTTTTGGGGTACCCAGCTGGGCACATGGATTCGCGAATCGCCATTTCTGCGTGACGGTATAGCTTGACTACGCTCTGGCACCGTACTAAGAACTGGCATATGAAAGATGGAAAATGGCTCTGATTGTTTAACCCTTGTTTGATAATAGAACATGTGCTTACATAGAAGATTGGATAATGAATTAAATATGGCTGCTCATAATCTAACAAAATAAGGACACACTCGTAGTATTATTTTCCGCAAAACCAGGAACCACAAGCCATCAAGCCTATTGTATCCCTTGAGAGTCGGGAAATATATTCCCAGTCGGGTAAGTCTTGCGAGTACATTGTCTAATCAGGGTTTATTTACCCTTGTTACAGGTGCAGCTTGAGAAGCTAGCTGTTGTGTGGAGGATTCTTTTGGTGGATACAGATGGATCCTTATATCGTTCCGCTAGATGTTTATTTCTTTCCGCTATTTAATTATCGTACTCTGAACTTTAATACTATAATAAAGAATTTCTGAGACTCTTTGTGTAAGAAATAGACTAAGTATTGTAAGCTTGTACTCATTGTTGGATCCTAGATGTAAAATATGGATTGTTTCGAGTTCTTCCTTGGGTGTGCTCGACGGAACTGTCTGGTTTAGCTCACTTTTAGGGTATTTAGTATCTAGTGAAAGATAAGTGCCTCCGAAAGTGTGTTAATTCGGACGGTTCTGCCACACCAAGTCGGTACCGTCTCACAAAAATGGCGATTCATGAATCAATGTATCACGGCTGGATACCCTGAAACACACACCTTGTTTGTACCCCAAGCACAAGCAAGACCAACCCATTCCACTCCTATCGAGGGTCCAGGTCCCCGTTCAAACTTGGACTCTGAGCCCCCACACTTGAGACCCGATCTCAGGGTGATGCTTAGACCTCCACCTTTCCCCGCCTCCAATCAGTCGGTCCGAAAAGAGCCGAAATCTACGACAAGAGAGTAACAAACCTTCCTGCTCATATAAGCAAGTATGTGCTCAGGATAATAAATCTGTGACCTGACTACCATCCACAGCAATGGACGGTCCTCAATTGATACAGGCGGGACAAATGCAATCCGAGCCTCGCTCAGTTGCCCAACCAAGTCCAAATCCAAATCCAAGGTACGGTCATGCCCGGTCTCTAATTAGCATTCATATATATATTTGATGTGATAGTAATATAATAATAATAACAATAATATCTTTTCCTATCTCTCGCGAGTACCAGACAATCACTAGACTTCTACCAGGGTCCCATAACATAGCAAGCTACACGATCCTGACGTTCTAGTAAGACTCATGGGATATATATATATATATAGGTTTCATTTGTAATAATAATAACAATAATATCTATATGCAAGCGGATTTCATTCAACTCCTTAAAACTTAATGTATAAGCATGAAATAAAGTGCAGAATAATATGGGTTATACACGGGGGCTTGCCTGGATAATTTGTATGCTACTAAGTTAGCATTGCTTCGTCTACAGGATATGTCCACCATCATCTTTAGGTGACGTTGACATCCTTAGTTGATCCATTGGCGTACCGTCGTTCCTAAATGGTATGTAGATACAATATGTTTTTTAAGTGAAACATGCATAAACAAGATATTTAAAAGATGAAAGAATAAGTTAGAATTTAGCCATGACAGCAGATAGGCAAAGATGAAGTCACATGCGATCACCGTTGGCTGCAAGCTTGCAGAGGCAACGACAGCGTGGCTATGCTAGTGTGCGGAGGCGGTGGCGCGACGTGCAGAGGTGCAAGGCGTGGACGCCAGGGGGCGCACGTGGGGGCACCGAGCGGGGTGGGAGATGAGAAAGAAAGAGTACTTCAACTTGGATTGCTCAGTGGCTAGTGCTGGGCTGCTGGTGCTATAAAGAGCACAGACTGCTCGGCTATGTGCTCTCATTAAAAATTTCGGACAAGAAAACCCGAGGCTGAGTCGCTGCAATGCTGAAAAAGATGAGCTGGTGCGCTGGCTGTCATCTACAAACCCAAGCCTACTTGGTCTCCTCAGCACAGCACTGGGGCGCTCCACAGTGCACGGCAGCACTCCACTGCTTGGTCAAAAACGGCATGCATACACCCCTGTCCTCTCCCTATTTCTCTCACTCGCTCAATCAAAATGGCTGCAGGAGACATGCAGGGGTGCGGTCAATTTCCATCAAGTCCGAAGATTAGAAAACACCCGTGCATGCACCACGCACTTTCCCTCTCTCTCAAGACGAGCAGCCAATCCCTCTCTTTGCTGCAGGCAGTGCACAGCCGTGCACTCTCCCTCTCCATCTCTTTCGGCATTTACTGGTCTTGAAGAATTCTCTCTCATTCAAGGCTGGTCTGGGTCGCATGCTCTCTCTCTTCTCGTTTTGACTTCCCACGCGCAGGAAGAAAAACAAGAAAATGCATTAACTCACTGCCGGTCTGGATATGCCCTGCCCAGTCACGCATGCTGGCTGCACTTGTGCCACTCCTGCTGCCTCCTTCCTCACTACACGGCAGCAGCGTGTGGTTCAAGCAGCAAGTGACGAAGGCAGTGTTTAGTTCCTTCAAAATTCCAAAAATTTTACAAGATTCTCCGTCACATCGAATCTTTGACACATGCATGGAACATTAAATGTAGGTAAAAAAATAACTAATTGCACAGTTTGTCTGTAAATGTCGAGACGAATCTTTTGAGCCTAGTTAGTCCATGATTGGATAAATTTTACCAAATAACAATGAAAAGTGCTGTAGAAACTTTACACAACCTTTTACACCATCTAAACAGCTCCGAAGTAGTACGTGTGTGAGTGTGGCGTGCGTGAGTGCACGGGCAGCAGTGTATGCATATAGCTTGCAAGCAACTAGAGTGCGCGGATGTACGTGAGTTGAGTATACGGTTCGAAGTCTCGACTAAAGGCAGCTTGCAACCGGATGGAGGTCATGAGATAACCAGCTTAACCATTGATGAAAAGTGCTGACAAGAAATAAGGGACAAGAGATAAGACAAGAAGCAACTAGCAAGTTTCTTCATCACGTAAGCTAAAGAGAAAGAAACTAACACGTTACGGTTCTATGCATGCACATATATATGTGTGTTGTTTTCTATTTTTTTTCTTTTTTTTCTTTTTTTACATACACACAATTAAATAAATTTATTTAAATATTAGTTGTTAATACTTTTAGCTAAGCAGCTATAACAAGGACTAAAACAAAGCACAGAGACGGTTAAGTTAACACACCTAAAAACATTGCATACACCGCAGGAATACAGAGCGTGCGTGACCAGGGGCGAGATAGGTGAGATGAGTGGCTAAGATCGCTCGCTACAGGGCGGGGCAAGGTGATAGGGGAAGCAGGGTATGACCCTGTGCGTGACTCGGCAATACATGCACATGACGCGAAGCGGTGGCGGCCACACCTGGCTTGGTGCGCAGCCGGCCGACTCTAGGGCTGGCCAGCGGGGCACGGCCACGGCGCTGAGCCCGCCATTGGCAGCACCCGCGCGCGCGGTGACCGTGGCCACAGGGCCAAACAACCAAAACGGTGAAAAGCACGCCTTTTAAAGTGAAGCAAAAACTGCTAACAATCATGATTGAGGTTCAACTAAGTCCCCTATTGTAAAGACAACCATACCAGCTATCTAGCGGAGTAATCGCTATGAGCAGAGAGCAACTAGATAGGGAGGTAAAAGAATGCCAACATAAGTTCATCACGCAGAACGCCAGTTCGCGAACCAAGCACCAAGTCATAGTCCACAACGCATTCTAAGGAGGTTTGGGCAATTTGTAAGAGGGCAACGTGACACCCAACACCACTACAACATATACTATGCTCAAGTGCTCACTTGGAGGCAACCAACAATACAAAATCATGAAGCTAGTGTTTACATATTTAGTTATAATCTAAACGTCAAAATGGCACTGTCTACTACCTTTTCAGTCTTAGAAAAATCAGGGGTTTAGTTCGAACTAAACAATCATTAGCACTTTTGTCATGATTTTTAAAAGGTCTAAACTTTATTAATGTCAACCAACAAGTATTTCATGTAATTGTCCATACTTCGTACTAACCCATAGAAATAAAATATTAAGCACTATTTAATTATTTTGCTCAATATAATTCATCAAAAATAGCACTCTTAAATCTAAGTTCATATTCTTGCCGATGCAACGAAAGGACTCATTTTTAATTTTCGGATTTGGTTTCTCGCAACCACAAACATGGGTTACATAAGAGTTGCTTATCATTTCACGGGCGCTTTAAACCTAAAATCTAAGGAATTTGTTTTGATTATTTCTCTTAGGCCCTAATCTAGGTGCTAAGCATGCTCGTAACACTAGGGGTGTTACATCAGCTAAATTAGTTTGGATGAGTTGTCCCTCTCTCCTTCACCTTGCCCCCACTTGTCAGCTCGACATGGGTTACTCCTAGGCTCCCAACTGCTTGTTCAGCTCTCCCACTCACTCATTCACTCTCTCATCCCTCTCCTTCTCTCTCCTCAATGTGGAGAAAACAAGAACAAGTAAGAACTAGAGAGAGAAGAGAAGAAAGGAAGAGAAAGAAAATGAGAAAAGGAATATCAGGGAGGACCAAGCATCATCATCTCAAGGAGAAAGTGAAGATTGTCACCTCCATCTCCATCCTCAGGTGAGCTCAAGAAATCCCCTTTTCATTTCTTCCACATCCCAACTCAAACCCTAATCTTTGATTTCACCATGCATGAATGGAAGAAGACTGCTAGCTACTACATCATCTCAAGTGTAAGCTCAAACCCCTCTCTCACTCAATCATCTCATGAATTCCTCAAACTCCTCTCTAATATAAGTTATGTGATTTTTGCAAGAAAAACTTTATCTTAGCTCAAATCCATCTCTCTCACTTGGAAGCAAGAACGAGCAAGGCTTGAGCATGATCTTGGTGGCCAAAGGGTCACCCAAGTCTCAAAGTTAAGTTACCATGATCCAATTCATGAATCTATTTATTTTCTCAAGATGGTTCAATTCCTAATCACTAGTTTCATCTCCCAATTAGAAGCTCAAACCCTAGGTTGCACAACCCCAGCACCTCACCTGAACACTCCTAGATGATCACCACGCATCAATAACCCTAGTTTCACACCCAAAAACACTGGAGGAATCGTGAGCCTAAGAGAGGGTGAATTATGTAACTTAAAACTATTTCTAACTCTAAAACAACCTATTCAAAACCTATGCAATGAATAATCTATTTAGATGTGCAACTAACATTTTGCTAGGTGTGTTGTTATCTCTACTATAAAAAAGTTATGCAACCTAGATTCTAATCCTGTCGACTAGCAATTTCCCCTGCTGCCCACCAGGTTCAATAAATGATGAAACTTGTGCTCGATGTTAAAAGTTAGGCATCGATTGGCACGGCTTCGCTTCACTAGTGAAGCTTTTTTTTGCTTCAACTCCATAAACAGCTTCATCGATGGAGCTGAAACTGTTCTAGCAAACCGTTTGACCAAACAACTCTACATGTAGATCTCTTTAAAACATGCTCTCATAGAAACCATGCAAGGCCCCACTAGGGTGAGTTGAAACCAGATGAAGCCACTCTTTTTGGCTTCATCCTCCATATATCCTCTGTGAGAGCATGATTTAAGAGGCTCCTTGAGTGAAGCCATTTAATTTTACCCGTTAGGCATAAAACAACTCCAAACGACTTCAAGAGCCGGTGGAGAAGCCATGCCAAACAGGGCCTTAGCCTAAAAGTTGGTGTCGAATATAGGTGACGTGACAACATGAGAAGCTAGGAAAATCTTATAGTGGGTCTCCTTTTTGGGCCCTGTTTGGCAGAGGTGATTCTCTGCTAATCCAACAGGAGCCCTGCCAAACAGTTTTTTCAGAGATAAGTGATTATCTGCTAATTCCATAAAATAATTCTATGTAATGAACTAGAGGTTGGGAACTGAAAAAAGTAAAGTGATTCTTCATTGATATTTTCAGAGTTTATGCTAAAGAATCAAAGGGAATCATTTTCAGCCATAAAATCACTTCTCTCATGGAATCAGTTTCCATAGAGAATCATAATCAGACGGAGCTCTGCCAAACAGGCCCTTAGGTATAGAAGATTCTGAGTTACTCTCCCCGTCCCATAAAAAGTGTCATTTTCACTTTCCGAAAAGTCAAACATTTTCAACTGTGACCAAATATATATAAGAATATATTAATATTATGATGCGTAATTAGTATTATTAGATAAATCACTGAATATATTTTAATAATAAATTTATTTGGAAAACAAATTTTGCTAATTTTTCTACAAACCTAAGGATGTTTGATGCAAGAGCTAATTTCTAACTAGCTAAAATCAGCCATAATGCATCTAAATAGGATGATTAATAAGTGGGCTAATTTTATAGTTCAACTAGTTGGTTGACAACTAGATAGCCCATCTTAATTAATTTGAGTTATTTTTTAGCCCAGTTAGTAACTAGTACATGCTTCTAGTTAAATTTTAAAAAGTTTGACCAACATATGTTTTTTTTGAGGAAGTAGGACCGGAGAGAAGACAATTAAGAGAAAATTCCTTATCTGACACCGAAAAAACTTGTCATTCCTAATTTAGCATCCAAAGTTGAAATCTTCCTTATCTGACCTCACTGGAAATTTTCGTTCCTAGAATGACACTACCGTCACTTTAGACCTACTGGAGGGTTAACTTACATGTGGGACCACTAGGTAAAAGACCAAAATGCCCTTAGCTCAATACACGGTCATGAGAAGAGACCGGAAGGGGATCGATTGAATTAAAAAAAAAGAAAGAGGATCGGTCGGGGCTGCAGCCATGGACAACGAAGGCGGCGGCCCATCGGAGGGTGGCGCGGGTGGACTGTTGGCGTGCGTGGCCAGCAAGGGCTCCCCGAGAGAGCCCAGTGCGGCCAGGGTAGGTGAGGCGACAACGCTTGGTCGGGGTAGGCGAGGCCCTGATGTACGCGGCGGCGGATGGGGACGGATCCCCACGCGAGGAGGCCGGGATCCAACTTAGAGGCCGCGTGCAGCACACGCATAGACTCGCTGCTCTGCTCAGGCCACACGCCGCCATCCTCGACACGTACCGCTTCAGCAGCGCACCGAAGCTGCCGTGGAGCGTGGCGGCGGGCACGAGTGCCACCGCCGGAGCACGCGGCTGTACACCTCTTTTCTCCACCCTTGCCAGATTCTTGGTCTGCGACGCCACGTACATCAGGGCCTCGCACGGGTCCTCGTCCACCTCCACGATCATGCTGTCCATCTTCACGGCCGTGCCGGTCTCGTGCAGCTGCCATGCCGCCGCCATGTGTTAGTTCCATGCCACATGCAGGTAGCAGATGGATACATAGGTATGTAGTGCGTAAGTGTTCGGGTAGTCTAGGGCATGTACGTACCCTGGTGAAAGCATGCCTCACCGACGATTTGATATACCGTTCCACTTGATCCGCTGCTGTGAAAGACGACTGCACGTCCAGGCTGAGCATGGTTGCCGCCAAGACAGCTAGCCAGGGACACGACATTCTCCATCTCGCAGCAGTGGAAGCAGCTCCTTGGTCGTCATCGAACGCCTCCTAGTAGTCCAGCAGCTTGTATTCCGCCCACGAATGCATGGACGCCAGCCAACGTCGCCGACAAGATCCTGAGGTGCGCCAACAACAGCTCTGTACAAGAGAGAAGGCGTCCCCGACAAAAAAACTAAAGGTGGGACAAAATGGTCTTTTCACGTCTCAGTTAACACCATTACATGCCCATTCTAACGGTAGTGTTATTTTAGAAACGAAAATTTTCAGTAAGGTTAGATAAGGAAAATTTCAACTTTGATGCTAAATTGGAAACCATAAGTTTTTTCGGTGTTAAATAAGAAATTTTCTCGACAATTAAACAAAGATAAACATTTTTAGAGATGGAGGGAGGAATTAGCAGCCGGTGCTGCTGCAGGCCAGCAGCGGGTTGGTGGAATAAACGGTCCACAAGACAGAAGAACTGTCGCACAGAGGGAGGACGACCGGAGAACTCCAACTCTCGAGTCTCGAAGGCTCAGCGGGTCCAAAGCCGACGAGGAACAAGAGGAGCCCGGCTCCGCACGCGGGAGCGAGAGGATCGCCGCCACAGGATGTGGTGCGCATCGTGCTTGGCGTCCGCCTGCGCGGGCTGCACCTGCAACCTCTGCGCGTCGGCGGCATCGGCCGTGTCCCGCCGCTCCGCGCGCCTCGCCTACTGCGGCCTCTTCGCCGCCTCCCTTATCCTCTCCTTCTTGCTCCGCCAGTTCGCCGCGCCGCTCCTCAAGCATATCCCATGTATGTGTCCCCCAATTGCTACTCACTCTCCAGCAACCCCAACCCATCCTATAGCCCTAATTCTTCTTCCTTTGAATGCTCTTGCTGTTCTCTCCCTCCAATTGCTAAGATCGATAGACCTGCGTGGAGTTCCTATCTTCAATTTTTGTGGCAGTTCTAGTTAATTTTGTTAATTGTGATGTAGCGTGCTAGGTCGACCTTACCTTTTGTGTGGTTGTGAACTGACTTTGGGAATTCGCCATCGGATGCCTGCTATTCAGGGGGTGCTTGTTCCTTGTCTTTTTTTTAACACCTATCACATTGAATGTTTAGACATATGCATGGAGTGTTAAACGTAGACTAATTAGGAAACTAACATTGAATGTTTAGACATATGCATGGAGTGTTAAACATAGACTAATTACGAAATTAATTGCATAGGTTGAGATTAATTTACGAGACGAATCTATTAAGCCTAATTAGTCTATTATTAGTATCCGAACACACTATGATCAACACCTGTTAAAGTTTAACGGGGCGAACCAAACAGGCCCTTAGTCACTGTTGTGGCTCATCCATTTAACCATTTTTATGTGCCTCCACATGCTCGATTTCAGTTTTTAGCTTGATCTAGATGATGAATCCAAGGCACCCTTGACATGGAATTCCCAGGGAAGTCAGATAATTTCATGAGCTTTACGTGTAAACATTGCTCTCTTGAATGTGTAGAATTCACTAAATTTCTCCACGTGCCTCAACCTCAAGGCAGCGTAGAGCGTCCTTTTGCTGCACAAGATGAAATGGATTTCTGCAGTAGAATATTTTACTATTTTGTCATTCCCGTAAGGTACTAGCAGACGACAGAGGTTCACAATAGCTGCTCTGGAAAGTTCTATAGAGCATCCTTTTGGTTTACATTTACCAGATGTCTTTTCTGTACAGCCCCCGAGCTGTACATTGACATTTACCAGATGTTTTTTTCTTAGGCAAAGGCACAGCCACCGAGTGTTATTCATCTTTAGTGCTGTATAAATATCTAGAACTGTGATTTTTGTTTGAGTGCAAGTTCATAAGTCATAAGTCTTGCACAGGTTGAGAATCTTGAGCATGGATGATCGTTCAATGCTTAGAGCCCCGTTGGAACATAGGAATTTCACAGGAATCGTGTAGAAATTTCGCAAGGAAAACGCAGGAAACAAGAAAAAAAATCCCCTCCATATTCCAAAGGGGGCCTGAATGTTTTTTTTTAAAATGCATCAGTGTAGTTTTTATGCACATGCATGGTTGAGCATTTGTGTGGTCTTGTTGTCATCACTGGGAACAACTTTGCCTATTTACCATAATTCATGCTGGTAAACTGATGCAGAGAATGTTTGATTTGTAAAAGTGTCAACTTTTGGAGAGTTGTTATTTCAGAAAGTGTTTTTTCTTTGTTTTGAAATTTTGATCCATCAAATCATTGAGCTTATGATGAATCAGATGGACTTTTCAGGCATTAATTTAATGATCATTTAAGTGGCTGGTAAGTCTGTAATGTATTGCATTGCAGGGATAAATGCATTTGATCAAACACCACCAGAAGAATGGTTTCAAATGAATGCTGTTCTTCGTGTAAGCCTGGGGAACTTCTTGTTTTTTGCAACATTTGCTCTCATGATGATTGGTGTGAAAGACCAGAATGACCGGCGAGATGCATGGCACCATGGTGGCTGGATTGCAAAGATTGCTATATGGGCTGTTCTCATTGTTCTTATGTTCTGTGTGCCAAACATTGTTATTACTATTTATGGTAAGTCGGTAACCTCGTTTTCCTCATCATTCTCTATCTTTAGTGCAATTTTGCAAGTGTGCATATCTTTACATGTTTATATAGTAACAAGATGCATATGAATATTGTTTGCAGATATCTAAAATTATCTCTTTTCATGATAATTCTACCACCTGTGTATTTAGGCTTGAAAGTTTTGCATATACTGATAGATTATGTTCAGGCAGACACCTCAATTTGTTGGTTTCTTTTTTTTCCTCGTGTTGACATTATCTCCAAAATCAGAGAACTTCTGACGGCTTCAACTAATTTATAGATTGCACTACATATACCTCCATTTGCATTTCTAACTATTGGTAGATTGTTGTGGTGCCCCATGATCCTCATGAGCCAATTGGCATTTTTAGTGAAGTTTCACTAATTTTGAGATTGGTTTGCAGAGGTACTTTCAAAGTTTGGATCTGGCTTCTTTCTTCTAGTACAGGTTGTGATGCTTTTAGACTTCACAAATAATTGGAATGACTCATGGGTTGAGAAAGAAGAGCGAAAATGGTTAGTGTGCTGAGCACAGGCTAGTGATGCTTGAACTTGCTTTGTCTCCTGTGATGTTGATTACAGCATCTTGTTTGATATTTCAGGGAAATAGCTTTGCTGGCAGTGACTGTGGTTTGCTATCTCTCTACATTCGCCTTCTCTGGTGTGCTCTTCATGTGGTTTAATCCCTCCGGTCATGACTGTGGTCTCAATGTGTTCTTTATTGTCATGACACTCATCCTTGCTTTTGCATTTGCAATAGTTGCTTTGCATCCACAGGTAATATACCTCTTCAAACTTCAAATCTTGTTAAGCTATAACAAGAATAAGTATTTATGTGCAGTTTTGAAATAACTACTGGTAAGCACAAAGAAATCTGAATCATTTGATTATCTTAATGATCCAAATTTCTAATGCAGTGGTTCATACAGTTTTCTGCTGGTGCCTGATTTTATGCGTAATGGAATACTGTTTCCTTTTCCAGGTCAATGGAAGCGTTATGCCTGCTTCTGTCATTTCTGCTTACTGTGCATACCTGTGCTACACTAGTCTCTCCAGTGAACCGGATGACTATCAGTGCAATGGGCTTCACAGGCATTCTAAGCAAGTTTCACTGAGTGCTCTTGTACTCGGGATGCTCACTACGGTGCTCTCTGTTGTGTACTCCGCAGTTCGTGCTGGATCTTCGACTACATTCCTTTCGCCGCCATCATCTCCTAGATCTGGTAAGAATACTCCAATGACAACCCCCTGCACAGCCGGATGCTTGGTCGACTGTCATGGTGATGAAAAATGCATGCAGGAGCCAAAAACCCACTACTCGGTGACGAGGAGGATGGCAAAGGCGACGGCAAAGAAAGCGAACCGCGCCCCGTGAGCTATTCCTACACCTTCTTCCACCTTATCTTTGCCCTCGCAAGCATGTATTCAGCCATGCTCTTGACTGGCTGGACGAGCGCTGCATCAGAGAGCTCAGAGCTGATGGATGTTGGATGGACAACTGTCTGGGTGCGCATCTGCACAGAGTGGGTCACCGCCGCATTGTACATCTGGACCCTCATCGCCCCACTGCTCTTCCCAGACCGTGATTTCTCCTAGGAACCCCGCACCCATAGCCTACGAGTTGTTTAGTGGTGTTAGTTGCGATTGTGAATATGAATAAGTAGAAGTTGGGAATTGGTAGGGATCTGGCAGCTTGTTCGTTTCGCTGGTTTATTGTGACTGAAAGTACTGTTCGCTGGTTTGTTGTGAGAGAAAAACACTGCTGGATGACTGTTGATTCCGCTGAATAGCTCAAACGAACAGGGTTGTCTGTATGCCTAATGCGGTGGTAGTGGTTAGTGCCTGTTTGTGTGGCCTTGTAGAGAATATAATTTCGGCCGCGTGTAGCTTGTGGATTTTGAGTCATAGCTATATGTGACATGATGTCAAGTTGCGGTTGACTCTGTAATGGCGACAGTTATCATTTGTAAAGAATACGTCTATTGCTCGTAATGTTGTACTAACTACGCCTGTAGCTCGTGTTTATAGACCTGCAGCGCTGTTGATTGCAGTTTTGGAATGTGCCTCTAGGAAGTTGATTACTGGGTGGTGGGTGGGTAAAATTACTGAGATGGAAAGCATGAAGGTCAGGGCGTGTGCCTGCTGTGCTGCTAGGCACATACAGTATGCCGAGACAGTGACAGTGGTCGACGCCTCGACGGTGAGTGCCATCTGCTCTAGGGACCTTTCCTCCCCCTAAGGGGGCGTTTGGTTGCCCGCATCCCGTCGATCCAGGCTCCACAGATGCAACGGCGCCATGATTGGTTGGGTGAACGAAGGCGTCGGCCAGGCTGAAGCCATGCAAAACGTTCCGCCGGGCCTGGCTCATCCCATGCGCAAATTTTGGTCGTTCCTGGAGAGCCTGGCCGGCTGCATGCGTGACGGATGGACGACCTGCATCAGACAAGAGAGCAGCATGCGGGGCGAGGTGCTCCATCAAGCGAACCAAACAGCTTCTGTCGAAGGCCTGGCTGGACATGCACGGCACCCGAACGAAAGGCTCTTGCAGCTGATCAGCCTGGGCACGGTGGACCCGCATGGTTGGGACGGGCCAGGCAGGGCTGATTGAAGAAGCGTCTCCCAACTAGCAACGCGCATGTCTCCTCCCCCTCTTTGTTCTCAGCACATTGATGGGGGAAAAGAGCACAACGAAAACACGCTCTTCACACCTAGTTACAAGCAGCATATATACGTGCATGGCTGTATGCCTAAGTATGTTTAGAAGAAAAAACTTTATCTATACTATAAAAGAGTGAAGGAATTAAAAAATACCTGTTACTCGGCAATTCTTACCCACCCTATATTTTAGCCCTTAGATCGTAGATCCAACGTATCTAATCTCCCGTCCTAACCTGACAACGGACCCGGCCGGAAAACTTTTAATTCTTTACGGGTGTTTATGCTGTGTTTCCTCATATCGCTATTTTTTTCACACCAAAAAGAATACCCAACCCACCTATACGTTACGAACAATATAATTCAGACCTCCCTGCCCCTGCCTTATCCTCGTACGCGCGGGCCTGGCGTCGGTCGCACGCGCGCGCTACGCCAGTCCTCGGCGCGTGCCGTGGCCACCAAGCCCCACCACCCGCGAATGGCGAGATCAAGGCACGACGGCGGCTTGCTGTAGCAGGCGCTGTTACTGCCCTCTCAAGGAAGACGGCGACGAGAGTGGTGCCCGGCGAGGGCGGACGACGGCGCGTTGCATCAGGCTCGGTAGGCTCACCGGCCGGGCGATGTAGGCTGCGGACTTGTTGGTCGCCGGGCGGTGGCTTGGCGGTGGCGATGGAGAGGCAGGACATGCCGGAAAAGACCAACGCCACAGCCGCGGCCATGTGGACGAGGGCGCTGCCACCTTCTGCCAGAACTGCAGGAGCGCATGAGCTGCCGAGCTCAGTCCCTGGCTGAGTTTCAGTCTGCTTGGACACCGCTGCAAGCCCTCCAGCCCCGCCACAGAACCTCCTCGCCGTCCCTGTTGCTGAGACGGAGTAGGCGGGTGTGCTGCTGGTTGTGGCGTCGCCGCGCACGAGGCTCACCTTGGGCTTCCAGACGAACGCGTCCAGCTCGCCCTTGTGAGAGAACTGGGAAGAACAAATCTGCCCGAATTGATTTGATTTCTCCTAATGTGATGTGAATGAACAAACGAACGAACGGACGATGCTTTGCCATGGCTGGGAACGCGGTGGGCGTGCTGGACGACGAGCCCGTAGAATTCGTTACTTTCCTGGATCCATCTCGGCGACATTGGAGAAACATCTTCACCGCAACATTGGAGAAACAACTTCACGACAGTCAACAGGTAGGATCAGCCTTAACAAAACAAAAAACGAAGGAGATGCACATAGATCGAACTGCTGTCAACTCCCAATTTAAACAGCGGAACCATTTAAGAAGCAAATGATCGTGATGAACACATGGTCGCACACTCGCACATACTGTGTACTCACCTTAGTTTCGGTCCCTCGAACCCTGCAACGAGAAGACCGAGATCATCATTTTTTTTGATAAAGTCAATCCTTCCCTATCCACGTGGATTGGAGTATAGAAAATAAACTGTGTTTTTTCATCTTAATAAATCCTTCCAAAGCATATGGATTGAAGAGGATTTCCATGTGTATAAACAAACCCTATCTACGTGGATTGAAGCAGCAAATGATCGATATGAAACCTAAGGACGCCGGGCGGGCGCAGCTAGCTACACAGAGAGCGAGCATTGACAAATGGACCCGGCCGGAAAACTTTTAATTCTTTATGCGTGTTTATGTTGTGTTTCCTCATATCGCTATTTTTTCACACCAAAAAAATACCCAGCCCACCTATATGTTATGAACAATATCGATTCATTAGTGTCATATGCACACACGTATAACCTCGTGGTGCGAGACGGGAGCAGCGGCGGCATCCTGTGGCAGTCGTTCAACCACCCGACGAACACGCTGGTAGCGGGCATAAAGATCGGCCGCAACCTATGGACGGATACGGAGTGGTACCTCCAGTCCTGGAAGGCGGCCAACGACCCGTCGCCGGGAACCTTACGGTACGTGGTTGTCACGAGGGGCGAGCCGCCGGAGATCGCGATGGTGGACTCAAGCGGCGCCACCAGGTTCCGCACAGTAGTGTGGGACGGGCTATGGTTCAGCGGCATCCCGGAGATGGCGTCCCGTCCTATGCCGACGAGTTCACGCACCTCACTCAAAAACTGCTGGCAACACATCATATTTTCATATCCCTTACCGACTAACTATCCAAATGTCATCTGAATTATCAAAAAAATATTAGATTAAAAAAATACAAAAAATAAAAGGATAATAAAATAATAATAATTTAAGCTAAAAAATGAAAAATTAACACGATATCTTCTACGCACGTGCGTGCCGCACGTGCATGTTGACTAGTATATAAAAGACTACGGTATCCAAATTATTAGTACAGATCACGGTAACATTGCAAGCCACCTGCATGATAGGAGTCGCTACACAAAGGCTCAGACAGCTGAACACGAACTAACAGCCACAGTACAGATTAGATTTCACCTGACCGAAAACAGCCAGTGAAAGTGACCAAGGCTTTCCTGAGCTCAGTTTGCACCCATAAAGGGTCAAAATCAAGCGGGGCTGCAGACATACCTACTGATCGGCGCCACGGCTCAATTTGACTATCATTCCTTGTCATAACTACCACAATTAGCTACACAAGCTAATTACTATGTCCAAGCTCCGTGGTTGCTCCGAGGGCCTGCATCATCATTTCTGTTTTTTCTCACACTTCCGCTTCTTTTTCCTCTTGTAGTTCTGCAGCACTTCGGACCGCTGGTGTGGTGAGGCTGATAGCAACCACTTGCTAAATTCAAGGTCATCCATACCCATGAAGGATGCGATACAGCTAAACTCTTTCCTTTTCTGCTCCAGTGAATAAGATCTTGCCACTTTTCTTTTCTCCTCCAATGAATAAGATTTTTCCATGACAGTGTGCTTTGTTTCATTCTTCTTACTGTGTAGCTCCTCTAAGGAGCTCTGAACAGTCTCGTCTGTTGCACCCTTCTCTCTTTCGTTTGTTCTCGAGTTCACAACATCCTCGTTGCGGTGGGCATAAACTATCCCTGTTGAACAGACCAAATTTATTACTTCAAAATAAATGGATCAGTGAGAGGGAAGAGAGGTTACAGAAGCCAGTCCATCAGGTTACTCTCAATTAGTAATCTCATTCATATGAACTTACAATTACTCAGAAACATAGTTGTTCTCAAAATCACAAGCATGATAGACATAACATAACTACTAGATAATACACCCGGGAGGTGAAAATATTATATACCAGGTTTTCACTTTTCAGCAAAGAGAATCACTTCATATTTATAGCTGGAACCATAAACAGCTATTCAGCTTAGCCTTCAAGGTTCAGGCTACAGAAGAATTGATTGATATTCCAAAACACCGTGTAAAATAACATAATAATTCAACTTTTAAGCACTTTATATATTTTAGTGTAGGAAATGCAAGCTAATCTGAATGAAGACGTGCTAAGGTGCGTTCACGAAAAAGCAAGCTACTCTGAATTTATGAAGGACTGTGGCTGAATATGCTCAAAATATCCCAAGACTAGAAACGGTAACCGCAGACCTTGAATACTAGCTACTGATAAGTGTTGGAGTGTGATTGTATTAGGCCCATGAGGCTAGGCCCATGTGGCCCATGTATGGTACCTATAGCTACCCTTCTAGGGTTAGCCAATAATCTATAGAGAATCACTCTTCTACATGGAGAATCACTCTTCTACATGGTATCAGATTAGGTTCCTTCCTCTCCTCTACAGGCGCCGCCGCCGGCTCCCTGGCTGCTACCGCCGCCAGCCAGCCATGGCCGGCCTCCCGCCACCTCCCCCATCCCCCACCTATTCCCCTGTCTTCCCCCCTCTCTCTTATCCCTCCTGGGTGGCGGCTGCCTCCCCTGACGCCCCGCAGCCCGCCTCCCCTGGTGCGGGTGGCCTTCCTCTGCTTCATCCGCCGAGGGGCGGGCTCCCCTCTGCGACCTGCGCCCGAAGTCTGCCCCCTGACGCACGCGCCCGAGATCCGCGCCCTGCTGCCGGAGGTCGCCCCGTCCATGGCGTGGCTCGGGTGGCCGACAGCCTGCCTCTGTTCCAGCCGCCAGGAGGCGGACTGGACCTCGGTGCCGCCCCTGCTCTCTCCTCCGCGGCCTCAGCCCGATGTCCGCCCCCTGCAGCACGCGCCCGAGGTCCGGCCCCTGCAGCCCGCGCCCGAGGTCCGCCCCCTGCTGCCGGAGGTCGCCCCGTCCATGGCGTGGCTCGGCCCTCCGCCGCCCCCCACTGCAGCGCGAGTCATCCGTCCTGGACCGGCTCCGCTCCTTCGGCCTTCCACCCGCCCCCTCCCGCCATGCCCCATCTGCCTCCTCCTGCTGCTCTCCACCGTGGCGCGTCTGGTGCCAGCTCTGCCCTTGGGCACGCGGCTTGGCCTTATGCCGCTGCTGCCCTTACTGCTGCCGCCCTTCCTGCAGCAGACCCAGCAGCCGCGGGTGTGGGCACCGGACCTCGCCTCTTCTTCTCCGGTCCTCAGCTCGGCCGATCCGTCGCTGACCCTGCGGCACTGGCAGCCGCTGCCCCTGCTGCCACACTTGCCGCGGCGGGTGCTCCTACAGCCGGCGCAGGAACTGCTGCCGCTGCTACTGATGCGGGTGGTGCTGCTACTGCAGGCGCGGCCGTGGCCCTCGGCTCGGCCACCGTTGCTGCTCCTATCGAGCAGGCCACCGCTGCTGCTACTATCGAGCAGCCCGCCGACGCCGTCCACCTCCCCGGCGCCGGTCTCCCACGGGCCGCCACCGTCGCGGCCATGCCCTTCCGTGCGGCCGCGGGCGGGGGGGGCCTGGGCAACTTGGCCTACTCCTTCAGCACCACCGCCGGCCCTGATTGGATCGCCGACTCGGGCGCCACTTTCCACACCACGCCCGATGCGAGTCTACTTTCCTCTCTTCGTCCTCCCCACCCTTCCTGTCCCTCTTCCATCATGGTCGCCAATGGCACCTGCATTCCTGTCTCCTCCGTGGGCACTGCCAGTTCCCACGGCTCCTTTCATATTTCTGATGTTCTTGTGGCTCCCGGGATGGTTCACAACCTTCTCTCTATTCGCCGTTTCACCACTGATAACTCTTGTTCGGTTGAGTTTGACCCCTCTGGCCTCACCGTGCGGGATTTGGCCTCCCGTGCTCCTCTGCTCCGGTGTAACAGCACTGGGCCTCTCTACACCCTTCAGTTTCCGGCATCTGCTTCCCCTTCTTCGCCTTCCTCCATCGCTTTTGCCGTCACTCCTTCCTCCACCACTTGGCACCGTCGCCTCGGCCATCCTGGCCGGGATGCCCTGATGCAGCTCCGTCGTAGTTCCGACATTCGGTGCTCTCAGGCTCACGATGATCACTTGTGTCAGGCGTGCCAGCTGGGCCGTCACGTTCGCCTTCCCTTTCAGTCCTCATCCTCACATGCCACTCGTGCATTTGATCTTATTCACTGCGACTTGTGGACTTCTCCTGTTCTTAGCATGTCTGGCTATAAGTACTACTTGGTGGTGGTCGATGATTTCTCCCATTATTCCTGGACTTTTCCTCTGCGTGCCAAGTCCGAGGCTTTCCCCACCCTTAGCAACCTCTTTGCTTGGGTATCCACTCAGTTCGGCCTCACCATCAAGGCTGTCCAGTGCGACAATGGCCGTGAGTTCGATAACTCAACCTCCCGTGCCTTCTTCCTTTCTTCCGGTGTCCACCTGCGCATGTCTTGTCCGTATACCTCCTCTCAAAACGGCAAGGCAGAGCGTATGATCCGCACCACCAACGACATCATGCGCACCCTTCTGCTCCAGGCATCTCTACCCGCTCGCTTCTGGGCTGAGTGTCTGCACACCTCCACCTATCTCCTCAACCGCCTTCCTTCTACTGCCTGCCCAGCTCCCACGCCTCACCACGCTCTTTTCGGTACCCCTCCTCGGTACGACCACCTTCGAGTCTTCGGGTGTGCGTGTTACCCTAACACCGCCGCCACCGCTCCTCATAAGCTGGCTCCCCGGTCGACCCTCTGTGTCTTTCTCGGATACTCTCCGGATCACAAGGGTTACCGATGCTTTGACCTTACCTCTCGCCGTGTACTCATCTCTCGCCATGTCGTGTTTGATGAGTCGGCGTTCCCTTACTCCACCACCTCTCCACCCACACCTCCCGCTGACCCTGCGGAGGCTTCCTTCTTTCCCACTGACCCGGCGATTCCGCCACCCTTCTCCCCCTACCCTGCAGGTACTGCTCCAGCGCGCTTTCCTGGTGGTCCCGCGTCGCCCCAGGACCTTCCGGTGCCTGACACGGTCGAGGCAGCCCCGGAGCTTCCACCCTCGCTCCCTGTGGCTTCGCTGCCTCCCGTTGTGACGGATGCTGCCGTTCCGATCGCGGGACCGCGTACACCGACCCCACCTCCTCCCGGGCGCTTCGGACTCGTCTACCAGCGCCGGCGGGCGCCGCGTCCGCCCTCACCTCCTCCCGGACGTTTCGGGATCGTCTACGAGCGCCGGCGTGAGCTGGCTCCGCCGCTCTCGTCCCCAGCGCCGTCGTCGCCGGTGCATGCTCCGCCGGCATCGCCACGCTCTCGCGCCGACCCGCCGGTGTACCACCCGCCTCTTCTTCACCGGGACCCTCGTCACACTCACCCGATGGTGACGAGGCAGGCGTCTCGCCCGCAGGCCCTCACCGCCGCCGCCTGCGAGCCGGAGATCTCTCCGGTACCCTCTTCCGTTCGCGCGGCCTTGGCGGATCCTCACTGGCGCCGCGCGATGGACGAGGAGTACGCCGCCCTCCTCGCCAACCAGACGTGGGACCTCGTGCCTCGTCCGCCGGGTTCCAACATTGTCACCGGCAAGTGGATCTGGACGCACAAGAGGCGGGCTGATGGTTCCTTGGAGCGCTACAAGGCTCGCTGGGTCCTCCGCGGCTTCACTCAGCGGCCCGGCATTGACTATGCTGAGACGTTCAGTCCCGTGGTGAAGCCAGCTACAGTCCGCACCGTCCTCTCCCTGGCTCTCGAGCGCTCTTGGCCTGTGCATCAGCTGGATGTCAAGAATGCCTTCCTTCATGGCACTCTGACTGAGACGGTCTACTGCAGTCAGCCAGCAGGTTTTGTGGATGGTTCCCGTCCTGACTTCGTCTGCCGGCTCAACAAATCTCTCTACGGGCTCAAGCAGGCACCCCGGGCTTGGTACTCTCGCTTCGCTACCTTCCTGCAGACTCTTGGGTTCACGGAGGCCAAGTCTGACACCTCCCTGTTCATATACCACTATGGGGGTGAGACTGCTTACCTGCTCCTCTATGTGGATGACATTGTTCTCACTGCCTCCAGCGAATCTCTGCTCCACCGCATCATTGCCTCACTCCAGAAGGAATTTGCTATGAAGGATCTTGGGGTGCTCCACCACTTCCTCGGCGTCACTGTTGAGCCCCGACCTTCTGGCCTGTTCCTCCACCAGCGGCAGTTCACTTGTGACATTCTGGAGCGAGCCGGGATGACCGCCTGCCAGTCCTGCTCTACACCGGTGGACACTCAGGGCAAGCTGTCAGAGGCTGGGGGTCCGATGCTTGGGCCAGCAGAGTCCACCGCCTACCGGAGTCTTGCAGGCGCGTTTCAGTACCTCACTTTCACACGGCCGGACATCACTTATGCCGTCCAGCAGCTCTGCCTGTACATGCATGCTCCGCGGGAGCCTCACCTGGCTGCTATGAAGCGGCTTCTCCGGTACCTCCGTGGCACCCTTGGCTACGGGCTGCTCCTCGGCCGGTCTTCCACTGCCGAGCTGGTTGTCTACACCGACGCTGACTGGGCGGGATGCCCGGACACCCGCAGGTCCACCTCTGGCTACGCTGTCTTCCTCGGCGGCAACTTGGTCTCTTGGTCGTCCAAGCGCCAGCCGGTGGTTTCACGCTCCAGTGCCGAGGCGGAGTACCGTGCCGTGGCCAACGGCGTGGCAGAGGCCGCCTGGCTCCGCCAGCTCCTGGCTGAGCTTCACCGCCCACTCGCCAAGAGCACGCTCGTCTACTGCGACAACATCAGCGCGGTCTACCTCTCCACCAACCCCGTGCAGCACCAGAGGACCAAGCATGTGGAGATCGATCTACACTTCGTCCGCGACCGGGTGGCCATCGGCGACGTCCGGGTTCTTCACGTCCCGACCACCTCCCAGTTTGCGGACATCTTCACTAAAGGCCTCCCTTCCTCGACCTTCTCCGAGTTTCGCTCCAGCCTCAACGTCTCCAGTGGCTAGTTGTGGCTGCGGGGGGGTCCTGTGTGTGTTGTGCTCTTACTTGTTTTCTTTCTTGTTCAGCCTTGAACTCCGCTGCGTCGGTAGTTCAGACTGCGGGGGGGTGTTGGAGTGTGATTGTATTAGGCCCATGAGGCTAGGCCCATGTGGCCCATGTATGGTACCTATAGCTACCCTTCTAGGGTTAGCCAATAATCTATAGAGAATCACTCTTCTACAATAAGCACCATAGAAGAACAGAATGGTGCAGTATTTCAATATCTTTTGAGCAAGTATCTCCAAAGGTCTAGATTGCATCTAAAATGAATAACTAGTTTTCTGTATCAGCCTTTGAAGCTAACAGCCACAGTAATGACTAAACCTTCGCCATTTGGTCCATGAACCTTTTATGAGAATATTATATGGTAAACATAAAGTAAAATTTTCAGAGAAAGAGCATACCAAAATCAACCAATTTCTGATTATCCGTATCTGTTGTTGCTGTGGAAGACTTCCTATTCTCTTGTGAACCAAATAAATCAGTATCGACTATTTCTCTTATCCCTGTTGCTTCTGTTGCACTACTCTTGCCATGTTCTCCATGCATCTCAATAATCTCACTAGTAAAAAGCTTATCAGACAAGTCACGGAAAAGATTGCAGATCCCAAAGAGCTCACCTTGAAATTTCTTGTCATCCTAAATCAGAATTATCCAAATTAGATATCCAAAATGGATCCCAGGTATCTAGTCAGTAAGCTGTTAACTTAAAACTACCAAAGGCCAATCTGAATTAAACTATTGTGCAGTCGTGATTGCACCTAGTCTGTCACACCTGCAACAGCTAAAACAGCCCAAACTGAAATTCTCACACTAACATATGCTGATGTGTGGAAAAAATGCATAGGAAGATTTATTGGGTGATGACATGCTTGGTTTTGCTCAAATGCCATCTAACAACAATTATGCATAATGTTATTCTGTGGATTACACAATGTCACTTCCTTGTAACAGTACACCCAGGTATTTTGCATCAATGTATGAATTCCAAACACTTAACATCCTGATTGGGTCTTCAACCCAAAAAGCAGGCGTATAACAGTCAGAAGACTACGTAAATTTGAAACATTTCTGAATGTATGAAGTCCTTATCAAACGTCTCAATCCTAACACATCTCTGAAGATAAGAAGGAAATGAAAAAAAAAAACACATATCTCTCATACAGTTAGACCTTTGTTTGGAAAGGATGGAAAATGTTTATGGGACTGAACCAAACGCAGTAATTAACTTGGGCAAACACAGCGTAGAGAACACAAAAAGAACATATTGTGATCCTTTTTGGTGTAGTTGTCAAGATACATGCCACGAATTGTACTTTTTGGTGTAGAATGGACAAAAATTCTAATTCATGACTACGCCTATCCAAGAATATTGAGTAAATAAATCCCATCCTCATCATCTTTTGTTGCAAGCCAGCTCAAAATTGTACCAATACAAATGCCTAATGGAAAGCAATTTATGTCCTCCATTCAATCTTATCAAGATACTTCTATGGCTAAGAGAATACCTGCACGCCTTCAAAGTAACGTCTCTCTATTTTTCCGGAGACTGCAATGTTGGAAAGCTGCTGTTTATATATCTGTCGAGAATAAATGAGCTCTTCAAGTGAACCAGCACCAAGTAGGCGAAATACTGTGACATGCCGTCTCTGTCCATACCGAAATGATCTGTCTTGTGCTTGCAAGTCTTGGGCAGGGTTCCAACTTGGATCAAATATCACCACACGGTTAGCACTAACAAGGTTTACACCTAAATTACCTGCCCGGGTAGATATAAGGAAAACCTGCATAAAATAATTTAACCACTTAAATCAACTATGGCCTTCAAAATTTTGTTAGATAGAAGTACAAGAAACCCACATCTGCCAAAATTCACCTGTTTGCTAGGGCTTCTGTTGAACTCATCCACTAGTGATTGGCGTGCATTCATGGGAGTTGTTCCATCAAAGCGTGAAAAGCAATAACCCTTCCTTATGAGAAACTTCTCTAGTATGTCAAGCATCCTGTGTAAATAGAAATAAATGAAATCATCAAGTAACCAAATGCAGTGATGCTACAAGTAGGACAAGTCTCCTTCAGACCCTCCCCCTCTCTCCTCCTCTTCTGCATGTAAGAACAAGTAGCATATCTAAAGTGTGTGTATTTAGAAGATAATAGCAACAATACTATTTACGATTAATTTTCACCATTCATTTGGGCAACTCATATTTTGACCAAAACTAACTTTCTAAATATCTACTAGTTAAGGTAACATATATTATGGGGGTCACAAGTTAGAAAAGTTTTACATCCAATCAGACCCTAAAATCACTGTCAGACATATAAATCTAAACCGTAACTCTAATTGAAACGGTCTTTGGCATAGATATAAAGCCTAAATAAATAAGATTTTTGTGCTCCTAACGAAAGCATGCCTACTAAGGAAAATGAAGTAACAATTTTTCCATTACAAAATCGATAATGATCAAAAGAATGGAAAACCCACTTGCAGCAGTGGACAGATATATTTTGTGTACTCTACCATTTTATGGTCAAGTATGGCTGAAACCTAAAAGATCTTCTGAAATATGTTTCCTAGTAAAAAAGTCAAAACAGATATGTATTTTTGGAATGATAGAACATGACCCATGTACTAGAATAGTTGGCAATCTATCTTTTCAGTCCTAATTTGAGAAGTAAACAACATTAAATTGTGGCATGAAAGTAATAACTAGAGCATTTGGTAAAACAGTGGGACTAAACATCGATATAAATTGGAACTGATGGGATTAAAACGCATGGCAATATAACTTTGCCAGTTTATATGAGCTAAATGTTAGCGCATAAATGAACAACCTGACAGAATAACTGAAAAGAAGAATCTTGTCACCCTGCTGAGTCCACAGTGACAGAAGCCTTTCTAGTGCTCGCATCTTTCCACAATGTTCAGCATCACTGAGACCCATGAAGTTTTCACTTTTAGTGGTACCACCAACTAAGTCAATATCTGCACCAAAGACAGCAGCTGCAAGTTCAGCATCTTTCTTCTGCTTTTCAGGCTCATCCTTTGGATTAGGTTTTATCAGCTCCAGATGGTTGCTAATCTACAATACAGGAAGAGATATGAGATTTTTCAAACAAAATGTCCAAAATAATGAACAGGTTTTTGTTGTTGCTGCTGCTGTCATTCCAAATAACATATGATAGGAAAAACCTGCTGAAGCTTGACGAGGCAAGGAAGAACAAGACAGAAGGGGCATATAGAACAGCCATCAGGGTTGTCTCTGTGAAGATAAGACCATATAACACCATCTGGTTCAGTTCTCTTGCAACATTCAACCTGAGGTAAAGGACTTCCACAGCTACAGCGGACATCCTTATTAATAAGGATCTGTATGTCAGGTTGTTGCAGCATTCTTCTATAAACACGTTTTTGAACATCACTCATTTTGCAGAAAACAATATTATCCTCCTTCCCAAGCATAAGATGTCCAATTGTCTCCTCTTTTGTCCTTCTCAATAAGAATTTCCTAAGAACGGAAACAAGGTGCTTCTTGCGCGCATCAGCAACTTGAACAAATCTCTCAGGAGCACTCAGCCTCTGACCCTGTTTTAGAGGCTCATCATAATAGGCTCGAAAGTGTCCTCGATCCCCTAAGCAGCCAGGCACGACCCAATCAAATAGATTAAATAATTCCATGATCTTATTCTGCATTATGGTCCCTGTGAGACCAAACCGCTTTTGAGTTGTTATCCCCAAGCATGCTGTATATAACTTGGCTTTTTCATTCTTGAGACGATGTGCCTCATCAACAACCACAAGTTCCCACGAGATACCACATAAAATCTTGTCATGAATTCTGAAAGTATCAAAACTGGTAATGAGTACCTCCAATCCTTGAGTTTCAATTTTTCCGAGAACCAAATCACGATTTGGACCATGATAGACAGCAACAGAGAATTCTGCCCACTCAGAAAATTCATTTTCCCAGTTCCGAATCACCGAAGTAGGGCAGAGGATGAGTACAGGACCAGTCTTCTTTCCTTTGTTTGTTGATTGCTCATGGCCATTGCCTTTTCCAATAACAGAAGACAAAAAAGCAATAGTTTGAATGGTCTTTCCCAAACCCCTAAATCACAAGAGAAATCATGTTAAAAGGTGAACAGGAACTGCAGTAAGATTCAAAGAGCCCAGTAACTTCTACGTATAGAAATGAGTTGATTGTCACTATATCAACAGTGTACATATATGCATATGCTAACCTTTAATAAGTCGAGCTTACTTAGTATTATGCACCAGTAACAACAAACTACATTGAGAAAACTAGTTGCTTTGCTAAAATGATTTGGATCCCCACCAACATTTAATATGATTGAATGAGTGCTTATCTAAAAGAAGACTCTTGATTGATATTCAAGGTTATTTTAAGAACGAAATGAGGATCATCAATCTCCTTAAAGAAAATGATCATCTGCAATTTTGAAGCCTCACATGTCATCTCCAAGAACACCGCCATGATTGTTTCTATACAAATTGTATAAGAATCTCACACCTTCCCTCTGATGCGCAAGTAGCCTACAATTTATTGATGGGGGCACCTACAACCAGACAAAAGAGAAGTACAGAAATTAAACTGATGAATAATTATAACAATCAGGGACTTGGGCAGAGACAGAAGCAAAAATGCATTTTTGTGTGATGATTACAAATAATACTGGATGAAATTTTTTTGGGTTAAATTTGAACATAAAACAATCCCACAGTGGACAAAGATGTAAAACCATTCACAGAAAATGAAAAAAAAAACAAGTATAATGCTTTGCAAAAAATAATCATGTAAGAACATAGCTCTATGCTATAATAGCATGATGTGCACTTGTGCAAATCACATTTACTTTTCAAGCTTGTAGCTGATACTTTTGGTTGAGCACTATTGAACACCCCTGTTTTGCTAAAACCTTGGTCATGCCTGAGTTTCGCCCATGAGTAAATTATTTAGTGGTTTGGTGTAGTCCAAAGAAATGGATCATCCCAATAATTCATGATGCTTCTTGAAGCCAGGAAAACAGCAAAAACAAAATCTCAGCCTTAAACAGAAAGTAGAATAAATGAGTATATGAAAGAAACAATAGCAACACAGCAGAACCATATAAATAAATAAGGGGCAACTATCTTCCCATAAAAAACAAGTTGTTAGCCCCTTCACTACAGAGAATTAATTAAGTTCAGCTTCGTTGTAAATAATAATACTGTCAAAGAGACCTCAAGATCTGGTCCAGCATAAATCCTAAAGGTCAAAAGATGAAAAAAAAGCAGTCCATCAACCACATAATACACATCCCATCAACCATTAATTAAGTTTAGCTTCGTTGTAAATAATAATATTGTCAAAGAGACCTCAAGATCTGGTCCAACATAAATCCTAAAGGTCAAAAGATGTGAAAAAAAAGCAGTCCATCAACCACATAATACACGTCCCATCAACCATGGAACATGTAAAAGTTAAGTTATGATATAAAATGCATGCAAATGGCTCATCATCAATTATTGTCTTCTTGCATTTAACTGAGATCAACCGCAGGGCATCAACTATTGTCTTTTGTATTTCCCAGGACCTATCTTCATTTACCAATTTCTATTTAACTGAGATAAACAGCAGGGCATCAAGAACAGCAAGATATGCCATGGCAAACTGTTATACAATGTTTTCTCGCTCTCCCTCATCTCCCAAGAAGTAGAATTTATCATTACTCACTCCATCCCAAAATACAAGGTGTGCACGTATTTCAAAATTCAAACTTTGTCATCTTTGACCAATAATTAGTCTAATCATAATATTCATATAAAAAGTTTATACTAAAAACGTGGTTATATTGGGTATATATTCATAAATACTTTCTAATAATCAAACTTCTGTTGCCACAAATCCGTTTGTA
Organism: Saccharum hybrid cultivar R570; assembly: GCA_038087645.1. Taxonomy (NCBI): domain Eukaryota; kingdom Viridiplantae; phylum Streptophyta; class Magnoliopsida; order Poales; family Poaceae; genus Saccharum; species Saccharum hybrid cultivar. The sequence goes on along the minus strand of JAQSUU010000015.1, from coordinate 26,867,485 downwards.
CTAGTATACTGAAACTGAACTACTTCGTGCGCAAGTCATTCTTGATTCTTGCGAGACAAGCCCTAACGAATCTACTGTCACCGAGGAGACGCGGGCGCAGTACGGTACCTGGACGACAGGGTGCTCTCCAGGCAGCGAGAGCACAAGTGGTTCGTATGGCCCGCGGGACTCGAGGGCGGCCGCTGGTGGCGGAGGCAGGCAGCGGCGGATAATGGGGCGACTTTTTCTCTCGTCCTCATCCTCCGACGACGGCGGTTCGTCGTCTTCCCGCGGCTTCTCGATCGGGGGCCCGGGGGCGGGTGGGAGCTGTACGGGCCTGGAGGAAAAGGAGGAGGATGAAGAGGCGGCGGCCTCGAGGCGGAGGAGCTGCTGCGAAAGGGACGTCTTTGGGGGTCTCCGCGGAAGGAGAGCCGGATGCGGCGGCGAGCGCGGTTGGGTCTGTGGTTGGGAGGAGGAAGAGGAGCAGGCGTTGAGGGTTTCCTTGAGGCGGTTGAGGGACATGGACGGAGGCGGTGGTGCTCCGGCGGGTCCGTGCCGTGGAAGGAAGGACACCGTAGCCAAGGCGGCAATTTTAGTTTGGGAGGAGAATTTTCTGGTTGATCCAACAAAGAACAAACGGTCAAAAACAATGGCAAGGCGTTCTCTTCGGTTTGGACTTTGGAGTACGATGATGATTCTCGTTTGCTCATCTCGATGTAGCCACCCACGGAGATTATTAATTTTAATTCTAATATAAGTTAATTAACTATCAAAACTATAAATTTTTTTATCGCTTTTCTGACGAATGGATTTACACACAACAGTTCAAACTCACCATTCCACGGTAGAGCAAGTGAAATAAAATTGTACTTAATTTCGTGAACAATTTTTTTTGAAAACATACTTCATTAACAATTTATATCTCTGCATAAATATGGAACATTTTATGACCATTTAATCCACCAAAGATCAATACTCCTTTCATTTTAAATTATTTTTGTTTTCTTTTAAACAAAACACTTACACCCAGAATCAAACATTTTCTATGGCGTTTGGCTCACAACAGTCTCTCTCTACGAATGAATATAAAGAGAAGAGGGATGGAATTAGATACTAGATGTCTAGCACGTTGGAGACTTAGGGGTGTTTGGTTCCACCTTCTAAAGTTTAGTCGCTGTCCTATTGGATATTTAGATACATGCATGGAGTATTAAATATAGACTATTTACGAAACTAAATGCACGGATCGAGATTGTTTTGCGAGGCGAATTTTTTAAGCCTAATTAGTCTATGATTTGACAATGTGGTGCTACAGTAAATATTGCTGATGATGGATTAATTAAGCTTAATTAAGTCGTCTCGCGGATTACGGACGGATTCTGTTTATTAGTATCTGAACACCCAATATGACACCCTCATGTGACACCTCCTAAACTTTAGCCATTGCATCCAAATACTCCCTTAATGAAGATGGGGTCACTGCTTTCTAAAGTGCAAGTTTGTCGTCAAATGTTGGAGAGAGGCACCGTTAGAGAACATACGGACTGAATTGCTGTATAATCGTTCGGCTGCTGAAATGATTCTAGCTGTCTTGTCACTACAAGATGATGTAAGATTGGGAGTGATTATGCTTCTATATTCTTGGTGGGAGGTGCCGAACAAATCAAATGTAGGCCAAGACATACGATCTCCAGGCCAGGTTGTCAACCGTGTAGCCATGCTAGTGATGGAATCCAAACCTGCAAGACGAAGGCAAATAAAGCACGACGACCACCAGATAGACGGACTCAGCCGCCGTCTGGTGTTCTCAAAATCAATTGTGATGACGCTTTCTATACTGAAACAAATACAAGGGCTAGGGCTTTGTAATTAGAGATCATAATAGCCATGCAATCTTGCAGTAATTAGAGAACATAGTGAAGGTGCTGTAGTCGAATGAGCGTGATCTTAGCCCGGCATCTCTCTACAAAGAAGTAAGGGAGTTGATTTCTTTATGTTTTGATTCTATACAAGTTTCTCATATTCCTAGATCATGTAATAGGAGTGCACATGAGCTCGCTCGTATGAGTCTTGGTTGGGACCTGGATCAACCTCATGTTTAGTCTGATCCCCTCCCTAGTTTTGTATCTGATAATGTGGTTCGCGATCATGCTGAAGCGAGTGTGAATGAATAAAGAGACTCAGCGATAGTTTTGATCGAAAAAGAACTACATTATGAGAAAATACATCAACTTCTATATTATCAATTTAGTTTTATTAAATTATTGATGGAATATGTTTTGATGGTGTATTTATATAAACTCATATATATTTTAATATTTGAAATACGATAAAATTTAACTAAATTATAATTTAGAATGCAAGAAAAATTGAACACAGAACTGCACCCCAAAAAGAAAATAGTAAAATATGATCTAATGAGATGTTATTGCAACTGGTGTCTAGCGACGGTGACCACCCCATTCCATTCTTCTCTTTCCCTCTAGACAGGACCTGGGGTCATGCAGGCATGGGTCCATGGTGGGGCCCAACGGCGACTGTTAGCAATTTTGTTTTTATTTGGTAATAATTGTCTAAACATTGATTAATTAAGTTTAAAATATTCGTCTCGCAAAGTACAACAAAACTGTGCAATTAGTTTTTGATTTCATCTACATTTAGTACTCTATATATGTGCCGACATTTTGATGTGATGGGAAATCTTCTTTTTTATAGTGAAATTTGGGGATAAATTTGGGAAACTAATCGAGGCCCAGGGCGAGGTGGGCGCGTGTTGGCCCGGGCGGTTCCAAGGCCCTGTTTGGCAGGCTGTTTTTTTGGCTTATAAGCCGACTGTGGCTGATTTGCTGTGAAAGAAAAACACTGTTCCACAGCTGATAAGCCGTGCTGATAAGATGAGCAGGGATGGTCTCCAACACCCGAAGAGAGATGCGCGTGAGACCTGGAGGCTGGAGCGCAGCGTTGAGCTCCACTCGCGTGTAGGCACGGGCGTCGGTGGTGGACTGGTGACGCGGTAAGGAATAGACGCACAAGATTAGAACAATCAAAGGATTTGACGTCCAGGAAATCGAGCATGCGCAGGGAGAGAATCACTCGAGCAACTGATAGCTTTTTTGGTTTCTTACCTAGGTAACAGGGTTTCTCTTCCCATAAATGAATCTATATATATAATAATCATGGAAAATTTCTTTATACCAAGTTTGATTTAAAAAAACAACTAGCCGTGCGTACTTTCCTGATATAGGCCATGTTTAGATTCTAAATTTTGGAACCAAATTTTATATAGTAAACGCCGCATCACACTGTAGCAATTTTATTTTTATTTGGTAATAATTGTCCAAACATTGATTAATTAGGTTTAAAATGTTCGTCTCGCAAAGTACAACAAAACTGTGCAATTAGTTTTTTTATTTCATCTATATTTAGTACTCCATATATGTACCGGTATTTTGATGTGACGAGGAATAGAAATTTTGTATAGTAAATTTGGTGGTAAAATTCTAGAATATAAACAAGGCCATAATTACTTCCAAAGATCACTCATTTACTTGAGGCCGTCGCCCGTCGGGACTCTCAGCCTGGAGCTCGTTGTCATCTCGGCCGCGGAGCTCGGCCGGCAGCCCTGCCTAGCACGAGACAAACAAAGAGCGCCGCCTTGTTTGGGCAGCGGGCACCCGCATGGCTGCTTCCCCCGTCCCTTCCCCCGGACACGACGGCCTCGTTTAGATGAGAGAATTAAGGAGAAAAATATTGTATCAGAATTTCTGTAGCATTTCGTTTGTATTTGATAAAAATTATTTAAATTTTGACTAACTAGGCTTAAAATTTTCATCTCGCAAAGTACAACAAAACTGTGCAATTAGTTTTTGATTTCATCAACATTTAGTACTCCATGCATTTGCCGACATTTTGATGTGACGGGGAATCTTCTTTTTGCATAGTAGAATTTGGGGTGAGAATTGGGAAACTAAACAAGGCCGACGCGTACGCGATACAAGAGCGCCGACCGGGCGCGGCCGCGAGCGCGACACGAACTCGCTACCAAGTACCAACGCCTTGTTTAGATTCCTAAATTCACCATCAAATTCTACTATGTAAAAAGAAAATTCTCCATCACATCAAAATATCGACATATATATGGAGTACTAAATGTAGATGAAATAAAAAACTAATTATACAGTTTTATTGTACTTTGCGAGACAAATATTTTAAGCCTATTTAATCAATGTTTGGACAATTATTACCAAATAAAAACAAATTTGCTACAGTATGACGGAACACTTACTATGTAAACTTTGACTCCAAAGTTGGGAATCTAAACCAGGCCCAAGGCCGTGTTTAGTTAGCCCGATCTTGGATGTCCAAAGTCTGCACAGTAAAAGATTCCTTAATGTAGCATTTCGTTTGTATTTGTGAATTTTTGTCCAAACATTGACTAATTAGGCTCAAAAGATTCGTCTCGCAAAGTATAACTAAACTGTGTAATTAGTTTTTAATTTTATATATATTTAGTACTCCATATATGTGCCGATATTTTAATGTAATGAGAAATCTTCTTTTTACCTAATGAAATTTAGAGGAAAATTTAGCATCGAACAGGGCCAACTTCAACCCAAACCGTCTGCACCCACTCAGAAGCCAGGAGCCGTAGAAAAGCCAGCCCCGGAGACGGAGAGACCCCCCGTGCCAGCCCCGCCCCAGCGTAGCAACGCCCGCCCCCGCCCCACCTCGCCGCCTCTCCACGCGACCCGCTCGACGCTGCCTGCCGCCGCAAGCCCAAATGCCCGCCCAGAAGCGCCCGCCCCCGCCACCCTCGCCCTCCCCCTCCGCGGCCCCGGGCGCCGGCTCGCCCCCTCCCGCGTCTCCGCCGCCGCCGCCGACGGCCGAGCCCGCGGAGAAGAAGCCCAAGCTGGAGGAGAACGGCAGCGCCGGCGCCGGTGCCGAAGCCAACGGCAACGCCAACGGTGAGCGCTCGTTCGTTCGTTCGCCCGTCCTGCCGCCCTTCCCACGTCGACGGCGCTCTTCTCCTCGATCTCCACGCGCTGATTCTGGTTTATTTCCTCTTCCGCCCACGTTGTTTGGCTTTGCTCGCAGATTCCGGCGTGAAGGCGGCGGCGGCTGCGGCGGAGTCGTCGGATTCTGAGTCGGAGGACGCGGACGCCGCAAAACAGGAGTACGTGCTCGGACGCTCCTCGCCAACCGTCCCGTTGCTTGCTTTGCCGCTCTCCTTTCCCCGTCGTCGTGGTTTCCTTCCTGATGCATGCTCCAGATGCGGCACCGCTAAGCGGCCACGCGCCCACGCGCGCGCGCGTTTGCTCCCTGTCGTTGGCCCTTACCTCAGCTCTCGCGCCTGAGCCGAGCCCGTCGGTCTTTTCCTAGTTGACTATGGCTGGCTGCGGATTTCTGGTGGGCTATATGGGAGACGCCGAGCCATAGATGTAGCGTGGTTTGCCCTGTTTTCTACTTGTTAGAAGCAGTATCTCTTTGATTTCCGTTGGTAGCAAGCAACACAAGTTGTGCAGATGCAAGCGCTAGCTGTAGTCATCATCTGATTCATAATTCTTATATCTTGTTAATAGAGCCAGGCAGTCTGCCTAAGGGGTATGAAGTTTGAGGCAGTCGTGAACAGTGCTAAAGTTTTCAATCCTACAGTCCAGTGCGGGCTAGGGATGATACTGCAGATCTTTCCATGCATATACAAGTAGAAATGAAGTGGCTTAATTGGTGGTTAGATTGATCATGTTTCTTGTTTAAGAAAACCTGTTGATCCTGCCTCTCTCCAGCAACAAGTTTCAGCTCACACATCATACTGTCCTTTGTTTCATCGCTACTGTGAAACTGAACATGGAGTGTAGCTTTCAATGTGGACTGCATCATCCATTTATTTACTGCTTAATAATTAAGGATGCTATGCTAGTTGTAATATCTGCACTGCATCCACCTATTAATTGAAACATGCATTGTGAACTTGGAAGCCTATTCAGAATTGGTAGGTTGATAGAACCCACCACCCCTAATTAATTAGAGCATTGAACTATAGTGTTTTTAAATGCAATACATCTTTAGTCTAATTGCTGATATGCATACTGATGTACTGTAGCTGCTGCTATGCATATAGATTTAGTACATGGATTGATTGTAATAAGTGAATAAGATCACATGGCTATTTCTGCCTAGCGAAAAGATATATCAATAAAATTCTATAACTTAGGTGTTAATTAGTCTGGCAAAAGATAGTGATGAGGTAAACAAACATTAGCCTTTTATTTTATTATTACTCTCGTTTCTCTGTGTTAGTGATGAGTATTGCTGTATGCATCTCTGTTATGGTATATGTGTCTGGCTCTTGCCTTATTCTGATGTCACACGACCAAATGCAGAGGACAAAAGCAAATGAAAGCCAAGTTTGCTTATTAGTTTGTAACATTCAACTTCAACTTAGCATTGGATGGTCATTGTGCAGCCAGGATCGGCCTAGGTCTGATTTTTCTTGTCAGCAATATCATAGTGTAAGTTGCCTACCTAGGATTTAGATGGATCATTCATTCCCAGAGAAATGCAAACAAGGTTGAACTTTTCGATTTTGACATGTAATTGGGGCTGAACTTGAGCAATGTTGTTTGCCTCTGGACTTCAGACGACAGATTTTACAATGTGTTTGCCTAGGATATTAGCTTCTCATAATTTCTAGCAAGTTGATAACTGTTTGTTTGCCTCAGTCATTTTTACATGCATGAACTGAAATGAAAGGCACATGCAGTGTGTCAGGATACATTATTAGTCCTGAACATACAGCGAAAGGGCCTCTAGCTGAGTTGGTTAGGTGGCTGAGTAGCACTCCTCAGGTCCTGGGTTGGACTCCCCGTGGGAGTGAATTTTAAGGCTAGGGTTAAAGTCCCTTGTTTGCCCCACGCTGAAGCACAGGTCTAAGGTCTAGCCCGGTCGTGGTCGTTCTCACATGGGCCACAATGCCGTTGTGTATGGGTGGGGGAGGGGTTTGGGGGTTTTCTTGATCTACGTGAAAAGGTCTCCTTCTTAATGCAATGCCTGGGGGCTGTCTTACCCCTGTAGGTCGATTTTTTTTAGTCCTGAACATACAGCTCCTTTGAAGCTCTGACTATTTCTCAAATTACACCTTTAGCACCACCTTGTGTAGCATACATGATCTTTACTACTATACTAGAGTAATCTAGTGCTTCACCTCAAGTTTTTATAATTACAAGAACAACAACAACAACAACTTAGCCTGACATGATGTTCATTTTGTCTTGCTTTCCCACCCATTTTAAAGAGTTTTGACACTTGCACTGACACCTGCAGGTTTGTACCAGTAAAATTGCCGGATGTACGCAAAGAAGTGCAGTGTCCCATATGCTTAGGTACCTACACAAATGCAGACAAACCTGTAACCTTTGGTATTGCACAAAAGAAGCTGCCATTTCTATATGGCTAGATTATTCATATACTGTACATTGCAAACAGACAATGTGACATTTCAGTATTTTGAAACCCACCTATACTGTACATTGCAAACAGACAATGTGATATTTCAGTATTTTGAAACCCACCTATACTTCAGTTGGAGAGAATCCTTGCCACAAAGATGTTGCTTGCAGATATAACAGAAAGATGTTACTTGCAGATATAACTCCTTGTCAATTTCATTCTTGGTGTCATACAAAAACTCTGTAAACATGTTGCATAACTGAATATCAACTTTAATTTACTGATTGTGGAACCATCTTATGCTGCTAGGCATCATCCGGAAGACTAGAACAGTTATGGAATGCCTGCACCGGTTCTGTAGGGAATGCATTGACAAATCCATGCGACTTGGGTAATATATGACTATTATCTGGCATTGCTGTTGTGTTGTTTTGGCTTCTGAGTCAAGACTTACATTTCTCTTCTTTTGTTCTATATTGTAACTTGGTCCCTTTGCTATATAGAAACAACGAGTGCCCAGCGTGCCGCACACACTGTGCCAGTCGGCGTTCTTTGAGAGATGATCCGAACTATGATGCCTTGATTGCAGCTCTATACCCAGATATTGACAAATATGAAGAAGAGGTATTGTACTTGGCATTTGTTTATTCATATTAAGACATTGATCCTAGTAAATGTTTGTGCATTGTTCCATGTCCAGGAGCTAGCGTTCAACGAAGAGGAGAATGACCGCAATAAGCAGGTTCTTTTCTATTTCTGTTTTGATATCAGTTTCATATCCACTTTCATGTGCATCTGTTGTGATGTTCTGCATCAAATATTCCCCATCAATTTTGGCTTAGATCTTTGAACCTGTGTGTTACAAAAATGGTGTGGTATGATTCCCTGCTACTTCTTGTAGGATAGTTTTGTCCCATGTGGACCCTCCCTACATTAGCATTTTCTGGATGGGTAGTAGGAAAAATCCCAGCTAAATTTCATTTCTAAGGAATCAAATTTGGTCACTTTGTTACCCTTTTTTGCCCCTTTCAAAAGAAAATGTTTTAATGTGTCCAAGCATCAATAGACAGGTGCCCTGGAATCACTTGGACTAAGTTGATATCGTAGCATTGAGCAGGTTGTTTGGTCCAACTACACTTCTTGCAGAAGGATAATAATAAGTTAATGACAGAGAACTTAATAAATTTCTTCGAAAATAAAGAGAACTTCATATAGGAACAAAAATGAAATAGAACAATTATTTTCATGTTAACTTTGTTAGTGGCAGAACTTCATTATCTTATTTGGAACTGTCAAGCTAGTAGTTGGAGATTCGGCTCTAAATGTGATCAGTGCCTATGCCCCTCAGGTAGGTCTTAGCGAGGGCACCAAGAGACAGTTTTGGGAAGATCTTGATAGCATGGTTAGTACCGTGCCTATCAGCGAGAAACTCTTTATAGGAGGAGACCTCAACGGCCATGTTGGTGCGACTAATGTAGGTTTCGAGCGGGTGCACGGGGGGTTCGGATATGGTAGTAGGAATCAAGAGGGGGAGGATGTTTTGAACTTCGCGCTGGCCTATGACTTGTTGATAGCGAACACCCTCTTTAGGAAGAGGGAATCTCATCTAGTAACCTTTCGTAGTGGACAACACTCGAGCCAGATCGACTTTATCCTTACAAGGAGGGAGGATAGACGTGCTTGCTTTAATTGTAAGGTGTTACCTGGGGAGTGTGTTGTCCCTCAACATAAGCTTGTGGTGGCGGACTTTCGCTTTCGGGTACGTGTCCACCGGGACAAACGGGCCAAGATTGCGAGAACGAAGTGGTGGAAGCTTAGAGGGGAAGCAGCGCAAACGTTTAAGGAGAGGATGCTAGACGAGGGGCCTTGGGAAGAAGGAGAAGATGCCGACGACATGTGGCTAAAGATGGCAACATGTGTCCGGAAGGTGGCTTCGGAAGTGTTTGGCGTGAGTAGGGGAGGCAAACGGGAAGCGAAAGACACATGGTGGTGGAATGACGAGGTGCAAAGGGCTATTAGGGAGAAGAAGGAGTGTTTCAAGCGTCTCCACCATGACAAGAGTGCAGCCAACATCGAGGGCTATAAAATAGCGAAGAGGGCTGCAAAGCGAGCTGTGAGTGTAGCAAAAGGTCAGGCGTATGATGGCCTTTATCAGCGGCTAGGCACGAAGGAAGGGGAGAAGGACATTTATAGGATGGCTAGAATCCGCGAGAGGAAGACAAGGGACATCAACCAAATAAAATGCATCAAGGATGGGACAGATCGACTTCTGGTGAAGGATGAGGAGATCAAGGACAGATGGAGAGAGTACTTCGACAAGCTGTTTAATGGGGAGAATGAGGGTCCTACCCTTGAGTTGGACGACTCATTTGACGATACCAACAGACGCTTTGTGAGGAGAATTCAGGAGGCAGAGACCGGAGAGGCTTTGAAGAGGATGAAGGGAGGTAAAGCGATGGGCCCTGATGGTATCCCCATTGAGGTGTGGAGATACCTAGGCGCCAGAGCGATAGTATGGTTGACTAAGCTTTTTAACCTTATTTTTTGATCTAACAAGATGCCTGAAGAATGGAGGAGAAGTATATTAGTACCTATCTTCAAGAACAAGGGAGATGTTCAAAGTTGTACTAACTACCGTGGGATTAAGTTGATGAGCCATACGATGAAGCTCTGGGAGAGGGTTATCGAGCATCGCCTAAGGAGAGTGACACATGTGACCCAAAATCAGTTTGGGTTCATGCCTGGTAGGTCGACCATGGAGGCGATTTTCTTATTACGACAATTGATGGAGAGATATAGGGAGCAGAAGGACTTGCACATGGTCTTTATTGACCTCGAGAAGGCATATGACAAAGTACCGAGAAATGTCATGTGGTGGGCCTTGGAAAAGCACAAAGTCCCAACTAAGTACGTTACCCTCATCAAGGATATGTACAGGGATGTGGTGACGTTTGTCCGAACATGTGATGGCGACACCAGTGACTTTCCAATTAAAATAGGACTGCATCAGGGGTCAGCTTTGAGCCCTTATTTATTTGCTTTGGTGATGGATGAGGTCACAAGGGACATACAAGGTGGTATCCCTTGGTGTATGCTCTTTGCTGATGATGTGGTGCTAGTTGACGACAGTAGTGCAGGGGTTAATAGGAAGTTAGAACTATGGAGACACACGTTAGAGTCGAAAGGGTTCAGACTTAGTAGGACTAGGACCGAGTACATGAGGTGCGATTTTAGCGCGACTAGGCATGAGGAGGGAGATGTTAGCCTCGATGGGCAAGTGGTGGCCAAGAAGGATACTTTTCGGTATTTAGGGTCGATGCTACAAAAGGACGGAGACATTGATGAAGATGTTAGGCATAGAATTTCAGCCGGCTGGTTGAAATGGCGTCAAGCTTCTGGCGTCCTCTGTGACAAAAGGGTGCCTCAGAAGCTGAAAGGTAAGTTCTATAGGACGGCGATTCGTCCGGCGATGTTATACGGTGCTGAGTGTTAGCCTACAAAAAGGCGACATATCCAGCAATTGAGTGTAGCAGAGATGCGTATGTTGCGTTGGTGTTGTGGGCACACAAGGAGGGATAGAGTCCGGAACGACGATATTCGGGATAGGGTTGGAGTGGCACCAATTGAGAAGAAATTGATTCAACATCGGTTGAGATGGTTTGGACATGTCCAACGGAGGCCTCCTGAGGCGCCGGTGCGTAGTGGAGTTCTAAAGCGGGCCGATAATGTAAAGAGCGGTAGAGGTCGACCTAAACTAACTTGGGACGAGTCCGTTAAGAGAGATCTTAAGGAGTGGAATATCTCCAAGGATTTAGCTATGGATAGGAGCGCTTGGAGATTGGCAATCAACGTGCCGGAACCGTGACCTCTTTTTGTCTCCCTTTATGTCTTTTTTGTGTCTCCCTGTTTCTTGTCTCTTTTGGGTTTCATCTCTAGCCTACCCCAACTTGCTTGGGACAAAAGGCTATGTTGTTGTTGTTGTTGTTGTAAACTGTAAAGCCTGCTTCTTTGTTCCAATGAATGGAAACTTATGTTAACTACATGAATAGTGGAGTCATGAAACTGCCAACTATGTCCTACCCTGGCTACAAAGTGCAGATAAGAATATTTAGAAGCCTTTTTCTTCAAGAACCCAGGAACATTGTTTTGATGTCCGTGCATATGCAAATGCCATTGTATTCAAGTCTTAACACCTATAAAGACCCGAACTAATGATTGACATATTTGTGTGCATCTGCCATTTTGTTTCCTCTCTGTTTATTTTTACATTGAACTCAAGTTCATTTTCCTGATTAATGTACATGTGAAGATTCAAGCATCCATTGCTGAGGCTTTTCGGAAACAATCAGAAGTTATTGGGCGGAAGTCTACTGCCAAAGCTACTGCTGCTGCATTTGTAAGAAGATCACGCCGTAACATTCGGCCTAATGGGCAGAATACCTATTTCTGTGGCCGAGGAAGAGCCAATTCCGATGATGTTGCTCTGGCCGGTTCTGAAGATGAAGAGGATGGAAACGGTGAAAACTGTAGCAAAGAGGCCTCATCTGCTGAGGAGAGCTCCCCAGAGAAAAAGCAGAAACGACTGCCAAAATGGCCAACGCCACGTTCATCACCTGCCCGAGGAGCATGCAATGACGAGGTTGCTTCTGATGAAAAGGATGATGTAGGCATATCCAGGGAAAATTTTAGCACATCTCCTCTACGAGCATGGGGAAAGAATGGCACTCGCAGTCAGACTCGCCACAGTAGCTTCAGTGGTTCAAATGGTAGGATGGTTAAGGGTGGGCGCATGATCAAGTTGGTTGAGTGCTTGCGAAATTCTGACGACAATGACGGCGAGGTGAACATAAAAATGCTCGTGCTTTGTTTCCTTATTCATTGCAGTGTTGCATTGCATTAGTTACTGACTTTATTTGACAGCGTGATGTACATCTTTGTCTGCTTCCACTTGATGGACAAACGGCACCAAATCTGAAGAAGTCATATCTGTGTTGTGGCCCAACTCTCTCCATCAAACAACTTTGCCAGGTCAGTATTTATTGAAACACTTGTGTTCATTGTCAGAAATCAGAACTTACAGATGGATGTCTTTGTGTAGTTTGTCGCCAGTCAGACATCTCTCAAAGAGGAAGAAGTTGAGATGTATGCGCTGAAGCCTTCTTATAGCAATCCTGTCAGCACTAATCCGTCTGGTCTTGACAAAGCAAGGCTCGCAGGGGAGGAATGCCTTTCAGACTTGCGCTCCTCATTCACATTTCCTAATGGGATTCTGGTGAGATCAAACACTTTGATTATCTGAATAACCTCATTCACATTTCTTCTAAATGTTTTGCTCTTCATTTCAGGAGCTGGTGTATGCCATAAAAGTGGCAAACTAGATGCTGAATAAAGGCCAGTTAGTTCAAATGGAAGTATTTTGTTTGTACATATCTTCATCGTCATCCCTTGATGAAATGACAGATTTGGGTTCTTGTATACAACTGAGAAGGAACATAAACCTTGGGGGAGACCAGTTGGTGTATAATTAGCTTGTGAGATGTGAGATAAATGTGTGTAGGTCTGTCAACCAGTAGTTTCAGAAGAGTCAGATTGGCTTCCACAGTTCACCTCGCTGTCAACCCAAAATTCGGTCTGCACTGCCAGTATTCGGGGAGTTTCTCGGTGGGGTGAATGCTGAGTTCTTTCCTCGGGTGGTCAAGTTGTTTTGCTTCCACAGGTCACCAGTTTCAGCTTTTGGAATTCATCCGTTCATATTCTTCAGACGGCAGCCAAGTCCGTGCTGCGAACGACTTCCCAGACTTCCCAGATATATATGTAACAGAAATCTGATTAAAAAAATGATATGTAACAGAAATAACTTTTTTGTCGTTTCTTTTATGACAAAAGGGCAAAGTCGTATTTAACCTTGAGATGATTATACCAGAGCGTTACTGTTTTATTATATCTGTACTTACCACAAGGCACTTGCGTGAGGTGGAAATGTATTGTTCCTTTGCGAATGTCAGCAGGCAGTTTCTTCAAAGAAAATAAAACAAAGACTTGCGGCCCCACGAACAGTGGTCGGCTGGAGGGGGAGAGAACAATTTTGGAAAACAGTACGATGCTACGCTCTTGAGAAACTGTTTAAAACCGAGATGCTGGGCGTTGAAGTGAATGTGTGATAAACAAGCTGCCATGGTAATATGGTGTATATCGATCCAAAGCAAATTATGTATTCACCAACTACACTATCCGAGTCCAACTTAACCCTCATCGACAGACCTCCAGAAAGCAAATGAACCACTGGCAGTCTAGTGCAAGCCTAGTGTTTTACAGCGCACGCCACTCTGCGGTGTTTACTCTCTGCTGCAATAGATCATACACAAAGTGCTGCTACTGACAGTGTAACCACCCGTCATTCTATCAACGGTTTACTCCCACGGGTAAAAAAAACCTTCATCCATCAGGAGAACAGAGAATTCAGATGGTTGACATGATCATCGCATCATTCTCCCTTGTTCTTAGTGGGCATAGACCTCCAGATCCCAGCCAAAATGCTACCGTAGACCGAGTGGCAGATGCTCGAAACAGCACATGGAACAGCTGTGAGAGGGTTGCCGAAATGCTTGGTTGCAAGGACAAGGCCCAGCACTGAGTTCTGCAAAAAATGAAAAAAAAAAAGAAATTCGTTGAGATATAAATAAGGCAGCCGATTGTACAATTGGAAGGGCATAAACTGATGTCGATGTCGTAGATCCTTGAAGACATGAAAACTAAAATGGGGACACTTGGTTCACCAAGAGATTAAGAGTTGCTTAAATAGAATGAGATAAAAAATTTCAAATCATCCGTGGCCATGTTTAGTTAATCCAAACTCCTGAATTTGGCACTATGCAAAACAAAATTCCCCGTCACATCAAACTTGCGGTATATGCATGAAGTACTAAATGTAGACGAAATCAAAAACTAATTGCACAGTTTGGTTGTACTTTGCGAGACGAATGTTTTGAGCCTAATTAGTCAATGATTGGACAATTATTACCAAATACAAACGAATGCTACAGTGCTGCACAGTGAATCCGGCGGCGGCGAATCCGGGCAAATAAACAAGGCCCGTATCTGAGATAAGATAATGATACACTATTTCTACACCAGTTACCTGCATGCCAACCTCAATAGAGATTGTTCTTGCGGAAGAGATATCAATTCCAAGTAATCTTGAAAGAACATAGCCGAAGAAAAAGCCAGATGCATGCAAGCAACCAACAGATAAAACCACTTGCGACCCAGATGCTAGGATTGCTGAAGCGTTCTGTGCAATAGCATTGCCACAGAGAACGGCTACTGTTGCTACAGCAATGAAGGGCATCAACGGGGACACTAATTGAACCAGACCATTGCAATACTGATTAAGTACAGCACCCAAAAGGACAGGTGCGAGGACAACCTGTAAAAGATATATCAACATTAGCCAGTTGTCAAAAAAAATTAGACGCAAGACTAGACAAAATTTGAAATTTGCAGCACCTGAGAGGTGGACACAAACAGTCCCATTGGATCTACTGCAACATATTGCCCAGCAAGTTTGGATGTCAGGAGAGGGGTCATGAACTGCATCAGGGAGCAAGATGTGAATAAAAAGCAAAAGATAACAGCTAAGTTGAGGATTACAGATGTGAGAGTAGCACATTACCGCTGCAGCGAAAGTGCTTGCTGCTGTCATCAGGACTGAAAGAGCAACATTTGCCCTGCAATTTGAATATTAATTTATCTAAGTCTCTTTACTTTTCAATACAATTCCCTATTCCTGAAATTTTGATTATTTGCCTCCATTGAATTTGATTTAGATGCAAATGCACTAACTTATTTCAAATTAATTTTCAACACTAGCCAGTTATATCCACTGAAGAATTCAAGATATTCATCACCTTGACATTCATTAATCACTTAAAATATATCATTCTGCCAACATTTCATGGATTGTCACCAACCAGATGATTATTGTTTTAAGTTTTAACAAGGCTTGTGACGGCATTTATTCTTGGCATGACACTTTATTTTTTCATTACCTTGCTAAATAGGTCACAATGTTGCTCGCTGTGCCTGCAGATACATTTTCCTTCTCAGTTCAAGTGCCAGTAGCCAATCTATAGAAAAAAAGGGAGGGAAGTGCATACACACCTCCAGGGCAACAGGCCACTAAAATTAGTCCAGCAGCATAATGGGATGGCAATTTCAACAGCTTGCTCACAAAAAATCCTGACAGTGGCATCACCTGTACATAAATCACTCACTCTGGATTTTTGTTGCACATGAAGGGGTAAAACATAAAATACATATCCATGTCATCACCGATTAAATGACTCACACTGGATAAAATACATAATCACTCACACTGGATTTATTGCTTTCGTGCTTACTTATTAAATCATCAAACATAACTGGCTATTGACTTACTATACATTCGTAAATGTATGTGTATTTTGAACTCAGAGAATATGATTACAAGGATTCAGACATATGAAGAACAAAAAGGGGGGAACTGACCGTATATTGCAGTATAAATCCAGCAGCTAACTCCCTCGGCATCAATAATGCGGTTTTGAGGTCATCCAAAGTCAATGTCATTCCCATTCCTGTAGGTATAAATCATATATCAATTACCCAACTATAAATACAATGGTCTACAAATGAAACCAGGGGTGAGAACACACGTCCAGCCACAAAAAAGTAAACACTCCTAAGTTTGCACAAGTAAAGTGACAACAGACGTGAGAACAAGGTTATGTTAATCGTAGCTACGGCAATTTGGTTTAATCCATGAACTGCAGGGCGCTCGAGAATTTGGTCCTGCTGCCTCCACCATATGGCACAGTAAAGAGAACATCTTATATAGAAACTAGAAAGCCAAAAACTCGTATCAAAGTGAGAATATGCAAAAGATGCCGGAACGTGCTAGAGTACTGAAATTGTACGGTTCTTTTAAAATCTTCATTTTGTTTTCTCCTATATAATCACTTGTCTGTCCTTTTTCATCTTGGGATATACTCCCTCCATTCCAAATTATAAGGCATTCTAAGAATCTTGGATAGTCAAAGCATCTTAAATTTGACCAAAATTATAGAGAAAATTACAAAAATTTATAACATCAAATAGGTATACTATGAAAATATAATTAATGAAGAATCTAATGATATTTAATTGATGTCATAAATATTATTATCTTGTCATATAAATTTGGTCAAACTTGCAAGATTCTTGGAATGCCTTATAATTTGGGATGGAGGGAGTACTTTCCTAGTATCAGCTTGTGCATTTATTCAGTGATCTCATTGCTAGCAGCTGTTCTAATAATAATATCATAGAGGACATCAACAGAGCTAATTAACCCCACAGGGGAAGTAGAGTTTTGAGTCCACTTGGAAGAAGTGGCACGAGACAGCACCATGTGGGGTAGAACAAGTACTAGCGGGGGAACGGAACTACAGAAGGGAAGGAAGGTGCCGACCGAGCATTGTGAAGGAGAGGCCGAGCATCTGCGCGGTGGGTCCGACCCAGAGGAAGGCTGGCGGCCGCCACAGCGCGAGCGCGCAGGCCGACGCCACCCACACCGGGAACCCCAGCGACAGAACCTCCCCAATGCGCACCATCGCGCCACGCACGCCACCATCGCCGCCTGGAGCTTGGGAGGGCGCTGCATCGGCATCGGCAGCTGCCGCGCGGCACCCGGTCTTTGACGGAATGCCGCGGAGCGGGGCTGCCGGGCGAAGGCGGAGGCAGGCGAGGCGCGGTGAGGTGCACGTAGCCTTGAGGCGCCTGTGGGGAGCAAGGAGGATACGACGGGGGACGGTTACCGCGGCGGCGGGAGCCGGCGGCGAGGGGCTGAGGAGAAGCATGCCGAAGGACGGAGCGAGGAAGGAACTGAACGGCCGTTGACTACTGGTGGCTGGGCAGAGTGAGAGCTGAGAAGCGGGGTGTTGTACTCCTCAAAATAATGAAATTCTGAAATAGTATCACGTTATATACCAAATTTGATCAATTATAAATAAAAAGGTATAAATATTTATAATATTAAATAAATATTATTAGATTAATTACGAAATGTATTTTCGTATTAAATAGATTTTAAATCATAAATGTGAATACTATTTATTAGAAATTTGATCAAACGTGAAACACTTAGGACATGTTTGGTTTCAATATGTTAAAGTTTAACTCCCATCACATCAATGTTCCCTCAAATGCATGAAGTACTGAACGTAGATTAATTGCATGCATGTCGACACAGATTAGGAGTAATTTACGAGACGAATCTATTAAGCCTAATTAGTTCAAGATTGGAAATTTTTTATCAAATAAGACGAAAGTGCTACAGTGTTCGTTAAACTTTAACTCCTCAAACCAAACACCCCCTTACACTGACACGTATGCTATAGTTTCATTCTTCTCAGGACAGAGGTAGTAGGTAGATCAGGGGCTTAGCTTTAATGCCTTCGTGGTCCGTAGAAATACTGCTATGAGCTACGAGTACGGAAAAAAGCTACTCCCTCCGTGCACAGACCAATACAATTCTTGTTTCCGAGCAGTCGATCAGTCTGAGCTTTGACCAAAGTCATAAAAAAATACGAACATTCATAATACAAAATTAGTATCATTAGATTAGTATTATTTACTGTAAACTTGGTCAAACTTGAGTTATTTGACCGAAACGGATCCTATAATTGTATTTTTTTCTGGACGGAGGGAGTATTCGCCTATAGCACAACTTCAGGAGTACTTTTCAGCGAACAAACATTTATTTTTCTCTTATAGTATCTCAGCATAAGCATCAGCATAAACTAAATTTCAGCGAAACAAACAAGGAGTTTGTGACTGTTTTTTTTTCTCGATCACACAAAAAGTTTGCGCGTCTTTATATTAAGGTAGAGAAAATATTCGTTACAACACACCTTGGCGGCGCTCTAGGGGCCAATAAGTTTTAAATGGACGCTCAGACCCTCTAGTGTACTGAAAGTTATGCTGTTGCATTATTGGACACTAATCAACCTGAGTTGCGACGCCGGCTAGGAGATCTATGCCCGGGTTGCCAAGCGCCGATGGCACCACTTGCGCGCACCCACATTGCCGTCCGTCGAGAACAACTCACGAAGCGCCTGCATGTGTTTGATTCACATTTCATATGTTTGATTGGCTTTCTGTTTTTGACAATAGAAGCATTTTTTAAAGCTCAACCAAACGTAACTAAAGTTATTAGATCCAATATCACTCTAGACCTTTTATCATTGTTCTTTTCTTTCTTCAACTTAGGTTACCTGTTACCGGGCTCAGCTTCACCACTGTAGGGCGGATACTAATATTTGATAGCATCCTTCCTTTAGGAGAGCGAGGACATCCAATCACAAGATCCATTGTATTATTCTTTTCTCCATTTGCACTTAAGAATCTCCAATGATTTGCTTAGGCATCACATTCTGACGAGTATCACATGAAGCCATATACTTACAATATCAATTTTTATCTACTTTCATTGAAAAGGCTATTTCAAATCTCGACGTATCTTAGACCTCGCTTGGAATCGAAGCTGGATTTCTTCCACAACGAACTTTTATAAGAATCACGCCGAGAAGTTGCTTAGCGTTTGGTATGGCAGATTCTAGGGTGAGAAAAAATCAGCGTGCTCGAGCTTCGATGACGACGTGAAGGAGGAGAGTCGTCGCCGAAGGCGGATCCGTTGGGCTCGGCTGCTTTGGCTCCGATGGTAGGGAGGGGAGAGAGAGGGAGGCAGAGGTAGGACACAAGCGATTGGACACAGTGCCGAGCAAGGGAGGCGGAGGCGGGGCTCTAGCGAGTGGAGACAGATTGTGGGGCTTGAGCAATTCCGCGTTCACGTTGAAGCAAGACGGGAAAAGAATTGCGGGGAAAAGAATCATGTTGTTTGGCACCCTTGAACGATTTCTTTTCCCTAGAAGTGGTCTAGAAGCGTCCCAAATAGGATCTTAGTCTCACTCGATGCAACGTACTATGAGTTTCCTTAAAATCCATTTTCATCTCAGCATTCTAGGTGTTCTTAAAAATCCATTTTACCTCTGCTAACACGCAAAGATCTCTCAAACAAATACTAGCACGATGAGCAAGAGTCGCTGACCAGTACTAATGCCACTAGCGGACTTCGCTATCGAGGAAGCCGGATGTCCTGTTTATTTTCCACCCAAAAACTTTTCACTCCATCACATCGAATGTTTAAACACATATATAAAGCATTAAATGTAAATAAAAAAACTAATTCCACAATTTACATAGAAACCGCGAGACGAATCTTTTAAACCTAATTAGTCCATGATTAGCCATAATTGCTATAGTAACACACATGTGCTAATGATGGATTAATTAAGCTTAATAAATCCATCTCACGACTTTCAGACAAATTATGTAATTAATTTTTTTATTAGTATCCGAACACCTCTTTCGACGTCCATGAAACATCTAACATGACACTCAAAACTTTTGACCGACGAACTAGACAGGGCATGAATCTTCACCCGGGCCGAATGCGGTTAGGCTATCCGCACTTATAGACCTCTATATTCATCCTCTATATGTCCTAGTCAGCAAGATTCTCTCCTCTATACTCAATTCTTTCGCACCCATCCATCCTTTATATCATCCTCTATCCACTCTATCCACTATAGGACCCACTTGTCACTTTATCTAAATATATCTATGTGTGATCTAGTTTTGAAGGATTTATTGAGACGAATTTAATGATGCAATCAAAATTTAATTTGGATTTTTAGTTTGTGAGTTATAGTATTTTTTCCTTTGTTTAGCTAGTGGAACCTGTCACTGCCCACTATAGAGTAAACACTGTACCACTCTAAATATAAAGTGAGAAAAAAAGATAGAGTATCGTTTAGTAAGCACTGTACCACTCTAAATATAAAGTGAGAGAAATGATAGAGTATCGTTTTAAATACCAAATATAGCAATTTTCACTCTATATTCATACTCTAAAGCTTTAGAGTACCCACTGCAGTCTTAGACTGCCTGCACTGCCGCACTGCAAAGCATCCGGTACCCTGCCCCATCCTCCACATCATCAAATATAGCGCACAATTGATCTACAGCGGGTACGGGACAGCATCCGCTACCCCTGCCCCATCCTCCAAATTTGACGGGCCTGCAGCGAATACAGGAGCAACGCTAAAAAACAGTGGGAGAGAGATGGGTCTGTGCAGAGAGAAAGGAGAGAGGGAATTACGGGTCCCACTATTTTAAATAATTAAAAAATGTTATAACTCTCAAACTAAAAAATCAAATTAAATTCTGATTGTACCATTAAATTCGTTTCAATAAATATTTTAAAACTAGATCTCACATGGATATATTTAGATAAAGTGACAAGTAGATCCCACAGTGGATAGAGGATGATATAGAGGATAGATGAGTGCGGAAGAATTAGATATAGAGAAAAGAATCTTGATGACTAGAATGTATAGAGGATGAATTTAGAGTACCATGAGTGCGGGTAGCCTTACAACTGGCGAGTCACGGTCAGCACAAGCCCAACACGGCAGCCTGACGACGACGTGGCAACCATCTTTTTATATTACTTTTAGGAGCCAGGGCTCCGTTACCCATAACCCATCAAGGTGCAATATGTTTGATAAATCTCGCATTCGGCATTCCCCTGCCTTTACATAGATCGATACAATCCCCCTGCATGGCTGGTGGTTGTTACTGTTAATAAATCAGCTAATACTATTTTATTATGAGAAAAAAATACTATACTATAACTGATAAGAGCGATCGGGGCGAATATATACTACTGTCTGTTTGTATGGTGTGCGTATGTTTAGGCCAATAACCAGCGAAAGAACAAAATCCTTGTCTGGGTCCATGCAAAGTAGTAATTTTGTTGTAATACATGTCTTCAGCGCCGCTGCGCCTGTGATTATTATACATAAGTCTTGAAAATTAAAATGGAAGAAACAGGCACGTACCGGTACACGCACTGGCAAAAGCAAAATATTTACAAGATGGAGAAAAACTAGTACACACCACACACACAGGACAGGGCTCCCCTTCACTGGCCAAGCCGAGTCAGAGGAACTGGCCAGACCAAGTCCAGTAAATACTCACTACTCACTACTAGGAGCGACTGCATATCACTCATCACTCCATAACATAACATATAGGACAAATTAAACGGCAAAGTCTTTATCAGCAACAGCAACGCAGAAGTACTACTATAATAAATAGAGCATGCATGCGTTTTAGATAACCACAAGGACCAGCAAACATGGCCTGACAGAGACGCCAGGCCGGCCCTTAATCATCGACCTCATCCGATCTCATCAGTCCGATCTAACGGTGGTTGCTCCTGGTCTCGTCGCTGTAGAGCCTGAAATGATATATTATACATATGACAACATTCTGTGTCACGATATTTGTTTGCTAAAGTCCAAATGACACCATTGTTTAAATAGTACTAGATCGTTTTCACAGGTTAAAATATTACTATATTAGAGAAACAAATCAAGAGGAGTTTATTTATGTACGGAGTATCAATATTAAAAAAAAGTAAAATAATTTTGGCCACGAGCGTGTGTGGCCTTATCCGTTCCAACAAACACTCAAAACAGTAGAGTGTAGCACTCATCTCTGTCACTGTCTCACTCTCCTCGGTCGTGCTTCTGGATTGGCATGCCACGCGAGCAAATCATAGTGCGCTAAGTGGCTCCAGTGTTGCTTTTGTTTAATATTTTCTGTGCTAACTTCACTAGTGCATATGTATCGTCTTGATTATAGATCTTTCTGGGTGCTTGGAACAGAAACTAATTGAAATCAACCATTCATTTAGTTAAACAAGACTCGGAGAGCAGGAGTGCAGTGGGAGCAGCACAGTGCTCGATTAGTTCGATGCTGGATCTTGCTGTTGAGCAGATCACGTAGCCACGTAGGTTCTTTTTTTTTTAAGCTGTAACCATGCAAGTGATTGATGGCCGGCGATGGAAGACGGCAGTGAGAGGTGGAGACGAGACGATGCATATGCATATGCGGCTTACCAGTCGTAGACGGTGGGGGAGTTGGGCTGCGGGCGGTCGAAGAGGTTGGCGCCGATGCCCTTGGTGGCCAGGTTGCTCCCCGGTTGGAACACGCTGCGCCACACGTTGCTGGCGCCGCGCGGCGTCGTCGACGACGACGACGACGGCGTCACCGGCGTCGTCGGGGTCGACGGCATCGACTGCGTCCGCTTGTAGCTCCCCGCGGCGGCTCCGGCATCCGCTTCTTAATAATTTATTAGTAGCGATAAAAATAAGGCGGTCAGTACGTTCTCAGTCAGTGAGCGAACCGGGTAACTTGTGTAGTGGATTTTACTAGAGCACGGGCGCAGCATGCTTAATTTTAGACCAATTTTGATTATTTCTGTTCCCGAGAACAACGTAATAATGAGAGATTCATTTGCTTGCCGCTGGTACCTTTGTCGATGACGAGCGGGCGGGCGGTGGTGCCGTGGTGGCCTTGCGGAGCTTCTCCAGGCCCGTCTCCGGGTGAGGCCCGGCCACCACGTCGTCCCACAGCTTCTCCAGCATCTTCTTCGGTCGTTGTTCGCTCCTTTATCTCGAGCTCTCACAAGCCACAAGGATGGATGGATCTAGAAGTTACTGTTGCTACCGCTGGTACAAGGGAGAAAGAGCACCGAGCAGCGCGGGTACACAGGAGCAGCGAGCTGATGGGCCTCTCTTAAATTACGGAGGGGAGGAGTGTCCGGACACCGGCTGGTGAAGGTACCAACGGTCCACCGCCAGATAAGGATGCGGACAATGCAGTTGCCACCTGGGTGGCCTCTGGATCTGGAATGTGGAAATTTCAGCTGGGGCGCGCGCGCGGTGAGCGGACCTCCCCAGACTGCGATCGATCGAGCCTGCGATGACGCAGCAAAGTAGATAAGGATGGAGCTACAACACAGGTGTAACCAAGGGCGCTCGCCTCTAACGCCTCTCTCGAACCCTCTCGCTGCTACAGGACTGAGAGGCGAAAAAGAGGGCGCTCAGGTCCATCGACTGCCGCCGGCGGATTCGGCGGTCTTCCTCGCCCCCGACGGCCGTTATGGCGTCTGGAGGTGGGGAAGACCGTGGATTTCCGGTCGGCTTGGTAGTTTAGGTCCTTTCTAGGTTGTGTCCGGACGGCGGCGGTGAGGTGGAGACGACGGCGCCGTCGTGGAATAAGTCTTTCAGGCCTCGTCTCTGCCTTGGCGGCACTAGCTCCGGTGCCGGCGAGAGGTCTGTGAAGGTTAGTTCGGATCTGGTGCCTTGGTGGAGGTTTCGGTTCTCGGTGAATCTTGTACAGGAGTTCGCCACCGTCTGTCGACTCGGGCGCTTCGTCTGGCGGTCACGGCGGCTGCTTTTTGCGTGACTGGTGGAGTGGCTGACGGTGCTGAGGTGGTGCGGTTGATGGATCTGGGAGTTCTTGCTGTGGCAAGCTCAGATCTGAGACCATGGAGGCACGGGGTGCGTCCCCGGCTGATGGACCTCAACGGCGAGGTCATTCTCGTCTTCAACGGCGGTCTACTACGGCTCCTTCAAAGCTTTCAAGCGATGGTGCTTTCTTTGGTCTCTGGGTGCTGGTTTCTTCTTCTGGCTGGACACGGCGTCATCTTCCAGGGCACCGGTTTCCGGCAGCGGTGGTCGCCGGCGAGTCAGGCGAACAGGGGGTTCCCCAAGGGCTTCTTTGCAATTTCTTTTTCTTCTAGGGGCTCCTGTGTAAGTTTGGGTGGGACAGCTGTTCTCTGTACCTGTTGCGTATGTGTACCAGTTTGTATGGTGTCTTAATACAGTCTGGTTTTATCAAAAAAAAAAAAAAAAGATAAGGATGGAGCTTTTTTTTTCCAAATGAAACGAAAAAAAAAAGATGAAGCGGACCGGCGCCAAAACCTACGGAACCGATATTTTTCCGATATCCACCTGTCCCGAATCGGTTGAGGATAATCCGTATCTGAGTCTAAACATTTAATATCCCACCGTATCAAAATTCAAATTCTCAAGAATCAGATTTCTGATTGTACATGAGATATACTCCCTCCGTCTCAGAAAAAGTGTCGTTTTAGGTTTTTCAGACATCGTGTTTGACCGTTCGTTTTATTCAAAAAATTTTAATAAATATTATTTATTTTGTTATGACTTATTTTATCATTAGAGATACTTCAATAATGATTTATTTATTTTATAATTTGCATAAAATTTTTGAATAAGACGAACGGTCAAACACGATGTCTGAAAAACCTAAAACGACACTTTTTCTGGGACGGAGGGAGTATATCAATATCTGAGTGATCTGTATCCGGTTCTAAGATCCGATAAAAAAATATATGAGATATAATACGGGAAGTACAGGATATATCCGATTCAATTTCATCACTACTTATATGGATAGTCCGTATATAAATTCAAACATTTAATATCCGATCGCATCTGAATCTGAATACTTAAAATTGAAATTTTTGATATGTATATTAAATAGGTGTCAATATCGGAATGATTTATATCCGGTTCTAATATTCTAAGAAAAAATATATGATAAAATATGGGACATGGGCATAACGCATAATCACTGGTTTCCATCCGGTTTCATCCCTTGAGAATACTTGTTGGACTGGATGGTGGATGGATACATGCATCTGGCCAGCTTATATCCTTCCTCGAAGGTCGGAAGCCCGCAACGGCGCCACGCGTCCTTCCCTCCCGTCTACCTACCCGCCTGCCTTCGAGCGCGATGCGCGGCCACCGGACCGCACGCCAGGCGACAGCAAAGATTCCTCTTGCCCGGCATCCTCCGTTCTGAATTCTGATTCCACAGTGTTGGGCCTGCGGGTTTACCATCATTGTGTAACACAGATGAGATCAGTTGCACTTTTGGGCCCAGTGGCGCCTCTCCCAGAACCACCCCCCCCCCCCCCCCCCCCCCAAAAAAAAGAAAAAGAAAAACTACTCCTAAAAAAAGACCGTACTCATCACATTCGCATACGTCGATAAGCCTTTTCTTATCCAAATAAATTCTATACGTATCCGTACAAGGATACTAGATTCCAACAAAATTCTACCACCCTTGAAAGCAATTGCTGGAATCTTATTACTTGAATAAGATTCAATTTATATGATCCAAAAGGGCCTTTAGACTATCCGCACCGTGCCACTCTCTAAACATTCTGTGTCACGATATTTGTTTGCTAAAGTCCAAATGACACCATTGTTTAAATAGTACTAGATCGTTTTCACAGGTTAAAATATTACTATATTAGAGAAACAAATCAAGAGGAGTTTATTTATGTACGGAGTATCAATATTAAAAAAAGTAAAATAATTTTTGGCCACGAGCGTGTGTGGCCTTATCCGTTCCAACAAACACTCAAAACAGTAGTGTACCACTCATCTCTGTCACTGTCTCACACTCCTCGGTCGTGCTTCTGGATTGGCATGCCACGTGAGCAAATCATAGTGCGCTAAGTGGCTCCAGTGTTGCTTTTGTTTAATATTTTCTGTGCCAACTTCACTAGTGCATATGTATCGTCTTGATTATAGATCTTTCTGGGTGCTTGGAACAGAAACTAATAGAAATCAACCATTCATTTAGTTAAACAAGACTCGGAGAGCAGGAGTGCAGTGGGAGCAGCACAGCAGCCAAGTTTGTGCTCGATTAGTTCGATGCTGGATCTTGCTGTTGAGCAGATCACGTAGCCACGTAGGTTCTTTTTTTTTTTTGTTCTTTTAAGCTATAACCATGCAAGTGATTGATGGCCGGCGATGGAAGACGGCAGTGAGATGGAGACGAGACGATGCATATGCATATGCGGCTTACCAGTCGTAGACGGTGGGGGAGTTGGGCTGCGGGCGGTCGAAGAGGTTGGCGCCCAGGCCCTTGGTGGCCAGGTTGCTCCCCGGGTGGAACACGCTGCGCCACACGTTGCTGGCGCCGCGCGGCGTCGTCGTCGACGACGACGGCGTCACCGGCGTCGTCGGGGTCGATGGCATCGACTGCGTCCGCTTGTAGCTCCCCGCGGCGGCTCCGGCATCCGCTTCTTAATAATTTTATTAGTAGTGGTAAAAATAAGGCGGTCAGTACGTTCTCAGTCAGTGAGCGAACCGGGTAACTTGTGTAGTGGATTTTACTAGAGCACGGGCGCAGCATGCTTAATTTTAGACCAATTTTGATTATTTCTGTTCCCGAGAACAGCGTAATAAGTAAATAATGAGATTCATTTGCTTGCCGCTGGTACCTTTGTCGATGACGAGCGGGCGGGCGGTGGTGGCCTTGCGGAGCTTCTCCAGGCCCGTCTCCGGGTGAGGCCCGGCCACCACGTCGTCCCACAGCTTCTCCAGCATCTTCTTCGACCGCTTCTCCTCGCTCCTTTCTCTCAAGCTCTCACAAGTCACAAAGCCACAAGGATGGATGGATCTAGAAGCTACTGCTGCTACCGCTGGTACAAGGGAGAAAGAGCACCGAGCACCGAGCAGCGCGGGTACACAGGAGCAGCGAGCTGATGGGCCTCTCTTAAATCACGGAGGGGAGGAGTGTCCGGACACCGGCTGGTGAAGGTACCAACGGTCCACCGCCAGATAAGGATGCGGCCAATGCAGTTGCCACCTGGCGTGGCCTCTGGATCTGGACTCTGGAAATTTCAGCTGGGGCGCGCGCGCGGTGAGCGGACCTCCCCAGACTGCGATCGATCGAGCCTGCGATGACGCAGCAAAGTAGATAAGGATGGAGCTTTTTTTTTTCAAATGAAACAAAAAAAAGATGAAGCGGACCGGCGCCAAAAACCTAGGGCGGTGTTTAGTTGCCCGAATCGGTCTTTCCCGATTTACTGTTCACTATTGTAGTAATTTTGTATTTATTTGATAATAATTGTCCAAACATTGATTAATTAGGCTTAAAATATTTGTTTCGCAAAGTACAATAAAATTGTGCAATTAGTTTTTGATTTCATCTATATTTAGTACTCCATATATGTGTCGGTATTTTGATGTGATAGGGAATCTTCTTTTTGCATAGTAGAATTTGAGGATGAATTTGAGAAACTAAACAGGGCCTAGGATGAAATCGGGACCGATATTTTCCGATATCCACCTGTCCCGAATCGGTTGAGGATAATCCGTATCTGAGGCTGCGTTTAGTTGGCAAAATTTTTGGCGAAATGTAACTGTAGCAGTTTCGTTGTTATTTGGCAATTAGTATCCAATCATGGTCTAATTAGGCTTAAAAGATTTGTCTCGTCCATTTCGTCTAAACTGTGTAATTAGTTTTATTTTTTATCTATATTTAATGTTTCATGCATGCGTTCAAAGATTCGATGTGACGGGGAATCTAAAAAATTTGGTAAAATTTTTGGCATCTAAACGGTACCTGAGTCTAAACATTTAATATGCCACTGTATCAAAATTCGAATTCTCAAAAATCAGATTTCTGATTGTACATGAGATATATATCAATATCCGAGTGATCTGTATCCCGGTTCTAAGATCCGATAAAAAAAGGATATATCCGATCCAATTTCATCACTACTTATATGGATAGTCCGTATATGAATCCGAATATTTAATATCTGATCGTATCTAAATTTGAATACTTAAAATTGAAATTTTTGATATGTACATTAAATAGATGTCAATATCCGAATGATTTATATCTGGTTCTAATATTCTAAAAAAATGTGATAAAATATGGGACATGGACATAACGCACGATCACCGGTATCCATCCGGTTTCATCCCTTGAGAATACTTGTTGGACTGGATGGATACATGCATCTGGCCAGCCCAAAATATCCTGTTCCCAACCCAATCCGATCGGTCACCCACTCACCCTTCACATCGAAGGTCGGAAGCCCGCAACGGCGCCACGCGTCCTTCCCTCCCGTTGTTTTTAAGGCTATCCGCACTCATGGACCTCTATATTCATTCTCTATACGTCCTAGTCAGCAAGATTCTTTTCTCTATACTTAATTCTTCCGCACCTATACATCCTCTATATTATCCTCTATCCACTGTAGGACCCACTTGTCACTTTATCTAAATATATCCATCTGTGATCTAGTTTTGAAGGATTTATTGAGATGAATTTAATGGTGCAATCGAAATTTAATTTGGATTTTTAGTTTGTGAGTTATAACATTTTTTTCTTTGTTTAGCTAGTGGGATCCGCCACTACCCGCTATAGAGTAAGTACTGAACCACTCTAAATATAGAGTAAGAAAATAATAAAGTATCATTTTAAAGTACCTAGCACAACAGTTTTTACTTTATATTCGTACTCTAATCTAAAAGCTTCCGAGTACCCGTAGTCTGATTCCCTGCCTACCTACCTGCCTTCCAGCGCGATGCGCGGGCACTGGACCGCACGACAGGCGACAGCAAAGATTCCTCTTGCCCGGCATCCTCCGTGTTGGGCCTGCGGGTTTACCACCATTGTGTAACACAGATGAGATCAGTTGCATTTTTGGGCCCAGTGGCGCCTCTCCCAGAACACCCCCCCCCACCCCCCTAAAAAAAAGGGCCCTTACTTGAATAAGATTCAATTTATAGTATCCAAAAGGGCCCTTAGTATAAACGTCGGCATTATCGTACAAAGCACATTAATCTCATGACCTACTGCTGCCTGGCGCCTGCAGCAATTAAATGCTTTTCTTAGCCTTGGAAACATCAATTAAATGCTTTTCTTAGCTTTGGAAACATCAAAGTGAAACACTGCATTGTAGGGGTTGTTTCAGGGACAGTTTCATTTGAGTTGTGATGACGTTTTAATTTTAGAAACTGTGCAATGACACTTGCCATTGAGACTGGCCTAATAGCCATGTAACTTGAAAATGACACAGAAAGCCAGCGAGAAAAGGCCATGTAAACTACTGCACCATCTTCTTTTCTCTCTTCTGAAACAACGGTCTTCTGCACATTGAATAAAAGTAGAATTTCACAAATGAACCACCATCTGTCGTAAATCATTCCATCGGAAACACGATGATACGCAAAAGTACGATCCATATCTGAATTATGGATTGGGTGGTTGACTGCTGACAACAGTTTTTTTTCCCCAAAAGCCATAGCTGTTCAACAGTTCAACCCTTAGCAGCTTTTTCACAACTCAACTAAACACATTATACTGATAACTCTTTGTATTTATATTTGGCTTTATTATGGCTTTCGAGATTGATCTCCGAACAAAAAAAGGTGGGTTAGCAAACCGTT
This sequence comes from Saccharum hybrid cultivar R570, assembly GCA_038087645.1. Classification (NCBI taxonomy): domain Eukaryota; kingdom Viridiplantae; phylum Streptophyta; class Magnoliopsida; order Poales; family Poaceae; genus Saccharum; species Saccharum hybrid cultivar. The sequence goes on along the minus strand of JAQSUU010000015.1, from coordinate 26,837,843 downwards.
TTGATATTTTCATCTGATTCTGATCATTGTCACCTCTACTTTTTCAACACCAATTCTTGGGCTACAAAGATGTGCTATGGTCCTGAAAATGAATGTTTCTACAGAATATGCAAATGCACATAACTATCCTAGTCCCAACAAATATAAATATTAGTTAAAATAAGCAGAGGCAAATTTATAAGTAATTTTTGTATGTTATTATAAGCTGCAGAACCTCCAAGGTTGGCAACAGCTATACTTTTATGTCCATTCTTCACAACTAGTCAACCTTTTATTATTAAATTGAACAGGCAACAATTTAGTTCTTCTAAAATGATTTCACCTAGTGAGGAATCAAGGATACATCTTAGTCAAAATTGTAAGTGGTCACATATATCCATCAAAATTGTAAGTGGTCACATATATCCATCGAATGGACTACTCCCTCTATCCTATAATATAGCGCATTCCAAAAAAATTAAGACAACTTAAGTGAATACTCAAATGACGCATGTACCTATAGATTAAACACATTTAAATGAGTTTCTCCTCAAATCATGGTTTCTTTTTTAACAAACTTTGCCAAATCTGAGTATGGACACTACACAGAATGCATTATATTTAAATACAAAATTTTAGAAGTCACAACACACTATATTCTAGGACAAAGGGAGTAGCTATGACAGAGAATTAGATGAATGCAGGAAAAATATGGCACTGCAGATAACAAATGACAACAAATATCATTAATGAAAAGCAAGCAGACTTATTTAAGTAATCTCTGCACTATCAGGTATTCAGGTTACAACCTCTTTATGATTGTCGATTCATAGCATTTCTTGAAAACAAGACCAGGAATGTATCATACTACCATAAACACAGACTATGAAAAGAAGAGAAAATAAAGTAGATAACCTATCCTCATGATTTAATTTGGTCACAACCGAATTCCCAGCTCATGAGAAGACATCCATAGCATTTTGGAGTCGCAATTGTTGATCTTCACCTTTTGTGTCGTGCTTCTAGTTTTGATCAGCCAGTGAGTCCGAGAAAAAAGGTACATACGGAAAATATTGTAGAAAAAATTTCTCATCAATAGGCTCAGTGAGAGTACATATAACACAAACTTTCCCACAATCCATGTCATATGACATTAGCAGATTCTCACATTTCCAAACAACGAAAATCACATTGCATTCTGGGTGGATTGCAATTAAAGAATAATCCCGCTCGAACATGAGATCCACCTCTCCGAAAAGCTGGGAAGTGCTAACATTATACTTAAACATCCATTGACCCGCACTATAGTCTTCAAGAATCCAGACTGATATTTTAGAAGTGAGATGTCTCCTAGTATTTATATAGCACAAGCGCCCCTGTGATTGACCAATAAAAGCAACATGGCCCTTATAAAAGTTTTCAAAACTCATACTTTCCAGCAAAGGAATGGTCCTCCATGTCTTCCCTTCCTTGTCCACTGTCAGTATAGTGGAATCAGAGGAGATCAAATGGAGTATTCCATTCATAAAGACACCTCTTTCCTCGACCGGCACAACCTCATCGCTCCAACCATTTTCCTTGTGACTCCACGCTCCAGTTTCCGACGAGTAAATTTCCAGGCCAGTGATATATCCGTACTGATCTTCCTCTAGGAGCTGGAACACATAGAAGTGAGAGGAAGTGGCCGGGTCGAAACCCAAACGCATTGTAGATACTGGGCTGTTGTTGTCAAGGGGCTCAGGCAGGACCATCCATTTATCAGAAGCGGGGTTGCACACCACGTAATTGCATTCATCTCTGGGGTTCACCTTCCAGCACATGTTGAGGAGAAGGCCACCGCAGCAGTCCCTAGGACGGATCCACCTGTAGTCGGGCAAGAAGGGCAACGAAGCGTCCAGAAATGGAGGTCCTTCAGTCCCCTTAATGCCGATGAATTCGGGAATTGCTGTTATCTCGTTCTCTTGGTTCAACAGGTAGTGAGGGTAGAAAAAGCCAGATATTGTCTGGGGAATCTTCTTGCGGTGCTGGGGGTGAGAGATGAGGCCGTGCCAGTGACGGGAGACGCACTTGAATCGGCAGATCGATTTGACCGGCAGGCGAGACAGTATCTCGACGATGAGGTCATCGGTGAGGTCGGCGGCAGCCGTTGCGGCTCTGGCCTTCTTCTTGGAGGAATCCATCAATTCCGTGGGTACAGGTCAATCAATAATCAGTCACCACTCACCACCAAGACTGCAGACCTGCTCAGTTCTACGTTTCAGTAAAAAGAATCCAGCAAGTCGAACTGAATCAATTGATACCATACCCTATTTTCCTACCTGAATGAAGACGCATGGCGACTGGCGGCGGCGGCGGCTTCTGTCTTCGTCGAGGGAGGAAGGCGACTAGACGAGTGCTGGCGAAGGATACCCTACTGCCCGCTCCGGCCCAACAGCGCAATAATGGGATTCCCCTTCGGCAAGGAGCCTGGGACGGGCCGATCCGTCTGGCCCATGTGGCCCATTAATGATCCAACAAGGCCTGCCCCGTCTCCCCACTGGATAACGAAGGGATAAGCTGGGCAACGGCCACTCCCATCCCCGCACTTCACCGGCTTCCGCCTCCTCCCTCCCCTCCATCGCCGTCGCCGGGGCGTCCTACGGCTTCAAAATGGCGGCCACCGCCACCGCCATGGCCATAGCAACTATCTCCCCCTCCGCCCCGATCCCATCCGCGCCCTTCCCATCCCTGCCCCTCTCCCTCTCCCTCCGCCTCCGCCCTCAACCCCTCCTCCTCTTCGCTGCCTCCCGCCGCCTCCTCCTCCCTGTCCCCAAGGCCTCCTCCTGGGACGACTCCGTCGCCGAGGAGGGAGGAGACGCGGAGGAATCCGCCGCCGCTGGGGGCGAGGACGACGACGAGGAGGACGAGAAGCCGCGGCCGGAGCCGGTGTCCTCCTCCGAGTTCCAGTTCGCGGCGCCCCCCGAGGGCTACGTCGAGCCCGCGGCGTTTGACGAGCTACCGCCGGAGTCCCCAGAAGACGTGGCGGCGGCGTACGAGTCTCTCTACGGGCCGGCCTTCAGCGGCGAGTCGCTGCTGGGGAATAACGTCTACGAGGTCAAGGTGGTCGACCCCATCGACATGGACCGGGAGCAGCGCCCCAACGACGATTTCACCGAGCGCGTCGTGCAGGTCAACCGCGTCACTAAGGTCGTCAAGGGAGGCAGGCAGCTCTCCTACCGCGCAATTGTTGTCGTGGGAGACATGAAGGGCCACGTTGGCGTCGGCGTGGGAAAGGCCAAGGAGGTCACGGAGGCCATCACCAAGGCCGCCATGAACGGCCGACGCAACCTTGTCACAGTGCCGCTTACTAAGTACTCCACATTCCCGCACAGGTCAGTGACATTGTCCAGCACTACTTAAGGTTCGCTTGTACTTGAATTGCTCCCAAGATGGTTAGCCTATGCTAATCCTTGTTAGTTTGAGGTTAGTGAGATGTTCTGGACATTGAGCAGTCTAGGTTAATTGTGCCTGCTAACTGATGTAATTCAAGCTGGCTTGAGACATGCTTGCGATTTATCGCACTATTCTTCTACCTTGACTGAGGCCTAAGAACAACATACAGTTAGCTGTTTTAAGAAATGAGACTAGTGGCTGCAAAATCAAGTTCCGTTGCTGGTTCTCTTGTGGTACTATTATTCACCCAATGTTATTTTGAAGCTAACATGACTTTTGAAAATTGTCCCTATTAGTGTGTTCCTATTTGACAGAGGAACTGAACTCAATCTGAATTTTCCTTCACGAATTTGTAATTCTCTACATCCACAGCAAACTCCATTGTTAGATGTTAGATCCAGTACTGTAGCTATGTCCCTTTCCTGTTGTCTGAATGTTCCTGTTGTGTGAATAAGCCTATAGTAATTCACTTGTCAGGTTTAGCAAGGGATGGGCCTGGTTCAAGTCAAGGGTATTAGCCTATTAGGGTATTCATTTGAATACCCATATTTTTGCCAAACAAGTAGTACTTCTATATGTTGAACACTTTCAAGTTATGATCAAGTCTATGAATGTAGGATATACTGTTCTTGTATGATATACAGCAAGCAATGAATAATTTATACTATCATTTTTATGAATCCAAAATGCTCTAAGTAGAAATAATTATTTTTGCAACATAATAGTGTTCACCTTTAACTTCCTTTCCTCCTGGTTAAAGTGCATACATCACTGTTTTTAGACAATTTAGTGCATTGTGTTTTTTTGTCTTTTGTTCTGGTAGTACTAATTTGGGTCAGTTATAACTTTTTTTGTGGCAACTATCTGATTTAGTTCCTTGAGCTGTGATTTTTTTCAAGCATTACTTGTACGATTTGCAAGGTTGCATCAATTATATCTGTTCAAAGCTATCATTTTTTTCAAGCATTACTTTTACCGGCTTTTGACAAAAATACATTTTTGAGTAATCTACAACCTATTTGGCAAATCAAATTCAGGCAAATGAATTCATTATTGGAAGGAGCTAGCCTGACATGAAAAGCTAGAATATCTGGTCCAACAAAAGAGATTCTCATAATCCTGTTCAATTGCCAATAGAAACTTGTACTTATGTCAGTTGGTGTTTGCAATTTATAGGTTTCCTCACTAAGTGTGCATTCTGGTTAAGAGGTTGTGACATAATTTTGTGAACCCTTTAGTCACTACTGAAGTCTGTACTCTGGAAGTGCTGCTTTACCATTTTTCTCTCTGGTCAATTGGCTCAAGTAAAGGGCGTTGGGATCCTTGATCCTACCGCGGCTGCATAGGGCGTAGGGATAGGAGATTGGAGGATGGGGGCGAGGTTCACGGCGACGCTGGGGTGCCGTGGCTGAGCAGGGAGGCAGCGGCTGCCCTAGGGCGTGCGTGAGGAGGAGGACGTGAGGGGGCTGGGAAGATCGGCAAAGTGGCCCTTGAGGGCAGGCAAAGATTATTGCCTTGCTTGCTTAATTCCAAATTGTCAAAGGGGTATTTATCCCTTCCAATACAATCCAATCACGATCCTATAATTAAGGAAATAACAAAATATCTAATAGGGAGAGCTCCTGGGCGTCTAGCCCCTCCTCGCGCCAGCCAGCCTAGCCACTGGGCCGGGCCCAGCGTTGATACGTGATGCCGGTCATAACATGAGCTTACCATTTTCGTTTTTCTCTTTGGACACATTACTAGTACTGTTTTTATTCCCCTTGAATGTTTGCCATGTTATGAATTGGTGAATCCTGTGGCACCCCAAGCAACAATAGGATTCTCCGTTCCTTTTTCTATGATAGATGGGTCTATATATAACTGTAAAAGTTAGTGCAATCTGAACATTTGTCTTGCTTTTTGCTGCAATGCGAGCAGAGCTGATGCGGACTATGGAGCAGCCAGGGTGATGTTGAGGCCTGCTTGCCCTGGATCTGGTGTTATTGCTGGTGGAGCTGTGAGGGTTGTGTTGGAGATGGCTGGTGTTGAGAATGCTCTGGGTAAGCAACTGCGCAGCAAGAACCCCCTGAACAACGCACGAGCCACCATCAAGGCAACGCAGATGATGAAGCAGTTCAAGGATGTCGCCGAGGAGCGTGGTGTTCCAATGGAGGAGCTATGGAAATGATAAAAACAAATCGAAAACAAAACCCCTTTTGTAGCATTCTTTCTCCTTTTTCTGTATTTTTTTTCTTAAGTTCATTTTCTGCTGTATCTATCTATGGGATAATCCCGCCTCACGATTTCTTTTTGCATCTCTCTTCTGAGATCTGTGAGTAGTGGCAACATTTACACGCAAGTTTCCGAAGAAAATTGAATCCATAGAATCTGACCCTATATGCATACTCTTCACATCTGTAGTTGTCTTCTGTACACTAACTCCTGGTGGAAATTCAGACCAAAGAATGAACAGATTCAGCACAAAAATGCATCTTGTCTGTACATGTAAGCCAGGTATCTAGCTTCATCCGGCACACCGAATACTGGATAAAATCCGTATCAATCAAAGAATGAACAAATTCAGCACAAATCTGGCTGCCCGCCGTATCTATCTAGCCTCGCACGCGGCGCCGACCATCTGTTGGAACCGGTCGACGCCGCATGGGATCCTCAGCACGCCTGGCTGGCCATAGCCGAACTGCTGCGCGGCCATCTCCAGAACGGCCGCCATGCATGGCTCCTTGAGCATCTCGACGTGCACCATGATCCTCTCCTCGCTGCCCGCCTCGTCGTCGCCAACGAGCACCATGGGGACGTAGCCTCTCGGGGCCCTCCCGTGATCGCCGGCTAACAAAGCTGCTGCTGCTAAGGCTTGCTGCCGCGACGGCGCTGCGGCGGACCTGGGGCTCCCGTTCACCGGTTTCTTCCACAGTGCCGCCATCGCTGCTGTCGCCGACAGGATCGGAGCTAAGGCGGCTTGGGTACACTAATAAGCTGATGAAGCTGCAGGTTAGTTGCTCGCGGGAAGAAGAAGAAGAAGGGCGCGCAGCGTGATATGATCACAGATCACTTGCCGATGCACAAGTGCAGATGCTGCTGGCCGACGACTGGCCGTGGGGGTTGGTTATATATGCATCGGTTTTACAAAGGGACCGGATCACCGGAGGAGGGACTGAGGTCTGAGGGAGGACCATGGACCATGGTTTCGTACGCAAAACGCGGGGAGGTCTTGGAAGAACTCAGGGGACGGTCCAACAAAACGTGGATTGTGCGGTGGGGTCCGGTGCGATGTGGACACGTGGAAAGAGTCACCGGAAATGGTCTACTTGGGTATACTTGTGGGCCCGGCCGGATCAATCCTCGCCATGTCGCTCCGTCAAAGCATCTTGGAACACCTACTATTAAAATTAAAGGAGTGTTATGAGAGCGTGACGGGAAGTGATTATTAAAACTAAAGGATTGTTTATGAACACCTACTAGACCGTGATGGGGAGGTTATAACAAAGCAAAGCTCAATCTTGTGAGATGGAGTGTTACGAACGCAAGACGTGTGAAAAGGTGTATCTCAATCAAAGTGTGATTAAAAATTGAAGGAGTGTTTGGGATACAAAGGTTCCACATGTCTCGATCCTCTCCTAGACCCCCTACCATTTGGACGTACGATTGGGCATGATACCATCATCTGACCAGGACATCTCATTGGAGTAATGGTGGATCAAATTCATTATACAAATGTTCGGTTCTATGCCGTCTTTTATCTTTATTATATAAAAATGTATTAATGTAACTAAGTTTTGTATATCCTTGCATGATGTCATCTATGCCTCTGTGGATTAAGGGCTTGTTTGGCTGCACTTATATCTAATTTAATCCATGTGCGTTGAAGTTGATTGGGGTGAAAATTAATCTAACTTACACTTCAATCCACATCAACAAATATGGACTAAGGTGGATACAAGTGCATCCAAATAAACCTAATTTTCTCTTCTCTTATGCATAAGAGAGCTCTTCTGCTTTTCAATCTATCTCCTCATCTGAATGTTTATTTTTTAGTTTTCCTTATAATTATGGTGCATAAGTTACACCAATTATTAGTGTGGACATTTCAGAGGTCGCTGTTGTAAGGTCCTAAATGGCCAGAGGAGGGTGAATATCCTATTTAAAAATCTACGAGCTTCACTAGACAAGTGAGTTAGTAAAACAAACGACGTAACAATTTTAGCACTAGCTCACTAAGCTATGCAAACCACCTATACAACTCTAGTTCAAGGCTAAACACTGACCACACCAATAACTAACTCTACTTCTAATCAAGAACAAAACTACACAAGCTAGAGACAAAGAATAACAAGCTACACAACTAGCAAGGTAGATAAGTAAGCAAAGGAGTGAGCTAGGATTGCTATACTGATGTTGATGAGTAGGAATATGTTCAATGAACCAATCAATCAATGCAATTACATACACAAGATAAAATCCTCGGTAAAGAGATGACACAAGAATTTTTACCGAGGTTCACTTGCTTCTCGGCAAGCTAGTTCTCGTTGTGGCGATGCACCCACTTGATGGATCGCGAGCTAATTGACTATCAAGAGTCAAACTCTCAGCAGGTACCGCACATCCACTCATAAGATGGGGATCCTCCAAGTCATGAGCTTCACTAGAGTAGCCAATTCGTGAACTTCCACGGGGAAGGCTCAAGAACCCCTCACAATCACTTGGTGAGGCTCGAAACAATATCCAATCACGAGCTCAACACCACCGCTGCTCTAAGCCATCTAAGATGTCGGAAAACACCCAAGAGTAATAAGCAATCCACAGTCAACTCAATAGATCAAGTGCCACTAGATGCAACTCTCAAAACAATGCACTTGAATCTCACTCAATCTCACTAGGATACACAATCAAGTAAGGAGATGAGTGGAAGGAATGTTCTCTAGCTCAAAGTATGTCTCAAGTGTTCAAAGAGTCAGAAGAATTCTCCCAAGGCCGGCCAAACAAGTATTTATAGCCAACCCTTAAAGATAGAGCCGTTAGGCTCAAGAAACTGCTCTGCGCGCGCTGACCGGATGCGTAGGTCAGATCGACCAGACGCGGCCACAGCGTCCGGTCGCACCTGCACGACTTCACCGATACTCGCCACGTGTCCCGTTTTAAATTTTGTTCGTTCGATCTCCAACGGTCGCGAAACGTTATCTTCTCAGAGAGGGAGTGACCGGTGTGCCAAAGTACCGACAGGACGCGTTACATACGGCGTCCGATTTGAGTACAGAAAGGGTCCAGAGAGCGATTTCGTCGACCGGTTGCGTCCGGTGGCATGTAACCGGACGCGCCACCGTGTCCGATCAAACCTTTCCTCCGCGTTGCTCTCCTGGGTGCGTGACCGGACGCGCCGGTGTAAGATCCAAATGGCTAGAGAGGGTGAATAGCCTATTTAAATTTTCTACAAACTTTACTAAACAACAAGTTAGTATTTCGTTTGTATTTGGTAATAATTGTCCAACCGTTGACTAATTAAGCTCAAAACGTTCGTCTCGCAAAGTATAACCAAACTGTGCAATTAGTTTTTAATTTTATCCACATTTAATATTCCACGCATGTATCGCAAGTTTGATGTGATGTGAATCTTTTTTTTTACGTAGGGCATTTTTCAATTGAACTCAATCGCAGCCTAAATAAAATCCAGTGCAAATAGTTCAGGTGGGGCCCGCCTGACCCAGCAGCCACAGCCCCTCGTAACCAAAAGGCCGAAACGGAGAAGCGAGGTCGGCCTTCGAGATTTGAGATTTCTATACACGCATCGTTGTTCGGCGGGTTTGGTGGCATTTCCCGGCGGGGAGGGGAGAACCGGAGAAGGGGCTGGCGGAGGATCGCACCGCAGCCACGGTCCTAGGGCTACCGCCGGTAAATCCCGCTTTCCTTATCCTTTACCCTCTGTTATTGAGCTGTTGATACTTGTGTGCGAGCCATAAATTTATGCATCTAGGATCCGTCAAATGCGTGTTTTCCTCTTTCCTCCAGGATATTCCTCTCTCACCCCCTTTGCGTCTGGCGAGTAGCAGTATATCTACCATGAACGCAGTCTACGCAGTGTTTTGCTTTCCATGAAACACGGTGGATACCATTCTCACTCATGGACCTGTATATTCATCCTCTATAACTTCTGAGTAAGATTCTCTTCTCTATACTCAATTCTCCCGCACCCATCCATCCTCTATATCATTCTCTATCCACTCTATTTACTATGGGACCCACTTATCACTTTATCTGAATATATCCATGTGTGATCTAGTTTTGAAGGATTTATTGAGACGAATTTAATGGTGCAATCGAAATTTAATTTAGATTTTTGGTTTGTGAGTTATAGCAGTTTTTTCCTTTGTTTAGCTAGTGGGGCCCACCACTGCCCATTATAGATTAAGCATCGTACTACTCTAAATATAGAGTGAAAGAAAGAATAAAGTATCGTTTTAGAGTACCCAGTGTAGCAATTTTTACTCTATATTCATACTCTGAGTATCCTTTAGAGTACCCATTGCGGCTAGTCTAGTCGCGCGCGTCCTAGTGTGGTTAGGGAGTTCCTGGTGCAGGAGCGTGTCGCTGTAATCGGTCTCCAGGAGACCAAGCTGGCTGTAACGTCGCAAAACATGATCTATGACTTAACGGGAGTAGAATTTGACTACTTTGCTCTCCCGGCCGTGGAGGCCCGTGGCGGCATCTTGGTGGCGTGGCGTCGCTCTGACTGGGTAGGGACTGACTTGTCTTGCTCGGAGTTCTCTGTCACTCTGAAACTGTCGTCTCGTAGTGCCCAGGATCAGTGGTGGTGGTGGCTAACAGTGGTTTATGGCCCCTCTGTTGAGGCCGGCAAGCAGGCATTCTTGGATGAAATCCGCGAAGTCCACTCCTCGGTCTCTGGACCTTGGGTAATTTATGGTGATTTTAACATGAACTACAAGGCGGAGGATACAAACAATTCACGTCTCAACCTGCGAGTGATGCGTCGTTTCGGCCGCCTTCTCGACGACACTGCCTTAACTGAGCTTCCACTGCTTGCGGTGACCAGTAAAAAAAAGAGGTGACCACTAAAAAAAAGAGTAACGCAAAATATAACTTGTTTTTTAATTAATAAGGACAAATTCATATCTGAACACTTGTCACAAGCATACAGTTTCATACGTGTCGCCACTAGTTTCGGAACATATGTTTACCTCTTTTGGAAGTTCAATTTTTCAACTGATAGAGAGTAAAGAGTAACAAACACAATAGGGAATGCAGTGATAACAACCGCTACTACGCCCATCCTGTCCTGATGAAATCCGAAATAGTCATTCAAGAAAACAGCAACAGCTTTTGTTTCTCCAAAGGCTTTGATCTCCTTGTCTACGTTTCCATACTGGGAGGTCAACATGGAATTGAGTACCCAAGATGTAGGGACAAGGTAATACATCCACATCCACCACTTTGGAATTTGCTGAAAAGAAAAGTTGAACTGAATATGAATTCCTTCCTTCAAATAAAACGTAGAGAAGGAAACACTTGGTTCAGCAAAATCCTATTTTCCTTTACAAATAAAGTGATCATATATTTTCTAATGCATGATATTTAGGGTTAGTTTTATTCACCATCTGAAATGGTTGATACTCAAAATAGCTTGAAACAGGGATTTTGTTCTCAACGGATAATCCGGTGTAAAGGGGAAATTCATCTAGTGGCCAAAGAAGATGTATCCAATGATTTTAGAGAAGAAAAAGAAAAGAAAATCAAGCTTCAATGGATGATCTGACACTTGATAAATGTGTCTGTTGCAATCAAATGTGATGGTGGTTCTAGAGGTGTCCAAGCTGCATTTATAGGGTTACAGATCTAGTGCATAAAGTTTTAGACTATCGGATCAATTGTGTGGTCATGGACGCTATGCATTGCGAACTACATGCCCATGGTGTTTCTTGCACCATTTGCATGTAGATTGTGCATTGGTCTACCATTCACTAAGGCCAAGCCAGGTGAACCAGAATACAACACATGTCCAGTCTAGGCTGGTCTGGATTTGAGTCCAAGCTTGGTCCCATCTAGATCAGACCACCTTGAACCTGTTAACTATCGACTCTTGATAAGTGGGGCCTCACCTATCAGTGACCTTGGCCCCCCATGGCGTCATTCTGACGTCAGCATGGCTATAGGCTGCCACATGTCACCCATATGATTTTACAGACTAAACTTAGTTAAATGATTTTACGGAAATATGATTTAATCTTCAGAAATTCATACCTAATTCATTTTTAACTAAAAAATGAAACTTGTAACAAAAGTCTCCTAAAAATGATCCCTACACAATGAATCTATGTTTGTGTGATTTTGGATCTTGTGATTTTCTTGATAATTGATTCTTTGTGTACTCTTTGCTGCAACTTATAGCTACTTTTACCGAGTTTCATACCAATAGCACCAGAGGAGTTCTCAGAGGAGGACGCTGCTGATTCGGAGTAAACAGAGGACCCGAGTGGTGATCTTTTTGACAATAGAGGTGTCATATCCCACCCACCTACACAACCAATTTAGGCATGCTACTAGATATGCTAGCGCTTCACTGTATATTGTTTCTACTAGTATGAATGTTTTGATTGAGCCTCGCCTTGTTATCACTTATTACCCTGGTTAACCTATTGTTAGGGATAGGCTCTAGGCTTTAATTATTGCATTTATTGACACTACTCTAACTTATCATTAACCTATTGTGGATGTGTGGAATGGTTGATTAGTATGGAATCACTTGGGAGATGATATTAGGAGTATTGGGTGAGTGGTGAGTGGTGACTATGACTTGGCAGATAGTTGGCAAAGTTTGAAGGACTCTATTATGTTGGGAAGGTGTGACCTAAGCACCCTTTAAGGGTACTTGTGGTGGGTATAACTTGAGGTTCCACTATAACTTGGACATGTGTGGACCAATTTTATACAGGATTAGAGGTGTGAGTGGTAATGGAAGATGGATTTCCATTTTGAGGAGAGGTCTTTCATTGGTCATTAAGGACTGAGTTGGGGTAACTATGTCCATAGGACTATCTTATACATGCCACATGCCCTGTTATGGGTGGGGCTCGATCCAAGATTAGTGAGCAGATAGTACCACCACTGTTGGAGTTAGGAGATGATATTAGAGGACCAAAGTAGAGACTTTGGTTGCCCCGAGACTTGTAGGTTCTCCATTGGGGCCAGAAAACCAGAGGATGCAGTTTAAAACCTCGAGAGTGCTAGTTGTGTCTGAGCCTTTGAGGTGATCTAAGATCGAGGATGTAGAGGTGGTTCTATGTAGGCTACTTTCCAACTATTGTTCAACCTAGGTTGTGGCCGCTGTTGACGATAGTAATCATGTGGGTACATGTGTATAACCTCTGCATTAGTTTGTAAACCATTACATAAGGACATGTCCGCAATCATGGACAACCCTTGTGTTATTTCTATGCTAGCTAGGAGAATAGCTATTTTTCTTCCTTTGGTCATTCAAAGTCTGGTATGAGGCCGTTGAGATGAGGAAGGGAGGCATCTATCCTCATTGACTAGAGAATGCAGAGAAAATGAGTTATCGATTAGGAATTGGATGGAATTAAAGGATATGGACTCGATGGGTTAGACTTGAGAAATGTGCTAGGTTTCAGTGGGTGGAATACTTGGGAACTATATATTTATATTTTAATTTTACCTTACCCACTACTTAGGATACAAGCTCTAGAGCCAAAATTAGGATTATACCTTGCATACCACTTTAAAACAAAGCTATAGCACAATGGGGTGGGATTTTTGCTAGTACAATCATATTGAAAGATTTTGGCTCAAGCGAGGAGTACTGAAAACCATTGACTTTTGTTTTGTACATAAACACTATATTTCATCTAACTCTTATTATTCTAATATATCCATAAATGCAATTGAGTTACAATATTCTGAATGTACATTTCTAGAAATGTATGCATAAGATTAGACGTGTTCAGAATGGGATTAGTAGGATAGGAGAATTTGCACTAATTATCCTGCCCTAACAAGATGACTAGAATGGGAGTAATTTCTCTACAACAGTAGAAGACCATGCAAGTTATAAATAGTGTTCTGTGTTCATATGTCTTAGACATTCCCCCCAAATAGAATTGTTAGCATCACAATAAACTTTATGTGAGAACATAGTTGCCAAACTTGCCGTTCTTTGAACATATTTCCCTAAACGACTAATTGAAAATACAAGATATATTATAAAATTTGTAATACGAACAAGAGATCCAAACTTACAGGTGCGGGTAAAATAAATCCTGAGAATAGTGCCTGCATTGTATTGAAAAATGTTCCCAGTATGGTGGCAGCTTGAACATTTGGGGTTATTGAAACAAGCAGCAATCCAACATAAATATAAGAAAGAACTGAGCAAAAGGTGGTGTAGAAGAACCATATGAGTTTGTATGCTGTCCAATAATAGCCAATTGTTGGGTAGATGATGAATGTATAGAGTAGCACTTGGATAAATACATAAGGGATCTCTATGGCCGCCTATAGAAGGTGTAGAAATTCTAATTAGCTATTTAAATTAGAATTTTTATGTTGCAAACTTGTGATCAGAGTCTGACCTGTGCAAATGAGTATGACCAGGAAGAGTACATTCCTGCAAATTTCTCACGGTACATTATAATGCGCTCTGTTGTACTGAATGATATAATTGACATATCACTGTAAACACCAAGTTGTATGACCCCCATATACATTGAACCAAGAACATTCAATAGATCCTGCTCATTGTTTCTTGGAAGGAACAAGAAAAACACAGCGATTAGCCTATTGAATTTGCGACATACCTACACTGATTTATTATGATCTAGTAAATCATTCTCAACTTCTGTATAGTGTTGTACATGAGGGAACTGTGGAGGTCACCAGTAGAAAGTGAAAAATAGAAGTGGTGAGTTGACTTACAACATCTTTGCATGTCTCCAGTACAATACTCCCAAGATCAACGCTATCAGTATTGTGATCACCATACGGTTCAAATTGTATTGAGGGCTTCTCCAGTAAATTATGTTCTGTTTCCATAAGCAAGCTTTGAATTGCCCCCATCCATTTTGCTGAAAACAACTGGAGAAACACAAGTTTTCTGAATTTGGTAGTGGAGTACTTAGTTGCTTAACAAGCTCTTGCCTCTCCCTACAAAAACAAAATAAACTTATTTATAACTTTGTAAGTTCAATGGAAATACTTTGTTGATATACTTTTTTCAGTATATGAATCTCGCTTATTTAAGGCATATATGTTTTTCCCTGTGGATCATCAAATGCTGAATAGAATGACCATATGTACCTATGCAATGACGATTCTTGGTAGGTACTTGCGAAGTCTATATTGGATTGAGCCTCCATGGATGTTGATGTTACCTCCATCATCCAAGTAGCAGGGTTGCTATTTCTCTCTATTTTTGGGACTCCAGAAATTTTCTGTCGAGACAAAGAGGCAATAATGCACCCTATTAGTTCCTTGTTGGACCAGGAACTGAGCCTCAGTTGGTGGATCCATAGTGCCCCACCACCCAGTTTAATGCCTCTTGAACTTGAATTTGGAACAGTATTTCTGTAATAATACGATTTTACCAAATTCCTCATAATATTATGATGTACTATATCTGGATTGTTGCAGTGAGGACACAAACGCATATATGACGTCTAGTTATAACCTATGGTTTTCCTCAAAACACTAGGACAGTACCACATTCTACATATACATTTGCCATGGAAAATATCAGTGCTATTTTTTTACTACATATAAATGCTGGACAGATATATACCATTTACTCATCAATTTTTAAATGCAAAATGCAAGGCTGAAAGCAGGATATACATATGTTGTTCACGTGAGCTGCAGTGAACCATGTTACATCACGGGTACAAACATCTTTAAACACAATGTTACTTGTGTATATAGGACTACCAACTGTGTGAAAAGAAAATCCACTGGAAACTGGCATTGTCTGATTCCTAGCTGCTATGTCCTCATAACCACTTATAAAAATCATTTTCTTAGAGTCATATCATCAAGAATTGAAGTCCCACAAGAAAAAATTAATATGATTTGAATTCAAAAGAAAAGGATAAAACAAAGAACACAAAAATAGATACACTACACCATCAAGATCGAAGAATACTGACCTCAAAATACTCAATCACTTTGCAAGATTTCTCTCCTATGGGTCCATTGTAGATTATACTAGCAGGTGACCCCGCGCTTCGCGCGGGCAACAGAACACGCCGTGTTCAATAGACTTAGTGCAGTGGCAAAGGTTGCATATATGCATCAACCAATTAAGATTGAAATATAACATTTAGTTTGTACCATGGATAAACAGATTAAAGTAGTGGCATAACACACGGAGAATAGGACTACGAAAGTAAGAAGTTTTGGTGCTTCGATGGCATTTGGTGATGGTGGGGAGATACTGGTCTTGCATATGGGCGGAACAAAAATTGCAGAAATGCACCCTTTTTCCACTTCGAGCAACTGGTACCTGTGTACAGGTTGGAAAAGAGGTTTAAAGCTTCATAGTAAAAGTAGAAGATATTAACAAATGCAACATTTTACCGAGAAAAGGTTTCTGTGTATGGATGGAAACCTAAACCCATGTAGCCCTTACTATGAGGATGGCATGTACAAAAACCTAGATGTAAACCTAAACCTAAGCAGATTTGATCTCTGGAAACTCTGATTAAGCAACAATAATATTATTAGCACAATTAAGGACCAATGCTAAGGGCAAGGAAATGTTAGTACTGCATATGTATTCACCGAAAGGTTTAGGAGCTGGTTCTGTGTTTTAGAAAAAGTCTAAAGGAGGTAACTAAACAGTTATCCGAAAAGAGCAAGCAATGTGCAATGTGCAATGAGCATCCTAACCATGTACAATTTTATAGAATGGTAATGATATAAGCGTTCCTTTTATAGAAGTAAATCAAAAGATTGTATATGATGCCAATGAAAATCTGTAAGGATGTTTACTCTTTCTTTCAAATAAGTGATGTGTGTGTTTTTTGCACATGTTTGCTATTATTAAGACAGCGAAGTGAAAGCACGAAAAGAGTATAGGAATGGCCAATAAACAAATATATGTGCATGTGAATGTGGACCTAAGTGAAAATAGATATTAACGAATTTATTGTTTCTCTAATGTTGCCTTTGTGGCAGCGTCCATAATTTTTGCTGCCACCAACCAAAGAAGGAAATTAGCACATGTGGAGTGCAGCCTTATTAATTGATTGTGCCAGCCTAACCATGTCCAATATAGTTTAATGTTTCAGTTGGAACAATTTTGTGTATAATGGGAAGGCAAATGTTTTTTGTGCGATAAGGCAGTACACTCCATGTTTGAGTAAATCATATTTAATGAGAACGTGGCAACATGGATATGTGGAACATTTGAATCTATACCATATGTGATGAGGTAAAAACATTGCAATGGGATAAGAAGGCCACAAAGAAGTAACAGCAGAAGCTATTGTCAAATATAAATATATCGAGTCTGACATTTCATTGTTTGCTTTCTGGGTGAGCCATGGTTTGGGTCCATTAGTGTTTGGAGGAGGTATGAGAAACTAAAATCAAATATATTCCAGAGTACTTTTTTTTGACGTAAAATATTCCGGAGTACTATTGTATTGTACGTAGCTTCCCATTAAGTCATTCATTCAGGTCGAGGTGGCATAATAATTCTGTGAAGCATGGAAAAGCTTTCATGTTGCAGAGTTTAGTAAACATTTGTTCATTGTAATTAATCTTAGAGCATGCATCAAACATTTGCCATTGAATTAATCTAAGTTTAACTAAATAGCATGGGAGGAAGGACAGATCAGGGCAGCTATTCAGTTACCTTAGATGTACATGGAGTTGTCGACGACATTTTGATGAAATCAAGACAACATTACAGATGATTACCCATAGCATTATATACCTTGAGGAAAATGGGAGGAAGGCAAGAAAGTGTCGCAGCATAAATTTTCCCAATAGTCATACCACTGATCTTGGCCCAAGCTGCAGTACATGTACAATAATCTGCAACAGATAGATGGGAAGCGGGATCAGCCATGAACGTATGAACAACTCTATCTTGTCTTAAGTTGAATTTATGTAAAACTCGTCATTGTGACCTGGGTGAACACAGCGAAACAGGTAGTTGGAGGAGGTCCTAACAAAAAATGAACAGAAAGGTGCAGTGTTTGTGTGAACCTAATCATGCAAACATTGTTTTTGAACGAAACTAATCATGCAAACATTAGACTTATGTCCAACAGACCAGTGTGTCCAACATTAGCAAAAGAGACTATAGTTAAGCTGGCAGGTCGAGGCTTACCATTAAGTATTAAGTATAGAAGTGGTAGATCGTCAACAGGAAGAACTGCTAATGTCATCGAGTTGCCACCTAGAAAAACAATTAACTTAAGTTGAGCGGGGAAAAAAACTAATTTCCAGATTTAACATAAGGAAGCAAACGAAACAAATTATGAAAAAATCTGGAGTACCTCACATGATCAGTAACGCATCAAACGAATTGAAATCTGAAGCTGGCGTGTACTGTAGGGTCTGCAAAAATGGAAGTAAAATAAAAAAGAATCAAAATCCACAAAAGTCAGAATTCAAATCCACCCTGAAGAAGCACACATGGTGGTGGAAGGCAAGGCGCGGGCGGCGTCCGAGGCGGGCGCGGAGCGGGGCAGTGGCGACGGAGACGAAGGGCCGCCGAGGCTGTGGACGCGAGGCCGCAGCGGCGTCGGGAGGGTGGGGGCCGCGGCCGGCGGCTGGCGGCCGAAAGGACGGCCGTGCTGGGGACGGTGGTGGGCACGGTCTGTGCGACGCGAGACCGTGGCGGCGTCGGGGTGGAAGGAGGGCGCGGACACGGGGTGGGAGGCAACGCCGGAGGCAGGGGCGGCGCTGTGATGGGGTTGGAGCGGCCGATGTTGCGGGAGAAGTTTCGAGAGAGAGGGACCGGGGCCGGATCAACGGAGAAGGTTCGGGAGAGAGAGAACGGGATGAGGAGAGGCTGTCTAGATATTTCTGGGGCCTGCACGTTTGGTGGGCAGGAGCAGGAGATGTCAGCCTTTGGATTGGAGATCGGGCGGACGGACTCAACTGATAGTTACAATTTTTTTTATTTATTGGCTGGCTGGGCGACGGATGGAGAGCCAGGAAGGTTCGAGGTTGTCTCTTTTTTTAATCGCTCAAACTGGCCGGGTTGGGCGTGCAGCAGATCGGGAGCGGGGAGGCGGGGGATGGGAGGCGACGTGGTCTCGCGAGCGGCGTTTTTTATACAGCCATAAAGATAACTAACGGGTCATTGGTGCAGTGTCAAACCCGGTATGTACTGTTCGTAACGGGTGGTTATGTGATTCAACACTGTTTTGTACCCGTTATGAACAGTGTTCGTGATCCGTTACTGTTGTTAACGGGTATAAACAGTGTTTCGTGATCCGATACTGTTGCGAGGAACAGTGTTCTGTGAGACGGTGAACAGTGAAAAGACGACGTGGCCGACCGTTTTGGTATACAGCCATAAAGATATAGGTAGATTTCCGCCATTTTTCATTAATATAAGCTGCACGAAATAATACTTGATTCAATGAAGACAAATTTCTTGTAGCAGTCATGTTACCAAAAAATCTTTTCCAGTAGTACTAGAAGGATCTGTTTCCTTTTTGGTCACTTGAAAGAAGAAATTTAAAATAAGTTATTCTAAGCATTTTTCTTTACATGCATATGAAACAAAGCAAGGAGACTAACAATTTGAAAAACTATTTTATATATACCAGTTACATTTTCTTTACATGGGGAGGAAAACAGAAATCATGTCAGTATAACCAGAAAATAAATAGTTTTTTGGCTGATAGGAAAAGATGCTTGTTGACCACTTCAGCTTGAGCGCTGCCTCTCTACTCAGGCTACATAAAAAGCACTGCTTGTTAAGCGTTTTCAGTGCTTTTGCGAGCTGGTTAGGCAGATAACCAGATGCCTATTAGCTTATGCAGCCAATTAACTATTCCAGGACCTTATATATATAAACAAAAAACTATTCTAGGACTCAACTGCCTATTTTCCAGCACTTTAATTAGACACGTCCATCACATACTGTACCGAACACCTTTCACAATGGCAGGCTGAGTTTATGAAAAATTAGTATAGCAAGATAAGCACATAATGATGGTTTAAATAAATAATGATACGATTACGAGCAATAAATATACTAGGAACAAGTACAATAAATCTCAAATAACTCCAATCTAGAGGTATGTATACATACTCCCTCCATCCCGAAAAGCATTTTTTTGTACTTGTATATATTGTTTCATACGTTTTAGTTCCAAATGAATTATTTAGAAAAAAATTAGAGCGTAAACCAGTTTTTTTATTATTTTCAAAAAAATACTAAAACACCTTGCTAGATTGCCAAATTTGACTAGTATTGTTAATTGGGTGGTACAATATTTATGTTTTTTAGTTCATTGCCAAAACAAACTTGGGCAATGGTTGGATGGCCAAAAATGGACTTCTCCCTATTTGATATTCGTAATTAGAGGTGGGACTTGGGCCGGGCTGTGCCGGCACGGCACGGCCCTCTCGTGCTTCGTGCCGCTTCGGGTCGTGCCCTCTAGGCACGGGAGGCACGTCGGGCCGTGCTGATATGACACGGTGAATCTTTTCTTCAGCCCAAGCACGGCCCATAGCACGCTGGCACACCTTCGGGTCGTGCCGGCCCAAGCACGGCCCTCAAAATATCTTTGCTAGTTTTCCTTTTCCACTCGTGATATGAAATATATATATATATATATATATATATATCTTGTGTGTACTATTTTAATAAAAGTTTAATGATTTTCATAATCTATTCAAGAATTAGATAAGCGGTAGTACAGTAAATGCTAGAAAATTATATTGTATAGTTATAGAAGTGTCTACGTGCCATTTTCGTGCCGTGCTGGCCCAAGCACGACCCAAGATGCGGGCTGGGCCATGTAGCCCGCCGTGCCGAGATTCTGGGCACGGCACGACCCTCGTGTTCGTGTCATGCCGGCACGGCCCAAAATATTTCGTGTCGTGCCGTGCTTCAGGTTGTGCCAAAAGACCGTGCCATGACCCGTCCTCAGATGGCACGGCCCAAGTCCCAACTCTATTCGTAATATAAGATAACATTAGGGGACCTTCATACCGCGCTTACCGTATTTGGAAACATTGGTTTGAAAAAATAGACACTTGGCTTAAAGACTCTTGATTTCTTTTTCACAAATAACTAATTTCTTTGTACTGGGTTGATGTAAATTATTGGATTTTTGCAATATATTGCAGAAACTTAAATACCTCATCAAAAGCCTCAAAAATTTCAGTGCTAGGCTGATGAATTGTACATACTACTGCCCTTCCTGTTTCGGAAATATTTTTTACTGCACGTATAACAATTGCTGCTGATCTAGCATCTAGTCCTGTAGTTGGTTCATCCATTAGTATGACAGAAGGGTTGGAAACAAGTTCAACTGCAACTGTTAGCCTTTTTCGCTGCTCCAAGGACAATCCATCCATTCCTGGCCTTCCAACTAAAGTATCTTTTATTTCATCTAACTCAACAGTTTTTAGGACTTCATCCACAAATTCCTGTGTGTGAACAAGAAAAATGAAGATAATGGTCAGTTGCTTACGTATATGCAAACTTTTTATTATTATCCATTCAGTGATATGCATACCAAATTTCATTATTTATGAAAAAAAGATTAATATGTGATGTGAGGATCCAGAGATCTTACAGATCTAGTTTTTTCGTTAACCTTCGAAGGCAGACGGAGCCAAGCTGAATAAGTTACAGACTCTTCAACTGTAAGCTGTGGAGAATGTATGTCAACTTGCTCACAATAACCCAAGATTCTGACAAATGTTTCTTGGTCCTTGGGATATCCACCTATTCTTATGTCTCCTTCAATATATCCTCCGGTTTTCCTTCCTGCCAATACATCTAGTAGAGTTGTCTTTCCAGCTCCGCTGACACCCATCAATGCAGAAAGAACACCAGGACGAAATGCACCAGTTACATTATTAAGTAGTTGAAGTCTTCTTGTTGTGCAACCTTGTTTTAGCATTTCCTGCAACATGGGTACAATTCTTAGGTAGCCACACTTCAAAGAAAAGCAGGCAAGCACTATGAAAGCATTAAGAAAAATTCAAAATGGGGCTTTTCAAATTACCGTTGGTGTATCAACATAGTAGTTCAGATTGCAGAATGTAAGTGCAAGTCGCATAGTTGGCATAGCCATCTTTGCTGCAAGAAGATAAAGATGTAGGAGATTGCATATTTGCATGGATTTTGCTTTTGAAAGACAACTATACTACCTTCATATATCTATTATATTGGGAAGCTTATGTAGATTTTATATGTTGTTTTATGGTACCTTAAAAATATCAATGTAATCATTTTAGTAGGGTATAGGAAAAAACAGAAAAGACAGATACAATGGGGTCCTGTGCAGAGGGTAGTAAGGCCAAGAAGATATCCTGAAGATGGCAAAACTGTACTGCAGAGAGATGGTGAACTGAAGGAGTGTAAGAACCTATGCAGAGGTACTAAACCTACTTTAATCTCTACTTATGAAAGCAATGGCTCTTTTATTGATAAAGCAAAATGTGTGAACATATCCTTGGGTTCTACTGCTGAAATGATTAGTAATAATGTTGTTTCATGTTAGACAAAGACCTAGCAGGCAGGAAAGAGTTTGTAGAGAAAAACCCTGAGGTTAACCTCCCAGTAAATCTAGATACTGATTTAAACGTGGAAAATTTCCCTAGTCTGGTACAATGTCTTCTCCTTTAAAGGAGATTGAGGGTGATTTAGAGAATTCTTGGGTTAAAATAACTAGCAAAGGTCTTAAGGCCTCTACATCTAGCGATGAAAACGGACGGAAACGGACGGAAAAACCCCATTTCTACTTCCGTTTCTATATTTTTTGGCGGAAACGGGATCGGGTTCGGAAAATGCGGGTTCGGAAACGAAACCGGAATATGCGGGTGTACGGAAACGAACCAATACGGTCAGAAATTCAACGGAAACGGTCGGAAGTCGGAGCTTAAGCCGGAATACCACACATCTTTATACTCACAAATTACAATCACACACAAAATAGTTCATAAATGATTAGGATTTAGGTTCTTCAATATTATACTTGAGCCATGAACTTGAGTAGAGTGATTACATAAGTAACGTGGATAATTAGGATTTAGGGTCCTTATTCAATACGTATTATGCAAACAAGTAACATGGATGATTATAGAAGTAAGCTTGTCACGCGCCATCACGCTTGTGGATTGGATTATAGTGTACAAGCGTTGGGCGGTTGGGCCTTGCGAACAAGATACAAGGTTTATGGGCCTAGCAGAAATGCGGTAAAAATCCGGAAGAAATCCGGTAAAATTCCGGCCAAATACGGAATTCCGAAAATACGGTCGGAAAAACATCATCCCCGTTTCCGTTCCGATTCCGAAAACCTCCGTCCCGCATTCCGTACCATTTCCGGATTTTTCCGAAAATACGGAAACGGGCGGGTCAAATGTGGAAAAACGGACGGTTCGGAACGGAAAAAATTCCGTCCGTTTTCAACCCTATCTACATCTACAGTTGTGTATCAATGATAGGTGCAACCTGGAATGTTAGAGGCCTCAATAAGAGAGGCAAATTACAGTGTATTTGTTAGAAGAGTCAAGGGCCTATTGGGCCTTATCCCATTAGGGTTAATTAGTCGCTTGCTTAGGGGTCAAGTAAGACCTCTTCTCTATATAAGGAGAGGAGATGTATCAATCTAATCAAGCAAGAGATTAGAAGGAAAAACCTTCTCTCTTGCCGGCCGTGGGCGAAGCCCCGCGGCCGGCGTTCCCAGCGCCCCTCACAGCCCTAGCCGCCGGTCCTCTGCCTCTCCCTCTCTCACGTGAACAGTACCCGTGGTACTGTAGCACCGCGAGTACTGTAGCGCGTCCGTCGCCGACGCTTCCCTCGACTCTCGACGACGTGAACAGTACCCGCGGCACTGTAGCACGCGGGTACTGTAGTTCCGCCGCCGCTTCCCTCGACTCTCTCCTCCCAATCCCAACGACGTCCATAACATCTGGTATCAGAGATGCCAGGTTTCGATGAGCCGCTGTGGGATCAGATCGCCAAGGCGCTGGCCGACATCAACGCGCAGCAGGCGCACCTCAACTCACGGCTGGCCACTATGGAGATCCATCAGGCGTCGTCCTCGGCGGGCGCCGTGCCCCAGAGTTTCCCCTACTGGATGCCTGGGTACGGCACGACAGCGCTGCCGACCTACACCACCACCACCCTAATGCCAGGTTCCGCTGCCGATTTGTTCCAACATCGATCACCTGCTTCATGTCGACAACACTGCTTTTGCTGCTGTCGATCCTTCCTCCGGCGTGGGCAACACCCCCTCTTCAAGCGCCAGCGCCATGTCACCCCTGCAGCTCGGCACTCTGCAGTAGCAGCTGTGCTACGGGAAGACATGGCCCTGCGACTCCCAAAGGCGAGAGTGTCTCCTGCGGCGATTGTCCCATCACCCAAGGATCTGTACGCCTACATGAGCAGCACAATAGCCCAGATGCAAGCCAAGGCGGATGAGTTGCTGCAACTGCTACAGTTCAAGAAGACGATGGAGCAGGAGACGAAGATGCATACCCACCAGGTCCTGGCGGCGGTACGGTTACAGGCTGCAGCACGCGGACTCCTGGCGCGACGGCAGACCCGGGAGATGCGTGCGTTGCAACTGGTGCCTGTGCCCCGTGCCCCTTTGCTTCGCCACATGGAGGGCCCCGATCTCGTCCGCTGCGTCATGGAGATCGGGCGTGCCATCGCCACCTCGGGTGGCGAACTCGGCATCTACAGCGCCGACGTTTGGGGACGCGGGTGTGTGGCCGCCCATAGGCGGACCTTAATTGGCGCTGCCGTGCTCCGACACCGGCCGCCGCGAGGGCGCCTCCGCTGGCCACAAGTTCGCCTTCATCAGCCGCCTCCAGTTCAATGTCAAGGCTACAACCCGGCCTTTGTTGAGGGCCAGACCCTCTCTCTTCAAGCTGCTGGATGGGGGGCCACCTTTATTCAAAGATGCAGTGGAAAGAAAGAGTTCACATCGTGCCTTATGGTCGAATAACTAAATAAGCTGAGATGTAAAAGGCTTATTTTTAAGTGATAGGTTTGTGTCGAGTCGAGTTAGGTTGCAGCTCGAGGACGAGCTGCATGTCCAGGTGGAGTGTAGTGTTAGAAGAGTCAAGGGCCTATTGGGCCTTATCCCATTAGGGTTAATTAGTCGCTTGCTTAGGGGTCAAGTAAGACCTCTTCTCTATATAAGGAGAGGAGATGTATCAATCTAATCAAGCAAGAGATTAGAAGGAAAAACCTTCTCTCTTGCCGGCCGTGGGCGAAGCCCCGCGGCCGGCGTTCCCAGCGCCCCTCACAGCCCTAGCCGCCGGTCCTCTGCCTCTCCCTCTCTCACGTGAACAGTACCCGTGGTACTGTAGCACCGCGAGTACTGTAGCGCGTCCGTCGCCGCCGCTTCCCTCGACTCTCGACGACGTGAACAGTACCCGCGGCACTGTAGCACGCGGGTACTGTAGTTCCGCCGCCGCTTCCCTCGACTCTCTCCTCCCAATCCCAACGACGTCCATAACAGTATTATAGATTTTGTTGCTGATAATAAGTTGGACTTTGTAGGTTTTCAGGAAACAAAAAAGGAGGGATTTCATTTGGAATTATTTGCCTGTAGATGGGACTGCAGGTGGGATTTTAGTGGGTTTGAATGGTAAAAAGTTTGAGGCCTTAGCCTGGAGAAAAACTAACTCTTGTGTGGCTGTTATGATTAGGAATGTGATAGATAAGTTTGTGTGGAGATTTGTGAGTGTTTATGGTTCCTCATATGAGGAAGGTAAAGAAGATTTTATTTAAGAATTGCATGAGGTGATGGATAATTGGTCTGGCCCAACTTTATTTGGGGGAGATTTTAATCTGGTGTCGAATTTGAAGGAAAAAAGTAATGGTTTAGTTAACCAGAAATGGGTGGATTTGTTTAAGGACTGGACAAATTATCATGTCCTAGTTGAGCTAAAAAGCTCTTCTAGATCTTTCACTTGGACTAACAATCAAGAGCAACCTATTATGGCTGCTATTGATAAATTTCTCTATAATAATAGCTTTGAACAACAATATCCTCTAGCTTTTGTAACTTCTAAGTCTAGAGCTGGGAGTGATCATGTTCCCTTAGTCTTGAATTTTGGTGTAGATGAACCAAGGAAACCTAGTGTGTTTAGGTTTGAAAAATGGTGGTTAAATCACCATGGCTTTAGAGAGTTTGTTACAAAAGTTTGGAAAACCGAGTGCATCTTTACTGAGCCAATTGAGATTTGGCAGTTTAAAATTAGGTTGTTGAGAAAGAAAGTTAAAGGATGGGCTAGAAATGTGAATGCTGAGATTAAAAAACTTAAGAATGACCTCCTTAAGGAGTATGATCATTTAGACAACAGATATGAGTTAGGGGGCCTGTTGCCAGGCCAGAAAGAGAGGATGGGTGATATCCTTAAGGAATTAGAAGATATTTGGAATATGGAGGAAATCAAGACAAGGCAAAGATCTAGAGATAGAAATGTGAGGGAGGGTGATAGGAATACTACGTACTTCCATGCAGTTGCAAATCAGAGAAATAGGAAGAAGAGGATTACCTGTCTTGAGACCTCAGAAGGTGTGGTAGAAGATAATGATTTAATGCTAAATCACGCTGTGGAGTTTTATAAAAATCTCTTTGGCTCAGATATTGAGAGTGGCGTGAAGCTAGATGAGGATTTTTGGAGTGAAGAGGAGAAAGTTACTGCACAAGAAAATGAGCTGTTAGAAGCTCCTTTCTCTGAAGTCTGAAGAAGAGATTAGGATAGCCATCTTTGAATCTTATGCTGAAGCTGCCCCTGGGCCTGATGGTTTTTCTATTATGTTCTATCATCATTTCTGGGACTTAATCAAAGAGGATTTTATGGAAGTGGTGAAAGACTTTGAGTCTTGTCATTTAAATTTGAATAGATTGAATTATGCAGTGATTACTCTAATTCCAAAAGAACCAGAGGCTAAGCTCCTTAAGAAGTTTAGACCTATTAGCTTACTCAACTACAGTTTTAAAATCTTTGGAAAAGCTCTAAATAATAGACTCATTAGAGTGGCTGATAGATTAATTTCTAAGAATCAAACTGCCTTCATAAAAGGTAGATTTATTTTAGAGAGTGTAGTAGCTGCACATGAGATCATTCATGACATTTATAAAAATAAAGAAAGTGGGGTAGTTTTGAAGTTAGACTACGAAAAGGCTTACGATAGAGTGAGCTGGTCTTTTTTAGAGGACATGTTAGTATCTAGGGTTTTGGTGAAACTTGGGTCAAATGGATTATGAAAGTGGTCAACGGTGGTTCACTCTGTATTAGAATAAATGATGAAAACAATACTTATTTCAAGCCTGGGAAAGAACTAAGGTAGGGAGACCCTCTCTCTCCTTTGCTTTTTAATTTGGTTGCTGACATCTTCACCAAAATGCTTATGAAAGCTGCTGCTAACAACTTGATCTCTGGTCTTCTACCACAAGTGATAGATGGAGGTGTGATCAGCCTGCAATATGCAGATGACACATTACTGTTTCTAGAGGATGACATAGAAAAAGCTAATAATCTGAAATGGCTCCTCTTGTGCTATGAACAGATGATGGGTATGAGGATAAATTTTGATAAGAGTGATCTACTAACAATTGGTGTCGAAGAATCTAGAGTGAATGAATATTAAAAAATCTTTTGCTGTAAAAAGGGGATTTCCCCATCAAATATTTGGGAGTGCCCCTCCATTACACAAATATAAGGAAAGAGCACCTACAACCAATAATTGATAAAATCATTAAAAGAATTGCAGGATGGAAAGGGAGATTGCTCTCCTATGCAGGTAGATTGACCCTTTTGAAGGCTTGTCTTATTAGTGTTCCTATTTATCTTATGTCTGTGATCAAATTCCCTAAATGGGCTATTGCTATGATTAATTCACAGATGGCACATTTCATTTGGAATAATAATGAGGATAGCCACAAATATCAGCTAGCTAACTGGCAGCTGGTGGCTCAAAAGAAGGAGGTGGGAGGTTTTGGTATTCCTGACATGAGGAACTTAAATCTTTCTTTGCTCAGTTCCTGGATTTTTAGATATGGGCTGCAGTCTGAGTCTATTTGGGTGAAAATTGTAGATCATAAGTATAACACTTACAACCCAAACCTGCTGTGTACTGTTGACACTGCAGCTTCTCCCTTTTGGAAGGGGGTGATGTGGGCTTTACAAGCTGCTAGAATGGGGATTAAATGGTTAGTGGGTAATGGTAGAAAAGTTAGGTTTTGAGAAGATAATTGGTTTGGTAACTCAAGTCTGGCTATACAGTTTTGGACTTTATATATTATTAACAGTCAAATGTTCGAGTCCCGCACCGCCCGTCGCCGGCGTTTGCGTATGGCTCGTCCCCGTCGTCAAGTCCCCGCTGACCTTGCCGGTCGGTGTTTCAACTGCTTCTCGCCGACGCACTTCGCGGCCCGGTGCCGACAGAAGACCAGGTGTTTCCGTTGCAAGGCCCTGGGACACCGTTCCTATGTGTGCCCTGGCGAAGCTGGCAGCGGCGGGGCGGCCCGTCGCCGACGGTTGCCGCCACCTCCGCGCGTCCCGGTCTGGCAGCGGGTCTCCCAGGCTCCGGAGCCCGCGGCAGCCCTCGTCTCGCTTCCGCCCGAGGGCTTGGCGCGCGCGGAGCCTGTCCGACTGCGCCATGAGGCCGGGCGATATGAAGTTCAAAGCTGTCACCAAGAGTCTACAAAGCTGGAGTGAAAAAGGAGTTGGCCGGATTACAACTCAGCTCGCCTTAGCAAGAGAGATTCTCCATCAGTTTGAAATTGCTCAAGACAGCCGCCAACTTTCACAGAAAGAATTATGGCTTAAAAACAATCTGAAGAAACATAGCTTAGCCCTTGCATCTCTCAAGCGCACAATGGCTCGGTTACGGTCAAGAATTAACTGGCTCAAGGAAGGGGATGCTAATACACATTTATTTCACCTTCATGCCAGACACCGGAAGAGGAAGAATTTTATTGGAAAATTATTGTCAGGAGATCAAATATGTACAACACATGAAGAAAAAGCTGCAGTCATTGATGAATATTTTGAATGTGTGTTGGGAAGTTGCACAACAAGGGAGTACACTATCAATTTGGCAGAATTAGGAATTAATGCACATGATCTGTCTGATCTGGAACTTCCCTTTACTGAAGAGGAGGTGTGGATGACAATCAAGCAATTACCTTCAGATAAGGCTCCAGGGCCGGACGGATACACAGGTCGCTTTTATAAAACTTGTTGGGCCATCATAAAAGAAGACATCATGGCAGCCTTCTCTGCAGTTTGGAGTAGGAAGCTTGCAAATTTTGGGGTGCTCAATTCTGCATACATCACACTCCTCCCCAAGAAGGAAGGGGCCGAACAGCCCAAGGATTTCAGACCTATAAGTCTGGTGCATAGCTTTGCCAAATTAATCACAAAGATGCTATCTAATCGTCTTGCTTCACGGCTGCAACAGATGGTATCTCCCGTTCAAAGCGCCTTCATTAAAGGACGCTTTATACAAGATAATTTCATGCTGGTGCAGCAGACAGCGAGATTTCTTAATCAACAGAAACAGGCCCGTATTCTTCTCAAGTTGGATATTTCAAAAGCATTTGACTCTGTGGCTTGGCCTTTCCTCCTTGAAATTTTGCAGCAGCTAGGCTTTGGGCAAGTTTGGAGGGATATAATCAGTGGGCTTCTTTGCTCTTCATCCACCCAAGTGCTACTGAATGGAATCCCTGGAGATCATATCTTCCATCGGTGTGGATTACGGCAGGGCGACCCCCTTTCCCCGATGTTGTTCATCTTGGTCATGGATGTTTTAGGGCATATGATTTCGAAGGCTGAAGCCGAGGGCTTGTTGATGTCACTGTCAAGGCGGGCCTTGCAACACCGAATTTCTATTTATGCAGATGATGTGGTGTTATTTCTTAGACCAGTGGCTGGGGATATCAATTTAACAATGGGCATTCTTGATCTGTTTGGAGAGGCAACAGGGCTCAAGACAAACTTACAGAAAAGTAGTGTATTACCCATTAGATGTGGTGAAACCGAGCTGGCAACTATACAGAACCTGCTGCCATGTGAAATTGCCAGTTTTCCATGCAAATATCTAGGTTTGCCCCTCTCTTTGAAGAAACTTACAAAGGAGCAAGTGCAGCCCATTATTGACCGCATTGCCGATCAGCTTCCGGGCTGGAAAGCAAATCTGATGACCAAAATTGGGAGAAAAGTTATAGTTCAATCTGTGCTCACTGGCATGCTTATCTATATGCTCATGGCTATTGATCTTCCACCATGGGCCATCAAAGCGGTGGACAAAATTAGGCGTGGTTTTCTTTGGAAAGGTCGAAGGGATGCACAAGGAGGGCACTGTCTGGTCGCGTGGGTCAAAGTATGTCGACCGATTGAATTAGGTGGGTTAGGAATTGCAGATCTCAAGTCCCTTAGCTGGGCCTTGCGTATGCGTTGGCTCTGGCTTCAAAAAACAGAACCTGATCGGCCATGGGCAGCCCTCCCAATCCATGTACCTGAACAAGTAAGGGTCTTCTTTGCAGCGGCAATTTATTCTGAGGTTGGAGACGGAGCAACAACCCTTTTCTGGACGGATAAATGGCTCCATGGACAATGCATTGCAGAGGTAGCACCTCGCCTCTTTGCTGCTGTTGCTGTTAGGAGACGCAAGAAGAGAACGGTACAAGATGCCTTCACTAACCATGCATGGATTTCAGACATACAGGGGGCTCGCACGGTTGGGGTCATCACCGATTTTTTCCTCCTATGGGACCTCTTATCAGACTTTGAGCTGCAGCCTGAAGTACAAGATAGACATATATGGCGACTTGCTTCAAATGGGCAATATTCTGCTAAATCAGCTTATGGGGGCCTATTTTTGGGTTCCATTCCTTTGAGGCCGTGGGAAAAAATTTGGAAGACTTGGGCGCCGCCTAAATGTCGTTTCTTTTTGTGGTTGGTTGCTCATAATAGATGTTGGACATCAGATCGTTTAGCTCGCCGAGGTCTCCCTCATCCTGAGCGCTGTCCTTTGTGTGACCAAGCAGCCGAAACCATTGATCATCTCCTCATTGGTTGTGTCTTCACAAGACAGTTCTGGTTCCGTTTCTTGTCACAAGTTGGCCTGCAATCCCTCTCCCCTCAGCCCACCGAACTATCCTTTTTAGATTGGTGGGATAGAGTGACTAGTGCTACCAGTGACATAATTTCACATGGAATCAATTCTCTCATAATTCTTGGAGCCTGGACTGTATGGACTCATCGCAACAGGTGTGTTTTTGATGGAGCAGCCCCTGATATTGGAAGAGTTTTGATCATTGCTAGAGAAGAGCGAAAATTATGGTCGTTGGCTGGGGCTCGAGGAATTTCCCTCCTGACTGCCCGCCATTCAGAAAGCTAGGATCCTAAAGCTTCTGTTGGTCGCCTTTTGAAGCATAAAGGCGCGCATAATATCCTAAGGATCAGAGAGTTCTTGGGGAGTCGTGTGAGTTGGCGTGAGTTAGTGTGAATGTGTGTGTGTGTGCTGCCTCCTTTTTCGGCTGGCCTGGGGTGTGTTGTATGGGTTCTTCCCTATTTGTTCACTTCTTAATAGAATGACGCGCAGCTCTCCTGCGTTTTTCGAGAAAAAAACAAGGTAAAACTATAAACCAGGTATGGGATGGCCAAGTTTTGAGACTGACTTTTAGACGTACTGTCTCTGAGAATTTGATGAATATGTGGTTTGATCTTTTAAGCATAGTTGAAAATTTGAATTTGCAAATTATCAGATTATATGGAGCTTTACCTCAAGTGGTAAATACTCTATCCAATCTCTTTATGCAATCTTAAACCGCAGGTGTTGTCCCTCTGTATGTGTCTGCAGTTTGGAAACTTAAGATTCCACCGAGGGTTCAAATTTTTCTCTGGCTTTTATCCAAAAACAAGATCTTGACCAGGGACAATTTAGCCAAGAGAAGGGAAGTTTCTGATAAAATTTGTCTGTTTTGCAATGAGCTGGAGACTGTGAATCATTTGTTCTTCGATTGTTGTGTAGCTAAGAGATTGTGGCTTGTGATAGCTGAGATTTTAAATCTAAGAAGTGATTGGAACTTTGAATTCTTAGCTACCTTCTAGATTGCAAATAAAAAGCATGTTTTTACTAACATCATTAGTTCGGTGGTGATTTGGTGTTTGTGGAATCTGTGTAACAAAATGTGTTTTCAAGGGCTTACATGGACAGGGGAAAGGATGGTGCTGATTTGGACGGCAAGAACACTAAGAAGATGGAAACCAATGTACGAGCAAGATCTGGGAACAATGGTGGACTCGGAGATCCAGGCCCTGGAGAACAGAGCAAGTCAGCCATCAAGAATCTGCTGGGATGGGGCAAGATCTCAGTTGGAGACATTGGATTCTCAGTCTTCAGAACAGGGCTCCACCGTTGTGATTCTGTCTGAGGAAATGCGAGAAATGAACTGTAATAATCCTTGCGCGACTCTAGGGAGCTCGTCAATGACGCTCGGCCTTTAGGCCTTTTGTTTTTGAGTTCTTGACTATTAACTTTGGCGGGCGCGCCGTTACGCTGTGCTGAACGTTTTGGATTGCTTTATGCAAATAAAGCAAGGGAAACCTTTCATCTAAAAAATTTTAGTAGGGTATACCCTACTATATCATCGCGGAGTGAGGACAGGCAGGATGTTGGTTGATGGGATTACCTTTTTGGGGCACATTTGCATGATCATCAGATTCTTTTTTGATATTGATCTCTTCTTCCTGTCCATTAGTGGAGCACTTTCTAGGCATGTTGCCATGATATGCTTGAAATTGTATAGCTGAAACGATAGCAGCATGGTTTGTTTCTAAAGTAAACAATAATTTATGGCATGCTATGCATTTTTACTAGTGAACTTACGTTTTCTGTAAGCTAATGCTAGTCCAAAAGCTATGTAAAAGAAAATGGTGTATCCAAGCAGGACTCCAACAGATATCCAATAAAAATCCCAGCTATAGTCGAGGCCATGGTTAGTCAAGATTTGGTTCCCTACCGCCTTGTTTTGCATAGTTTCCTGAAAAAAATTAAATGTGCTGGTGAGAAAGTTGAATGTTTGATAGAAGTCAACTATTGGTCACAAAATTTCACCTTTTGCCATCTTGGTGCAAGGAATTCATTGATGGCTATGCTGATTTGTGCATAGGACAATGGAGATACCCAAAATCCCCAGCTTAACCATCCTGGCATAGAGGCTGGAACATAACGGTAGCATATAACAAATTTTAATGGGTGTATATGTTCTAAATGTGCCTTCTATTATGATAGTTGTCTTACGTTTGGCAAGAATGAAGCCTCCAAACAATTGTAAGAGCGCTACGGACATGAAATGGTAGAGAAAAGACAAAATATGTGTTTGAGCATGAGAAGCAATAAATCGGTATAATGATGTTACTGATTGATGGAGAAGACAAAGTATCAGCAATTGGTAGAATAACCTGGTAGTGATTTGAACGAAAGATTCCCCTTATTAGTCATAGACTCATATAAATTGGTTCTCAACAATGTAAATTTGAGAGTTTTTTAATACAACATTTACCTGGAAGTTGTCCATGCGTAACCAATACCATAATAAGTGATGCATATCCATACAAGTGAGTCTGATAGGGAGAAAGGAACCTTCAGGATTGAAGCGGGTATTGCATATGCCCATGAAGGATAGAAATGATGTCTTCTTTGTTTGTAGAAACTTGGTAGTCTTGCAATTTGCATGCTTATCTCTGGTATGCCATTTAGCATAATGATTAAAATGGAATAAAACAATGCTCCCATGTAGTAATTTGCATGAGTCAAATCTGTTGTCATATGACTCCGGTAGAATACAGACATTGTAATGACTGCAACAATGGAAAGCTGAATAAAGGAGTAAATATTAGATTCAATATGAATGTATTAGTACAAAAAGTTGTGACTATCATATTTTGTATGAATTAAGTTCAATGGCTATACAACCTGCACAGTTTTGAAGGCATAAAAAGGCATATTCCTTTTAATCAAAAGTGTTTCCCTTGCTCCACAAGCTTTGAATAGTTCCAGTGTTGATAGTGAATAGTTATCGAAAGATAAAGATTCCTTTCCCAACTTGATTTTCTGAGCTACAGAAGGATTTTCTAATTTTTTCATCTTTTGATATTTCTTAAACATGCTTGACAACTGATGAGGAGAAACATATCTGTAAGATTCATCTGTACCAGACCAGTACTTCCTTTGGTCCTTTTGGTGCAATACCTAATGATTCCAAGTCAGAAAAAGTAGATCATTGAACTTGCGAAGTATATTTTGTTTTTCCTTTTGCAACTGTTTTAGCGGTATACAGCTAATTACCTCTTGCAAAAAGTCAGCCATCCCTTTTCTCTCTGGACATCTGAAACCTGATTCCTCAAAAAAAATGTGAGCTTCGTTTCGAGGGCCATGGTAGATAATCTTTCCTTCTGCCATTAGTATCAGGTCATCAAATAGATCAAATAACTCAGGTGTTGGTTGAAGAAGTGAAATAAGCATGGTGCATTCATTGATGTTGGCCAATTGTTGAAAGCACTTTATTATTCGAAAAGTAGTAGAGCTATCCAAACCATTGGATATTTCATCCATGAAAAATGCTCTTGCTGGTCCAATAATCATCTCCGCTGTTGCATGTAGGTGAAAGACTATTTAGTGATCATTATAATATATGTTTGCTAACCATATTTTCATTTCTCTTTTTTTTTTCCGTAAAATGCCAACCATATTGCTCTAATATACCTGTTGTTAGTCTTCTCTTCTGACCCCCAGATATGCCTCTTCTCATTGCATCCCCAACCATGGTGTCTGCACATATGTCTAGCCCCATGATCTACCAAAAAATAGCTTTGTGGTAAGCCTATAATTTCCTTTGTCGAGGATTGGTTTCTTTTAGGTACTGTGTATACCTTCAAAATATTGTCTGTATGTAGCCTTTTCTCTGAAGCTCCAATTGATGTTGCCTACATAAGCCACTTTACCTTTTATTTTTCACAGATATTTAATTTACAGAGCTGAAGTATCAATTAGGTCTCGTTTTAATCATAATTAAATAGGTAAGAACAAGAAACTATTCTTTTGATCCATATTGTAGTGTTTCATTCTTTCAAGACATGACTATGCATTATTGGTAAAACAAATAAACTAATCTCAGTCCGTTTATAAAATGGGATTAAAATTTTACCTTCATTTGTAGATCTATATCATGGCCAGGTATTATCCCGGCCATCTTCTCCCTTTTGCTCACTTCCTCAAGTATTTCTTTGGACAAATAAAAACACAATATTGTTATTACATAGGAATGAACTAACTTTTTTGTGATTATGACATATGAAAATTTGTGAAAAGGGGATTACCATCTCTACTCCCCACACATTGGCACCGTGCAGAGAAATCTAAAGTTTCCCTTACTGTCATATGAGGTATGTGTAAATCACATTGGCTAATATAAGCAGCAGTTTTCTCAGGTACAAATTCATCAAGTCCATAACCATTGTAAGAAATACCCCCTGTGACCTGTTGAAGGTTTCCATCTTGGCATTCAGATTGACTACACATGGAATAATTTATCCTTCTAAACTTTGTTTTGTGAGTAAATATTGAAGCAGTGCATTATGAAAATGTGTGTTGAATACTCTATCAATGATGAAATACAAACATGTCAGATGCATACATTTCTACCATGGACTATATTGGTTGTATGCATATATAAGCATGAAGTGAATCCTTTCATTATATAATTTATATTTGTTTTATGATCTTCACGATGAATAATGTATACAATGCTTTGTAGATGTTTGATGAGATTTGTATATTTTTCCTCATGTGTGTATGCATATTTGTATGTGCTATCAAAAAGAATTTTGTTGTTAAAGGGAAGAAAAGAAATAAGCAAATTGCATGTGCTTGTATGTTATGAGCTCATACATATGAGCATGTATATATTCACGTGTGCTAGGTGTATGATGAATTGATGATATGCTAAATACTCCTTCAGCTCCAAATTATAAGATGTGTTGGGGTTTTTAGATACATACATTTTACACTATGCACTTAGAAAACATATTTTATAATCAATTCAATGATACTTATTTCGTATCACAAATGTTAGTACCTTTTTTTGTATAACTTTGGTCAGGTTGATAGGATAGATAGACGTACTATAAATAGGGACAAATATGTTGCTAATGCGGTTATATAGTTCCACTTGATGAGATTAACATTGCATATGCATTAGGATCAAGTGGCGCAGTGAGAATTAAGTGAAACCTTTGCAAAATACTTAGTGCTAAAGGTATTGTTCATTTCGGGGAGACCTATTAGAGCTAGCCATTTGAAAAGGTTTGAGAAAAGGAGGTCTGTGGTGGCTATTTTTAACTTGAAGCTCTGTGGCTAAAGGTATTGATCATTGCCTAGCCTCTGTGGTTTTTAAGCGTGGGAACCTTAACTTCCGGTGGCACCAAAGAGGTGACCATTGGAGCTTAGGCACAGTACATAGGTACACGCAAGAAAAAGATTGAAATTTGACACCAAAGCTCTCTGGTGACACCACAAGAGCTCCATACTAGAGCGTCGCAATGCAATGGATACATGTTTTTGTGTGTGGGGGAGAGAGAGGCTCTAACACTCATAAGAGTTTTCTGGTGATCACAAGAGAGAACCTACCGGAGCTTAGAGCACAATAACAGCTAATTCTAACACAATGCCAGTAAAGGTTGAGGGAGCTCCAATGGTAAACTCTAGTGACCCACCAGAGTCTCTGGTTCTATCCTGAAAGGTGCAATTTGTTCCCAATGGCTCTTTTCTTGTGTGGGGCTAAATAGAGGACGTGGCTAGGCTTGACACTTCTTTTGGACTCCCTTGCTGATATTCACACACACTAGAGCTCAAGTTAAGCCTCCACTCACATTTGCTTGCTAGAGATTGCATTCTTGGTGAGATTGGAGTGATCCAAGTGTATTTGCTTTGAGAAATTACATTGAGTGGCACTAGGGATCCATTGACTACGGATTTTCTTGTTACTCTTGGTGGTTGCCACCACCCAGATAGCTTGGTGCAGCGAAACTCTGTCGAAGAACTCAACTGAAGATTTTGAGGTGCTCTAGAGGTGATATGTAAGAGCTCTTGTGCTCATCCTTGCCAGTTGGAAAAAGAGCAACTTTAGTGAAGATAGAGGTGTTGAGAGTGCCTTGTGATCGGGCCAGCTTAGAGACCAAGCCCTCAAGTGGAAGTGGCAACCTTGCAGGGTTGAGTCTTGATAGAGAAGCGACAATCCTTTTTGGACTCACGTCAACATGGATGTAGGTGACCTACAAGTCACTGAACCATGGGGATATATCTTGATGTTTTCTTTGTGTGGTATGGATCACTCTACTCTTGTGGACTTCATTGTGTTCTTACATTTCAAGAGTAGAGATATTAGTCTTGTCATCCTAGGGAGAAAACCGAGCTTAGTTTTTCATATCTAGTGAGATAGCCCAGTCTCTATCTTGATCACTAGAACTGCATAGGTTGCTCTCAACCTAGCCTTGCTAAATTGTAGCTAGAGGTAGTGTTTTTAGGGTCTCCTTATTGTCTAACACATTTGCCTAGTGTTTGTGCTGGCAATATAGTTACGCTATTCACCCCCTCTAACCATCCCAAGATCCTTTCATTTTTGTTCTCGCCACATGGAGGAGAAGAAGCCAGAGAGGAACGAATACATGTATCAGCCACCAACCATAGGAGTAGCAAGATAAAGCCACAAGAAGGGCTGTGAGTTTCCACCACACCATTTTTGGAGCTAGCGCCGATGTCAGCCACCACGGTGCTACCATTGGAGGCCCAGAATCAACACTGCCTATCGTCATGCATAACATGCCACCACACCAAGGAGGTGAGTCCAGACGCCATTAAGAATGGCTCTACATCTACACCAACAATACCGCCGCACCTAGGAGGCGAGTCCAGACACCATTGACATTGAGAATGGCTCCGCATCTATACCAACAATGTTGCCGCACCAAGGAGGCGAGTCTGGATGCCATCGAGAATGACTCTGCATCTATACCATCACGCCACCACGCCAAAGAGGTGAGTCCACACGCCATCGCATCTGTCCAACCACATTTACGCACATCTCTAGTCGAATGCATTTGCATGCCAGGAGGTCTTCTCAAAGAGAGAGCAGGCAAGTGGCGCGAATCGAAGATCAAAGCATCACATTGCATGGCTACTTCGACCACTAGGGGATCAGACTGATGAAACAAGGAGCATAATTTGGTTATTTGTCCACTTGAGCCGTCGCCAATCTTCAAATTTCATCCATCAAACACTGGGATCGGACCTCCGCCGCCCACACATTGTGCATCTCCAGCTCTCCGGTCTCTGCTCACTACTACAATAAATCTTAACCGAGGCATTTGGCAAAGGGGCTCGGAGGTGGGCGGGCATTTGAACCGCCTCGGTTAATGCCTGGGATTAACCGAGGTGGTCATTTTTATTAACCAAGGTGGTTATAATCAACCGCCTCGCAAAATCGATTTACGAAAAAATAACCGCCTCCTAAAATCTATTAAAAGGCCCGCCTAGGAAAATAGGGCCATTTCAGAGGCGAACCACTTAAAAGGCCTGCCTCCGTTAATAAGGTCGAGCCCAATAGAAGCCCATCTCTGCCAGATACAAATCACGGTATATAAAGAGATGAAACCCTAGCTCCCTCACTTAGCCTCCCTCCCTTATTCTGTCGTCTCTCTCCCTTCCTCCCTCCCTCTCTAAGAACGGTGGCCGGTGGCGACGCCCCTCCCTCCCTTTCTCTCTCTCTCAGGCGGGCGTGGGCGCGAGCGCGGCGGCCGATGCGGGCGCGAATGAGGCCGAGGCAGCGGCACTGCTCCTCCTCCAGCGCTCCTACTCCACCTCTTCATCAACTCCGGCATTGGGAGGCCAGATCCGGTGGTTGGGAGACCGGATCCGGTGGCTAACAGGCCGGATCCGGCGAGTGACGGCGGCGGCGCCGCTCCTCCTTCGACGCTCCTACTCCACCTCTTCGTCAACTCCGGCGTGGGAGGTCGGATCCGGTGGCAGGGAGGCTGGATCCGGTGAGCGACGGCGGCAGCACCGCTCCTCCTCTGGCGCTCCTACTCCACCTCTTCGTCAACTCCAGCGTGGGAGGTTGGATCCAGTGGCAGGGAGGCAAGATCCGGTGGCTGGGAGGCTGGATCCGGCGAGCGATGGCGGTGGCCCGTGGGTGGGCTCACTGGGCTTGTCCACGGGTTTTTATATTTTTGTTTATTTATTTGATTTACCGAGGTGAGCGACCAACCGCCTCTGTTAAGGCCGGATTAACCGTGACCTTTGCGGAGGTGGATGGGATGCCCGCCTCAGTTAATCATTTAATTTTTGCCCGCATCGAATAAGTTTTCTGTAGTAGTGGTTGTCTAGCATACAAGCTGGGCTGACCAAGAAACAAGAAGCATAAGATGACACGACCACCAGTGTTGCATGTCTATATATATATATATATATATATATATATATATATATATATATATATATATATATATATATATATATATATAGGGAGAGTATACTCTATAGCTAGCTATAAAATAAGTTATTTTGTAGCGACCTCTATTTATGATAATTTTATATACTAATTTACGACAATGCCAATATATATTTATGATAGTTGAATTACTATAACATATGGGGATATTTACCATAATATTATAATAAATCACATAGTAAGGAGTTACTATAATCTCGTAAATTAGCATAGCAATTATCGTAACTCAAAGTGGCTACAGAATAAGTTATTTTGTAGCCAGCTGTAGGGTAATAGTTAGAGTATACTCTATAGCTAACTATAAAATAAGTTGTTCTGTAGCCACCTCTATTTACGATAATTTTATATACTAATTTACGACAATGTCAGTATATATTTACGATAATTGAATTACTATAACACATGAGGATATTTACCATAATGTTATAGTAAATCACATAGTAAGTAGTTACTTTAATCTCGTAAATTAGCATAGCAATTATCGTAACTCCAAGTGGCTACATAATAAGTTATTCTCTGATCTGATGGCTTTGGGTTGTGTAAATAAATTGTATTGGCCCTGTTCGGCTGGCTGTAAAAGCGGCTGATGCTGATTTGTTGTGAGAGAAAAACATTGCTCAATAGCTGGCTGATTCTGGCTGATAAGTTCAAGCGAACAGGGCCATTATAAATTGATAGATCAAATGTATTGTAAGCAAACTGAGCGAACTCAGCTAGTTGGGTTACTTGTAGAAGAACCTGCCCATATTAATTTAACAATGTTGTTCTTTTAGTAGTAGAGAACGTGCTCGTCCATATTGTAAATTGTGCATAGTGTATGAATTGTTACACATTGTTTTATTTTCTCTGGCTACTGTAATGGTTTGTACACTGTTAATGGTGTCGGCATGCACTTTGCACCAATATCACTTTTTGTACCTTTAGAGATTTATTATCGAGTTGGCCAGCAAGAGCTTGCAACAATGTGCTTTTTCCACATCCAGGAGGTCCTAATAGAAGAGTCAATCTGCAAGGATATTGAGATGACTTCAGACAACAAGCTATATCTATTATGATGAGCATTCTAGATATTATTATCCTTTAATTTCCAGAAAGAAAAAAAAAGGTGTAACTATTCTTGGTGTTGACGTACCTGCAGGGCTTGATGATTCCGCTCACATCTTCTAGGATGTTTATCTTTACTTTATCAGACTTCAGCCCAAATAACATGATGAAACCCTATGGACCAAGAAAGTCTAGTAAGCACATTTTATTGTCTTCTAAATTAGGGAAGCATGCATGTCTGGGAATTTGAAATACTTATTCGGAACAAATTAGTTGCAGCTAGGGCTGGATATCGAGCCAAGTACATTTTTTTTAGCTTTTTACGAAATTGACATAATCTTATTTTTTTGGTCTCCTGAATTGTTTGAGACCCAACTTCAAGCCGACCTTAACGAGCCAAGGTCGAAAGTCACTCAAAATCAACTAATTTTTATATTAAAAGAAAAATGAGTTCATCAATCAGAGCATTTTTTAATCGAGCCACCTAGTTGACACTGAACGACGAGCTTTTTGGTAACCTCAACGATAGGCTAGGTGTTTCATTTACCTAACCAGAGGTGTTTTGGAAGTTAATGAGAAAGAATAATACAGGGATAACTTTTGTGATTTTAGTATTAATTTCTGCCACATGATTCCTAGGTACCATCGTCTGAAAAAGTGTTTCCCACAATGATATAAAGCAGAAGGTTAATATGTTGGTCAATATTCTTTGATACTAGATCTAATTGGTAAACCAAGTGTTTTGCCTTAGCCTTACTGAGTAAGCACCCTTGATGCTGTTCCACAGAGTTGGCAGGTGAGTAGCACCACTGGAGTATCTGCTTTCTGCTTCCACGCAAAGTTTCTCATACCTCATCACCTCTATTGCCGGAGGCTTCACACCAACCCTACCAAAACGAATCACAATGCGAAAACAGTCATGTAGAGCACCACGTAAGAGTACTAGCTGTAGCTATAATATAAACAAGTAAACAACTAGTAATATTGTAGATGTTCTGCTACCGACAGGACACACACGAGTAGAAAACTTGCCTTTCAATTCTTTCCTTTTGTCTCTGCAGGAACCAGAGGTTCTCATCGTCAAGCAACATGTTCTCGCGTGCTTCTTCGGCAGCTCCATTTGTGCACTCTTCTGCTACCACTTCCAACTCCGTGTCGCTGGGGCCTTCTTTGTTTGTAGCCCAAGATGAATTTTCATGCTGGGACGATAGACATGATGTGTGTCTTCCAGGGAATTCCATTTCAAGATTGGTCGTCTCTCTCTCTCTCTCTCTCTCTCTCTCTCTCTCTCTCTCTCTCTCTCTCTCACTCACTTCGATTCGAGCCCAAGGATCCTAATCCAAGCATATATGGTATCTTCTTCTGAGAGGAAGCTTGGCATCACATATACTTATAATCTGACCACCTGGATTGGGTCCTTTACTCCCGGGAGATGCTCATATTTTTGTCAAATTATTTATTTAATTCAATAGTACTACACATATAGCCGTTGACAGAATTCGCTTAATTAACAGGGGCTTTGATATCAATATCTTGACTTTGTTTGTGTATGAGTGCCTATTTTTATTAACTTTCTAAAAGATAGATTAAAATTTTACTTTTATAAAAAAATAGTTTCAATACTAGTATAAAACATGCAATCCTTGCCAGACCATCATTGCCGAGTAAGGTGAAGCTAGCAGCAGTGATTATGCTTCACCATCGGATCGTCAACCTAAGATCCGAACAATAATTGATAATCATATTCACTCGACAGTAAAAACCCTAATACTGTTGGCCTGACCCGCAACCCGTCAGTGATGTATCACTATATCCGTTGGAGACAAGAACCATGCGTGTGTGCCTTCACTTTGGTTTCTGCCTAGATAGAAACAGAAAGTACTAACAGAATACATAGTAGAAGATGATATCAGTACTTTGGTCACTCCAGCAGCACCGTTGTTCACCCAGCACCAAATTGATAATGAAACAAAATACTTCAACCATGTGCAGTTCAAAAAAAATGCTACGTCTTAATTTGTAGTGCTTTCTGTTTTTTTAATCATACTTACATGTAGATGCTTATGTACGTCCACTCGTTTCATATAGAGACATGTTATCCATATGAGTATCTCACTATGTAAGATCTTGAAATTGATGAAGTCTTTACACATGCACCCACACTAGCAAATGAGTACTTTTAGAAACTTCAACAGGTAGATCTTGAAATTGACAAAGTCAGCATATATGTCTCGTTGTCAAAGGAGACATTGCTTATTACCACTGAAAGAATAGATTCGCTAAATCTTAGACTAAAATAAAATACAGGCACATGTATGTAGTTGCTAACTTAGAATCTAGGTACACAGATACCACCACAAGAAATCTAGCAAGCTGAGTTATATTCAGTTCACTCATACTCCCGCTATTCTAAATTATAACATGTTTTGATTTTTCTAGATACATTATTTTTAATATGTATCTAAAAGTTTTGTATATCTAATTGTTTAGCAAAAAAATATGTATCTAAAAAAGACAAAATTAAACGTCGTATAACTTTTTAATAGAGGGGGTATTTTAACTAAGGCGACATGAACTAACTTATTTATTACTTTCCCAAACTTTGGTACATATAGGGAGATGTGGTTCGATGGTAGAATATGAGAGGAGAATAGTAAAAAAGTTCAATAAATATAGTCTAAAGCTCGCATGATAGCTTGATTTATGTCATGTTTCTTAAGCTAGAATAGAAGCATGTGAAGAAAAAATTCACCATCTGCAACGTCGCTATTTTTGCTAGCCTTATTATATAGTACGTAACACTTAAATCACGTGCGAACTGATGCAGAACTGTCAGGTCAAATGTACAATCAATGAAAAACTTGTATACGGTGTGATGCTTGACATGAGGGGGGTGTGCGTGAGTGTGACTGTTCGCTCCGTTACAACACCGTCCACACGTGATGTTCCTTTTGCATGTTTCACTACTGGATTCGGGCGCTTTGCCGAGTGCCTAATACACTCGGCAAAGGCTATTATGCCCTCGGCAAAACCTTTGCCGAGTGTAGCACTCGGCAAAGAGCCTCCGGTAAAAAATGCGTCGGCAAAGAATTCTTTGCCGAGTGCCTTTTATCGGGCACTCGGCAAAGACTTTGCCGAGTGTAAACACGGCTCTCGGCAAAGAAAAGTGACTGTGACGGCGCCGGTTCCGTCAGCGCATGCTTTGCCGAGTGTCATGTTAGAGGCACTCGGCAAAGATTTTTTAATTTTTTTTTCATAATTTCTTTGCCGAGCGCCCTGCCAGGGAGACACTCGGCAAAGATTTTTTAATTTTTTTTCGTAATTTCTTTGCCGAGCGCCCTGTTGGGGAGGCGCTCGGCAAAGATTTTTTAATTTTTTTTTGTGATTTCTTTGCCGAGTGCCCTGTCGGATAGGCACTCGGCAAAGATTTTTTTATTTTTTTTCGTGATTTCTTTGCCGAGTGCCCTGTCGGATAGGCACTCGGCAAAGATTTTTTTTAATTTTTTTTCGTAATTTCTTTGCCGAGTGCCCTATCGGAGAGGCACTCGGCAAAGATTTTTTATTTTTTTTTTAATTTCTTTGCCGAGTGCTCTGGCCCTGGCACTCGGCAAAGCTGGGAATTCTGCCAGCTTTGCCGAGTGCCCTGGCCCTGGCACTCGGCAAAGCTGGAAAGAGGCTAATTTTTTTTTTGATTCTATATTCACAATCACATCGTATAAGAGATATATATCACATATGTGACATCACAAACATAATATAGCACATATATATCACATCCATCTCATGACAAAGGCAATACCACATATATATCACATGTCGATCACACAATATCTCACATACACGACATCACAAACATAATAGGTCCAATATCCATCGAAACAAGTCGATAGTCGATCACAGTGC
Source organism: Saccharum hybrid cultivar R570 (assembly GCA_038087645.1). Lineage (NCBI taxonomy): Eukaryota > Viridiplantae > Streptophyta > Magnoliopsida > Poales > Poaceae > Saccharum > Saccharum hybrid cultivar. The sequence continues at coordinate 26,793,726 of JAQSUU010000015.1, read as the reverse complement.
ATCACATGTCCATCAAGCGGTGAAAAAGAGATACAAACTAAACGTGCGGAGGAAACTGAGTGCCTGGTGAAGGAAAAGCGCCGTCGCCTGCTTGCGCCTGAGATGGGTTATTTGAACCCGCCGACGGAGGCTGCATAAAGGACAAGAGATTGCATGTGTTAGAGTGGTCGTCTAATGAAAGCACTAGTCGAAGCAATTTGGTTTCATACTCACAGGACTAGCTACAACTGGCGGCGGTGGAGCGAACTGCGGCACAGGTACACCGTTCACTTGTCCAAAGTTCTGCAGGAACATCGTAATGTCCGCCAGCTGCTTGGCCTGCCTTTCCCGCTCGGCCCGCTCGGCCTGTCTTTCCCGCTCGGCCTGCTCGGTCCTCGCCATCAACTCCCGCAGCTCCTGAGCCATCCTCTCGTTCTCGGCCTATAACATTTCAATCGAATGTTTCAGTAATTCAAAGGTAACTAAGTTATGTAAAGATCAATGTACGAAGAGTTAAACGGGACCCACCGGGTGTAGTTCGGCGTAAACCCATTCTTGTGCAGATGTATACCCATGACTTCCTGGTTTTGCATTCTCCTGTTACCACACTTGCTGCAGGGACACAAAGCCATTTTCGGGTATTTAGCGGCCTTGCCAAATGCACGCTTCAAGAAACGCTCGGTCTTGTTCATCCATTCAATGCTGGCATCACCCTGACTTGTCCGGCCCGTGTACATCCACTGACGGTCCTCCATCCTCTAGCATATATAACATCTCCACAGGTGACCATCAATTACATCTACGCGGTGTCCCTACTCTCTAATAGGTGAGGATAGGTCCTAATCCCACCCGCGGATGCGTAGATAAGGTTAGTTTCCATGCTCCGCTCCTAGCCGAGACAGAATTTCGGCAGCACCTCCCCGCTGTTCTCCTGATACACGTCCTGCAAGGGAGAGTGTGTATCCGGAGAACAACAGGGGGTGATGCCGAAACACCGTCTCAAATCGGAGCGGACCATGGAAACTAACCCATCTATGCATCCGTGGGCTGTCCAAAAAACGTGGACAATCCGAAACAGATACGGTCGCAGATATGCAAAGATCTGCATACCTCCAACCGTATCTCTTTCGGACGGGAGACGCCTAACTGGGCTACACCGATCTACGACAAACATGCGGAAAAAGAGGTGATTTATACCTGGGGTGTCGGTGAAGTCAGGCTAGCGGGGCAGTGACGAGTCGACGCAGTGGTGAGGCGACGCAGTGCAGGCAGACCCGCGACGCCGACGAAGACAATCGGGGACCTCTGGGTCACCTCCGACAGGTCCTGCTCTGCAAAAGAAGAAACACGAGACTATAAGCGCAAAATTTCGGCAGCACCTCCCCTGCACGGGGAGGTTTCCAAAACCTGCAACAAACAACGGCACGATGGCCGACAATCACAACGGCACGAAGGCCGATAAGCACAGCGGCACGAAGGCCGAGATCAGCCTAGCCCAATTTTCAGGTCTCAAATTAACTGCCCATAAATACATGAATTTTTGGCCCATTATTTTTTGCAATCTCGGATTATAAGCCCAATCCATATAGATAAAAGATTAGCTTAGCTTATTTAACATCACATGAAAGCCCATGTCATATAGATAAAAAATGACAATCACAGATAGAGAGATTAGAGAGATAAAAGAATGATTGGTTTAACATGTGGAAATGTTCAGCCCAACAAAACAAGGAACGCCGAAAAGTTACAGCGAGCCCGACAGTAAGGGAGCCCATCTCCTCTCCTCTCCGTTTGTGATGTGGAAATGTCTACCTAGTGCGGTCAACCGTGGCTGTTAGCGACATGGAGAAGAAGATGTGGCTTCTGACTGACTTATTGTGGTTGCAGCTGCTCTATGTAGTCTACCATGCATGAGGTAGCAGGCAGGGAAGGGAGACAGACACAGACAGGTTCAGGTTGCTCCGTGCCGAAAGGGAAAGAACAAACGGGGAAAGGGAAGGCTGTGCCTGTGCGGTGCCAGCCGCCGGCTCAGCTCAAACTCAACCACACGAGTAGGAGGAGCACAGTACTTGGTGAGTCCGTGGTATTCCGACACGGACACGACGACTCGCCATGCTAGCTAGGTGTGTGCTGCTATCCAGGTGCTCAGCCTATTCGAATCCGGGCGCCGGGCGGTACACGATGACACGTTAGCGAAGTCGACCATTGCTAGTTCACTCCTTTTCTAAACCAACAAAACAGCACAAGAAAAAGAAGAAGAATCGACCATGATTACTCAATCCCCACGTCCCAACCGGTGGCGACATACATCAGTACATGTACACGCATGTGCCTAAGTTCTCGTCCATCTGTACGTGCGTGTGGTCCACGTACGTATGCCCATGCTGCTGTGATTTATTATATTTCTGGTATCTGAATTTTTAGATGATCGATTTCAGACGATAATCTTATGTACAATCAATTACTGTAATTAAAAGAACAATATATAGCTTGCAAAAGTCTCTGCCATTGCCAAGGTCAGGTCAGGGCCAAGACATGCATGCATGCGTGTCTCAAGAACGACCGAGCATTGCTACGTGTACTACTAGCTTCGCACAGAGCTACAGACGATACGGGCACCCTAATATACTCTACGAGCAGGTCACTGGACGGACCACAGAGACGGACGGACCACACAGGACGGGAGCACCATACCGACCACGCAGCACAACAGCACGGTACAATACACAGGTCCGCATTGAATTTGAATTGATTGGAGAAGCTAGCAAAAACAGCTGAATACGGAATACCGTAGCACTAGCATAGTTTCCGTGCCGTTGTTCGTACGTGCGACGAGAGTTTATAACTACTACCAGTACAACAAGCTGCAAACATATCATTTTTTGTTTAAATAGAAAAAATACATTTTAATCAAAAGCTAGTCTCATACATACAGTATATTTTTAGCTTTATCGGCTCCTTTGGCAAACAGAGCTTTATTTTAAACTGGGCCAAGCTAGTTCTTCTTGTGCCTACTGCTTCCGTGCGTATGCATGCAGTGCGGTGCAGGGAAAGACAATGCACGATTGCCCCGTGATGGTATGCATGCCAAGTTGCCGACCATGTCAAGGCGCATATCTACCCTTACCCAATGACAGTGGCAGAGTCCCACAAGCACAAGCACAAGCACAAAATTATAACCATAAGAAAATACTTTCAGATGTGAATCCAATGATATAATTTTCATACTAACAAAATGTTTATCTTTTGAGGCTAATTGTTGGTTGAAGATTACAAAGTTTGGCTTAATGCGTACGAGCCTGAGTTTAATGCACACAAGGCTTTATAAAATGAAGTGGAGGGAATAGCTACGACTACCAATCAGTGGCACAGTTACCATGCATGTAAGCTGCAGCTTCTCAACCAAATAATTAGGATTAGGTTATGTTTCTCAGGTGAAGACCAGATTTTGGTTCTAACATCTTTTATGCCGTGTTCAGTGTTTACAACAAGGCAATTCTATGTATTAAGCAGTGCCATGCCATGTGATTTACATTTACATCTAATGAACTGCAAAAAGAAAAGTTTCATAACAAATGAACTGCAAAAAGAAAAGGGCAAGAAATTGATTCAACACAAGCAGCCGACCGACAGTTTGGATTCAGTAATGGTTGCATGACCCTACCAAACAAATCAAACAAAGCATATATGTAGTTGTACAAACTACAAAGTAATTGAATTCCAATCCAATAAATAAATGAAAGCTACTGTATAATCATCGATGTTCATGTTCATGGAATTCGTGGAAATCATGTAGCCAGTAGTGTGGGTTTGAGTACTCACCGTGAAGGTGCTGCTCAGGGGAAGCGTGCACGAGCGGATCCGGCTCGCCGACGGTGAAGACGGTGTCGGAGAGCTGTAGATGCGAGGCGGAGCGGTTGCGCGGCGGAGCGGCGGACACGCGCGGGCGGCCAGCGAGCGCGTGGGAGCGGCGCGCGCGGGCGGGCTGGGGCGGCGCGGGCGGGCGTGTGCGGCGCGGCCGGGCCGGGGTTGCGCGGAGGAGCGGCGGCGGCGCGGTGGACCCGTGGCGGCGGCGGCGGGCGCTGAGCCGAGCGGGCGGGCTGGGGCGGCGCGGGCGGGCGTGTGCGGCGCGGCCGGGCCGGGGTTGCGCGGAGGAGCGGCGGCGGCGCGGTGGACCCGTGGCGGCGGCGGCGGCGGCGGGCGCTGAGCCGAGCGGGGTGGGGGCGGCCGCGAGCGCGCGATAGGGTTTGGGGGGAGGGCGGGGGATTTTGGGCCAGCGGCCCAATATCTATTCGGGCTTTGCCGAGTGCTCCAGAAAGGGGCACTCGGCAAAGATTTTTGTAATTTTTTTTAAAAATTCTTTGCCGAGTGCCCCATGACCTGGCACTCGGCAAATTAATTTTTTTTTGTTTTTTTTGCCCCATTTTTTTCTGGGGCCTTGCTGCAGTAATTGAATCTCAATTTCAAAATTTTGGATAATTTTGAGTATTTTTACTGTATTTCCTTAATTTTTTCGTTTCGTTGAATTTTTTCGAATATTTCAAATTTGAACCTGCGGTTCAAATTTGAAATATTCGAAAAAATTCAACGAAACGAAAAAATTAAGGAAATACAGTAAAAATACTCAAAATTATCCAAAATTTTGAAATTGAGATTCAATTACTGCAGCAAGGCCCCAGAAAAAAAATGGGGCAAAAAAAACAAAAAAAAATTAATTTGCCGAGTGCCAGGTCATGGGGCACTCGGCAAAGAATTTTTAAAAAATCTTTGCCGAGCGCCAAACGGTGGGGCACTCGGCAAAGGCTAACGGCAAGTGGCCACCGTCACGCCGGCCACCTTTGCCGACGGCCAAAATTTGCCGAGTTCCCAGCCCTCGGCAAAGGAAAAATGTGCCGACGGTCCACCTTTGCCGAGTGTCTGGCACTCGGCAAAGGCTGCTTTGCCGAGGGCATTTCTTTGCCGAGTGCCTATGGATCTGGCACTCGGCAAATATTTCCTTTGCCGAGTGCCCGAGGAAATGCGCTCGGCAAATAATTTTGCCTTCGGCAAAGAAGCTGTGTCCTGTAGTGTTTGGATCAGCATGAACGTACATGGTTTGAAGATAAACCACGTGGTATTTAATTCCTCGATTACTTCTGTGCGCTCCTACTTGCATTTTTTTTTATCTGTATGTAAAAGGCTGCACAATGGCACCTTTTTTTTTTGCCTCCTATGTGGCTACCATTAACTTCTTTTGTGTTAATATACTCGTAAGTTACAACAGGGTATACAACTTACATGGTTATATGGGGTAACTTATGGTTTAGAGATTCATTCAACAATTATGTCATATGTTCCAATTCAGCCTTGTAATAGGGCTCCATAGCGTGGACGGCGAGACGCGTGCTGCTCTAATTCACATGGGCACAGGAGGCATGCACCACCACAGCCAAGTTTTTTCCTGGCAGCCTGTTCCATTAGGAAAAGTGCCGAAAACCGTCAGGAAAGGTCTACTGTCAAGGATAAGCCGTCAGAAAAGAAATGACACGAAAAGTCAAGTTTCCCTGACGAAAAACGTCACGAACTATTCCTTGATGGATATTTATCTAGTGGTTGCATTTTGTGTTCCAATTCATATTGGAATCGGGCTTTACACCACGCCTGGAGACCTGAACACTCTAATCTTATATGGGCATAGGAGTGATGGACCAAAGAAAATGATTTTCACTTTAATATTATGTATATAATACATGATAATGCATGTACATATTTTTTTGTAACTATATCATGACTTTAGTCCTCAAACTACTATCCATGCAACGGTATAGTTAAATATCAAAAGTTCCTTGACTTGCATTTGCACCCCCTACGTACACTACTAGTATACCTTAGTGCCTGGGCCATAACATTCGAGGTGCTTGGCCAACGAAGGTTTTGCAACTTCGAACTCAAAGTAAGAATTAATGGACATAAATACAACCTTGATAGAATTTTTTTTCCTATTGCAAAGTAGATAAATAATTAGACATAAATATATCATAACTTTAATTTTTTATATTATCCATGTGTTACTATGGTTAAATATTGAGTTCTAGGAGTAGCTGCCGACATGTCAGGTTTGGTCTGTCTGTTGATGATTATGATAGGATATTTCTCTCTATCTTCCAAATAACAGTCCTCGTTTAATTTAGATTACAAAGATATATTTATTTAGACTAAATTAGATTACAAAGTACTCAAGATTTCAGTTCACGGTTTAAATTAGTTAGGCCATCAACTGATCCATATTTTAAGAAAAGTAAGTTATGTTCTTAATCAAAACTATATCAACAACTTAGCGGTGGAACTCGATCTTTATTTCTTAAGAAAGGATCAATGGATATAATGTTATATTTATTATTTATTTCTGAATTTTATAAAAAAAAACCCATCAAAGCGGAGCAACAAGCAAGAAAACCACAAGCAAAAACAGAAAATCACGGAAAGAAAAAAAAAGACGGAAAACCAAAACACTCATGGACGGAAAAACAGAAAACCAAAACACTCACGGACGGGAAGGAAAAAAACGAAATATCAAAACCGGAAATACTCGCTGATGGAAAACAGAATAAAGATGTAGGAGTAGACGGGAAAAGATCTAAAAAGCGGCTACGCCTACGCGGAGTCCAGGACTCGTATTTGGTTGCACGGATTGTCCAATATCGGTACGGTATTTTTGTCAAGATTGTCCCTCTCGTCCTAACAAGATCTCCTTGCTATAACACCCAACTTTGAAAATATTTTTCTCATATCTCATCATTATTTGACCATAGTACTTCAGGGTAGTCTACTACCACAGCGGAGTTGCTTCGCAGTTCAGACACAAGCATTTCTCTTGCCAAATTCTCTAACCGACACAGGTTGTTTTTTTAGATAAAGGATAGTTTATACCCGGCTTCATCTACCAAAAGGTAGGATTAGACCAATTATTACAAAGTACGACTGAACGTGCAACACATAAAACAAGCATTCGAATCTTACAACCAAGCTTTAGAAAAACTAAACCGAAAGTGATGTTTCGACTAAGAAGGACCAAAAAACCTATTTGAAAGCCATCCAATTGAGCTGAAGAAATGCAAGGCTGACGTCTCCAAATGGTGAGCAGCAAGGATCAGCTGGTCTCGTAGATCGTCACGCCGCTGTAGTCTTGTCCATTGGTAGGGTTCTTAGGGTTTTCCTCAAGTATGTGTTCTTTCCATGGTACTAGATCTTGTTGTTGACAGCAAATGAATTTGCGGTATTCAAAGCTTTGTCTGAGAGTGTTTGTAGTGTTCTTTTCCCTTGCTGTTTATTCAGTGCAATTCCAAGCCGCGAAGGAAGAATACGACCCGATGATTAGCCTTTGATCTTTTATTGTTTAATTAAAGATTGTTTTGTGTGAAGTTAAGTTGTCCATCTTTTATATCATATATTATTTTTCTTATCTTAACCAATATTAGCACTCTCTTGAGGGTCTTTTCTCTAAAAAAATTGTATTTGTATCCATATACTTGTACCGGTTGCGTTGCGCCCATCCCTAGATTACCATCCCTATTTAGGGCCTGTTGGAACGTATACAGCTAATTGTCAGCCAGTTAATTTTTAATTTAAATTAGCTTTAGCCCATCCAAATAGAGGGGGGTAATAAGTGAGCTAATTTATTAGCAAGTCTATAACTAGTTGTTGACTAACTAGCTGACCAATCTTGTTTTGGACTGATTTTTTACCGTAAGACCAGTGTCAATATGAGTTTCAATAGAGGTTCATTCTCATTTAATGATATGACACATAAGCAAATCTACTAAATTGGCAGGTTAATTATGACGAGAGAGTTCCACCTAGACGAAACATGTTATCTGATGTGGCAGTCTTAGTAACTGTGTTATGAAACTCTTCGTTGAAACTAGCCTAGTAATTAGTCTTGGCTCATCCAAATGGGCCTTGCACGGCCGAAGAAAAAAATTAAACGTTTTGAGGCTTGCTCTCCTCATGTAGACGTGTTGATGAACTGATGGACATGAAGTACATGGTTGATCCAGGATGAGCCTGTGCCTCGAAGTGGAGACCGGTGGCAATCTTCCACCTCGACCTTAGGTCCAATTGCGAGCAGGTCTTTCGCCATTCCTGGGTATTCGGTTTTTGGTTCGGTTTTGGTTCACTTCCTAAGTTGTCGAAGAAATTCAGTTCTTAGAAACTAAGAATAGATCGGTTCTAAGTTTTTTTGAAACCGAGCGTTTCGGTTCTCGGTTATTTCAGTTTGGTTCCTGTTCTAAATGAACTAACCGATTTTTTTTCAGCAGAGGTCAAGACACCAAAATATGCAAATTCTAGCAAATTTAGGTAAGACTACCTCTATGTTAGATAATAATATTTGGTAAGGCAACAATAACAATATAGCAATACAAATATGTAGTAATTCAATATGAGATATCACACATAAAGCAAACATGTATTTCGGTTGTTTCGGCTAATTTGGTTATCTGTGTTGTAGAAACCGAAATTTCTTTGGTTATTTCGATTCCTTGATATCTGGAACCGAATAAGGAACCGATTTTTTTTGTTTGTGTTGACGGTCCTTAAGTATCAATTATAACTATCAAATAAATAGAGAAAAGGATCCAAATGAAACCAACACCTAGACTTAGGGTTTTATCTGACAGAATTCCACGAGTTTTGCTGTTTATCTATTTCTGCAGGGGGTTATCAGGAAATACGGAAGAAAGGCCCACATGTCGGATTAATGACGGGATATTAACCGAACACGTAATTATCTTACATCTAGAAGAGTCCAGAAGCCACGAGAACGAACGGGAGGCGTAACAGAGCCGGGGACAGGGCGCCCGCCCTAGTCCCTAGGGCGCCCGCCCTGCTGGCTCAGCCAATCAGGCTCCGCCTCGAGGATTATACTCCACCGACCTAGAGGATCAAGGAAAACCGCACGATCAATGTCGGTTTGATCCAACGGCCCAGATTCATCCGAAAGGGCTATATAAGCAAGGCCCCTGCCCCTGGAGGAGAGGCCCTCGTCTCATACTTCAAACCCTAATTCAGGAGGAGAGCCTCTGATCAAGCCCTAGAGCCACCACATCAACTAGATCTCTAGTTAGCATAGCTACATAGGATTAGAACTAGAAGGAGTCAATCTTCGATTGGTTCCCGGATCTGTCAAGAGGATTCTTGGTAATTCCTCTATTGTTCTTCAATTGTTCATCATTGTTCTTCAATATTATGAATATGACTTTGTTCTATTTCAATATATTGGTTATGACTTTGCTCTACTTGATTATATTTGCAATTATATTGTTCTTAGTTTATCATAGTTATATGCTTGGCTTAGTTAGATTGGAATTATATACATTCTTAGGATCGTATAGCGTTTATCCATGTGTACAGTGGGTGAATGATAATTATTGTGTAGACGTGGTGTCTATACCGTATTTATCTGCGATTGCACCCTATATGCCGGATTGTGGGGTAGTTCGCGATAGTGACAGCTTCGTTGATTCTTATATAGTCCCCCTCTCGTGTATAGGGCAGGCAGAGCAACACTATTACAGGGGAGTGATTGCTATGTTCTTCATCTTCCTTGCTAATATTCACTATGCATGGATATAGTCTTTTCTCACCATGATTGCCAAGTATAATTGCACTAACTATGATATGCTAGACTTTATAGTTAATAATAACTTAGGGAATATCTTTGTAGTTCATCTTAATTCCATGCTAATGACTTGCTAGAATATCTGTTGAGGTGCTTATCATTATTATATGTGGCTAGCTGATCAGATTAATTATCTTTGTCACCATTATCACTTTACCTTTACTTAATGTGACATTTATACCTGTATAAAGAGATTGATAAATACTCTCGGTTATACATGCAATGATGTGTACTCAGTTCCATATTCTCATTCCATTATCAACCATGATACTTAGAAATCCCTTCCCAGTGGTAAAAATATAAATAACAATACCTGGAATACTTCCCGGTTAAAATGCTACATCGGTATTAATCTGTGCGCTTGCAGATCCCTTTTATTATTTATCTTGATGAGCAATTGCATATTTCAATACCGCGTCTCTCGTGTCATGCTGGGGATGACAACTTGGCTTAAGTGGCATGAGGGATAGGTTTGGCATTTTTGGCGCCGTTATCAGAATTAGAAAACTAAGTCTACTTTTGGTAGTGACGTTAAGAATGCCCAACAAGCATTTTTGGCGCCGTTGCCGGGGAAGGTTGATTACTAAGTAGGAATGAATACGGAACTTTGAGTCATCATTTGCATCACTAATCTGATCGAGCTTATCAATTCTCTTATACAGTTTTACCCCTGTATTTTCCATTTTGATTATTTATTGTAGGGTGATGCATGAATAGAAGACATCTTCTAGACAATTTTGTTGACGATCCCGAAGCCTTATTCAGAAGAACAAGAGCCAAGCTCAAGAAGACATCATCAACACTTCAGCACAAAGCTTCATCCAAATCCGAAGACCGCCGAAGTTTCATCCGAAATTTGTTGACTGAATTCGAAGCCATGGCGAACAAGTCGATCCGCGAGTTCTCAGCTCCCACTACGGACAACATCCGCACTGGACCTGCTGGGGAGATCGACCGCAACTTCGAGCTCAAGCCTGGGCTCATCAACATGGTGCAAGCTAACCAGTTCTGTGGGAAGCCACACGAAGATGCTAGTGCTCATCTTCAACACTTCCTGGAGATCTGCAGCACTTTCACCATGGCTGATGTCCCCAGAGACGCCATACTACTTCGCCTTTTCCCATTCTCACTGTTGGGGAGAGCGAAGCAGTGGTTCTACGCTACAAAGGAGAAGAACACTATGTGGGCACTCTGCTCCACGAACTTTCTGGCCAAATTCTTTCCCATGGGCAAGACCAATGCTCTCCGTGGGAAGATTACAAGTTTTCAGCAACAACATGATGAATCCGTTCCAGAAGCATGGGAGCGTTTCCAAGACTACATCCTAGAATGTCCCCATCATGGAATGGAAAGCTGGCTACTAATGCAGACATTTTATCATGGGCTCATTAACAGTGCCCGTGAAACCATGGATGCTGCAGCTGGAGGAGCATTCCTATCACTCACCATACCTCAAGCCACAGCTCTTGTGGAGAAGATGGCATCCAACCAAGGTTGGAATGAAGAAAGAACTCAGACACGCAAGAGAGGTGGAGGTATGCACCAGCTCAAGGAGGTAGACATGCTGTCTTCCAAGCTAGACCTACTCCTGAAGAAGCTCGATGATCGAGCTGGAGAAAAAAGAAGTCATGCACGTCTACGACTCCCACATGACTTGTGAGGAGTGTGGAGGTACTGGACACTCGGGCAATCACTGTCCTGAGTTGCTGGAGGACGTGAACTACATCAACAATAACAACAATAACTACTACAACCGTCCTCAGCAGAATCAAGGTTGGAATCAACAGAGGCCTAACTACTCAGGTAATTACCAAGGTAACAATTCTTTCAATAATAATAATAATTATCCACCTTTGAGAGAGTTAGTATCCAACCAAGGAAAGCTAATGGATAACCTGTCTAAGAAATTGGCATCTAATGATAAAATACTAGAAAATATAAATAATAGAATGGATAATTTCTCTACTGCCATCAAGAACCAGATTAGCTTTAATAAAATGATTGAATCTCAGTTGAATCAAATAGCTGCTGCTGTTCCTGCTACTAACCCCGGTATACCATCACAACCGGAAGGACTAGAATCTGCAAATCTTGTAGACATGTTTGATGCAGGAGATTACTGGAGTAACCCTATCGTGGAAGTAAGTACTGACCGTCTGCCGGTCAAGAGAGGCGATCCAGGACGCCCCGTCATCCCGATCTCCATCGGCATGCGAGACTTCCCAGAAGCACTCTGTGACTTTGGCTCCAGCGTCAACATCATGCCCAGGCTTGCAGATAGGACACTGAGTTTCCTGAGAGGAATATTGAAGAACATCTGTGTCCGAGTTGGTTCCTCGTACGCTCCAGCAGACTTCGTAGTGATAGAGACCGGTTCTGATGAGAGGGCTCCCGTCATCCTAGGGAGACCATTCCTGAACACCACGGGAGCTGTCATCTACACTAGTGCTGCCAAGATCAGTTTCTACATCAAGGGGAGGAAGGAAACGTTTTCCTTCAAGAACAAGACCGCACAAATCCCAGAGCAACCCCAATATGAACCAAGGAAGAGGACCAACAGGAGGAACAAGAGCAAGAAGCAAGTATGGACCGAGACAGCTAAGATGGTCACTGCCGTGCACAAAGGTCAAGATCGCCAACTCAAGTCACCATTCTTGCCTAAGAAGGACGACCCAGGTATGCCAAGCATTTATTGCTCCATTAATGGGTTCCACTTCTACAAGATACTTTGCGACACTGGGTCGGGCGTCAACATAATGGCCAAGGTCACCTATGAACTTCTGTTCGGAACCATGCCCTTAAACCCAACATATATTCAGCTCCAGATGGCAGATCAGACATTCCGACAGGTCGAAGGTACAGTAACTGACGTCCCTGTCAAGATAGACGATCACTTTGTCCATACAGACTTTCAGGTTATTGACATGGGAGAAGATGAATACGATCCACCCATCATCCTTGGAAGACCATTCCTTAGTACTGTCAAAGCAATCATTTACATTGGAACTGGAGAAGTCCACATGCACTTCCCCTCTGAGAAGGTACGTCTTTACTTTACTGACCCTAACTATGTATTTGAAGAATCCAAGCAGGTCAGGACAAGAAGAAGGCGGCGTAACCACAATCAGAAGCAACAGGTCATCAAGGACGAATGGACAGATTATGAATGAGAAGTGGTAAGATCTGAAGACATACCACTCAACCAACACTGTCCTGAGGAGACCAAAGCACCGAGACAGGTATGGAAAGAAAAGACAGTTGTACATGAAGAGGAGGCGCCGCCGGAACCACCGACTACGCCATCCACCAAGTCCCAGGACGACTGAACGAATAAGAGTCCCGTTCGGAGGACTTAAAAACATCGAACGCCTTGCCAAGAGGTAACTTGGTAGTTATCCTTTCCTTTTAATTATTTACTTTATCTTAAATAGTTTGCTTAGTTAATCATATTCATACTATCTTAAAAAGAAAATAAAAATGTTAAAAACCCTAAAGCCCCATGTGAGTATGCGAGTGGCATAAAACCCATAAGTACATTCACTGTGGTGGCATAAAATATATATATATATAATAAATACATAAATATTTTCTTCTGCTTTATAAAAGAAAAAAGAACAACATAAAAAAATCAAGGAGGCTCAGCATGATAAAGGCTAGATATTTATGCTAACACTTAATCAGTTCCACAAAGCTTTGTTGTCTATTTGAGCTTCACAGAATTCAAGGAGACTAGCAGACAGAGGACATTCTAATCGCTGTCAGGGTGCTGCCGACTTTCAAATACACCTCCGCCATCTGCTAGCTACATCAGAAGAGATTATGTCAAGATCCAGCTTGGGGGAGAGCACCTCCATTATCTTGCTAAGTATTTCTATCTTTATCTTTATATTTATATATACTTCTACCTTATAAAAATAAAAATATACATAACTATGAAAAAAAACCAAATAAAGATTTTGTTCTTATATATATATACCTATATCTTTTGCTTAGTGTGTTTTAATAAATAAATAAAGTGGCTATGCTAAACTGAATCTAGATAATAATAAAACTCTAGCATGGATATGATGAATAGTTGCTTTGCCTAACTTTCAAATTTGAAGTCCTCTCTCTAAGTTTAGACATAACTGTTATCATTTAAAGGTTGCTTTAAACCTGAACTTGTGGGAGGAAAACTTGATCTAAAGTCTAAGTTGTTAACGGATATGATATGGGAAGGTTGAGCTGCTGTTTATCTATTCCTAGAGATGCTAGAATTCTGGAGAATTTTATCTTTGAAAATCTTAAAATGCTACATGATGAGTTCCTGTATGATGAGAGTTTAAGTTCCTACCACAGCCATACATACATGCTTGCTAGACTTTAAGCCATACCTTTACTTTTTACTGCTTATGAGCATTGAGTGTAGTCAAGCTGTGTAGACCCTTAGGAGCTTGTCATGCGGTTAAAATCAAGATTCACTTGCACGATCACTCATACATGCTGCTTCTACTCCGGAAGTACGCATCCACATATATCCACTTATTCTCATCTCCAGATCCACATAAAATTATTCTACTCCTAATCCGGGAGAGAATAGCCAAAAATATTTTCCCATTCTTGTTATCCCCTGTGAAATAAATGCTCAAGCTATTTTGGTTACTACCACTTGCTATATTGTTCTAAGGAGATGAGTGCTCTATACGAGGAAATAAAAAGGGGCAAGTGCCCGGAACCTCGAAAAGAAAAAGATACGAGGAAATAAAAAGGAGCAAGTGCTCGGAACCTCGATGAAAAAAAAGAAAAAGTGTGAGAAGAGAGGTAAAAATGGACAAGTGTCCGACAGTAGAATTAGGGGTACAAGATACCCACCTGAGAAAAAAAAAGAGAAAATATAGAGCACCTCATTCTCTTCAAGAGCTTTAAAAGCAAGAAAGGTACGTATCCCCTCAAAAAGAGCAAAAGTAGAATTAGACTTTCATCATTGTTATCATCACTACCACCATACACCATTTATTCGCCACACATGCACATCTTGATTTGACTTATTGGCTTGTTTCTCTGGATCCATGGTTTGACTATGCAATAAATGTCTTGTAAGTATGTATACTTTATCTCCCACCGATGAGCTCCAGATATCAAAAGCCTTATTAGAATAGGATGAGAGAGAAGGCAATGTCACTCTGCCTTATACCACAAATACTACATACTTTGCTTTGAGAGAAGGCAGACATCATTACTGCCTTGGTGAGGATCCAGAAATACCACAAAAGAGAGACCTGAGAGAGTCATACAAGGAATCTCTGAGTTTTATTTGAAAATCTGCAAAAAAAACTCCAGAGCTATAGCTGATCAAGAATAAGAGACATGGCGCTTGACTAGACTGTTCTATCTTTTAACCGCTCAAGACAAAGGTGACGGTTGCAAGCCCCATGGTGAAAGGTATAATGAGTAAGTTTTAAGTCTTGACAGTTTACTTTAACTCAGAGATGAGACTCTATTTGAAAGCATGTGTACCGTCAAAATTCAAAGACATTTTAGCAACTACTGAGTCTCTCCTTGCTCAGGGACGAGCAAGAGGTAAGCTTGGGGGAGTTTGTTGACGGTCCTTAAGTATCAATTATAACTATCAAATAAATAGAGAAAAGGATCCAAATAAAACCAACACCTAGACTTAGGGTTTTGTCTGACAGAATTCCACGAGTTTTGCTGTTTATCTATTTCTGCAGGGGGTTATCAGGAAATACGGAAGAAAGGCCCACATGTCGGATTAATGACGGGATATTAACCGAACACGTAATTATCTTACATCTAGAAGAGTCTAGAAGCCATGAGAACGAACGGGAGGCGTAACAGAGCCGGGGACAGGGCGCCCGCCCTAGTCCCTAGGGCGCCCGCCCTGCTGGCTCAGCCAATCAGGCTCCGCCTCGAGGATTATGCTCCACCGACTTAGAGGATCAAGGAAAACCGCACGATCAATGTCGGTTTGATCCAACGGCCCAGATTCATCCGAAAGGGCTATATAAGCAAGGCCCCTGCCCCTGGAGGAGAGGCCCTCGTCTCATACTTCAAACCCTAATTCAGGAGGAGAGCCTCTGATCAAGCCCTAGAGCCACCACATCAACTAGATCTCTAGTTAGCATAGCTACATAGGATTAGAACTAGAAGGAGTCAATCTTCGATTGGTTCCCGGATCTGTCAAGAGGATTCTTGGTAATTCCTCTATTGTTCTTCAATTGTTCATCATTGTTCTTCAATATTATGAATATGACTTTGTTCTATTTCAATATATTGGTTATGACTTTGCTCTACTTGATTATATTTGCAATTATATTGTTCTTAGTTTATCATAGTTATATGCTTGGCTTAGTTAGATTGGAATTATATACATTCTTAGGATCGTATAGCGTTTATCCATGTGTACAGTGGGTGAATGATAATTATTGTGTAGACGTGGTGTCTATACCGTATTTATCTGCGATTGCACCCTATATGCCGGATTGTGGGGTAGTTCGCGATAGTGACAGCTTCGTTGATTCTTATATAGTCCCCCTCTCGTGTATAGGGCAGGCAGAGCAACACTATTACAGGGGAGTGATTGCTATGTTCTTCATCTTCCTTGCTAATATTCACTATGCATGGATATAGTCTTTTCTCACCATGATTGCCAAGTATAATTGCACTAACTATGATATGCTAGACTTTATAGTTAATAATAACTTAGGGAATATCTTTGTAGTTCATCTTAATTCCATGCTAATGACTTGCTAGAATATCTGTTGAGGTGCTTATCATTATTATATGTGGCTAGCTGATCAGATTAATTATCTTTGTCACCATTATCACTTTACCTTTACTTAATGTGACATTTATACCTGTATAAAGAGATTGATAAATACTCTCGGTTATACATGCAATGATGTGTACTCAGTTCCATATTCTCATTCCATTATCAACCATGATACTTAGAAATCCCTTCCCAGTGGTAAAAATATAAATAACAATACCTGGAATACTTCCCGGTTAAAATGCTACATCGGTATTAATCTGTGCGCTTGCAGATCCCTTTTATTATTTATCTTGATGAGCAATTGCATATTTCAATACCGCGTCTCTCGTGTCATGCTGGGGATGACAACTTGGCTTAAGTGGCATGAGGGATAGGTTTGGCATTTTTGGCGCCGTTATCAGAATTAGAAAACTAAGTCTACTTTTGGTAGTGACGTTAAGAATGCCCAACAGTTTGGTTTCTCATTTTTTGGTTAATTATGCCCACCCCTATTCAGGACATCAAATTGATAATCATAAAAATTAAATATACTTCATAATATACATAATGTTACTCGTTGGATCACGGAACAAAATTTGCTTACTCGAATCACTGCACTTCATTGGCCCCCATGTCATCCCTACTGTCGACTTGGGTGCTGACCGTGTCCACACCTTTCACCTCCCCGGACCCCTCCCTTCCATCCCGCCACCGGTGAAGGTCCCCTCGGCAACAAGGGGGGTAGAGACCATCGCCCTTGCACTGGCATCGATCTGGTGGTAGGGGCGGTGGCACTCATATCCGACCCCTCTAGTATCGACCAGAAGCTCCCCCTATCAACCGCACGGGGGACATCATGGGTTGGGGGCGTTGGTTGCGCCCATCAGAGGCATGGCTATGTTGGCACCTACCCATGGCTAGCAGCTAGATTCGTGTGGCCGACAATCAGGACTACTCACGGTAGGGGTGGTTGGTTTTCAAGGGACCTAACAGCCAGTTCCGCAGGGCTAGCAGCCAGAGAAGCGTGGTAGTGGCCAGTGCTACACACGGCTTGGGATGCCAGTTGGCCATTTGGTGGCGTACATCGCTAGTTTGTTGTCTTGGTGGCACTGGGATGTCGGTCCGGGCTGTGTCTACCTGGGTGCTCAGATATGCTCCTGGTGGGGGTGGATCTGCGCGCTCCCTGTGACATCGTCGGCGTGCGAATGTGTGTAGTGGTGCCCATGGTTTGACGCAACCGCCAATGCTGGGACTGTGCTGGTTGATGGCGTGTTGTGGTTGGAAGTGGGTTGGGTGCCAAGAGGAAGCCTTTGCCTTGTTGTTGGGTTGATGATGGCAATGCCTTGTGGGTGTTGTATTCCTCCTTGGAAGCGCTTGTCGTCGCTGTCGATGGCCCCCTCTTTCTCTCGATATGGATCTTATGGGTGAAAACCCGTTCCATATGTTGGACGAGCAGCGATTACATGTCTACATTGTGTCCCTACTTGGAGGCATTGCCTTTGTAGTTCCACACGGTCATGGCTCGCGGTTGAGGCACATGGGTGGTTCTAGCTCTTCGGTAATGCAAGTTAGTGGTTTGGTTGAATCCTCGGCCCTCTAGTCGTCCTGGGCACATGGCATGTCTGCATGGTGAAGTTGTCTTCTTGTAGTCTTTGTTGTTGAGTTGTTGTCCCGATGAAGTTTGTAGATGAGAACACGTTTCCAGGTTGTCTCGGCTAAAAAACCTAATAATTTAATCAAGTTGAGTTGGGTCGTGTTTCGACTGAGTTGGCTAGTTGTCTTAGTGAGTGAAGAGTTATGTGAAATTCATAGTTGTTTGGTCTTACCACCGAGGTTGTGGGTAGATGTGTGGTGTTTGGTCTGGTCCCACTAAAAAAACTAAGCCAACACTTGTTTCGTTTTTCTTTCTCTAATATAAATAGCAACAAAGCTTTTTGTCTTCCCTTTGAAAAAAATAATGTTACTTGTGATATTATAAATATTTGGTTTTTTCTCTTATAACTTTAGTCAAACTTAGAATGGTTTAATAACTCAAAGTTCATTATATTTTAGAACAAAGGTACAACTTTTTCCTTGCCGTTCATTTTCAATCGACGCTCTCAAAGTTTATTGATTTTTTTTTTGGCGAATTCTCAAAGTTTATTGATTGAACGCAAATAATTCAAACTTCTGATCCAACGTAACAGTAACACAAGTAGTATGCTATAGTAATCAGTTATTTGTTCATTACTTCATTACGAACAACATATGAGCGGAGCCGAAGCAATTTTACACGATCGTGCATGGTAAATGAAAACCATGTCCGATCCGGTCACGTCGAGGTACGGTTGAGGTCAGGGCGTCAGGCCACCTGACGCACGACGCCGGCCCGCGGAGGTGGCGCCGGACTAGCGGCCGGCACGGTGGCGTAGACGTCGAGCTCCAGCACCATGTGGTCCCTGGACTCCATCCTGGCCGTCCGCCACAGCACGTGCCCCGTGGCCCTCCGGAACGCGCCGGTGCCGCCGACCACCGCGAGCTCCCTGACGCCCGCGGAGACGTCGTCCCGTCCCACGACGGCGATGGTGCTGCCGTTGTAGGCCCCGCCCGTGAGCGCCACGGTCATGGACACCGCCAGCACGGGCTCCGTGAGCGACGCCAGCGTGTAGGTGCCCTGGGCGCGCCCGACGAGCCGCGACGACGACGCGCTGGGCCCGTCCGTCAGGGCGTCGTCGATCACCGTGGTGTCGCCGAAGTGGTAGCCGGGCATCGCCGGGTGCGCCGGCCCTGGGCCCTTGACCACCTGCACCGCCGTCTGCCCCGGCCCGCCCGTGATGTCGTGCATGTAGAAGTGCAGGTGGATGAGGCGGCTGCGGCCCCCTGCTGCATGCGCTGCCGCCGCCGCTGGCCTAGTGGCCATGGCGAGCGCCGCCGCCACGAGAGAGACGAGGAAGAGGAATCGAGGCGTGGATTCAGCCATGGATGCAGGAGAGGAGAGCAAACCAGTGGAATGACCGATGGTCGTGGTCTCGTGGACGAGTAGCTCGGCTTCTACGAGCGTCGTTACTTATAGGCTATAGCCACACCATACATGAGCGCACGCATGGTCCTATTGAGTCGCCGTGGCAATTGGCATGGTATTGGTGACCGTCGTGTGTTTGCTTGCCTGCGACTCTGCCATTGCAAGCCAGAGCAAGAACAGCTTGGTGACCGGCCTACTGGTACGTGACAACTACGCTACGCTACACGACTAACATGCGTCCTCGCCGCCGTCTGGAATGTCTCTCGATCAGAAAAGGCTGAGCCAGCTACCGACACGTTCTGAAAATTGGCAACCTGTACATGGGTTCGCGTCTAAGACATTCATATGGTGATATGGGTCACGGACGTCAAACTTAGCGCGTATTTGCTCGCGGTGAAGCCACTCAAAATCACAAATAATATAACTACCAGATACAAGTCATTCTCTTCCTCGACCTAGCAACCGTTCAGTTTCAAAAGAAAGACCTAGCAACCGTTCTAAAAGCTCTCTACCAGTACCACCCCATCGTAGGGCATCCAGACATTCAGACTGAAAAGCTGTCAGTGAAGCAACATAACCTCGACATGGATATCGATACGTCAAGCAATAAGCAAGCAGACATATTTACATAACAAAACGGGTGCCTCCTTCACCAAATTAGACAAAATTGGGGGCACCAGGATGATCATAGGCCTGCCGTTTCATTCAGCATCAACCAATCACTGTGACTCTTCCATGACACGCTTAGGATATGCTACTACCTACAATCCTATCCTATATACAAAATGAGGACCATTACATGATACATCAAGAGTAGTTTCTGGAACATAATCGATCAGATCTCAGACTGAGAGCTGATAGTCAGAACAAGCCCGAAGTGGTCGCTGGGTAAGACAGGTAACACCAGCTGACGAATCTCCTGGCGAACTTTCTTCTCCTTGATGTACGTGGCACCTGGTATCGCTTCCTCCCCGATCATCTCAATGCTGTCGACCTTGAAATCTGACAACTTGCACACGAACCGGTCCAGCCTCTTCTGCAGCTTACGGTTACCAGATAGCATGATGTTAGCTTTCGTGTCATAGGTCCAGCCATTTTCGCCGGGCTTCAACTCATCCCAAGCGTCGATCCACCCATCTGGTAGAGGGAAGGGCCCATCTCCCTTGTCATCCCAGTTTGTATCCCCGCAGAATATCACATTGCGGAAGGCTCCCAGAGTCCTCACAGATTCATTTGCCTGGCCTACTCTTTCCTTGCTGAACATCTGGTCCCAAGTAGGAGGTCCAGGGGATGGGCTCTCAAGGTGGCTTGTAGCCACCACCAACTTGATCACACCTCCAACAGTCACATCAGCTATGCACAGCTCCCGTCCCATTTTTGAGTTATAGAATGGTTTGCGGTCAAATGACTTCACAGGCAACTTGCTCATCTGAATTTGTTTGTGACAAAGTAAAAATCAGGATATACAGTCCTCAACCAATCGGGAATAACAAAAATGCATACGAAATGGCATTTCTGGATGTGCAAAGTTCAGGCACCAAAGACTAAACATAAAAAAAAATCATGAGGCAAACAATCCAAAGTAAAAAAATGCCTCAACATGTAAAAGACAGCATATGCAGATGTTGCTGCTAATACTATGCAGAGAAGCAGGAAGCCCATCAGTGTATGGGCAGGCATGAGTATCCTTTGTTGCGTGCCTGAAAAGTAGTAAGCCATATAGTACCACCAGCTTATCCATACGAGTAACAGATGGAATATGAGCACATAAAAGAGTAACAGGATAGCTAAGCTTTCTAACATCCTAAAGGTATAGAGTTTACCTCACATTTTATTAAAACCTAGGTACATCTAATATTCTGAAATCTGAATTATGGAACAGGAATTTAGCTCAAATAAAGAAACAGGTTGAGGTAGTGACTAAGCCTTCGAAATGGCAACTAAATCCAGTATTAAACCATGAAATGAATTATATGCATCCAACAAAACACAAGTACATAACCCTAGCCCCCATGTTAAAAAACTAAAAAAGATAAGTCATGTGGAACAGTATTTTAAAACTTCACAGGAAACTTAGATAAACTTATAGACTCTAAGCAATTGTAACATAGTATTACTATTACATTCCTAAAGTGGTTAATGGTTTATACCTGCATGCAGGAGTATGGTATTTACATGACTATCTCAGTTTGAAAAATGTTTTATACCTGCATGCTGTAATATGGTCTTTGCATGGCCATCTCATGCGGCAAGGAGCATTTGTATGCTTGCCACCAATCCGATTTTTCGAAAAGCAGATAAATGTTTGGAGTGACCTCCTGCAGTTCAACAAATGAATATCCAAAACCCAAGTAGAAGAGGAAAATAAGTAATGCAGTTTGAATAAAGGACCTGGAAGCATATAAGATCTGGGCTGTGATGCTGAATAAGATCTCCAATAGCATTCATCCTTCTAATCAGTTCCAATTCCTCTCGGAACCATACATTGTATGTCATTATTTTGACAGTCTTCTTATCCGAATGATTATTTGAATTTCCTATTTAAGTCATTTAGTCATTAGTGTGACTAGGATAATATATTTGGACATATACAGAATACCCAACTTATAGCATGCATGAGTTTGTTTGCAACTTTTTATTTTTTTTTTATCGAAAAGATATGAGAAACCTCTTTTTATAATATCAGTTCATGCAATGAGCAAAGAACAAAAATGGTGCGATCACGTAAAAGTTTCATAAAATAAATAATGTACCCATGATAGAAAACCATATTAGCATCAAACTGAAATATAGCCATGAACAACAATGGAAAAACAATATCTAATTTTCAATCAATAGGATAGTGCATCAAGATTTCTCATCAGTGAACATCTGTACCATTATCACCATCAGTTAGTGGATAAGCAATGATAAAATTAATGCCTTATAAAGGACCAATTGAAGCTAGATAAGTTCTGGATTGCAACTTCTAAAAGAAAACAGATATAAGCTATGATGTTGCAAGTGTCAGGTCAAATACTATGTAAAATATAGGTGAGCTAAATCCATAAATGCACGATGCGACAATAATAAAGGGCACACTTTTTGCTGGTAAACTAGCTTCGAGAGATGAGGATGATGACATGTATACGACTGTTAAGGGTTTACAGAAAAGGTAGAACACGGTTAAAAATGCATATGCTCAAAAAATATGTAAATAACTTGTAACTGAATAACTGATTAAAATGTAGCTTATCAAGACAAAAAAGAATCACATATGTGTATCCAACTATCAAAAAGTGGACCTAAAAGGAAGAAAAAAAAATCAGCAATTCACATGAAACAGGTTATCAAACTATCAAAGTAAAACAGCCAACAGGTGACCAAGCTAATACCAAAACAAGACAAATAGCACTCAGACTTAGAGCAAATGAAGTTGATCCCTGATACACCCATATCCATGGTGGCAAAAAGCCAAAAACATACCTCAATTTGAGGTCTTGGCCACACAAGATGTGAAATTAGCAGTTGTTAACATGTGACTAACATTTCTGCCCATCCCTACTTTATCCGATTTCATATTATAGTGACTAGTTTGCTACATTTATTGGCAAAATCTTACTGTGGGGATTTAGGATTCAGGAACAATAAAAAGCAAATCTATGTTTCAAAATTACCCACAGAAACCAACGAATAAGTATCTATGGCTTCCAAAAATTTAACCTTGGTAAAGAAACAAAGGAACCTGACTGCCTCAGATATGCGATATTGGACCATGTAATAAAACAAGGATTAGTGTTATAATGCCACGAGGAAGCAATTCTTGGCGCATCCACCACCAACGTTAACGGAAAAAAATCGAATATTTAATCCGCGAAAAAAAAAAAGAATGGGAAACCCCTAAAAAAACCTTTCTTGGCGGCGCGCGCCTTCTCCTCTCCCTCCGCCGCGCCGCCACCCAGCTCGTCAACGGGGCGCGCCTGAACGGCCTCCGGCGACACCCCGCGTTCCCGCTTCGCCTCGCGCCGCTGGAGCGGGAGGAACGCGGCGCCGGCGAACGCACCGAAATCCAGCGGGTCGTCGGCGCAGTCCCACGACAATAAACGGAGGTTGGTAGCGGAGGACATGGCTGGGTAGGGCGACGTGGCTACTCTTCTTGGGAGGGGGAGGGGGAGGCGGAGTGGGGATGGTTTGAGGGCGTTGAAGCTGCGGAGAAGCGAGAAAGTCATCCGGATGTTCGAATTGGGAGCGGTTTGGTCCGGTCGAGTCCCGCAGTATTTTACGGTGATCTCCGGTTCTGTCCTTCGGCCCTCCGCGAAACGAAAAAAAATCAGTCGGATGTATGCGTCGTGTCAAACCTTATCGAGGAAACACATGCACGCTTCTTTACAGTGCAATTTTATCATTGAGAAAATCCACTTCAACACATGTCTCGTGAAATTTCACAGCACAATTTTTAAATCTAGAATGCATTATAAAAGCACATTGTGTTAGCATCTAACTAACCATTATTCATCTATGGAACACACGAGAACATGAGGGTGAAGGGAGGAGGTGTGCATGAGTCCAATGGTAGGTAAAGGTCAGAGAGGTGGAGACCAACGATGGAAGGCGTAGGCATGTACATGGAAGAGTTCACTGGAGTGGAGGAGCCTAGCCTCATGGTGGTCCAGGAGGAGGAGGTGGGCATTGAAGTATACAAAGTAGATGCAGGGGAGGGGGAGCCTCACATCAAGAGACGTGATGGAGGATTGATGTGTGTTCTCAAGGTGAGAGGTGGGGTGGTAATGGATTGACGGTGGAAAGTCGCCCACAGCAGGACAGGGCAGGTTAGCAACATCGTGGTATGGAAGAGATCTGGCGTGACGACATGGGATTAAGGTTGGCAGTAGATTATAGCTAGGACACGTACACATAGGTGATGAGTGGATCTTGGGGCTTAGGAGGTTTTTGAAATGATGATGCCCTAATGCTATAAGGACGTTTCAAAAGTGAGGACAAAATACTAAAACAAGTTACTAACCAATAAGACTTGTCACTTATGAGTGAGTAATAAGTAGCAACTATTATTATTATAAGTGATGGAGCATGATACCACTTGTTCGTTACTATTAGTGACTGCTCATTAGTGATGGGTCTTAACTTGTCGCGTCTTAACCTGAAGGACACATTTGTCATGGAGTCTGTCACTAATTAGTTAGTAAGGTCACAAAAACCACAACACATAGTTTCTGACTGATGATGGCAAATCTAATAATATTTCCACTGCAAAGTTATTCCGTTGGTTGACAAAAGCCTTTTATAGTCATTAATATTAATATAAATATATTTGACGATGTTGGAACGGCCTTGTTGCCATAAAACATGACATGATGAAAACTTTACCATCTAAAATGTTGCAAGTCAGAACATGTCAAGAGGTTAACCTCCAAAAAAGTCAACACTGGCTAACCACCTAAGATATCGATAAACAACTTTATATATATTAGTATGTATAACGGGCGTGCGCACTTAGCTTTTCTTGTACACAGAGAATGGAACCCCGTGAAAGCAGTTGGCAGCAAATGGATCACCTGGAGGCATTGAGAGGTGCTTAGCTTAACGCAGATCTTGGAGAAGAACAGATGCGATCGAGAGCTGTCACAGCTGCAAAGCAACCGGCCGAACAGAAAGCAAATGTGGAAGCAGGAATAATGAGCTGCGAAGGTCATGTGAAACTTTGCATTTCGAATTGTCAAAGTACGTGTGAACGGTTGCATCCTTGTTTTCTAAAGATCAAAGCACCATATGCAAAGTTCTTCGAACACGACAGGCAGTACAATTGTTTGGTATACACCAATAGCGGGTTTTATAGCATGTATATATTTGCGAAGTGCGTATATATTTGCTAAGTGCCAGTTTGCTGTTGTTATAACAAATCTCAAATAAATTATGCATCAGTAAACTCCTCATACAAGAAGTTCTGTCATGTGTGCGCAAATCAATCCAGATAATCATCAACGCAATCGTGCAAACTTAGTTTTCCCTTCCTGCATATTTGCCATGAAAATGAAATTGGATTTTGTTCTTGTATTTGTAACCTTTGTTTGTACTATCTCTTTTCAATATATATTTATAATCAGTAAGGGCCCCTCTTGTTCCATAAAAAACAATATAGATTTTAATTGGATAAGTGATCTGAACTGTACTCACATAATGTTTTTCTTTCAAGAAATTAAAACTTGAAAACAACAATCCCCAAAAAGCAAAGCTGGTTGTATGTATGGTCGTGTAGATTATTAGACTTAATTTTTGGTAGCTTAAATTTATTATATATAGATGTCTAAACAAGTGCATCTAGCAATTCTGATGACCATGTGGTCCACTTCACCTCTCAACCTGGCCTAGTGTGCTTCACAGCTCACTACGATCACCTTTTTCGCCTACTCGAGATTACTTTCGTGCAGAATCGTCGCTCAGCAGAACTGGCTATCTAGTTCTATATAAAGCTGCCCTTGACTTGAGTACATAGTGCAGCAAACTGAAGCTCCACCATCCTTCCATGCACACTCCCATGGCGAGCTCCCCTTGCCGCCGCCTGGCCATTTCAGTTCTACTCCTGTCCTGCTTCTTCCTTCTCCCGCTTAACCATGCAAGCAGGCCTCTCCTTGCCGACAAGAACATCGCCGCCGTCAATGACAGCAAATCATTTTCCATCAGAGCCGGGAGTGGGGAGGGTGGTGGCCGTGGTTTCGGCGTGAGCATCAGCCACGGCGGGCACGACACGTCAATCGGCATCGGTGGCGGGTTCGGAGGCGGAGCCGGCACTGGCCGTGGCGGCGGCGCGAGCGTGGGGGGCGTTGCCGGTGCCGGTGTTGGCAT